>CM076599.1:163322500-166277500 GCA_038502835.1 Octonoba sinensis | reverse complement strand
TAGGAATAAACACATGAACATGTACACATGTTTTTTCTTTGTCTTTTTTGATAAGATAAAGCGGATTTGTATGATGGCGAATGTCTCAAGAGGTTTTTCCCTTCTCTTGCGAACTTCATCTATCTTTTCTTCCGATACAAAGAGGGAAAAAGGGGGAAAAAATCTCTTTCGCTGCGATAAAAACGTATAAATGAAGGAAAAAATTATCCCTTTTTTTGAGCATAAAAAGATGTATTGTTTCACGGAACGCGTTTTGTTTTTCCATCACTTCAAATGAAGTGTTAGCCCTCTATTCAAAGGGATGAAAAAACTTCGCGTGAGAAAAATTAATTTGATTTTTTATATACTAGCTTTCCATCCACTTTTTTGCATCCACTTGCAATTTCTTTCATGATATTTTCCGGCAGTAATAGTAATAAAAGAAAGCAGGAAAGAAAGAATGCAATATTGCATGATAGTAAAATTATCATATTTTTTTCATATTCTTTGCAAAGGTTTTTTTCTTCATTTCTTTTTTTTTCTTTCATTTGTTAGAAAGACAGTACACCTGCTTAAATTCTATACTTTCACCTAGGGAAAGAATGGCTTAATAATAAAACGGATATTGCTTTTACAGGTTGTACTAATTGTGGATCTATTTCAACTATGTTGTTTTAAATATGTATGCTGTTACACTTTCATTAAAAAAATAGTCTCACTAAAACAAAGCACGCATACATTGAAAAAAAAAAAAAAAACAGTATGTTTTCCCAGGAAAATATCTGTTTGTGTGAGTGTGAATAAACACTTTTTGAAGGTTCTATAGCCCCCTATAACCTTGTTTTTTTCGGAAAAACTTTAAAAAAATTATTGAGTTTTTTTACAGTAAATGACTATATGGTATTGGAAAAATTGTTTTTGGAAATTTCAGTTGTAGGGGGTGACTAAAGTGTGGGGGTGGGATAAAAGTTGTATAAAATCTATACTAATATTATAAAGCTGGTGAGCTTGTTTGCTTGAACGCGCTAATCTCAGGAACTACTGTGATGAGCGCAACTCTTTCAGTGTTAGATAGCCCATGTATCGAGGAAGGCTATAGGCTATATATCATCACACTAAGACTAATAGGAACGGAGCTCCGAAAATTGCGTAAAAGTCCTTTTCTTTCGAAAGAAAATATCGCATCCTTTCGAGCTTGATACCATTGAAAAGCCCGTAAAAAACTATCCTAAACGGAGTTTTTTCCGTTGTTCAAAAATTGGAAGCCTCTAAACTAACTAGAAAAGAAGTTAAAAGCGTTCTTCTCTGTACATTGAAATTATTTTGTCACTGTAATTAACTTTAATTTGATTTGACCCAGATGATGACGGTTTTATTTTATTTGCATTGTTGCATCGTTTCAACAATTGTTACAGTTGCCGTGTGAAGAAACAAATTAATGCAGTTGCCATTGTCAAACAAACCAAATATAATAATAATCAACGTTTCCAGCATTTTGATGAGGCATCGCTGTATTTGCAAAATATAATTTAAGATAGACCGTGCAACGCCGGGCGTCTCAGCTAGTTTATTATATAAAATGCAAATGGATCTCAAAGGGGCATAGACATAGAATAACGCGATATGCAAGATCTCCCGTGTGAGACACGGCATGTGCAAACTCCCGTGTAGACACGGGCATGTGCAAATTGCCGGTAACTTTCGCCCGTGTCAGACACGGGCATGTGCAAATGTGCCGGTAACTTTCGCCCGTGTCAGACACGGGCATGTGCAAATTGCCGGTCACTTTCGCCCGTGTCAGACACGGGCATGTGCAAATGTACCGGTAACTTTCGCCCGTGTCAGTCAGGGGCATGAGCAAATTTGCCGGTCACTTTCGCCCGTGTCAGACACGGGCATGTGCAAATTTGCCGGTCACTTTCGCCCGTGTCAGACACGGGCATGTGCAAATTTGCCGGTCACTTTCGCCCGTGTCAGACACGGGCATGTGCAAATTTGCCGGTCACTTTCGTCCGTGTCAGACACGGGCATGTGCAAATTTGCCGGTAACTTTCGCCCGTGTCAGTCAGGGGCATGTGCAAATATGCCGGTAACTTTCGCCCGTGTCAGACACGGGCATGTGCAAATTTGCCGGTAACTTTCGCCCGTGTCAGTCACGGGCATGTGCAAATTTGCGGTCACTTTCGCCCGTGTCAGACACGGGCACGTGCGTTAAGTGGTTAACTCAAAACGCACTCAAGCTTTGGTACGCACATGAACCTCGATAGCAAGTTGTGCTGTAAGCTATATTTTTTCCGATAATGCCTTTAAGTGTGGTAGTACCATCGAGCGTTAAGCGCTACTGCCAAACCTCAAGAAGAAATGGTAGTTCTCAAACAAAAATTAACATAGAACTGGGTCGATTAAATTTCAGCGCCATGGGTTCCAAGAGGGGGAAGCGGGTGCGATGTCACTTTTTTTTTTCCCAACTGAGCTTGACTGTTATACTTTAAAGAAAAAAAAAAGCCTGACTTCTAGTGGAAAAATTGAGGTATGTGACACAAGCATCGAATAATTTTTAGCGCCATTCTGTCTAAGACGGGTGATACAACGACGCAATCGAACGTTTTTATTGCTAAGCTAATATCTCAAGAAATAATCCATGGATTCAAGTGAAGTTCGTATACAGGTATACCTCAACGGGAAGAGGTTTTGATTCGTTTTTGGTCACCCTACAGGGTGTTGTGTTGAAAGAATTACGCCATTGAAATTTTTCTCGCTAAGCGTATGTCTCAAGAAGTAATGCAAGGATCCAAACGGAATTTGGTTTACAGGCATAGCTTAGTGGAAAAGAATTTGTTTATGTGTCACTACCAATCGCTCTACGAGGTACCCTTCGATAATTTGAAAAAGAATAATCATATGAAACATACAGGTAAAAAGTTTGCAATGACCACAACATACTGGTTTTGCTATTATTGTGCTTGCCCTTGTTGCACCAAAGTGTATTAAAACGAAGCACCAACCTTAACCAGCTAATTGTATTTTTTGTTTTTTTTCCCCGCAATGTTCCACTTTTTAAAAAAAAAGTACAATTTGGGGGAAACGAAAACATAAAGCAGAAATTTACTTAATCACCACAACCTGAAGTAGAATTTCACTGCATATTTGTGCGTCAGTAGAGCGTAGATTTGGAATAAACTCAGGCATTTACAATTACATTCCCAGCCGAGTTCCCAAAAATGGCAAGCTTCTAAGTATGATGCCAATTAAATACTCTAGCAAAATGAACTAATGTAGCACGTAAAATTTCATTGAAATTACTCCATTCTCAAGTATGTTTACCGTATTCAGAATTTAACACATTGTGCGCGGGACACGTACCAGTACGTTTTCTGACGGTTGATACTTCAGCGCGGGACAAGTACTAGTACGGGTTTATGTAACGGCATGGTTTCTTCGTATCGCTTTTAGAGAAAGAAGTAGTAGGCTGGTATACACAATTTTGCTATTCTTTTTACAAAATGAAATGGAACAGAGCATGTGAAAACAGCTTTGCCGTGATATACAAAATCACAGCAGACGGCCCATAGTGCTAACTAGTTTTATGATTGCTATTTTCATTGTTTTTATAATGTGAAAATGATTGTAAATAATATAATTCGGAAAAATTAAAACTATACATTTCTATTTGATTACGATACTATTATAAATTTATACACAAAAAATTGTATTTTTTGTTTACAACAATCAGAATAATACATATTTCAATATAAAATACGAAAAGTTTCGGTTAAAAAGTTAAATAATTTTCGATTTATTGAGATTTAACTGAATAACTAAATTTGAGTGCAAAACCCCCGAGCCCGGCACAATTCCGCCGCGAAATGTACCCTCGCATGTTGTGTTAAGTTACTCTCGAAATAATTGTTCTTGAAACATGTTCGCGTTATCAGCATTTAATACTTCCCACACAAGTGGGCAAGATAAACACATTAATACCGCAAAGAAATTATAATTCAGCTCGCAATATAATGTTTAAGTACAACAATAATCGAACGATAGAACAAATTGACGTTTTAAGTGCATCAAATGAAAAAGTGGTAAATCTTCAAACATTTTTTTACTCAAGAAAGAGGAAGTCACAAATTTTAAATCCATTCTTACAAATACGGGATGAATTTTTCTTTAAAATGAGCTTCAAGTAAAAAGTTGCAAGAAACGAGGACTTCTGTCAAATGCCGACAAGAAAAGCTTTTAATGATGAATCTTTTCCTTGGTTTTCCATTTTTTTTTTATTGCTTTGAAGGAAACGCTCTCGAACGATTCCTCAACCCACCTGCGACCAAAAAGTTTTCCAATTTGGAGCTTTGAAAGAAACCTCTGATCAGTACCGATTCTTACTATATCTTTTATCGAACAAAACAAGGTGGTTAGAAAGTGAAAGAGAAAAATATCTTCTTCAAATTAAAAGATCTCGGAAACAATTCTTTCTTTTATCGGAAACATCGCACTTACAGAAATTGTTCCTGTGGGATAGCTACAGTTTCTCGCTACCCAAAGTAAAATGAATCGTCTGCATTGTTCTTTCTTTGATTTTTGGTGAGTTGGGTAACATATGGAGACCTGTTGTCATATAGAAACTACAGTTGGATGTATGATCTCGGAACTGTGGAAAGTTTAAAGCCGGAAAATATTAAGACATCAACCTGCAGTCATAGAACATATAATTAATTGCGTGGCTTTTCCCAAACTGATAAATTAATGAAAGAAAAAAATGTAACCATTGACTTATTGGCGGGTGAGGTGCACTCACACTAAGCGCAGCAGCGACGAAACCTCTCAGAGCGCTTCATTAGTTCTGCAAAACTAATAACACCGCCCTCGTATCGACTGATTGCCGTTTTTTACTGCGTCATTAAAACTGATTTTCACTCAGACGATCTGGATTTTTTGATCGTGCTATCGAAGAGATACATCGTCGCTGTTAGTTTGATAGCCATGGCCACTAGAGCTGGGGTATAGGAGTCGGAGTCACTTCGAAACATCAACTCACACTTCGAGTTTTATTTTTTTCTGACTAATAACAAGATTTAAATTCAATTATATTATTAAAGTTCAATCTGAAATATTAAACATTATCTGATCTCCCGCAAAACATCGGCGGGTTGTAAGTTCAACAATCAAAGTTTAACATGATGATCGCTCGATATAAATAAACTAAGGTGTTGCCACTCCAAGAATAAAAAAAATTGAGTTATGAATGGGAATAACTTTTAAGGAATGGATATAAATTTGTTAAAGATCGTAAGTTACGATAGTATACAAAAAATATTTTACCTTTCTATGATAATCATCAAACAAATTTTTAAATATCGTTTAACCATAGTTTGGTTTTTTGCATACTGTCAGTATCGTATCGTACAGCAAAATTTTATCTTAACTGGTCTACGTTAAGTAAAGGTTTAAAATCGTAAAAAAAAAAAACCACTTTAAAATTCATACGGCTTAAGAAACGATCGCTATATATAAACAAACAAAGGTGTTGCCATTCCAAAGAATCGGAAATAAAAAATTGAGTTACGAATGGAAATACTTTTAAGAAATAGAAATAAATGTGTTAAAGCCATCAAGTTACGATAATAAATACAAATATTATGTTACTTTCCCATGTTCATCATTAAACAAATTTTTAAATATCGTTTTACTTTAGTTTGTCCGTAAGTTACGATAATACGTACAAATATTATACTACTTTTCTATGCTAATAACTAAACAACTTTTTAAAGATAGTTTTACCACAGTTGGATTTTTGCGTGCACATGCAACATTTGAATTCGGCTAATATCCTGTGCTTAACACATTCAAAAAAATATTTTGTAATATTTATACAATCAGTAATTAACTATTCCAATCCTTTTTATATGCTGCTTGCACCTGTTAAAACAATCGCGTCAATGAGCCAGAAAAAGTTCTTTGACAAAATTACTCAATAAACCCCTGTGCGGTTGAGCTCGTTACGGCAGATTTGTGAAGACCCCAATTCGAGTGCAATTCGAAACGCTCGCTTATCAGCAGGAACAACGCCTTTTAAACAGAGATTGGCTTTTCCTCTACACGTGAGCCAGACCGATTCCCGCTCTTGTATCTTGGGATGCCCCCAAGCGGAGTCTGCGATTTAGCACACTCGCAGAAACGCATGCTCAAACCTCACGAAACTTTCGTCGTATTTGACGAAATGGCTTCGTGAAAAATGCTCCGAGCAAACCTTTCGTCAAATTGGCGAAATTTGTGTAGGAACCTTTTTAAGACACGTGATCAGGTGAGGAGAGAATCGTTGTAAATGATGAAATTTTCTTGACGATTGAAGAATCGTCAAAAGTGAGAGCTCTACTCCTGAGAGTGCAGTACTAAGAAAGAAAACTGCTCAGATACAGCGTAAAATATTAGACATTGAGTAAAACAATCATATAGATCTATTTTAAACCGCAAAAACTGGCACGGCTTATCACCAGCTGTCAGTGCTCCACCTTTTAATTTAAGTGCTCCACCTCAACTCAGAGCGCTCGACTCTCGCACCTGCTTTTCAAATTTCTGACCATGGGCTCTATTGTATGGTCTGACCCAGGTCAGCAGTTGTTCAGAAACACTTTTGTTCTTTAATTCTATAAAAATAATAACTGTATAGTTACCATGAAGTACTTAAAACCAGTGTTGCCGTTATTTCAGTTTCTGTGTGTCAAAACTTTAAACGTGTTTTTCTCAAAACTACTTTAAAATTGGCGGACAAGATAACTTAAAAAGTTCTCAACCGATTCTTATGAAATTTGGCACACGTCTTCTCTATTGTATTAGCTTTTAGATAAATCTCAAAAATGCCAACATTTTTCAAAAACTACCGTTTTTTACCCAAAAACCATGGAAAAAAAGGGTAAAAATAAAATCAAAATTTTTTTTCTGAGGCGTGCCAATTTACGGCTTTTTGACTTTTTTGTTGTTTATTTGGTTTAACTAGAAGATATATCTTTTATGAACGCGTTCAAACCAAAATTTTAGATTTCAGATTACTGTAGAAGAAGCTAAAAATTCCTCCGATTGAAGCCTCTTGCCGTGAGGGTCTCAGGAGATTAGTTACTCAGGGTTCGTACGCTTTTGGCAAAACCAAAAATAAGGACTTTCTAAGGACTTTTTAAGGACCTACAAAAAATATTAAGGACCTCACAAATTTTTCAAAATATACAAACTGTTATGTTTATTTCAAAAGGAAGCATTATTGAAAGAGGAAATTGATTTAACATCGTATTTTTATTAGGAACACAACAGAAACACTTTTATGGAGCTCTCTTTGACTTGTTGCTCTTCTAATGTCGAATACAGTCGGAGTTAAATATTTATTGGAGCTAGTAATAAGAAGCACACAACACAAGTATTAATCATATATAAGCAAATTATAATGATATGAAAAATTATCAAAAATGGTTAGTGCTATAAAATACAAGTTAAATGAAAAGTAATTTAAATAATAAATATTGTTAAAGAAAACGCTGCACTTTGTCTCGAGAATTTGTGTTTAATTCATTTTTTTTTTATTTTACTTAGCTTATGCTGCTAGCATCTCAATTTAGGCTTACTTAAATTTTTATCTCTGCCATAAATAATTTTTTAAAATTATTTAGAAGAGCTCGAAAAAATTCATAAGAACTTTTTCAACTTGAGAAAAATATTTCATTTTGGAAACAACATACAAATAAAAAAAATGGAGCTTATTCGCTTAAAACTTTGTACATTACCCTCAAATAGTAACTACCAAAATGTAACTAAAATAAAGTTTCAAAAATTTGAACATTTTTTTTAAATAAAAAATAAAACAGGCAGACTACAGGACGCAAATACTAAAACAACTGTCAACTTTTTAAATAATTGATTTATTTACAGGATGCAAAAAGATAGAAGTCTCAAAAGCTGCGTACAGTTTTCTGCGAAGCACATGCTAGATGTTAGCAAGTTTCCGAAAAAAAGGATTTTACATTTTCGCGTTATAAGTTATGAAAATTCATGTAAATTAATACATGAATTTTCATAACTTATAACGCGAATACATGTCTTTTCATGTATTCGCGTTATAAGTGTCTATAAGTGTTTGAATATATGTCTTTTAAAAAAGTTTCTTGAAAAAATTTCTTGTTTTGTAGTACAATCCCTTTAGATAAAAATACTTGTACATCAGCTTGAAAAATCGGATGTTTTTGCAAAAAAATCGAATTTTCGAAATTCACAAATAAAAACAGAAAAACTAGGAGAAAACGGAGCATTTGGCAACTGTGGTGTATAGGTTTAAGAAGAGGTCGATTCCTTCAATTTTCTGCAAATTAAGAAATTTCACGGGATACAAATTTTGATTAACGCAGCAAATATCCATCATCTCCCACACAATAAAACCCCACAGCGAACGATCGTGAAGCAAATTTGGTCGATAAAAATTTACTAAATATTAAAACATTGCTTTAAAACAAATTTTCAATACGGGAATTTATTTGATCTAAAAAAAAAAGAAACAATGGGAGAACAAACTGTTTAGCGAAAGATCAGCTGAAAAGCGATCGGGAGAGTTGGCAACTCGGCGCTTATTATATAGTGTAAGACGTAAGAAAAATGATAATAAAAATAAATCATTCTTTTACCTTTAACAGTATAAATAAGCAATAATCATACATGCAATTGGTAAAACGCAGAAAAAGCTGAAAGTTTTTTTTTCTGCCTACACATTAGTTAAATGTATCTTTTTTATTGAGCTAGATGTCAACAATATGCTTCTTTGAAGTATTCCCCCGCCCCCTTGAATTCAAAAAAAAAGTTTCAAAAGCAATATTTATTTATTGATTACTTGTAAAGAGCTGCTCCTACTTGCTTTATTGATAATTGTTTAGAATGTAGATGATTTAGTGACAATTTTCATGCAAAAAAATATTTATTTACTTTGTAACTATACTTAATAAATAGTATCGAATTCCAAATTTGAAATCCCGAAATTCGGCCCTTTTTGTGAAAATTCCCGATTTTTGTTTATTTATTAAACTTTTCCCCTCGAGTCCTTAAAAGTCCGTTTTTCAAATTTTATTCCTTTTTCTTTTCTCTTTTAAAAGCAAAATGAGGGAACTTGTGTGATTTGTTTTTGTCTGGACTTAAATGGTGCCCAGTAATTGTGCACCATTGCATTTTGTACAAATACTTGGTGTTTTGATACGACTTCTCTACTAATATTTTAATTTTTTTTTTTAGATGTAGCTCGATTTGATTTTCTTTTTCATACAATTGCAGGAAATAACAAATTGGGAGGTGCCATGTGGGTGGGTACTGTTGTAGTTTGAAGCATTTTATCAAAACCCATAAGCATTTTTTTTTAATAAAAATATATATAACACATCAATCAATTTACTTATACCTTTTCAAAAAAAAAAAAATATAAAATAAAATAAAAAACAAGAGTTAATTATTTATCTACCAGTTGAGAAAACACTGCAATTTTTAGTAAAAATGCGATGATGTTTATGTAAATCCGCCATTTTTGGTCCTGTCAATCCGCCGTTTTGGGTCTGTCCGAAAGCCGCGATAGTACCGGAACCGAGCAAACCAAATTTGAGGTTCGATTAAGTAGCTGAAATGAAAGAAGTTTGATTCTTGTGAAGAATACAAAAGATAGCAAAACAGATAGAGCGCATGGATATTTCTTATTAACAAAAAAAAATTAAGCACCTGGAATAAAAAATAAGGACTATTTAAGGACTTTTTAAGGCCTTAAAAATGAAAATGAAAATTAAGGACTTTCTAAGGACCTTTAAGGACCGTACGAACCCTGTAACTACTGCGGCCATTTTGAAAAAAACAACAAAAAAAAATATGATTCTTGTATTTTAATATATAATGAATATGCATACTGAATTTCAAAACGGTCAAAATTAAGACGGTTACATGTATCTCCACACTTAAGAAACATTTTTTGCTAAGGAAAACTAAATAAATAAAATACCAAATACCTAATATCAGTACCGAGGTAACCTGAAATGTATTGCAGTGAAATTTCACTAATCTTATTGAATGAATAATTTTGAAATAACTCGGGCATCGTAGGCCCGGCGCGAATCCTTACGAGTTAAATGATCCAAAAGTTTGTTAGGTACTGTAAATAAAAGGATACTTTTATTTGATATTCGAAAAAAAAAAACATAAAAAAAAGCATCCATATTTGTATTTATTACTTCGTCCCAATTATTTCGCACAATAGAGTGCAATACAGTGTAATTACAATTCATACAATACCGCAAATTCAGAGCGTCAGTCACAAATCGCATCTCTCCATAAACATTTTATCAAGCCTTTTCTGTTTCCTTTCCTCTCTTGGAGGAAGGATGACACTGTGATCTATGGATTTCGAAAATCGAAGGCACTTCTCTGGTGCCATCATTCTTGAAAAACCTCGCAGACGATGTAACAAGGGCGGCAAATGACAAAAAGATTGCGGTAACGCAAGTTGCGTACGTATTTACAGTGTTCGCTTCCTCCCCTCCTCCCCCGATTAAGGCGCATTCTTGTCTTTAGAGTGGAATTCCTCCCCAAAGGGAAGAATTTTTCTTTTGTTTTGCTCTGTGGTAATTTATCTGATGTAGATGCGTTGTTCACTTTTCAGTGGCTTTTCCTCTCTTCGGTAGAAAATAAATTATTTGTTTCAGTGTATGAGGATGCTAGAATGTTTGTTCATTGATTGAAATCATTTTCGGCTTTAATTAAGTTAATTGCATATTAATTTCTGCAATTACAAATATTTGGTTATTGATTAATAGAGTTTTTCTATAAGAACGCAAGCTTTGATTATTGGTCATTTTTTATGCTTGATTATTGCTTATTTTTCAATCAGCTTGCTTTCTTGGAAAAATTTTTGTGGGTTTTGCTCAGAGGTTTTGACGCATATAATCTGGTAATTTTCATGAACTTGATTACGTTGAAGATTGTAATCTTGAATCTGAGCTTCTTTCCAGAAAAATACGACGATAAGTTATGTATTTTTAGAGGACAAGACTTTTCTCTGACTCTCATTAATGTATTTAACCTTTATTTGGTAAAAATGTTTTTGCACTAGATAATTATTAAAATAATTAGTGAAATGTTACTTTTAATAATTTTCTTTTTGTAAGTTTTGAGTGTGTTGTTTGTTCGTGAAACAGCAATCAAATCTTTCTTTCTTTTTTTCTTCATTTTAATTAATAATGGCAAGATAATAGTTTACTAAGTTTAATTAATTATTACTACTAGTTTGGTGTGTTTTTTATTTATATATTTTATTATTGTTATGTATTTATTTATTTTAAAGAAAAAACAATATAACAAACAAGTTTTGATTTTTGTACTTTTATAGAAATGACATTTTCAACCCAAAAAAGTTTAAATTTCTAAGTTTTTTTTGCCTGAGGAAAAAAAAAAATACACGTCAATTATTTTCAAATGCAGAAAAGTTTCGAATATGTTGTATGGGATACGTGAATAAATGCAATTTTAACTATATTTTGCTCTTACTTTGACTACTAAATTCAGCCTTTCCTAGCAAGGGAAGTAAATTGTAAGTATTTAATTTAAATAGTTAAATAAATATATTATTTATATCAAGTGTACACATAAGATATGTGTATTATAAATGCATTTTTTGAAAAACTATTTTCCCCAAAAGTGAAAATCATTAATAGTATGCAAAAAACTGAAATAACTACGTTTCCGGAACACAAAATACGAAAACCATCAGCTAAAGAGTGCAAATTTCATTAGACAGGATATTAACTTCTTGGAACCCATTCCAAAACACAACTGCTTTCTTGCCTTTACTCCCAAGCAGAAAACCATTACATTTTTCTGAGACTCTCGAATTTTACTTAAATTCACCTTAGTCAAAACTTTGACGCAAAATCATTGTGATAAAGTACAGTAATCAGTTTTCACGTACGATATATTTACCAAATGTGTACACCGAAAATCACTGAAAGTTTTAATGCATGCCGAAACAAGTCTGAATATACCATCTAATTTGTGGAAAATATATAAATAAACGTAAAAAATACATAATATTTATGCATTGTTCAACAAGAATAATTTCGAATAATACAAGTAATACCTATCTGAGAAGACTAAACCTAACATCTGTCAGACATCTAAAGTACATTCTAAAATATATTTTGATTTGAGAGATGCACTTCATTGGAACAGATTTACAAAAAAAAAAAAAAAAAAGTCATATAAACATTTACCTCCATATTTAAATTTTCATCTGTTCATTCCAAAGAGCTAAAATTGTTTTCAAAAATCACATAATCAACAACTTTAGAACTCTTCTTTTTACATTTCTTTCCGTGTTGCCATATTTGTTTTCGTTATAGGTAAAGTTTTTCTTCTTTATTTCAGTAGCAGACGATCAATCTAAAATATTTTTTTTCAATCAAACTATCGTCTGCTTTTATTACAAAAGGCAATAATCAAAGTAAAAAGCTGAATTTAATTAAAATATAAATAGAGCTCTAACAAATTTAATTAAAAAATTCAAAGCATCTGGTTTTTAAAAAAATACAACATATCCTAAACATTTTAATTCTTCATATTCCACAAGAAATGAAGTAATTAATCTTAACATGTCCCATAAATATAGGATAAATATTTAATTTGATAACGCATTTGATAAATATCGAAATCGTTAATAATGAATTAAGTTCTTTGTGTCAAGCTATCGTCTGCTTCAGTTACAAAAGTGAAAAAAATATCAAAATAAAAAGCTGAGCTGAGTTAAAATGTAAATAGAATTGCAACACATTTAATGGAAAAATTCAAAGCATCTGTTTTAATAAAAAAAAGTCAATATGTCTAAACATTTTATTTTTTCATATTCCACAAGAGGTGAAGTAATCAATCTTAACATGTCCTATAAATCTAGGATGAATATCGAATGCGTTAACCATATACTAAAGAAATTTTTGATCTATGCCTCAAACGAAATATTCTGACAATGCAGTTAGAATTACGAAAGTAATAATAATAATTATTAAAACAGTAAGACCTGTGTAAGTTAACCACTTGCGGTGTAGCACTTTAGTGGTCAATTTAGACAGGTGGTCAATTTATAGAGGGTAGAGATTTTATTTATTTATTTAATTTTTGTCTTTTCTTACACAACGCATTTATACATTAGTAACTAATTAAATTATAGCTTTATGTATTAACGTTACTTTAAAGTAGTAATTAGCTTTTTTTTTCACAATTATCTAAACTATCATTTCAGAAATTTAACCTGAATGACTTACTATGTATCTTATACAACTTTAAAATTAAAGTACTCAGTTAAATTATTTCATATGTAAATTACTTAATTGATGGTAAAGATTTCCTCGAAATACTACATATTTTTTCAAAATGGCTATATCAAGAAGGAAAAAAAAGAAGAAACTCATTTAAGGAATAAATATAGTCGTGTTCCCATATGGTTCACTTACAAAGAAGTTAAGGCCAACTTTATACTGATGTATTAACCATCCAAATTAATACTGGAATAAATAACGTGATAGCATTAAAAAAAATTCGGGAGAAGTTATTTCATTTTTTTTTTTTTTTTTTGCAAATAAATAAATAAATATAGTAATAATTAGGTGGCTCACGTACAAATTGCTTTTTATAATACTCCCACCCAAATTTGGCGTACATATGTGGTCAATATAGACTGGTGGTCAAGTTGCAAAGGTTTCCCTACTTTATATAATTTATGGCTCATTCCGTTGCTAATAAAAGTTGTCAATTTTACAGGTTGTACTGTATTATAACTATTAATAAACGTACAGTAAAACATGTAAAGTTGACCACCTTTGTAAGTTGACTACTTTTGCAAGATGACCGCCTGCCTAAGTTGACCACTTTTGTCAGGAACGGAATTAGCCCTTCACCCTCTATCTCACCCTCGAAAGGTCGAGAACAGTTTAGAATTATGTTTATTAGCCCAACCGCCTGTCTAAGTTGACCACTTCTGTCAGGAACAGAATTAGCCCTTCACCCTCTATCTCACCCTCTAAAGGTCGAGAACGGTTTAGAATTATGTTTATTAGCCCAACCGCCTGTCTAAGTTGACCACTTCTGTCAGGAACAGAATTAGCCCTTCACCCTCTATCTCACCCTCTAAAGGTCGAGAACGGTTTAGAATTATGTTTATTAGCCCAACCGCCTGTCTAAGTTGACCACTTTTGTCAGGAACAGAATTAGCCCTTCACCCTCTATCTCACCCTCTAAAGGTCGAGAACGGTTTAGAATTATGTTTATTCGCCCAACCGCCTGTCTAAGTTGACCACTTTTGTCAGGAACAGAATTAGCCCTTCACCCTCTATCTCACCCTCTAAAGGTCTAGAACGGTTTAGAATTATGTTTATTAGCCCAACCGCCTGTCTAAGTTGACCACTTTTGTCAGGAACAGAATTAGCCCTTCACCCTATATCTCACCCTATAAAGGTCGAGAACGGTTTAGAATTATGTTTATTAGCCCAACCGCCTGTCTAAGTTGACCACTTTTGTCAGGAACAGAATTAGCCTTTCACCCTCTATCTCACCTTCTAATGGTTGATCACCTGTCTTTGACCACAAAAGTTCTGCACCGCAAGTGGTCAAGTTACACAGGTTTCACTGCAACAAATATAAATTTATTTAAATAAATGAAAATTAGGTAACATCAAGGAATTTCACACAACGGATTAAAATTCATGCTTAATTGACAAGAATTATTTCCAAACGATAATAATTCAAGAGTAATATTTAAAACGGCTGGTTTATTTTCTTTAAAAAACGATAATATTTCCGAACATTTTTATTCTTCGCGTTCCATGCGCAATGAAGTAATCAATTTTAACATGTCATATATTTAACGAATGAGTAAGCCATGAATCATCGGAGCTGGTATGGTTCCTGGTAGAACAGACTTGGGGGTGAGAATAATTTAAAATGAGATGCAAATTTCCAACAACTGGCGCTCAAGACAATGAAGGAGTAGTCTCCAGTGTTAAGGTTTTCATAATTACAAATTCCAATGCCGAGTTTTGTAATTATTGGAGCGTAAACAGTGCATGTTCTAACACTTGGAATTATACACTCATGCAAATGAAGCACTGCAAGTATTTTGTAAATTCCGAGTCGTTGCAGTTTAGGAGATAATAAATCCCTACTTGGCGGTAAAATGGCGTATCTATTTTTCGGGAACGGTTTAGAATTATGTTTTAGAACATTAAACTGGCTCTTTATTTAAGGAGATACTTTAATCTAATTGAATAGCAATATGTCTAATCGTGTTCTAAATTCGAATTCAAACTCATACAGCGATACCAACTATTTTGCTTCGTGAAATTATTCATGGAGTTATTTTGAATAATTACGATTTTCTTTTACTGTATCTTTCCTTTTTTGATTGTATTTTATAAGCATTAATTTTTTACACATGAAACGAGATGCCAATGTATTAAATTTATTGCATCATTCATTACTTCCATTTTACAAGCTTTGCTAGTACAGCTACCGCAAAATTAAAATTACTATGAATTCACTTTATCTGTTTGCCTAACATTTTAGAAAATTAAATGAATACTGACGGTAACTGATATGAGATTTTGGTGCTATTTAAATTTTATTTTGAAAAATAAACTCAGCAGAAAGTAGAGCATGAAAGTGACTTTTGTATCACAAGGCTTGCTAGAGTTGTATCATCCATTTTAATACACCAAAACGGAAATGAACGAGATCGTCAGCAAGAAATTTGAAAATATTTTTTGAAGTAGTCTATTGTTAATTGTATACTTTAATATACTTTTATTTTGTCATGGGAATGTAAAAACCATTTTAAGAGATAACTCAAAATTAACAAAACAATATTTAAGTTATAGTAAAAAAAAAAAAAAAACGTCAAAGAAAATGAAGTTCTCTGAATATATTATAAATATATATATAATATATATATATATATATATATATATATATATATATACACAATAAGCAACAACTTATATCGACAGACTTAGCGATAAGTTTTACAACTGTTCTAGAATCGGGTCAAAAAAAAAAAAAAAAATCTGATGCAATTAGTTTGGGGGTCTGTGGAATAGAAAGTGCTCAAAATCTCATATAACATAAATATTTGAAAAATAAATGCATCACAGGCAAAGACAAGTGCAGTGGTGCAATTTTGGAAAACTAGAGCCGTATGGCTAACTTCTTGTTTCTATACCCATTACCGTTTTTTAGGTACCACGTGACACAAACATAGAAACTACTCATTTCATTTTGCACTGTTCGCTTACGAAAGCCGAGATTATCCGTCGGGAAGATTCTATCTGGAAAAATGGGTGATACGCTGACATGGGCACTTTTCGAAATTATATTTTAAGCTGTCACTTTTTGCTTTTCCCCGATGATGATATATTCGAATTCCAATTTAAATCTTAACACGAAAAAATGCAGAGGACGCTGTTCTTCATAAAAACTACACCTTTCCTAATTTCATTCATCCTTCCCCCCCTATTTTGATGAAATAGAAGCAAACCTGACGCATGCGCAAGTTCGAGGAAAGGCTCCGCTAAGAAAATCAGTTGTAGATATGTTACCGTTAAAGTGCGAAATTCGTTATTTCGTAGAATAACTAGATACTTTATGAAATAACCTAGAAAAGTCAGATAAAGTATATAAACTATTTAGCATAAGTATATAAAATATATATAGCGATTTAACCCCTTAACGCATGCCCGTGTCTAACACAGGCGAAAGTTACCGGAAAAGTTGCCATGCCCGTCTGAGATCCGTTCACACTTTGTATAATGTTTTTTCCTCTATGTAACTTTTACGCCCCCCCTGCTCCCTAGTCACCCCCCCCCCCCATAACCTGAAATTGCAAAGAATAACTTACACTACACTAGTTTTTCAGAAAAAAATGTGGGGTATGGCTGTGTCACGGACACGACCGTGTGTTGTACGCGAATACGTTTATGTAACGGGTTATATATTTTAAATAAAATATTTTTATTCATGTATTTAGAATAAAAGAAAGGAATGAAATAATTATTGCGCTACAATATAACTTTATTTCTTAATAACTTTATAGTTTTGGCTTTTCGACGCGTATAAGCCGACATTATCTATATATTTTTTATATGTTTTTATTCTAACACTTAATTATATTCACTGTCACTACTTTAAAATAATGTGTCACATACAATCGTTAGACTTTGACGAACAGCTGATGATTAAAACCTAAACGAACATCGTAGCTTCTACGAGTCAAAAGCTATACTAATTTCAAACTTCGATGCGCAGCAAAATAACCTCAAAATGGCGGCGCTTCCCCCCCCCCCCCGCGATGCGTCCCTTTTCTCGCTTATCGTAATGAATTCTTTGATCCTTTAGCTATCAAGTGGTATTATTTGATTTTGGATGTAGAAGATATATTCGAAACTACAACGCCAAACTGTATCCCCCGATTTTGTTATCATTAGATTTTTTGGATTGCTCCCGTATGGTAGCAAATTTAAAGACGTATTCACGTCAAAACTCGTGCTTATTTGAGGGGTTAAGCAAGTTATTCCACAGGATGAAGATTACTTTACCGTTAAAGTATAAACTACGGCACTCGAAAGTTATTTGAACCGATTCTAGCTGCTTTTTGTCAGTTTTGAACCGCTTATAACTGATTTGCAATGAGGTGTGTGGGTGCGTAAGCTTCATTCCTTTGCCTCTAGAAGTAGAATTTAGAGTCTATTTATGGTAGCGTTTTGCAATTTGGATTATTAAAAAATAATTTCGCAAGCTCTATTCAAGCAATGACCGTTTTCTCAACTTTCATCTATACTAATATTATAAAGCTGTAGAGGTTGTTTGCTTGAACGCGCTAATCTCAGGAACTACTGGTTCGATTTGAAAAATTCTTTCAGTGTTAGATAGCTCATTTATTGAGGATAGCTATAGGCTATATATCATCACGCTATTGATATTGTATGATTGATTTTGGTACTTTTTTATAGTGTTGCACGGTTTCTCATTGTTGTCATATGTCATATAGCGCTTAATGCATACTCTTAAAGTTTTGCATTCTACTGTGATTTAGTGTTTTACAATAACCTGTATTTTTTTTTTAATGGTTTTCATAAATTTGCGGTTGGTCGAGCTCTCCCGGAACCCCATTTTCTCCCGAGGGCTTGCACTCGGGGGCATCTAAAAATACGATAGGCCAGAAAATGACAGGTGCGGGATGTTTCTGGGCGCACTACCACCACTATCATCACGCTAAGACTATTAGGAGCGGAGCGCCAAAAATTGCATAAAATAGTCCTTTCTATCAAAAAAAAATTATCGCATCCTTTCGAGCTTGATACCATTGAAAAGCGCGTAAAAAACTACTTCAGGAAGAGTTTTGTCCTTCGTGCTAAAATTGGAAGCCTCTAAATTAACTAGGAAATAAGTTATAAGCGTTTTTTTCTGAAATTAATTTTATTTGAACCAGATGATGACCGTTGTATTTTATTTGCATTGTTGCATCGTTTCAACAATTGTTACACTTGCCGTGTGAACAAACAAACCAATGCAGTTGCCACTGTTAAACAAATAGAAAAACGTAATCAACGCTTCTAGCATTTTGATGAGGCATCGTTGTATTTGCAAAATATAATTTAAGATGGACCGTCCAATGCCGAGCGTAGCAGCTAGTCAATTGATAATCCACAATATGGGTAAAATCAGGCACTTAGAAACAAAGGGGTGTAAGTGACCAAAATGAAAATTTTGAGATAGCTAGTGCAAGTGATACATTAATCACCCTTCTGTTTTGTGGGAGAGAGATTTTAGTGGTAGCTTTCTCAGATACTGCAAAAAAGCGCGGTTTAAAAAAATTACTAAATAAAAGCTGCATTCCGTTTGGTGGCAAAGGGATGCAAGTGCACTTACATCCGTTTGCCTCTAAATAAAATTATTTGATTTTTCAGTTAGTTTAAATACGTGATACAGACGATCTATTTACGAAACTTAAAGCGAAGAAGAAGAAAAAAAATAGGAAAAGAATTCCGAATTGTTGAATAATAATTATAAAAACAAGGGTGAAATCGTCTGCAGATTTTATTTTTGTCATGTTTTGTTTTCGGCAATTGGCAATTTGTCTAATGGCAATGATTTTTAGTTTGATAAACATAATTATTCGAAATTTATATTATGCAGTTTTTAATGATTATCACTAACAAACTATCTTTATTACTGTGTAAATTAGCAAAATGAACAAGACACGTTTTTCATTTAGTGGCAAAGGGGTGTAAGTTAACTAGTTGGAAGCAAAGGGGTGTGAGTAAAAATTAGCTATTTTTTAAAAAAATCCTTCGCCAAATCCAATCATCAGAAACACTTTAAACTTCATACTTAAACTAACATATACATATAGGACTCGAAAATAAAAAAAAATTAACACGAAGAACCTCTAGAATTTAGTATAGGAATTAAACTTGAAACTAATTTTATTCAAAATGACACTTTAGTCACACACATCCATTTGCTTCTCACCGCCTCAAATGTACTTTTCGAGAGATTTTAGCAATTTATGATCAATTAATATATAAAAATAGGTGATCTCCCCCAGAACATCTGCGGACCTTAAGTTCAACAGCCAAGTTTAAGAACGATCGCTGGATGTAAACAAACTAAGGTGTTGCCATTCCAAAGAATCGGAAAATTGAAATTCAGTTATGAATGGGAATACTTTTTAATAAATAGAAATAAATTTGTTAAAGATCGTAAGTTGCGATAATATACAAAAAATATTTTACCTTTGCATGATAATCATAAAACTAATTTTTAAATATCGTTTTACCATAGTTTGGTTTTTTGCATGATGTCAGTATCATATCGCACCGCAAAATTTTATCGTAATTGGTCTACGTTAAGTGTGAAAGTTCAAAATCGTAAAAAAAAAAAAAAAAAAAAAGAAAAAAAAAAACACTTTAAAATTCATACAGCTTAAGAAACGATCGCTAGATGTAAACAAACTAAGGTGTTGCCATTCCAAAAAATCGAAAATCAAAAATTGAGTTATGATTGGAAATACTTTTAAAGAAATAGAAATAAGTTTTTTATAGTCCGAGAGTTACGATAATAAATACAAATATTTTGTTACTTTCCCATGTTCATCATTAAACAAATTTTTTAATGTCGTTTTACTTTAGTTTGTTTATGCATGATGTCACTATCGTATCGCACCGCAAAATTTTATCGTAACTGGTCTACGTTAAGTGAACGTTTAAAATCGTAAAAAACACTCTAAAGTTCATACGGCTTAAGAAACGATCGCTAGATATAAACAAACTAAGGTGTTGCCATTCCAAAAAATCGAAAATCAAAAATTGAGTTATGAATGGAAATACTTTTAGAGAAATAAAAGTAATTTTTTTAAAGTCCGAAAGTAACGATAATAAATACAAATATTTTGTTACTTTTCTATGATAATCATTCAACAAATTTTAAAATATCGTTTCACCATTTTTTGTCTGTTGCATGATGTCAGTATTGTATCGTACCACAAAATTTATTCGTGACTTGTCCACGTTAAGTGAAATATATAAATGGATAACTTTGAGATTGTTTATTTAACGGTCTACCAATAGTTATTTCGTAGAACAACTAGGTAAGGTATGAACATTTTCATCTATTATCTACTTTAACTAACTTGTCTAGTTTTTCATGAAATACCTAGATCTATGAAATAAACTGAATTATACACTTTAACGGTAATATATGTATTAAAACAGATACTTAGTTTTATTATAAAACAAAATTTTTCTAAACTGTAACAAACTTTAACACTGCCATCATACTTTGGGCGCTGGAAACAGAAAAATAAGAGATACAATTTCTTCCATAATGCGATTGAGTCTATCGATCAAGGGATTGCTAGGAACATCTCCAAGATTCGAAGGGCAAACATCCCTTTCCCCCCTCCCTCTTCGTAGCAGCGGTTAAACAAAGGGGTGAAAAGCTCTTTATTAGAACTGATTCACGAGACCTTTAGAAAGTGCTCCAAATCTGCTTGTTTCAGTGATGGATGAACTTTGAAGAACTTGAAGCTCTTGTCTGGAGATGAAAACTCGATGATTTCAAGGTGAAAAGAAAGTCATCTCTCCGCGTGATGGTGAAAGAAACAAGACGACAGGTTGCTGTGGTACAAGGACCGGCGAGCGGAGCAAAATTGATTGGTTAAAGATAAAAGCGGTGGTGTAAGGAATAGCAGTATGCTGGGAATGTGATCTTCGAAAGCAACAGGAAATGTCCCCCATTTTTCTCCTGAGCAAACAGAACTTACTTTGTTGCTACAGAAAGTACTAAGATAAGAGCTGTGTACATAAATATTCAACTGAATCGTTTTCTGTAACAATTGTAATTCAGTTGAAATCGTTTATTTTCTGACTCGCATATTCTACTGAAGAATATTTCGCGAGTAATGTTAGTTTAAAAGGAATAATTCTACTCAAATTAGTTTCTACAGGATGCGGCAGAGAAACTTGCTGATTTGAAAAGTCAATTAAAAAAAAGGTACTTCATATATCGATTTAATTATTTTTGTATCGTATAGTACACATTCTGAATTTTTACTTTAAGTAGTTTTAAAAATTACATCAGCAAATGGCGGCCCTCATTAGTGATACACTGATCTACCCGAGATTTTAAGTTTCGTTCCACTCTTTCGAGCATATCGATGGGAATGTTGGCGATGGCTTGGCGGATTTTATCCTTCAGGTGTTGCAGGGTCCGGAGTTTGTCGTTGTAAACGATGGATTTGAGATACCCCCCCCCCCCCCAAAAAAAAAAAAAAAAAAAAAAACACGAGAGCGTCGTGTGGCAAGTTACGGAGCGCTTCACATGCAGTTTGGCGAGAAGCGAAATCGCATTCACTCAACTGTTGGACCACAGCAAGTTTGAAGGGAGGAAACTGGAGTTCGCTTGTGAAGAATTCGTCTCACTATGAGATCAGAAATCCCAAGAGCAGCAGCGTGTTTACGCGCCGAACGTCGGGGAGAGCGTAAAAACGACTCCCTCACCCTCTCGAAGTTTTCTGGAGTTCTGGAAGTCCGCTGGCCTCCTCTGCCTTTTTTGACACGCTCCCACTTTCCCTGAAAGTGTCCACCCACAAAACAATCGATTTCCGGCCAGGAACGTGACGGAATATTGAACCGAGTTCGGAAGGCACGCTGGTTGGCGACCACCGAATGACTGTTAGGAATGTACGCCTCGACCGCGAACGCACGCTGTTCCTTTGTCCAACGCATGACGACAACTGGCTTGTGAGGTAACAAAACTTCAAGAACCCCTTTTTCCAATGAGACCCTCCCCACTCCTTTCTGACCAGGCCTCGCTCATTAGCATCCAATTAAAATCAGCAAGTTTTCCTGCCGCACCCTGTAATTTAAAGAATTTTTTCCACGAGTCCATTTTATGCTTCTTTTTCGCTCCTTTATATGTATGATAATGAATGAGTTAACTGAAGTAAAATTGAATTTGAACAATGCAAAAATTAAAAATTAATGCAGAAAGTTTTATTCACAAATCAATCTTTATGAAAAAGATTTTTCAAATACCTGTAAAAAAAATAATTAGGAAGACATATTTTAAAAGTTGTCAGCAAAGAAATCTATTTATGTTTTCTTTCTTTTTTTTTAAGTGCCACACACGAAATATCTTCACACCGGTAAACGTTTATAGTCGCTAACGCCAATGCATTACAACAATTTTCATTAGCAATTAATTATCCTACTGCACATGATGTATAAAAAGAAAGAGCTTTGCGTACATATGTAAGAGAAACAAACTGAAAACTAATTATAAAATTAATTTTACAGAAAAGTCTATGAAGTTTCTTTATTTTTGGAAATGCTTTTAAATTTAAAAAGAAACAATATTTTATATAAAGTTTAGTTATAAAACTCAAAAGAACTATAACTTCGCATAAGGCATATTTTGCTGCAATTGTAGTATAAAATATTTAATTATTTTTTAATAAAGAGACGATTAAATGTTGATTACAAATTGTCTCGATATACAGTAAAACCTGTAAAGTTGACCACCTTTGTAAGATGACCACCTGTCTAAGTTGACCTCTTTTGTCAGGAACTGAAGTAGCCTTTCACACTGCACCTCACCCTCTAAAAGTTGATCACCTGTCTAAGTCGACCACTGGCGGTGCAGCACTTTAGTGGTCAACTTAGACAGGTGATCAACTTTTAGAGGGTGAGGTACAGTGTGAAAGGCTACTTCAGTTCCTGACAAAAGTGGTCAACTTAGACAGGTGAGCAACTTTTAGAGGGTAAGGTACAGTGTGAAAGGCTACTTCAGTTCCTGACAAAAGTGGTCAACTTAGACAGGTGACCAACTTTTAGAGGGTGAAGTACAGTGTGAAAGGCTACTTCAGTTCCTGACAAAAGTGGTCAACTTAGACAGGTGACCAACTTTTAGAGGGTGAGGTACAGTGTGAAAGGCTACTTCAGTTCCTGACAAAAGTGGTCAACTTAGACAGGTGAGCAACTTTTAGAGGGTAAGGTACAGTGTGAAAGGCTACTTCAGTTCCTGACAAAAGTGGTCAACTTAGACAATTGATCAACTTTTAGAGGGTGAGGTACAGTGTGAAAATCTACTTCAGTTCCTGACAAAAGTGGTCAACTTAGACAGGTGACCAACTTTTAGTGGGTGAGGTACATTGTGAAAGGCTACTTCAGTTCCTGACAAAAGTTGTCAACTTAGACAGGTGGTCATCTTACAAAGGTGTTCAACTTTACAGGTTTTACTGTATACGGTTATTATCGGCATCTAGGGGGATTTCCATAGTCAAACGATAGTTTTCGGGTCAATTCTCAGATGTTTTTAGGAATTGTAATGAAGAAAGACGACTAATTCTTCATCCCAGAAATGGCGCAATATTTGAGCCACCTTGTCCAACGCAGGGTGAAGCAGCTAGTACATATATAACATGCGAGTGAGTATACACACTGGGTAATAAGAGATACAGTAAAACCTGTGTAAGTTGACCAATTGCGGTGCAGCACTTTAGTGGTCAACGTAGACAGGTGGTCACCTTATAGAGGGTGGAGATTTTTTTATCATTTGTTACACTATGCGTTTATTCATTTCTGACTAATTAAACGATAAGATGTATCAACGTTACTAAAATCAGTAATTAGCTATTTTTTCACAATTATCTAAAATATCAGTAGATAAATTTAATCTGAATCACTTACGATGTATCATGTACAACATTAAAATTAAAGCACTTAGTTCAAATACAGATAATATTTTATTTTACTTATTTGATGGTAAAGATTCGCTAAAAATACATAACTTTTCAAAATCGCTAGATCAACTAGAAGGAAAATAAGGAACTTATTTAACGAACAAAAGAATGTTCATCATAGTTTTCCCGTATGGTTAACATAAACAGAGGATTCGGTAAACTTTACATTGATGTTTCATCCATCCAGACAAATACTGGTCTAACATTATAGCATAAAAAATATCCTAGAGAAGTTATTTAAGCTTTTTGTATCTTTGCAACAATAGATGAACAAATAAATACAGTAATAATTAGGTGGGCAACTTTTCGGGGTTTTATATAATACTCCCACCCAAATTTAGCTTACATAAGTGGTCAATATAGACAGGTGGCCAACTTACATAAGTGGTCAATATATCCAGGTGGCCAACCAGGTGGAAAACTTACAGAAGTGGTCAATATAGCCAGGTGGCCAACTTACATAAGTGGTCAATATAGCCAGGTGGCCAACTAACATAAGTGGTCAATATAGCCAGGTGGCCAACTAACATAAGTGGTCAATATAGACAGGTGGCCAACTTACATAAGTGGTCAATATATCCAGGTGGCCAACCAGGTGGAAAACTTACAGAAGTGGTCAATATAGCCAGGTGGCCAACTTACATAAGTGGTCAATATAGCCAGGTGGCCAACTAACATAAGTGGTCAATATAGACAGGTGGCCAACTTACATAAGTGGTCAATATATCCAGGTGGCCAACCAGGTGGAAAACTTACAGAAGTGGTCAATATAGCCAGGTGGCCAACTTACATAAGTGGTCAATATAGCCAGGTGCCAACTAACATAAGAGGCCAATATAGCCAGGTGCCAACTTACATAAGAGGCCAATATAGCCAGGTGGCCAACTTACATAAGAGGCCAATATAGCCAGGTGGCCAACTTACATAAGTGGTCAATATAGCCAGGTGGCCAACTTACATAAGTGGTCAATATAGCCAGGTGGCCAACTTACATAAGTGGTCAATATAGACTGGTGGCCACATTACAATGGTGGTCAACTTTACAGGTTTTACTGTAGTACGAAATAAAATGATATAACTCATTAAAATTCAACCCAATAAAGCTAAAAACAAAAGCAGAAAACCGAAACTAGCATGCGCTTTCCGCAACTGATCGTTATTTCAGACCCGTTCACAAAATGCAAATGACTATGAGCGAACAATTCAATTAGATTCACTTTCTGGCCGGGCAAAAACACCTCCTTTTAAGCCGGCGCAGCCACACACTCTTAATGGCCTGAGCTCAAGCTTCAATGCTAATAAGGCGCTAAAAACTTCATATTTCGCGTCGGGGGCTCGAAACGGCAACTGCTAATATCACCTAGTCACGTAAAGTTATTTCAAAGGGAGGAAGAGTTCAAACGACGTGAAAATTGAGATTAAAACGTGAGTTCAATAGCGAGTGAGTTTCTCATCCCCTCTTTTCTCCGCCGAAGATGAATTTCTGCCCATTTCCTTTTCGAATGAATCGTTTACGTGATCTTTTATGGTATGGTTTTTATTATATATAGAACTCATCAAAACTTCGATTACCGGAGAAGATCTTCCAGGCTTAGTTAGAAGTTAACGCTTTTCGAGGAGAATTACGCGTTTAACTATTTTTTTCCCCTCTCCTTCCTCTCATCAGGGAAAAGTTAAAATAATAATGGCAGAGACGAAATGGGTAAGAAATAAATGAAATGTATCAAATTGTAACGCTATGTGCGGTTATTTTAAGTTTCAATATCATGGGTGATTCTGAGCGAAGGAAACATTTCGGAACTTCACACACATTTTCGGAAAAAGAATTCATCATGAATTTAAAATAAAAATTATATAATAAGGTGAACACATCCCCTCCTCCCCCAAAAACACACAATACGTTTGTGTATATATAAGCTCAAAAACAATCCTTCAAATAGATAAATGAAACGTCTCATATTAATTAATACTAGAGGCCAGTTTCTTCAGAATCGTTATGGTATTGAAAGTTTTTTTAAAAGTATTACAAAATATTTTGCTGGAGATAGAAGGAAAATCACATATGTTGTTCGTCTTAAGATTGATACATTTAAAAAAATATATCGCAAAAACCATTTTTCTTTAAATTTTCAGTATAGGTTCTGTCGGAGAATTTCGGATTAGGATCACCCTTGCAATAAGTTGACGAGAAAGAGAAGTGTCCAATTTCGTAAAATTGTAGTTCTCAATTCCTCTTTAGAATGCAGGCTTGTATTTTTAGAAAATATCAAAACTAAAAAGTATGGTTTCAAACGGAATTCATTCTGAGACTGACACATGGTGTAACATTTTTCAATTCACTCTTTGCCAATTTTCAATTGTCCAGGGGAAATTTCAAACGAAAGAATCAGTAGTTTTCACTAAATTTTCAGCAGTTATAAGATGCAGTAAATAATAGAATTTGATCAGATGATGAGAGAGTTTTCAAATCATAATTAATTTTCAATAAATGGGTGATATTATAAGTGGATGAATTTTATTATACAAGTGGTCTTTAGTATTTGACAGTGAAAATTTTCTACAATTTAATAATTTTAGTGTGCGTTTAACTTTTTTAAAAATATTTATCATGTTTAGTTATTTGCTTTTTGAGTTTACAAAACAGCACTATTGCTGTGCTTGCGTGTATGAGTCAAATCAAACTTTAAACACCAATTAATCCAGGAAGTAGTAAACAGTTCAGGAATTTTCTGAAAAACGATCTAGTGTCTGAAAAACCTCATTTTCTACCGCTCCAGCTCCCCTACAATTTCTAAGAATTCGGAGTCGGACTGGAGCGGTGCAACTCCAAAAAGTGGCTGCTCCATACTCCTACTTTTGAGAGAAATATTTCCCTCGGAAAATCTTCGCATTTCCGGGGCATCGACACCGCTCCGTGCTTTCAATAATTTTGATAGATTATATAGTTTATCTTACATTATTTATCCCTTTTTACTATAGTTAATTTAGTTTTTCAATTGATAGAAAAATTAAAGAATTTAAAAAAAAATCACATCGGTGGAGCACAAGAAATTTATTTGCTCCGGCTCCTCTCCAGTTTCGATCAAAATATCGCAGCTCCACTGCTCCACTCCAAATGCCTACTCAAAAGATACACGCAATACCTCATCTCATAATCTTACATTTGCTAATTATTTTATCGATTTTTACGAGCATTTAAACTTACTTTCATGTTTTTATTTGTAAGGGACCGTTCTTAAATGATGTCACACTTTTTCCCCAAATATGTTTGACCTCACACTTCGACATACATCCTACCCCCTTTGTCACACGTCACGCTATGTTGCATAAGTATGATGTCACGCGTCTTGCCACCCCTCCCCTCCCCTTGTCACAATTTGTCTCAATTTCACGAACCCCACCTCCCCTCTCGAAGCGTGACATCATTTATGAATGATCCCTACTCAACTTTTCATTTCGTAAAAAAATACTATTTAGTCGGCTAAAAACGTCTAAATTATATAAATCATAAAGAGACTACTGAAGAAACATCCTTTATATTTCGAGAAAGCTGAAGTGAAACTCGACACTGTTAAAAATGTCCGTAAGAAAATAGTAATATAACGATTTATTTGATTGTTATTTTACCATATTTAATTACAACAGTTGAAAAACCATAAAAAGATGGTACTGAAACCGTTGACTGTGAAAAAAATCGTCTATTCTCTGTTTATCCTAAAGAAGGTTTAACTAACTGTAAATTTCAAGCGCTCAATAAGAATCGGGCGTCTATCTTGGTTGCGAAACCTTACCGGTCGTACGTTATTGTTAAAATATGAATAAAGATTTATCACTTCAAATCTGCATGTGTATATAAAAAAAGAAGAAGAAAAAAGTGGCTTAAGCAGTGGTTACTAAATAGAAACACATACACATGTAAATCAAAAATGCGAGACATCGGATTTCCTAACTGTTTGCGAATGAGCGAACCCATCATTTGAGCTGCTAAAGCTTGTTTGTATTTTAATTTTTGCAGCAAATAAAATGATTTTCGTCAATATACTGTAAATTTAGACTAAAAATGACTTTGGATCCAATGAAAAACTGAAATCTCAATTTTCATGCAGTCTGCCTGTTTGAAAAGAAGATTTATTGATAAATAAACGGCCGCTTCATGTGGTGCAGATGGCCGAAGGGCCAGAGAGCAAGGTTGGTGTGTCGTACAACCGGGTTCGATTCCCGCAAGCTTCGTTTACGGTTTCTACGACTCGAAGATTCCACGCCTCGAAATTGTTCAAAAACGGTAAAAATTTTGTTTTGAAACCCTTTTTAAACGGTTATAAAACCGTAAACTCTTGTATTTATAGCTTTTTAATCAAGCTGATTGGAAATGGTTTAGGTCCCGTAAAGATAAAAAAATGTTCCAATCCGTAAGTTTAACGGTGAATTAGATGGACAGACTGCTGCCGGTTATTTAACCGTAATTTCACGATGGAATTTCTAACATTGGATGATAGTGACATCGTGTTTCTTGATACTACGAGGTTACACCGATGACAAAAATACATCCTGCAAGAATGCTTTCACACCAAAGGCGATGAAGATATTTTGTCTCCGTCGTTACAGACTGGTTATCAAGTTAACAGCGATGATGTAAGCCTTCGATAACGCAATAAACCAATCACTGTCGGCAGAGTGAATGTCCATCTTAAAGACGCAATAAAAAATGTCAATCATTCAACGCGAGGGCGTGGTCATGAAATTAGGTGGAACCAATGACATGCTCTGAAAAACTTTGTCTTTGTGTCGTGTTGCTGTTGCTTTTGGCGTGAAAGAACCTTATCGATTTCTGTGAATTTTGTTTTTTAGTGGTTGATAATTGCAATGAAGCGTGAGGGCATTTTTTTCACTGCAAAGTGTCTGCGCATGCAGTGTACGATGGCAGAAAATAACCTATGTGTGCGTAAAAAAGAAAAACGATCTATCAATGAATATGTAACCTAAATAAGCGTGAAAGTTTAGACTGACGAAAGTAAGTCTTTTTTTCTAATTAATATGAGATTTAAAAAAAAATTATATATATATATATATATATATATGAGACACATAGTACGACCGTCAATTTGAAAACTCAAAATTACACACTGTTTTAAAAAAAAAAAAAAAAATGTATGATAAAATGCAAATGCAATTTATATTGTACGTAAGGTTAACTAAAATTCTGTGTAAATTCTTACATACTATAGTTGGCAATAACAAAGCATTGCCATCTATTTGTTAATAACTAAGAAATAGGTGTCAATGTTCCCAAATTAGGAACAAAAAATTCCTAAAAATAGTAAACAAATGACTATTAAGACTTTTTAAGTGATACATAGAGCTAATTTTAGATATTTTCTCTGCATTTTACCAACAGTTTTTTAATTGTATTTTCTTCAGAAATTTTTTGTTTTTAATTATTGGAATTGAATGATTAATCTAAATGATATTGAAATGCAATCTAAAAAAAGAAATGTATTCGAAAAACTTTTTCGTGAAAACACGACATAATTTTCCTAAATTCAATAGATTTCTGAATAAGAAGAAATAATTAATTTTCAAATCAAACTTCGAAGAAAGCCAAATCGTAAACTTAATACAAATCAATACACTATCAGAATGAATGATAAATATATAGTTAAAAAATATTATTATAAACCTGTAAAATTGATTAAAACGAGCACAAAACACGAATCAATGTCTTGAAGCAAAGAAAAACGTTTCGTTAATGGAGTATTATTTTATCTGCAAAAGTTTCCTGAACTCACGCGAACGTTGTCCGAGCAAAAGCAACCAAACAAATCACGTTTCAAAGCTTCAAATAAACTGCTATCAAGTTCTTCCGCACATAATTAGAGTAGTTGTTATTCAAGCAATTATTCATAAATATTCATACGCGTTGCAAAGAGGAGTTTTAAGAAATGGATTTTTCCTTTTAAAATGATATATTTACCTTTCACGAACCATGTCTCGAAAGGTTCCAAGTAATCAAAGTGGTTTTTGGGTTTTAAGCGAAGAATCATGGAGTGTTTATTTTACGAAGATTTTAAAATATTTGGATGGCAACATTTCTTGGTAGCAAAAGTGGACAAATGCAGCGAAAATATTCGAGTTGTTTGTTAATCAGAAGCTATTAGCAACGTTCCCCTTTTTTGGGCTTAGGCCTTGCAATTGGAGCACTTTAATGTGTTTTAACCAAACTGCATAAAATGCTGTTTTTTATATACATGTAAAATCAAATGAAATGTTGCTCAACTAAATTTGAAGAACAAATTATCTTAACCGATTATAACGTTGAGTTAATTTTGATCATCCTCACTTCCCCGTTTAACTACGGGTAACGTCAATAGACGATTTGGGGAAACTTTTCTGTGGTACGGGTAACGTCAATAGAGATTTGGCGAAACTTTTCTGTGGTACGGGTAACGTCAATAGACGATTTGGCGAAACTTTTCTGTGACGAGTAACGTCAATAGCGATTTGGTGAAACTTTTCTGTGGTACGGATAACGTCAATAGAGGATTTGGTGAAACTTTTCTGTCGTACGGGTAACGTAAATAGAGGATTTGGTGAAACTTTTCTGTGGTACGGGTAACGTCAATAAGCGATTTATTGATGTTAATTGACGTAATTTAGTTTTTTTATTGGTTAGCAAATAACAAAATTTGCTATGGCGAAACTCATGGCATATACATAGAAATATATGTATAGCCATTTATGCAATTTTGTATATATTTTTTTTCAGACAAACAGATTGTGAATATATTCCGGTAGCTAAAGGGTTGAAGCAAACATATTGTAAATCATTGTCGCCGCAGGGCCCATTGCACTCAAAAATGTAGCCACTCGTACTTCTGCCGATTTCGTACTGAGTGGCAGTTGAATAAAACTTAAATGTTTGCTTCCATACCCCTTATTCTCATTTTCATTCCATTGTATCAGAGAAGTCTTCACTCAAACTCTTATTATAATTGCTTTTAATATTACTGCAATTAATGGCAACAAACTCTTTTGAACAATGAGTTTTATTTTTATTACCTGATGATTGACTCAACCAAGACCTGTTGTCATCTGCTATCTGTAAAAATATAACATTACAATTACAAATGCTGCTTGCCTGACAAAAGAAAAGTGGAAAAAATTAACTAATAAACTGTATCCAATTTTAAAAATTTTTTATCACTAAAACTCGTCAATAGCTGCTAAACAAAAAAAAAAAAAAAAAAATCCAGTTACTTACGCGTATTTTATCTCATTGTTCTAAAAAAGTATGCAACGAAGAATGTACATAGACGTACATATAAATGTATGTTTAAAAACTATTCACGAATGAAAACTTCATTCTTTTGTTTAGCCTAAATAAACTAAATATTCCCTTTTTTTTTCTTCTAAAGAGAAGGAAAGATATACCAATCATAAATAATGTTCTTTGTCTATCCTCCCCCTCCTCAATTAATTGGTTGATACAAAGCACGTATCTGGTACCATACTTTTCTTAACATTGATTATAACCATTTTCATTTTTCGAACAATGTATTGTCGTTTTGTTTTAGAATGAAACAAGGGGAAAATATTTACAAGCTATATGATTTCAAATTTAAACGGGATCTATATTTGAGTTTAACTATATTTTTAGAAACTTTTATTTAAACATCTTAATAATCGTATAGGTAAAAAAGATATAGGTAAAGATATAGGTTTCCCATTTTGGAAATCTGGATACTTAACTTATGCCTAAAATCTTTAAACTTTTATGCTTTCAAGCTCAGTGAGTATCTCTTTCTTACATAATGAAATACTGAAGAGAATATATCGTTCCAGTAAAGTCGAGAAATTAAATGTCTTGCTGGGAAAATGCAAAAGGGAAAACGATCAATGTCCAAACAAAGTGAGAAATTGCCTTCTTTTAGCCACGGAGTTACTTCCGTCCTCATCTTTTATTTTATTTACTTATTTAGTTATTTTTCCTTTTTGTTCAACACTGAATACTTTTTCTTGTATTGGTTACTTCGTGCTATGACTTTATTATTGTAATTTGGTGCAGCATATATAAGCAGAAAAATATAGTACAATTAAGGACACCTGTTGTGATTAGTCAATTGGGTTGTTTTGTTTCATTTTTTTTCTGGGGGGGGGGAGCATACCATGAAATATTTTGCTGTACCAACAGGATTTGAGCATGGGCATCAAGGGGATTGTGTATTGTTGCTTTCTTTTGATATGCGGCCAGAAAGCAGAAAGGGATCATTCATAAATGATGTCACCCTTCGGGGGGGGGAGGGGGGTTCGTGATATTGTGACAAAGTGTGACAAGGGGAGGGGAGGGGCCAACATGAAGTGTGACATCAGGCTTATAAAACATGGCGTGACATGTGACAAATAGCGGGGGGGTCATTGAAGTGTGACATTTTGTGACAAAGGGGGGACCCCCTCCCCCCCTTTGTCAAATATATCGGAAAAAAGCGTGACATCTTTTATGAACGGTCCCTAAGTACTTTCTGCAATCCGTCATTGTTGTTGTTTCTAAGGCCACTTAGGTATCGTTCCCGTTTGCAGAGCGACCGGGAGTTCAGCACCCTCCAGTACCCTTGAAACTGCCTCGGGACTTCAGGGTCCGCGGATTTTATATGCACGTATCCCCAAGTGTACATGGGGGGTCTTCAGCGGGTATGCTATCGAGCATTCAATCCTCCCCAGCCCGACATCCTAACCGCTAGGCTACCACGTCCCTCCAATCCGTTTCCGAACAATTTTAACCCAAGTCACTGCAGCCAACATGCAAGTCCCGGAAATAAATACTCCAGAAACTGAAAATTTATACAATGAAGTGAATATGTGACATGAAAAAGGTTCCATTAGATTTTAAGAGCAAAAAAACTCTTGACATTTCTGATTTTTAAAATTTGCTGTTTTTTTATAGTCTTTGTAATTAGAATCGGCGTGTTAAGGTCAAACAACTCTACCATTTCAACTTCTGGTCGCCATGATTTCCGTGCTAGAAACTTGTTTTCCCACTTGGTTTGGGGAACATGATAAGTCAGTTTGTTGCTTTAGTTATGATAATAGACGGATTGAAATCAAATTTATGTCTAAATGGCAAAAATAGATTGCGTAGGATAAAGTATTCTTGTATTTTGATGTGTTTCAGAAAGCTATTGTATACCTTATTTATCGTATTTTATATTTTGTTAATGTTAAAATCTTATCTAAACATTTTGGATTTAATTTATGAGAAATTTAATTGCATTTACTTCGTATCAAAGATTAATAAATAGAAAATAAATTCTTTCTTTTTATTTTTTCTCAATTATCCTAAAAATGAATGTGGAGTAATGCAAAAAAAAAAAAAAAGGGCTGGCTCTGTTATTTTTTTCGCAGTTACCATGGGGATAAAACAGGAAACGCTACCTTGATGTGCCTATTCTAATTACACAGACTATAATTGCAATTAATCCAAAATAGCATCACTTGGGGGAAAAAAAATGATAATTATACATTATTGTTCCTGACGCTGTTTAAAGTAACCTACAAAAGAAAGTTCCGGAGTCCCTTTCAATTTTAAAGAGAAAAAAAATATGCAGCTTATTTTATGCGTTGTATTATATGTAAAAAGTGTCCAGTATGTAAGTCTACACTGTAAAAAATTCCAGTTATGTAAGTCTACACTGTAAAAAATTCTAGTTTCATCTTTCACGAAAAAAAGTGGAAAAAAGGTGACATTTAGCTGCAACCAACATTTGGCACTAAGTTCAACCATTATAATTGTGTAGCTTCAGAAGGAATGTGAACTATTATAATGGTTCACGTTAGTACCAAATGGTTGCAGTTAAATTTCACCATGTTTCCATTTTTTTCGTGAAAAGTGAAACTAGAATTTTTTTACACACTGTTAAAAATTTCCGGAACAAAATAGCAAAATAACCATTTATTTGATTGTTATTGTACCATATTGAACTACAACAGCTGAATAACCATTAAAAATATTTTACTCAAACCGCTGATTGCGAAAAAAATCGTTTATTCTCTGTTTATCCTAAAGAACGTTTAACTAACCGTAATTTTCAAGCACTCAGTAAGAATCGGGCGTCCATCTTGGTTGCGAAACCTTACCGGTCGTACGTTGTTTTAAAATAGGAATACGGATTTATCAGTTAAAATCTGCCTGTGTATATAAAAAAAGAAGAAGAAAAAAGTGGCTTAAGCAGTGGTTACTAAATAGAAACACATACACACGTAAATCAAAAATGAGAGACATCGGATTCCCGAACTGTTTGCGAATGAGCGAACCCATCATTTGAGCTGCTGAAGCTCGTTTGTATTTTAATTTTTGCAGCAAATAAAATGATTTTTGTCAATGTACAGTAAATTTAGACTAAAAATGACTTTGGATCCAATCAAAAACTGAAATCTCAATTTTAAGGCAGTTTGCCTGTTGGAAAAGAAGATTTATTGTTAAATAAACGTCCGCTTCACGTGGTGTAGATGGCCGAATGGCTAGAGAGCAAGGTTGGTATACCGCACACCCGGGTTCGATTCCTGCAAGCTCCGTTTACGGTTTCTACGCCTCGAAATGGTTCAAAAACGGTAAAAATTTTGTTTTGAAATCATTTTTAAATTGTTATAAAACCGTAAACTTTTGTATTTACGGCTTTTTAACCGATTGGAAATGGTAAGGTCCCCTAAAGATAGAAAATTGTTCCAAACCGTAAATTTAACAGTGAATTAGATGGATAGACTGCTGCCGGTCATTTAACCGTAATTTCATGATGAAATTTCTAACTGTATATATATATATACAGGGTTGATATGCATGTATATTAGGGTGGCCCTTATTTTTCAACTTTCGAAAAGCTTAGCTCCCAACCCCCTATCTTGTTCCAATCAGCAAAAAAATGATATGTCCAAAATTTTAGCTTAATCGGACTTCATTCTGGCGGCCCTCATCGACCATGAGGTTTTGAAATTGTCATCTGTAAAGTTATTTTTCAAGATATTAGTTATTTAATTGTTACTGTATAAATTTGTGTGAAGTTTTTGATAGGTGCAAAATTACTGATAGAAATGCAGTTTTCATATTAATGGCTGCTGCAGAAGCTTTCGGACATGATACTGAACAGCTGGTAATAAATCGTACTTATTTTCAAAGTCTCAGAAAAAAAATTTAGGGAAGCAAGATACACAGAATTCCAGAACAAATTTAAATTAGTCAACTGCCAAGATTTAGTCTTAACTTCTGATGGAAAGCTGCTCTCAGCACTAACAGGTGTAGAAAAGGTTGATAGACTGGCAATAACAGTCACCTTTCAAGGCAAAGAGCAACTGCTGGGAGTGCCTGAAATCCCAACATCTTCAGAAGAAGAGCAAGCTTTGGCTGTTTACCGTGCAGTCGAGAAATGGAGTATAACTAACAAAATTCAGGCACTTTCCTGTGATACTACAGCAAGCAACACAGGCCGAATAAATGTTGCCTGCATAAATCTAGAAAAGTTGTTCAATCGTCGTCGTCCAAGACATGCCACTTTTCCAAAGATTTTTGAGAAACTTGGGTTAAAATTGACAAAAATGTTTACATAACTGATAAAAATGAAGTGCCTTATGATGTCCGCTCTACCATTATTCATTTTATTGAAGATCAGCTTTCTACTCATAAACAACTGCGGGATGATTATCGAGAATTGTTGGACTTAACAATGATCTTTCTTGGAGGAATTCCAAATAACGGCATAACTTTTCATATACCAGGAGCTGTAAGTCATGCTAGATTTATGTCAAAAGCAATCTGTGCATTTAAAATATTCTTATTTCAAGATCAATTTAAAAAATCTCATAGGGAGAAGAATTCCTTAAGTAGAATATGTATTTTTCTTGCTCGAGTGTATGTTCGAGCATGGTTCTTGTCACCAGATGCAATTAAGGCACCTTATCATGATTTTCTTTTCATGTATCAATTGCTAAATTATCAGGCTATTGATCCAGAAATCAGTAAGGCTACTGAAAAAAAATTTTCTAAACATCTCTGGTACTTAGTTCCCGAAACTGTGGTTCTTTCCTTTTTTGATGACAATGTTCCAATGGATGTTAAGACAAGTCATGGCTCAAGTTATGCTGGAGGTTGAAGGAAGTGAAGAACAGGAAGAAAATACAAATCAATTTAAGCGATACATTCTTCACCCAAACGATTTTTCATCATTTTCAAAAATCAAGTTTCCGTCTTTTGCAACTTCTAGTACAAAAACTTTCTTCACGAGATTTTCTATCAGCTCCGATTTTCTGTACAAAGATCCTTGAACATGGAAAGATGATGTTGATTATAAGAGTGGAATTGAAAAACTTCAGACCATCATTGTTGTGAATGACGATGCAGAAAGAGGTATCAAACTCATTCAAGATTATAATAATATTCTTACAAAAGATGAAGCTGAGACACAATTTATATTACAAATTGTTGCCCTAGAGCGTAAAAAAAGAATACCCAACTGCTACTAAATCCTCACTTATGAAAAAAAAAATATCGTTATTTCGCTTACATTATGTTGTAATTCTATCTAAAGTATTATAGTAAATAAAAACGCTTTGCTCTTATTGAAGTTATGTGATTTATTTTTAAAAATCAAATGTGTCTTAATTTTTCATGCTGTTTTAAAATTTTTTTTATAATTTACTTTGGGGAAATTTGATTTGAAATGTTTTTAAACAATTACTGGGGAGACGAGGCAATTCCACATACATTTCTCAAAGAAGTAACCGACAAGATAGGAGTTAGGGAGGAATATGCATGTTTGTAATGGAATTAATCAATATGCATTACTTCAAGCTCTTTGAGGGTCACCTAAGCGTTAAATGATTAAGCTGAAATTCTGCATAGCCCTTTTTTTTATCATTTGAACAGGATCAGGGGCTGGGAGCACCAAAATTTTAACCTTCAAAAAAGTACACATGGTTAAGGGCCACCCTAATGTATATATATATATACATGCATATCAACCCTGGGTACCTGGATATATGTATATCTAATCTATATATCTCTATCTCTCTCTCTTTATATATATGTATATATATATATATATATATATATATTTATTACGGTGAATCTCCAAAATCGGAGAATGTGGACAATCACCGGTGGATGTCGACATTCACTATCTATCAGACCTGTGATTGTCGACATTCTCCAATATCAGACATACTCCGTAACCTAATATATATATATATATATATATAATATATAAGGTACTTGTACCCAATATGGACAGTGCTCTCAATATGGACACCCCTAATATTTTTAAAAGTTACAAATTTGATCGAGAAATAGCACTACCTGTCCGTGAAGAAAAGCAGTTGAAAAGGTAATTTAGCCAGAAGAGTGAAAAAAAAGCGCGTTGATCGCCATTTTGAAGGACAGTTGCTTTTCCGTGGTGTGCTGATCGTAATTACTGGTAAGATTAAATTCGTATTACATATGGTAAATTTACTTTAATTATTAAAAAGTGGAGTGTTTTAGAAAGCTGATAAAATATATTTTCGATTGCTATTAAATATATTGCTTAAAAAGGTTTTCTTTGTTTATTTATTACAAGATTTAGTAAAACTACTTCCGATTCCCAATATGGACACCTTATGTCCAAATAAGAACTTCTTCATCATGGGTGCTAAGTCACACACAGTTCTCATGGACATCTCTGCCACAGTTGATGTATGGCCACATGTTTGCTACAGCATCAATACTTCATAAGGAGCAGTACCATCTCTCCTGTGTTGATGAAGTACAGAAAGTGAATCTTCAGATTCACAATCTTGTAAAATATCTGTTAAATGTTATTTTGTTTTGCTAATTCATAATAAATGAATGTTTATATGTATTTTTAATTGATGCTTTTGAAAACACATGGCCATGCATCAAATGCGGCAGACATGCCCATGAGGACTGTCTGGGACTTAGCGCCCATGGTGAAGTTTTTATTTGTCCATCGTGTGAGGACTGAGTAATAGCAGATGTTCAGTCTGCAGACAGATGCAATATAGTTAACAAACGCAACTATATTATTTCATAATATTTTGTAGTAACTGAGGTGCTTTGCATGGCTCTTCGAAGAGCCACAACCGAAAATGCCCCCTTCCCTTCTAAACAGCATGCTATGAAGATATTTACTGTGCCCCACCCCTGCCCCACAAAACTTTAAGCTACATTTTTTATTCCCTCTCCTCTAAAATTCCTTGGAATGTATCTTCCATACACCCTGTGTAGTATGTCAATAAGAAGCCACCTGTCTCTAATATGGACGTGCATGTCCATAATAGGGACAGGTGGTTCCTAATATGGACACTTGTAATTTTTTTTTTGTTTTTATCATTTAAAATAAATCAGGATAATTACAAGGTCGCTAATTTTAATAATGATAGACAATAGTCCAGGGATAGTGGTCATAAATTTTTGGAGTCCTATGGCGTGTACACGGGGGTGAAAAAAATACATTTACCTTAAGATGTCCATATTAGGCACAGGTACCTTATATATATATTAACCTATATATTATGGTGAATCTCCAAAATCCGAGAATGCGGACAATCACCGGTGGATGTCGACATTCACTATCTATCAGACCTGTGATTGTCGACATTCTCCAATATCAGACATACGCCGTAGCATATATATATATTAACCTATATATTACGGTGAATCTCCAAAATCGGAGAATGTGGACAATCACTGGTGGATGTCGACATTCACTATCTGTCAGACATGTGATTGTCGACATTCTCCAATTTCGGATATACGCCGTAACACACACACACACACACACATATATATACATATTATATATATATATATATATATATCCTCTTAAAGATAGTACAAGATCCAAAAAATCACTTTGTTGATTTTCAATTTTATTATGAAACAGTTTCATGTGATAAAACAAAACTGATCAAATAGGGCATAGATGCTCGCACCTTACATATTATTCCTTTGCTTTTCTTCTGATATGAATGACATTTTTTTTAACTTTTCAAGTAGTTTAATTTTATATGATGTTTCTCAAATTCCGTAATTTATTCTGGAAATCTGCATTTTTAAAAGTAAATATAAGATGATTTACTGTTTATCCCCGATCATAAAAATAAATGAAACTGCATGAATGACGTCTGCTTCATGACTACTTTTACACATAAAAACATCAAGAAAACCAAACTAGTTTAAGTCACTGCCAAAATTTCCTTTTTCTTTTTTAATATGAATCTTGACACAATGCCTATTATGCATGGTATAGAATAGAATGCATTTTATGCATAAAGGTAAAATGATCTTCACGTTGGTAGTGGAGAGAAGGAATAACATTACATTTCTAAGAGTGAGGCTGTCTTGCTTTTTTTCTTTTTAAATGAAGGTTAACATTTTTTTTCGTCATCTGTGCCGTGTAAATGTAACATTCTGAATCTGTAGAATGGGAATATCTCACTCATCTAGTTCAGATCCGTTATGTGGTTTATTATATTAAGAGTCGTTATATCGAATGTGAAGTACATTATCCTAAAAACAGAAGCACGCCGACTCTCTTTGAAAGGTCATTGTAATACATTTCGCCTTTCTTCGTTGTAGCGCGAGTGGACTGTACACATATTACAGAGCGTAGATTGAACACTAAAAGCAAAACTTTATTTTTAATTTCTTTTTTTTTCTGTGATATTTACCAGTTTTTCGAAATAAGAAATACCCGTATAGTACAAAGCAAAATACGGTAAAATACCCTATATTATTATTTTTAATTTTATTATTATTCAATTTTTCATTTTACTTCCGCAAAAAAAGGGACTGTTATTCTTCTCTTTTTTAATCTACCAGACGAAATAACATTTGAAATTAAGTAATATTCATCAAAACATTTAAGCGATGTAGTTTATTATATTTATTTAGTTCCTATTTACTTACTGTTTCGTTCTTTGAAAAATATAAGCTTAAAAGCTATAATTTCTTTCAAAATTATAAAAGATGCAACGCAAAAAGCAATAAATTTTCCTTCATAAAGCTCGTCTTATAATTCATACCTGCTAAATGCCTCCAAAAAAAAAAAAAAAAAAAAACGTCTCAGGCCATTGACACCTTTTTTTTTTTTTTTTTTTTTTTTTCAGAAAACTTTTACATGCTTTCCACAAAGTAATCATAAGACCTAAATCAAATCCTGTAAAAGTTCTTCTTAACAACTAGGAAGTTGAAACGATACTTAGCTCTTCAAAAACCATCGACGCGGTAAACAACATTTCACACTAAAATAAGCACCGAGAGGTCGCAAGTACTTAATCACCACATTAGAAACGCCAACTTTTTTAGAGTTCTTTTAATAGAGTTTTTGTAGGTATTTGTTTTTAACTCTAAAAAGAAAAATAAATGGATTTGCCGAGATTCGTTGAGAGATATTTTAGGAAGCCTTGAATAAAAATGGATCTACGTATTAGAGAGATTTTTTTTTCTCTTTAGAGAAAGAGGAAATTGTTATCATAATGGTTTAAAATCCTATTTACTACTTTTAAAGTTATGTTTTAATCAACGATATTCGCTGACAAATGAAATTCTAAAGAAAACATATACAAAATATTTCATTGTTTTTAAAGAAACAAATGAGAAGTTTTACCAAATTCAATTTCCCTCAAAAAACGTATTTAGCAGGGACTGTAGTTAGATTTATATTTAAATATATTTAATATTAAAAACATATTTTAATAATATATAGGGTGACTTACATTTCTATAAAAAAGGGGGGAAGGACCCCCCTTTTTTTCTTTCTATGTTGACTTTAGCTTTCCTTTGACCGAAGTACAATGCAACGTTTCGCAATTAATTTTACAAATCAATTCATGCAAAAAACAATAAAAGAAAACCATAATGGATTAATTCTCTTGTTACTTTTGGCACCCAATATTATTCAGGGCAAGATACTCTCTCTCATTTTAAAGAAAATCTAATTCAAACGGATTAAAAAAGGAAGATTGGAAATGCAGCTAACTCAAGTATAAAAGTTGAAGATAAAAGTAGGGAGGATAACCTAGTTATATCAAAAGCAACTGCAGAACGAAGAAGGAAAATTTAATTTAGCGTTCTCGATTCTTTCTCCCATTTCTCCCTTAACAAAACATAATATTTCGAGTCTATGAAAGGTTTTTAGAAATTTGAATTATTTTCTTTCATGGAATGCCATATCTGCAAAAGAATTAAAAGGGAATTAATTGTATTGCAGTGGTTTTGTGCAAGAGTAAAACTCCGTGGGGTAGTTTAAAAATTGCAAAAAGATTTTTTTTGCTTAACTGACGGTTACGTTGCAAAATATACTTAAAGGTCTTAAATTGGTTAGGGAACTTTTCTATGTACTTTAGTCTAACTATCCATTTTTTTTTTTTTTTTGCTATGGAGCTGCTGAATTGGCCCATTGCAGACCTAGTGTGTTCTCCAGGGATTGGTACCAACTCTTTAAGAGGATGCACAATGAGTGTGGTACCATCGCTGCATTAGGATTTTTGACGCTCAGTTTCCCCCTAGATGGCTACATCTGAGATCTAATTAGGGCAAACTCCACTAGAAATTTTAATTCAGCCGAGAGTATCCACGCCAAACGGATACTCAAGGGATCTTTAACATGCCGCAGCATCATACGACATGGGTGCAGACGAATTTCTGCATCTTGAAAAATCCACCGACTTTGGCCAGGTTTGATTCTTCGAGCTTGGGCGAACGAGGCCTGCGCCTTTCCAAAACGATACTCTGCCTGCCTAAATAAATATTTATTAACAAGAAGATCTCAAATGAAATTATATTCAATGTTTATTGCAGCATACTCAATGATAATCTTCTTCCAAGAAATTTGTATACCAGTTTCTATCAGACAAAACTGAGTAGGAAATATTATTATATTTTTTTCCTCTCCAAATCACGTATTAACAAACGCTTATTAATAATACATTACTAACAAATTTAGTTGTCCAGTCTCTGTGAATTAAGATATATTTGTGCATACATTTTCAAATCACTTGTTTCTGTTACTAGTATTATCCGCGGCACGCTTCAATCAGTTTACCAACATATTTTGTCGACAGGGTGGCCTAGTGGTAAGGTGCAGGTCTCCTACGCCCAAGACCGCAGGTTCAAACCTGGCCCAAGTCGATGGATTTTCAAGATGCAGAAATTCGTCTGCGCTCATGTCGCATGATTATGCGGCATGTAAAAGTTCCAATGATTAGACATTTCGCTTGGATGCTCTCGGCGAAATTAAATTCCTAGTGTTGTCTGCATTAATGAGAGCTCAGATGCCGCCATCTAGGGGAAACTGAGCGTCCAAATTCAGTAATAATGGCATCCGCGATAGTGGTGCTACGTGAAAAAATGGATGTCGATTTCGGAAAATGCACTGGGTTTGCAAAAGTTAGTGACCATACGCAGCCGCATTAGAGAAAAAAAAAAGACATATTTTTCTATGCCAGGTTCGGACGTAATATGCACATAGTTAGCAAACGGCTTTGAAATATTCAAATTTCGTTTATTCGAGAAAAAAATGAGTAGCACCACTGTCAGTGGATGCCATTGCCACTGAGAATATGGACGCTCAGTTACCCCTAGATGACGGCACCTGTGCTCTCATTTGATGCGAACTGCACTGGTATTTAATTTAGCCGAGAGTATCCAAGCCAAATGGATACTCAAGGGATCGTTAACATGCCGCACAATCATGCGACATGGACGCAGACGATTATCTGCATCTTGAAAATATACCGACGGGCCAGGTTTGAACCTGCGATCTTGGCCGTACGAGACCTGCGTCTTACCACTACTCCACCCTGTCGACGCGGCAGCATACTTCCTATTTTTAAATGCTCACGTTTCAGGCTATAAATGTTGATGCGGGATGGGAGTGATCTCATTCTAGAGTGATGGTTCTCAAGTTTTGTTCCCAACTTTGGTCAGTCAGCATCATGCGGGCCGTGGTAGCCTAGTGGTTAGCATGTCGGACTTCCACCTGGAAGGTCGCGCGTTCGATACCCACTGAAGACCACCATGTATACTTGGGGATATGTGCATGTAAAATCCGTAGACCCTACCACCTCTCCCCGTGCGGAAGCATTCCTAAGGCCTCGGCTAACGGGTAGGGGTCTGGTGGAGAAAAGTCAGCATCATGCCTAGAAACAGTGAGGAGCGTGTGTTTTTCGTCGAAACCTACTTTTCGAACGAATATTCCGTAATTTGGGTGACTTGCACGCTCCCCTGATTTGAACCCCTTATGGTTTTTCTTGTAGGATTTTTTGAAATCCCACCTTCACGCCAACCGTCCAAAAACCCCCACAACACCTTGAAGCCATTCGAGCTGAAATTGCAAACGTACCTGCTGCTATTCTGGTGAGATTCGTAACAATCGTCAGGAACCGGCTCTCAGTGTATGGGGAATGGTGGGGGGGGGGGGGGGGTACCCACTTTATTTAATTTTCAGAACTGCGAAAAACAAACCTTTCGATGTATAGAAATAAAATTTCACGTTAAATTAAAGCACAAATGAGCATTAAAACGCAGACATATGTTTCATATGTTTCGGGATTGTTTGGAATCCCTTTTTCAATGCGACAGGGAGCTTCTAGATGCAAAACATCCAAATGAAGCCAAGCCATTAGCTTCATTTGGATGTTTTGCATCTAGAAGCTCCCTGTCGCATTGAAAAGGGATTCCAAGCAATCCCGAAACATATGAAACATATGTCTGCGTTTTAATGCTCATTTGTGCTTTAATTTAACGTGAAATTTTATTTCTATTACTTTGCACAAAGTTTAATCATTACTATCTTCGATGTATATCTACATTAGTTAAAAAAATTAAAGATTTACGATTCATAAAACAGTTTTCATTGCGCTTTGAGAAAAGAAGTTATGTTGCCGCACCCTGTATAAACTGATTGTTTTCCAACTCTTTTTAGTCTCCCCAAACAACAAACAAGAACTTTTCAAAACTCGAACACACAGTTTTATTTTTTGGGCCCACCTAAATGTGCTTGTGTTGTTTCCCCAATAAATACGTACTTGAAATGCTTTTCTTTTTAATTTTATTTTTCTTATGAATGTAGTAATTAAAGTTCTCTTATGACTACAAATTTTAAACTTTAATTTTCAACTCTCTTTTCCTCGAATGTCATTAGACTACAGAAAAATTTGACTGAATAACTGGAGGAGGTTTCGTTTGAATTTAAGAATACATATGACAAAAGGTGGCCCTAAGACATTAAAAAGAAGCTCAAAATAATCATGCCAAACATTTTTTCTCTGCGTCGTAAGTTTGAAAAGCTTTTGATGAAAAATGTTCAAAATAGCGACGTCGTCCATATTTGAAAAAAGAAAGGATTTCTTCCTTTATTTTATGTATTTTCTTCTCGAATAAGAAACGTGACATTTTTAATTCAGTGAAAAAAAATAATTTGGGAAATGCCTCATCATTTTTTCCTTCTTTTCCTTGCAACTACAAAAAACAAAAAAAAAAAAAAGGTTGGCATCCTTCTACTTTATTTTCTCTGCACGCATATTTTTTCCAACTAATTGGTCTCGGCTTTTATGCAAAGTTGAGTTAATTAAAAATTCGGTGTAGTAAAACTTCGAACTTATTCGTTATTAGTACGCTGCAAAGTCAAATTTCTTAATATATAAAGACCCTGAACTTTGTAAATAATTACTCATTATTTTCCGATTTAATAAGGTATTATTTCCCGAACTCTTAGACTTCTTGAATTATTTGAGCCGTTCAGGGGGTACGTAATTCAGAAGAAAAATAAAATTAAAAAGAAAAGCATTTCAAGTACGTATTTATTGGGGAAACAACACAAGCACATGAAGAATCGTCGAAGATGAGGATCTTCGACGATTCTTCAATCGTCAAGAAAGTTTCGTCGTTTATAACGCTTCTTTCCTTGCTCGATCACGTGACTTCACGCGCGATCACGCATGCGTTTCTGAGAGTGCGTGTAAAGAGAGAGAAAGAGAATGCGAATTTATAATCTACTTGAGGATGTCGATCTTCCAACTGGTAGGTCCCGAGGTAGGTCCGAGGGTAACGGAAGGTGGAGAGTTTCACTTCCCTTCACTCTTAGGTCAAAAACGGAAGGTGGTCGAACTAGAGCTTTTTACAGTGCATTTTCTTCTTACAGACCATGTGTACCAATTCACTGATACATTTCACAAAACAAGGAGCGACAAAGCTGTTCTTGACACTGATAAGAATCTCAGTTTGAATCCGTGGTAGCCGAGTGGATAGGATGTCGGACTTCCAACCGGTAGATTCGGTGTTCGATACCATACCCGCTAAGACCCACGATGTACACTTGGGGATACATGCATGTAAAATCCGTGGACCCTGAAGTCCCGAGGCAGTTCCGAGGGTGCCGGAGGGAGGAGAATGTCCCTTTCCTGCATTCTTAGGTCAACAACGGAAATTGGCGTATTTGTGGTGGCACCAGCTGGTGTCATCCAAATACATCATGAGCCAAGTCGTACTTCCACCGTTGCGGTGCTCATCCATAAACGGAAGGCGCTCCCTTACTGCCTTAAATCCAGGTCGCTCTGCGAAGGGGAGCTTGGAGACTCAAGTGTCATTAGAAACAACAACAACAATAAATTACTTCACGAAAACTTTGTTACAAATTTACATACTCTCTTTCTACACCTCAATAGAACACTTTGAGCTAAAAAAAGACGTTTTAAAAAAGTGGAGTTAATTTTATTGGGCATTGAACGGCTCATTTATTGATTGTTTTCGTAAACATAGGTCCTGTCATCTATGTTTTATAAACTGGACACATTTCAGTTTGCAATAGCAACTGTTAATATATTTCAATTTTCTTTTCCTTCTTTCAAACCCACATTGTGATATATCTTATAACTTGGTTGGCTTTTTTAGATCTGGATTTTAGATTTAATTCAAAAGAGTTTCAAGAACAGAAAAATAAAATAAATAATCCCTTAACGCATTTAAAATGTTAGTTTTACTTGCTGTCCAAGATACACAACTATGGCAAAGAACTCACCCATATACTATATTCGATCTTTCTAGTCCTTACCTTTTTCTCGGAACGCGAGATACAAACACACACACACAAACTCTTTATTTCATTATGTGTACGTATATATGCTTTATGAATATACTTGCTCAATGGCGTTTCTAGCAGGGGACTGTCACCCGGTGCAGTACTTCGTGCCAATTTATGAATATCCATATATATTGATTTTTTTTATCGGGATTCTGCCGTGTACGCTAAATAAAGCTGGTGCACGTTAAATAGGTCGTGGCTCCAATGTCCCCTAAGTGAAACGATACCTCTGGGGGTGCCAACCCCAGGTAACGGTCTCTCATCTGGGAGCTGGTTCAAAAAATTAAGAGACCACATATAAAGGGGCGGAAGTCGGACTCCTGCCTATAAGGGCCCCGTTAGACTCAGGAAAAGCGCTCCCAATCTTCCTCGCTTTGCGCGAGGATACGACAACAACATCGGGATTCTGAGCATTTTCTACCCCCTCCCCCAAACACACTAACCAAAAAAAGTTGTGTTGTATAGCTTTGCAGTTAATATTATTTTGAGTACTAAGAAAAAGAAAGGAATTTATTGTATTTTCCTTCTATTTTATTTGGTGTAACTTTAAGTAAACTACATTTGTTTGTTTGTTTACGACCATTTCAGGTCACATAAATATTCGAGTTTATTTGCTATTCTCAAGGATATGCCTCAAACACTCGTCTAATATGACAGATAGAACAAGACAGCGCAACAGATTTTAATATACAAAGAAGGAAATACACCCAGGGCAAGGTGGGAATCGAACCCACGCCTCTTTCTTTCCGCGCAGGGAGGCACCGGAGCCAGTCGATTTGACCGCTCAGCCACTGAGGCCCCAAACTACATTTATATTCAGTTATGATACGTTGAAATAGCTCCAGTAAAATTGTATAATTCAAGTATATGTATTTTCAAATACTCTGGAACTCATTTTGGATCCCACTCTACTTACTTAACAGTAGATTTACGATGCCACTTTCAACTATTTCTAAACTTTCATGTTACACCAAGTTGCTTCTCATTATAATAAAACGTTCAGTCACATTCACTTGACCCGCTTACCGAGTACAGTGGTACCTCGAGATACGAGTGCCCTGACATACGAGTGATTTGAGATACGAGCGCTGTCGAGCAGCGAAGTTTTGTTTTGAAATACGAGCGAAATTGGAGATACGAGGAACGGCCAGCTGCGACGCCACGGTCCACCCAGTTTACTGCGCCTGCGCAGTAAATTGCTTTGAGATACGAGCACATTAACATACGAGCAAGGTTACGGAACGAATTAAACTCGTATCTCGAGGTATCACTGTATCAGAAAGAGCCAATTAAACTCGTATCTCGAGGTATCACTGTATCAGAAAAAGCCAATTAAACTCGTATCTCGAGGTATCACTGCATCAGGAAAAGCCAATGCAATCGAAAACTGCACAATAATTAAATTTTGGAAAATGGAAGCTTCGAAACACTCAAAATGACTGGTCTGGTAAATCTAGTGTAATCACCATTTTAAGCTCTTTAAAATAAAATGTTCCATACGCATTTCAAGGATTTGTTTTCCGAAATATTTTTTATAAATAAGTTTTTAAATAGTATTATCATAAATATATAAAACACGTATCTCTGATCTGTAACGTGTTTAATCCTGAAGCATCTCTTGCGAAACACTGGACTTAAGTTTCGCATACAACGCGTAAGCTATGCATATTTCAAAGACTGTTTTCGCATTACACAAATCGGTAGAGGGCGCTGTGTAAGGAAACGTATCTATCCGCTTTGAAATTCTTAACAATCAAGAGGGTTTTGCCTAAATCTGTAAAATTCGATTTGCTTCCAAGAGCTCTGCATTGACCTGGGACTAAGTTCCACGATTCTATTTGCTTACGTGAAGGTTTAAACTTTGCAGAAAAGAATCTTATCTACTGCTTACGTTTTTGGAATTGAACGGTTTTGTTTACTTCGTAAGAGATTCAAAATTCTGCAAGCATATTTCCTTGAAATGTAAATCTTTTTTGCTCGGAAATGGACTGTATTTATCGCGCACGAGCTGTTGTGACAGTATTTTTAATACTTTCGTATATTTCTTGAAATTCCTGCAGTAAGACATATTTAATGATATGTTTAAACATTTTTTTAGCACGAGTCTAAGAGACCTTTAGCAAGAAGGCTTAAATAAGGAAAAAAAGATTTAGCAAAAATCTAGAAAACTCTTAAATGTTGATTGCTTATGAATGCGAGTTTGGTATACATCTGTATGTACTCGTAATGTGAGGCCTTTAGCAAGAAAGCTAAAATAAGGAAAAAACGATTTAGCAAAAAGCTAGAAAACTCTTAAATGTTGATTGCTTATGAATGCGAGTTTGGTATACATCTGTCTGTACTCGTAATGTGAGGATTTTAGCAAGAAAGCTAAAATAAGGAAAAAACGATTTAGCAAAAAGCTAGAAAACTCTTAAATGTTGTGGGCTTATGAATGCGAGTTTGGTATGCATCTGTATGTACTCGTAATGTGAGGCCTTTAGCAAGGAAACTAAAATAAGGAAAAAACGATTTAGCAAAAAGCTAGAAAACTCTTAAATGTTGATTGCTTATGAATGCGAGTTTGGTATACATCTGTCTGTACTCGTAATGTGTGGCCTTTAGCAAGAAAGCTAAAATAAGGAAAAAACGATTTAGCAAAAAGCTAGAAAACTCTTAAATGTTGATTGCTTATGAATGCGAGTTTGGTATACATCTGTCTGTACTCGTAATGTGAGGCCTTTAGCAAGAAAGCTAAAATAAGGAAAAAACGATTTAGCAAAAAGCTAGAAAACTCTTAAATGTTGATTGCTTATGAATGCGAGTTTGGTATACATCTGTCAGTACTCGTAATGTGAGGCCTTTAGCAAGAAAGCTGAAATAAGGAAAAAACGATTTAGCAAAAAGCTAGAAAACTCTTAAATGTTGTGGGCCTATGAATGCGAGTTTGGTATACATCTGTCTGTACTCGTAATGTGAGGCCTTTAGCAAGGAAGCCTAAAATAAGGAAAAAAAGATTCAGCAAAAAGCTAGAAAACTGTTAAATGTTGATTGCTTATGAATGCGAGTTTAGTATACCTCTGTGTGTGCTACTAATGTGTTTTATTTTTATTTCCAAAATAACATTTAAAACCTAGCTCTGTCGTCATTAAATAAATTTAAATACACAGCAGCTAATAGAAGCTTTTAAGATTTGAAATGTTAATTAATTTTAAAAAAATTATTTAACTGTAATTTCTATTTAGAGGATTCAAGTTTAATTCCAAGGCGAGAAACCAGAAAAATAGAAGAAGAACATTTTTGAGTTACTCCTCAGGAAACCCTAAATAATTACTCCCACTCTATTCTGTGCTCCGAATCCGAGTAGTTTAAAAGGAATCATATTACTAATTTATTTATATGTTTTATTAATACTAGAGTTCGCTCAACAGTCGAAATTCGACGGTAACAGTTAAATTTAGCACTGAAAACATTATGCTAAATTGAAATAATTTTTTAAGTATTATTCATCAAATTTGGCGATTATAACGTGAAGTTTATTTTTATCACCCAGTCTTAAAGCAAACGTGTAAATCATTGTCGCCGAAGGGCCCATTGCGCTCATAAATGTAGCCGCTTGTACTTCTGCCGATTGCGTACTAAGTTGAGTGGCAGTTGAATAAAACTTTAATAGTGTGCTTCCGTCCCCTATTCTCACTACGCATTCCACTGTTTGCTTTCTCTCAAACTCTTATTATAATTTCTTTTAATATTACTGATTAATGGCAACAAACTCTATTTAATGATGAGTTTTTATACCTATAACCTAATAATTTACTCAACCAAGACATGTTGCTACCTGCTATCTGTAACAATATAACATTATAATTAGAAATGAGGCTTGCCCGACGAAAGAAAAGGTGAAATAATACTAACAATAAATTGTTTCCAAAAAGTTTTAATTGATGCCTCTTAAACTCGCCAATAGCTACTAAGTAAAAAAAAAAAGGTAAGAAAATCGGCTGAAAAACAGATGAAAAATGGTTTTTAACTGTTTTGCCTTTGCCTTTTTTATATATTGATTGTTTGTGTTAGTTTTAGCCTATTTTTCCGTAAAAGTAAAAAAATAATAATAATAAAGCAAGAAAAAAGGCTTAATAGATCGTAAAAATGCAGTTAAAATAAAGAAAAGTAAAATAAAAGTGAATTAATTAAATAAAAATTGAAAAATAAAAAATTTAAAATTAGGGTTTTGAGATTTAGAAAATGTGTGTATGTCTGTCTGTCTCCCCTAATATCTTTTGAACGAATTCTCCGATTCAAAAAATTCTTTTTGCATTCGAAAGATCTCGACGAGGGCATCTCCTTTCTATATTTGACGTTTTGATTTGAACAATTGTTCGCATAATTTTGAGCAGCTCAAAAAATTTTAACATTAACGCCTATGGGCAAAAATGAAGCAAATTATGTAAACTCTAGGCACAAGACGTAAGTTAATATGAGCAAGCTTATTGGAAAAAGCTATCTGAGTGAATAATTGATTTGAACAGTTCAAAAAATTTAAATTAGCGCCTACGGGGAAATTTCAATCCCATATAAATCCTGATCTAACGGACCGATTTGCTTGGAACAAACTTTAGCGGAAAGCTCTTAGAACGTAGAACATGTACAAATAGAAAGTTCTTCCAGAACTAACGAGCCTATTTTCCTATGAAATTTTTTTATCGGAATTTTTAAGGATATTTCTCAGTGAATAAATGAATGAGTGACAGAATGAATGAATAAATAAATAAAAGAGTGAATGAATGAGTGAAAGAAGGAGTGAATGAATGAATGAGTGAAAGAATGAGTGAATGAAAGAATGAGTGAATGAATGAATGAGTGAAAGAATGAGTGAATAAATGAATGAGTGAAAGAATGAGTGAATGAATAAATGAGTGAATAAGTGATCAAATAAATATATAAGTGAATAAATACATGAATGAGTAAGTGAATGAATAAATAAATGAAAGAATGAAAGAATGAGTGAATGAATAAATGAGTGAATAAAATACATGAATGAGTAATTGAATGAATGAATAAATGAATTACTGAAAGAATGAATGAGTGAGTGAATGAATATGAATTATCCGTTGAAACGGGTATCCTTCTTAAGCAGTTATACATATCCTATTCTTTGTTCCCAAACAAATAGACATGACCCACAAGCGAATGCTTTGCCCTCTTAGGCATACATGTCCCTTTAGGACTGACAGGTAGCACCGCAACCCTTGATAATTGTTCTTCTGAAAGAGAAAAGACTCTCCAAGGGATGGGGGAGCAGCTCAACATTGTTTCATCAGTGGGGAAACCTGCCTCTTAGGGATATTCATAAATGACGTCACGTTTCGACTTCTTTACTGAGTGGTTTTGTTGGTATTAAACCTCACATTACATTAAAAGTAAGAGAAAAAAAAAAGAAACTCATGCAAAAGCTTACAAAATCTTAAAACATGGCGTCCTTTAACCGCTTGCCAGATTATCCCGAGATATCTCCGGGTTCGCGTATATTGCAGTCCATTATTATCCCGAGAAAACTCGGGCAAAGCTGAATTTGTCAGTACGATTTGTTTTATTCGGCCTGGAGGAAATAAAAGGCAATATTCAGTTTTGATTGGCAGTTAGCAAAATTTGCTGGTTTCCTGCGTTGTCCCTTGTTTAAAAATTATCAAAGAAAAACTAATATGTTACTTTTTTCCATACTAATATGTAACTTTTTTTCGAGCGATAACGCGGGATAGTAAACTAATATTAAAATTAAATGTTTTTACACCTGTAAAAAATTAAAAATTCAACTTTTAGCATACATATTTTGCTTGTTTCACTTCCTTGTATGTAATAATAAAATAAAAAAATAATATTTTTTTACAATTTTTTTTTTTGAAAAAACATTGTAAGGGAAGCGGTTAAGCAGAAGAGTAACATATCTATTGATATCTATTGATTGGCAGTTAGCAAAATTTGTTGGTTTGCTGTGTTGTCCCTTGTTTCAAAACTTATCATACAAAAGCTAATATATAACTTTTTTCCATACTAATATGTAACTTTTTTTCCCGCGATAACTCGGGAAAGTAAACTAATATTAAACTTAAATGTTTTTACACCTGTAAAAAATTGAAAATTCAACTTATAACATACATATTTTGCTTTGTTTCATTTCCTTGTATGTAATAAAATAAAAAATGTGACATTTTTTTTGCATTTTTTTTTCAAAAAACAAAATTAAGGGAAGCGGTGTAGCAGAAGAGCAACATATCTATTGAAAGAAAATTGTAGCTGAAGCATGTAATGAATAACAAAGCTTTATGGAAAAAATGGTTTGATAAAACTGCTAGGAATCCCGATTAAAAAATAATAAAAGTAAATAAACTATTTGAAAATGGATATTTGTAAATGGTTTATTGTTATTGAGATTGTTATAGAACTGAAAAAATAATCTGATAATGATGAATATTAAATTTAGTTTAAACAGTAAATCAGATGGTTTTATTTCTTTTTTAAGCAAAGAAAATAAACAGATATCTTATTTAATGCAACACTTAGACCCTTTATGTATGCTAATCGACGTAAAACGAGATTAAAGGATTTGCATGAGTAAACACACACGAAAAACATCTGTAACATTCTCTAGAATTATTTTTAAAAAAATAATAAAATAAAACAGATTTTAAAAAATATATCAATAAAGAGAATATAAAAGGGATTATCTTAAAGTAAATATTTCCGCATGTAAAATTTCCCTAATTTTAGCTTACATATTAGAAGTAATGCGACATAATTGCCTCTTTATTCACGAATAAATTAGTAATATGGCTGCTTAATGTGATTTATATGTTCCGCAGCATTTCTCTGAAAATTTGTCTTTAATTTAAAAAAATAAACAAGAAGTTCCGTCTAGAACTATACGAGCCTACTTTCCCGTATACACCAAATTCAAATTTATAATCTAGCTATCTCTTTCTCTCTCTTTCTCACTTAACTTTAGTTCTTAATTTTTTCAAATATACCTTTTTCAACGGACAATACATATTCGCTCACGCATTCATTTTTTCCTTTATTCAGCCATTCATTTATGCATTCATTCGTTTACTGCTTCAAATGTTTATTCATTAATTTACTCATTCATGTATTTATTCCCTCATTTATTCATTCTTTTCCTCATTCATTTATTCATTGATTCATTCTTTCACTCATTCATTTATTCACTGAGAAATAGCCTTAAAAATTCCGATAAAAAAATTTCATAGGAAAATAGGCTCGTTAGTTCTGGAAGAACTTTCTATTTGTACATGTTCTACGTTCTAAGAGCTTTCCGATAAAGTTTGTTCCAAGCAAATTGGTCCGTTAGATCAGGATTTATATAGGATTGAAATTTCCGCGTAAGCGCTATGTTATTTTTTTGAACTGTTCAAAAATGAACAAAATCTGTTCAAATTGATATTTCACGCCAAGCGCTCCTTCCAGTAAGCTTGTTCATTGGAACATGGATCTTGCACCCAGAGTTTACATAATTTGCTTCATTTTCGCCCATAGGCGCTAATTAAATTTTTTTAAACTGTTCAAAATTGAACGAAAAATTGTTCAAATCAAAAAGAAAATATAGAAATGAGATGTCCTCGCCGAGATCTTTCGAATGCAAAAAGAATTTTTTTGAATCGGACTATTCGTTCAAAAGTTATAGGGGGGGGGGGGGGGCAGACCGACAGACCGACAGACACACATTTTCCCTATCTCAAAACCCTACTTTCAAATTTTTTATTTTTCAATCTTTATTTAATTACTTCACTTTTTTTTTGACTTTTCTTAATTTTTAACGATATTTTTACGATACATTAAGCCTTCTTTCATGCTTCATTATTATTTTTTTTACTTTTACGTGAAAGTAGGCTAAAAAAGGTGAAGGAAAGTAAAAAAGAGGAGAAATTAACAAATGTTAATAAAGCGGTTTATTTTTGAATACACTTTTTATTTGATAGAATATAAACGCATACAATATGAGCATATATTACCAATGTATTAAATACTAAAAAGCATATTTTAGTATTTATAGTTTAAAAAAAAATAAATACATTATATAAGTAATAACTTGAAGCGCAAATTTGCGGTCACAAATTTAGGACAAAAAATAACTTATTTTCAACTGAGTAAGAAAATCTTACTTCATACTGCAATACACAGCATGCATAACTTCCGTTGAAGCTTGCAATTATATTTTCATCATAACGAAAAATGTATACAATATAAAAACTCAACTTATAATTTTTAGAAACATAACTAACGCGCGGTTATGTGTACGATCATCCATTTACTTTTTGCTTCCTATTATTTGAATATTCCAACGAAAGGCAAAAAATGTGCAAAAATACATATAAATATTAAAATACAAAAAAATAATATAAATATATTGATCTTTCGTAATTAACTAAAGATATTTAGATAAATAAAACGCTAAAGTATGCGATATAAAAAACTTCTCAATTTCTTTCTTGCCGTTGGTAACGATCACTTTCTCTTTTTTATTGCTAATAAGGAAGGTTTTGTTTTTTTAATTACGGAATTGAGGCTATTTTCTTCCCAATCATTTTGCGTTTGCTTTTCTTTCATTTTTTATTTATTTATTTTTTTTTTATTGCGAAGTGAATCCATTACCAAATGCAAAGCGAAGTTGAATGTAGAAAAACAATGTTCATATATAATGGATTGAAATAGTAATAATTTAAGCTAAACGAATGAAAGAAAGATATATATAAGGTAAATGACCCGTTAGTGGACACAGTTAAGAAAATTTTCGTACTCTTTACGTGGCAAAATTTTTTTTCAAGGGACTTTCATCAATATTTGCATATTTAGCTTAATCGCCAACTATTTCTCTAAAAATAATTTACCTATAAAATGTCATTGGATGAAAAATTAGGATTTTTACGTCAAATTTACTAAACGCTTAATTTATATCTATAGTGGACATTTATAAGACACGTATTTGCATTAGTAGTTGACAGAAATTAGTATCATCTATTGTAAGCTGTTAACTTGGAGAAATAATTTTAAAAATGACTAAGGGACCAATCATAAATAATGTCAGGCTTTTTTCCCATATATTTTCCCCAAATCCCTAACATTCTTATTGATCGGCTTTAGTAAAGGGCAGCCAATGTGACCGTTGTGGAGGCAGCTATTAAATATTATGATTCATGTACTTCCATAAATGCTCCACGCCAACTTTAATTCTATTAACCAGCACTAGGAATCGTTCGCTATAGGTTCTGATCATTTCATTCAAGTTTAATGTTACATTCGCTTATTTTAGGAGCTTAAAGATCTAAGTGTCCACTACTAGAGCAGTGTCCACTACCGGGGCCGTGGTAGCCTAGTGGTTAGCACGTCGGACTTCCACCTGGAAGGTCGCGCGTTCGATACCCACTGAAGACCACCATGTATACTTGGGGATATGTGCATGTAAAATCCGTAGACCCCACTACCTCTCCCCGTGCGTAAGCAATCCTAAGGCCTCGGCTAACAGGTAGGGGTCTGGTGGAGAAAAGTGTCCACTACCGGGTCATTTACCTTATATATCACTGGATTTACACAAATTTGATGTACTTTCCGTGAAAACGTAGAAGTAGTCTCCTAACACATACTTTTATATGAAATATATGTGTGGGATATATTTTTTACCTATGCACAAGTTTTTACCTATTGTCAACTATACCCTAATTAATAGGGATCAGCCTATCGTAGGAAGTGACAGTAGAATAACTTTTATTGTTAAACTTAAAAAAGTACATGCAACGCAATGTAATTCACAAATATAACTTATTTAACAAGAGCGAATCAAATATTGAATAAACGTGTCTTAAATAAATATACTTATTTGTTACATTAATGTTGTCATATACAATTTATTGCATTTCCTTTGCCAGATTTTTCTTTGTTGTAAATAATGCCATGAAATCGCTGCTCTGTTAAAAAAAAATCTTTAAAATATGCTCTCACGTGTATATTGCATAGATATGAAAGTTTAATTCTTAGTTAATGCAGTTCAAAGTCATATTTAAGATAACTAGCTACTCACTTTGGAAACGATTCGGTCAGAAACGAAACCACATAAATCTGTAAGTAGGGACAGAAACTATATTTACCCATATTTAATTGGTTAGGCTGTTACCGATAATTGCTTGCACGGTTCGTCAGAACGGGAACTCGGTCGGTAGTTGGATTACACATTAAATTTGAAGGGATATATTCTTATGAGGGTATTAAAATTGGCCAGTTTCTGAGTCGCACTAAACCTCGAATTGGCTGATGTCGCATGATTACGATGGCGTGTAACTAACTTGGATTTCAAGATTATAAATCAGAAACGCTTTGAAGTGTGATTCGAACAGTAGATGGAAATGAGTGGAGTTTCGCTGTTAGACTTGGTGTATATTTTAAGCAAATTAATGGCAGGGAGAAGCTTTTTATTATTTTATGTATATGTTACCGGCAAGGTATGAATCGCCGACATTCTGTAGAATTCCTAGGCATTGTATATAATACCTAGGCGTTCTATAGAATGACAAATGCCATTTAGGAAAAGTATGAAAAAATCGTCCTGATGAGGTTATTATGTAAATGATGTGCATTTCTCAAAAATAAAAATGTTATTCTGAAAAAATGATGAGAGTGCCATTAAAAAAATAGTTATTCAAAATGCGTCAAGAAAAACGAAAGTTGTACAAAACATAATTTAAGCCTTTCTTAGTAAGGGGAACACAGTTTTCATATAAAAAATAAGAAATTAGTCTACTTCTTGCAACATGGACGGCTTGAATGATGTTTTGAATTACATTTAATTACTTTTTTCACTCAAAGACATTTCATGTTTCCGCACTTTGTGTTACAAATAAATTTGAATACGAATACTTGGCCTCTGCTACTAGGCTGAGCAATTGCAACTGACCGGAGAGGAATTTCGTGGTCAGGAATATTTTCAATTCTAAGCAAGTTCCTAGGGCATACATTTAATTGTGAGCCTAAAGACATTCTATAGAATGCCTAGGGAATGTGTGAAATATAAATCGTTTTATACATTGCCGGCTAGTTTTAGGCACTATATACAAGCCTAGGCATTCTATAGAATGCCGAATTCCAAACTTTGCCGGTAACGTATACAGTCGATTCCGGTTAATCGGACCAAATCGGGAAGCGGTTTTCTTTGTCCGATTAACCAGGCTGGTTCGATTACGATTAATATGAGAACAAAGACCGAACGTATTATACGTTATATATGAGTTTTTAAAAATCACAACACCTGTTAAAACTGACATTAAAATATACATTACTTATTTTACAATCAAAGAATTTTATTGAAAGTAAATTCGAAAATGCACTTGAACTTTGACCTTTGCTTTAATAGTAACACCTGAGAATTTTGTTAAACATCTAATGTGTAAATATCGCTAAATTTTATTGAAAATTACAGGAATTGTAATTAATGTTTAATATTTTTTTTTTGTTCTCGTTAACCAGCTTTAAATTCGTTCTACGTTGGCAACTTATGGCTCCTGTTTCATATTTGCTTTCATCTCTCTAGTCCGATTAAACGGATTCTTGATCTCTATAAGCGAATAATATTAGGCTTGTATAACAGGATATGTTCTGGTTCTTTAGAATTTGGTCCGAATAAGCGGCTGGTCCAATTATCCGGTAGTCCAATTAAGCGGATTCCACTGTATCACTAAGTTATTTTCGTTTCGGTGATATAATTTCTAGTAAAGTACATCCGCATGATAATACAAACCAGATCTGGAAAGAAAATAAGTCTGTTATATGTATAGATTATAAACTAAAATTTTTGTCAATAGCCAACATGGGACATTGAAAAGCTATGTTAATGTCTGGCTATATTTTTGTATTTTAAACATGATTTCACAATTTCATTTCTGCCCATTCAAAAGCACGTATTACAAAATCCCGAATTACGGCTTTGTCAAACAAAAGGCAATATTTCCAAAATGGATTAGTAACAAATTCAAATATCACGATAGTTTCAATTATATTTCAGTGAAGTGCGTTTAAAGAACTACATACGTAAAAGTATTTCGGGACCGTTCATCATACGTGACATCATAAATGATGTCACGTTTTTTCCACATATTTGACCCCCTCCCCCCTTTGCCACAAAATGTCACACTTCAATGGGCCCCCTCCCCCTCCTTTGTCACGCGTCACGCTATGTTGCATAAGCAAGGATGTCACACTTCTTGTTACCCTCTCCCCTCCCATCACAACTTCATGAACCCCCTCCCCAATTGAAGCGTGACATTTATAAATGATCCCTTGTTCAGAAATCATTAAACGTGAATTCCGTGCAAAAATGGGCATCTTTGGGAAACATTAAAATGAGCAATCTTGACAAGTATTACTTTCTGATGTTTTTCGGGATACATAAGTTATTTACAAGTACTCTTCCTACCCCTTCGTGCGAAAACACTTCTTCACAATAAACAAGTTGGCTGTCACTAAATGAACATTAGGACACTCGTTTTTCTTTTGTGTTGCGTCAGTTACTACTATTTTTGTATGCATAAATAATTATCCTATCACTAAATAATAACACAAGTGTACATCTTTTTAAGCATGCATTACTTTTTAATTTAAATATAAATTTCCATGTAACAAGTTCACAGTTCACAGATTTTTGAATATTTCCATTAGAAGTCTACTTCATGTTGCGTCAGTTACTGTAACGTTTTTATCATTTTTTCTCATTACGAGTAGGATAACAGGATATCAAATTAAGGCCGTATATTAATGTAGCTGTATAACACAGTAAGATAAACTATTTTATATTTAATACTTTACGTATTATAATTACTTGTACAGTAGAGCGCCGATTATCCGAACACATCGCGACAGACCCTAGTTCGGATAAGCAAAAGTTCGGATAATTGGACAGACAATTTAAGAGATATTGTGACAATAGAAAAACCTTCCAGGCTTACTACTGGCAGCACCTATTTGTGCTGAAAGAACTACAAGGAAATGGTCACTGCGAATGGGGAGGTGATATGAACAGGAGTTTTGTGCTTTGATTTTGATTATACCCCCTTTCACCAAGCCTTTTATTCTCTTGTTACTGCCCCCAACGAAACACTTATCTGGGATTCGATTTCACATAATAAATCTGAAGAGGGGGAAGGGGGAATGAAATAAATAGGGGTTTGGATAATTAGAAGTTCGGTTAGGAGTTTGTTTTCCTTAGGTGGGGGAGAAACAGGCAGTTCGGATAATTGAAAGTACGGATGTGGAAAAATAAATAGAGAAATAAGCTGTTCGGATAATTGGAAGTTCGGTTAATTGGAGTTCAGATAATCGGCGCTCTACTGTAGTTTTTGTAGACTTTTTGCCTCCAACTGTTGCGTCAGTTACCGTTTAATTCACCTAAATGGATAATGCAAACAATCAGATAAAAATGAAATATATTGATGCTTTGATTTTTTGCAGCAATAAAAAAATAATTCAGTTTCCGTAAATAATTTTAATTGTTTTTGTTTAGCTTTATAATATAGTTAGATAAAAGTATGGTTATTTATAAAATAAGAAAACGTTTTTACCTTAAAATTATGTTTTATTTAGAAAGTTTTGTTTGGCACTAAGAACATGGCTTAAAAGTTTTCAAATGTGTGGAATTAAGAAAAATACGTAGAAATTAAGGCTCGACCGATGCATCGGCCTCGCCGATGCATCGGCGCCGATTGTTCAACAAAGTTGCCATCGGCCATCGGCATCGGCAGCCGATGTTGACTTCACAAAAGCATCGGCCCATCGGCCGTGAAAAACATCTAAAAGCCGATGCAAGGCCGATGGTTTTTCGCAGGGACAACTTTTCAGAAAACATTCTGTGTTTAACTTTCTTTCTCCTCCATAGCTAGATTTCGATTTCCACACAATAACAGGCAGCACATCAGTTTAAAAAAAAGCACAAAAGTAATGTCATTCTACAAAGTATTTGATAAAAAATTCGGAAAAATAGTTTAAGCGATAGCTGCCCGAAAAGCATCATTATTAAAATTATTTCTCTTTGAACAGAATGCTCGCGAAATACAACAAGTTAAAGTAAAAGTAATAGAGGCTATTATGACTTATGAGTGTTATTTGTTTTTCGTACTTAGGTTAGTTGACTCATTTTTGTCCGTTTTTCGTTTAATAATGACTTAGTGTATTAGATTAGATGTCCTGGTGCAATAATATTATACCATCTGCGTTTAGTTTGTCATGTTTCTTATTATTCCGAAATTTTAAACAATGCAAAGTCAACTGAATCAAGATACCATAATAATTTTACTTTTTTACCTGCGTAAACTTTTTTCTCTTAGAGGTTTTTTTTTTGCTTCGATGCCACATGTTAGTTTTTCTGCAATTGTGCGGCAATCTCGTTGCATCTGCTTTTAGTGTGCGGTTATTCTCGTATTTGATTTTTAGTTTACAACATAGAACAGATTGATCAAAAATAAGAAACAGTTTTCCAGTATAAATGTTAATTGACCGAAATTTTTGTGTCCAAGTTCAACTTGCAATTTTCAAGAATTCTCAAAATGCGAGTTCACGCGACAGGATTTAATAGCATCTTAATAAAAATGCTAAAAAATATTTATTTTCAAAGATTGATCAGTGCATTTTTTTTTTCAAAATACATCTTAATTTTTTTTAATACGATAGTCATTTTAAAATTTCCCCGTGTAAACTTGTTCGACTTAAAGTTCGACTTTCAATTTTCAAAAAATTAAATCTTAAAAAACGAGTTTGCGCGACAGGGTGGAATAATATCTTAATAAAAATGCTACAATTTCTTTATTTTCAAAAATTGAAAATGTATATACGTATATATATATTTTTTCAAAATACATCTAATTTTTATAATCGCTCACATGTTTTTTAAAAGATTATTTGTTAACAGTTGGTGCTCAAAATATTTTTTTCGTTACAAAATTTCGGTTTATTTCGGTGACCTAACATTGTGCTCATAAAAATATAAGGAATCTGTCAAGTATTTCAGTGTAATTTTCAATTCACAAGAAAAAAAGCTAATAAGATTGGTTCTTAAAACTCTCCCTCCCCCCCCCATCATTCATTATTAATGACAAAAAGTCTCACGTCTATGTTTTTAAAGCAATATTCAGTATTTCTTGGTCATGAACAGGGGGGGGGGCAGTAGCGGATTTAGGCTTAGGCCCGTGAGGCCAGGGCCTAGGGCGGCAAATTTTGAGGGGCGCCAAAATTATTAAGACGAATAAAATTAAAAATCGATTGGGTTTTCTGTAAACTGTAAGACTAAATTTTTTAAGTTTATTTTATTGCGCGCTCTTACTATCGAAACATAGTACGATTTTAAGGATATAATTTCTTTATTGAAATAATTAATCAGGCTAGTACTAAAATCTGAAATATCTAACAAAAAGATTTTAAGAAACATTTTTTTAATACTAGCATATTATTTATTTACGAAATTAGATTTTGTTTTCATATTTTTCATTCAAAATTTAATTGTAACATTTGGTTGCTCTTTATTATAAAGCAAAACATTAACTCATCATGAGAAATTATACAAGTGTCAGTTGACTCATACAATAAATTTTGTATTTTTCAATTTTTTGTAAAAATGAAATTTTGTAAAAAAAAAAAAAAAATGTTTAATTTATACCGGAATTAAATTTCTCCTTATTATTTTATATAACACACACATATATGTATGTGTGTATATATATATACTGTTACGAAAGGAAAAGGGCGCCATATCATCTGGGGCCTAGGGCGCCCTCAAACCTGAATCCGCTACTGGGGGGGGGGGGGGGGTTCGTTACTGCGAGCGAAACTTTTTAACCCTACACTGCGCCGTGTTGTTTTTAAACAACACCTATATTTTCGTTCACTAGGCTCTTGTTTTGTATAATTTTTAACATGTGGGGCATTTTTTCGTTTTATTTTGTATGTAAGATCATATTAGTTAATATAGTTTCTCCTAGATATTGTAAACTAAGTTCAAGGTTCAACTTTTTTCATAAAATCGTACTACATGTTAATTTTGTAAAAAACTGTAACTTCTTAATTTTTTTTCTACAAATTTTAAGCAATAATTTTACTTTAAAAAATAGTCCTTAATTGCTTACATAGTTTTAAAATAAAATAAATAGTATAAGTTGTGCGAAAAATTGTGGGAAAAATATATTAGGGCGCTTTTTTTACTTGTTGTTTTAATACAACACAGCGCATTCGGGGGTAATTTTTATGCTCCTAACATTATACGCAGCAGAAAGAGGAACAGGTGTCACTGGTTGTTCTATTTCACTTTATTTAATATCTTTTAGAAGGTTATTGTTATAAACATAGAGCAAATTAGCGTAAAGTGGTTGATTAAATTATTATTTAAAAAATTTGTTTAAAATCAATTCACGCTCAACCAAACAAGAAACGAACATTATCTCATAGACCCCCTACAGATGTTAGGTTTCTTGTTTAAAATCTTTTAGTGACATTATTAAACTTCATTGGTAATTAAAGTAAAAATTTGAACATGTAACTAATAATTATTAGTTACATGTGCAAATTTTTACTTTAAAATTTTTTATAAATTTATAAATAATAATAAAATAAATTATTTTAATAAATTTTACTACTTTAGTGCTATTGTATGATTATAATGCATACCTATTTCTCATTGATGTTGTTTCATTTATTAAAATGATTATATAAAAAAATTATTATTGTTACCCCTAAATGCGCAGTGTTGTTTTTAAACAACATGTCAAATTTTCTCGAATTTTACTTTTCCGAATTAAATAGGAATTTTTTTTTTGTATTTTTTCCACTTATAACTAGCACAAACACACACACGCACACACAAATATTTTACAAAAAATGAAAAATTGCACAGTGTAGGGTTAATGTTAATACTTTATTTTTATTTTATAAAAGAAGCTATTTTTATTTAAAATAACTTTTATAATGGAAAGTAAACATAGAATCGCTCCCGCTTTTCTTTTAAAAACGTGGAAAAAATTATGGGAAAAAATTCCGGGGGGGGGGGGGGGTTGACAATTTTGTTAAAGATGCAAACCCACATTATTTGTTAGTCTGTATTATAACATCTGCAGTCCTCCCCATGAAAAAAAAACAATAAAATAAAGGCAGCTGCACTTGTCATTTGCAGCTGTTATAAAGAGAAAATGTTAAAGGAAAGGGAATTAGACCCGATCGGATCCAATAGTGTTGAGTTTTTTTGCAAAGATGAGAAAAAAGAATTAAAAATCCTCTCTTATAGCTATTTTTTTTGACCGCCAAATAGTTTAATTACTTTACTAGAATCACGAGTGATTCTTTTAGTTTTAATTATTATGTAAACTTCCCAAAAACAGTCTTTTATGGTGCTTGAATAATGCATTTATATGTTGGTATCAACAAAAAAATAAATGAATGATTTAAATGATATTTTTGACAAGCTTTCTACACGTTTTAATGGTTTAAAGCGAATTTTTACCATCGGCCATCGGCATCGGCCATCGGCCGATGGAAAGGGAAAATAATCGGCCATCGGCCATCGGCCGACGTCAGAACAATCGGCCAACAATCGGCATCGGCCCATCGGCCAAAAAATGCCATCGGTCGAGCCCTAGTAGAAATATATTCTTGTCGATGCGAAAACAATATGGGTTGATTTAAATACAAATGAATAAACATTACTTAAATTTAAAAAAAAAAAAAAAACGTACGAAGAAAAGGGGATTTTTCTTCCTCATAAAAGACTTCCTTCTCGACTTCAAATTGCAATTTAAAAAAAAGAAAATTATTTTTCGTTTTGTTTCTACCAAAAAAAAAAAAAAAAAAAAAAACGTAAAGAGAAAGAAAAGGGGCGATACTAATTTTAATCTAATACTATGAATCTATGTCGAGCTCAGCTCAAAATTTTAATAAACTTTTTTTTATAGCAACATGTTATAGAAATGTCTTTTATGTAAAAACTAATCAAAAATGCCCAAAATAATAATTCTCTCTAAAGAAAGTAAGACAATGAATTAAAAATATTCTGTCTTATCCTCGAGAAAATTTCCAATTCTTTCATAATAAAATCCCCATAATCTTCAGGCTAAAATATTGTCTTCAATTAGTTTTTGAGGTATAAGAATGCTTTTGCGGGATATATTTAAAAAAAACCTAATTGCTTTCTTTTTTTCATCCAGTTCAGGAAAGTAATATTTAAATTGAATCTTGTTATAGTCCCTAAAGCTGGAATTCTTCTTATTTTAGATTATTTTACCCTTATCCTCTTCGGGTAGAATTTTTTGCAGTTTTTGTTTTCCTGCTCCTCTTCTGGCTGAAATTTGCCCACATTAAGAGCATCTTCCCGTGAGTAATTTGTCTTTGTCTTCGTAGAGTTTTTAAGAAGTGGATTAAAAATATTCACTGGAGATAGGATTTATATACTAGTGAGTGAATTTATGGTGATCAACTGGATAAAACCTCTCGTCATTTTACCAGGAATTTCATCAGTTATAATCTATTATAATAAGTTAAGCTTGAAAATACCTTGTTAGTGAAAATAAAATTTTTAAAAAAGCTTATTAATCATTTATAGAATGAGTGCGTTTTGCTGAACACGCTGAAAAACATATTTTTTCATCAATCTATATATATTATTTCTCTAGCGTGTTTTCTTTCGCTCCGCGATATCTTCCTTATTCTTTTATAAAACTCCATGATTGACCCTTCATTTTAAAGCTTATTGTGCCGGCTAATGACGAAAAATAAACCCACGATCTGAAAATGTACCGCTTCTGTTACATTTGAGATTTAAAATCATCTAGAAAGAGGTCCTTTAATGGATGCCAAATGGGTGTTGTTATGCTGGTGCCATCTGTTATCAAGTAAACAAAGGAGAAATTCTTCTGTTTGTTATTGTGTAGAAAATTGGACAGTTTTAGCTGCGTCTGCGTGTTAAACATATTCAACCGTTAGGCTCTACACCTTCATTTATATTATGAATGTGTAGAGACTAACCAACCAACAGTTACTATATTTCAAGTAATGGAACTGTTTCGTTATTGTATTTTAATGCTATGTGTACTACTAATAAAAATAATTATCATTATTATTGGGATTATTTCATTATTTTAAATGTCTAAATAACAGTGGGGGGAAAAATTGTAACAGCTATTTGTACTACAATTGCATGTTTTCCTTTGTACCGGCACCCGTTTACTTTTTTCTGTTCTTCTTCATAATCTCTTTTCTCTTAAATTAGGGCAGAATTCCACACGGGTCGACAAGTATATTTTAACATGTTTGTTAAAACTTCGAAATGATGTTTCTTTTCGTCGTCTTTTTCTTTATTATTTCCAATAACCACCACTCAACTCTTAAAAAAAGTTGAAAATGTTGTTGGTACGTACTGTTCGACTGCCAGGGAGATGGAAGAGTAAACTTCCGGTTTCTAGTGGAAGTGGATGAGTCCATTTACTGTTAAGGGGCCATTTTCTTCCCCAAAATTTTAATCACTTTATAGATTAAATAAAAAAAATTTTCAATTGCGCAAATTCACTAAGGGAATATATGTCATGTTTACTCCAATGACAAATAAACGAGATGATTTGCGCACCACATGACTTCCTTGTACTACACTAATTTTATAATACAGTAAAACCTGTAAAGTGGACCAAGTTTGTAAGTTGACCACCTGTCTTTGAACACCTTTGTAAGTTGACCACTTATCTAAGTTGACCACCTGTCTAAGTTGACCACCTTTCTAAGTTGACCATCTGTCTAAGTTGACCACCTGTTTAAGTTGACCACCTTTGTAAGTTGACCACCTGTCTAAGTTGAGCACCTGTCTAAGTTGAGCACTTTTGTCAGGAGCGGAATTAGCCCTTCACCCTCTACTTCACCCTCCATAAGTTGACCACCTGTCCAAGTTGACCACTAAACTGCTGCACCGCAAGTGGTCAACTTACACAGGTTTCACTGTATACCTTTTTAAGAACTAAAATATTGGATGCGTGTACCCATATTCGCACGTTAAAACTTATACTCCTTTGTTTGAAAATTTTTAAATGAATTTTTAGTTCAATTTTATTTCTCTACACCCTATATAGTACAGTAATTATAGAGAATGGCATTTCCAGTGTTAAAATAACTCGTTATTTTTATATATTGGCAATGAGAAATCTTAAAACAAGACACAATAGTAACTGAACGGACTAAGCAAAGCGAAAAATACAGCGCAAGCATGTCTTCGGATGAGGCGAGAAGAGCATCTGAAACACTTAAGCCCACTAGGTTGTTGAGAACCAATGGAGGAAAGACAGTTTTACAATATCATAATTCTTGCAAATGCTTTAAAATGGGCGTTCTACGGGAAAGTCGACAAATATCGCATAAATAGCCAATCCGAAGCCGGATTTCGCTTCACTATTTTGATATACCAAATATGGCGAAATATTGACAAGTTGTCGCCAAATGGACAACAATTCACTTAACTGCAGAATTGGTTTGACTTATACCCTTCGGTAAATATCTTTCTATCAAAAACTAGAAATTTGCATGCAATTGACACAAAATCGCATAAAACACACCCCCTTTGGAACGTCCGATTGCAGCGAAAAGCGAAAGTGCACAACTTGTCCGCGTACAGGTCCTACAGAAGAAATTTCAACCTTCTACGAGTTACTTTTTTTGAGCTATATGAGATACGAAAGATTCAAATCGAATTTATGTACGTACGCACATACGAACATACAGACGGCTCGACAGAACTCGTCAGAACGGGTTTGGGGATGGTCAAAATATATATGTCAGTGGTCCATAGGCCCATACGTACGTACATACTAGGGATGTAACGAATATTCGGCCACTATTCGGTATTCGGCCCTTTGGCCGAATATTAGGCCTGGCCGAATAGTCATTTAATCACCTGGCCGAATACTGGGTAAGGTCAAATTCGGCATGGCCGAATATTGGTGGACTATTCGGCCGAATAGTTTTGCGGCAGTAGAAATGTAAGAAAACAAAGAAATTAGTAGATTTTAAACATTTGAAATTGTGTTATAATTATTGCAAAAAAAACACTAGTATATAGTTTTAATAATAACATTAGTATATAGTTTTCTAATAAATAATTTGGACAAAACTAACTTATTTAAACCTTGTGTTAGGTTTCACTGAGCAAAAACAGATTTTAAAGTTGTAATATTGTATTTTATATTTAGCATCTGCTCCCAAAAACTGGCAATTGTTAATTATGATGGAGAATATGAGAAATTGGTTTTGTTATTATTAACAAAGTGGAAGTCGAAGTCAGACTTTGTTTGGAGTAGACTGATTTATTGTCAGTATTGGGTAAGAGAGAAATGTGAAAAGCCTATCATGAATATTTAGATAGCATAAGTTATTGGTGTTTTTGAAAATAAAAATATAGTCCAGGTAAGTGTATAAAATTTTTATAGCTCTTTTAAAAATAGGTTTCTGAAAACCCCATAAAATAAAAGTATTAACTTTTAAAACATCTTTATAGAACAGTTTATATCAAGGTAAAAGTTCAGTAGTAGTTCTTTCATTTGAATTAAATAAGTAGTAAAATGATGCTAATGCTTGCTAACATAAAACCTGTCATTTCTATTCCACTTGTGGGTGAAATTCTTAGTTTTATTACATTCAAAACAATAGAGAAAATATATTAACTTTAAATAGTTTTAAATTTTTAACAAACAGAATTAAATCATACGTCGTAGATCGTGTGAAATTGTGTGTAACGATTTTCTAGAAATTTCAATATTTGGCCGCCGAATATTCGGTATTTGGCCTAAGGCATTGGCTGAATATTCGGCTATTCGGACAAATCACTATTCGTTACATCCCTAGTACATACGCACGGACATTGCGGAAAAAACTGTCTAAACTGATTGATTTGTGATTAAAATGCAAAATTAGGCTGAAATTTGAGCGAAATTTTCGGCGATTTCAATGGTTTCAGTACTTTGTACAATTAAGTAAAATATTTCTTAATTAAGTTGCATAGTTAGGACACACGAGCGACAAAAACGTATTTAGAGGTGCTTGTCAATCTCTTTTTATCTTCTCACAGCGCTAGAAATAGCTTGCATTTTGTCCCCTAATCGGTGCCCCAAAATTTCCCCTAGTGTCAACTTTTGGAGCTTTTTTTTTTTCTTTGGGAGTCAAAACCACATATTCCACTACAATGTTAGAAATTTCATCATGAAATTACGGTTAAATGACCGGCAGCAGTCTGTCCATCTAATTTACCGTTAAATTTACGGTTTGGAACATTTTTCTATCTTCACGGGATCTAACCATTTCCAATCAACTTGGTTAAAAAGCCGTAAATAAAATAGTTTACGGTTTTATAACCATTTAAAAATGGTTTCAAAACAAAATTTTTACCGCTTTTGAACAATTTCGAGGCGTGGAAACTTCGAGGAATGGAAACCGCAATCGAAGCTTGCAGGAATCGATCCCGGGTCTACAGGAACACCAACCTTGCTCGCTAGCCATTCGGCAATCTAAACCACGGGAAGCGGCCGTTTTTTTATCAATAAATCTTCTTCCCCAACAGGCAAACTGCCTTAAAATTTAGATTTCAGTTTTTGATTGGATCCAAAGTCATTTTTAGTCTAAATTTACTGTATATTGACGAAAATCATTTTATTTTCTGCAAAAATTAAAATACAAACAAGCTGCAGCAGCTCAAATGACGGGTTCGCGCATTCGCAAACAGTTCGAGAATCCAATGTCTCCAATTTTTTATTTACGTGTGTATGTGTTTCTATTTAGTAACCTCTGCTTAAGCAACTTTTTTTTCTTCTTTTTTATATACACATGCAGATTTGAACTGATAAATCTTTATTCATATATTTTAACAACAACGTACGACCGGTAAGGTTTCGCAACCAAGATGGACGCCGGATTCTTATTGAGCGCTTGAAAATTGCGGTTAGTTAAACGTTCTGTAGGAGAAGCAGAGAATAAACGATTTTTTTTTTCGCAATCATCGGTTTGAGTACCATCTTTTTAATGGTTATTCAACTGTTGAATATAAATACGGTAATATAACAATCAAATGAATGGTTATTTTACTATTTTTTCAGGGAAATTTTTAACAGTGTACGCATGCACGAGTAGTACACCAAATTTTGTTACATTTCGCCCAATACAGCACACGCTACATGACCCTGAGCACCTAATATTTAATTTAATGCTCGCCCTGTGTGTACTAATTTGTAATACATTTTGAAGACAAGTTTGTTAAAATAATTCCACTAATTTTTTTTCTAAAAATAACTGGAAATATATTTATGAAAAAACCTAATTTATTAATTGCAGGTTTTATCTAAATTCAAGTTTATTCTATTTTTTTTCAAATGCAGATAAAAGTATGTCGGAGCATAAAAAGTTAAATAACTATCTTGCAATAATACAATTAACTCACAGCGGCTTCTTAGACATAAAAATCACAGGTCGTGTAACGTTGCAAAACATTGATTAACTAATGACTCTTCTTCATTTTAAGATAAAAATTCTACCTTTATCTCAGAAATGGAGGCGCACAGTTAATGGACTAATTGACTTTTTTAAAAATGTTTGTTTATTCCAAAAAATACTTGCATCTTCATTAAATATTCTTGTAATTGTATTATGAACAAAATCCTCTTTCACAAATCATAATAAATATTGCAATTTTTTCTCAGTCTTGCATTCTTAAGCAGTTGAAAGGCTTTCAGAGTGGATTATATAAATTATCCTGATTAACTTATTGCTTATATCCAATTTCTCTAGGTAGCATCAGTAATTATTTAACCCCTTGAAGCACGAATTTTTTCGGAAAAACTGGTAAAAAATGGAAAGATATTTTTTTTAACAGAAAATGAATATATAAGTATAGTATAAATTGTTTTGGCAATTTTAGTTGTAGGGGGTGTCTAGAGGGCGGGTTGTATGATAAAAGTTACGTTAAAAATTATTATACAAACAAAGTTCAAACGCATCCCAGACGGGCATTAGCAATAAAATAACGGGAGATAGAAGATCGCCCGTGTGAGACACGGGTATGTACAAATTTGCTGGTAACTTTCGCTCCTGTGAGACACGGGGGTGTGCAAATTTGTTGGTAACTTTCGCTCCTGTGAGATACGGGCGTGTGCAAATTTGCTGGTGTATTTCGCCCACGTGAGACACGGGCATGTGCAAATTTGCTGGCAACTTTCGCTCCTGTGAGACACGGGCGTGTGCAAATTTGCTGGTAACTTTCGCCCGTGTCAGACACGGGCATGTGCAAATTTGCTGGTAACTTTCGCCCGTGTCAGACACGGGCATGTGCAAATTTGCTGGTAACTTTCGCCCGTGTCAGACACGGGCATGTGCAAATTTGCTGGTAACTTTCGCCCGTGTCAGACACGGGCATGTGCAAATTTGCTGGTAACTTTCGCCCGTGTCAGACACGGGCATGTGCAAATTTGCTGGTAACTTTCGCCCGTGTCAGACACGGGCATGTGCAAATTTGCTGGTAACTTTCGCCCGTGTCAGACACGGGCGTGTGCAAATGTGCTGGTAACTTTCGCCCGTGTCAGACACGGGCGTGTGCAAATTTGCTGGTAACTATCGCCCGTGTCAGACACGGGCATGTGCAAATTTGCTGGTAACTTTGGCCCGTGTCAGACACGGGCGTGTGCAAATTTGCTGGTAACTTTCGCCCGTGTCAGACACGGGCATGTGCAAATTTGCTGGTAACTTTCGCCCGTGTCAGACACGGGCATGTGCAAATTTGCTGTAACTTTCGCCCGTGTCGGACACGGGCATGTGCAAATTTGCTGGTAACTTTCGCCCGTGTCAGACACGGGCATGTGCAAATTTGCTGGTAACTTTCGCCCGTGTCAGACACGGGCATGTGCAAATTTGCTGGTAACTTTCGCCCGTGTCAGACACGGTCATGTGCAAATTTGCTGGTAACTTTCGCCAGTGTGAGACACGGGCATAAGCAAATATGCTGGCAACTTTCGCCCGTGTCAGACACGGGCAAATAAGTTAAGGGATTAATGTAGAGAAAGTAGTAAATATAGAGAGTATATTAACTTTCTAATGCGGACAGCATTCGGGGAACATTCCTAGTATTTAAGAGCCACAGATGCAATATAGTATTATAGCAAGAATGCCGGGAGGGTGGCGTAGAGGAAAGGCACTAGCCTCGTACTCCCAAGTTCGCAGGGTCAAACCTGGCCCAAGTCGGCGGATTTTTACGATGCAGAAACGCACATGTCGTGTGATTATGCGGCATGTCAAAGATCCCTTGCGTATCCGTGTGGCTTGGGTACTCAATGCTTAATTAAATTCGTAGTGCAGTTTCGCATCATTTAGAGCTCAGGTGCCGCCATCTAGAGGGAAACAGCCTCAAAACTGGTAGTGGCATCCGCCGATAGTGGGGCTACTTGAGAGTGTAAATGCCGATTTCCGGGGAATACACTAGGTCTGCAAAGGCTAGTGACCATATGCAGGACCAAGAGAAAAAAATATATATAGCAAGAATTTAAAGACTCTATAGACTAAATTACAGACGGAACTAGATATCAGCTGTTCAGATATTAGAAATTGCAAACGTAGATGTGACATTGAAGGTCCTCACGAGATTCGGCGAATTGAGCAAAATACCAATTGTTATAAATAACCTTGACAAAGCATTATTAAACCGCAAAAGAAATGTCGTTGGTCATTTTCTGCTAGCTAAATAGGTACTACAGTCTACTGTTTACAGTTGCTGGCTGGGCCTTAGAGAGGAATTGCAATTTTGAAGATTCAAAAAATTTCATTCACATAAATTTGAATGTTGTTAAAATTTAATGAAATTTGCTTTAAAACCAGTCATTGATTCACTATTAGATTCACTTTTTACTGGTTTCACGAATAACTTCATAATTTTAAATCCTCAAACTCCCGGGCCTCTGACGAGTTGGGCTTAGATTGGTCTTCCCCTTTTTTCCTTCTTTTCCATTCTACTAATTCCTTTCAATTTTTTCCCGTTTACACCTTCTCTCGCTCATATTATATATATATATATATATATTATAGTATATATATATATATAGTTACAATTATCTTTTTTTTTTTCTTATTTTGTTGCTTCTCACCAAGATTGGCGACTTTCCGATCACGATGGACAGTCATAGTTTTGGCTGGAATTTTCTCTATTATTCGTATCACGGGATCCGAGATGCTATATAGGGAGCTCTGGCGATAAGTTTAGTTATGTTTTTAGTTTTTTGGTGAGTGCCTGTCAGTCTGAGCCATTATGCTGTGAGCTTCGCGCTTGATGCTGTTCGTATTTGGGAAGGAAAGACGAGATAACCGTTCGTTTTACGGAGATGTGTGAACTTTGTGAGATATTTTTGGGTGCTTAAAGTCTGTACTCACTGTAAATAAGTTGTTCTGTATGTTCAAGGAGCTAGTCATCTGTTTAAAGTACGACGAATCCGTAACAATATAGTGTAGCGTCTTGAGACTTATTATGCCGAGTGGTAAAGCTAGATACGATTGTAAACCCTAAGAGGTTTTATTTACAAAAATTTATAGCTTCCAAATGTGGATTTAGTGGGACATCTAAGGAGACGGAAAAATACGTCCGTCTATTCGCGTATTCAGAAATGTTCTCCTCGATGAATCAACAAGATTCTTACACTTTCTTGCATTTCCGTTAGCCTAGACCAGCCGAAATCAGCCAAACCCTCTTTTTGGGATAAAACCAGGTGAGGGATGCAGGCCGCTTTTTGTTGGCGTGTACACAGACAGCCATGAGAACGGAAATAGCTTTTGGGATGGCCGGATGCCACTGGTCAAAGGTTAACTTCGGACGGAAGCCGAATATGGATTTGGAAGCCGAGGGAAGGGGGAGTAGCGGTCGGAGCAAGGGCTCAATGGGCACGATGCGGTCATTACAACAGTACAATAAAAAAAGATATATACAATAGCGCACCTTGGATATTATTTTTGTGGTGAGAGATAAGGTCAGGATTACGGATTCACTGGATATTGATTTTTCCAGATATATTGGTGTCTCATTTCTGGAGCATCCGACCAGGTATCCGGCTGTAATATTCGAAACCTGAAATGGTATACATATTTTTAAACATGTCACAGCTTCCAAATACGTAGTCAGTTTATAATTTACATAAAACTTTCAAAAAGGGCTAGTTAATTAAATTTAAAGAATTAAATTTGACTTTGAGATAACCGAATCATTTGTTCAACGGCTGGTTAGGATTTATGACATTTAAAAAATATTGAACAGTTACTGGATATCCGGTGCTTCCTGGGGGGGGGGGCGGTCCTATTGTTCCCTCCGGTCAGTGCGCCACTGTATACTTATTTATTTACAGACAAGACGACTTTACGTAATTTAATTTAGCAAAACGCCGGTTTAAAGAAAGAAAAAAACATAAATACTACAGTCAGGATCAAGGACTAAATTTGCAAATAGAAAAAAAAAATCGCAATTTTTAAAAACTTTCCTCTTTGTCCCCATTCATATTTATTCGTCAGTATACAACAATTTGGAAAATATTAGAATTTAAAACATAACAAAAATAATTAGAGTAATCTTACTATGAAAATTAAACAAATCCTAAGAATATTGATAAAGATACTAAAGAAAAGTCAAAGCAAATAAATGAAGCGCGGTTATTCAGAACATATTGTAATTTCGAATTCCTTTGTTTGCTAATTATGCGCTATTTACTTTTCTGAACAAACACTGCCATTTTTTATGAAATGACAATACGTTTAAGTGATCAGGTAGTTTATAAGCAATATGTTTTATGTGACTGAAAAGGAGTAAATACCATTTTGGATTCTTTTGGAAGACTTATCTTTGTTCAATGCAACAATTATGAACATATAAAGCTAATCCTTTGAATTTCGAAGGTAATTGCTCCTGCAGAATTGTACTTTTAAATAAAGAGGAACGACAATTAGGAAAAATAATGACAACCAATTTACTCATTTTCTCCTTTTGAATTTCTTTTACTCGAAAACTAGGCGTTACTTTAATTCCCGTAATATATATATATATATATATATATATATATATATATATAGTATTGTTGTTTTGTTTTGCTATTTTTAAGGACAAGAAGTATGGTTTCCTTTTCATAGTTTTTTTTTGAGTTCCTTTGACGTAAGAACCAAAACATAAATTTCGGCGAAGACAGAGAACTTGCACCACTTTGAGGTGCTACAACGTTTTACGAACTATATTAAAGTTTACTTCAAATGTGTGTGTGGTTAAAATACTTTTCAATGAACGACAATATCATTTTCATGATTTACTACCTTTACATCGCATTTCTTTCTCATATAAGTGTCCATAAATATATTAATCGAAAATTATGTATATTTTATTTTGTCATATACAGTAAAACCTGTTTTTGTGCGGTTTTTTTTTATGCCATTTTGTTTTGTGCGGTTTGTTTTGTGCGATTTTTTTTCGTGCGATTTTTTTTATGCGGTATATGAATCTTAGCGGCGTTTGCACCAGTTTAATGTTTCCTATCAATGTCTAATGTTTCCTATCAATGTCTAATGTTCCCTACCTTCCTTTATTTATACAGTAAGCACATGGTAAGTGCCCATGTGCTTACTGTATAAATAAAAATTATAGAAGAAGGCTTTGATAATTTCGGCGAAAATGACCTTGACGAGATGATTGAGGACCAAACTATCGATGATAGTAACATTATCAATAGTTTGATAGATTATGAAAATGGACAAGAAAAACCGGAATCTATTACATCAAATAAAATATACGAAGGGATCCAGATTTCTAAAAAATTGGAAACTTATTTTCTTAAAATAGATACCAATGCGGAAAGACGCTTAAAATTACAAAAAGAACTGAGATCATGCATGTCTCACTATCGTGACGTTTACAAGCAATTGACCAGTCGACCGTCGTCGCAAAAACCGATCACGGAGTTCATGGTACCAAAAAAGAAATCAATTGAAATCCTATCTTCAAGCGACGAAAGCGACTTTCAACCAATTCGTCACAAGATGCGCGTTTTGGATTACGACGAGTAAGAGCAAACTATTTAATGTATAATTGGAAAACTTCTCCATGTATATGTACAATGAAGGATTAAATATTTATACAATTTCTTTATGTCTAATTTAATTATTTAATTTAACTGAAAGCATTCTCTCATCTATTTCATAAATCATTGATGTATTTTCTAAGTCCGACTTTTTTTATGCTGTCCCTATCCACCGTATAAAAAAAATTTTAGGTAGTATATCGTACAAAGTTGTTTATTACATGTAAGAATTTATAAAATTTCCGAATATTTTTTTGTACGATTTCTTTTATGCGGTCCCTATCCACCCCACAAAAACAGGTTTTACTGTACTTAATTTTTAATTATCTATTCAGAGCCTTTTGCAGTGATTAATTAATTTTTTTAAATATTATTTTTCATAAGTTTATGAGTACACATACTGAAGCACTGTGTTTGAGTATCTCACTGACAGTTACAGTTTGCTGCAGTGTCAACTTTGAGAAGTCCAACTACAGAAACGAAGACAATAAAAAAATATATCGCAATAATTAATAGTGTTCAATTTGCATTAAAAATCGGCCTATCATTTGAAGTAATAGCTTAGATTGGTGATAAAAGATGACATAATATGGATAAGAATTTTTATTTTAAAATAATTTTTAAAACATCGATGACACGGAAAAAAGGCTAGCTGAAGACGATTTTTTACTGAAAATTATACTAAGCACTTCCTTCCGTTCAGGTATGCGGGAAAGCAAACTATTTAACTCAAAACGCCTTCAAGTCGAAACTCCAAGATGTGTTTGTTCACATGCGTCATCTGTTCGAAAAAGAAATATATTTCACCTTAATTGCTCTATATTCTAACGCACATTTCTTCGAGTTTATTAATGCGAGAAAGCAGGCTCATTTTTCTCAGGATGAGTTTATTTTTCGATATTTTGCTAAGCATTAAACTAAACACGTTGTTGAATTTAGATGCACGAGAAAGTAGCTCCGTTCAAAGGCCATGGTAGCCTAGTGGTTAGGACGTCGGACTTCCATCTGGAAGACCCACCATGTATACTTGGGGATACGTTCATGTAAAATCCGTGGATCCCACTACCTCACCCTGTGCGCAAGCAGTCCTAAGGCCTCGGCCAACAGGTAGGGGTCTGGTGGGGAAAGGTCTGGTGGAGAAAAGTAGCTCCGTTCAGGTTAAGACAAACTCGTTGCTCTATGTTATACCGAACATTTCTCGGAGTTCATGTGGACAAGAAAATACGCTCGTTCAACTCAAGACGAAGCTATTAATCTAGTGCATATATATATATATGTTTTTCTAATGTGGCTGCGTACGGCACCAACCTTTGCAGACCTAGTGCATTCCCCGGAAATCAGCCCGGAAAATTTTGATACCATTCTTTCAAGTAGCATGACTCTCGGCGGTTGCCATTACCACTTTTGAGAAATTTAACGCGCAGTTTCCCCTAGATGGCTGCACCTGAGCACTAATTGGTGCAAATTGCACTAGGAATTTAATTTATCCAAAAGCATCCAAATCAAATGCCCACTCAAGGGACCTTTTACACATCGCATAATTATACGACATGGGCGCAGACGATTTTCTGCATTTTGGAAATCCACCGTCATTGTCAGGCTCGATGAAATATCCTGGGGACTACGAGTTCCGCGCCTTACCACGACGCCGGCTTAATTAATTTAATGTATGGTACTAAACCTTTATCGCAGTGATGTTTTATTAATTAGGTATTCTAAAAGGCGATTTATGCCTTTGAAATTTCTGGCATTCTAATTTCCAAAAAAATATTTTGTTGTTGTTGCTTAAGTAATGTGGAAAAATAAAAAAAATATTTCTATTCTTGTACCAAAAATCAAAATTTCGTTTTACTCTTATAAAACTTACTATTTCATGAAATATTTGCAATTGAAGACGTTTTTACATCGAAAGACAAAACAGAAAGATATAAAAAAGAAGAAAAAGTTAGAAACCAAGCGTTTATAATGGTAAGAGGTAAAAAATTTCTTAAAAATGCGTTTTTTATGAAAATTAATTAACTGGGTTTTATTTATTGAAACATATTTTAATTCTGCGACAAAGTTCTTTTTCCCTGCACGCTTTTATTTAGTTTCAGATTTTTTAGAAGTTTGACGTTTTGAAAAAATAAAAAACAAAAACTTTCCTTAAGAAAAAATTGTCTGGATCTTCATTAAAAGTCTTTTGATTGTTTTCGCAAGAAAAAAAAGGATCTTTTTGGAATTTCGCAGGAAAAAATATGCAAAAGATATTTTTTTTCTTTTCTTTCATAACGGGAAAGTTATAATTTTACCTCTTCCTTTGTTTAATTTATGCACAAAATCCTTATTATTTTCATGATACTCTCTATTTCTTTCGAGCATTTTTAACATTTTTTTCAGATTTTCCTGCAGCACTTCGTTTTTTAATTTTGCTTTTAAATATTCATTTTTCCTTAAACAGTTAGTAATACGTGGTTGTAAACTTAATGGATGTTTAAATGCGAAATGTCCGAAGCTGAATGTTTTAAGTTTAACCTTAAAATCGAAAGAAAAAAAAAAGAAGAATAGGAAAACCAGCCTATTCAAATATTTTATTTTCCTACTGAGTTGCACTTTTTGTGTTATCTGGAAATATTTTAAGTGTAGTAACTTCTCGATGTAAATGCATTATTTTTATCATATGCATTGCTTTTTGCTGAATGAATAATCCATATCTTCTCTAACGCAGTATCACGGCTTATTTTTACATGGGTTTTAAAGTGCATTCATGTGGTTAATGTTGTGCTGTGTATAAAAATATTGATTTTAGTTGCAGTTTCATTTTCTGCTAACTATTTGGGATAATGGCTTTCGTACAAATGCTAAGTTATTTGACATACTAACGCTGTTAAAATTGTGCAAAAAAAAAAAAAAAAAAAAAAGCAATTTTTATTTCCTACGTATTATTCTAAATGTCAACTTAAGAACGATTTAAATAAATATTTAGTGGTACTTTTGACATTAAAACAGCATTTCTCAACCTTTCAGTATACGCGGCCTAATTTAAATATCATAATTTTCATCGCGCCTCCCCCCCCCCTTACCATAAAATGTATACAACAATAATGTATATGAGTGTTGATTTAGTTTTTGAATTATTTTTAACTAACTGCCAAAACAAGAGTAAAAACAAGTAATTTTAGTACTAAAATTAATTTAGTAATAAATCACTAATTGAATTTTGGGCAGGAGTAGAGGATGATTTTTCTGCACTAAAAACAACGGCATTTCACATTTTATAACCATTTTCAACATCCTCAACAACTTTTGTGAAACTGGATTTTCTGCTGTGGCTTCTTTGAAGACAAACTATAGATCTTGGCTAAATATAGAAACAACTGAGGGGGGCAATTTCTAATATTAAGCCTTCCTTCGAAAAACTTTGCGTTGAAAGACCGGCCCAAAGTAGTTACTAATAATTATTAAATTTGTTTTTAATTTAGTTTGTTTCGATTAAAAAAGGTTTATTTTAGTAATTTGCTTTATTTTAATAAGTTGTTACACATGTCGAAATGTATTTTGTTTTCTATATGTAATGTGTGCTTTCCTTTCAGTCAGTTATTTAATTTTGTAAAGTAATGTTTTCTCTTGGATATTCTCGCGCCCTCCTTCTCGTGTGCTCGCACCCCACAGGTTGAGAATCGCTGCATTGAAAGTTTATGGTAGAGGTGAATTACTGATGAAAAGAAGGCTCTGCAGTATAAATACATATGTAGTGAGGGGTTTCACTCTTGAATGATTATTTAAAATATAGCTTAGCAAAGAATTTTTTCTTAAATTCAAGAGATGTAAAAGAGCGAAATTAAAACACAAGACGCTTTTCAATCTGCTAAAGCATAGTTTCTTAAATTATGTTCCGCGGAGCCCCGGGGTTCCACAGAGATCACTCAAGGGTTCCATAAACCGTATAGTCTTTTCCTCTTTAACATTCAGGAAAGTCACTGAAATACAATAATTTCTATCACTATGTTTAAATTTTGACAAAAATATTTGATTTTTCGAATAGCTTTTTAAAATGCACAAAAAAAACAAAACAAAAATTCTGCATCAGCCTCTGATTAATGTCAAACTATATGTTAAAGAACTAAGTTTAAGAGCCCCTTTCTCATAAAGTATTCCCAAAAACGCTAAAGTTTACGTTTTGCAATCGCAGGAAATGCATTTAAGGCCGACCGATCCGATTTTCAGTCAAAAACACATTTCGCTTCCCAAGCAGAAACGTGTTTTCCAACGAACAAACTCATTCAAAGGGGGCAGAAAAAAAAAAAAAAAAACATCCACGCCTTTAAGTACACACTTTCTTTTTCAGTCATCAATTTGTCTGTCGTAATAAATCAATAACGTAATTAAACACTAATTACAATCGCGCCCCATTTCTTTCTAATTGACATCCATTGAATGAAAAATGTCCAGGAATGGCAGAGAATGTAATGGTATTTTCCCATCTTTTTTTGAGCTAGTCACATAATCCATTTAATCCAATAAACAGTTTTTTTTTACTCTAATTAATTAGGGAAAGTTTGCTCGTTTTGTTGAAAACGGTGACAGCTTGGGTTTTAAAAAACTTTACTGTTCATTTTCTGCTTGAAAGTAGTAAAAAAAATATTAACCATCTTATATTTTCCCTTACGATACCCGATTGCTAAAAAATTATGACTGAATGAAAATTCAGGAATCAAAACAAATGTACTTGGAATATGTTTCTTCCTTTTTTAAATGTAATATTTAAAACAAATGTTATAACTTAATAAACATAATGGCATAACTAAGCAATTATTTACGACGTGAATAGAAACGTTACATTGCTATTGGTTAATTCTATATGTCTTTTGTCCCACCACATTTTTTGTTCAATTTCAAGTACAAAATATTAAAATACTTTATGTTTCGTACTCGCACATCTACATGGCTATTTTTAAAATATATGCAGAATTATAGTCTAAGAAGTAAATATTTTCAGTTGTTAAATGGAAATCTGTTGTGTTAAACATGACAAAAAATGGAGGCGTCCACCACAGCATCATTTTACATAGCACTTCAAAATTTTGTCTCTTAAGACTAAACTTCTTTCGCTATTTTTAAAGTGGGCATGACCATGTGCAAGCACATCAAAATTGAATGTATTATTTAAATATTTTATGTTTGTAATGAAACAAAACATATGTTTTGCCATGCCTCCACATATGAAGTTCACCTTTTTTTTTCGCGGGACATTAGTGTTTTTATATTTATATGATCTTGGGTTATGTTAGGTAATTTGTAAAGTACATTTATAGTGAATTTTAGAATGAATTTATATTTAGTAACATTTTTTCTTTTTAAAAATAGTAAAATAAACACCAGTAAGTAGCTCTCAAAAATTCTGAATTTTGCTCAACTGATCAATTTAGTGATGTCTTTCAATGCAAAAAAGCTATCCATCACTGATAAAGGTCATTTATATTTAGCTAAATTTTTACTATTAAAAAATAGTAAAATAAACATCAAACAATAGCACTCAAAAATTCTGACTTTTGCCCAAAAGGAAGCCCTCCATCCCTGATAAAGGTCATAAATGCTTTACTAATAATTGAGAAATCTTATATATAAGCGGCTTATTTTGTCTGTCTGTCCGTTATAAAATCAGAGGCCGTTTTACCGATCGGGACCACATTCGGCACGGTTAATGTTTACGACCCGAGAAACTCGTTGCTGAAAAAATGAAAGTTGTGATTCAATTATTTTTTTTAGATTAATTTTTAAAAATTTTTCAATGGTTATTTTGACCCACTTTATTTTATTGTTGCACTGTTGGCGTCGTTTCCAACAGCATAATTACAGTTGCAGTGTGAACAAACAAATTAATGCAGTTGCCATTGTTATTGTAACAAATATACTAATAATAATAGAAACGTTTCTGTACCATACTGATTGAGGCTTCGCTGTATTTGCCATCTTCGTTAAAATTTAATGTATACGCGAATTTAATTTAATATTTCCTAATTTATTTATTTACCATTTGTTTCTTTTTTTTTATTTTTCTTATTAGGGTGGCAGCGCTCTTTTTGCCCAGTTTCATTAAAACTTTTGTTTTGAAAAGCATAACACAATTTTCAATAAGTTCTTTGGATGGTAAATATATATTTTTCACAAACAATTTGATTGTATAGTGTATAAATATATAGTAGTGTGGGGAAGTAAGCAAAGGGGCGTCTCGCCGCCTGACCTGGGTAATTCAGTTTGAATTAGAAGACACCTTTGCACAAATCATTTTAATTACAATTTATAATATCTAGAACAGCGGTCATTTCGTACGACCGCCAGGCTTACTAGTATAAGTATATGTGCTTCAGATTTTAATACTGAAAGTGTCATTCGATGCAAAACTATTTATTTTTAAGTTTTATTATTAATTTATTTTATGAGGGCATTCCAGTGTAAAGAGTACAGTCTGGGTAATTCAGTGTCTCGAGACCATTAAATTAAAATCTAGTTTTCTCAAAAACATCACCTTAAGTAGTCCCCTTACATACCTAAACCTGATTGCAATTATTAGCTGTTGTTTGGCTAGGTTGAAGTATATTTCCGGATTTGATTTCAGTATGTGTGTGTGGAATTTAATGTCGTGGTTTCTACAAAGCTGAATTAGTCACGCTTCTGAGAACACTGAACAAGGCACCAATATTTCGAAGCACTCACAAGTAGCTATGCAAGTTAATGCCAGTTGAAAATAATCAGTGAAGTTGTGTTAACGTTTCCCTTTTATGGGGAAGAAATCCCTTTTTTCATCACCAGCGAGAGTAAAAGGGAGAAATAGTTTAAAATAAAAGATTTCTTAAGGTAGCACGTGATATTATCGTTCTACATATGATGCAAATTAAAATCCCCTAGTGCAAATACTCTGTTATTATTGTAAACCCAAAAGTAATTATATCCCAAGATGTCTTTAATTTTCTTTCAAAGACATTAAATATAGAATTGGAAAAATGAACTAGAACAGAGCTAGATTTGGATGTATCCAAAAAGCGTGACTGGTATTTATTTAAGAAGCAGAGCAATGATAAAGCCTATACTGACATAGATAGAACCCCAATAAGAGACGGAGCTGATTAGTTTGAGGATAAGGGTTCAAAGAGAGAGGGGGCATAGTTGAACTTTTTTTAATGAATCATAATTAAATAGAATTGATACAGCGCATCAAACGAAGCTTAGCTTAGAGTTTAACACTGACGGGAATTGAAGCTGATTAATGTTTCGCATTAATTTATTTCAAGCAAATACTGCATTTTAAAAACTTTTATCGTTTTAGGTTAAACTCATTTGCCAATGTCGGCAATAAAAGCAAAACCGTAAAAAGTGACGGATTCCTTTAAAAAAGTATTTAGCTGCATCATACACGATATCTATATTCTAAATTTGTATTTTTTTTATTTTCTTAGATTGTAAAATTCATTTAGCAACGAGTTACATGTAATATAAACGCTTATCATGTAGTAATAATTAACTTTGTGCAAAGTAATAGAAATAAAATTTCACGTTAAATTAAAGCACAAATGAGCATTAAAACGCAGACATATGTTTCGGGATTGCTTGGAATCCCTTTTTCAATGCGACAGGGAGCCTCTAGATGCAAAACATCCAAATGAAGCAGACATCCCCCCCCCCTCCCCCTCTTTTGCATGTGTACTTTGTTTTGATTTTTGTTTTTGGTATTTTCTGTACTTATTTTATTTCCATTTTATTCCTTGTATTTTATTTTATTTTTTTGCAATTTTCATGTATTTTCACATTTTTATGCACGCTGTTGTCTTTTTTGCTTTGTTTTTATTGATATTCCTTTTTACTTCCTGTACTTCCAACTGCATTCGTTTGTTGCTCTCTTATTGGTGCCTTTCCTACTACTTCTACTTCCACTTCACACCGCCTTTATTCTCATTGGTTTACAGTTAATTCTTAGGCTATATCAGCTTTGTCTTTGTTGTTCTGTCTGCTTCATTTGGATGTTTTGCATCTAGAGGCTCCCTGTCGCATTGAAAAAGGGATTCCAAGCAATCCCGAAACATATGTCTGCGTTTGTGCTTTAATTTAACGTGAAATTTTATTTCTATTGCTTATCATGTACTTTTAGCCATGCATGTAAAAACCTCCTTTTAAACACAAATTCGATTTTTTGCACTCAATTCCGGACCAAAGATTGGCTTCGTATAGTGGAAAAGTGAAGCATATATATATATATATATATATATATATTTACTAAACAAAAATTTGTTTATATTTTTTGTATTTCTGAATAAAAAATAAAAATAAATAATAACTAATAAAAAAAAAAGCACCCGAATTGCACGCGATAAAATACTGGGTTAAAACTTACACATTTGTTTGGTTGTTGTATTCATAATATGCTCTAAAATTGCTTTTTAGCATTCGTTTAATTGCTTTTTTTAGTATTCAATAATTTAACTTCGTTCATGAAATTTTAATCTTTTATATCTTTTTTTTTTCAGTTGGGCGAGAGCCTACTAAGCTTCCAGTTATGGTTTATATTCATGGCGAGTCATATGACTGGAATTCTGGAAACCCTTATGATGGTAGCGTCTTGGCCAGCTTTGGTGGCGTCGTGGTAGTAACTATCAACTATCGATTGGGCGTGTTGGGTAAGTTAATTATGATTCCGAACCTCCTTGATAATAATTTTTATAAATTAAAATTACATACAAAAATGCCAAATTCATTTTCTTCCTCTTTTTATTTTTATTTTTTTGTTAAATCTCGTATTGTTCTAGACGGAACTTCGTGTTTAATATCATTATTACAGTTGACCCTCGGTTATCCGAGCTCCGACTAACCGAGTTCCGCGTTAACCGAGGAACATTTGCCCTTGAAAAAAAAAAATGGGCAGCCGATGTTGGCGTAACCAGCTACAAAAGTGGTCGGCAAACTAAACTGACTGAAGATCTACTTTCCAAGTTCGGCGAACACCAAGATCGACTCGGAGGACCGGAGGGGGTGGGGTGGGGGGTTATACATTATTAATAGGGCATGTTGGGGTTGCGCCTGTCTTCAAATTGTAGATTAATTCTTGTCAGAACAAGTTCTGATGCTTATAAAACACCTACTTTAAAATTTCTAAAATAATGGCTTGCTAACACCGTTAACTCGCATCAAAACAATACAAATATATTATTTCTTTCGAATTTGATAAAAAGAACTGTTAGTTTTTGTTTTGTTTTTTAACTAAAACACACATGTGAAATGTATATTCTTGAATTAACTCTCACCAAGAGCATAGTTAAAGTGACGACTGACAATCCATATTATTGGAAGTTTTTTTAGATCCGGTGAATGGTCCGACAAACTAATAAACATTTTCTGAAGGAAAAAATAATAATAAACTCGCCATCCGATTCAAAAGTTATTTTATTTATTTTTTTAAACTATAAAATGCTGTCGCGATAGACCGAAAATGGACTTGCGATCGACCGGTCGATCGCGATCGACGGGTTGCCGACCACTGAGCTACAACAATAGCATAAAACGGCAGCAAAGAAGCGATTGAGTTCTGTTAAACAGAAAACAATATATATGCATTAACTTCTTCAAGAAACAACTTTAACTGGATCATGTACTTTACTGATGTGCACATTTAAAATTAGACATTTGTATGTATGTAACATCATTTTTTCATTTCCTTTTATGTACGGTAAATATATATATATATTTACATCTTTAACGACATTTTCATTCATTTCAACACACGTTTCCCTCCCGATTTAGACAGAGTCCGTGTTATCCGAGTTTTCGATTATCCGAGGTACCCTCGGTCCACATTACGTCGGATAATCGAGTCTCTACTGTATCAGTTTTTTTATTGTTGAGCTTACAAGAGAATCATATACAAAATTAAATGCTAATCGAAATCTACTTAAATCATTAGCGGTAAGGTCTAGGCACAACAACATCTACTAATTATGCTTTCTGAACTTTAGGATTTCTTCCCGCTTTTGATGGCACAGCACGAGGGAATTACGGATTAATGGACCAAGTGGCGGCCTTGCATTGGATTCAGGAGAACATCGCGGAATTCGGCGGCGACGCAAATAATGTCACTTTGTTCGGGCAGGGCCACGGGGCTGCTTGTGTCAACTTTCTAATGATTTCACCCATGGCAAGAGGTAAGTCACCCGCACAAATTAACGCATGTCTGACAAGTTAAATATTTGCATATTCATTACATTATACCGAGATGTGTTCCTTACGGATTATCCTTTACGATGCTGTAACATTCTGGTAGTGGTTTCTTGCTCCAGGGAAATTCCATGAAAATGTAAACTTTTCCAAATTATTATGTTTCTGAAAAGCAGCCGTCAATGAGCAATTTTCATTTTCAACTCATTAAAATTTGATGGTGTACGTTAAATGATCTAAGTACAATAAAACTTTTAATGAAATTTAAAGATTACTCACTTTTATTGAAAGCAACTAAATTTATAACTGGCGTATAGCATCCGTCTGGAAGAAATCAAGTATGCTGAACGAACTAGTACGAGAACCAGAAACGGCACAGTCCATATACCAGCAGACCCTTCCTCCCATGAGCATGATTGAGTTCTTCTTGGCACTGTACCAGGCAGGTCGCTTTGGTTGATGGTAGAACTGTAAAAGTATACCCCGCTTAACGGTTAGAAAGTTTCAATGTACCAAACCATAGCATATTGAAACTGAACAAAAATGTCACGTTATGAAAGCACAAATAAGTATTAAAATGCAGACATATGTTTCGGGATTGCTTGGAATCCCTGTTTTAATGCAGTAGTGGAGCTTCTAAATGCAAAAACATCCAAATGATTGCTTCATTTGGATGATTTCGCATCTAGAAGCTCCGCTACTGCATTGAAAAATTAATTCCAAGCAATCTCGAAACATATGTCTGCATTTTAATGCTTATTTGTCTTTTCATAACTTGAAATTTTTGTTCAGTTTTACTTGTGCACAAAGGTCCTTTATTTTTCACAGCATATTGTTTATGTGATCCCAGATAGTGGAATATCCCGCTTATGCGTGGCGAATTGGCTATTCCATTAAGCGGGCTCGGCTGTTCTACCTAGGTCATTAATAACTTGTTTTCCGTGGGTTTGCAGGTTTGTTCCAGCGAGGCATCATGCACAGTGGATCAGCGCTGAGTCCTTGGGCACTGGCTCGCGATGCTGCTACTCACACACGCTACCTGGCATCGGTCCTCGACTGCCCGACCAGAGACAACACGGCCCTGGTGGACTGCATCCGTCAACGCTCGATCACGGACATCATGCGAGTTCAGCTAGACGTCCCGGACTACCTGACGGCGTTCGGCCCGACCATAGACGGCATCGTCATACCCAACGAGCCCGCCATTCTCATGAAGAACTACAAGGACCTGTTCGGCCAGTACGACCTCCTGTTCGGTGTCACCAAAGTCGAATCTTACTTCCGATTCTCGGCCCACGAAGAGAAATTCGGCATCGACTCTGTTCGCAGAGACCGAATATTTCGAACGTTGGTGAGGAATGTCTTCACGTTCCATTTGCAAGAAATTTATTTGACGATACTGAACGAGTACACCGATTGGCTGCATCCCGAACAACATCCTTTGAATATTTTCGAGACGACAGTGGAGGCTCTGAGCGATGTCCTCACGGTGGCTCCCATGCTCAAATCCGGGAATTACCACTCGCTATCCCACGCGTCAAAGACGTTTTTCTACGTGTTTGATCACCAGACGGAGGAAAGTGATTATTCACCAAGAATGGGATGCGTCAGAGGTGAAGAAATGAATTATGTGTTCGGAGCGCCTCTAGTGGCTAGTCTTTCGCATTTCAGCACGAATTACACCAGGTCGGAATATTCCTTATCACGATCTGTGATGACGTATTGGACCAATTTTGCTAAAAATGGGTATGTGCAGTGTAAATTTGCTTGACACACTAATAATAATTATTATTTCTTACTTTTTTACATGTTTAAACATAAGTTCAACTTTTCAGCATGAAAAATACGCCATTATTAAAACAACTAAATTTAAAAACTGATCCAATAAAATAATTCCTGGAAAAAAATAGAACAGACTTCAAAATTTAAATTGCGCTAAAAAGTGAAAAATAAATTAATTCTTAAAACAACATCGATGTGACTTTTAAACATAGTTTTAGAAGTCGGTGCAAAATTAGGATAGATAACATCTTTTGTAATGATGAATAAATTATAAATATAAATGGCCCAGAATTAGCAACAGTTCCAATGTGAAGTAGCACATGGTGTAATGGTAATTAGGCTCATAATTCTGCACCGACTTCTAAAACTATGTTTAAAAGTCACATCGATGTTGTTTAAAGAATGAATTTATTTTTCACCTTTTAGCGCAATTTATAATTTGAAGTCGGTTCAATTTTTTTCCAAAAATTATTTTATTTTATTCTTTTTAGTGAAAATACAGTTTTTATAAAAATACTCTATTTTTAAAAATCCATATCAAAGGGCAAACTTTCTTTGAATGAATGAGACTAAAAACTAGTGATTTGTATGAAAAATTCCGTTTTGAAGTCCATGTTAGCAGACAAACTGATTGGATTTAATTTTTGCCTCAGAGAAGAATTCAGTCAAAATCTTGCTGTAATTGCATTTATTATTATAGCACAATGGCAACAAAAACATTTATTAACAATGAGTTTCATATATATTTATAATTTTCCCACCAAAGAAAAATCAAGTCAAGCTTTTCCAATTAAAATAAAAAATACTTATTTTTCACCCGTAACGTTTTACCTGAAAAAATGGAGTCAAATTGATGTGCGATATTTGAATTAGACGGCTCTCTATTTAGTAAAGAAAAAGTCATCAAAATCGGTTCATTTAATCAAAAGTTATGGATAAAAAAAAAAAAAAAAAAAAAAAAAAAGACCCTATTTCTGACCATAACTTTTTTTCTCATTATCGAATATGGTCAGACGGAGGTACGGCACCTATGGGAAACCACCCTCGATCGATTAAAAAAAAATCACGAAAATCGGTTCATCCGGCGAGAAATTATGAGTGGACAAACAAACAGAAAAATAAAATGACAACCATACAATATGAATGCATAACCTCCTTCCTTTGTGAAGTCTGTTAAAAAAGTAATTGTTTTATTTCCTTTATCGCTGTAAATCTGAGGAAAATTTTATCTAAAACAGTACGTAATATATGCATATGTATTACGTCATATGTATTTCGTCTACTCTAGATCTAATCTACAAGAGAGATTGTATTTAGTCTACTCTAGATATAATTCACAAGAGGGGTTGTACTTAGTCTACTCTATATATAATCTACAAGAGGGGTTATATTTATTCTACTCTAGATTTAATCTACAACATAAGGGTTCGAACTTCAATTTTATTACTTTTGCAAATATAGGTAACTTGATAAAAAGCTTGACTCTAATTCAGAAAATATCTCATTTCAAGGCAAACATACTAGGTACCTACACTGAGCCATTTTTGTCTTTAAGATATGAGGGGGAAAAATGCTAATTTTTATTTTTCATGATAGATACCGAATGGTTTTAATAAATTAAAGTGAAAAATCAAAACGTCCGTTTTTTTAAGACCAGTTTCATTTAAGCATTAAACACAGTTTAACGAGTCTATCGATATTTTTAGCTCTTAGGAATTAACAAAAGTAAAGATGGGCGGTTTAAAGATACGGCTTATAATATTTAACTTCCCTTTAAAAATTATGTTAAAATAGTTTGCTGATTCATAACCTGTCATGCACAGCAAAGAAATGCTATGAAAAAAACATGCGTGACATTTAAATTTACTTTCAAAAAAAAAAGAGTGGGAAGGAAGTTAAATCACATTTGTATTGATTGGGTACTCTTAAGGTTTGTATTGGGCTGATAATTGGATTGCATAAGTTCCCGCGTTTTTTTTAGTAAGTTTATTTTTTGACATAAAATAACAGCAATTTAATCGATAATGTACTTTCTGTTGTTGTTTACGACTTCCACCCAACATTCAACGAGTTTTTCGGTGCCTCTTCGGTAGAAATCACCCGGAAGCGTCTCGAAAAGGTCGTCCAACCGAGCCCGTAATTTTACGTCATTATTGAATGAAACGCCGCATAAAGCATTTGTAAGCGCGAAACAAATCTCTCTAGCAGCTTCTGTGGCTTTGGCACCTCAATTACACACAAAAAGAAGGAGGTGTCAGAAATGCTCGTTTTTGTCGACTTGACACACCATTTAAATACTCTAAAAAGTAACAAAAATTAAAGTCAACAAAAAAGTGAAATGCACTATTTTCTAGAGCGAAAAATTATCTTTTGAATGACACAAAAGTTTATGCCAAACCAGTTCATTTTCAGCACAATTTTTTTTTAATTCAAAAAAAAAAAAAAAAAAACGCGGGAACTTATGCATTAACCCAATACATATAAACTTTAGTTTGAATTATTTTTTACAAGTGTTCATTAAATGACTCCCATTTGCTCTTGTTTCTATATCCGAAATATATCGGAAAAAATACTGGATTCGCGTAAATTCTCGATTTTCGTGATTCGTAAATATGACAGATAGAATATAGATAGAGAACTGATTTTCCTTACAAGAAGAAAATTTGCATCGATTTTTTGTGTGGTTTATACGTTTCAGAGAATGCTTTATCAGATAGTAATGATTAAACTTTGTGCAAAGTAATAGAAATAAAATTTCACGTTAAATTAAATGCGTTTTAATGCTCATTTGTGCTTTAATTTAACGTGAAATTTTATTTCTATTACTTTGCACAAAGTTTAAATGCGTTTTAATGCTCATTTGTGCTTTAATTTAACGTGAAATTTTATTTCTATTACTTTGCACAAAGTTTAAATGCGTTTTAATGCTCATTTGTGCTTTAATTTAACGTGAAATTTTATTTCTAATGCTTTATCATTTTATGCCACAAAACATGCACGTATCCCTATGCACACTTGGGGATACGTGCATGTAAAATCCGTGGACCCCACTACCTCGCGCGCGTGGGAGGTCATCCCTAAGGCCTAGTGCTAACAGGGAAGGAGGTTGGACGAGTAAAGTATATACGATTTATATAAATTTCTCATCAATATAACGTTACCCGTTGAAAAACGAGATTGACAACCGTTTATCACCGAGACCAAGTGCGTAAGAGTATTCAAAACCAATTTTAAAACTTATCGATTTCACCAAACGGGTAAATCCGCCAATATTCAAATGTAGATAATTTTCACGAATCCAATTATTTCTCCTACCTTTCGGATATAGAATCAAGCCCGGATATAGAATTTAAACCCTAGTGAAGCCAGTGATCAATTTTTAACTACAGTATTCTATATCTTCTATGTTCAAAGAAGCTTAGAGTTGCATACAAAATAACAGCTTCACGTAACATTTGCATTTACATTTTTAAACTCAAAACGCATTTTCTCTCCGAGTTACGTTGAATGAACTTACTTTACATTTAGAAAGCTTTATGAATATCATGCTTTACATTTCAGAGATCCGAACGCTATTTTTACTGAAGACGACGCGGAAATCGAAGATAGGGAATCAGCAAGGTACAACACAGTCAGTTGGCCGCAGTACGACCGATTACATCAGAGATATATTTTCTTAAGTAAGTATGCATTGAAATACTGCGTAAACAGTGTACGTAAACGGATGTAAAAAAAAATGCACTATTATTGACTAGTTTATGGGACACTGGTCAAAATTTTAAGTTTTCTGACGTAAAAATAGTTGCTGACTTTCTACAATTGAGGAGTTGGAAGTTTTCATCGTAGACATAATTCTTTATAATCCTACCTAACTCCAGTGTTCTACTAAATAGTTTTGAATTTGCATTATCAAATATATCTCAAGCCAATCCTGGTTGAGTCAATATTGTTACGGGTTCACCGTACTTTAAACGTACAGATTGAATCCCACAAAAACATCTTACAAAATTCACACATCACCGACAAACCAACGGTCATTTCGCATTTCGTTCCCAAATACGAATAGTTTTAAGCACGAAGCTTACTGCACAATATCTCAGACTGACAGGCGCTCACCAATTACTCAAACTGAACTGATTTTTTTTTTAACTTCTCGGCAGAGCTCTTTACATAACATCTCGGATCACTTGATATGACCAGAAACGTCTAGCAAAAACAGGTGTAGTCGCCAAGCATGGCGAGAAACAACATCGGTACCCCTCATTTCATAATATCAGCACTGAATCCGATTAGGTTTTTCAACCGTCTATAAAATGTTTAAACTTTCTACTGACAATAGTTCATCCATTCTTCGCTAAGCCCCTTGGCTAAGAGAGTGATTATTCCAGAAACCGTTTTGCCTACTTCAATGACTTATTTGTGCCAAATCATATTGATTTTTCATTCAAATATTCTACACGCAAAGTGCCTTTTTCAAAGAATGGATAATTGTTCGTTAGCACTCCGTCTTTCGGGCAATACCTTCAGGGCATGAAGGGAAAATTGTCAACAATATTAATCCAAGAATCTATTGCCATGGCAAAAGTAATGAAATGAATCTCGTTTCTCCTTCATTTGGCAAATTTATTCATTATTCCCTACGAACCGCGCTATCCATGGGTGATTCTAAGCGGAAAAGAAATGTCGGAACTTCACACAAAATTTTTGGAAAAAGTATATATACTTAGGTTAACAAGCTTCCTCCTTCAACACACAATACATACGCATACCTATTATATATATATATAAGCTCAAAAATAATTCTTCTAGTTAAAAGACAGGTCTAATATTAATTCCGGACGTCCTTTTCTTTCCGGAAAAAGTTATTCTATTGACAGTTTTTTAAAGTAGTACCAAATATTTTGCTGGTGTTACTGTAGAAATGAAAAGCACATACATTAATTTTCAAAAAAATCTTAAGATTAATAAATGAAAAAAAAATCGGAAAACCGATTTAATTTTCGGATTAGGTGCTCAATTTGGGAAATGTCGGAGAATTTCGGATTAGAGTCTCCCATGGCGCTATCAGAACAGCAACAAGTATTGCAATAATGATGACTTTATGAGATATGAAAATACGTTTTTGACATATGACATACAGGATAAAGAGTACGGATTTTCCTTACATGAAGAAAATTTGCATCGAATTTTTGTGTGGTTCATGTTTATCAGAAATTGCTTGTTCATTTTATGCTCCTCAAAACCATCAAACATTTTATATATGCGATAACATATCAGAAGTCATTATTCAATAGTTGCGTTTGATTCAATAATTAGAACGTTCACATGTACTTTTCGACGCATTCAAACCATAAACACGTGACTATATAGTTACATAAAATTCGCACCTCTAGAACGCTACCCTTTGGAAAACGAGAATGATAAACATTCGCCACAGAAAGAAATTGTGTAAGTATTAACCTCTTTCCCTCTCGATCCCGTGAAAATGACCGGCCGAGGTTTCACCTTCTATTTCTCACTCCCGTGATATTTTCGGGCTGAAGTGTTTAAAATTTCAAGTTAAAAACAAATCAAAAATTAAAATGAATATATATATTGTTTATACACATATTTTTATGTAATTTTCAGGAATAAAAAAAATAGGCACTTTCATGAAAATTACAGAATCGTTAAATGGTTAAAACCGATTTTAACATTTATTCGAATGAAAGTATACTACCTGCATCATGTAAATTATTTCTCGTATATTGAACTTCCAGTAATCAGGTTAAAAAAAAATATCTTTAGTATACAGCTAAGGTACTTAGTCGCACATCCCACAGCCTCAATGTAAAAATGTTGCATTTAGTTGTCGCCCTTTTTGGTTTTACTGAACACGGCTTTTGGTGTTCAGTGAATGATTTCTATGAAAATAGGATAAAAGAGCAATCGTAATGAATTTTTGATACGTAGATGAGTGAACGAACATCATATGCTAAGAACATTCTGCTGTCTATTTTTTTTTAGACAGGCACTTAAAAAAATTGAAAACACAACAAAAAAATGAATAATTTTCAACATTACACCGACTGTACACTAAAAATGGTGTCAACTAAACGCAGAAGTTTTATGCCGCGTTTTCACGATGCCAGTTGAAGAGACAACTGTCTGGAGGCAGTTTATTGGCAAAAAGTTATTGGCTACGCGTGAACAATTCAGGCCAATTGGCGAGCCCACTGCCTCGACAGTTATCTTGAAATTCAGTTGTCTCGAGGAGTAGACAGAGGACAATGAACTGGGCCCAGTGACACCCCCACCACTCTGAGTCACAGTTGTCCAATCAGTTGGCGCCGTGTGAACGTTGCAGCCAGTTGATTTGACTCGTGTTGTGCCAATTCACTCGTGTCAGTCAAGTCTCCTGTGTTTGTTTTTCCATTTTTCGTCATCATCTGCCATGCCAATACTTTCACAGTGTGAACAGGTCCTCTTCCAACTGGCATGGCCATGACATTCCCAAAACTGTCCAGAGACAATTGGCCCCCACAATTGTCTCTTCAACTGGCATCGGGTAAACGCGGCTTTACAGTGCTGTTTTATGGAAGGCAGGTCCATGTTATTTGTTGCGTCGTCCATGAAACGAATAGGGCAGCGTTCTAGGGTTAACAATGACACATGGTGTGCTTTCGCACTAAAGGCGACAACGCCAAAGTTCCTGTCTTTCCTCAGTTACGCAAGCGTAGTGCATATTTTGGCCTTCAAAATAAACTCTGCGCTTGCGCAGATGAAAAGGACTGGGATATCGTTTTTGTCGCCCATTGGTTTGAAAGCACTCCTACTGCTGCGTTAACCCCTTGAAGCACGAGCTCTTTCAGAAAAGCTGGCTGAAAATGAGCGAGTTATTTTTGGACAGAAAATGTATATATAGGTAGGCTTGCCATATTTTTGGTTAGTGAAACCGGGACGCATTAAAAAATAGGTATGTAATACCCCCAGTAACAGGGTGGGGGTCTAGGGAAATTTAAAAAAAAAAAAAGCAAAATGGTAAGTTTTAAGCCTTTTTTTAAGCTTCGCAAGTAATGGTAGTGTGGAATCTGGAACCCTAAATTGTTTGTCTACCCACCTTTTAAAAACAAGGAATTTTTGCTACATAATTTACTTAAAAAGATTTTTTTTCCTTTTTAATGAGAATTTTTTCTGGTCTACCATCTAGAAAGAAGTGTTAATAAAATAAAGTTTAAAATACTTCATAAAATTGTTTAATTAAACAATTACTAAGTCTTATATTTTTAAATTACAACTTTTTGTCTAACTACAAAAAACATTAAAAAAAAAAACATTTTTGTCAAACTAAAAAAGCAATTAATAGGTTAACAATGTTATTCTTTGTTTTCAACCCACTCATTTTTCTGACTTGAATGTACTTTTTTCAAGATGTCTTTGTTAAGCTTGACTTTTTCATAAAAGTCAGAGTAAAAAAAACGACGAAGTTTATTTTACTTACAATCAATGCTCTTGCAGTAGACTGACTACCTCAATAATGGTCCGTAATCTTTAATATTCTTAATATCTACATAAAAGATACTTAAAAACATAAATTCATTATTTTTTACATCTTACAGCCGTTTCCGGGACATTGATAAAACTGGGCGGGACACCGGGACTGTCCCGGTCAAACCGGGACGTATGGCAGGCCTATATATAGGTATAGTATAAACTGTTTATCAAAATTTCAGTTGTAGGGGTGACTAGAGAGCGGGGGATGGGCTAAAAGTTATATAAAATTATTATCCAAAGTGCAAACGGATCACAGAGGGGCATTAGAAATAAAATAACAAGATCCCCCGTGTGAGACACGGGCATGTGCAAATTTGCCAGCAACTTTCGACCGTGTCAGACACGGGCAAATGCGTTAAGTGGTTAACATCAAAACCATAACAACTCTGTTCAAATTCCAGGTTTGAAATCAAAAGTAAAAGATCATTACCACTCCCATCGTCTGTCTTTCTGGTTGCATCTCATCCCATCCCTCAACCGACCGGGCGAAGGCAACTTAAGCTACGAGCACCACATGCTGGACGATCACAACAACCTGCGTACCTACGACGGCAAAGTGCGGGACAGACCAGCCAACCTTTCTAGACTCACCCCAGAAGATATTTTCCTCCCGCCCCCCATGCACATGCCGTCTGAAGCTCAACCTCCCCAGTCGACCACCCCTTCACCCGATGCCACCACCAGCCGCAGACAAGCGATTATCAAGCTTAATAACGTAGGCATGACTCAAGTGGATAGTTACGAAAATGCGTCTGGTGTGCTACTAGAGGAGGCGGGGAGTACTGCGCCACCTGCCGACGAAAAGACCACCACCGCCTCGACGAGCCCTTTTAATATGGGAGTGTATTCCACAGCTCTTAGCATCACGATAGCGGTCGGGTGTTCTTTGCTCATTCTTAATGTGCTCATCTTCGCTGGTGTGTATTACCAGCGGGATAGGAACAGGATGGAACTAGCTCTGCAGAAAGCCAACTTCCAAGTAGTAAGTAGTGAGTTTATACATTTCTATCTGTATATTTTTTGTTCTTTTTAATGGGTCTGCGTACGGTCACTAACCTTTGCAGACCATTAATCAGCATCCATTCTTTCCAGTAGCACCACTATCGGTGGATGCCTTCACCACTTTGAGAATTCTGGCGCTCAGTTTCCCCATAGATGGCGGTACCTGAGCTCCAATTGATGCGAAACTGCACTAGGATTTTAATTTAGCGGAGAGTATCCAAGCCAAACGGATACTCAAGAGATCTTAACCATGCCGCATAATCACATGGCATGGGCTCTGACGATTTTTTGCATGTTGAAAATCCACCGACTTGGTCTAGGTATGATCCTGCAAACGTGGGCGGACGAGGCCAGAGCCTTACTACTACGCCACCCTGCCGACATATCTATTTCTATATTTATACATACAGCACCATCAGGCGAAAAGCAACACAAACCAGGAGTTGAGTGGTAGATCTGGTCCTGTGAGGACATGTGGGCACTGTGTGTGTCATAGATATTATTCAACTTGATTCTTGAATCAAGTTGAATATATTTACAGATAATTAACACCACTCTGACCGGGATTATCATAATATCTATGACATCATCATTATATGTGTATATATATATATATATATATATATATATATATATATATATATATATATACATATGATGTCGGAGAGCCAATGAAATCGTAAGGCTTAGTAACAGCAGCCAATCAGAAACGAGATCGCATCAGCGGTGCTCGCATTCATTGTTTAAAATTATTTTGCAGTCACCTTTGAGTGCCAGCACGACGGTTATGCTTTTCTTTTATTTATGATTCCTTTAAGTTGCGTGTTTTCATGCATTCTTATACTAAAAAATTGAGTGGTATGTTGTACCAAAGGACGGTGCATATTTGATGGCTACAAAGGATGGTGCTTAATTTTACCATATTTTGGTAGTAACTTGAGTATATTGCACCAAAGTATAGAAAACATAAGCCACCAACTTGTTCACAATAATTTTTCGAGTTTGGTTAATCTCTTGTATAGTTTCGGCTATTTGTTCGATCGCGTGCTGTTAGTGGCAGTTTGTTTAATAAGCATCTGTCAACAGATCTTTAACAAAGTGAAAAATGTTTATATCCCGTGACATGCATAACTATTGCATACTCCGGATTACACGTCTAAACGTGTATTTAAAATGACTAAAAACAAAAAAAAGGGCCTGAAGTACTTTCAATAAATAACGATTCGTGAGTCATGTGCACATAACCTTTTGGTAAAAAATAAATAAACAAATATTTGTACACATTTTCTGTTTCTAAATGAAACAGTACTAACTTTCTCTATAGTCTGTAATTAGAATAGGTGCGTCAAGGTCACACAATACCTTTTCCTCTTCTGGTAGTCATGGCTTCAGTGCTAGAAACTTTTTTCCCACGTAGGTTTGGGGAACAGGATAAGCAAGTTTGTTGTTTTAGTTATAATAATAGACGGAATCAAATCATATTTGCTTCTCAATGGCAAAAATAGATTGCGTAAGACAAAGTATTGTAATATTTTGAACCAGCTAAATCTTATTGTGATATTTTGATGTATTTCAGAAATCTATTGTATGGCTAATTTATTGTATTTTATATTTTGAAATTGTTAATATCTTATCTAAACATTCTAGATTTAATTTAAGAAAAAATTAATTACATTTACTCAGTATCAAAAATAAATAAATGGAAAACAAATTATTTGTTACTTTTTCTCAATTATTCTAATATTATGAATCGGAAGTGTAATAATGCAACTGCCTTAAGTGCAGTGCAAAAAAAAAAACAACTCTGGCGGCGCTGTTATCTTTTTCAGAGTTCCCATGGTGACGAAGCAGGAAACGCGAACTTGACCTATTCTAATTACACAGATAAAGGAGTAATTCGACAGGGTGGCGTAGTGGTAAGACGCAGGTCTCGTACGCCCAAGATCGCAGGTTCAAACCTGGCCCAAATGGGTGGATTTTCGAGATGCAGATAATCGTCTGCGCCCATGTCGCATGATTGTGCGGCTTGTTAAAGATCCCTTGAGTATCCGTTTGTCTTGGATGCTCTCGGCTAAATTAAATACCTAATGCAAGTCGCATCAAATAAGAGCTCAGGTGCTGCCATCTTGCGGTAACTGAGCGTCCAAATTCTCAGTGGCATCCACCGACAGTGATGCTACTTGAAAAAATGGATGCCGATTACCGTGGTACCCAATACTAACTGCAGCCATACCGTATATAGCATCTAAGGACTTCCCGGACTACCCCCCAGTAGAAGGGGGTGCGACTGCAGCGCTGTCCTCCTCGAACTTTCCACAAACTCTCTAGACACTTACTTGACAACCAGCGGCGGCGATAAAGGGCTGGGCTGGCAGAGCGTTGCCTACCTGCTTCACCGACCCGAGGCCACAGTCCAACTACAAAGTTGGCCTTACGTCACCCGGATCGGATACCGGGGTACGCACTAGGTCTGCAAAAGTTAATGACCATACACAGCCTCATTGGAAAGAAAAAAATAATAATAAAGGAGTAATAACATAGTAATATTTTGCTTGTGTTCTATTCGTGATTGTTAGTCAAGCGTTATGTTGCGGAGTGCTTCTTTTAGCCCAATTATCCTGTAGAAATCAGTGGGTCAGTTATTGATCTCAACATCACGTTGGTAGGTCTCAGCAACAGCCCCGGAAATATAACTCCGTCGATATTACCCATCTTTTAGTGCAGTGGGCCCCAGCAAATACCTTCATAATATATACAATTACTGAAATAAGGGTCAAATGTGAAATATAACTTTAAAATTCGAACAGCTTGATTTAGGCGATCATTCATAAATGATGTCACGCTTTGAGGGGGAGGGGGGGGTTCGTGAAATTGTGACAAAGTGTGACGAGGGGAGGGGTAACAAGTGTGACATCATGCACTAAGCAACATAGCGTCAAATGTGACAAAAGGTGGAGGGTGGTCCGCTGAAGTGTGACATATTGTGACAAAGGGGGGAGGGGGAAATATATGGGAAAAAAGCGTGACATCATTTATGAACGGCTCCTAGGATGTCAGTATTTTCTGTCTGATTGTTAATGTAGATAATAATTCTTGTAATGTAATAATTCATAAAAAATAATTTAATTTTAAATAAAAGTAATCTTTTCAGTCATTTTATGAGTCTATATGATTTTTTCAAAAATAGCGTAGATTGCAAGAATATTTTTCATTAATCAGCATAAAAAAATTATGATTAACTTTATAGTGAGTTTTGTTAAGTGCGCCTTCAGAAAAATATTAAAGAATAAAATTTAACTAAGGTAAAAAAAGAAACAAAATCAGGTTGCATCTTAATGTCTAAAATTTTCGTACAGTCCCCTTCATCCCCAATTCGCAATTTTACCGCGGATTTATGACCCGAAAGAGAGAAAAAAACATTTCAAGATTTTTCGGCCTGTGTAGCTTCTGTATGTTGGTTTTTCCTTTCAAGTATACTCACGTAATAAAAGTTGATTTACAGTAATGCAGTGGGTGTGAAGAATAGAGAGGGACAAAAAAAAAATGCAATTCTTTTCTTAAATCTTAACGCAGCAGAAAAGCAGGAAATTAGGGAAAGGGAAAAGGGTTTATTATATATATATATATATATATATATATAGGGTGGGTTATGTTAGGGTGGGTCGAAAAAAGTAATGTTTTTTTTTTCGAAATGCTATACCGCGGAAAACTTGCCTCTGGGGTAGTAAGTAATATGCAAATTAAAAAACAGATTTTTATTGAACCCCTAGTTAGCGCATTATATTTGAAATTTCGATTTTTTTTCAAAAATCAACTCATTTTACAACTTTTGTCGCAGAAGTCAGCCATCAATATTTTAAACTGCTATAGCGAAAATCATTTATTAAAAGGGTTGAAAAGCACACAAAAAATTAAAACCGTTAAAATCTTTCAATTTGCGGTAGCGCAAAAGACTCGGTAAATTATTGCATTGTCCATACTAGCACCTTATGTGAAAGGCATAGTCAAGTACGCTGTGTTATGAATTAATAGCCCATTTCTTATTTTTTTACTTTACACTTCAATTCCTTGTGGTAGAATAGCGTCTCCCAGCCGGTGATTCGCGAATCCCCAGTGGTTCGCGTGGTGTCGGAAGGGGGTTCGCGAAAATAATATTGCAATAGCGGAATTTTTAATTGCTAACGTACAAGAAAAAAAAAATAAATGATAAATTTACATACGTATTAGGACGGAGTGTATTAATATTTTTTTTTTAAATAAATTGTTTTCCTGATAATGCATAAAAGTTGTGGACATAGAAAGCATGCGTACAAAAGTTGAAATGCATTTATTTCTACTATTGTCTGATTTCGAAAAAATCACAAAGTGGTATCGGAAGAAATTCCTTGATTAATTTAAAACTTTACACGTATGTTTCTCCTATCATTTCCCACGCTTTCCTTGCTTACGCGAAGAAAAAGTAGGAATAATGAAAATCTTCCTAAATGTAAAATTTTGCATTATTTTCGGCTAATTTTTCCCATACAGACCGTAAAGCTTAACCGAAGATATTCAATCATTTATTTTGTTAAATTTTGTATTCGCATTTATCACAGATTATTCCATAACATATGTATTTTCTTGTAGCTGTATTTTTGCTTTGGTTTAAACTTAGATATTTTGCAATACCATTTATTTTTCTGATGAACTATTGCACAAAAAGGAAAATAAACGTGTCAGCAAATTTTAATTTTGTTATCCGTTACTAAGTTCTATAGAAAGGGGATCGCCATTTTCTTTCGGATCTTAGAAGGGGTTCGGAAAAAAAAAACAAAACAGGTTGGGAACCCCCCATTCCTTTATATAGTCATTCTATTACAGTGGTTGGCCCAACATGTTTTGTAAATCATCTAAGTTTACTTTTTCTTCGCGTCAGCGAGGAAAAGTGGGAAATGGTAGGAGAAACATACGTTCAAAATTTTAAATTAATCAAGGAATTTCTTCCGATACCACTGTGTGATTCAAGTTTTTGAAATCACACAATAGTAGAAATAAGTGCATTTCAAATTTTGTACGAATGCTTCCTATGCCAGTCCACAACTTTTATGCATTATCGGAAAAACAATTTATTTAAAAAAATCATTTTTACACTCCGTCCTAATACGTATTGTAAATTTATCATTTAGTTTTTTTCTTGTACGTTAGTAATTAAAAATTCCGTTATTGCAATATTATTTTCGCGAACCCCTTTCCGACACCACGCGAATTACTTGGGGGTTCGCGAACCACCGGTTGGGAAACGCTATTCTATTACAATGAATTGAAGTGTAAAGTAAAAGCATAAGAAATGGGTTATTAGCTCATAACTCAGCATGCTTGACTATGCCCTTTACATAAGGTGCTAGTATGTACGATAAATGCAATAATTTACCGATTTTTGAGTCTTTTGCGCTACCGCAAAATGAAAGATTTTGACGGTTTTAATTTTTTTGTGTGCTTTTCAACCCTTTTAATAAATGATTTTTGCTATAGCAGTTTTAAATATTGATGGCTGATTTCTGCGAAAAAAGTTGTAAAAGGACTTGATTTTCGAAAAAAAAAACCGAAATTTTAAGTACAGTGCGCTAGCTAGGGGTTCAATAAAAATCTTTGCATGTTACTTACCTACCCCATAGGCAAGTTTTACGCGGTATAGCGTTTTAAAAAAAAAACATGACTTTTTTTCGACCCACCCTAATACGTGTGTATATATCTTCCGGTATAAAATTTGCCTAACCTAGAAAAATTCATTCCTCAATTTTTCCAACGGGTTACGACTTGAAAAAAAAAAGAGTAAGACTTTTTTGTCCCACCTTACTCTGTAGCATCTATGTGTGTTGGTTTTTCCTTCGAAAGAATACTTACGCAATAAAAGCCGATTTACACTAATGTAGCGTGAATGAAACAGGAGGGAAATAGGCTGGGCAGACAAAAATGCAGCTACAAATCACTAGAAAAGTTGCGCTTTCCTAAGCGTAAATATTTTTAATCAATAATACATGAGAAAAAATAAGCTACGATACATAAAAAATCACCAAGATTTTCAGTTATTGAAATACGAGGGTCATTTTTAAGTAAGAACCGTTTTGTAATGAAGCAAAAAAAACTTCATTTAATAACACAAATTACATCAACAACTAAAATTTGAACATTTTTTCACTTTTCAACATAATCTCCATCAACGTTCAAGCATTTGTCAAACCGTGGCACCAGCTTTTGTATCCCTTCATCAAAGAACTCTGCCGCCTACCCATTAAACCAGTTCGCAACTGTTTCCTTAAGCATGTCATCCTTTTCCAAACGCTTCCCACCGAGAAATGCCTCAAGTTTAGGCAAGAGATGAAAGTTAGGGCTGTAAGGCGGATGATTCAGTGCTTTCCCAGTGAAAATTGTAAAGTTGCGTTTTTGTTCTTGAATGGCAGCAGGACGAACGTTTTTTGCATTCAAAAACTAAATAACGGAACGCACTTCACACTCGGTGGGATTACTGATAGACATGGCGACAAACTACGCAGTATAAAGACACAACCCAGCACTGGCAGAGACGTGAAACTTAATGGTGGTGTAGTGGGGGACCGGCCAAGAGTTGCTGACACTGAACTGACGTCCCCTGACTGGATGCGCAGACACGATGCGCAATCGGTTCTTACTTAAAAAGCGACCCTCGTACTATTTCCAAGAGTGTTGGCACTCAGGATATTTAACTGTAAAAGTAATTATGATTATCATAGCCGATTGTGCTTAGCTCTTTTTTGTTAGAAAATAGGGGCTGCGTAGTGATCACATACGTTTTGATTATTAGTATTTTTTAAAGTTTTTTTTTTTGGTGATAGAATGATCAAACCTTGCGTTTATTGATTTATTTTTTATTCAGAAATTTTATTTCACTTTATGGACGTAAAGGGTTTGGAAAGATGCTTAATTGAAAGCAATACTGTAGTTTAAATAACAATTCAACTTGAAAAATTCGTATTTTGAAAAAAAAAAAAAAAACAGGGCTCCGTCACAAGTCTATTCCTATGTAATCAAAAAGCGTACTGATTTATTTAAAATTGAGCTCAGCGCAGCGAAAACTAGAGGGAAAAAAATACTTTTCTTACAAATTAAATGCAGCTGATCTTAGTTATATTGACGTCATTTATAGTGGCAACACTGCTATAACGTCAAAAAATTCAAGTCCCTACATTCGTCCATGAATGGCAATGATGATCGCCTCTAGCAATAAAAGTATTATTGTCCCTTGAATGACTGTACAACAGAGTTTCATTATAATTCCAAAATTACTACTCGAATCTATAAATTTTTTACCAGCGTTTTTGCCTAAATTTTCTCTAACATTCTCATAATTTTGATGATTTCTTATCGAATAGATTTTGGCTAGTGGGAGTTTCTGACGAGCGCAAGTTAGAGCGAGGAATTTACTTTTTTCTTCCCCGCAGCAGCAGCAGCAACAACAACAGCAGCAACATATGGGAAACAGGCCTGACCAAGGCGGCAACGTCGATCCTGCGACACAGTTGAGCAGCACCAGCAAACATCCTGTTAGAGCCCCACCGCCTTCACCAGTGGGACAGTACCTGCAGGTTCAGGACTTCACCTATCCCACCATGAACCCGAGTCAGTATTTAAATTCCCTGCCACCGAAACACCAGGGAATATCGATGATGGGTGCGCCCTCCATTACAAACACCCCCAAAATGGATCCACAGGGAACTCCGGAGGCTCAACCACTGCTGCCACAAAATCAGAGCGAGGTGAGGATGCTGAGTCATCTGTGGCCGCCACCAAATCAGGAGATCTCTGTGTGAGTACGTGGCTGAACTTTTTTAGCCTTTAAGTCGGTTTAAAGTATTAAATATTTAAAAAATAATAATCTCTCGGTAAACTCTTTGTTAAGAAACAATTCACAAGAATTCCCTTCAGTGGTTATGTAGGTTAAAAGTAAAATTTCAATCTAGCACTTGAATTCGGCGGGCTGTGCCTATTTTTTCCTTGCCTCATAAATCCAATAGATTATGAGCAGTTTTTAATTTTAAATTATTAGTTTTTGAGTTCAGTAAATATGCACTAAAAAATTGATATGTAATGAAATCAATTACAAGAAGACATAATGTACTATTTCTTTTCTAATGCCACACAAATAGTTTTCGGTAGATAATATTTTAAAATGAATTGCAATCAATTATGAATAAAGGTACAGCCCATTTTACGCAATGACACCCCACCCCCTAATCTGTTAAAGTGCCATTAATTGCAGGAAACATTTATTTATAAAGCAAAATACTTATCAATGGTCATCTTTTTTTTAACTAAAAACAAGTTCACTTTTTACAAAAACGCTATAAAATTTTAGCGCTATAAAGTGTTTTTCAATACATTCAAGAATGAATTAGCTTAAAATGTCGTTTACAATTAATGTAAAATATTTTTTAAATTATAGCATTAGTGAACGGTGTATGCCCGAAACTAACTGAATGTTACTTAGTATACGTTTACTTTCAAACGAAAATTACTGATTTTCAGAAAAGTTTGAACGTGAAAGAAAAATATTTTTTAGGGGGAAAAGGAACAGCGCTAAAAAGGGGGAAGAATCATTCTTTAAACAACATCGATACGACTCTTAAACATAGTTTTAGAAGTCGGTGGAAAATTTTGATAAACAAAATATTTCGTAATTATGAATGAATTACAAATATATTTTTTCCAGAGCTGGCAACAGTTCCAATATAAGGTAACACATGGTGTAATGGTATTACGAACACTCATAATTTCGTGCCGACTTCTAAAACTATATTTAAAAGTCGTATCGATGTTGTTTAAAGAAGGAATTTTTTTTTACTTCTTAGCGCAGTTTTTAATTTTAAGCAGGTTCTATTTTGCCCCCCCAAAATTATTCTATCTAGCAAACTTCCCAAAAAGAAATTAATAAACACTTGAGTGTTCATAGTCTTATCTAATGAGAGGCGAAGCACGCACTAACGGCTGAATGAAAACTAAGCTTTGAATCGTGTGCTGCTTTTCAGTACCTTTTCCTAAATTTTACATTGTATAATACACTAACTATTAAATACAAAGTTAAGCTTCGAATAGTTTGCTACCCTTTGCTATATTTTACGCTGTTTTCTACAACGTAATGCACCAACTTATATACAAACTAAGATTTAAAAAGTCTGCTGCTTTCCAGTGTCTTTTTCTATATTTTACGCTGTTTTCTACAACTTAATGCACCAACTGCTAAATACAAACTAGGCTCTGAATAGTATGCTGCTTTTTGGTGTCTTCTCACATACATATTTTACAGTTTAAAACCAATTATCTCATCATTAATGCACTTTACAACCAGCCTTTAAAACCAAATATCGCATTCTTTGCAATGCACCAACTGTTAAATAAAATAAAGTTTTTACAAGACTGCTGCTTTTCAATGCCTTTTACTATATTTTACGCTGTTTTATACAACGTAATGTATCAACTGCTAAATACAAGGCTTTGAATAACATGCTGTGTTTTTGTGTCTTTTCATATGTATATTTTACAGCTTTAAAACCAAATATCTCATTTTTATTAATTTATCAAAATCTTTCATGTACCCTTGATGCATTTACACGATATAATTTCGGAAAAGTGATCCTATTTACTTACACAGTCCCTTTCGTCAGTCAGCTCAAGAAATCCCGTGGAGAAACGACCGTATAGGCTGCAGACTTCCGTGTTTCACTGAACAGAAAACCCCCCACCCACAGTGACGTGGATGATTTCTGGTAAAATCAACCTGCACTTCAAAATTGAGAAGCTGATGACCCGGCAGGATCCTTCCGGGTTTTCAACAAGTTCCAGGACCACGTCGTCCATTATCCGTCCTATATGGAAGACTGGAACCGAAAATTTTCATTGCTCGACAAAACTCAGTGATGATCCTATTTATGTGTGTTGCTGACCTTTTTTTGTTTGTGGAGCGTTGAATTACGGAGCCTGTCATTTACGGAGCCTGTATGTTCATGGTTATGTATTTAAAAATCGGTGTCTATATACGAATTTTCGGGAATCTAAGCAGAGTGCTCAGATAAGTGATTTTTGCACTTTCAGTCGTTAAAGTTCAAAACATTGAACACAGTATTATTTTTTTCAGCTTTTATTTATTTTTGTTAAACTAAAACCAGAAAATATGTAACACATGTACAAAGGCTACATGAAGAAGTAAAATTTATTCTGAAATCATTGCAAGAAATTTGTGTTTTACATTGATCATCTAATTTCTGGAAAACACTTAACTGTTTTTCTACAAACACTTCGCATTTAATTTTTTTCATCGCATCCATTTTGTTATTTTGTAGGCCATGCTTCTTCTTAATGATTAACAGGATCTTATTCATTTGCTTAAGGCTTCGTATTTCACTCTATGTGCTGTTTGGCTCTGGTGAAATTGTTCCGATGGGTGAAGGATAAAGCTATTCCACTTGTTGAAATGGGTGTGAGGAAAAACAGGTGCAATGGATACTTGGTGCGTGCAAATGCAAGAGCTTCTTCTTTAAGAAGGAATGTTCTCTGTCAAGGCCAGACGTCTTATTCTCAGAGCCACACAGTATTTGAGAAGTTAATATTTTACTGGGAAAAGATCATTCCTCTTAAAGTATTTAAATAAACTCCTTCCAAAATATACGTTGCAGCTTATTTAAAATAATTCAATACTTTAATTTATTATCCCGTCGACGATGATGGTCGCGAAACTTAGTTGTTCCAAAAATCGTCAACCTAATAGACATAGTCCTTTAAAAACATTTTCGGGACTGAAGTTTTTTTGAATGAAAAAAAAAAGAGCTTAGAATCCAAATAAAAAAAAGGCAATAATTAATTACCATGAGATGTTAAACAAAATTAAACCTGCCAACTAAACTAGTCATTGGAGCTTTCATTAATGAGTGTCATTATCGACCAAGTATCTCCCCAAAGAATCTTCCCAAGTATCTCCACAAAAAAGAAAGAAAAAAAAAAAGCGGACAAGAATCAAAATAAAAGGTAAGCCGCCAATTAAATGCAATGAGCTCTTAATCAAAATTAAACCTTCCTTGAAAATATAAAATAATCTGCCAACTAAATAAAACAAGTCATTGAAGCTTTCATAAATGAGCGTCATTGTCGACCAAGCATCTCACCAAAGTATCTTCCTCAAGTATCTCCCCCTAGTATCTCTACCCAAGTATATCTCTCCCAGTACCTCCCCCTAGTATCTCCCCCTAGTATCTCCCTAAGGGTGTCTCACCAAGTATCTCACCTAAATAAAACGAGTCAAGAGTTCGAATAAAATAAAAGGTAATCCGCCTATTAAATAATATAAGCCGTTAAACAAAATTAAATATAAAATAAGCTCGCAGCTAAATCAATGTCATTGCAGCTTTCATTAATAATCGTCATCGTCGACCAAGTACCTCACCAAATTTGATCTAGTCAATCTAGCCCAGCCATGGCTTTTGTTATGACGACAAGGGTCGACGGGATAACACGTATGTAATATTTTCTTGTAATAAGCATTGTATTTTTAAAACCAATCAAGTCTTATTTTGCTTGTATTTTACGTTGAATAATGAAAATACTAAAGAATTAAATTTGGTATCTATAGTGGTACCCAAAGAATTTTATGTCATAACTTTCATTTTAAATCGTCGTCGCATGGCTACAGAAGATAGACACTGATGAATATATGTGACCAGACGAAACTTCATTTTTATAATATGTGTCGGCTCAACATGGGAGCAATGTGTGTATGAACTATTATTTTTTACAGTTTTTAACTAGTTTCAGAGATTTTTGAATGTTTGCACACACATAAGTTTCAACTTGTAAAGCTGTTGACAATGTTTTCAAATTCGCTTTTATGTTTAAAAAAAGTCGTAAATCAAGCGAACCATTATTTAATGCTGTGAATCACACAAATGCATAAAAAGTAAATTCTCACAAATTGTAAGATTTCGTGAAGAACAAAGTATTTAAAATATACTTTTATACATATACATTGTATACATCCCTTTTTACGATATAATTTATGACATAGATGCTGATCTTAAGTGAAAATCAAATTTTACCGCCCCCTTTTTTAATCAGATGTTTTTTTGTCTAGTTAATCTGCAAATATGTGCTTTCAATATTTCATTTTTTACCAAAACGAAAGCCTGATTTAAAAGAAAAAAAAATCTTTTCCCTTACATATGTAACTGTACAATTGAATTCGAATTGATCAATAAATTACGTAAGATCTCACTATCGTAAAATAAGTTTCTTGATAACGCTGTTTAAATAGGAAAATTATTGGATTTCATCCCGAAATATTATTTATACATATATAAACACAAACATAATATAAAATAAAAGAGAAACATTCCCTCCGCGCATAAATTCAAAATGAATAAAAGCAACTTTAAAGGGCGCAAATAAAAGGTTAAAAATGGCAGACCAGTTTCCAGCACAATCAGCGCCCTTTGTCAGTAAAGAGAAGAAAAAGCAATGTTAAAGGGAGCAAATAAAAGGTTAAATATGGCAGACCGATTACAAGGGCAATCGGTGTCTTTTGTCAGTACCGAGAGTAGAAAAAGCAACGTTAAAGAGGGCAAATAAAAGGTTAAAAATATCAGACCAGTTTCCAGTGCAATCAGCGCCCTTTGTCAGTAAAGAGAAGAAAATGCAATGTTAAAGGAAGCAAATAAAAGGTTAAAAATGGCAGACCGGTTTCCAGCACAATCAGCGCCCTTTGTCAGTACAGAGTAGAAAAAGCAACGTTAAAGGGTGCAAATAAAAGGTTTAAAATGGCAGACCGGTTTCAAGGGCAATCAGCGTCCTTTGTTAGTACCGAGAGTAGAAAAAGCAACGTTAAAGAGGCGCAAATAAAGGGTTAAAAATGGCAGACCGGTTTCAAGAGTAATCAGCGTCCTTCGAACGTACCGAAAGTAGACAAAAAAAAAAATTCTCATTTTGGATAATATACATTATGTTTGCAGTTTGTAAATCAAAATTTTACTCAAAATGCCGTATCTAAAGAAAAACCGGAAGACCAACTACATATAGTTGCATAGTGCTAACATAAGAAACTAAATCAGAGAAGACACTAAATTTTTAGTTTCTGCTACGTAAGTACGTGCTGAACTGAGATTTAAAATGATCATAAGCTGCTACTTGAATGAAAATTATCCCGTTCACAGGATATCTACCATATTTTAAATTCAATTTTTGATAATGTTTACTATGATTAAAAATTATGATGTCGCCATTTTAACAGTTCCTATTTATAATTACTCCTAATATAAAACCAAGAGAAATCGATCAATGCATAAACTATAAAACTAAATAGTTAAGTGTGTCGCGATCCACCAAAAATTGACTTATTAGTGAGTCCCGACTTCTAGTTTCGGTAAACGCAGAATTAGGGAATTTTTCTCACGAAAGGAACACATTTAACATTAGAACACCATTATTTTCAATTTTAACTTCCTTAGGCGCACATAAACTAAATGCGTATAAATTAAGAATAGTGGATACATTCCGCTAAATTAAGTTCCTAGTGTTGTTTGCATCAATTAGAGATTAAGTGCCACGATCTAGGGCAAACTGAGCGTCGAAAATTCTCAAAGTGGTAATGGCATTCGCCGAGTACAGTGGTGCTACTTGAAACAATGGATGCTGATTTTCCGGGGAGCGCACTGGGTCTGCACTGGCTAGTGACCGTACACAGGCCCATTAGAAAGAAAAATAAATTAAGAATAAAACAAGGGTAGCTTGTATAAGAGCTGAATAAAAGAAGCAAGGGAGTTGGAAACTTATATGTTCAACTACTTGTCACACTTTTCTTAGAAGAGAGCAAACAGCTTTTTCACTAACTCGGTTACGGTTATACCGTTATTTACAGTCGGTTGATATTAAAGAGCAACAAGGAAGGAAACCCCATCTTTCATTTTCTTAGCAGGAGCTAAACACTCAAAAGAAATTGTTACGCATGATCATATGCAGAGGAATAAGCCTAAAAAAAGTAAAATAAAAAGGGAAAAAAAGCTTCAAATAGGGAAAATACATTGGTGCTAAAAGTGACTGCTCCTCAGCTCCCCGCTTTCAGATTTTTATTTATTATTTTTTTCTTGTATTTTAACACGAAGAGGAAAAACTCTTTTTAAAGGTCGAGGTGTATCATACACTACCATCTCTAAAATTTATGCGCGATGAATGCTCAATTTTTTATTGTTTTTATAATGCGTAATGTATGCAGCATTTTCTTATACATATTTTGCAGTGGTAAGCAGTACACTAAAACATTCTATTTCATTCTTTCACCAAAAAAAAAAAAAAAATGGTGAAATTTATCTGAAACCAATATTTGTAGCTAAACTTGAGCCATTATAATGCTTCTTAGTTTCACATTCATGGTAAAACTATATTATTATAATGATTCAACTAAGCACCGATTGTTGGTTTCAGCTAAATTTAACCATTTCTTTGATAAAAGATTAAACTAGTCTTTTTTGCAGTGTAAATTGCGGTGTTGCATGGCATTAAAATAACTTATTTTGAAGTTCTATCAGAAGCAAATTCAGCTAACGACCATAATCAGCTAGTTCCCGAAGACTCAAAAAATAATAAATAAATAAAATACCAATGATGAAATAAATAGGTAAAAAAAACTTCATTTTTTAAAATATGAAGAGTATATATTGTGACACACACACATTCTTATCATTTCCCACCATCAACTAAATATTTACATTAAAAAAGCCCTAATAATATATATTTTGGAGCCTCGGTGGCCGAGCGGTCTTAGTACCAGTTTCCGCCCGCTGCTTGCGCCCAGTAATGAGGTCGTGGGTGCGATTCCCACCTTGCCCTGAGTGTATTTCTGTTATTTCCTGTCTTTGTGATAGAATAAAATCTTTCATGTATTGTCTTGTGCTATCTGTCATATTGGACGACAGTTCATCAGCGAGTCCCGAGACTAAGCACACGAACTGGAAAATAAATGTACGTCGCAAATATATTTTAAAGAGCACAAAATTGCAATGAAAATTGCAGAGATGTGCTTCGGAGTTGTAAGGAGCTTCTTTTCAATTGCAAAAGATGGGAAATCATGGACGCAAATACAGAATAAAAAAGAATTAGCTTTCGCTGGATGTCTTTGCATTCATAAGTTTACATCTTCGGTTGGTATTGGAAAAGTGGTTAGTTTCTACCCCAAAACGGTTATTCGCAAATTGCCTTTGGAAATTTTTAGCTTTTTAAAAATATTTTGATCATTGAATATTAACTATTCATTGTTTAAAAGTCTATATAAAAACATCTAGATTGAACTTTTTCTTGATTGAGCTTGCTGCAACAAAATCAAAAGAAAATCAAAATACATGTCTGAAGTGTTTGTATATGTATAAATCCCAAACCTGTGAGATTAGAAAGTCATTTTTGCATGAGTACAACAGATTATTTTGCAGATCATGTTAAGTAAACTGATTTATTGGTTCAAATGTCACAACACATTTCTAAAATGACAATATGAAATAATTTTGTAATGAAATTTTAAGTTAATAATCCGTGAGTTTTCTTTCCTATGAATTTGTTTACATAAACTAACTTTATTAGTTGAAAACCATTCTCCCTTTATCAGTACCATTTTTTTTGTCATAAATGCATACACGACGTCTTACTGAAGACAAAAACAAATTTTATTGTGCGGGAAAATTAACAAAAAAATTACTATTAACTTAATTATTTCCGTCTACATGAAGTGAAAAAGGCTCAACCGTCAAGTTTTATAATTTGTTTCGAAAAAATATTATAATGTATGCAGATACGATGTACTATTGTACTTGCATCACACACTGGAATATGAGCTTATAAATGTTTTAAAAAATATTTGAAAATAATGAGGCTAGAATGATATTGGAAACAAATTCTACATATCTGAGTATTTACGAAATACTATAAAATTGTTTAGTTTTGTTTGATTATTTTTTGTGCAATCAGAGCAAATGTCAATGCTATATGATGTCTCATTTTTTCACATTTTCAATATAATTTCTTTTAGATTGTTTATATATATATATATATATATCTGTAAAAATACTGAATTTTGATGGAAATAAAATCTATAAAAAAACTTGTGTGAAGTGTTTCGACTTGCGAAAAAGGGCTGCAGAAGATGAGAAAATGATTGTTTACAGTTAAAAATTCATTATTATTTTTTAGTTATACTAACTACATTGTAAAAATTTTGCGTTTAGTTGCCACCATTTTTGGTGTTACTGAACACGATTTTTGGTGTTTAGTTGGTGCAACATTGAAAATTATTCATTTCTCACTGTAAAAATTTTGCGTTTAGTTGCCGCCATTGCTGGTGTTACTGAACACGATGTTTGGTGTTCAGTTGGTGTAACGTTGAAAATTGTTCATTTCTCACTGTAAAAATTTTGCGTTTAGTTTCCACCGTTTTTGCTGTTACTGAACACGATTTTTGGTGTTTAGTTGGTGTAACATTGAAAATTATTCATTTCTCACTCTAAATTATTTGCGTTTAGTTGCCACCACTTTTGAGGTTACTGATCACGATTTTTGTTGCTCAGTTGTTGAAACATTGAAAATTATTCATTTCTCACTGTAAAAATTTTGCGTTTAGTTTCCACCGTTTTTGATGTTACTGAACACGATTTTTGTTGCTCAGTTGTTGTAACATTGAAAATTATTCATTTCTCACTGTAAAAATTTTGCGTTTAGTTGCCACCGTTTTTGGTGTTACTGAACACGATTTTTGGTGTTCAGTTGGTGTAACATTGAAAATTATTCATTTTTCGCTGTAAAAATTTCGCGTTTAGTTGCCACCATTTTTGGTGTTACTGTACACGATTTTTGGAGTTCAGTTGGTGTAACATTGAAAATGATTCATTTCTCACTGTAAAAATTTTGCGTTTAGTTGCCACGATTGTTGGTGTTACTGAACACGATGTTTGGTGTTCAGTTGGTGTAACGTTGAAAATTGTTCATTTCTGAGGTACTTAAAATTTTTATGTGGCTGTCTAAAAGAATACAGATAGTATTAAGTTTTTTGCACACTAAATTTGTTAACTCCGTTACGTATCGAATTTTCATTGTGATTGCTCATTTCTATGAAGGATAAATGAACATAGTAATGAAGTTTTAATGCGTAGATGAGGTAACGAACATCGTATGCTAAAAAAACATTCTGCTGCCTGTATTTTTTAGACGGACACTTAAAAGAATGTAAAATACATCAAAAAGGGAATACTTTTCAACTTTACACCAACTGAACAACAAAAAAAAACGTGTTCAATAACACCAACAGTGGTGGCAACTAAACGCAAAATTTTTACCAGTGAGAAATGAATAATTTTCAATGCTACATCGACTGAACACCAAAAATCGTGTTCAGTAACACCAACAATGGTGGCAACTAAACGCAAAATGTTTACAGTGAGAAATGAATAATTATCAATGTTACACCAACTGAACACCAAAAGTGGTGGCAATTAACGCAAAATTTTTACAGTGAGAAATGAATAATTTTCAATGTTACACCCACTGAACACCAAAAATGGTGGCAACTAAACGCAAAATTTTTACAGTGAGAAATGAATAATTTTCTATGTTACACCAACTGAACACTAAAAATGGTGGCAACTAAACGCAAAATTTTTACAATGAGAAATGAATAATTTTCAATGTTTTGGTGTTACTGAACACCAAAAATGGTGTTCAGTAACACCAAAACTTTTTACATTGTACTAGTGGGAACAGAATTCGCCTCGTTATGAAGATATTTGCCTTACATTCAATATGCTGAACGCCATAAGGATATTCAAGGAACCTTGAATACTCCGCATAATCATAAGACATAGACAGTATCCATTTTCTGCATCTTGAAAATCCACCCCCCCCCCCCTCTCAGAAATAGAACTCTCACTTTTGAAGGGTTCTTTAATCGTCAAGTAACATTCGTCATTTACAACGATTCTTTCGTCGCGCGATCACGTGACTTAAAAAAGTTACAACGCACATTTCGCCAGTTTGGTGAAAGGTTTACGCGAAGCATTTTTCACGAAGCCATTTTGTCTAATACGCGATGAAAGTTCCGTGAGATTTGAGCGTGCGTTTCTGAGAATGCTTCGGTCGAGGTTTGAACCCGTGATTTTTAGGATAAGAAGCCAGTATCAAACCACTACATCACTGCCGGCTGATAATTAGTCATGTCTAAAAGATGTATGAATTATTATGTGCACTCTCAGAAATAGAGAACTCACTTTTGACGATTCTTAAATCGTCAAGAAAATTTCGCCATTTCCAACGATTCTTTCCTCTCGCGATCAGGTGACTTTAAAAAGTTCCTACACACATTTCGCCAGTTTGACGAAAGGTTTATTCGGAGCATTTTTCACGAAGCCATTTCGTCAAACACGACGAAAGTTTCGTGAGATTTGAGCACGCGTTTCTGAGAGTGATGTAACATTATGGTGGTATTTCGACACCAATTCTGCCAATTAGTTGAGTGAGAGAATTTTTATTTTCGAAAACCAAATGTAGAAGGGAACACATTCCCGATATTTCTTCTATTTTCTTGACGATAAATGTATATTGCATAATGTTAATTTTAATTAGGTAACATATATATTTTTGGAAACCAACAAACCTAATTTTAAAGAGGTAATATTTGAAGCACATTTAGAAAACAGAACAAAATAACATAGAAAGAAACAAACAAAATATGGATCAGAACTAGAACAAGCAAAATTACATATTCCTTAAAAAATCATACTAAGATGAGTACAAGCACACTGAATTAAGTGGTGATGGTCGGTTTTTTTTCTACAAAACATAGTGTTTGACTAATAATGGCTCCTCAATAACTAACTCAAAACTGGAAGGAAAAAAAATTATGGGAGCAAACAATGCCCCAGTCCAAAGAAAATGAAACATAGGACTATAATTAGAGAAGCCTGGGGTCAAATGTAACAGAAAAATTCACATATGTTAGTACCTTATTACGTAGAATTATATAAGTTCTGCAGTTAGAAAACGGTTGAACTAAAATTTCCATGTTCATAACGACCAGCGCAAACATGTGTAATCTCATATTAACTTAAAAAGCTAACGATAAAAACGGTTACAATCGACCCCGCTATAGGATCATTTGTACCAACCCCCCCCCCCCCTAAAAAACAGGCTATTGTCCCCTCATAACATTCAAAAAATTATGCAGTGAAACCCCTCAAATTCGAAATCCCAGGAAATCCAAACAAGTTTTTCTTAACAAATTTAAGTTTGAAAAACACTCGCAAAAAGGAGGAACTTATTTAAATTGTCATAAAGCAATTACTACAACCCTGTTTCATATAATTGGTTGAAAAATTAACAAAGAATTGCAGTTAGCATACCTAACAAACTGTAAATGTGTCTATATACTTATGTCATGCAGGATTGAAAAGCGGTAAAAGCTGGTTATTGAAATTTTTTAGGTTAATAACTTTGCAAAAACAATGAAATAACAATAGAAACTCACACAATATCACTTAATCTTTCACCTGGATAGTTTTCGGTTAATCCTAAGAAATCCGAACGGGCTATAGCCCCAATCAGTTCGAATTTGAGTGGTTTCACTGTATACATCAGTGCATTTTTTTCTGTAATTTTATTCTATAATGTTCTTTCTTATAGTTATGAAATTAAATGTTCTTACGTACGCCACATATTAGCCATATGGTAAAAGTTCACAAACTAATTTTTCACATAAATAAAAAATCAGTCGATTAAAAAATAATAAAAAAAATGAACGCACATGGATCTTTCATAGTAACCTCTTAATCACTAGCGACAATGCGTAATACAAGATACAATAACGATATTATCGCCCCCGTAATTATGGGGTCCTGTTACACACATGACTTTATCGATTTTTCAATGCATTTCACAGTTTGATTTTTTTCAGTAAAATCATTTTTGCAGATAATTCTGAATAGCATTCGCATTTTTTTAAATTTATTTTTTGATAAATAGGTAACTTGCTTGGAAGGTAATTTTAAAACAGAGTAAGTTGCAAGAAATGTATTCTTACAATAAGATACATTTAATACAAGAAGCATGTTTTACACTTATCTCATCACTGAATAATAAGTTTTTTTTTTTTAAGTATATATTCTAGTTGCATAAATACTTCGCCAAAACGATGATTTGTTAAAACTGCTACCGAAATAAGTATATAAAAAAAGATGCTAAACATTTCTGAAAACAGTCAATGATTTTTCAGGTACGAAATTTTGTCAAAACTGCCTCAACATAGCGTTGCGCGTTGAAAATAAGAATTTCATAGATCCAGAAACAAAATCTTTGGTCATATCAAAGGTCATAAGATCAATTCAATCTAAAAAGAAAGTACATAAAGAATATAAACAGACAGTTGTTACTTACAGATCGAGCAGAAAACTGTCTCCACTTGAGTTGGAATCGCGGACATCACCCACACACCAAGCAACAAACTGAGCAAATTCACGCTTGAAACCACAGTAGTGTTGCCAATTTCATTCGCTTAATTCTTTGCTAAAGGAAGGAAAACTAAACCTGTGGCTCTTAACTGACTCTTAGATCTAACTTTTGTCTTTCTCTTTCAGTATTTGAACTGAGAAATATTCCAAAAAAGGAAAAACTCCATTTTCAAATTTATTGCAGGATATTAATTCTTTGCGGTCGTACGTCTGCTTCTAGCCACACGCGCTTTGAAAGATACCACACGATGGAGAACTATAAAATATATTATTTACATAAAATTAAAACATATTATTGTGTTACAAATATCTGCAGTTTAAAAAAAATAATATATTTTATTTTTCTCTCATTATCTTATATACAGGGTGCAGCAGCATAACTTCCTTTCTTAAAATGCGCGCGTGTCAGGCAATAAATGTTGATGCGGGATGGGAGTGATCTCATTCTAAAGGGATGGTTCTAAAGTTTTTTTTCTCAACTTTGGTTAGTCACCATCGTGCCTAGAAACAGTGAGGAGCGTGTGTTTTTCGCCGAAACCTACTTTTCGAACGAATATTCCGTAATTTGGCTGACTAGCACGCTCCCCTGATTTGAACCCCTTAAGGTTTTTTCTTGTAGGATTTTTTGAAATCCCACCTTTATGCCAAACGTCCAAGAACCCCACAACGCCTAGAAGCCATCCGAGCTGAAATTGCAAACATACCTGCTGTTATGCTGGTGAGGATCGTGACAATCGCCAGAAATGGGTCTCAATGTATGGGGAATGGGGGACGTTACCTACCTTATTTGATTTTCACAACTGCGTAAAACAAAACTTTAGATGTATATCTACATTAGTTAAAAAAAATTGAAGATTTATGATTCATAAAACAGTTTTCATTGCGTTTTGAGAAAAGAAGTTATGTTGCCGCACCCTGTATAAACTGATTTTTTTCCAACTCTTTTTAGTCTCCCCAAACAACAAACAAGAACTTTTCAAAACTCGAACTCGAACACACAGTTTTATTTTTGTTGCCGCACCCTGTATTTATTCTCTAGCCTGTGTTTATGTATCAAATTCCATGATTGACCCCTCGTTTTAAAGATTATAGTGCCGGATCATGACAAAAAATAAAGCCACGGTCTGAAAATGTACCTCGTTTCCTAAATTTGAGATTTAAAATCACCTAAGAGATCCTTTGATGGATGCGTCGCTTTTCGACAGATATTGAGTCGGAATCGATAAATATCGAATCGGAATCGATAAATATCGAATCGGAATCAATAAATATCGAGTCGTAATCGATAAATATCGAATCGGAATCGATAAATATCGAATCGGAATTGATAAATATCGAATCGGAATTGATAAATATCGAATCGGATATCCACTTGAAGCGTCAGCGTTTACATATTCCATTTTTAAATTGCACTTCCATCATAAAAAACAAAACTCATGATAAAGAAATATCAGAAGGTCCTTCAACTTAACCAAAAAATTCGACCAAAAAATGTCTTGACCAAAACTACTCGCACGTCAGACTTTTCTTATGAGTATGTACTTTTGAAATTACTGTTGATATTTCGTATCACAAGCATAACCTCTTATATTAACTTCTCATAGCTCCCAACTTTTTATAGAATGGAATGCCACACAAAACGACTTGGTGTGCAGCGCGGAATTCCACACGGGACGACAACTCTTGCACATTATGTATTACTGTTGGTTCAACGAAAATTAATTCCGACTAGCATGACACTCATGGTCCCGAAGTGAACCAGTCCGTAGAAGCTCGATTCCTGCAGTCACCGAAAGTGAAGCAACATCGACTGAGGTCAGTAGTTAGGAGGGTGGCAACCTCCCGCGGCTGATTGTTGTGATGTACGCTAAAGGGAGCTGTCGCATGTTAAATAGGTCGTGGCTTCAATGTCCTGCAAGTGAAACGATACTTCTCAACTGGGAGATGGTTCTCAACTGGGAGCTGGTTCAAAAATTAAGAGACCTTTCGAAGGAGCGAAAATCGGACTCCTGCCTATAAGGGCCCCGTTAAACTCAGGAGCAGAGTATCCATTCTTCCTCGCCACGCGCGAGGACTCGACAACCACAACATGACACTCATGTACAAACTTAATACGACCGGAAAGGGTCAACACGGGTTGTGTCCTGTTGGATGATTCTGTCAGTATCCAGATTCCGTATCCAGGATTTTTTTTCGGGGGTTGATATTGCTGGGAAGCAGTTCATTATTGGAGGCTTATTTTAAATAACTTCTTTTAGGTTTTTGAATTTGGTACGGGATCGGGATATCGGAGTGTCCTGTTCTCCCCTGTTCCTCCCCAAGGGAGCAGCAAACTTTGATAATTTAAAGAAACAGTTTAACATGAAAGGTATAGGAGAAAGTTAGCTATAGATGACTGCAATAGACTAGATACGTCCATGGAATATAATGCATGTTTTATCCCGCAGTGGACCAGTTGGAAGAAGCTCGGTTTCCAAAGAACACCGAAAGGGAAGCAACCGAGGTCGGTGTTTGGGAGGTTGACCGCCTCTCGCGACTGATTCGTTCCGGGACCTTGCACGTTAAGGTTACCAGGTGACTGTCTCTCATCTAGAAGTTGGTTGAAAATTAGGAGATCAGACAGCATCATATCGTCGTACTCAGCCTCGACGCATATAGAATGAAATCGAATAGAATGTATGTTTTAGCGCGGATGACGAACCCCCTGCGTTGAAGTTTTAAAAAATTCCTAATTACAAAATTTGAAGAGGGTCGACAATTTTTGAAAATTTGGAGATACCCTGCTAAATTTAGCGAGATATTCCTAAATTGCCAAAAACTGACCCGTCATATCCAGAGTCAGATTAACGTTATCTCTAATATTTGGCGAATATATCATACAACTACCATGTTAACGTTTTTGAGACATTTCTATACTTATAAAATGTTTTCTAAATCAGTTCGCAACAAACGTACCTTAAAACGATGATAACATTTTAACACTAGAATTACCGAGGCGGGTCATCTCTGACCCAAGACGTGATTTTTTGCTCGTTTCACAGCGGCATTTCAAAATTAAGCTTTCAAATTTTTTGACTTTTCCTAAATATTTAGTGTAATACCTTAAATAGAATTTAGTTGAAATCCAATAAATACTTTTTTATTTACTTGTCTATATACCTAGAACTACCGTGAGGGGTCATAGCTGACCCGAACAAGATAATGGCTTTTTCCTTTATTTCAACAAAGATTTCAACCCTACAGTTTTTAGTTATAAAGGAATAAAGTATGGTGATATATGGCTCCTGCTTTTTAGAATGGGGAGAAAAGTGGAAGGGGGTATTTTCACATATCTAGCGTGCACCTGCCAGGCAGATGTGCGAGTTTGTGTGATTGGAAGCTATTGTCTCTCTGTATGGGAATGTTCTAGAATGTTTTCTTATCTCAGTTACATGTTACACGCTAAAAACTAAGTAAAAATAATTTTTCCCCTGTTGAAAACTGCACAGAAGCAAGTGGCAGCTCAGTTTTGCAAATGTTTAGCGATGGCACCCAGCAGGAGAGGTCTTTCAAAAGAAGAAATTTTGAAATTGCTGAATGAAGTTTCAGAAAATGATTCTTGCGATGAAAATGCATCAGCAGATGATGAAAATTTTGCTATAAATGACGAAAAAACTACTGGGGAAAATGTTCATATAATCTCATCGTATGAATGCAGTTCAAGTGACAGTGAGATAAATAAAAATATTCCAAGTAAAAATGTTCATAAAATCTCATCGTCCGAATGCACTTCAAGTGACAGCGAGGTGAATGAAAATATTCTAAGTAAATGCACTTCTGGAATTCCTAAAACTACTAAGAATTGTAAAAGTGTCAAGAAAAAAACAAAAAATAAAGGCGAGCAATCGCCCGGTCAAAGTGACTTGGAAGAAGCGAAGGACGGAACTATATGGAAAATACAGCAGCAGTGTTCAGTTTCTTCTAGTCGACGACCTATTCAAAATATTCTAAAAGAAACTCCAGGACCTACACCATACTCCAAAAGAAATATTACTAATAACAGTCCGATAACTTCCTGGAGAGTTTTCATAAATGATAACATTTTGAATATCATAAAGAAATGCACAGAAGTTGAAGCACGATACAAAACTAGAAAATGAGACGTGGAGCATTTCTCTTGATGAACTGGATGCCTTTATTGCAATATTGTATCTTCGAGGAGCTTTAGCTGCAAAAGGAGTCTCCATCAGTAGCCTCTGGTCAAAGACTTGGGGCCACAATTTTTTCCCGTCAACAATGAGCCGGGACAGATTTTTAGAAATCATGCGATATTTGCGTTTCGACTTAAAAATTTCAAGATCAGATAGACTGAAAGAAGATAAATTTTCCCTAATATCAGATGTTTGGAATACGTTCATAGAAAACTGTCTTATGTGTTACAAACCAGGAGAAAACATTACAGTAGATGAGCAGCTTTTCCGTCAAAGACACGCTGTAGATTTTTGCAATATATGCCGAACAAACCGACAAATTCGGAATCAAATTTTGGTTGGCTGTAGATGTGAGCTCAAAGTACATAATAAATGCATTTCCATACTTAGGAAAAGATGATTCTAAATCCAAAGATTTAAGTGTTGGTGAGAATGCAGCTCTTCGGTTAGTAAAACCTTACCTCAAGACAGGACGAAATATAACAAGTGACAGTTTTTTTACATCTCTAAAACTTGTAGAAAGCCTGAAAGATAATGGTTTGAGCTATGTCGGAACAATCAATAGAGCAAAAAGAGAAGTTCCAAAATCCGTGAAGAAAACGAAAAAAGAATTATATTCAACAACTTTCATGACACGTAATAACACCATTCTTGTTTCCTACCAATGTAAAGCAAACAAAAATGTTCTTCTTCTTAGCACATTGCATTCAGCATTAGAAGTTACTCAAAATGAGAAGAAAACCCCTGAAATAATAAACTTCTACAATTCCACAAAATTTGGGGTCGACGTTGTAGATCAAATGGCGAGGACATATTCCGTGAAATCTGCATCAAGGCGTTGGCCAGTGCATGTTTTCTTCAACATTTTATATCTAGCGGTGATCAATGCATGGGTAGTTTATAGCGAGACAACAAGTTCTAATCTGAGCAGAAGAGACTACATTCTAAAATTAGCAGAGGAACTAAGAGAGAAATATATTGCAAAAGAACCAGAAGTTATCCGCCCACTGGCTACCCCAGAAGTTTCAAACAAACGAAAACGCTGCCAGATAAAACAATGCAAGGATAATAAAACTAATACTGTATGTGGAAAATGTTCAAAATTTGTGTGTGGATTATGCACAGCGAAAAAAGAAACTAAGACTATTACAGTTTGTGTGAAATGTTTCAGCGGAAAGTAAAATGTAAGTAAAATGTCACGTACATTTAATTTTTATTGTGATTTAACATTTTAGTAATATATAGGAATATTATGTAACTCAAATTAAAACATTATATTATTTAAGAGATATTTTTTGTATTTAATTTCATGTGAACCGCCAAAATATTAAAGTATTTCTCTGAAATGAGAAATTAAATTTTTTATGGTACCCATGGACTAAATTTCATATTCAGTAACATTTCCAGAAGCTTAATTTCATAAATAAATTATTAAAAAATTATTATATTAATCATGAAACACTTTATTTGCGTCTGTATTGCTCATGCGAATAAAAATGGCATCACTAAGTCCATGGGTCAGCTATGACCCACCCCGGTAGTTCTAGGTATAAAAGAAATGCGGTAATTCTAGTGTTAAATACTCACGTCATCGATTTTGGGTACGTAAAATGTTCTCTTTGCTCTAAAATACGTTTATATTTTTTTCGTATTTTTTACATTCTATTTAGTTATTGTTAATTTAATTTTTGATTTCAGACGCATACGAAAACATTAAATTTTTTTAAGTTAAAAAGCGCAATTCATTATGCTTACTTTACCTCATAACTTAAGAAATAGTCTAAAAAATGAAAAAAAAATCAAAAAAATAGGTAATAATAAAAACAAGGAGGAAGACTGGTACATAGCAAATCTATCTTCTAACGAGCGTAATTAACGCAAATATCGCATCCGATTCCTCTAATGCCGTCCAATGCACGCAAACGTTTGAGTTCCAAATGCACCCGCTAAACGAAGGATTCAACATTAAATTCATATTCTTCTTTCCGCCTCAATTTAGGAGGAGAGCATTCTTCATTGCTATTAACTTTAAAAAATATTTTATTTCAATGACACTTTTACCGCGCATATATTTTACTAGAGTTCGCCCAGTGATCGGTCGAAACTTGACCTCAATTCTTTTATTATTTCAAGTTCAGCCTCGAACGTATAGATCTTTTAGTTTTTCTGTTTGAGAACAGTTTGTTTCGTTAAAAAAACTCAACTACAGTGATTATGTCTCCTCGGTGCGACTGATTCACCACTGCGTTAGTTATTTAATTTAATGCATATTCTGCATAATTTTTATCTTTTTGCACCAATTCTCATTAAAAGATATGATATATAAAAATTTTCATTCCATCCCATTCTCCTTAAATAAATCGGAAATACAATCAAATCTCAGAGATATTTATCAGGTAGAACAGTAACGTTTAATGAATAAATAATAAACATATAATAAATTCGGAAAACAATATTCTTACCGAAAAAAAAAAGTTATAATAATCTGTAAAATAAAAATATTATTTACAATATAATCAAATTGTTTGTGAAAAATATTTATTTTTATCCAAAATAATCATCGTAAAAACAATAGTTTTAACGAAACTGGAAAAAAGAGCGCTGCCACTTTAATATATATAAAAAGCGCAGACGATAAATAAATTTAAACAAAGAAAGAAGGATTAAATTAAATTCGCGTTTACATTAATTTTTAAGGGATATTGCAAATCTAGCGATGCCTCACTCACAATGCTAGAGAAATGTTTTGATTATGAGTCGTTTTCATTATAGAAGCACTTGTGTAGATGGCAGCACGATGCAGTTTCGTGGAGTAAGAAATTCGGAATAATCTATCGGCGACAAACAGACACTCAAGAGGCTTATATATAAGATATTTATATGTAAGCTCAGAAAAAATGCTTTGAGTAATTAACTGAAAGATCTAATATTAACACCAAATGTCTTGCTTTCTCCGGAAAGTTTTTGTTATTGTCTTGAAAGTTTTTAAAGTAGTACAAAATATTTTACTTGTCTGAAGGAAGAAAGAAAAGTACATAGGTTATTCGTCAAAGCAATCTTAAAATAATAAATTGAAAAAATTTCGGAAAACAGACTTTTTTTTTTAATTTTCGGGACAGGTCCTCGGAAATTTTGGAAATGTCGGAGAATTTCGGGTAAGAATCATCCATGCAAAAGGGGTTTGGGAACCCTCTAATGTTTAGAACTTAGTTTCTGGCACAATAATCTGAACTCGCCCACTATATAAAAAATATACGAAATTGAAAGAGTACAGGAACTAAGTTCCTTCGAACTCCCATGCTATTGAGGTCTAAATGCAGCTATTTAATTGAATGTTTATATTTTGTCAAATTTAAATCAGTGCTTTAAATTGGTTTAAAGATTAGTAGATGAAGCAAGGACGACATACGCTAAAAAAAACTGTTTTTCTGCAAAATTCTACTCAAACAATAATATGGACTTTTAACAGGCTTCAATCATATTTCACACCACTTAAACTGCAACGATATCAATTAATTTTAGTGAGAAGTCCATAACCCCAAAGGCATAATCACACAAAAGATTTTTATTTTCTGGAAATGTTACAAATGAGAAAAATTTATCCGAAATCTATCCGAAGTAAAGCAATATTTACTTAGCTAATTGAGTAAATATATTTTCTAAAATACTCTCATCCATGATTTGAAATCATTGACCTGAAGAAGAAAATTAATATTGATTTTTTTTTACAGAAGAAAACTAGAAGTTCTACTCTTTTCAAATAAACTGCAATCGTAATCTAAAGGAAAGGGGATGTTACAAAAATGCCTCGAGCACAGTGCTGTTTTAAATTTCATTTTTTTAAGGGGGTATTCTAGTGTTGAGGCATGAAATTCGCCCGGTTTTTGAAGCGCCGTACAAATAAAACAAAAGATTTTTACTATCCATGTTTTTATCATTTGTTTATTGATGTTTTATTATTACATACAAAAATTAACTAAAAAAAATTAAATTGACAAAGTTATGAGCAGTCAAAGTGTGGGATTCAAAAAAAAAAAAAAAGAGGGTGTCCTGGCGTGCATTATTTCAACAATCCTGGGGAGCTGAAAAGTAAAAAAACAGACGGATTCTTAATTATTATAGATGCCGCTATCGTATGAAGCTTGGACAAGTTAAAAAAAAAAATGGCGGCTGCTTAAAAAAAAAAAAATCTTTTCTGTATAATTTTTTAACAATTACGAATTTTTTAAAAATACTAAATGAAAAGTTAGTTTTGGGCAAGGTTCACACGATAAAGGGATGTATAAAGAACATCCTCTTCAAATTTGAAGTAAATCCGTCCATTATAACTCGAAATATCCTTACCGCCAGCTCGAAAAAAGTAGTTTCGAGAAAAACGCGTTCAAAGTTTTGAGACAAGTTTTCTGCAGTTTTACTTAAAGAATGGTCCAGAATACTTACATATTTTTATTCGGCGATTTCTGCTCCACATAAGAAACCTGCCTCTACTTAAAAATGCACATTCTCCGATGTTCTCTGGGGAAGACGAGCAGTTCTACCCCCTTTGACGCCTCTGAAGTCCGGAGTTCCGAGAGCTGGATACGCGCTTCGTCCCGTCTCGCTGCAAAAGCTGTAGCTTCTGGGCCAATCGTGATTCCCATAACATCTAAGATTTTAATATGGGTATATAAAACCTTCATTAAAAATACTAACTGCGAAGGTTGGCTCAAAACCAACTTAAAATAAAACTAAAAGGAGAACAATCCAACAAAACAAGCTTCTATGTGCTTCAATTAAATATAGATTTAAAAGGGATAGTACACAATAAAGATTGTATAAGGGATATTCAACCGTAGGGACTCGGGAACGCCTTTTGTTGACTTGTAGCGGTTAGACCGGAACCGATGCCACGTTATTAAAACGGCTATAACTCATGAAATATTAGGAATTTTGAAAAATCCTTTTAATGGCATATTCTTGAATGTCTAAACATTGGAAATATGAAAAAAAAAAATTCGGTTTTTCAAAATGCTGCACTAGAATACCCCCTTAATTTGATGATATTTCACGTAGAGAAATTAATGTAGTTGGGAGGCAAAATCTATGACTGTTCCGACATTTTTTAATGAATTTAACTTAAGGAAAATATTTTTTAAAAAACATGATTTTTGAAGAGGTTTTTTTTTTTAAAATGTATCTTCGCTTATTTATTTTGGTATTAATCGTACAAAATTTTGAATTAAATGTAAATATTATCAAAAAATAAAGTTGAAAAGTAAAAAATATACAGTCCCTGGCCAAACTAATAGACGCACTGCAGAATTTTCGTAACTTCATGCTTAACACTCAGTAAGATGCAAAATCCCGTTTTTTACTTATTTGGTCACATTTTAATCTACAATGTTCACACTTTCTTGTAAAAATTCATTAAGGGAACGTCAACAAATTGAAAAAGGGAAAAATTGTTTTCGATGATCCTGCATCGTAAAAAACTGGAAATAAGCTGTAAATTTCAGAAAGTAGTTTAATTGCCATGTACAATATTATCTGTACTTTCGTCAGAAATATACTTATACTAACGAAGAAATAGGTATTTCTCCAATTTCCGTCACACGGTTTCGGCTCATAACGCGCAAAATTTCTTTGACAAAACGTTACCCAACTTTCATTAAACTTGACGGCGTACAAATGAAGCATCTTATTGAAAAGTGAAAGTAAAATAGTGAATATTTGATAAATTATGTACATTGAAAGGCATTAATTTTTTACTGGACATGCGCGAAAGATAGCAATTTTTAACTGTCCTGATTTCAAACCCAAGTGCACAGGGCAACTCAAAACAAAATCTGTTAAATATCTTGAAAATTCAGAAAGATACCGGCAATTCAGTGCTTTTAACAAATTAGTCGCTTTTATATGCACTCATTCAGAGCATTTATTATTTCATTTGTGGTAAAAATCCGAGTATTTGTGAAGAATTCCTTACCATCCTTACCTAGAACATAGTTGGAGAGGGTTTGTTCACAAAATTTTTTTTTAATCACAAATCACAGCATAAAGGCACTGAATGATTGCAACCATTTGCGACTGATTTTGTAGACACTCCCTTAAGAAATAGCTCTTTTCCAAAAACATGTTGAAATACACCTCAATGAATTGCCAATATCTTTCTCAATACTCAAGATATTCAACTGGAATTTTTTATGAGTCGCCCCGTGCACTTGGGTTTGATATGATGACAGTTAAAAATTGCTATCTTTCGCGCATGCGCAGTAAAACATTAAATCCTTTAAATATCTATAATTTATTAACTACTAGCGGTACCCGCACGGCGCTGCTCGTGCTGAATTTTAACAGCACCTAAAAAAACGTACGCACAATTTCATTAGTATGTTCCGATTTATCGCCAATGACTAATTAAAAAAGTCAAATTGTAGCGTGTCATAGTAGCCATGTTATTTGAAATCTAGTAAAAACCATACGTATTCCTTTTCTGGCGATATTTATTTAAATGCTATTGCTGAATCAAGGAAATCGTTAAATCAGGGAGACAATATTTTCATCAAGTTCAATCTCGAATTTAAATTGCTAATTTGAGAATAACGCTAAATCGAAGGTATTGTCTATTATTGTTTCTCTGTTGATAACTAAACTGATGTTTCTCTATTTTAAAAAATAAGTTTTATATTGAAATTAAGCTAACACTATTCAGCAGGAGTTGAGGAAACTGCTAATTAATAATTTTGGATCAAGGTAAGCCTTAATAAATCGCACTAAAAAGCTTATAACTGGCGTTCTTATTGACTTAGAACAAATATCATATTGTGCAGGAAAATTAGCGCTTTCGATAGATATATTACAGTAATATGTGAAAGGTTTTCTTCACCCCCACATTGGGGAATTTATGTGGACAATTGCGTAAAGTTGGAATAAAAAAAGAGCTACCTGTAGGATTTTTTTCAGAAACTTTCGCAGTAGTGTACTGAACAACTTCCCAAAGTTTTATGGCGATCGGATAAATGGTGTAGTAATGCATAAAAGACAGACATACATACATTCATTTTTATACATATAGATTGAACATTTTTATTTCGAATTTCAGTAAAATGCTTCACTTGCATGCTGTCAAGGTTTCTGAAAGTTTGATAACGTTTAGTGAAAACTTTTGCGTGTTATAAGTTAAAATGTGTAAAGGAATTTAAGAAATCCTTATACCTTCATGAATATTCGTGCGAAAATACAGATAATAATTCGAAATGGCAATTGAATTAAATTCACTTCTGAAATTTACAGCTTACTACCACCTTTTTACGATACAGAATCATCCACAATATTTTTCTGAGGATCTCCTAAAATGCAAGAGATAATTTATTTTTAATAAACAGTGTTGACATTGTAGATTAAAACATAACCAAATAAGTAAAAAACCGGTTTTTGCATCAAACTGAGTGTTACGTTTGCAATTACCAAAAATCGTTAGCGCGTCTATTAATGTGACCAGGGACTGTAGAGTATTGATAAAATATACCTTCAGGTAATTTAATTCGTTTATAAACAACGATATGATGTTCATAACCAATAAAATTTCTAGTGTTTTCTTGATTTTCCACAAATTTCCAATCCAGGATTTAACATACTTTGATATTTTCCTACTCATATGTAATATTACCTTGCAATCATGGGCGGATTTATGAAGGGTCATTAAAGGGCTTTCACAGTCATTTTGAGATTCCTTTTAATTTTCCTATCTGAGACTAATTTAAAAATATTAGCTTCTTCAGGGTCATAGTTCTACATCCGCCCATGCTTGCAATGTGAAGGATTCCTTAAGATAATTAATATGCACCGTGCAGCGGAAAATTCTATCAAAAAAATGATGTAATGCTAATTCAAGATCAAATATTTCATTTGCAGGATATTAAAAGCTTTTATCGTTTATGTTTAATGTGAATTAACTATCATATGTAGTAAGATACCAATAATAAACGTATCCTTACATCTATTACTGCTTTGAGATTCTATTTTTAAAAAAGTATAGCTGTCTCATCAAAAGACAAACAGAATTCAATATGTCGTCAGAATTTTTCGAAGAAAAATATAATGGTCATTTCTTTAAGAAGGACACAAAGCAAAAAATGGTCTCTATATTGCACTAATACATTTTTTGAGTGCAAAAATAAACATAACATTAACATTAATGCATTGGAAAAGAATAACATTAAAATTTGATCTATCAATACATTTAAATACTATTATATAAATAATTATTTTCGAAATACATGTTTTTATCTGATCATATAAAAAGGATGCTTTCTATAAATTATTTTCATGCAGAAAACCGACAGCGCCCATGTCGTATGATGATGCGGCATGTTAAGGATCCCTTGAGTATCCGTTTGGCGGGGATAGTCTCGGCGAAATTAAAATTTCTAGTGCAGTTTGCACCAATAAGAGCTCAGGTGCCGCTATCTACGGGGAAACTGAGCTGCAAAATTTGTGGCGATGGTACCACACTCATGGTGATACCGCTGAAAGAGTTGCTACCAATCTGTGGGGAACGCATTAGGTCTGCAATTGGCAGAGGCCAATTCAGGAGCCCCATAAAAAATAAATAAATAAAATAAACTATTTTTACTTAGCCAGCTATAGCAAAATCAATATTATTCACATCATTTTTTAAAAATTTAAATATGCTTTTATTAGCTTACTTCCGCTTCATTATATTCGGTAAGAAAAATTGCACTTAAAGAAAAACAAGTTATTGAATTTAAAAATATAAAGTAATCTTCTTTTTTTCATCCACATGTTCAGAAAAAAGTACGTAAAAAGTAAGAATAAAGTTTATTACCGACGACAACATATCGAACTTGAAGATAATGAGCTGGAACGTTGAGATAAAGTGGAAAGAAAACAAAATGCATTCTTATCGGAAAAGTAGAGAATGAAAAGTAAAGGCGGAAAAAAATATATGTTTGAAAATAAACATTGAAATGAAGGGAAAACTAGTACCAACGTCACTTAAGGTTGAAAAAGAAATATATATTGCAAAGTTTTTGCACGATAATTTGAAATTCGAATCTAATTTTCTTTTTGGTGGTCTGCATAAACACATGAGTACTGCTTAGCTTGTACAGCACAATCGACAAGTGATTATGTCGTTAGAGTTTCGGTCCGAAAGCAAAATGTATTACCATTGTGTGTGGCGCTTATATATTAAATGTGCGGCAATACAATTGGTTTTTCGTGTTAGTTGTTGTCGTTGTCGTTGTCGTTGTCGTCGTCGTCGTGTCCTCGCGCGAAGCGAAGAAGAACGGGTGCGCTGCTCCTGAGTCTAACGGGGCCCTTATAGACAGGAGTCCGACTTCCGCCCCTTTATATGTGGTCTCTTATTTTTTTTGTACCAGCTCCCAGATAAGAGACCGTCACCTGGGGTTGGCACCCAAAGAGGTACCCAATGAGGCTCCCATGCCCTGCTCTACCCGAAGGCTTCTCAGGGAACTGGCAAGCTAGGGAGACCTCTGTTCCAACCACTGTCGAAAGCCAACCAGCGACCCGGCTGTGTTCCTCGTGTTTTATTTTTGTTTTTACATTTTAGTACGGGTGTACCGTTTCTTGGTTATTATAGAGAACAAAACATATTTACAAAAGTATTGCCAGCCAGAGCTGGCGGCTCTCGGGAGAGACATGGGATATTGTTATCCCATTACAGGAGCGGCCCGAGACCGTGTCTCTCTGCACATGTATCTTCATCCTGTCACGTTCGGTAGTGGTTCTGTCATTGTGGGGTTGCTCCTTTCAAACTTCTTCTTCCTCCTATTATCGTTTCACTTGGAGGACATTGGAGCCACGACCTATTTAACTTGCACCAGCTCTCTTTAGCGTACACGGCCTCACAGGAACCAACCACGAGAGGTTGTCTCCCCTTCCAAATACTGACCTAAGTCGATGTTGCTTCACTTCCGGTGCTTCTGCCGACTGATCCACTGCGGGACGTGATTATGTTATGTACATAGATAATGAGTTTTGAAGCAAATAGGCATTTCGGCAGTTCAGAATGAACACTAAAACTAACTTTAAATTAAAAATAAATAAATAAAACCGAGATAAATTATAAGACTTGTATTTTTTTTCGTGCTGGATTCTCGTAAAACCATCAGTCATTACGTCACTTTACTAACACGATAGTCCCGCAGTGAACCAGTCGGTAGAAGCTTGGTTCCAGCAGAACACCGAAAGTGAAGCAACATCGACTTAGGTCAGTGTTTGGGAGGGTGACAATCTCTCGCGGCTGGTTCCAGTAGGGCCGTGTACGCTGAAGGGAGGTGGCGCACGTTAAATAGGTCGTGGCTCCAATGTCCTCCAAGTGCAACGATACCTCTGGGGGTGCCAATCCCAGGTGACGGTCTCTCATCTGGGAGCTGGTTCAAAAAATTAAGAGACTTTTCAAAGGGGCGGAAATCGGACTCCTGCCTACAAGGGCCCCGTTAGACTCAGAAGCAGCGTACCCATGCTTCCTCGCCACGCGCGAGGACACAACAACAACAACTAACACGAAAAACCAATTGTATTGCCGCACATTCAATATATAAGCGCCACACCCAATGGCAATACATTTTGCCTTCGGACCGAAACTCTAACAAAAAATCTTGAATATATTGAAACATGAGAGCCTTTTTCCGCGTTTAAAAATTGTTTTTATAATACCAAAGACTATAAAAAGTTGAATACACACATCTTGAAATTTTCGAGTGATGTTTATCTTTCTATGCAGTGTTGCTCCATAAATGGAAAACGTATTCTTCAATGTTTTGATATTCTGAAGGAATATCCAAAAGGCAAAGGATTAACTGATTTTTCCGCAGTCCTGGTTTTGTTTATATAGAGGAACAATGGCACGGAGGAAATCTATACCTTAAATCGTAAACCAGTTCAGTTTTCCGCGAACCGCTCGGATGTTACCTTCAAATATCAACAAGGCGCGTTTCGAAAAGGCTATTTTCCCTACTTGGAATGTTTTGTTCGGCATATCATTTCAGGGAAGCAATGAATATTTTACTCACTTGTTTGCGTTCCGTCTTTCCACGATGCTCTTTTTTCTCATATAAAGGGAAATAATCCTTTGAACTGGAAAAAATCCTTTCGATCTATATGGACTTATAGTACGGATTTTAAGGGCCCTCGCCGGATTTTAGCGTCGTTGTACTGTTAAAATGTTTAAGGTGACCGACTACCTTCGGAACAAATTTTTTTTAAAAGTGCAATTTCTGCACATGTTTTACACTTTTTTGCTTAAATAATGATTTATGAACATAAAAATACTTTAAAAAATCCACATGTACTGTAGTTTCTGAGTGAATGGGTAAATAGAGGAAAATTTTAGTTAAATTTTATCAAAACGGTTAACACTGTAAAAAAAACAAAAACACGTTGCAATATTAATTATTTTCAGCCATTAGTTACAAATAACAATGATCTTCAAAATGAACTAAAATTAGAGAGACATATTAAAATTTATGAAAATTAGAAGGAGAATGTATGATAATGCATCGTTTTTCCGAATTTTTAACGTGCAATCCACATAAAAACCCTTGTAAATAAAAATATATTTTATTTACATTAAAAATTGTAGTTCATATGATAGCGCTGATACTATTTGAAACAAACACAAAAAATTTTTTGGGAATACATTGATTACGTTTTCAGATATCATGATAATGGTAAATTGATTTTGCGAAAAAATGACTTTCGAGAAAATTGCAGTTGAAAGTTACAGTTCGCTCAAAAACAAGCTGGAATTACATGAGGAGTAGCAGACGATATGTTTTATAATAGCTATAACTTTTTTTCTAAAGCACATAGAAGAAAAAGAAAAACAGTTTTGGAAAGTGAAAAGTTCAAAGTATTAGAAACGGAAATAAAAAAAAATTCAACCTGGAGGTCAAAAAGCGATGTTTTTAAGGTAGTCGGTCACCTTAAAAATATGAATATATATATTCCACTTAACATGGAATATATATATATACGATTAAATTTTGATTACGATTACGATTAAATTTTGTGGTACGATACGACACTGGCATTATGCAAAAAACTATAGTAAAACGGTATTTAAGAATGTGTTTAATGATTAGCGTAGAAAGGTAACTTATTATTTATATTTATTAACTTAACATACGGTCCCGCAGTGGACCAGTCGGTAGAAGCTCGGTTCCCGTTGAACACCGAAAGTAAAGCAACATTGACTGAAGTCAGTGTTTAGGAGGGGGACAACCTCTCGGCGGCTGGTTGCTGTGGTGTCCGTGTACGCTAAAGGGAGCTGGTGCACGATAAATAGGTCGTGGTCCAATGTCCTCCAAGAAACGATACCTCTGGGGGTGCCAATCCCAGGTGACGGTCTCTCATCTGGGAGCTGGTTCAAAAAATAAGAGACCTTTCAAAAAGGGGCGGAAATCGGACTCCTGCCTATAAGGGCCCCGTTAGACTCAGGAGCAGCGTACCCATTCTTCCTCGTCACGCGCGAGGACTCGACGACAACAACGTAACTTACGGGCTTTAAGGAATTTATATCGATTTCTTTGAAAGTGTAATCCATTCTTAACTCAATATTTATTTTCCGATTATTTGGAGTGGCAACTTATTCGGATGTTTTTTTTTTTTTTTTTTAATAGGGATTGAAGGTGGCTTCCCATAGATCCCGTACCTTTGGTTGACCATAGTCGATGATTAGAAAGAAAAGTTATGGGCAGAAATGTAGCCATTTTTTGCTTTTTCTTACATAACATTATATTATAAATGAATCGATTTTTGTGATTTTTTTTAATCGACAGAGAGTCGCTTAACTCAAATATCTCACATCAATTTGATTACATTTGTTTTTAGATAGAGAAAAAACGTTGAATGAAAAAGAAGTGTTTTTTATTTTAATTGGAAATGTTTGGCTTTGATTGATTTTTCTTTGTTGGGGAAAGTATTAATGAATATAAAACTCATTGTTAGAAAGAGTTTGTTGCCATTAAGTAGTAATAATAACTGCAATTATGAAGAAGAGTTTGACTGAAGGCTTTTCTGAAGCAAAAATTAAATCCATTCCGTTTGTTTGCTCTAGTGACTTTTTAAAATCGACTTCAAAAGGAATTTATCTTACAAATAATTACTTTTTAGTGCATTCAAGTAAATAGGGTTTGCCCTTTGATATGTATTTATATAAATAATAGCACTTATATAAACAATAATAAAATAAAATAATTTTTGGAAAAAAAAATAGATTACCGACTTCAATTTTAAACTGCGTTTAAAAGTAAAAAATAAAATCAAGCTCAAAACAACATTGATGCGAATTTTAAACATAATTTTGAAGTCGGTGCAGAATTATGATAGGTTTTGATTCATGGTTACTTTGGCAATGATGAATCGAATACAAATACAAACGGCTTAGAATTTCCAACAATGTCATTGCAAAAGTAACACATGGCGTAGTGATAATCAGATAAAATTATGTTTCAGTGACAAAAAATTTTGTTTAGAAGTCGTACCGATGTTGTTTAAAGAATTAATTTATTTTTCACTTTTTAGTGCAATTGAAGTCGGTTCTATTTTTTTCCAAAAGTAACTTTATTGGTATGTCTAGTTTTACATAATAACTCAAAATATGTATATCTCAGACAAACTTTTCTGCTATTCTTAAAATAGGCCTTTTTCTTTTCCTTCAAGAATTACTTTGCTTTAAGCTGGGACAATTCCGTTTTGTTCTACTTAACAAATACAGGAAACCATCACCAAAATTAATAATCTACACAGTAAAAAAATTTTGTGTTCCGTTGCCCCCATTTTTGGTACTCAGCTGGTGTAAAATAGAAAATTATTCATTTTTTGATGTATTTTAAATTCTTTTAAAAGTCTCTAAAAAATAGAAGAAAGAATCATCAAAATTATTAATCTACTAACGACCACTAAATAATCAAGTTTTCTACTTTCAAACCGTGCTACAAGAGCTCGGTAACTAAGCAGGACAAAAAATGAACATCAAAACATTTCATTTATTTCTTATTAACTTACTTTAAAAAAAAAAAAAAAAAGTAACTTCTTTTTTAGTGCACGCGCGATCGAGGAAATATGTTTCGTCGATAACCCCAACAGAGAGAAAGAAATGTAAATATGTCCCGGTCGGGTGATAGATGCGAAGACATCAAGTCCCATCTGTGATCGTATCGATTAGTGCATTAACAAGGAAAAAAAGGGATCTTTCTTTTTGCCGCGTATTGATTCATCCCATCTTCCATCGTATTATTAATGTTTAAAACCAACGTGGGATTTTTCTTTTGGATAACCTAGTTACACAATTTTTTTCTTTAAATATACCATTTTTCTGCTTTTCCGGAGAGTTATTTATTTATTTATCTGTTATTTTTCTTAACCCCGGACAAAAATACGCAAAAAAAAAAAAACGTTTCTGATATCGTTTTGACTCTTCATAAACTAAATCAAGCCATATGCATTCTTAAATACAGTGGAATCCTCTTAATTGGACCAGTCGCTTATTCGGACCAAATTCTAAAGAGCCAAACTATTTCCTATTACATAAGCCTAATATTATTCGCTTATTGGGATCAAAAATCCGTTTAATCGGACCAGAGAAATGAAATCTTATATATAAGCCGCTTAAGTGTCTGTTTGTCGCCGATAGCTCCGAGAAAACTGCAACGTGCTGCCATCTACACAATTGTTTCTATAATGAAAACGACTCAAAATCAAAACATGTATCTAGCATTTTCAGTGAGGCATCGCTAGATTTACAATCTCCGTTAAGAATGAATGTAAACGCGAATTTAATTTAATTCTTCTTTCTTTGTTTTAATTTATTTATTGTCTGCGCTTTTTATATATATTAAAGTGGCAGCTCTCTTTTTCCCAGTTTCGTTAAAACTATTGTTTTGACGATGATTATGTTGGACATAGAGAAATATTTTTCACAAACAATTTGATTATATAGTAAATAATATTTTTATTTTACAGATTATTATAACTTAGATTTTTTTTCCGGTAATAATTTTTTTCCCCGAAATTATTATATGTTTATTATTTATTCATTAAACGTTACTGTTCTACCTGATAAATATCTCTTTGATTTGATGTGTATTTCCGGGTACTGGGAGAATTGTATATTTATAATATCTAGTCATTACTAATGACTTGCTTACTAGTCAAATATAAAACAGGAGCCATAAGCTGCTCCCGTAGAACGGACTAGAAGCGGGTCATTTTCTGTACTGTACTCCGAGACCCCTACCCTGGTTGAATTGAGAAAGTGGTAAGAGTTTCTGAGACGGCCAAATATATATATTTGAAGATATAGAAATTTGGCCTTTCCAATGTGCATTGCAACCTTGAGATTGTGTAGCAGAGAAAGCAAAAAAAGTGACATTTAACTTATTCTATTATGTTGAAGTTAGTAAGGAAAATCGCAGTCGACATAAATATAACAACTTACACATACATATTATATAAAACTTTGTAGAAGGCTTCATTTCTGACAAAAAATTTCTGACAATCTGCTAATTGCTCAATATTTTTTAATATTTTATTTATTGTATATTTCATGAAATAATATTGAAATAATACAGCGATTGAAGTAGTGCGTTTAATCTCCGCAAATCATTTTATTGTACTAAAATGTTAAGTACATTATTTAAAATTAAAATATATATATGAATTCCATATTCAAAGCAGAAAACATACAAGTAGCTTAAAAACGGCAGTTGAATAGTTCAATCAAACTAATTTTTTGTTCAAATTAATAATTCTAAATCTAAGAAATTCCCGCAAAAAAACAGAAAAAAAGAAAAAAACATTTTTTCTTATTTAACATTACGAATACATGTGCAATACAAGGTTGATTTGAGAATCCCTCTAGACACATCGATTTGCGGTTAAAAATAAATTAGAAAGATACCTAATAATCAATCTTACATTTTTGTGTACCTTTTATTAAAAATATACGTTTTCTAGCTATCCATAGAAAAGTTTTAAAACGTGTGCAACTGCAGGAATTCTAAAACGGTCAAAAGTGGATATTGATATAGAACAAAGATATTCTAAGCACACAGAAATAGAAAATATCTTCAGAAAGAATAAAGGTCGCAAAAAGAATTTGGCATTTATCCAGATTTACAGCAATGCAAGCATTTTGCTTGAATGGTTTCAAAGCGATATTCAGCCGCTATCAGTAGCAAAAGGAAAATAAAAATATTTGAATCTTTTATGTATTTGCTTTTATCGAATATTCCCTCAAAATGTTCGGTTATCGCCCAGCACATTCTGTTTGCTATACTTGAAACCACTCCTCATCTAAGCTTAGGAAATCCGCTAAAGCTGTTTAGATATTTGATTTCTATATTGAACACTATTCCGCGACTGAATTTTTGAAACATTCGAGACATTTTATGCTTTAACGTTGTGAATTTGAAATGCATATAATGCTTAGTACCTTTCAAGAAGAAGTTAACGGGATGGAATAAATAATTTTTAATGATTAACCTGTAATATGTGGTTTCCTGTAAATAGTTCATCAGCCAGTTTCATTCGAAAGTGAAGTTAAATACATGAGAAAGAAGTATGTATATGAATTTCGAAGTTTACAATGATCTAATAAAGGGGCATTCATTCTCAACGCAACAACGACAAAATGCTTCTTGTCATAATGAGCTTTTGCTATAGTTATTGCACTAACATCGATCATGTATCGGCTCTAAATAACGTCATACAGCAACCATTAATTTAGGATGCTTTGGGGAAAGCAATTATTAATAATAGAATAACAAATGTCAATAGGAGGTCATGTTAACTATGTTCTATAGAACAAATCAATCCATGGCATGATGGTCCCACTGTTTCGGTTCTTTTGCCATTTCGGTCCCTTTGCCGTCTCGGTCCTATCACCGTCGCTGTTCATCTACACTCTCAAAAAAGCATGCTCACGTCTAACGAAACTTTCGTCGAATTAATGGCTTCGTGAAAAATGCGCCAAGTAAACCTTTCGTCAAATTGGCGAAATTTGTGTAGTAACTTTTTAAAGTCACGTGACCGCGCGAGGAAAGAATCGTTATAAATGAGGAACTTTTCTTGACGATTGAAGAATCGTCAAAAGTGAGAGCTCCATCTGTCTGAGAGTGTAGTATGAAATAAACATTCCAAAAGCATAAATTTCATGTTTTGATGGAATAACTGACTCTAAAACGGGTATGGTCGTCAGTTCATACAGTAAGCAGTGGCGTTGCAAGCATGAGCGTCAAACCCTAACCCCTACCTTACAAAAAACTTTGCTGTGTTGCAAAACTTGCAGTTTCGTAGTTTACATTATTTTAAGTTGTGCGGGAGAAAAAAAATCTAATGTCCATAGGAGGACATGTTAATTAAATTATATATGTTACCGACAAAGTATGAAAACCGGCATTCTATAGAATGCTTAGGCAGTGTACATAATTATAACGAGACATTGTATATTACTAGCCGGCAATGTCTGAAACGATTTATATTTCACACATTTCCTAGGCATTCTATAGAATGCCAAATGAGAAACCGGAAAAGTATGAAATACATCTCCGACTCGTTTAGAACTCCGTTCATAAGTGCAAAATGAGAGTTAACGCTGCAAATAAGGAATGGAGGATTGTAGCGTGCCTCTAGTAATAAGAGTGACGACAACGGATTTTACCAGCTTTAACTTTTTACCCAGCATCTGCGCATCGCCGCTTTTACAGCGCCTCTTGGCGATGCGCAGGCGCTGTGGTAAAAATATGGCGGCGGGGAGCATGCGCAGCAGCCGTTGTCATCACTCTTACTACTTGAGGCACGCTAGAGGATTGCTAATAAGGTTTTTTATTTATTTTCTTTTTCTAAAATTTGTCAACGTCGAGAATTGCTAATAAGGTTTTTTTTTTTATTTTCTTTTTCTAAAATTTATTCTACGCTCATTTTAAACTATAAGCGATTATTAAAAAGAAAAAAAACATTTAATGACTTGTCTGTGATTGTGTTTTATCCATAAAATATTTATTTATATTTATTTTCACAAGAGAACACGGCAGTATACAACAAAGCTTATCACGGCGGCTTGCTCTATTTTATTCATTAATTCATACTTATTTATTTATTTATTTATTATTATTTTTAGTTGATTATAATTATTGTTATTTTGCTAACTAAAAATGCATGTATATTACTCTATCCTTATAATAAAAAATATCCCTATTTTCCTTTCTTTCAGTTCTTTTCTTTTAATGCATTCTTTAATTGTCCGATTTACTTTTCGTTTTATGATTCATTTTTGTATATTTTGCTTTATTTTCGGAAATCAAATGGGTCACTTGAAATTATGAAACGGGTCCTTGGGTGACCCACGGGTCATAGGTTGCCGAGGCCCGATGTAAAGTTTAAGGAGAATGTTGCGGATCTCACGTCGAGTTTCTCTTAAACCTGATACTCAGTAGTTAAAAACAATCAATAGTTTCTGAACTACTTTTCGTGCTTCAAACAAGTCTTAAAAGTTTTTAAAAATATGCAAACATTTTTTCGACCCCTTTCTGCAATATTTTATTTGTGCAGTATTTATTTTGTAACACTTCATTATAATTTAAAGTACTTTTGTGTCTTATGCGGATCAACAAAACCCCCTTAAGAGGTCATACATAAATGCTGTCGCGCTTCGAGGGGGGGAGGGGGGTTCGTGAAATTGTAACAAAGTGTGACAAGGGGAGGGGAGGGGCTAGCAAGAAGTGTGACATCATGCATTATGCAACATGGAGTGACGCGTGACAAAGGGGGGGGGGGTCCGCTGAAGTGTGACATATTGTGACAAAGGGGGGAGGGGGGTCAAATATATGAGAAAAGGGCGTGACGTCATTTATGAACGACCTCTAAGTAGGCTTACCAGATTACGAAACGTCGAAAAGTCAACGCCTTTCTCCACTGCAGCGTTTCAACATTTAGACATGAACATTAAGTACTAAAATCTTACGTATATAATCTATAAAAAATATTTTGTGTTACACGGTTTCATTTTTAAGAATCACGTTGTAGAAACCGCTGCGTCGCAGTTTCTTTTTTCGCCATGATTTGAATTTTTTTAAACTCAAAACATCGTTGCATTATCCCGCTACCTCCGTAATACTACGGTATCACTTGGAAATAGCATTACGGAGGTATCGATTATTCAAACATTCCAAAGAAAGCTATCGTTGTCATTCAACAAGTAACAATTGTGATAATTTCCTCAGCGCCAGAATCGTTTTTTTTTTTCGCATTATATTATAATAAATTATAAAATGAATGGAATATTGTATTGTCATCGAAAATAAGCTTGTGTGTAAAGTTTGAAGGATCATTTATGCAGTAATATTGGTCGAAAACCGCGTAAAAACTTCCATGTCAAATCAAGTTAAATAAAACCGTGCAAAAATAGTGTTTTCTTAACCGAAACTACTTACCGGAAGTTGATAAATGATGTACAAAAAGTCAAAAGGACTACTAAGAAGGAACCCAGGGACTATTGGTTGCAGAATCACTACGATTTTGGAAAACAAAAATATTTTTTTTTAATGTCACTCTCATTTTTTTCAGAATAACATTTTTATTCTTGAGAAATGCACATCATTTACATAATAACGTCATCAGAACGTTTTTTTTTTTCATTTACTTTGCCTAAATAGCATTTGTCATTCTATAGAATGCCTAGGCATTATATACAATGCCTAGTGAAAGTATGTAATACTTCTCATAGTTCATACTTTGACTAAAGACGCCCGGCATTGTATAGAATGCCGGCGTTTCATACTTTTCCGGTAACATATAGAACAAATCGGTCCATGAAATGTTTTGGGTTTACCGTTTTTCATATACAATATTATATAATTCCATTTTATTTTATTAGGTGCAACTTCCCATAAATTGCATTTCTTTCAGTTATGATACGATTATGAATCTCGAGTGATTTCATAATCGAATGAGCAACTCGATGTCATGTTATTTCAGTTAAATCTCTCCAATAACCCCACTTTGTAGTGTCAAATAATACTTGAGTCCTGTTATATTAACTGGAGGATTTTATATCCAGAATCGTTGTTGCGTACAGCAATAACATGGCAACAGGAAATTTGGAGAAGTAAAATCGGTCCTTTACTTGCGGTGCAAATTACGCAACGAAAACCCATCAATTTCTCTAGAGACTATCTACCTTGATGCCTTCTTTACTAAGAAACTGTGATTACGCAAATCGAATAAACAACTAAAGTGATTTTATTAAATTAGCATTCTTACAATTCATCTTTGATTCTTAATTTTCGATTTTCTCATTCTTATGTTGTGAAATTCTAATCTTCCGCACTTTCAAAAAGATACTTTAAGTAATGGTCATGATGAAACCATTTTAAGACATACAAAGTACTGTTCATGTTTCATCTGGATACAAAGATCTGTTTACAGTTAATACTCTCAGGCGCGTAGGAAAGGGTAAGGGGGATCAGGGGGCTTAAGCCCCCATTAGAAATCAGGAAATTTTCATTTTAATGCCAGATGAGATAACAATTTTAAAATAAAACCAAAATTTAAAGACTTTTTGCAATCAAATTTTAAATTTTTTGGCGATTATTTATTCATTTACAGTGATTATTTATTATTTAGTCATTCATTTAGTGATTTTTTGTAATTAATATAAATAATAATGATTGAATACTAATTACCTTTTAATTGTTAATTGGTTTTTCTTGGAAATAATTTTGAGCATTTAAAATGAAATTGTTTGAGCCCCCCCCCCCCCAATATTTATAAATTTCTACTCTCCTGGATACTCTTCAGGACATCGCAGGTTATAAGGGTGAATATTAGGAAAAGTGACAATTTGTGTCCCTTTTCTGAAACATTCTCTATTAAATACCAGAGGAAATGTTTCTTTTAATAATGTTAACGTCGTTTTACATTCAATCCATGGCAAAATTTCCAAGTTGTTACTTTAATTTGTGGCAAAAGAAGCTTTTTATTTCTTCAAAATCAGATCGGTAACGTGTCCCAGTCACGAATCGCGATCTTTGACAAGAGCACTGTGCATTATAGAACATCGCATGAAAAAAAACTACAAGTGGAAACAATGTATTTTATGTTTATTTATAATAATCGACTTTCATGTTTTAAAAAACGTAAATATACATTGAAAAAAAAAGAAATCTTTTCCTGTCCTAAGTTTTCGTATCAGATCGGTAACACCGACTTCCGATATTTTATTTCCAGTCAAAACACTTTTTTAGCGCCAATTAAATACGTATGCTAGAACCCCTTTTTGTGAAATGCAAATACCAGTTGAAAATTTGAACTTCAGTTCAACATAAATACATTAAAGGTTTTTTCAAACTTTATTTTACTGTGTCTACCAAATGAAAGATCAGGTCGGTAACGCAAAATAAACCCAAATTAATTGATCTTTTAATTTTAAAATTTTAATTAAACAAGAAGTTCCGTCTAGAACTATACGAGCCTACTTTCCCGTATACACCAGCTTCAAATTTATAATCTAGCTATCTCTCTCTCTTTCTCGTTTAGCTTTAGTTCTTAATTGCTTCAAATATGCCTTTTTCAACGGTTAATACAGATTCGTTCAATCATTCATTTATTCATGTATTTATTCACTCATTTATTCATTCATTACTTTTGCTTATTCATTTAATCTTTCATTAATTCAAAAATATTCTTGAAAATCCAGATCAAAAAATTTCATAAGAAAATAGGCTCGTTAGTTCTGGATGAACTTTTTATCTGTACATGTTCTACGTCATAAGAGCTTTCCGATAAAGTTTGTTCCAAGCAAATCGGCCCGTTAGATCAGGATTTATATAGGATTGAAATGTCCCCGTAGGCACTATGTTATTTTTTTTTTTTTTTGAACTGTTCAAAAATGAACAAAAAATGTTCAAATCAATATTTCACGCCAAGAACTTCTTCCAGTGAGCTTGTTCATTGGAACTTGGATCTTGTACCCAGAGTTTACATAATTTGCTTCATTTTCGCCCATAGGCGCTAATAATAAAATTTTTTGAAATTGTGGCAAAGTGTGACGGGGAGGGGAGGGGGTAACAAGTGGTGTGACATCATGCATAATGCAACATAGCGTGACATGTGACAAAGGGGGAGGGGGGTCCGCTGATGTGTGACAAAGTGGGGAGGGGGTCAAATATATGGGAAAAAAGCATGACATCATTTATGAACGGCCCCTAATGTGTATTTTCCTTTGTCTCTTAAGACTCTTATTTCCCCGTATGTGGTATGTTATTTTTTTTTTTGAACAGTTCAAAAATGAACAAATATTGTTCAAATCAATATTTCACGCCAAGAACTTCTTCCAGTGAGCTTGTTCATGGGAACTTATATCTTGTACCCAGAGATTACATAATTTGCTTCATTTTCACCCATAGGCGCTAATGTTAAAATTGTTTGAACTTTTCAAAATTGAACAAAAAATCGTTCAAATCAAAAAGTAAAATTTGGAAATGAGATGTCCTCGCCGAGATCTTTCGAATGCAAAAAGAATTTTTCGAATCGGACAATTTGTTCAAAAGTTATTAGGGGGGGACAGACCGACGGACAGACCGACAGACAGACCAACAAACACACTTTCTCCCCATCTCAAAACCCTACTTTCAAATTTTTTATTTTTCAATCTTTATTTAATTACTTAATTTATTTTTGACTTTTCTTGATTTCTGACGATATTTTCATGACACCATTAAGCCTTCTTTCTTGCTTTATTATTATTTTTTTTTACTTTTACGGGAAAGTAGGCTAAGAAGGAATTGAATTTTGTGAACAGAATACGGATACGTTTTCGCTTCAATTCACTAATTAATGATGAATAATGAATATAATAAAGGACATTCGTCAGATCTGTAACAATCAGATCGGTAACAATAAAGCCGCTTTTGTTGCCGATGTGATGCGTGAGTTTTCGATTTTTTCCCCATAATTAGTTTCTGGTTATGTGCTTCAGAGTTGCTTTTTGCAGAATAAGATGAGCTTAAATGCATCACTATCTTGGCCAAAGGTTCAATTACTTTTAAAATTTGGATAAATTAGCAAAATGGATTTCTCCAGACATTATTTTCGGTCCGAAAATATAAGTTTCTAAAGAAATAAGACCTTTTTTTTTTTCTATAAATTTTCGAAGCTTTGATCGTCAAGACTTCTGAAAACACAACATTGCTTTCAAGAACATGTAATTTGCTAAACTATTTTGTGTAACTCCGCCTTCCACCTTAAAAAAAATGACTACCGTATTTTCGGTAGTAAGCGCCGCACCCGCAATTAGTATTTAAAAAAACATAACCAATATTACCTAAAGGTATGAAGGTTTTATCCATTTAGTGTTTTCATTCAAACATTACCTCATCACCCACCCACATACTTGATCTATTATAAATAAGAATAATTTCACTTAATAAAAATCTTTTTGAATAAAAATATTCAATGTGTCAATTTTATAAAATAACAAGTTTTTTGCTTAAGTGCTAGCAATATTACCGTTTATAAAGGATTACTACACATGTTTATTTGTTTTACATTATAATATTTTATATAAAAAATAGTGGCAGTATATTTTGTATAACTTAAGGACAGAAGCTGTAACAACTGTCAGATCTGTAACAGTCCAGAAATTAATCCCTTTCAATAGGGGTAATTATTTTTCTTGATCTTGCCCCTATTTAAAAAAAAAAAAAAAACCTGTTACTAGTTTGTAATTAAAATACACTATAAATATCATTTTTAAAAAATCTTTAAAAGGTGAAATTTTTCATACTCAATTTGGCATTTTTCCTAATATTCATCCATAAGCTAAATATGCTATATTAAATATTTATACACTGAATACGAAATGTAGCACTAATTACAAAATAACAAATTACCTGGTGATTAAAAAGAGAGAGTTGAATAAATTTAAAATAATTCAACACTTTTATCTTGTGAAACTTATATTAAACTCAGTAATTTTTCTTTTTTTGTTAAACTGAATTTCAATGAATTCAAAAGAACAAAATATGTTTTATAAGTAATTCATTACATTTATTGTTGTTCTGAAATTCTTTTCGAACATTATACAGTCAAAAAAATTAAAAAAAGACTAAAAGTCTGTACGAGATTCTTGAAGTTTAAAATACCGTATGTCTAAAATAAAAAATATTAAATGATTCGCCGTCTCTTATTTACTAAACTTAATCTTCATATTTATAAGGAATTCCGTAAAAAGAAAGAGAGTAAAATAATTCATCAAAATGAATACGGTGAATAAAAAATGAACCATGACTGTTCTAAATAATAAATTTCATTAAATTGAATTTACATATTTGTTTAAAACAGAAAAGATTAAATATTTGGTGATCTGATAATTTCTTTATATATGTTGCCTTTGAAAAGATGTTTTTGCAAATATGTTTTTATTGGAGTAGAAAATATAAAATCAATAATTGAACAGTGATGCCATAGTATATAAGTGAACGGTACTTCGAAAGTATATCGAAAAATAATTGAGGTATTTTATGTCATATTTTATTTTTGTATAACATTAATTTATGAAACTGCCGGCATGATGGCGTCGTGGTAAGGCGCGGAGCTCCTACGCCCCAGGGCTGAGGATAGAACATGGCAGTGTCGGTGGATTTTCCAGATGCAAAAAAATCGTCTGCGCCCATGTCGTATGATTGTGCGGCATGTAAAAGATCCCTTGAGTATCCGTTTGGCTTGGATGTTCTCGGCTAAATTAAATTCTTAGTGCAATTTCGCATCACCTGAGTCCGGCTGCTCGCTCCGGGTGGTGAAACCGGAAGACAAAAAATTTTCATGCGGCGATGGTACCACACTCATTGTGGCGCCGCTGAAAGAGATGGTACCAATCTCTCGGGAACGCACTAGGTCTGCAATTGGCATAAGCCAATAGCAGCCCTCGGCTAAATTAAATTCTTAGTGCAATTTCGCATCACATGAGTCCGGCTGCTTGCTCCGGGTGGTGAAACCGGAAGACAAAAAATTTTCATGCGGCGATGGTACCACACTCATTGTGGTGCCGCTGAAAGAGATGGTACCAATCTCTCGGGAACGCACTAGGTCTGCAATTGGCATAAGCCAATAGCAGCCCTCGGCTAAATTAAATTCTTAGTGCAATTTCGCATCACCTGAGTCCGGCTGCTCGCTCCGGGTGGTGAAACCGGAAGACAAAAAATTTTCATGCGGCGATGGTACCACACTCATTGTGGTGCCGCTGAAAGAGATGGTACCAATCTCTCGGGAACGCACTAGGTCTGCAATTAGCATAAGCCAATAGCAGCCCTCTAGAAATAAAAATGTAAAAAATATATGAAACTTGAACAATAGCTAAAACCGGTAGAGTTGGGGCACAATTGGAAAACATGACAAAACGAGCCCACGTGCCCTCCTTCCACTACACTAAATATAATACACCGTTTTAATAACTAAAAAAAATGGGTGCGTATTTTTTTTTTTTTTTACTTTTACGTGAAAATATGCTAAAAAGGGTATTGAAATACTTTCAAAGTACTTTTAGTTAATGTACTATTAAAAAAAAGCATTTCAAGACTTTTACAATTTAAATTACTAACAAAAACTGCAGATACACATTTACAGAAATTTTAATATTCATATTTAACATTATATTCGGGGACCTGGAGTGCAGAGGGAGCTCGAAGCAGTGTTGCAACGAAATTTTGCTCGAAACTTAAGCGGAGTTGTGTTGTTCTCAACTGCTCCATTTATTTTATTTTCTTACTTTCTAAATTTTTTATCATATAAAAAATAAATTAACTAAAAATGGAAATAAATATTATAATCTATTAAAAATTTTCTGAGTACGATAGGAGCCGAAGAAAGTGTTTAGAAATCGGATTCGGGCAACTCAAAAAAAAAAAAAAAAAAAAAAATGGCGGCTCCAGAGATTCCTGATTATATTCCATAATTGTATTGCAGCCATTGGAGTTCATAAACCTTGAGCTGAATATTTGTAGAAGTCCGTAATTTGAAATCCCAACGATAAGCTGGAAGCAATTCGTAGATGTTTACTGAAGAAAATTGATTCAACCTAAGGAAACGGGATGTGCTTGCATAAGCCTCTGACAGAGGTCGCGCTGTTCTTTAAAGTATTGATTCGCTTTCCATTTCTGAGTTCAGTATGAATGAAACTCTGGAATTCCAGTTAAATTAGAGATGCAATCATTAAAGCGTAAAATTCGAGGAAAATATTGGGTAAATGAAATATCATGCTATCTTTTAACACTTCAGAATTTCAGACATAGATTATTTGGTTAAAGATGCTTTGTTGCTTATAGGATGGAGAAAAACAGTTCGAAAATAATGGGGAAAGCATGTTTGTTGAAGTTGCCATTCCCTTTAGGGTAAACTCCATGAGCCATGTCTGTCGCAATTTTTTTGGTTTCATTTAAAGTGTGAAATATTAAAATAATTTAATAAATTGTGGTACACGTACACTGTTTTCACATGACGCTTCAAAATTTGACAAAAATTCTTCCGCTGTTTTAAAAGGGGGCATAGAATTATAAAAGCACACCAAAATTTATTTTGTTATTTTATGAATTGTACATGAAATACGAATCCAAAAGTGACGACCAGCAGCAGGCACAGGGCCCAGCCTGGCTGGTCTTAAGGGGAGCGGGTACCATGGGACCACTTTTTTTTTTCTCTATGGTGTTTTTATTTACAATTTCTGTCTCATGTCATGTTATATCCTTTCATAAAAAATTTAATAAATTGTGGTACGCGTACACTGTTTTCACATGACGCTTCAAAATTTGACTAAAATTCTTCCGCTGTTTTAAAAGGGGGCATAGAATTATATAAGCACACCAAAATTTATTTTGTTATTTCACGTATTGCACATGAAATACGAATCCAAAAGTGACGACCAGCAACAGGCACAGGGCCCAGCCTGTCTGGTCTTAAGGGGAGCGGGTACCATGGGACCATTTTTTTTCTCTATGGTGTTTTTATTTACAATTTCTGTCTCATGTCATGTTATATCCTTTCATAAAAAATTTAATATTAAAAAAAATCTGGATTTCTTAAACATAATTTGAAAATTTTAATTTTTAAAACGAAATTTAGAAATTTAAAAAAAAGTGCATCTTATTTTTCAAAAAGTGGCGTAAAGTCTCAATTTTTTTTAATGATTCACTACTCATAAAGCAAAACTTTTATGCTTTGAATTTTTTAAAAGTCAAATACTTTTTGAAAAAAAAAAATAAATAAAAACTGAAGTAACGCAGACAAAACAACGAAAAATTAAAAAAATCCTACAAAGAGTTTTTTTTTTTTTTAAAGTACTGAAGTTATTATAAAAGTAGAGCATAAATTTGTTATATATAGTGTTAGGAACATGTGGGAAAAAATACACATTATAGGTCCGAATTTAAAAAAGCCTTTGCATTTTAATTGAGATGAAATGCGCAAAAAACAAAGTGAGAGAAAACAGCATTTCAAGTTTTCGGCTTGCAAAACTTAAATCCTTTCTTTATCAAAATTTCAAGCAAGGAACTTTTTTTTCCAGTTACAGTCACAAGGAAAGTGCTTCTTCTTGCTTATTTTATTTAAAAAAATAAATATGTGGCTTACATTCAGCACAGTTACAGTTTCTGAATGAAAAGAAGGCACCTGACACCGTAATAAAATCAATGATAAATCAATAAATATTGCTTCAATTTTTCTGAAACTTTCAGGGAACATTTTTGAAGATTTATGTTACTATTTAAGTCAATAAAATTTTTTTGGTGTTTTTCAACATTTTTGGTGCTGGTTCCCCTTAATCAATTTAACAACGCCCAATGAACATCAAGATCCTTCTTAAAAGTTTTACCCCACTGCAAGTAATATTCGCTTCCGGTAAAGTATTCCAATTGCCTTCAACCCTATTGAAGTAGTCATTTTTCCTGATTTCAAGATTAACTTGAGATTTGAAAAGCTTAGAACAATGACATCTGGTTCTACCTTCAGTGCATAACGGTAGCCCATGAACATGTTCCATTTTAATGCGTTTAAGTAACTGAATCATGTCTACTCTAACTCTCCTTTGCCCAAAGCTATACATATTGAACCTTCTGAACCTGCTTCATAAGGTCTAATCTAGGTCAGAGAGACCACTTACTTACCTAGTAGCTCACCTTTGAACCTTTTCCAATTAGGTAATACCCTTCTTTAGATAAGGAGACCAGAGCGGAACAGCATACTTACACGAAACTTTTAGATATGGATTTTTAAAGATATTTCTGAATGAAGAAAATAGAGAATGAATAATTTAATAAGGCTATGAATGTGTATAAGCTGTTGAAAAAATTATATTTCAAGTAATTCAAAACTGAAACTAAATGAGAAAGAGATAGATAGCGAGACCAGCAATTCCCAAACTATGGGTCGCGACCCACTGGTGGGTCTCGAGCGAATGTTGAGTGGGCTCTCGTAACTGCACACATGAATTAAAAAAATAGGAAGTCTGCGAATTAAATTAACTAAAGTTGAAGTTGGTGCTAAAACTTTAATGAAGAAAAATAAGTTATAAATTCCCATTGAAATAATTTCGTAAGTAATAAAAAAGTATTTAAGTAATAAAAAATTATTTCAGTTGCGTTTCTTATTTCAACAGTCTTTCATTCATATTGGTAACGCTTTATATACATATATATATTATATAGAACAAATAAGACAGCATTAAGGTGACCGACTACCTTAAAAACATCGATTTTTGACCTCAAGGTTGAAATTTTTTTTTATTTCCGTTTCTAATACTTTGAACTTTTCTCTTTCCAAAACTGTTTTCTTTTTTCTTCTATGTGCTTTAGAAAAAAAGTTATAGCTATTATAAAACATATCGTCTGCTACTCCTCGTGTAATTACAGCTCGTTTTTGAACAAACTGTAACTTTCAACTGCAATTTTCTCGAAAGTTATTTTTTCGCAAAACACATTTACCATTATCATGATATCTGAAAAAATAATCAATGTATTCTCACAAAATTTTCAGTGTTTGTTTTTAGTAGTATCAGCTATCATATGAACTACAATCTTTAATGTAAATAAAATACTTTGTTATTTACAAGGGTTTCTATGTGGATTGCACGTTAAAAATTCGGGAAAACGATGCATTAGCATACATTTTTCCTTGTAATTTTCATACATTTTAATATTTCTCTCTCATTTTAGTTCATTTTGAAGATCATTGTTATTTGTAACTAATGGCTGAAAATAATTAATATTGCAACGATATTTTTTCCTTTTACAGTGTTAACCGTTTTGGTAAAATTTAACTAAAATTTTCCTCATTTTACCCATTCATTCGGAAACTACAGTACATGCGGATTTTTTAAAAGTATTTTTATGTTCAAAAATCATTATTTAACCAAAAAAGTATAAAACATGTACTGAAATTACATTTTTTTTTAAAAATTGTTCCGAAGGTAGTCGGTCACCTTAAGTAGTTCCACAACTCGCCACTAGGGGATCTGAGCACTACCAATATTTATGCCCTCTTTTCTCTGAGACAGCTAAGAAGTGGGTCACAAGATTAGAATTTTTTGTTAGATGGGTCGGAGTCAACTTTGGGAACCACTGAGCTAGGAAGTCTGCGAATCAAATGAGGCACGTAGAAGCAAAGGGGGGTAAGTGACAAAATTGAAAATTTGGAGATAACCAGGGCAAATGATAGGTAAAGCGCTGTTCTATATTGTAGCAAGAGATTTTAGTGATATCTCTAACAGGTGCTCCTCAACTACCTGGTTTAGAAAAAAAATAACGTTAAAGGTCCCACAAGATCCAAACTTTGAACGCGTTTTTCTCGGAATCGTTTTTTGGTCACTCACCTCCCTTTGCTTCTGACTACCTTAAATTCTATATTTGTGTATACAGGACAGCAGAATCGTTTAGTTTTAGACGGAAGTTCTTTTAATATATCATACCCGAAACAACAGAAGATGTGGGGCAGACATGACTAAATACATGGAATTAATCGTTTGCATGTACAACATTTCTCACGTTTAAAGCGCATTTAAAACGTAAGAAATAATCTATTAAGGCAAAAACCCCTCTAAGGCAAAGACTTCGACTTGTTAAGATAAATAAATCACCGCCGTCTTCAGTTTGACAGATGTTGAGGGATCAAAAGTCGTCTTTCACCGTATTGATTAAGTCATTGAAAGCAGAGAAAAATCCTTTCATGCGCTCACGAAACTCGCTTTGCTGCTTAACGATGCTTGAATATCCCGACGTGAATTAGAGCCATGTTGCTCTATCAAAAATTCATATCAAACTCGGAGCCATTTTGACATTTTATTTCACTAAGTCATTTTTAAAGAAAGTGACGTTGATTTAATGATAAGAGAAGAGTTGTTTCATCAGTGGGAAATGAGATTTTGAGAAATAAATCAATTCAATGTTTTTTTTTAACCAAAAAAAAATAATTCTTTACCGTCCACTCTAAAAATATGTCTAGTTACCTGAGATATATTTATATCTGATATTTATATCAAAATATACTTTGTGTTTGAGAAAATCAATAGCTCACGGCACTTGTTTATGAAGAATTAAATTTTTTTCTAAAGATTCTTAAATTTTCTTCTATAGCGGCACACTTTTAAACAATTTCCAAATTTGGCCGCTCACAAAGGAAAAGAGAAGTTTAAAAGTTGTGTACTTACCTATAATACAATGTAAAATAGTTTATGATAATAATTTTTTATGCAAAATAAAATAATACAATATGTACTGCAAAAACAACTGCGTTTATTAAGGAGGAATTAATAAGACTTTAAATGAGAAATTTGAACTTGATGCTTTTTGATAATTTCATTTATATTTGGTCGTAAAATAGACAGTGCTACTCTCATACGTATTCTACATTTAACAGTCTCAATCTCTTTTTTTTTATGTTGGTTAATACTGAAAATCCGAATTCGCACAAATAAGAAGCAGAAAATTGTAATAATAGTTTTTAAATGGTATTTAACTGTAAAAACAACAGTTTTCTTCTACAGTGTACTTTTCTTTAAGTTAAATAAACTTTACTCGTCGTAAAAAAAAAAATACTATATACATTTCTAAAATTTGGCAGCAATCTTTAAGAATTTGGCTGTACACAGCAGTGCCGCGGCACAGTGGTTGAAGAAATTGATACTTTATTTCCTTCAGATGTGGATTAGATTACATCGTTCTATCAAAAAGAACTTTTAATACAAAACTGTATTTAGTTCGACACAAAAAATAAATGAATAAATAAAATACACACAAGTTAAGAAAAATAAAATAACTAAACGGATAATTTGCTCTTTCAGAAAAGTCCTGTTAATTAAAATGTTCTTCTTTTTCGGTCTCTTTAATTAAAAAAATCTGGCCGTTAAAATTTATAAATTTCATTAAATTAATTATTTAACTATGACTTACATGGGTTTCGTTAAGATTTTTATTCAACAATAAGCCTATTTTCAGTTCCTTTTTTTATCATGATGATAAATGATTTATATCTTTACAGTAGAAAAAGTTAGGCTAAAAGGTCATACATATCCGTTCTTTCACAATAAATAACAAATAGGGTTTTAACTCTGCAACAAATTAGAGGATTTCAAATTTTATGATGTCACGATAATGATATTATATAGGTTATTGCAATAGTGTGAAAATTGCCAAAATATTTACTCACAACTCAAAAGTCAATTGAATACAATCATACTGTACAAAATGTCGAGATCACACTTTTGTTTACATTCTTTAAGTACATCAAATGTGAGTTTAAAAAATGTAATTTTTTTGAAATTTTATGTGAATTACACATTTGTTTTTCTCTTTTTTTTCTTTCTAATGGGGCTGCAGTATTGGTCATCAACCATTGCAGACCTAGTGCGTCTCCACAGATTGCTACCAACTCTTTCAGCGGCACCACAATGAGTGTGGTACCATTGCCGCAACTCTTTTTGATGCTTAGTTTCCCCTAGAGTGAATTACACACTGTAGACTAAAAATTCCCTTACTTTGAAGTTTTTTCTTGTGATTGTAATCGACTGTGTCAAGGTAAATACAAGTTTTGAATTATTACACGGTAAAATCCCATTACAAGGAAGTCCAAGGGACATGGAAAATGCCTCGTTGTAGTGGAATGTTCGTTACACCGAAATACACATTATTAGAATCCTATTGAAGTTTTAACACTGGACAAAACGCTTAACTTGTTTTGTTATAGCGAAAATTTCATTGTATTGGTATTCGCTGAACAAGAGTTTACTATATTAGAATGTAATTTGATGATGCTTTGTGAGGCCCAGTGGCTGAGTGGTAGCCTTCCGTGCCACCATGCCACGGGTCCGGGGTTCGATTCCCGGGCTGGGCAGGGTCAACTCAGCCTTTCATCCCTTCAGTGGGGTCAAGAAAACGAGGACCAAGCATGCTTGGGAACTAAACTCTGGGTGTTCCGCGTCAGTTCAACCACTTGACCGGAACATCTTTACTGCACCAGAGGGCCCTCGGTCTCGAAAACTGGTATGGACACAGTAGACCATGGCCCCCAATGGACTCTCGTGCCGCTGAGTTTAGTTAGAATGATATTCACTGGTACTGTCACAAGTACATTTCGACATTTATTCAGAACAAACTTCTACTGGTGGGGATATTTGAAGAACTTAAATAAGTCTTATTACCATATTTATACTTAATATAATCATTTTACAATAACACCATTTTTTTTCTTATCTCTTATTTTTCAAAAACTATTCTAAAGAGCATACATGTAAAAATATGTGTGGAGAAGTAAAACGTGTTTATGCAATTTTTAAATATGCTGCTGTCTGTTTCTATTTTTAGGTATATGCTGTTTACCGCATAGAATCTTTAGAATCCGCTTTCCATATTTTTCTTACGTGCAGAATATTCTGCTGCGGAATCGCATTTTTAAATCCTTTTGGATTTGGGGATTTTGTGGATCCAAACAGCAACGAAGAATTAATCAAACTTGAAGCGCGATTCTTAGCTCTTTTTGAAGAGAAAAAAAAAATAAGAAAAAAGATAAATCGCTTATACCGCATTCTATCTGTTTTTGGTGATTCCATAAACGAATGCACACAAAGATATTGCTCAAAAATATAAACAAAAGATAGTGTTGCAAAATATATAGATATTGTCTGCTCTCAAGTGGAAATATTTCGAATGGCGAGGCTATTTTCTTGCTGTCATTTTGCCTGGATAAAAGTTCGGAAATATATGTAAGCAAAAAAAGAAAGAGGGTGTTCATGCATTTGCACTTTTATTCCGATTAGTTGTATGCTATGTTTTCACGAATGTATTCGAACAATTATAGCTCATTTAAAGGAAAATGCTTTCGTGAACTGTTTTTGAAATGCATATTGCTCATGAAATTTACGATATTTTTTCTTAAAGATTGTTTTTTATTGCGCATCAAGTATTTTTTAGCTAAAATTTAGACTTTAACTTATAATTTGGTTCATACACAGTGAAACCTGTGTAAGCTGACCACTTGTGGCACAGCACTTTACTGGTCAACTTATAGAGGTTGGGGATCGTCATCATCATCATCATCATCATTATCGTCATCATAATCATCATCATTATCATCATCATCATCATTATTATTATTATTGTTATTGTTATTGTTATTATTGTTATTATTATTATTGTTATTACTATTGTTATTATTACTATTGTTATTATTACTATTGTTATTATTATTATTGTTATTATTATTATTGTTATTATTATTATTGTTATTATTATTATTGTTATTATTATTATTGTTATATTATTATTATTGTTACTATTATTATTATTATATTATTGTTATTGTTATTGTTGTTATTATTATTATTGGTCATTTCTTACGCTATGCATTTATTACTAATCAAAATATAGCTTCATGTATTAACGTTACTTTAAAATAGTAATTAGCTATTTTCTAAAATACCATTAGTGAAGTTTAATCTGAATGACTTACAATGCAGCCTATACAATTTTTTTGATTAAAGTACGATACCTAGTTAGGATAATGATAAATATCTTATTAATTATGTTAGTTACTTATTTGATGGTAAAGATTTCCAAAAATATTTGAAATGGCTACACCAGAGAGAAGAAAAAAGAAGAAATATTTAACGAATAAAAGAGTGCTCATAGTAGTTTTCACATATGGTTAACTTACGAAGAGGTTTAAGCAAATTTTGTACTGTTTCATCCATCGAGACAATTACTGGGCTAACATTATAGCACAAAAAATATCCTCGAAAAGTTATTTCAGTTTTCTTTAACCTTGCAAAAATGGATAAATATGTAGTAATAACTAAGCGGTCCACATACCAAGTGTTTTTTCATAATACTCCCACCCAAATGTGGCGTTCATAAGTGGTCAATATAGACAGCTGGTCAAGTTACAAAGGTTTCCTTAAATTATATAATATAGGGCTAGTTCCGTTCCTGACAAAAGTGGTCAACCTAGACTTGTGGTCAGGTTGCAAAAGTGCTCAACTTAACAGGTTTTACTGTATATGAAATTATTCGGCTGTACAGTTTTTTAGTAATGCATATAGTAAAAATGATGTTTTTGTCCACACTAACCCCACGACATGTATGGCGGGAGTGGACAAGTTAGAACACTGATGCAGACAAAATAGTACAGCTCTTAAAAGTATGTAAAATCTTAATAAAATAAATTTCAACCTAAGAAGCATGTTTCTCGGCACTTTTAATCTTAATAAAGTATATTTTAAATAATGAGGTAATAATATGTTTTTGTTATGAAGTACTGCAGCGTATGCAAGAAAAAAGGCAAGACAAGTTTATGCGCATCACAAAATTTAAAAAATTGGAAAAATTGAGGGGAGGGGTGAAAGGTAAATTAAAATGTATAAATAAAAATATTATAATTTATTTATAAGAATTCATTTTATTATCTGCTTATTGATAAACAGTTTAACTTTGCAGTTGCTTTTAAATCTTAAACCTGTATGTAAGCATACATTTTAAACCTGTTTGTAAGACGACATTTTTTGCAACGCAAAAAGAAAAATTAATACGTGTTAACATTGTGTATACACTTACGAAACTACATAACAAGCATTCTGCCTTCTTGAACACCGTCTGAAATGTTCTAGGGTCGGACTTCTTGGAATATGTGAGAAAAATTGAAAAAAAAAAAAAAAATCACCTGCCTAATTTCCCATTTTCTCCCTTATTTCAAGTTAAGTTTTTAATTCATCAGTTTCTATGTCAAAAGATAATTCTTACACTGTGTTACCATATAATCTTCATATTGAAGTCCGTAAGTTATACGATAATTAATACAAATATTATGTTACACTGTTAAAAATTTCTGTAAGAAAATAGTTAAATAGCCATTTATTTGATTGTTACTTTTATCATATTTAATTACAACAGTTGAATAACCATTAAAAAGATGGTACTCAAACCGCTGATTGCGAAAACAATCGTTTATTCTCTGTTTCTACTAAAGAACGTTTAACTAACCGTTATTTTCAAGCGCTCAATAAGAATCGGGCGTCCATCTTGGTTGCGAAACTTTACCGGTCGTACGTTGTCGTTAAAATATGAATAAAGATTTATCAGTTCAAATCTGCATGTGTATATAAAACAAGAAGTTCCATCTAGAACTATACGAGCCTACTTTCCCGTATACACCAGCTTCAAATTTATAATCTAACTATCTATTTTTCTCGTTTAGCTTCAGTTATTTATAATCTAGCCATCTCTTTCTCTTTCTCATTTAGCTTTAGTTCCAAAGTATTTCAAGTATACCTTTTTCAACGGATAATACATATTCATTCACTCACTCATTCATTCATTCTTTCTTTCATTTATTCAGCCATTCATTTATTCATTCATTCGTTTACTCATTCATCTATTTATTTACTCATTTATTTATTTTTTAATTTATTCACTCATTTATTCATTCATTCATTATTTTCCTCATTCATTTATTCATTGATTCATTCTTTCACTCTTTCATTTATTCATTCATTCATTATTTCACTCATTAACAAATATCTTTAAAAATCCCGATAAAAAATTCATAGGAAAATAGGCTCGTTAGTTCTTCATGAACTTTCTGTTTGTACATGTTCTACATTATAAGAGCTTTCCGATAAAGTTTGTTTCAAGCAAATCCGTCCGTTAGATCGGGGTTTATACAGGATTGAAATTTCCCCGTAAGCGCTATGTTAATTTTTTGAACTGTTCAAAAATGAGCAAAAACTGTTCAAATTATTATTTCACGCCAAGAGCTTCCTCCAGCAAGCTTGTTCATTGGAACTTGTACCAAGAGTTTACATCATTTGCTTCATTATCGATCATAAGCGCTAATGTTAAATTTTTTTGAACTGATCAAAATTGAACGAAAAATTGTTCAAATCAAAAAGTAAAATATGAAAATGAGATGTCCTCGCCGAGATCTTTCGAATGCAAAAAGAATTTTTCGAATCGGACAAGTCCTTCAAACGTTATTAGGGGGGGGGGGACAGACCGACAGACACACATTTTCCCCCCATCTCAAAACCCTACTTTCAAATTTTTTATTTTTCAATCTTTATTTAATTACTTCACTTTTTTTTTTTACTTTTCTTTATTTTTAACGATATTTTTACGATACATTAAGCCTTCTTTCATGCTTTATTATTATTATTTTTTAACTTTTACTGAAAAGTAGGCTAAAAAGAAGAAAATAATAGTGGCTCAAGCAGTGGTTACTGAATAGAAACACATACACACGTAACTCAAAATTTTTAGACATCGGTTTCCCGAACTGTTTGCGAATGAGCGAACCCATCATTTGAGCTGCTGAAGCTTGTTTGTATTTTAATTTTTGCAGAAAATAAAATGATTTTCGTCAGTATACAGTAAATTTAGACAAAAATGACTTTGGATCGAATCAAAAACTGAAATCTTAATTTTTAGGCAGTTTGCCAGTTGGAAGAGAAGATTTATTGATAAATAAACGGCCGCTTTACGTGGTGTAGATGAACGAATGACTAGAGCGCAAGGTTGGTATACCATACCCCCTGGTTCGATTCCTTCACTCTTCGTTTACGGTTTCTACGCCTCGAAATGGTTCAAAAACGGTAAAAATTTTGTTGTGAAACTATTTTTAAGGGAACTCGGCACTAAAAATCGTACAAAATCTCGATTTTCGGATTTTTGTTCCAAATTATACTTTATATATTAGAGAACGTTTGTGCAAAGTTGCAAAGTCCCAGGTACACTCTAAGGTATCTTATTTTTTATTTTATATGAGCATTTTAACACTTTTTTTACCTAACCAAAAACTTTAAATGGCTTTTTCTCAGCCTCGATTTTTTGCATACTATGTAATAGTAAAAATGCTAAGGCTTTTTCAAATATGTATCTATTCACTTGATAGTTCTATTGTTTGTTCCAAATGTTTAACTAAATGTAACCTAGTATGGAATTTTTGATGAATTTATTAGAAGTTATTTTAAAGCAATTTAACTGCAAAAAATCTTGCAATACCGAGATTTTTCAGTTTAAAATTTTTTTTTCAAGAACTAATAAAGACATCAAAAATTCCATACTACAAAGTGAGGAGTATAGTTTCTGCTTTCTTGTAAAAAACATCCAGGCAAAAATCTCCCATTTTAAAAAAAAGAGTAGCGTTTTTTAAAGAAATTAAATTTTGTAAATTTTTTTTAAATTTTGTTTTTTTTTTTGGACTATTTTTTTATGTTTTCTTCTATAATACATCAAGTTTGAGTCATAAACATACATTACCAGTCAATACACCTTGAATTATGTTCAATTTGAGAAGGTGGAGTTTTAGGTGCCGAGTCCCCTTAAATGGTTATAAAACCGTAAACTTTTGTATTTATAGCTTTTTAACCAAGATGATTGGAAATGGTTTAGCTCCGGTAAAGATAGAAAAAATGTTCCAAACCGTGAATTTAACGGTGAATTAGATGAACAGACTGCTGCCGGTTATTTAACCGTAATTTCATGATGAAATTTCTAACAGTGTACTTTTATATGCTAATTGTTAAACACATTTTTAAATATAATTTTACCATAGTTTGTTTTTTGCGTGATGTCAACATCGTATTGTACCACAAAATTTAATCGTAATCGTTCACGTTAGTGAAATATAAATATGGATAATTGTTTAACTCAATTATATTTTGCTATTAGTTTAGCCGACGTGTTTCTTCGAAGATAAATCTTAATTTTTAATTGCTATGCTAATTATCTTATAAGTAGAATATGGCCCTTAATTAGCAAGTATAGCAACACAATAAATCTAGAGAAGCGTTATATATAATCTAAAAACATTTTTTTATGACACAGGATAGATTATAAAACTTCATCCTGAATTACTGCCACAATACTACATTATTTGCTTCGAAGAATGTCTCTCCTAAACTTTTTAATCTCATTTTAATGAGTTATCATAATATTTTCCACGAACCGCCGGTGATTGTATTTCCTAATTAAAATCTTATCTAGAGCGCTTCGGGTCCATCTGAACCTCTTGGAACTGCTCATAATTGAATTTTTGAATTCTGTCTCCAATCATTTCTCTGCTAACCTTTTGGAGTTTGTTTCGTGTATTTCGCTGTAGATAAAAATTCGTAAGAAATTAGGAAAAAGCAAATGAAAAATGAGTTACTTTTTTTTTTGGAAAGAAAAATACGAAAATGCAAATTTGCAAGTCAACAAAATTCATGCTCTTAATTAAATGTTTTTGAATGCCGTATTTAATTACCAGAAAACAATTACATATCTGATAAGAAGTTTATATTTAAAATAAGAAGTTAAAATAAGCTTTTAATTATTTTAAATTATTAAGTATGTTGAAATTTTAAAAAGGAAGATTTACTGAATAATTTTCATAACGATGGTTTTCAGTAATAGTACTAGTAGTAAAAATAAGTAATATATATACTTAAATTTATATATATATATATATATATATAAGTCAATTCCTACTTAGGTCAACAAAGAAAAATTTTATTTTAGTTACTTTTTATTAACCGACTTCACAAAGGAAAGAGGTTATACATTCATACTGTATGTATGTCGTTTTTTTTTTTATGTTTGTTTGTCCAGTCATAACTTCTCATCGGATGAACCGATTTTCATGATTTTTTTTAATCGATCGAGGGTGGTTTCCCATAGGCCCCGTAACTTCGTTTGACCATGAAATAGAACAAAACTAATGGGCAGAAATGTAGTATGTTTTTAATTTTTTATCCATAACTTTTGACTAAATGAACCGATTTTTGACGATTTTTTTCTTTAATCGATCGAATGTCATCTAACTCAAAAATCGTACGTCAATCTGATTACATTTGCTTTTTAGAAAAAACATTGCGGGTGAAAAATAAGTATTTTTTATTTTAATTGGAAAGGCTTTGATTTCTCTTTGTTGGGAAAACTTTTAATAAATATAAAAGTCATTGTTTAAAAAGTGTTTGTTGCCATTGTGCTATAATATTAAAAACAATTACAGCAAGAGTTTGAATGAAGGCCAAAATTAAACCCAATCAGTTTGTTTGCTAAAATCGACTTCAAAACGGAATTTTTCATACAAATGATTAGTTTCTAGTGCCTATCATTCAAAGAAGGTTTGTCATTTGACATGGATTTTTTTTACACAAAATTTTATTAGTATTTACACAAAAAGGTATTTACACTAAAAAGAATAAAATAAAATAATTTTTATAAGAAAGAAGAACCAAATTAATTTTTTAAACAACATTGATGTGACTTTTAAACATAGTTTTAGAAGTCGGTGCAAAATTAAGAATCTAATTACCATTACACCATTTGCTACTTCATATTGGAACTGTTGCTAATTCTGGGAAAATATATATATTTGTAATTTATTCATGTTTACAAAAGATTTTATCTGTCCTAATTTTGCACCGACTTCTAAAACTATGTTTAAAAGTCACATCGATGTTATTTAAAAAATGAATTTATTTTTAACGTTTTAGCGAAATTTATCATTTGAAGTTCGTTCTATTTTCTTATAAAAATTATTTTATTAATTTCGTGTGATAATGTTTTAAAAATAGTGACCCATGGCTCCAATATTTCTCATGGAAACCAAATAAAACTGAAACGAATAACGGTTAAATTTAATAAACGAATTAATATTTGAAAAAGCTATTAAAGTCAAGTGTCATCCACTACAAGTTTAAACAAATGTATAGTAAAACCTGTAAAGTTGACCACCTTTGTAAGTTGACCACTTTTGTCAGGAGCGGAATTAGCCCTTCATGCTCTACCTCACCCTCTATAAGCTGACCACCTGTCTAAGTTGACCACTTTTGTCCGGAACGGAATTAGCCCCTTCACCGTCTACCTCACCCTCTATAAGTTGACCACCTGTCTAAGTTGACCACTTTTGTCCGGAACGGAATTAGCCCATTCATCGTCTACCTCACCATCTATAAGTTGACCACCTGTCTAAGTTGACCACTTTTGTCCGGAACGGAATTAGCCCCTTCACCGTCTACCTCACCCTCTATAAGTTGACCACCTGTCTAAGTTGACCACTTTTGTCCGGAACGGAATTAGCCCCTTCACCGTCTACCTCACCCTCTATAAGTTGACCCCCTGTCTAAGTTGACCACTTTTGTCCGGAACAGAATTAGCCCCTTCACCGTCTACCTCACCCTCTATAAGTTGACCACCTGTCTAAGTTGACCACTTTTGTCCGGAACGGAATTAGCCCCTTCACCGTCTACCTCACCCTCTATAAGTTGACCACCTGTCTAAGTTGACCACTAAAGTGCTGCACCGCAAATGATCAACTTACACAAGCTTCACTGTATTTGAAGATGAGTGTATGAATAAAAGTAATTTTCTTAACGATTGAAAAATTGAACAAGATATAATGAGAGTGTGAACTAATAGTAGTCATTTATTATTATTACATAGTAATAATTTATTATTATCAAATGGTTATAATACACTGCTAGAAATTTTATCATGAAATTACGGCTAAATGACTGGCAGCGGACTGTCCATCTAATTCACCGTTAAATTTACGGTTTGGAACATTTTTCTATCTTTACGGGACCTAACCATTTCCAATCAGCTTGGTTAAAGCCGTAAAAACAAAATTTCACGGTTTTATAACCATTTAAAAATGGTTTCAAAACAAAATTTGTACCGTTTTTGAACCCTTTCGAGGCGCAGAATCTTCCAGGCGTAGAAGTCGTAAACGAAGCTTGCGGGGATCGAACCCGGTTGTATAGCATGCCCAACTTTGCTCTCTAACCATTCGGCCATCCGCACCACACAAAGCGGTCGTTTATTTATCATTAAATCTTTCTTTTCAACAGGAGAAGAAAGATTTATCGATAAATAAACGGCATTAAAATCGAGATTTCAGTCTTTGATTGGATCCAAAGTGATTTTTGGTCTAAATTTACTGAATATTAACGAAAATCATTTTATTTGGTGCAAAAATTGAAATACAAACAAGCTTCAGCAGATCAAATGCTGAGTGCGCTCATTCGCAAACAGTTCGGGAATCCGATGTCTCCAATTTTTGATTTACGTGTGTATGTGTTTCTATTTAGTGACCACTGCTTAAGCCACTTTTTTTTCTTCTTTTTTTATATACACATGCAGATTTTAAGTGATAAATCTTTATTGATATTTTAACAACAACGTACGACCGGTAAGGTTTCGCAACCAAGATGGACTCCCGATTCTTACTGAGCGCTCGTAAATTACGGTTAATTAAACGTTCTTTAGTAGAAAGAGAGAATAAACGATTTTTTTCGCAATCAACGGTTTGAGTTCCATCTTTTTAATGGTTATTCAACTGTTGTAATTAAATATGGTAAAATAGCAATACAATAAATGGTTATTTTACTATTTTCTTACGGAAATTTTTAACAGTGTAGTAAACATTTATTATTAAATAATAAATGATTTCTTCCTTTTTAGTATACACTTAGGGCTTATAAATCCTAGTAGAACCACCTAACCATTTTCTATTTGCTAAAATCTTAGACTTTGATGCATTACATACAACTTTACTCCGAACCTTTTTATTCAAATAATGAATAGCAATATCTATCAGAACGTTTAAGAAGTCATATTCGAATGTTCCTTATTTGTTGTCGAAGTTACGAAAATGAAAATAATAATAATGGATTTTTGTCTTGTAGTGCCAAAAACATGCTGAATAGTTTTTCTGCTTCTGCGTCATATTTACTTACTTCACTTATGTATAGAAATCGGAACAATGAATCCTCCTTGAATTTTTGCCACAAAGATAAAGGAAATAAAAAATGGATTCTGATACCATTCAAGAACACCCACACACAATAGGCGCATTTTATGTCTCATTTTCTCTTCATAAAATTGCTTTTGTGCCCACACTTCTTGAAGAAAGCAATTTTCGCTCCTTTTCTTTACTTTGATGCATTAAATAACGTCTAGCATCCGATAATGAATTTTTAAAGATTAGTTGAAATATAAGGACTTTTTTTTTTCTGGACACATTTCTTCGAAAAAGGATTATAACATAATAGAAATGTTAAGTGTTTTTATAGTCACATTCAAACGAATATATTCTAATACGTAAACAAATAAAGCATACATTTTATACTTCAATTTAAAAGCTGATTTTGTGCGATATCGGATATTTTCTGCATTGCGTAATAAAAGTATGATTCGGCTAAAATGTGACTGTGCACACATATGTATTTCAAATTATGAGAAAGAAATTGTTCACAGAGTTCTTTCAAAAGTCTCATAACATGATAGAAATTTTAAGCATTTTTATAGTAACTTACAATTAAACAAATATCTTCTAACACCTAAACAAAAAAGCATTTCTTCATTGCATTAAAGCATAAAATAATTCATAAAAGTATTTATGCATTACATTTTATATTTGTTATACTTCGATTTTAAGGCTGATTTTACCGTCTGATATCGAGTATTTTCTGCATTAAAAAATAAAAGTATGATTCGTCTAAAATATGCTGCACACATATGTAATTCAAGTTATGTGAAAGAAATTGCTCCTGTTTTGTTTGACAACTTTTCCCTTGGGGCAAGAAAATTGGGGTGATTTGGTTATAAGTGATATTTGTTTTAACACAGCCAATTCCGAAACTTGTCTTTTTGACACTTTTCTACCCAATTTTTTGTGAATGTGGCAATCGTTCGCAGAGTTATTACCCGGAAAAAAATGAGTTCTCAAAGCTGAAGAAAATAAAATGCGTAAAAACATGCTTTGCTCAAAATGTCAAAAAAAAAAAAAAGTTTTAACAGTTTTTTTTTCTCGAGTAGAACAAATTGAATATCTTATAAAATAATGTATATGTGCCTTTCATGATTAAAAAACATATTTCTGAAAAAAGTGCTAGAGCATCGTTAAAAAAACAGGGATTGGTCAAAATCACAATGCAACAATAGATGTGAAAATAATTCTAACCTTACTCATTTACAAGCACGAAAATGACTACAAAAAATAAGGATAATTCAACTAAATCAACTTCAGTTTACAATTTTATTACTTGCTTTTTTGCTTTCTTATTAGTAGGCCGAAAGGTTGGCGTAGTGGTTTGACACCAGCCTTTTATGTGCAACATTGCGGGTTCAATATCAAAGTCGGTGGATCTTGCAGAAAATGGGTAGTATCTACGCAGTATGATTATGCGACATGTAAATATCAGTAGAGTATTTATTTCATTTTGGATACACTCGACTAAATTATATCTCCAATGCAGTTCCGTATCGTCAGATGTGCTTCCTTCTCTTGTGAAGAAATCGGGCGTAAAAATTTTCATAATGTACCAACTCTTGTTGAATGCACTGGGTCTGCAATGGCTACAAGACAATATGCAGCTCCACTAAAATTTTTTTTTAAAAAATCAACAAAAAGAAAGGGGAGAAATTTACTTTGCGGTAACCCTTGGATTTTTTCCCAAAAAAGTAGCCAAATCTAAGAGTCAAAACGCTGTCTTAAGAGACAAAGGAAAATACACATTAGGGGCCGTTCATAAATGATGTCATGCTGTTTTCCCATATATTTGACCCCCTCCCCACTTTGTCACACTTCAGCGGACCCCCCTCCCCCTTTGTCACATGTCACGCTATGTTGCATAATGCATGATGTCACACCACTTGTTACCCTCTCCCCTCCCCGTCACACTTTGCTACAATTTCACGAACTCCCCTCCCCCCTCGCAGTGCGACATCATTGATTATGAATGATCCCCTAGCCTCAAAACCGATTTCGCGCTAGAAAAAAATACTTCCAGATTTGGCGATAAATCAGGGGTAACCGTAAAGTAAAGGTTAAAGAAAGAAAAAAAAAAAACCTGTTTAGCAAAACGTTACGGCTCGTGGTCAGAAGTAGGGCTCTTATAGCTTGATATAAGTAACTTTTATGAAATCAGCTACGCACTTTTTTAGTACTTTTGACTTTTTGTTCCCTCTTAGACACCGTAAAAAAAAAAAAAAAAAAAAAAAAAAAAAAAAAAAAAAAAAACGTTGGTTGCGACTTAATATTGTTAGAGAAAGAAAAAAATATTTTAGACATTGCAATTTAGCTGCAAGGTTGAGCCTAGTTTTTCGTTAGTTGCAATTAGTTACATTAAGGGGAAATCAACGCCCAAAAATGTCAAAAAAAAAAAAAAAAAAAAACGAACAATTTTTTATTGTCTTTAGTAAAATAAATCTTTAAAAATATTCCCTGAAAGGTCCAGGTAAATCGAAGCAATATTTATTGGTTTATCATTGATTTTATTGCGGTATGATTACTATCTTTTCATTCCGAAACCGAAATTGTGCCGAATATAAGCCACATACTTACTTTTTAAAATAAAATAAGCGAAAAGAAGCAATTTCACCGTGACTGTAACTGAAAAAAAGTTTTAAAATTCCGTTTTCTCTCGCTCTGTTTTTTTTTTTTTACACATTTCATCTCAATTAAAATGCAACTGCTTTTTAAAATGTTTATCTATAATATCTCAGTAGTAGTACTAGTAGTAAAAATAAGTAATATATATATATATATAAAATTAAAGTCAATTCCTACTTAGGTCAACAAAGAATTGGATGTGGATTGGACTTGTGTGAATTTTTTCCCCACAAGTTTCTGAAACTATACATAACAAATTCATGCTTTACTTTTATGATAACTTAAGTACTTTTTTTTTAATTCTTTTTGTAGGTTTTTTGAATTTTTCGTTGCTTAATCTGCGTTACTTCAGTTTTATTTTTTTTTCTCAAAAGGTATTTGACTTTTAAAAATTCAAACCATAAAAGTTTTGCTTTATGCGTAATGAATCAATAAAAAAAATTATGAGACTTTACGCTATTTTTTTAAAAATTGCTAAATTTCGTTTTAAAAATTGAAATGTTCAAATTAGATTTAAGACAACCAGTTAGTTTCAATATTACATTTTTTATGAAGTGATGTAACAAGACTTGAGACAAAAATTGTAAATAAAAACGAGTTCATGGTGCCGCCTACCCTTATGTCCAGCTGTAGTTACAAACCTTTTTTTGCGACTAGAAATCACCTGATATTACTTGAAAATAATTTCTATCATATACATTTATGAAATGCATTTTTAAAAAGATAATTTTTCTGTCTAAGTGTAGCGATGGCCGTTGCGAAAAAATAATCCATAACATTTCCCAAACTCGCGGCTTTACTCAATCCATCGAAACGATGGATCAATGAAAGACGTGTACACCTCGTCTGGCGCATTCTTTTTCATTTTTTGATTACGCCTCCTCTTGAGAATGCTTGGCTGAATCTCCGAGCTGTAGATGAAAAATAACTCCCAGCAAAAGAAATGGAGGGTTAAGAAATTCAGTTTATCTCTGAGAATATTTTTCTCTATTTCCCTCCAACCTTTCAGGCGTCATATCCGTCATATCTGGAACCAAGGAAAAACTCCCGAGTACGATGGAAGTGGAGCTTTGTGAGCGTCTTTTGTGTAACGAGCCAGCACTTTCAAGTCTGGTCGTAAAGACACGACTTATAAATAAAAAAGGCAAAAGAAAAAAACATGTCTATCCGAAAATGAAAACATTGCAACTGGAAAGAAATAGTCTTCAAAAAAGTTGTTAAAGTAGTTACGCTTTTCGCACGTGATCTTTTTGTAATGAAGCAGATGCTGTCTAAGGCGCACTGTTAAAAAATTCCGTAAGAAAATAGTAAAATAACCATTTATTTGATTGTTATTTTACCATATTTACTTACAACAGTTGAATAACCATTAAAAAGACGGTACTCAAACCGCTCATTGTGAAAAAAAAAAATCGTTTATTCTCTGCTTCTCCTACAGAACGTTCAACTAACCGCAATTTTCAAGCGCTCAATAAGAATCGGGCGTCCATCTTGGTTGCGAAACCTTACCGGTCGTACGTTGTTGTTAAAATATATGAATAAAGATTTATCAGTTCAAATCTGCATGTGTATATAAAAAAGAAGAAAAAAAAAGTTGCTTAAGCAGAGGTTACTAAATAGAAACACATACACACGTAAATAAAAAATTGGAGACATTGGATTCTCGAACTGTTTGCGAATGCGCGAACCCGTCATTTGAGCTGCTAAAGCTTGTTTGTATTTTAACTTTTGACCCAAATAAAATGATTTTCGTCAATGTGCAGTAAATTTAGACCAAAAATAACTTTGGATCCAATCAAAAACTGAAATCTCAATTTTAAGGCAGTTTGCCTGTTGGAAAGGTAGATTTATCGATAAATAAACGGCCGCTTTACGTGGTGTAGATGGCCAAATGACTAGAGCGCAAGGTTGGTATACCATACACCCGGGTTCGAATCCCGCACGCTTCGTTTACGCCTCGAAATAGTTTGAAAACGGTAAAAATTTTATTTTGGAACCATTTTTAAATGGTTATAAAACCGCAAACTTTTGTATTTACGGCTTTTTAACCAAGCTGATTGGAAATGGTTTAGGTCCCGTAAAGAAAGAAAAATGTTCCAAACTGTGAATTTAACGATGAATTAGATGGACAGAATGCTGCCGGTTTTTTACCGTAATTTCATGATGAAATTTCTAAGAGTGGGAATCGTCCGCTCATGGATCATTCATAAATGATGTCATGCTGCGAGGGGGAATTCGGGAACAGTGACAAAGTGTGACAAGAGGTGTGATATCCCTGCTTACGTGACGTGTGACAAAGCGGGGATGGGATCCGTTGAAGTGTGACATTTTGTGACAAAAGGGGGGAGGAGGTTAAATGCGTGGGAAAAAGCGTGACATAATTTTGGACGGTCCCTCATCAGATCTGGGAGCCTTTAGCAGCTTGGCGACAATAAGCCTTATGAGAGTGGAAATGCATCTACGCCAAACCAATCACCGCGCTTTTGTTTTTCAGTCACTATTCAACATCCTTCAGGGCAAGCACCAAATAGGTGAAAAGTGACAAATGTTGTACTTTTTTTATTTACTTTAAGTCTGAACAGACAAGTATTCGGCAAACAAGAACAGAGTTCCGCTAACCCTAAAATAACCCTATTATTATTATTATTATATTTTCGTATTTTCGATAATATTAGGACAAAAAGTAAGAAACATTCAAATTCGATAACTCAGACGTTCGGGTAGAAACTGCTACTTTTAAAAACTATTCGGTTTTTTTTTTTTTTTTTTGACTCAAACGTTTGATGTCAATATCAATGCGATCAAAATAAGACTATAGGGCCATTTCACAGTATTTTGTCCAAACGTTAGAGTCAGCAACATGACACTTTTTATGTTATAACTACTTAATTTTGTTTAATTATCACTTAATTTTATTTTCAAATAATGTGTTGGTAGGACTTCCACACTGGCAAAAAAAATGTATTTTCCTATCTTAATGTAATAAATATTCAGGTTCAAACTTTGTGAAATGTAAAGTCCGCAACATTCAAATACTTTTAAATGACCCTATAGTAAATGAAAATGATCAGCACTCATTCATTTCACTGCATAAGTGAGAGATGGCAACATTCCTGAAAGCATCAGAGCCCCCGGTGGAGCATGTAGCTATTGCTTTGCTCGCAGTTATTGCTAGTAGCTATTGCTTGCCCCCTAGCTATTGCTTTCAAGCAATATCTTGGGGAAAAGACATGCAAGCGTTTCCGAATCTACATACAACAATAAATCAAAATAAGGCAATTTCACATCCTAACCAATAAATACGCTCCAATTTTTAAAAGTACACCCTTTTCAGTATCACGTTCCCGCAAACAAACGAATTTAATGTTACACTTTAAAGTTCTCCAATAATTATTTCACTTACAATAAAATGGAGTATCAGAACAACTTACTGCTTCATTTAACATTTTAAATTAGAGTTTTAAATCTTTAATAGCATTTGTTAAAAGGAAATAATTTGAGAAACGGCGAATTTTATAAGACGACTAGCTGCGACGCCCGGCGTTGCACGGTCTATATTAAATTATATTTTGCAAATACAGCGATGCCTCATCAAAATGCTAGAAACGTTGATTATTATTTTTTTATTTGTTTAACAATGGCAACTGCATTGATTTGCTTGTTCACACGGCAACTGTAACAACTGTTGAAACGATGCAACAATGCAAATAAAACAAGAAGTTCCGTCTAGAACTATACGAGCCTACTTTCCCGAAGACACCGAATTCAACTTTATAATCTAGCTATATCTCTCTCTGTCTTTCTCGTTTAGCTTTAGTTCTTCATTGCTTCAAATATACCTTTTTCAACGGTTAATACCTATTTTATTCAATCATTATTTATTAAGTCATTCATGTATTTATTCACTCATTTACTCATTCATTGTTTTGCTTATTCATTTAATCATTCATTAATTAAAAAATATTCTTGAAAATCCCGATCAAAAAATTTCATAGGAAAATAGGCTCGTTAGTTCTGGATTAACTTTCTATTTTTCATGTTCTACGTCATAAGAGCTTTCCGATAAAGTTTGTTCCAAGCAAATCGGTCCGTTAGATCAGGAATTATATAGGATTGAAATTTCCCCGTAGGCGGTATGTTAATTTTTTTTGAACTGTTCAAAAATGAACAAAAAGTGTTCAAATCAATATTTCACGCCAAGAACTTCTTCCAGTGAGCTTGTTCATGGGAACTTATATCTTGTACCCAGAGTTTACATAATTTGCTTCATTTTCACCCATAGGCGCTAATGTTAAAATTTTTTGAACTGTTCAAAATTGAACACATAATTATTCAAATCAAAAAGTAAACTATGAAAATGAGATGTCCTCGCCGAGATCTTTCGAATGCAAAAAGAATTTTTAGAATCAGACAAGTCCTCCAAAAGTTATTAGGGGGGTACAGACCGACAGACCGACAGACACACATTTTCCCCCATCTCAAAACCCTACTTTCAAATTTTTTATTTTTCAATCTTTATTTAATTACTTCACTTTTTTTTTTACTTTTCTTTATTTTTAACGATATTTTTACGATACATTAATCCTTCTTTCATGCTTTATTGTTATTTTTTTTTTTACTTTTACTGAAAAGTAGGCTAAAAAGAAGAAAATAATAGTGGCTCAAGCAGTGGTTACTGAATAGAAAAATTAAAATATGGAAATGAGATGTCCTCGCCGAGATCTTTCGAATGCAAAAAGAATTTTTCCAATCGGACAATTCGTTCAAAAGTTATAAGGGGGGGACAGACAGACACACCGACAGACCGACAGACCGACCGACACACTTTTTCCCCATCTCAAAACCCTACTTTCAAATTTTTTATTTTTCAATCTTTATTTAATTACTTAACTTATTTTTGACTTTTCTTGATTTCTAACGATATTTTCACAATACATTAAGCCTTCTTTCATGCTTTATTATTATTATTTTTTTACTTTTACGGGAAAGTAGGCTAATAAAACGGTCATCATCTGGGTCAAATAAAATTAAAGTTAATTACAGTGAAAAAATAACTTCAAACTACAGAGAAAAACGCCTATAACTTCTTTTCTAGTTAATTTAGAGGCTTCCAATTTTGGCACGAAGGATAAACTCTTTCTAGGATAGTTTTTTACTAGCTTTTTAATGGTATCAAGCTCGAAAGGGTGCGGTAATTTCTTCCTGTAGAAAAGGACTATTTTATGCAATTTTCGGAGCTCCGTTCCTAAAAGCGTGATGATATATAGCCTATAGCCTTCCTCCATAAATGAGCTATCTAACACTGAAAGAATTTTTCAAATCGGACCAGTAGTTCCTGAGATTAGCGCGTTCAAACAAACAAACTCTACAGCTTTATAATATTAGTATAGATAAGAAATAATTACTAAATTTTAAAATAAAATTTCGCATCAGATTCAAATTTCACGGCCGTCTTTTACTTCCTAATGCTTCCTTTAACATGTATTTGAATAAATAAATAAATAACTCCAATGAATAAATCTCTCAAACGTACCTGGGTAAAACGCATATACTGCCATGAATAAATATGTTTACTATCTAATTATTTTACTGTATACATTCAGTCTTTCTTTATTCAGTAAGGATAAATACTGGAAGTTTTTAATCTTTTGAAAATAAATAGGATTCTGAATATACACTGAATTTAGATTAGTGTTTTGTTTCCCTTCTGGCATAAAATATTCCTGAATGCTTTTGAAAAAAACCTTTTGATATAAGGGACTTATTTTGCAAAGCAATGCTAGATGTGCGCAGTACGAACTTTCCTGTTTATGTAATGCTCAGAAAGTTTATATTTCCTTTAAAAATATGTGTTTGCTTTTGCAATACAAACTGATGTTTTTTTCATATTTGAAGTATCATACGTATGAAAATGGATACATTTTTGTTTCTCTACTGGTTCCTCTCTGAAAAGACTTAATAGGAATCTTAAGGTACGTTTCCTAACAGGCGTCTGATGCTGAGCGTCTGACGCGGTATACTGCTTACTATGACATCAAATGCAATCATTTCCTTAGAAGCGTCACTGCGTGGGCAGCGGCTGGCGGCGGAAAGAGCCGCGCGGTTGGACCGCTCTTTGAGCAGTACTGACGCGGACGCTCGCGTGTAAATGACTTCCAAAATAGTGTTTTCAAGCGTTGACGATGAAAAACTAGTATTTGAGCATTTTGACCCTAAAGCTACACTAGAACCTTAATTACAAACCTTATAAATTACCAAGAATAGGCAAATTTATTAATAATTGGCAATTATGAAAAAGATAATAAAATAGGCCCAAAGGAGTCACTAATAATTATAAAATATTTAACTTGTGTTTAATTTAGCATTGTTAAGTTATTTATTAAATACATTGTGCAGTATTGATACAATCCTATTTATAAGTGTATTATATCCCCCCCCCCCTTTAATGTTATCACGCCCCTACGGTGCGCGACCCAGGGGAGTTAATAGGCTGAGAATCGCTACTCTGAAATATACTTATGTAACAAAAATATTTTTTCTTTGCTTAAAGTTGCAGCCAGTTTTTCTTCAAAGGTAATAGGGTTTCTGATGTCTGTTTGAAGAACCTATTCTATTACCATCCTTTATAACAGCGATCGGCAACCTAACTTGACTGAAGATTTACTTTCCAAGTTCGGCGAACATCAAGATCAACTCGAAAGATCATTCTCGTCAGAACAAATTTTGACGCTTATAAAATACCTACTTTAAAATTACTAATATATTATTTCTTTTAACTTTGATTTTAAAAAAACTGTTGGTTTTTGTTTCGTTTTGTTTTTTAACTAAAACACACATGTGAAGTGCTGTTTTCTTCAATTATCTCTCACCGAATGCATAGTTATTTTGAAGACTAACATCCCATATTATTGGTTTAAGTTTTTTAAGGCCCGGTGAATGATCTGACAAAATAATAAACATTTTATGAAAGGGTGAAAAATAATAAATTCGCCTTCTAATTCAAAAGTTATTTTATTTTTTAAGAAACTATAAACTGTCCAATATGCTGTTGCGATCGACTGAAAATGGGCTCGCGATCGACCAGTCGATCGCGATCGACGGGTTGCCGACCACTGCTTTATAAGATCCAAAACATAATTAAACTGCGCGACGTGTATCCTAAAAAATTCCCGGAACTTTTTGTCATCCTGTAGTAAATGTTGATTGATAAGGTTTTCAAAGAAACCTTCATCTTTCCTTCTTTTAAATAAGGCATGGACTTCAGCATTACCCTCAAGCATCATTTGTTAAAATAGAGTTTCTTCTTCTTCAATTTCTTTAAGTATTAATAGGCGTAATAGAATATCACGGTCACTCATTTTAAAAACATTTCACTCTGAAGGGCCGCACACAACTGACGCTTGACGCTTCAGAAGAAACAGTCAAGTACCCGTCAGCGTTGCGCGACAGACGCTGGCGTTTGCCGCCTCTTAGGAAACGTACCTTTTATAGTGGTTTAAACTTTCATGAAATAACGAAGTTTTTCTCAGAGGATAATCATGCATATGAGTAAAACCATACTATTATAAAAGGTATCGGAAACTACCTAAGAGGCATTCCTGGGTTTATTTTAAAAAATGGTCCCCGTTTGTGTATCTAAAACATAATGAGCTTTCCTTTTAGTATTTTCATGTAAATTGGGAACTTACATATCGGGGATTTTACATGCTAAGGAGGCATGCCTGGGTTTATTTTAAAAAATGGTCCCCGTTTGTGTATCTAAAACATAATGTGCTTTCCTTTTAGTATTTTCATGTAAATCGGGAACTTTCATATCGGGGATTTTACATGCTAAGGAGGCATTCCTGGTTTATTTTAAAAATGGTCCTCGTTTGTGTATCTAAAACATAATGTGCTTTCCTTTTAGTATTTTCATGTAAATCGGGAACTTTCATATCGGGGATTTTACATGCTAAGGAGGCATCCTGGGTTTATTTTAAAAAATGGTCCCCATTTGTGTATCTAAAACATAATGTGCTTTCCTTTTAGTATTTTCATGTAAATCGGGAACTTTCATATCGGGGATTTTACATGCTAAGAGGCATGCCTGGGTTTATTTTAAAAAACGGTCCTCGTTTGTGTATCTAAAACAATGCGCTTTCCTTTTAGTATTTTCATGTAAATCGGGAACTTTTATATCGGGGATTTTACATGCTAAGGAGGCATTCCTGGGTTTATTTTAAAAAATGGTCCTTGTTTGTGTATCTAAAACATAATGTGCTTTCCTTTTAGTATTTTCATGTAAATCGGGAACTTTCATATCGGGGATTTTACATGTAAGGAGGCATTCCTGGGTTTATTTTAAAAAATGGTCCCGTTTGTGTATCTAAAACATAATGTGCTTTCCTTTTAGTATTTTCATGTAATCGGGAACTTTCATATCGGGGATTTTACATGCTAAGGAGGCATTCCTGGGTTTATTTTAAAAAATGGTCCCCGTTTGTGTATCTAAAACATAATGTGCTTTCCTTTTAGTATTTTCATGTAAATCGGGAACTTTCATATCGGGGATTTTACATGCTAAGGAGGCATTCCTGGGTTTATTTTAAAAAATGGTCCCCGTTTGTGTATCTAAAACATAATGTGCTTTCCTTTTAGTATTTTCATGTAAATCGGGAACTTTCATATCGGGGATTTTACATGCTAAGAGGCATTCCTGGGTTTATTTTAAAAAATGGTCCTCGTTTGTGTATCTAAAACATAATGTGCTTTCCTTTTAGTATTTTCATGTAAATCGGGAACTTTCATATCGGGGATTTTACATGCTAAGGAGGCATTCCTGGGTTTATTTTAAAAAATGGTCCCCGTTTGTGTATCTAAAACAATGTGCTTTCCTTTTAGTATTTTCATGTAAATCGGGAACTTTTATATCGGGGATTTTACATGCTAAGGAGGCATTCCTGGGTTTATTTTAAAAAATGGTCCTTGTTTGTGTATCTAAAACATAATGTGCTTTCCTTTTAGTATTTTCATGTAAATCGGGAACTTTCATATCGGGGATTTTACATGTTAAGGAGGCATTCCTGGGTTTATTTTAAAAAATGGTCCCCGTTTGTGTATCTAAAACATAATGTGCTTTCCTTTTAGTATTTTCATGTAAATCGGGAACTTTCATATCGGGGATTTTACATGCTAAGGAGGCATTCCTGGGTTTATTTTAAAAAATGGTCCCCGTTTGTGTATCTAAAACATAATGTGCTTTCCTTTTAGTATTTTCATGTAAATCGGGAACTTTTATATCGGGGATTTTACATGCTAAGGAGGCATTCCTGGGTTTATTTTAAAAAATGGTCCTGTTTGTGTATCTAAAACATAATGTGCTTTCCTTTTAGTATTTTCATGTAAATCGGGAACTTTATATCGGGGATTTTACATGTTAAGGAGGCATTCCTGGGTTTATTTTAAAAAATGGTCCCCGTTTGTGTATCTAAAACATAATGTGCTTTCCTTTTAGTATTTTCATGTAAATCGGCAACTTTCATATCGGGGATTTTACCATGCACAAGAGGCATGCCTGGGTTTATTTTAAAAAATGGTACTCGTTTGTGTATCTAAAACATAATGTACATCCTAGTCGGGTGGAATTCCGCACAAATGGGGATAAGGCATCTATGAAAAAAACAGAAAATTAAAGGGTGTTGGTTCAAAAGAACATGTTAAAAATTCCATTCCCCTCTCCCGCACTATTATTAAGATATACAAAATAATAAAATAATCACAATAATATAATTATTATTATTATTATTAGTAGTAGTAGTTATAGCATTAAAATACAATAACGAAACAGTTCTATTACTTAAAATATAGTTACTGTTGGTTGATAGGGCTCTACACATTCATCATCTAAATGAATGTGTAGAGTCTAACGATTGAATAAGTTTAACACAGAGACGCAGCTAAAACTGTCCGATTTTCTACACAATAAAAACACAAGAGTTTCTTGTTTGTTTATTTGATAACAGATGGCGCCAGCATATACAATACCCATTTGGTAGCCATTTTAAAACCTCTTCCTAGATGATTTTAAATCTCAAATTGAGGAGAAGCGGTACAATTTTAGACCGTGGGTCTGTTTTTCGTCATAAGCCGGCACGATGAGCTCTAAAATGAGGGGTAAATCATGGAATTTGATACAAGAATAAGGAAGATATCGCGGAGAGACAGAAAAACATGCTTGAGAAATAATATATATAGATACAAGATGTATTCTTGGGTTTAATTTAAGAAATGTTCCACGTTTGTGTATCTAAAACATAATGTAGTTCATTTTTATTATTTTCTTATACAATTTGGGACGAGCGCAGAGAACTACTGCTCGAAACTGGAAAAGAGCTGAAGCAAAAAAAAAAAAAAAAACAAATGTGCTCCACTGTTCCGATTTTTTTTTAACCTTAATTCTTTCTCATATAAAAAATCAATTAACCCAAAGCAAAAGAGGAGATAATGTAATCTATTAAAACTATTCGGAGCACGTAGCACGTTCTTAGCAGTAGGAGCGGAAAAACTCAAAGAAAGTGGATGCCCTGCAAGAAATTGACTTCTGAAAAAATTAAAATCATGTCTTTTTGTGTGTGCTCCTTTTTTTGCTCCAGTTTCGAGCAAGATCTCGCTGCTCCACTGCTCTGCGCTTCGCTCCAGATCTCTCTTAATTTTTGCTGCAATAACGTTTGTGCGAGCAGATATTTATTTATATTTTTTACTTATCGTTAGTTCATAAACTGTGACTTTAACGTTGTAGGCGGCGCGGTTAAGCAGTATATATAAAATTAATTTTTTTATAGGATAAAGAATTTAATAACTAAAAACAAAAAATCAGAGCAGTTGATTTTTTTTTGCCCCGGCTCCGCTCCAGTTTGATGCAAGATCTCGTAGCTCCACTGCTCTGCTACAGATCCCTGATAATTTTTGCTATAATGTAACGTTTGTGCGAGCAAATATTTATTTATATTTTTCACTTATCGTTAGTTAGTTCATAAACTGTGACTTTAACGTTCTACACGGCGCTCTTACATATAAGATTATGAAATTAAACTTTTTTAGGTCTACAGGAAATTGTAGTCGAGTTTGTTTTGGTTGCATTTTTTGTTCTATCTGTACACTACGAAATTGTTTCTTTTTAAGGGTTACTATTAAAACACTTCAATTAGAATGTAAATACCAACGTTGTACGCTAAGTAAACTAAGATTAACACGACGGGGCGTGTACCGCCGGTGGCTCACATGCGAATAGTTTATCTGGCTGCGTGTACCACTAGTGGCTCACACACGAATGGTTCAACTGGCTGCGTGTACCACTGGTGGCTCACACACGAATGGTTCATCTGGCGGCGCGTACCCCTGGTGGCTCACACACGAATGGTTCATCTGGCGACGCGTACCACTGGTGGCTCACACACGAATGGTTCATCTGGCGGTGCGTACCACTGGTGGCTCATACACGAATGGTTCATCTGGCGGCGCGTACCACTGGTGGCTCACACACGAATGGTTCATCTGGCGGCGCGTACCACTGGTGGCTCACACACGAATGGTTCATCTGGCGGCGCGAACCACTGGTGACTCACACACGAATGGTTCATCTGGCGGCGTGTACCACTGGTGGCTTATATCAGCTACAGCCAAATAACACAGTTTTTGTTAGATGTGAAAAACTTCATGTGTTTAAAAATAACTTTTTTTTACAGAATAATTGAAAAGCTCATTTTTATAGGTAGTAAAAATCTGAGCCGTCCTTAACGTGCTAAAGAAAATGCTTCTCAAGGACCTACAACAAATTAAAAAAAAGAACTTATAATATTTTACGCTCCAAAATTTGAAAGAAGAAAGAAATGTACGTCATTGTGAAAGACAGCAGATTAAATTAAGCCATTGGCAAACTCGCTTTATTTTTACCCATGATACGGAATTATTCACGTGAATAACTCACCTTCAAAATTAGCAATTACCAACTCGGAAACTAAACTTTTGTACAAAGTTTTAAATTGGATCATGGGGCATGAAAGTCGACAATGGGCGCCAATTTGCTCAACACGGAAGGAATACAAAGAAAGAAAAAAAGCTCAAACTTCGCGAAAAGGAAAGAAAAAATATCTTCTCCTCACAATTTGTTTTAAGTTCAACTGAACCTAAACAAGTCCGTTTCTTTTCCCAACTTGACCTCATCAGCAGGCAGAAAATGTTCTTAACACTCCACCGTAAACACATTTTGAACTCGAGGAACATAAATCTTTTTCCCTTCATAAATTTCCGCTTAAAAAGCACTTTGTTCACGCTGAGTTAAATTTACGAGAGCTTTGATCGATCTAAATCCCTGATATAGATATATGAAATGGTCTTCTTGGGGTTCCGTTATCGATTCCCTAAGGGATCGCTTTTGATCTCTCGATTGGATCAAAACATTTCTCTTAACAGAATTTGTCGTGCTGGGTGCACTCAAGCATAAGCAGTAGTACTGCTCATCCCTTAATATATCGATGTTATATATATTCAGTGAAAAACAAGTAAGTTGACTACTTCCGGTGCCGCAATTTTGTGTGAGGTAGTCAACTTATTTGAGGGTGGAGGTTTTTTTTTTTGTCATTTCTTACACTCTGTATTCATTCAATTGTAACTAATTAAAATATACCTTCATGTATTAACGTTACTATTCAATAGTAATTAGTTATTTTTTTCCAATATCTGAAATATCATTAGAGTAATTTAACCTGAGTGCACTGTTAGAAATTTCCGTCGGAAAATAGTAAAATAACCATTTATTTGATTGTTATTTTACCATAATTAATTGCAACAGTTGAATAACCATTAAAAAGATGGTACTCAAACCGCTGATTGTGAAAAAAATCGTTTATTCTCGGTTTATCCTAAAGAACGTTTAACTAACCGTCATTTTCAAGCGCTCAGTATAAATCGGGCGTCCATCTTGGTTGCGAAACCTTACCGGTCGTACGTTGTTTTAAAATAGGAATACGGATTTATCAGTTAAAATATGCATGTGTATATAAAAAAAGAAGAAAAAAAAGTGGCTTAAGCAGTGGATACTAAATAGAAACACATACACACGTAAATCAAAAATGGGAGACATCGGATTCCCTAACTGTTTGCGAATGAGCGAACCCATCATTTGAACCGCTGAAGCTTGTTTGTATTTTAATTTTTGCAGCAAATAAAATGATTTTCGTCAATATACAGTAAATTTATACTAAAAATAAATTTGGATCCAATCAAAAACTGAAATCTCAATTTTAAGGCTGTTTGTCTGTTGGAAAAGAAGATTTATTGATAAATAAACGTCCGCTTTACGTGATGACGAGTGGATAGAGAGCTAGACTAGTACACCACGCATTGGGGGTTCAAGTCCTGCAAGCTTTCGTTGGTTTCTACGCCTCAAAGATTCTACGCCTCAAAATGGTTCAAAAACGGTGAAAATTTTGTTTTGAAACCGTTTTTAAATGGTTATAAAACCGTCGACTTTTGTATTTACGGCTTTTTAACCAAGTTAATTGGAAATGGTTAGGTCCCATAAAGATAGAAAAATGTTCCAAACCGTAAATTTAACGGTGAATTAGATGGACAGGCTGTTGCCGGTCATTTAACCGTAATTTCATGATGAAATTTCTAACAGTGTGCATTACAATGCATCCTATACAACTTTAAAATTAAAGCACATAGTTAAAATAAAGATAAATATTTTATTAAATATGGTAAGCTACTTATTTGATGGTAAAGATTTCCTAAAAGTACATCATTATTCAAAGCGGCTAGATAAATTAGAAGCAAAAAGAAGAAACTTATTTAAAGAAAAAAAAGAGTGCTCGTAGTAATTGCCTCATATGGTTCAGGAAAATTTTACTGATGTACTTTGTACTGATGTTTCATTCCTCGAGACAATTACTGGGCTAACATTAAAGCATAAAAAATATCCTGGAGAAGTGTTCTATGTTTTTTATCTCTGCAAAAATAGATAAACAAATAAATATAGTAATAATTAAACGGCCCCCTTACAAAGGGTTTTTGCAATACTCCCACCCGAATTTGCCGTATATAAGTGGTCAATATAAACAGATGGTCAACTTGGGTGGTCAAGTTACAAAGGTTTCAATACATTAAATAATATAGGGTTAATTACACTGCTGACAAATGTGGTCAACTCAGACAGGTGGGCAACTTACAAAGGTTTCAATACATTAAATAATATAGGGTTAATTACACTGCTGACAAATGTGGTCAACTCAGACAGGTGGGCAACTTACAAAGGTGTCAATTTTCAGTTTATTTTTATAAGGGTGTATAACAACGTGTATGGGAGGGAAAATCTAAAAGAAAACAAACAATTAAATGAGACAGGACTCATCATTGCTGACTCGTCTCAAAAAATAAAAAGGTCTTAACGTCTCACACAATTTAAGAAAATTTAACCCTATAACAAATTAAGTAGTGGACGAAAGTTCGGGCCCCTTAAAGTTTGGGCTCTTTAAGGACTTTTAACTTTTTGGTAGTAGGTGCTTTCGCCCCACTACTTAACATTCTAATTTCCAACTCCGCCTCAAGCCGGACGACGATAACAAAAATTTGGCATTAGAGGGCTAATTTGCTGTAGTGTTAATTTTTCTTAAATTGTGTGAAGCGTTAACACTCTTCATTTTTTGAGGCGAACCAGTCCGGTCTCATTTAATTGTTTGTTATTTTTTACATCCTTTATGGAAATAAAGGATTTCATACACCGATATGTTTACTTTGCTTAAATGTTTGCTGCTTTGCGCAACTTTAAGTCATTAGTGTTTTATCTTCCTTATAAGGTTGATTTAAAATTTATAAATTAGACCAGCCGACAAGTACGGAATTCAGCACTAATTGGGAGGAAGGGCATTATGAAGAAGAATGGAAAAATATAAACGAGTGTTGGTAAAAATGAAGACATGTCATGGAACACGTCAGTACAATTAGCTATTACAAATATTTTCCCAATATTATTTAGATATTCAAAATAATAAAATAATCACAATAATCAATAACGATGATAATTATTACTATACATAGCATTAAAATACAATAAAGAAACAATTCCACTACTTAAGTTGACTTGGCATCTTTTGACAATGTTTTTATTTCATAGCTTTTACCTATTTAATTTGTATATTATGAAGTGCTATTGTTCAACAAAACGAATTTTAACGTGAAAAATCCAATTTCAGTTAACAGAATTTTTTTTAAATTTTTTAAAAATAATTTAACGATTTTAAATTTCCTTCTTCTTCTTCATTTCTTGCTTTTTTTTTTACCAAATTTATTTAAAGTACTTATTATATTATGGTTTACAATTTTAGGGACGGGTTTTGCTATTAATTAATTAGTTTTTGAGAAAAAGTTTTTAAAGTTACATCAATCAGGGTTCACACTGGGGAAAAATACAAGGTGGGATTTTCCCCCTTGACCAAATTTTAAGTGGGATTTTTAAACTTTAAGCCCAAAAAAAATTTTTTTTGAGTGGGATTTCAAAAAATATTGCACGAATCGCGCGATCGCGCGGCCTAACGCGAACCCTGTCAATGGTAGAACACAGAAGGAAAAGCGACTTTTGCTACATTTTAATTTAAAAAAAAATGTTTTTTCAAATATATAGTAAAATCCATCCTTAATTTTATCAAACACATCATATTGAGCACACACAAAAAATTTCAAGTTGCTATATGAATATATGTAGAAGTTTTAGCATTTTAAGTACTACAATATTGCGAAAAACACAAACCGAGAAAACGCAGTTTAAAGAATTCAAAACCCTACTAAAACATCAGAAATGTTTGAATTCTCTTACTTCTTAACAACATTTCTATTGGCTGTATCGCTACAAAACTTCGCTCAGATATACTAGGAGAGTCGAACCACATTTTAAGCAAAACATTTAAAAATCAGTTTTTTCATCGATTTTCTACATTTGAAAGGTGCCAAGTCCCCTTAAAATAGAGTTACTGTTGGTTGGTTAGGCTCTAAACATTCATAATATAAATGAATGTAGAACCTAACGATTGAATAAGTTTAACACACAGACGGAGCTAAAACTGTCCAATTTTCTACACAATAAAAACAGAAGAGTTTCTTGTTTATTTACTTAATAACCAGATGATACCAGCAAACACAATGCCCATTTAATATCCATCAAAGGACCCCTTCCTAGATGATTTTAAATCTCAAATTTGAAAGAAGTGGTATATTTTTAGACCGTGGTTCTATATTTCGTCATTAGTTTCGTCATTAGTTATTTTCGTCATTAGTTAGCTACGATAAGCTTTAAAATGAAGGGTAAATCATGGAATTTGATAAAATAATGAGGAAGATATCGCGGAGCGATAGAAAAACAGGCTGGAGGAATAATTTTAAAATTAGATGCTCTATACATATATGCTATACAGTGACGTTCCTAGCATGGTTGTCACTCGGGGTGGAAATGTGGTGTGTGGCCCCTCCTTCCTCCGGAAAAAACTTTGTTGTATTGTTTAGCTCAGCGATGCTCAACCTGGGGGCTCGCCCCCCTAATGGGGCACGAGAACTCGAGGAGGGGGGCGCGAGAATATCCAAGAGAAAACATTACTTTAAAAAATTGATTGAATGACTGAAAGGAAAGCACACATACACATAGAAAACAAAATACATTTCGACATATGCAATAACTTATTAAAGTAAAACAAATTACTAATTAAAACTTTCGTAATCAAAACATACTAAATTAAAAACAAATTTAATCATTATTAGTAACTTCCTAGGGCCTATCTTTCAAAGCAAAGTTTTTCGAAGAAAGGCCTTATATTAGAAATAACCCCCATTAGTTGTTTCTATATTTAGCCAAGATCTATAGTTTGTCTTCAAAGAAGCCGCAGCAGAAAATCCAGTCTCACAAAAGTAGGATGTTGAAAATGGTAATAGAATGCGAAATGCCCTTATTTTTAGTGCAGAAAAATCATCCTCTACTCCTGCCTAAAATTCAAATAGTGATTTAATGCTAAATTAATATTACTAAAATTACTTTTTTTTTTGCTTTTGTTTTGGTAGTTAGTTAAAAATAATTCAAAAACAGAATCCCAAGTACTCAATATACATTACTATTATATACATTTATGGCAAGGGGTGCCGCGATGAAAATTATGATAGAACATTGGGTCGCGAATACTGAAAGGTTGAGAAACGCTGGTTTAGCTTGTACTTTTGTAGTTTATAATTTTTTTGCAGTGCCAAAAAAAAAAATCTTAAGAAATTCCATTTCATTTTTTTTGTTACTTACAGAAAACTTTTTAGTTTCAGTTACGAAACGTTGAATATCATCAGTAAAACTGTGTATTTGAAGTATATGTAGTGTGCAACAACTCATCTTGGGTGGCACCCCCACCCTCTTGGGGAGGATATCCCCCTCTCCTAATAGTGGCTCTACTAATATATGCGTATATATAGCGAGAGAGAGAAAGCAACAGGTCTACAATTGCCCAAAATCGCTTGTCCTGAAGGTGCTTTCGATGTGGGTTTTACTGATGGTGTAACAAACTCCACAGAGGAAGCAGTTTTGTTGATATTTCCCTAAATCATATTATGGACAAGGACGTTAACAATTTGTGAACTAGAAAACTTGTTATATTAGAATCATTTTTAAAAATCGAATCAAGATTGTTTTACAAAATTAATTATTCAAAAGAATTTATTATTCAAAAGAATTTTTTAAGGTATTCCAATGTCATAAATCGATATGATACTTATTGTATAAGCATTTGTTTTACAAAAAAAAAAATATTGGTGAATATAAAAAGACAAACACTTCTGCACTTGAAAACCGTATTATCATAAGTCCATTTTTCGAGTTTTTGCACTGAAGTTAAAAAAAAAAGAACATTTGTAGTGCCAGATTAGTGGCGGAAGGGTGGTGTACGGGAAGGCACTGGCCTCATACACCCAAGTTCGCAGGATCACACCTGGCCCAAGTCGGAGGCTTTTCAAGATGCAGATCATAGTCAGCGCCCATGCCGTATGATTATGCGGCAGGTTAAATACCAATTAAGTATCCGTTTGGCTTGGATACTCACGACTTAATTAATTTCCTAGTGCAATTTCGCGTCAGAGAAGGGTACCGCCATCTTGGGGAAAACTGTGTGTTAAAGTTCTCAAAGTGGTAATGGCGTCCAAAAAAAATCTTTTTCCTTACATATGTAACTGTACAATTGAATTCGAATTGATCAATAAATTACGTAAGATCTCACTGTCGTAAAATAATTTTCTTGATAACGCTGTTTAAATAGGAAAATTATTGGATTTCATCCCGAAATATTATTTATACATATATAAACACAAACACAATATAAAATAAAAGATAAACATTCCCTTCGCACATAAATTCAAAATGAATAAAAGCAACTTTAAAGGGCGCAAATAAAAGGTTACAAATGGCAGACCAGTTTAAAGGGAGCAAATAAAAGGTTAAAAATGGCAGACCGATTTCAAGGGCAATCAGCGCCCTTTGTCAGTACAGAGTAGAAAAAGCAACGTTAAAGGGTGCAAATAAAAGGTTAAAAATGGCAGACCGGTTTCAAGGGCAATCAGCGTCCTTTGTTAGTACCGAGAGTAGAAAAAGCTACGTTAAAGGGGCGCAAATAAAAGGTTAAAAATGGCAGACCGGTTTCAAGAGTAATCAGCGTCCTTTGTCAGTACCGAAACTAGACAAAAATAATTCTCATTTTGGATAATATACATTATGTTTGCAGTTTGTAAATCAAAATTTTACTCAAAATGCCTTATCTAAAGAAAAACTGGAAGACCAACAACATAAAGTTGCATAGTGCTAACATAAGAAACTAAATCAGAGAAGACACTAAATTTTTAGTTTCTGCTACGTAAGTACGTACTGAACTGAGATTTAAAATCATCATAAGCTGCTACTTGAATGAAAATTGTCCCCGTTCACAGGATATCTACCATATTTTAAATTCAATTTTTGATAATGTTTACTATGATTAAAAATTATGATGTCGCCATTTTAACAATTCCTATTTATACTTACTCCTAATATAAAACCAAGAGAAGTCGATCAATGCATAAACTATAAAACTAAATACTTAAGTATGTCGCGATCCACCAAAAATTGATTTATTAGTGAGTCCCGCCTTCTAGTTTCTGTAAACGCAGAATTAGGGAATTTTTCTCACGAAAGGAACACATTTAACATTAAAACACCATTATTTTCAATTTAACCTTCCTCAGGCGCATATAAATTAAATGCGTATAAGTTAAGAATAGTGGATACATTCGGCGAAATTAAGTTCCTAGTGTTGTTTGCATCAATTAGAGATTAAGTGCCACGATCTAGGGCAAACTGAGCGTCGAAAATTCTCAAAGTGGTAATGGCATCCGCCGACAGTGGTGCTACTCGAAAGAATGGATGCCGATTTTCGCTGAATGCACTAGGTCTTCAAAAGTTGGTACGCAGCCCCATTAGAAAGAACTTAAAAAATAAGTACTGCACTAGACTTTTCCGTGCGAACCATAGAATAACGATGTCCGATGGGAGCTTTAAACGGTCGGAACCCTCATGTAGCGAGTGGCTTTGTAGTTTATATGCATGCCTATTAAGCATAAGCTCGCAAAAACACGAAAAATGGACTCAGATTCAATGGCTCTCAGATACAGAATCTACACTCTCAGAAAGGCATGCTCAAATCTCACGAAACTTTCGTCGTATTTGACGAAACGGCTTCGTGACAAATGATGCGAGTAAACCTTTCGTCAAATGGGCTACATTTATGTAGTAACTTTTTTAAGTCACTTGATCTGGCGAGGAAAGAATCGTTGTAAATGACGACATTTTCTTGGCGATTGAAGAACCGTCAAAAGTGAAAGCTCTATTTCTGAGAGTGTATGAATCAAAAAATGCACATTTCCCCCTTTTTTTAAAATAATGCTGGTGAGAAATCCAATTCAAAATACTCCTGCATATAAATGAATAAATGGGGCTTTTCTATTACTGATAAAATTCGAACTTAATCAGATAATATTTTTTCTACATTATTAAATTTGAACACATTATTTTTTTAACATTACATTTCAGCAGCTACATAGATAAAGTAATATAATGTAGGAAATATACGCAAATACTTAAAAAATAAATAAATAAATAAACGCAGTAACAAGTTGAAAATCAGAAAATGTAATTTAAAACAACTACAAAATAAAAACCCCACCAAAGTTTTTTCCACATTACCTACGATTATTGACTGAAAATTCCCCCAACACATATAAATAAATTGAATATGAGCAGAGCTCATATTTTTTACGATAATAACCTTAACCTAAACATATGTACAAAGTTCCGCAATCCGATCGAAAAATATGATTTCGCTTTGTGGAGCTATGCACTTCTTTATGCTCCACTTTAGAAAAGCTCGTTGTGGGGTAATTACTAATATCCGAGCCATTAATAACTGTCGGCGTTTCTCAACGAGGTAAACTTTTAACGTTAATCATCGAGCACTAATTGTCAGAAACACTCCTTTCAAGTTCTCCCTCTGCTGCACTAATGGAACACAAAATGTTGCTCCGAAAAATTTCCACTCGTTTAAAAGCTGAAAATGACTTGAAAGTCATGTTTCACTTTCAAACACTTAAATTAGTGTAATTTTCCCTCTCAAATTATGATTTTAATTTTTATTTATATGATCTTTCTTTTTCAGCTTAAAAGTCAGTAAAGTAAATGTATATATATATATATATATATATATATACATATTAGATGAAAAACATCCAACTGAGGCAATGTACGTGCTCTGTACTTGCAAAGCAATGTACTTCTTTTTTTACATGCACTTAATTAAATTTTGAGAAAATTCAGTTAAAAATAAATAAGATTCACAAGATTATGCAAAGAACGCGTTCAATCCCCTAAATAAAAAATGTGTTTAATGGCCTTCAAAGTGGATTTGAAGATAATTGAGATATTACAAATAAAATACTACTCGGACAATTATGGCTTTCTCTAATAATAAATTTTAATTTTAGGAAAAGTATTTCTCAATAAAAGCAGCAGTTCACTGAAGCCACAAAATGACAACATAGCACCTACTGCCTGACAGTTTAAAAAACGCAAACATGCTTAAAAATGTGAAATTCAAGCCATTTTCAGAGTTATTGAGCCATTCGGAATTATGATGGTTCATAATTATTCAATAATCACTCACGTTTAGCTTTGAAATAAGCACACATATTCAGAAACTATGTTAAGCGGAAGAAATTTGAAACAAATGACTTTTTTCTTGTTAAACTTTCTACTGTTATTACTTGGAAAAACGTACAAATCACTTAAATATAAATAAATACATCTGCTCTTGCTTCCTGCTCGAGAAATTGGGAAGCTTTTCCCATACAATAAATAAATAAATTGCTCTTTATGTTACCACTTATTTTATCCAGAATATACAAACTAAAGCATATTCTTAAATATACGTAACGTCCAGTTTTTTGTTTATTAAAAGCATACAATTTAATCGCTTAGAAAAACATGTACGTTTATCACATCAGATAAACTATATTTTTGTATTTATGTATTTTTTGTGCGTTTTTATAGTTTTAATGTCTTCATTAAAATCGCATTACTCGAAAGTTGTCGTTTTTCCCCCTCATACATGGTTGCATGAAAACAACAAATAAAGCACCATTACGAACTTTTATTTGAAGATGTAAAAAATAAAAGTTAATCCTAAGAAACGGTTAAACGTATCCTCCAAAGAAACAGCAGCCGTCCTTCCATTAACGTTTTTCCTTCTGAGGATTTGAAACAAGACCACGAACACAATCACAGCTGAAGTCGGAATCCCTTTCCGCTATCGATTTCGTTCGACTTTTGGAACCAGGTAGCAATCTTATGCATTTTAGAAAAAAATAACATGCTTAGGAATCCTGATTATATCTCGACTGTTTATTTAATTCGTATTTTTAGAGAAATAATTGCAGATTAAGATCTTAATTTTTAAGCTTGAATTTCGAAGTAGCTTTGAAACAAATTTAAGCTGAGTTATGTATATGGAGTCATTCATAACAAAAAAGTTCAGAAACAAAACACTATGCTATCGATCGCATTTCCAATTTTAGTTTTTAACGTTTAATGGCATTTGTGATCATAACGATAAAATGACATTAGGTATACAACAGAAAAAATGTTGATTTTTAGAATTCGGTAAAAATTACCAGCGCTTTTTTGCTTTAAGCACAAGTTTTCCCCTTAAATTTAAACTTTTCACTGCAAGTTAATTCAAATCTCAATCAACATCGATGTTTTCGATACAAAATACAATCAATTGGCAATAAGAATACAAAAAATAAATAAATAAATAAATCATGAACAAATATTTAATCTTCTGATTTGAAATGTTTTTCTTTTAACTATAATGTACGATGTCACACTTCTTGCCCCCCTCCCCTTCCCTTGTCACAAAATGTTACAACCGCCCTCCACTCTCGAAGCGTAACATCATTTGTGAATGACCCCTTAAGGAAAAAGATTGGTTTTTATTTTTACAGAATTGGTCTATTCGTTATTTAATAAGTATAGCCCGCTTCAACGACTGTCTATGCACTGTTACATAATATTGTTAACCCCTTCCCACTCGTTCCCGTGAAAATGACGGGCTGAGGTCTCGCCTTCTATTTCTCGCTCCCGTGATATTTCCGGGCTGGAGTGTTTAACCCCTTCTCTCTCGCTCCCGTGAAAATGACGGGCTGAGGTTTCGCTTTCTATTTCTCGCTCCCGTGATATTTCCGGGCTGGAGTGTTTAACCCCTTCCCTCTCGCTCCCGTGAAAATGACGGGCTGAGGTTTCGCCTTCTATTTCTCGCTCCCGTGAAAATGACGGGCTGAGGTTTCGCCTTCTATTTCTCGCTCCCGTGAAAATGACGGGCTGAGGTTTCGCTTTCTATTTCTCGCTCCCGTGATATTTCCGGGCTGGAGTGTTTAACCCCTTCCCTCTCGCTCCCGTGAAAATGACGGGTTGAGGTTTCGCCTTCTATTTCTCGCTCCCGTGAAAATGACGGGCTGAGGTTTCGCCTTATATTTCTCGCTCCCGTGAAAATGACGGGCTGAGGTTTCGCTTTCTATTTCTCGCTCCCGTGATATTTCCGGGCTGGAGTGTTTAACCCCTTCCCTTTCGCTCCCGTGAAAACGACGGGCTGAGGTCTCGTCTTCTATTTCTCGCTCCCGTGATATTTCCGGGCTGGAGTGTCTAAAATTTCAAAATAAAAACAAATCAAAAATTAAAAATGAATATATATATTGTTCATACACATATTTTAATATAATTTTCAGGCATAAAAAACAGGCACTTTTATGACCGTTTTCTTGAACATTACCCGACCGTTAAGGGGTTAAATCAAGGGCATTGCTTAACCGGGGAAGTATAACATTTATTAAATCCAAACTGAAACTTTTAAACTCTACCACTTATTTATATAAAAATAGGCAAAGACAAAACAGCTCAGAACCATTTCATCCTATAGTTTTTCACCGATTTTTTTTTTTTTTTTTTTGCTTTTTTAGCCTACTTTCCCGTAAAAATAAAAAAAATTAAAATTAAACATGAAAGAAGGCTTTATGTATTGTGAAAATATCGTTAGAAATCAAGAAAAGTCAAAAATAAGTGAAGTAATTAAATAAAGATTGAAAAATAAAAAATTTGAAAGTAGGGTATTGAGATGGGGAAAAAGTGTGTATGTTGGTCTGTCTGTCTGTCTGTCTGTCGGTCTGTCGGTCGGGCTGTTCCCCCCCCCCCCTAATAACTTTTGAACGAATTATCCGATTCGAAAAATTCTTTTTGCATTCGAAAGATCTCGCCGAGGACATCTCATTTCTATATTTTACTTTTTGATTTGAACAATATTTTGTTCAATTTTGAGCAATTCAAAAATGTTTAACATTAGCGCTTATGGGCGAAAGTGAAACAAATTATGTAAACTCTGAGTAGAAGATCCAAGTTCCAATGAACAAGCTCACTGGAAAAAGTTCTTGGCGAAAAATATTGATTTGAACATTTTTTTTTCATTTTTGAACAGTTCAAAAAAATTAACATTGCGCCTACGGGGAAATTTCAATCTTGTATAAATCCGGATGTAACGGGCCGATTTGCTTGGAACAAACTTTATCGGAAAGCTCTTATGACGTAGAACATGTACAGATAGAAAGTTCACCCAGAACTAAGGAGCCTATTTTCCTATGAAATTTTTTGATCGAGATTTTCAAGAATATTTTTGAATGAATGAATGACAATAAGCAAAACAATGAATTAATAACTGAGTGAATAAATACACGAATGACTGAATAAATGAATGATTGAATGAACATGTATTAACCGTTGAAAAAGGTATATCTGAAGCAATTGAGAACTTAAGCTAAACGAGAAAGAGAGAGAGATATGGCTAGATTATAAATTTGAAACTGGTGTATTCAGGAAAGTAGGCTCGTATAGTTCTAGACGGAACTTCTTGTTTATTTAGTAGCTTTTGACGAGTTTTAGTGATATCAATTTAACAATTTTTAAAACAGTTTATTATTAGTACATTATTTCCCCTTCTCTTTCGCAAGCCACATTTATAATTGAAACATTATATAGTGATAGATAGCAAATACATGTCTTGGTAACGTAAATTATTAGATAATAAATGTAAAACTCCCCAAAAGAGTGCGTTGGCCATTACGCAGTGATATTGAAAGCAAGTATAATAAGCGTTTGAGTGAATGCTTCTCTGACGCAATCGAATGAGAATAGTGTATGTTTGCAATCGAATGAGAATAGTGCAAACGTTTGAGTCCTATTCAACTGCCACACAGCTCAGTACGAAATCGGCAGAAGTGCAAGAGGCTACGTTTGTGAGAGCAGTCAGCCCAGTGGCAACAATGACTTACTTAGTTGTAGTACTCACCACACGATATTGTAACTACAAATTTGGCGAAATCTGGGTAAGTGCACAGATAAATCCCATTAGGTGTGGTCCACACCATACCACAACTAGGTATATGTTGTAGACATTTTAGAGGAGTTATTTGGTATGTAAGTACTTCTAACTCAACATCAAAAATATCCTTATTGCTAAAACTAGGTACTAACTGATTTTTTTTAGGATACATTAAATTTCAAGGACTGTTTTTCGTCAATTCTTACAAAATTGTGGTCAAAACGAGACATAAATACTTCTAATTAAATATAATCCAGAAATGGTAGTAAAATAACTTTTAGTTTAGTCTCCACAATCTTCCAAAATCTTAGCAAAACTTTAGTTTGCGTTTTTCTCGAAACAGCTGAATTGTAGTTACCTAGTTGTAGTATTGACCCGACGATATGACAAATTTAAGTGTGGATGATCAGAATGAACTCGACGTTATCATCGTCAAATTTGATGAAAAATACTTTTGTAATTGCAATTAAACCTGTCTAAGTTGACCACTTGCGGTGCAAAACTTTCGTGGACCACTTAGATAGGTGGTCAAATTATAGAGGGTGAAGGGCTAATGGAGGCAATTCAAGCAGCGTCATTGGTCACGTGGTAGCGATTAAAGCAATGTAAACAAAGGAAGCCGTAGCATCGCTTTACTTCGAGTTCGACAAATCTAATAAAAACTAGGCCTAAATAAAGTTATTCTACATTAAATAAAATTAACACTTAATAAAACACTATAACTATTGTAATAATGATTAAATATCTTGAATAATGATTAAATTAAATGTAAATACCGAGTTATAAACAGAAAAAGCTGTGGAAATAGTCTAATTAATTTTAAGATAACTAATTTTGCCTAGTGAACTCCACGTAGAACTCAAATGAAAATCTTAGCAAACAAAGAACGGATATCACGTGATAACGGTGATCGTTCATGAGTCCCTCTAGCGATGAATTGCCTCCATTCCGTTCCTGACAAAGGTGACGGTCGAATTCCGACTGTTGAGCAAACTGTAGTATTGAATTACTGCGCAATAATGTACGCTACTACTGTGTCACAGAAATTGCTACAGATACATCATGTACTACATACATTTTTTATAGCACTGCAAAATTACATAATATGTAATTAAATAAACTCATACGCTCTGCATATAATACTAATAAGACTTATGAAACAGGCGTACAAAGTAAATGTTATTTTATAGCGAAAATTATCATAATTGTGCCATAAAAAGCAAATGTCTCGAATTTTACTAATATATGTACATAGAATAGTGACTAGAAGAGAAAAACTAATTTTTGAGTTGTTAAGCGAAAGGGAGGCATTCTTCTGAACCGATGCACATTTGGCTTTATTCCAAGCGTTTTCCGATACAGAATCTAATGGCTTTACTGACGAAGAGGAAAACGAAACAGCCGAGAAAATTCAATTTTGTCTTGATTTGGGAAGAGAAAACTATGCGAATGCATCATCTGTGTTATCTGTGGACAAATTGTGTTGCGATTACATGGCATACAAATACGATTAAATGGTAAAAATGCATTTCGTTTGTGCTATTAAAATTTCTGCAGAAACTTTTGATTTTTAGACATTAAAATAGTAATAATAGTTATAATAAGCTTTGTGAACACTGTTAAAAATTTCCGTAAGAAAATAGTAATATAAGCATTTATTTGATTGTTATTTTACCATATTTAATGACAACAGTTGAATACTCATTAATAAAGATGGTACTCAAACCGCTGATTGTGAAAGAAAATCGTTTATTCTCTGTTTCTCCTCAAGAACGTTTAACTAACCGTAATTTTCAAGCGCCACTAGGTCTCGTAGTCAATAAGAATCGGGCGTCCATCTTGGTTGTGGGACCTTACCGGTCGTACGTTGTTGTTAAAATATGAATAAAGATTTATCAGTTCAAATCTATGTGTATATAAAAAAGAAGAAAAAAAAGTGGCTTAAGCAGTGGTTACTAAATATAAACACACACACACACGTCAAGCAAAAATTGAAGGCATCGGATTCCCGAACTGTTTGCGAATGAGTGAAACCATCATTTGAACCGCTGAAGCTTGTTTGTATTTTAAATTTTGTCAGCAAATAAAATGATTTTCGTCAATGTACAGTAAATTTAAACCAAAAATGACTTTGGATCCAATTGAAAACTGAAATCTCAATTTTAAGGCTGTTTGCCTGTTGGAAAAGAAGATCTATTGATAAATAAACGTCCACTTTAAGTGATGACGGTGGACGAGTGGATAGAGAGTGAGACTAGTACACCACGCATTGGGGGTTCGAGTCCTGCAAGTTTCGTTTATGGTTCGCAAGGTTGGTATATCATACATCTGAGTTTCAATTCCCGCACGCTTCGATTACGGTTTCTAGGCCTCGAAGATTCTACGATTCGAAATGGTTCAAAAACTGTTAAACTTTAGCTTTAAAACCATTTTTTAATGGTTATAAAACCGTAAACTTTTGTATTTACGGCTTTTTAACGAAGCTGATTGGAAATGGCTTAGGTCCCGCAAAGGTAGAAAAATGTTCCAAACAGTAAATTAACGGTGAATTAGATGCAAAGACTACTGACGGCCATTTAATTGTAATTTCATGATGCAATTTCTAACATTCTTCAAAATTTTAAGAAATACATTGTGCGCGACACCCGGCGTTGCGCAAGCTGTCTCAAAAATTGCTTATTGAGTATTTCTCAAGGCGAGACAGCTTGGGACAATGCAGAAGAATACTGTTGAAAGCACACCCGCCTGAGTACAATAATGTATCTGGGGAGCGAACGCAACTAGATAATATAGCAGAGCGATCCAAATGAAACTGTGTTAGTCTCGTGGGAGGGAGACAGATATTGAGTTGGGGCATAGCTTCCACGTTTTGTATATTTTTCGAAACAAGTTTAAATCAGCAACACTGTTAAAAATTTCCTTATGAAATTACTGTTAAATGACCGGCAGCAGTCTGTCCATCTAATTCACCGTTATATTTACGGTTTGGAACTTTTTTCTATCTTTACGGGACCTAACCATTTCCAATTAACTTGGTTAAATAGCCGTAAATACAAAGGTTTACGGTTTTACAACCATTTAAAAATGGTTTTAAAACAAAATTTTCTCTGTTTTTCAACCATTTCGAGGCGTAGGATCTTCGAGTCGTAGAAACCATAAACGAAACTTGCAGGACTCGAACCCCCAATGCGTGGTGTACTAGTCTCACTCTCTATCCACTCGGCCACCGTCATCTCTTAAAGTGGACGTTTATTTATCAATAAATCATCTTTTCCAACAGGCAAACAGCCTTAAAACAGAGATTTCAGTTTTTGATTGGATCTAAATTTATTTTTAGTCCAAATTTACTGTATATTGACGAAATTCATTTTATTTGCTGCAAAAAATTAAAATACAAACAAGCTTCAGCAGCTCAAATGATGGGCTTGCTCATTCGCAATCAGTTTGGGAATCCGATGTCTCCCATTTTTGATTTACGTGTGTATGTGTTTCTATTTAGTATCCACTGCTTAAGCCACTTTTCTTTTCTTCTTTTTTTATATACACATGCAAATTTTAACTGATAAATCCGTATTCCTATTTTAAAACAACGTACGACCGGTAAGGTTTCGCAACCAAGATGGACGCCCGATTCTTATCGAGCGCTTGAAAATGACGGTTAGTTAAACGTTCTTTAGGATAAACAGAGAATAAACGATTTTTTTCGCAATCAGCGGTTTAAGTACCATCTTTTTAATGGTTACTATTTTTTAATTTTACTATTTTCCTACGGAAATTTTTAACAGTGAAATATATGACAACCTAGCTGCGTCGCGCGGCGTTGTATGAGCTACCTCAAATATTACTCATCCCCTGGCGGAGGACAAAAAGTGTTGCCTCTATTTCTGTGAAGAAATACGAGATCATATTCTGCTGTAGTTAACATTGCAATCAAAATACCCCCGAATTCCCGAAAATTCCCTTCAGAATGAGAAGTATAACTCTTAGAACAATTTTAAAAAAAAAAAAAAGAAATATTCCTTCAACATACAGATCAAAATAAATTGACCTGTATCTTCAAGGAGGTAGTCATCTGTTTAAAGCCGGACGAACCCTTAACAATACAAATATAAAATGCACGAATTGAAAGATTTCGTAAGCACAAACAAGACTAACTACATTGATACAAATGTTACCACATACCTCTGTTCAGTCTTTTGATCAATTTCAGTACGAAAAAGACGGGTTTGTGCATTTCCCTGCATGGTATGAATTGGGTATTTTCTCTAACAAAGAACATTTCCTCGGTTATTGTAAAGAAGAAACAGCAAATATTCTTAAGCAACCATTTCAGAACAATGGATGTATTTTATGTCTCATCTTTTCGTAAATTGCTTTGTGTCTGGGCTTTTGATAATTTCAAAAGGAAATATTTTCCCTTTTCTTATTATCGTGCTCTTATTTATTTAGCTAGAGCAGCTGACTCTTTCTTTTGCGATTTGGTGAATGTTTTCTGTTGAGTTGTAAGTTTTCCAATTCCGCTGAAAATGGAAGCACATTTAATGCATTCTGCGAATAAAAAGGAACTGTACCAAATAGTGTTTAAGTTCGACAACAAGTGTTTCTCGCGTGGTGATAAAATTTGCATTTTTTACAAGAAACTATTGGAGTGGATTAAAATGGATTGGCAGTAAACTAATTAAAAAGTCAGTTCATAATTATACAGTAAAAAAGCTACTTCTTACCTTCATCCTTACCTTCAAACTATTTTCATTTACGTTTCGTTCAAAAGTAGAAAATTAAAAGCTTCACGGTATTAAAAATTAAAAATATGTCTAATTTTATCGCCATCTGTTATTGAAACTTTTCTTTTTTTCCACCGCACGCTCTATTTATTTTATGATTTTGAAGCAAAACTGCTGTTATAATAAACTAGTAAGCCCGGCAGTCATGCGAAATGACCGCTGTTCTAGATATTATAAATATACAATTCTCCCAGTAACCGGAAAAGCACATCAAATTAAAAACATATTTATCCGCTAGAACAGTAAAGTTTAATGAATAAATAATAAACATTTCATTTCGGAAAAAAGTATTCTTACCGAAAAAAAAACATCTCAGTTATAATAAGCTGTAATCGCCTAAGTTATAATAAGCCAACAATTTGATTAATATATAATCAAATTCTTGGGGACAAATATTTGTTTATATCCAACATAATCATCGTCAAAACAATAGTTTTAACGAAACCCTGGAAGAAAGAGCGCTGCCACTAATATATGTAAAAAGAGCAGATGAGCAATAAATTAAAACAAAGAAAAAAGAATTAAATTAAATTCGCGTTTACATTAATTTTTAACGGAGATTGCAAATCTAGCGATGCCTCACTCACAATGCTAGAGAAATGTTTTGACTATTAGTATATTTGACACGTGCTACAACAATGGCAACTGCATTACAGTTACGCAAGCAACCAATAAGCTATCGGCGACAGACACTTACGCCGCTTATATATAAGATTTTATAAATCTCACAATTATTTAGCTTCGTTTGAAAGCAATACTGACAAAATTTAATAGGTAAATTATTTTCGTTTTAGCTTTCCTTTAACTTTTCAAATCATCATTTCGTTTTACAAGAGCTTCCAAGATTGAAATCTTCATTACCTAAGCAGTCAATCTTATTACTATCCTTTAACTGAAACTCGATGAAACAAAGAAAACAGCACGATTTGAGTGAAAAGCAAAATCACGTTTTGAGGCTCTTAAGTAGCGACCTCTGGCGATTACTAGCAGACCGGCAATATTATCAAACTAACAGGTGTTTATTATAATGGAGGTTGCGTGACAAACATTAGTTTGATGTAGTCATCGTATTCGTCGTACGGTAAATAACATAACTTTATTAACCCATTAACGGTCGGGCAATTTTCAAGAAATTAAAAGCTCTTATTTTTTTATCCCTGAAAATCATATAAAAGTATGTGTATGAACAATATATATATTCATTTTTAATTTTTGATTTGTTTTTATTTTGAAATTTTAAACACTCTAGCCCGGAAATATCACGGGAGCGAGAAATAGAAGGCGAAACCTCAGCCCGTCATTTTCACGGGAGCGAGAGGGAAGGGGTTAAACACTCCAGCCCGGAAATATCACGGGAGCGAGAAATAGAAGGCGAAACCTCAGCCCGTCATTTTCACGGGAGAGAGAGGGAAGGGGTTAATGATTATGTAAAAGATTTCAAATTTCTTTTTTCTTTTATATAAAGTAAGAAAACGTTTTTACATCGATATTTTTTACATGTAATAGTGCTCAAATTCCCTTTCTCTTAAGTAATATTTTCGTTTCATTCTAAATTTTCGAATCTGTATTCGCCGTTATCATTTCTATAGCAATAAACATATTCACTCTTGTTTTTCTATCTTCATTTTTTTGGTTTTTTTCCAGTAGCACCTTGCCGACAATTTGTTTTAAAAATGTTTGCATAAATATAAATTTGAAAATATTTTCCACAAAATTATTTTTTATGTTCAATGTTTTGAAAGAGTATTTATCTTTACCATATTTTCCAAATTTTGATCTTCACGGAATTGACTTTGAGTGTAATTGCCTTTTGTCAAGATATCGTTACATACAACAACCACAGCCAAAAAAAATGTGTTAAAACTGCATTTTCTTATACTTCGCACCTAGCATAACATAGAAAGATAACTGCTTTCTACAATAATTCAATACTAAACTTAAATTCAAAAACCAATTAAAATATTGGAGTTTGTTCTTGAACGAAGGGGGAGGGGGGTACATCATATCACAAAACAGACTTGGCATGATAATCTCAAAAAAAAAAAACAAAAAAAAAACAAGAAGTTCCGTCTAGAACTATACGAGCCTACTTTCCTGTATACACCAGCTTCAAATTTATAATCTAGCTATCTCTCTCTCTTTCTCGTTTAGCTTTAGTTCTTAATTGCTTCAAATATGAATTTTTCAACGGTTAATACAGATTCGTTCAATCATTCATTTATTCAGTCATTCATGGATTTATTCACTCATTTATTCATTCATTATTTTGATTATTCATTTAATCTTTCATTAATTCAAAAATATTCTTGAAAATCCCGATCAAAAATTTCATAAGAAAATAGGCTCGTTAGTTCTGGATGAACTTTTTATCTGTACATGTTCTACGCCATAAGAGCTTTTCGATAAAGTTTGTTTTAAGCAAATCGGCCCGTTAGATCAGGATTTATATAGGATTGAAATTTCCAGGTAGGCACTATGATATTTTTTTTTTTTGAACTGTTCAAAAATGAACAAAAATTGTTCAAATCAATATTTCACGCCAAGAACTTCTTCCAGTGAGCTTGTTCATTGGAACTTGGATCTTGTACCCAGAGTTTACATAATTTGCTTCATTTTCGCCCATAGGCGCTAATGTTAAAATGTTTTGAACTGCTCAAAACTGAACAAAAAATTGTTCAAATCAAAAAATAAAATATGGAAATTAGATGTCCTCACCGAGATCTTTCGAATGCAAAAAGAATTTTTCCAATCGGACAATTCGTTCAAAAGTTTTTCGGGGGGGGGGGGGGACAGACCGACAGACCGACAGACACACTTTCCCCCCACCCCATCTCAAAACCCTATTTTCAAATTTTTTATTTTTACTCAAAATCTTTATTTAATTACTTAATTTATTTTTGACTTTTCTTGATTTCTAACGATATTTTCACGATACATTAAGCCTTCTTTCATGCTTTATTATTATTTTTTTTTTTACTTTTACGGTAAAGTAGGCTAAAAACAGATTTCTTATAGGCATTTGTTGGTGCCGAAAATGAGTACATTTTGGCGTCAGTCTATTGTAGGCTGCCTACTACCGGAAATATTAAATGGAAGAAGAAAAAAAGATCAAAACAAAGTAAAATAAAACTCGCTTCTTAGGAAACTGCTTCCTCGCAAAATTAATTAAGGAATAAAGCTTCTTAAAATGGAACAATAACAAATTATTTCACGAAGTTAATGTAAAATTTTAGTTGAAAATTGAAAGAGAGCGATAAGAGTTCTTATTTTATAAACAAAAGGATGAAACTACAATTATGTATTTAAGAATTAGGGAGATAACGGGGTAATATTCTTAAAAGAGGTAAAATAATTTTCTTCAACTAAAACTTTGGAAAATTTTAGATATGCGTAAAATAAGTCGTTATTATCCGATAGACTTCTTTAAAATATTATAAATGTGAAACATAAAATACTTTTACAAAGTATTTTTTAATGTATTTAGCAGTTATTTGAGTGTAAATATCGTTTTTTTTTTCTTTTCACAAGACAGATCAAATTCTCTTCTCCAATTTAAAACCGAGTCTTAAATAATATACGGAGGCATATGGAGCAATCACTTTTTTGAGCGGCTCCCCTCCGACTTCGAAGCACTTGCTCCGGCCTCTTTTTTTTCATTCGAAAGATCTCGGCGAGGACATTTCATTTCCATATTTTACTTTTTGATTTGAACAATTTTTCGCTGAATTTTCGACAGTTGATCAAATCCTAACATTATCGCCTATGGGCAAAAGTGAAGCAACTTATGTAAACTCTTGGCATAAAATCCAAGTTCCTATGAATAAGCTTATTGGAAGAAGTTTTCAACAGAAAACATTTGAATAATTTTTGTTCAATTTTGAACAGTAAAAAAAAAACAATAACTTGCGCCAAAGGGGAAATTTCAATTCTATAAAAATCCTGTTTTAACAGAAGGATTTGCTTGGAACAAACTTTATCGGAAGGATCTTATGACATAGAACATGTCCAGGTACATATTTCAATAGAAGTAACCGAGCATATTTCTCCATGACTTTTTTTTATCTGGAAATTTAAGGAGATTTCCGAATGAATGAATGAATAAATGAGTGAGTGAATGAATGCACAAAAGAATGAGTGAATAAATGTGTATAAACCGTTTAAAAATATAGATTTGCAGTAATTAAAAACTAATGAAAGATGGGAGATAGGGGAGTTGGATTATCAATTGTTGGTGTGTATCTTATGCTGCATTCTATACGTTAGAATTAAAAATACTATAATCTAATTTGTATTAGTGCAATAAATTTGAATTTTTTTAACTTTAATATACAATTATATGAACGAAATGGTAAGAAGCTTGGTTACCAATATTTGTAAATCTCTCTTATTAAAGCAAATGTTTTTAAGAACTTTTTTAATTTTACCTTATTTGCGTCTCTTTTATCATAAGACAGTCAGCAGGGTGACGTAGTGGTAAGGCACTGGCCTCGTACCCTCTAATTCGCTGGATTAAACCTCGCCCTAGTCGGTGGATTTTCAGAAAACGGTCAGCGCCCATGTCGTATGATGATGCGGCATGTTAAAGAGGCCTTGAGTCTCCGTTTGTCTTGGATATTCTCGGCTAAATTAAATTGCTAGTGCAGCTTCGCATCACTTAGAGCTCAGGTGCCGCCCTCTAGGGGACAACTGAGCGTCAAATTCTGACGTGGTAATGGCATCCGCTGAAAGTGGTACTACTTGAAAAAAAAGATGCCGGTGTCGGGGGAAAGCATTAGGTCTGCTGACTATACGGATCAGCATTAGAAAGAAATATAAACTCATGTTTGTGAAAATTGCAACACCATGAAGGACTTACGCGAGTGAGCTGAAATTTCAGGAAATGCAAAGTAGCGCATGATATGCAAATGATTAGAATTTCAAATCCGTAGCGCATGCGTATGCTAAGCAACGCCCTCTGAACGGCGGATGGATCCGAATAAATAGACGGCTGTAGCGAGGCATCTATGGTTATCGGTGGTTATCCGCTAGTGGTAAACGTTAGCTCAATCTTTACTTTTTGCCTCTTCGACGAAAGAGAACGAGATTTGAACAACTTACAGAGTTTGAACGGGGGAGAATCATCGGCCTTTGTGAAGCTGGATTGTCGTATCGTGCAGTAGCCGCTCGTGTGCAGCGTAACAGCAGCACAGTGATGCGTGTTTTTAAGCAGTTACGGACGAGGGTCGGACAACTCGGAAATCCGGCAGTGGACCCCGAAATGTGACGTCAACTCGCGATGATAGACACCTGGTCCGCATGGCGCGGACGGACCGTACAGCTTCCTCTAGACAATTGGCAGCACAGTGGTCAATAGCAACAGGTGTTTCATTGTGTGCTTCATCAATTCGTAGACGTCTGCTGCAGCGTGGACTGCGCGCAAGAACTCCTTTATACAGGATCCCCCTCACGCTAAACCATCGCCCCCCTGCGGCTACAATGGGCCAATCAGCATAGAGACTGGCGTGCTGATTGGCAGCATGTCGTGTTTTCTGACGAATCCCGCTTTAATTTGTGGTACCATGATGGCCGCATTCGTGTCAGACGTTATGCCGGTGAACGCCACCTTCCGGAGTACATTATCGAACGCCACAGTGGACGAACACCCGGAGTTATGGTCTGGGGCACCATAGCCTATCATGGACGATCTCAATTGGTACGAATTGTGGGCAATTTGAACAACAACCGGTACATCAGTGAAGTTCTACAGCCCCAAGCTGTTCCCATCCTTCAAAGCTTGCCAGGCGCTGCATTTCAACAGGACAATGCCCGCCCTCATATTGTTAGGACTGTTCAATCCTTCTTTGCAACGCAGCAGGTACAGCTTCTTCTTTGGCCTGCGTATTCCCCGGATATGTCGCCAATTGAACATGTGTGGGATTTCGTTGGTCGGCGTCTCGCTCGTGATCCTCGTCCTGTTGCTTCTGTAGACGAACTTTGGGTACGTATACAAACAATATGAAATGCTCCTCCTCAGGCAGACATTCAAAATTTGTTTAACTCCATCAGAAGACAATAACAATTCGGATATTCTAGAGCAGATTTCTCACATAAATTTGAACGATTTAGGTGTAATCACGAATGCGATCAAACTCAAAGAGTCGTACGTTGAAACAATGATTTCCAGCAAGGGCGTATTAATGAGGTCATACACGCTGCAAATGCTCGTGCGTGCTGCTCTTGATCTCTGAGAATTAAAGAAACAGCTCTTCAAACTGACTGGCTCACTTTTAGACTCCTTTATTGAAAATCATTTGACTCTTTGAGTTAAAAATATGTTGAAAGTAGCAGACATGTTTAAAAGTTTTAAAGTAAGGATTGAAGCGATATGCAGTTCTGAAAACATCGATCGTTGCATTAAATCTGTTTCAGAGTCAAATTCATTCTAATATTCTGAACGTGTGAGAAAATGAAATTATATCTATACATTAATAGAACAAATATAGTTCGTGCATGTGTGTTGTTGTTCGACTAAGATTCGAAAACTACAAAATATGGTTCACGGATAACAGTGGTGCAGTCCTGAAAATAAGTTGGGGGACGCGTATGCATACGAAGATAAGCAATTGAAATCAAAAATGGGGGAAGCTTATGTTAAAATGTAAAAAATTTGGGGGGGGGGGACGTTTATATTAAAATAAAAAGGTAGGGGATGCCGTTCCCCTGCGTCCCCCCTCGACTACACCACTGACGGCTAACCCTGGATCAAGTTCTAATGCCCCTCTATTGAGTTTTAAAAATTTGGATTAGTTACTTTTGGTTGGACTTTTAAGTACACTTTTGACTTAAATTTGCTAATGCCATATGTTTAAAAAAAAGTGCGTATTTTTGACTTTTCCTATTTTGTTTAGTTTGCAAGGAACTAAAGGCGAACGGATTACCTCATGTATCTTTTTTTCTTTTTTTTTAGCTGTCGATACTGAGTTTTTCGTCCTTCTTTCTTGACAGTAATAAAAAAAAGAGAAGAAATCAACTTTAATTAGGTTTAAATTTTTACTTGTGCAGTTTGGTATACGCGCATGTAAAAATCCGTGGAACATAAAGTCCCGAGGCAGTTACGAGGGTACCGGAGAGTGTTAAATTTTCCTTCCCTCCACTCTTAGGTCGAAAAAAAGAAGACAGCATGTTTTCGGTGGCGCCATCTGGTGTCATTCAAATATAAAATGTGCCAAGTCGTACTTCCACTGTTGTGGTGCTCATATATGAAAGGAAGGCGTTCCTCACTGCCTTGATTCTTGGTCGCTCTGCAAAGGGGGCTTGCATGCCCAAGTGGCATTAGAAACAACACAACAACAACTTTTTACTTTAAAACACTTTACTTGATATCCTAATTTAAACACGTACTTTTCAAAATGTGATTCATAAAAAAAAAGGGGGGGGGGGAAGTACCGTACTCTTTAAAAGCTGCTCGGAGAACAGAGCGCTGCTGAGGCAATAAACGGTTGCAGCTCAAAAAAACTCCCGCTTTCGGTTTTAAAAATGCAGGTTTTGACTAATTGTTTAATATTCTTGTTGTTATGATTATTATTATTTTGTTTCATCTATAATAAGGTAAATGACCCGGTAGTGGACACAGTTAAGAAAATTTTCGTACTCTTTTAAGAGGCAAAATTTTTTCAAGGGACTCACATCAATATTTGCAAATTTAGCTTAATCGCCAACTATTTCTCTAAAAATTAATTACCTATAAAATGTCAAATTTACTAAACGCCCTATTTCTATTTATAGTGGACATTTATAAGACGCATATTTGCATTAGTAGTGGAGAGAAATGAATATCATCTACTTTATGCTGTTAACTTGGAGAAATAATTATAAAAATCACTAAGGGACCATTCAAAAATGATGTCACGCTTTTTTCCCATCTATTTTCTCCAAATCCCTAACCTTCTTATTAATCGGCTTTAGTAAAGAGCAGCAAATGTGACCGTTGTGGAGGCAGTTATTAAATATTATGATCCATGTACTTGCATAGATGCTCCACGCCAACTTTAGTTCTATTAACCAGCACTAGGAATCGTTCGCTTTAGGTTTTAATAATTCCATTCAAGTTTAATGTTACATTCGCTTATTTTAGGAGCTTAAAGATCTAATTGTCCACTACTAGAGCAGTGTCCACTACCATAGCCTAGTGGTTAGCACGTCAGACTTCCACCCGGAAGGTCGCGCGTTCGATACCCACTGAAGACCACCATGTATACTTGGGGATATGTGCATGTAAAATCCGTAGACCCCACAACCTCTCCCCGTGCTTAAGCAATCCTAAGGTCTCGGCTAACAAGTAGGGGTCTGGTGGAGAAAAGTGTCCACTACCAGGTCATTTACCTTATATATTCACTCTAACTTCTATTTTTTATGACTAACAAAATAGTTAAATAAATAATCAGATAAGGGTTTTCCCCTCTACTTTTAAAAATATTAACTAATAGAATTCCCCTCTACTTTTAAAAATATTAACTAATAGAAAGACACCAATAGCGGCATATCACCAGCAGAGAATGCACTAACATCAAAGATCTTTCCATTAAAATTTCCATTCGTGGGGGCTTAAAATAAGACCAGGCTCACAGCCTCAGAAATAGAAAGATTATTTCTGCTAGAAAGATTGCAACAGTCTTACGTAACCAGGTAGCTCAAATGCAAATCTTATGCATTTTGTAACAGAATCTCTGAGAAAAGTCCATCTTTCTTTGCAAGAACAAACAAAATTAGAATCTTCTTTTTTGAGTTATTATGCGAATAAAAATACAGCCGTTTACATTAACGATTAATTCTTTATGACAAAGACAAGTAAGATTTATTCGTCTAAGTTCATGCTAGGATTAATTTATATTCCTTAAGGGGGAACAATACTTCCTTGTATTTTTTTTTTCGTTTAACAATCATATAAAAAATAATGCATCCATTTCATTCCAATTATAATGATAAACTAAATTTGAAAGTTGAACCTCGTTGTGTGATCATCCATTAATTTAAATTTTTTAAAAAAATTACCTTTTTTTTCCAATTTTTACAATTTCTTATAACTTTCTCAATTATATCTTTTTTCGAAAGGTTTTTTCTGAATAATACTTCCCAAATATTCCAGAATAAAATTTAGCACGGAATTAACTATCTGAAACTTGGTTGAATTTTAATATATTTTTTTTTTTTGCTGAAGACTCAGAAAAAAGGAGAACGAATTCGCAAATTCAAAAGTTAAATAAAAGCAAACTGCAAACTTCAGAGTCAAAGGAACGCTCATTTTTTAAAAATATGATCCGTGGAATGCATATACAAAGTTTCAACGCTGTATCTTTAGCTGAAAAAAGCCTGCTGGATTTTATTACATGTAATTGGTCAAAAATACACAACAAACTAAATGCATTCAAAGATTTAAAAGGCAGAATGAAAATAGCTAAAGTCAGTTTCAAAAACCGGAATATGTTTTAAAGTATTACTCACTTAGGTTTTAAGTTTTGCATAAGATTTCAAAGCAGTTTTATCTATCGAAATACGCAATGAAGAATTTTTTCGAAATTTTAAATAATTTTGAGGTATTGGTGCCCCCTAAAAAATAATTTATCATGGAATAATTCATAAGAGATAATGATATTGTAATTGAACATGATAATAAGTAGAAAACTTGTGCAAATGATAGGGACATGACTCTTAGTGTGGCCCTAACAGGCACTGTCCCACATAGAGAACGAGCTGATTTAGGCTCCGCATGACTTCCTTGTGCTACCAAATTATATAATATACCTTTTTAAGAACGAAACAAGATTCTAATTCTTGCAAATGCTTTAACATGGGAGTTCTACAAGAAACTCGCCAAATATCGTATAAATTGCCAAATCAACACGGGATGTGGCTTCACAATTTTGGCGCCAAATTTGGCGAGATATTGCCGAATTTAACGAAATATTCCCAAGTTGTGGCAAAATGGGTGCCAAAAAAATGAAATATGTAGTCGGTTTAAGAAATTCATTTGGGTAAATGTTTTCGTGTGAAAAACGTCTGGAAATATGCATGCAACTGACACAAAATCGCATAAAACTACTCTTTTGGAACACCCGATTGCAACCAAAAGAGGAGGTGCACAATTAGACTGTGTACAGGTCCTACACAGGAAATTTTAACCTTCTACGGCTAACTGTTTCTGAGTTAGGCGAGATGCGCACATACAAATATACAGATAGCACTGCTAAACTCGTCAAAACGGAGTCAGGGATAGTCGAAATCTGCATTTCAGTGGTTCTTACGCATGTCCGTATGAACATACATAAGAACATTGCGAAAAAAACCGTCCAGCGTGATTAATTTGTGAGTTAAATCCAAATTTGGGTGAAAATTTGAATGCGAATTTTTTCTTGAATACACTACTTCCTGTATTTAATAAAAACAAATAAAAATTAACATTAAAGCCTGCATAAGATCCAAAGTTTGAACGAGTTTTATTCAGCAAAGTTCTTTGATCTCTGAAATCCCTGTTATTCCCTCTGGCATCCTTTTGGATGCTTGATCATACCTCCTAAATACTACTTGCCAAGAGCAATTCCTCCGTGGTGTTGAAGCGTTACTCTTTGAACATACAGAGCAATTTATTTGTAAATTATTTACAATATGTAACGATTTTAAGCACACAAAAATATTTCACACGAATTACCGTAAAACCAACGATTATCTCTTGTTTACTTCCCAAATAAGAATAGAATCAAGCACGAAGCTTGCAGCACAGTGGCTCAGACTGATATGCACTCGCAAAAGTTTAAAAACCGAGCTGAACTTCTCACCAGAGATCCTTATATAACATCTCGAATCACGTGACATGAATATTCCAGAAACTTCGAGCAAGAACTGGGATTATCTACCAAGATCGAAAAGCTTGGCGAGAAACAGCATCGGTACCTCCAATTCCATAACCAGAAAAATTAATCCAAATCTGCTTATTTGATTTCTTCAAAGTTTTAATGGATGGTTTTCAATATTGTCCAACACAAGTAAAACGTGTTTAGCTCAATTGAAAAGTAAATGAAAAAACTTGCTAGCGTCACGTGCTGAGTCGAATTCCAGAATATTAAACCATTCTTGCGGAAAATCTTCCCATATCTTCGTGTAAACTTATTCATTTAAAATAATTATAGCGACTTTTTCGAGGTACAGAAGAGTACCGAATATCGGTAATGTAATCTGTACCGCTAATTTCGTAACAATATTAAAGGATCAGGAATCGCTTTAATAGCAAGTTGAATATTTATAAACTGCTCCCCTGAAGCGATAACAGTTTAACTTGGAACTTTACAATCGCTCTTTACAAATGTTAACTCTACTTCCTATTCAATGTTTTAAAACTATCTCTGAACCATTAAGAGATCCCTCTGCGGAAATTATTGCCTATTTGCGCAGTGTTAACATTAATTCACGAACATAAAAAGGTGTAAATCCGGTAAAATTTAATTCCAAAATGAGTTGACTAGGTAAGTTTAATGCCCATTCAAAGTAATGGTTTACACTTCTGTTCCGGACTAATCAGCGCCTCATTACACAAAGTGCTTTTAAATGTATTCTGATTGAGAATTTATTTCTGTGGCTTGTTCAGATTTGTTTGCCGGAGTTGGAAAAAGGTCTTATTCATTCACTCAAGCTTAAAAGTATTTCATTTGCCTGGGATTGCACAGTTGTGTGTCTTTCGTCTGGTTGTCATTTTGTTTATGTTGTTGCGCTTATTTCAGAAAGAAAATAAAACTGCTCAAATTAAAGCTATCGTAATTTTTAATCATTTATTTAAATCTAATTGTTACTTTTATAAGAAGTAAAGCGAAAAAACTGATGATTCAAAATTGATTTGGGCAGTCGTAGATGTTGTTTGGTTTAGTTTATGTCTTTTTTAATCATCATCATCAATATGCTTTACAATATTCAACTTTTGGGGCCCTTCCGCCTGAAAGGTCGCGCGTTCGATACCCGCTGAAGACTCACCATGTACACTTGGGGATACGTGCATGTAAAATTCATGGACCCCAGTACCTCGCCCCGTGCGTAAGCAATCCTAAGGTCTCGGTTAAAAGGTAGGGGTCTGGTGGAGAAAAGTAGTCAGCTTTTATAACGTTTTCGGGAGGAACATTTTTTTATTATTTTCGCTCGACAGTACACCTAGTCCAGTTAACCCTTTAAGGCAGTGGTGGGGAAACTTTTTTTAAGACGGGCCATTTGTAATAACTAGACAATCGTAGCGGGCCAACGAATAATACTTAATCGTTAAAAAATTTATGTGTTCTATAAACATATACATATATTATTACATACACTTATTATTTTAATAGTAAAAAAGCAAAAGGTAAGAAAATTATAAGCACAAAATATAAAATGAATTTAGTGTAGTTCTTGATGTGAAGTATTATCACTTTATTTTCTGGTGTCATTACTGGTTGATGGTGCATGAGAAAAATGAAATTGAGGCTGTTTCATCAAAATTTCATCATAGTCCGGTTCCATTTGCGAAGCAGAGATTCTTAAAACTGATGAAAGGTGCTCATCTGTAATTGTGTTTCTTAAAGAAGTTTTCCTGAGCTTCATTGTTGAAAAGATTTGTTCGCGTATATAAGATGAGCCGAACATTGTCATTATCTTCATTGCATGATTAATTAGATTTGGGAAATTATCTGGACTTAAATTTTTATAAAATTCTAGTAATGGTACTGCATGAAAAGTTTGTTTCAGGAGAGTATTAGAATACTATCAGGAGAGTATCAGAATACTATTGTGTTTTGGATATCGCCGTAGGTATTTTTATGCGGGTCGTCACATTACGAAGTAAGAACGCGTTCAAACATTCTCACGACGGCACTCTTAAACGGGCCGGATTAAACCTTTCCACGGGCCGGACTTGGCCCGCGGGCCGTAGTTTCCCCATCACTGCTTTAAGGGGACATTTTTTTGTAGTATCGGCATGTTAAAATATTTTTCAGATTTTTTTTTGTTTCAAAATTAGCATGATTTTTTTATCATGATTTTAGCATGATTTTTTCCACCCCCTCCCCTCTTTGCGGGGAGATAGTTATAATATTTGAATATTGATGCATGTGGTGGTAACTATATTTCCCAGAGTCTTTGCAAGATTCTACCAATCAGAAAAGGTAAAATAGCTTACTATAAACATCTATAATTTGATGAATTTGGTTGGAAGCATACTTCCCACGGCCTTAGAAAGGGTTACGCTGCATTCATCTAACCCCGTTGACATCCGTAGAACATAAAAGCCAGAATAGAAAAAAAATATGCATATAAAAAACAATTCAAATAGAATACATTACCGTATTCAAAAATAATAAGAGTGAAATTATTATTTCATTTTAATTACGTTAAAAACAATTTTATTTTCACATCTTTTGTAAAAATCATTTTTCAATAGATAAAACCAATAATGCAGTAATATCTCACCAAGATGAAAAAAAAAAAATCTGAATAATAGAAATTAAGGCATTACAAACAGTTTAGTCATGTATATATTGCAATGGGAGGCAAAGTTTCAGGAACCACAATAAATTAATGAATACGATGCTTGCAAGTAGCACCATTGGGATAGGGGAAGGGTCAAATATATGGGGAAATAGTGTGACATTATTTTATTAACGGTTCCATTGGAGCTGAAAAGGTTAAATAAACGTATCATATTATAACAAAATTAGGGGTACAGATGTTGTTTCTCGCCATGCTTGGCGACCTTCTGATCATGTTAGGGAATCCTAGTGCGCTTTTGCTAGAAGTTTCTCGAATAATCATGTCACGGATTCGATATGCTATATAAGGAGCCCTGGCGAGAAAGTTTAGAGAGTTTAGTTCAGATTTAGTCTTTTGGCGAGTGCCTGTCCTTCTGAGACATTTTGCTGTAAGCTCCGTGCTTGATTCCAGTCGTATTTGGGAACTAATTCCGAAATGACCGTTGGTTTTAGGGTGACGTGTGTACATCGTGAGATATTTTTGGGCTGCTTAAAAATCTGTATGTAGTGTGAATACCTTGTAAATAAATTGCTCTGTAAGTTGAAGGAGTTAGTACTATTTTTAAAGTACGACGAACCCATAACAATATAACAGCTTAATATACCGTATTCATTTTTGCTCTTGACGACTTTTCTATGTAGGATAAGCAAGTTGATAATGTAGGTTTATGAAATTTTCTAGAGCAAGATCAGGACCGGTTCACACATGACAAACTTTTTTTTTAAAGAAATCAACACACACACGTGTGGTTTCTTTAGGATTTTTTTTACAATATCATTTTCATCATTGTATTTTAGTGAACCATAATTGATATATAGCATAAAAAAGGCATTCGTATTCAAAAAATCTCTTTTACAATGCAATGGCCTATTACACATTAAAAGTAAAGCGCTCAAAGTCAACCATTTGACGTGTCTGTAAATTGATTTTTAAATCCCCCCCCCCTTTTTTTATTTGTGTGACATAGGAGCTAAGAGGTATGATATGAGTGAGCTAATAATTAGTTATCGAAGACGAAAATAGAAAATTTAAATTCCTGAAGGCAACAGTGAAAAAATGTGTTCTCTTAAAAAGTAAAATTTGGCAAATTAATGAAGTCAAACAATATATATATATATATATATATATATATATTTCTTTTCAATTACCGAAAAAAATGCATTTTCACTCAAAAAGGACACAGTAATTGTTTCTTTTAAGGTAAGGTGGAGTTTTATTATAAATTCCTCTCATAAAAGGAACAAAATTTTTAGTTGTAACTCTTGTAGTTGCATAAAATTGTATCATTAATATAATCTAGACATTCTTTAAATAATACTTCCATGTATTCCTAACAAACACATAACTACATTTATTTATAATTCCAGAACATATGCATTATATACATACAGCGGAACTGCTGCTCATTGTACTTCGACGGAGAAAGGAAGGGGGGGGGGGGGACGCAGAAAACAAACGATACGTAAAAGTAGTAGTCGTATATAAATTTTGGAGGTTAAAGTACTTATTTTGAACTGCAGACGATGATTAATAAACAGAAAATATGAAATACAGTTAATACAGTTGATCTTTCTTAATACGAACACGGTTAATGCGAAATCACGGCTAAAACGAACATTTTGTTCATTAAATTTGGTTTACTATTTGATTATATTGAGTATCCTACGCATATTACGACGGCTAAAATACAAATTTCGGCTAAGACGAACAAAATTTCTGACCTATTCACGAAAAATTTTCTCGATTGCAAATAAATTATTTATTTAAAAAATAATTTGTTGGTTATTTTGAGTGATTGTAAACTGCGAATTACGTATTTCGAATCATACGTTGAATCTTTCTGGGTACCAATAGCTTATAGCAAAGCTGAAGAAGCTTTAGGTAGTTAATGAACTTTTATGAGATGCTTCCATAAAATGACAATATACAAATGGCACTAGGCATTTTGCGCCGAGATATACGTAAGATAAAATTTAATGTACCTAAAAAGCAACTAACCATTAAGGATATTTTCCATAATTGTTAGATTTTAAAAGGTAAGTTAATTTTTTTCAATGTACTATTAATATTTGAAAGTGTAAACATTAGTAAAAATAAATCATTTCTTTTCACTATTTGTTTCTTTTTATTTTAATAGTAGTAATTATTTTTTAAATATAAGCATACATTTCTAATTTTTTTAACGCAATTTTACTTTTTCTCGGTTGTTACGAATAACAGCTAATACGAACAAATTCTCGAATTTTTTGGCATTTCGTATTAAACGAGCTCAACTGTATAATGAAATATATAAAAATAACAAAGATGTATTCAGCAGTTTTACTGTTCCACATAGAAATTCGCCTGACACATACATTCGAAAAGGCATGAGAAAAAGAAGAGTAAAATGTGACAAGAACGATCCCGTAACCACCTCCAGAAAAAGAAAAAAAAAAAAGGTTTGATAACGATCAAAGAATCGGTCGCCGTGGCTTTCTACTCTGGACCGTACGACACATGTCGAAGATTTCGGGTTGCATGACAACCAAGTCTTCTTCATCTATCTGCCTTGGAGTAACAGATGGTGAGGATTTGTTCCATCTAAGTTCGTGGTGTATGATGGATTAAAAGCCATTTTGAGAGCGGGAAATATCGGGAAATAATTTATCTTCGATTCTTTATATTCTCTTTTGTTGACGAAAAATAAGAAAGGAAGGAAGACATCTATCGACCTATTGTTGCATCAGTTCAACGAGCACCATTTTTATGTACGTGTACATAATTCAAAAATAATTAATGTCAAAAAAAAAAACTACGACTAAAGTCACAGAAAAAAAAATCTCAACAGAAACCCCAAATTACCTGTTACTGTTTTAGTATACATAACAAATATCAACCCAGAAACATAAAATATAATTCCCCCAAACTAAACTAAACTCAGTGGCGTGCCAGCCCTTTTGAGGGCCATGGCCTACTGTGCCCATCCCAGTTTTCAAGACTGTGTGCCCAGGGTGCAGAAGCAGTAGTTACGGCCAAGTGGTCGGCCTGACGTGGAACCCCCAATGTTTAGTTCCCAAGTGTGCTTGGTTCATATTTTATCGACCGCACTGAAGGGATGGAAGGCTGAGTTGACCCTGCCCAGCCCTGGAATCGAACCCCGGACCTGTGGCATGGTAGCACGGAAGCATATCACTTAGCCACTAAGCTTAATAATTCCCCCAAACAATGACCAAAAAATCTAATACGGCGGTTATACACATGTTGCGCCTATGCTGATATGAACAAATACAAGAAAGATGTGGAATGTGTTAAAAGGAACTAAAATATTTCTATAAAAATTTCAACTGATCGAACAACAATGCATCAGACACCTGGATGAAAATAGTTTTTTGTGATCAACTCTTCAAGCTCCCTGGTGTCTGATGAGTTGCAATTTGCTTGTTTCTCATTACCTATACAGAACGCTTTTTAATTCTAAAGCAGCACATGCTTAGATATGTGGGACAATAGACATTGAATACAGGTTGTCCATAAAAGAACGTCAGTTATAAACTTCAATAGCATCAACTATAAGAGTTGAAGAGTGGTGGCTCATGGTCACAATATTAAAAACTTGAACAGTTTTAGATAAGCGCAGGCTCAAGTACTTTGTTGTTTTTTGGCTTAGAGCGATCGCATACAAAAAACTGCGACTCTGAGCGTAGAGCGTTTTGTGTTCTGCAATTTGATAAAAGTCAATCTGCAATTTCAGTTCAACGAATGTTTCGTATAACCCTTTATCTACTGCATTATGATCTGCAGTATTTTTTTTACATAGATAGTCTTCAGTGTAAATACATAGACAAACTAACGGAATTACATAAATAAAATGCTCAGTCTATAAGAATTTATTTCTTGCCACAAAGTATTTTAACTGTGAAAATAATTAAATACACTTTTTAAAAAAATATTTCTTCAATTAGTTTTCTAAGTTCTTAACAGACACATTAAAGAAAATCGGGGACTTAATTCTTGAATTTTACCACTTTTCTGAAGCGAAACTCTAAAAAGGGGAGCAAGCTGAACAAAATGGCAGTTCAAAACATAACATCGCTATCAAAACTATATTCATTTCCTCGCTAAAATACTCTTTATAGAACACTTGCTGATACGTATTCTGAAAAAGTGGAATTCAAAGAGTTCCTGCAAAGCACCATCAGAAAAAAAGGGGTAAAAATGGTTTCTGGATGGAATTTATAGAGAATGATACATATAAGTACCATCAGTAGAAAAAGGGTTAAAGTTTAGATGTGATCTCTTTTGTGGTAAAAACATCCGTCACTGGTGCAAGCAATTCGAAACAACCAAATGTGTTTGTTGTAGCACGGGACGACCAAAAGTGTGTGAACAGGATGTCGACCGGGTCAGAGTCTAAGCCTCTTACCTGCATACAGTGTAAAATAAAATGCGTTTAGTTGCCACCATTTTTGGTGTTACTGAACACCATTTTTGGTGTTACTGAACACGGTTTTTGGTGTTACGGAACATCATTTTTGGTGTTGAGTAACACCAAATTTGGTGGTGTCATTTTTGGTGTTACTGAACACCATTTTTGGTGTTACTGAACACGATTTTTGGTGTTACGGAACACCATTTTTGGTGTTTAGTAACACCAAATTTGGTGGTGTCATTTGCTGTTGTCATTTTTGGTGTTACTGAACACCATTTTTGGTGTTACTGAACACGATTTTTGGTGTTACGGAACACCATTTTTGGTGTTACTAAACACGATTTTTGGTGTTACGGAACACCATTTTTGGTGTTCAGTAAGTTTAAATAGAAAATTATTTATTTTTTTGATGTATTCAAAAACCTTTTAAGTGTCTGTCTAAAAACAACAGACAGTAGACTGCTTTTTTAGCATATGATGTTCGTTCACTCATCTACGCATCAAAAGTTCATTACGATTGCTCATGTATCCTATTTGCATAGAAGTGAGAAAATCGTAATGAAATTCCGATAAGAAACGGAGATAAAAAATGTCATGTGCAAACATTATACTGTCTATATTTTTTAGACAGACACATACAAAATTTAAAATATATCAAAAATGAACATTTTTTAACTTTACGCCAACTGACCACCAAGAACGGAAAGCACGTCTTGAGCTTCAGTCATCAAACACGACAGAGTTGAAGCTTTTAAGGAAAACACTCACACATGCGGGTCCATACAGGTTACAGTTAGTACAAGCTTTAAAGCTAGATGACTATGCTTCCATTGCACCGGAATTGTTAACCAAAGTGTGGGAAGAATTGGACTATAGTTTGCCGTGTATAAGTGTGCCGCGTGTCTAAAGGTGCACATGTTGAACATTTGTAGGAAACCCTCTGTTAGTTTACCTTCAATTTTTTGTATTATTTGTTGTAAATAGCCAAAATAAACTGCTATAATTTGACATCGAAACTGGGACATTATTTTATGGACACCCTGTGTAACGTTCTAACAGTTTTGATTTACATGTATAATTTTTGTCTTTGATATATTCGTTAATATATTTAAATATATATATATATATATATATATATATATATTATAATATATTAACATCGTAACTGCAAAATTCATAACTTATGTATCGAAAGGACGTTAGGCGCCTATATTAGTTGAAAGAATTGAATATGATTATTTATATAATAAAATTCTATTGAAACAGAAAATATTCAAAATGAAATGAATAATTTCAAATCTAGAAAATAAAACAAAGTTTAGAAACACAAAATAGCAATGAAAATTCCGTGCTTCAGGGTTACGTGACGTTTTTCAGGGTAACAACAGTTCCCGACACCAAAAAGAAATGAGCCTTTTGGGTAAAACAGCACACGCCATTTTGAATTGAAAAAAATATTTCTTATAAGCTTTAAACACGTGAATGCAAATTTTACTTCTGCTTTGTCCATAAAACGTTGATTTATTTTAACACAAAACAAATTCTTTAATTCCAAAAACGTTATTAAATATCGATGAAATATAAGGGACTATTATTTTGACCGAAAATGCACTCTTTTGTATTTTTACTAACGTAGGACATTGACTGCAATCTCGACATTTAGTTACAAAATTTAAATAATCAAGACTTTTGGCTGCGTAAATGTCGAAATAGAATAATATTTTTCTACTGGATTTCGTTTTAATGAATTGAAATGAATTATTTCAATTTATTAAAATGTAACTTTATACTTCCAACTAAAAATCAAGTAACCACGAATAACACCGCGAGAAAAGCAACTCTATAATTTCATAATTGAAGTTAATGAATCACATTTTTCATTTACGCTGGAAATTTAAGTAAATATTGCTATTTGCATAATTACGGGAAAAGTAATTGGATGATTTTTTTAAAAGTTAAGTTTGATTGCTTTATTCGTGCAATCGTATTTCAATAGATTTCCGTATTTCAATTCCATCAGTATGCAATAATGGGGATAAAAATTGTTGCTTTTATAACAACATTCTTCTAAGAGCAAAGAGATAAACAGTTTAAAACTCTGGAAATGTCCAGTGATTTATTATTTTTCTTGTGATCAGAACCATATTTACGAACGTGTCATTTTGTACTCGCAGGGCGGAAAAAATTATATTTCATTTAATTTTATATTTTTAATTAAAAAAGTGAGATTGTTTAAATTGCAATTAGCTCGTTGCCGGAGAACAATGGCTGCCTTAAATTAAGCTCCATAGAATCAACCGTTATATGCAAAAAAAAAAAACATTATAAGCTGGAGGACAAAAAAGTGAGGATCGTATTTGGGTAAATAAAATATTTGTATTAATTATTAAAACTTTAAAAATATTTCGTTTAAATCAGTAAAAAACGGGAGAACTTGTGTTTTAAAAGTACTTATTAGGCTTTAAAAAATCATGTCAAATTTTAATAGAGTGTTCGATGCGTTCATGTTACAAGGCTACTTTACCTCACTATTCCATTGTCATTAAACATTAAAAAGTAATATTTTCTTAAAGCTGGCTCAAGAACTCATGTTCTCTTTTTAAAAAGGTGAGGATCGCAAGAGAAAGAAATTTCTAGCGAAGATTAGTGCCGGTTTTGACACGTGCAAATAAAAAAAAAAGTGTTGGTTATGTCTTTAAAGTCAGGCAGGTGTCATTATAATTAATAGTTAGAAAATTCCGAATATTTTTTTTTTCCTTCGTTGAGCAAAAACTAGTTTTATATTTATAGATATATATTCATGCTTATGAACTTTAAACTACTGTAATTATCTGTGTATAGCCCGCGGGTTATATACGAAAAAACTCCTTTTTTTTACTATCTGCGGGCAATATAACGATGCGGGCAATACACGGAATTTAAAAAAAAAATATTATTAAAAAGAAAATTAAATTTATTGTTAAATTAAGAGAAATAAATGATAGGTTTCGAAACCATAATCCAATTTCACCCACTCTCTTAACTTCCTCATGCAAGCCTTTGCTTCCACACCAATTAAATCACACTAGGGGGAAGGACCAGGGCACAGGTTAATGTATAAACAAAATGAATTAACAAAATAACCATGCATAAACAAAATATGGTAAAATGTAAACATTTTCAATATAATTTTAAATGTCAAAAGTGTTCTGTAATTTAAAATTGTTACCTTATAAACAGTGTACCTTACAAAGTGTTGTCCATGTAATGTTTTTTTTTTTTTTTTTTGGTGGGGGTGCGGGTTATATAACGATGCGGGTTATACACCGAACTTGATTTTTTTTAGGAGGAATTTTTCTTCCTGCGGATAAACAGCGATGCGGGCTATTTACCGACATTTACGGTAATAAAATGCAGTAAGCATCTTGATTAATTAAACTGCGAAAAAGTCCGGAGGAAAATAGAACCCTTCAGAAAAAAGAACCTTTTCCCCGTAGTTCAGAAAACAAAGCACTACTTTATAGATTTCGTTTCTAATTTTTTTTTTGAGGTTTTAATGACATTTGTAAGCATAATAATATTAACTTCTTCAGACCCCAGAACTAAGCACAAACAATTTTTTGGTTCTCTGATTTAAAAAATGATTACAAAACAAAATAACTATTGTTTTTTTTAAATTTTAGTTAATAATTAGTTTAAATATTAATTAATCCCCAATTTCCATGTTTTCCATGTTTAAAACGAAGTAAACTATCTGTTGATTCATTTCAAAAACAATTGGGTGTTTTAGCTTTCAAATTGCACAAACAGTAGTTAGTAAACAGTATTTTAAAATGTACCCAATTGGGTACACTTGGAATGAAGAGGCTAATGATTATATGTGTACTTAATTTGTATGAAATGTTATTAAGTTTAACTACAAAGAAGGTAATTAGTATTAATAGAAAAACGTAATACTGATGAATTCCGAAAAAAATGACCCACGCTATTCTATCTTAAAAGTACAAGAGTTCACTTTAAACTTTTGACTAGAAGTAACTTTAAACTTTAACCAGCATCGGTGATTTCAATACAAAATGAAATCAATGAAACTTAAAAAATAAATTTTATTTGCTAATTTTAAACGTTTTAATAGAAATCAAAATGCACCATGTCACATCTCCCCTTGTCACAAAACACACCTCCCCTTGTCACAAAACACTTAAACCGCCCCTCCCCCTCAAAGCGTGACATCGTTCATGAATGACCCCCAAGTTCGAATTAACATATTTCTTGTGAATCTCATGAACGACGTTAAATCGCGGCAAAACAATATTTTTTTCTTTATTTTTTAAAATAAAGCAATAACAAATAGAAGTGATAATGGAACGGCCTGTATATTTTCTTTTCTAAAAATACTAGTAAATCATAAATATGCTTTATGTTTAAAATCTTCGCTTTTCAGTTTAACGCTTATCGCCGATAAATCTTATTTCATAACTTAAAAAAAAAGCAGAGGAAAAAAAAATAGCCAGCGTAACGTTTGACAAAATGCATAAGCTTCTGCTATCCGCATATATCTGGTTACTGCAGTAGGACCAAATCGATAAAGAAAACGACTTCGTTGAGATGTTGTTCGCGGTCTTGTTTCCAATCCAAAGAATGAAAAATTTTAATGGAGAGAACTTTACTGTTCTTTTTCCTACTCTCCCGAGGTCTCCAAGATTTATCTCACATACATTTTTCTTTCTTTCTTTCCAAGAAAATATGAGTACGCGAAAAAAATGGTTGCTTCCAGAATAAGTCTTCTGAGGGCTTAGAATGTGTAGCAACCGAAATAGGTTTTACAGGTAAAAGAAATTATTTGACGATTACATCTAGCGAAATGAAAAAGGTATAAAAAAACAAAGAATCAGTCGCTAGTTTCAAGTTCGTAAAAGTAAAAAGAAAATAAAACCGTGCAAAGGGTTTTAAGTTACACGGTTTTATTTTTTAAAAAAACTAAAAAAAATTCACCATGATTTGAGTATTTTAATATTCAAAACATCGTTGCATTATCCAAGCAAAGCTATCGTTTCCATTCCACAAATAATAATTCTGATAATTTCCTCACAGCCAAAATTATTATTTTTTTCCTGATTAACGTTAGAATAAAATATAAAACGGATGGAATATTGTATTGTCATCGAAGATAAGCTTGTGTGAAAGTTTGAAGATAATTTATGCAGTAAGAGTGGTCAAAAACCGCGTAAAAACTTCCGTGACAGATCAAGTTAAATAAAACCGTGTAATAAAAAATGATGAAATAAGGCTTAACACTTTACCGACCGGTAGCGGTTCGAACATACTATGCCCTTTCAGCGCATACCGACGGCCGGTCGGTATGCGCTGAGAACAAAACGTCGATTATTCGACGAACGTCGGTAAGCGCTGGGGAGCAAACGTCGAATAATCGACGGCCGTTCGGTATGCGCTGAGAACAAAACGTCGATTAATCGACGACCGGTCGGTAAAGTGTTAATATGCATCGTAAGAGTATCGTTAAAAATAAAGAATAGTCTAAAATAAAAGTAATGAAGTAAAGATTAAAAATTAAAAATTTGAAAGTATGGTTTTGAGATGGGGAAAATGTGTGTCTGTCGGTCGGTCTTCTCCCCGACCGACCCTTCGTAACTTTTGAAGGAACTGTCCGATTTGAAATATTATTTTTGCATGCGAAAGCTATCGGCGAGGACTTCTCATTTCCTTATGTTATTCTTTAATATTTTGATTCGAACAATGTATCGTTCAATTTTTGAACAGTAGAAAAAAAGTTATACGTTAGCACCTACAGGAAAATTTTAATTCTATATAAATCCGGATCTAAGTGACGGATTTGCTTGGAACAGACTTTTTTGGAAGGAACGTATGACGTAGGACAAATGCAAATACCACGTTCATCCAAAACTAAACTTGCCTATTTTCCCAAAATTTGGGTGGATCTGAAATTTTAAGGATATATCTGAATGAATCAAAAAATGATTGAATGATTGAGTAAATAAATATGTCTTAACCGTTTAAACCAGCCGTTTTTTAAGCACGTTTTTTTTCTTCTGAAAAACTAGTATAGTGAAAGTTATTCCTTGCAATTTCAAGTTGGGGGGGGGGGGGACTAGGGAGTGATAGCTCGGGTGAAATTTACATAGAGAAAATATATTATACAACTAAAGTGTAAACGGGTCTCAGATGGGCATTAAAAAATGTGGGGTATGGCTGTGTCATGGACACGGCCGTGTGTTGCACGTGAGTACGTTTTTGTAACGGGATATATATTTTAAATGAAATATTTTTATTTATCTATTTAGAATAAAAGCAAGGAAACAAATAATTATTGTGCTGCAATATAACTTTATTAATTATTAACTTTATACTTTTGGCTTTTCGACGCCTATAATCCGAGACTATTTATATTTTTTTATTCTAACACCTTATTATATTCGCTGTCACTACCTTAAACTAATGTTTTATATACAATCGATATATTTTGACGACAGCTGATGATTAAAACTTAAACGAACATCGCAGCTTCTACGGGTAAAAAGCTATAATAATTGCAAATTTCGATGGGCAGCAAAATAACCTCAACATGGCGGCGCTTCCCTCTTCACCCCCCGCGATGCCTCACTGTAATCGTAATGAATTCTTTGATCTTTTAGCTATCCAGTGGTATTATTCAATTTTGGATGTAGAGGATGGATTCCAAACTACAACGCCAAACTGTATCCCCAGATTTGGTTATGATTAGATTTTTCGGATTGCCCCCGTATGGTAGCAAATTTAAAGACGTATTCACATCAAAATAAAATGAAGCACGGGCATGGGCATACTTTCTTGCAACTTTCGCCCGTGTCAGAGACTGGCAAATAGAAGGGGTGGTAACAGGTAGAAGACGGGTGGTTAAGGTGACCGACTACCTTCGGAACAAATTTTTTTTAAAAATGCAATTTCTGCACATGTTTTATACTTTTTTGGTTAAATAATGATTTATGAACGTAAAAATACTTTTAAAAAATCTATATGTACTGTAGTTTTTGAATGAGTGGGTAAATTGAGGAAAATTTTAGTTAAATTTTATCAAAACGGTTAATACTGTAAAAGAAAAAAATATCGTTGCAATATTAATTATTTTCATCCATTAGTTACACATAACAATGATCTGCAAAATGAACTAAAATGAGAGAGAAGTATTAAAATTTATGAAAATTACAAGGAAAAATGTATGCTAATGCATCGTTTTTCCGAATTTTTTTAACATGCAATCCACATAAAAACCCTTGTATATAAAAAAGTATTTTATTTACATTAAAAATTGTAGTTCATATGATAGCTGATACTATTTAAAACAAACACTGAAAATTTTGTGAGAATACATTGATTATATTTTCAGATATCATGATAATGGTAAATGGGTTTTGCGAAAAAATAACTTTTGAGAAAATAGCAGTTGAAAGTTACTGTTCGTTCAAAAACAAGCTGGAACTACATGAGGAGTAGCAGACGATATGTTTTATAATAGCTATAACTTTTTTTTAAAGAACATAGAAGAAAAATTTAAACCGTTTTGGAAAGATAAAAGTTCAAAGTATAAGAAACGGAAATAAAACAAAATTCATCCTTGAGGTCAAAAATCGATGTTTTTAAGGTAGTCGGTCACCTTAAAAGGTATATTTGAAGTAATTGAATACTAAAGCTAAATAGGAAAGAGAGAAATAGATAGATAGATCAATAAATTTGATGCTGGTGTATACGGGAAAGTAGGTTCATATAATTCTAAACTCAACTACTTGTTAAGTATAGTTCTTTTATTGGTTTTTGAAGCAAAAAGTTTTAATTTAAATATGAATAAATTCTCATTTGCGTAAGAGAAATGTGCGTCTGATTTGAAATTTAAATAAAAATAAGTTGATTTTGAAGAACTTAATATACGGAAAAGAGATAATTATTGTTTACGTAATGATAATATTTTCTACTAGCGTATTTTGAAAGAAATGAATTATATAGTTTCATGCCTAAGCTCTACCTTTATTATATTAGATTTCAATTTTTTATTAGATCTTTATTAGATTCGAACATATTTCATTTTATTAGAATAACTTTATTAGCACGACAATAATATACATTGATTTCATAATTATGATTAAGTGTAGTATTAAGAATATAAATTTTAATATAGTGCAACCTGTGTATGTTGACCACGTGCGATGCAGCACTTTAGTGGTCAACTTAGACAGGTGGTCAACTTACAGAAGGGAATTCTTTTGTTATTTCTTACACTATGCATTTATTATTTATAACTAATTAAAATATAGCTTCATGTAATGACCCTACTTTAAAGTAGTGATTAGTTTTTTTTTTCACAATTATCTAAAATATCATTAAAGAAATGTAACCCGAATGACTTAAAGTGTATGCTATGCAACTTCAAAAATGAAGTACTTAGTTAAAATTAAGATACATATCACATTAATAATTTAAGTTACTTATATGATGCTAAAGATTTCCAAAATATATCTATTTTTCAAAATGGCTATATAAGATCAAAGTAAAAAGAAGAAACTTATTTAAAGAATAAAAGATAGTGCTCATAGTAGTCTTCAAATTTGGTCAACTTAAACAAAGACGTTTAGGCAAACTTTCTATTTATGTTTTATCCATGCAGACAAATACCGATCTAACATTATAGCATAAAAAAATATGCTGAAGAAGTCATTTTAGTTTTTTATCTTTGCAAAAATAGATAAACAAATAAATATAGAAATGATTAGGCTGTCAACTTACAGAGGGTTTTTTTATAATACTCCCATGCACCCAAATTTGGCGTCCATAAGTGATGAATATAGACAGGTGGTCACCTTAGGTGATCAAGTTAAAAAGCTTTCCCTGCATTATATAATATAGGGCTAATTCCGTTCCTGACAGAAGGGGTCAACTTAGACAGGTGGTCAAAGACAGGTGGTCAACTTAGACAGGTGGTAAACTTAGACGGGTGGTCAACTTAGGTGGTCAAGTTACAAAGCTTTCCCTGCATTATATAATATAAGGCTAATTCCGTTCCTGACAGAAGGGGTCAACTTAGACAGGTGGTCAAAGACAGGTGGTCAACTTAGACAGGTGGTAAACTTAGACGGGTGGTCAACTTAGGTGGTCAAGTTACAAAGGTTTCTCAACATTATATAATATAGGGCTCATTCCGTTCCTGACAAAAGTGGTCAACTTAGACAGGTGGTCAGCTTACAAAGGTGGTCAACTTTATTGGTTGTACTGTATAAGGTGGATATAATGTGAAGATTAATATCACAACACACTAAGTAAATTTAGTCTAAAAGTTAAAAGCATCACCGTTTATATCATACGCCAAGTTTAATATACAATTGTTTCATTCAGGTATTTGCTTCAAATATTTCGGCTAACCTGTTTGTAAATAGGAAAGGTTTGTATCACCGTTCCCAATGGTATAACGTCAATGGATATAACATCACTATTTAAAATAGTAATTAATACAGTGTTCGGTAATTCGACATTCCCTTTGGACTCTAATTATTCTCGAGCTGAAAATGATGGAATGATACTCGACTGGAAATAGTTTTAGAAAGATAAATGTACGCTGGGAAATGTTAGAATAAATCCCTTAAGGGCGGAAATACGTGAAAGAGCAATTTTTCAAGATTTTTTTTTAAGATATAAAGAATAAATATACTTTATTGAAATTTGGAGGTTATTTTAAAGATATATTGAAGAACATTCGCCGAAAATTTCAAAAAATTTTCTTGAAAACTCCCGGAGATATCGGCGCTGCACACTGTAAGTCGACACCCGGGTCGGCAATTTGCGTACATCCTGAAGGTCACAATTTTTATCTGAAATCAATTTTTTTAAAATATAATCTTTTTATAAGTGTCTCTTCTAGATAAACTATAATCATCACAACAACTTGAAAATTTCTATTTTTTTTAGAATTTGAAAATTAAGTACGATTTTTAACCGTTTTTTTTTTTTTTTTTGTTCTTTTTTTTACAATAAAAAGAGCAAAATAAAGATATGTTTAGTTCAACTAAAGCGTGTATATATAAAGAAAATGTGTGCTAAATTTGATAAGGATTGATCAAAAACTCTGCGAACTAGAGTGTACGCAAATTCGAAAAAGTAGTTTCGAGAAAAACGCGTTTGAAAAAAAGAGTGGTATTGAAGGTAAATTTAAGGCAGTAATGAATCATTTTTTTTAAAAATAATTATTGATACTAATACTTTTAGAAATTTCTATCCGAGGTCTCAATTGTTAAAAGAAATAAAAGGACATCTGCTAACGTTTTCTAAAAGACCCTTCAGGTCATTCATGAGGGACTACCTGCTCAACTGCTCCAAAAGGGGCGCTCGCTCAAATGCTTATAACTTTTAAACGACTTATAATTTTGCTTTGAAATTTTCAAGGTATATTATTAAATAGTTGTAGAATCGATTTATGAAGAAAAAAAAATTAATTTTTTGAGACCTTTACACGTATTCCCCCCCCCCCCCTTAAGGAAAGATCGCGTAATGAATAACCGTTCATACACTAAAAAAAAGGCATTTAGTGGCCACCAGCACCAAAAATGTTGTTTAGGAACACCAAGTTATTGAAATATAATTTCACGTTAAATTAAAGCACAAATGAGCATTAAAACGCAGACATATGTTTCGGGATTGCTTGGAATCGAAACATATGTCTGCGTTTTAATGCTCATTTGTGCTTTAATTTAACGTGAAATTATATTTCTATTACTTTGCACAAAGTTAAATTATTATTACCAAGTTATTGGTCTTACCGAGCGCCATTGTTGGGTTTTTGTAAAAATTATTCATTTTTTATATACAGTAAAACCTGTAAAGTTGACTATCTTTGTAAGTTGGTCGCCTGTCTTAGTTGACCGCTTTTGCCAGGAACGGAATTAGTCCTATATTATATAATGTAGGGAAACCTTTGTAACTTGACCACCTCATTTGACAGCCTGTCTAAATTGACCACTTATGTACGCCAAATTTGAGTGGGAGTCTTATAAAAAAAAAACCTTTGTAAGTTGACTGACAAAATAATACTACATTTAGTTGTTTATCTATTTTTGCAGAGATAAAAAAACCTAAATAATTTTTCCAGAATATTTTTTATGCTGTAATGTTTGAACAGTATTTGTCTAGATGAGGAAACATCAATATAAAGTTCGCCTAAATCCCTTAGTAAGTTAACCATATGGCAAAACGACAATGAGCACTCTTTTATTCTTTAAATAAGTTTCTTATTTTTTCTTCGATCAGTTAACCAAATGGGAAAACGACTATGAGCACTCTTTTATTCTTTAAATAAGTTTCTTATTTTTTCTTCGATCAGTTAACCAAATGGGAAAACGACTATGAGCACTGTTTTATTCTTAAATAAGTTTCTTATTTTTTCTTCGATCAGTTAACCAATGGGAAAACGACTATGAGCACTCTTTTATTCTTTAAATAAGTTCCTTATTTTTCTTCGATCAGTTAACCAATGGGAAAACGACAATTAGCACTCTTTTATTCTTTAAATAAGTTTTTTATTTTCTGCCAGTTAACCAAAAATATGATTTTTAACCTTTAAATAAGGATAAACTTGACTATTAAAACATTTTATTTTTTTAATAAGCTTATTTTTTCTTGATCATTTAAATATGAGGCACTGTTTAAATAAGTTTCTTATTTTTTCTTCGATCAGTTAACCGAATGGGAAAACGACTATGAGCACTCTTTTATTCTTTAAATAAGTTCCTTACTTTTTCTTCGATCAGTTAACCATATGGGAAAACGACAATGAGCACTCTTTTATTCTTTAAATAAGTTTATTTATTTGATCTAGCCATTTTAAAAAAATATGTATTTTTAGGAAACCTTTACAATCAAATAACTTACATAATTAAAAAGACATTTATATTTATTTTAACTAAGTGCTTTAATTTTGAAGTTGTATAGGATGCATTGTAAGTCATGCAGGTTACTACTTTTAAAGCAAGGTTAATACATGAAGTTCTATTTTAATGAGCTACAAATGAAGAAACGCTTAGTGCATGAAATGATTAAAAATTAAATAATTATTAAATCGCCAAAATTGTTTTAAGTTACATGGTTTTATTTAAATTCAAAACATCGTTGCATTATCCAAACAAAACTATTGTTGCCAAACGGCAAATGATAATGCTGATCATTTCCTCAGAGCCAAAATTATTTTGTTTTTCTAATTAACGTTATAATAAATTATAAAATGGATGGATTAGAGTATTGTCATCGAAGATAAGCTTGTGTGGAAATTTTGAAGATAATTTATGCAGTAATAGTTGTCGAAAACCGCCTTACGAAATTCCGCCACAAGTCAAGTTAAATAAAACCATGTAAAAAAACAAAAACCATGTAAAAAACCCAAAAATATCCACCCTCTATAAGTTGATGACCTGTCTAAGTTGAGCACTAAAGTGCTACACCGCAAGTAGTCAACTTACACTAATTTCACTGTATTTTAAATCCTTTTTAGTGTCTGTCTAAGAAATACAGACAGCAGAATGTTTTTGGGCATATGCACTCTCAGAAATGGAATCCTCATTTTCGACGATTCTTAAATCGTCAAGAAAATTTCGTCATTTATAACGATTCTTTCCTCGCGCGATCACGTGAATTTCATTCTACAGCATATGACTTTCAGCCTGATTCTCGTCCGTATCGAATCACCTTCGCTATCGTTTTTAACAAAACACGTGAGAAGATCACATTCGGATCTCCATTCAGATATCAAGTTCGTCACACGTGACGGGTTGGAAACGATGCCGAAAATTCGAGCGTAAAAGAATCAGGCTGCTGCTCTTGGCCGAAAAAGTCCTGTATTTGAAACTCCATTTCTCCATTCTACAGGTGCATTTTTAAAGATTCTTTAATCGGTTAAGAAAATTTCGTCATTTACAACGATTCTTTCCTCGCGCGATCACGTGACTTAAAAAAGTTACTACACAAACTTCGGCACTTTGACGAAAAGTTTACTCGGATCAGTTTCCATGAAGCCATTTCGTCAAATACGACGAAAGTTTCGTGAGATTTGAGCATGAGTTACTGAGAGTGTGATGTTCGTTAGCTCATTTACGTATCAAAAGTTCATTACGATTACTCATTTATTGTATTTTTAAAGAAATGAGCAATCGTAATGAAATTTCGGTATGTTACTGAGTTAACACATTTCATGTGCTAAGAAATATTACACAGTCTATATTTTTAAGACGGATAGACAAAAAAATTTAAAATATGTCAAAAATGAATAATTTACAACTTTACATCAACGGAACAGCAAAAATAGGGTTCAGTAACACGAAAATTGGTGGCAATAAAACGCAAAATTTTTAGTGTTACAGACCACCATTTTGAACAAAAAAAATAGGCTAGATAAAAACTTTTGTAATCATGAATCAATTACAAATATAAATGTCCCAGAATTAGCAACAGTTCCAATAGGAAGTAGCACATGGTGTAATGGTAATTAGGCTCATAATTTTGCACCGACTTCTAAAACTATTCTTAAAAGTCACATCGATGTTGTTTAAAAAATACATTTTTCACTTTTTAGCGTTTATTACAATTTGAAGTCTGTTCTATTTTTTCCAAAAAATATTTTATTTTATTCTTTTTAGCGTAAATACTTTTTTTATATAAATGCTCTATTTTTAAAGAATCTATATCAAGTTAGGGCAAAGGTTATCTGAATGAATGACACTAAAAACTAATCATTTGTATGACAAATTCCATTTTGAGGTCGATTTTAGCAAACAAACTGATTGGATTTAATTTTTGCCTCAGTCAAAATCTTGCTGTAATTGCATTTATTATTATAGCACAATGGCAACAAAAACTTTTTTAACAATGACTTTTATATTTATTAATAGTTTTCACAACAAAGAAAAATCAATCAAAGCCTTTCCAATTAAAATAAAAAATACTTATTTTTCACCCGCAATGTTTTTTTCTGAAAAGCAAATGTAATCAGATTGATGTACGATTTTTGAGTTAGACGACCCTCTATCGATTAAAGAAAAAATCGTCAAAATCGGTTCATTTAGTCGAAAGTTATGGATGATAAAATATTTTTTGGAACCGACTTCAAAAAGAGAACCGACTTCAAACTAGAAACTGCACTAAATAGTAAAAAATAATATTATCCTTTAAACAACTTCGATACGACTTTTAAACATAATTTTTGAAGTCTGTGCAAAATTATGAAAGTCTAATTATAATTACATCATGCGTTATTTTACACTGAAACTGTTGCAAACTCTACGCTATTTACATTTGTAATTGGTTCATAGTTACAAAAGGAATCATGCATCAAAATTCATCATAATTTTGCTCCGACTTCAAAAATCACGTTTAAAAGTCGTATCGAAGTTCTTTAAAGGATAATATTATTTTTTACTTTTTAGCGCAATTTATAGTTTGAAGTCGGTTCTCTTTTTTCCAAAAAATATTTTATTTTATTCTTTTTAGTGTAAATACATTTTTATATAAATGCTCTATTTTTAAAACATACATATCCAAAGGGAAACCTTTGAGAGAATGACACTAGAAACTAACCGTTTGTAAGATAAATTTTGTTTTAAAATCGATTCTTAAGGGTCACTAGAGCAAGCAAACTAACTGGATTTAATTTCTTCTTCAGAAAAGCCTTCAGTCTATTTCTTGTTATAATTGCTTTTAATATTACATCTTAATGGCAACAAACTCTTTTTTAACAAAGAGTTTCGTTTTTATTAACAACTTTCCCAACAAAGAAAAATCGAGCCTAGCCTTTCCAATTAAAATGAAAAAATTCTTACTTTTTACCCATAACGTTTTTTCTAAAAAACAGGTGTAGTCAATCTGATGTGCGATATTTGAATTAGACGACCCTCTATCGATCAAAGAAAAATAATCAAAATCGGCTCATTTAGTCAAAATTTATGGATGAAAAAGCAAAAAAATTACCACATTTCAGCCCATAACTTTTTTTTAAACGAATATGGTTATAGGAAACCACCCTCGATTGATTAAAAAAAAATCATGAAAATCGGTTCATCCGGTGAGAAGTTATGACTGGACAAACAAACAAAAAAGAGACATACAATGTGAATGTATAACCTCCTTCCTTTGTGAAGTCGGTTAAAAAAAGAAAAACGACAAGATTTAACCATAAAAAAACTATAACTAACAGAAAGAAATTGAGATTACCCATCTGCATTTGTTCTCTGGTAGGTACATTATATAAATAAATTTTAACATATTTTACGACACAGCTAGCCTTACTCATTGCTTAAAATCATTGAAAATAATAATATTCTATCTTACGGATTCGCACGCTGCAGGATCAATTCATTCTTCATATTTTTCTCGCTTCTAAATCAGTTTACGGTTTCCAGTAATAAATCTCTTTTCAAGACGCAAAGCATTTTATTTTTACTTAAACCTTATATACTATTTACGACATCACAAAACAAGGACAGACATTTCTACAAAACTCAATTCAGCATTCGTTTCTTTTTCTACGTGTCGTTGCCACTCAAAAACGGCAAGCAACACAAATATAAATAAATAACGAATAGAATTTATTTTAAGTCAATCCTGTATATGTCGCGCCCTCTATTGGGGACGTGATGACGCAATATTTATGCCTCGACGCACAGGAATAATTTAAAAGGAAAAAAAAAAAGAAGGGGTATAGGAAATTCAGATTTATTTTTAATGGATATTCAGTTGTAAGATAAATAAATAGCTGAAAACTGGCGAGGAATTTACTGTACGGTAACCCTTGGCGCCTTTTCTAAAAAAGTCGCCAAATATAAGAGTCAAAACGCTGTCTGAAAGAAAAAAAACACATTAGGGTTGCAGCAAAACGGATTTCGCGCTGGGCACGGCAGGCTTCTAGATTTGGCGAACACTCATGAGATACCGTATAGTAAATTTTAGCCTTACTTATAGATAATGATAGCTTCATTGTAATGAATTAGTTTGCCGGTGAAAAATGATGTCAACAAAAACATGGTTGAAATTTATGTAGCTTACATGTTTACGGTTTTTTAAAGCTTTTCAGGACTAAAGTCTGCAAGATAATTACTGTTTTTTTTTTCACTGCAAAATAAGTTCTTTAATAATCCCACCTAAATGTTTATACGTTGAAACAGGTACATCGACCTTTTTTAAAAAAATTGCTCTTGACAGAGATCTAGAGCAGCCCCCTTTTTTTTTGAGTTGCTCCGCTGCAGCTCTGCTCCGACTACTAAATTTTTGCTCTGGCTCCGATCCAGTCCACCCCCCCCCCCCCCCCCCCGCTCCGAATGAGTTTAATTGATTACTGTATTTATCTATTTTTTTAGTCAATTCATTTTCTTTACACGATAAAAAAAGTAAAAGTCGGCTCAGTGGATCACAAATAATTTCTTTGCTACGGCTACCTTCCGGTCTGGAGCAAAAATCTCGTTGCTCAATGCTCCACACTCCTGCTGAGCGCTCCGCTTTAGATCCCTGGCCTTTGAAAAATAGAAAACGGAAAAGTATAGAAAATATATCTTAATGTAAAAGCGTTTCCCACACACAGCTCACACTTACGCTCAAATTGGAGCGTAAATAATTTAACCCTGTGTGTGCTTGTTTGTCGCCGATAGCGACGAAAACTGCATCGTGCTGCCATCTACACAATTGTTTCTATAATAAAAACGACTAATAATCAAAACATTTATATAGCATTTTGAGCGAGACATAGCTAAATTTGCAATTTCCGTTACAAATTAATGTAAACGCGAATTTAATTTATTCCTTCTTTCTTTGTTTTAATTTATTTATCGTCTGCGCTCTTTTTGCCAGTTTCGTTAAAACTATTGCTTTGACGATGATTATGTTGGGCAGAAATGAATATTTTTCACAAACAATTTGATTATATGGTAAATAATATTTTCATTTTACAGATTCTTATAACTTTTTTTTTTTTCAGTAAGAATATTTTTTCCGAAATTATATGTTTATTATTTAATCATTAAACTTTACTGTTCTACCTGATAAATATCTCTTTGATTTAACGTGCATTTCCGGTTACTGGGATAATTGTGTATTTATAATATCTAGAACAACGGTCATTTCGCATGACCTCCGGGCTTACTAGTTTTATATAATCCCCCTCCCCCATAGAGAAATTTAAGATAATTGAAATTTTTTATCTAATCTAAGAGACTTTACCTCAAAAAATACAAGCAAATTTGAGTTCACTTGTGTAAAATTGTGTCGGTGGCAGGTTGTACGTTGACATTTTCCCTGATTATAGATTTCTAAAATGTCTAACGGATCGCACTTCTCAACACGTTGACTGCCGACACAATGACTGCCAGCGCAGTGTGCAGTTTTATGGACCTCTTAACGATAGTTTAATTTAATCATATCATATTGTTCAAAACATCTTATTGAGCAAAAAATAACAAACTTTCTATAAATATATTGAAAAATGGAAATAAGTCGGCAACACCGATACAACTTGCAGTTTGGTCTTTCAGGAAGTTCACCTACTACGAGTTCAACGTGATAAGCAAAACGAGCTTTCGTAGTGACATTGTTATTTCTAAATGATTTCATCTAATCATTTTATGTCATTCATGTGCTTTCCTGTGCATTTTTTTTCCTCGAAACTTAAATTTAATCAATAAAATATGAACTTTCATGAAAAATCAAGAATCCAATTCTAGGGCGAACACAATTCAGGCACTTAGAAGCAAAGGGGTGTAAGTGACCAAAATGAACATTTTGAGATAGCTAGTGCAATAGATAAATTAAACACCCTTCTGTTTTGGGGAAAAGAGATTTTAGCGGTAGCTTTGACAGGATACTGCAAAAATAGCGTAGTTTAAAAAAAATACTACATAAAAGCTGCATTCCGTTTGGTGGCAAAGGGATGCAAGTGCACTTTTACATCTGTTTGCCTCTAAATAAAATTATTTGATTTTTATTAGTTAGTTTAAATACGCAATGCAGATGATCTATTTACGAAACTTAAAGCGGAAAAGAAGAAAAAAAATAGGAAAAGAATTCCGAATCGTTGAATATTAATGATAACAAGAAGTTCCGTCTAGAACTATACGAGCCTACTTTCCCGTATACACCAAATTCAAATTTATAATCTAGCTATCTCTTTCTCTCTCTTTATTATTTATCTTTAGTTCTAATTATTGAAAATATACCTTTTTCAACGGATAATACATATTCATTCACTCACTCATTCATTCTTTCATTTATTCAGCCATGCATTTATTCATTCATTCGTTACCTCATTCAAGTGTTTATTCATTCATTTACGCATTCATGTATTTATTCACTCATTTATTTATATTTTCATTTATTCAATAATTTATTCATTCATTCTTTTCCTCATTCATTTATTCATTGATTTATTCTTTCACTCTTTCATTTATTCATTCATTCATTATTTCACTCATTGAGTCACTGAGAAATATCCTTGAAAATCCCGATCAAAAAATTTCATAGCAAAATAGGCTCGTACGTTCTGGATAAACTTTCTATTTCTACATGTTCTACGTTATAAGAGCTTTCCGATAAAGTTTGTTCCAAGCAAATCGGTCCGTTAGATCAGGATTTATATAGGGTTGAAATTTCCCCGTAAGCTCTGTGTTAATTTTTTGAACTGTTCAAAAATGAACAAAAACTGTTCAAATCAATATTTCACGCCGAGAACTCCTTTCAATAAGCTTTCAATAGGAACTTGGCTCTTGTGCCCAGAGTTTACAGAATTTGCTTCAATTTTGTCCATAGGCGCTAATGTTAAAATTTTTTGAACTGTTCAAAATTGAACAAAAAATTGTTCAAATCAAAAAGTGAAATATAGAAATGAGATGTCCTCGCCGAGATCTTTCGAATGCAAAAAGAATTTTTCCAATCGGACAATTCGTTCAAAAGTTATTAGGGGGGGACAGACCGACAGACCGACAGACAGACAGACCGACAGACAGACCGACAGACAGACCGACAGACAGACCGACCGACAGACAGACCGACAGACAGACCGACAGACAGACAGACCGACAGACCGACAGACACACTTTTTCCCCATCTCAATACCCTACTTTCAAATTTTTTATTTTTCAATCTTTATTTAATTACTTCACTTATTTTTGACTTTTCTTGATTTTTAACGATATTTTCACGATACATTAAGCCTTCTTTCATGCTTTATTATTATTTTTTTTTACTTTTACGGGAAAGTAGGCTAAAAACAAGACTTAAAATCGTCTGCAGATCTTATTTTTGTCATGTTTTGTTTTCGGCAATTTGTCTAATGGCAATGATTTTTAGTTTGATAAATATAATTATTCGAAATTTATATTATGCAGTTTTTAATAAAGTTTATATTACTAACAACTTATCTTTATTACTGTGTAAATTAGCAAAATGAACAAAACACGGTTTTCATTTAGTGGCGAAAAGGTGTAAGTTAACTAGTTGGAAGCAAAGGGGTGTAAGTAAAAATAAGCTATTTTTTAAAAAAATCCTTCGCCAAATCTAATCATCAGAAACACTTCACCACTCCATACTTAAACTAACACATACATATAGGACTCGAAAATAAAAAAAAAATATATATATACATGAAGAACCTCTAGAGTTTAGTGTAGGAATTAATTTTCAAACGAGTTTTACTCAAAATGATACTTTAGTCACTTTGCTTCTTACCACCTCAATTTTGGTTTTTAATAAATTTGCTGCTTGTAAGAATAACTGCATTGGAAATACGAATTTTTTTTATACCAACAATCCGAATTCTTTTTCTATACTACTATAGTATAATATGTCTGGCACATTGCCAAGAATAATCCGTTCGTGTTGTACGGAAGAACTCCTGGTGTGAGGAATGTGCAGTGTTTGTTTGTTTACCGTTCTTCCGAACTGATGCTATATGCCAGTTTATAATTTCAGTTGCTTTCGACAAACGGAGAAGTAAACATTTTGATTCGCGTACTAAACAAACACCTGCAAAACGAATTTCCCCAAACTCGAATGGGTTGGTTGTTTTTGACCATGCACAGAAGTACCCAAATGTCAAAATTCCGCGGACCAACTGCAGACATGCAAGTTGTGGTAATGAAGAATGTAACAATATACATTTATTTCATACCACTAATGCAAGACCAAAACGAAAGCATGTATTCACATAAAAAATAAAAACAAACATGAAAAAATAATGCACGGAGCAATTATTTGACAGATTTAAAAACAATAATGTTTATTACATCATCTGATATTTCTAAACCTTGAAGCGTGCTTTGCTAAAGGCAAGTTCAAAATAACGCAGAAAAGCGAATAAATCTTAGCAGACCCTATTGACTTATCATGTTTTGATTCTTCCGGCGATTGACAAACGTTCCCTTTGTTATTGATAAATGTCTTTCAACCCATCCTTAACATCTGCTTTATTCTGACATATTAACGGATTACTCGTCGGAAAGCTCTTTAATATTAAATGCATGTGTATGGAAAGACAGTTTGGTAGCATATACGGGTTCCGTTGACATATAGTTTGGTTAAAATGTTATTTTTTTAATAGCAATATATATTTATAAATATGAAATTGTTATTTTAATTGCATTAACTAGCTCCAATTGCCTATTCTACATATAATTAATCTTTGATTTATTTGGAAAATGGTGTATGTTTTGTTTCACTTGAAATTCATTTCAGAAATTTATCCCTTGCCATACTTTAACGAGTCTGACTCGTGATGAAGATTTTAACACAAACATGAATATCACGAGTCAGACTCGTGAAGAGATAGTCACGTGGACATATTTTATGATTGGACTTTTTGTATATAGAATTCTATATTTTTAGGCATCGCATTAGTACATTCCTGAGGACGAAATTACACTTGAAGACGCCTCAATTTTCATTGAAATATTGTTCGTTCGTAGTAACTTAATTATTGTTTGTTCATAACAAATTTATAATAAATTTATATTATCTGTAAAAGGAAAAGGATTAAAGTTTACTACCTCAATAGCAGTAATGCGTAAAACTAAATACACATCAGGTATCACTGGTGTTTACATTTTGGTTCGTATTGCGACATTTCTCGAGCATCAGTGCTGCGTGTTTACTGCGTTTTGACGACTACCGATTACGCCCGAGTTTGGTCGTGCTAAATGGTACGGCAAGGGGTTCACTTTCTTAAAGCATGGGAAACCGCGCGCGCCGCGCGTCCAGTCTTTAATATTCGCCCAAAGATTCTTAGTGGATGATCGAAAATTAACTGAGCCAATAAAATTTAACTGGCTCCAGAGCCCTCTGGTGTATTGTTTTGGAAGCACGCAGAATAAGGTGTGACATTATGATGTAGCAACGTGCTGTTTTTTTTATGCTGGAAGTCGGGCTACGTTGTATAAAAGTATATATTTTTTTCAGACCATAAATTGATTTACCATACATTATTACCTTATTTTCCCAATATTCATTGTCTTCAAATATTAAATTCAGTTATTGTACGCTAAGTATAAAAATGTGAAAATCCTGGAAGATTACAAAATGGAGTAAGCTAAATGGAGCTTTGAAGATCGCATTCCCATAAAAGGTAAAACAGCGGGCACTGCTTAAAGTTGAGGTCGCTGAAAATCCGCTGTTGGCAACATGGACTTCTACAATATGAACTAAATTAATCACAACTTTATTTTCACGTAATACGATTTAAATTCCTGTAAAATTCTCGAATAGGAACATGCTAATTTGCATAAGCGGATAAAGAGATTAACTGAATTACATGAGGATAAGCGGTAATGAGATAATCCGTTGGAATGCTCATTTCACACAATTAATGAAGCAAAATATATTGCTGTTTTTAATAGGAATGAAAGAAGCCCCAGAACTGTTATGCATTTACTCTAAGAAGTATTTTAGTAAAGGAATGAAAGTACGAAATATAATGAAGTTTAATTGAACTTTTCAAAAAATTAGATATCTATTTAAAAGTTTGATTTTCAAGAAGAGAAAAGTTTACTTTAGTGCAATATGCACTCTTTTTATAGTTAACAAGAAGTTCCGTCTAGAACTATACGAGCCCTACTTTCCCGTATACACCACATTCAAAATTTATAATCTAGCTATCTCTTCCTTTCTTGTTTAGCTTTAGTTCTTAATTGCTTCAAATATACATTTTTCAATGGTTTATACTTCATTTACTCATTCATTTATTCACTCATTCGAAAATATCCTTAAAAATCCATATCGGACAGTTTCGCGGGAAATAGGTTTGTTTAGTTCTACGTTAGCTTCGTATCTGTACATGTTCAACGTCAACTTTTCGGTAAAGTTTGTTCCAAGCAAACCGGTTTGTTAGAACAGGACTTATATAGGAATAATATTTTCCCGTAAGCGCTAATGTTAATTTCTTTTGAGCTGTTCAAAATTGAACAAAAATGGTTCAAATCAAAAAAAAATATTCCCCGTTGAGAGCTACATCGAATAAGCTTGTTCAAAGGAATTTGGATCATATGCCAAGAGTTTGCTTAATTTGCTTCATTTTTGTCCATAGACACTAATGTTAGGATTTTTCAACTGTACAAAATTGAGCAAAAAAGTGTTCAAATCAAAAAAATAGGATATGGAAATGGGATGTGCTTGCCGCGATTTTTTGAAATCAATTCAATGATTAATGCAACCAGTCGCTTATTGTCAACGAAGAATGAACTACGGTAAGACAGGGTAATGATAAACACAAGGGGCATTGCAATTTTTAAGATGTGCTTTTTTAATGTTCTTAATCTAAAAAATTCAGAAAATAAATGACGATTTAGTTACATTATTATTTTTTACTAACACAATAAACTTAGGGTTGAAACGAATTCTTTCGAAATTTTTAGAGCATTCTCCAACTATTTAAAATTATAGAGCCTATTAAAGGTTAATGAGAATTTAATATACTTGAAATTTTCCAAACTATTTTGTCCTTTTCCTCACTACTACTTCAAAAAATATTTCATTAGATTTGAGTGAAAAGTTGCGCAATAATGGGTTAGCTGTCTTGTTACTAAAAAAATTATCGAACGCAAAGTTACATTTTTAAACAGCTCTAGCAATTAAATATGTAATAAAATCTTTCTAAATCTGAAATTTCCACAACGATCTTTTAAATTATATGTTACGAAATTCAACAAATACTAAACGTATAATTACATGCCTTCTCCACATATTTTATTTCTTTCCAACACGCATTTAATCATTCACTGTTACATTTTCAAATGGATGTTAAAAATTGCAGCACAAAAATGCAAACGGGCAAAATAATGGAAAACAAGCGTGTTCTGCAATGCAAATGATGTACGAAGTCAAAGCTGTGTGCAAAATTGCGATAAATAATCGTAATCGATTTCATGCTACAGCAAAGACGTCTCTACGGCTACCGGCCAGAATAATGTGCACACATATGAAACTTTTAATGAAAGGACTCGGGAGTAGTGTATCATTTCCTTCTTTCAGAGAGACCTCTTACGTCACGGAATAAGCAAAGAGTAATGATCTGGGCTATTTAAGCTCATCCGAAACGTCATTTATTTATGTGTCGCTTATGTATATTATATATATATATATATGTGTGTGTGTGTGTGTGTGTGTAGATATTTTCCCATCTAACTAAAAAAGAATGACTAAATTACTGAACTATATATCGGTGGATTCATAGTTTTTAATTACGGTGCGACACGGAGCGCGGAAGCGGATTGATTCAGATAGAGTGATGCAACAAGGAATGATGTTTGATGTTTTTGTTTTTCAAATAGGGCTGCGTATGATCACTAACCTTTACAGACCTAGTGCTTTCCCCGGAAATCAGCACATATTCTTTCAAATAGCACCATTATCGGCTTACGCCATTACCACTTTGAGAGTTTTGACGCTCATTTTCCCCCTAGAGGGCGGCACCTGAGCTCTAAATGATGCGAAATTGCACTAGGAATTTACGTCAGCGGAACGAGTATCTAAACCAAACGGATATTCGAGGGCTCTTTAACATGCTGCATAAACATACGACATGGGCGCTGTCAATTTTCTACTACTTGAAAATATACTGACTTGGGCAAAATTTGATCCTGCGAACTTGGGCGTACGAGGCCAAAGCCTTACCACTAAGCCTCCCTGGCGGCATGTTTGATGATGTTGTAGTTTGTAGGGTGGTGCGGTCCTCCCCGGGTGACATCCAATATATATATATATATAAACTTAGGAAAAATTAATGTATAATAAATTGCGCAGTTTTTGCGTCATAATTTCAGCTATAATTTAATATATTAGTACGTTCATTATAACAATGCGTAAAAAATCAGCTTTGCATTTATATTTGTTATTTTATTAACCGTTCAGAATAAAACGCATGCTTTTTCACAGAATCAAAATGCCTGAAGTCGGGCTTTCATTGTTGCATGATCTGTTTTTCGTTATTTTCTGGAGCCTTTTGTATCGAACTGTTCTTTGGGAAAAGAGACATCGGAAGAGAAATTAAAAATAAATAATTAAATTTAAAATGTTTCTCAACTACCAGATGTAGTGTAATATCAGTTTGAAACAGGGATCTGGCTCTGCCACGCAAATCCCCGCAGCAGGCCACGCCCCCAAGTAAGACACGCCCCTTAGCAGACACGAGGATCCCCGTAGCAGTTGCTCCGCTTCCGATTAAGACTTCTGAAAATTAGCTCTGTCTCCACTCCATGCTCCGAATAACTTCAATAGATTGTATTATTGATCCCTTTTATTTATTTTTTATGATAAGAAATTAAAATTATATTAAAAATCGGAGCAGTGAAGCATAACAAATCCCTTTGCTCCGGCTTCACTCCGAGCGAAATCTCGTTGCTCCACTGATCCGCGTTCCACTCGAGTTCCCTAGTTTAAAATAACTAGTATAATGAAAAAATCCTCTGCAATAAATGTGAGAAAAGAGCTTAAAAGAATATTTTTTTTAATCGTCAAAAAATGTGAGCTACAATGTTTACATTATTTATTTATTTATTTTTTTGCATGCATTAATAAGGTAAGAGCGACATTCAAATAACTGAGCAGTGATTTCATCGTTACAATAATGCAGTAATTCTATATATATATATATATATATTTTTTTTTTTTTTTTGTCGCGGCACACTTAACAATTTCAAAATTTGGTATCACGCACAAAAAAAAATAAATAAATAAATAAATAAATAAAAAAACATTAAACGGTTGTTTACTTACCTATATTACACTGTGTAAAATAGTTTATGATAATGATTTTGAATGAAAAATAATATATGTATTACAAAAGCAACATCCGTTTATTAAGGGAATTATTACAAGGTAATAGTAAGAATACTTTCAACCAGAAATTTGACCTTGATATATTTGATAATTTCATTTTTATTTGGTTGTATTCTTCCGAATATTTTAAAATTAAATCTCGATTATTAAAAAGCAATTATAATTTTTACTCTATATACATTTCTAAATTTTGGCGGCGCACAAAAGTGGCGCGGCACAGTGGTTGATAATCACTGTAATAATGCATATGACGCAAGAAACTCAACTAAAGTAAGTATAACTAATAATACTATTTATACAAACTGAAACATCTTTTATGAGATATTTTACAGATAAACATAATGAATTACAATAAAACATTTTCTTAAGATTTTCTTCACAAAAGCTCCATTTCGTAGCTATCTCATCTTCAAGATTAGAAACTCTTTTCATGACTCGATAGAAAGTTCTTCTACCAAAACATCAAAAGTTTTTTTTCTTTTTTTTAAAATCAAATCATTTAACAAACGAATTTTTTTATTCTGATCTCACAGACTAATTACGGAGGAGTATTTTTCTGGGTTAGGAATAAGAAAATAGATCAAGAGACTCCGACTACTTCGAATTGTATCTTAATGACGCGACTTTTATATGCCAGGGAGTTTTCATTACGCAAATCTGAACACTTCAAAGCGCGTCGCTCTTTTTCCAAAAAAAAAAGCATTGAATTTAATCTGGGAGTCAAAGGAATAAAATGGAATTTAAAAAGGAAAATTATTTTAAAAATGAATGCTTGAAATCTCTGTGGCTTAAGTATTTGTATACAAATTCATTGCTACTTTATTTATTTCTATTTTCATCGTAGCATAAAACCAACCACATTTGAATAAATTAGAACGTTTATAATGTAGTTCGGATAAAATAAAACATTAATATGTTTAATACTGCAACATTTAGTATGTTCCTTTATAGTCTTGTTGCCTTTTTTATTCCTTTCATAATTTTCGTAGTAACATGTTTAAAAATGCACGAAAGTTTTTCTTCCAGTATAAATGAACAAGATAATAAATTATTATATTGAAAACAATTTCAGAGATCTGGATTGGATCATTTGTTCCTCTTTTTTTTTACTTTGATGACATTGACTCTATACAAGTAGCTTCGACGCGAGGTTTGGATGTAGTCCCACAATGTGAGCTGGACAAGGCAATCGAATCATTGTTAAACCACTGTAACAAATCGCTTATAGAAAAAAACAGTGTCATATCTGAAAAAAAAAAAATTTTTTTTTGGTTTTTATATCAAAATTTTCAGATTTTTGCGCTTTTTAGCCTATTTTCCCGTAAAAATAAAAAAAATAATAATAAAGCATGAAAGAAGGCTTAATGTATCGTGAAAATATCATTAAAAGTCAAGAAAAGTCAAAAATAAGTTAAGTACTTAAATAAAGATTGAAAAATAAAAAAATTGAAAGTAGGGTTTTGAGATGGGGGAAAAAGTGTGTCTGTCTGTCTGTCGGTCTGTCCCCCCCCACCCCCTAATAACTTTTGAACGAATTGTCCGATTCGAAAAATTATTTTTGCATTCGAAAGATCTCGGCGAGGACATCTCATTTTCATATTTTACTTTTTGATTTGAACAATTTTTTGTTCAATTTTGTACAGTTCAAAAAATTTTAACATTATCGCCTATGGGTGAAAATGAAGCAGATTATGTAAACTTTGGGTACAAGATCCAAGTTCCCATGAACAAGCTCACTTAAGAAGTTCTTGGCGTGAAATATTGATTTGAACAATTTTTGTTCATTTTTGAACAGTTCAAAAAATTTTAACATTAGCACCTATGGGTGAAAATGAAGCAAATTATGCAAACTCTGGGTACAAGATCCAAGTTCCAATGAACAAACTCACTGGAAGAAGTTCTTAGCGTGAAATATTGATTTGAACAATTTTTGTTCATTTTTGAACAGTTCAAAAAAAATTAACATACCGCCTACGGGGAAATTTCAATTCTATATAATTCCTGATCTAACGGACCGATTTGCTTATAACAAACTTTATCGGAAAGCTCTTATGACGTAGAACGTGTCGAAATAGAAAGTACATCCAGAACTAAGGAGCCTATTTTCCTATGAAATTTTTTGATCGGGATGTTCGAGAATATTTTTGAATCAATGAATGATTAAATGAATAAGCAAAAGAATGAATGAATAAATGAGTGACTAAATGCATGAATGACTTAATAAATGAATAATTGAATGAATATCTATTAACCGTTGAAAAAGGTATATTTGAAGCAATTAAGAACTAAAACTAAACGAGAAAGACAAAGAGAGAGAGAGAGAGATAGCTATATTATAAATTTGAATTCGGTGTATACGGGAAACTAGGCTCGTATAGTTCTAGACGGAACTTCTTGTTATATTTGGAATACTACCGTAAGTAAATGTTCAAAAATTAAGGTGAAGTATCTTGGATTAGATTACTGTAATTAAACACTTAATAATGACATTACGAAGTATATATAGATACTATTTATTAATGAGACAACGACCTATCAACATGACGGCTAGCATAACACACTGATCAAGTTACAGATTTTTAGTCCACTCACGAATTGCGCAGAAGGCGCCCTCTATCGATAATAGACAGATATAACAACTTTCCTTCCTTCTTAAAGAAAGTTCAAACTTAACATTTGAACATGAGTCCACTACAGTCTTAAAGAAGAATAGTGCATAGCAAAAAGTTCAGTCTTAAAAGAATAGTTCAACTTAAATAAAAGTTCACACAGTCTCTAAAACTGCAGACGTGCAGGTTTCTGCCTATGATGTATTGAACGTCTGAGTGGGGTTTTTTCATCATGCACTCTTTGTGGAGTTAACGTAAGAGGAGTTGCTGGAGAACTGTTTTCTCTGCCATCTATACTTACCTTTGGAGAAAGAACTGGAGGATCTGGAGTATTTGTCGTTTCACCAGTCGGTTCATCTAAGAGTTCTGACTGAGGTACTATAGGAGCTGATGTGGCTGGTTCGAAGGAGGGTTCACTGGACACGGCTTCGTGTCTGTACCTTAGTTGATTGTGGTGACGCCTGCATGTACCCCAAGGAACCTTGACTTCTGACATAATGTTTCCTATTGGCCGTACTACACTTCCCGCAGTCCATGCTGGACCACGACCAAACGAACGCACCCAAACTGCTGTGCCTTCTTTAAACTTGCTAGGAAAGGATGTTACCTCTTCCTTTCCAGGTATTTTAGGAGTGTCTCTCAGCAGCTCCAATCGTGTACGCAGTGGACGTCCAAACATAGCCATGGCTGGAGAAATCCCTGTCGATGCTGAATGAGTGGCTCGGAAATTGAAGAGGAACCAAGATAGTCTTTCTAACATGGTACCTTCGGTGACTTTCTGCAGTGCAGCTTTGACGGTTCGCACAGCACGTTCTGCTAATCCGTTAGATCTAGGGTGATATGGTGCTATTTTGATGTGCGTAACACCATTCTTTGACAAGAACCTTGCAAATTCAGCACTACTGAACACAGATCCGTTGTCACTAACTAGACTTTTGGTATGCCAAAACGGGCAAATAGACTTCGCAATACTGCTATGGTAGCACAGGACGAAGTACTTGGAACAGGTGCGACCTCCAACCATTTTGTTTTCGCATCGACGATTATTAACAGCATATGTCCTTCAAACGGACCAGCATGATCGATATGGATTCGATCCCACGGCTGCTCTGGGACAGGCCAAGAAACTTGCCCAATTCGAGACGCAGAAGCATTTTGCTGGCAGGTAACACAGCCCTTCACTTAAACTTCAAGATCTGCATCGATTCCTGGCCACCATACATATGAACGAGCTAGAGCCTTTATCGCTGATATGCCTTGGTGGGCTGAGTGAAGTTCATCAAGTACAAAGTTTTTAAATTTTGGAGGAATGAACACACGGGATCCTCTGAAAATAACACCTTCTTCCGTGGACAACTCATCTTTTACTTGAAAAAAGGGAACTAAATTTTCTGGCATTTTCTTTGGAAAACCCTTCAAAATGTAGGACTTTAAAGTGCTTAAGTCAGGGCACTTTTCAACTTCTGAGGCAAACATATGCGTTCTTACTGGAGTGTCGTCAAACTCTTGTAGCAGCAACACTGACTCTACTGGCAAAGGTGAATATTCAAGCTTTGTACTTTGAGGTAGGCGGCTGCAGGCATCTGCATTCGCATGCAAACTACCTTTTCTGTACTTGATTTTGTACGAATATGCAGAGAGAGTTAAAGCCCACCGCTGAATCCGCGCCGCAGCCACAGACGGGACAGGTTTATCTTCAGAAAGGAGGTTCACAAGAGGACGATGATCAGTCAATAATATGAACGTTCGGCCTAGCAGGTACTTCCGAAACTTAGTCACGCCAAATACAAGAGCAAGAGCTTCTTTCTCGATGACTGTAGTTCTTTTCAGTACTGGTCAATGAGCGGGAAACAAAGGCTATGGGCCGATCCCCATCTTCAGTTTCATGAGATAAAACTGCACCAAGTCCATAGGGGCTGGCATCGCACGCTGAAACAACTTCCTTGTCATTGTTGAAATGCATCAACAAAGATGAGCTTAGTAAGGTCTTTTTAACTTTTGAAAATGCTTCTTTCTGTTCTGCTCTCCAAAGCCAAGTTGTCTTGTTCTTCAATAGCTCGTATAAGGGAGCTAAAAGGGTTGCCATATTGGGTAAAAACTTGGCATAATATGTAATGAGCCCGATAAATGAACGCAACTCATCTACATTCTTCGGGTCTGGTGCTTTGACTATAGCTTCTACCTTTGATTCCACCGGATGAAGCCCTCGATGGTCAATTCGATGGCCAAGGTACTCTACCGAAGGTTTTAAAAACTCGCACTTATCCGGATGCAATCTCATGCCGGCTTCTTCTAATCTTGTAAGAACAGCACTTAAATTTTGTAAGTGTTCTTCTTCATCTTTCCCATATACCAGCACATCATCTAAATAACATAAAGCTTTCATGCCTTGGAGGATCTTGTCAATTTCTCGTTGGAAGATGGCTGGAGCGGACGCGACTCCGAATGGTAATCTAGTACAACGAAACAATCCCTTGTGTGTGTTAATCACCTCTAAATCTCTCGATTCTTCATCAAGCTGTAACTGGCAATAAGCATCTCTTAAATCCAATTTTGAGAAAATTCTTCCACCAGACAACTGAGCAAAAATATCTTCTATATTTGGGAGTGGATACTGCTCCAACTCTGTAACCTTGTTTGTTGTGAGTTTGAAATCTCCACAAATCCTAATACGACCATCATACTTTAACACAGGAATGATTGGTGCTGCGGACTCTGCTGTCTTTACAGGCTCGATAATATATTCTTCTAAAAGACGAAGGATTTCTTTGTCAACTTTATCCCTTAAGGCATATGGGATAGGACGTGCTTTAAAAAATTTAGGAATTGTGGATTCTTTTTTCACTAGATTACTCTGACATCCTTCAATAAGCCCAATGAAGCAGAAAACAAATCTGGAAACTTGTTCACAAGATTCTGAACAGAAAATTCATGTATTGGCAAAGAATTAATGCTATAATTGTTGTAATCACTCTGGAAAATTGACATTAATTGTAATGGATATATCCAGTTGCGACCTACTAAATTTACATTCCCTTGCCCAACTATAATCAAAGGTAAGGAACAAGATTTTGATTTATATGCAACATCAACTTGAGTCCTGCCAATAACTTCAATAGAATGTCCTGTGAATGAATTTAATCTAATATTACTAGGCTCCAATGGAGGAAAATACTTTTTCACGGCATCAAATACTTTTACAGACATTATGGAGAATGGAGCACCAGAGTCTACTTCAAAAATGACCGGTTTTCCTTGAATCATGCATTCTATCTTTGCAGGTGGTAACACTTGTCCCATTTCTGTAATGGTGTACAGGGTGTACGTCATCTGCCCTTCCTCTTCAGGTTCTTCAATTTGCACATTGTGTACCCTAGAATTCCTGACTCTTGGCTTTGATCGGCACGCTTTGGCGATATGGCCGATTTTTTTGCAGCTGTGGCACGTTGCATTCTTGCATCTGCACTCACTTGAAAGGTGTGTATCGCCACACCGATGTATTTTTCCAAATTATTGGCTCGTGGGACATAATTTTTGTTAGTAGCAGCTGAATTTTCCTTAGAATAAATTATATTTACATCTGCTCCAGATGATGATAATCGTAAATTATTTGCATCTCTCGCGGCCGTTTCCATCGTTACTGCGATCTCCGTAGCCTTTGCAAGGGTTAACTGGCTCTCAGCAAGTAACTTTCGTTGGATCCCTTCGTCTTGGATACCACAGACTATCCGATCACAAAGCATCTGGTCTAGCGATGTCCCGTAGTTGCAGTACTTCGCCAAACTACGTAATTCAGCAATAAAATTTGCCACTGATTCACCAGCCCGTCGTACGCGACTGTTGAATTTAAATCGCTCGACAATTTCCGATGGTACGTGATCGAAATGAGCGTTTAGCACATCAGTAATTTCTTTTAGTGTTTTCGAAGTCGGCAACTCCGGCGGAAGCGAATTCCTCAACAGTGCGCATGTAGCAGGCCCGACGACGGTCAGAAAAATCGCTCGTTGCCTGCTGACATCAGTGATTCCATTCGCTAAGAAGAACTGGTCCAATCTTTCAGTATACAGAGTCCACGATTCGGTTGGTGAATCAAATTCTTTAATTTGGCCAAAAGAGCCCATTCTGCAACTGTTTTCTTCTTGGCTTAACTTGGCGTAGCTTACGGCGAACGATCCGCGAACTGCTTGTTAGGGTTAGCTCGGCGCGGCGATGCTACATAGATCGCTTCGGAAAATACGAAAAACTTGACGATGAAACTTCGTAATCCATACTCGTCGCCAGTGAAGTATCTTGGATTAGATTACTGTAATTAAACACTTAATAATGACATTACGAAGTATATATAGATACTATTTATTAATGAGACAACGACCTATCAACATGACGGCTAGCATAACACACTGATCAAGTTTCAGATTTTTAGTCCACGCACGAATTGCGCCGAAGGCGCCCTCTGTCGATAATAGACAGATACAACTAGAGGCCAACTGTATTTTTTTGGCGCAATACTGTAATAACTACTTTTTATAGTTATTTCCAATTTTTTTTGGCATCATTAACATCCATCATGTGGGAGAAAACTAGAACAATAACTATTTTCTGAACAAAATCGATTGTAATAATCATTGAAACAAATAAGGCAAGGTAATTAAAAAAAAATTGTAAAAAGTTCAAACTCCTCTCTTGAAAAATATCCATTTTGCAAATATGACATTGTTCATTTCAATAAGCGAAATGTATTGATGCCGAAGGAGTTTATTTTGAATAAAAATACTTAGAAGAAATAATTACTCGTTTTTATTTTATTTTATTCGCCTAGTCTTAAAAATCCGAAGACACACGTTACATATATATATATATATATACGGAGATAGAGATTTGATTTAATACTATTGATTGTGGATGGTTTTATGCTACGCTTTGGGGCGTTCCTTTGAAGTTAATATCGATTTAAATCTGTGAATAACAAAAGAGAAATATCTACTAAGTCTTTTTTGAACTTATACACTCTTAAAATTACGTTTATTCCCACAACACAAACAAAAGATACTTTGAAAGTGAAAAGAGCAAATAAAGCATACCACCTTTATCACCTTTCGAAGAATTAGGTAAAAAAAAGATACATAAAAATGTAATAACGCCAGCAAAGAGGGAATCCGTTTTCACTCGACTATCATAATTTATTTTATATATCACTTTTCGAACAGCACGAAGTTTATTATTCCTTTTTATTACACTATCCGAAAGGGAAAAAAATATCACAGGGGAATGCTCCTCCATACTTATTTCTGCTGCAGGATTTATGAAGAGTCGTCGATAAAATGCCCTTTCTTACACCGTTTATTCTTGCAGCTGAAAGTAGTTATATTTCAAATTAAGAGAGATTTTTTTGATTCTTAGAAGATCGGGAAATATTTCACCGTCTTTATAGTGGAACAAGAAAACTGCTGGAAAAGGTAACAATTTTCGACTTTTCGTTTCAGTGTAGCGAGTAAAACATAACGTTTGGGGCTTTTTTTTCTGTTTATAGAAATAAAATGTAGAGAATTGTTTCACAGTTAACATCTAAAAAAAAAGGTGTATTAAGGCGCTTTTATATAATTAAAAAAAAAAATGTTAGGTATAGTGAAACCTGTGTAAGGTCACCACTTGAGGTGCAGCACTTTAGTGGTCAACATAGACAGGTGGTCAACCTATAGAGGATGGAAATGTTTTTTTTTTTTTTTTGGTTGTTTCTTTCACGATGCATGTATTAAGCTGTTTTTTTTTTCTCAACTATCTAAAACACCATTAGAGAAATTTAACCTGACTGACTTACAATGTATTCTAAACAACTTTGAAAGTAAAGTACTCAGTAAAAATAAAAATAAATGGCATATTAATTATGTAAATTACTTATAAGATGGTAAAAACTTCTTAAAAATACATCATTTTTCAAAATGGCTATATCAGATCGAAGAAAAAATAAGAAACTTATTTAAAGAGTAAAAGAGTGCTCAAGGTAGTTTTCCAACATAAAATTGGTTCTATATTTTTAGATCGAAGAAAAAATAAGAAACTTATTAAAATAATAAAAGAGTGCTCATAGTCGTTTTCCCATTTGGTTAACTGATCGAAGAAAAAATAAGAAACTTGTTTAAAGAATAAAAGAGTGTTCATAGTCGTTTTCCCATTTGGTTAACTGATCGAAGAAAAAATAAAGAAACTTATTTAAAGAATAAAAGAGTGCTCATAGTCGTTTTCCCATTTGGTTAACTGATCGGAGAAAAAATAAGAAACTTATTTAAAAAATAAAAGAGTGCTCATAGTCGTTTTCCCATTTGGTTAACTTACGAAGAACTTTAGACAAACTCAATGTTGATGATTCAAGCATGCAGACAAATACTGGTCTAACATGATAGCATAAAAAGTATCTTGTAGAAGTCATTTTAGTTTCTTTTTTTATCTTTGCAAAAATAGATAAAAAAAATAAATATCGTAATAATTTGGCGGTCCACTTACAAAGGAGTTTTTTTTATAATACCTTCATTTAAATTTGGCGTGCATAAGTGGTCAATATAGAGAGGTGGTCAAACGAGGTGGTCAAGTTACAAAGATCTGTCTGCATTATACACTATCTACCAAAAAGTATTTGGACACTTTGGATTTTAGACATTTTTTAAAAACTTTGGAGAAATATTAAACTTGCTGTTCTGTATTTTGCACCATGGAAAGAACATACTTAAGCTCACATTTAAGAAACAAAATTCAGGCTTAGGGCAATTAGGGGGCGATAAAAAATTAAAGAAGGAAAAAAAAAAGCACTTTTGATAATCTTGTATCAAAAAATGATCGAAATGTCCTGTAACTTTCACAAAACATTTTTAATTATCTACGCAATGCTTACACCCGCTTTCGCCAGAATAACAGTAATATTCATGAAGATATGGACATTTGTTTTAAATATTCGGAAATTTTCGCAAGTGTTTTGCTTATAACTCGCTAAGTTCTATCTCAAATTACATGAAACTTGCAGGCAACTTGACAAAATAAAAAGTAAGTATGGTACCAAAACGTGGGGAAAATGTAATAAATAGTCCATGAGATTTGAGCAGTTTTATTAAAACAAGTGCGATTGCACATGCGCGAAAGATATTTATTATTTTTTTTAAATAATTTAAATGGTTTTCCACAAATTTTTATATTGCATGATAATTTTGGCAAAGTAAACAATAGCGTTCAAATTCAGACTCCTTAAATTTCTCCAATTTGAGAGCTTGCTAAATACGGCTCACTGTATGGAGTATATGTCTGAAAAATATCAATAGTCAACTAAAACGTTTACATAAGTTGCTCCATAAATCTCACTACCAAAATATTTAAAAAAATAATTAATATCTTTCACGCATGCGCAATCACATTTGTTTTAATAAAACTGCTCAAATCTCATCGACTATTTGTTACATTTTCTCCACGTTCTGGTACCATACTTACTTTTTATTTTGTCAAGTTGTCTGCAAGTTTCATGTAATTTGAGATAGAACTTAGCGAGTTATAAGCAAAACACTTTCGAAAATTTTCGAATATTTAAAACAAATGCCCATGTCTTCATGACTATTACTGCTATTCTGACGAAAGCGGGTGTAAGCATTGCGTATATAATTAAAAATATATTGCTAAAGTTACAGGACATTTCGATCATTTTTTGATACAAGATGTTCAAAAGTGTTTTTTTTTTCCTTTTTTAATTTTTTGATCGCCCCCTAATTGCCCTAAGCCTGAATTTTGTTTCTTAAATGTGAGTTTAAGTATGTTCTTTCCATGGTGCAAAATACAGAACAACAAGTTTAATATTTCTCCAAAGTTTTTAAAAAATGTCTAAAATCCAAAGTGTCCAAATACTTTTTGGTAGATAGTGTATAATATAGGACTCATTCCATTCCTGACAAAAGTGGTCGACTTCGAGAGGTGCTCAGCTTACAATGGTGGTCAACTTCACAGGTTTCGCTGTAACCGGTGTGTTTCAAAAACTATTGATCTGGAGGGTAGTGCGTGGAGTAGGAGATTTTATTCGAAACTTGAGCAGTGCTGGAGAAAAGAAATGTGTTCGCTCCACTGCTCCAATATTTTTTATCATATAAAAAATTTAGCTAAAACAAGAAAACCGTCTCGAACTATACGAGCCTACTTCCCCGTAGACATCAATAACAAATTTATAATGAGCTCTCTGTCTCTCCTTTTTTCTTTAGTTTACTTCAAATATACCTTTTTAAACGTTAAGACACATTCACTCACTCATTTCTTTATTCACTCACCTCATTCATTCTTTCTTTCATTCATTCATTCTTTTTCTCATTCATCCTTTTAGCTCATTCATTCGTTCTCTCATTCAATCATTCATTCATTCTTTCTCTTTCATTCATTCATTCATTCATTCATTCATTCACTAAATCATTCATTCACTCACTCACTCATTCTCTCACTCACTCATTCATTGTCTCTCTCACTCAGTCACTCACTCACTCATTCATTCTCTCACTCATTCATTCTCTCACTCACTCATTCATTCTCTCACTCACTCATTCATTCTCTCACTCACTCACTCATTCATTCTCTTACTCACTCACTCATTCATTCTCTCACTCACTCACTCATTCATTCTCTCACTCACTCACTCATTCATTCTTTCATTCATTCATTCATAAAAATTTTTTAAAACACAGATCATAAAATTTCATGGTAAAATAGGCTCGTTCAGTTCTGGTTGAACTTCATATCTGTACATATTCTACGTCATGCGATTTCTCCGATAAAGTTTGTTCCAAGCAAATTCGTCCGTTAGATCAGGATTCATATATTATTCAAATTTACTCGTAGGCGCTAATGTTATTATTATTATTTTTTTGAATTATTGTTCAAAGTTGCACAAAAATTATTAAAATAAAAGCAACTTAATTTTGAGAGCTCCTTCAAATAAGATTGTTCAAAGAGATGGGATCGTATGTACAGTGCATAGATGTTTTCCTGTTTCCCCTATGACGCTCACGTTTAAGTTTTCTTAACTGTTTTTGATTTGAATATATTTTCTTCAATTTTAAAGTACCGAATGGAAATCAGATGCCATCGCCGATATCTTTCGAATGCAAAAAAATCTTGCGAATAGAACAATCCCCTCAAAATTTATTAGAGAGGCGGAGAGGGGGACAGACAGCCAAACAGACCGACCGACAGACACTTATTTTATCCAGCTCAAAAACCCTACTTTCATTTTTTAACCGACTTCACAAAGGAAGGAGGCTATACATTCGTATTGCATGTATGTCGTTTTTTTGTTTGTTTGTTTGTCCACTCATAACTTCGCACCGGATGAACCGATTTTCATGATTTTTTTTTTCAATCGATCAGGGATGGTTTCCCATAGGTCCCGTACTTTCGTTTGATCATATTCGATAATTAGAACAAAAGTAATGGGCAGAAATGTAGTATTTTATTTGTCTTTTCATCCATAACTTTTGACTAAATGAACCGATTTTGATAACTTTTCTTTTAATAGATAGAGGGTCGTCTAACTCAAATATTGCAAATCAATTTGCCTACATTTGTTTTTTAGAAAAAACGTTACGAGTGAAAAATAAGTTCTTTTTATTTTAATTGGAAAGGCTTGGCTTGATGTTTCTTTGTTGGGAAATCTATTAATAAATATAAAAGCATTGTTAAAAACATGTTTGTTGTCATGGGCTATAATATTAAAAGAAATTACAGCAAGAGTTTGACTGAAGGCTTCTCTGTGGCAAAAATTAATCCAATCAGTTTGTTTGCTAAAATAGACTTCAAAAGGGAATTTATCATGCATACGATTAGTTTTTAGTGCCATTAATTTAAAGAAGTTTTGCCCTTTGATATGGGTTTTTTAAAAAATAGAGTATTTATATACAAAACGGATTTACACTAAAAAGAATAAAATAAAATAATTTTTATAAAGGAAACAGAACAGACTTCAAATTAAAAATTGCGCTAAAAAGTAAAAAATAAATTCATTCTTTAAACAACATCGATGTGACTTTTAAACATAGTTTTAGAAGTCGGTGCAAAATTATGGGTCTAATTACCATTATACCATTTGCTACTTCATATTGGAACTCTTGCTAATTCTGCGGAAATATATATATTTGTAATTGATTCATGATTACAAAATATTTTATGTATCCTAATTTTGCACCGACTTCTAAGACTGTTTGAAAGTCACATCGATGTTGTTTAAAGAATTCATTTATTTTTTTACTTTTTAGCGCAATTTTTAATTTGAAGTCGGTTCTGTTTTTTTTTATAAAAAATATTTTATTAATTTTTCAATGTTTATTTAATTACTTAACTTATATTTGACTTTTTCTTAATGTTAACAATGTTTTTACGATACATTAAGCCTTCCCCTTTCAATCTTTATTTCCTCCTTTTTTCTCCTGTTACTGCAAGAAACCATTTTCCGCATCTTAAAACCCTAGTACCTAATTACGACACAAGTAAAGAAAACTATTCTTATTACAATGATGATTTTGCTCTAACAAATTTCTTTTTCGATGTTTCGTAAAAAGAAAAAAAAAAAGAATAAATCTATGTCTGAAATACTTGTCAAATACATTTCGGAAATCAAATGCGAAAACAAAAGTCACCAATATTATTTGAGTTTAAAAGATTGACTTAACCCTATATTTCATGATTTGAAATCTATTTGAGTCTCAAAAATTAGTTTATTGAAAACATTCGCCTGTTTTATCGAGTTATTTATGAAAAATCTAATGCTTCCCTTAAAATTTCAACTTTTCTTTCTCTTTCAATGCCGCTTTAAAGAAATATGGGCGAATAAGAATTGACTTTTACATTTGTTGTGACAAGTAAAGATTATGTGGCAACATTACGTCTGTCTCAAAAATATTTATAGCAGGAACTGAAACTTTTGAAAAGTTTTTACTCATGTACAGTTGGAATGGTGCCAGTATTTTTATTTCTGTATTTTCATTTCCGCTGTTTCGCTAATACATTTGTCTTTTCCTTTATGAATCGGGCTGAAAATACCGCTGCTAGAAATATTTGCTGAAACTAAAAGTAAATCGTAAAAATTTTAAACTTTTACTAAATTGTTCTTTGGGTGCTTTAAAAGGTCACTAACATAGAAATCTAACAAAAAATTTGCTAACACCATTAGTACCTTTAATTATAATTAAGAAATACTTAAAAAGTTTGTCTTGATAGGTCTTACACATCTATGTTTGATTTTAAGTATTTTCTAAAAAAATAGCTAAGTTATGTATGAGAAAGGACTTGCACATCTATGTTTGATACTAAGTGTTTTCTAAAAAAATAGCTATGTCATTTATTAGAAAGGACTTGCACATCTATGTTTGATACTGTGTTTTCTAAAAAAAATAGCTATGTTATGTATTAGAAAGGACTTGCACATCTATGTTTGGTACTAAGTGCTTTCTAAAAAAATAGCTACGTTATGTATTAGAAAGGACCTGCACATCTGTGTTTGATACTAAGTGTTTTCTAAAAAAAATAGCAATGTTATGTATTATAAAGTTGTGTATGTGCTATGATGTGCGTGTGTGTGCTTTGAAGTGCCTTTTTGTGATTTTTCGCTCTTATTTCTACCTTTAATTGAGTGCTTTGAAGCGCCTTTCTGTGCTTTTTTGCGCGTGTATGTGCGTGTGCCTGTTTATAAAATGAAATAAAAGCCTTTTTTAATGAGAAGACAATGTATTACCTTAGCACTTTTGGCCATGCATAATGAATTGGGGAAAATAAAAAAAATGAAGAAGTGTTTAGGTATGTTATAAGACATGTAAGTGAAGTAATTATTTTTTTTAACATTAGGACACCAAATTTTGATTAAGCATAAAGACATTAATTAAAATTTCAGTTAACATTTTTTGAAGTACTATTTAGTTATTTTGTATGGAACATTTTTAAACATTTTCTTTTGTGTGGACATTTATCAAGTTTAAATTCACACTTTTCTATTCGTATTTGTAAGAATCTGGGTGTTTTAGATAATATTTTGAGAACTAATAAAAGATGGACATTTACCCTTTTCGCTGCAAAGAATTAGACGCTTCCATTATCTGTTTTGCTGGGGGCGTACTGAGCAAAAATTATAGACTATTGCAATTCTTGCATTTATATTGGTAGGGTACTAAGTTTTGAGGATAAAATTCTTGAAAGTGAAGAATATGGAGTAATGTAAAGATGCATTCTACTACTAAGACGTCAGGGCCGAAGACGTTAATTGAACTGTATTGTTTAACAGTAATTTAAAACACAAACCTATCTTTTCAGAGCCATTCATTAAAAAATAGCAAAAAAAGGGGGCTGTTGTACGGATAATATTAATGTATTCAAACGCATGTTATATAAATTTCCATGCAAGGTGAATGTTAGAAGTATGGTGTGTGATGGCTACACTTCGTCGCCAACTGAGCTCCTGGCATCCATAGAGACGCTTTCGAACTTTTATGCACAACACCTAATTAGAGCCGAACTGACTTTCTTAACAAACGGAAGGAAAGACAGATTCGCAAGTCCTCCTCCCACAGCGACAACTTAATCAAAATTTAACTATCTCTAATATTTAATCTTTTCTATTTAAGTGTTCAACAATAAATGTTAGTTAGCATAATGAAATATTCGTAATCATTATTTTGGACTACTTAATGTGAAAGAACATGACGTACCCCTCAGCTTTACACGAAGAAAGTACTACCCACTGCCTACCGTAAGATAAAAGAGACAAGTTAAGAAAATTCAGCTCTTACCAAATACAGTGATCCCTCGTTTTTCGCGGTTAATGGGATCCAGAACCTTCCGCGAAAACTGAAAAACCGCGAAGTAGGATTTGCCCCTAAGAATTTTCGTGTATGCGGGTACACGAATGTTTTAAATATGTAAACAGTATTTATACTTCAGACATTTAAGACAAAAATTATAACAGTATACGTATTTACTTAAACGTGTAGGTGCTAATTAATAAAGTTAATTACAAAGCGTTATAGTTCAGTAATAAACATTAATCAACATTGCTTTCGAAGAGGCGAAGAGTCTTTTGATGGTGGGAGCTTTTGAGAGCCCGTGGTATGTACTCTGAGTGAACTCATCTCTTTGTTTGACATGCAGAGATCCTTCTGTCTCGCGCATCAACATGAAACAACGCTCTTTTCTGCAATGTGGCTGCCGACATGGTTTCTTTCTTTTATAAATTTTTGATGAATATTTTGAAAAACCCCGCGAAGCACTGAAGCCGCGAAACATGAAGCGCGAAGTGGCGAGGGAACACTGTAGTTAACTCTTTATCGCCTAACAGTGAACACCAGTCCCGTATTTTCAAAATTTTCCGGGAGGGGTATATTACCCCAATGCATATATTAGATAAAAAATAATCAAATACATAAAAACATATGTTATGTTTTGGTATACAAGGGAGCTCTGCCCGCGGTTCCCTTTTTCTCACATATCTTTTGATTAGAATATTTAGACTTTTAATAATTGTCATTATAGTTTTGGCGAAAATTGTTTTAGTCTGGCAACATCGACAAAGCGGAAAAACACTAGGGCCGTGACTTTCTTCAGTTGTCCAACTTTCCTAGGCAGCTGTTAGTGTTGCCACTTTCTTGTCTGAAATTATAATTAGCCAATAATACTGTTTTAAGCACACGCGATTCATTAGATCCATTTGAACATTACTTACAATAAAAAACATACTAAGATGTTAACGTAGCTATCTTAGAATATATCACACAATGACACTGGGTTATGTGATGCGCTATTTGCCAACCATAAAGCAAATAAGACTTACATTTCATTAAAAAGAACTTCTCATATTTTTTTTTATTTATATTATTATTAATGTTCAAAACTACAAATTTATTAAAAAACGATATTGTTGCATTTAAATAAGACAAAAACCACGCTCATTAATATGGTATTTCAAAAATAGCAAAAGAACTTCTGAGACTCCTGGTGCTAAATTATAAATTGATTCTTTTAGCCATTTTATTAAATAGTTCTGCTGTTCCTTTTTTTTTCTTCTAACAATATCAAGAAAAATATCATGACCAATATTAATGGCTCGGAAAGACTTATCTCAATACTGCAAACAGCATTTGCATTTCTTCTGCAAAATTAATGATGTTTTCAATGATTTTGTCACTTTGCCAAAGCTAAATCTCGTGTATTTTGGGTTTAAGTTGTCAGATACAATTTTTATTAACATGCTCTATTTTGTTGGAAATTTATTCAAGAGATTCAGTTTTTGTATTAATATTTAAGTATATGTTATTTTGTCTCACCAGTATTTATATTCTTGCATAATCTTTTATTTCCATATTAATATTTAATGAATTTATATCATGTATTTCTAAAGAAATTCAGATTATTTGGGAAGGCAATTCAAAGCCACTACTGCTCTCAAAGACGACTTTTGCAAAGGAAATGCAATGGAGACAATTCATCGCTTCACGTGATAATGATGATCGCTGATTTGTTTACAAAATTTTTAATTGGGTTCTACGTGCAGTTCACAAAGCAAAATTAGCCATCTTAGAATTAGACTAGTTTCATAGCTTTTTCTGATTACAAACCAAGTAATTTACCTTTAATTTTATCATTATAAAAGAAGTTTGTTAATTATTACAATAGTTATATAACATTAACACTAAATAAAACACTATAACTTAGAACTTTATTTAGTTCTAGTTTTTAATAACGTAGAACTTTATTTAGTCCTAGTTTTTAATAACGTAGAACTTTATTTTGTTCTGGTTTTTAATAACGCAGAACTTTATTTAGTCCTAGTTTTTAATAACGCAGAACTTTATTTAGTCCTAGTTTTTAATAACGTAGAACTGTATTTAGTCCTAGTTTTTAATTAGATTGTTTAAATTCATAAAAGAAGTTTTAATTAGTAATAATTTATGCTTTATAGGCTACACGGCTAATTCTATTGTTGATAAACCGTTGTATGTAACGGATTTTACCAATTTTTTCATAATGGAATATGCCGAGCAGTTTCCGGCACCAACTGGAAAGAATAGCGTGATTACTAAAGTAAAGCAAGAATCATTATTATTTAATAAAAAAGTCGTTTCTAAAATCTGTTTCCTCGAACCGTCAGAAAACAATGCATTTTTTGGACATATCGGCTACTGTCAAAACTGAAATGAAAAAGAAAGAAGCTTACACAGCAAAAGTTAGGATTTCAACCGAATGCAAGTTCAGTTTTTGTTATTGTTTATGTATCGTAATTTATTTTGACATTTTTTTCTTCATAGATTTCAATGCTCATGAAGCTCACGTTCTTAACATTCGTAGCATTCATTTGAAATAGATGACCCATATGCAACACAGTATGGCATCTTTTAAAACTCAATAAAATATTCAAACAAAAACGTAATGTTAAACAAGCGAACTCGAAGTAAAGTGATACTGCAGATCCCTCAATTTACATCACTTACATCGCTATCACGTGACCTATGACGCTGTATGAATTGCCTCCATTACATCTGAATAAGCTTCCCATATTTGCGAATGGGTTTTTAATTTTATTTCCAAGTTTAAAAATATTGCACATAAATGTTACCATGAGAGTTTTGAAAAGGAAAAGAAAGTAAGGAGCTTCCTGAATGCTTTGTTTATTGTAATATGCTCTATTAAAATGTGTGCACGTCTGTCTGATAGGACATCCGTGACCTTTATGGGATGTTCAGATCGTCGCCAAGCTGACACTGCTTAGATCCAGATGGCTGTATATGGTTGGTGCCAAATTTGGCGATGTATAGCCAAGTTGAAGCCATGTCCTTCCCTAAATGCAGCAACCAAATTCCCTCCTGAATTTGTGAACTTAACTGCATTTTCGGCCATAAAATGAGTATGTATTTTTCATCACTTTTTCTAAACAAAAAAATGATAGAACTTTGAGTGTTTATTATTTTTTGTAAGTTTAAATAAAGACAAAAGATTGCTTGTGATACTTCACTGCAACATTTTATTTCCCTGAAGGTGAACCAGTTACGATTACATTCTGCGGTACGATAGAATACCGACTTCATGCAAAAAAAAAAAAAAACTATGGTAAATCGGTCTTTAAAAATGTATTTAATGATTGGCATAGAAAATCAACATAATATTTGTAATAGAAATAAAATTCCACGTTAATTTAAAGCACAAATGTTTTATTTCTATTACTGTTTAATTTCACAAAGCTAAATTATTATTATAATATTTGTATCTGTTAACATTTGACGGACTTTAATAAATTTATTTGTATTTCTTAAAAAGTAGTATTTCCATTCATTTAACTTTCGATGATTGGGAGTGGCAACACCTTAGTTTGTTTATATCAAGCGATCATTCACATATTTATATCTAGCGATCTTTTCTTAAACCTTTGAAATTTTCAAGCATTTTTCACGATTTTAGAAGACACAACGAATAATTTAACGCTCTTCTTGTAAAGCGTTTTTTACAGTTTTAAAATGGTTAGAAAAAGAAACAACGAAGACTCTAGAAAACATGTACGGAATGAGCAAGATAGAGACGCGTAATCAAAGTGTACTCGTCTTTCATGTTTCAACAGAAATTCACAGAGAAGTCAGATTGTTGAGCTAATAGCCCTCAGATATTCTGCGGGGGATGATTTAGTAATAATAACACATCTTGTAAGTAAGTTATAATTACATAGCTTAAGGGGACTTGGCACCTTTCAAATGTAGAAAATGGATGAAAATACCGATTTTTCAATTTTTTGCTTAAAATGGGGCTTGACCCTCCTAGTATATCTGAGCGAAGTTTTGAGGCAATACTACCAATATAAATGTAGTTCAGAAGTAAGAGAATTCAAATATTTCTGATGTTTTAGTAGAATTTTGTATTCTTTAAACTGCGTTTTCTCGGTTTGTGTTTTTTCGCAATATTGTAGTACTTAAAATGCTAAAACTTTTACATATATTCATGTAGCAACTTGAAATTTTTAGAGTGTGTTCATTATGATGTGCTTGATAAAATTGAGGATGGATTTTGCTATATATTTGAAAAAAAAAATTAAAAATGAAAATGTAACAAAAGTCGCTTTTTTTCTGTGTTCTACCATCGATGTAACTTTAAAAACTTTTTTCTCAAAAACTAATTAATTAATAGCAAAACCCATCCGTAAAATTGTAAACCATACTATAATAAGTACTTTAAAAAAAATTGGTTGAAGAAAGTCAAGAAATGAAGAAGGAAATTTAAAATCGTTAGTTGAAATCGTTAAATTATTTTTAAAAAATTAACTTTTAAAATTTTCCGTTAGTTGAATTTGTATTTTTCACGCGAAAATCATTTTGTTGAACAAAAACACTTCGTAATATACAAATAAAATAGGTAAAAGTTATTAAATAAAAAAAAATTGTCAAAACCTGCCAAGTCCCCTTAACCTTTTAAATGTCATGCCCGAGATTATCTCGGGCGCAGCATTGGTGCTCCAAAATGTCACGCCCGAGTATTACTCGAGGTAATTTTTTTTTTGAGTGCATCGTATTGTTATACCCGAATATGCATCGGAATCAGTTTATTTCGGCTTCATCTCTTTGTCAAACCCGAATCTGTCTCAGAAAAAGTTAATTTGCGCTGAATCGAGCCTATAAGACTGTGCAAAGTTTGTTGATAGAAAAAAGGATGCAAATGGGAAAAAGATAAAGAAGGAAACACGATTCTAGTATACTGATTGTGGAGTTGGTTTTTGCTTGGAAACGTGTTTCCAGTTATACCACACAAAACTGAATTACTAAACTACTAATCGGTACTCATATTTATTTATTTATTATTTTAAAAATTAAATTCATTATTACTTTTAACTTTTAGAGAAGAATGCTCCACTAGAAGAAAATTTTACCACTGCCACGCTGAGTGGTAGTCGCCTCAAGCGAATATGCAGTGGCTACAAAACCTTAAAATTTTTATGCATGTAATTCAAAATATTAATTTTTAAGTACTAATCATATTTCTTTTTTACTAAACATTTGAATTTTGCAATAAAAAAAATGACAATTTATGTACCCAAATCATTAAAATAACCTGACACTTAAAAGGATGATGAGGCCCGACCCACTGAAGATCCACCATGTACACATGGGATTACGTGCATGTAGAATCCGTGGACTCTTAGGTCAAAAAAGGAAGGTGGCGTATTTGTGGTGGCGCCATTTTGGTGTCCTCCAAATAAGTCATGAGCCAAGTCGTACTCGGCCGTTGTGGTGCTCATCTATAAACGGAAGGCGCTCCCTTAATTCCAGGTCGCTCTGCGAAGGGAAGCTTGGTTAACCAAGCGGCATTAGAAACAACAACATTTATCTCCAAACTGCAGCATTGACGTGGGGCAGCGACATGTGCAAGTAATAATAGACAATTTATATCTGCAATAGGGGCAATTCTAGAGGGACTCATGAGCGATCATCGTTGTCATGTGATATCCGCTCTTTGTTTGCTAAGACTTTTAATTGAGTTCTACGTGGAGTTCGCTAGGCAAAATTAATTAGAATTTTTTCATAGCTTTTTCTGATTATAACCCAGTATTTATATTTAATTTATCCATTATAAAAGAAATGTATCAATTATTACAATATTTATAGCGCTTATTAAGTGTTAATTTTATGTAATGTAGAATAATTTTATTTAGGCCTAGTTTTTAATTAGATTTGTCGAACATGAAGTAAAGCGGCTTCTTTTGTTTACATTGCTTTCATCGCTTTGCCACGTGACCAAAGACGTTGCATGAATTGCCTTCATAAAGAAAAAATGTAAAGTCATGTATCTCAGTTTTGCTGAGATGCTACACTTGTTTTACTCATCATCGAGCCAAACATGAAGCCTTTTCGAAATTTGTTTGTTTTAAAAAAATAAAGTTACTAGCATCATTTCTCTGAATAGAAATGTTCATACTGTTATGAAATTAGCGGTATCGAAGTTCTTTCTCGCCAAGTATGGCGAGTTTACGATCGTGATAGATAGTCCTAGTTTTTGCTATAATTTTCTGGAGTATTCATGTCACGTGATTCGAGATATCTATATATATATATATTTCCCTTAACGTGGACCAGTTACGATTAACTTTTACGGGTACGATACGATACCCGTAAAAGTTAAGTTCATCATGCAAAAACCAAGATATGGAATAACGATATTTAAAAATTTGTTTAATGATTACCATAGAAGGAACAACATATTTGTATTTATTATCTTAACTTACGTGGCTTTAACAAATTTACTTCTATGTCTTAAAAAGCATTTCCATTCATAACTAAATTTTCAATTTTCGATTCTTTGGAATGGCAACACCTTAGTTTGTTTATATCGAGCCTGTTTATATCTAGCGATCTTTTCTTAAGCCTTTCGAAATATAAAGCATTTTTTTTTTTTTTTTTTGCGATTTTAAAATGGTTAATTTCCGATCCGCAGATTTTCTGCGGGGGATCCGTTAGTTTTATATAAAGAACAGTGGCGAGAAATGAAATAGTTCAGTTCAGTTTTAGTCTTTTGGAGAGTGCATGTCAGTCGGCAAATGTTGTTTCTCGCCAAGCTTGGTGACTCTACTGTCATGATAGATAATCCAAGTTTTTGCTTTAATTTTCTGGAATATTCATGTCACGTGATGTTATATAAAAGGGGCTGTGGCGAGGAAAAAAAGAGTTCTGTTCAGTTCTAGTCTTTTGTCGAGTGCCTGTCAGTCTGAGCCGTTGTGTGTAAGCTTCGTGCTTGATTCTATTTGTATTTGGGAAGTAAATACGAGATGACCGTTGGTTCTACCAGAGCCCCCTATACTAAATGCCTTCCGATATGAGAGAAAAAACGGCCGTGAAAATTTCTTCGCTAGGTGGTGCAGATGACCTGCTGCATAAACTTTAAATGTCTTTCAAGAACTAGTTAGATTTTAATCAAAATTATGGTGCATTGCGTTGTGCCGTATTGCTCTTCAGATACAAAAACTGAAAAAATCAGTTTTCATGAATTCCCTTCCGACGAAAGATGACGAACAAAGTGGATAACAGCTTTGTCTAGACAAGGTAATTATTATTTTTCTTACTCTAATGTGTTTTAGGAAACTTTAAATGTTTATTATTTTCAAATCGCTGCCGTATTATTTTTTTAACATGCTTTATTTTCGACATCACATATCATGTTTCGCTTCCGTATCAAAGAAACGTTCATGTTTTTTAATTGTTTTAGCCTAAATTCAAAAATATGATGGTTGTACAGATTCAAATAAACATTGTAACTTTATACCACTCTTTTATTTCTTGGCTAATTCAATTAATGGAATCAGTGCTACTTTTTTCTATTTTAGAGTGGATATGTCATAAACGCTTTTATTCAAGAACTAGCTGACATGCCCGGCTTTGCGCGGGATAATATTGCATCATTCGCAGGCTAAGTGACGCATGTCCAAAATTCTGTTGTAAATATGTAAGGAAAAATTTTCTTAAAAAATCCAAGTAGCAGATGGGCAACAGGCCTTATAAACCTTATATAAACAGAAAAAATCATTAAAAAACACGATTGCATTAAAACGAACAGCCTAGATTCCTTTCAGATCAAAATAACAGTCCGTAAAAATCCACATTAAAATGCCAACAACAGTTCATAAAAATTACCATTAGAGTAATTGCAACAGTAACTAAAATGACCACATGCAGCGAGATAATTGTGCCAGAATGATATCAAGAATCCATAAAAATCGTAATTACAATATCTACCACAATACATCTAAAAATTCCCATCTGTTTAAAAATGTCCATCAGTTAAAGAACAACTGTCCCTGAATATTTCTGCTACAATAAAGAAAAAAATCCTTAAATCCCCCCATTTCAATAAATACAACTATTCCTAAACATCCCTAATAGAATAAGGACATTAGTCTCAAAAAATCTCCATTAGAATAAAGACGGTCAGTGACTAAAAATACCCGTTAGAATACTGACCTTCAAGAGCTACTGTTTCTAAAATTACCAACAGTCCATCTTAAATTCCCCATCAAAATAAAGTCAGTTCCTATAAATCCCGCTTGCAAAATCGTGAAAGGATTTCCTGAAAATTGAATTAAATAGCACTTTTATAAAATTTGGATAAAAACGAAAGAAAGGAAAGCATTATATTTCCAAAGGCAAATGCACATTCAAGATAGAAAATGCTCAGTACTGAACCAATCCTGACGTGTGAAATTTAAGTTGATATAATAATACTAAATCGCCAAAAAACAAAGAAGAATCAACCTCAAGAAGTAATTAAAAATCGTCTGCAGTATGCTAAAAAATGAAATGAATTTTCAGAATTTGTTACACTCATAAAACGGCATGAATAACGATAAAACGTCATTTTTTTAATCCTTACGTTAACAAAAATCATCTAGTTGGCGACAAAGTAGTATTTATTTTGGCGAAAACACGCAAATTGGGCAGATAAATTCAGAGGTAAGCCTTGCTTTAAAGTTCGAAAGCTACTTTAAATGAATATTGCTCGTGTTTTATTTGTTCTAAGAACCTCAGAAAGAGATCATCTTGTGCAGTTTTTTTACGGGCATTCATATGCTGCAAAAATCTAAAGCGTGGAACGTTTCTTCGATGAGATAAACCCAAAATCAACAGTTTTGCTTAAAATTTGAATAAAAGAGGAACAAATTCGAATTTCAGGAAAAACGCTTCGAGGTGCACGAGGACCTGACCCAAGGTACCTGTAAACAAAATTTCGTACTTCTGGCCCGTTCCATCTCGCCAGGACGCGATCGATAGATAGACAGACAGACGGACAGACACACACACACAAACTTTCGGTTTTATTTATATAGATAAAAATACGTTCAGAATTTCAATTTTTCACTAATTAGGGTAAAAGGGTAAAAGTTTGCAATCGGGTGGTACCACTTGATTGCTAGGCGATTTTTTTTTTTTTTTTTTGACGCCAAGATGTGATTAGTAGGATGTCCGCTGCCTAACCAGAAATAAAATTTTATCGCCATGAAAATTAAAAATAAAATCTTAAAGCGTTTTAAAATTTTTAGACCATGTCATCAATATTTTCTGTTACATCAGTAGACAGTAGATTAAAAATTATTTACATATGGGGGTTATATATATATATATATATATATATAATGTGAATTTTATACCATTTAGTCATTTTTTATCTCTGCTAACACATGTTTTTCTGTATGAATCATGTATAATTAAAATGTGCTTCAAACAGCATGTGTCTTTTGTAATTTATTTATATTCAACTTCATTTTCTTAAAAACATTGTTTCCACAATAACCACTTTTTCATTTCAGTTTTTAGCATTCTTCTTTTTAATGTCAGTATTTTTTACTTTTCATTTAACCTATGTATATAAATACGAGATAAATAATAAAAGCAATTATGTTTTTGTATGTATATACGGCACAAAAGATTGGTTAGACTTTACTTTTGGGTGCTCCTTGATTTTCGCCAAGTTCTGGTCGCCGTTATTCGCCAAGCTTGGCGGTGTTGCAAAACTGCAAACAGGAACGGCGCCAAACGAAAATCGCCAATTTAGCGAAGGGGGACCCGAAAGTAAATTTTTACCCAAAAGATTATATAGTACGAATTAAAGAACTAATTTCAAGAGAAAGATTATTAATTATTTTGATATAATAACCTGCAAAGTGAAAAAATAAGGATTCCAATATTTTATAATTTGAATCACTAGAAAAATATTTTATATGAGAACTTAAGAATAACGTATTGTGCTGTCTTCAATAAATTCATTAAATGACAAGTCAAAATTTGCTTTTTGGAAGATTTTGTTTGCTGATATGTTTAAAATTAAATATTTTATGTAATTTAAACACTCAGTTCATTAATCCTTGCCATATGTATAAAAGCAGTATTTTGGGCAGAAAACTAGCGTCCTCTATATAAAAAGTTGCGTCAAAAATGTGTACAGATTTAAAGCGCTATCGGAGGGAATTTAGTATAGGGGCTCTGGCTCCATGGAGATTGGTGTGTATTTCGTGAGATATTTTTGGGTGTTTAAAACCTGTGCATAGTGTAAATATCTTGTAAATAAATTCCTCTGTTCGTACTAGGAGTTAGTGATCTGTTTAAATTACGATGAACCCGTAACAATACCGATCAGTAAAATAATTATTTCCACTTAGTGCATTAATACCGCTTAAAATTGCTCAATGTTAAATATTTAAATTCGCAATTAGTGCAATCTCCGCAGATTAATGCTGAAAGCATTTAAGCATGCTTTAGGGGTATTGCGTTACTGACATTTAAGGAGCTAGCGAAAGGCGATAGAAAGCAGAGTCTCGTAACATATCAGTCTGACAAAACTTTGGAATGCATAAAATCTTCTGGAGAAAAAGAAAACATGGAAGATTATGCCTCTTAAAACGTCCGACAAAATATCGCATACGCTTTAAGATACATCACAGTTCCCATTGGGAAAAGTACTTGATTAAAATTAAATATAAGTATAGCATTGGTTAGAACTATGCATTTAACTAGAAAATAATATGGAGATTTGATTACTGCCCCTAACGATGAGAATAAAAAAATAATCAAATAGTAGTTTTTTATTATAATATTCTGACTAAAATTATGTCTTCACTTATTTATTTCAGTTTATTTATTTAATTAATTATTTGAACATCTGAGCAATCATTTTATTATCTATTTGTAAGAGAGAACAGATGGTAATAGTTAATTATATTACATACTAGCGGTACCCGCACGGCTATGCACGTGTTAAAAAATGAAAAGACCAGTCGATTCGCCATTGTGTATATAGCTATAACTTTTTAAAGTGTAAATTATGTTATTTTATTAAAATAAATTCCACATCAATAAAAATTAGCCGCCCATGACAATCAACCAGCGATCCTACACATTTAAGCATTGGTTTTTACAAAACAAACAATAAAAAATAGAAAAACGAAAGAAAGACGCGAAAAAGAAAACATTTAAAAGAAAACGCATTATATTTGTTTAGTTCAAGTACCCACACAAAAAGGACGATTATAATCCATTGCAATAGTTTTAATTAATACATTTTTACTATAATTAGTTTTTATCTATTATTCATTGACAGCAAAACAGAAAGACGAAATTTTGTTGCTTGCAGAAACTAACAGCAGCAAAAAAAGCTTTGAAAGCGTAAAAACCTTTCACCTGAGCTCAAATAGACAAATAACATGTTTGCTAATTCACTGGAGAAAAAAATTGAATAAATAAAAATATAAATAGTAATAATAAGTTGGAGTAACAAAAATCGCTATAAAGAATAACATTTCTTTAAAAAAAACCTTGTGCAGTATTTTAATTCGTTTTAAAAAAAGAATAAACAAAATTCAAAAAATAAATTAATTGATTAATTAATTAAAAATCGGCTGCTCCGCAAAATGATACAAGAAGTTCCGTCTGGAACTATACGAGCCTACTTTCCCGTATACACCAAATTCAAATTTATAATCTAGCTATATCTTTCTCTCTCTTTAGTTCTAATTATTTATCTTTAGTTCAACGGATAATACATATTCATTCACTCACTCATTCATTCTTTCATTTATTCAACCATGCATTTATTCATTCATTCGTTACCTCATTCAAGTGTTTATTCATTCATTTACGCATTCATGTATTTATTCACTCATTTATTTATATTTTCATTTATTCAATAATTTATTCATTCATTCTTTTCCTCCTTCATTTATTCATTGATTTATTCTTTCACTCTTTCATTTATTCATTCATTCATTATTTCACTCATTGAGTCACTGAGAAATATCCTTGAAAATCCCGATCAAAAAATTTCATAGCAAAATAGGCTCGTAAGTTCTGGATAAACTTTCTATTTCTACATGTTCTACGTTATAAGAGCTTTCCGATAAAGTTTGTTCCAAGCAAATCGGTCCATTAGATCAGGATTTATATAGGGTTGAAATTTCCCCGTAAGCTCTGTGTTAATTTTTTGAACTGTTCAAAAATGAACAAAAATTGCTCAAATCAATATTTCACGCCGAGAACTCCTTTCAATAAGCTTGCAATAGGAACTTGGCTCTTGTGCCCAGAGTTTACAGAATTTGCTTCAATTTTGTCCATAGGCGCTAATGTTAAAATTTTTTGAACTGTTCAAAATTGAACAAAAAATTGTTCAAATCAAAAAGTAATATATAGAAATGAGATGTCCTCGCCGAGATCTTTCGAATGCAAAAAGAATTTTTCCAATCGGACAATTCGTTCAAAAGTTATTAGGGGGGGGGGGACAGACCGACAGACACACTTTTTCCCCATCTCAATACCCTACTTTCAATTTCTTTATTTTTCAATCTTTATTTAATTACTTCACTTATTTTTGACTTTTCTTGATTTTTAACGATATTTTCACGATACATTAAGCCTTCTTTCATGCTTTATTATTTTTTTTTTTTACTTTTACGGGAAAGTAGGCTAAAAAACGTCAAGAAATAAATATTAATTCGTTAAAAAAAGAAAAGGATCATAAACCAGTCGCCATGGTAACCATTCAACTAAAATTAAAGTTAATTACCGTGAAAAAATAATTTCGAACTAAAGAGAAAAACGCTTATAACTTCTTTTCAGGTTCATTTAGTGGCTTCGAATTTTAGCACGTAGAACAAAACTCTTTCTGGGACAGTTTTTTACCCGCTTTTGAACGGTATTAAGCTCGAAAGGATGCGATATTTCCTTCCCATAGAAAACGACTATTTTATGAAACTTTCGGCTATAAATTGGAATAAAAAAAGAACAAATTTGAATTTCAGAAAAAACTCTCCGAGGTGCACACTCCCATGTTCCAAACTAATTTCGTGCCAAATTTCATGAAAATCCGCCGGATGGTCTGGGCCCTACGCCGGACACAGACAGACAGACACACATATTTGCTGCTTTATTATTAGTAGAGATAGAGAAGATAGAGATAGAGATAGAGAAGATAGAGATGAAAATAATTACCAACAAGAAGTTCCGTCTAGTACTATACGAGCCTACTTTCCCGAATACACCAAATTCAAATTTATAATCTAGCTATCTCTTTCTCATTTAGCTTTAGTTCTTAATTACTTCAAATTTACCCTTTTAAACGGATAATACATATTCATTATCTCACTCATTCCTTCTCTCCTTTACTCATTCATTCACGCATTCATGTATTTATTTACTCATTTACTTATTTTTTCATTCATTCACTCATTTATTTATTTTTTCATTCATTCACTCATTTATTTATTTTTTCATTCATTCGCTCATTTATTTATTTTTTCATTCATTCGCTCATTTATTTATTTTTTCATTCATTCGCTCATTTATTTATTTTATCATTTATTCACTCATTTATTCATTATTTAATTCATTCCTTCATTCATTCTTTCACTCTTTCATTTACTCATTCATTCATACTTTCACTCCATTTTTTTCATTTATTCATTCATTTATGCTTTCACTCATTCATTTATCCATTGAGAAATATCCTTAAAAATCCTGATCAAAAGATGCATAAGAAAATATATTCGTTCAGTTCTTGTTGAACATCTTTCCGATAAAGTTTGTTGCAAGCAAATCCATCGGTTAGATCAGTATTTATATGGGATTGAAATTTCCCCGCAGATGCTTATGTTATTTTTTTTTTTTTTTTTTTACTGTTCAAAAATGAACAAAAACTGTTCAAATCAATATTTCAAGCCTAGAGCTTCTTCATATAAGCTTGATCATAGGAACTTGGATCTCGTACTCAAAATTTACATAATTACTTCATTTTTGACAGAGCGACAGACACAATTTCTCCATCTCAAAAAAATGCTTTCAAATTTTTAATTTTTTAATCTTTAATTATTTCATTTTTTTTTAACATTTTCTTTAGTTGTAACATACATTCTTAGCGTACATTAAGCCTTCGTTTATGCTTTATTTATTTATTTTTTTAATTTTACGGGAAAGTAGGCAAAAAAAAAAGGTGATAAAAGGGAAATGATACGACATCTATTATCAAACATCGATGCTTAAAAGCATCGATTTTCGAAATTAGAGTATCGATGGAGATTAATGTTATGATTAATGCATGGGAGGATTGAAATGATTTGTGACTATGCGTTATTTCAATTTATAATTGAACAATTTTGCATTTTATAAACAAAATCAAAATATTAGAAAACAACAATTTATATTTTGAAAACCAGTTTCAAAGATTTTACACATATTTTTAGAGATCTGAAATATGTACCACTGACAGTATGGATAACATTTTAAATGAATAAAAAAATAATTCAAGCATTAAAGCCATCGAATTATGTGGGGGGGGGGGGGGGGGTACTAGTTATTATAATGAACAATATTTGCTAATTCCAGCTTTCAGGAAAAGGAGGTTTGTGAAATACTCTCCACTAGAATATACTTCTTTAGATAACTATGTATCGAGCACTGTTTCATTTCCAATGATGTCACTTTTGCTAATATGTAACTTTCCTGGCCGTTTTATAAAACCAACGGTCTAAAAAAGGTGACACGAATTCATATTTCAGCACTACAATAGCAAAGGGAGACGCACCAGAGGAAAATTCCAATCAAAGAAAACACATAATTCCGAGCAACTAAATTGCACTTTTCTGATTTTTTAAAAATAAAATAAGCATCAAATAATAAAAAATATATAATTGGTCTATTTTTTTTTAGCCTACTTTCCCGTAAAAGTAAAAAAAAAAATAATAATAAAGCATGAAAGAAGGCTTAATGTATCGTGAAAATATCGTTAAAAATCAAGAAAAGTCAAAAATAAGTGAAGTAATTAAATAAAGATTGAAAAATAAAAAAATTGAAAGTAGGGTATTGAGATGGGGAAAAAGTGTGTCTGTCGGTCTGTCGGTCTGTCTGTCTGTCGGTCGTCTGTCGTCTGTCTGTCTGTCGGTCTGTCTGTCTGTCGGTCTGTCTGTCTGTCGGTCTGTCTGTCGGTCTGTCTGTCTGTCGGTCTGTCTGTCGGTCTGTCTGTCTGTCGGTCTGTCTGTCGGTCTGTCTGTCGGTCTGTCTGTCTGTCGGTCTGTCGGTCTGTCCCCCCCTAATAACTTTTGAACGAATTGTCCGATTGGAAAAATGTTTGGAAAAATGTCTTTTTGCATTCGAAAGATCTCGGCGAGGACATCTCATTTCTATATTTCACTTTTTGATTTGAACAATTTTTTGTTCAATTTTGAACAGTTCAAAAAATTTTAACATTAGCGCCTATGGACAAAATTGAAGCAAATTCTGTAAACTCTGGGCACAAGAGCCAAGTTCCTATTGAAAGCTTATTGAAAGGAGTTCTCGGCGTGAAATATTGATTTGAACAGTTTTTGTTCATTTTTGAACAGTTCAAAAAATTAACACAGAGCTTACGGGGAAATTTCAACCCTATATAAATCCTGATCTAACGGACCGATTTGCTTGGAACAAACTTTATCGGAAAGCTCTTATAACGTAGAACATGTAGAAATAGAAAGTTTATCCAGAACGTACGAGCCTATTTTGCTATGAAATTTTTTGATCGGGATTTTCAAGGATATTTCTCAGTGACTCAATGAGTGAAATAATGAATGAATGAATAAATGAAAGAGTGAAAGAATAAATCAATGAATAAATGAATGAGGAAAAGAATGAATGAATAAATTATTGAATAAATGAAAATATAAATAAATGAGTGAATAAATACATGAATGCGTAAATGAATGAATAAACACTTGAATGAGGTAAGGAATGAATGAATAAATGCATGGCTGAATAAATGAAAGAATGAATGAGTGAGTGAATGAATATGTATTATCCGTTGAAAAAGGTATATTTTCAATAATTAGAACTAAAGATAAATAATAAAGAGAGAGAAAGAGATAGCTAGATTATAAATTTGAATTTGGTGTATACGGGAAAGTAGGCTCGTATAGTTCTAGACGGAACTTCTTGTTTCTAATTTTAAATTTTTCTTTGAATTTGCAAAAACATGTTAACCCTTTATAAGGCCACTTTCTTCCAGTAGTGGAATATTGAAATTATTTTCGAACTTAGATTAGTTTTTAAAAAGCAAATCATATAGGTCATTGAATAAATTACATGATTTTTACTCCACCCCTTTTGGGGGGAAGGGGAGAAGATGCTTAAAAACATAAAAAGGATTATGTATTTCGTAGTAAATATACTTTCCACAGTCTTTACAAATTTCTGACAACCAGAGGGGGTAAGTACCTTATTGCAAACATTTATAAGTTTATAAATTTAGTGGTAGCTATACTTACCACCGCCTTCTAAAGGGTTAAAATGTCTGTATCGACCCGTTGGAAAATTTTTGCTTTGACGCGAAAGATATCTGAGCTTACACTGTAAAATTTTTGGTGTTCACTAACACCAAAGTTGAAAATTATTCAGTTTTTGATATATTTATTTTTTTATGTTGTCTGTGTAAAAAATGGGTACTCACGTACTATCGCAACTATATTGGCGCAAAACAGCGCCAATATGGTTGCCAGAGTGTTTGAAAAGAGAAACTTATGGTTGCTAATTAGGTGCTTTCCGGGTTACCGGTTTATCGCGTTATCGCCAAAATTTGGCATGGTTGCCATAGTACGTAAGTACCAAAAAATGCAGGCAGTGTAATAGTTTTTAGCACATAAAAGTTGTTAGCTCCGAAATTTTATTACGATTTCTCATTTTTATAAAAATAGGACAAATGAGCAATTAATGAAATTTTGAAATGTAAATGAGTTATCGAACTTCATATGGTAAAAAAGATTATACTGTCTATATTTTTTCGGACAGCCACATAAAAAAAAATAAATGCATCAAAAAATGGATATTTTTAACTTAGCCCCAATTGAATACCGAAAATGGCGTTTAGTAAAATAGTGGCAACTAAATGCAAAACTTTTACAGTGCAGAAATTTGACTTTTACTCTGTGTCCCGAATCTCAACTCATTTAAAAGGAATTTCTTCTAACTCCAAAAACACGTGTTTTTTATTTTTAATTTGCGTGTGCAATTGTAAACATATCTCTTTTATTTTAACCTTCATAAAATGACGCGCTTAAAAATTGTCCTATCGTCTAACGGAAATCTACGGTGCACAATGGAGGCAATTCAAGCAACGTCATTGGTCACGTGGCAGCGGTGAAAGGAATGTAAACAAAGGAAGCCGTAGCATCGTTTTACTTCGAGTTCGACAAATTGAATTAAAAACTAGGCCTAAATAAAGTTCATCTTCATTACATAAAATTAACACTAAATACAACACTATAACTATTCTAATAACTAATAAATTTCCTTTATCATGATTAAATTAAACGTAAATACTGGGTTATAATCAGAAAAAGCTGTCAAACCGGCAAATTCATTTTAAGATAACTAATTTTGCCTAATGAACTCCACGTAGAACTCGATTGAAAATCTTAGTAAACAAAGAGCGAGTATCACGTGACAACGATGATCGCTCATGAGTCCCTCTAGCGGTAAATTACCTCCATTGTAAACATTTCTCTTTTATTTTAACCTTCATAAAATGACGTGCTTAAAAATTGTCCCATAGTCTAGCGGGCATCTATGGCACACAATTCCTAAGTCTAGCAAACTTTTACCTCCACAAAGTGCGTAAGGCTCAAAACTATCTCATTTGAAAGAAACAATATACGTTATAAAAAGCTTTCAAACCAGCCCTCTTAGACGTCCAATAAGTTACTTTATATGAAGTCTATCCACAATCTTTTCTCCTTTATTTCGCGGAAGAGCAAAAACAAACGCACACTAGTGGAACGGAAGAATTGGGGGGAGAGGATTTAAGTGCACTGGGTTTGCTGATGTAGCGCAGGTGGATTGCAGTAGGAAAAGAAATGTCTGATTGTCTAACAATCAATGTACGGAAAGAAAGATCTTAACTGACATGTAGCGCAGATAAACAAGACAGAGGAATTTTTTTGCTAATGAAACTGTTCGTGGTCCTAATTTTCCTCGGAAAATTATTTGACTATATTTATCTGGTTTTAGTACATGAATAGAAACCATTCAAACTTCTCGTTCCCAAATTATTAAAAAAAAAATAGTAGTAGAAAATTAAATTTTTCCACAATTCTCTTTTTTTTCTCTTTATAATGGCGCTGCGTATGGTCACTAAGATGTCATTTATTTCGCTTTTAGTTTAGTCGTATGTATTTTTAAAAATATTAAAAAAATATAATGTCACAAATATGCATTTAGCTTACTAAGAACTTTCTTTTTTCGAATGGGGCTGCGTTGGTCACTAACCATTGCAGACGCATTGCATTTTGCAACCGGCATCCATTCATTCAAGTAGCACCACTATCGGCGGATGCCATTACTACTTTTAGAATTTTGACCCCCACCCCCCCCTAGATGGCGGCACCTGAGCTCTAAATGATGCGAAGCTGCACCAGGAATTTAATTTAGCCGAGAGTGTCCACGCGAAACGGATACTCAGGGGAGCGTTAACATGCCGCATCATCATACGACATGGGCGCTGTTGATTTTCTGCATCTTGAAAATCCTCCGATTTGGGACAGGTTCGATCCTGCGAACTTGGGGGTACGAGGCATGTGCTTTACCACTACGCCACCCAGCCGGCTTTCTACTAATAAAATGTGTTAAAATGACTACCATCACCCAACCTATAGTCTGTGTAATTAGAACAGGCGCGTCAAGGTCGCTTTTCTTGCTTCGTCACCATGGGAACTCTGAAAAAGATAACAGCGCCAGAGTTATTTTTTTGCACAGCAGCTGAGGTAATTGCATTACTACCCATCCGATATGTATTATTAGAATAATTGAGAAAAAGTAACAATATATAATTTATTTTCCATTTATTTATCTTTGATACTACGTCAATGCAGTTAAATTTGTTTTAAATTAGATCTGGAACGGTTAGATAAGATTTTAACAATTTCAAAATTTAAAATAAATAAATTAGGTATACAATAGATTTCTTAAATACATCAAAATATTAGAATAAGCTTTAGATTGGTTCAAAATATTAGACTACTTTATTTGACGCAATCTATTCTTGCCATTGAGAAATAAATCTTATTTGAATCCGTCTATTATTATTATAACTATAACAACACACTTGCTTGTCATGTTCCCCAAACCTACGTTGGGAAAAAGTTTCTAGCACGGAAACCATGACGACCAGAAGAGGTAAAGGTAAAGTTGTGTGACCTTGACTCGCCTGTTCTAATTACACAGACTATAATACTCTTAAATTATATAGCAGAAACTAATGGACAATTTGCAAGTCCTATATTCCAATGACGGTGTAATTTTACATTTAGCTTTTTTTTTTTATTGTTCCTTTCTGAAACCTTCCTGACAAAGCATTAACAAAATCCCCAGTGCTCCATCGTTTAGATTAGAAATGGATAACTACCTTGTACAAGTCAAGGTCGAAAGAAATAAAAGAACAACATAGTATTAACGTAATTTATTACGATGGAAAAAAGAATGATATGCTGATTGTAAAACATTTAGTTACAACAATACATTTATCCCATAAAAAAATGTTCGGATTTTAAAATATCCCAATTTCAATTTCATGTCACGTATTTCTTGCTCCATTTTAGCTTACAAATAATGAAAATATTATCTCTTATATATAAGCGGTTTATTCTGTCATGTTAGAATGCTTAATCGGATTATTTCGCCAAGTTGGTGTGGCGTCTTTTCGATCCTCATCCTTGTAACCCCAACAGCCTCGCAGTTTACTCATTTCTTCTGCCGCGCGTTGTGACGTCATTGTCAAGAACATTGCAGTCTAGTATAGTAACCCCTACAACTGAAGTTGCCAAAACAATTTATACCATCTTATATATAAATGCCTTATTCTGTCTGTCCGCTATAGGATCCTAGGCCATTTTACCGATCGGGACCATATTCGGCACGGTTAATGTTTACGACCCGAGAAACTCATCGCTGTAAAAATGAAAGTTGTTAGTTTTTTTTAATTATATTTTTTAAATTTTTCAATGACTTTCTTGACCCGTTTTATTTTATTTTTGCATTGCTGCCCTTATTTCCAACCATATAATTACAGTTCCCGTGTGAACAAACAAATCAATGCAGCTGCCATTGTTATTGCAACAAATGTAACAAATATATTCTAATAATAATCGAGACATTTATCTAGCATATTGAGTAAAAATTAATGTACACGCGAATTTAATTTAATCCTTTCTTTTTAATGTATTTATTTATCGTCTGCCCTTTTCATATTTTTCTTATTAGGGTGGCAGCGCTCTTTTTCCAAGTTTCGTTAAAACTTTTGTTTTAAAAAGCATAATAAAATTTTCAATAAGTTCTTTGGATGGTAAATATATATTTTTCACAAATAATTTGATTATATAGTAAATAAATATATAGTAGTACGGGGCAGTAAGCGAAGGGGCGTCCTCGCCGCCTGACCTGGGTAATTAAGTTTGAATTAGCAGACAACTTTGCACAAATCATTTTAATTACAATTTATAATATCTAGAACAGCGGTCATTTCATATTACCGCCGGGCTTACTAGTTTTTACATACTTATTTTGAATTTATTTCAAAAAACACATTTGCTCGCTTTAGGCGATAAACGCTGGTATTTGCTCCAAAATGAAAGGATTAAGAAAATAATAAATATAGATTCCGTGGATGCGTAAACGAAATATTTTAACAGCTTTAATTCAGTACTTCTATTATGTAGTATCTACGAGAAAAAAAAATCACAAAAAGGAATATAATCACATATTTCATTTTAATGATGCATTTCGGTCATTCTTGAAGGATGCGCTAGAATTATGTTTGGATGCCTTTTTTAATAATAGTAAATCTGCACATATAGCTTACAGAATAATTTCCACAAAATATACGACTAATGATACCAAAAGAAAACGCTGTCAAAAGTAAGTTTTAAGCACGCATGCTTTGATAGTGGCACAAATATTAGTTCAGATTTGCAACTGCCATTATTACTTGGAACCTATTATTTCGTTCACATTGTGAAATAAAATAAATTGTTTCCCTTTTGAAAACTTCCATTATGACTTGGCGTCTTGTGCTATTCAACTTCAAGTGTGACTACAGAGTGTAGTTAGTCAAATCGATGTGGAAAACGACTCTACTTTTACACTCACGCCTTTGTTTTCATTTCAGAGAAAGCAATTTTTTTGTCGAGAATCTCTTCCCGTCGCTTCCAATTTATTCTGATGTTCCTTGCTCAATTGTAGGTGAAACACCATTTGAATTTTCTCGCTCGCCATTGACGTTTTAAATTTACGAATTGTTGCAAAAGCGAGTTCTCGAATTGAAATGATCTCTTTATTCGGTTGAGGGGGTTCAATAAACCAAAAAAAGTAAGCGATTACCAGGAAATTTCTTTCGAAAGTAGTAGGGATTTGGAGCGAAGTGTGGAGCAGAAGCAGAGTAAGAGATTTTGCTCCAAACTGGAGCCAGAGCAAAAAGATGTTGTGCTCCAAGCCTCCGATTAAAAAAAAAAACTTTTTATATCTTTTATTATGCAATAAAATAGCTTTTGTGTAAAAAAATAGAACCAACTTCAAATTGAAAATTGCGCTAAAAAGTAAAAAATAGATTCATTCTTTGAACAACATTGATTCAAGGATTTAATGATTAAATGCCTCAAAAAACTAACGTTAGTCTCGTGCTTTGGTCATACGGCATTGATTTCAGTACTACTCGGACTAGTCTAATTAGATGCCTTAAAATACCAGCATTGATCTCGTACTTCGGTCGCAGCACATTGATTTCAGGACCAGTCAGACTAGTATAAATTAGATGCCTTAAAAACCAACATTAGTCTCGTACTTCGGTCGTAGCACATTGGTTTCACTACTAGTCAGACTAGTCTAAATTAGATGCCTTAAAAAACCAACATTAGTCTCGTACTTCGGTTGTACCACATTGATTTCAGTACTAGTCAGACTAGTATAAATCAGATGCCTTAAAAACAAACTGTCTCGTAAAATAATAAAGCAACTTTGTGCACAAGTAAAGTATAAAAAATAAAAATTACACGCTTATTTAAGCACAAATGAGCATTAAAATGCAGACATATGTTTCGGGATTGCTTGGAATCCCTTTTTCAATGCAATAGTGGAGCTTCTTGTTTTTGCATCTAGAAGCTCTAGCTATTGCATTGAAAAAGGGATTCCAAGCAATCCCGAAACATATGTCTGCATTTTAATGCTCATTTGCGCTTAAATAAGCGTGCAATGTTTATTTTGTACAGTTCGACATCTATGCGACTTTTAAAAATAGTTTTAGAAGTCGGCGCCAAGTTTTTACAGTCTCATTACGATTACAACATATCTTACTCCATATTGGAACTCCTGCAAATTCTGGGCTATTTATATTTGTAATCTATTCATAATTACAAAAGATGTTCTCTATCATAATTGAGAAGTGAAATATATATATCGGTATTCTACAGAAGCGCAATCTACCACTTACGAATGCATCTCGTAAGAAATATATCCAATTCCTTGCGCTTTGTTGAGGCTAAATGAATGGCCTACAGATACGAATCGAATTCTTCATCCATCCAACCATTAAGTAATTAGAGCAAACTAGATTTGCTAAGCTAATTTCCAGAAGTAGAATTTATTGTGCATCCGAATATTCCCTTTTCTCTTTCTGCGAAACGTCATGTCGGGATGATTAGGAAATCTGTTTTGCTTCATTAATGGATTTAAGATCATATACATTCGGTGCATGGAATAAACGCAAACGCATTGGAATCGAACACGTAGTCTTAGGAAGGTTGGGGAACAATCTGGAATATGTACTAAAATTACTTAAAGATTGCAAACTGGTTTTCAATTATGGGATCAGACTGCCTTGCATTATTTCCCTAAATGGAATAATTGGCAAGCCTTAGCGCAGGGGAAGGTTGTAGATAAGTGCCTTATTTTATACATGTTTTTGAAAACTGTGAGAGAAGTGTGTGTATCGTTTCAAAAATGTTTATGATATGCGAAGGAACACGATAATAAATTATTCAACATTGATACATCAATTAATAATAATTGCTGTATTAAGGTTTAAATCCTTCTAACACAAGTTTGTATACACATTTTTTAAAATCTAATCATAACTTAACTTTAACACTTTTACATCTACAATATTTTAGTACATTTAGTTTTGGTCAGCTTTACACTAAGATTAGAACTTAGAGGAACATGCGCCATTTTCTGAGGTTACCTTCACTAAATTCGTAGGTTTTCTTTTTATATTCTATCTGTATATGTTCATGATTTTATCTGTATGTATCTTATTATTAAAACACTCTAACTTGTGTGAAACCCATAGTATATACAGCATATGACTTTCAGCCTGATTCTCGTCCGTATCGAATCACCTTCGCTATCGTTTTTAACAAAACACGTGACAAGATCACATTCGGATCTCCATTCAGATATCAAATTCGTCACACGTGGCGGGTTGGAAACGGTGCCGAAAATTCGAGCGTAAAAGAATTAGGCTGCTGCTCTTGAAAGAAAGAGTCCTGTATTTGAGCTCCAACATTGCAGTTGTTGCTGAGAACACTCTCATAAATGGAGCTCTCATTTTTAAAGACTCTTCAATCGGTTAAGAAAATTTCGTCATTTACAACAATTCTTTCCTCGCGAGATCACGTGACTTAAAAAAAGTTACCACACAAGTTTCGCCAATTTGGCGACAGGTTTACTCGGAGCATTTTCCACGAAGCCATTTCGTCAAATACGACAAAAGTTTTGTGAGATTTGAGCATGCGTTTCCGAGAGTGAAGCTGAAAGGTGAAAAAGTGGTTGTGGAACGTCTCCCAACAGAGAGTTCCTGGGCCAGCTGGGAGTTATCCTGGTTTATCCTCCTATTAAGTGGAGAAAAGAACAGGATATTTTCGTGGGGAAGTGTGCATGAAGGATACTGCCCCACCAAGGTGCTCTGCACTGTTGTTATTTTGCGTAAACGATCCTCACATGTGAAATGGGGTAGATGTTCTAATTTCCCAAAGCACCAATCAGTCCACATTTTTAAGCTACAATGACTTCCCTAAAAATGAATAAAACTTATATTAAGTTTTCCAATTTACACTTATTTTTTAAATTCTCAAACAAAGAAAAATAAAACATTCAAACAAACAAAACAACAATTATCACTTAAGACTGACTATACGTGCATGTGTAAACTATTACAAGTTTTAAAACAGGCGCATTACCAAAAATGACCTTAATCAGAGGCTAGCAAAATAAGATGATCCTAGTCAGAATTCCCTCCTCCTCCTATAACCACTAAAATAAAAATCTATACTTAAAATTTAGCAATCGATGGACATAAATAAGTCTGAAAGAGGAAAAGACTATATTATAAATAAAACATAAAAATGAATATTTTATACATTACATAAAACTACAAATGTAGCCTCCAACAGGGCCATCTCGAAGTCAGAAGTCTCTTCCTTTCTTCCGGGCCTGCTTCAAGATTTGATTGCGCAATCCAAGCGATCCCACATTCTGCAGCGCTTCATCGTTTCACATCGAATTTTTTGATTTCATACCTACCAAAAGTTCTCAAACTTTCGCTGCCTGTACTTAATTTAGGTACATTTACAACAGAAAATCAAACACATATAACTATTTTGTTTCTTAAAACAGAAAAATATACTGAAATTTTTTAATCTTATTAGATTGCTAATAGGACTTCAGTTAAAACTTACAGTACTTGGTAGCTTTTATTTTTGGAAGTAATTTTTAACTGCAATTATTCAGTGAAGGAGCATTAATTTAAAAGTTAAAATGCAATACTTTTAAGTGAAGTGATCTTTTTAAAAATCATTTTAAAAGTATCCTTAGGAAAACAATAAATGAATAGCTATGGAATTAATTATCAATTTTCATTTAAACTTTCAGCATATGTAGTTGATGTTTTCATATAATTTTAATGAAATTTTAATATGAAAAAAAAACCTCTTTTTTTTCGCATAAAAAATGACAGAAATCGTAGTATCTATTAGAAGACAAAATCCTTTTAAACATAAAACATAGTATTTACGCTATATTATCGTTAGGAAATTAAAATTTCCCGAATTCTACATTTCAAGGACCTTCACAGTAATCCAATATAAGTTAAATCGCAAAAAAAAAAAAAAAATCGTTTTTATAGAACACTCCAGGAATTTTCTCAGACACATAGCAACAGTTAAAAATATTAATGAAAACAGTGTCCAGTGGGAATTGTCATCCTTCAAGAACATCATATTAGAAAGATTCCCTGGATACTTCGGAAACGGTGTCACTTTCTCCCTGGGGCTCAGCAGAATTGGACAGGGCAAAATAAGGGATTATGGCAGCATTGACAAATCTAGATTATTGTATCAAGACGGCACGCTTGCCTGATCCTTTCTTTCATCGAACACTTTCCCGCCGATATATAAGGGGCTTAAAAGATTTAGAAAACATATTTTTATCATAGGTTAGCGTAATGCGAAAATGTGTCTCAGTTTTTCACAGTCGATTTTTAAATTGCTTTAAAATGTCTTACAATGATTTGAAAATGTATGGTACAATTTTTCACGATATAATTCAGGACTGATTTTACTTTTTAGCCTACTTTTCCGTAAAAGTTTAAAAAAAAATGAAAGTAAGCTTAATGTATCGTAAAAAGAAGAAGAAAAGGTCAAAAATAACTTAAATAAATATTAAAAATATAAAAAAATGATAGCAGTGTTTTGAGAAAGAAAAAAATCTGTCTGTGTCTGCTGTCTACCCCCCCCCCCCCCTGCCTAATAACTTTTGAAGGAAAACGAAAGATTTTTTTTTTTTCGCATTCGAAAGTTTTCGGCCGAGGATATCTTTTTCCCCATATTTTACTTTTTGATTTGAACAACTTTTCGCTCAGTTTTGAACAGTTGAATAGATCTTTACATTAGCGCATCAGGGTGGAAATGAAGCAAAATGTACATATTCTGGGCATAAGCTCCTTTGAATAGGCATTTGAATAAGCTTTGATCCAAGCTCTTTTGCACAAGCGTTGTGGGGAAGAAGCTCTCAACGGGAAACATTTTTAAATTTGAACAATTTTTGTTCAAGTTTGGGCAGTTCAAAAAATAAATAAATAATAATAATAACATTACCACATACAGGGAAATTTCAATTCTATATAGATTATGTTATAATTAACGGATTTGCTTTGAACAAACTTTATTGAAAAGATGTTATGACGTAGAACATGTACAGTAGGGTGGGCCGAAAAAACATTTTTTTTTTTTTAATTCGAAGTTGTAATAGCGCGAAAAACTTGCAAATTATATAGAAAAGAAAAAAATTTAAAAAAATTATAAAAACGGTTGACATCTTCCGGTCGTGCATAGGCCCTAAAATTTGACAAAATATGGAAAACCCCTCATTTTTGCGATATATTTTTTAAATTTCTGAAATATATGTTTTCGTAATGTAATAGTTTGTAACATCTTTAAATAGAGCTTAAACACGTTGTGTTTAAATTTGATTTAGATCAGTCGATATCTTCCGGTCCCGTATAAGCTTCAAAATTTGCCAAAATATTGAAAATTTTACATTTTTACGCATTTTTGGTACTTGATAAACAATTAGTATTTAAATGTAATAGCCGTACCATTTTTTTCACACGAACTTTTATGATGTGGAAAAAAAAACTGCCAGATGTTTGTTTACTGTTCCTTCAAATGTACTCAAATTTTTAACTTAGAAAACAAATTCTTGTTGCTCTTTTTTTCTTCACTAAATTTGAGATTTCTTTCACTGCTTTTGTAACATTAAATGCCCTGTATTTCCAACAAACTTAATTTTAAAAATACTTTTCACTTGAAGTTTAACACTGATATTTACCATGCAAAAATTTAAATTCCTAATAAGCATCTAATAAAACTGTAAAAAGTAATTGCACGTAATTAAAGCACAAATTAGCGTTAAAATGCATTAATTACGTGCAATTACTTTTTACAGTTTAATTGCGCACAAAGTTCCTTTAATATTTTTAACATTTAATTGTTGAATGTTGAAATAGATATATCATTTTTATAAGTTGACTTGATTTTGGTATCAACAGCGTACACCCTCCTAAAAGCGATTCCATACTCTTGCCCCCGCATACACAAGCTATGGCGCCCCAAGAAGAATGACCGCTTAAAAGCTAAGAGAACACCTGAAAACAATTCCCTAAAAATTTCAATACCCCAGTGCAAAAGTTGAGACAGGGGTAAATATGTAGCATATTAGTTAAAATAATTTTTAAAAAATCTTGAATTAGAAACTGAAAGCAAAATAGAAAACTTGATTCAATGGTTGATCTCGTCAACGCTATGCACTCATGGTGGCAGGTATCAATTAAAAATTTATAGCTCAAGGTTGCAAACTAAATCTGAATGTCAGATTTTTGTTGACTGTTATTCAAATTGCTCAAATTTTTCATTTAAAAACAAATTCTTTGTTCTACTAAATTGCTTTTTTGACTGAATTTGATTTTCTTTGTATTGTGATGTTAAACGGCTGCATTCGGACAATATTAATTAATTAATAATTCTTGTTTGAAATTTAAGAGATATTTTTGACATTACTGTAATGCTTTTTGCAATGATTGGTTCTACATGTCAGTCGTGTAACTAGCGACTTGCAGAGCCCGTAAGTGGGGGAGAGGGCGCATAAATTTAAGAGACACTTCGTAAAGTTTTAAGTACGAGGGAGGTGCAATATTTCATGCCCAAGAGGGAGGGGTTGTGTAATTGTAAAATATTTAAGCTTTTTAAATATAGAGCAAGTCGAAAATAACCCTGCCCGTTTTTAGTTAGCACCATCCTACACTCTATCTTTTTTTTTTTTTGGGGGGGGGGATACTGTTCTTGTGTAGCATTGGGGTCATTGCGCGACCGGAAGTTCTTAATTTATTCACACCATAATGAAATACAATCTTCTTACGATCAAAAATAAAAATGCTGTAACTAGTAAGCTAAAGTATATTAAAGGTAATTAAAAAAACTTGTAGAAATGTGAAATTTTCAATATTTTGGCTAATTTTGGGGCTTGTGCGCTACCGAAAGATATCAACTTATCTAAACCAATCTAAATCACAATGTTTCTAAGCTCTATTTGAAGACGTTACAAGCTATTACATTACGAAAACATCTAATTCAAAATTTTTTAAAAATATCACAAAAATGAGGTTTTTTTCATATTTTGTCAAACTTTAGGGCCTATGCGCGACCAGAAGATGTCAATCGATTTTGATTTTTTTTTCTTTTCCATATAATTCGCAAGTTTTCCGCGCTATTACAACTTCGAAATTTAAAAAAAAAATGGGTTTTCGGCCCACCCTGATATACAGACAGGAAGTTCATCCAGACTAAACGAGCCTATTTTCCCACCAAACTTTTTGATCTGGTAAGGACTGCTCTGAATGAATGAATGAGTGAATGAATATGCATAAACCGTTGGTATACTTGAAGTAATTAAGAACTGAAGCTAAATGAGAAAGTGAGAGAGAGATAGTTAGATTATAAATTGAAGATGGTGTATACGGGACAATAGGCTCGTATAGTTCTAGACGGAACTCAAAATGAAAGATTATTTTGATTCTTGAGAAAATCAGGAACCTGGAGCGGGGTCTAACGATATTTTCTCGAAACTGGAGCGAAGCTAGAGCAAAGAAATGTGTTGTGCTGATCCATTGCTCCAGTGGCTGTACCAGGTCCCTGGAGATTTTTTTTTCTCTAACAAATTTAACTGGGGAAAAAACTGCAGTAAGAAATTAGAAATGAAAAAGACTATATAAGAAAAGATAAACTTGGTACAACAACTGTTTGAAAGTTTAAACTTTTTAAGAGATCGTAGAAATTATGGTACTTTATGTTAATCGGACGTAACTTCATTTCTTGTTTGTAAACTTCAAGTTAACAGATATTCGAAACATAATTTGTACTTATTCTATAGAACTGTTTTTGTTGCGGTTACGAACAAGTGAGTGATGTTATCAATTATTATTTTTCTAAAATTTTAATTGCTGCCTCATATCGTTTGGGGGAAGGGGTGCGATTAAAAAAAAACAGCAAACTTCTTTTTTAAATTTAAATCTGAGTTTCCTGAAATAAGGCAGCGAAAAGCAAAGGTTCTCGTTGCCATTTATTTTGAACTAAAGAACGATTCTTAGCAAAGCGCTTTCTAAATTCGGATCTTTATGATCTGTAATGTTTTTTTTTAATGACGTTGGGGAGCAGTCACCCGTTAAGAATTCCACTAACATCTCTTGCAACACTACATAATTTCCAAAGTTTCAATTTTTTTGCTTTCACTTCTTTGATTCTAGGTGTCTCAAGTGATAAATATATTAGGGTGGACAGAATGACCCATCGACAAATTTAAGCAGCAACCAAAATATTGTTAGAAAATGTTTTAAAGTGACCCCAATTGCGTCATGTCCGCAATGCTTTGCGCATGATGATCGCAAAGTTGTCGGAGTAACATTCATCATTTTATGTTTAATTTAGCTGTTATCGTTTTCATCACATTACCATATTCCAGTGACATCTCTTAAATAAATTCCGAATGTTTCTGAATGCATCAAACTTCGCTCGGAAGCCCCAAAAGTTTGTTTTCGGGGATTGAATTGTGATGATACATAAGTCTCTCCGTACCCAAAAGCGGTGCCCAATAGGATAAAATGAGCATTAATTCTTACTCAGATACGACCCCCCTGTTCCCCATATCTGAAAAAAAATTTTGAACCATTATAGTCAAAGTTTAAAATATTTAGTAGGGCTCGACCGATGGCATTTTTTGGCCGATGGGCCGATGCCGATTGTTGGCCGATTGTTCCGAGATCGGCCGATGGCCGATTGCCAATTATTCTCCTCTTCCATCGGCCGATGGCCGATGGAAAAAAAAGTCGCTTTAAACCATTAAAACGTGTAGAATGCTTGTCAAAAATGTCATTTAAATCATTTACTATTTATTTTTATGTTTATAAAAGAACTTGTATGCCCGGCGGTCATACAAAATGACCGCTGTTCTAGGTATTATAGATTGTGATTAAAATGATTTGTGCAAAGGTGTCTGCTAATTCAAACTGAATTACCCAGGTCAGGCTGCGAGGAAGCCCCTTTGCTTACTGCCCCACACTACTATATATTTATTCACTATATAATCAAATCGTTTGCGAAAAATATATATTTATCGTCGAAAGAACTTATTGAAAATTTTATTATGCTCTTCAAAACAAAAGTTTTGACGAAACTGGGAAAAAGAGTGCTGCCACTCTAATAAAAAAAAATATAAAATTACAATAAATAAATCAATTAAAAAGAAAGAAGAAGAAGGAAGATAAATTAAATTCGCGCATACATTAATTTTTAACGGAAATTTCAAAATACAGCGAAGCCTCACTCAATATGTTAGAGAAGCGTTTTAATTATTATTAGTATCTTTATTACATTTTTACAACAATGGCAACTGCGGGTATTTTTTTGTTCACACGGCAACTGTAATTATATGGTTGGAAACGACGGCAACAATACAAAAATAAAATAAAACGGGTCGAAAAAATCATTGAAAAATTTTAAAAAATGAATTTAAAAAAAAAATTATTTGAGTCACAACTTTCATTTTTGCGGCGATGAGTTTCTCGGATCGTAAACATTAACCGTGCCGAATGTGGTCCCGATCGGTAAAACGGCTGGGATTCTATAGCGGACAGACAGACAGACAGAAATAACCCGCTTATATATAAGATAAATGCATTATTCAAGCACCGTAAAACTGTTTGGGGGAAGCTTACATAATAATTAAAACTAAAAGAATCTCTCGCGATTCTAGTAAAGTAGTTAAACTATTCGGAGGTTAAAAAAAAAATAAAAAAAAATGCTATATCAGATGATCTTCAATTCTTTTTTCTTATCTTTGCAAAAAAAAAAAAAAAATCAACAACTATTGGATCCGCTCGGGTCTAATTCCCTTTCCTTCAACATTTGCTCTTTATAACACCTGCACTGCAAATGCCATGTGCAGCTGCCTTTATTTTATAATTTTTTTCATGGAGAGGAATGCAGATGTTATGACACAGACTAACAAATAATGTGGGTTTGTATTTTTAACGAAACTGTCAACCCCCTCCTCTCAGATTTTTTTCATAATCCCCCCCCCCGTTTTAAAAAAAAAGCGGGAACGATTACATGTTTCTTTTTCATTTAAAAAGTTATTTTAAGCTCTTTTCTGAAATAAAAATAAAATATTAAAAAAATTCGCTCGCAGTATTATCCCTTATATAGTATATACCATGTTCATAACCAAGAAATACTGAATATTGCTTTAAAAACATAGACGGGAGATTTTTTTGTCATTGCAAATGAATGCTGGGTCTTAAGAACTAATATTATTGTTTTTTTTTCTTGTGAGTTGAAAATTACACTGAAATACTTGACATGTTCTTTATATTTTCATGAGCACAATGTAAGGTCACCGAAAGAAACCAATATTTTGAGCACCCGCAGTTTTCTGTTGACAAATAATCTTCTGAAAACACGTGATCGTTTATAAAAATTAAGATGTATTTTGAATATATATATATATATATATATATATATATATATATACGTTGGCAATTTTTGAAATTAATGAAATTGTAGTATTTTTATTAAGGTATTGTTCCACCCTGTATCCCAAACTCATTTTTAAAGAATTAAATTTTTGAAAATTGCAAGTCGAACTTGGACACATAGAATTTAAATCAATAAACATTTATACTGAAAAATTGATTCATATTTTTTATCAATATGTTCTATGTTGTACAAGAAATATCCTAAACTGACAGCAGATGCAACGAGATTGTTGTACAATAGCAGCAAAACTTTCAACTGTCTAACACGTGGCATCAAAGAAGCCAAAAAAAAAAGCACTAAAAAACGAAGTATAAAAGGGGGAAAATTAAAATAATTATCGTATAAAAAATGTTAAGGTGCATTTTGAAAAAAAAATATGCATTGATCAATCTGTGAAAATAAAGAAATTTAAGCATTTTTATTAAGATGTTATTAAATCCTGTCACGCGAACTCGAATTTGGGGATTCAATTTTTAAAAATTGCAAGTCGAATTTGGACACATAAAATTTCGATCAATAAATATTTATACTGGAATTTTTTTTCTTATTTTTGACCAATCTTTTCTATGTTGTAACCTAAAAATGAAATAATGAGAACAACCGCACACTAAAAGCAGATGCAACAAGATTGCTGCACAATTGCAGAAAAACTGTAACACGTGGGATCGAAGAAGCAAAAAAAAAAAAAAAAAAAGAAGTTCCGTCTAGAACTATACGAGCTTACTTTCCCGTATATACCGAATTCAAATTTATAATCTAGCTATCTCTCTCTCTCTCTGTCTTTTTCGTTTAGCTTTAGTTCTTAATTGCTTCAAATATACCTTTTTCAACGGTTAATACATATTCATTCAATCATTATTTATTAAGTCAGTCATGTATTTATTAACTCATTTATTCATTCATTCTTTTGCTTATTCATTTAATCATTCAATAATTAAAAAATATTCTTGAAAATCCCGATCAAAAAATTTCATAGGAAAATAGGCTCGTTAGTTCTTTATGAACTTTCTATTTGTACATGTTCTACGTCATAAGAGCTTTTCGATAAAGTTTGTTCTAAGCAAATCGGCCCCCCGTTAGATCAGAAATTATATAGGATTGAAATTTCCCCGTAGGCGGTATGTTAATTTTTTTTGAACTGTTCAAAAATTAACAAAAATTGTTCAAATCAATATTTCACGACAAGAACTTCTTCCAGTGAGCTTGTTCATGGGAACTTATATCTTCTACTCAGACTTTACATAATTTGCTTCATTTTCACAAATAGACGCTAATGTTAAAATTTTTTGAACTGTTCAAAATTGAACAAAAAATTGTTCAAATCAAAAAGTAAAATGGAAATGAGATGTCCTCGCCGAGATCTTTCCAATGCAAAAAGAATTTTTCCAATCGGACAATTCGTTCAAAAGTTATTAGGGGGGGGACAGACCGACAGACCGACAGACAGACAGACCGACAGACCGACCGACACACTTTTTCCCCATCTCAAAACCCTACTTTCAAATTTTTTATTTTTCAATCTTTATTTAATTACTTAACTTATTTTTGACTTTTCTTGATTTCTAACGATATTTTCACGATACATTAAGCCTTTTTTCATGCTTTATTATTTTTTTTTTTTTTACTTTTACGGGAAAGTAGGCTAAAAAACCGCAAAGAGAAAAAAGTTTACGCTGGTAAAAACAAAATTATTATCGTACTTTGATTGAGTTGATTTTTTATTGTTTACAATTTCGGAATATTAAGAAACATGACAAACTAAAAGCAGATGGTATAATATCATTGCACAATGACATCTAATGCACTAAGTCATTATTAAAAGAAAAACCGACAAAAATGATCCAACTAACCTAGTGCGAAAAACAAATAGCACTCATAAGACGTCTCTCTGACTATTACTTTAACATATTCTAACAGCGAGCATTCTGCTCAAAGAGAACTATTTTAATAATGAAGGTTTTCGGGCAGCGATCGCTTAAACTAGTTTTCCGAAATTTTTATCAAATACTTTTGTAGAATGACATTTTTTTGTGTTTTTTTTTTAACTTATGTGCTGCCTGTTATTGTATGGAAATAAAAATTGATCTATGGAGAAAAAAAGAGAGTGAAAGACAGAATGTTTCCTGGAAAGTTGTCCCTGCGAAAAACATCGGCCTTGCATCGGCTTTTAGATGTTTTATAGGCCGATGGGCCGATGTTTTTCTAAAGTTAACATCTGCCGCCGATGCCGATGGCCGATGGCAACTTTGTTGAACAATCGGCGTCGATGCATCGGCGAGGCCGATGCATCGGTCGAGCCTTAATATTTAGATTATTGAAAATATTAATAACTTGTTAAATTTACTGATTTAACGAGTTATTAATAGTTTAAAAGTTAACAAGTTATTAATATTTATAAATTAATAAAACTAAACTGTAAGGTAGATAATTTATTAGATAATTTATCATTTTCTGATAACACCTAAATTAGTTCAATCTTTTACTGACAGATGACGCCACCAGTATATCTAAGTACTTCGCAGTGGTTCCCAATGTGTGAAAGGCCTCTCTCTCCATTCTTTTACATTTTAACGGGCAAAGGAGCTTCGCTCCGCACCAACTGTCTTATTTTGTGTATCCATCGAGGGTGAGAGTTCTTTTTAAGCAGATTTTTAAGTTTAGCTCAATTTTTCCCTACTATTAACATTTGAGTCCCATGTGTGAAGTAAAACATCTTTAATTAACATGTGTTGATAAGCATGTCTGAGAAAACAGCTTAGGAAAAGACCTACACCAATTCCTACACTTATGTGAAGTAAGGCGAGTTTTTTTTTTCAATTGGTAATACCTCGGAAAAATAGCGAATTCCAATCTCCTCCCCCTAAAAGGTCAAGCATTTTAAAATATTATTTCTAAGCAAACTTTTCCTTGAAAATTATATTAAATTCATTATCCATCTAAGATGAGTTTTCAATGGTATAATTTTATTTAGGAGAAAAATGTTTACCTTTCGTGCGAAACATTATTAGCACAAAATACATAAGCAGAATTCGTTTTGAATACTGTTTTAAGTTTTTAACTCTGTCTTTCATTTAAGTACTCATTCGGTACGATAATTAGTTTAATTTCATGATTATAAATCATGATTAAAATTGCTGATAAAAAATGTAATGAGGAAGATTATACGAACATGTTTCATTCGTGAAACTTGAAATACAACCTTCAGATTAAACTGCAAAAATCATGCAGATCTGAAATGCTTTGAAGCATCTGAAATGCATTTTGAAGCCGTGAAGAAGTATATCTTACTTTTTAAAAATTTATCCATATATCTAGAAGAATATTTCAAGTGTATTTTGATTTGAAGAATAGCTTTTGAATTTTTTTTTGCTAGGTTTTTCCAAAGTAAAATGATTATTTTGAAATCATTTGATCACTCTTATCTTCAGAAAAGAAAAAAAAAATATGTGCATTATTATCTTTCTCTCTGATCGGAATAGTGAGACATTGCTTCATTAATTTTCTTTAAGAAATGAAGTTTTCCGCATTACATCCATAAAAGTTTTGCCTCCCCAATACAAAAGCCCCAGTGACGCGAAAAAGCAATTACATCCATGCAGTTATTGTAATTACCCATATAGCTCATTACTCCATTTCATTAGCAGCAGAGATGCATTGCAAGGAGCTCTCTCTGTCAATAAATATTTTGCTTTTCCGAGGATAATAATGCTGCTTCCAGCCATCGGCTATTGGATAATCGACGGGGAGATGACACGAAAAAGAAATCCGGGCACTTTCTGAGATATTTTAATCAAAAGATGCTGCGGCAAAGAAGTGTCATCCTTACCCTTGAGATAAGAGAGAGAGAATAAATAATACGCTTCATGAATTGGGTTTATTTTGAGAAATAAACTATGTGTCCTTTTTTTTTTTTAGTTGATTAAGTCTGGCACGAGACATATTATAACATTTTGCTAATATGTCAAAAATGATCCATGTGCATAAATAGGCAAAGACAAAACATTTAAGAACCATTTTCTCCTCTGTTTCTCAACTGATTTTCATACTTGACTTTTGTTTAGTTGCTATTGACGAGTTTAAGTGATATCAATTTAAATCATTTGGCAAAGACAAAACATTTAAGAAACATTTTCTCCTCTGTTTCTCAACTGATATTCTTATTTTACTATTGTTTAGTAGCAATTGACGCGTTTTAGCGATATTAATTTTAAAAATTTTTCGAAGACAAAACATTTAAGAACCATTTTCTCCTTTGTTTCTCAACTGATTTTCTTACTTGACTTTTGTTTAGTAGCTGTTGACGAGTTTTAGCGATATCAATTTAAAACATTTGGCAAAGACAAAACATTTAAGAACCATTTTCTCCTCTGTTTCTCAACTGATATTCTTACTTGAATTTTGTTTAGTAGCTATTGACGAGTTTTAGTGATATCAATTAAAAACATTTGGCAAAGACAAAACATTTAAGAACCATATTCTCCTTTGTTTCTCAACTGATTTTCTTACTTTACTTTTGTTTAGTAGCTATTGACCAGTTTTAGTGATATCAATTTAAAAAATTTCTAAAATGTTTATTAATAGTTAATTATTTCCCCTTCTATAGGATAAATGATCAAAATGCTTTTTGCTAAAATGTGAGTACAAAGATAAAACAAAGTAAAAAAGTACAAATTCAGAATAAAAACTTTCTTATTCTGAATTTGTGCTCTTTTACGTTATTTTATCTTTGTACGTATATGTCCCCTTCTGTTTCGTCAAGCAAGCCTTATTTATAATTGTAATGTTACATTGTTATAGATAACAGATGGCAACATGCCTTGGTTGAGAAAATTATTAGGTAATTAATTATTCATTGTTAAAAATAGTTTGTTGCGATTAAACTGTAGTATTAAAAGAAAATTATAATAAGAAGGCTTTTCTGAAACAATAAAATGAAAAATATGAGAATAGTGTATGGAAAGGCACATTTAAGTTTTTGTTAACTGCTACTCAACTTAATACGAAATCGGCAGACGTAAAATCGGCTACATTCATGAGCGCCCTGTAGTGACAATGAATTATATAAACTCTAGGTTATAATCTCCAAATTTGATGAAAAATACTTATATATAAGCAAATTATTTTCAAGCTATATTATGTTCTATATGTTCGAACTTCGACTGTTGGACGAACTCCAGAACTCTTAAAATCTATAAATCAATACTGTTACTTTATTTTATAATAATTAATTCCTAGTGCAATTTCGCATCAACAGACTCTCGGTAACTCCCCTTTCAGGTGAAGAAATTCTCATGCAGCAATGGTACCACGCTAAAAGAGTTGGTACCAATTTCTGAGAACGCACTAGGGTCAGCAACGGAAGGGGCCTGCACCAAAAAGACGAGTTTTGCGAAAAAAATCGATATTTTTTTAATTTTATATTTAAAAAGAATAAGTATTCAAGATTTCAAAAATGTTTGGTTTTTGTTTCTACGATACACAGAAACGAAGTTACACGCAATGAAGTTAACCAGAAGTCGCATCGCAAGCACATAAAAGTGGAATTTAACATGCGTTTTCTGAAAAACTACTTTTTTCGATATCTTTGTTCACGGCAGATCTCATAACTCGAAAAGTTTTATACCCATTACTGTGATTTTTTAAAGTATTGTTTCACACATTACTATCTGTGTTTTGAACTAAAATCTAAGCTCTATGTCAGTATTTAAAAAATTTACAGGCATTTATTTGTGAAATATTGTGTTTTTTTTCGGTGAAAAACGTATGAATTTCTTCAAAACTGCTATATTTTTCTCAATTTTAAGCCTATTATAAAATTTTTGGTTCAGAACACAGTTAAGTAATATAGAAACATATATTATTAAGGATTTTAAAATATATCGAGTTAAAGTGAGTATAAAGTGTTTGGCGTAAACTGTAAAATTCGCCTATTTTTTGCTAAAATTTCCCAATTTTTCAAAATTTTATAAAAATATACCTATTATTTTGTTTGTTTTCTTAATTTTAATTACTTTTTAACTTAAAAAAATATGCATTTAGTAATTATTTCATTGTTTTCAAAAAAAAAGCCTCTGAACGTAGGCAGACCCCTTAAAAACGAATAATACGCAAACCATTAGAAATAAAAAATAATGTTATTTTTGTAGTCAAAAAGAGACTTTCCTAGACTGTGGTGTCCAACCATAATTGAGAGTTCTGCAGGTAATCTTGATTGCACTAGTTTTTTTTTAGAGTATAAAAAATAAAACTGTTGAAAGCTCTAGTTGTAGGTAGCAAAGTGGCGTAATATTTTAAAAATATCACACACTATTTATATTAACCGTTAAGGTTTTTAAAAAAGTTACGTGTATTGGTATGTTTAATCATAACATCAAAATTTCCAATCAGCAAACGATAAATTAAACGTAAGTGTTGCCACTCAATATATTTATTGCACTCTGAAATTAAACTAAATGTAACGAAATTAATAAATGTATTCCGGACTACAATTAAAAGCACGTGATATATGTCGGTTGGTGAACTAATGAAACTAGCAATGTGCAACACAGAAAACGAATCATTTGAACATTGCAAAAGGAATGCTTACAGCAGCGTTTCTCAACCTCTCAGTACTCGCGGCCCAATTTTCTATTATAATTTTCAACGCCCTCCCTTACCATAAATGTATATAACAATAATGTATATGAGTACTGATTTTGTTTTTGAAATATTTTTAACTAACTGCCAAAACGAGTAAAAACAAGTAATTTTAGAAAAAAATCATTTAATAATAAATCAATATTTGAATTTTGGACAGGAGTAGAGGATGATTTTTCTACACTAAAAGCAAAGGGCAGTTTGCATTCTATTACCATTTTCAACATCAGCAACAGCTTTTGTGAAACTGGATTTTCTGCTGTGGCTTCTTTGAAGACAAACTATAGATCTCAGCTAAATATAGAAACAACTGAGGGTGGCTATTTCTAATTTTAAGCTTTCCTTCGAAAAACTTTGCTTTGAAATAGAGGCCCAAGGAAGTTACTAATAATTATTAAATTTGTTTTAACTTTAGTATGTTTTGATTAAGAAAGTTTTAATTTAGTAATTTGTTTTACTTTAATAAGTTATCAAACGTGTCGAAATGTAGTTTCTTTTCTATGTGTATGTGTGCTTTCCTTTCAGTTAGTTAATCAATTTTTTAAAGTAATATTTTGTCTTGGATATTCTCGCGCCCCCCTTCTCTTGTGCTCGCGCCCCACTAGGGGGCGCGCCCCACAGGTTGAGAATCGCTGGCTTACAGTTAAATACAATGAAACCTAAAACATTAAAATGTACCAAAATAAATATATATTGCAGACGATCATGAAATGTAGACAATATATATTGATTGGTTCATCACGCATAACGGAATAAGGAATCTAAAAAAATAATTCGGAGAAACATTAGTACATGGAATTTAGTGTGGCCAGGAGTTTGGACATGGTTAAGAGTAAATCATTTGAGAAATACTTATTAAATGTATTACGAAAGTATGTATTTTGATGATCTTTTAACTACGTTTTTATTGATCTTATTTTCTTCGTGTAATACTTTTTTAGCACTTTTTTTTTAGTGTGATCGAGATTTTTAAACATAATGCATTTTTCTAATTTTTCTATTAATGCAAAAAGAAGAAAAGAACAAATTATGATTTTAACAAGACTTTTGGCAGCGGAAACACATACTATTACAGTAAAGTATCCAAAGTTGACCACCTCTCTATGTTGACCGAAATTTTATAATTTGAATGGTCACAATGCATTTTCAATGGAGATTTACCTCTCTATGTTGACCACCTCCATAAGTTATATGTTGACCACATTTTAGTAGGTTATTTGAACTAAATATCTATAAGTTATTCTCTGTAACTTGACCAGTGATGCTTTCTTGAATTTGATTTGCCCCCGTTTGCTCTCTTTCTGGTTTCTGAGAATTTCTTCATTAGTCATTTGGCTCATCTGAGTACACTGATCCCCCCCCCCCCCTTGTGATGCTCCATTGATTGTTTACTTCCAGTATCATACAATGAAAGGGAAATCCTGGAGATTGTGCCCAGCCTTTTGTTCAGGAGAAATGATTTTCTTAACCCCTTGAATATTTTCCTTTCTTGGACTGCGTACCATTGTCTGTAATTGCTGGAATTTGGAAAAAGGTCAGAAGAATGGGGGATGTTCGCAGAATTGAACTATGCAGAATGGGAAAACAAAGTGTATCGCTCGCAAATTTCGTTATTTTTTTCTGGCTTATTTTTTCTTTCTTCTGAGCAACTTAAAGATTTTGCTGCAGAAAAATGCCCGAGCATGTTTAATGTGCTTGTAAACTGTGAAAGTACTTTTTAGTTACCTAATGAACAAAGATGACAGAAACAAAAATTGAATCATTCCATTAAAAAAAGTAAAAAAGTGCTGTACCTTCAGTAAAAATAAGTGCTAAATTCTTACAAAAAATTCCCTAAGTTAACCACCTCCGTATATTGACCACTTAGTTATAGTCCCTTAGGTGGTCAACTTATGGAGGTTCTGCTGTATTTTTGTTGAAAACAGCATAGTGTTACTTTTTTGCTTTGAAGTACGGCTACATACATTTAAATCTGCTCGCATAAAAAATCGTTGGAAAAAATAAGTACAGCATTATTCCTTCTAGGAAAATTTAAATAATTATTAAAATTTAGGATTTTAGCGTATGTGCTTGTAAAAGATGTGGTTTTACGCTTGAAATTAATTTTATTTTTAAAGAATTGAAACTCGCCAAAATTTTAATAATTATTATCCCCATTGCATTAAAATTTGAAATTTATCGGAGAACTTCTCGTTTTAATTCCTAAAAAACACATTTAAAAAAAACTTTTTTTGAAAAATTATCGATTGCGTCCCTCCCCCTTTTCTTTCTTCCAGTTCTCTCGTTTCTTTTTTTTTCCTTTAAGTAATAATAATATTTTGAGCGAACGAAACTTTTTCTTTCTTTAATTCAGCAGGGCAGAATTTTGCATAAGGGTGTCAGTATTTTGTTGTGTGTGTGTGTGTGTTTTTTTTTTTTTTTTTTTGTAATAATGCAGAATCTAATCAATTTCACGACGCTTCACTAGTTGCTTGGAGTCAAAAGACTTTCTTTTGCTTGGTTTACGTGTTATCCCTTCAGTCTCAAACTAAATCTCCAAAGTCTGAACCGCTGTTTTAAACACAATGAGCGTCTAGACACTATTGTTGAATGAATAGCTTTGTTTGCACTCTAGAAAGCGAGACTTGTGCGACAACAGCGCACAAGCTAATAATATTTGGATTACGTGTTGATCTTTCGCAGCTACTCTACGCAATCAATTTGAGAATTCTATTTGTCACCTGTTTAGGTAGAAAAATCCAATACTTCACTTCAATTCCTTTAAAATATTTCGACAGTACGTTTGTGAAATTTCTAAACAAACCCAATCACGAAATAATAAGATCAAAGTGTTAATCTCAAGTGAAAAGCATGATATCCATAAACATTTGATTTATTAATTCCGAACTATCGATCGTATTCAGTAAATACATCGATCACTTGATAGATATAAAACCAATTTTAATTTAAATTTCGTAATATATAACTCATTTTTTGTGCCTGCGGCTTCATAGCTATGTTTATAGCTTTAAAAATGTTTAATTTAAAAACTTTTTATTAAAATTCATTCACTTATTTGCATAAATTAACAACTGCGAGCACCAAAATGTAAATTAAAAACTAAATAATTTCATTGAAATTTGTTTTGCATATTTTAGAAATTCAACATTATACTGTGTTCTCTGTTAGTTTAAAAATTTAGTTACGTGTTCATAATACAAAAAATGAATAAATTTTTTCCGATATTTATTTATATGACTTTTAACTCGTGTTATATACATGGTCTTTTGAAAGTGTAAACAAGTGGAAAAATTCTATCCGGTTAAATTTCTGTACTATATAAAAAATCCATGAAATATGATGCTCTACCTTTACTTCATATTTGAACCGTAACTACTTACTATCTTACTAAACTAGTGGTTGTTTACCTTTAATGTAAACAAATTGAGTTTCACAGGTATGTGAGTAAATTACTAACCGACATTTTGGGGTTAATTTTATCCATTCCTAATATACACTTAAAGAAGGGGGTCAAATCCTCCCCACGCCAAAACAAAAAATGAAAAAATGCTGTTTGTTTTGTGTTTTACAAGTTTATTCTCAGAAGTAATGTGTCATTATTAGTCCTGATATTTTTATAACAACCGCAATAAAAAGCTATAACATGGAAGATAATTTCTATTTTCTTGTCACCGCATGATTGTAACAGTAAACTTCAATCAGTTTTCTAATGTGCATTGGTCATTTAAGCTCTGGTGTAGCGTTTTCGCAAATTTAAGTACTTGGTGGTAAGTAAAGGTGGAGACTAGCGGTCTCCACTCGCCATTGGAGACTATAAATTGTTATTTAATTGGAGACTATAAATTGTTTGTGTTTTACAAGTTTGTTCTTAGAAGGTAATGTGTCATTACTAGATATGATATTTTTATAACGACCACAAAAAAAGGGAAAACATGGAAGATAATTTCTATTTTCTTGTCGCCGCATGATTGTAACAGTAAACTTCAATCAGTTTTCTAATGTGCATTGGTCATTTAAGCTCTGGTGTTGCGTTTTCGCAAATTTAAGTACTTGGTGGTAAGTAAAGGGGGAGACTAGCGGTCTTCACTCCCATTGGAGGCTATAAATTGTTATTTGGGACTACAAAATGTTATGTCGCAAACCTGGCGACTAGAAAAGGTTTGTAATTTATTATTAATCTTTAAAAATATGGCTTTGCGTAATTTTGTGACAAAGTGTAGTTTGAGGTATATGTATGCGAATGTTTGTATGCAAAATGAAGCCGCGGTTGGGGAGGAGGGATCAGTTTGAAACAAGGTTCAAAGTGGCGACTTGCTTTTTTCGGTTTGCCGGTCACTGGCCGCCATCATATTTTCTTCATCTCAAGCGTAGTGGTAAGTAAGTTTTGTTTAAGAGAAAGATGTCATTTCCCATTATTTGCTAGTGACTTCAGTGATAAACACAGATTCAGCTTTTGCTACAACAGCTGGTGTGGTATAACATCTTACTGTTCGACTATGAAGTTCTGACACTAGAGCGCTTCTGCGCATGGCAGAAAACGACGAATCTATTTAAGTTGTAAGGAAGTTCGCTCTGAATTTATTCTTCGTTTATTAGCAGGCAAACCCGAGCTCCTCTGGTGATCAGCTCGAAAGAAGTCAAGTACAGTGAAACCTGTGTAAGTTGACCACTTGCGGTGCAGCACTTTAGTGGTCAACTTAACAGGTGGTCAACTTATAGAGGGTGGAGAATTTTTTGTCATTTCTTACGCTATGCATTTATTGATTTGCAACTAATCTTATATATAAGCCGTCTAAGTGTATGTTTGTCGCTGAAAGCTTATTCCGAATTTCTTACTCCGAGAAAATTGCATCGTGCTGCCATCTACACAATTGTTTCTATAATGAAAACGACTCATAATCAAAACATTTCTCTAGCATTTTGAGTGAGGTATCGCTAGATTTGCAATCTCCGTTAAAAATGAATGTAAACGCGGATTTAATTTAATCCTTCTTTTTTTGTTTTAATTTATTCATCGTCTGCACTTTTTATATATATTAAAGTGGCAGCGCTTTTTTCCAGTTTCGTTAAAACTATTTTTTTGACGATGATTATGTTGGATATAAATAAATATTTTTCACAAACAATTTGATTATATAGTAAATAATATTTGTTTGGGCTATGACACGTTCGAATGCGAGCATGGCAGTGCGCGCGAATGTAAGTCAGTCTTCGTTTGCATTTCGAGGAAGTCGGACGTCCGCTTCGTAAGTACAAAAATAAACCGAGTTTACGGAAAATGATTCGTTTCCCTTTCTTATACAGTCCACTGTTTATTTTATCTCAGGAGTTTAATTATAATCTTTAAGCTCCAACAATATTTGTATTTTACAGATTATTATAACAGATGTTTTTTCGATAAGAATATTTTTTCCCGAAATTATTATATGGTTGTTGTTTATTCATTAAAGGTCTACTTGATAAATATATTTTTGATTTGATGCGCATTTTCGGTTACTGTGAGAATTGTATATTTATAATATCTAGATCAACGGACATTTCTTATGACCGCCGGGATTACTAGTAAAAATATAGTTTCATGTTTTAAAGTTCTTTAAAATAGCAATTAGCTATTTTTTTCGCAATTATCTAAAATATCATTAGAGAAATTTAACCTGAATCACCTACAATGTATCCTATACAACTTTAAAAGAAAAGTACCTTGTTAAAATAAGGATAAATCTCTTATTAATTATGTAAGTTACTAATATGGTGGTAAAAATGTCCTAAATACATCATTTTTCTAAATGGCTGCATCAAATAGAAGAAAAAATGAAGAAACTTATTTAAGGGGGGAAGTACGTGTAAAACGGCGTCGTTGAGAGCAAGTTTCCTGAGATTTTTTAACGTATAAAGAATAAATACATCTTATTGAGATTTGGAGGTGGTTTTATAGATACATTGAATAACATTTACCGAAATTTTCAAACATTTTTCTTGAAAAATCCCGGAGATATCGGCTGCTGCATACTGTAAGTCGCCACCCGGGTCGGCAGTTTGCGTACATCCTGGAGGTCCCAATTTTTATCTGAAATCATTTTTTTTTAAATCTACCTTTTTTATAAGTGTCTCTTTTAGTTGAACTAAAATCATCACAAAAAATTGAAAATTTCTATTTTTTTTTAAGAATGAGAAAATTAAGTACGATTTTTAACCTTTTTTTTTTTTTTTTGTTTGTTTGTTGTTTTTTTTTCAATAAAAAAGATTAAAATAAAGATATGTTTATAATTCTAGTTCAACTAAAGCGTGTATATATAAATAAAATGAGTGCTAAATTTGATAAGGATTGATGAAAAACTCTGCAAGCTAGAGTGTACGCAAATTCGAACAAAGTAGTTTCGAGAAAAATGCGTTTGAAAACAAGAGTGGTATTGAAGGTAAATTTAAGACAGTAAATGAATCAATTGTTTTTTATACTTATAGATACTAATACTTATAGAAATTTCTATCCGAGGTCTCAATTGTGAAAAGAAATAAAAGGACATCAGCTAACGTTCTCTAATACCCTTTAGGTCATTAATGATGGATACCAGCTCAACTGCTCCAAAAGGGGCGCTCGCTCAAATGCTTATAACTTTTACACGACTTGGAATTTTGCTTTGAAATTTTCAGGGTATATTATTGAATAGTTGTAGAATCGATTTATGAAGATTTTTTTTTTTTTTCAATTTTTTGAGACCTAACTCGTATTTCCCTCCTTAAGGAATAAAAGAGTGTTCAGGGCAGTTTTCCCATATGGTTAACTCACAAAGTAGTTTAGGCAAACTTTATATTGATGTTTCATCCATCCAGAAAAATACTAGTTTAACATTATATCATAAAAATTATCCTGGAGAAGTTACTTTAGTTTTTTTTTTATCTTTGCAAAAATTGATAAACCAATAAATATAGTAATACAGTAAAACCTCCTTTAAGGGACACCTCCGAAAAAGGGACACCTCTAATTAAGGGACACTTTTTCTGGTCCCAGTCCCTTTGAATAGGGACCACAATGTATTTACCTCTGAATAAGGGGCACTCTATTTAAGGGGCATTCACAGAGAAAAATTTCTAAAATTCAAGTTATATAGATAAGAAAAATTTACTGGAAATTGGAGGTTTTTTTTCTAAAAATTAACTTCTGAAAGTACTAGTCTGAGTCCTTTAAGCATGACCAAAGAAACACGTGTATTTTAAAGTGCTAGCCAAAACCTACTTGTAAAGGCTCTTCCCTCTCTTGTACTATGGAATACATGTATGCTCAGCATTGACAGACAATACCCGGCTACCAACAAGTTTTTGATGCAAGGATTGGAAAAAGTACACGAAAATTAAATTATGTTGCATTGCCCAAATTTCGTACTTTAAAACAAACCCATCTCAAAGATTACTTCAAATACATTTATGCAAGCTACAAAACTTTGCCAATACGACATTTATGCAAAAATTTTTGTTTTTCAATGAAAAAATTTTAAACTTCAATAATTTCAACTTATGATTTGCATTATTAAAAAGTTGAACCAAGTTAATACACTATACTTGTATGCATCAATTTATGAACCTCCGATGAAGGGACACCTCTATTTAAGGGACAAAATTTCCAGTCCTCTTAGTGTCCCTTATTCAGAGGTTTTGCTGTAATTAGGTAGTCAACTTACAAAGAGTTTTTTATGTTACTGCCACCCAAAATTTGACGTACGTAGCTGGTCAATATAGACAGGTGGCCAACTTGGGTGCTCAAGACACAAAGGTTTCCCTACGTTATGTAATACAGGGCTAATTCCGCTCTTGAGAGAAGTGGTCAACTTAGACAGGTGGTCAGCGTACAAAAGTGCTCAACTTAGACAGGTGGTTAGCTTACAAAAGTGGTCAACTTAAACAGGTGGTCAGCTTACAAAGGTGGTCAACTTTACAGGTTTTGCTGTATGCGAAACGAACCAAAACGAGAGCAGAACAAGGCACATTCCTTGTGCCAGCAGTTTCAGCCTTGACCATGAATGGATTCTTCTTGCGGTAAACTTGTAAGTAAATTGACTCTCACTGCAGTAATAATGCAGGGTTGCCAGGAAAATGCATGCACATTTTAAGATTCAAAAACTATCTCAATACTTTTTTTTTTACATTTAAATATTTCTTACACTGTCATCAGTTAGGCATATAGTGCTCAACATTAGATGCTCAAATAAAACAATTTGGTATTTTTTTGACGATGTGAGCGTTCCGAATGTTTCAAAAGAGGGATGCATGCATTTTCCAGGGGATTTACATCTTGAAAATATGACTGCTTGAAAATAGACAAAAATATTTTAACTTTTCAGTGTCTATGCGTAAGATTTCCTTTAAATTTATAGAACAGTATCAACAGTACTTATGAGCAAAGAACCTTGTCCTTAGAAACAAAAAAATTCTACATAAGAACGATATCATGGCAAAGCATTAAATAAGTTATTAATTAAGCAGCCATTTTTTACACAAAAACAAGCATTCTTGAAATTATATTTATGCTTTAATTAAGAAACAATTATACATATACATTTACAATAAAGATATCAGAAAATACTTTAATAACTGAAAAGTGATAATTAAAAGCCAAAAATAAAACCCCCTTCAGTGACCTTGGATACTTTTGTTTCTTTCATGGTATGTACTCAAACCAAAGCAAACGAAGAAAGAATTATCGATTATATGGATTAAATTTTTGCGAAAGCCGCTAAGAGGACTAATTAAAACGTTAAAAACGGAAAGTTATTAATTAAGAGTTTCTGAAATGTAGTTTTCCCTGACGAAGGTGTTTTTGGTTCAGCGTCTTCTCCTCTTAATTATATTCCTTTCAACCATTGAAGAGGAAATGAACTTTTTGCCTTGAAAAATAGATAGGATTTTTCTTTATAAGCTTTCATTTTTCAAACTGGTATTTCAAAATATAATCATGTCTTTATGTTTGTATTGCGTGGTAGTTCAATATGTTTTTTTGGTTTTAATTAAAATGAGGATTTGTTTGCTTAAAGAGTGGGCAATACAAAAGAAAGAAAATGTAAAAAACACATATTGCTAGTGAATTTTTTTACATAATCATCTAATGCTGTTTTTACACGTTTGCAGGCAGTGGTATTTTAAAAAAATATCTCATTAAAATGCCTCATCTCCATATGTATATTAGAACAAAACTTAGCAATTATGAATTTTAAGAAGTCATTCCGCATAAAAGCGAATTTGCCCAATCGAAATTATCTTTTTATTAGCTGTTCCTTATAAATAGTTTATTCATGTTTCCTTCAGATGTTTACCAAAGAATCTGTTTTAATGCTCAAAAGAAACAAAGACGAATGAATGTACACTTTAAAAAGTTCCAGTTCAACCTTTAACCAAAATAATGCTGAAATGTAGCTGCAACCAACATTTGGTACTAAAGTTGCACTATTTTTAATGAATCTTAGTTCCACATTCGTGGTGAAACTACAGTATTAAAATGGTTCCTAGTTTCACATTCGTGGTCAAACTACACTGTTATACTGGATCCTAGTTTCACATTCGTGGTGGAACTACACTATTATAACGATTCCTAGTTTCACATTCGTGGTGAAACTACATTATTATAATGGTTCCAAGTTTCACATTCGTGGTGAAACTACACTATTACAATGGTTCCAAGTTTCACATTCGTGGTGAAACTACACTATTAAAATGGTTCCAAGTTTCACATTCATGGTAAAACTACACTATTGTAATGGTTCCTAGTTTCAAACTCACGGTGAAACTACACTATTATACTGGTTCCTAGTTTCACATTCGTGGTGAAACTACACTATTACAATGGTTCCAAGTTTCACATTCCTGGTGATACTACACTATTATAATGGTTCCAAGTTTCACATTCATGGTAAAACTACACTATTATAATGGTTCCTAGTTTCAAACTCACGGTGAAACTACACTATTATACTGGTTCCTAGTTTCACATTTATGGTGAACTTACACTATTAAAATGGTTCCAAGTTTCACATTCATGGTGAAATTACAGTATTATAATGGTTATTAGTTTCATTCATGGTGAAACTACACTACTATACTGCTTCCTAGTTTCAAATTCATGGTGAAACTACACTATTATAATGGTTCCTAGTTTCAAATTCATGAGTAGTAGACGGCGCACTACAGGTGACAGTCACTCTGTAGGGCTTCCGTCTACTACTGCGGACAAACTTTTTTCGCGTTGGCAACACCACTGTCCATTTACGGTTTTGGGGGCGGGGCATGTCACGTGATCATCCGCCATCTTGGATCGGTGATCTTACACGGGGTATTTTTTGTGACGTCATTAGTCGAGGATCCGTGATCTTACACGTGGTGTCAACCGCCATCTTGTATTTTCTAATTTTAATTACAAGTTAATTTTAATTAACTAATTTATTCTAATTATTTAATTTGAATATTGTATATTTAATTTAGTCTGAAATACATGTCGCCAGAGCCGGGATTCGAACCGCAGACCCTTGGCCTCGCAGGCACATACGCTATCCACTAGACCACGAAGGAACTTTCTGCGAAGGAGTTTACGAGTATGCAATTTTTTAAGGAAGGTAATTGATTATTTATTAATAATAGTAGTAGTAATGATAAGGAGCGAATTTTGAAGACGAGTTGTTTATTATTTATTCTGGTTCCAACCTGTTTCTACTGCGGGAGTCAAGAATTGCAGCTGGATTTAGAAATGAGCTGTACCTCAGAGAAAAAGCTATTTTCTTGGCCAAACAGGGTACCGATTTGTTATCAGATAATTATTACAATTCAAGGTTTATTCGGTTTGCACCCTGCTTTTGAGTTACGGACTTTGATTTTTAACGATGAATTTCAAAAGCCGGAAACGGAAATGTGAGGAATCGCAGACAACAGCAAAAGTGGCAAAGATTGACCAAATAAAAGTAAGTATTGTTTTTTATTCTACTCTATTTATTTGTTTTAAAATCAATTTCTGATATGATTATTGTTTTTGTCCCTTTTCTTAATTATTTTTTCTTACGTTCCAGCGAAAAACACCATTTTCGGAGAAGAGCATGCCAAACGGAATTTTTCCCATTGAAGACTATGTTTACGTTTATGCATCTACGTTCTGATGCAAAAGCGTTAGTCTGCATATAAGAAAATTTGTCAAGCATGGAGAGAAACTATATCCCACGACTTTGCGCACATGGTGGGTTTCCAACATTCTTGGAAAAAAGACTGTGCAGCAAACATCTTGGGAACTGCAAACATTATCAGAGCATGAGTTGACCATCAAAAGTTCTGACTTTGTGAATTTCAAGTTTACCCGTTTAGCAACAATAAAACCAGGGGAATCGATTTCCCGATGCATTACACTGTCTGCCTCTCTGTGGGCCGAAATGATTCGGCTATACAACCTATTGCAAACTCTCTTCTGGACCACGTTTTCGGGGACATGGACTTGTTGAGCTTTTACAAGCCTATCGCTGAAGAGATGATTTCAATGACCAATCCGTCTGTGTTCTTAGATCACAGTTTAGGTACACAGTACCTTTCTTATGCGCTTGAATCCATCGTATGTGAAATATTCAAAGACAAGGGACTTATATTAGAGATCCAGAAGCATTGGCTAAAGAACTTTGGGGAAAAGCATGGAAAAGTTCAATTCTGTTGCATTATCTCTGGACATTTCAGAAACTGCACATGCATTTCTCGAGGAATTGTCCGAAGAACAGAATTTTTTTTTTTTTTTTTGTGTATGAAACTAGCAACGCATGTCACTGAACCTTTTTGAGAAGATGTGCAATTTAAATAAAATTCTCACATCTGTAAGAGCAAAAAATATGTCCAGCGGAGGCTATTGAATAATTTTGACTTTTCATGTATTTTCAGTTGTATAATAGTAAGCTATGTTTACCCAAATGTAAAAATTGAAGATTTTAAAATAAAATGTTATTGCTTACAATTAATGTATTTTTACTGTATTACAATTTTTTAATTCAAAACAAAGAAAGAAAGGAACAACATGGAAATCCAATTCAATATTTTCTGAAAATAACTTGACTAAATGCTACTAATGCATAAAATATCCTTAAAACTTAGCTAACACTTTCTGAGTTTTAGCAAGCATCTTCTCTTCGATATATTCCATGAACAAAAAGATTTGCACTGTTGTATACTTATTCGGAAATTCGCAGAAACTGATACATTTAAAATGTGGAATTTTTAAGCCATTGAATCAATACGTTATGGTGCATACAAATTTTACAGCTAAAAACGTAATATCACTGAAAAATTACTTTGATTAATTTAGCAATTAGAATTTATTATTAAAAAATATTAGAAGTAAATGACATTCACTAATTACATTTTTTTCAACACTATTGATACATAAAAACTCTGAAAATTTTCTTGATATATTTTATGAAAGACATTATTTATAGTTTTGAATGCTTTTCACAACTTTTGTCACATTTAAATGTGAAATTCTAAAAATTTTATTACTATATGCATTGAAAATTAAAAAGTATTCTTGATAATATTGAAAAAAACTAAATTAAAAATTATTTTCGTTATAAATGAAAAAGAATAATATAAGTTATTATTTACGATTTGAAAAATATAATGTCATATAAAAATGATATTGCAGCTTGCAGAGTGTTTTCTCTATCTTCACTACAGGATTTCAATATCTTACGTGAGTCAATTGCACAATATGAAGTTATGCTTAACGATAAGTAAAATTTGAAATTTTAAAAATAAAATGTCGTTGCTGTTAGAATAAATGTTCTTTTACAGTACTTTTAATGTTTTTAAAACAAAAAAAGATAGAGTACAACAGGAGAATTCATTTTGAGTTTTGGCAATCATCTTCAGTATATTTTATGATTTAAAAATGTTAGTAGTACTTTTCGGAAATTCCCAAATACTGACATATTTAAAATGGGGAATTTTAAACCTTTGAAATAACAATTTATGTTATATGCAAACTTTACAATTAAAATGTATTCTTAATATTTTATGGAAATGACTTTGATTCATTTTTCGTAAAAAAATAGAAACTCAGAGTACATAAAATTTCTTATTTGCGTTTTCTAAAAATATTAACACATGAAATCACTTTCGGAAAATTTTCTTAACATGTTTTATGAAAGAAATTACTTAAAGGTTTTGAATGCTTTTTTTTGCAAGATCCACATGTAATTAAAAAAACTGCGAGAAAATTCTAAAATATCATAGCTTTTTTTTTTCACATTTAGAAATAAATCGTATTCTTAATAATATCTACAAAAATGAAGTTAGGATTATTTTCGTAACAAAAATGAAAAAAACGTATAAGCAATTATTTACGAATTGAAAACAGTAAATAAATAAAATAACAGGGTCATATAAAAATGATAATGTAGCTTATATTTTCTTTCCAAGCGTGTTTTCTCTATCTACAGAATTTTTGTTTCCTGCGCAAGTCAATCAAGCAAGAATTTCTGTGTTTTGCAACCCCTTCCCTCAGCGGAAGTGTGGATGAATGACGTCAAGAGCGCGGCTCCTTTATTCATGCTACCTGACACTTTCACGGATTTAGGAGATTTCAACCAAAACATTATCACACGGCGGACCCTTTGAATAATTAAAAAATTAATTGAATAACCGGACTCGTGCAATTTTCACCACATCAACGGGTCACATGCATTGCAAGGAGGCCGATTTCTTAAAGAATTCAGAAATCAAAGAGAGTATAGGATTCAATAGCTGATCACATAAATACCCATTTCAGAACTTAGCCTTTAAATTTTTTTAAAAACAGAATCGACATTTAGCTATAGGATGTTCGAGATACGGTGCAACTCACACGATTTACCAAGGGTGTCGACAGAAATTATCGCACCAAAAACGGCTTTTTTCAGTGCCCCCTTAAAATTTAATGCTTTTAGACACACTAAATAATCTAAGAAAAATCCATTTTTCAGTTACTATTTTATTTATCTTCCCTACTACAATCAATAAAACTAGATTTCTTATATCATTAAAAATACACATTCAACGATTCAAAGTCATTTCGTCTCTCAGAAATTAGCCCTAATTTAGGGCTTTAAAGTTAAAGTCTCCATTTAAGTGTGGAAAAACAAGATAGAATTCCACTTAAATACGTTTCCTAATTTATAATTTTTAAGTTAATGAAATAGTTTTCGCAACTAAGCTTTCAGAGTTGATACACTTTTAATACTTATTATTTTTTGAGTACTTTAGGCTATCGCAGAAAAACCCCTTTTTTACATTCTTCTGTATGTAAATAAATCGAAAAAGGTATTGGAATACTGAAAATGTTGCAATTTCAATGAATTTATTTATTGTTTATTTTCCCTAGTATAATCTATAAAAATTAACTTTTGATATTATTATAAGACACATTTTTTTCCTTATTCTCAACGAACAAATTCTTTTCTACTTTCAAAAACTAGCATTAGTCTTGAACTAGAAAGTTAAAGACTTCACTGGAATTCTTACAAAACAAGGGGACAAAATACTCATTTATGATACTTTTAAAATTAACTGGCATTTTCTCGGGATTTATGCTTAGATTACATATATACCCGTATTTTCTATTTTTCAATGATTTCCAGTCATTTTCAACGTTCAAAACAAACACTTGTATTTGAGCTATAAAGTTAAATTCCTCACTTAAATGTTTCGATACAAGACAAAATTCTACTTAAATACTCTAAAAAATTTATTTGTTAAATTAAAGAAGTGCATTTAAACACATAGTATATCTCTCAAAGAAAGTTTTAGACTCGCATCTTGAGTGCTTGTTTAATCAAAGAAAATGAAATCTTATGCGGAAAACTTTTTCAACTGAGTTTCCACGTTTTACAGTATGAAATCGCACTTACAATACAAGTACATGACTACTTTACCATATGTCAAAAGAAAAACTAAATAATTATTTTCCGCTAAATACATGTTCTCGGCCAAGTTAAAAAACCTTTATTTTACCGAATTTTCGATTTTAGCATATTTTTCGTGTCTGAAAATCCTATTTTTTGCTTATCTTTTCTACTGAGCTTTCACTGCAATGATCATAAAATAAATCTGCCTTTCATTCTTAAAAATTGACGAAATTCGTAATCTTACGCTGAAATTGCAAATCATACACTGAACATTATAAGTTAGAATTCATTTCAGTACTTTCCCAAAACATAAGCTTAAAACTTTATAACTTTGTGTTTAACTATGATATTTAAGTTTATGCGTTCAAGTCATTTTTATCATCGTGTTAAATGAAATTCTCACGTAACATACACTTATTTTATAAAAATCTTGATTACGCTGTACTGATAATAAGTTTTTATGTCAGTAAACTTGTGTTATATTTCTCCTATATTTTTACTTATGGTGTTTTCACACATTTTTATTTTCAGTTATTTGTTCTGTTAAACTCAGGTACTATTGCTTTGTGAGTTGACATACTTGGTCCAAGCTGATGAACCAATGTTTGAAACCATAAGTGCAGGAAAGAAAATGTTATCGGATCAGTTGGAAACAGGATCGCTTTCAAAGATTCTGATTTTCAAGAATTATAATATTGAAGTTTTCTAGCTTAATTTCAGTATCAAACAAATTTGAAATAAAAGTCTCATAAGTCATTTTATATTATATTAAATTTTATATCTGATTTGTCTTTAAATCGCGAACGCTAATTTTTGTAGTACGAATAATTGCATTGTACATCGAGGTTCTGAATAAGTTAGTACGATTGCGAAATTTCACCCATGAAAAACCAAAAAGAAAAAGTAATATTACATGAATAAAAACAATTTTTAAAAACAACGTTTTTCTTGCGCCACTAAAAAGGTAGAAAATTATATTCCTATGAGCGTTTCAGAACTTCTGAATAAATTGGTCACATTATGGTAACAGAGTTTCTAATTCTTATAAAACGAAAAACGTTGGGCGCATGTACTTAAACATCAAGACTTTTTCAACAAACTCAAATTTCTATGAAAGAAAGAAAACCTGTTTAATACTGTTTCACTGTATCATAGTCAATTTCCTTCATTGGAGATATGAATGAGATTTACTCTAAATGAATTGAACTATACATATCTTGAACAAAATTTTAGGATGAAAATACTTCTTTAAACATGTTTATATGTAACATCATAATCACAACTTTGATCAGGAAGAGAACCCTTAGAAGTAGAATTACAAAGTCGTTCATTTATACATTCACTTACTCATGTATTCGTTCATTCATTCACTAATTTCTTCATTTATTCACACATTTATTCATTCATTCTTTCACTCATTCATTTCTTCATTCATTCATTGTAGACTTTGATTACAAGCATAAATTAAACCACATGCGCTTTACAAAGAATGCTTTTTGAAGATTTCAACTGCCCAAAAGGGTAACTAATGAAATCTTACATTGAACTAGCTTGAAAGCGTGTACATTAAATGCCTTTACTGATTTATTTCAACTCACAAAGCAAGAGTACCTGAGTTTAACAGAACAAATAACTGAAAATAAAAATGTGTGAAAACACCATAAGTAAAAATATAGGAGAAATATAACACAAGTTTACTGACATAAAAACTTATTATCAGTACAGCGTAATCAAGATTTTTATAAAATAAGTGTATGTTACGTGAGAATTCATTTAACACGATGATAAAAATGATTTGAACGCATAAACTTAACTCAAATAAGTAAAAATATAGGAGAAATATAACACAAGTTTACTGACATAAAAACTTATTATCAGTACAGCGTAATCAAGATTTTATAAAATAAGTGTATGTTACGTGAGAATTTCATTTAACACGATGATAAAAATGACTTGAACGCATAAACTTAAATATCATAGTTAAACACAAAGTTATAAAGTTTTAAGCTTATGTTTTGGGAAAGTACTGAAATGAATTCTAACTTAAAATGTTCAGTGTAAGATTTGCAATTTCAGCGTAAGATTACGAATTTCGTCAATTTTTAAGAATGAAAGGCAGATTTATTTTATGATCATTGCAGTGAAAGCTCAGTAGAAAAGATAAGCAAAAAATAGGATTTTCAGACACGAAAAATATGCTAAAATCGAAAATTCGGTAAAATAAAGGTTTTTTAACTTGGCCGAGAACATGTATTTAGCGGAAAATAATTATTTAGTTTTTCTTTTGACATATGGTAAAGTAGTCATGTACTTGTATTGTAAGTGCGATTTCATACTGTAAAACGTGGAAACTCAGTTGAAAAAGTTTTCCGCATAAGATTTCATTTTCTTTGATTAAACAAGCACTCAAGATGCGAGTCTAAAACTTTCTTTGAGAGATATACTATGTGTTTAAATGCACTTCTTTAATTTAACAAATAAATTTTTTAGAGTATTTAAGTAGAATTTTGTCTTGTATCGAAACATTTAAGTGAGGAATTTAACTTTATAGCTCAAATACAAGTGTTTGTTTTGAACGTTGAAAATGACTGGAAATCATTGAAAAATAGAAAATACGGGTATATATGTAATCTAAGCATAAATCCCGAGAAAATGCCAGTTAATTTTAAAAGTATCATAAATGAGTATTTTTTCCCCTTGTTTTGTAAGAATTCCAGTGAAGTCTTTAACTTTCTAGTTCAAGACTAATGCTAGTTTTTGAAAGTAGAAAAGAATTTGTTCGTTGAGAATAAGGAAAAAATGTGTCTTATAATAATATCAAAAGTTAATTTTTATAGATTATACTAGGGAAAATAAACAATAAATAAATTCATTGAAATTGCAACATTTTCAGTATTCCAATACCTTTTTCGATTTATTTACATACAGAAGAATGTAAAAAAGGGGTTTTTCTGCGATAGCCTAAAGTACTCAAAAAATAATAAGTATTAAAAGTGTATCAACTCTGATAGCTTAGTTGCGAAAACTATTTCATTAACTTAAAAATTATAAATTAGGAAACGTATTTAAGTGGAATTCTATCTTGTTTTTCCACACTTAAATGGAGACTTTAACTTTCCAGCCCTAAATTAGGGCTAATTTCTGAGAGACGAAATGACTTTGAATCGTTGAATGTGTATTTTTAATGATATAAGAAATCTAGTTTTATTGATTGTAGTAGGGAAGATAAATAAAATAGTAACTGAAAAATGAATTTTTCTTAGATTATTTAGTGTGTCTAAAAGCATTAAATTTTAAGGGGGCACTGAAAAAAGCCGTTTTTGGTGCGATAATTTCTGTCGACACCCTTGGTAAATCGTGTGAGTTGCACCGCATCTCGAACATCCTATAGCTAAATGTCGATTCTGTTTCTAAAAAAATTTAAAGGCTAAGTTCTGAAATGGGTATTTATGTGATCAACTATTGAATCCTATACTCTCTTTGATTTCTGAATTCTTTAAGAAATCGGCCTCCTTGCAATGCATGTGACCCGTTGATGTGGTGAAAATTGCACGAGTCCGGTTATTCAATTAATGTTTTAATTATTCAAAGGGTCCGCCGTGTGATAATGTTTTGGTTGAAATCTCCTAAATCCGTGAAAGTGTCAGGTAGCATGAATAAAAGAGCCGCGCTCTTGACGTCATTCATCCACACTTCCGCTGAGGGAAGGGGTTGCAAAACACAGAAATTCTTGCTTGATTGACTTGCGCAGGAAACAAAAATTCTGTAGATAGAGAAAACACGCTTGGAAAGAAAATATAAGCTACATTATCATTTTTTTATGACCCTGTTATTTTATTTATTTACTGTTTTCAATTCGTAAATAATTGCTTATACGTTTTTTTCATTTTTGTTACGAAAATAATCCTAACTTCATTTTTGTAGATATTATTAAGAATGCGATTTATTTATAAATGTGAAAAAAAAAAAAGCTATGATATTTTAGAATTTTCTCGCAGTTTTTTTAATTACATGTGGATCTTGCAAAAAAAGCATTCAAAACCTTTAAGTAATTTCTTTCATAAAACATGTTAAGAAAATTTTCCGAAAGAAATTTCATGTGTTAATATTTTTAGAAAACGCAAATAAGAAATGTTATGTACTCTGAGTTTCTATTTTTTTACGAAAAATGAATCAAAGTCATTTCCATAAAATATTAAGAATACATTTTAATTGTAAAGTTTGCATATAACATAAATTGTTATTTCAAAGGTTTAAAATTCCCCATTTTAAATATGTCAGTATTTGGGAATTTCCGAAAAGTACTACTAACATTTTTAAATCATAAAATATACTGAAGATGATTGCCAAAACTCAAAATGAATTCTCCTGTTGTACTCTATCTTTTTTTGTTTTAAAAACATTATAATACTGTAAAAGCACATTTATTCTAACAGCAATGACATTTTATTTTGAAAATTTCAAATTTTACTTATCGTTAAGCATAACTTCATATTGTGCAATTGACTCACGTAAGATATTGAAATCCTGTAGTGAAGATAGAGAAAACACTCTGCAAGCTGCAATATCATTTTTATATGACATTATATTTTTCAAATCGTAAATAATAACTTATATTATTCTTTTTCATTTATAACGAAAATAATTCTAATTTATTTTTATCAATATTATCAAGAATACATTTTTAATTTTCAATACATATAGTAATAAAATTTTTAGAATTTCACATTTAAATGTGACAGAAGTTGTGAAAAGCATTCAAAACTATAAATAATGTCTTTCATAAAATATATCAAGAAAATTTTCATAGTTTTTATGTATCAATAGTGTTGAAAAAAATGTAATTAGTGAATGTCATTTACTTCTAATTTTCTTAATAATAAATTCTAATAGCTAAATTAATCAATAATTTTTCAGTGATATTACGTTTTTAGCTGTAAAATTTGTATGCACCATAACGTATTGATTCAATGGCTTAAAAATTCCACATTTTAAATGTATCAGTTTCTGCGAATTTCCGAATAAGTATACAACAGTGCAAACCTTTTTGTTCATGGAATATATCGAAGAGAAGATGCTTGCTAAAACTCAGAAAGTGTTAGCTAAGTTTTAAGGATATTTTATGCATTAGTAGCATTTAGTCAAGTTATTTTCAGAAAATATTGAAATGGATTTCCATGTTGTTCCTTTCTTTCTTTGTTTTGAATTAAAAAATTGTAATACAGTAAAAATACATTAATTGTAAGCAATAACATTTTATTTTAAAATCTTCAATTTTTATATTTGGGTAAACATAGCTTACTATTATACAACTGAAAATACATGAAAAGTCAAAATTATTCAATAGCCTCCGCTGGACATATTTTTTGCTCTTACAGATGTGAGAATTTTATTTAAATTGCACATCTTCTCAAAAAGGTTCAGTGACATGCGTTGCTAGTTTCATACACAAAAAAAAAAAAAAAATTCTGTTCTTCGGACAATTCCTCGAGAAATGCATGTGCAGTTTCTGAAATGTCCAGAGATAATGCAACAGAATTGAACTTTTCCATGCTTTTCCCCAAAGTTCTTTAGCCAATGCTTCTGGATCTCTAATATAAGTCCCTTGTCTTTGAATATTTCACATACGATGGATTCAAGCGCATAAGAAAGGTACTGTGTACCTAAACTGTGATCTAAGAACACAGACGGATTGGTCATTGAAATCATCTCTTCAGCGATAGGCTTGTAAAAGCTCAACAAGTCCATGTCCCCGAAAACGTGGTCCAGAAGAGAGTTTGCAATAGGTTGTATAGCCGAATCATTTCGGCCCACAGAGAGGCAGACAGTGTAATGCATCGGGAAATCGATTCCCCTGGTTTTATTGTTGCTAAACGGGTAAACTTGAAATTCACAAAGTCAGAACTTTTGATGGTCAACTCATGCTCTGATAATGTTTGCAGTTCCCAAGATGTTTGCTGCACAGTCTTTTTTCCAAGAATGTTGGAAACCCACCATGTGCGCAAAGTCGTGGGATATAGTTTCTCTCCATGCTTGACAAATTTTCTTATATGCAGACTAACGCTTTTGCATCAGAACGTAGATGCATAAACGTAAACATAGTCTTCAATGGGAAAAATTCCGTTTGGCATGCTCTTCTCCGAAAATGGTGTTTTTCGCTGGAACGTAAGAAAAAATAATTAAGAAAAGGGACAAAAACAATAATCATATCAGAAATTGATTTTAAAACAAATAAATAGAGTAGAATAAAAAACAATACTTACTTTTATTTGGTCAATCTTTGCCACTTTTGCTGTTGTCTGCGATTCCTCACATTTCCGTTTCCGGCTTTTGAAATTCATCGTTAAAAATCAAAGTCCGTAACTCAAAAGCAGGGTGCAAACCGAATAAACCTTGAATTGTAATAATTATCTGATAACAAATCGGTACCCTGTTTGGCCAAGAAAATAGCTTTTTCTCTGAGGTACAGCTCATTTCTAAATCCAGCTGCAATTCTTGACTCCCGCAGTAGAAACAGGTTGGAACCAGAATAAATAATAAACAACTCGTCTTCAAAATTCGCTCCTTATCATTACTACTACTATTATTAATAAATAATCAATTACCTTCCTTAAAAAATTGCATACTCGTAACTAAATATTTATATGGCCTAATTTAATGAACTTTCATTAAAGTCAAATTCTAATTAATGTACAACAAACATGATTGTAAATATGTAAACTTTAAAATGCTATTTCTGTACAAGGGAGCGGATTAATAAGTCGTGTTCCAAATCTGCCAGCTGTGGAACCTTTATAGGTTCGAATCCCATGAAATAGGATTTCTCAAAAATAATCTTATTTTAAAATAAATTCTGAAACAACAATTTTTTTTCATTTATTCTCACTCATTTAAAGCAAGCGCATTTTATTTTCGCTCGAAAATCTCATTCTCCTTTTTACGTTCAAAGTTTTCGGTGGTTCAAAGTTCAAAGTTCCGAGAATATTAACACCTTACCTTTTAGATTGCAACATTTACCTTAGACTACTCTTATCTTTTTTAAGCCATTATTTCCCCCTTCGCAGAAAGTTCCTTCGTGGTCTAGTGGATAGCGTATGTGCCTGCCAAGGGTCTGCGGTTCGAATCCCGGCTCTGGCGACATGCATTTTAGACTGAATTAAATATACAATATTCAAATTAAATAATTAGAATAAATTAGGTAATTAAAATTAACTTGTAATTAAAATTATAAAATACAAGATGGCGGTTGACACCACGTGTAAGATCACGGATCCTCGACTAATGACGTCACAAAGAATACCCCGTGTAAGATCACCGATCCAAGATGGCGGATGATCACGTGACATGCCCCGCCCCCAAAACCGTAAATGGACAGTGGTGTTGCCAACGCGAAAAAAGTTTGTCCGCCATCTTTTACACCGGTAGTTGACGGAAGCCCTACAGCGTGTCACCTGTAGTGCGCCGTCTACTACTTTCATGGTGAAACTACACTATTATACTGCAAACGAAGCTGCACTATTATATTACTAGTTTCAAATTCATGGTGAAAATAAAATAGGTAAAATTACTCCATTATGATGGTTCCTAGTTTCAAATTCATGGTGAAACTAGGTCAAATTGCTCCATTATAATGGTTCAACTTAGTAACAAATGTTGGTTGCAGCTGAATTTCATTTTTTTTTTTTTTTGGTCAGAGGTTGAACTAGAAATTTTTAGTGTAGGGGAGGATGGTGTAAAATGGGTCACATGATAAAAACTTAAAATAATAGAACTTGAAATTGAAATTTTTAAACCAAAATTTTTAATGTTATATTTCAATGTGTTGGCAACATTTTTCATTCTCAAAAAAGCTAGGTTCTTAAATATGGAACCACAAGGAATTTTTTTTTAAACTTTGGATGATAGTGTGCTAAACACATCGGTTGCAAACTTCTGAAAAGCTCTATATTTTGTCAAAACACAGCCCAAGTTTGAAGGATTTTCTCCCTAAGAAACTTTGGAGAACAATTCCAGCGAAGCATGTAAAAAAAAAGAAAATATTGTCTTTTTTACATCAGTTTTTCTTGGATGTCGTAAAATGGGTTGGTTAGGCTTAAGTAGTTTTATTCTATTCTTTTTGTAAAATTTACTCTGTTGTATCTCACTGCAGCAAGTTCCTAAATTTAAACAATGTAGGTTGTTTATTTTATTGAAATTAATTTTTTTTTTGTGTTTTCCCTAAAAAAGATCATGTTGATGTGGTAGAGAGAAGTGATGTTGTTGAAGTGTTATGTGAACCATTATATAACAATCTAGAACAATGTTATTTTAACATTTCAATGTAATTATAATTCAAAATTTTTCTAAATATGTTCCTTATATTTTTTCAAATTTCAAAGTAATAAATAATTGTTTTCAGCATTATTTTGCATTAGGACCCCCTCCCCCCCCCCGATGGAGTAAATCAGCTAACAATTTTATAAGCTCAGTTAAACTAAACTTAAAAATAAATATTACAATTACATAAATTGATCTAATGGAGTTCAATGTTAAGATGCATTTGAAAAGAAATGGGAAATGTTTCTAGTTTTGTTGCTATGAAAATTTAAATATGAAAATAGCTAAAAAGGGACCCATTTTCCCCCACCTGACATGTCAAAGAACTTTGAAATTTGATAGTGTCTCACTTGTGAAGGATGGACGCATGGAACCTGTCTCAAAGCAGAGGAATCTCCATAATCCTTGTATATTCCTTAGTGAGGGAAGGCCGTTGTATATTGCTTTAAATAAATACTTTAGCATCAAAAGACAACTTTCCCCCTTTTTTTATATATATACCAGGTTTTATCCGACCAGGTCTGATGAAAACCGGATAAACGCATCTTTCCAAAAAAAAAATTAATGTAACTTCAAAAAAAGTTTATTTACATGAACTAATATTCAGGTTTGGAACTGAAGGACTAATTTTTTCATTCAAATACAATTCGAAGCAATTTCATTCAACGTAACTGCTTAGAAAAATGAAAATAAATTTTGGGATCAGGTTCTGTCCATTTTTAGACTACTTTCCCGTTAAAGTAAAAAAAATAATAATAAAGCATGAAAGAAGGCTTAATGTATCGTGAAAATATCGTTAGAAATCAAGAAAAGTCAAAAATAAATTAAGTAATTAAATAAAGATTGAAAAATAAAAATTTTGAAAGTAGGGTTTTGAGATGGGGAAAAAGTGTGTCTGTCGGTCTGTCCCCCCCCCCCCCTAATAACTTTTGAACAAATTGTCCGATTCGAAAAATTCTTTTTGCATTCGAAAGATCTCGGTGAGGACATCTCATTTCCATATTTTACTGAACAATTTTTTGTTCAATTTTGAACAGTTCAGAAAATTTTAACATTAGCGCCTATAGGTGAAAATGAAGCAAATGATGTAAACTCTGGGTACAAGATCCAAGTTTCAATGAACAAGCTCACTGGAAGAAGTTCTTGGCGTGAAATATTGATTTGAACAATTTTTGTTCATTTTTGAACAGTTCAAAAAAAAAAAAAAAAAAAAATTAACATAGTGCCTACGGGGAAATTTCAATCCTATATAAATCCTGATCTAACGGGCCGATTTGCTTGAAACAAACTTTATCGGAAAGCTCTTATGCCGTAGAACATGTACAGATAAAAAGTTCATCCAGAACTAACGAGCCTATTTTCTTATGAAATTTTTTGATCTGGATTTTCAAGAATATTTTTGAATTAATGAAAGATTAAATGAATAAGCAAAATAATGAATGAATAAATGAGTGAATAAATACATGAATAAATGAATGATTGAACGAATCTGTATTAACCGTTGAAAAAGGCATATTTGAAGCAATTAAGAACTAAAGCTAAACGAGATAGAGAGAGAGATAGCTAGATTATAAATTTGAAGCTGGTGTATACGGGAAAGTAGGCTCGTATAGTTCTAGACGGAACTTCTTGTTCTTCTTCAGTTAATGCATCAACAGGCTGAACAAACGACTGTTCATTCAATGTGCTTTGTTTTCAAGTCTAACGTCATTAACGGTTTTTTTTTACACGGTTTTATTTAACTTGATTCGTCCCGGAACTTTGTTACGCCTGTTTTCGACCACTATTACTAAAATAAAACCGTGTAACTTAAAACATTTTAAATCTTGAGTAAGTATTGTTGAAATTATGAAATCATAAATAAATAAACAAACAACCTTGTCTGAGAAACAAAAATTTCCAGATTCGTTATGCCATTGTTGTTGTTTCTAATGCCACTTGCTTAACCAAACTCCCCTTCGCACAGCGACAAGGAATAAAAGCAGTAAGGAGCACCCTCCGTTTATAGACGATGGACTCCCTATGTATTTGGACGGCATCAGTTGGGCCACCACAAGTACGCCACCTTTCTTTTTTGACCTAAGAGTGAAGGGAAGGAACATTCTCTACTCTACAGTACCCTCGGAACTGTCTCGGGACTTCAGGGTCCACGGGTTTTCTTTTTCTTTAAATTTACTTTTATTCCGATTTTCATCACATTCATTTTTTATCATGATTTTAACCTCTTCAGACCCCAGAACTAAGCACAAACAATTTTGACGCAATTTTTGGGTTCTCCGATTTAAAAAGGGATTACAAAACAAAATAACTAAACAATTGTTTTTTTAAATTTTAATTAATAATTAGTTTAAATATGAATTAATGCCCAATTTCCCTGTTTAAAACGAAGTAAACTATCTGTTGATTAATTTCAAAAACAATTGGGTGTTTTAGCTTTCAAATTGCTCAAACAGTAGTTAATAAACATTATTTTTAAAATGTACCCAATTGGGTACACTTGGAATGAAAGGGTTAAATTGGCAGGATACATTTTTGCTTTGTTTCGTTTTCATAAATGTTGTTAAATTAAGACTATTAAATAAAAATGTTTATTTGACCCAACATTTACAGTTCCCCACGCGGTAAAACAAATTATTATTTACACTATTTTTCGTGTATTTCCTTCGATCATTTACAGGTTCCACCACGCGTAAATACAAATTATTATTTACACTATTTTTCGTGTATTTCTTTCGATCATTTACAGGTTCCACCACGCGTTAAATACAAATTATTATTTACACTATTTTCGTGTATTTCCTTCGATCATTTACAGGTTCCCCACGCGGTAAATACAAATTATTATTTACACTATTTTTCGTATATTTCTTTCGATCATTTACAGGTTCCACCACGCGGTAAATACAAATTATTATTTACACTATTTTTCGTGTATTTCCTTAAGTAATCCATCGGCGCCATATGTAATGTTAAGAAGTATATATCGCAAAGCCAACACAATTCATTCGGCCGCTAATAAATGTTCAAACCTTTCATTTGATTTATTTACGTACATCCTCTTAGCGCATTCGTACATATACTACATAACAACCAAAAAAAAAATTAAAAAATTAGTTGATAACGATGTTAGCCGAATGAGGAGAGTATTGTATTATGAAGCTTAAGTGGGGGGGGGGGGGGATTTCGGGTCCGTAAAGAAAATGACTGGGAGAAGACAAGCCAGGTTATAGAACAATCAGTGGAGAAAGAAAGATATGATGTACACGTTAAATAGCAGTTTTCTATTTCTTTATGGACAGATATGAATGCTTTGCGTTCTGGACTGATGCATAACTTTACATTTACTATTCGTTGATTTTCATTAGTTAAGTTTTAGTCACGGATCTGGAGTGTAGAGCGAAGCACTTAAGGAGATTTTTCGCGAAATGGGAGCGGAGCCAAAAAAAAAAGGAAAATTCTTCTGCTCCACCATTTTGACTTTTTTTTTCTTTTTGAATTTATCATGTCTTATATATATTAAGTGTCTGTTTGTCGCCGATAGCTTATTCCGAATTTCTTACTCCGAGAAAACTGCATCGTGCTGCCATCTACACAATTGTTTCAATGATGAAAACTACCAATAATCAAAAAATTTCTCTAGCATTTTGAGTGAGGCATCGCTAGATTTGCAATCTCCGTTAAAAATGAATGTAAAAGCGAATTTAATTTAATCCTTCTTTGTTTGTTGAAATTTATATATCGTCTGCGCTTTTATATATATTAAAGGGCAGCGCTCTTTTTTCCAGTTTCGTTAAAACTATTGCTTTGACGATGATTATGTTGGACATCAATGAATATTTTTCACAAACAATTTGATTATATAGTTAATAATATCTTTATTTTACAGATTATTATAACTTGGATGTTTTTTTCGGTAAGAATATTTTTTTTTCGAAATGATTATATGTTTATAATTTTTTCATTGACCTGATAAATCTCTTTGATTTGATGTGCATTTCCGTTTACTGTGAGAATTGTGCATTTTTAATATCTAGAACAGCGGTATGACCGCCGGCTTAATAGTAAAAAAAATAACAAAACAACAAGTTACGTCTAGAAGTACACGAGCCTACTTCCCCGTATTCATCAATATCAAATTGATTATCTATTATCTCTCTCTCTTTCTCGTTTGGCTTTGGTTCCTTAATTACTGCAAATATACCTTTTTTAACGATTCATTCACTCACTCACTTACTTATTCACTCATTCATTTCTAAATATCCTTACTAATCCAGATCAAACAACTTCGTGGGAAAACAGGCTCGTTTAGTTCTGGAACTGTTCTGGTTCAGTTAAACGGACAAGCCTGTATTATAAAGGATGTCTAATATATAAAGTTACTAAACATTTTCTTTATATGCATACGTGTCATTCAATGCTCATTTCTTTGTATTGCATCTAAAAAAGTCCAAGAACAGAGGTCAAAACTTATTTCAACATCTAAAGAAATGCACTTCTCAAATGCAAGTTAATTTCTCAGAAAAAGAGTAATGCAAGAAATATTTTAAAGATTCAAAGAATATAATGTGCATTCTTTTTGCATGCACAATGAAGCCTTATTCAAATATGTCTAAAGGTTCTTTTTTCGGAATATACTTAAGCAGTATTAAACAAATTTGGTAGAACGTAACCTGAATCAGTAGCAAATTTAAAACGCGAAGTATGTAGATATTGTCGGCGTTTCTGTAGCAACGGCTTTCGTAACATTATGGTAAAAAACCTCTGTTACCTTTTTTAATGCAAGAAAAAATGCTCTTATTGCAACGTTTATGTGTTCAAGATATTCAGTTTATTTTGAAATAAAGTCCAAACACACGCAGGAGAAACTGTAACATAAAAGGAAACAATTCGATTTGTAGACTAATAAACACACCCATTTAACTTGGTACACTAAAATTCAGGTAAATTCGTGTCTATCTGTTACGTGCAGAAATTTCAAAGTGTCTCTTGTGGGCAGACAGTAAATTAATGTAATTCACATATAATGCTCATTCTTTAATGCGTTTTTAGAGAATAATGTCAAAAATTCATTAAAACATTTTGTTACATCGAGTACCTTAAGGCAGTTTTTCCCAACCTTTTTTTCTCTTACGAACCCCTTCTGAGATCCGAAAGAAATTGGCGAACCCTCTTCTGTAGGGGTGACAAGACTATAAAATTTGCTAGCACGTTTATTGTACAATACTTCATAACAAGAAATGGAAACGTGATTATTGTAAAAAAATTAAGTTAAAATAAAACTAAAATACAGCTTCAAATATTTTTCAATTATTTTTTTTACTATATGTTCTTTTTGAGTAGTTATTAGGGCAGTAAATCTGTTATTGATTTTTAAAAAAATTGAAAATTATTTTCCCGATAGGTTCCACTTTCCGGTTGAAATACAAAATTAAGTAAAGTTTTGGAAATATAAAGGAAAATTAAAATTTACCTATTTTAAAATGTTTAATTGCGATAATGCAGACACGTTGGAATAAAGTGTAATAAATGCGAGCTCAAATTTAAAATTAATGAATAATTACCTTCCGATTCTATTTTAGGTTCTTTGTAATGATAAATTTGCCTAAAATAATGCAAAATTTAACATTTTATGTAGTAAATTTTCATATTTCCAGCTCTTGCGAGGAAAAAGTGGGAAATTATAGGAGAAACATGAGTTCTAAAATTTAAAATAAATCAATAAATATCTTTCGGAACCAATATGTGATCCAAATTTTGAAAATCAACTACCTGGAAAACGCAATTAAAAAAAAAAAACATTTTTCTACACCTTAATTGCGTATGTAAGTTTATCATTTCATGTTTTCTTTTACGTTAGCGATAAAAAAAAATCCACCATTGCAATATAATTTTCGCGAACCACCTTTCTGCAACGCGTGAGCCCCTGGGGATTGCGAACCACCGGCACCACTGGTTGGGAAACACTGCCTTAAGGGAAGGTTCAAGTGAAAAATAAAAAAGTTTTTCTTCAAAAAAGATGTAGCTAAATTCAAAAAAAGTTTTGATTATCCAATGTGTTGTGTTTAAAAAAAAACTCTTTTGCTTTTCACAGAAAGCATCCCAATGTTCACAATACACAGTAATTAAAAAATTCGATACTTTTGAATTTTTAAGCGTTATTACCTATTTCTAAAAGCTTGTAATTTTGAACAGAACTTGAAACAATATTATTCATTCAGAAAATCCTTCAATTTTTAAACATCTATACCACATTACTTAAGAATTCAAAGCGATAGGTTTTAAATTTCAAACAGTAAAACAGGACATATCCATTAAAAAAAGAAGAAAATAAACATATTTTAGCAACTAAAAGATCATGCGTGAAATTACAATTAAGCATTCCTTTTACTAAACCAATTAATACAGCAACATTCAATATTTTCTGGAAGAAATTGTAAAATTTAAGTTACCAGTATTTCAAGCAATTTTCCAAAATCAAAGGATAGAAAAAATACATACACCAGCGTTTTGAATCAGTTATCAAACACATCCGTTGGTTAAGAAATCGCTTTAATTAAAACCATTTACATTCTGCGAAAGTTAATCTCAAAAATACAACATGCGCGATTTCGAAATACAGCCTTCCTTTAAGCTATAGGAAACATGTAATTATAATGAAAGAAAAAGAAAACTTCTGATAGGAGTTCCCTTTATTTTGATGTTATCTTTAAAAGGGGAACGTGCAATTCTCGAGCCTCTGTTTCGTAAAATTAGTCAAAATCAAGAGGATTTCGTCGTTATTTAAAAACTCTTCTTTTTCTAATTAAAAAACTACTTAGAATGCCTGTCAGAAACAGATGGGGACGGTTTAAATTAATATACGTTGCGACATACTTTGCGTTTTGAGGTATTTTTACGTTACTGTAATTATGAAACCGATATTATAAAACTACAGGTTTATTAAATAAATTATCACCATTCAGATAGAAAATGCTTTCTGAATGGATTTGTTCAGTAAAAAAGGAAACTAAAAAGAGACTAGAAAACTATTACAGATCCTATACGTAACTGTTAAAGATTTTTGATTAAAATGAAGGACCACGAAGTTCTGACATTTAGACGCTTCTGCGCATGGCAGAAAATAACGGAACCATCGGAGGTTTGGGGAAGTTTGCTTTGCAGGTGCGTTTATTTAGCACGCGAATAAGAAAAGTTTGCTGAAAGCAACTGCCTTTCTAAACTGGCATATTGCATGGGTTCAGAAGAAATAAAGTAGGCTGAACGAAATAGAACGAGAAGAAAAATGGCACATTCCTTACACCGGCTGTTCCTCCCTTGAACTTGAAAGGAATAGTCTTGGCCCGGCAGAGCGGTTTGGGTGATGGTAGAACTGTAAACAATATATCGCCGTTCTGACGTAACTGCAAAAATGTGCCAAATGTAAATAATTTCACAGACAATATCAGAAACACACACGACAGGGTGGCGCAGTGGTAAGGCGCATGCCTCGTACACCCAAGATCGCTGGTTCAAACCTGGCCCAAGTCGGTGGATTTTCAAGATGCAGAATCGTCTGCGTCCATATCGTATGATTATGCGGCATGTGAAAGATCCCTTGAGTAGACATTTGGCTTGGATGCTCTCGGCCAGTGATGGAGAAACTACGGCCCGCGGGCCAAGTCCGGCCCGCGGAAAGGTTTAATCCGGCCCGTTTAAGAGTGCCGTCGTGAGAATGTTTGAACGCGTTCTTACTTCGTAATGTGATGACCCGCATAAAAACTACCTGCGGCGATATCCAAAACACAATAGTATTCTGGACAAATCCATCCGACCTAAACCGATGACTCATCTTCGCTCGAAACTTCCAGACACTCTCGCATTTTCGATTCATTGTTCTGTTTTCTCGAAAGAACCGGCAAACTCCAATTCCCGAACAATCCTTGCAGGTAGGTATAAATACAAGCGAGGCCGCCTTTGCTTTTCTTACCTTTTGCTTTTTTACTATTAAAATAATAAGTGTATGTAATAATATATGTATATGTTTATAGAACACATAAATTTTTTAACGATTAAGCATTATTCTTTGGCCCGCTACGATTGTCTAGTTATTACAAATGGCCCGTCTTAAAAAAAGTTTCCCCACCACTGTTAATTAAATACCGGCTAATTAAATTTAGCCTAGAGTCTAGGCTAAATTTAATTCCTAGTGCATATTGCATCAATGAGAGCTCAGGTACCGCGATCTAGGGGTAACTGAACGTCAAAATTCTCATGCGGCGAAGGTACCACACTCATTGCGGTGCCGCTGAAAGAGATGGTACCAATTACTGGGGAACGCACTAGGTCTGCAATGGTTGCGGGCCAATACCGCAGCCGCATTAGAAAGAAAACAAAATCAGAAACACATCCCTTATACAGGGGAATATGGACGTGACTGTCGAAAGACAGTTTGTGTCTTCTAGAACAACGAACAATTTTTAGAGAAACAATGACGTAACTGCACTTAGGGGTTGAAATTGGCGTGATTAAATCTTAATAACTGGTAAATGAAAGTAAAGTATATATCCTACATAGTAACTCTCAATATACTGTTATTTTCTGTCACTTTCGCTCTTTTCAATTATACGTTTTATACAACTGCAAATCCTTTTTTTTTTTTTTACTCTGCTGTAAAATTGAAGTTTTTGCATTTTACACAAGGAGATGCGACCGGATTTCAAAAGGCATTAAAGAAACAAGCCTGCTTCGTAGAAACATAAAGTAACTGATAAAATCCGGGTACTTTATGGTTAATCTCTAAAAGCTGGATAGAATGCTGTTAGCTAAGGACTGTTCATTTCATATTTTGACACTCTCAGTAACTCATGCTCAAATCTGACGAACTTTTCGTCGTATTTGACGAAATGGCTTCGTGAAAAATGGTCCGAGTAAGCCTTTCGTCAAATTGGCGAAATTCGTGTAGTAACTTTTTGAGTCACGTGATCGCGCGAGGAGAGAATCATTGTAAATGACGAAATCTTCTTGGCGATTGAAGAATCATCAAAAGTAAGAGTTATATTTCCGAGAGTTAACCATTTATAATCAGTTTAAGTTTCCTTATGTGACATAAAAAAAGGGGATTTTTTTTTCCTAATTTTTTGAAAGGTAACAACATTTAAGTTACAAAAAATAATCCTGTGAACCTCCCATCAAGATTGTTTTGATTATGTATTAGGACACACTGCGGTACCCATGCATACAATTTGGTTGAAATAGAGGACGGGGCAATGTGAGAAAAACCTCTGCTAAAGTTACTCCTTTTACAAATACAAAAATGTAAAAGAGTTATAGGTATAAGAACATTGTTGTTTTAAGCCGAGCACTCAAAACAAACACTATCACCCAAAACAAAATAAACATCTCTTTATGCCCTAATATTTGTTATTCAAAATGGCGGCAAATGAGCCATCTACGCAGAAATTTAAAAGCTCGTAAATCATCAACTCCTTCACCAATCTCAATATAATTTCGTATGAGCATCAACAAATATGTAAGTGCAGGAAATTTGAATAAAATCGGAGATGGTGGTTGACATTTTTGGAAACTCCTGAATGATTTGACATGGAATGACATCTCTTTATGCGGTGTTGTCACTTTAAGCCGCTCGCGACTTCTAAACATTCGCTCCAGCTCCGCTTAGTGCTCCGAATAATTTTAATAGATTATATCATTTACCTCTTTTTTCAGCTTTTTTGTTAAATGATGAAAATTGAAAAGTTTAAAAATAAAAATCGGAGCAATGGAGCATAATAAATTACTTTGCTCCGTCTCTGCTCCAGTTTCCGCCAAAGTCCCCGTTGCTGCACGCTCTCCGCTCCAGATCTCCGCCAAAAACAGTACCATTTTTAAGGGAAGATCTATGGTCAGCTGAGCAATGTAAGAAGTTTCTTTTATTCTGAGTTCAATAGGGGTAAGGAGTAATATATTTTGTTCCGAGTTAACTCGGGAGTGATGAGTAATATTTTATTCCGAGTGAACTCGGGAGTAAGGAGTAATATTTTATTCCGAGTTAATCCGGGAGTAAGGAGTAATATTTTATTCCGAGTTAACTGGGGGTAAGGAGTAACATATTTTATTCCGAGTTAACTCAAAGGCAAATATTAGTATATTTTATTCCGAGTTAAGTCGGGGGTAAGGAGTAATATATTTCATCCCGAGTTAACTCGGGGTAAGGAGTAATATATTTATTCCGAGGTAACTCGGGGTAACTAAGGAATAATAAATTGTAAAGCGACAGTAAAATCAGAAAACATGTTGGCAGAAAAAAAGGAGTGGTCTTTAATCGGTCAAATATGTATCATATAACATTTTAAGGCTTTTATTTTGGAGGTATTAATATGAAGTTTTGCTGGAAGGAGGCCAAAATCCTCTCAGAAAGTGTGTTCTGTTTCCGAGTTTATCTCCTACCATCTGCTGCCACCGTCTGTTTTGGCAACGGCATCTCGAAACTTCAGTATCACGTGAACATGACGTCCTGAACCATTTCCATATCAGACCTGCCTTTTATTAGTTCGAAAGTCGCGTAAACTGGTCATTGTTTCATTCGGAAGAAAAATTTCATTTGATAACGTCAGTTATTTAATTATAAAACTATAAATGGATCTTAATTTTATATGACAAGTTAGAGTTGGTTACGTAATATAAATTTTCACTGCGGTAAAACATATGCTGTATTTTAGAGCCTTGGAGTAATTTTTGATCATTGTTATCCTTAAAAATAATTTAACTTGACTTCATTTGGATGTTTTGCATCTAGAAGCTCCCTGTCGCATTGAAAAAGGGATTCCAAGCAATCCCGAAACATATGTCTGCATTTTTTTTGCTCATTTGTGCTTTAAATTAACGTGTAATTTTATTATTATTATTATCATTGTTATCCTTATTACTTACTTATATTTACTATACTTATTATTGTGAGTGATATTAATAAATCGAGCACTGTTTTCAAACATTCTATCAATTTTTTTTTTTTAAACTATACTGCAATATAGCATCGTGGAGTGGTTAAAGCACAATAAAAGCACCAATATTCTTTCAAATTCTTTAAACCCACGAATAAAATTTTAAAAAGTAAATGCTCCGTACTTCTTTATTAAAGGAAACAAGTTTTACTATTACGTGAAAAATGAAGTGTATAAAACCATTTTTCAGATTAATGGTTTTTCTTCACTAAAATAAAGTTTCAATAATAATAATAATAATGCAACATGTTTGAGATGCCTTTAAAAAAAATCAAAATGCTTTCCTCCTCTTTTTAAACCTAAATAAAAAAAATACCTATATTTACGTCTTTAAGCTATTTTTTTTTTCATTTTAGAGTGATAAAAAAATGGCAACGTTTCAAAATTCCTGCATGATCCTACGCTATATATTTTTGCCTTTTAAAGCATGTATGAACATATATATGCTTTGAAAAGTTTTTTTTAACAAACGAGTCTTATTTTTATTGGAACTGTTTCTTATTTTTCAATTTGATGTCGTGTAAAATATTCATTTTATACGACTGAGGGTTAGTTATTTTTCAGATTAGGTTTATTGTTAAAAAAAACTGAATGCCAAATACATACAGTGATAAAAAATGTCAAAAGTGTTACTGATATACAACAGCATCAAAGAGTAGCACCTAACGGTCGAACAATTTCGTTAAAAAGGATTAAGGGGGAAAGGGGCTTATTTATGTTATAAGGATTATAAGAAATGAGAAAGGATGATTTTCTTTCAAAAAAGAAAAAGATACTACAAACAATTTAATATTTAGTTATGTTCCTTTAAATCAACATTTCCTTTTGGGGGTTTAAGGGTATCCTAGGGTTCCACGAGAAATCAAAAGCCTTGATTTTTTTTTCTTAAGTAAAAAATCAGAGCTAATTGTCTCGGGCTCTACAGTCTTGCGTCTCAGTTTTAATATTACACGTTATTGGATTCGCTCTAACACAACATCGACACTATCAGGGGGCCCCCGTTATTTCTGCATAACCACGCCTTCATTCACTGATTGGCACTTTTTGTTGCGTCATTAAAAGTGAGTTTCACTCGGACGACCGTTTTTTGTTGATGGCGCTGTGGAAGAGATACGTCGTAACTGTAAATTTGATAACTATAGCAACAGTATTGGAAAATTTTCTTTCTTCAGATAGAAAAAAAGGAATCAATAAAACGAACAACACGTAACATCAGGAAAACAAGCTGGAGTGTTTGGAAATATTTATAAAAAAAATATCTTTCCATTGCTCTTTAAAGTGTCCTCATCACTTGTTAATAATTTTATGGTTTAAAATTTTACAAACTGCAAGGTGTAATAATAATAGCATTGATTAAAAAGCAATCATTAAATTTGAACATATATTTCATTTAAACTCTGTACTAATATTACTAGTTAGATAAGCATATAAGCCTTCTTTCTGTAATATTGATCATTTTTAAACGCAAATAACTTTGAAATAAAGTGCATAAAAATAACGCTTTAGTCTATACTTAAGGAATCGTTCAAATGCTGTCATTGTCCCCTGGAAGCTAAAGCAAGGCCTGGAAAATAGAAATAATGCATATTGTACTCTCAAAATAAACTAAAAATTGAGTCTTTTTTATCATGCCAGTAACGTCTTTCGCGTTTAATTAAAACCATTTAAAAAGACTTAACAGTCAAAAATACCACAGCGATAAACCTTTATCAGCTGTTGCCGACACGACTCTCCCATGATCGTTTTTTTTTCTTGTTTCTTGATAATTAATTAGCGAACAAATGCATAATTTGTGTCATTCTAATTGCGGTTTTTAACTACAAAAACGAGCAAAAGAATTAGCGACATAATATGCTTAAACGTAATTTCATTTTATTGAATTTAAAAATCAAGACTGCTTCGTTAAAGAATAAGATGCGTTTTCCAGTTTTAAAAATGCCTGTGCACTATTGCCTACCCATTAAGTTTTTGGGCATATTTGGAAGATAAAAGTTTAGCGCGCTTCAGTAGTTTGCAACAGAGATATTCAATTCTACCATCGATAATGCCTGAAGTATATTTTGAAATAAAAAAGTTTTAATTTACTTGGAATAAATGTTTTTAAGTTCTGGAAAATCTTGACAATAAATAAAAAAAAAATCATTCTACTTTCGGTAGTAAATCAATACATTACTCTTGTTTTCCATTTTCATGAAGTTTTGGAAAATGTATCGAAGAGGAATGAAACGCGACGGGAAGCCTTTTAACGTTTCTCCAAGTATCTCTCAGTACTCAGTATTTATCAGTAGTACCAGGAATATGGATTTTTAATTTTCTCGAGTTTAAATGTGGTCGCTAATCTCTAATGGTATGTAGTCTTTAATAGTTTATTATATTTTATGCAAATAACGTACACTGTTAAAAAAATCTTCTGCAAATAACGGAAAAAGTATCGGCAGCAGAGTTGCTGGAAACATTCCGTTTCTGATAATATTTTCAGTGAGACTTGACAGAAGTTCCATTTCTTTTATCTTCGTTGATCCTTTTAACTATAGCAACCGTAAAACGGAAAAGTTCCATTTCTTTTTTCTTCGTTGATCCTTTTAACTATAGCAACCGTAAAACGGAAAAGTTAAATTTCTTTTTTCTTCGTTGATCCTTTTAGCTACAGCAACCGTAAAACGGAAAAGTTCCATTTCTTTTTTCTTCGTTGATCCTTTTAACTATAGCAACCGTAAAACGGAAAAGTTCCGCTCTCGTATTTTCAGGATCGTGAGGTACGTGATATTTCCGTTTTTGGAATGCCAAACCATGTTTTGAAACACGACAGAAATTTTCCGTTAAAATCAGTCAAAAAACAACTTGAAAATTCAGGTTTTTTAAACAGTGGAGTTATTCTGTTATTATCTCTTTTCGTTTGGACACAATAACAAGTTTGAAAGTTTATTTATCTATTATGGCCATTTTTATTTATAATATAACGTTTTAAGCAAACTCAACCTACTGCACACGTGCCGCACGTGGGCAACGGAGATTTTTCTCAGTAGCTAGCTATGATGTAATGTTTTTCTTGTGATGATGCTATCTCTTTCGCAAGCAATTGCAGTTTCATTTCACCCTGAAACATTCTTAGAAGAATTTAGCAACACTAGTCGACCCGTGCGGAATTCTGCACTACTTTTAGAGAAAGGACACTATGAATAAGAATAGGAAAAAGTAAACGGGTTTTTATACAAAAGAAGGCACGTCATTGAACACATCAGTACAAGTAGCTGTTACAATTTTTTTCCACTATTATGTAGACATTCAAAATAATAAAATAATTACAATAATAATTATTATTATTTCTATTATTAGTATACATAGCATTAAAATACGGAACAGTTCCATTACTTAAAATATAGTTACTGTTGGTTGGTTAGACTCTGCACATTCATAATATAAATGAATGTCTAGAGCCTAACGATTGAATACGTTTAACACACAGACGCAGCTAAAACTGTCCAATTGTCTACGCAATAAAAACAGAAGTGTTTCTTGTTTGTTTACTTGATAACAGATGGCTCCAGCATACACAACAGCCATTTAGCATCCATTAAAGGACCTCTTCTTAGGTGATTTTAAATCTCAAATTTCAGAGAAGCGGCACATTTTTAGACCGTGGGTCTATGTTTCGTCACGAGCACGCCCGATAAGCTTTAAAATGAGGGGTCAATCATGGAATTTGATAAAAGAATAAGGGAGATGTCGCTGAGCGACACAAAACAGGATAGAGAAATAATATATAATAGATTATTAAATGAACGCACTTCAATTTTCATGATGTGGCTCACGTGCACTGACTATTTGCGTATGCGGGTCCGCCCGTAACAAAGGCTGAATACCACTGCTTTAGCTGATGCATTGTTTTTGAAAAGTCGATGTCAGAAACAGAAAGCGGTTAAAGCAAATTGTATCTTCAAGTAAAGTACAAATCTATAGAAAATGTTCATTCAATTTGCGTGCGTAGTATTTACATTTTTATAAAGTATTTCATATAATTTCAGACGGTTTAGTTAAAATTATTAAATATTCCTTCTTATTTTCCATTAATACAGGAACGCTTTGTAATGATAATATATATCTTCACAAATTAGCAGGATTATATAAGTAGCTTAAATAATCGAAAAACTATGGATGGTTTAATGCGATGTAAATGGAATAAAACGTAAGTGATTCATCTCGCTGGCGTTTTTAGCCTACTTTCCCGTAAAAGTAAAAATAATAATAATAAGGCATGAAAGAGGGCTTAATATATCGTGAAAATATCGTTAGAAATCAAGAAGAGTCAAAAACAATTCAAATATTAAATAAAGAATGAAAAAGAAAAAATTTGAAAGTAGGGTTTTGAGCTGGGGAAAAAGTGTGTCGGACGGTCTGTCTGTCGGTATGTTTCGGAAAATTATAAATACAAATACAAATACAAAAGTGACGACCAGCAACAGGCTCAGGGCCCAGCTAGGCTGGTCCTAGTTCATTTAGCAGTCCCCAATGAACATCAAGAGCTTTCTTAAAAGTTTTTACCCCACTGCAATGAACAGTCGCTTCCGGTAACCTATTCCAACTGCCTACAACCCTATTGAAGTAGTAGTTTTTAATAATTTCAAGATTAGCCTGAGATTTGAAAAGTTTAAAACAATGACCTCTGGTTCTACTTTCAGCACATAGCTGTAGTCCATCAACATTTCCCGTTTTAATGAATTTAAACAACCTAATCATGTCCCCTCTGACTCTCCTTTGCTCAAGACTATACATATTGAGCCTTTTAAGCCTAACCTCATAATCTAAGTCTGAAAGACCACTTACCAATCTTGTAGCCTTCCTTTGAATCCTTTCCAATAAGGTAATATCCTTTTTTAGTTACGGAGATCAAAACTGAACAGCATACCCCAAATGAGGTCTTAACTTCTGTATAATGGCAATACAAGTTCCCTAGACCTGTTCGAAACAGCCTTATTGATAAACCCAAGCATCCTGTTAGCTTTGTTACTTACTATGCTACACTGCTGACTGGACTTGAAGTCATGACTAATCAATACTCCTAGATCAACAACTGCTTCTGCTTCCCTAATGACAGAACCTTATAAATAATAGGTTGCATGTTTATTTCCATGACCAAAATGAAGGACTTGACATTTTCCAATATTAAAAGACATACCCCACTTAATTGCCCACCTAGAAATTTGATTCAAATCCTCTTGAAACTGATTGACTTGTTCCTCCGTGTCCACAATTCCCATAATTTTGACATCATCAGCAAAAATATTGATGTTCCCAGAAATACTCTGAGTAATATCATTAATAAAAATAATAAATAATATTGGCCCTAGAACTGAACCTTGTGGAACCCCACTCAAAACATCAATCCACTGAGAATAATTGCCCTTCACTACTACTCTGTTTCCTCCCAGTCAGCCAATTTTTAACCCAAATTAAAGTTTTTCCACCAATACCAATATAAGCAAGTTTTTTCTAAGAAGAGCTTCATGCGGTACTTTATCGAACGCTTTCTGAAAGTCAATGTAAACAACATCTACGCACTTTTTATTATCTAATGCCATGGTTGTCATAGAAATGCAACAAATTAGTTGTACAGGACCTACCCTTTCTAAAACCATACTGAAAATCAGTCAACACTCCATTTGCCTCCAGGAAATTCACTGTTTTATTTTTATCAGAGTTTCAAAAATTTTACAAAGAACGGAAGTAAGACTCACAGGCCTATAATTTCCTGCCTTAGTTTTAGACCCTTTCTTGAAGAGCGGCGTTATGTTAATTCCTTCTGCATTTGAAAGATCTTGGCGAGGGCATCGCATTTCCATATTTTTGAATAAATGAATGATTAAATGAATCAGTGAATGAACAAATGATAAAAAAAAATAATGAATGAGTGAAAGAATGAATCAATGAATAAATGAGTGGATGAATATGTACTAACCGTTGTAAAAGGTATATTTGAAGCAATTAAGAATTAAGCTAAAGGGGAAAGAAAGAGATAACTAGATTATAAATTTGAAGTTGGGTGTATACAGAAAAGTAGGCTCGTATAATTCTAGACGGACCTTCTTATGAAATGTTTTCAACGCTAGCCGGTTTAAGTAGTTCATCTGTATCATATTTCATTAATTAAAAAAACAATCAATAGATCTCAAGTGTTTATATCAGGCAGTCTCTATTATTGTTCTCATTAGCATTACTTTAACAATTACGGCTTTGCGTTAAAACGTTTTCCTGTAAATTATGCAGATATAATCATCACCCTAATTTGCTTTTTATAACAAGCATATTAATCGCCATTCTTTCTTTCAATACTCGTAAGCTGGGAATTTTTCAAACAAACCTTCATTAACTTGCAAATTCAGATCAAAATGTATCGCAGACATGTATTACGAAATTTGAAACTAGAAAAGTTATGAATAATAATATTTCAATTCCCTTTCCACCTAATTTATGATAAATATATCCCATCTTAAGTGCTTATATTTTTAACTATCTCTTCACCAAGACACTACTCCCCCAATGCGGCTCCTACTTCAAATAGCAATGTATTGTTTTAAAAATTTGCAACATTTGGCTTTATTTCGCCAAGTTAGGATGCTTTCACGCCAAAGGATGCAAAGACATGTGTCTTTTCTCATCTGCGCAATCGCAGAACCCATTTTTGAAGGCGAAAATATGATTTGGCGCTTTCTTTTTTTTTTTTTTTTTTTTTGGGCGCATGTATTTTTTTTTTTTTTTTGTCTTTGTCGTCTTCGGTTTTGAAAGCACCCTTACACCTCTTATTCATGTAAAATTCATGTAAAACACATACGAGACCTGAAAATGACTTTAGAATCATTCATTTGTCCGTCAAATGCCCATTTTTCTCCTTTTTTGTAATTCACAGAATTTACCCATATACAGTGAAACCTGTGTAAGTTGACCACTTGCGGAGCAGCACTTTAGTGGTCAACTTAGAAAGGTGGTCACCTTATACAGCGTCTAAATTTTTTTTGTTATTTCTTACACTGTGCATTTATTCATTTGTAACTAATTAAAATATAACTACAACTTTAAAATAGTGATTAGCCTTTTTTTTTTCACAATTATCTAAAATATCATCAGATAAATGTATCCCGAATGACTTACATTTAAAGTTGCGTAGAATACATTGTGAAGTATTTAGTTCAAATTAAGATCAATATCTTATTAATTATGCCAGTTACTTATATGATGGTACAGATTTCCTAAAAATACATACTTTTTTTTAAATGGCTACATCAGATTGAAGAAAAAAGAAGAAACTTATTTAGAGAATAAAAGAGTGCTCATAGTAGTTCTCCCATATGGTTCACTTAACAAAGAAGCTTAGGCAAAATTTATATTCATGGTTCATCTATCCAGACAAATACTGGTTTAACATTATAGAATAAAAAATGTCCTGGATAAGTAATTTAATTTTTTTATCTTTGCCAAAATATATAAACAAATAAATATAGCACTACTTGGGTGGTCAATTTACAAAGCGTTTTTTATAATACTCCCACCAAAATTGGGCGTACATAAGTGGTCAATATAGACAGGCGGTCAAGTTACAAAGGTTTCTCTATATTACATAATATAAAACTAATTCCGTTCCTGACAAAAGTGGTACAAAAGTGGTCAACTTAGATAGGGGGTCACGTTACAAAGGTGGTCAATTTTACAGGTTTTACTGTACCCTCATTTTAAAAAATACAGAAAGAAAACCTAAATTTACCTATGTATATATAGGCAAAGACAAAACAATTAAGTACCATTTTCCCATCTGTTTGTCAACCGATTTTCTTACTTTGTTATTTCCTTGTACGGCAAATATTGTAATCGCGAAAAATTTCGCCTTCCAATTTCAGCCTATTGTAAGTGTCAATGTCATCAAAGTAAAAAAAAATAGTTAGCAAATGATTGGAGGTTTTGACAGTTTATCAGCAAATAGTTAAGGAGTTTCACGAATGCTCGATAATACTGATAGCGCCATTGTAAGCTTAGTTCCAGCTGCAGTCTTAAAAATTCTTTGACACACTGAGTGCAAACAGCTTCGCCGCGATCTTTGGAGGCCATTCCACAATGTAAGCTGGACCAGGCATTCGAATCGTTATTAAACCACTGTAACAAATGGATTAAAGCCGAAGGAGCTTATTTTGACTAAAAATGTTTAAAAAAATATAAGTATTACTTTTTGTTTTGTTTCATAAACCTAGTCTGAACAATTCTTTGACACACTGTGCCTGGCTCTTTGGAACCATATCGCCTGACGGAGTATTCCATTTTCGTTTGTTATCAACAGCCAATAGAAATTTGCGTTTCTAAGAGCCCTGTAAACTTTCTCGTAATTACTTCCAAGTAGTATTTGTTTAATATATTGAAATAGGAGCTAAGAGATTAATTTAGCGCTTTTCGTTAATTTATGTGTAAACTGCAAAATTTCAGCTTACGTTTAGAACAGGAAAACTAGTGCATTAGCTTAAGGGGGGAAATACGTGTAAAGGTCTCAAAAAGCTAAAAAAGTGTTTTTCTTTATAAATAGATTCTACAACTATTCAAATATATACCCTGGAAATTTCAAAGCAAAATTCCAAGTCGTTGAAAAGTTGTAAGCATTTGAGCGAGAGTCCCTTTTGGAGCAGTTGAGCAGGTAGTCCTCATGAATGACCTGAAGGGTATTAGTGAACGTTAGCAGATGTCCTTTTATTTCTTTTAACAATTGAGACCTCGGATAGAAATTTCTATAAGCATTAGTATCTATAAGTATAAAAAAAATTTATTCATTACTTCCTTAAATTTACCTTCAATACCACTCGTTTTTCTTCAAACGCATTTTTTTGAAACTACTTTTTTCGAATTTGCGTACACTCTAGCTCGCAGTTTTTGATCAATCCTTATCAAATTTAGCACACATTTTCTTTATATATACAAGTTTTAGTTGAACTAGAACCATACACATATCTTTATTTTTACTTTTTTTATTGTAAAGAAAGAACGAAAAAACGTTTAAAAACCGTACTTAATTTTCCCGTTCTAAAAAAAATAGAAATTTTCAAATTTTTGTGATGATTTTAGTTCAATTAGAAGAGACACTTATAAAAAAAGTAGACTTAAAAAAAAAATTATTTCAGATAAAAATTGTGACCTCCAGGATGTACGCAAACTGCGGACCCGGGTGGCGACTTACAGTGTACAGCAGCCAATATCTACGAGATTTTTCAAGAAAAATGTTTCAAAATTTCAGTACATGTTATTCAATATATTTACAAAATAACCTCAAAATATCAATAAAATATATTTATTCTTTATGCGTTTAAAAAAAAAAAATCATGAAAATGGCCCTTAATACGCCGTTTTACACGTATTTCCCCCCTTAAAAAGTATCAACAAGAAAAAAAAAAAGTTTTTCACCGTATACTTCAACGTGACTGTAAGCTACAGGCATGATCTCGCAATTCAGGAGGAAATTCAGTAAAATGAAATGAGACAATAAAACTTTTTATCCCTTTGTCAACTCACATTTCCTCAATCTATTTTATTTAAAATGAACAATTTACATGCATATATTCGTATATGCGTGTGTGCATGTATATATACCTTGTTTAATGAATACTGAACAAAACATAACACAAACATAATCTTTTGCCATTGTTTCCTAAAAAAAGGTTAAAATACATTGTTTATAGTACAAAAATTATAATGGACGCTACCAGGAAAACCCATTTTTCAAAAACAAATAAATATTGTAACTTCGTGACACACTGATTGTGTATCGATTTCCATACTTTTGTAATGATCTGATAATTTGCCGAAAGCCTCTTTCTTTTGCAGATGGCACGCAAGCATGAGGTTCATGCATAGATAGGCTTGCCATACTTTTAGTTAGTAAAACCGGGACACATTAATATGGGAGGGGCATACCGGGGAGTCTGGGGAAATTTTTAAAAAATTAAAAGCAAAATGGTGAGTCTTAAGCCTTTAAGTTTCGCAAGTAATAGGAGTGGGGAATCTGGAACCCTAAATTGTTATTCCACCTCCCTTTAAAAATAAAAAAGGAATTGTAGCTACTTAATTTACTTAAACAGAATTTTTCCGCCTTTTAAATGAGATTTTTTACTGGTCTACCATCTAGAAAGAAGTGTTAAGGAAATAAGGTTTAAAATACTTCATAAAATTGTTTAATTAAACTATTTATTACTAAGTCTTATTTCTTTACACTATAAATTTTTGTCTAACTACAAAAACCATTTCAAAAAAACATCTTTGTCAAACTAAAAAAGCAATTAATTAGTTAATAATGTTATTCTTTGTTTTCAAACCACTCATATTTCTGACTTGAATGTACTTTTTTCAAGATGTTTTTGTTGAGCTTGACTTTTTCATAAAAGCCAGATCAAAGAAAACGCCAAAGTTTATTTTACATACAATCAATGCTCTGGCAGTGGGCACCTCTGTCATCTCAAAGATTCTTAATGTCTTCTTAAAAGATTCTTAAAAACATAAATTCATTACTTTTTACATCTTACAGCCGTTTCCGGGACTTTGATAAAACTGGGCGGAACACCGGGACAAGAGCAAAATACCGGGACGTATGGCAAGCCTATGCATAGACATATTAGCATAGATTGAGTAACGCTGACTTCTCCTCCGCTTTGCGAGTGACTGAAGGGCGAACAGGACACGTGAAGTAGACGATCCAATTTCGACCAATTAGCGTCTCGTCTTACTCGCTTCGTCTTATCTGCTTTTGCCTTAATTTCGTCCCACGGCGTGAACTTTTCAAGATATGATTCTGCTGCAAGTTCAGTTTTACCGAACGAGAGGACCCCGATTCGAATGCAATTCGGAAACGCTCGCTTATCAGCAGGATCAACGCCTTTTAAACAGATATTGGAGTTTCCTCATGAGCACGTGAGCAAGACCGATTCCCACCCTTGTGCCACTGGGGCTCCCCCAAGTGGTGTCTACGATTTTACGAGGTCTATGGGTTTATGAGTAGGCCTGGGCGATGTTGAAATTTTTTAAAATCGACTTAACAACCGCTAATATCGCGATATTAAGTGGCTGTTAAACAGAGTATTTATCAGCCGCCGTCACACTCTCAGAAACGCATGCTCAAATCTCACGAAACTTTTCTGCATTTTGAAAATCCATCGATATGGGCCCGGTTCGAACCTGCGATCTTGGGCCTACGAGACCTGCGCCTTACCACTACGCCACCCTGTCGACAAGTTTGTTTATTTGTTAGGCACCTAACAAAAGTTTTTCTCAGAAAGGGGAAAAAAATGAAACCAGAAACGTATCAAAATGATAAACTTTTCTATTTCATTGAAATAATAAAAGTTTCAATTTCATTTTATTGTTGTGTGATCAAAATTATTAAGGGAGAATAAAATATATAAAAATTAATAATAAATTTTTAATTGAGCACAATGAAAAACGATCTCATAGTTATCCTAAAAGAAAACGTACATAATATACACTGCTAAAAATTAAAGTAAGAAAACAGTAAAATAACCATTTATTTGATTGTTATTTGACCATATTTAATTACAACAGTTGAATAACCATTAAAAAGATGGTACTCAAACCGCTGATTGTGAAAAAAATCGATTATTCTCTGTGTATCCTAAAGAACGTTTAACTAAACGTCATTTTCAAGCGCTCAATAAGAATCGGGCGTCCATCTTGGTTGCGAAACCTTACCGGTCGTACGTTGTCGTTAAAATATGAATAAAGATTTATCACTTCAAATCTACATGTGTATATAAAAAAAAGAAGAAAATGTGGTTTAAGCAGTGGTTACTGAATAGAAACACATACACACGTAAATAAAAAATTGGAGACATCGGATTCCCGAACTGTTTGCAAATGAGCGAACCCATCATTTGAGCTGCTAAAGCTTGTTTGTATTTTAATTTTTGCAGCAAATAAAATGATTTTCGCCAATATACAATAAATTTAGGCCAAAAATGAGTTTGGACCCCATTACAAAATAAAATTCCTATTTTAATGCACATTACTTGTTGGAGAAGAAGATTTATTGATACATAAACGCCAGCTGTACGTGGTGAAGATGGCCGAGTGCATAGAGAGCAAGGCTTGCACACCACACACCCGGGGCTCGAGTCCCAAGCACTTCGTTTACGGTTTCTACGCCTCGAAGATTCTGCTCCTCGAAATGGTTCAAAAACAGTCAAGATTTTGTTCTAAAACCCCTTTTTAAATGGTTATAAAACCGTGAACTTTTGCATTTACGAATTTTTAACCAAGCTGATTGGAAATGGGTTAGGTCCCGTAAAGATAGAAAAATGTTCCAAACCGTAACTTTAATCGTGAATTAGATGGACAGACTGCTGCCGGTTATTTAACCGTAATTTCATGATGAAATTTATGACAGTGTAACAATAATGACACAACCACGGAAAAGGGAGATAAAAGCAAGGAACGAAATTGCACTCAGATAAAAAAAACACGAATGGAATAAATCAAGCTCATCACATGACCGTCGAAAACGAGTGAACGAAATCAAGCAGCCAGTACGAACGATATTAGACATGAACGATAATAGATACGAACGACCTTCGGATTCTGAAAAAGAATCGTCATGCGAATTCTGCCACTGAAGACTCGGTAGAGTTCCGATGCTCACGATAAAGAGAATCAAGCTCTTATAGAATGGAAAGTAAGAAGTGTTTCGCGCTTTGGTGGAACGCTCTTCCGATTAGTTTTCGCGCGACGATAGGTTGTAACAACTCATTGCAGAGCCGTGGTAGCCAATTGGTTAGGATGTGAACGCAGTGAAAGGGGGGATAGGGTGAGGCGGTGGTTAGGGGGTAATCTTCCTCCCAGAGCACTAGGTTTTAGTCCATATTGCCAATCTCAGTATGATTTCTAAGTCGGCATGATGGCGTCGTGGTCAGGCGCGGAGTTCGTACGCGCCAGGTCTGAGGGTCGACTTCTGCACCCATGTCGTATGATTATGCGGCATGTTAAAGATCCCTTGAGTAGACATTTGCCCTGATGCTGTAGGCTAATCAAATTCCTAGTGCAATTTCGCATCAACCGAGTCCGGGTGCTCGCCCTTTCAGGTGGAGAAACCGGACGTCGAAATTGCGGCGATGGTACTACACTCATTGTGGTGCCACTGAAGGAGATGGTACCAATGTGTGGCTAACGGTCTGCAATTGCCTGGCAGAAGCCAACAGCAAACCATTGGAAATTTTAAGAATGTATAGCATCTAAGAAGTTCTATGAACCAACCACCATCACGCTCCCCTCCTCACAGTTTAAAATTCTGGCTGCGTAGGTGTATAGGAGATATGACAACACCTATCGACAAAATGATAACTGATATCATCAACGCAAATCTGTATGATGCCCCATATTTTTGGGGCCAAACAATACAAATATTTCAACAGTTCTGACGTAGGAGATTGCCATAACATTAATTGGGCGCTTTGCAACTTCGGCTTCATGTTGATCATTGCGTGTCATTTCTATTTCTGTGGAAACTGTACGACAGCCGCAATCAACTTCATATGAAGAACAAAAAATAATGCTAAAAATTTTGTTCATAAAATAGTTTTTAAAACTTTATGATATTGTGAATTTTAAAATTGCAACAATGCCACGACCCCATAATAAATGTTTCGGCCCATAGGTTTGGAACCCTTGGTTTAGAGTATCACTAATAATACAACAAAAATTAAATATATTTACTTATCTAGAACAGATAAACAAACGGAAAAGAGAAATATTAGTATTTTTCTCGCCACGTAGAATCGTTTTAAAATTAGGCATATGATATTTGTAACGTCTAACATGTCTTATTTTCTCTTCTTTTTCTAAAAATATCGGGTAGTGCCAGTGTAATGCGCTATTTTATTATCAACATCGACTACATCTTTGGTCTGGGACATTCTTTCAAAATATCGCAGACCAAAGTACTGAAATCAATGTGGTACGACCGGAGTACGAGACTAATGTTGGTTTTTTAAGGCATTGACCAGTGCCGAAATCAATGTGATACGACCGAAGTACCAGACTAATATTCGTTTTAAAGGCATCTAATTAGACTAGTCTGACCAGAGCTGAAATTAATATGGTACGACCCAAGTACAAAACTAATGTTTTTTTAAGGCATATATTTAGACAAGTCTGACCAGTACCGAAACTAGTATGGTGCGACCGAAGTACAAGACTAATGTTGGTTTGTTAAGGCATCTAATTAGACTAGTCTGAAGAGAACTGAAATCAATATGGTACGGCCGAAGTACGAGAATAATGTTGGTTTTGGCGTACAATTATTAAATGCTTGAAAATTAATTGTATTCTAGACGAACTCGGCGATATTTACAAGCAACGGTTTTCTTACGGGTCCAAGGAAAACTATGCCGCTATTATTGGTCACCAAGGGCCAATAGAATTTTGTTTTTATATGAGACCTGTAAACCTCCTAGCGATGACCTTTACGTAGTGTTTGTTTAATGCATGCAAATATGAGCTAAGGATTTCTTTGGCTTTTTTAGTTTTTTGTGTTTGAATTGCAAAATTTGAGCTTGAAAAAAAAAAAAGAGATTGAAAATATGGGTATGTTAAAATATGGTGTTTACAGATGGTGGAGAACGGAAACAGAGGTTTTCAGCGTATACTTCAGTTCTATTCTTTGCTACCTCGCGAGCAGGAAGGATTATTTTAAAAATAAAATTAAAGCAGTAAAACTTCCTCATTCTCATATTCATTTCCTAAATGTATTTTATTTCAAATGAACGATTACAATTAAACTTATTACAAAAAGACTGAACAAATCATCGCGTGCAGTTCTTGTTCTACTTAATTTGCAAAAAGGATAAACATTGCAATGTTAATAGTACAAAAATGATAATGGAAACTACCAGGAAAACACTTCCACAAATCAAACAAATGTTCTAACTTCGTGATTCCCTGATTGTGCTGCTATTTTCATGTTTTCATGATCATGTAATAATTTGTTTAAAGCTTTTCTCTTCTTTTTTTTTTTCTTGTTGGTGGCGTGTAATCATGAGGGCTTTATTATTATGCGCACAGCTGTTGGATAAACTGCGTCGGAAAATTTAATTCTTTATGAAGCAAAACGTCTGATAAAAGGATTATCAAATATAAATGTTGCATTAAAGCAAATACTCGGACAACATTGGAAATGAAAGCTCGCTAAAATGAATACCAATTATGTACTAGAAGTCAAAACTTGCTTTTGTGGGAACATATCGTTTTTATATATCAATACTAAAACACTAGGGGATTATTGCAACTTGTTAATTTAGACCATAAGCAGAGTCCGACAAAAATGCGAAAATCTTAGGAGCCAGGAAATTTTTTTATGAGCCAGCTATAATATTTTCATTTGCGTCAATTATATCACATTTTACGTGCTGCTTATTTGCATCACCAAACAAAACAATGAAAAGCATTGCAGATAGTTAATTACGGGTGAAATCTACTTTATTTTCTACTTATATCTTGTTATTGTGCCATAATTAATTTCTTAAACATTTAATTCTCACATTATGCGGTGAAATACTTTAGTTTCTACTTTGAGTTATTATTTTTCAATTTATTTGTCACGTTTCTGTAGTGAAATACTCAGTTTTCTGTTTAAAGTTATTATTTTGAAGAAAAAAAAGTTGAGAAAAAACGAAGTCCAGCTGCGATTTCAGAAAAAAATAATGAAGTTCGGAAGCTCAACTTTTTACGATGTGTAATAGAAAATGCGGATCCCACGCGAATAGAAGTAAGGTTCCCTCCCTATACAAGCGTGAAATCATCTACAGAGCGAGAGATGTCGCGCATTCGCTGGCTGCTTTACGTTTTACACGCAGAAATCTATTCGCACTTTACGCACCTTCCTTGCATATCTTACGTCTTGTTGGTGTGTAGATGATCGCATGATCCTATACAGCCAATAATGTTTGAGAAGGGGAGAAGGTAACGAAATGAGCGATCATCGGCGATGCAACTTGGCGATTGAATGTGAACAAGGCTAAATGCTGAAGGGGGGGTGGGGGAGTGAAGCAAAAATTGCTTCGTGTCTGCGTAATGGAATCTTTTCCCACCTGAAAAACTGGTCGCCAAGGCGTTTTTTAGTCCCCTGGGAGACCTGGCGCCCGGGCTTTGTCGGACCCTGATCATAACCATTGTTTTTTTCTTTTTAATTCAAGAATAATATCTTACGTATTAAAATCCGCGTAACAAACTTATGTATTTCTCTAACTACAAAGTTTTTTTAATACGTTGAGCGCCAATTCAGCCAACGGTGGCTGACACTGAAATTTCCGTTTAGGCCGTATCAGCCATTGGTGGCTGACACTGAACTTTCCGTTTAGGCCGTGTCAGCCATCGGCTGCCTGTGTAAATATGATATAAAACGTAAAAAATTGTGATGTTTTAAGCAATGTCTAAAATTCTTTTTAAAATTTACTTAATTTTTATTTGTTACAGAATTTTACTAAACACAGAAGTTTCCGTTCATGCCGCATCGGTTACTTTTGACCGATACTAAAAGCGGTGGTATGACTGGAATTTCCGTATAAACTCGCGTGGCACTCAACGTGTTAATTAGCCCACAACTTTAAAATGAAATAACACACGAATCATAGCAGACAGCATTTTCCTTTACTGAAAAGAACGTCGAATGGTAATCAATGCACAAGGTTTTCAAAGGGAGAACCGTCAGAGGCGATACAGTAGCGCAACCTAGTCATAAAGTTATCAGTTGCTTGCTCAAGTGTTCTCTTTTAATGCTTGCAAATATGTCAGTAATGGATTTCTTGAGGTTATTGTAGTCTGCCGGCTTCTTCTTGTACGCCTTCATGTAACCCCAAAGATAGAAGTCGCATGGAGTCATATCCATTGAATAAGGTGGTGGATGCAATGCACCAGGATGGTTGTTCGGGTGTAGATAAACAATCACCCGGGTTCCAAACGCGCTGTTAACGGGGCCAAACACTGCCTGTTCGATGCGAAGGGGGGGGCATGAACCAATATCCACCGCTGTTCATACCCAGAGTCTCTGCGAAATTATTTTTTCTTAAAATGTTAGTTTCATTGAAAGACTCCTTGTATGTCGCGCTAATCCTTACGGGCGGCTGAGAGTGAGAGTATCACAAAATTTGAAGATTTCCAAGGAAGCCATTTTGCCTATTCTCATCGCTGTGGGACTTTAATGAGCGCATATATTAATTAAAATACAATAGTTTTTGGATAGTCGTTTCATTTTATCTGTATTGTTGCAATTTTAGAAATACATTCGCTGTCTTAACAAAACAAATTCTAATCGACGTTTCTAGCTTTTTGAGGCATTCCAGTATTTGCTCTTCATTAAATTGATATACGTGAATAAGTAAGAAAAATAAAATCCCACGTAACCAATGGTCTGCAAAAATATTAACGTGTGTAAAGAAATGACCAAAGAAATCTGGAGAGGGGTTAAAGCGGCCTTTACACATACGTTCTTAATCGCGCACCAGGGGGAGAGTCATTCAGATGCGCGTTCAAGAGTGCTTGTGAATGCACTTTTGGAGCGTTCAAGAAGGCGGTTAAGAATAGCCCTTTGGTGCGCGGTCATGATAGTGCAGCAAGAAATGGTACATTTTACATATGCGCGTTCTTAACCGCGCAACAGAGTGGGATGATTGGACGATTCTGCAGGCGGTTGCTTCTGCAATAAGAAATGCCTTTTGTTCGGTTTTGTGGCTGAAATCATAAAGTGGTGTGTGTACTATGTGTATATTATCTTAATTCATTTACTAATTATTTCTCTTTAATGTATTAAATGTTATTGTGTTATGAATGCTAGCTTGGAACGTGGAGCGTTGTTGTGTCTGAAATTCCATACGCCACTGTGTAGGGGACTTCAATGAACGCTACGCATCTGAACGCGTTCTTGCGCGCGGTTAAGAATGCGGTGCATTATTGCGACACTTAAGCGCCCTTTACACACACGTTCTTAATCGCGCTCCAGACGGCGAGCGATTCAGATATGCGTTCAAGAGTGTGCTTATAAATGCAATTTTGAAGCGCTCAAGAATGCGGTTAAGAATGACTCAGATGCGCGCTCCTGATCGCGCACCAAGAAATGATACATCTTTACATACGCGTTCTTAACCGCTCATCAAACTGGGATGATTCGACAATGCTAAAGGCTGTCGCTTCTGCAATGAACAATGTTTTTTCTCGGTTTTGTGTCTGAAATCACAAAGTGGTGCGTGTATTATATGTATATTTTTGTAATTCCTTTACTAATGATTTTTCTTTAACACGTTGAGTGGCACGCGGTTTTATAGCGACTTCTCCGTCAGGCCGCGCGCAGGTATCGTAGTACAGCAATGCGAAGCACGATACTGGCAAATTATAATTTACTCGATGGAAATTGTAAAACGTATTAGGGCTATTGTTTTTTAGCATAGTGGAAGGTATTTCTGTTCGAAAGGGAATGCTTATATAAGCATTCATTCAACACGTTAGGTAATTCGCCTGTTTTGTTAATAGTTTGGCCCGCTAGAGATAAGATTACATTGCAGTCCACTTGGTGTCAGTCACTGGTGACTGACGTGGCACTCAACGTGTTAATGGATTACATTTTGTTCTGTTATGAATGCTAGCTTGGAGCGTTGTTGTGTCTGAAATTCCATACGCCACTCTGCAGGGGGGACTTCAATGAACCCTACGTATCTGAGTGCGTTCTTGCGCGTGGTTAAGAATGCGGTGCATTATTGGACACATACTTGAACGAAACTTGAGCGTGGTCCGTTGTCCCGCATTCAGTCGCGCGGTTAAGAACGTATGTGTAAAGGGCGCTTAAGTCTACCGTTTCTGATAAATTAGAAGCATAGACACTTTTCGAATCAATTTGCTAATGTCTTTTAAACGATTTTGTCTGCATTTTAATATGCATTATTGCGTAAATGTATATTTGAATTTTAAATACTGTGCTGAATCTTTCGAATCATGTGCTCCGCTAGGTAATCGGCAATATTTGAAATAGTCCGTGCAATGCCGGGCTACGTAATTGGTATCTTAACCGTTTGAGATCAGATTTTATGTCTAGAAAACCCAGCACATTTCGGGTATTCTAGACCAGGGGTCTCCAAACTTTCCAGCCTTAGGGCCATATTGATTACTCCAGTAAATTCCAAGGGCCAAAACCATATTATCATTAATTGTTGCCGGTGGTAAAAAGTTGAATCAGTCCACTAGTGGTGTAAAATATGATTACTTTTTTGCCAGATGCCATTAGCTAGCTCTCCGCGGGCCGGACAAAATCTGTCCGCGGGCCGGATGTGGCCCTCGGGCCGTAGTTTGGAGACCCCTGTTCTAGACAACTGATGGTGCGTTACTGATTGTCGAAGTCGCACGCTCAGATTTACTGACGCAAACACAAAGCTCCTTTTTAAGGGAAATACTATATTTTACAATAGGTAGAATATTTTACCGTGTCCCCATACTCTTTCAAATTTCAAACAATACAATAAATTTATTGCGGGTTGTTTTGTAAGATTATACTACCCTCAAAAGATAGATTCAAAAAAAAAAATCTTGTGACAAAGAGCAACTGATCGGCAAACACGAAAACGAAAACATCATAAAGACATTAATTCTTGCTTTCTACATTGTTCTCTCTCAAAAAAGTGCGTTTTGCGTTGCGGAAAAGAATGGAGAAATGTTAATATTGACTCAGTTCCAGTTCATGTGAAACTGTAGCCTATTTAAACGACAGATTCGATCGTATTCAACCCTCAGAAATGCAAAATGGAGAAGATGATCTCAAGTATTTTAATTTTCGCAATATTTTATGCCAGCCGCGTTGCTGCTTTCTCTCAGCAGGCTCCACCAGCAGAAGCAGAGACAAACGAAGCAAATTTTTATCCCTGTTTCCGGGATATGCACTGTATACTGGGTAAGTACTCATATTTACAGTTTAGAGATATATTTTTGATCTAATTCTTCACATGAAGAATTAGATCAAAAATTGATCGTTGTCATTACGACCGTTTACGACGAAATTAGATCGTTTTCATTACGAAAACGAACAAACTACGGTGTTTAAGACGAAGAAAAGTCAAGTCAAAACGCTTCAAAAATTAAAGAAAAAAAAATCATTTTTAAAGTACGAATACAGCGATTACTCAGAATTAATCGGTAATCGGCCATAATCTGCCAAATTTTGCTGATTAATTGGTGAAACAATTGTGTTTTTTTAAACTGTAATTACTTTCAGTACGTCAAAAAGAAAACTATGCTGAATGAATTCATTAGCAATACCAGAAGTGCCCTTTATCCTATAACAATGTTACCTATCCAAAAAATAACGGAAGAAAGTATCAAAGTAACATTTATCAAAATACGATTTCATTAAAAAAATATAGAAGTTATAGCAAAGGAAACGAAAAGTTACATCATCACTGCTTAAATTTATTTTTCAACATCCTAAAATTTCCATTGATACAATCTTCAGCATGCCCCCGGGCGTACATAAAAATGTACGCTATATTGCAACATTTCAAATATCAATAATTTTCTCCATAGACTAGCTTTAGTAGAGTGCCTAAACTTTCTTTACAGATATTATAAAACTAGTAAGCCCGGCAGTCATACGAAATGACCGCTGTTCTAGATATTATAAATATACAATTCTCCCAGTAACCGGAAATGAACATCAAATCAAAGAGATATTTATGAGATAGAACAGTAAAGTTTGATGAATAAATAATAAACGTATAATAATTTCGGAAAAAATAGTCTTACCGAAAAAAAATATATAGGTTATAATCTGTAAAATAAAAATATTATTTACTTATATAATCAAATTGTTTGTGAAAAATATTTATTTATATCCAACATAATCATCGTCAAAACAATACTTTTAACGAAACTGGAAAAAAGAGCGCTGCCACTTTAATATATATAAAAAGCGCAGACTATAAATAAATTAAAACAAAGAAATAAGGATTAAATTAAATTCGTGTTTACATTAATTTTTAACAGATATTGCAAATCTAGCGATGCCTCACTCAAAATGCTAGAGAAATGTTTTGATTATTAGTATATTGGACGTGTGTTACAACAATGGCAACTGCATTACAGTTACGCAAGCAACCAATAAGCTATCGACGACAATTAGACACTTAATCTGGTTATATATAAGATATACAAATTCTGGATATAGTGGTTTCTAATAATCAGAAAAGTGCCACTAAATTAAAAGTGTGCGCTGTTTAAATATTAGAAGCTTCAGATATAGTTAACAGAATGTGATTTATTAACAATCAACAAGAACATTGTTTCGCAGAATTTGAATAAAATTTGTAAATATTTCACTTTAAAATATAAAGATGAGGTAAAAAATCATGGTGGAAATTAACAGTTAACCAAAGTTGAAAATTAAATAAAAATAATTGTGATGGAGAAATGTATAGTTTTAAAAATAGTATAATAAGTAATAGGTTGCCGATTGATCAGTATCGGCCTATTATCTTCTGTCGATTAATCGTCCAATTTGCTTATCGGTGCATCTTTATAGTAAGAACTTCATAAACTGAATAATCCAGTGAATTTGAAAATATTTCATTTTAAAATATAAAGATGGGGGAAAAATAATCATTACTCACAGAAATTAACTGTTAACCAAAGTTGAAAATTAAATAAAAATAATTGTGATGGAGAAATGTGTAGTATTAAAAATAGTATGATAATAAATCGGTTGCCGATTGATCAGTATCGGACTATTATCTTCTGTCGATTAATCGTCCAATTTGCTTATCGGTGCATCTCTATAGTACGAAGAACTTCATAAACTGAATAATCGAGTTAATTTCCAGCTGTACGTATAACAAAACCGAACAATCCGTACATAGATAATCGAAGCCCAGAGTAGTAGCAAAGAAAACAATAAGTATTCATACTTTTTTCGGTACGTTTCAATGGCACCACACTCATTGTGGTGCCGCTGAAAGAGTTGGTACAACAACGATTCGAAAGCCTGATGCAGCTCACGTTGTGGGACTGCGTCCGAGTTTGTGTCGAAGCTGTTCGTATGGTGTCAATGTCATCAACGTTTTTAAAAAAAGTAAACAACTGAACTGAGGTTTTGGCAGTGGATAATCTGATAGTGAAGAAGTGTCACGAAAGCTCGTTAACACAGATAGCGCCACTGTAAACTTAGTTCCATCTGTGGTCTTAGAAATTCTTCGACACACTGTGTGCAGACAGCTTCGCCGCGAGCTTTGGAGACAGTCCCACAATGAGAGCTGGAACAGACATTCGGACCGTTGTTTAACCGCTGTGACGAATGTATTGGAGCCAAAGGAGCTTATTTTGAATAAAAATACTTAAAAATATATAATTACTAGTTTTTATTTCGTTTTATAAACCTAGTATTAAAAATTCTTTGACACACTTTTCTACTTCACTCCTTCATTGCTGTGTGGACCTGGCCCTCCTTGATACCCCTATGCTTGAAGAGTATCATTGAAGGGTTGTGGTTCCCTATTCTTTGACCTACTGTGTATATCTTTCGTCTAGAAAATTCAAACTGTTCTTTGTTTATTGTAGGTCCTGAATGGGAAGAAAAATTTGACAAGTGCACGGAACATGCTGATAAAGAGGTACTTTAATAGAATATTATGAATTTATTTCCTATAAAATAAGATTAATCTCAGAAACAGAATAAATGTTTATTTTGACTATAAGACTTACCTTCATTTTTTAGAAACATATTTCAAGACACAAGTTTTTAGCTACTACCTTTCATAAAAGATATCTTTATATTTTTCCATAAAAGGCTTTATCTTTGTTTCATAAAGATTTTAGGGAATAAGGTAAAGCCGGTAGCATTGGCACTCAATTGGAAAACATTATAAAAAAAAGGGACAGAAACTTTTACTTTTTGCCAAACTTTTGGTGAATATTTTAGACTACATGCCTTCAGTATGCATTTCCATCACTATTTCTTTGTTATGATGTAATTTAAAACAATAGCAGGAACAAAACTAAGACACCTATTTTTCGCTTCTATCCTTATAAGGTGGGTGAGATTGCGCAGAGATTGGGGGGCTTACACGCATGGAAAATAGCTTTCGATGATAAATAGCTTACCTTAATAATAACTGCAAGTAAATTGTCGAAATAGCTGAAAAACCATTTGCTTAAAAACTATCTTGAAAAACGCACGTCACATTAAAAAAAAATCAGAGGAACAGTAATGAACAATCAAGCTCTTACATTAGGAAAGCAAGCAATGATAAGAACGTTGTGTTGCACCTTTTCAGCTAAAAATCTTATGAATTTGAGTAGACACTATGCTGTTGTTGCGGTACAACTACCTGACATCGCGGTGCACACAGTTCTCCCGTCCCACCAGGCTATACCTTAAGTTTAAAAAGAGTTGATAAAAGCGTTTTGGATGGCGATAAAATCCCAGAAATAGCGAAATTTTACCTTTTTACTCCTGTATTTTCAGCTCTGTGTGTATAATGGACTTATTTTTTAAAACAGCTTTAAAAAACATATTTCGCTTAAATTATATTATGCATTTTTGTAAAACAATTAAATAAAGCTTTTTCAATAAAAAATTTAAAAAAATACAAAACTGAAGCCGATTTACCAAAGCAATTGTGTATTGATTGATTTTTCAAAAGTTACAAAATAATGCTTAAGATCCAGTTTTTTTCTTTTTTTTTTTTTCTTTTTAAGAGTCCTGAATATACGGAAGTTTTTTGATTTGGCTGAAATTTTCAGGATATGTTCTTTATGTAAATTTCTTGTACACACATTTTTTATTTATTGTTTTTTTTTCTTTAAATTGTCATTAAAGTTTTTTTTTTTCCTTTTTTTTTGGGGGGGGGGGGGTCAAAGTTAAAGTTAGTTCCTTTTTCAAAGAAACGTACACTAATTTACCTAAGACAGCGGTTTTCAACCTGTGGGGCGCGACCCCCTAGGGGGGCGCGAGCACACGAGAAGGGGGGCGCAAGAATATCCAAGCGAAAATACTACTTTAAAAAATTGATCAACTGACTGAAAGGAAAGCACACATACACATAGAAAAATCGTCCTCTACTCCTGCCAAAAATTCAAATAGTGATTTATTACTAAACTAATTTTATTACTAAATAACTCGTTTTTACTCTTGTTTTAGCAGCTAGTTAAAAATAATTCATAAACAGAATCTAAAGTACTCAATATACATTATTGTTATATACATTTTAATGTAAGTGGGGCGCGATGAAAATTACGATAGAAAATTGGGCCGCGAATACTGAAAGGTTGAGAAACGCTTGCCTAAGATGTTACTATTTGCGCCAGAAGTGAACCAAGCCACTGCCACTTTTTGTATTTTACTACTTCTACAATAACTTTTAGGATAAAAATGGTTATGTTTGACTGCTGGCTCAAAGGTCAGAGGTCGTTTAAAAAAAAACGCAACTTTGATTGTCGAAAGCTCTTTGCGCCAACAGTGAACCAAAAAGCAGACCTTTCAGCAGATGCATACCAAAGAATAATACCTAAAAAGAGTAAGATATGGGTGGTAGACTTTTGCCACATAAAAATATTTGATTCTGAAGTTGAGAAAAGCACAAAATTGCATGGATTTCAATGTCCGTTGTTGCTTGCTCCAAAAGTGTCGAGGTATGAAATCAGCTGGACAAGAAGCCTTAGATGTAGTAGAAACACACCTAATTCACAGATCTATGGTAATTTATTTAATTTTTGTATAATACAGCTCTAAACTTTGCTGAACGAGTGCTTTTGTGATACTTGTTAAAAAATGCCGTAAACTCTTATTTCGATATTTATTTCTGTTAAAAATATAATTATTACATTAAGCTTTCTCAAAAAAACTAAATTGCGTTCTACATATAATTCACAATCCGAAGTAGTTGATATTTTATCACTACCATCAGTTTTAACCCCTTAAAACATGAGTTTTTTCTCTGAAAAACTAGCATAGTGTAAGTTGTTAATTGAAATTTCAGGTGCTGGGGGGGGGGGGGGTTGACTAGGGAACCTTTTTAATCAAACATAGAGCACAAGAATATAAATGGCTTGGCTTGTAACTAAACAACCAAAGTACAAAAGTGTGCTATACTCCTTTGCACAACAATAACTCATTTTAAAACTAATTCAACAAATACTGATAAACTTAACTGCATTATTTGCATTAAAATAACTTACATTTTGAAAATAATGATTTAGCCTTTAAAATAATTTACTTTCACTAAGCGGTTTAAATCTTTCTTTCTATTAAAGAAATTGCAATAAGTTATTACAGAGAAGGCTAAAAATTTTATAAAAAGGTGTTATTCTTCGATAGAATGAGCTTGACTAAAATACAGAATTTTAACAATGATACTTAATGAGTTACATAAATATGTACATTATATTTAAATTTATATATATATATATATATAATACAATATATATTAAATATATCATATATAAATCGCTTAAGTGCATGCCTGTCGCCGATAGCTTATTAGTTTCTTGCGTTACTGTACTGCAGTTGCCACTGTTGTAACACGTGTCAAATATACTAATAATCAAAACATTCCTCTAGCATTTTGAGTGAGGTACCGCTAGATTTGCAATCTCCGTTAAAAATTAATGTAAACACGAATTTAATTTAATCCTTCTTTCTTTGTTTTAATTTATTTATAGTATACGCTTTTTATATATATTAAAGTGGCAGCGCTCTTTTTTCCAGTATCGTTAAAACTATTGTTTTGACGATGATTGTGTTGGATATAAATAAATATTTTTCAAAAACAATTGGATTATATAGTAAATAATATTTTTATTTTACAGATTCTTATAACTTGGATGTTTTTTTCTTTGGGGTAAGAATATTTTCCGATTTTTCGTTTAGTAAAGAAAGAAAAATAACCGTGTTTCATAATGTGGGATTGCGAAAGAGAGAGTACAATGTAAAACATAATTTAAAAAATTCCTGAGCATTTACGATAAAAAGTGGTTTTACTTGTGGTAGACAGGAAATGTTTTTCTTAAATTTTCTAACTTTTTTTCTACCGTGAGTAAAAATCATTTTTTCATTTAAGAGTATCGTCAACATAGATGCCAGCACTTTTAACCTCAAATGCACAGGATTTTTTTTTACTAATGATGTGCTCTGTTATTCACATCAAGGCCCATTGTAAAGGTCTGAATATCTTGGTCACTTTTATAAAGCAGTCAGTCAATTGAATCATTGTATGTGAGGTAAATTGTGAAATGCTTTTTTCCCCTTACCACTTCTTATTGTTAAACTTACTATGTATGTTCATAAAATACTTTTTGTTGTTTTTTTAGTTCCATGACAAGGCCTTAGAATTGGCAGACGAGGTTACAGAAGGGGCCCTTAACGCGAAGAGTGACAAAGAAATGAAACAGCAGTTTTGTGCAATGGATGACAGTAATAAAGTTTGTATTGTTTTTCTTTAGAACTAACTTGCGAAAACAATTCATATGACAACCCTTGTTTATAAAGCGTTTACAGAATATATATCTCAATCGTCCTCTGCTAGCGAACTTTAACCAATCTATTTTTTTTTATTGTATTTTATATTTTGTAAATGTTAAAGTCTTATCTGTACTGATTTAATTTTTTAGAAATTTAATTACATTTACTTAAAATAAAAAAAAATAATAAATCCTTTCTTATTACTTTTATTAATTATTCTAATATTCTGAATAGGAGGTGTAGTAATGCAATTGCCTTAACAGTGGCACAAAAAATTTTTTTTCACAATTAATAAATAAATAACGTTTTTAATAAACGAAAGAGGACATTTTAAAATCCTCGTTTCTTAACCTTGCAATGTTCTCGACTAAATGCTTAAATATATAATTCATAGCTTTATCTTTCTTCTTACAATAATAATGTATTTTCAAGTATTTTGACACTTGCCGGCGGGGTGGCGTAGTGGTCAGGCACTGGCCTCGTACGCCCAAGTTCGCAGGATCAAACCCAGCATAAATCGGTGGATTTTTCAAAATGCAGAAAATCGTCAGCGTCTAGGTCGTATGATTATGCGGCGTGTTAAAAATCCCTCGAGTATCTGTTTGGCTTGGATACTATCGGTTTAGTTATTCTAGTGCAGTTTCGCATCATTTAATGCTCAGGTGCCGCAATCTCGTGGGAAAATGAGCGTCAATATTCTAAAGTAGCTATGTCCAGGGCCTTATTTACCAATAGGCCCGTGAGGCCCGGGCCTAGGGCCCCACTTTGAGAGGGCCCCCTAATTTTGGTTATTATTTTATTTTTTTTTTTGTAGTTTAAATTTTTTTAGAAAAATATTTAAAAATAGCATCTTTCAAAAACAAACTGTTAGTGTTCTGTTGCTTCACAGAAAATTTGTATTATTAAATTATTTTAAAACCACAAGGAATGTTCACTTTGGGGCCCCCAAATTTTCGTCTGACAATTTGAAATTTGAAAAAAAAAAAAAAAAAAAATCGATTTTGCACCCCAGATCTTATTCAAACATTTTGTAATTTAAAAACAAAATCATTTTGCACATTGGGGGCTTCCCATCTTAATTTAAAAAAAATTAGTTTTTCCCCCAAATTTTGGTGTGACCAAGTTTTACAAACACATACTAAATGTTATGCTTAAAAATTTTTTGTTGCGTGAGGGGCCCCAAACATGAGTTGTGCCTATAGTGATTCAAAACGTAAATCGGGCCCTGGTTATGTCATCTGACAATGGTGGTTCTACTTGAAAGAATAAACACACTAGGTCTGTAAAGGCCAATGACCGTACGGAGCTCCATTAGAAAGAAGAAGAGTATTTCGACACTCCCTACAACACTAATTACAAAACTTGATAGTTACCAAGAATAATTTTACAAACACATACTAAATGTTATGCTTAAAAATTTTTTGTTGCGTGAGGGGCCCCCAAACATGAGTTGTGCCTATAGTGATTCAAAACGTAAATCGGGCCCTGGTTATGTCATCTGACAATGGTGGTTCTACTTGAAAGAATAAACACACTAGGTCTGTAAAGGCCAATGACCGTACGGAGCTCCATTAGAAAGAAGAAGAGTATTTCGACACTCCCTACAACACTAATTACAAAACTTGATAGTTACCAAGAATAAGTTTCACAAACACATACTAAATGTTATGCTTAAAAATTTTTTGTTGCGTGAGGGGCCCCCAAACATGAGTTGTGCCTATAGTGATTCAAAACGTAAATCGGGCCCTGGTTATGTCATCTGACAATGGTGGTTCTACTTGAAAGAATAAACACACTAGGTCTGTAAAGGCCAATGACCGTACGGAGCTCCATTAGAAAGAAGAAGAGTATTTCGACACTCACTACAACACTAATTACAAAACTTGATAGTTACCAAGAATAAGTAAATTTCTAGATATTTGTTTACAGCAAGTCGGTGAATTGACAAAAGTAGAATATATGCCTCTTTTATGCTCTATGTCTACCATATGACATATTCTCGCAAATGCACGGGAATTTCCGATTTGTCTCGAACATTCATAAGCGCCGGTACGACTGGGATGCCGACATGTAGAATAAAGATTAGCAGTACGTCCCCAGCCGAGCAGATAATTCAAGCATCTAGCCATTTGCAGCCAAAAGGTTAATGGATCCTTTATTAGTAACCTGCATTCTTAAAAAATTTCACCACACAAAGAAAATTGTTTCAAAATGTTTTACACAAAATAACTAAACTAGCCTAAATATAAATTCTCTCTTTTTTAGATGTTCATAGCCTAGTGTCAGAGCATTTTTCAAACAGTTCCGTAATCAGCATAATGTTATAATATATCAGATATAAGATCCTTATATGTATTGTAACATGTCAAAAACCATTCATTATTTTTTTGTCTCCCCAATTCAAGACCGAGGGAGTTATTTGCCCGTAAGCGAACATTACACAATAAGTAACTAGACGAAAAATTTTATAAAGAATACCTTAATTTTTGATTTATTACAGTCTGCGTAATTAGTATAGGCGCATCAAGGTCGCGTTTCCTGCTTTGTCGCCATGACAACTGCGAGAAACATAACAGATCCAGACTTTTTTTTTTTTGTAGCTCTGTTAAGGCAATTGCATTACTACACCTCCTATTCAGAATATTAGAATAATTAAGAAAAGTAGTAAGAAAGAATTTATTTATTATTATTATTTTTTTATTTTAAGTAAATGCAATTAAATTTCTAAAAAATTAAATCAGTACAGATAAGATTTTAACATGTACAAAATATAAAATACAATAAATTAGCTATACAATAGCTTTCTGAAACACATCAGAATATTAGAATAAGATTTAAATTGGTTCAAAATGTTCGAATAGTTTATCTTACGCAATCTATTTTTGCCATTGAGAAATAAATCTAATTTTAATTCGTCTATTATTTATAACTAAAGCAATAAACTGACTTATCATGTTCTCCAAACCAAGTGGGGAAAAGTTTCCAGCACGGAAACCACGGCGACCAGAAGGGGAAAAGGTAGAGTTGTATGACCTTGATACGCCGATTCTAACTACACAGACTATAGTACTGAAGCAAATAAAGAAGACCCTTGTATGTCATTTGAATAACATGTTTCGGTACACACGGTACAATGTTTAATGAAGTTCAAAGTCTTTCGGAAGCACTTCATAGTGAGTAAGCTAACTAACTCCGAGAGTTCATCAGATTAAAGTTAAACTGGTACAAAAAGCAATGACGATTCAGTGACAAAACTGAAAATTGGGGATAACTTATGCAAATGATAAAGCACCTTTCTACTTTCTAACACAAAACGTTAGTCATAGCTCTAACAGATGCTCTGCTTCAACGTGATTTGGAAAAAAAAAATGAACAATAAAGGCCCCATAAGATCCAAACTTTGAATGCGTTTTTCTCAGAATCGTTTTTTGGTCACTTACATCCCTTCATGCTTCTCATTGCCATTGACCATTTCTTTAACAAAATGTCTGCAAACGGGAAAAAGTGCCTTGTCTTTTACCACCATTGGTAAAAGAGCTTATTCAAATCATATGGCTGCTCTAGTTCGATACTAATACATCTTAAATAAAAGAAAACATCCCTAAGTAAGTAGCTCATTTTGTGACTAACTTATATATCTTAAAACAACCAACCAACGTCTTTTTAGTTGCTACATTTCCTGAACTACAGTGCGGAGAACAAATGTTTAACTACGTAACAGCAGCAGTAACATGTCTGACAGCCTTATTCACCAACCGAGGCGAACCTCTGTCAAACAGTAGAACCGACTATTTTAGCGTTCTGATTGGTTGGGGAAGCCTTTGATGTGCAGTTCGAAGGTTCGAATCGCCTGGTAAATACGGCCCGTCACGGCCTTATTCACCAACCGTTTTGAACTTCTGTCAGACACTCGTACAGCCAATGTAAGCGTTCTGATTGGGTGAGGATGCCTTTGATCAGCTGTTCAAAGGATGCAATCGGCTGGTGAATAATGCCGTTAGAACTGAACTACAGCCGCGAGATATAGGAGCGTCTCAATGTTTTTTTTTCCCCGAATCACGCAGGTAGCAGCATCTTTTAAGACTACCCCTGAAATCTCTTTCAACGAAAGAAATAATGTTTCTCTCATCATTTGCACAAGTTATCCCTTTTTTGCCACTCATACCCTTTTTTCCCACCGATGCCTCCTTTGGGAAACGTTTAATAATAAATTATTGTCGACACAAGAAATAATGTTTCTCCCATCATTTGCCCAAGTTATTCCTTTCTTGCCACTCATTCAAGATGCCTCATTTGTGAAACTTTTCATGATCGATGATCCTCGACACAAGCGCGAATGATTTATACGAGGAAGATCAATTTCTTTGTAATTTTGCAGACTTCTCAGAAAATTTTGTTCCGAAGATAACAAAAAAATTATAAACTATAGCTTGTTATTCATTTAATTCTTTTGCGGGAGGGGGCGGGGGGTTGCCCTTTTCTCTAGCGCCTGTAACCGCGCCTGTCTCAGTAGAACATTAAAAAAATAATAATATTGTAAATGAAATTTTATTGAACCGCTTCTTTTCTGCTGACGAAACGTCAGATCTCAGTTTAACCACGGCCTACAAGCCTCGAAAGTAGTTACATCATTTACGCTTGCTGTGACAGCCTTGGAAATGCGATTTATTATAAATCCTTTACAAAATTAAGTTATACAGATATTTTAAAAACAACACAAGACCCGAATCATAAGCTAAAAGCATCGTACCATAGGATAGAAACTGCAAGTTCATATTTATGAGAACTCCTGCTAACAAATTTTAATATGCAACATCCACCGATAAAAAGTACATTGTAAGAGGCTTTAGCTTTAAAGATAAAGGATTTAAAGCATATACTATTGCCTGTTTACAAATGCTTTCATAAATTAGGAAACTATTTGTGAGTAGAGGTCTGACCAAAGAGTAACGGCGCTGATACGTTGATTGTCTTGTCTTAAATTAAACAATTAACCCTTTGCCATACTTTAACGAGTCTGACTTGTGATGAAGATTTTAACACAAACATGAATATCACGAGTCAGACTCGTGAAGGGATTATCGGGCCAAACATGAATATCACCAGTCAGACTCGCGAAGGGATAATGGGGCCAAACATGAATGTCACGAGTCAGACTCGTGAAGGGATAATCGGACGACTACCGATTACGCCCGAGTTTGGTCGAGCTAAATGGTACGGCAAGGGGTTAAACGAGGACATGCAGCTTAAGCCATTGCCTACGTCGATGGATATCTTGTACAATAAAATGCAGCAAGCTAGGATACACCGGTTTTATTAAGATAGATAATTCACACGGGTGCTGCTAACAACAGAGAATAAAACTATTTCAAATTCAGCAGCTTCCTAATAAATTACTGTATAGGAGCAACTGACGGAAAACTCAAGTTTCCATATTCAGGAAACAAACAATCTGACCTCTTTTTTTCTTCACAAATCTGTTTCCATTTTTTCCTTGTTGTATTAAAAACTGTCTTCTTTTAATTTAGGAAAAATCATTTATGTTGCTGTCCCGTCGATTAGCAGACGAGTTAGGGGTAAGTACATATGGTGTGCAAAACTTAAGTCACCGTAAATTATATTTCTTGACTAAAGTTAACCTTCATAAAAATACCGTCAAAGATTTTAATTATTTGTACACAATCGTCTCCAAAATTTTGCGTACTGCCACCCTACATTTTAACTGCAAAACAGCTAAATGATTCTTCCACTGAAGCTGCTTGCTCTGAAAGTGAGAAATATATTTTATTCTGTTTTATGTGCAAATGTCTGAGGTACCGCACACGGACACATGCTGCAGGGCCGTGGTAGCCTAGTGGTTAAGATGCCCGACCCCTGAACACCCATGTAAAATCCGTGGACCCAGAAGTCCAGAGGCAGTTCCGAGGGAGCCCAGAGGGTGGATAATTTCCCTTCCCTTCACTCTTAGGTCAAAAAAGGAAGGGTGTACTTTTGCTGCGTCATCTGGTGTTATCCAAATGCATAATGAGCTAAGTCGTACTTCCACCGAAGTGGTGCTCACTAGGTTGGAGTGAATGCTATGGGGGGGGGGGGAAAGTTCTGGAATTTTAAATCGGCAGGGGGTAGAAAAGGGGCCTTTGTGGTTTAAATGAACGCATGCAAAATTTCAGTGCGGAATTTTAATATTAAGATGCGCCCCAAGCCACTTGAAATATTTATCATGGCGTTGAAATGATGGCAATGTGCTGCTTCAATTAAGGCGAAATATTTTTTGTGCTAAACGATGTCAAATGAAATTTATTGCCATGGAAACGAAACAAATTCCGTAATATTTCACTGCATGTATAGCAGGAACTCTCTTAATCGCAATTAAGTTACGAATACTATGACTTGAAAAAAATATTTTCTATTTTTTTTTTAAAGCACGACGTGAACAGGAAAATTCAGACGCACACCCAATGAACACAAAGTATACTGCATATTAACTCTTTGTGTTTTCTTAGTCTTAATATTCCTAGAGGAAAGCTCAGCACAGCGTTTCTCAACCTTTCAGTATTCGCGGCCCAGTTTTCAATCATAATTTTCATTGCGCTTCCCGTATACAACAGTGATGTACATTGAATACTTTGGGTTCTGTTTTTGAATTATTTTTAACTAACTGCCAAAACAAGAGTAAAAGCGAGTCATTTAGTAATAAAATTAATTCAGCAATAAATCACTATTTGAATTTTGGGCATGATTAGAGGATGATTTTTCTGCACTAAAAACAAGGGCATTTCGCATTCTGTTACCATTTTCAACATCCTAATTTCGTGAAATAGGATTTTCTGCTGTGGCTTCTTCCAAGACAAACTCTAGATCACGGCTAAATATAAAAACAGAACTGAGAGCGGCTATTTCTAATAGTAAGTCTTCCTTCGAAAAACTTAGCTTTACAAGACAGGCCCAAGGAAGTCACTAATAGTTATTAAATTTGATTTAATTTAGTATGTTTTGATTGAGAAAAATTAGATTTAGTAATTTGTTTTACTTTAATAAGTTGTTAAATATGTCGAAATGTATTTTGTTTTATACGTGTATGTGCGCTTTCCTTTCAGTCAGTTAATCAATATTTCAAAGTAATATTTTCTCTTGGATATTCTCGCGCCCTCTTCTAATGTGGGCGCGCCCCACAGGTTGAGAATCACTGGCTTAGCAAGAATGAAGCCATGACTCTGCTTTTCACTACAAACATGTTCTAAAGCCTCAGTTACAAGACTAACATCGTTCTGTTCCTTGAGAGCGGCAGGGGAACTTTGGACTTCATCTGTAAGTGAAATAATCCAATTCTGAATATCTTTATCTTCCGTGGAGAGGTTTTCAATCACAGGTGGTTCAGATATTACTTCATCATGCCAACTTATCATGTCTGTGTATTCTACTCCATCTAGGTTTTGAGAAGGAAGCTTGAAACTTCTAATCGTTGAAATTTTCCGCTCTTTTGCAATTAGTATTAGTTTCAGTGCTTGTTTTTTAACATGTATCTTACAATCCTTGATCATAGAAACCAGAAGATTTTCGGGATGAGCATAAAAAATATTTCTTCTTAGAACAGGGTCAATTATTTCTTTTAAATTGGAATTCAAGTACCTGGAATAGGATATCAGTTTCCAAAATTGCGGGCCCCTTCATCACAATGGGGGTTTTCTTTAATTAGAAACCAGACTGAAGCATATACTCTCATTATATATGTTGCTAGTGTCCCGAGGTTTTTGGAAGGATTTTCAGTTGCAACATACAATCGGAGGATTCTACTTGCAGTTGTTAGCCATCTGGAATGTACTATTGGTCCAGGTTTGCGATTTTCCAAGTCATCAGAACAGTTGCCTTCTGAAAAAGCGTAACAAATATCCCTGAGGTACATTTGGTCTGTACTGAGCTTCATATCAGCACTTAAGTGCGGAAAATAATGGACAGCAATTTTTGAAAATGGTGACACGAGTAGTTCTTCACATTTATGAAGTGCTTTTCCTATTTCGCCTATTAGTACTTTCGGGCTGGACGTTTTACCGTCAATTTTATGCAGAAGATGTCTTAGTCTTCTTAGAAGATGTCTTATTGATGTGAAACAAGCAGATGAACCAATGTAATGGCCGACCAAGTTATATCCCCAACAAACGAATAACACCTTTTGTGCCAGTAATAATGTTTGTTCCATCACATCCGACAGTTAACAATAATTACCAAAAATAACGATAACAAATAGACTTGAAAGCAGGCGTGGTGGACCATTTCCATTGAAGTTACAGCTTATATTACGATGACAAAAAGCAAAATTCTTATCCAAAAACTATTTTTAAACACAATTTTAACTATTCGCATAAACTGCGATGAAACTTATTATTGAATTATACATAAAATTCTTTTACATGCAGTTATCACAGTTTAAAACTCAACAGCTCAATTATCACTAAGAACATATAAGTATATCTATTCATAACTGAAGATATTCCACTTTGATCTGGAGTTTTTATTTTGCTTACAGGGAAATCATGTTGTTGATTGTCTCTGTTACATTAAATATCGCCTTCACATGTCTGACGCACCATCATGAGAAGTTTCGTCCGACTAATTCTGAAGCGGAAAGTTGATTTGCTTTTCGAATTTTTGCAATCTAATATTTAGACAATGTGAACATTGAAATATTTTGATATTTAGAACATAACGCAAAAAATATAACGAAAATCCACGTAATGTATGTGTTCCGTCAAACTTTGGTCGTGTTGGGGCGCATCTTAACTTTGTCCAAACTAAATAAAATTTTACACACGTTCATTTGGACCTATAGGGCACCTTTTTCGCACCCTGCCGATTATAAATTAAAAAAAAAAAAAAAAAAAAAGAGAATCACTCCACCCTATTGCTCACCTTTAAAACGGAAGGAGATCCTTTACTGTCTTCATTCGTGGTCGCTATGCGATGGGCAGCTTGGATGCGGAATCATCATACGGTGGCATTAGAAACAGCAACAACAAGCGGTACCGTAAGAAGGACTAAGGACAAAAATAAATCGTCCCCAAACTTTGCAAATAGACACAGCAATGTAGCAGATTTATAAACGCATCGAAGAAAGATATGACTGCTAGTCTTCAATGAAAGAATTGACAATTATTTTAGCAAGTGACAGTATTCTTGACGAGAAAACAATGAAACTGAGATTAATTATTAATGCAGTATAAGTTTACCTTCTTTTTCATTTCTGATCTGTATACGATTATGAGTAATTTGCCTTGCCTATCAATTTTTTTTTTTTGTAAAATCCCTATTTTTAGCTAAAAAAAGGTAACTTAATATTAACGTAACCATACAAATATCCTTTATTGTGCATAAAACTGAAATCCTTATTGAATTTTTTTTTTCTTTCATATTTTCCCCCTTTTACAATTAATTGTTTTTATAAATTGTTATATGATCGATAAATTTTGATGAGTAAACTTTTATTCGACCTTTGGACAGTGCGGTCGTAAAGGTTTCCCGAAAATTCCTTCAGAAGTAGCAGGTTCCGAGGTTTTTACATTTTTTTGTCTTACGTCGCACCACAATTTAGTAACATACATCTAGGAATTGGGAATATATTTATAATGTTAAAGATAGGTCATTCTAATCAAAATTTTTCAGTTGGTGTTCATATTATAATCAATACGGTTTCTTCATTAATTTATTTCAATAATTTTAGAATAGATAAATCTATGTCTGTAGATATTTTGGATTTTCTTTTGTACTCATTACGGCTAAATAATAAGAAGTATCTACTTTCTTATCCGTTTTTTTTTTTTTTTCGAAATTGAGCGAAATACTTTTCTGATTAATGACTGTAACAAAGGAATTTTTTCTATAAAAATCCATTGCTATCACATTGTGAAATTTATCATAAAAATAGTCAATTTATATTTTTATATGACATTTGTTTTCAAATAATCACGAAAAGGTGTATTTTTGCCATTTGAAACATGTAAATAAAATAATAATAATAAAAAAAAACAATTTACATTTTTTAAAACTTAAGGGGGTTGGGGATACGTGTAAAACGGCGTATAGACAGCAAATTTTCATGATTTTTTTTTTAACATATAAAGAATAAATATATTTTATTGATATTTTGAGGTTATTTTTTATAGATATATTGAACAATATTTAGTGAAAATTTCAAACATTTTCCTTGAAAACTCCCGGAGATATCGGCTGCTGCACACTGTAAGTCGCCACCCGCAGTAGGCAGTTGCGGACATCCTGGAGGTCACAATTTTTATCTGAAATCATTTTTTTAAATCTACTTTTTTTATAAGTCTGTTCTCGTTGAACTAACATCATCACAAAAAAATGAAAATTTCTATTTTTTTTAGAATGGGAAAATAAAGTACGACTTTTAACCATTTTTTTTTTTTTGTTCTTTTTTTTACAATAAAAAAGAGTAAAAATAAAGATATGTTTATGATTCTAGTTCAACTAAAGCGTGTATATATAAAGAAAATGTATGCCAAATCTGATAAGGATTGATCAAAAACTCTGCGAACTAGAGTGTACGCAAATTCGAAAAAGTAGTTTCGAGAAAAACGCGTTTGAAAAAAAAAAAAGAGTGGTATTGAAGGTAAATTTAAGTCAGTAATGAATCAATTTTTTTAATAGTTATAGATACTAATACTTATAGAAATTTCTATCCGAGGTCTCAGTTGTTCAAAGAAATAAAAGGACATCTGCTAACGTTCTCTAAAATACCCTTCAGGTCATTCATGAGGGACTACCTGCTCAACTGCTCCAAAGGCGCTCGCTCAAAAGCTTATACCTTTTAAGCGACTTGGAATTTTGCTTTGAAATTTTCAGGGTATATTATTACATAGTTTTAGAATCGATTTATGAAGAATTTTTTTTTATAACTTTTTGAGACCTTTGCACGTATTTCCCCCCTTAACTGCGATCGCTGAAATAAGAACTATCACTCTCTAAAGTCTCAAGTTTCTGACGATATAGATCTGATACAGAATTGGTATTTAAGTGCGTAATTTTGTTACGTTCTGCATTTGCCTTTCATATTTACTGTAACAATTTAAAATATCCGAGTTATAAAAATTTTCTCAATTATTTTCAGAACATCTGCCATGATTCTATAAATGATGACGTTTGTCAAAGTCTCTCGAATACGATGGTGAGCTGGATCCTTTATTTGATTTAATTTTATAAAATATTTGATAAATTTATTGCCCATTGGTAAACTCAAAAAATGTGGAAAATTTTTAGAATGAGTTTTTAGGAAAAGTTAAGTAACACTTCTGTACTTTAGAGCCATAGAATTTTAAATCAGGTTTTCGAGTTTTTGCGATGAAGTTAAAAAATACACATGTTTACCGCTGTAAGACTAGACTTTTCCGTGCGAACCTTTGAATAAAGATTTCCGATTGGAGTTTTGAAAGTTTAGAATCCTCATCGGAAACTTTTTGTTGCTAGTGTCTCGAGTTATGCTAGTAGCTTGTGTTATGTTGCTAGTGGCTTGCGTCATCGGTCCACTGCAAAAACTTTGCGTTTAGTTGTCACCATTTTTGTTGCTGCTGAACACACGATTTTTGGTGTTTAGTTAGTGTAAAGTTAAAAATTATTCATTTTTGAAACATTTAAAATTATTTTATGTGGTTGTCTTAAAACATATAGACAGTAAAATGTTTCTTTGAATCACTATGTTTCATGTTCTACTTTGGATCACTGGTACTTAGTCGAAGGAATCACGCATTTAAAACTCCTTTTATTTCATCTTTAGCTCCTTAGAACACTGTTTTCTTAACTTAATTTTCAAAGAAAGAATACCAGTACTAAGAATGCAAAAGCTCTTACTTACAAAAACCATTTCGAACGAACCGCATGATTTCTTTCTAAAAGTTAAAGAGGCGGGGGTGACAGCACACATTTTTGACAGACAGAAAGGTCGAGGTGTATTGGTGTCGTTATTTTTCGCGAATTGCAAATAGCAATTTTTATTGCTCGAGGTTATTCTAAGTCTTAATTCTTCATGGTATGTGCTGTAATTCCGCTCTCCCCCCTTAGCAGTGCCACCAAAAACTTAATTATTTGCATATCGTATTGTAAGGTTCGATCGCTATTTGGACATTTTCTGCATAGCATTTAGTTTTCTGATTTAGTATGGTTCAACGGTGGAAAAATGCTACTGAAATTAAGTGAATATGTAGGGTGTATTTTTTTTTTTCATTTACTAAAACTTGTACTAAAGCTCATGCAAGAGTCTCTTACACAATTTAATTGGGATTCTATTATTACATTTTCGCTGTTTACTTTTCTATGCATGATATTTTCTTTTTCTCTGCAAATGACTTACAAATCCACGAACTATATACTTTAACTTGATATATTACGCACGTTCTGAAATAAAGGTAGAAAATTGGATGATATGTGAATGTCTCAATATGAATTTCATATTGTCTCGCATATGATTAAAGTTCATTAATTCTGAAAAACACTTCCCCCCCCCCCCTGAGACTGTTTTTAATAGAAAATATATGTATTTTTCAATTGCTTGCTTTCATTCTTAGACATGTCTTCAAGATCTGGCTGATGAAGGAGTAGAAAAGAAGGTTTGCGGTTATTTAATGGATTTACAGAAAGGGAAGGTAGGGTAAGAACACAGGACACGTTCCAGTGGTACCTCTTCTACAATCCTGAATATCCAAAAGTGTTGAAATTGTTCAGCGATATAGGTGAAATAAAACAAGTATCTAATTGCAATCCTAGTTTCTCATTTAAAATTTTCATATGAGTCGTTTCTATTTCATCTGTGAACTGAATGGTTGCTTTTGAACATCATTCCTTTTAAAGAAACTTCATATTATGCACACATACAGGTTGCGTTTCGAAAGTAATGGAATTGCACTTGCCGTACCGCTCCTACACTGTGCAACACTAAAAATGTCTGTTATGTATTTTTGGCTGAAAATTACAAATCTGCAATTATTTTTTTGCCTACCACGTAAAATATTTCCAAAATTCCGCATTTTAGCTTTTTACGTATTTTCTGGATAAATGTGCATATTTTCGTAACTTATCGACTAAATTTATTATAAATTATATCATTCTCATTGACAGTGAGATCGTTGCCATTCTGGAGACCTTTTTCATGAACTTGGGTTACACTAGCGACATTTTTGGCAACGAAAGCTTTATCTACTTCTCGAAGTTTCGAGTCTTTTACAAGACGACAAAGGCATTTTTCAGACTATTTTGCGGAGAAAGAAAAAATAGCACGCTGCTGTGACGTGAATGTACTATTTCAAGCATTAGGACATGAGCACAATTCAGCAGAGTGGTGCTTGTTTATTAGTGCTCCTCCATCTAAGTATTTTTTTTCCTATTAATTCCTGTAGCATATTCTGCAAACACAAAGGAAATTTCAAAATTATGAGTGGCGAAAACATATGAAATGTTCAATTTGTAAATGTACAATGTGCCTTTTTTCCACAATTGCACATTAAACTTGATTTATCGAAGCTCTGGACAAAGAAGGAGTAGCTTTCTTGAATCTGAGGAACAAATTCAAAAACTTAAGTGAGGCAATAGTAAAAGAAAGGATTTTCATTGGCCCACAACTTAAAGAAGTCCTTTTCCCATGATGAAGAGTATGAAAACAGCCAGAAGCCGAAAAATCCGCCTGGCTGCCCTTTAAATCAGTGTGCTCACGTTTCCTTGGAAATGAGAAAGCTGAAAACTACGAAAATCTTGTTGGTGACATGATAAAATGCTTTTGTATTATAGGTTGTTATATTTTATTTAAACTACGCTTTTTGGACTGCTATATGGACTTCTTTTCCCAAAACCTTAATGCAATTAATGATGAGCATGGGGAAAGGTTGCATCAGGACAACTCCGTGTTTGAAAAGCGTTTCAGGGGTGGATAGAATGGAAGTATACGAATTCAATATTGCTAATTTGTTATCAGGGCACATCAACAGATGCCCACAAGATGAAACGACCAAAAAAATCATTTTAGTGTTTGTGTTTTCAATAACTAAGCCTCAGTTATATTCTTCTATAACCAATTTGTATAAATATGAGAAGTGGGTCTCCATCAAAAACGGTACGTGACGGACCATTTTGGTTTGGATATTTGAATCAAGCACCTTTTGTTTATACAGAATCGCATAGTTTCGACTAAAGGACACAAAAAAAAGTTCAAATTTGTTGCACAGTGCTATTGGTCCGAGTGGGATCGGACCACTTGGGGTAAGTAGGGGGTTACTGTAAATCTCTGCGCGAAACCGTGTTACAGATAAATAGAATCGACGATCAAGCAACGTTACGTGATGTGCTGGAAGGCATTCGAAAAAGAGTCGTCAGGACGAAACAGTACATCTCCGCTACCTGCAACTCCATCGTGACAACGCGCTACGAGTCCACGCGTTCCTGGACAAACACCAGATGCCAACGCTGCCCCACTCCCCCTATAGTCGTGACCTCGCCCCAACAGACTTCTTTTTGTTCCCTCGAACTAAGGCAGCCCTGAACGGAACCCGTTTTTCGTACTTAGAAGAGTTCCAATCAGCCGCAACGAAGACCTTATGAGAGATCCCCGAAGACACTTTCAGGGCGCGTATCGGTCATGGCAGAGTCGCTAAAAAAATGGGTAGAGGCCCAAGGACAGTACTTTGAAGAATTTTAAATGTTTTTGTTAAATAAATTACTTTTAAAAAATAATGGCATTACTTTTGGAAAGCACCCTGTATATTTTGATTCAAAAAGAAAAAAAAAACTTTTTTCACAAAACTTATCTTCTTTCTTCTAATCAAATCTCTTTTTAAAGTACAGAAAAAAAAATTGTTATGTATTTTTCCCATATATTTACGTTTGAAATTTTATAGTGGGAAGATTTTTTGCTGTAGTTTAATTCTATATTTTGTTTTTAAACGCATGTACAGTAAGATAACAAAAGAAACACTTCTTACTTGAATACTATTTGTGCACTACATCTTTATTTATATAATTCTTCTGTGCGTGTGTATATCACTGAACTCCTGCTAAACGGCTGGACCGATTTTAATGAAATTATTTGTGTGTCTTCAGGTGGATTCGAGAATGGTTTAGATTTACAATTGGAAAAAATCCGACAAGTTGTTTCTTTTTTATTATTTTTTAATTTTTCAATGATTTTTGCTACACCTACATTACAGTTTTCCCCCCAACGCACTAGCGGACGGGTCCTGTCCGCAGTTTGCAAGCAGAGATATGGGAAAACATTTGCGATTTTCGTTTATCTATCTATTCTCGCATCCGCTTCATTTTTTTAAAATAAAAAGAAAACAAAACTACTTTCGTAAAGCTCAGGGTATAGTAATTCTAAAAATATCAGCTTGAAAACATTATTTTCAGATTTAGTCATTAAAATTCCATAGTTTGTAAGACAAACAAATTTTCCAAAAAACTGCGCTAAAATCGTCGCACATTGACCAAAATTTAAAACGAATATACCATTTTAATTCTCAGGCTATGACAATTCTAAATATATTAAATTTGAATATTTTACAAACTTTGTAAGATACGGTTAAAAGTTCATTTTTCATTTCAACATAAGATAAATTCTGACATCGGGTTTACGGACAACACACGTTACACACAACACAAAATTTAATTATTCTTATTTTCTCAAATTTGGTGACGAGAAATAGTATCGAATTTAATTATTCTTATCTTCTCATAATTCGGTGATGAGAAATAGTAGAAAATTTAAGTATTCTTATTTTCTCATAATTATGTGACACAAGGGTTAAAACTCTTGATAGATGATGCTGCAGTTGTCAACATTCTGCTGGCTTTCGGTAATCATTCATCCAATTTAAGTTTGACATTTAAAATGCTTAATCTTATTCCAGAATCCGAAGAATTGTTCGAATCGAGGAATCATCCTGTGATCCCCATTTCTTGAATTATACATACGATCCGACGCAGGGCCACCGCAGTCGGATGGAATCGATATCGAAACCGATTTCCCCTTTTTCGAGAAAGATAATGCTAACGGTCTTGTTTCCAATCCAAAGAATAGGAAACTTTAATGGAAAGATTTTGCACTCCTTTACTTTTCTTTTCACGTCTTCGCGATTTCTTTCAGCTATTCTTTTCTCATTTAAAGGGATGCCGTTTGAACTTTGTTGTGCTTGGGGAACGTTTCGAGCACAGGGCACTCTGGGAATGGGAAGCACCCACATTCCGACGCTGGAAACTGAAGTCAAATAACGAAATTTATTCCGCGACATTGTTAGGTTTTGAAGCAGGCAACTTATTTTAGTAAAAAAAAAAAAAAAGCAATTTATAATTTATAAATGCATTTTCGGGGCCGTTCAAAAATGATGTCACGCCTTTTTCCGATGTATTTGACCCCCCACCCACCCTTATCACAATATATCACACTTCAGCGGACCCCCTTACCCCCTGTCACATGTCACGCTATGGGCATAATGGTTGATGTCGCACTCTTTGTTACCCCCTCCCTCTCCTTGTCACAAAATTTCTCTCCCCCCCCCCTTCGAAGCTTGACATCATTTATGATTGATCCCTTCGAAGTATTTTCGTTTTTAGTATTCCACTTTAGATTAAGTGTTACCCAAAAATGTCGAAAAAAAAACCGAAAAATATTTTATTGGTTTAAGTAGTAAAATAAATCTTAAAAAATGTTTCCTGAAAGTTTCAGAAAAATTTAAGCAATATTTATTGATTAATCATTGATTTTATTAAGGTGTGATTTGCCACCTTTTCATTCCAAAACCCTTAAACTGTGCTGAATATAAGACACATATTTATTTATTAAAATAAAAAATGCGAGAAGAAGCACTTTCGCTTTGACTGTAACTGAAAAATAAGTTAATAACTTGAAATTTTCAGGAAGAAAGCATTTAAATTTTTGCAAGCTGAAAACTTAAAATGCTGTTTCTCTCGCTTTGTTTTTTTTTTTTTTTTTTTGGTTTTTTTTTGCGCATTTCATCTCAATTAAAATGCAAAGGTTTTATTAAATTTCTATCTATAGTGTGGATTTTTTCCCCACATTTTCCCTTAAGACTATACGTAACAAATTTACGCTTTACTTTTATAATAACTTAAATACGTTTTTTAAAAACGAAATCTTGTAGGTTTTTAAAATTTTCCGTTGTTTTTCTGCGTTACTTCAGTTTTTATTTTTTTTCTCAAAAAGTATTTGACTTACAAAAAATTCAAGGCATAAAAGTTTTGCTTAGTGAGTAATAAATCAAGAAAAAAATTTGAGACTTTACACCGATTTTTGAAAAAGATGCTTTTTTGAAAATTGCTTAATTTCGTTTTAAAAATAAAAATTTTCAAATTATATGTAAGAAATCCAGTTTTTATAATATGAAATTTCCAATGAAGTGACATAACACGACATGAGACAGAAATTGTAAAGAAAAACACCATAGAGAAAAAAAATGGTCTCATGGCGCCGACTCCCCTTTAAGAGTCAAATCATTGATTAACACGTTGAGTGCCACGCGGTTTTATAGCGACTTTCCCGTCAGGCCGCGCGCGCAGGTATCGTAGTACCTTGTTTCAATAAAATCCATTAAAGTTTTCTGAAAAAATGTTCAATTTTTACCTTTATTATCATATTTTATATTGTCAGTCACCGGTAAACCGGTAACTGACGCGGCCTGTACGGAAAGGTCGGTGTCAGTCACCGGTGACTGACGTGACTTACTCAACGTGTTAAGTAAAACGTAGGATTTCAAAATCTTTCTTTATTTTGCATGAAGCAACACAAAGAGTTTGCCTCATAAAAAATAACTGAAGAGGAAAAAAGGAAATGATATATCAATTATAGAGTGATTGCGCCAAGTGTTTTATCTAATGAGGCTGTATTGCTGCTTAACTTTACAATCCTATTGCATTCCCTAAGGACTGGCATCCATTCTTTGAAATAGCATCGGCGGACGCCAATACTACTGAAGAATTTTCACGCCTAGTTTATTCAAGAGGGAGAAGCATTCGAGCTCTGACGATGCAAAATTGCACTAGGATTTTAAATTATCCTATTATTTCCTGTTTCAGAACCGAATACAGTGAAGCCCGTGTATTTTGACCACTTGCGGTGTAGCATCTTAGTGGTCAACTTAGACAGGTGGTCAACTTATAAAATGTGGAGATTTTTTTTTCTTTTTTTTTTTGTCATTCCTTACAGTATGCATTTATTTATTTGCAAGTAATTCAAATATAGCTTCATGTGCTAACGTTACATTAAATAGTAATTAGCTAAATATTTTCACAATTATCTAAAACATCATTAGAGAAATTTAACATGAATGACTTACAATTTATCCTTATACAACTTTAAAAGTAAAGTACTTATTTAAAATTAAGATAAATAACTAATTAATTATGGCAGTTTCCTATATGATGGTAAAGATTTCCTAAAAGTACAAGATTTTTCAAAATGACTGCATCAAGTAGAAGAAAAAAGAAGAAACTTATTTAAAGAATGAAAGAGTTCTCATACTAGTTTTCACATTTGGTTAACTTACAAAGAGGTTTGGGCCAACTTCACATTGCTGTTTTACCGATCCAGACAAATACTGGGCTAACATTATAGCATAAAAAAATCCTGGAGAAGATATTTCAGTTTTTTTTTTTAATCTTTGCAAAAATAGATGAACAAACATATATAGTAATAATTAGTCGGTCAACTTACAAAGAGTTTTTTATAATACTTCCACCCACATTTGACGTACATAAGTGGTCAATATATACATGTGGTCAAGTTACAAAGGTTTCTCTACATTATATAATATAGGGCTAATTCCGTACCTGACAAAAGTGGTCAACTTAGACAGTCGGTCAGCTTACAAAGCTGGTCAAATTTACGGGTTTCACTCTAGATATTTCCGGTGCTCTTTAACATGCTGGCAAGAACCAATTGTAACACAATTCATTTATTAGTGTATCAGGCACCGGTTGATTCCAATAGCATTAATACTAAGAGACTTTTTTTATGGAATGCATTAATTTTTATTGATAATTTAATTGGGATTGGCAACATTATATCCGTGTCTTGGTTCTAAAGGAGCCAAAGTAAAAATCGTCAATTGCGCGAAATGCATTCAAAGATGTTACATATTTTAAAACGTTACATTAAAATTTTAAACAAAATGGCTTTCTGGTCGTTATTTGACATAGGCCATTTTCAAACTACGCGACATATATTACATATATATCTATACAAAGAGCGCTCCGTCCCTTGCTCGCGACAAGCGGAATCCGGGCATTTGGCAGTGACATTCGCGACAACTTTGGGGTACTTTGGCAACATTTTTGACGAACTTGGCAACCATTTACTGATAAGTTGACGATACATCACCTAATGCGGCGTGAAACAGTGTCTCAATGGCAACCCTTCAATCCGTACTAGATATCCGGCCATCAGTTACCCTCACATTTTTAAAAAATATAATGCATTCATATGCCTCATCATGGGGATACAAGTGCACTTATTATGGAAACAAAGTTTTCAAATTATAGCAAAAAAAAAAAAGTGATGTTGTTTGAGCTATTTCGTTTTCCCTTGAAAACATTCTAGAAACAATGTCTAGCTTCTACATTTTAGCTTAAAATTTTTAAAATAAACTGTAAAGAACCATGCTTAAATATAATGAATAATAAAATTTCAGAGCATCGAGAAATTCTAAATATTTTAAATTAAAGACGTAAGCGAAATCAAATAAAGGACTGTAACTTTTATTTTTAATTAGCCACGTATTCTGCTTTGAAGAAAATACTTCAGAAGCATGCCTTTACATTTTTTAATTAATAACATTCCTTAATAATACTGGAAAAATCAATCAGGGGGACATTAAATTGTGTTTATTAAAAACGAATGCATTTTTAGCTTACTACTCATTGAATATGTTCGAAGAATTTAAAAACTGAAAATCTAATGTCAGAAGATTTCCGTCTTTTAATTATGCTTTTAAAATATATTCTGGTTGTTTCTGCTTCGCTCCGCATTTTGTTGTTAAATTTATCTTTTTCATTAATTTGGATTTAATTGCATAAAATTTATTGATGGAACAAAATTATTCAGCTTTTAACATTGGAAATACATCGATGAAAATAATATGTTTTCTTTTCTTAAATTATCTATGACATATTTCAGTCATTGCCGACAGGGTAGCGTAGAAGAACACGCCTCGTACGCCCAGGTTCGCAGGATCAAATCTACCCCAAGTCGGTGGATTTTCAAGGTGCCGAAAATCGTCAGCGCCCATGTCGTATGATTTGGTGGCATGTTAAAGATCCCTTGTTGGGATTGGATACTCTCGGCTTAATAGAATTTCTTGTGCAGTTTCGCATTATTTAGAGCTCAGATGCCGCCATCTAGGGGGAAACTGAGCGTCAAAACTCTCAAAAGGCAATGGTATCCGCCGATAGTGGTTCCACTTAAAAAAATGAATTCCGGTTTCTGGGAAATGCACTAGGTCTGCAAAGGTTAGTTACCATATGCATTAGAAAGAAGAAAAAGCAATCAGTAATATATGTATGACATAAAACTGACACACCAGTGTTTGAACGGGAAGAAAATCTTCGATCGGAATTATCTTCGATGTCTTCAGTTCACAATGGCGTACAATTCTTTTTTTTTTCAAGTAGAAGCATTTAAATATTCAAAGTGAAGATGAGCTTCCTGTATTATGGGAATGTGCGGCTTCGTGTATTCGGCTTTTATGGTATACTCATTTAAATGCCAAACTCAAAACTGACGGACACTTGAAATTATTTTAACTTGATCAAGTATTTTTTTTTTTTTAAAGATCTTGTTTTCCTGCTCAAAAAAAGTTTAAAAAATAGAAAATAGTGCTAATGAGGATGTGTCAACCATACACGTACGTCGACTGAATGATTTATGAATGAGACCAAGCAATTTATCGTTGAACTGGAGTTGGTCAAGAAATCTATGACTGTGTCATTTTCGGCAAACTTAAAAAATGGCAGTAAAGCGTAAAAACAATTTATTATTAACTATCAATAATTTTGTGAATAAGTAAAAGACTTACATAGAGAGCAATCCCATGCAAAGGGACTATTAACTCAAATAAAATAATAATAATGATTAAATAAATAAATAAAAATAAATAAGGGGCCGTTCATAAATGATGTCACGCTTTTTCCCCATATATTTGACCCCCCCCCTTGTCACACGTCACGCGATGCTGCTCAATGCATGCTGTCACGCTTCTTGTCACCCCCCTCCCCTCTCCTTGTCACACTTTGCCACAATTTCACGAACCCTCCCCCCCCCCTTGAAGCTTACTTAACCAACATATGTTGCCGTCTGTTATCTATAATAACATATCAGCGACCATTCATAAATGATGTCACGGTTTTTCCCCAAATATTTGACCCCCTCCCCCTCACAATATGTCACACTTCAGCGGACCCCCTCCCCCTTTGTCACATATCACGCTATGTTGCATAGTGCATAATGTCACACTTCTTCTACCCCCTCCCCTTGTCACTGTCACAATTTCACGAACCCTCCTCCCCCCCTCGAAGCGTGGCATCATTTATGAATGATCCCTAAAATGAAATACTGATAATAATAAATTAAAATAATTAAATAAAAAATAAAATAATAATAATAGAAATTAAAATGCTAATTAAATAAATAAAAAAATATTAATAATAAGAGTTAAAATACTAATTAAATATATAAAGTAAAATAATAAATAAATAAACAAAAATAATAAATAGGTAAAATAAAATAATGATAATAATAAATTAAAATAATAATAATAAAAATTAAAGTGCTAATTAAATAAATAAATATTAGTAATAAAGATTAAAATACTAATTAAATAAATAAAATAAAATCATAAATAAATAAAATTAAATAGAATAAAATAAATGCAGAATTAAGTATGTTTTACTCAGTTCTCGGTATACTAATCGCATGTTTTTATATCCATTATTTTTTAAGTTACTCAAGATATATCAAATAATTAGCTGGAATTGTGACATATTTCCTTATTTACTACTATATATATTCCCTTGGTACACCTAATTGAACTGAAGTTTTAATGATAATAACTGAGACATTAGTTTATAAGATTCTAATTGATGTATAGCTATCATTTTCGTAAGACGAATAAAATATATGTAAGTGGATTTTTTAAGTAAAAATCGCGTTTTAATCATGCATCAAGATGTGACTGAACATCTGCCTCTTCCAAAACTTTTTCTATCTTTTTTTTTTTTTTTGGAAAGGTATGAATTCGTGGAAGTTAATCTAAAATCAATATTTCTACGTTTCATATATCTTTGAGGGCAATGTAGTTCCAGAGATATGATGTTGTTGCTACTCGATTGCCTCCTCCGCAGATATAAATGAATCGGAAAATAGAAAACGTAAGACATTTATTTTTTTTTACTGGAAAAGAAAAATGCATTTTGAAAGAGAAAAATGAATACAAAGGTGGAATGCGTAACACTGAAAAATGAATACAAACATCGAAAATAGGTTGTGCTTTTTAAATTAAGCACTTTATTTCGAAGCCAAAATCTGTATAATGAGGAAAATGATCCCTTCATTATTAGTATTATTATATACTGTTTTATAAAAATCACAGAAGGCTGGTTTCCTCGCTCATTTGTTTTTAAACTTCCATTGCTTAAAGGATGAAATTTAAGATAATGGGATTTTTTCGTGTTGCATTGAATGTCTTCTGATGAATATTTTTCTTATTTAAAAAGCTTTCAGTAAGAAAAGAAAAAAAAAATCATCTATGACGAACATTTACAGCAATATAAAGAGAAAAATAATTCTATATTTTTTGTCAATGGAGGCAATTCACCGCTAGAGGGACTCATGAGCGTTCATCGTTGTCACGTGATATCCGCCCTTTGTTTACTAAGAATTTCAATTGAGTTATACGTGGAGTTCACTAGGCAAAAATAGTTATCTTAAAATTAGACTATTTTCACAGCCTTTTCTGATTATAACCCAGTATTTACATTTAATTTAATCAGTATAAAATAAATTTATTAATTATTTCAATAGTTAGTGTTTTATTTAGTGTTGATTTTATGTAATGTAGAAGAACTGTATTTAGGTCTAGTTTTTAATTAGATTTGTCGAACTCGAAGTAAAGCGATGCTGCGGCTTCCTTTGTTTACGTTGATTTCATCGCTTCCACGTGACCACTGACGTTGTTTGAATTGCCTTTATTGACATCTGATTGCTAGCACCGTATGAACGCGTCATTATGATATTCAAATTTCAATTATTTTAAGTTTTTGGTAAAAGAGTAAAAGTATGTTGTTTTCCGTTTGGGAGAGAAAGATGTTGTAAAGTTATCTTTCCGCAGTTAATTCGTACAGTTCTGCTTTTAACCAAAGCTATCTGCCTGGCACAGTGCCAAGGAAATTCCACTCATGTACAAGGAAGGAGATGCTGTTATAAGGAAAGTGCCGTTTTTGCTCTCGTTCCAATTCGTTTAGCGTACCCGATTTCTCCCTAACTGATGCTATGCGCCAGTTTATCAATTTGGTTGCTTTTCGCAAAGAGAGAAGCAAACACTTTGATTTGCGTACTAAAGAAACGCAGCTGCAAACCGAACTTCCCTAAAACACGAATGGTTTCGTTCTTTTCTGCCATGCGCAGTAGCGTCCAAATGTCAAAATTCCGCGGTCGAACTGTACCATAGCTGATAAATCCTATATATAAGCCGCTTAAGTGCCTGTTTGTCGCCGATAGCTCCGAGGAAACTGCATCGTGCTGCCATCTACACAATTGCTTCTATAATAAAAACGACTAAAAATCAAAACATTTGTCTAGCGTATTGAGTGAGGCATCGCAAGATTTGCAATCTCCGTTAAAAATTAATGTAAACACCAATTTAATTTAATCCTTCTTTCTCTGTTTTAATTTATTTCTCGTCTGCGCTCTTCATTAAAGCGGCAACGCTCTTTTTCCAGTTTCGTTAAAACTATTGTTTTGGCAATGATTATGTTGGATATAAATAAATATTTTTCCCAAGCAATTTGATTCTAAAGTAAATAATATTTTAGTTTTACAGATTATTATGACGTTCATGTTTTTTTTTTCGGTAAGAATATTTTTTCCAAAATTATTATATGTTTATTATTTATTCATTTAAGTTTACTGTTCTGCCTGATAAATATCTTTGATTTGATGTGCATTTACTGTTAATTTACTGTTACTGGGAGAATTGTATATTTATAATATCTAGAACAGCGGTCATTTCTTATGACCACCGGGCTTTCTAGTAAAACATTAAAAAAAAATACATATGTATAAAAAAATTGAATGAATCACAAAAGTATCATTTTCATAATTTTGTATAGTAAGCATCAAGTTTTGCTTAAATAAAAACATTCACTGACTCAAAAAGGGGGGGGGGGGAGAAAAGCAACAGTGTTTAATAATTGTTGTTGATTGCAAGTTGTGTTTATTAATCAAAACACTTCTCATTACTTAATGCATGGGTCCCCAACCCTATGCCAGCGGGCACCATATTGCCCGTGGATCGGTCTAGGTGCGCCCGCTGCTTGTGCCCAACCATAAGATATTTCAGTTTTCCATTTTAAACTAGAGAACATTTAGAATCTAGAGTATACGATTGAATGGCCATATAACTATGAATAGCCTTTAATAATAAATGACAATGAATGTCATAAAATCAAAATATAGTTTACGACTTACGGATGAACAACTTGACGATTGCTTGCGAGCAGGAATTTCATCATATTCTCCTAATTATGAAGCACTGGCCAGTGAAATGTAAGGCCAAAGATCATATTGACTGTATTTTATATATTTTATAAATAATTTTTATACTTCGTATGTTTTGCAAGCAGTTTAATAATCATTTATTTTACCTACAATATTAATACTAATTATATTCATATGTTAAATTAATTTTTGTGCATTATATATAGCCTGTATTGACTATGTCCACCAACTATAAATTTATCTTGAAAAAATAAATGGTGCCCGCCATTGAACTGATATTCCGGGATGTGCTCTTAGGTACAAAAAGTTTGGTCATTCCTGACCTAATGTATTTGAATTCTACGTTAGGTCGTTACCTTGTGAAAAAATACTATCTTCAAAAATGCTGGTTTTCCTCCTCCAACATCCTAAAAAAAAAAGAGAACATGGATAAGGGGTGCGGAGGCCAAAGCAGTCAAAGAATTCCTTGTGTATTGCAAAAATACCGTTGTAAGCAAAACATAAATCAAAACAAAATGAATTCAGCTAACGTTGAAAAACAAAAGCATTAAAATAACTGAATGCAGGGTCATGGTATGAGGAAATGCGCATGTGCCGTTCTCTATTTCTCCGCAGGTAATTTCTGAGAAAATAGCCTAATGGCTATTGCCTAAAGTGCCTTAAAAAGGAGAAACTTCCCTTTCTAAAAAAATATAATACGTCTTTCTCAATAAATATTTGCGAGTTTTATTTAAACTAAACAATTCAAAATTCACGCATTCCAAAAGAAACGATTTCAAGGAATGTATTTTCAATCATTTCTTTTAAAATAACTCAATTTAGAAAAAATAATGTTAAAAACGTTTCTGTCACTTTTAATCTTCTTTGGAGTGCATACCTTTCTAAATGTCTTTTATTGTTATTGTAACATCATTATCACACATTAGACCGTTTGTAATTGGTTTTAAAAACGCTTTATACCAGTGCATTAATAAAAATTATCATGATTTTATTTTGTGTCGATAGTAGGGGGATAGTGGGCATTCAACCCCAGCAGGAGGTGGAGGTGGAGTGCAAGTGCAAGGGGGCGTGGTCCCTCCGCCTCCACCTCCTGCTCCCCTCAGCCTCCTCCGCCTGCCGAGTGGGGTTGAGTAGTAGGGTTTCCTCGTAGAAGATGACGAGGGTTTCTGAGTGGAGATGAGTTGTTACACTGAAGTTTCGTTTTTTCGAAGTGGCAACACCGATTTAGTTTTGGTTTTGATTAAATTTATATTTTAGGGTATGGCAATGGTTCTACCGTATGTTGTGGTTTCCATGACAACATATTTTTACGAAGAGCCTCCTAGTGGCGAAAAACAATAATTATTATTTTTTTGGACTTAGTCGTTTCCCGATGTTATTTTTAATTCCCAACTTGGATTTTTCACGAGTGGTAACATTAATTTATTTTTTTTAATTTCAAGAGTTGAAACGCTCACGCTGTCATCCAGTGAGAGAAATTATTTTTGGACATAGAGTATTTTATTTAATTACATTTTCTTTCAGATATTCGGATTCATATACTCCAGACCTTAATGTTGTAAAACCCATTCGATCGGATCACGATTACTATGTTTTTTTCCCTTGCGTTAGTATCAGACTTAACCGAAGTGTTCTAGCGAGAATTAATTATTTCCATCAGAATTAAATTTCACAATTTTTAATCAACTCATAGTATTAATTTAATCTTAATAATGTATAAGTAGTAACTATCTTTTAATTTTAAGCGTATCTTATTTTTACCCTTGTTATTTTTTCCCATAAAATTTCAAACACAGGATTAATTATGAACCAATAATCAAATCAATCTTCATAATTTACAAAATTTAAGTCAAAGTTAATTTAGAAATGTTTAAGACTTAGAAAATTTTTTTTTTTACTTTTTACTCTCTAAAGTATCAAAGACAGGATTAAATGAACACTAATCAAATAGCTTATTGAAAAAGTTTATATTTAATGTGAACCAATCAAATCAATCCTCGGAATTTACAAAATTTAAGTCAAAGTTAATTTTGAAATGTTTAAGACTTAGAAATTTTTTTTAAAAACTTTTTTCCTAAAGTATCAAAGACAGAATTAAATGAGAACCAAACAATTAGCTTCTTGAAAAGGTAAAGTCTTAAAAAAAATCAATCCAATCGATCCTCGTAATTTACTAAATTCAAATCAATTAAAGGGTTTATTGAAATATTTGGAACTTAGAAAATGAACAACAATAGGTTTATACATGCTAATTTAACAATAATTTTACAAAAAAGCGATGATTTCTTCTATACTTAAACAGGTTTACACTCATTTTTACTGTTTTCCATGAATACAAATCAATGTTTTTATATTAACTAAGAATATATTTACATTAGATAATCATCCTTTAATCAATATTATACCGCTAGATTTTTTCCAAGTTTAAGGGGACACGGGACCTTGAAATCATCAAATTTTCGAAAATTTTTTTTTTCATTGAAAGTATGAAGAAAATAATTGTCTATCTTGTGGTGTAAAATTTTTTTCGATACGATGATTTTTAACGATTTTATGGCGTTTTTTCGAAAAAGTGGGCGGGGCTTGGGAGTGAGAGTTTTGACACTTTCACAGCTGTCAAGTTTGTTTACCTTCTGATTCTCTCGTATTTTTCTGAATTTTCCTCTCAGATTTTCGAATTTAATATTAAAAATATTTTAATTATTATATTTGAACAGTTTGGCAACACTGCGTTAACTTTGACCGTGTTTCTTTGAACATTTTCGCATTTGTTTATGTTTATTTTTTGCCTAGTTTGCTATCATTTTCGAACTCGCATTAAATACTCCTTTTGTTGATTTTTTTTCTCGTTATATTGTTACATTTTGATTTTTTATTGTTACATCATTGTTTTTTGCTGTTATCTTATCGTATTTTCGTTTTCCTTTTGTTTTTACTGTTGTTTTCAAAAATTTATTTTGGAAACTCAAACTATGGATTCCATCAATTCACGATGGCACAAGCCGAGGCCACACTCAACTAAGAGAAGAAAAAGTGCTATAGCAAATGCAAAAAAACGATGGAATAAAACAGCTGTTGCTTCTACAGTTTCAGCTGATGATACTGGGATATCTGACCTGAATGATTCCAGGACTGTGAAAAAATTAAAACTTTTCTCTGATATCTCAAACACTTGTGATGTGCCTTCATCTACCGCAACTTTATTTTATGATGAAATGTGGTCCCCTCTGCTAAAAGAACTCAAATGTTCTTCCTGTGAATCTCATAGTTTGAATGTAAAGAAAACAAACACAGAATATGGTTTTGCTGCAAAACTAAACATTTTCTGCGACTCCTGCAAAAAAGAGTATAGTAGTGTATTCTCCAGTCCACGTGAAGAAAACAGTAAAAAATTTGCAGTAAATAAAGATGCTGTTTCTGCTTTTCTCAGCTTTGGAAAAGGACATGCCGCACTGGAGAAATTTTCGGGACATATGGGCCTCAACGCAATGGACCGAAAGACATTCGATTCATATGTCTCACATTTGGCGGAGGAAAATGTAACTTTTAAGGCTGATGTTTTGCAAAAATGCCGCGAAAAGGTGAGGGAGGAACATAAAAAAATTAGTGAAAGCGAGGAAAATCCTGAAGAAGTTATTAACATTGGGGTGTCGTTCGATGGAACCTGGCAGAAGCGTGGGCATAGCTCCTTGTATGGCATTGGCTGTGTCATTGACATTATGACTGGCATTGTGCTGGACTTTGAAATTGTTTCAAAATACTGTCACCTATGTGAAGTAACAAAAAAGGAACTTGATGAGAGTTCGCCAGAATATCAAATATGGCATGAAGCACACAAGACATCTGGTTTATGTGAGAAAAATTAGGATGGCTCATCGAACGCGATGGAAATGTATGCAGCAGAAATTTTGTGGCGTCGATCCATTAAAGTATGCAATATGCGTTATACGGTTCTGCTTTCTGATGGCGATTCAAAAACCTTTTCACATTTGAAGCAATTGAATGTATATGAAGGTTATGAAATTGAAAAAGAAGAGTGTGTAAACCACGTTGCAAAGAGACTTGGTACAGCGCTTCGAAATAAAGTGAAAGAACACAAAGTTAGAGGAGAAACATTGGGAGGCAAGCGTAAAGGACATCTCACTGATGCATTGATATCAAGGCTCACAAATTATTATCGAAAAGCGATAACTTCTAATGCTCCTGATATCGATGCAATGAAAACCTCCATTTTTGCTTCACTTTACCATTGCTCATCGACAGATACCAAGCCCAAGCATTTCAAATGTCCACAAGGTGAAAGTTCTTGGTGCTTTTACAACCGAGCTAAAGCTCTTGGTCAAAAAGCTCCGAGTCATTCCAAAATGAAAGCTCCTCTCAATGATGAAATAGTCTCCAAAATCTTGCCTGTTTATCAGAGATTAGCTTGTGATGATTTGTTGAAGCGCTGTACCTCTGGGCAAACCCAAAATGCAAATGAAAGTTTGCATAGTGTTATCTGGCAGCTGTGCTCGAAAGATGTGTTTGTGTCAAAACAACGATTAGATATAGCAGCGACAAATGCCATAAGCCAATACAACATGGGAAGTGTTGCAGCCGCGTGCTTAAAAAACGATGCAGCCTATTTGAAAGTTGCAGAGAAAATTGATATTCGTCGCATCAATCAGAGTGTCAGACGACAGTCTTGTGTGTATAAGAAGGCTGCCAAAGAAAAGAAATACAGTAAAAAAACTGCTGATAAAAAAATTAAAAAAACTGAAGGGGAAACATATAGTGCTGGGGCATTCTAATGCATGGAACATTTATATCTTTGAGCATTTCTGGAAAATATATTGCTTGTTTGTAAGCAGGTGCAATGACAAAAAGAGTGTTATTCAGAACTTTTTACGAGCTTATAACTTTATTGAAACACACAATGGAATTCCTTCACTAAATGCTCAATAAGAATTCTGTAATTTCTTTTTACTGATAATAATACAATAGTTACAAAAAAAAAAACATATAAATAATGCTGTTATATGCTTTTTAAGGATGCTATCATACTCTAAGTAATATTTAGTGCCATTTGCCCAAAATGAAATTTTTTTTCTCGATAAAACTTTGTACCCTTTTCTTCGCTACTTTAAAACCTGCACCTGCATTTCTTAATAATTTATCTAATATTTTTTTCGCTGTTTCATATAAGAATTTTAAATAAATTTTGGCACTACTTTTTGTGAAGCTATCCTTAAAAACAATTGTTAGAAGCTAATATCCTAGACACGTAATCAAATTTGCTGAAATGTTTGAGAATTGCTTTTTCATAGTAAAAATAAAGAATTATGCACCTGTTCTGATAATAATATAATAGTATTGACTATAAGAAGCATTTAAATAATATTATTATGCGTTTTAAGGATATCTTTACTCTTCGAGCCATATTTAGTACATTTATACAAAAAAATGCCTTTTTCTCCGTAATTTTTTTTTTTGTTATTTTCCAACTTTAACTTGAAGGCCGCGTCTGAATTTTTGAGTAATCAACCTAAAACTTTTTGCATAGTTTTATATGACTATTAGAATTATTTTTTCGCATTACTTTTTATGAAACATGTATTAGGATTTTTTTAATACTGGTTTCATTGTAGTGAGAACCAAAGAATTTTGAAAAAAATATGGTCGAAACTAAAAAAAAAAAATTTCCCAGAAACTATTAAAATTAAACTGTTACAGTTTGCCAATAAGGGTTTACATTGTCATTATGTGTCCCCATGCAAATTTTTGTGCTGTTTGGTTAAAATTCCAGACGCGAGGCTCAATTTTTATGTTTTTCATATTTTTCATATTTCGCTATAATTTTGCAGTTTTTTTAGTCAAAATTATTTCTAATGAGCTTAAAATTTAAAATTTAGCATAAATACACAAAAGTAATTGTAAAAAAAGTCTAAGTTAAGTATAAAATTTAAAAAAAATAAAATTTCATTTTAAAGGTCCCGTGTCCCCTTAAGAGTTTGCATGAAATAAGAGAAGTTAGAGTATGTTCGGCAACTTGATTTTACATAGAATAATAAGCGAAGGTTTTATGTATTTCAATATTATTTTTTGTTTGTTTTCAATTTAGATTTTTTTTTTTACACATTTTAACGTTTCAAACGAATACAATCTCAGAAATTATTGTAGTCATATACATCATGATTAAAGAAACTTTAAAAATAGTCAAGAGAATATTGCTAAATTTGTAACTGCGAAGCAACTCAACAACCCGATTGACGTACAATACAATACATTTAACGAACATTTCACCTATTCAAAAGAGTTTCAAAACTCTGTCTTTAACACAGTTTTTATAATTTACACAGAATAATACAACCGAGAAAAATACTTAACCTAACTATTTACAACACGATTTTCACACACTGAAAAAGTTTATTACTTAAGTATGAAGAAACTTTAAAACTGTTCACACCGCAAATTTCACGCATTGAAAAAGTCTATTACTTATACACAAACTTAGAGTCTTTGAAACTAAGACCACATGAATACAACTTAATTTAAATACGGTAATGCTTAAAATCATCGCTACATAAACTACAGAAAATAAAAAAGAAAGTTAGAAATATTATACTCAAAGACATAAAAAACACACACACAAGATGTAACATCTGCTGAAACTTCTATCATTAAAAATAATTAATAACATCCATTATCAGAACTTGGAAGAATGAATGCTAAAAAAGCCTCTTAGAAATAAAGGACAATTTTAGCACTTCCTCCACCGAGTTCCTCCTAAGCAAAGCAATCGTTGCGAATTTTCAGTTATCCTATACACGAACATAACCCAGCATCTAACAGTACACTTAGTGAATGAGCATAGAGAGAATGCACTTAAAATAATATCATTCACACGTTGAAAATCGAAGAATTTTTTCATGCAATATAGCTATAGTTCAATTATTCAAACTTACAAGAAACTAATTTTAACAGAATGCAATCTAAGAAATACTTTAAAGTTGAAATACAAATTATATAAAACATTATATACTTACAGAGAAGAGAGAGGACACATGTTTCTCCATCCAAACCGCAACGTAGAAATGACTCTTCAGGCTCTTATCAGCTGAGTGAGATAAGACACCAATACCTCGTTGGCCGCCCCAATCGATCAGTGATTCATACCAGGTTTATCTTTCACAAGGACACAGCCAGTAGCTTTTGATGTGGATTTCTCAAATCTTTAAAAATATTTCATACACACAATTACAAGCATATGTATAAATTTAATTACTTTTACGGAAACCTATGTATTTAACTCACCAAACTCAGACAGTTTTCATTAAACGAGCATTTTTCCTAGATGTAATCCTTCAATTCATTACTTCCGAGTGAAGAATTTTTTACCTTCAGTATTATAATCAAGCCATACAACACATTTAACAAACGTTTCATTTATCCAAACTTACTCTAAAACATTTAACGAACGTTTCATCTATTCAAAGAGTTATTTATTTTCAAAACTCAATCTTTAACATATTTTTTTACGACTCACACAGAACTTATAATTTACAAAGATTTTATGATATGCAACCGAGAAAAATATTTAACAAAACTATTTCCAACACGAGTTTCATACATTGTAAAGGTTTATTATCAAAGTTCGAAGAAAACTTAAATGCTATTTACGCTGCAAATTTCATGCTTTGAAAAAGTCTATTACTAACATACAAACTTGGAATCTTTACTTTATTCACACCTTTAATATTATAATCAAGCATATAACACATTAAGCGGACATTTCATCTATTCAATGACTTTCAAAACTTACTCTTAAACATTTAACGAACGTTTCATCTATTCAAAGAGTTATTTATTTTCAAAACTCAATCTTTAACATATTTTTTTTTACGACTCACACAGAACTTATAATTTACAAAGATTTTATGATATACAACCGAGAAAAATATTTAACAAAACTATTTAAAACACGAGTTTCATACATTGAAAAGGTTTATTAGCAAAGTTCGAAGAAAACTTTAAGACTATTTACACTGCAAATTTCATGTTTTGAGAAAATCTATTACTAACATACAAACTTGGAATCTTTACTTTGTTCACACCTTTAATATTATAATCAAGCATATAACACATTAAACGGACATTTCATATATTCAAACGCTTTCAAAACTTACTCTTTAACATTTAACGTATCGTTCATTTATTCAAAGAGTTATTTATTTTCAAAACTCAATCTTTAACACAATTTTTATAATTTACACAGAGTTTATGATACACGACTGAGAAAAATATTTAACAAAACTATTTCCAACACGAGTTTCATACAATGTAAAGGTTTATTATCAAAGTTCGAAGAAAACTTAAATGCTATTTACGCTGCAAATTTCATGCTTTGAAAAATTCGATTACTTACGTACAAACTTGAAATCTTTACTATGAAATTAAGATCACATGCAACATAATACAGAGCCCAACTTAAATACAGAATTGGTTAAAATCGTAACAACATAAAGTACAGAAAATTTTAAAAAAAAGTTAGAAACGATATACTCAAAGACTTACTAACCGAAATAAAGAAACATGGTTTTCAACTACTACCATTGCAAAACTGAGATTCACTTATTAAAATAAACTATAAAAAATATAAAAGTACTGCATACAAACAATCAATATTTAGAACAATAATTTGAAAATTGTATCAAACTGTATAGTACACAGTACAAAAGCCTATAAAAATTATTAATTATAAAACTTTAATCACAAGTAAAACTTGAAATGAAAATGTAAAAAGTACTTAACATAGAAAAATAAAAGCGTTTTCTTCTTGCGAAGGGTTAAAACTTAACACGAAAATGGAAAAGTACTGTAAGAACAATGAATGAAAAAGACGAAACCAAAAAATAGAATACAGAACTTATAAACAAAATGCATAATTAAGTGTACAAACATTACAGTAGTAAAACGGAAATGTAAAATGTTAACTGCAGATTGCAAAAGTACTAAGTACAACACGTCAAAAGAAAAAAAAAAAACTTTTATTATTTTAGTAAAATTAAATATTAAACCAAAGGGGTAAAACATCATATAAACTTTAAAAAAAATTGAAAACTTTGAAGAACCAAAACGCAAAAACTTAGAAACAGAAAAGCTTATAAACTTTGCACTTTAGAATTGTCTCACTTATTTACACACACATTTATTCACAAACTTTGAAACTTGACTTTAAAACATGAAAACCTCGAAACAGGAAAACTTGCATGGGATACTCAAATAAACAAATACATAAACAAATGCTTATTATTTGTAGAAACTTAAGCGAGACTCTACTTTAAAAATTTTTAAAACATGCAAATACATATACACACATGCAATATATGGGCTTTTACCTAGAGAAAACATCTCTATGACACCTGGAGATCTCATTCAGAGCTTCGGCATTTGGGGTTTTTTTTAATAACCCAGGTGCCAGCCCCTTCCCCAAACTCCACTCTGAAATCATCGATCTTCAACATTTAAATGACAAAGAAATCATTTTAAATGTAATAATGATCTTAAATTACTCACGCTTTTGTTATTTTTGAATAAAAAAACCACTAGAAAGTCGACTAAAGTCATTGATCATTTTTCAAGAGCAAATTAATTTACATAAGTTAAATACCAAATTATCATTTACGAACATTCTATTTTCTATGGTATCATTTCTTAATTTTATTAATATTAAATAATTTTTATTTGGCAGCTAAAGGTGCGTATTTTGTAGTTAGAACTTCTACACTAATAATGCGATCAAGTACCCAACCAGAACCAAGTTGTGTAAACTCTTCCAAAGCATTTTCAACTTGAGAGATGCTATCATTCAAGTGATCGGATATACTTTCTTTGATAAGTTCAATTTGCATTGTACTTCCGAAATAAGATATGATATGCTCTTCATCTTCATCATTATCATCATTATAATTTCCTACATGACGCGTCATCTCGGTTTTCATTACTATACGCCACTTAATAGCTCTTTTCTCATCCATTTCATCGACCAACAATTGATGAATTTGCGGCCTTAATTCTTGAAAGCACATTTTAAAGTCCTTCGAATTTTCAGGACTTGGAGTTACGAAATCCGTAGCAAAAACCCCTAATGCAGTTCGACGATTAGGTTGACATTGTTTTAAGTGCATTGAGAGCACTTAAAACTCAAAATACATACGGAAACCCCTCAATTTCATTGACTCTCCCCAAAACCCAATTCTGCATTTTCATTGGTTGATGCTCTTCTTTGGATTAATCCTGTCTTTGAGCATATACATTTACGATGATTACCTTAAAGAGTCATTTGTGGTTCTGGCTTTGTCTTGTTCACATCGAGTGGATTTCTGAGTCTGTGCAGTATTTTAGTGAATTGTTGAGCATCATTTGAATTTCTGATGAAAAATCGAAGTGAACATTCGAGTATGATGAGTAGTGATGCTGCAGTGAAAGACAGTGTCCCATCATATGTAAGTTCTGATTTAAAAGGATATTGTATTGATTTCCTTTTAATGATTTTGTAACGAGGTTGAAGTCCTTTGGAAAATGATATATTAATGAGAAAATTTATTGATGTTTAATTTTATTTAACGTTATCAAGATGTTTTTTTTTTTATATTTCATAGATTTGTGTGTGTATGTGTGTTTCATTTTGTAGGTAAATATTTTAATATATTTCAATTACTATGCAATTGTTACTTCATAGATGTGATATTTAAAGAAAAAAGTGATTAAATTTTTTAAAAAATTATTCTTAGTTTTTTTTTTTTTTTCGCAATTTCTTTCCTAGGTTTGTGCTACATGTATGAAGTCATTTAGTACAAATACAAACTTGATACAACACAATAAAACACATTCTGGAGTGAAAGGGGTTAATTCTTGAAACAAAATTTTAAATCCTTCAATTTTCAGGCTTGGAGTTACAAATCGTACAAAACCCTAATGCAGGACGATTAGTTACATTGTTTTAAGTGCTGAGAACTTAAATCAATACATAGGAAACCCTCATTTCATTGACTCCCCCAAAACCCAATTCGCATTTTCATTTTGATTTTTTTGGGATAATTGTCTTTGAGCTTCAACAATTCCTTAAAATTTTTGGGTTCTGGTTTTCTTGAATCGAGTGGATTTGAGTCTGTGCAGTATTTTAGTAATGTTGACATCTTTGAATTTCGATAAAAATCAAGTGAACATTGATATGATGAAGTGATCTGCAGTAAAAACATTCCCATAAAGAAGCTATTTAAAAGGATATTGTAAATTGATTTCCTTTTAATGATTTTGTCAGGTTGAAGTCCTTTAAAATGAAATTAATAAGAAAATTTAATGTTTAATTTTTTTTAGGGGTTTTTGCTACGGATTTCGTAACTCCAAGTCCTGAAAATTCGAAGGACTTTAAAATGTGCTTTCAAGAATTAAGGCCGCAAATTCATCAATTGTTGGTCGATGAAATGGATGAGAAAAGAGCTATTAAGTGGCGTATAGTAATGAAAACCGAGATGACGCGTCATGTAGGAAATTATAATGATGATAATGATGAAGATGAAGAGCATATCATATCTTATTTCGGAAGTACAATGCAAATTGAACTTATCAAAGAAAGTATATCCGATCACTTGAATGATAGCATCTCTCAAGTTGAAAATGCTTTGGAAGAGTTTACACAACTTGGTTCTGGTTGGGTACTTGATCGCATTATTAGTGTAGAAGTTCTAACTACAAAATACGCACCTTTAGCTGCCAAATAAAAATTATTTAATATTAATAAAATTAAGAAATGATACCATAGAAAATAGAATGTTCGTAAATGATAATTTGGTATTTAACTTATGTAAATTAATTTGCTCTTGAAAAATGATCAATGACTTTAGTCGACTTTCTAGTGGTTTTTTTATTCAAAAATAACAAAAGCGTGAGTAATTTAAGATCATTATTACATTTAAAATGATTTCTTTGTCATTTAAATGTTGAAGATCGATGATTTCAGAGTGGAGTTTGGGGAAGGGGCTGGCACCTGGGTTATTAAAAAAAACCCCAAATGCCGAAGCTCTGAATGAGATCTCCAGGTGTCATAGAGATGTTTTCTCTAGGTAAAAGCCCATATATTGCATGTGTGTATATGTATTTGCATGTTTTAAAAATTTTTAAAGTAGAGTCTCGCTTAAGTTTCTACAAATAATAAGCATTTGTTTATGTATTTGTTTATTTGAGTATCCCATGCAAGTTTTCCTGTTTCGAGGTTTTCATGTTTTAAAGTCAAGTTTCAAAGTTTGTGAATAAATGTGTGTGTAAATAAGTGAGACAATTCTAAAGTGCAAAGTTTATAAGCTTTTCTGTTTCTAAGTTTTTGCGTTTTGGTTCTTCAAAGTTTTCAATTTTTTTTAAAGTTTATATGATGTTTTACCCCTTTGGTTTAATATTTAATTTTACTAAAATAATAAAAGTTTTTTTTTTTTCTTTTGACGTGTTGTACTTAGTACTTTTGCAATCTGCAGTTAACATTTTACATTTCCGTTTTACTACTGTAATGTTTGTACACTTAATTATGCATTTTGTTTATAAGTTCTGTATTCTATTTTTTGGTTTCGTCTTTTTCATTCATTGTTCTTACAGTACTTTTCCATTTTCGTGTTAAGTTTTAACCCTTCGCAAGAAGAAAACGCTTTTATTTTTCTATGTTAAGTACTTTTTACATTTTCATTTCAAGTTTTACTTGTGATTAAAGTTTTATAATTAATAATTTTTATAGGCTTTTGTACTGTGTACTATACAGTTTGATACAATTTTCAAATTATTGTTCTAAATATTGATTGTTTGTATGCAGTACTTTTATATTTTTTATAGTTTATTTTAATAAGTGAATCTCAGTTTTGCAATGGTAGTAGTTGAAAACCATGTTTCTTTATTTCGGTTAGTAAGTCTTTGAGTATATCGTTTCTAACTTTTTTTTAAAATTTTCTGTACTTTATGTTGTTACGATTTTAACCAATTCTGTATTTAAGTTGGGCTCTGTATTATGTTGCATGTGATCTTAATTTCATAGTAAAGATTTCAAGTTTGTACGTAAGTAATCGAATTTTTCAAAGCATGAAATTTGCAGCGTAAATAGCATTTAAGTTTTCTTCGAACTTTGATAATAAACCTTTACATTGTATGAAACTCGTGTTGGAAATAGTTTTGTTAAATATTTTTCTCAGTCGTGTATCATAAACTCTGTGTAAATTATAAAAATTGTGTTAAAGATTGAGTTTTGAAAATAAATAACTCTTTGAATAAATGAACGATACGTTAAATGTTAAAGAGTAAGTTTTGAAAGCGTTTGAATATATGAAATGTCCGTTTAATGTGTTATATGCTTGATTATAATATTAAAGGTGTGAACAAAGTAAAGATTCCAAGTTTGTATGTTAGTAATAGATTTTCTCAAAACATGAAATTTGCAGTGTAAATAGTCTTAAAGTTTTCTTCGAACTTTGCTAATAAACCTTTTCAATGTATGAAACTCGTGTTTTAAATAGTTTTGTTAAATATTTTTCTCGGTTGTATATCATAAAATCTTTGTAAATTATAAGTTCTGTGTGAGTCGTAAAAAAAAATATGTTAAAGATTGAGTTTTGAAAATAAATAACTCTTTGAATAGATGAAACGTTCGTTAAATGTTTAAGAGTAAGTTTTGAAAGTCATTGAATAGATGAAATGTCCGCTTAATGTGTTATATGCTTGATTATAATATTAAAGGTGTGAATAAAGTAAAGATTCCAAGTTTGTATGTTAGTAATAGACTTTTTCAAAGCATGAAATTTGCAGCGTAAATAGCATTTAAGTTTTCTTCGAACTTTGATAATAAACCTTTACAATGTATGAAACTCGTGTTGGAAATAGTTTTGTTAAATATTTTTCTCGGTTGCATATCATAAAATCTTTGTAAATTATAAGTTCTGTGTGAGTCGTAAAAAAATATGTTAAAGATTGAGTTTTGAAAATAAATAACTCTTTGAATAGATGAAACGTTCGTTAAATGTTTTAGAGTAAGTTTGGATAAATGAAACGTTTGTTAAATGTGTTGTATGGCTTGATTATAATACTGAAGGTAAAAAATTCTTCACTCGGAAGTAATGAATTGAAGGATTACATCTAGGAAAAAATGCTCGTTTAATGAAAACTGTCTGAGTTTGGTGAGTTAAATACATAGGTTTCCGTAAAAGTAATTAAATTTATACATATGCTTGTAATTGTGTGTATGAAATATTTTTAAAGATTTGAGAAATCCACATCAAAAGCTACTGGCTGTGTCCTTGTGAAAGATAAACCTGGTATGAATCACTGATCGATTGGGGCGGCCAACGAGGTATTGGTGTCTTATCTCACTCAGCTGATAAGAGCCTGAAGAGTCATTTCTACGTTGCGGTTTGGATGGAGAAACATGTGTCCTCTCTCTTCTCTGTAAGTATATAATGTTTTATATAATTTGTATTTCAACTTTAAAGTATTTCTTAGATTGCATTCTGTTAAAATTAGTTTCTTGTAAGTTTGAATAATTGAACTATAGCTATATTGCATGAAAAAATTCTTCGATTTTCAACGTGTGAATGATATTATTTTAAGTGCATTCTCTCTATGCTCATTCACTAAGTGTACTGTTAGATGCTGGGTTATGTTCGTGTATAGGATAACTGAAAATTCGCAACGATTGCTTTGCTTAGTAGGAACTCGGTGGAGGAAGTGCTAAAATTGTCCTTTATTTCTAAGAGGCTTTTTTAGCATTCATTCTTTCAAGTTCTGATAATGGATGTTATTAATTATTTTTAATGATAGAAGTTTCAGCAGATGTTACATCTTGTGTGTGTGTTTTTTATGTCTTTGAGTATAATATTTCTAACTTTCTTTTTTATTTTCTGTAGTTTATGTAGCGATGATTTTAAGCATTACCGTATTTAAATTAAGTTGTATTCATGTGGTCTTAGTTTCAAAGACTCTAAGTTTGTGTATAAGTAATAGACTTTTTCAATGCGTGAAATTTGCGGTGTGAACAGTTTTAAAGTTTCTTCATGCTTAAGTAATAAACTTTTTCAGTGTGTGAAAATCGTGTTGTAAATAGTTAGGTTAAGTATTTTTCTCGGTTGTATTATTCTGTGTAAATTATAAAAACTGTGTTAAAGACAGAGTTTTGAAACTCTTTTGAATAGGTGAAATGTTCGTTAAATGTATTGTATTGTACGTCAATCGGGTTGTTGAGTTGCTTCGCAGTTACAAATTTAGCAATATTCTCTTGACTATTTTTAAAGTTTCTTTAATCATGATGTATATGACTACAATAATTTCTGAGATTGTATTCGTTTGAAACGTTAAAATGTGTAAAAAAAAAAATCTAAATTGAAAACAAACAAAAAATAATATTGAAATACATAAAACCTTCGCTTATTATTCTATGTAAAATCAAGTTGCCGAACATACTCTAACTTCTCTTATTTCATGCAAACTCTTAAACTTGGAAAAAATCTAGCGGTATAATATTGATTAAAGGATGATTATCTAATGTAAATATATTCTTAGTTAATATAAAAACATTGATTTGTATTCATGGAAAACAGTAAAAATGAGTGTAAACCTGTTTAAGTATAGAAGAAATCATCGCTTTTTTGTAAAATTATTGTTAAATTAGCATGTATAAACCTATTGTTGTTCATTTTCTAAGTTCCAAATATTTCAATAAACCCTTTAATTGATTTGAATTTAGTAAAGTACGAGGATCGATTGGATTGATTTTTTTTAAGACTTTACCTTTTCAAGAAGCTAATTGTATGGTTCTCATTTAATTCTGTCTTTGATACTTTAGGAAAAAAGTTTTTAAAAAAAATTTCTAAGTCTTAAACATTTCAAAATTAACTTTGACTTAAATTTTGTAAATTCCGAGGATTGATTTGATTGGTTCACATTAAATATAAACTTTTTCAATAAGCTATTTGATTAGTGTTCATTTAATCCTGTCTTTGATACTTTAGAGAGTAAAAAGTAAAAAAAAAAATTTTCTAAGTCTTAAACATTTCTAAATTAACTTTGACTTAAATTTTGTAAATTATGAAGATTGATTTGATTATTGGTTCATAATTAATCCTGTGTTTGAAATTTTATGGGAAAAAATAACAAGGGTAAAAATAAGATACGCTTAAAATTAAAAGATAGTTACTACTTATACATTATTAAGATTAAATTAATACTATGAGTTGATTAAAAATTGTGAAATTTAATTCTGATGGAAATAATTAATTCTCGCTAGAACACTTCGGTTAAGTCTGATACTAACGCAAGGGAAAAAAACATAGTAATCGTGATCCGATCGAATGGGTTTTACAACATTAAGGTCTGGAGTATATGAATCCGAATATCTGAAAGAAAATGTAATTAAATAAAATACTCTATGTCCAAAAATAATTTCTCTCACTGGATGACAGCGTGAGCGTTTCAACTTTTGAAATTAAAAAAAAATAAATTAATGTTACCACTCGTGAAAAATCCAAGTTGGGAATTAAAAATAACATCGGGAAACGACTAAGTCCAAAAAAATAATAATTATTGTTTTTCGCCACTAGGAGGCTCTTCGTAAAAATATGTTGTCATGGAAACCACAACATACGGTAGAACCATTGCCATACCCTAAAATATAAATTTAATCAAAACCAAAACTAAATCGGTGTTGCCACTTCGAAAAAACGAAACTTCAGTGTAACAACTCATCTCCACTCAGAAACCCTCGTCATCTTCTACGAGGAAACCCTACTACTCAACCCCACTCGGCAGGCGGAGGAGGCTGAGGGGAGCAGGAGGTGGAGGCGGAGGGACCACGCCCCCTTGCACTTGCACTCCACCTCCACCTCCTGCTGGGGTTGAATGCCCACTATTTTGCTACTGTCGATGGAAATGTTGAATGTAAAAAGACCCAAAACGTTTGGGTCATACATTGAAAAACACTTATTAAGAACGGAACAGAATCAGAGGTAGTTCTGAGAAAGGCCAAGACTCACCCGGGACCGTCGTGCAAGTGAAGATGGTTATTTTTTTTAGGTTTATTTGTAACTACGTAATAGTTATTATAGTTTATATAGTTATCATAGTTTTTTGTTAGATTATAATAGGTATTGCCGGGAGGGTGGCGTAGTGGTAAGGCACTGGCCTCATGCCCACCAGTTCGCAGGATGAAACCTGGGCCAAGTCGGCGGATCTTTAACATGCAGAAAATCATCAGCGAACATGTCGATTAACTATGCGGCATGTTAGAGATCTCGAGTATCTGTTTGGCATGGATATTCTCGGCTAAATTAAATTCCTACTGCAATTTGGCATCATTTAGAGTTCGGGCACCGCCATCTAGAACGTCAAATTGCTCATGTGGCAATGGTATTCGCCGATAGTAGGGCGACTTGAAAGAATGGATGCCGGTTTCCGGGCGATGCACCAGGTCCGCAAAGGTTAGTGACCATACGCTGTAAATACAAAAGTTTACGGTTTCATAACCATTTATAAATGGTTTCAAAACTAAGTTTTTACGGTTTTTGAACCATTTCGAGGCGTAAAAAGCGTAAACGAAGCGTGCGGGAATCGAACCCCGGGTGCATGGTATATCATTCGGCCTTCTACACCATTCGAAGCGGCAGTTTATTTATCAATAAATCTTCTTTTCCAACGGGCAAACTGCCTTAAAATTGAGATTTTAGTTTTTGATTGGATCCAAAGTCATTTTTAGTTTATATTTACTGTATATGGACGAAAATCATTTTATTTGCTTCAAAAATCAAAATACAAACACGCTTCAGCAGCTCAAATGATGGGTTCGCTCATTCGCAAACAGTTCGGGAATCCGATGTCTCCAATTTTTGATTTACGTGTGTAGGTTTCTATTGAGTAACCACTGCTTAAGCCACTTTTTTTTCTTCTTTTTTATATACACATGCATATTTGAACTGATAAATCTTTATTCGTATTTCAACAACAACGTACGGCCCGTTAAGATTCCACAACCAAGATGGACGCCCGATTTTTATTGACTACGAGACCTAGTGGCGCTTGCAAATTACGGTCACTTAAACGTTCTTTAGGAGAAACAGAGAATAAACGATATGTTCACAATCAGCGGTTTGAGTACTATCTTTTTAATGGTCATTCAACTGTTGTAATTAAATAGATGTCTGTTTGGCGCCATTTGGACAGAATTTAGTTATTTCTTTCTATCGGTTTAAATTTCATACGTCAGAATTGCTTCAGTACTGAACATTTTCTCACGTAAATGTGCATTGGCTTTTGGAAATAATACTCTTATTTTTCCGTTTTTATCCGAATTTGAAAAAAGTGATATTTAATTGAGTTTTCAGGAAATGTTTTGACGATTTTGTAAGCGGGATTTTTAGGAACTGGTGTGTTCTTTTTGAGGGGGAATTTAAGATAGATTGTTGGGGCTATTCTAGAAACAGCAGCTCTTAAAGTCTGTAGTCTAATACGTGTTTTTAGTCACTGACGTCTTTATTCTGATCTAGATTTTTTGTGTCTAATTTCTTTACTATTAGGTCGTTTCGAAAGTTTTGTCCGTTTTAATGACATGTGTTTTTGTAGCTCCATATCTCAATAAATACTTATTCTACTGTGTCGTGGTATATACAGATCGATGGAGAATTTTGTACTCTATACACTGAGGCTGTTCGTTTTATCCTAATTTAAATTTTTTATTATTTTCAGCCTATTACTATATGATGTCATTAAGCGATTTTCGGCCAATTTTTGTCTATGAACTCAAATTGAACCAAAGCTCAGCTGAAACGGTCCGAAAATTTAACCAGGCATTTGGCAATGATGGTGTTAATAAACGCACTGCTCGACGTTAGTTTGCGAAATTTCGTTCCGGAAATTTTAGCCTCGAAGATGAGCCCCGAAATGGTCGATCTAGAGTAATCCAGGACGAGGATTTGAGGACCATGGTGGAGACTAACCCATCACAAACGGTGCGTGGGAAGGTGAAAGAACTGGGCTTCAGCTCCCATGTGGTTTTTGATGGTTTAAAACCTATTGGAAAGGTCAGAAAGCTTGAAAAGTGGGTGCCCCACGATCTGCAAAAATTGTCACGTTTCGAGGCTTGTTCTTCATTGCTTTTGCGCAACTAAAACGATCCTATTTTTTATTGGATTGTCACGCATGATGAAAAAGGGTTTCTACGGCAATAGGAAACGTTCAAGACAGTGGTTGGACACCGATGAGCCACCCAGGCACTTCCCAAAGGCGAAACCCCACCAAAAAAAGATCATGGTTACTGCATGGTGGTCAGCGTCTAGTATGATTCACTATACCTTTCTGCAACCAGGCCAAACCATCACAGCAGAGTCCTACTGTGAGGAAATCGACGAAATGCACCCAAAAATTGCGTCAGAAGCAGCCAGCACAGGTCAACAGAACCTGCTCCACGACAACGCCCGGCCCCTGACACACAAATCCCCGTTCAAAAATTAAAGGAATTGAGCGTCGAAGTTCTTCCCCACCCATCATACTCCCCAGACCTCTCGCCAACCGACTAACATCTTTTCAAGCAGTTCGATAACTTTCTCACCGGTAGAACCTTTGCCAATCAGGACCTATCAAAAACGGACTTCGTCGACTTCATCGAATCCCGAGCAGCCAATTTTTATGCCGACGGAATTAATCAACTTGTGTTACGTTGGCAGAAGTGCACTGATGCAAATGGAGCTTATTTCGATTAAATTGAAAAATATTCACTGAGATATTACAGTTTAAAGTAGACTCATAAAAACGGACAAAACTTTCGAAACGACCTAATATATTAGGTATGTTTCGGAATAGATGTAATAATTAAAATGTGGATCTTTAAGTAATATTTCTTTATTGTAGCAGAAATATTCAGGAACCGTTGTCCTTCATCTGATGGGCATTTTTAAAAATAATACTGCTCTTATTCTGATGGGAATTTTTAGATGTGGTGTGGTTTATATTGTTATTGCGATTTTTGCGGACTCTTGATATCGTTTTGGAACAATTATCCTAATGCATATGTGCATTTTAGTTACAGTTGCTCTTAGTCTAATGGCCCTTTTTATGAAATGTTGTTCGCATTTTAATGTGGATTTTTATATACTTATTTTTGGTCTAAAAGAAATTTGTCGAGGCTGCTATTCTTAATGTAATCGTGATTTTTAATGAGTTTCACTGTTTAAATGGGATTTTTAAGCACTGTTGCCCCTCTTCTACTTGGATTTTTTTTTAAAATTTCCTTATATATTATTACAACCGAATTTTGGAAATGTGTTACTGGGCCTGCGAATGATGCAATATCATCCCGCGCAAAGCCGGGCATTTCAGCTAGAGCTAAATAAAGTTTACATCTCTGTTTTTGAAGAACTTTGACATAAAACTTATGTAATGTCACTGAATATGAAACGAAATATAAACAAAAAAATCCATCCAAAAATTAGCGCATAATTTAGTAAAATCTGTTATTAACCCCTTGCCATACTTTAACGAGTCTGACTCGTGATGAAGATTTTAACACAAACATGAATATCACGAGTCAGACTCGTGAAGGGATAATCGGACCAAACATGAATATCGCGAGTCAGAGTCATGAAGGGGTAATCGGACCAAACATGAATATCACGAGTCAGACTCATGAAGAGATAATCGGACCAAACATGCATATCGCGAGTCAGAGTCATGAAAATCGGACCAAACATGAATATCACGAGTCAGACTCATGAAGAGATAATCGGACCAAACATGCATATCGCGAGTCAGAGTCATGAAGGGGTAATCGGACCAAACATGAATATCACGAGTCAGACTCATGAAAAGATAATCGGACCAAACATGCATATCGCGAGTCAGAGTCATGAAGGGGTAATCGGACCAAACATGAATATCACGAGTCAGACTCATGAAGAGATAATCGGACCAAACATGCATATCGCGAGTCAGAGTCATGAAGGGGTAATCGGACCAAACATGAATATCACGAGTCAGACTCGTAAGGGATAGTCGGGGAATAATCGGACGTCCGAGTTTGGTCGAGCTAAATGGTACAACAAGGGGTTAAACAAAATCCCTCGAGACATATCCTAATTGACACTAATGAAAATATCTTAGCCCAATGAAATATCTGGTAGTTTCATTGGGCTAAATTTTGGCCAATTTTTTGATTGCTTTAGTAAGTATTTCTGCAGAAATTGCGTGTGCATTATGCGCCCGTAATGTACTAAATCAATAAATTACATACCCAAAACATGATTCTGAAGTTGTTATTTCGGCATTTCAAATACATTCAAACCCGTTAAAGTTGGCCATTTGCGGTGCAGCACTTTAGTGGTCAGCGTAGACAGGTGGTCAACTTAAAGAGGGAGGAGTGTTTTTATGTCATTTCTTACACGATGCATTTATTCATTTGTACCTAATTAAAATATAGCCTCATGTATTAACATCACTTAAAAATAGTAATTAGCTATGTTTTTTTCACAATTATCTGAAATACCATGAGAGAAATTTAACCTGAATAACTGGCAGTTTATCCTATACAACGTTTAAAGTAAAGTACTTGGTTAAAATAAAGATAAACATATTATTAATAATGAACATTACTTACATGATAGTAAAGTTATCCTAAAAATACATAATTTCTCAAAATGGTACATCACATAAAAGGAAAAAAAGAAACTTATTTAAGAATAAATGAGTGCTCATAGTCGTTTTCCCATACGGTTAACATACAGAGAGATTTAGGCAAACTCTATATTGATGTTTCATCCATCCAGACAAATACTGGCTTAACATTATAGCATAAAACATATCCTGAAGAAGTTATTTTAGTTTATTATTATGTTTGAAAAAATAGATAAATAAATATAGAAATAATTAGGCGGTCAACTTACAAAAGGCTTTCTATTATACGCCCACCCAAATTTGGCGCACATAAGTGGTCAATATAGACAGGTGGTCAACTTAGGTGGTCAAGTTACAAAGGTTTCCTTATATTATATAATATAGGGCTCATTCCGTTCGTCACAGAAATGGTCAATTTAGAAAGGTGGTCACTTTACAAAGGTGGTCAACTTAACAGGCTTTATTATATTTTGAATAAATTGACTTGGCGTATTTTTTGTTTCATATTTAAAAAGAAAAATCCCGTCGGTAGAATTATGTATGTAAAAATAATATTTATTTTCAGCAAAATGTTTGAGTGAATATGCCTCAGAGTAAGAAGTTATATAGTACGGAACAATGTATACGTACAATTTTCGGAAAAGGGGGAAAGAAAAATTGAACATTGGATATTTTTTTTTCCAATCTCCGAAGTTATCTCTGAAAAATACCTTCCATTTTCCTCAATATCTCAGCCGTGAAATGTTACCAAAAACAAACAAATACGATATCGCTAGATAGAAGCTTCAAAGAACGTCTATAAGCAAAAGTATAATTTTTTTATTTACGTTATAGAAATATATTCTAGACACATGAAAATGTGTATGTTTAGGCAAGATAAATATTGCAGAAATTTAAAAATTATATGATCATACGGTTTGCAATGTGATATATTAAAATTGAACCATGATACGATATGAAACCTGCATTACATCCTTTTGTGTGTATTTTTCAAGTATACAGCTGTAAAAATATGACTACAATAGCAAAGTAAATATTTTTAAAGAATAATATTTTGCTTGAAAAAGTCATTATTCATGAATTTTTCAAAACGCTGTAGGTTTGTTTTCATTTTGTAACGCAGAAGTTTTCATTCTTTTTAATGAGGTAAGGTAGTTGTTCAAGTAAAATTACTGTATAACCGAAATATATTTCTTGAATTTTTTGTTTGAGATAAAAATATTAATGACAAAATTCTTATATAACATTCCTTCGTTCTTTTCTGAAAATGTTTTTTAAAAAATGTAAATTTGATCAATTCATAAAAATGTCTTTTGTGGTTGCTTTAATAACGACATACAATAACTACATTATTTTAAAAGTAATTTAACAATTACGTAAAGTTTGATGGAAAGGTAACTTTCCTATGATACGCCACGGTTTTAATCTAACTGGACTGGAAAAATTTGCGGTTATCCTTGAATAACACGATTATTTTTAGCCCCATAACTGCCGCGGCGTATATATACACTGTTAGAAATTTCATCATGAAATGACGGTTTAATAACCGGCAGCAGTCTGTCCATCTGATTCAACGATAAATTTACGGTTTGGAACATTTTTCTATATTTACGGGACCTAAACCATATCCAGTCAGCTTGGTTAAAAAGCCGTTAATACAAAAGTTTACGGTTTGATAACCATTGAAAAATGGTTTCAAAACAAAATTTTAACCCTGTTTGAACCATTTCGAGGCGTATAATCTTCGAGGCGTAGAAACCGTAAACGGAGGATGCGGGAATCGAACCCGGGTGTATGTTACAATAACCTTGCGCTCTAGCTATTCGGCCATCTACACCACGTAAAACGGCCGTTTATTTATCAATAATTCTTCTTTTCCAACAGGCAAACTGCCATAAAGTTGAGATTTCAGTTTTAGATTGGATCCAAATTTGTTTTTCGTCTAAATTTACTGTATATTGACGAAGATCATTTTATTTGCTGCAAAAATTAAAATACAAACAAGCTTCAGCAGCTCAAATGATGGGTTCGCTCATTCGCAAACAGTTCGGGAGTCCGATGTCTCCAATTTTTGATTTACATGTGTATGTGTTTCTATTTAGTAATCACTGCTTAAGCCACTCTTTTTTTTTTCTTCTTTTTTTATATACACATGCATATTTGAACTGCTAAATCTTTAGTCATATTTTAACAACAACGTACGACCGGTAAAGTTTCGCAACCAAGATGGACGCCCGATTCTTATTAAGCGCTTGAAAATGACGGTTAGTTAAACGTTCTTTAGGAGAAACAGAGAATAAATGGGTTTTTTTCACAATCAACGGTTTGAGTACCATCTTTTTAACGGTTATTCAACTGTTGTAACTAAATATGGTAAAATAAAAATCAAATAAATGGTTATTTAACTATTTTCGTACGGAAATTTTTGACAGTGTACGCCTCGCTATGGCGATGCGTTAACTGCCCCGGGCGTATATATACGCTTTCCAGAATGAGATTCTTTGCCTTGCTACCAGTAAAATTGCAGTCGCGGCTCTGAAAATTGCACTTTTTGAAAGCGTATATATATGCCCGCAGCAGTTAAGGGGTTAAAGCATTTAGAAAGTTGGTTACGGTGAAAAGATGACGAGAAGGAAAAACGAATTCTAGTGGCTTTTCAAAAAAAAAAAGGACATAAAATACGTTATACTTTAATCAGTTATAAGAATCTCATGACATCTGCGTACCACGGAGCATAGAATGAGAGGCACTTATCGGTCAGACTGTTTTCTTGAATGAAACTTCTTGATTGAAAAAAACAAATAAAAGTGTTCCTTTCCATGCGTGTATACAGTTCTAACATCAACCAGAGCGATTTGTGTGAGAGTCCCAATAATCCATTCAAGTTCAAGGCAAGGAACTGCTGCTGTAACGAATGTGCCCTTTTTTGTTCTCGATCTATTTCATTTAGCATACTTTATTTCTTCCAACCTGATGCTATATGCTAGTTTTTAGTAGCTTTCAGGAAACAGAGAAGCAAACATTCTGATTCGCATACTAAATAAACGAACTTGCCTAAAACTCGAATGGATTCGTTCTTTTCTGCCTTGCACAGAAGCTTTAAAATGTCTAAACTCCGTAGTCGAGTAGTCTAACGGTACTGATATTTGCTTCTTCATGCCCGCTTTGTTGAAAAAACTTGTAAAAAAAAAAGGTCCAGATTATGCTTTTTAATTACAGTGGAATCCACTTAATTGGACTACCGTATAATCGGACCAGCCGCTTATTCGGACCATCTACCTTTTCGGACCAAATTCTAAAGAACCAAAACATTTCCTGTCACATAAGCCTGATATTTTGCGCATATTGGGACCAGAAATTTCCCTTTAATCGGACTAGAGAATTGAAGGTAAATATAAAACCGGAGTTATAAGTTGCTCGCGTAGAACGCATTTAAAACGGGTCAACGAACAAAAAAATTAATTTAATAAATATTAATTTTAATTCCTGTAACTTTCAATAAAATCCAAGATAATTATAGGGGAGGTGTTTGACAAAACTCCCACTTGAGCGAAGTTCAAGTGAGCGAAGTTCAAGTGATTAAAGCGAAGTTCAAGTGAATTTTCGTATCGACTCGGGTCAGCAGTCAACATATACAATAAAATTAATTTTTTTTTTAATTCTTTGATTGTAAAGTAAGTAATTTATATTTTAATGGAAGTTTTAATAGTTTTGTGTTTATGTTGTGTACTTTTTAAGACTTTCTCCGAACGGAATGTAACCAAACCGTATCGACATGTCTTTGAACGCGTGTAAAAGACTTCTTTGAGTTGTGTTTTCACCTGCTGACAATCGAATTAAATTTTTTTAACCCGTTCACGTCGGTGCGTACCAACCGTGGCCCGCACTAGACTGTCTCATCGGGCGTTGCGTACCACCGGTGGCCCGCACTAGACTGTCTTACTCGGCGGCACCACCGGTGGCCCGCACTAGACTCATCGAGCGGCGAGTACCACCGGTGGCCTGCACTAGACCGTCTTATTCGGTGGCACCACCGGTGGTCCGCACTAGACTGTCATCGAGCGGCGCGTAGCACCGTTGGCCCGCATTGGCCTGTCTCATCGGGGGCGCGTACCACCGGTGGCCCGCACTGGCCTGTCTCATCGGGCGGCGCGTACCACCGGTGGCCCGCACTAGACTGTCTCATCGGGCGGCGCGTACCACCGGTGGTATGCATTTGATTGTGCTATTAGACGCTACGTCTCAGAGGATTTCCTTGAGACCAACCGTTGACGCGGTTTTTCTTTGCACATAAGGCGCTCCCAAATCCAAAAGCGCGACATCAAACTTATCAAAAATCAAAGAAATACATTTCCATACAGCTGAAAATTATAATAACGAAAATTTAACGTATATTCAATAAAAACTTTTATTTTTAACAACAATTATAATTAAAAACGTATTATAAGCATAACTTTTAGTCAATAACATAAAAATAATAATTCAGTATTATAAAAGTAACTCAAATTCGATAAAAATAACATGACAATTTATTATTTTTTTTATAATTTCATTATTTATTGTGTTTTGTGTAGTTTCTTAAATAAGCAACAATCGCGCGCCTCCAGATGAAGCGCAGCATGAATTCGAGCGCCGCCTCACAGCAAAAAACATGAAAATCGGCCCCGGCGTAAACGTGTTAAAAAAAAATCTCCATTCATATATTTTCAGGAATAGTATATTATTTTTTGTTTGTATGTTGGTCACAATAACCATAAAAACACTTCAATATATAACGTATAGAATGTCCAGGTCTTGTTACACAGATTTGCGATTGTTATGCGTAATCGGACCTTTCTACTTCATTCCCTCTTCCCTGTTAGCACATCGCCACCCCCGTACACAGGGAGGTGAAGAGTGACGAACGCCCATTACCACTCAGAGATAGTTAGGCTGGGCTGGCGCCCAGAAAACCTAACTCTTGCTGTGTGAGCCTAGCCCTCCTTGATATCCCTATGCTAGAAGAGTATCATTCGAATGGTTGACGTGCGTTATCGGACCAGCCAGTTAATAGCGCCAATATGATCGCGTCCTAATATGGTCGATTAACCGGCATCTACTGTATTTTTTTATAAATACAAAGTATATGTATAATACGTATAAACGCACATATTTTTTTGTCCTTTTATAAATAGCGAAAATATATACTCGCATAATCGAACCAGCCGGTTGATAGTACCAAAATGATCGCGTCCCGATGTGGTCCGATTAACCGGAATCTACTGTATTTTTTATAAACAGAGCACACACGTATAAGCGCAAACTTTTTTTTTTCTTTTTACACATAGCGAATAAATATATTCACTTAATCGGACCAGCCGGTTAATAGGACAAAAATCATCGTGTACCGATGTGGTCCGATTAACCGGAATCTACTGTATTTCTAACAAACAGAGCACGCACGTATGAGCGCAGACAGGGATTTTTTTTTCCTTTTACAAGTAGCGAAAATATATACTGCGCATCACATTGCATGCTTTGAACGCATCTGAGAACTTTCGTTTCGTGACGAAATGTTGCCATTTAGCAGTTACTGTAGAGTTAATCAACTGTGAACAGAATTACTTTCCGGCTAATTGGTTAACTACAAAGCATGAAATCTGTCAATCTGAGGATCATCTTCTGAATTAATGATTTTTGAAAGATCATTATGGAAGAAACGGAAAAATCCTTTTATCTAACATTGCACATTGTTAATCATGTTTTAAAAAGTAAAAAATAAATTGTTAAACGAATTTTCTGTCATTTATTTATAAAGAAACAAAACATAATGGGATAATTTAATTTAACTAAAATAATGGATTAAATTACAGTGGTTGCAAAGGTTAAATTAATTTATGCACACTTTCTAGAATAACAAATTTTCCTCACAAAGTACTGCCGGCAAATAGCCAAATATATCCGGCTATTGTTATGCGAAGCGTGATCTGTCTTAATTTAAGGAATAATTGCGTATTACGTAGAATTAATTTAGCACAACTGTTAATAAGTAATTAACAGTTACTGCAGACAACATGATTTGGGTTTTAATTGATTTTTTGACTCTTTGTTCAACTCCGAAGTGATGAAATCTAGTCATTTCGGGATAATTTTGACAAGAAACAACTTTCTAGGAGGAAATTAACAACTTGTGGTTTAATTAAGTTTATACATGGGTGTTATTCTGGTCGGAATTAATTTTCGTTGAACTAAGAGTAATACGCAATGAGCAGGATTATAAAGAAAAAATAAAATGTATTAATTATTTTTTAAATTTTAGATATATGTAACAATGTGTTTTAATTTTATGTAAAAATTATATTTTATAGCTCTCTATCGTGTGGTAATTTTCAAAGCGCTGGTAGCTGAGAGTAGACATATACTACTGCAAAAGGGTTAAGGAATGCCGATCCATTTGGTACATCATGTCATCATATTGCGGTGTTAAAGAACTCCAAATCTTTTTGCCGGTCATTTATTTTCAAATGGAAATTTGCAGAATTGTGAAATAGATAAACAAGTGAACACAATATTTATACACCTTTATTGCGAAAGCTTTTTTTACTGTGAAAATATAGTAAACAAAAAAAGCTGCGTTTGACCTATCTTTAACAGAGTGAAATAATTAATAAATATAGTAAATAAAGTAGAACTTAATAAATAAAATTATACACACAGTGAAACCTGGGTGAGTTGCCCACTTGTGGTGCAGCGCTCTAGTGGGCAACTTATAGAGATAAAAATAATTTAACTTTGTGCAAGTAAACAATAATAATAAAATTACACGTTAATTTAAAGCACAAATTTGTGCTTTAAATTAACGTGTAATTTTATTATTATAACTTATAGAGAGTTTTTCTTTTTTGTCATTCCTTACACTATGCGTATTTTCATTTGTAACTAATTAAAATATAACTTCATGTTTTAGAGTTACATTAATTAGCTTATTTTTCCCCAATTACCTAAAATATTATTAGATAAATTTAACCTGAATGATTTACAATGTGAGGTCCAGTGGCTGAGTGGTAGCCTTCCGTGGTACCATGCCACAGGTCCGGGCAGAGCAGGGTCGACTCGGCCTTTTATCTTTTAGTGGGGTCGACAAAATGAAGATTGAGCTTGCTTGGGAACTAAACACTGGGGGTTCCGCGTGAGGCTGACCACTTGACCGGAACATCTGCTTCTCCACCCCAGGGCCTTCGGGCGCGAAAACTGGGATGGACACAGTAGGCCATGGCCTCCAATGGGCTGTCGCGCCTCTGAGTTTTATTTATTATGTATCCCATACAACTTTAAAACTAAAGCACTTAGTTAAAATGAAAATAAATGTCTTATTATGTACGAGGCGCGTTCATAAAGTAAGGGCCGTTTGGTCACAGAAAAAAATACTTATAAGAAACAAATTTTATTGTCATATTTAGTTAGGTACAAACTTACTTCACTTCTCTACATAATCGCCGTTCACTTCTAAGCATTTTTCGTACCTCTGCACCATCTTCTTTAACCCCTCTGCACAGAAGCTTGTCGCCTTAGAGTTGAACCAGTTGACAACGGCGTTTTTCAGTCCCTCTTCGGTTTCAAAACGTTGTCCACCGAGCCATTGTTTAAAATGCAAGAAGAGGAAGTACTCATAGTCGCTAGGTGCAAGGTCGGGACTGTACGGTGGGTTGTCAAAAAGCTCCCAATGGAAATCTTAAATTTTCTCCTTGGTTTTGGCAGAAGTGTGAGGACGTGCGTTATCGTGGAGTAGGATTATGCCAAATGACAGTTTTCCGCAGTGTTGTTTTGGATCGCACGACTCATTTTGTTGAACGCACTTCACAGTTGGCGGGATCAACGATTTTCGCGGCTATTGTTCCTTGTATTCACAGACAACAATACGACTTCAGAATAAAAACAAATCACGCTGTAGCTTCGCAATGAGTCAGTAGACGGCGCTGCAGTAGTAAAAATGTGCTCCGAAGAGCCATTATTTAAATATAAGCAAACGGCCCTTACTTTATGAACGGTCCACGTAAGTTACTCATTTGATGGTAAAGATTTCCTTAAAATGCATAACTATTCAAAATGGCTATTTCGGGTAGAAGAAAAAAAATCAAAAATTTATTTAAGGAATAAAAGAGTGCTCATAGTAGTTTTTCCCGCATGTTTACCTTACAAAGAGGTTTAGGCAAACTTTATATTGATGACAATTACTGATCTAACATTATAGCGGAAAAACGTCCTGGGGAAGTTAGTTAAGTTTATTTTAACTTCGCAAAAATAGATAAACAATTAAATATAGTAATAATTAGGGGGTCAAATTTAATAAGGGTTTTTTATAGTACTAATCACATAAATTTGACGTGCATAAGTGGTCAATATAAACAGGTGGTCAAGTTAGAAAGGTTTCGCTACAGTATATAATATAGGGCGAATTCCGTTTCCGAAAAAGTGGCCTACTTAGACAGGCGGTCAGCGTACAAAGTGGTCGACTTTACAGGTTTAACTGCACCATAAAACCTTCTGCACAAAAGCAATTTTAGACGCTCGAAGAAATAATATACCATTTAATTTAGAATGCATGCTGAGTACGGTAGAGCCTCGATTATCCGAGGCAATGTGGACCGAGGGTGCCTCGGAAAATCGAAAACTCGGATAACACGGACTCTGTCCAAATCGAGAGGGAAACATGGGTTGAAATGAATGAAAATGTCGTCAAAGATGTAAAAAAAAAAGGCATCTACTGTACATATTATGAAATGAAAAAATGACGTTTTATATATACACAAATATCTAACTTTACACGTACACATCAGTAGAGTACACGCTCCAGTTAAAGTTGTTTCTTGAAGAAATTTATATATACATATTGTTTTCTGTTTAACGGAATTCGCTCGCTTCTTTTCTGCCGTCTTTTGCAATTGTTGTAGCTGGTGACGCCGCCATCGTCTGCCAAAAAAAATGTTTTTTCAAGGGCAATTGCACTTCGGTTAACCCGAAACTCGGTTAGTCGAGGCTCGGATAACCGAGGCTCTACTATGCCTATTCTCGTATTATAAATAGTATCAGGTAACGTTGAGAAGGGTTTTATTAAAGATTTCTTATATATCTTCATCAAAACATCAATTGTTTAAAACGCAATCCTTGAGCATCGATACACTTCCGCTGAAATTCTATGTAAAAGTTGATATTTTCGGTAACCATTGAAAGGGAAAATTTAACATTACTTTTTTTTTTGGGGGGGGGGGACACCAGGAGTTATATACAAACACTCTCTTCACACCTGGTCAGCTAAAACTACTTCACAATAAACAATTCGGCTGATGAATATTAGGAGTCGTTTTTCTTTTGTGTTGCGTCCGTTACAACTTTTTTTTTTGTATGCATAAATAATTAGCCGAGAATAACACAAATGTACATCTTTTTAAGCATGCAATACTTTTTCATTAAAATAAAAATTTCCAGGTCACAAGCTCATAATTTATAGATTTTTGAATACGTTCGGTGATGTCCAGTACATATGTCTATTTCATGCTGCGTCAATTACTGAAATGTTTTTAAATTTTTACTTGTTACGAGTAGGATAACAGGGCTTCAGATAGGACCGTACATTAATGTAGCTGTACGGTAAAATATATATTTTATATTTAATAATTCATGTATTCTAATTATTTAAAGTGCATTTTTTGCTTCCAAATGTTGCGTCAGTTATCGCAGAATGCACCTTCTGCTAGCTATTTTTCTACGCTTCGGATAGGATTCCGGAATAGTATTCAGAACACACGGGTAAGATTTTTACTAAAATTCTAGGGTCCCATGGGGTCGTTCTTTGAGGAAGGTTCTAAATTGGGACGTCCTTTGGGGATCATTCTTTGGGAATCATTCTTTGAAGATGGGACGTTTTTTGGAGGTCGTCCTTAGAGAACGGTTTTTAATTGGGACGTCTTTTGGAGGTCGTCCTTAGAGAACGGTTTTCAATTGGGACGTCTTTTGGAGGTCGTCCTTTGAGAACGGTTTTTAATTGGAACGTCTTTTGGAGGTCGTCCTTTGAGAACGGTTCTTAATTGGGACGTGTTTTGGAGGTCGTCCTTTGAGAACGGTTCTCGAACAAAATAAAATCGGCTGGTGCCAAGTCCGGACTATGCAGAGATTGGGAGGCCGTTTTTCTATGGTTACCAGGAAACAGGAGTGGCTTGATACATTGTCTTGATGCAAATTCCAATTCGTGGCAATGGCGTGATTCATTCGGGTAGCCCTCTTCTCAACGTTTTTCAATATGTTTGCATACAATTACCATTTAATGGTTCAAGTGTTTCTGAAGAGCCATTCCAGCTGACTATTTTACTAACTTTTTCCAGATACTTTTTTTACGATCTCCATTTTCCTCCGAACATCACATTTAGGCTATTATTTTCATCCTTCGCGACTAGTCAAGAATAAGGAGTAAAATTTATATACATTTCATGGACTTAGAAATAAATGCTATATTATTTCCTCGAAAGGCTCAAGTCGTTTTTATGTTAAATCGCTTATAATGGAGAATGTGTAAAAGATTACTTATTTCACATTATTTTATTTACCATATTTATCTGTGATTCCACTTTATTGAAAAAAAAAGCCAAAGACAGCATTATTTTTTGTACTAACGTATTTCATAATAAAAGTCAATAAATAATGCACTTTTTTGCATTTTACAAATTCTACAATTTTGTATTTCAAAACAGATGCTACCACCAATTAATAATTTACCATTCTACAATAAAACCCAAAAAGCAATTAATAATCAACCTCTCAGTTCACAATCAAACTAGCCCGTCAATAATTTCCATCATAAATAATTGCCATTATTAATAGCGCCTATTAATTATTACGGCCCAAAGACCTGTTATTCTTATTTAATGCGTTTGCAAATACGTGAAACCCCTCAAATCCGAACTAATTGGGGCTGTAGCCTGTTCGGATTTCAATTTTTTCGGATTAGCCGAAAATTATCCATAACATAATGACGAATCCTCGTCACTTCGACAATTGAAGGTAACTGATTTCAAGTGAAAGATTAACTGATATTTTGTGAGTTTCTATTGTTATTTCATTGTTTTTGCAAACTGATTAAACTAAAAAATTTCAATAACCAACTTTTACCCTTTTTCAATCCTGAATGACATAAGTATGTAGACACATTTACAGTTTGTTAGGTATGCTAACTGTACTTCTTTATTAATTTTTCAACTAATTATATAAAATAAGGTTACAGTAATTTTTTTTATGACAAAACAAATGAATTTCTCTTTTTTGCGGGTGTTTTTCAAACTTAAATTTCTTAAGGAAAACTCGCTCGGATTTCCAGGGATTTCGGATATTCAGTGTTCGGATTTAAGATGTTTCACTGTATACTGTAAATCAAATAAACCACTGTTTTTAAGAAAAAAAATAGACGCGCCTTCTTTCAGTATAATACTGAACAATTTAGTTTGTAAACGAACAATATTTTGCATTAGTTGTTGAATATGAAACAAGTTTAGTAGGGAAAAAAACATAATTATTCGACATCTTTTCATACTGGCTCCGTCAAAAATGCTCAAAATGAAGCAGAACGAACACAATTTAGTTAATTACATTTGATTTACGCAATTCCCCGGAATTTTTCCAAAAACAGCGAAGTTCTCTCCCAAAATGCATTGTCTGTACAAATAATCAAATACCTCCTGCATTCATTATACATCACGTGATATGTTTTAGTTTACAATTACCTTCAGTTGTTTGAAGTCAAGCTCCTCGCATGTTATGTGTCAGATTTTTTGCTCGGCACTTTTTCAAAAATGTACTTCCCATTACTGTCATTAAACTTTATTCCGCAGTAATTACTAGACGCAGAACTGCTAATGGTTCTCGACGTTTTTCAATGCCAAACTTTCCGCGTTAATCATAGCGATTTAATTGTCAGAAACACGCCCCCCTCTTTTCCTCACCGAAGGGGGAAATGGAATGAGTAGTTTTTGAAACTGAAAATTCGTGTTCGATCTATGAGCTGGACGCAAGTCGAAAGTGGCGTGTGTCAGTCGAGAGATATGAGTTGGCAATATATTTTAATTTGGCCACTCCGGTGGTATTTGTTGTTGCTTTTTTGTACAGAGTTAATTTGTTGCGATGTAACACTACCTTTAGAAACTTTGAGTTATGAAGAAATTGTGAATTATTAGGCAGCCGAAGCCCTTTATGATAATTATAAAACAAATTTCTTGGCTTTAGAAGGAAATACATCGAAGAACTTTTTCTTCTGGATTTGGAAAACATATTTTTTTAGCGTCAGTTGTTTTTAATGGGAAACGTATTTAAAAGGAACGTTCACATTCAGTATTTGAAGGTAGAAAAATCATGCTGAACGTTTTGTTTTTGTTCTCCTGAGTTAAAGAACGTGTTTCTAGCTTTTGAAAATATCAAAACAATTTTGAAGATTAGTTGTTTTCAAAGGAAAATCTTGCAATTAAAGATGGTAAACTTATCGTATTTGCAATGAACAAAATAATCGAAACCATTACGAGAAAACACAGCTACTTAAAACCAAAAATTAATAGTTTGCAACTATTTATGGTGCTGCCTTTCAACTTGAATTTAAAAACGAAACTGACCCATCACAAACATAATAATTTACTGTACACTGTAAAAAAAAATTCGTTTAGTTGCCAAAATTTTTTTATTTACACGTTATTAGTTGACAAATCTGACCCATCACAAACATAATAATTTACTGCACACTGTAAAAAAAAAATTCGTTTAGTTGCCAAAATTTTTTATTTACACGTTATTAGTTGCCAAAACTGACCCATCACAAACATAATAATTTACTGTACACTGTAAAAAAAAAATCGTTTAGTTGCCAAAATTTTTTGATTTACTAAACACCATTTTTGGTAATCAGCTGATGTAAAATTTAAAAATATGCATTGTTGATATATTTTAAATACTTCCATGTGCCTGTCTAAATAATATAGACAGTATAATGTTTGTTAGCACATAAAATATGTTAACTCTGTAACATATCGAAGTTTCATCACGATTGCTGATTTCTATAAAAATAGGACAACTAAGCAATTGTAATGAATTTTTGATACGTAGATGAGTTAACGAACATCATATGCTAAAGAACACTTTGCTGTATAAATTTCCTTTAGACAGACGCTTAAAAGAGATTTTCAAATACGTCAAAACGTCAATGAATTGAAGAATATAGCTGTTTAAATAAAAATAAATAACGCATTTGTGGGATGAAAAGCCTTCTTACAAACAAGTTAATGAAAATGGGAAAACTCGTTTTCCTTAAAGTTGAGTTAATTTTCTCGTTTTCCTTATTTGATAATATTATTCAAACACATTTAAGTATCCTGTTTTAAAATTGGATATTTTTTAATCAAAATAAAATAATGCTATAGTAATATTCGTTTGATTAATGTCATGTCATTTTGATTTTATCTTTAGTTGCTTTAGAATTACATTGGCTCAAAAACTGAGATACCACAGTAGAAATGTTGAAAACTATTACATTTTACATTTTAAAGAAATAAGAAAATAAATAAATGCTAGTTAAATTCAACTTTAACTTTTTTACAGGTGTCATATTTTCTATATTTTTTCCCAGATAAACTTTTTTTTACAACAGAGTAATTGCATCTCCCAGTTCATGATGCAACGAGGAGAGGCACTTTTCCCTGCAATGACACTGCACTAGCAGAGAAATAACCTTTTAGAGAATTCTGTCACATTTTCAAAATAGGGCATCGTCTTGGAGACAAAATGGCTCGTACTCAAACGCAACCTAATTGTGTCCAACCTCGTGTGATCTGCAAGTTCCTGTGAAACCTTATTTTTATAGCTGTGCGTCAATTAGTCAGGATAATTCCAGAGAGTACTACGTACATTAAGCCGATAAATTCAATTGAATTTCAACGTCTCGTTCAGAAAAGATGTTTTGCAGCAAAATATCTCCAAATTGGCGACTTTGGGGACAAATTATTATTCTGCTTAAATGGTTTAGTTGAACTGTTCGTTATTCTGAAAGTGGACAATAATAACCTTAATATGTTGTAGGCGGATAACACCAGATGGCACCACCACAACTACGCCACCTCCCTGTTTGGACCTAAGACTGAACGGGAAGGAAATTTTCTCCTGCTTCCGGTGCTGTTGGAACTGCGTCGGGACTTCAGGATCCATGGATTACCCATGCACTTGTACAGAAAGATGCTTACAACAAAAAAATTAGGTAAAATAATTTTTTTTCAAGAAGCGAAAAAAAGATCTAAACAAGGCATTTTTTTATTGCGCAGTTCATCACAACTGGTTATTTTCGTCATTCCTAAATCGTATTCAAGTATTTTTTGTTTCTATTTACCAAAAGCTGATTGTTTCTTTGACTACATTTCCCTGCATTTACAAGAGAAAGGAAAATGCCAAATATCTACACCCTGTATTTTGTTGTGAGCCGATTCGTAAAATAGTTTCTCTGACACAGCAGAGAGAAATAGCATTGTTTTGAAGTGGGATTCTATCGGGAAACCGCCAAATATCGCCAGGCTGACATTGGCTTTGGCACTTTCTTTTTAGCGTTTCATTTCTTAGCAATTATTCCGTTTTATGTCGAATTTTTACCTCCATCACGCAAAAAGTAACGCACAAAATTCTTTCCCTGAGAAGTAACTAGGGTTGTGTAAAAAAACTATGGGGGGGGGGGGAGAGAAAACTGTTTTTCCATGCTGTTTCCTTAGGACATCCATGAAAGATATTCTTCCGTTTCGGCGGGGCTAGCGATGGTTAATTTTTTTTTCGCCAAATCAAACTACAAAAGCATTTTGGCTTGCCGTTGGCGATGTATTTTCGCGTGTCTGTTACGGGGGAAAATTACCGGAAAATTTCTACACGCCCGTGTCTTACACGGGCGGCTTGTTCCTCGCGTTATTTTATTTCAAATGCCCGTCTGAGATCAGTTTACAATTTGTTTGTACAATAATGTTATTATATAACTTTTACCCCCTTCAACTGAAATTGCTAAACATAATTTATATTATACCTATATATTCAGTTTCTGTCAAAAAAAAAAAAAACTCGATCATTTTTTACCAGCTGTACCGAAAAAAAACTCGTGCTTCCAGGGGTTAAGCATCTTGGCTTCATCATTGGCGAAAAAAAATTAACCATCGCCAGCCCCCCGCCTCCGAAACGGACAAGTACCTAATGAAACAACGGTAATTATCGAGCGTAGATATAATAAATAGATTACATTTAATAACCCTAATGAGCACTCGATCTTTCTTCGGACATACGCCGCTTCTCCTCCCTAAGTAAACCTCCGCCTCTCTCAATCCTCATCAAACAACTCAGATCTCTTCCACCCTGAAAATGTCACCGCGGAAGAAAAATACGAGGTCGTTAACTACAACCAGCATGGTCTCCAAATTGTCTTAGTGTTGCCACAGTACCTGATTGAAAACTAATTATTTGCCTTCGGTGGGTCATGTAAATATTTTGCCGAATAGGGTCAGTATAACGATAAATATAAATATTTCTCTTTGAAAAATTGTTTAATCTTTAGAACTAGGTTTGCTTACACAGTTGTCATTTCTCTTCGGGATGTAAATGCCTTGTTTGACTTCTGAAGTTTACCAAACTAATCAGGTCTTAAGCTAACTTAATATTTTGATGACGGTAATGATGGTGCAAATGACAGTAATTTTTATTTAATGGAAGGGTAAGTAATTAGTAAGGGTATTACTAAGATTTCCACAGTTTTTCTGAAAACGGTAGTTCGCTTTTGGAGCGCAACACACACAATGGAATTAAATATTGTTAGGTATAGTTTGTTTTGACGAACTTTTACATTATTTTAGTTTTTACTGTTTGTATTGAATGCCAAATCTCCATCCGTATCATTTAAATCTTTAATTAGGATTGGAAGAGGTAGTTCAATGTCATTAAATGTGTAGTCAAAGAGCAAATTTATGTTTAAAAACTGTCTTTTTAGACTGAAGTTAAAAGATTTATAAAAAATACTCTTTTAACGTTCAAGAATGGAAATAAATATCACTGTAATTAGAAAAAAAATTAAAAATTAAATAGAAATTTTACATTCGAAATGAGCTTTAATAAAGGCGGTATTCCTACTTTCATGTATGTAGAAGTAACGAACAATAATTTACAAGCATATTTTTAAAAACGAGATTAAAATGTAAAAATAGGTTTCTTCTGTTCTAGAATGTGGATAACTATGTGTATTATAAAAAAACAAAAAATAAATAAAATAAAAAAAACCTATTTGTTATAGTATTTAAGTTTATAAAAAGCCTTTTCATATGTGTTCAAAAAATTTATTGATAAATTAATATTCACAGAGACCGTTGATACTTAAAAGCGGTTTTTATCGGTTACAGAACTTTTATTATACGCAGATAAAATAAAAGTTAAAGTGAGAATAAAGCCCTACATTTCATAAAAACCATTTACTAATTTCATTTGAAAGATAAGGAAATTAAGTGTCAATAAATGTCATTTGTTGGGTGTCAAAATAACAAAAACCCTGCAGAAGAAATTACTTTTACCTTAAATAAAAGCGTGAAAATGTGGATGAATTTTAACTCTCTGTATCATAGTGTAGTTTGGGGGCAACATAACATTTGATAAAAAAATTAAAAAGTGTCCTAATAATTAAATGAAAATTTTCCTGAAAATGCGTGTATTATATATATTTTTCTTACTAACTTGAGTCCAAAAATCAACTAAATCTGAGTTCAGGTATGATAGAGGGTTAAAAAGTTTAAAAAGAAAAATTAAGAAACAGAATTCAAAACTTTTCCTCAATTTTCCCACAGATAACAGTGCGAATCTAGGAAGTGTTTCTTTCAGACATCGCAAGTCCAAATTTCTGAAATATACAACCCACATGCATAAATAAACAACAATACAGGGGGAGTTACGAAATTAACTGGTTGCACCCCATACATTTTTATTTATTAAGCCGCAACAAGTTTTTAATCGTATTTACTTCAATATGTATATGAGGATATACAAAAAATTCGTTTTTAACTCATGCAATGCTTGGTTGGGAACTTTTTCAGTTGTACCCTTAGCTATGACCAAGTGCTTCACAATTTCATGTGTAAAACAGACAGAACAATTTTCTTTTTAATAAAATGTCCTTTAATCCATTGTTTTATGTTTCCAATTTTTTTCGGATAAAAAGAGGGAAAAATTAATTGAACAAACTAGTTTACAACAATACCTAGACGAAATATCCGATTATCCGTCATGCCAAATTTTATTTTTAAAATAAAATTAAAGAGCACGTTTTGAAATTTTACTCAAATTACAAACTTAGTATGTATTTGGAAGTTGTAGGATATTTGAGCATTATGGGTAGTGCTCACAAGTTTCGAACATCAAAGTCGGATCTTCGATATGGATTCGCCAGACCTGAAGCATCGGATATACAATATTCGGTAAAATCAATGTCCGGTGTATCCAAAATCCTGATATTCTCAAATATTCAAAGAAAATAAAAACAATACATAGCGAAGGAATATGGTTATGTTCTAAGCAGTAAAAAGAAAAAACCCTGCTATAAATAAATACATATCTATAAAAATGTCACCATTTTAAAACGAAAAAAAAAATCGTTTGTCTTTATTTTGAGCCAAAATCATTAAAGCTTAAATAATCCAATCGCCAACAGTTGGCAAATGAATGTTGAAATTTGATGAACATCAATCCAGTTTTGAGAAAAAGTTCTAGACACTCGACAAAATATAAAATTGCAAATGTTGTAAGAAAGAAAAAAAAAACTGCGTAAAAAATGGTCTGCGAGCCAATTTTCTTAAAACTACAAAAAAAAAAAAAAAACGTAAACATTGGCATGTCTCTATGTATTGTACAGTTCGTCTACGGAATTTTGACATTTGGGCGTTTCTGCGCATGTCAGGAAAGAACGAATCTATTCGAGTTTAGGGAAGTTCGCTTTGCAGGTGCGTTTATTTAGCACGCGAATCAATGTTTGCCTCTATGTTTACTGAAAGCAACTACATTTATAAACTGGCATGTAGGATGAGTTCGGATGAAATCAAGTATGCTGAACGAACTAGAACGATAACAAAAACGGAGCATTTCTTACACCAACAGTTCCGCCCTTGAACATGAATGGATTCTTCTTGGAACTCTGCCAAGCAGAATGCTTTGGTTGGTAGAACTCGTACATAATAAATTGGGATTTTTTGTGTTCACCCATTCCCACATTTTTCTGGATTTTCATCTCAAGAGATTGGCAGGTATGTGAAATGTTATACACGTGTCTATGCTCAGGGCCCGATTTACATTTTGAATCACTATAGGCACAACTCATGTTTGGGGGCCCCTCACGCAACAAAAAAATTTTAAACCAAAATTTTGGGGGCCAGAAAGCACAAAAACTAATTTGTTTTTCAAATTTCAAAGAGTCACACCAAAATTTGGGGGCCCCCAAAGCGGAAAATATAAATTGTTTTTCAAATGTCAAAGAGTCAGACTAACATTTGGGAGCCTCCAATGCGCAAAATGATTTTGTTTTTAAATTACAAAATGTTTGATTAAAATCTGGGGCCCCCAAAGTGCAAAATCGATTTTGTTTTTCAAATTTCAAATTGTCAGACCAAAATTTGGGGGCCCCCAAAAGTGAACTTGTGATTTTAAAATAATTTAATAATACAAATTTTCTGTGAAGCAACAGAAACACTAACAGTTTGTTTTTGAAAGATGCTATTTTTAAGTATTTTTCTAAAAAAATTTAAATTACAAAAAATAATAATAGTAACTGAAATTAGGAGCCCCCCTTAAAGTGGGGGGCCTCATGGGCCTCATGGTAAATAAGGCCCTGTCTATGCTTAGTGACCTAAAAACACAATTCCGCGACGAGTGGAAAACCCCCCTCTGATGCTGTGAGAGTGCGTAGAGCCGATTTCTTTTCAATTCTCCAAAGCAGCATTTTGTCTCCTCCTCATCTTTTAAATCCGAATGTCATTAAGTGCCTAATGACTCGGAAATCTCAACAAGTGTATTTAAATTTGATAAATATCCCAATGAGTGTTTTTAAATGTAAAAATCATTTGAAGACATCGTGTTTGAAAAAGGGATTATTAAGATAAGTGGAAATTGATATGTTCGTGTGTGCTCCCGGTGGGATTTAGAATGGATTTCAATTTATGGAACCTTGTAAAGTGGAAAAATTATTTAAAAATAAGGAGATTGAAAGATATTGCTTAATATTTTGTCGGCCGAAAATTCCTGTCGGCAAAGCTTTTGAATATTCATATCCCACAATACATGTAAATACGGATATGAGGGGTCATATATACGTATCACTAGTTGAATTAATGATCCTACCGGGGGAAAAACGTATTAAAAAGCATAAACCAGCCTTGTGAGTTGTATATCGTTAAAGCCATGACAAAATATCTCGTAGCTATTCATACCTATGCCTTTAACAAATTAGCCATAAAATCATATTTAAAAAAATCCTGCAAGCGTATATAGCGGAGCTCGACACTCAGACACTACTATCTTGCTATAAGCAAAGAAAGACCTTCTGATTTGAATGCTGCATAAATTAAAATTATTTCTTGCTGAGACAGCGTAACACAAGAATAAAATTTATTGAACTATTTTGAACATCGCCAGCGTGCATCGTGCTAGCTTCACATCACACACCCAGAGAAAAACATTGACTGAACATTCCAGGTTAGTTGCGGTTACAGTATATCGAAAAACAGGGTTACAGTTAGTTGTATCATTTTACAATTTTTTCCAGACAAACCGCCACACGTATATTATATCTTATCAATCCAAAAGTGTTTCTTGACAAAAGAACACAGCTACTTCATTGGTTACGGATTTAGCTAACCTATCTGAGCTTACCGATTATCAGGTCTATCATGAATCTCGCGAAACTAGAGCAACGCACTTGGGAAATAGGTTATGTTTTTTTTTTTTTTTTTTTGGGATGCTTTCAAAAATCATGTAACAAGATTAATACCATCATTAAAAAAAGGTAACTAACTGCAATAAAAGAGTAAAACTTCAGTTTAAATGTACAGTAATACACCAACTAAATAAAACAAACCATTAAATAAGACTAAAACACACTGCCTTTAGATGATCTCAAAAGTCACCAAATGTATGCCACTCAAAAGGTAAAATCGCTCAAAGCAAAACCTTGTCCTAGGAGGTCGTGTTGTAGGAGAGATACTTGTATTTATATCTGAAATTTCATTAAAATATGTTAACACTGACAACGTGTTTATTTTCAAAATTATTTTACGCTTAACTTTGTAATTTAATGATTCATATGTTTTAGTGAAGAATGTTAGGATTTTCACTTAGGTTAAACTTGAACGTATTAAGTTTGACGTCTGTTCAATTAAAACTGTTATGTAATTAAATGATGAAATATCAAATAAAAACGCATTAAAAACCCTTATTAAAGTACACAGTAAAATAAAAATACGCGAATAGTGAGGATTATCAATACAACGTACTAATACCGAAAGTCCTAATTAAAACAGCATCGTAATAATTGGATGTAGAGACAATTATGTTTTTCGTCTGCAGGGAGACAGGTTATCTTCAGCAAAAATGAGTTGAATTGTACTAGGATTAAATCCGAGAATTAAAATCTCTATATATCATTTTAAGATCTTGGGAAAGAATAGCGAAAGGTATTATCTTCATTAGCAAAGATAGTGTAATGCTCCGTAATTGCGAACTAAAAGATGGGATTTGTTTTCGTTCCGTTGCTTGTAAAAATGATTGTTATCTAAGAAAAGATTGATTGTTAGAGTGAAGGGGAAAAAAAACTTGTGCTGTTGAAATGCTTTTCCCTAATGATGTTCCTAATGAACGTATCTACTAAATGAACAACAATATAAGTGAAGCAATATCTGAAGAAATATGAGGTTAGATGATTACGCTATTCAAGAATTCTACAATAAATGAGCTATATTCTAACTAAACTAACCCTTAACTGCAGAATTTTTAGTTTAAAATTAAAACAAAATAAAACTCGAAGATTTGGCAAAAGTAATGCAGGAAAAAAATATATTTCTTTTTGAACCATTTAATTTTTTTGAAAAGGGGGTGGTATGTAGCCCAATGGCAACATCATCCATTGGTTATATAGTATGTAATTAATGCATGATGTTGCATTGATTTTTTTAAAATTTATTTCTTCTCTGAGAAAGATAAAAACTATTTGAGTGTTTTTTTGAGCACACAATTTCAACTTGTGCCAGGTTGCATCTGAAATTTCTTTACATGATTAATTGGTCATTCCAGAGCGATTCATGTGGAATCCTTAAGAATCCATTTTTGCAGGTTGTGACATATGTTCGTTTATATTTGCACTGAAATTAAAAAGCTTTGACCTTGATCTTTTAATTCAATGATTTCCCGTATTTCTCCGCTCCATTAAAAAAAAAATATTTCTTCTCTGAGAATGATAAAAACTTGAGTGTTTTAAGATTGCATTTATATGCGAAATTATTTGAAACAATTATTATGTTCGGGTAGACAATTCTGCACCGCACTTCATATACTTGGTATGGGTAATTCCTTTGCAGTTAAGGCAGCTTGCATTTCCTTTTTTTTATCATCTATAATTGACCAATGTCCAGTTTGGTCAGCGCGTGGTATTAGTGCCCAGATTGGTCAAGCATTTTTTGGTTTACCAAAATATGCTTGAAACCTATTATAAAGCAATACGTTAGCCAAACGTATACCTCATGCAACGAAGTGATATTTGTTCTAGTGTGAGTTTTAATGGTATATTAGGCAGTGTTGCCGAAAAGCAACAATAGGCGCTTAAGGGTTTTGCCACATTTGTTTTTTTTTTTTTTTTTAATGCATACACGGGTGTTATTTCAGAAAGTTGTTAGTCCTTAATGCACTAAGATCACAGGGGACTAAAGAAAGATTTTGAATATGACGCGTCCAATGCCCGAGTCATATTTGAATATTGATATATATAATTTGTTTTCCAAATCGCTCTTGATAATACTGTATCGGCTGCTTTATCCTAAACGTAATATTTATTCCAAAAAACAGTAATTCTTTTTACTGTTGCCATTTGCAGTCTACACAACTCTAAAAAAAATAGCTATTAAATAAAAGTAATAGGATCCTCTCATCTGCCCTTTGCTTGAAAACCTCTGCTCACTGCGCCCGCCTGCGCAGCATTTGGCTACTGGGATGTGTAATTGCAACACAAAACTCTGCTCACAAAAAACTATGTGAGTTTATGGCGTTAAGTGAATTTTCTCTAAACGTCGACGAATGCGTCCTGGCAGGTTAAAAATTACCAAGTCCACAAATACGCCTCTCAATAGACTATTACCACTAATTAGAGCTTCCTATTTGTTATGTCACGCCATAAAACAATCAGATGCCTGTAACTGTGAGCGTACAGTAACAATTTAATTCTTTTTACATATTCCGATCCAAACAGGTTTTGGATTTATCTCAAAGAAATAGGTCCGGACTTAGCATGTTTCACCAGAACGGCTACGATATATTTATCAATCACTATAATTATATTGATCAATAAATAGTTTAAAGACTTGTCTTAAGTAAGTGTGGACTAATTCCTTAATGACTTTCAACAGATAGTGTAGAAATCTTTAGTAATTACTTCGCAATCTTTCATTGCTATTCAATTAGAAACAACTTAAATTATAACATGGTGCTTGACTTTGGGAGAATTCATTTTTTAGTGGAGAGAAAATGGAAGAATTATTTTGTTGGAACAGAGCCAATAACTATAGTAGTACGTTATTGGCGAAGCAAACTGACTTTACTCACTCCTATTTAAGGGGAGCCAGCACCCAAAAATGTCGAAAAAAAACGAAAAAAAAATATTGGCTTAAGCAGTAAAATTAATCTTTAAAAATGTTCCCTGAATGTTTCAGAAAAATTGAAGCAATATGTATTGATTTATCATTGATTTTATTACCTGTTGAATTTGAAACCTTTTCCTCCCGAAACTGGAACTGTGCCGAATATTAATCACATATATTTTTTAAATTAAATAAGTGAGAAGAAGCAATCTTATCGAGAATGTAACTGAAAAAACAAGTTCCTTACTTGAAATTTTGATAAAGAAAGGATTTAAGTTTTTGCAAGCCGAAAATTTAAAATGCTGTTTTATCTCGCTTTGTTTTTTGAGCATTTCATCTCGACTAAAATGCAAAGGCTTTTTAAAATTTGTGTCTATAATGTGGATATTTTACCCACATGTTCCTGAAACTATACATAACAAATTTATGCTTTTTTTATGATAACTTAAGTACTTAAAAAAAAAAAAATCTTTTTGCAGGTTTTTGAATTTTTCGTTGTTTTTTCTGCGTTATTTCAGCTTTTATATATTTTTTCTCAAAAAATATTCGACTTATAAAAAAATCAAAGCATACAAGTTTCGCTTTCTGAGTATTAAATCAATTTTAAAAAAAAGAGACCTTACGTCAGTTTTGGAAAAAGATGCATTTTTAAAAATTGCTAAATTTCGTATTAAAAATTTAAATTTTTAAATTATATTTTAGAAATACAGTTTATTTTATATTTAATTTCCTATGAAGTGATATAACACGACATGAGATGCGACAAAAATTGTAAATAAAAACACCTTGGAGAAAAAAAAAGGTATCATGGTGCCGGCTCCCTTTACCCAAATGAAATCATTTAGTCCTTCGTCCGTCATAATTAACCAACCTGAAGCCCCTGACGAGATATCTCGTCCATTTAACATGTAAATCTGGGACGGACCAACTGCTGGGTGGTTAAAGGAGCCCAATCAATAATGACAAAGAGAGGTCAAATATTGAGTAAATACAAATATTAATAAAACCTAATTCCATAAAACTAATTAAACGAACTATTCCTTTAGCTACGTTTGATAAATTCTTCAATATTATATCTATTAAAATCTCCTGCTCTTTTCATCGTCTTGCGTTCAATTTGAAACAAAACGAAGGAAAAAAATACAGCCATACGCCTACAAACTGCTCACAAATCCAATCTCATTTAAATCCCAAATAAGATTTATTTTTAAAAGATTTGATTATAAATGAGCTCAAGGCTTTGAAAAATCGATAATGGAGGTCAGCATGCATTTAAATCGCTCTCTTGAAATCTGAAGATCATTCAATGATTTCCAGTCTTTCTCCGATTCATTTTTTCTTTTAAATTCATTTCTTCTCCGGGAGATGAAAACTAAGTTTTTACTTGAGGTTTTCTCTCGAACGCACAATTTCAACTCGCTCAGCTATCATCGAGTCAGGCTGCATCGATTAATTGCGATTAATTGGTCATTCCACAGCGATTCAGCTGGACTCCTAGATAATCCATTTTTGCAGGTTGTGACTAGGGATGTAACGAATAATCTTCCAATATTCGGTATTCGGCCACTTAGCCGAGTATTCGGTCTGGACGAATACTCATTTCAAGACCTAGCTAAAAATATTCGGCAAGGCCGAATATTCGGTAGGATCAAATTCCGCCAAATAGTTCTGCTACAGCAGAAATATGTAAAAATAAAGAAATAAGTACATTTTAAACAGTTAAAATTGTATTACAGTTATTGCAAAATAATACATTAGTATATAGTTTTAATAAATAACAACAATTTAGAAAAAAACTACTTTTTCTCAACATGGTTTTCAGGTTTGACTGAACGGAAACAGATTTTAAAGTTATAATACTTTATTTTATTCTTAGCATTTGCTCCTAAAAGCTGGCACTAGTTAATTATGATGGAAAATATGAGACATTTATTTTGTTATTATTAACAAAGTGGAACTCAGACTTTGTTTAGGTCGACAGGGGTAAGAGAGAAATGTAAAAAGCCAAGAATATATCAGGAATATTAAGATAGCATAAGTTTTTGGGGGTTTGGAAAATAAAAATAGATTCCAGTTAAATGCATTAAACTTTAATAGATCTTTTTAAAATATGTATGTAAAAAACCCATAAAAAATATTAATTTTTATAACTTTTAAAATATCTTCATAAAATAAGGTAAAATTTTACTAAGCAGTAGTATTTCTTTAATTTGAATTAGATCAGTAAAATATTTCTAATGCTTACATTAAAATCTGTCAGTTCTATTCCAGTTGTGGCTGAAATTATCAGTTTTATTGCATTGAAAACAATACAGAAAATACATTAATTTTAGATAGTTTTAAGTTCTTCACAGAATTAAATTACACATAAAAATAATGCGTGGAATTGGAGTTTGACTTTGTGAATACTTTTAAATCTGACAGAGTTCTATTACAAACCTTTTTCAGAAATTTTAATATTCGGCCGCCGAATATTTGGTGTTCGGCAAATATAATTATAAAATAAATAAATTGTTTATGGTTTAAAAATGAAAACAGTTAAGGACTTATTAATAAATTTAATCAAATAACATGATTCCAAATTTCCAATGCTGTCTTGCTCAATCTGTTTTAGCGCGAGTAGCATTTGTACTAGGGATGTAACAAATAGTGATTTGACCGAATAACCACATCACTATTCGTTACATTCGCCGAATAGTCGGCTTCGGCCTAGAAGAAATGGCCCAATATGCGGTATTAGACCATTCGGCCAAATCACTATTCGTTACATCCAGAGTACAAATACTACTCGCGCTAAAATGGATTGAGCAAGACAGCATTGGAAATTTGGAATCATGTTATTTAATTAAATTTGTTAAAAATCCTTAACAATTTCAATTTTTAAACCATAAACAATTTTTTTTTTTTTTATAATTATTTTTGTTATTATTATTGATGACATATGTTTCTTGGTCACACACTATTCAAACGTTGTTGGCATGCATTTTGCACTAAAACCTGGTCTCAATTTGGTGGCTACGAAGTATATGGGGCGCACTTTTACTAAATTTTGGTGCAATTTAACCCGTTCAGGAAGGCGTGTACCATCGGTACACGCCTTCCTGAAGCATATGTCACACGCAGATAGTTCATATGGCGGCGTGAAACACTGGTGGCTCACACGTGAATGGTTCATCTGGCGGCGTGTACCACTGGTGGCTCACACGTGATCGGTTCATCTGGCAGCGTGTACCACTGGTATTCGCACGCAAATAGTTCATCTGGCGGCGTGAACCACTGGTGGCTCACACGTGAATGTTTCACCAGGCGGCGTGTACCACCGGTGGCTCCCACGCAAATAGTTCATCTGGCGGCGTGAACCACTGGTGGCTCACACGTGATTGGTTCATCTGGCGGCGTGTACCACCGGTGGCTCACATGATTGGTTCTTTTGGCAGCGTGTACCACTTGTGGTTCACACGAAAATAGTTCATCTGGCGGCGTGTACCACCGGTGGTTCACACGCAGATAGTTCATCTGGCGGCGTGTACCACCGGTGGCTCACACACAGATAGTTCATCTGGCGGTGTGTACCACTGCTGGCTTATATCAGCTATAGTCTTATCACATAGTTTTGTTGGATGAAATAAAAAGTCTTGTGGTTAAAAATTACTTTTTTACTGAAAAATTGATAAGCTTATTTTTAGCAAAAATCTGCTCTGTCCTGAACGGGTTAAGCAAGTAAGGACTAAAATGTATTACAAATGAGCACGATCTTCTGTGGGAAAATAAAAATCCACATTATTTTTGTTGTAAAATGAAACTTTAAAAATTATTTTATAGTGTTGACAGGATTTAAAGACGGAACCTGAAGCACAACATTTTCGAATATGTGCTTTATTAAGTTAAAACTTCCACATATCTAAGCTTTGTTGCAGCTGGAAAATTTGCACCAAACATTGGATATGTTTTGTAATAATAGCGTAAGATAATATTTTTAAGAACACTTCGCAATTAATTTTCATGGTTCAAAATATAGGGAAACTTACAGTAAATTTAGAATTTAGTTCGTTTTACTCAAATTTCCTTGTACTAGCATCGTATCTACATTTGCAATGCTTTCAAGATAATTCAGTTAACAGCTGAAAGTAAATGGTAAAATAATTGTTGCACGAAATTGTAGTTACATTTAAAAACCATTACGACCACACAAGATTGTAATAATAGCGTAAGATAATATTTTTAATAACACTTCGCAATTAATTTTCATGGTTCAAAATATAGGGAAACTTACAGTAAATCTAGAATTTAGTTCGTTTTACTCAAATTTTCTTGTAGTAGCATCGTGTCTACATTTGCAATGCTTTCAAGATAATTCAGTTAACAGCTGAAAGTAAATGGTAAAATAATTGTTGCATGAAATTGTAGTTACATTTAAAAACCATTACGACCACACAAGATTACGATCATAAAAATGTCAATCAGCATCATATACACGTAATTTTAAAAAAATAATAATAAAAACCTTTCAAATGATGGTTAATATTTTGTAGTGTGTCATGTGAAATTACTTTATTTTTACTTATGGTTCTGCTTTTGAGCACGTTACGATATTTTCAATGAAATCCGTTTCAATTATGTTTGATGACGCTATTGCGGTATTAAACGAGCAAAATCGAATGCATATCTTACCGCGAATGTCTGAAATTGGAAAATGTCGACATACACCAAATGCAGAATGTCGAAATTTACCGGTGAATGTGACATTTACCACGCATGGGACTGAAAATGTCGCCATTCTTGAATTTTCGACATTCACGGTAACCGGACCTGACGCACACAACAACCGGGCAAGTATAAAAACTAGCAAAAAATATTGCGACTGGTATCTAGCTTTGTTAGAGCAAAATACGTAATCAGTGCGTAACTATCATAGTTATGAATATTGGTCTCCACAGCGCATGCGCAGTGGCGGCACTCTACAAGAATGTCCCAGTGCATTGAAAAGCCAAACACAGTGGCTCTTATATATATATACTTATAAACGTAAAATACACTTTAACATGGTTTAAGGGGACTCGGCACCTTTTGACATTTTTTTTTAATTTAGGAACTTTTACCTATTTCATTTGTATGTTATGATGTGCTATTGTTCAACAAAATGATTTTCACATGAAAAACCAAAATTCAACTAACAGAAAACTTTAAAATTTAATTTTTAAAAAATTATTTAACAATTTTAAATTTCCTTCTTTTTCATTTCTTGACTTTTTTTTACCAAATTTTTTAAAGTACTTATTATAGTATGGTTTACAATTTTAGGGATGGGCTTTTCTATTAATTAATTAGTTTTTGAGAAAAAAGTTTTTAAAGTTACATCGATGGTAGAGCACAGAAAAAAGCGACTTTTGTTACATTTTCATTTAGAAAATTTTTTTTTGAAAATATATAGCAAATTCCATCCCTAATTTTATCATGCACATCATATCGAACACACACAAAAAATTTCAAGTTGCTACATGAATATATGTAGAAGTTTTAAAGCATTTTAAGTACTACAATATGGCGAAAACACACAAACCGAGAAAACGCAGTTTAAAGAATACAAAATCCTACTGAAACATCAGAAATATTTGAGTTCTCTTACTTCTTAGCTACATTTATATTGGTTGTATCGCTTCAAAACTTCGCTCAGATATACTAGGAGAGTCAAACCACATTAAGCAAAAAATTGAAAAATCGTTATTTTCAGCCATTTTCTACATTTGAAAGGTGCCAAGTCCCCTTAAAAGGAACACGTGAAAAAAAATGGATGCTTGTTTTTACAATCCCGATATCACTTTCAGTTTTCAAATGAATAGAGGAATAATTGCAATGTTTACGAAGAAACATCGAACACAAAAGAAAGAAATAAACCCGAAGTCGTTTCAGTTTCCAGAAAACGACTCCTTCTTTGTTTCTGACAACAATATCTTTTGATCCCTTTTTCTCCGATTCATTCTCTAAAATGAGTTTCCAAAAACGAGAATCGCAAATGAACAACATCGTATCGTCAAAATGGCAGAAGTTTCAACGACGTCTGGAATATGGAAGCATCGATTTTAGATTATCCACACATAATTTATATGCACGCAGCAAATGAGAGACAATGAGGGGAAAAAAGGGCAGATTCGTGCAAATAGCAGATTTTATTTGACTGAGTTCTTTTAGAAAATATGGCTCAGAAAAAAAAAATCATAAATGTTGACAGAAAAAAAAGTTTTTGTAAATTAATTGGTCGCGAGATGATGAAGATAAATTGTATTGGGATTTAAAATTCATTAAAATTGTTGAACGTTTCATTGTATTGTTTTTGCTCTTATAGTAATTCCCATTCAATTAAGAACATAGATGTGAAAAAAAAGTAAAGGTATTTGAAATGAGGATAGTTTATCAAAAAATGTTTGCACAGTAATTAGAAATAATTAATTCTCGCCGGGAGGGGGGATCGATACTACAATGGTCTAAATTTATACTAACTTTTCTGCAAAGTATCATTAACGTCTGTCTAAATATAAATGCCGTTTGAAAGTTAACAGGAGAGTAAGTAAAAATATATTAAAAGTCAAAACACCACCAAAACCATTTCCTCAACATGCATAAAGTACAACATTTTGTTCTGTTTATCTTAAATCATACTTGAAAGATTAAATATTTTAAAGTTCTCCATGAAGGTAATGTACTTTTAAACGAAGTATAATGTGAAAGTGAACATTCGGAATCTTTTGAAACACATTGGTTGACTGTCACAAAGGACTATATTCTGTTTCCTTTATAATTGCGGTATTGTTGGTATGATTACATAAAATGATTTTGTTATCCAATATGCAACTGATTTATAACACCCATCAACTACTTTCTATAACAACAAATAGAAAAAGTAAACTATGCTAAAACAATTTGCTCATTAAGTTAACATATTCAGCATTAAACCATTTACTTAATATGCATAAAATACAACATTTTGTTCTGTTTATATTAAATCATACTTTATATAAGGGGGGAAAAAATTTGGAAAGTTCTTCATGAAGGTAATGTACTTTTAAACGAAGTATAATGAGAAAATGCGCATTCGGGAATTAAAAAAAAGGGAAAATTGCAACTTACATCATACCATGTTAAGGAAAAGTAAATTTCCTGTCTGCCTAATTTAATATAGAAGTGAAATTATTTCTAAAAATGTAGTTAAGAAAGAACAGTTTAAATATCACAATCATTTGAAGTTATAATTATAAACCATTCATTACCTTAATATGAATAAAAACCAACTTTTTAATTTAAACCATGGTTAAGGAAAAAATAAAATTTTAAAGAGTTCTTTATGAAGGTAATGTAATTCTAAACGAAGTATGATGTGAAAATGAACATTTGAGAATTTTAGAAAAAAAAAGGGGAAATTTTAACTTGCATCATAACTCATGTGAAGGAAAAAGTAGAATTCCTGTCTGCCTAATTTAATATAGAAGTGAAATTATTTCTAGAGATGTAGTTAAGAAAGAAAGTTTAAATATTACAATCATTTGAAGTTAAAATCAAATTATTCATTGTCTTAATATGAATAAGACTCAATTTTGTTTTAAAACCATGCTTTAAAAAAAATAAAATTCGAAGATGCTAAACGAAGTATAATGTGAAGATGAGCATTCGGGAATTTTTAAAAATATAATTAAAATTGCAACTTACAGTTTATCTTATATGAAGGAAAAAGTACAAAGTCCTGTCTGCCTAATTTAATATTAAAGTGAAATTATTTCTAAAAATGTAGTTACGAAAGAAAAGTTTAAATGTCATTTATTTGAAGTTATAATTAAACTATTTGCTATCTTAATATGAGCAAGCATATTTTTTTAAAAAAACCATGCTTCAGGAGATAAAATTTTAAGACTATTTCATGATGGTAATGCTCTTTTAAACAAAGTACAATGTACCAATAAACACATGGAATCGAAAGTATTAACAATAAATAAGGAAAATTGCTATTTACATAATTTATGTTTAGGAAAAACGTTCTTGTAGGTCAAAACAATCTACAAGTTGAATTATGTCTAAGAACATTGTTTAGAAAGAAAAGTTTAAAGCTGAAAGTAATAGTTTCAAGTTATGACTTTTATACGTACTAAATTTTAAAAACAAGTTATTCATCTATCGTCGCTAGGCGTCATATTTCATCCGTTTTATTAGCATTGTAACAGTTTCAGAATTATGAATACCGAAGGGGATTTCGTCAATATCATACAAAATTTTGTTTTTGCTACCCGTACACATATATATTTGATTTGACTATAAACCGTTATCGACTTCTGTAATATCTCCTATGTAAAGAGCTGTTTTTCTTTGTTTCGTTCTAACACAAATTCGCCAATTTTATAATTTCATCCACGCTCCGTTTCAGTTCTAATCCATTCTTGGAAATATCAATCTTTTTTTTTACCACTACTGTCTTAAAAAATAAAACTTTGAAACCATCAGAATAACTCAATCAAACCTTTTTTATTTGTATAATTTTATTAAATTTTACGGGTACATATGTAAAAACTCTTCACAGGTATAAGCTGATGTCTGGTAAAAAAAATGCGTAAATTGCTACTACGTTAAAGGTTGAGTTAAAAAAAACTAATATAGCATTTAAAATAGCAACCAATATATATTTTTTTGATATTGGTGGTCCTTTTTATATTGATGGTATTTTAATCTAATACTTTATTCGTAATGAATAATACTGAAATACTGAATGTACTTTAATCTATTGGAGATTTCTGATATTGGTGGTACTTTGAACTAAATTTTGTTTGGTACCTGCCAAACAAATTAAGATAAAAGTACCATCAATATCAAAAAATTCAAACGAGCACAACAAAATGATGCTTCTTCGTTCAAGATAGCTCGCTTTAAGGGTTTAAATCCCTCCCGAACCGTTGGTTTTATGTCATATTTTCAATTCTAGGGCGTTAATGCATATAAATGTAAGGATCCTTATGAACCACCCCTCACCACTAAAAGAAAATTCTGTCAGCACCACCGATATCCGAGCACAAATGCTGCACTAACAGCTTGCACTAAAAAAAAAGAGTAACATCACCTACAAGAACTGAGATTAAAGATCAAACAGGCTTACCTCTTAAAATATATTCAGGATGGTTGAGAATTCTCCACACCAAGTAGAGGCATTCCTTCAGAAATGGGAAGCAGGCGAAGTATATTTTCCACCAGTTCCAAAGAGCTGCCGGGCATACAATATTAAGTTTTTCACATAGACGATAAGCATAACTTGAATAGTTTTGGAAATTGCCAGAATTTTACTGACAGAGTAATAAATGAACGCACTATGACGATTTTCTTATTACGTGAAACAACGAGAATTGACCACCTCCCTTCTAATCGATCCTCCAATACACACACCTATCATGCGCATAGGTTTTAAGTAAACTTCACGTAACTATCGTTAAAAGCACTACCAAGCATTTTTCTTCAAAGCTCTTCTAAACTTTACTCTAAATAAGTAATAAAAATATTGCAGGTTAAAAAAAATATTGTTCAAACTTTTTTTAAAATCCGATATTTTTAATTTGACACGTCAGAACCGTTGCGGACCTTTACCGGAGTTTTCCACCGGCCTCCGTCCTGCCAAAAATGCCGATACCAGCCCTCATATGGACAGCATTAAAGTAACAGTTAATCATAAACGATACGAGAGAAGAGAAACCTAGTGGAGTGACGATGCGTAGTGGAGTAATTACCTCTACAATATATGTTTGTTTACGACCATTTCAGGTCACATAAATATTCGAGTTTATTTGCTATTCTCAAGGATATGCCTCAAACTCTCGTCCAATATGACAGATAGAACAAGACAGCCCAACAGATTTTAATATACAAAGAAGGAAATACACCCAGGGGAAAGTGGGAATCGTACCCGCGCCTTTCACTCCGCGCAGGGAGGCAGCGGAACCAGTCGATCAGACGGCTCAGCCACTGAGGCCCCCTCTCTCATATTTGAAATTAAAACTAAAGCAGCTTTATGGCGGAAAAGATCCAAATGACTAAGAAAAGTAAGAAAACACAAGTCATGAGCTTTGAGCAGTAGTAACAATGTATTTTTTTTATAAATTGAGATACGATGTTTTTTGCAGCACGTATTATCATTGAAGGTTTTCCCCTTTCGTATTTAAAGAAATATATTTCACTATAAAAATAAACTTTAAAAAGGTATTACAAAGGTATTTTTCTTAATAACCATAGAATTTGTTCGTTTCTACGCAATGTCTCGAACTTATAGAGCGCGGTTTAAAATTGACCAATAGATTTTTAAGCTGATGTTATGTTCTTTATTCAAGCTGTAACCGTTCATTGGAGCAAGCGGTACATCATGTTGCCTCTGCAAGATGGGGTCTCAGTGGCCGAGCGGTCTTAGTGCCAGTTTCCGCTGCCAGCCTGCGCGCACAGACGAGGTCGTGGGTTCGATTCCCACCTTGCCCTGAGTGTATTTCTGTTATTTCCTCTCTTTGTAATGTAACAATCCGTCATGAATTGTCTTGTACTATCTGTCATATTGGACGAGAGTTTCAGGTCGTATCCATTGAGAAAAACAAATAAACTCGAGAATGTATGTCGTAAACAAAATCTGCAAGATGGGCCCCGCGCTCGAATCTATACAACATTGTAAAAAAATAATAAATTTTATTCTAGATGTTTCTAGCATCATATTAAGAGGTCTGTGTACGTTGCGTCTTGCTTCTGTTGGATCTCCTAATTTATAAACAGCTCAATGATAAGAGACCACCACCTAGGTTGCGCCATCCCCAGAGGTACCCAATGCTAACTGCAGCCATACCGTATATAGCATCAAAGGCCTTCCCGGATTACCCCCCAGTATGAGGGGGTGCGGCTGCAGCGCGGTCCTCCTCGAACTTATCACAAACTCTCTGACACACTTGACAACCAGCACCAGCCATAAGAGGCTGGGCTGGCAAAGCGTTGCCGACCTGCTTTACCGACCCGGGGCCATAGTCATGCTACAAAGCAAGCCTTACGTCACCCGAATCGGATAATGCTATTTTAGTCGCCTCTTACGACACGCATAAACTACGCTGGGGCTATTCTATCTTCCCTGGCCACCATACGTTGGCCATCCCCAGAGGTATCGTTTCACTTAGAGGATATTGGAGCCACGACATATTTAACGTGCACCGGATCCCACAAGCGTACACGGTCCCAGAGCGAATCAATTGCGAGAGGTGGTCACCCTCCCAAACACTTACCTCGGTTAATGTTGCTTCACTTTCGATGTTCTCTGGAACCGACTGGTCCACTGGGGGACAAATTGTATTCTGAGTTGCACTGAAGAAATAATGCCAATATGCAGGTTACAAAAGATGGTGCTATATTTAATTAATTTCATGGTTATATGCGCATCTTACGCACAAATACACTACATTTATGTTTTCAGAAATTTGCACCTGTATATCATCCAAAATGTTTACGTGAATTAGCGGAAACGTAGATTTCTGAGATTTTTTTAGGCTTGCTTAGTTTTTTAAGCAGCCATGTGTGCGATTATGCCATGAGTGGGCCATGTGTGGAAAAGCTTCAAATCATGTGTGCTTCAAATTTTGGCAAAACAATATTGGAAATGTCTTGAAAGAACGACTTCTGAATGTCAACACAACCAATTAATGGATATTGCCCTTTACACCTTTTGTAAAATGCTATTTCAGTACAAATACATTTCTACAGAAAGAATGCAAGGAATAGCTTTTTCAAAGCAAAAGAAATGAGCTTTAGGATGAAAAAAAAACTTTTGTTGGATGTCTTTTCATCCATAAGTTCCTTTTTAACCTACTTTCCCGTAAAAGTAAAAAAATAATAATAAAGCATGAAAGAAGGCTTAATTTATCGTGAAAATATCGTTAGAAATTAAAAAAAGTCAAAAATAAGTTAAGAATTAAATAAAGATTGAAAAATAAAAAATTTGAAAGTAGGGTTTTGAGATGGGGAAAATGTGTGTCTGTCGGTCGGTCTGTCTGCCCCTCCCCCCCTTAATAACTTTTGAACGAATTGTCCGATTCGAAAAATTCTTTTTGCGTTCGAAACATCTCGGAGAGAACATCTCATTTCCATATTTTACTTGATTTGAACAATTTTTCGTTCAATTTTGAACAGTTCAAGTAATTTTAACATTACCGCCTATGGGCGAAAATGAAGCAAATGATGTAAACTCTGGGTACAAGATCCAAGTTCCAATGAACAAGCTCACTGGAAGAAGTTTTTGGCTTGAAATATTGATTTGAACAACTTTTGTTCATTTTTGAACAGTTCAAAAAAATTAACATAGCGCCTACGGGGAAATTTCAATCCTATATAAATCCTGATCTAACGGACCGATTTGCTTGGAACAAACTTTATCAGAAAGCTCATATGACGTAGAACATGTACAGATAGAAAGTTCATCCAGAACTAACGAGCCTATTTTCCTATGTAATATTTTGATCGGGATTTTCAAGAATACTTTTAAATTAATGAATGATTAAATGAATAAGCAAAAGAATGAATAAATAAATGAGTGAATAAATACATGAATGACTGAATAAATGAACTATTAAATGAATATGCATTAACCGTTGGAAAAGGTATATTTGAAGCAGTTAAGAACTAAAGCTAAACGAGAAAGAGAGAGAGAGAGATAGCTAGATTATAAATTTGAAGTTGGTGTATACGGGAATGTAGGCTCGTATAGTTCTAGACGGAACTTCTTGTTTACTTTTATTTTTCTAATTCTTACCTACTTTAAATTACCAGGGTTAAACTTTCGAATATGAGAGTTTCCGTAAATCGTTTTTATCAGTTTTTTGCCTACTTTCCCTAAAAGTAAAAAATAAATAATAAAGCATGAAAGTAGGCTTAATGTATCTTGAAAATATCGTTAGAAATCAAGAAAAGTCAAAAATAAGTTAATTAAATAAAGATTGAAAAATAAAAAAATTGAAAGTCGTTTTTTGAGATGGGGAAAATGTGTGTCGGTCGGTCTGTCTGTCTGTACGTCGCCCCTAATAATTTTTGAATGAATTGTCCAATTCGAAAAATTCTTTTTGCATTCGAAAAGATCTCGGCGAGGACATCTCATTTCCATATTTTACTTTTTGATTTGAACAATTTTTCGTTCAATTTTGAACAGTTCAAAAAAAAATTGAACATTAGCGCCTATAGGCAAAAATGAAGCAAATTATGTAAACTCTCTGCACAACATTCAAACTCCTATGAGCAAGCTTACAGGAAGAAGCTTTCAGCGTAAAATATTGATTTGAACAATTTTTGTTCATTTTTGAACAGTTAAAAAAAAAAAAAAAAACAGCGTCATTTTTCCATTATCTAGGGGCAGGCGATAAATTCGGCAATAACGATGCAACTAACGCCAAACGGAATATAGCCGCTGGTAACCTTTTTCGTGTGCTATTGCCAAAATGGTGCGCCGTGGTGATGGAAAGGTCCCAAATTAACATTAGCTCCTACGGGAAATTTCAATCCCATATAAATCCTGATCTAACCGACGGATTTGCTTGCAAAAACTTTATCGGAAAGATATTACGCTGTAGAACATGTACAGAAGCGAAGTTCAACAACAACTGAACAAGCCTATTTTCCTATGATTTTTTTTTTATCGGGATTTTTAAGGTTATTTCTCAGTGAATAAATGAATGAATGAATAAGTGAAAGAATGAATGAATAAATGAGTGCATAAATGATAAAATAAATAAATAAGTGAATGAATGAATAAATACATGATTGAATTAATGAATGAATGAGTAAACGAATGACTGAATAAATGAAAGAATGAATGACTGAGTGAATGAATATGTATTATCCGTCGAAAAAGGTACATTTGAAGTAATTAAAAACTGTAGTTAAATGAGAAAGAGAGAGAAAGCGATAGGTAGATTATAAATTTGAATTTGGTGTACACGGGAAAGTAGGTTCGTATGGTTCTAGACGGAACTTCTTGTTTTTGCATTGAAAAAGGGCTTCTTTGTAAACCTGAACGCGTTTATGAAGTCTTATTTCTAGACAGTAAAAATTTTGCGTTTAGTTGGCACCTTTTTTGGTGTTACTGAACACGATTTTTGGTGTTCAATTGGTTTAAAGTGGGAAATGATTCATTTTTGATGTACTTCATTTTTTTCATGTGGTTGTCTAAGAAAATAGAGACAGAATAACGCTTCTTAGCACATATAATTTTAGACTCCGTTACTTATCAAAATTTTATTGCGACTGCTCATTTCGGTGAAAATAGGATAAATACGCAATCGTAATGAATCTTTGATGCGTAGATGATTTAACAAACGTCAGATGCTAAAAAACATTCTGCTCTTTTTTTTTTTTTTTTTTTATAGAGAGATACACTTAGAAGAATTTAAAATACATTTTAAAAAATGAGTAATTTTGAACTTTACACCAACAGAACACCAGAAATTTTTGCAGTGCACTTATCACCTTTTAAGTTGTCTTTTGAAATTTTAACTAACTAAAAGTTATTTTATGCAATGAAACCTTGATTTAATAAATAATTTTAGATTGGTGGGTGGTCTTTCAGACTTAGATTATGAGGTTAGGCTTAAAAGTCTCAGTATGTATAGTCTTGAGCAAAGGAGAATTAAAGGGGACATGATTCAGTTGGGTTTAAATTCATTAAAATGGGAAATGTTGAAGGACTGCAGCTGTGTTCTGAAAGTAGAACCACAGGTCATTGTTTTAAGCTTTTCAAATCTCAGGCTAATCTTGAAACTAGGAAAAATGACTACTTCAAAAGGGTTATAGGCAATTGGAATAGTTTACTAGAAGCAACTGTTAATTGCAGCGGGGTAAAAAAGTTTAAGAAATCTCTTGGTGTTCATTGGGGACTGCTAAATTGACTAGGACCAGCCTAGCTGGGCCTTGAGCCTGTTGCTGGTCGTCACTTTTGTATTTGTATTTGTATTTAATGGTATATTTTCTGCTATATTTTAAATTTATTGCATGAAAATAAAAACACCAAATAAGATATAAAATAGCCCTTTTTAAATTCAGTTTGTCAAAAATCAACGATCCAGCAAATCAATTAATCGGAGATAGCGTAAACGAAATGCGGGACTCGAATCACGGGTGTCGGGTATGCCAGCCTTGCGCTCCTAACCACTCGGCCACTTGGTCTCTAATCATCAATCACAACACCAACTTGGCATCCATTAAAAGACCTCTTCTTAAATGATTTTAAACTTGAAATTTAAGAAAAGCTTTTCGTATAATTGTATACTGTATATTTTTCTGGTGTACCGGTTAAGAAAAGCTTTAAAAGGATGCCTCATTCATGAAATTTGATGAAAAGTTAAGGAAGTTATGGCGTACGGACCAAAAAAGGCTTTGAGATAATAATATATATGAATAATAAAATAATATATAAAAAAATAATATATATGACTAACACAAATGAATATATTTCATTTTTAGGTTTGATTAATTCGAGAAAATAAACTTAACTTTATTTCACTAATCCACCTTTTTAAAGTTGTGAAGACGAAAGTGTTACGTCTTTTCAGGACGTACCACTTGCACCCTTATTTTAATCACCATCAAACGTCTCTTTTGGTGCATTCCTATTAGAGATTCATTTCAAAATATTTGCATAGATATTGCTCCTAAAGGCAATCATTTCTTTTAATGAACAGTTTCAAAGTTGCTTGGAAAATTTTTTCGCGACAATAAATTTGGAACAACTTTCTTAAATAAAGCATTTTCGCGAATCGTAATATTTTATTTTATCATAAAGAAGAGAAGAGAACTACATCTTACTCGCTGGGTAAAAATGCCATAAAAATAATACTTGGGAGGAATTCATCAGAAAGAATAGTTTGCTGCTTGATACACCTACTTATTTATCTGGTACCGGGGAAGACGCAGATGTTGGATGATTAGGGCAGGATGGGATCTTAATTTTAAGCGGATTACGGAAGGAGTTTTGCGGAAGAAATATGAGCTTAGTTTATGAATTTCCACTTCGCAGAAATTTTATGTTCTTCCTAGGGAGATACTCTTGTGAATGTAGATTCTTGGGAACAACAAAATATGTAACATGATATTTTCAAATTTGCTTTTAATAATTCGTAAAAATGAGTGTTTAACAGTTTTAATTTTAATCTTTATATTTTTTGGCGAATTTTAACTGTTATTCGTGGTACAAATGCATTTTTTGTGGTTGAATGTCTCCTTTTATTGTTAAATTTATTATTGTTTTATGCTTATTCCTTTCCTTTAGATCCAATATGTAGAAAAAAGTATTGTGATTCGTGATTTTTTTGTAATTTCGACGGATTTGCACGTTTTGAGATGTACTGGCCCGTTTTGACCATTTTTAGAAAATGTATGTGGTGTTTTGTTTTTTGTGTGTATGTGTGCAGCCGCTGTAACTTAAAAAGTAATGCATGGAATCTATCGAAATTTGGTACATATAGTGGTAGTACGCCAAGAAACCCCCCGCACCTGCCATTTTCTGGCCTATCGTATTTTTAGAGACCCTGATGGGAGCTTGTGCTGCTTAGTTTTTGGAGCGAATCCATTCGAAGAGGGCGGAGCAATCGAACGTTTTTCCCGATTGACGTAAGTGCTTGATCTCAAAAAACAGTCCAAGAATTCAAACAACTTTTGGTATACAAGTGCACCTCCATAGGAACAGGTGATGATTTCATTTTGACGTCATTTCCAAGGGGTGAAACAACATAATTTTGTATTAGTTCCTTGTTCGCTGTAACTCAAGACGTATTGCATAGAATAGAACGAAATATCGTACGCACATACACCCTGTTTGGAAATAGTGTTCATTAAAATTTGGCACCATTCACTCCAAAGGGGGGGGGGGGTGGATCAATAGAAAGTTTTCTTGCTATGCGTATGTATCAAGAGTCCAACAATTAAAACAAAATTGTGAGTGTAACACAATGAAAAAAGTGTTAATTATATTCTTGGCGCCAATCTCGCTAAGGGAGCAAGAGCCTTTTTTAGTGTTGCCATTTAACCCACACGTTATCAAATAAAAATCTTATGAATATTTTTAGCATTTTAAGGCTTTAGTAGTAGCACGAGGTTTTAATTAAGTTTATCTTGGTTTAAAATATTTGTTATGCAATTTTTTTCAATAAGGATTTGAATCAAGTTAATATTTGGCGAGTTAGTCATATTCATATGAAAAATATCGAAAAATCTTCCGTGATGGCCGCAACAGTCTAGTTTTTAGCCTACTTTACCGTAAAAGTTTAAAAAATAATAATAAAGCATGAAAGAAGGCTTAATGGTATCGTAAAAATATCGTTAAAAATAAAGAAAAGTAAAAAAAAGTGAAGTAATTAAATAAAGATTGAAAAATAAAAAATTTGAAAGTAGGGTTTTGAGATGGGGAAAATGTGTGTCTGTCGGTCTGTCAGTCTGTCTGTCTGTCTGTCGGTCGGTCTGTCGGTCTGTCGGTCTGTCTGTCTGCCCCCCCCCCCCCCTAATAACTTTTGAACGAATAGTCCGATTCGAAAAATTCTTTTTGCATTCGAAAGATCTCGGCGAGGACATCTCATTTCCATCGTTTACTTTGATTTGAACAATTTTTCGTTCAATTTTGAACAGTTCAAAAAAATTTAACATTAGCGCCTATGGGCGAAAATGAAGCAAATTATGTAAACTCTGGGTACAAGATCCATGTTCCAATGAACAAGCTTACTGGAAGAATCTCTTGCCGTGAAATATCAATTTGAACAGTTTTTGTTCATTTTTGAACAGTTCAAAAAATTAACATAGCGCTTAAGGGGAAATTTCAATCTTATATAAATCCTGACCTAACGGACCGATTTGCTTGGAACAAACTTTATCGGAAAGCTCTAATAACGTAGAACATGTGCAAATAGAAAGTTCACCCAGAACTAACGAGCTCATTTTCCTATAATTTTTTTTTATCGGGATCTTTAAGGATATTTCTCAATGAATAAATGAATGAGTGAAAGCATGAATTAATGAATAAATGAAGGAGTGAAAGAATGAATCAATGAATAAATGAATAAGGAAAAGAATTAATAAATGAGGGAATAAATATATGAATGAGTAAACGAATGAATGAATGAATGAATGAATGGCTGAATAAAGGAAATAATGAATGAGTGAATGAATATGTATTATCCGTTGAAAAAGGTATATTTGATATAATTAAGAACTAAAGCTAAAGGAGAAAGAGATAGCTATATTATAAATTTGAATTTGGTGTGTACGGGAAAGTAGGCTCGTATAGTTCTAGACGGAACTTCTTGTTAAAATTCATTTCACCAAATTTCGTTATTATTAATACTTTTCAGTAAATGAAATGTATTTTCTATTACATTAGGTTTTCGTTTAGTGCTCGCTAATTTGATTCGAATGCAAGTTAACTTCGTCATGTATAGTTTTAATCTAAGTTACACTACCAAAGCTTAAGATATTTAATGTAGTCTTGTTTGTTTGTTTGTTTGTTTACGACCATTTCAGGTCACATAAATATTCGAGTTTATTTGCTATTCTCAAGGATATGCCTCAAATTATCGTCCAATATGACAGATAGAACAAGACAGCACAACAGATTTTAATATACAAAGAAGGAAATACACCCAGGGCAAGGTGGGAACCGAACCCACGCCTCTTTCTCTCCGCGCAGGCAGGCACCGGAGCCAGTCGATTTGACCGCTCAGCCACTGAGGCCCCTAATGTAGTCTTTTTTGTAATAAAATATATTATCAATCTTCAAAGATCCGTATCGTTTAGAATAAAAACCCCTTCGTATATTTGAAATTCCGGATTTGAAACTTTCGATCAGTTACGTAAATTTTCCACTACATACGTGTTTAAAGCAATTTCTTCTCAGCACAGGCCCCTTTAATCTGAAAAGTTATATGTTTAACCCTTTCTAAGGCGGTGGGAAGTTTGCTTCTCACAAAATTCATTTTTAAAATTTTAGATGATTATATTAAGCTATTTTACGCTTTCTGATTGGCAGAATCTTGCAAAGACTCTAGGAAATATATTTACCACCACATGCATCAATATTCAAATATTATAACTATCCCCCTCAAAGTGAGGAGGGGGTGGAAAAAATCATGCTAATCTTACATACTGTCCTATATGAATTTCTTTTTTGAAACTAAACAAAATCTGGAAAATATTTTAACATACCGATACTCCAAAAAACGGCCCTATAAAGGGTTAATTTGCTTCAAAAACGACAAAAGCTTGCAATTTTCATCAACAATGTTTTTCAGCATCAATATGAGCGCCAAGTCGTGAAAATGTGTCTTTTTAGCCTACTTTCTCGTAAAAGTTAAAAAATAATAATAATAAAGCATGAAAGAGGGTATAATGTATCGTAATAATATCGTTAAAAATAAAGAAAAGTAAAAAAAAAAGGGAAATAATTAAATAAAGATTGAAAAATGAAAAATTTGAAAGTTGGGTTTTGAGATGGGGAAAATGTGTGTCTGTCTGTCTGTCCCCGCGTGATATATTATTTTTAACAGCTTTTGTTTATTTTTGAACAGTTCAAAAAATTAAACATAGCAATTACGCGGAAATTTCAATCCTATCTAAATCCTGATCTAACGGACCGATTTGCTTGGAACAAACTTTATCGGAAAGCTCTAATAACGTAGAACATGTACAAATAAAAAGTTCATTAAGAACTAACGAGCCTATTTTCCCATGAAATTTTTTTATCGGGATTTTTAAGGATATTTCTCAATGAATAAATGAATGAATGAATGAAATAGTGAAAGAATGAATCAATGAATAAATGAATCAGGAAAAGAAAGAATGAATGAATAAATGAGTGAATAATTGAAAAAAATAAATAGATGAGTGAATAATCACATGAAGGAGTAAACGAAAGAATGAATAAATGAATGGCTGTATAAATGAAAGAATGAATGAGTGAGTGAATGAATATGTGTTATCCGTTGAAAAAGGTATATTTGAAAATATTAAGAACTAAAGCTAAAGGAGAAAGAGATAGCTAGATTATAAATTTGAATTTGGTGTATACGGGAAAGTAGGCTCGTGTAGTTCTAGACGGAACTTCTTATTATGTTGCATCTGGTGTTTTGCTGTGCTTGCATTTTTCATTTATGAACATATTAAAATAAAAATAATTCGTCTCCGAACATGAGTTTTCAACTACTAATTTATTCAATCCAATTTGACGAAGTATTATTTATAAAAAAATCGCTGTTTGGTTGTTTATCTAATAAACAATGTGATGAATTTATTGAACAAATTCCTTTACTCATCCGGAAACTACATTGAATGAGTTTAGCAAAACCATATCGCTAAAATGCTTCAACGACTATGGACGGTGTAAGGGGAGAGTTGCGCCATTGATTTTAGATTAACTTGAAACAAAATTTCTCGAACCAGGGCACACTGAAACAATCGGTTAAATGTGTCATTTACTGTTGTGGCAGATGTTTCGATGGATTCGTATTATTTAGTTTAAAAATAATAAAAGAAAAGCGCAAGAGAACAAGGCTTTACTTTATGAAGAAATGTTTTATTTGAGGAACATGGATTTCATTTATTAGATCAGAGATTCTCAACCTGTGGGGCGCGCCCTCGCTCCTGTGCCTCTCCGCGAGCACACGAGAAGGGGGGCGTGAGAATATCCAAGAGAAAATATTACTTTAAAAAATTGATTAACTGGCTGAAAGGAAAGCACACATACACATAGAAAACAAAATACATTTCGACATATTTAATAACTTATTAAAGTAAAACAAATTACTAAATTAAAACTTTCTTAATCAAAACATAGTAAATTAAAAACAAATTTAATGATTACCAGTAACTTCCTTAGACCGGTATTTCAAAGCAAAGTTTTTCGAAGGAAGGCCTAATATTAGAAATTGACACCCTCAGTTGTTTCTATATTTAGCCGAGATCAATAGTTTGTCTTCAAAGAAGCCACAGCAGAGGATCCAGTTTCACAACAGTTGTTGAGGATGTTGAAAATGGTGATAGAGTGCGAAGATTGAACACCAACTCTTTCAGCGGCACCACAACGAGTGTGGTACCATTGCCGAAATATTTGACGCTCAGTTTCCCCCTAGATGGCGGCACCTGAGCTCTAAGTGATGCGAAACTGCACTGGGAATTTAATTTAGCCGAGAGTATGCTTGCCGAACGTATATTCAAGGGATCATTAACATGCCGCATAATTATACGACATGGGAGCTGTTGATTTTCTGTATCTTGAAAATCGACCGGCTTGGGCCTATTTTAACCTGCGAATTTGGGAGCACGTGCTTTACCACTACGCCTCCTTGCAGGCATAATGAAATGTATAGACTCCCAATTATGTAGGACATTTCAAATTGTGTGACGAAAAAAATGTGCAATTTTTTAATTGCCTTACGAGTTTTAAGGGGGTTAAGAAAAGAGGGTGTGTGTGTATTAATAAATACGATTTTTAACACAAAATCTACCAGAACGGTCAAGTGACCGTTTTTTCGATTTTAACAAAACAGTTAAATTCCAGATTTTCTATTTTTCTTGCCTTTAAATATGAGAAGCATCTTTCCCGAAAGAAAGACGTAAGAATAAAGTCATTTTTATAAAACGAACGAAATTAATTTCTTTTATTTGACAATTTTTAGTGAAAATACAATTAATATCGTTCGAACACTTCCAAAAATTGCTCTTTAAAAAGAATAATTAATGAACTGCAAAAACAAACAATTTTTGGATGATAATTTTGTTATTAGATAAGTAAAGCTTTACTTGATTTACGATTCTAAAACTTAACATTTTGTGCGGGTACGAAGGGGATTTAAGTAACCGCGTGACATATGTTTGCAATTTGTACGCGCGAACGTGTGTTTAATTGCGCGGAGGGGCCTCAGTGGCTGAGCGGTCTAATCGACTGTTTCTGGTGCCTGCCTGCGCGCAGTGAAGAGGCGTCGGTTCGATTCCGACTTTCCCCTGGGTGTATTTCCTTTTTTGTATATTAAAATCTGTTGTGCTGTCTTGTTCTATATGTCATATTAAACGAGAGTTTGAGGCGTATCCTTGAGAAATAGCAAATAAACTCGAATATTTATGTGACCTGAAATGGTCGTTAACAAACAAAATAATTGCGCGGATTTTCTATTTCAGCATTTTTGCACAAAATTAAATTTTCACTTCTGTTTTAAAGTGATTCGTAGTATGAAAGAAGGTTTTAAATTGTCTCGTGTACAAAAAAAATCATAATATATATTTTAAAGAAATAACAAAAGTAGCAAAATGCACTGAGCAACGCACAAAGCGTGCAATAAAAATATTTGCTCTCAGGAATGAAAGAACCCGAGTTGAAATCAGAATGAGCATTCACACAAAATTTGTGCCTAAAGCAACCCCCCCCCCCCTTTCCTTTCGTTTTTATTTTATACCGCCTAAGGTCAATAACTTTTGAAAGCTGACATCTGGGTTTGATAGACCACTGGAATCTCTCCAAATACCTCGAGAATTTGAAGTTATTTTTTCCCCTAAAAAAAGTAAAGTACTACAGATGAATTTGCAAACGGTTTCAGCATTTTTTTTTTTTTTTTGAACTCAAAAAGGGAATGCTTGCGTTCACTTATTTTTTTCAAATTGATGACATATATGTATAATCTCTTTAAAGATAACGTTTTGTTTCCGATGCTTTATATAAAAATATTTAATGCCGCTTTATGTGAAAGTCAAACTTCATAAAAACTTTAAATCTGCCTTAGAGTAAATGATACCTCTTCATGAATATATCGGGATAAATTGGTAAAATGTTGCTAAGTTCGGCCCGAATTTAAGAACATTTTACCGATTCGACCACTACGTGCATAAAAAGTAAAATTTAAGAGAAGTATAACCAAATAATAAATGAAAACTTTTATTTACATCAATAAATATTTATATACAAGATGCATTTTTTGCAATATGCATTTCGCATTTTAAAATAGTTACTTTGAATAAATGATATATTTTTAGCATTGTTTCATGTAAGGATAATACAATGTACAACAAAAAACAACTTTATTAACCATTTTTACACTACTGAAATTATGTTTAACCCCTTAACTGCTGCAGACGTATATATACGTCTCGCTATGGCGGGGCGTTAACTGCCCCGGGCGTATATATACGCCTTCCCGAAGTGTGATTCTTTGTCGTGTTACTATATGTAAAGTTACAGCCGAGGCTTTGGAAATCGCACTTTGGGAAGGCGTATATATACGGCCGGGGCAGTTAACGCATCGCCATGGCGAGCGGTATATATAAGCCGTGGCCTTTTAACGCATCGCCATAGCGAGGTGTGTATCTATACGCCCTCGCCAGCTAAGGAGTTGATGACTTTTATGTACTAGAGACGGTCAATTACTCACAACCGACCGGCAGCTGTGGCACTTCCTTATTTTAATATAAGCAAGGAAAGCAACAAAGTTTTGGGCCCTTTTTTTAGTTTTAAATTCAACTAAATTACTTATGTACAGAAATCAAATTTTAAAAAATACAACATCAAAACTGCTAATGATACAAGGGAGTAAACGGTCATATTTCTCTAATACATTACCATTATTATTATTATTATTATTACTTTACTCTTCTGAAGATTGATTTTTGAATGAATATTTCCTTCAGAACAAATTAATTTTTATGATTAGTTTTGAAAAAAATCAGTATTAATCACAATTTTTAAAGTATGATTAATTAGAGCTCTAACTCCTTTATTAATTTATGACCATTAGTATATTACACAGTACAACTTCAATTGATCGTTTTTCACCAGATCATTTATTTCGAAAGAGAAATATGGGAAAACGACTAATGATACAAGGTAGTAAACGGTCATATTTCTCTTATACATTACCATTATTATTATTATTATTATTATTATTATTATTATTACTTTCCTCTTCTGAAGATTGTTTTTCGAATGAATGTTTCCTTCAGAACAAATTATTTTTTATGGTTAATTTTGAAAAAAATCTGTATTAATCATAATTTTTAAAGTATGATTAATTAGAGCTCTAACTCATTTATTAATTTATGACCGTTAGCACATTACACAGTACAACTTCAATTGATCGTTTTTCATCAGATCATTTATTTCGAAAGAGAAATATGGGAAAACGACGCATATGATTACAGGGAATCATTAAATCAAATGTGGAAACGATGGATTATTTTACTGTATGAATGTTTTTTTATATTTAATGCAGCGATTCACAACCTGTGGGACGCTTCCCCTTAGGGGGGCGCGAGCACACGAGAAGGGGGGCGTGAGAATATCCAAGAGAAAATATTACTTTAAAAAATTGATTAACTGACTGAAAGGAAAGCAAACATACACATAGAAAACAAAATACATTTCGACGAATTTAATAACTTATTAAAGTAAAACAAATTACTAAATTAAAACTTTCTCAATCAAAACATACTAACTTAAAAACAAATTTAATAATTATTAGTGACATCCTTGGGCTTGTCTTTCAAAGCAAAGTTTTTCGAAGGAAAGCTTAATATTAGAAATAGCCACGCTCAGTTGTTTCTGTATTTAGCCGAGATCTATAGTTTGTCTTCAAAGAAGCCACAGCAGAAAATCCAGTTTCACAAAAGTAGGATGTTGAAAATGGTAATAGAGTTCGAAATGCTCTGGTTTTTGGCGTAGAATGATCATAATCTACTAATGCCCAAAATTGAAAGAGTGATTTATTACTAAATTACTCGTTTTTACTATTGTTTTGGCAGTTAGTTAAAAATAATTCAAAAACAGAATCAGTACTCAATATACAGTATAGTTGTATACATTTTATGGTAAGAGGGGGGTGCGATGGAAATTATGATAGAAAATTGGGCCGCGAATACTGAAAGGTTGAGAAACGCTGATTTAACGGTTCCCCTATGAAACAATAGTATATACAAGTTTGGTTCATATTTAGTCAATCAAAATACAGTAGTCAATCAAAATATAGACTATTTCTTATTCATTTAACCAAAATACAGACAACAACAAAATCTCCCTACAGCGAGTGTCTCCGTATAACGAAATTTTTAATCGGAATGATTAAAAACATTGAAAATGATTTCCGTTTTTACGAACTGGTTGTCTCCCTACAACGAATTTTTTTCAGGTGCACATCTTTTCAACTTTTGTCATTTTTAAAGAAATTTCAAATTATTGGGAAAACCATTCGCTCACAAAACAGTGTACGGATTTTTTCAAGTAAAAACAAACGTAAGTACATACTGGAACAGATTATTTTCTAAATAGGTGAGTTGTCTTCTCCTTTGAGCATTTAATTTATGCAATAAAAACTAGCATATTTTGACAAGATATATTTCTTGATCATGTGTATAATTCTGCTCGATTTTTAATTGAAAGTCGTAATTAAATTCTTCTGAACTTGTTTCATTGTTTTTTAGATTCACTTAAAAAACTAAAAATCTCTAACCACCGTATACAAATTTTTCATCTGGAACCAAGCGATTTCGTTATAGGGAGAATCCACTGAACACTGATAAAAAGAAAATGCAACACTTAAAGAAGCAAAAGAAGTAATAACTAAATTAAAATTATGTTTCACTTTGGTTCGTTTTCTCTCGCTTTCGGAAAATATTCATATGGACATCTGTTTAATATTACATAGTAATTACTCAAGTTCATGTGTGCTCACTTCTTTTGGGATAGTATCTCTATGGACTTGACATGAAGTGAGACACACTTTTGCACAGTTAGCCAAAGGAGAAGCGTCACGTAGCGTTACTCTTCTCGGTTCGTGATTGTTCTATTCGTCTGCGAGCAGGAAACGTTTTCTTCAAAGTCACATATTCCAGAATCGGGATTGAAGAGCAATCCCTGTTTGCAGTAATGTGAGAACTTCTTGCCCCTCGTACAACGGTAAAAGACGTGGCAATGTCGGGTGTAATCCGGATAAAAACCGTCTGGTCTATCTGCGCACGAGAAGAAAAACCGTCCCGGAATTCCGTGCACGTGCCTCAAGGAAGGAGAACGTTGCTGAGGCTCTTCGAAAGAGCCGAATTGGGTTGAGTTGAACTCAGCGGCCATTTCGCACGGGTAGGTGGTTTCCGACTCGCACGAAGACGTAATCGGAGTGAAGATTCTACCTTTCGGGCAGACAAATTTGTGTGGTGCGTTGTTGATGCAGCCGATGTAGTACTTGCAGCCTGACGAATAATCGGGAACAAAGTGATTAAGTTTGTCACCACACTCTAAACCAGGAATGGGTTCCGGTCGACTGCAAGCGACGTTTTCCGGCAAATCGCAGTTTTTGGTCTCCGGATTGAACAGCAACACACTCGGACAACTGTATGTCTTCCGTATCGTTCGGAAGCATATATGGAACATCTTGCACCCACTTTCATAATCCGGAAAGAAGCCGGTATCCCCTTTCTGGCAAGCTGCATGTAAATCTCTGTTGGATGTTCTGACAGTGTGAAGTTTGGCTGGTCTTTGTTCTGGAGTCATTCCTTTAGTTGAGTCTTCGTACGGTACAGTTGTTGTTTGCACATATTTTACAGTTTCAGTAACTACTTGAGGCCTGTATGATTTTGTGGGGTGATGTCTTTTACTGGTTGGTGCTACGTATATAGAGTTATGAACCCGGGCATTGTATGGCAAATCGCGGTCTTCCGTAGAAAGTGGTGTTTTGTTTTCAGAAGATATTTGATCATCATCCTCTCTCGTTCGAGCATTAAAATCTCTATCTCTAGGTGAATCAGAGTACTTATCTTGTACGTAACTGTACATTTCGGTATAAAGTTCTTCTGGTCTGTACACGTGATATAGGTCGTCATTTTGCCTCGACTGTTTGTGGCGAGGCAGGCCGATTTCGCGAACTCTTGGTAAGGAACAGCGGACTTGATCTTCTCTGTCACACATCATTTTTATAGAGCTGAATTTTTGTTTATCTGGACAGTACACTGGTATCGTCTTACCGTTTTCGCACACAAAGTACCGTCTGCAATTCGAAGCAAAATCCGGATACATACCATCATCCAAATAGCTGCAGCTGAAAGCTTTGTTGTTTTCGTACTCTTTCAAGTTATTCTGGTTGCAAGATTCATTAGGTTTTAAAACTCTACATTGTTTAGTGTCATTGTCGAACGAAAATCCTGATGGACAAGAATAGGATAACACTTCCCCATTAACGCAAAAATGAAACTTGTGACAAAATGTTTCATCGCCGTACACACCATTCGATTTTAGCTGGCAGTCGAAATATGAATTTTTCTCTTCTACTGTTTTCAGCATCCCGGAGGTAAACAGTCTCCGTTGTACACCTAGTTGAGTTGAACAAGATTTCGTAATATCACCACACTTCCCATGACGTGGGTCGTACTTCATTCCTTCTGGACATATGTTTGTAAATCCCACGCCATTCCGGCACTCATGCCACTCGGAGCAGTTTGGATCGGTATATATACCGTCGTCTCCAGGTAGACATTGAAAAGAGGACAACGAAGAAGGCGCTTTGCATTTATTATTGTTTCTTACGCAAGAGTTCCTGTCAGAGTCAAACGATGTACCTGTCGGACAGTCGTGGAATTTTATGTTACCGTAAGCGCAAGTGACAAACCTGCGACAGTCAGTGGAATATTGCGGATAAAACCCCAATCTGTTGTCACAATTATAAGTGTCAAAAAGCCTCGGAGGGGAAACAGAGGTCGAATGATCATGGCAATAAACAAAACTTGACGGTAGGCATTTTCCTGTAGCAATATCGTATAATTCGCCGTCTGGACAGTACGACGTAGATATCCGTCTTCCACTCAGACAAGCGAAGTAAGAAAAGCAACCGCTGTCATAATCGGGATAAACGCCATCTTGAAGTCCATCACAATCAGTATCTAGGACAGGTGAACAGCTCACCAAAGAAGAAGGCTGGCAATTGCCATTCTCTGGATTCAGAAGCTTTCCTAGCGGACAAGAGCCTTGGTGAGTCAAGAGACCATCAAGGCACATGAAAAAGTCTCTACATCCTGAATCATAGTCAGGATGTATCCCGTTTGTTTTCCCAATGCATTTGCTGGTGTCGGGCTTCGAACACTGGGCATCCACTTCGCAAGTCATCGCTTTGGAGTCGAACATAGTGTCCGCCGGACAATTGAATGTCTTCAACCCTCCATTCATGCACAATCCGAAAACTTTGCAATCAGCGGCGAAGTCGGGGTAATAGCCATCAGGGATGCCCGAACACTGTGCGATTTCTGAACCGTAACACCGTGTTGTCGCACTTCTTGTGCATCGGTTTTGCCTGGCGTTATATATCGTACCATCTGGGCAAATGTACTCAGATATATTTCCCGCTCTGCAATCGAAGTAGCGTCTGCAGTAACTGTGCGAGTCGATGTAGATTCCGTCTGGCTTATTCTCACAGGACAGCTTCCCACAGAACAAATGATTCGACGCACGACAGGATCTCGTTTTCCAGTCATAGAAGGATGCATCGGGACACTTGAAAGCTGTCTTCAAGCCACCTAAAAGAAAATAGCAAAAGATCATGAAATCGAAAGGAAAAGGTATGTTCACGAAATTGAAAATATAAATAAGTATACAAAGTGGGGGAGGAGGAGAGAGAAAAGAAAGTAAGAAAAAGAAAATAAAGAAAGAAGAAAGAAAACACCTTATCTCGTCCGATTTAAAACTACCTTTTATTCCAATGCCATTTAAGCTCGTTTTGCTGCAAACGATTGTATATGATCATTCAAAAAAAAAACTGCAATTTCTGCAAACATGCTTAAACATGAAAACTGCTAAAGCATTACTTTTAACAATACAAAGATTCCTCCTAACTGCCCAATATAAACAAGAAGTTCCGTCTTGAACTATACAAGCCTACTTTGCCGTATATACCAACTTCAAATTTATAATCCAGTGATCTCTCTCTCTCTTTTTCTCGTTCATCTATAGTTCTTAATTGCTTCAAATATACCTTTTTCAACGGTTAATACATATTCATTCACTAATTCATTAATTCATTTATTTAGTCATTCATGTATTTGTCCACACACTTACTGATTTTTTCATTCATTCACTCATTTATTCACTCATTTGGTCCTTCATTCTTTCATTAATTCATTTAATCATTCAATAATTCAAAAATATTCTTGAAAATCCCGACAAAAAAATTTCATAGGAAAATAGGCTCGTTAGTTCGGGATGAACTCTCTATCTGTACATGTTCTACTTTATAAGAGCTTACCGATAAAGTTTGTTCCAAGGAAATCGGTCCGTTAGATCAGGATTTATATAGTATTGAAATTTCCCCGAAGGGGCTATATTATTATTTTTTGAACTGTTCAAAAATGAACAGAAAGTGTCCAAATCAATATTTCACTCCGAGAGCTTCTTCCAATAAGCTTGCTCGTAGAAACCTTTTCTTTACCAGACCCCTACCTGTTAGTCGAGGCGAGGTAGTGGGGTCCACGGATTTTACATGCACGTATTCCCCAAGTGTACATAGTGGGTCTTTAGCGGGTATCGAACGCGCGACCTTCCAAGTGGAAGTCCGACGCTCTGGCCACTAGGCTACCACGGCCATCGTCGTAGTAACCTGGATCTTGTGCCCAGAGTTTATATAATTTGCTTCATTTTTGCCCATAGGCGCTAATGTTAACATTTTTTGAACTGTTCAAAATTGAACGAAAAATTGTTCAATTCAAAAAGTAAAATCTGGAAAGGAGATGTACTCGCCGAGATCTTTTCGAATGCAAAAAGAATTTTTCGTATCGGACAGTTCGTTCAATAGTTATTAGGGGGGACATACAGACAGACAGAACGACAGACAGACCGACCGACACACATTTTCCCCATCTCAAAACCCTACTTTCATTTTTTTTTTATTTTTCAATCTTTATTTAATTACTTAACGTATTTTTGACTTTTCTTGATTTCTAACGATATTTTCACGATATATTAAGCCTTGTTTCATGCTTTATTATTATTTTTTTCACCTTTAGGTGAAAGTAGGCTAAAAAAAAGAAATCAACAATGAAATAGTTCGCCTGACGCTAGCTAGAATCGAATGGAAGATGAATTTTCCTTATTTATTGAAGTTAGAGGTTATTAATTTGAAAACTGTTGTGTAACCTAGTTACAGTATATTCCCTTGCCCCTTTTCTTTTCTTTTTGAAATTTATTATTTTCTTATTTACACAGACATTATCTTTTTTTTTTCAACATCCCAGTTACTGAAAATTTTTATAGTAAGAAAATATTTATATAAAGAACATAATCGAAAATAAAAACTTCCGTACGAAACTATAAATTATTAAGGGGAGTCGGCACCCAAAAATGTCGAAATCACAGTATTTTTTTTATTGGCTTGAGTAGTAAAGTAAATCTTTAAAAATGTTCCCAGGAAGTTTCAGAAAAATTGAAGCAACATTTATTGATTTATCATTGATTTTATTACGGTGTGATTTGCCACTTTTTCTTTCCGAAACCGAAACTGTGCTGAATAAAAGCCACATAGTTACTTTTTAAAATAAAATAAGCGAGAAGAAGCAATTTCACCGTCACTGCAACTGAAAGACAAAAGTTCCTTACTTGAAATTTTGATTAAAATACTGCAAGCTGAAAACTTGAAATGCTGTTTTCTCTCGCTTTGTTTTTTGTGCAATTCATCTCAATTAAAATGCAAATGTTTTCTTGTTTTTATATTTGGATATATGATGAAGATTTTCCCCACATGTTCCTGAAACTATGCCTAACGTATTTAAGCTTAACTTTTATGATAACTTAAGTACTTAAAAAAAAAAACTTTTCGTAGGTTTTTTGAATTTTTCGTTATTTTTTCTGCGTTACTTCAATTTTTTTCCCTCAAAAAGTATTTGACATAAAACATTCAAAGAATAAAAGTTTTGCTTTATGAGTAATGAATCAATAAAAAGACTTTGAGACTAAACGCCAATTTTTGAAAAGAAGATGCATTTTTAAAAATTGTAAAATTTCGTTTTAAAAATTAAAGTTTGCAATGTATATTTAAAAAATCTAGTTCTTTTTAATATTAAATTTCTTATGAAGTAATTAACATGACAGGAGACAAAAATTGTAAATAAAAACACCATACAGAAGAAAATGGTCTGATGGTGCCGACTCCCCTTTTATTTATATTTATTTTACAACAGTTAAATTTAAATTACAAAATAAAAAATTACTTCCAACAATCACAAAGTGTAGAAGTAGAGCGCTTCTAATAACCCATGCAACAAAACTCGTCATTTATTCTCGGGTTTTATGAAAACACCACGCATCATTTCAACGCCACATGCCGCCCTGATGTCCCATGCGTATGCTCCGGACAACGTTATGTGTTTGGAGCATGTGCATTAGAGAATAGGTGGCTTTGAGACGATGAGTGGAAGCACGGAGTTCTCTTAAAAACTAAACCCTCAGGGATCGAATGAAAATTACAAATGCAGTAAAATGGAATACTTGAAAGGAAAACTGAACAAAAATTTAGTTTCCTAGGGTAATAAGTTGTAAATTAAAACAAAATAAAATAAAAATAATGAAAAAAACAAAACGATATTTAATGAACCAAAAAAAAAAACAGTTGTTTCTTCGACTTGCACCAAAACTGCGTCATGGTAGAATATTTTTAATAAGACTTTTTCATAATTTTTATTTATTTAACTTATTAATAGGTACTAAGGAACAAAATTGTTGAAACAGTCTGATATCAACCATCAAAATAGTCAATATGCAATGATTTGAAAAGCAAATTCGTAACAAAAATAACATCCTGTAATAAATGTTTCTATGCATTCCCTTATATATGAATGCCTATCTATATAATTAATTCAGAACTTCTCTTCTTTTTATTTTGACATTCCGTCTGCATTTAATCACAACAGAAAATATTAACATGCGGAATTACTACGCACATTTACCACAATCCAGTCCCAAAGATTTCTTATTCATGCGCCTAACACCTTACCAAAGAATAAAAACCTAAAAAATTGCAACCTAATATACAAAGTTATTATGTGTTACAGCTACCTTTATATTTAAAATCAATTTAGCATTTTTACTTGATTATTTTTCTCTTGATTTTAAAGCATATGATAGCTCAATAAAAATTAATAAATGTCATAAAGCAATCGTCTACTACTTAAACAAAATCAATAAAAAATATTTTAGAGCAATAGTCTGCTGCTTAAATAAAGCCAATAAAGCAAACGGGTCAGATTTATAAGGAAACAAATCTGGCAACAACGAAAAAATTTTAACAGAAGCATTTTACAGTCTGTGCTGAATGAGTTCATCTGTCTTTTGGCGAAGTGCAGTGTATAGTAGTAGTGTGTGGTGAAGTGAATTTTCTGTGTGTTTCGTCGAAGATGTGGGTTGCATTGAATAAAGAGATGAAAACCAGCATAAAGGTAAATTATTTTCATACTTTTATCGTAAATAATTAGCATTAAATTGTATTCCTTAAATAAACTGTATTTAATAATCTGGTTTTGCGTCTGATAGACGTCAGTTTTAATTTGCAGTCGAAATGAGAAACTGAATGGGAAAAATGATTCGAATTTTTAATATTAAGCGAAGAAGGATCATAATATAATAATTATTTAGTGTTATATTAATTTAGTGTAAGAATTGCTTCACCAAACGTATGCTACTCACGTTCTTTTTTATATTCGTGGAAATATATATATATTTTTTTTTTAAGCTGTTTATAAGCCCATATTCTTACAGAAAAGTTCAAACTGTTGGTATTAATTATTCTCATTGAACAATTGATTTCTAATTATTGTTACTGATTTAATCAGCAACATGTATAAAAATATTAATTGTGGTAAATATGTTGCAGTTCTGTAGTGCGGTGTATTAATATTTAGTGTAATTCTATTGTTCAAAGATTTGTGAATTGTCTGTTCTAATAGCCTAGCGGCCATAACACTAGCATTTGCTAATAATAATGCGGTTATCACAATACAGAAATTACAGGCAAGCGCCATTAATTAAAATCAAACTGTACTCCCATTTGATTCGTAAAAAAATGAAGTTACATTCAGTAAACTGTGCACACCTCTCAAAAATTTCCATTCGGGGTTCTCCTGCTTATATACACAGCAATTTCATATAATTTTAGGCGGAGAGTTAGTCACAAAAAGAAAGTGTTAATATGAGAAGGAGACATACATTTTTGCAAAACACACATCATACCAAATAACATTTTGCTAATCTATATTGTTTTCATTACGTTCCTACACTCATTTTCATTAATATCAATGATATTGTTTAGAATCACCCCAAGGCATATAATTTGTTACTAAAATTCGTAAGGTATGTATAACCTTTCAACTAAACTTCGTAATATTTCACGTGAACGTACTGCATTATAATAAAGTAACAACTAGTAAGCCCGGCGGTCATACGAAATGACCGCTGTTCTAGATATTATAAATATACAATCTTTCCAGTAACCGGAAATGCACATCAAACCAAAGATATATTTATCAGGTGGAACAGTAAAGTTTAATGAATAAATAATAAATATATAATAATTACGAGAAAAAATTTTCTTACCGGAAAAAAAAAACATTAAGTTATAATAATCTGTAATATAAAAATATGATTTACTATATAATCAAACTGTTTGTGAAAAATATTTATATCCAACACAATCATCGTCAAAACAATAGTTTAAACGAAACTGGAAAAAAAGCGCAGCCACTTTAATGTATATAAAAAGCGCAGACGATAAATAAATTAAAGAAAGAAGGATTAAATTAAATTTGCGTTTACATTAATTTTTAACGGAGATTGCAAATCTAGCAATGCCGCACTCAAAATGCTAGAGAAATGTTTTGATTATTAGTCGTTTTCATTATAGAAACAATATTGCAGTTTTCCCTGAGAAAGAAATTCGGAATAAACTATCGGCGACAAACAGACACTTAAGCGGCTTATATATAAGATAAGATCGGTGTTCTAATTTTTCGAAAAACTTTAAGCAGACAGCGCCGCCCCGAACTTACATTTTTAGGAGTAGGAATTTTGAATTTCCTTATTTGGTACTTCTCTTCACTTATACCGTTTTAGCGCCTTCTCCGATAATTTCGCGATAATAAACCCTTCTGCAACGCAAGCATGTTTCCTCCCTTCCTCCCTCGTTTAGAGAAAGGTTGGGAAAACCAGTTTAGAATGGTAAGCGGAAGCCACCCTTCTGTGCTTCTCGCGGAATTCATGGCGACATTCGGCGGTCAAACGAAAAAATATCTTTTTGCATAAGAAAAAGTAAGCACTTCTTACAAACATGGGTGAAAAATAAGCACTTTTAAAAGCTTTTAAAAACAAAAGCAAAAACAAGCACTATTAAGCACTTTTAAAAACCGCTACGCACCCTGCAAGAATACAGAAACTTCTATTTTTGAACATTTATTCTCAATTTCCTTAGACTTCTTAGGAATAGAGAATTTGTTTCTGGATGTAAACTACCATCCAACTTTTCCGGGGGATTTTTTTTTTTTTTTTTTTTTTGTAATTTTCACGAAAATTGGTCACCTTTTGCGACTTTACGCTGTCAATTCATTTTCTAGGATTTTATCCTTTTTCTCAACCAATTTTAGGTTTTTTTAAATTTACAGTTTTGATTTATGAAAAATGTAGCTATCGATATTTTAATTATTTTTATTTTTACTGTTTTTTTACAGACCTGCACTGATTTTCGCTGAATTTCAAATTGCGAACATCCCGCAAATATTTGATGCTTTAATCATTTAAACCTTAGATTATGATTGAAATGTTAAACCTTTTACACTAATTGCTAGATTCTAAAGAAGTACAAGTTTTTTTTAATGTATCTAACAATCTGTTCAAAAAATCATATTTACCATTATTCGCTTTTTTTTTTCTCAACTTATGAGAAGTGTTCTGATTTCTTGATGATGATATGGATCCAAAAAAAAAAAAAATTCACCATCGCAAATTAATAAAAAAAGTTCCAAAAAGAAAAGATAAAATCAAAGTATTACCTAAAAACTGTTAAGTACTACTGTTTGAATAAGTGGCAGAAATCTAGAGCGGGTACGTTTCTTTTTTTTTTTTTTTTTTTTGGGGGGGGGGGGGGAAAGGCTGTTTCGCTGCGACTCCGAATAATTTTTACAGATTATAGTATTTATATCTTCTTTTTTAGTTCATTTGCTTTTTATGATGACAATTATTTTAATCGAAGCAGTGGGGCACGACAATTTTTTTTGCTGCGGTTCTGCTCCAGTTTTGAGCAAAACATCGTTGCTCCATTGCACCACGCTAATGCTCTGCTGCACCACGCTCCTCTCCACTGCACCACCCTCCGCTCCACTGCGCCACCCTCCGCTCCACTGCGCCACCCTCCGCTCCAATGCACCCCGCTCCTGCTCCTCTGCGCCACCCTCCTGCTCCACTGCACCCCCGCTCCTCTCCACTGCACCCCCGCTCCTCTCCACTGCACCCCCGCTCCTCTCCACTGCACCCCCCTCCGCTCCACTGCACCCCGCTCCTGCTCCACACTCCGCTCCACTGCAACGCACTAGTGCTCCACGCTCCGTTCCAGATCCCTGATAAGTAGAATTAGCAGTACTGGACACATCAGGCATCACTGGAGCGAAGCAATGAAGCAACGATATTTTATATGGACGTTGGAACGGAGCAGAAAAATGATGTGCTCCACAGCTCTGATTATTTTTAGTTTTTATACTTTTTATCATATAAAAATGATTAATTAAAAATATATATAAATAATATTTTTAATTTACATTATTCGGAGTGCGAGCAGAGATGAAGCAAGCGTTTAGACGTCGGGGTGAAGCAACTGAAAAACGTGACTGTTTCTTTTTTAATAGCTAAGCCTTTTTCGACTTCAGCACCTTTTTATCATAATAACGAAAGTGGTATAATGCTAAACACAATGTTTTTTTTGTTTTTTTTATTGCATAGAACTTTTCACGGAAATTTGAATTTATTGAGTATTTACTCCATGCAGCATTAAAAAAAATGCAATGTTTTAAGCAATGTTACTCAACACCTTAGCGTTAAAAGGATTGCATAAAATCCCACGCACCTTGCCTCCAGACTTATTTTTTCTCTTATTCCTAAAACATCGGCTCTTTCAGTTAGATGAAATTACATTTTCTGCTATCTCATACGAATATTAAAAAAAAAAAAAAAAAACTAAAGAAAAAAAATCCGACTGTCGGATATAAATTGGAAATGGAAATTCATCATGATAAAATAAAATGTTACTCCGAGCAACATTTAAATCTTGATTGCAGTAACATTTCATGAATATATCAAAGATATTGAGATTCGGTCTCCATTTAAAAGCCAATGAAAGTTTTTCTAAGAAAAAAATCGCAAGAAATATATAGCTTAAAGAAAGAGAGATCGATAATAAACTGCAGACCCGGGATTAAATCGGTCGCTTGAAAACTGAATGACTTTTAAATCAAATGAATGATTCTTCCGAGTTTTCCATTTAACACTCCCTTGGGCGCTTTCCTGGGAATTGAGACGCGAGAATTTTAAAACATATGATCTTGACTCTGATGGATAAGGTAACTTTTAAGCTTAAGGATGCATACGGTGGTTTTATCCTTTCAGATATATGGGCGTCAATCGATATTTCTATGGGAATGTCAAGTTTTTTAAGTGTCATAAACTTATCTAGCGTCAGCCAAATTCTTGTCGAAAAGCGTTTTCGCAATTCATTTTAAACTTGATGCGAGATAAAAGTCAAATGCGTATTGGCTTTCGAAAGTTTTTTTGTTTTTTTTTGTTTTAGTTTCATTGAAAAGAAATTACTTTTTTCCGATTTAATAACTATGAAAGAATTTTTCTTCACATAAAACACGTATTTGTTTAAAGCTAAAAAATTTGGAAAAAACAAGAAGCAGGATTTAAAATGTTGGCATCAATGTCTATATTCAAAAGAATAGAAAAAAAAATAACGTTCGAAACTACTTTGTAAATTACAGCAAATATATAACACGATTTCCCAAACATAAACAGAGAAAGGTTTTCATCACACAACTATAGCATATGTACGTACATATATAACAATCGGGTATCTAAAATATTTGAAAAAGGCCATATTCTTAAAATGTTAAAATTTATCCTTATAGGTTAGTAAAAAAATAAAATAACCAGATTTGTAAAACTTAAAGATCAAATATCTGCAACGTTTTTTAAATTTCATACGTTTATGGTTAGATTTATTCAAATATTAAATATGCAGCATGTTTATGTGAACATAGAACGTTAAAACATGTTTGAACTAGTTTTTATTTAGCATTTTCATTTACGTGAATGCTCTTTACGCGTTCTACTTTTTAATGTTTAACACTTCAAAGCAAAATCCGTGTTTTTTATTGAATGCTATAAAATTGCAGAATTGATTTTTATGTAATTTTGTAACACGACAGAAGCCTGAATTTTGTAGTACCGTTTTTACACAGCAGCATTGTATAGTCTGTGTAATTAGAATCGGCGTGTCAAGGTCATACAACTCTACCTTTTCTCCTTCTGGTAGCCATGGTTTCCGTGTTAGAAACTTTTTCCCCACTTGGTTTGGGAACATAAGTCAGGTTGTTGTTTTAGTTATAATAATAATAGACGGATTCAAATCAGAATTATTTCTCAATGGCAAAAATAGATTGCGTCAGGCAAAGTTTTCAAATATTTTCAACCAATCTAAATATAATTCTGACGTTTTGATGTGTTTCAGAAAGCTATTGTATGGCTAGTTTATCGTATTTTATATTTTGTAAATGTGAAAATCTTATCTAAACATTCCATATGAAATTTAATTGCATTTACTTAATATCAAAAATAAATAAATGGAAAATAAATTCTTTCTTATTATTTCTTCTCAACTATGCTAATATTTTGAATCGGAGGTGTCGTAATGCCATTGCCTTAACTGCAGTGCAAAAAAAAAAAAAGTCTGGCTCTGTTATCATTCTCGCAGTTGCCATGGAGACAAAGCAGCAATAGCGACCTTGATGCGCCTATTCTAATTACACAGACTACAGTACAATACACTTTAGAATTTCCTAAATCCTTTAGAAAGTAAATAAATTTAAAGTAATTCTGAATTTTCGAATAGAATTTTTCGCTTATATTTTATTCGAGAATGCTATCTAAGGAATGATCGCAGCAATCAGGTTGGTAGGAGACAATATTTATACATGTATTATTTGACCCATGATGTGAGATTTTCTGGATTTTGTCCTAATTGTGAAACTATAAATACAAAAGTGACGACCAGGAACAGGCACAGGGCCCAGCTAGGCTGGTCCCAGTCAATTTAACAGTCCCCAATGAACATCAAGAGCTTTCTTAAAAGTTTTGATCCCACTGCAAGTAGCAGTCGCATCCGGGAAACTATTCCAACTGCCTGCAACCCTATTGAAGTAGTCATTTTTCCTAATTTCAAGATTAGCCTGAGATTTGAAAAGCTAAAAATAGTGACCTCTGGTTCTACTTTCAGCACGTAACTGTAGCCCATCAACATTTCACATTTTGAGGAATTAAAACAACTGAATCATGTCCCCTCTAACTCTCCTTTGCTCAAGACTATACATATTGAGCCGTTTAAGCCTAATCTCATAATCAAAGTGTTAGCGACCACTTCCGAACCTTGTAACCCTCCTTTGAACCCTTTCCAATAAAGTAATACCTTTCTTTAGGTACGGAGACCAAAAATGAACAGCATATTAAAAATGAGATCTTTAAGTGTAAAGCTTCTATTAAGCTCTGTAGAGTTTATCCAAGACTTTAAAAAACATTTTTGTTGTCAGAATTGGGAGTCTGCTTAACATATAATCGACTATAATCTTGAAATTTGATTGGTAATTTGATGGTAAATTGAAGAACTAAATCTGTTTGAAATCAATTTTAGAAAGTAAGATACTTTTGCGATTTTATGAAATCATTTTGGAATAAAATACTGCTTGATTTATCACTGTAAAATATTTGTTATTTAGGAGCAAGTTGCTTTAAGCTTAAATATTGCATTAAAGACAGCTTACTTTGAAAATTTACTTCAAGAAGAGCTATCATATTTCTATGAGGCTGAAATTTTGTGCATGAGAACATTATGGTGAAATTTGAATTCATTTGAAATATAGAGCGTAAAGTAACAACCAATGAAGGACACACAAATAAGCCACGTGACCAAAAATTGAACAAAGTGACCAGTCATCGCTCCGAGGGTCCTGGTAGCCTACCGGTTAGAGAGTCGGACTTGCACCTAGAAGGTCGCGCGTTCGATACCCGCTGAAGACCACCCATGTACACTTGGGGATACGTGCATGTAAAATCAGTGGACCCCGCTACACCTCGCCCCGTGCGCAAGCAATTCTAAGGCCTCGGCTAACAGGTAGGGGTCTGGTGGAGAAAAGTCGTCGCTCCGGTAGCTCGTTTCTTCGATCCCCGATTGATCAAACCGGTTCCTGTCGCGTGATCTAGCACGCTGAAATTTCCTGACTAGTTTCTGGTTTTCAGCCCCGTCTTTTTTTTTGGCTGAGGAAGGGTGTGACAGCCCCAGAAACCGGTCTGTTAATTTCAGCGTTTTTGATTTCTTTATTTGCGCTAATTAAAGTTTTTTCCTTCGAATTTTATTATATCGCAAAGGTTTGAATCTATGCCTATATCTGATTGATATGTTCAGATGTGTGGTATGTAATAGCTAATAAAAAATTCTGGAAATATATTTTATTTCCATATCCTATTTTTCGGAATGTAAAACAAACAAGAATTTTTAGGCAATTTGTTTTGAAAATATATGTTCTACATTTTTATTAATAGATTGAAAAACCATAATAATTTTTAAAACGTTGTAATTAGCTTATAAAACCGAATATATCTTTAAATTCCCCAACAACATCATCATCTCAACTTTCCTTCGTCTCATCGTTTTCGTAATCATCGCTGTGCTTCATATAAAGAGTGGACATTTTAATTAGTTTTGAATATAAGACACACCTCAATTTTAGAGCACTTTCTGCTTTTTTGTTGCTGTTGTTGTTGTTTCTAATCCGATTTGGGTATCAAAGTTCCCCTTCGCAGAGCAACCAGGTATTAAGGCAATAAGGAGCGCCTTCCTTTCATAGATTAGCACCACAACGGTAGAAGTACGACTTGGCTCATTATGTATTTGGATGACACCAGATGGCGCCACCACAAATACACCACCTTCCCTTTTAACCTAAGAGTGAAGGGAAGGGACATTCTCCACCCTCCGGTACCCTCCGAACGGCCTCGGGACTTCAGGGTCCACGGATTTTACATAGATCCCCAAGTGTACATGGTGGGTTTTCAGTGGGTCGGGTATTGAACCACCAATCTTCCTGTTGGGAGTCCGATACCCTAACCACTAGGCTACCACGGCCCTACAGAAATTTCTACAAGAAAAGAGAGAGATCAATTTCTACAAGGCAATTTCTACATCGAACGTACCGTATTTGTACGGGCGATGTCTTATAGCCCGTACAAATACGGTACGAAATGCTTACTTATTGTGAGTTCAATATGAACTTAAAATTTGTTACCCTTAAAACTTCATAAACGAAATGCAAGATTTTAAAATACAACTGCGATGTACGATTATGGGGCCGTTCATAAATGACGTCACTCTTTTTTCCCATATATTTGACCCCCCTCCCCCCTTTCTCAGAATATGTCACACTTCAGCGGACCCCCCCCCCTCCCCCCTTTGTCACGCTATGTTGCATCATGCATGGTGTCACACTTCTTGTTACCCCCTCCCCTCCCCTTGTCACACTTTGTCACAATTTCACGAACCCCCCCTCCCCCCTCGAAGCGCGACATTATTTATGAATGGTCACTAAGGGAAAAAACTTGAATTTCCATTATGCAAAGAGCCTTCAAATATACGACAACAGAACCAATATTTCACTGCCATTGAAAAGGGAATGGGAATGAGTCGAGTTTAACGATTCTTTCTCTACATCCTATTCGATGGAAATAATTTTCTTGCACTTTACTCCAGACGACAACCCGTACTTTTAAAGAAAAGGTGAAGCAAATTTCCAAGTCACGATCCCCTTCCCAGATGCCATTAAGGAATTTATTACCTCATAAAAATTCCCTGTCTGTATTGTGGTTTAACCCAAATACCCTTCCGTTTTCGTTTATGGGCTGCATTAAAGCAAGTTTAAATGTTTCTTTATACATCAGTACATTATATTTTCTTTATTTCCGATCGTAACTGCAATAGCTGTGTTAAAAGGAGGGAGACATTTCCATCAGCATGATATTTGTTCGAATGCATGAGAAATAATTTCAACTTTAGAATTTAAATTGATTATGCCAGAACCAAAAAAAATCTTTTGTTTGCGTTTTTGGAATACTTACAAAAAATAACTGTTAATCTATGTAAGTAAAAAAATAGGATGTGTGTTTGTTTTGGGGGCGCTTCCCGGGAAAACGAAAAGGCCTAGTAAGTTGAATATTTAATGAATGTATCGAATTATAGTTAACTAGTAAGCCCGGCGGTCATACGAAATGACTGCTGTTCTAGATATTATAAATATACAATTTTCCCAGTAACCGGAAATGCACATAAAACATATTTTGGAGATTTAATATATTTGTTAACAATGAGTTTTACATTTATGACCTAATGATTCACTCAACGAAAAGGTTTTCTATCTAAAACAATATAACATTGCAATTATAAATGAGGCTTGGCGGATGAAACAAAAGAGAATATGATTAACAAATAAGCTGTTTCCATAATTTTTAATTGATATCACTAAAGCTCGTCAATAGCTACAAAACAAAAATTAAAGTAAGAAAATCGGTTGAAAAACAGAAGAGCAAATGGTTCTTAACTATTTGGTATTTGCCTATTTATACATAGACTACTAAACCCGGTGGTCAGACGAAACGACCGCTTTTCTAGATATTATAAGTATATAATTCTCCCAGTAACCGGAAATGCACATGAAATCAAAGAGATATGTATCAGGTAGAAGAGTAAAGTTTATTGAATAAATAATAAACATTTCGGGAAGAAATATTCTTACCCAAAAAAAAAAACATCTAAGTTATAATAATCTGTAAAATAAAAATATGATTTACTATATAATCAAATTGTTTGTGAAAAGTATTTATTTATATCCAACATAATCATCGTCAAAACAATAGTTTTAACAAAACTGGAAAAAAGAGCGCAGCCACTTTAATATATATAAAAAGCGCAGACGATAAATAAATTAAAACAAAGAAAGAATAATTAGATTAAATTCGCGCTTACATTAATTTTTAACGGAGATTGCAAATCTAGCGATGCCTCACTCAAAATGCTAGAGAAATGTTTTGATTATTTGTCGTTTTTATTATAAAAACAATTGTGTAGATGGCAGCACGGTGCAGTTTTCTCGGAGTAAGAAATTCGGAATAAGCTATCGGCGACAAACAGACTTAAGTGGCTTATATATAAGATTTATTTTAACAGATTTGGTATTAACGTAGAATTGAATAGGAAATCTGCAGTTCTACCATAAATCAAAGCGATCTGCTTGGAAGTGTGCTAAGAAGAATCTATTCATAATCAAGAGGGCACTGATAGTATAGGAAACGTGCCGTTCTTGTTCTCGTTCTGTTAGCATACTTGATTTCTTCCTAATGGCTGCTATTTGCCAGTTTGTAAATTTAGCTGCTTTCAACAAACGGTGAAGCAAACAGTCTGATTCGCGTACTTAAATAAACGCGGCAAAACGAGGTTCCCCAAAACGCGAACGGATTCGCTCTCTTCTGCCCATGCGCAGAAGTATCCAAATGTCAAAAGTCCGTGGTCGATGCGCAAGTAACCACTTAACGAAAATTGCTATGTGCAGCTTGCGGTTCTCATTCGCGTACTAAATGAACGTACCTTCAAAACGAACACCCCTAAAACTCGAAATGGACTCGTTCTTTTCTGTCATGCGCAGAAGCCATGCGCAGTCAAAATTCCCTGGTCGACCTGTAACTGCCAAATATCCTTTCTTTGTGGGGCCTGCCGCTTAAAGCACGAGCCAAACCACTCCAACATGACCAGAAGAAGAGCTTTACTGATCAATAACATCATTACTTAGCTCGAATTAGAACTCGGGCCTCCTTGCCCTACAACTATCCCTCTGCGCAGGGTTTTATATTTTAAACTTGATGATTCTGACTTATTCTGCGGCACTTGGTTCTGTCGTAAGAAGTGTTACAGCTTTTTTTTACGAAGATTAACTTAAAAGCATGAGTGGGCAAAATATATTTAACCCTTTGCAGTCGTATCTCTACTTTTAGCCACCAGCGCTTTGAAAAATAAAACTCGATGGATCACTATAAAATATAATTTTTGTATAAAATTACTTCCGAAGTTTAAAAAATAATTAATAAATTTTATTTTTCCTTCATAATCTTGGATATTACGTATTACTACTCGTTCAACGAAAATTAATTCCTACCGGTATTATACCCATGCATAAACTTGACACGACTGCAAAGGGTTAAACCTGTAATAGTTTGGCCATGTGGTCCCTTCACGCACAAAGAACTTGAATGAAAAAGGGGTGGGGGGCGTTCTATCAACAAATGATTATATGATTATATGACTGCAATTGAACTTTGATTATGGGGTAATTATCCTTTGCATGAGCGAATTCCCTCAAAAGCTTTAGAGTTTATAAAATTTATACTTTTGACTTTTGCATTGCTAATCTCAGTGCTTTGTACACCCTGGCGCCTAATCGATGTGCATATTTATTTACATTAAGTTCACTGGTGAATATATTTTTGAAAACCTCTCATAGTTTCTATTTTCTTGTAAGGTGCTACACTGTAAAAAATCTTCTGAAAATAACGGAAAAAGTACGGCAGCAGAGTTGCCGGAAACCATTCCGTTTCTGATAATATTGTCCCGAGATTTGACAGAGGCTCCATTTCTTTTTTCTCCGTTGATCCTTTTAAAAACAGCAACCGTAAAACGGAAAAGTTCCGTTCTCGTACTTTCAGGATCGTGAGGTACGTAATATTTCCGTTTTTAGCCTACTTTCCCGTAAAAGTAAAAAAAAATAATAATAAAGCATGAAAGAAGGCTTAATGTATCGTGAAAATATCGTTAAAAATCAAGAAAAGTCAAAAATAAGTGAAGTAATTAAATAAAGATTGAAAAATAAAAAATTTGAAAGTAGGGTATTGAGATGGGGAAAAAGTGTGTCGGTTGTCTGTCGGTCTGTCTGTCGGTCTGTCTGTCGGTCTGTCCTGTCTCTGTCGGTCTGTCCCCCCCTAATAACTTTTGAACGAATTGTCCGATTGGAAAAATTCTTTTTGCATTCGAAAGATCTCGGCGAGTACATCTCATTTCTATATTTTACTTTTTGATTTGAATAATTTTTTGTTCAATTTTGAACAGTTCAAAAAATTTTAACATTAGCGCCTATGGACAAAATTGAAGCAAATTCTGTAAACTCTGGGCACAAGAGCCAAGTTCCTATTGCAAGCTTATTGAAAGGAGTTCTCGGCGTGAAATATTGATTTGAACAGTTTTTGTTCATTTTTGAACAGTTCAAAAAATTAACACAGAGCTTACGGGGAAATTTCAACCCTATATAAATCCTGATCTAACGGACCGATTTGCTTGGAACAAACTTTATCGGAAAGCTCTTATAACGTAGAACATGTAGAAATAGAAAGTTTATCCAGAACTTACGAGCCTATTTTGCTATGAAATTTTTTGATCGGGATTTTCAAGGATATTTCTCAGTGACTCAATGAGTGAAATAATGAATGAATGAATAAATGAAAGAGTGAAAGAATAAATCAATGAATAAATGAATGAGGAAAAGAATGAATGAATAAAGTATTGAATAAATGAAAATGTAAATAAATGAGTGAATAAATGCATGAATGCGTAAATGAATGAATAAACACTTGAATGAGGTAACAAATGAATGAATAAATGCATGGCTGAATAAATGAAAGAATGAATGAGTGAGTGAATGAATATGTATTATCCGTTGAAAAAGGTATATTTTCAATAATTAGAACTAAAGATAAATAAGAAAGAGATAGCTAGATTATAAATTTGAATTTGGTATATACGGGAAAGTAGGCTCGTATAGTTCTAGACGGAACTTCTTGTTAAAATTAAAAACCATGTATGGAAGCACTACGAAAATCTTTCGTTAAAATCAGTCAAAAAACAATCTGAAAATTCAAGTTTTTTAAAAACAGTGTATACACAAGATAAAATATGCTTGGACAAGCATGCTAGTGTAAAGCAAACATTGCAGTAGTGCAACTGCACAATCAAAACGTAAGGATTATGTGCATGTTTGTAACAGAAAGATTTCACTTATTTCTTAAAATATTTTTTTTCTGCTGCCAAAATTCAAATGTTTTTTTTAGAAATATTTTTAATAATTCGTTTAAAAAATTCCACATTAAATCGAAACAAGCATGCGACAGATAAATCGTATAATAATTAGCAGACGATATATAAATCATATAATTAATTAGCAGGCGAAAGATAAATCAGATAGTTAGCAGGCGACAGATGACTTGAGAAATTAATATTTTCTAACGGTTCATATCCCTATCAAAATAACTGGCAATGCAAACCGTGTATATCTGAATTGTACCTTATATACCCGCCTGCAGTTATAATTTTCGAAACCACGTTCACTCACCTTTGCATATAAAGAAAGACGAACAGCCACTGCCGAAATCTGGATACACTCCATCACTTCGGGCGCAGTCCTCGTCGATCATGGATCCATGGAGGACGCTTTTTGGTGAGGAGACTTTGACATCCGGGCACATATCTCGGTCTGGGGGTTTGCAGTGGCCCGCGCTTTGGCTGAAAACGAAACCCTTTGTGCACCAAAATGTGGCGATTTTTTGCCCTCCACTGCAGATGAAAAACATGCGGCATGCTTGGGTGACGTCAGGATATGTACCGTCGGGAAGATGCTGGCAAGCATGTTCATATAGTCGGCTGCTGTTTGAGGTGTGGCTGTGATATCTTGATTCTTCGGGCTTTAAGGAAAAAAAAACGAATTATATGTATTTACTGTCTAAAATTAGAATATGACATTTCCATTTTAAAGTAAACAATGCATATCTATACTAATATTATAAAGCTGAAGAGTTTGTTTGCTTGAACGCGCTAATCTCAGGAACTACTGGTCCGATTTGAAAAATTCTTTCAGTGTCAGATAGCCCATTTATCGAGGAAGGCTATAGGCTATATATCACCACGCTAAGACCAATAGGAGCGGAACGCCGAGAATTGCATAAAATAGTGCTTTCTATCGGAAGAAATAGTCGCATCCTTTCGAGCTTGATACCATTGAAAATCGCGTAAAAAACTACTTCGGGAAGAGTTTTTGCTACGTGCTAAAATTCGAAGCCTCTAAAGTAATTAGAAAAGAAGTTATAAGCGTTTCCCTCCGTAGTTCGAATTAATTTTTTCACGGTAGTTAACTTTAATTTTATTTGACCCAGATGATGACCGTTTTATTTTATTTGCATCGTTTCAACAATTTTTTACAGTTGCCGTGTGAACAAACAAATGAATGCAGTTGCCATTGTTAAACGAATCAAATATAATAATAATCAATGTTTCTAGCATTTTGATAAGGCATCACTGTATTTGCAATCTCTCTTAAATTAATGTTCGGGAATTTAATCCTTCTTTATTATTTTTAAACAGTAGGATAATTGTTTGCTTTTGTAATTAGATGGTCGTTAGGTTAGTTATATTTTTGTGTGTTTTTTAAGTATACTACATTGTTCTTAGGTTAGTTACAATTTGTGTAGTTTGTTATTGTTCTGTATTCTTAGAAAACGACTGGAGTGTATCGTTGCATCTAAATGCTGTGCTTTCCAGCTAGAGTTGACGAAATATTTACTGCCCAAAAGTGGGCGTTTGATATCTCACTTTAAAAACAAAATGTTTTATAGCGTCATAATGTTCTGGTTTTTAAGCCATCGTCACCTCAACTCCATTTAATTTTGTGTAGGACTTCTGCTGCCCAAATGTACGCCTTTTAAAATATTCGCCCTTTTGATCAGCCCATCTGTTATCACACGTACACATCAAAATTTCCACGCGAACAAAGTCGCGGGAACAGCTAGTTTTATAATATTACCTTTTATTTACTAGTACTGTAACAATTAGATATATAGCAAAACCTGTAAAGTTGACCGTCTTTGTAAGTTGACCGCCTGTCTAAGTTGACCGCTTTTGTCAGGAATGGAATGAGCCCTATATTATGTAATGTAGGAAAACCTTTGTAAATTGACCCCCTATGTTCACCATCTGTGTATGTTGACCACTTGTATAGACCAAATTTGGTTGGGAACATTATAAAAACCTCTGTAAGTTGATCACCTAATTATTTCCATGGTAATTATTTATTTAATAACAAAAGTCACTTTTGAAGGATATTTTTTTCTATGCTATAATTTTATACAAATTTGCGTCTGCACTGCATGGATGAAACGGTAACTATAAAGCTTTTCTAAACCCTCTTTCCTATTTAACCAATGAAAAAACAGCTATGGACATTCTGTTATTCTTTAAAAAAGTTTCTTCTTTTTTGTTTTACCTTACTCTCAAAAATAGAATCCTCATTTTCGACGTTTCTTCAATCGTCAAAAAAATGTCGCCATTTACAACGAATCTTTCCTCGCTTGACTTTTAAAAGTTACTACACAAACAACGATTCTTTCCTCGCTTGATGACGTGACTTTAAAAAGTTACTACACAAATTACGGTAATTTGACGAAAGGTTGACTCGGAGTATTTTTCACGAAACCATTTCGTCAGATACGACGAAAGTTTCGTGAGATTTGAGTATGCTTTTCTGAGAGTGCTGAGATAGACATTTTGAACAATTATATATTTTTAGGAAATATTTACTATCAAATAATCAACTTGCATAATTAATAAGATATTTATTTTTATTTCAGCTAAGTACTTTAATTTTAAAGTTGTATGATACATTGTAAGCCACTATTAATTTTAGCTTTTTCGATTATATCTCTTTCTGAAGCAGACGATTGTTTAATAAAAATTGAAATTATTTTATAACATTCGTCTGCTACTCAAACAAAGATAAAAGGATCAGACTCATTGCAAAAAAAAAAAATCTCTCGCAGCTAAGAAAAATGTAATAATAAGTGCTCTATTGGTTTGTGGATGATATAAATTTGCTTTTCTGTGGTTCTTTGAAATTGCTGTATGCTGTGCCTCTGAGCCATGTGGAACAATCACGTAAAAACTAGTATGGGGATAAAATATTTTTGTTAGCGATAAAGTTCGATGTCGACGACTTAACTCGTTCTATTTTCACAAACCTTTCCTATATATTCTATACATTGCTTTCCTCCTCATCCATTTTATTGTTGATTTTTCTTTTTTTTTTTTTTTCGGTTTGTCCACCGACAACAAATATTAGTTAAGTTTCTTCATAATGGACTTTAGACAGAACGATGTTTTTGAATTACCTCGAGTCACAAAGACTCTATTGCAAAACGCCTTTGTTACTCAAAACACTTAGCAGTGACGATTTATACTGATATATATATTTGCCTTAAAGTGCTTAATCATACGCTTGCAGGTATTAAAATCAATTTGTGCTCTATCACATCATAATGAAATCAACGCTTTTTATTTGCTTCGAAATCTTACATATAACCGGCTTAAGTATCTGTTTGTCGCCGATAGCTTATTGGTTGCTTGCGTAACTGTAATGCAGTTGCCATTGCTCTAATACAAGTCAAATACACTAATAATCAAAACATTTTTATAGCATTTTGAGTGAGGCATCGCTAGATTTGCAATCTCCGTTAAAAATTAATGTAAACGCGAATTTAATCTAATTATTCTTTCTTTGTTTTAATTTATTTATAGTCTGCGCTTTTTATGTACGTTAAAGTGGCAGCGCTCTTTTTTTTTTTCAGTTTCGTTAAAACTATTGTTTTGACGATGATTATGTTGGATATAAATACATATTTTTCTCAAACAATTTGATTATATAGTAAGTAATATTTTCATTTTACAGATTGTTATAACTTGGATGTTTTTTTTTTTTTTTTTTTGGGTAAGAATATTTCTTCCCGAAATGTTTATTATTTATTCAATAAACTTTACTCTTCTACCTGATACATATCTCTTTGATTTCATGTGGATTTCCGGTTACTGAGAGAATTATATACTTATAATATCTAGAAAAGCGGTCGTTTCGTCTGACCACCGGGTTTAGTAGTCTATGTATAAATAGGCTAATACCAAATAGTTAAGAACCATTTGCTCTTCTGTTTTTCAACCGATTTTCTTACTTTAATTTTTGTTTTGTAGCTATTGACGAGCTTTAGTGATATCAATTAAAAATTATGGAAACAGCTTATTTGTTAATCATATTCTCTTTTGTTTCATCCGCCAAGCCTCATTTATAATTGCAATGTTATATTGTTTTAGATAGAAAACCTTTTCGTTGAGTGAATCATTAGGTCATAAATCTAAAACTCAATGTTAATAAATATATTAAATCTCCAAAATATGTTTTAAATTACACGGTTTTTTTAAAGCTAAAATGCAGTAACAGTTTTCGAAAACCGCGTAACAAACTTCCGAGGCAAATCAAGTTAAATAACATCGTCGTTGCATTATCCAAACAAAGCTATCGTTGCCATTCGACAAATAATAATTCTGATAATTTCCTCAGAGCCAAATTATTATTTTTCTTTCTAATTAAAATTATAGTAATAAATTATAAAATTTATGGAATAGTGTACTTTAATCGAAGATAAGCTTGTGTGCAAAGTTTGAAGATAATTGATGCAGTAATAGTGGTCGAAAACCGCACGACAAACTTGAGTGACAAATCAAGTTAAATAACATCGTCGTTGCATTATCCAAACAAAGCTATCGTTGCATTTCGACAAATAATAATTCTGATAATTTCCTCAGCGCCAAAATTATTATTTTGTTTCTAATTAACGGTATAGAAATAAATTATAAAATGGATGGAATATTATATTGTCATCGCAGATAAGCTTGTGCGCAAAGTTTGAAGATAATTGATGCAGTAATAGTGGTCGAAAACCGCACGACAAACTTCCGTGACAAATCAAGTTAAATAACAGCGTCGTTGCATTATCCAAACAAAGCTATCGTTGCCATTCGACAAATAATAATTCTGATAATTTCCTCAGAGCCAAACTATTATTTTTCTTTCTAATTAAACTTATTCCATAAATTTTATAATTTATTACTATAGTGTATTGTCATCGAAGATAAGCTTGTGTGCAAAATTTGAAGATAACTTATGCAGTAATAGTGGTCGAAAACAGCACGACAAACTTCCGTGACAAATCAAGTTAAATAAAACAGTGTACAAAATAATAAAAAAAAGAGTTTGTTGGCCGTAAAGCAGTAAAATTAAAAGCAATTATAATAAGAGTTACAGTGAAGGCTTCTCTGAGACAATGAACTGAAAAAATGAGAATTGTGTATGGAAGTGTTATTCAACTGCCGCTCAACTTAGTACGAAATCGTCAGAAGTACAAACGGCTACAGTTATGAGCACAATGGACATTGTGGCGGCAATGATTTACAATACGTTTGCTTTAAATAAGGATGATCAAATTAAACTCGACGTTATAATCGAATAATTGATAAATGATAATTATATAAATAACAATGTTTTCAATGCTAGACTTTATTTTTAAGGTCGAATTTCGACTGTGGACGAACTCCAGTTATGAATAAAACTATCACATATTTCCTTAAACAGAAACATTCCTGTAAAACTAATAGCGTAGGAAAAACACTGTTTATCTTTGTATTAATTATACATTATGTGATCGTAAGTATCAAAATCATTATTTCCATTCAAAATCTCTAATTAAAATTTATTTTTAAATTATATATTTCATCAAAATTCACAAGTCCGTAAACTAGAAAGGAAGCTATCTCAGCATTAAGTAGCAAAAAATTTAGGTTCATAATTTCAATACTTGTTTGCTATATTATATATGCATGTATGCTAAAAGAAGTCGTAAGTTTCAAAGCTTAGAAGAACATATTTTTAGCCTAAAAGTACCTGATTAATATACATTCTCAAAAGAATATATTTGAAATATCTGCATAGAAATTGAAAACGTATCATATTTTGTTTATTTTTTAATACCATGCATATTTTTGAAGTGTGTAATTTATATTTTAAAAGATTACCAATAAAGGGTTTTTAATAAGCAAGACATGATTAAACATGAAGAGAAGTTTCCTCCTTTCAAACTTCTAATCAAGGTGAAACTCAGTCTTAATTAGAGTGCCATCTATTCATTTTATGCTGTGTTGTTTCAAACACAGGATTTATTATATTTTGAATTCAAACTCCTTCGATGATATAACAGGGGATATTTATAAAATAATTTTCTTGTTTTTTTAATGAACAAGAATTTCCGTCTAGAACTATACGAGCCTATTTTCCCGTATACACCAATTTCAAATTTATAATCTAGCTATTCTTGTTTACCTTTAGTTCTTAATAGCTTCAAATGTACCTTTTTCAACGGTTACATGTTCATTCACTCATGCATGTATTTATTCACCATTTACTTATTTTTTCATTCATTGGCTAGTTTATTCATTTATTCTTTCACTTATTCATTTAATCACTCCTTAATTGAAAAATATTCTTAAAAATCCCGATCAAAAAATTTCATATCAAAATAGGCTCGTTAGTTCTGGATGAACTTTCTATCTGTACATGTTCTAAGTTATAAGAGCTTTCCAATAAAGTTTGTTCCAAGCAAATCGGTCCGTTAGATCAGGATTTATATAGGATTGAAATTTCCCCGTAGGCGCTATGTTAATTTTTTTGAACTGTTCAAAAATGAACGAAAATTGTTCAAATCAATATTTCACGCCGAGGCTTTTTCTACTACGTTTGCTCATAAGAACTTGCATCGTGTGCCCCAGAGTTTACACAATTTGCTTCATTTTTGCCCATAGGCACTAATGATAAAATTGTTTGAATTGTTCAAAATTGAACGAAAATTTGTTCAAATCAAAAAGTAAAATATGAAAATGAGATGTGCCGAGATCTTTCGAATGCAAAAAGATTTTTTTTTTTTTGAATCGGACAACTCGTTCAAAAGTTATTAGGGGGGGGGGGGATAGATCGACACACAGACAAAAAGAGCGACAGACCGACAGACACCCTTTTTCCCCCCATCTCAAAACCCTACTTTCAAATTTTTTATTTTTCAATCTTTATTTAACTAGTTCACTTACTTTTGACTTTTCTTTATTTTTAACGATATTTCACGATACATTAAGCCTTCTTTCATGCTTTATTATTATTATTTTTACTTTTGCGGGAAAGTAGGCTAAAAATGTAATTAATGTACGCAGGCCTTCATTTGTATGGTTTTATGTTGGTAAAAATTCCGGGATTCATTGCTGGCAGATGCTGCTATAACAGTGAACCCCGGATTTAGCGTTTCACAAGGGACTAAATTAAAAAACGCAAAATACGGGAAAAGGAAAGGTAAGGGAAATACATAAAAAGCAAAACTAAAATAGAAAAAACTAAAGGTAGTAAGGCTGACTCTTTCAAAAAGCATAATATCTTCATTTTCGTAAAGAGAATTGTTATGAACTCGAATGGACTACTTTCAAAAATTCTCAAAAACAAAAACAATCCTCGATTGCAATTTATTTTGTGAGAAAGTAATAATGAACTTTCAACAACGTGGATTTGCTTTTAAAAAACACAAAAGGAAAAATATTGCCCCTGCGAATTTCAGAACATTTTTTTTCTTTTATTACTTTCGAGGGAAAACGTTAAATACGAGAAATTCGATAAATAACAACTTAGAATCCGAGTAATCTTAACATTAATTAGTATACGGAATTATTGGCACCTGATGAAAAAAACTTAAAATGCGGGAAAAACGTAGATTGAGGATACTTTAAATTGGGTTTCACTGCATAAAATAAAATTATGCCCTGGAATTTAAAAAATTAAAATAAATAACAGATGTAATTAGAAAATTATAATTATTTTTTTTTTATTTGTTATGATTTTTCAACTTTAAATAATTTTACAGAAAAAATGGAAAAAAAAAAATTGAAACAATTATTATGTTTGTTGAGCTATAATGTTGCACCACACACACACATATATATGTATATATGGGAGAATTACTCATATATATATATATATGTGTGCGTGTGTGTGTGTGTGTGTGTGTGAGGGTTGTAATAATTTCAATGCAATTATGCAATTTTTATTGTTTTTTGTTATATTTTACTAAGTCAAACTCCGTTGGGTCCTTTTTACGGGTATGCACTCAAACATGAATCAAAACTTTTCTCTGAGTTCTGATTGGCTAAGGGGATCCCTAAAAGGGACGCGAAAACTGATGCTAAGTGTCTCTTGGAGAGCTTTGGCTTTAAGGATAACACATATCAAACAGCGCTTCTGCGAAATGTACCCTACGGGGACTGCTTTTGTAAATAGTATATAGCATCCCTCCCAACCTTGTACATAGTATCCTTGTAAATAGATTATGATTCAAATATAAAGAGAAGAAAATTGTGTGCTGTTTTGTATGTCCATGGAACTTCGTCCGACTGTCGACACGTAACATATATATACAGTAAAACCCCGTTTTACCGCGCCTCAGTATATCGCGGAATCGGATATACCGCGGTGACTTTTCTTTTCTCCATCGGACACCCTTGCACCTTTTAGCCGAAGCCTTAGGTAGAGAGCCGATGGCCGGTACCGCGGTGACTAGCATGTCCCCCGACGTTTAGCCCTTTATCATTGCCATTTGAAGGTGATTCCTTATTTACCATTGTAAATAAAGATAGCCCGAGCGCACGAATATTCTATCCTCAAGAGCTGCCATCCTCCCACCCCACAGCGCTATCAACCTTTGTATTCCAGATTCTTTAGCATTCCGGAAAAGTAAACATATTCTCCAGTGTATGCAGACTTAAAGCATTGTTTCTTTTTGAGAGGTGCGTTCATCCTCTTCCAAACCTAGTTTTTTCTTAGGACCTCTTCTCAATCCCATATTGATAACATAAAGAGATTTTTAAGCCCCTTTTTTCTCGGAACACAATTGGTTTATGACCTATCGCTCGATAACCTGATTGCACAGTTGAGATGTGTGCTTCTTGCACAGTAATTACAGTGAATAAAATGGCATCATAGAAAAAATTATACTATAGAAGAAAAGTTACGAGTAATTGATAAAGTTAAAAATGATGCAACAAAATTGAGTAGTATTTCATAAATATGGTTCCGTAGTATAGTTTCCCTATACCTCGGTTATGTGGATGTCCCCCGACACCCGCGTTTTAACGGGGTTTTACTGTATATATATATCTACATAGATGTATAACAGAAATCTACTACAAATTTAAAAGTGATTAAAATAGCACGCTACAGAGTAATGAAAATCCTGTGTGACCATTTCCTTACGTTAATCTCGAAAATTCATGCTGTTGATTCTGTAGTGAATTTTATCACAAGCTTCAGCAGCACAGGAAAGTATATAATACAAACATTCATTCTCCAAAGCAACTCATTTAACCATGCTACAACTAACATTAAACGCATGCAAATTAGAATCTGTTTACCGCACTAAAATTCCATGTTCATTAAATGTGCTTTGGAATTCTAACTCAGTACACAGATTTACGACAACAGTTTACGGGTTATATTCTCCCTTTAATTAAATCTTCTCAAAGTATGTTTATTGATACAGCATGTGCAAAATTTGGGGGAGGGGAAAAAAGAGAAAAAGGAGTAGGGGTGACTTATTTTTTTTTTTTTTTAATGTAATCCCGTAAAATGGGACTACAAATACATTTTAAGATTATTTTCCTTTCCGAAATTACACTTCTTTTTTAGCTACGTCGGTATAATTTAAACATAAAATACACAGAATAGAAGTGACGCTACTAATTGCAACCATTTGGTGACGACTTAGCGATATTTAGAAAAAATTTGTGTCACATATGAGATTCCAGATTCAGTGTCAGACGAGCGATGGTTGGCAAACTTTAAAAATAATCCCATATCAAACTACTGACAATATTTCTATCGACTATCTCTGTAACACAATCTTCCCTGGATCGTTTCGCAGAACTAGTGGTGGCAGTTTGTTGCAACTAACTAGTACTCAAAAGAGGTGGGTACTTCGCTCTAGGGAACTTTTTCTGTACATTGGTCCCTTTACACATTATATTTATTTATTGATAGGTACAGGGAGATGATTAAAAATCCATGTAAACTACTTTGAATTAAGAACGATAACTTCTAACGCGAGTACATGACAGCAAGGCCACTTTTAAGCTTGAAAACTTCCATTCAGGCCAGATATGTGTGAAAAATATTGAGCAAGCACACAAATATTAAGATATTAAGGATAATATTATACAATGTATTGTTTTCACTAGTCATCAAAAAGGCTGAATTTTTAAAAAGTTAACAGAAGATGCACATTTGAAAAACTACTGTGTGAAACGTTTTTTTTGGTGAACATTTGAATTGTAAAACATGTTGTTGGAGCTTAAAGATTAAATTAAACGCAAAGTGGACTGTATTAAGAAAGAACGAATCAATTTTCTATAAACGTGGTTTATTCTCGTAGTTATGAAGCGGCCGTCCGACTTCCTCGAAATCCAAACGAAGACTGACATTCGCGCATATTGCCCATGCTCACATTCTGGCGTATCGTAGCCCAAACACAAGTGGACCTTATTGTTCAGACAATATTTCTTGAAATGGTTACCAAACGATATTTATCCCTTTTGATAATCATTTGCAATGAATAACTTCAAACTGCATGCACTACACCTATTTGCAGCGAAAAACTACAAACAGCTATTTAAAAAAAAAAACAATATGTTGTGATGTTTACTTTTCACCCAAATCATAAGAGTTTTTTTTTTCTTTTTTCTGTTTGAAAATTATTTTTATTTGTGTTATTTTAATAGCGACTTAACGTCGCTATTAAAATCATCATTTGTTATTGAGTCAACAGAAATTGGTTTTCCTACTCCACGGTTTATGAGAGGAACAGATATGGAAATAAAATTCAAGTTTTACTATTTTCTTTTTTTTTTTTTGAAGGGTTCATCATGTGTTATTAAGGTTCTACTTTCTAGACAGATTAGAGTTTTTCTACATTGATGCAGTGCTATTTATTGACACAAAAGTTTTCCAACTGATTGATATTTGACATAAGTTGTATAACGTTTAAATTCACACCCAGGCCATTATGTACTTCACATCAACTGACAAATCTTACCAATGCTATAAATATACAATCGAATGCCGGTAAATCGGACTACATCGGGTCACGATCATTTTAGTCCTATTAACCACCTGGTCCCATTACGCGAATGTGGACCAAGACTGGACGTATTATACGATATAAATGAAGTTATAAAAAACACACAACAGATATTAAAACCTATTAAAGTATACATTACTTATTTTACAATCAAAGAATTTTATTAAAAGCAAATTCGAAAATTTACTTGAACTTGTGCTTTTGCTTTCATAGTACCGCCATCATCTAGAGGGAATCCCCCTGTATATATCGTTGGATTTTATTGAAAGTTACAGGAATTGTAATTAATGTTTAATTAATTAATTTTTGTGTTCGTTGACCCGCTTTAAATCCGTTCTACGCGAACAACTTATGGCTCCGGTTTCATATTTGCTTTCAATCTCTGGTCCGATGAAACGGTTTTTTGGTCCCAATAAGCAAGTAATATTACGCTTATGTAATAGGAAATGTTTTGGTTTCTTAGAAGTTGATCCGGATAAGGCGCTGGCCCGATTATCTGGTAGTCCAATTAAGCGGATTCCACTGCATCTCCGAATGTCGGCTCGATAAATTCCATTTAATAGCATGTGGATGAACTCTTTCGAGCATAAAAGAGTTTTATCGCAGTTTGATGGCAGTAGCATAATATACATTACTCTCTTTACAAACTTTTTGACTCTTCAGAGCAATCTAAAATTAAAGTTTTGTTCAAAAGATAAGCCGTTATAAATTAACTAGTAAGCCCGGCGGTCATACGAAATGACCGCTTTTCTAGATATTATAAATTGTAATTAAAATGATTTGTGCAAAGGTGTCTGCTAATTCAAACTGAGTCAGGCGGCGAGGACGCCAGTTTGCTTACTGCCCCACACTACTATATATTTATTTACTATATAATCAAATTGTTTGTGAAAAATATATATTTATCATCGAAATAACATTGAAAATTTTATTATGCTTTTCAAAACAAAAGTTGGAACGAAACTGGGCAAAAAGAAAGCTGCCACTCTTATAAGAAAAATAAAAAAAGCGCAGACGATAAAGAAATAAATTAAAAAGAAAGCATTAAATTCAGTTCTCGTATACATTAATTTTTAAGATTGAAAATAAAGCGAAGCCTCACTCAATATGCAAGAGAAACGTTTTCATTATTATTATTACAACAATGGAAACTGCATTGATTTGCTTGTTAACAAGGCAACTGTAATTATAAAAAAATTGGAAAAGACCGCAACAATGCCAAAATAAAATAAAATGGGTCAAAAAAATCATTGAAAATTTTTAAAAAATTAATTAAAAAAAAAACTAATTGAGTCACAACTTTCATTTTTGCTGCGATGAGTTTCTCGGGTAGTAAACATTAACCGTACTAAATGTGGTCCCGATCGGTAAAACGGCCTGGGATTCTATAGCGGACAGACAGACAGAATAAGCCGCATATATATAAGAAGATGAGAGTTTTTACAATGATTACAAATGTGATAAAATTGGGGATTGCCATTTGAAATTTAAAAGTTGACTGTTATTTTAATATGAATACGACCCCTTAACAAAATTTTACCTTACCATTTTTATACTGTACATTATTCCTGACAAATTGACATTCTGTCAGAGTCTCTAGTGCAAATACTGTTCAAATGAGAAGGAGTCTCTTTTACCCTTTTCTTTTCTTTGAGACTGTACAGTGTGTGCGCATGTTGCTCAAAAGAAGGAAAGGGGAAATCACATGAAACACGGAAAATATAAGAAAATAACTATGTGTTGAACAATGCATTGATACGGAAATAAACATAATAATAAACTTTATAAATTTAGAAGGATAGATTAGATAAGTTTAAAAATATATTACCTCTAATATGCTATCGCAAATGGCACTTCTTAAGAACAGGAATATTAAAACTATACCTATAAGAGAAAAAAAATGTTGACAATGAGTGATTCGTATAAAATGTTCAACAAGCTAATGTAAATCTTTTTCGGTATTTGATCTTTTGTTTTAAATAATTGCATGATTTAGTAAGAATTTTCTTTGTATAAAAAAATACCCAAATTTAAACTTTGGATCAAATAAATTTATGTCTATTAGTGCGCTAGTTTTATGCGGTTGTACTTTTATCACAGTTATGAAATTCCAATCAATCAAGCATCTGAGAAAAGGTTTTGCTGGATGTCTTTTCGTCCATCAGCTTTTTTTTTGCATTGAAAAGAAGTACCTTGTAACCATGAAACACGTGCCCTCAATTCTCATTGCTATTCGTGCATTTTTAAATTTTATTTTTTACGCTTTTAGGAAGTTGATGAGTTATCCCAAAAGAAATGTCTTTATTTTTTTTTTTCTTGAATTATTTGACTTTATTTCTTTGAAGAACATTTCAATACAGTGTACATTATTTTCTATTCATCAAAGAGAACATTTATAAATGATGTCACGCTTCGAAGGGGGAGGGGGAATTCGTGAAATTGTGACAAAGTGTGACGCGGGGAGGGGGGTAACAAGAAGTGTGACATCTGGCTTATACAGCATAGCGTGACATGTGACAAAGGGGGTAGGGGGTCGGTTGAAGTGTGACATTTTGTGACAAAGGGGGAGGGGGGTCAAATATATCGAAAAAAAGCGTGACATTATTTATGAATGGTCCCAAGTATGTATGATGGTACAGAAAGCTCAAATTGTTTCTAGTTCCAACGTTAATTCTTTAAATTATGTTTATAATTTGAATCAGCAATGAAAACATGGATTAGTAGCGTGACTTCACCATAGTATTTTTTATAAATGCACCTAAAATGTTCTTGTTTGATACATCAATATTCAGAAACCCATGAAGAGTTAAATTTCCATCTAATATATAATTTCTTTAAAGAAGTGTAGGTATTTTAAATATTAGGCTCTAAGAAAACAGACCTTTTTGTAATCAATCTCGAAATAATTTTCAAAACATGTTAATATAAAGCTTAAATTATACAAACAAGGTTATATTTACAGCAATATACCATAGTTAGTTTTCTAACAAAGACATTTTGCCCAAAACCTTTTTCCCAAAATTTTATTTCTAATTTTTTCGGGACAATTTCTATTCATTTTTAAACGTAATTTTAGTTTAAGGGAAATTTAGGGTAATTGTTTTAAGCTTTTCAAATCTCAGGCTAATCTTGAAATGAGGAAAAATGACTACTTCAATAGGGTTATAGGCAATTGGAATAGTTTACCAGAAGTGACTGTTAATTGCAGCGGGGCAAAAACGTTTAAGAAATCTCTTGATGTTCATTGGGGACTGCTAAATGGACTAGGCCAGCCTAGCTGGGCTCTGAGCCTGTTGCGGGTCGTCATTTTTGTATTTGTATTTATTTGTATTTATCTAGACCAAACTTTTTTTAACACACTGACTGCCGACACGCTGATTGCCTGCGCTGTTTGTAGTTTACGGATCTCCAGACGATAGTTTAATTTAATTACAACATATTGTGCAAAACATTTTATTAAGCAAAAAATGACTAACATTCTGCAAATGTATTGAAGAATGAAAAAAAGATCGACAACAACGAGTCTTTCGGCCTCTCAACAAGTTCACCTACAACGAGTTATCTCGTAGATTAGCAGTCAACGTGTTAACCACTCAGTGATGCGTAGTCCTAGCATTAAATGTTAAATGAACGATATATTTGGTCAAGAGTAGCAAGGTAGTTTTAAGTTATTGATTCAAAATATGTATTTAGCTTTCACAATTTCTAATTAAATATACAAAATACAAATACAAAGAAATAAAGTGATGACATGAGGTATGCTTTAAGTGTACGTGAAAAATATAATTTTGGGTCGTGAAAAATAGGATGGAAATTGCACTGGACGAAGATTTTGGTATAATCTTTGAAAAATATAATCTAACGATACTTCCCTTCTACTTCTGAGTATTTTCTATAAAAACAAATGTTTTTCTTCTATTTCTGTACGGAGAAATTAATTTAGGTTTATCCTTTATGTATTTTTCCAATGAATCACGGTGAAAGATCCAGCACTAAAAGTTGAAAACAATATTTCCATTCTAATTCTGAGTATTTTTTTTTTTTTTTTTTTTGTAAAAGCAAATGTTTTTCCTTAACTTCTGTTCGAAAAAATTAAGTTAGATTTATCTTTTATGCATTTTCTTAGGAAATCATGGTGAAAGAAGATAATGAAATAAAAAGTTAAATTAATATCATTTCGCCGAAAACCGTTCAACGCTCGACGCGTCGAGTCTACATTTTAATGAAAATGAAAAAGGTTGAACATTTCTCATAAGTGAGAAAGGAATTCAAAGGACCACAAAATTTTATTTAGGATGAAAATATTTTGCTTTTTAAAAGAATTAAAAATCAAGTTTTCTTCTCGTATGTTTTGTGATCGACTGAACAAAATTTAGTCCATTCTTTTATCCTTCGCATGATAAAAATATGCTTCAATGATCAATAAAGTGATATTGAATGATATTCCCCCTTTTTTTAACTAGCCTTATTTTTCAAGAATTTGTTCTAATGACTGGGTCATTCCACTGAAAACAGAGGATTTAAGTCTCGCGCGTACATTTCATTAAAAAAACTTAATTAGAAAAGGTAACGGAAAAATTAGTTTGCTTAACAAATCGCAAATGCATATGTGTGCAAAATTTTAGGCTTTTTTGTTTGTAATTCATTAAAGTTAAGAACTGTATTTGTTTCAGTTTAAATAATTTCCTGAATATTATAATTATTGGATTTGTTATAAAAAATTAAATAAATAAAAGAAATGCTATGAAAACAAATTTTCGCTAGTGCTCTTACGGGCTTTCGCCAGACTGTTCTTTGCAGAACTGTTATAAGTAAACAAAACTAAAAATATTTTTATTATTTATATTTACTTTCATTTCTCTGGGCCGATTAACCTGTTTTTTTGGTCCCAATAAACGAATAATAATAGGCTTATGTGGTAGGAAATGTTTTTGTACTTCAGAATTTGGTTCGAATAAGTTGCTGGTCTACTGAAAATAAAAAAAATCGTTTTACTTAAATTAGCTATCAAAAATAATGTCAAACACTGTTAGAAATTTCATCATGAAATTACGGTTAAATGACCGGAAGCAGTCTGTCCATCTAATTTACCGTTAAATTTACGGTTTGGAACATTTTTCTATCTTTACGGGACCTAACCATTTTCAATCAGCTTGGTTAAAAAGCCATAAATACAAAAGTTTACGGTTTTATAACCATTTAAAAATGCTTTCAAAACAAAATTTTTACATTTTTTTGAACCATTTCGAGGCGTAGAATCTTCGAGGCGTAGAAACCGTAAACGAAGCTTGCGGGAATCGAACCCGGGTGTATGGCATACCAACTTTGCTCTCTAACCATTCGGCCATCTGCACCACACAAAGCGGTCGTTTATTTTATCGATAAATCTTTCTTTTTAACAGGAAAACTGCATTAAAATTGAGATTTCAGTTTTTGATTGGATCCAAAGCCATCTTTGATCTATATTTACTGTATATTGACGAAAATAATTTTACTTGCTGCAAAAAATAAAATACAAATAAGCTTCAGCAGCTCAAATGACAGGTTCGCTCATTCGCAAACAGTTCGGGAATCCGATGTCTACCATTTTTTATTTACGTGTGCATGTCTTTCTATTTAGTAACCACTGCTTAAGCCACTTTTTTCCACTTTCTTAAGCCACATAAATTGGAAAATTGACAGATGTTAAACTGAATTAAATTGCATTATTTGTGTTTATGGAGTCTGAATTTAAGCGCTGTTGTTTACTTTGCCAAAATTATCATGCAATATAAAAATTTGTGGAAAATCCCTTAACTTTTTTATCCAATTTGAGAGCCTGCTAAATACGACTCACTGTACGGTCTATATCTCTTTGAAAAATATCAATATTCAACTGAAATTTTTACATAAGTTGCTCCATAGATCTCACTACCAAATTATTAAAAAATAATAATTAATATCTTTCGCGCATGCGCAGTCACATTTGTTTTAATAAAACTGCTCAGATCTCATCGACTATTCATTACATTTTCCCCACGTTTCGGTACCATACTTACTTTTCATTTTGTCAAGTTGTCTGCAAGTTTCTTGTTTTTCGAGGTAGAACTTAGCGAGTTATAAGCAAAACACTTGCGAAAATTTTCGAATATTTAAAACAAATGCCCATATCTTCATTAATATTACTGCTATTCTGACGAAAGCGGGTGTAAGCATTGCGTATATAATTAAAAATGTTTTGCGAAAGTTACAGGACATTTCGATCATTTTTTGATACAAGATGTTCAAAAGTGTTTTTTTCCCCCTTCTTTAATTTTTTGACCTCCCCCTAATTGCCCTAAGCCTGAATTTTGTTTCTTAAATGTGAGTTTAAGTATGTTCCTTCCATGGTGCAAAATACAGAACAACACGTTTAATATTTCTTCAGAATTTTTAAAAAATGTCTAAAATCCAAAGTGTCCAAATACTTTTTGGTAGATAGTGTATAAGAAGCCGTGCTGTTTAGGTCTACGTGGAGCTTGTTCTAATTGACTTAAGACATATAAACTTGGAGTAGACGCTATACGAATCATGAGGTAAATAAATCAGCAGCAAGAAGGAGAAAAAAAGGTTCGGATTTGTACTACCAGATGAGAGAGTGCACATGAATAACATTTAAAACGAAAACCTTATTTTATCACAAATTTATTGAATGCGAAACTCTTCTGCGTGATTCACATGCTCGAAGCACGTTATACAGTAACAGTTCAACAGTATTAAAAGATTTAAAAAAATGAATAATTTTCCACTTTACACCTACTGAACAACAAACAGTGACACCAAAAAGGTTTACATTGTGGAAACTTAACCACTAATGAAACAGGCGGGGAAAGGAAAATCAGCTATTTGTGATTATCTAAAATATTTAATTTTACGATGCATTCCTGATGTCTTTTGGTTCGAGTGAAATTCTGAAAACGCGATTCAATGTCGAGCAGGCATTGCTAAGCAATTTCACTTGCTCAGTAATTCTCCGTGCAGTGATTTCGAATTGGGTTCCGTTCAATCGTGTAATCACTTCCACCTTGCAAAATTGAATAGCTGAACAGCGCTACTCGCTGGCTTCTTATTGCATTTGCTCCATAGGACGACAACTCGCGATTGAGAAGCAGATTGGGCACCACATAGGAATTGGCTAATTTCATGATCAGTTAGTTACACTTGCTACGCAACTGTTTATATCACGAACTAATTTAGGCCGGGATGTAATCTGTTCAATGCTTATTAATTACAACTTTTAAGGTAAATAACTTTCATTCAGAGTTCTCTTAGTTTAAGCATTTATCCGCATTTTAAGTCTCTAAACATTTTAAAGCTTTATTATTATACTAGCTGATCCCTCGCAGAACATCTGCGGACAAAAAATTAACCATAATAAAAACGTAAAAAACGCTTTGAAATTCCAAAGGCTTAAGAAAAGATCGCTTGATAATAAACTAACTAAGGTGTTGCCACTCCAAAGAACCGAAAATTAAAAATTGAGTCACGAATGGAAATACTTTTTAAGAAATAAAAATAAATTTGTTAAAGCCCAGTAAGTTACGATAAATAAATACAAATATTATGTTCTTTCTGGATGGCAATCATTAAACAAATTTTTAAAAATCGTTTTACCATAGCTTGGTTTTGGCATGATGTCACTATCGTATCGAACCGCAAAATTTAATTGTAACTGGTCCACGTTAAATGAAATATATATATAGATTTTTTTCTAGAATCATTCTATTTGAAATAAGACACGCAGCTGTAAAAAGCATCTATCCATTTAAAAAATAATAAATAAATAGCACACTTGCTACGCAGCTGTTTATATCATGAACTAATTTAGGCTAGGATATAATCTGTACAATGCTCATTAATTACAACTTTTAAGGTAAATAACTTTCATTCAGAGTTCTTGTGCTTTCTCTTAGTTAAAGCAATTATCCGCACTTTAAGTCTCTAAAAATTTTAAAGCTTTATTATATTTTTTGTGGAATCATTCTATTTGAAATAAGACACGCAGCTATAAAAAGCATCTATTCATTTAAAAAATAATTATAAATAAATAGCACACTTGCTACACAACTGTTTATATCACGAACTAATTTAGGCTGGGATATAATCTGTACAATGCTCATTAATTACAACTTTTAAGGTAAATAACTTTCATTCAGAGTTCTTGTGCTTTCTCTTAGTTGAAGCAATTTTCCGCACTTTAAGTCTCCAAAAATTTTAAAGCTTTATTATTATATTTTTTTCTAGAATCATTCTATTTGAAATAAGACACGCAGCTATAAAAAGCATCTATCCATTTAAAAAATAATAATAAATAAATAGCACACTTGCTACGCAACTGTTTATATCACGAACTAATTTAGGCTGGGATATAATCTGTACAATGCTCATTAATTACAACTTTTAAGGTAAATAACTTTCATTCAGAGTTCTTGTGCTTTCTCTTAGTTGAAGCAATTATCCGCACTTTAAGTCTCCAAAAATTTTAAAGCTTTGTTATTATATTTTTTTCTAGAATCATTCTATTTGAAATAAGACACGCAGCTATAAAAAGCATCTATCCATTTCAAAAATAATAATAAATAAATAGCACACTTGCTACGCAACTGTTTATATCACGAACTAATTTAGGCTGGGGTATAATCTGTACAATGCTCATTAATTACAACTTTTAAGGTAAATAACTTTCATTCAGAGTTCTTGTGCTTTCTCTTAGTTGAAGCAATAATCAGCACTTTAAGTCTCCAAAAATTTTAAAGCTTTATTAATATATTTTTTTCTAGAATCATTCTATTTGAAATAAGACACGCAGCTATAAAAAGCGTATATCCATTTAAAAACTAATAACAAATAAATAGCAGTAGTTACAACTAATGAGCATACAAAATGTCCCAAAAAGACATTTTGAAAAATTTGTTTTCCTCCTATTACAACCTTTTATAATATTAAATCGCCAAAAATGTTTTAAGTTACATGGTTTCATTTAAATTCAAAACATCGTTGCATAATCCAAACAAAACTAGTGTTGCCAAACGACAAATGATAATGCTGATCATTTCCTCAGAGCCGAAATTATTAATTTTTTTCCCTCATTAACGTTATAATAAATTATAGAAAGGATGGATTATTGTATTGTCATCAAAGATAAGCTTGTGTGCAAAAATTTGAAGATCATTTATGCAGTAATAGTTGTCGAAAACCGCCTTACAAAATTCCGCCACAAGTCAAGTTAAATAAAACCATGTAAAAATGCATTCAGCACTAAATTGGCTATTTTCAAAAAATAGGCAAACAAATTTGTGCAGTTTCAAAGTACGTAACTCATTCGACTACAGTGGAATTTGTGTAAGTTGACCGCTTGCGGTGCAGCACTTTAATGGTCAACTTAGACAGGTGGTTAACTTATAAAGGGTGAGGATGACTTTTTTTTTCTTTTGTCTTTCTTACACCATACATTCATTTCTTTTTAGCCAATTAAAATATATTTAAGTTCATCTTCATCTATTAATCTTACTTTAAAATAGTACTTGGTTATTTTATTTCACAAAAATATCATTAGCCCTTTAACCACGGGTAACGTCAATAGACGATTTGGCGAAACTTTTCTGTGGTACGGGTACGCCAATAAGCGATTTATTGACGTTAATTGAAGTAATTAACTTTTTTTACTGGTTATCCAATAACAAAATATGCTATGGCGAAAGTTCATGTAAGAAAGTACTAAGCTAAAATAAATAAAAATAACTTATTTTAGGATTTTAGGCTTCCACGGCCGGTGTCCATACCAAACATATTTTCCGGGCTTATAGGTTCTTGCCAAGAACAAGGATGAGGAACCAATCAGAATCAGTCCCAGCAAACCTGAGACTGGTGGTTTATCCAATGAGGTTTAAGCACATGTGATGCTTGATATAAAAGGACCAGACCTCTGCCTTGACTTCATTTTCACTCTGAAGAAGCCTGAAACATGTCAGGTGAAATGTCAGCCAGAAATATCTTGGTTGGACCACGGCCTATAAGCCCGGAAAATAGTATGTTTGGCAAACAACTTATTTATTATGTAAGTTGCTTATTTGATGGTAAAGCTTTCCTAAAAATACATAATTTTTCAAAATGTCTATCTCAGATAGAACAGAAAAGAATAAACTTATTTGAATAATAAAAGAAAAAGTTTATAGTTTTACTGTAGTTATTTTTCCTTAAATAACAATTGAACAGTGTTTCGTTTAGACACAACTTGTAAAAATCTATAGTCTGTGTAATTAGAATCGGCGTGTCAAGGTCACACAACTCAACCTTTAACCATTCTGGTCGCCATGATTTCCGTGCTAGAAGCTTTTTCCCCACGTTAGTTAGGCGAACATAACTAAATTTGTTGTTTTAGTTATAATAATAATAGACGGATTCAAATCAGATTTATTTCTCAATGGCAAAAATAGATTGCGTCAGATAAAGTATTCTAGTATTTTGAACCAATCTAAATCTTATTCTAATACTTTGATGTGTTTCAGAAAGCTATTGTATACCTAATTTATTGTATTTTTTATTTTGTAAATGTTAAAATCTTATCTAAACATTCCAGATTTAATTTATGAGAAATTTAATTGCATTTATTTCGTATCAAAAATAAATAAATGGAGAATAAATTCATTCTTATTACATCTTCTCAATTAATCTAATATTTTGAATCGGAGGTGTAGTAATGCAATTGCCTTAACTGCAGTGCGAAAAAAAGTCTGGCTCTGTTATCTTTCTTGCCGTGTTGCCATGAGGACAAAGCAGGACACGCGACCTTGATGCGCCTATTCTAATTACAGACTATAGTTGTATTGGATTATTAAGAAAAAAAAATATTTTTTGGTGCAAAATTCGTTTTTTAAAAAACTAAACAGAGACTGCAATGTAAAATCATTTAAAAAATCATGTTATTTAAATTTAAAAGTTCTGAAAAAATAAGATTTTTGAAGTGAGATTACTCAAAAACCTCATTTTTAAGAAATGTGAAAAAGAAAGGGGTAATTTAAACATCCTTCAATGGTTAACATATCCATCAAATCGCATGTTTTTGTGTAGAAGATTTATGATTTTTGACTGCGATCTTATCTCCGTGATATAATATTTTTAATTACTTCATTAGTTGATAATCTAACACTTTAAAAACCATTACATTTTGTGTGGGAGATATTGAAATTAACTCACATTTTCACGCAAGAGAAGTTTTTTACAAAGTGACACTCTTTTCTTGAATATCTAAAAATAAATCTCTGAAATTATACTGTATTCAGTTTTAAATTTGCGACTTTTGTCGAAATAAGTTGAAACAGCTGTTAACTACTTCATGCCGTTATTTAAATCATAGTACGTAGCACACACCACGAAACAGAAATCCGCCACTGCACTTCGATGCACGCAAATCGAATGGATTGGTTTATGCTCGATGGAAGCCATGATTGATAGAGATATTTATCAAGATGGATGCCCGACTGGATCCCTAATGGCGTCAACATATAGTTGGATACGGATAATTATTGCCTCTTCCGATTCACGATATGACTGATAGCTGTAATCAATGAGAAACATTTTTTGCGCAGCAATTTTCAAACAAATAACTTGTATTAGCCTTATTTTAGCACTCTGAAGGTTAAAAATGTATCATGTTAAATATTTTCCCGATAACTGGTATATATTGCACTTCAATGTCCTAGACTTATATTTAGAACGCTTGGTTGTAATGCACAGAGTAGGATCCGATTTCTTTCACTGCACGCCGATTAACTAGGTGGTTTCCAAACGTTTTGAACTCTCGACTGCTTTTCATGGCAATTAAGCAACCCTCGACCCCAAATCTGAACACAAAAGATAGATAGATATAGATATTGCACATGTTTTACAGGATAACTCATACTGTTAAGAAATTTTGTTCAGGACTAACACGCAATGATTTCCGAAATCAATAATCAGACAAATATTGAGCACTCATTATTACTATTACACTGTTTTGTTTAACTTGATTTGTCACGGAAGTTTGATATTCCGTTTTACCCCTCTATTACTGCATAAATTATCTTCAAACTTTGCACACAAGCTTATCTTCGATGACGATGCAATATTCCATCCATTTTATAATTTATTATAACGTTAATTAGGAAGAAAAATAATAATTTTGGCTCTGAGGAAATTATCAGAATTATTATTTTTCGAATGGCAACGATAGCTTTGTTTGGATAATGCAACGACAGCTTTGTTTGGATAATGCAACGACGATGTTATTTAACTTGATTTGTCACGGAAGTTTGTTCCGCGGTTTTCGACCACTATTACTGCATTAATTATCTTCAAACTTTACACACAAGCTTATCTTCTGATGACAATACAATATTCCATCCATTTTATAATTTATTATAACGTTAATTTGGGAAAAATATTAATAATTTTGGCTCTGAGGAAGTGATCAGAATTATTATCTGTCGAATGGCAACGATAGCTTTGTTTGGAATTGTTTGGATAATGCAGCGATGTTTTGAATTTTAAAACACTCAAATCATGGCGAAAGAAGAAACTGCGACGCAGCGGAAGAGTCTCATTGATAAATAAAACCATATAACTGAAAATATTTTTTATGTTGTAATATTATTTCAAAACCGAAATGTAAAATCGACGGAACATATCTAAAAAGTATATACATAAAAGAGTCATATCTGTACTTGAGAATCATAATATCTTAAGTCCATTTTTTTAGAGTTTACCCTTAATGGACACACAGAGTACCGACGACACAGCCACTAGCTACATGAATGTTGCAAACTTTTAAAGCTCCCATCAGACTTTATAGGTTCGCTCGGAAAAGTCTAGTCTTATAGTACTAAAAATTTATTTTTGAACTTCGTCTCTCTCGGGCACAGATATATTTTTAAAAAATGAAAAATGGAGCGACTCCATAGGAAGTTCATCACGACCCCCATGTGGGGTCGCCACCCATAGGTTGGGGACCCCTAGATTAACATCTAGGGGTGCTATATGCCTAAAACGGACTCGTGAGGAATTACGATATAACAGATTGAAATATTCATAATTAGGGCTGACTTTTAATTTCATCATGTGTACCAAAATTCTGGGTGCTTATAGTTAAAATTGCCCTGTTTAGATCTGCGTAGAGTTCGTTCTAATTGACTTATGTCAGTGAGAAAATAATAGTTGACATTTTACCATCAAGTGAGCGTTTCTTGATTTTCTACAAGTAGCAATTCTCATCAGGAAGTGACTGCAATTGTAAGAGTTTCCCTTCGCAATACTGTTCAACTGTTACTATGCCATGAGCTTTGGACATGCGATTCAGACAAATGGGGTTTACATTCAATAAATTGTGTGAAAAAAATGTTTTCGCTTTAAAGGTTATTCATGCGCCCACCTCTCACCTGGTGGTAAACTTCGAACTTTTTTCTTCTTGCTGCTGATTTCTTTCCCTCGTGGTTCGTATAGCATTTACACCAAGTTAATGTCGTAAGTCAAGTAGAACAAGATCTACGTAAACCTAAACAACGTGGATTTAGTTATAACCACCCTCATAAGAATACATGTTGTCACGGCCCGACTTAGCCTACTTGGGGCCCAGGGCAAAAACTTATTTGGGGCCCCCTCTGTGTCACTTTTTAAACGTTCATTAAAGAAGGAAACGCAATGTAAACTTTCTATTTCATTTGGGGCCCCCTCAGATGTGGGGCAGCTGCCCGTATGCCCCTGCTTCAATCAGGCCCTGCATGTAGTCCAAAAAAGAAAACCCCTTATTGCTTATAAAATGATGGAAATTTTAATTTCAACTCATGAGTCCGTTTTATGATATCCCTTAATCCAGGGGTTCCCATCCTATGGGTCACGACCCCAAATAGGGGTCGTGATGAAGTTCCTATGGGGTCGCGCCATTATTTTTATTTTTAAAATATATATGTGCTCGAGAGAGACGAAGCTCAAAAACGAACATTTCTACACTCTCAACAGAAACTCATGCTCCAATCTCACGAAACTTTCGTCGTATTTGACGAAATGGCTTCGTGAAAAATGCTCCGAGTAAAACTTTCGTCAAATTACCAAAATGTGTGTGGTAACTTTTTTAAATCACGTGATTGTGCGAGGAAACAATCCTCATAAATGACGAAATTTTTGTTATGAAAAAAATATAAAAAAATTATAATTGACGATTTAAGAATAGTCGGAAATGAGGATTCTATTTTTGAGAGTGTAGTTCCATAGGACAAGTCTTTAACTCACTGTAAAAAAATTTGGTGTTCAGTTGTTGTAAAGCTGAAAATTATTCATTTTTCGATGTATTTTAAATTATTTTAAGTGTCTTTCTAAAAAATACAGAGAGCATAATGTTTTTCTAGCATATGATCGTTAACTTATCTACGCATCAAAAGTTCATCGCGATTGCTCATTTATCCTATTTTCATAGAAACGAGCAATCGCAATGAAATTTCGATACGTAACGGAGAAAATACATTTCATGTGCTGAGAAACGTTATACTGTCTACATTTTTTTGAGAAAGTCCCTTAAATAATTAAAGTATATCAAAAATGAATAATTTTCAACGTTACACCAACTGAACACCAAAAATCGTGTTCAGTAACACCAAAAATGGTGCAACTAAACGCAACATTTTTACAGTGAGAAATGAATGATTTTTAATGTTACACCAACTGAGCACCAAAAATCGTGTTCAGTAACACCAAAAATGGTGGCAACTGAACGCAATTTTTTTACAGTAAGAAATGAATAATTTTTTATGTTACACCAACTGAACACCAAAAATGGTGTCAACTAAACGCAGAATTTTTAATTAAAAATTAACACCTATCCCAATATTTTAAGAACTGCTCAATGTGAAAGTATTTTTTCATATTTATTCTGTTTAAAATGCTTTTACTAGAGTTTTTTTTATTTAATAAAGTAGTAACGCAACTCATAGCCTTTATGTACATTTAAGCGAACATTAAGCAAAAATGTTGGAATAAAGCTAAAAAATAAAGTGTTTTCTTTTATGCTTTCAGCATAAAGTACTCTAAAACGTTCTCTGAATCGTCAAAAAACCCAAAAAAACGCAGAATGCCCTTTAAAAATAAAAGAGCTCCCATAATTCCATTTTCAAGGAACCCATTAAATGGAGTCCCGACGTTGCCCGCATTGTTTTCTGTATGTTACTGTCAGTTTCTGAATGCGCAGTGACATACAGTAGTAGGAATACTTCGCATTTCAAGTGAGGAAATGGCATCAAGTGTAATTTTCCAAATTCGGAAAACAGCTGAGACCCGCTTGCTGCTTATTCTCGCAATGAAACATTTTTCTGTTTTCGCTGAATTTGTTTCACTAAGCTAGCTCTCCCAAGTAGTAAGAAAGGGAAATAATGGTTTATTTTTTTGTTTATACATGTTAGAGTTATGGCAAATTTATTATTATAATAGAAAGCACAATGTTACTGTTATTAGTACTAGAATAGATTTATTTAGATCAGTAAAGGAAAATGAATTTGTCGACAGGGTGGCGTAGTGGTAAGGTGCAAGTCTCGTACGCCCAAGTTCGCTGGTTCGAACCTGGCCCAAGTCGGTGGATTTTCCAGATGCAGAAAATCGTTTGCGCCCATGTCGGATTAATGTGCGGCATGTTAAAGATCCCTTGAGTATCCGTTTGGCTTGGATAATCTCGGCTAAATTAAATACCTAGTGCAAGCCGCATCAAATGAGAGCTTAGGTGCCGTCATCTAGGGGAAACTGAGCGTCCAATTTCTCAGTGGCAATGGCAGCCACAGACAGTGGAGCTACTTGAAAAAATGGATGCCAATTACCGGGGTACGCACTAGGTCTGCAAAAGTTAATGACCTTAATAACACTGTAATGTTCCTATTCATATGCTAACTCGTGTATCATGTGATGGTGATATCTATGCATGTGACATGTTATACAGCATCGAATTGTGAGATTGTTAAGCGCCAGTAAATGCAATTTATTTTGTGTATCAGATAGATTAATGAGTTTACACCAGTTACTAGTCGTTATGATAAATGTGGATATCGCTTTGCCACAAAAGGTTGTTTAAAGAGTTGTGGTATAGTTAATCCAGTATTTATGAAATATCATTCGTTAAATGTTGGCAAATTAAATTTACCGTGATAGGTGTTTTATAAGTTATGGTAAACTCAATGTGCCTATACACTATAGAAAATGCTATTTTACGTATCGTAAGTAGATGCAAAATAAATTACCAGCAAGTTATTTTTAACTACATAATAATTTAGATCAGTGTTTCCCAACCTTTTTACCCTTGCGAACCCCTTCTAAGATCCGAAAGAAAACGGCGAACCCTCTACTGTAGTCGCTAGCAAAGTTTGACAAAACTATAAAATTTGCTATCATGTTTATTTTCTATATTGTACAATACTTCATAACATGAAATGAAAACATAATTATTGTAAAACATCTAAGTTTAAATAAAAACTAAAATACAAATACAAAAACATTTTTTTATTATTACTTTACCTTTTTGTTTTGAATAATTATCGAGGCAGTAAACATATGCATTCCTAAAAAAAATTAAAAATTATTTTCCCGATAGGTTCCACTTTCCGGTTTAAATATACAAAATTCTGCAAAGTTTTGAAAATTTTAAGTAAAATTGAAATTTACATATTTTCAAATTTCTAATTGCGATAATGCGGAAAAGTTGGAATAAAGTGTGATAAATGTGAGTCCAAATTTAAATTTAATGAATAAATATCTTCCGGTTCTATTTGTGGGTCTGTATAGTGGGGAATTAGCCTAAAATAATGCAAAATTTTGCATGTTATGTAGTAAATTTTTATGTTTCTGACTCATTATTCGTGCTTGTGAGAAAAAGTGGGAAATGGTAGAAGGAACATACGTTCTAAAATTTAAAATTAATCAATAAATATCTTTAGATACCAAATTGTGATCGAAGTTTTAGAAATCAGGCAAAAGTACAAATAAGTGCATTTCAAATTTTGTATGTTTCCTAAGTCAGCCCACTACCTTTCTGCATTATCTGTAAAACACGATTCATTTTTAACCGACTTCACAGAGGAGGGAGGTTATACATTCATACTGTATGTATGTCAATTTTTTTTTTGTTTGTTTGTCCACTCATAACTTCTCACCGGATGAACCGATTTTCATGATTCTTTTTTTAATCGATCGAGGGTGGTTTCCCATAGGTCCCGTGCCTTCGTTTGACCACATTCGATAATTAGAAAAGAAGTTATGGGCAGAAATGTAGTTTTTTTTGTTTTGTTTTTTCATCCATAACTTTTGACTAAATGAACCGATTTTGATGATTTTTCTTTAATCGATAGAGGGTCGTCTAACTCAAATATTGCACATCAATTTGACTACATTTGTTTTTTAGAAAAAGCGTTACGGGGTGAAAAATAAGTATTATTTTATTTGGAAAGGCTTGGCTTGATTTTTCTTTGTTGGGAAATCTATTAATAAATATAAAAGTCATTGTTAAAAATATGTTTGTTGTTATGGGCTTATAATATTAAAAGAAATTACAGCAAGAGTTTAACTGAAGGCTTCTCTGTGGCAAAAATTAATCCAATCAGTTTGTTTGCTAAAATCGACTTCAAAAGGGAATTTATCATGCAAATGATTAGCTTTTAGTACCATTAATTCAAAGAAGTTTTGCCCTTTGATATGGATTTTTTACAAAATAGAGTATTTATATAAAAATGTATATACACTAAAAAGAATAAAATAAAATAATTTTCATAAAAAAACAGAACCGACTTCAAATTAAAAATTTGCGCTAAAAATTAAAAAATAAATTCATTCTTTAAACAACATCGATGTGACTTTTAAAAATAGTTTTAGAAGGCGGTGCAAAAATATGAGTCTAATTACCATTATACCATTTGCTACTTCATATTGGAACTGTTGCTAATTCTGGGAAAATATACATATTTGTAATTGATTCATGATTACAAAAGATTTTATCTATCCTAATTTTGCACCGACTTCTAAAACTATGTTTAAAAGTCACATCGGTGTTGTTTAAAGAATGAATTTATTTTTCACTTTTTTTTAATTTATATTTAAAATTTATAATTTAATTGCGCAATTTATAATTTGAAGTCCGTTCTGTTTTTTTATAAAAATTATTTTATTGAACTCCTTCTTAATGCGCATGTAAATTTATTATTTCGTTTTTTCTTTTACGTTAGCGATAAAAAATTCCTCCGTTGCGATATTATTTTCGCGAACCGCCTTTCTGCACCGCTTGGGAAACGTTGATTTAGAGAAACTGTCTAGATTTGTTTCAACCATTATTTTATATCCGTTCATTTTTCATGTAATCATTCATTACGATATGGATGAAGGCATTTAGAGTAATGCAATTTAGACAGAATATTTAATGACTGATATTTGAAAACCAAGTTTAGACACACAGTTCTACCATCATTCAAAGCAATCTGCCTGGAAGAGTGCCAAGATTCGATTCATGTTCAAGGGAAAAACTGGTGGTGTATGAAACGTGCCGTTTTTGTTTTCGTTCTAGTTCGTTTAGCACACTTGATTTTTTCCGAAGTGATGCTATGTGCGAGTTTATAAATTTAGTTGCTTTCAACAAAACGTGACGCAAACATTCTGATTCGCGTACTAAATCGAGGCAAAACGAACTTCCCTAAAACTCGAGTGGAGTCGTTCGTTTCTGCCATGCGCAGAAGCTTCCAAATATCAAAAATCCATGGTCTAACTATACTTGGAATACATTTTGATTTTCCGAAAAATCTCTTAAGCTTTGCATCGTGTTTCGGCGAAATCTGAATCATTTACAAATATTTTTTATCGGGAAAAATCTGTAAAATATTAAAAAATAATAATTATTCGAAAAAATTAAATAAACACGTGTAAATAAAATAAAATAGCATTATAAAGATCCAGGTAACGTAAGTAAGCTAGTAGCTATGTAGCAACTAATGGAGGCAATTCAAGCAGCGTCGTTGGTCACGTGGCAGCGATCAAAGCAATGTAAACAAAGGACGCCGTAGCATCGCTTTACTTCGAGTTCGACAAATCTAATTAAAAACTAGGACTAATTAACGTTCGTCTGCATTACGTAAAATTAACACTAAATACAACACTATAACTATTGTAATAATTAATAAATTTCTTTTATGATGATTAAATTATATGTAAATACTGGGTTACAATCAGAAAAAGCTGTAAAAATAGTCTAATTAATTTTAAGATAACTAATTTTGCCTAGTGAACTCCACGTAGAACTCAGTTGAAAATCTTAGTAAACAAAAAGCGGATATCACGTGACAACGATGATCGCTCATGAATCCCTCTAGAGGTAAATTGCCTCCACTGACAGTGATATAGTATTTAACTGTAATAAATGAAAAAACGTGTCTTTCTCCTCCTACCCGAAATATTACCCACAATCCTTCCAATCTGAAACAGGAAAGGCTAGCAAATCACCCACCGCTTGAAAGAAATATTTTCATAGTCTCTCCTCGGTGGTTTAATTGAAAAGTAAGAGCAACAGCAATCATTTAAAGAATTAAGCTGTACCAAATATCGTCGGAGAACTCGATTAAATCCCTTTTTAGCATTACGAAACGTTTTAGTTTAAAACTAAAGGCAAAGTTATCGTTTAAATAACAAAGTAAGACAGAAATTTTTAGTGAAATAAAATAAATTGATAATATGAATTTTACAAAACCAGGATTTAAGCATAAAATATCCGATTTTGGCAGAGGAAATACTTGTGATGTGCACCGGAAGATATTTTTTCCCATTTCCGCACTCCTCTCGAAAGGGCGGAAGCAGGCAAGTGACAGGAAATGTATGAAAAAGGTTCGAAATACGATCCCGCAGCTCTTGAGGGATTCAGCGCAAGTGGTTGGATCACGAGCAGCCGAGCCAATTTATCACCTACATTTCCACTGCCACTCTTCGATCTTAGTTGAAGTAAAATACGACAATGGATTTTGAAAAGTATCGAAGACATTTTTTTTCATATTCTAGTCCAGAATAAATTTAAAGGATTTTGATGCGTAATCAGATATGGCATGATTATAGGATGTAAAGGTCACTTTATCTTACTAGTCATGGGTAATTGGACTATTAGCGCATTCTGTTATATATAAGGATTAGTGGTACACGCCAAAGGATTGAGAAATGTGTGTTATGTTTAAAAATGTAGATGTAATATTCCACAATACATTTTCTAGAGTTTTTATGGGTAATCGGAAATAGCGTAATTTTATTGGCTGTAAAGTATCAAAGTTAAATGAACCTTTTCAGGCACTTGGGTACTTAGCTCATTATATTACTGATACATCTAAAGAACGAGTGAAGTTTTTTTTTCCACTTATCTAAGGATTAAGAAATGTGTGTTATATTTAAAATTGTGTAGGTGCAATAATCCAGAGTAAATTTATAGAGTTTTTATGGGTAATGGGAAATAGCGTAGTTTTATTGAATGTAAAATATCAAAATTAAAGTAACCTATCAGGCACTTGTATACTTTGCGCATTATATTATTGATACATCGAAAGAACGAGCGAATTTTTTTTTCTTCACTTTTCTAAGGATTAAGAAATATGTTTTGTTTCAAAATGTGTAAATATAATATTCCAGAATAAATTTCTAGAGTTTTGTTGGGTTTATCGGAAATAGCGTAATTTTATTGGCTGTAATTTACCAAAATTAAATTAATCTTGTCAGACACATTTTATTATTGACGCGCGTAAAAAGTAATTGGAGTTACAAATTTTCGCTTTTCTAAGCATTAAGAGATGTGTCAAATCCAATAAAGTTCGTATGCTAAAACTGCTAAATAGTATTTTAATTAAAGTGTGACTGCTTTTCAAAAAATACAGGGGTTCAGGGCTTTAAAAACTAATTTCAGTCAATAAGTTCCAACCGATTTTGTAATTTTTCATATAAGTTGGCCGTTAAACTAAGGATTTTTTAATCAAAAAACTGTTTCGCAACCAAAATTAACTTGTGTACGATTGTGTTGATTGCTTTCATGTGCTAATTACTATCGCTCAAATTATATTAATGGTTTCATAGGAATTTGATTGCTCAAATTTTCAAGTATTGAAATTTCATCTTCTATGATTCCGATACTCTTATGGCGACAAAATTATTCGCCAGATATTTCTCGAGTTCTCTCGAAATGTCTGCCGGGCGATTGCCTATTGTAAATTCATGCTGGTGTTTGAACAAGCTATCTAGAATTTGAGATGACTTTCGCCAGATGTCACTCGAATATAAATTGGACGATCATGTTTCCGGCGTCTTTTCTGCTGTATTGATTTCTAAGTCTATTTTTTGCCTTTTAAAAGATATTTAATATTCCATTTAACATAAAAACAAAGGAAACAGAAGAATTAAAATAGTGCAAAGGGAAATTCATTAACAAATTGATGAAATAAAAAAATCAATGTCTTACTTATTATTATTATTAGATAAACCTGAAAATACATGTACTTCCAGTATTTTAATCTCAGTTGATTTATTTTTATCACTTAACGAACCTGAGTTTCCGCAGAGCACCGAAAATGAAGCAACATTGACTGAAGTCAGTGGTTTGGGAGGGTGGCAACCTCTTGCGGCTGGTTTCTTTGGGACCAAGTACGCTAAAGGGAGCTGGTGCACATTAAATCCGTCGGGGCTCTAATGTCTTCCAAGTGAAACGATACCTCTGGGGGGGGGGGATGCCAACCCCAGGTGACGGTGTCTCATCTGGGAGCTGGTTCAAAAATGAAGAGACCTCTCAAAGGAGTGAAAGTCGAACTCCTGCCTAGAAGGGCCACCGTTAGACTCAAGAGCAGCGCACCGATTCTTCGGCGCTTCGCGCGAGGACACGACGACGACGACGACAACTCACGATGACAACAGCTCTACGAACCAAATATTAAAGTCTAGCTATCACATCGTAAAGTTATGGAAATTTACAAAGATCTACATCCACTGAAATACAAAACAGGAAAAGCGTGGGTAATGCATAATCAAAATCTTTGCGTGAAAGCTAAAATTGCATACACGCGAAATACTTAACAGCAAAACTTCATTTGTAATTTACCAAATGTAGCATTGCTTTGTATTTGATTCTTGTAAAATGTTTTAACATATTATTTGCGTTTCATTGCTTTTGTAAAACAACGGCGTTAAACGGTAATATTTCTGCCGGACTGTAGCATAGTAGTTTGATACTAGGCTTCTTAGGCCCAAGATCGTGGGTTCAAAACCTGGCTGTTATCGGTGCATTTTTGAGATGCAAAATGATGTATGGTAATGCGGCATGTGAAGGATGATTTGCGTATTCCTTTAGCTTGGATACTATTTCGCATCATCAGAGCGCGACTGCCTCCATCTAGTGGGAAACAGAGTCGTCGAAATTCTCATGTAGTAATGGCATCCGCCGATAGTAGTGCTACTTCAAAGATGCAGTTTGGGGATTGCACCAGGTTTGCTAAGGTTAAGGACCAGTACGTAGTCCCATTAATAAAAAAAACATTTCTGAAGATAAAACAATTTTATAAACATCTTTACGCTAAAAAAAATCCGAAAATTAACGAGAAAAAGGAGTTTCATCCATGTTGCCAGACCTTTTACCGTAAGAAATTAGTTTTATTTACGGTAAAAAGTGATAGCAACAAGAATGCCCGTATTTTTTGTCTTAAAAATCCCCTGTAATTTCCACACTGTAATACTTAGCTTTTTCTTATTTCAGCCATTAACTCCCTCTCCTCTAACCCAAAATATTGCCCACAATCCTTCCAATCTCAAACAGGAAAGACGAGAAAATCACCCGCCATTTGAAATTCAAATCCTTTTCGAAATTCTTTCTGAAATATGTAGTCAGTTCCTTTTTGTATAATTCTACGCATCACATTTCTGAAATTTTCTCAGTTTCTCTCACAAATCGAATCTTTACATAAACATATTACGGGAAACGAATCCATTTTCTTTATAGAAAAAAAAAACCTAAGCAATGACTGACTAATGAAAAAAAATAGGTGATTCCCCGGGTAGGGAATCTAATCGCATTAGTTTTTGCAAGTTTTTTTTTTATTTTATTTTTATATTATGACTTATAACATTTAGCCTTTCTAATGACCCGTAATTATAAAAGTTTCAGTTTCACTGCCGTTTTTATGCCATTAGCCAGTAAGCTCAGGTTAACAAATCACCTTCATCCGCTACTAGCATAATAAGAAATTTTCTGAAGACGTGTCATTAGGGTGGTTGAGAAATGTTCAGTCAGTTTCAAATGTAGAAGGAGTTCGTAATGAGACGTTGGAAGCTGGTGATAAATGAAAAACTGCGAAAAAAGATCTTGTATTTTTTTTTTTTTTTTACTGAGGTATATCTTAACAAGATTTTGCTTTAGAGGGAGAAAAAATCAAAATATTTCTCGAAACTGGCAGCATTTTTCTCTTATGTTTCCTTTAGGAAATTTTAATTCTACGGAAAGAACTTAAATTACTGTCTTGTGATTTAATTTTCTTTCTTTAGAAAAAAAAGTCTTAATTCGAAGGGGAAAAGTTATTTCTAATAAGCATACATTATTATTTAAACGGGCGCCGTTTCTTCTAGCTTCTGGAGTTATATTTTTATGCATTGGCTTTAAATACTTTGACATTTATGATGAGGAATATTTTAAGACACCTCTTAAAACTCGTAAGTTTGTATAGAATGAACATTTCCACATCTTTTGATTCACTATTTTCATAACGGTTTACATCAGCAGAGCGACAAAGCGACAATGGTCGCCAAGGCATCAATCAACAAATGTCGCCAAAATGATGGCTTCACGACACATGTTGTCGCTTTAAATTTTTATTCGTTCCATTAAAGAATGTGTGCTGTTTTTTCACAAAAATATGGAAATAGTTCAATACAGTGAAACCTGTGTGAGTTGACTACTTGCGGTGCAGCACTATAGTGGTCAACTTTCACAGGTGGTCAACTTTACAGGTTTTACTGTATATATATAAAAATAGTATATAACTGTGTTATTTATTTATTTTTAAAAAGTTTTGCCTAACATTTTATTTTTAGATTACTAAATGAAAACCAAAAAAAAAAAAAAAAATACAAATTTTTCTTTTTATTTGCAACTACTGAAACTGGTTTCTGGGACTATGCGGAGCACTTTTATTTTTGCATCAATGATAAAAAAATAGCGTCACAATTACTTTGAGATTGTTTTGCAATTTGTAAATGTTTGCAGAGAATTTCAAATGTCTTCCAGTCATATCTACTGCACTCTGAGAAATATATATATTTTTTAAATTGAGCGTTGAAATTGTTCCGATTTAAAGGTTTGAAATTATATACTAGCTGTTAAAATAAGGAATCTGTTTCAGTGCAGGGAGAGGAATGAAAATGGAACTAATGCAAAAATAAAAAAATAAATAAATTAATAAAATTTTAAAAAACAAGAAGTTCCGCCTAGAACAATACGAACCTACTCCCCCGTGTACACGGGAAAGTGTTCAAATTTATAATCTAGCTCTCTCTCTCTCTCTCTTTCTCGTTTAGCTTTAGCTTTTAATTGCTTAAAATATACCTTTCTCAACGGTTAATACATATTCATTCACTCATTCATTCATTTATTCAGTCATTCATGTATTCATTCATTCACGTATTTATTCTCTAATTTACTTATTTTTTTATTCATTTATTTATTAATTTTTTATCATTTATTCACTCATTCGTTCACTTTTTTATTTAATCTTTCATTAATTCAAAATATTCTTGAAAATCCCGATCAAAAAATTTCATAGGAAAATAATCTCTTTAGTTCTGGATAAACTTTCTATCTGTACATGTTCTTCGTTATAAGAGTTTCCGATAAAGTTTGTTTCAAGCAAATCGGTCCTTTAGATCATGATTCATATAGGATTTAAATTTCCCAGTAGGAGCTATGTTAATTTTTTTAACCGTTAAAAAATGAACAAAAATTGTTCTAATCAACATTTCACGCCAAGAGCTTCTTCCAGTGAGCTTGTTCTTGTTCCCAGAGTTTACATAATTTGCTTCATTTTCGCCCAAAGGCGCTATTATTAAGGTTTTTTGAACTGTTCAAAATTGAATGAAAAATTGTTCGAATCAAGAAGTAAAATATGGAAATGAGAATTCCTCGCAGAGATCTTTCGAATGCAAGAAGAATCTTTCGAATCGGACAACTCGTTCAAAAGTTATCAGGGGGGGGGGGGGGGGCATACAGACAACTTTTTCCCCATCTGAAAACCCTACTCTCAATTTTTTTTATTTTTCAATTTTTATTTAATTACTTAACTTATTTTTGACTTTTCTCGATTTCTAATGATATTTTTACGATTAAGCCTTCTTTCATACGTTATTATTATTTTTTAACTTTTCCATAAAGTAGGCTAAAAAACAATAATACAATAAAAAGTCAAATTTATTCATTAGTTTTCATGTCAACAAAATAAAAACAGAAAGTGTTTTTTGATAATTTTGTAATTGGCGTTTTTTGACATTAGTGATACTTTGGGATATTGACAATAATTTTACGCTTAGGGGCCGTTCATAAATGACGTCACGCTTTTTTCCTATATATTTGACCCCCCTCCCCCCTTTGTCCCAATATGTCACACTTCAGCGAACCCTCCTCCCCCCCTTTGTCACGAGTCACGCTATGTTGCATAATGCACGATGTCACACTTCTTGTTACCCCCTCCCCTCCCCTTGTCACACTTTGTCACAATTTCATGAACCCCCCTCCTTCCCTCGAAGCGTGACATCATTTATGAATGATCCCTTACTTAACTTCAAGATTTCATAATTTGCGCGTTCTTAAAGAAAAATCTTCAGGATCTCTTTTTTTGAATGACGGACACAGAAAAACATCGTTTAGAGTAAGATAGAATAAACGCACGGGAAGCATTAAAAAAAAACTGTCCATCAAATCAACATTCACCTTACTTTGTTTTACACCTCCTTTCCGCGATGATCGCCGAAAAGTGTTCCAACCTTTACAAACAAATCAGAACAAGCGAATAATTAGTGTCATTTTTACAATCTCTGCTGTGCAAACATGACTTGGTAATTCCCGGAGAAAATAAATAATAGCTGAAAAAGCTAACGACGTGCACAGAATGGAATATAATGCAATAGTTAAACATGCATCGCGTTTCTTCCAAGAACTTTTTTTTTTCTTCTCTTGCCGTTATTTATTTTACTCCAGCGCTTTAACGAGAGTGATTAAGTAGGTTTCTATCACATAAGTTTCTTATGAGTGCAGGTGGAGGTAGTAGCCTGCGTTGAATAACCGTAGTTGTAATCGCAGCCTTCCTGATGAGGTGTCATTATGGAGGCTCGGAGCGATTTTTAAAAATATTTCTCGCGGACAACTTTTCTAATGAGGCAAAAACGATATAACAGATCATAAGTGAAACGGTACACTTCTACAAATTGAATGTTTTACTATGCATGGTAATGTTCATGCATTTGCAAGTTTTTAAGACAAAGTAATTTGTAATCGCTAATTATTCTGTTGAAAGTATAAAATACTTTATAACCTTTCAGAATTCGAGTCAAAATGAGTAATCTCAGAACTCGCGAGTGAGCCTTTTTCTCACACCACCTATTTCACTCAAAAGTGATAATTTATGAAATATTTACAACTAAAATATCATTTTTTATTTATTCTAAACGCCAAATGTTACCCAAAATTATATTATTCGAAATATGTCGTACATGTGTACAGTTTTCATGAGATATTATACCAGGCAACTGAGATATCTTTTATTTGTGAGTTACGAAATGTTCCTTAACTTTCTCATGCATGCAGGGCCGGCCCGACGTTATTCGGCGCCCTTGGACTTTATAAAAATTGTCGCCCCTAGCCCTCTTTCATCATACAAACTAAAATAATATAAATTGTCTATAATTTTATTGCGTTTTCAATTACTTTAAAACTTTTATAATTACATACATGAAACAAATAACGTATTTTTTTCTTTCTAATGGGCTGCTGTTGGCTTCTCGTAATTGCAGACCTAGTGTGTTTCATAGGGATTGGTACCATCCAACCATCTGTATCAAGCACCACAGTGGGTATAGTACCATCGCTACAAGTGAATTTTGATGCAAAGTTCTTTCACTTGAAAGATGAAGTTTCTGGAAGGAGTTACTATCATTGGGTCTACTTACGTTAAGATAACTAGAATTGTTGAACTAAATTTTATGAAACACAGGTGTTTTTTTTTACGCTGAGGCACCCCCAAGATGATGGCGCCTTTGTACTTTGCACACTTTGCAAATTGATTGTGCCGGCCCTGCATGCATGCATTCATTTATTTGCGTTACATAAAAAAATTCATTTGCTACAAAACAATTTAGTCTCTCAGGATTGTAGTGTAATAATTTGTTTTTGGAAATTTTTGCCAATTATAGTCAAAATTTTGTGTCCTTGTACAAGGATGTTTTATGCTTTTTTGTCATATTTACTCAATGTAATAATAAACATGGCAAAACTGAATATGGAAACTCAATTTATAAGGAATAAGAAGCTATAAAATAATACTAAACTTCCCAGTAATGCAATACCTGCTTCAAAATAAACAGAATTTGATTGGAAACTGAGATGTTCTCTTCTTTCTTGAATCCCCCATGGACTTCTAAAGATATCTTAATCTTTTAGCTATCTTGAATACCCTATGAAACTTTTTGTGGTTTCTAAGAACTGTTTAGAGTCTCCGGAGGAGGACGACATGAACATTGCAGCACGAAAACGAATCTTGCGTATAAATGTGAAGCAAAAATTTGTCACCTCCTATGAGGTTTACATGCATGAGAGGGTTAAGAAAACTAAAAAAGAATGTTTTTGCGAACTGTGTATGCCTATTTTAGAAGTTTTATGAGAAGCATTTTTAGCCAGAGCTATTTGAACCAACAACCTTCATCGCGACGTCATCCTCGAAAATAAAAACAACTTTTGAATACAAATAAATGTAAATATTTCACTAACTATACTATATCATTGATTTATTCATTGATTCTGGTCCATTTAGGTACATACGTAATTTAATAGTTTATGAAAAAAATTTTCAAAAAATAGTTTTCGGTACATCACACGAGCACTAGCTTGATGAGAAAAACACTCAAATTCAAAAAAAAAAAAAAACTTTCACCAGAACTTGCACGATGAGAAAACTCTCACACTTGACTACTCCGACTAGCAAACACCTTTGGCAACAGTCAAAGACTTAATGATTTCGCAACACATCGGGAAAGCAAGAGAAGGCTACAAGGAGAAGCTAGACAGAGCAGCACCTTGGCCTATGAAGAAGAATACCAGACATCCTCTTTTCTTTCTTAGTGTGAGTATTTTGCTTACGGCGCGAGTTATGAAGAGTTAAGGAAGCATCTCATATATAAGCCGCTTAAGTGTATGCTTGTTACGGATAGCTCATTCAGAATTTTTTACTCCGAGAAAACTGCATCGTGCTGCCATCTACAGAATTGTTTCTATAATGAGACCGACTCATAATCAAAACATTTCTCTAGCATTTTGAGTGAGGCATCGCTAGATTTGCAATTTCCGTTGAAAATTAATGTAAGGGCGAATTTAATTTAATCCTTCTTTCTTTGTTTTAATTTTTTTATCGTCTGCGCTTTTTATACTCATGTCCAAAATTATCTTTACATACCCAAAAATGATGATATTCAATGAAATATCCAATCAATGTGATCCGTATTTGCAGGAAATGTGTGAAAACCAAGCCTAATTAGCATTATCCAATCAAAAGTAATCAAACAAACGTTTTGTGATATGCAAATCTAGGCGTTACGTCATCCAAGGGTGAATCAAGCGCTTTGCGCAAACTGAATATTTGAGTGAATTTCTGCAACATAGCGTTTGATTTCAGTGTGTAGGGACTCAAAGCGGTTTGTTATGGCTTCGAAGTATCATTTGGAAGAATCTGTAAAGTGGCGAATTATCGGCCGTTAAGAAGCAGGGCAGTCAATCACGGAAACAGCCACATGTCTGAATATTTCAAGACAGACAGTCTCTAAGCTATGGAAACAGTTTCAAAATGATGGAACTGTTGTAAGGAGGCCTAGACAAGGTCGGAAACGAATGACAACTGCTTCTGAAGATCGGTATCTGGCATTAACTGCCCGTCGTAACAGAAAGGCTACTGCTCGCCAGTTAAGTTCAGAGCTTGCAGCCGCCACTGGAGCTGTTGCATCACGGCAAACAATATACAGAAGGCTTAATGAAAAAGGCCTTTATGCCAGAAAGCCAAGGGTATGTGTTTTACTGTCTTCACAGAAAAGAGGGATCGCTTTAATTGGTGTAAAGAACATCAAAACTGGACTGAACGTCAATGGTGCCATGTTCTCTTTACTGATGAGTCGCGGTTTAGTTTAACTGGTGATTCTAAACGTGTTTACATCTGGAGGGAGTCAGGAACACGAAATGATCCCTCGAACATTGTGGAACGTGACCGTTTCGGTAGTGGAGGTGTGATGGTATGGGGTGGAATAATGATCGATGGACGTACGCCCCTACACGTGTTCAGCAGCGGATCTGTGACAGGCCAGATATATCGGAATGAGGTCTTAGATCCTTATGTAAGACTTTTCAGGGGTGCATATGGACCTGACTTTTTATTTATGGATGATAATGTCCGTCCACATCGAGCAAACCTCGTTGATGAATTCCTTGAAAGTGAAGACATTAAGCGAATACCTTGGCCAAACTCTCCTGACCTTAACCCGATAGAGAACTTATGGGACTATCTTGGAAGAACCATTGCACGTAGACATCCTCCTCCTAGAGATGTAAATGCTCTGAAGACGGCATTGCTGGAAGAGTGGAGTTTAATTCCCCAAACTGTGATTAACAACGTTATTTCCAGCCTTAAAACACGTTGTGATATGTGTGTACAAGTCAGGGGAGATCATATTCCATATTAAATTCGTAAGACTTGATTCTTTTTCTGAATCATTCCTTTTTTTCTTAACTCTCTTTGTCACACTTTATTACCATTTTTATTGTTTCATGCTACAATTTTATATCATATGAGGTGATCTTCAATTTTTTCTTTTGCATTTATGTGTCATAATGTTATGTATCATTGTACGAAAATTCATTAAATTATAAGTCATAGTCTCTGAGAAATCCGTGAATTTATGCATGTAAACATAATTTTGGACATGAGTGTATATATTAAAGTGGCAGCACTCTTTTTCCCAGGTTTCGTTAAAACTTTTGTTTTGACGATGATTATGTTGGATAAAAATAAATATCCTAAACAAACAATTTGATTTATATAGCAAATAATATTTTTATTTTATAGATTATTATAACTTGGATGGTTTTTTTTTTTTTTTGGTAAGAATATTTTTTTTCCGAAATGATTATATGTTTATTATTCATTCATTAAATTTCACTGTTCTACCTGATAAATATCTCTTTGATTTGGTGTGCATTTCCGGTTACTGGGTGAATTGTATATTTATAATATCTGGAACAGCGGTCATTTCGTATCCCGCCGGGCTTACTAGTAAAATATATTAGAGCTTAACTTTTTTTGTAAATATGTCATAGCTTAGGTGGCATTCAAAAAGGGTGTTGTGAAACTTTTTTGTCGTCAAAAGATGTGGTTCTTTATAATTGTTTTAAAAGCATTGGCTTATGTCGACCTATTATAAGTGTTAATAGTAATGATCATGCTGTCATTTATTAACTTCAGTTTCCGTGCATTAACAACTGAAAATGTGTTTTAGAGTATTTTCAAAAGTCTATCAAACTTCATGAAATTAACATACGAGTTCAAATAACGCTCCTTTGTTGCTGAAAATGTTTGAACAGATGTAACTGCAGAATGAAAAAGAAAAATTTAAATTGAAAAAGTCAGCATTTAATACACATATTTAAAAAAATAATAAAAGCACTTGTAACTTCGTTTCTATTTGTATCTAAAGACGAAATATAAAATAACTAATCGACCCCTGCGGAATTCCGCCATAATTTAGGAGAAAAGACATTATGAAAAAGAATAGAAAAATATAAACTGGTGTTTGTACAAAAGAAAACATGTAATTCAACACATCAGTACTTCTACCACTCAATAATAATAAATATAAAATAATACGTGAAAGATTTTTTTACAATTGCAGAATTTTCCCTAAGATCACGTTTTCTCGTTGAAAAGCAGAGACCTCTAATTTTGAGTAGACATGACAGTCATAAAAAAAAAACATGTTTTGAGGCAAAATCTTTTTTTTTTCGTAATTAATTAAACTGACAGGTGACCAAATTAGAAAATGAAACGCAATAATATGTACTTACGTTCTATTCAGCCTGTTCTTGATGAATTTTAAGAAATAAATGAATAAAATTATTGTAATTAAACGAGAAAGCAACTGAAGGGTTCACTGAAAAAACGACCTAGTCACATACTACTTGATAAACTTTACTTCATGTTTTATTATAAGTTATGCATTATAAATGAATATAAATTATGTATTATAAATTTGAATTTGGGTGTTACGGAAAAGTAGGCTAGTATCGTTAAAATTAACATTTGTTATAAAATTATTGAATAAAACATAAAGCAAAATTTCAAAAAGTAGTATGAGACTTAGGTCGTTTTTCCAGTGGACATTTTATCTGTTTCCTTAAAGTAAAAAATACAGGTTGAAAACGAGTTTTATTCAAAAAAAAAAAAATCAGTTTAGCATAAACTTTCTTTTTTTTTCTTATTTTTAAATAAATAAATAAAAACAATGAATGCTCAAAATTCCATCTTACGCATAAATTAAGCATCGTACAAGTATTTCTTTGAGATGAAACTTTAAAGCTCCATTAAAACAACAATGGTTTAATAACTCATGTTAGTTAGAAAATGAAACTAACTAGATAAAAATTGCTTACCCAGAAACACCATATTCATAACACCCTTCTCGAAATCTCTCCCCATATCTCCACTCACTTATCCATAGATAACACTCACTTTCTCTCTCTCTCCGCTGATTCCCATTAGAAAGGAAAATGAATACTGAAGAAGACCACTTTCGAGTTGTGTTTCACTGCAACTGCAACCTACGCTAACCCAGTTTTCATGACCGCCCATTTTCGTTTGCGTTTGGAAGTGGGACGATTTCTACGCCAAGAAGTAAAATCCTCGCTGAACCTTTTCCTCTCTGGTACATCCAGGCCCCTCCCCGTTAATATCGAATAAAATTTTAAATGGATTTTGTTGAAGTTGAACTGCATTGGGATTTTTGTTTGTCTGAACTTACAGAAGCACTGAGAGGAGGTTTCGGTGGAATATATTGTCTTGCGTTTAACACCCAAGTTTGCTTTAAAAGTAATAGCACATAATGTTTCATCAGCGATCTTTTTTATTTAATACTACTTAGGGAAAGTTTTTAATTTCATAGTCGGATAGATTCTCTTCTGTATTTACATCCTCTCTTCCTCCCCCCTCTTCCTTTTTTACCCCCATTGTGGCAGAAATTAGATTGAACATAGTTTGGATTTTTTTTTGTCTTATGCTACGCCCTGGTAACTTGACTAAACTTAAACACATACTACACACATGTGTGTATGTTTGTAGAGAGAAAAAATATGCATTATAATATCAGATTAAAATTTTAAAACTTTTTTAAAATCATTTATTTATCGTTGATAATTTTTCTTTATTTTATTTAGACTTTTGTACTTCAATATATAACCCCCTCTCCCCCCGCGTGGATATTATAAGCTCTTGACGATCTCAATTAGCAAGTTTGCTTTTAACATATTTATTTCTTCGTATCTTAGCTTGTATATTATACTCCTATCCATCCTCCTGTCTCTCTATATACTACAGATATTTAAGGCATGGGGGGGGGGGGGGAATGTAAGAACAAGCCTATTTCAAACCTGTAATCGCATTTTGAGCTTCAGGGGTAAATAAGCTTTTCTTGAAATCCACGAAAGCATGCTTCCTCCCCCTCTTCTCCCCCACCTATCCGCCGTTTTAACTTATATTCAACTCGTATTTTAATGGACCCATTTAGTCAGCTAAAACCTCTCAATGTTAAGTATGTAATAAAATAAAACTTTAAATATTTATAATCCATATAAAATAGCTATTAGCATCTGTATATGAATAGGCAAAAACAAAACATAAAAGAAGTGTTTTCTCCTCTGTTTTTCAACCGATTTTCTTACTTTATTTTTTGTTTAGTAGCTATTGACGAATTTTAGTGATATCAATTAAGAGAATTTGAAAATAGTTTATTAGTTAATTATTTCGTCTTATATTTGTTAAGCAAGCCTCATTTATAATTGTAATGAATGATGATTCATAAATGATGTCACGCTTCAAGGGGGGGAGGGGGGTTCGTGAAATTGTGGCAAAGTGTAACAAGGGGAGGGGAGGGTAGCAAGAAGCGTGACATCATGCATTGTGCAACATAGCGTGACATGTGACAAAGGGGGGAGGGGGGGTCCGCTGAAGTGTGACATATTGTGAAAAGGGGGAGGGGTCAAATATTTGGGAAAAAAGCGTGATATCATTTATGAACGGCCCCTGATATGTTATTATATATAACAGACGGCAACATATCTTGGTTAAGTAAGATATTAGCTAACAAATGCATAAAAATCTTGTTAAAAACAGCTTGTTGAGATTAAGCAGTCATATAAAAAGCGATCATAGTAAGAGCTTAAGTGAAGGCTGCTCCGAAACAATAGAATAGCAAATTAAAATAGTGTTTGGAAGAAAACACTCTAGTTCTATTCAACTGCCGCTCAACAGTACGACATCGGCAGAAGTACAAGAGGCTACATTTATGAGCGCAACTGGCCCTGCGGCGACAATTATTTACAATCCGTTTGCTTTAAGTGAGGATGATAAAAAAAAAAACTCGTCCTTATCATCGCCAAGTTTGATGAATAATACTTATGTAATTATATAAATAGCATAATGCTTTCAGTGCTAAATTTACTTTTTTCGGTCGGATTTAGACTGTCGGGTGAACTAATAAATCTACTAATAAATCTGAAAAGAAAACTCCATTTTTACTACTGCAATTTTTGAATCTGTGAAACTTTTTATTTGAAATTCTTAACCGAATTTTGACTGCAAAGATAAGCATTATGAGTTATCTGACACTAAATATATAAAATATAAAATAAATGAACTTTCTGCGCAAGTAAAACTGAAAAACAATTATTCACGTAAATAAAGCACAAATCAGCATTAAGATGCAGACATATGTTTCGGGATTGCTTGGAATCCCTTTTTCAATGCAGTAGTGGAGCTTCTAGATGCAAAAACATCCAAATGAAGCAGGCACAACAAAAAAACACGGCTTATATAGCCTTAGATTTACCCAGGACCGGCCCTATCAATGTGCAAAGTGTGCAAAGTACAAGGGCGCCAGAATCTAGGGGGCGCCTCAGCGTCAAAGCAAACAAAAAAAAAACAATAATCCCTGTTTCACGCAATTAATTCATCAATTCTAGTTGTCTTAACATAGGCAGACCCAATGATAGTGACTCTTACCAGATACTCCATCTTTCAAGTGAAAGAACTTAGCGTCAAAATTCACTTGTGGCGTTGGTACTACACACTCTGTGGTGCTCGATAGAGATAGTTAGATGGTACCAACCCCTGTGAAACGCACTAGGTCTGCAATTACCAGAAGCCAACAGCAGCCCATTAGAAAGAAAAAAATAAGTTATTTGTTTCATGTATGTAATTATTAAAATTTTTAAATTTAATTGAAAATGAAGTAAAATTATACACAATTGAATTTATAGTATTTTAGTTTATATGATGAAAGAGGGCTAGGGGCGACTATTTTTATAAAGTCCAAGGGCGCCGAATACCGTCGGGCCGGCCCTGGATTTACCAACAAACCAATAAAGACATCGCGGAGGTAGAAGCTGTTGTAAGAAATGATCTCAACCTCTGCAACACAAGCACAATATACGAGTAGGAAATACTCAAAATATTCTAATTAGGAAATTTCTCTATGACGTACCCTCGTGGTCACCTTTATCACTACATGTGACAACAATATAACAATGGATAAATATTTTGCTGTCTATCAAATGGAGGACAAAAGGATTTAACAAACATCCACAATGTCTTCCGGCAATATTTTCAGCATTTATTGATGCCCCACTATCAATTGTGTTCATTGAATATGTAACAATTATTCCTCCTCTTCCTGGAAGCGATAGGGATCAATAAAAGCTTCAGCGGATGCTTTGTTTCCATAAGTAAATATACTTCCTGTAACATTCGATGTTCTTGAAGATTGGTTGCAGGTTTCGTAAAATCTCTTCAATATATCTGTATAATTGATTAATAGAAGTGTTTTGAGAGTGCTGAAGTTGAAAATGTTTACTCCATTTCGAAGCTTTGAAAATAATGGAAATAAATGGTAGCACTAATTTTGTTAATGTGTGTGAGAAAGAGCTGTTTTTGCGATTGCGATTTCTTAAACGTTCGGTTTTGCGATTGTGCTCTTTTTCTTTATTACTTTCTTGCTTTTATTCTGGAGGCATCAGGTTTGGAGCAGAAGCACGGAGCAATTAGATTTTGCTTGAAACTTGAGCGGAGCCGGAGCAAAAGAAGTTGATGTGCTCCCCCCCCCCCCCCCTGCTGTATTTTTTCCTTTAACTTAAACTCCATGGGATGTGTACAAATAAAACAATAAAATATTAACAAAACATATCGAAAATGGCAAACTTAAAACGAACACGAGTGTCGAAGAATAAACTTATAAAAAGGGATAAAGGACAGAATGAAATGGACCATCAACTACGTGTGTGCGCTCCTTGTTACTAGTTACTATACACTACAGCTAGTATGCGGTTTCGGAGTAAATTATTTACATATGTTTAGATAGACTCGTGGGATAGATAAGGGGTAGAAAAAGGGCCGGGGGAAAAATTTCGGGGGTTTTGATTAACCGGGAATAGATAGAGGGTGTATTTCGTGTCTGTTACGAAAATAATGATTAAAAAAATAAATCTTCACAAGTACTTCTTATTGCGCATAGTTTCAGATTAGGTTTAATGGTATGTATCTAGTTTTACAAGATCTGTTCCCTCCATCCATCCTTTCTTTTTTCTTTTTTATTTAGTTTCTTTTAATATGATATTTTAAATACATAAGGAAGTCGTGTTAAATGAAATCAAATATCTTATGTGCTTGTTATTTAGTATAGTGCAGAGAAATAGCATCGAAGACTTAGACACACGCACATGAGCATTATCATGCGTTAACCATGTATGCGTTAAGCTGAATTGTAAAATTTCACTCCAACTCGCCTTTTTCTAAAATGCATGCGTCAAAATGAGTTGTTAAAATTTCATTCCACTTCTATTCACCTTTTTCTAAAATGCATGTGCGTTAAACTGAGTTGTAAAATTTTAATCCCTCTTCTATTCACATTTTCCTAACTTGTATGCGTTAAACTGAATTGTAAAATTTCACACCAAGTCACCTTTTTCTAAAATGCATGCGTCAAACTGAGTTGTTAAATTTCAGTCCACTTCTATTCACCTTTTTCTAAAATGTATACGTTAAACTGAATTGTAAAATTTTAATCCCTTTTCTATTCACCGTTTTCTAAAATGTATGCGTTAAACTGAGTTGTTAAATTTCATTCCACTTCTATTCACCCTTTTCTAAATTGTATGCATTAAACTGAATTGTAAATTTCGTCACTCCAATTCACCTTTTTCTAAAATGCACTCGTCAAACTGAGTTGTTAAATTTCATTCCACTCCTATTCACCTTTTTCTAAAATGTATGCGTCAAACTGAGTTGTTAAATTTCATTCCACTTCTATTTATCTTTTTCTAAAATGTATGCGTCAAACTGAGTTGTTAAATTTCAGTCCACTTCTAATGACCTTTTTCTAAAATGTAAAATTTTAATCCCTCTTCTATTCAACTTTTTCTAAAATGCATGCATTAAACTGAGTTGTAAAATTTTAATCCCTCTTCTATTCACATTTTCCTAAATTGTATGCGTTAAACTAAATTGTAAAATTTCACTCCAATTCACCTTTTCCCAAAATGCATGCGTCAAACTGAGTTGCTAAACTTCATTCCACTTCTATTCACCTTTTACTAAAATGTATGCCTCAACTGTGTTGTAAAACTCCATTCCATTTCTATTCACCTTTTTCTAAAATGTATCCTCACCAGACCTCTTTCAGTTATTAAAACACCACGATAACATTGTACCAACTCATTAATCCAGTAACAAAAAGTGTTATCGCCAGACAACGATTTACATCCGAACCGGTCAAGCATGAAATCCCCGGCATGCGTTATAATACTCACCAGAAGGGGAAAATAATCTAACAAGACAAAAAAGCCCAAAAACTCTTCACTTTCTCCGGGTTCAAAAGTTCAATTCTTCCTCGAGCGTCCGGCTTCCGTGGCTTTCTTTCGTTTTCTTGCTTCTCATTACTAGAAGTTGTTGCTTTTGGTGCTTACCGTTTGGCTACCTGATCGCAAACTAGCTGCCGAGGTGAGCCAGGGGTAAGCGGATGCCAGTTGTGAGCAAGGAATGCTAATGAGCCGTGTTCAATGATGCATTTTAATGAAGGGTTTCCCCTCCGCTCGGCTGGATTGTCGGAGATCTCATTTCGTGTTTCGTTTAATCACTCCGTTGATGCTTCATTTAAAAGTCAAGAATTAGCGAAATGTCAATAGATTGGGGGTTAGCTTAGGTAAATGAAGATTACGTTGCAGATCGAGGAAATCTGCGACCTGCGCGCTCGGTAGTAGTAATGTGGTACACTGAAAAAAAAAAATCTCTTGAAAATAACGGAAAAAGTACGGCAGCAGAGTTGCTGGAAATATTCCGTTTCTGATAATATTTTCCCGAGATTTGATAGAAGTTCCATTTCTTTTTTCTCCGTTAATACAAATCAGGTTGTGAAAATACAGCAAACGTAAAACGGAAAAGTTCCGTTTTCGTATTTTCTGGACGTGATATTTCCGTTTTTGGAAGGAAAAACCATGTATTGAAGCACTACGGAAATCTTCCGTTAAAATCAGTCGGAAAACACTGAAAATTCAGGTTTTTGTAAACCATACTGTTGCCATAAACCATAATATTTTTTAAACCATACTGTTGAAAATTCAGGTTTTTTTTAAACCATACTGTTTTAAAACATACTGTTGCAAGTTCATCGGACTTTAAACATATGGCGAACTTATCGAACATACAGAGCAAATTATTTACAAGTTATTTACAATATGTACAGATTTAAGGCCCATAAATATGACTCTCAAAATTTACACATCACTCGCCAAAATCTAAAACGAAACTGAACCTTTTAACTTCTCACTAGGGTTCGTGATTTTTTTATATATTTTTTTTTCAATAAAAAAAGATTGGATTTTTAAAATTTAAATCGAATTTTTTTATTCAGTTTTTTTTTATTTTTTCCTAAAAACCTTTAATATTTTGGATATTTATTATGTTACATTCATAGAAACAATATGCAAAAACACACTTTAAGCTATTTTAACAGCAATAAATATTTTTTAATAATAATAATGATAAACAAATTTTAATAAAAATGCATGACTCAAATGAAATTTAACCCTGCCAGGAATAATAATACACTATAAGTGCAGAGAAAATGAACAACTTTAATCTGAATTAGTTTGCTGTTGAAAGCTGGAAAAAATAACAATTGTGTGTACTTCATTTTTACATCTAGTGTACTTTAATCAGTTATCGATTTTATAAATGAAAAAGCCCGAAATATTTTTACCCATTTAGTAAAATCATATGCTCGCACTATTACTAAAAACTGAAACTTTTTGTTTCAATCAAATATCTTTATTGAAAACTTCTACGATAAATAATATTTTAGTTGGAAAAAAAAAACCTTTAGCTATTAAGGGGCATGGATGAACCTTAAGGATACATATTCTAAATTCTAACACTTGTTGTTAACAATCATTCTAATTTATTGTGTGGAATTTATTAAATTGATCTAAAATACAATTTTAAGATAAAAAAACACAGAATGGTTCTCAATTATTATGAATTCTAATCTGAATGATTGAATGAATTATGCTTTGCTGTTAAGATGCTTGAAGAATAAGAGTAATATCGTGAAATTAAAAAAATAGTAATTATTTCTAAACTTGTGGAATATGTTATGCACACAGACAGATGGACCTACGAAGTTTTGTTTGAAACAGTGGTTGTAATTGCAACATATTTCATTTTTAAAACACTGTCTAACATTGCAAAATCAATGATTTTTTGAAAAAAAATCACTTGATTTAAATCAATGATTTTTTTTTATAAATCGCTTGATTTAAATCGCGATTTAAATCATGATTTAAATCAAGCTGATTTAAATCAACGAGCCCTGCTTCTCACCAGCATTTCTTAAATAACATCTCGGATCAAGTGACATGAACATTCCAGAATTTTTTAGCGAAAACTACGATTATCTATCATGATTGAAAAGTCGCCAAGTTTGGCGAGAAACAACATATATACCCCAAATTTCGTATCAGTACTAAGAGAATATATTACATATACTTCAAATGTTTTGTGCGCGCTTTGTACCACCAATTGAACTTTTTCGTCCTATTCATCTTCGAAAATAAAAAAGAAGAAAAATTCGACCATTCATATAATGCTGCCTTCTCGTTCAATACTAATAAATGCTAAAACTGCTGTTTTGGATAACCGCACTTTAACATTGATTTTCTGCGCTGTCATTCAGAAAATGTGAGAAGGAAAATAAAGTTTAGGCATCTTACTTGTCCCACGCTGTAGCTTATTCTATATTTTCATATATTAACTTTACTTTAAAATAGTAGTTACCTATTTTTTTCCTATTAATATCAAATATCATTAGAGTAATTTAACTCGAATGAATTACAATGAATTATCCTGTACAACTTTAAAATTAAAGTATACTAAGTTAAGATAAATATCTTATTAGTTATGCAAGTAACTTATTTGATGGTAATGATTTCCTAAAAATGAATACCTTTTAAAAGAAGAAACCTATTTAAAGAATGAAAGTGCACATAGTACTTTTCCCATATGGTTCTCTTACAAAGAGGTTCAGGCAAATTTTATATTCATGTATCATCCATCGAGACAACTACTGGTCTAACATTATAGCATAAACAATATCCTGGAGGAGTAATTTTAGTTTTTTTTATCTTTGCAAAAATAGATACACAAATAAAGCTAGTGATAATTAGGTGGTCAACTTACAAAGGGGTTTTTCAGAATACCCTCACCCACATTTGGCGGACATAAGTCGTCAATATAGACAGGTCGTCAATTGAGGTGGCCAAGTTACAAAGGGGTTTTTCAGAATACCCTCACCCACATTTGGCGGACATAAGTCGTCAATATAGACAGGTCGTCAATTGAGGTGGCCAAGTTACAAAGGGGTTTTTCAGAATACCCTCACCCACATTTGGCGGACATAAGTCGTCAATATAGACAGGTCGTCAATTGAGGTGGCCAAGTTACAAAGGGGTTTTTCAGAATACCCTCACCCACATTTGGCGGACATAAGTCGTCAATATAGACAGGTCGTCAATTGAGGTGGCCAAGTTACAAAGGGGTTTTTCAGAATACCCTCACCCACATTTGGCGGACATAAGTCGTCAACATAGACAGGTGGTCAACTTAGGTGGTCAAGTTACAAAGGTTTTCCTACATTATACAATATAGGACTAATTCTGTTCCTGACAAAAGTGGTCAACTTTGTCAGGTCATTTCATCACCTAGCCGAGTATTCGGCCTGGCCGAAACTGGGTAAGGTCAAATTCGGCCTGGCCGAACATTGATGGACTATCCGGCCGAATAGGTCTGCTGCAGTAGAAATGTAAAAAAATAAAGAAATCAGTAGATTTCAAAGATTTCAAATTGCATTATAATTATTGCAAAATAATACATTAGTATATAGTTTTAATAAATGAAAATAATTTAGAGAAACAGTACTTCTTTTAAACCTTGTTTTAGGCTTGACTGAACAAAAACAGATTTTAAAGTTGTAATGCTGTATTTTGTATTTAGCATTTGCTCCTAAAAGCTGGCAATAGTTAATTATAATGGAGAATAGAATAAATTAGTTTTGTTATTATTAACAAAGTGGAAGTCCGCCTTTGTTTGGGTAGACTGATTTATTGTGAATATTGGATATGAAAGAAATGGTGAAAAGCCTAGAATATATCGTGAAAGCATATCGTAGCAAAAGTTATTGGGGTTTTTGAAAATAAAAATATGTTCCAGTTAAGTGTATTAAGTTTTAACAGATCTTTTAAAAATAGGTATGCAAAAACCCCCATAAAATAAAAATATTAACTTTTATAACTTTTAAAATATCTTCATAAAACAGCTTTGAGCAAAGGAATAGTTTACTTTCATTTGAGTTAAATAATTAGTAAAATAATGCTAATGCTTACTACCATAAAACCTGTCATTTCTATTCCTCTTGTGGGTGAAATTCTTAATTTTATTACATTCAAAACAATAGAAAAAATAGATTAATTTTATATAGTTTTAACTTCTTAACAAACAGAATTAAATCATACATCATAGATTGTGCGTAATTGGTGTTTGACTTTGTGAATAATTTTAAATTTGACAAATCTTTGTATTACAATGAGTTTCTAGAAATGTTAACATTCTTCCGCCAAATATTCTGTATTCGTTCTAAAGCATTGGCGGAATATTTGGCTTCGGCTTATCCGGCCTATAAGAAATGGCCGAATATTTGGTATTCGGCCAAATCACTATTCGTTACATCCCTAATAAATATATATATATATATATATGCAATACATAAGAATCTGTTTCTTTTTGTTTTTCGTCCAATAGTAACAACAGTAGTACAAACCTTTCCGAAGTGAAATGAAAACAAATCTAAAAGTATAATGTGCCTCAGTCTCAAAATTAAATATTTCTTATGGACAAATATTATTAAATATTACCTACTTTCGTCAATTTTACTCATAATGCAATATTTCGAATTTTATGTCGTACTTTGCGCACAAAAGTAGCACCAATTTTTGTGAGTTATCTCTTATCTTTTGTGAGGTATTGCTCCAAAATGGATGTTTTCCCCCAACTCCGGTTCCGTTGTTTTTCAGTTCAATAACACTCCTACATCGCTTTTATTAAATTCCATCTTCACAACGTTCTCTTAGTCCCTACTTTCCCTTTTCGCATTCTTCTCTTTCATTGCTTTAGTTCATTTTATTCCCGACATTCCCTTAGATTACTTTTCTTAAGTTTCTATTTCGGAACGTTTTATTCTAGTGATCTTTAAGTTTTCTAAATCACAGACTTCAATTTGGTCTCGTAAACTTTTTCGGAAATTGTTATCTTGGTAATAAAGCAAAGTGTATCAGCTTAAGTACACAGGAGGGAATGCTATAATGTCTTTGATTCTTCCCTATCTTTTAATGCACTTTTTTCCCTCCTTTCTTTCAATAGCAACGTTCAGCTCCTTAAGCCGGTTCTGTTTTCGTTGGGCTTGATTAAAATTTTGAGTTTCGTTTGAAATCAAAAACAGTAGGAAATTGCCATAGAGCTCTTAAAGAAGAAATTTTAATTTATATTGCCATGGTAAAACATTTGCTCTCTTTGATGTTGAGTTAAATGGATTTGTATTAGAAAGAGAAGGTTTGAAGTTGAAATATCATTTTTTTCCTTTGACGGTTTTACAGAGACCGTTCTTTTATTAAAACTCAATTTCCCTCTTCATACTCTTGAAAAACAAGTTTAAAGCTATAAACGTTATTTATGCCGTTCTATGATAGATATATTTTAAAATTTGAATACATTTTAAATCCTTTTTTTTTTTTGTGTGTGTGTGAGTGTCAAGAAACATGTTACTGTGAAGCAAAAAAATAGAGTATAATATAGTTAATGTGAAGCAATTAGTATTAGAGATGCACCGATTCATCGGTAATCGGCCAAATTCGGTCGCGACCAATAATGGCCGATTTAAAGTTTAATGATTACTGGATACAATATGTTTTAATTTCAATTACTTTTGGTATGTCAAGAATTGGAAACTATGCTAAATATATCTCTTCTCTATCTCTACTAATAATAAAGCAGCAAGTATGTGTGTGTGTGTGTGTCTGTCTGTGTCCGGCGTAGGGCCCAGACCGTCGAGCGGATTTTCATGAAATTTGCCACGAAATTAGTTTGGAATATGGGGTTGTGCACCACGGAGAGTTTTTCCTAAAATTCGAATTTGTTCTTCTTTTATTCCAATTTATAGCCGAAGGTTTCATAAACTAGTCATTTTCTATAGGAAGGAATTATCAGATCGCTTTGAGCTTGATACCGTTGAAAAGCGCGTAAAAAACTACCCCGGAAGGAGTTTCGTTCTGTGTGCGAAAATTCGAAGCCTCTAAATTACCTAGAAAAGAAGTTACAAGCATTTTTCTATGAAGTTCGAAATTATTTTTTCACGGTACTTAGCTTTAATTTTAGTTGTTACCATGCCGACTGACTATTAATCCTTTCTTCTTTTAACGAATTTGCGGTTTTTAGCATTTTGAGGAGCAGCCGATTTTTAATTTATTTATTTCTTTTTTTGGATTTTGATTATTATTTTTTAAGCGAATTGAAATTTATTTCCTGCGGCTCACAGGCGGTTGATAGTTTTATTTTGATTTCCTTATTTTGACATGTATTTTACGGTACCATTTTCCATACAGCACAGAGGTTTTTAAAAGAAATGTATTCTTTAAAGCGATTTTTGTTATTCCAGCTTATTATTACTATTTATACTTTCATTTATTTATGTGCTAATTCACAGGCGAAAAAAAAAAATGTGTTATTTGCTTATTTGAGCTCGGATGAAAGGTTTATTCCGCTTTCAAAGCTTTGCTTGCTGTTGTTTGTTTCTGCAAGCTACATAATTTCGTCTTTCTGCTTTAAGCCGGGTCCAGACGCTACGTTTTGCACAACTTTTTGTCTCCGCAGTTCCACACGTTGCAGATAAAACGTTGCGTATAGATTGGAAAAGTGCGCAGTTTTCAGTCCGGTGCGAAGACTGTACAGTTGTAACGATAACTGAGCTAGAAAGCATATATGTCTTTCAAAAGTGCAAACAAATCGGCACCCTTTTCCAATTCATTTTGTTTCTCAGTTTCAACTCGTCAGGCGACAATGGCCGACTTTCGGCAATGTTCTCGGGAGTTTCTCACAAAATTTATTGCATTATGCGAAAGTTTCCCATGCATTTGGTGTGTCAAATCCAAGGAGTATAGTGACATGGATAAAAAGGAGGACGCTTATGAGAGTTTGGTGGGAAAATTCAAAGAAATTGATGCAACCGCAAACAGAGAAACAGTTGTAAATAATTAATCCTTTGAGAAGTGTTTACCGTAAAGAATTGGCAAAAGGTAATGAATCGATTCGATCTGGCGCTGGATAAGAAATCTAAAAGCCATCTCTCTGGTATTTTAATTTGTTACATTTCCTAAATGATCAGGAGACATCAAGACAGTATAGGAATACCATGGATGAAAATAAAGAGATTGCAGTTGTCGAACCACCAGAACAGGCAACAAAAAATATTTATTTTATGTAATCATTTGACCACTTTGAACGCCGGGTACTTCTGAGACGTTCAAGTCTTTTTTTTAGCATGACACCATGCCAAAATTGACCAGAGTAGTACCTCCTTCATGACGACATCGCACAAAACTGAGGGAAATATACAGATATCTCTGCACCATGTAGACGCATAAAAAAACAGTAACGTTTTCATTCAGTATTAAGACTGCGTGGACAAAAGGTTGTACAAAACGTAGCGTCTGGACCCGGCTTTAATGTCAATAAATAATCGATAAAAATTAATTATACTAAAAATTTATTAATTAAAACTCTTATAATTTATTATACTCGTCCTTTTCGTGTGGGTACTTGAACTAAACAAACAAAATGCGTTTTCTTTCTCTTTTTTTTTTTGTTTTGTTTTGTTTCGTTTTTTTCTTTCCTTTTTCCTTTTTTATTGTGCGTGTTTTGTAAAAAAAAAAAAAAAGCTTAAATGTGTAGTATCTGGCTGATTGCCGTGGGCAGCTAATTTTTAATTATGTGGAATGCTATACATTTTAATAAAATAACATAGTTTACACCTAAAAAAGTTATCACTATATACACAATGGCAAACCGACTGGTCTTTTCATCTTTTTAACACGGGCATAGCTGTGCGGGTACCGCTAGTTTATTAATAAAATTAATACAATTTTCTACAATGTCAGGTGTCATGTAATATGAAACTGCGCAAAATACTGAGAATAAAATAGTAAAAATATTGTTACATTTAAACATAAATACAGTGGAGTTCGATTAATTGGAACACCGGATAATCGGAGCAGCCGCTTATTCGGACCAAAACATTTCGTATTACAATAAGCCTATTAATTTTCGCTTATTGTGACCAAAAATCCGTTTCATCGGACCAGGGATTAAAAGCGAATATAAAACAGATGCCGTAAGTTGCCCTCGTAGAACGGATTTAAAGCGGGTTAGCGAACACAAAAATTAATTTATCAAACAAAAATTACAAATCCTGTAAATTTAAATAAAACCCGACGATATTTACAGGGGAGATGTTTAACGAAATTTTCACTAGATGGCGGTACAATTAAAGCGAAGGTCAAAGTTCGAGTGAATTTTCGAATTTACCCGTGTCAGCACGTACAATAAAATTATAATTTTAATAAAGTTCTTTGATTGTAAAATAAGTAATGTATACTTTAAAGGAATTTTTAATAGCTGTCGGTGTGCTTTTAAAATTAAATATACAGTAAAAGCTATAAAGTTGACCACCTGTCTAAGTTGACCGCTTTCGTCAGGAACGGAATTCGCCCTATATTATATAATGTAGGGAAACCTTTGAAACATGACCACCAAATTTGACCACGTGTCTATATTGACCACTTATGTACGCCAAATTTGGGTGGGAGCATTATAATGAACCTTTTGTAAGTGGACCACCTAATTATTACTATATTTATTCGGATATCTATTTTTACAAAAATAACAAAATACTAAAATAACTTCTCCAGGATATTTTTGATATTATAATGTTAGACCAGAACATGTCTCGATCGATGAAACATCAATATCAAATTTGCCTAAACCTCTCTGTAAGTTAACCGTATGGAAAAACTACTATGAGCAGTCTTTTATTCTTTAAGTAAGTTTCATCGAATGGATCTAGCCATTTTGAAAAATTATGTATTTTTAGAAAATCTTTACCATCAAATAAGTAACTTAAATAATTAATGAGATATTTATCTTCACCTTAACAAAGTAATTTTAAAGTTGTGTAGCACATATTGTAAGTCATTGAGGTTAAATTTATTCCTCTAATGATATTTTAGATAATTGTGAAAAAAATAGCTAATTGCTAATTTTAAAGTAATGGTAATACATGACGTTATATTTTAATTAGTTACAAATGAATAAAAGCATAGTAATGACAAAAACATCTCCATCCTCTATAAATTGACCACCTGTCTAAGCTGACCACTAAAGTGCTGCACCGCAAGTGGTCAGCTTACACACGTTTCACTGTATGATGTCTAGTACGTCCGGTCTTGTTCCATATTCGCGTAATTTTACCGCCGGCTAATAGGACCAAAATGATCGTGTCCCGATGTGGTCCGGTCCGATTAACCGGAATCGACTGTATATATATGGTATTGCGTAACTGACAGCTGTTTCGAAATTTTGCTATCTAAGAGGGTTAAATGTCATAGGACTTGATCTTTGATTACGTTACGCTTTTTAGTCTCTAATATTATGAAAATATAATAACCGCCTTCAAAGTCACATTTCTTTTTGTGTAAATTAATGCCTTACTTCCTTCTGGAGATTTTTTCCCCCAGAGGAAATATGAAAGAAAAAAATGGAACACGGATGAAAAATAATATTCAATGTTATATTTGTTGCAGAATTGCTGCAAGACCTTGACACGAAAGGGGAGAAAAAGAAGAGAAACACGAGAAAGGTATTGAAGGAAAATCCCTCTTTCTCGTATCATTTCCCAAGTTATTTAACCCTTTCCAACGCCAACAATAACCTTTCAGTAGCGTAATAGTGACCCGGAACAATAAGGATGACCTTCGCCGGACTGGTTCCGCTTCGCATTGTCCAACCTTGACACAATGGATTACGGGAGTTGGCCCCGGATTCAGAACTTTTGGGAAAACAAAGAGTTTTGAAAACAAAGTCCAGCTATAGTAAGGGAAGACGTGGCTTCTGATTCAGAAGCAGTGCTTTAAATAAAAAAGGTCAGTAAGATTGATGACGGATCTCAAGGACTGCGTTAGAATTCTCCTCATTAACAAATTTGCAAAATGCTCATAACAGGCCATGCTCTTAAAAAGGCACATCGTTGCAGGCCTCTAGAGCTATATAAAGTTGAAATTTGTAATTAAAATTCAAAAATACTAAAAATGTAACTACTACTTGCTGTCACATATTGCGTTTGAAATGATTGCATTTGATTTAAAAATGTGGGTACTATTTCGTGTATTTTCGAATAGTTGCGTGTGATGTACTAAATCAGCGTTTCTCAAACTTTCAGTATTCGCGGCCCAATTTTCTATCATAATTTTCATCGCGCCCCCCCCCCCTTACCATAAAATGTATACAACAATAATCTATATGAGTGCTGATTCTGTTTTTCAATTATTTTTAACTAACTGGCAAAACAAGAGAAAAACAAGTAATTTTATTTATAAAATTAATTTAGTAATAAATCACTATTTGAATTTTGGGCAGGAGTAGAGGATGATTTTTCTGCACTAAAAACAAGGGCATTACGCATTCTATTAATATTTTCAACATCCTCAACAACTGTTGTGAAACTGGATTTTCTGCTGTGGCTTCTTTGAAGGCAAACTATAAATCTCGGCTAAATATAGAAACAACCGAGGGTGGCAATTTCTAATATTAAGCCTTCCTTCGAAAAACTTTGCTTTGAAAGATAGGCCTAAGGGAGTTACTAATAATTATTAAATTTGCTTTTAATTTAATATGCTTTGATTAAGAAAGTTTTAATTTAGTAATTTGTTTTACTTCAATAAGTTATTAAATATGTCGAAATGTATTTTATTTCTATGTGCATGTGGGCTTTCCTATCAGTCAGTTAATCAACTTTTTAAAATAATGTTTTCTCTTGGATATTCTCGCGCCCCCTTCTCGTGTGCTCGTGCCCCACAGGTTGAGAATCGCTGCACTAAATAAATAAATAAGTAATACAAAACGTAACATTACTATGGGTATATAAAAATAACATATGCTTGTGCGTACCATTAATTGGCGGAAATTTTCCCTGTTTTCAACCTTACGTTTAAATTACTGATAGTTCCCGCTGATTTATAAAATTACATTTGTTCTTAAGTACAGTGAATTTTTTTAAGCTGACCACTTGCGGTGCAGCCCTTTACTGATCAACTTGAACATTTGGTCAACTTATAAAAGGTGAGGCTGATTTTTTTTTTTTTTATATTAGCACTCGTACACAATGCATGCATTTCTCTTTAACTAATTAAAATATACTTTTAATTTTAGCTTCGCAAATTAACCTTACTTTAAAACAGTAATTATCATTTTATTTTTTACAGTAATTAGCTATTTTATTTCACAATTGCCTAAAATGCCATTAGAAGAACTAAAACTGAATGTCTTACAATGTATCGTACAACTTTAAATTGAAGTACTTAGCTAAGATAAAGATGATCATCTTATGAGTGGTTAAATACATAATTGTTCAAAATGTCTATCTCAGATAGAACAAAAAGGAAGAAATTTATTTAAAGGAAAAATAATGCTTACAGTAGTTTTCCCGTTGGTTAATTTAGAAAGAGGTTACAAGCTTTAAACTACTGTTTCATCCATGCAATGCAGACTGATATAACATTACACTGTTAGAAATTTCATCATGAAATTACGGTTAAATGACCGGCAGCAGTCTGTCCATCTAATTCACCGTTATATTTACGGTTTGGAACATTTTTCTATCTTTACGGGACCTAACCATTTCCAATTAACTTGGTTAAATAGCCGTAAATACAAAGGTTTTACGATTTTATAACCATTTAAAAACGGTTTCAAAACAAAATTTTCACCGTTTTCGAACCATTTCGAGGCGCAGAATCTTTGAGGCGAAGAAACCAACGAAAGCTTGCAGGACTCGAACCAACAATGCGTGGTGCACTAGTCTAGCTCTCTATCCACTCGGCCGCCGTCATCACGTAAAGCGGACGTTTATTTATCAATAAATCTTCTTTTCCAACAGACAAACAGCCTTAAAATTGAGATTTCAGTTTTTGATTGGATCCAAATTTATTTTTAGTCTAAATTGACTGTATATTGACGAAAATCATTTTATTTGCTGCAAAAATTAAAATACAAACAAGCTTCAAACAAGCTTCAGCAGCTCAAATGATGGGTTCGCTCATTCGCAAACAGTTAGGGAATCCGATGTCTCCAATTTTTGATTTACGTGTGTATGTGTTTCTATTTAATATCCACTACTTAAGCCACATTTTTTTTCTTCTTTTTTATATACACATGCAGATTTTAACTGATAAATCTTTATTTATATTTTACCAACAACGTACGACGGTAAGATTCCACAACCAGGATGGACGCCCGAATACGGTTAGTTAAACCTTCTTTAGGATAAACAGAGAATAAACGATTTCTTTCACAATCAGCGGTTTGGTACCATATTTTTAATGGTTATTCAACTGTTGTAATTAAATATGGTAAAATAACAATCAAATAAATGGTTATTTTACTATTTTCCTACGGAAATTTCTAACAGTGTAGGGCTATAGTTTTGTTCCTGTCAAAAGCGGTCAACTTAGACAGGTGGTCAACTTTACAGGATTTACTGTATTTGATTTCATTAAGCGACTGATTTTGAAAAGAGGCGTTACGTTTAAAAGACGTTGCATGTTTTTCATGCTAGGTTTACTTCCACAAATAAAAGTGGGAACAGAAATCAGAGGCACTAGCTATATTACATTATACGTTTAATTCATTTCTTTAACCCATAGTTACATTATACGTTTAATTCATTTATTTAACCCATAGTTACATTATACGTTTAATTCATTTATTTTACCCATAGTTACATTGTACGTTTAATTCATTTATTTAACCCACAGTTACATTATACGTTTAATTCATTTATTTTACCCATAGTTACATTGTACGTTTAATTCATTTATTTTACCCATAGTTACATTGTACGTTTAATTCATTTATTTAACCCATAGTTACATTATACGCTTAATTCATTTATTTTACCCATAGTTACATTGTACGTTTAATTCATTTATTTAACCCACAGTTACATTTACGTTAATTCATTTATTTAACCCATAGTTACATTATACCTTAATTCATTTATTTTACCCATAGTTACATTGTACGTTTAATTCATTTATTTTACCCATAGTTACATTGTACGTTTAATTCATTTATTTTACCCATGCACGTTTAATTCATTTATTTTACCCATAGTTACATTGTACGTTTAATTCATTTATTTTACCCATAGTTTCATATTACATGCAATATATTTTTTTCAATACTGACTTATTGCGGTTTGTTTCAGTGAATCAGTTACATGTTCTGTAACTGATTCACTTTGTTCTGTAACTTTCATTTGTTACTGTTTTTAAAAAAATGCGTAAAATTTACCGTATTTCCCTTGATCTCCACATTTTTGGTCCTATACTAATCATTTCACGATTTCTTCTGTTTCTTCCACACATTCTTTATAAAACATCAAAGTATGTTCAAAAAGCTCTCGATAATATGATCCACTCTCAAGTGATTTGAAAATTTGATCAGTCTGGAAACTTTTTGATCAAGTAAATGTTGCAGAAATAAAGGGCGAGGCATATTGTCCGAAAATAAAATGGTGTTAATCATTGTAAATCATACATGTTTTTGGTATGAAATAATGGATTTATTTCTTGCGGTCAATGGATTAAAGTGTCGCGCAGTGGACATGTCGGTAGAAGCACGGTTCCCGCTGATAACCGAAAGTGAAGCAACATCGACTGAGGTCAGTGTTTGGGAGGGTAACAACCTCTCGCGGCTGGTTCCTGTGGGGCCTTGTGCGCTAAAGGGAGCTGGTGCACGGTAACTAGGTAGTGGCTCCAATGTCCTTCAAGTGAAACGATACCTCTGGGGGTGCCAACCCCAGGTGACGGTCTCTCATCTGGCTGCTGGTTCAAAAATGAAGATACCTTTCAAAGGGGCGGAAATCGGACTCCTGCCTTTTAGGGCCCCGTTAGACTCAGGAGCAGCGTACCCATTCTTCATTGCAACGCGCAAGGACGACGACGACGAGGAGGAGGAGAAGAAGGACGACGACGAGGAGGACGAGGACGACAACAACAACAATAGATTAAAGTAAATGAAACTTTGATTTTTAAAAGTGGTGGTACTGGTTTTATTAGACGGTGATTTAAGAATGGTTTCATATTGATGAGAATGCTTTCCTTTAAATTTGATTTTAATGAACGGCTGATTTTATTTAGCAGTGATTTTATTAGCTTCGGAAAATACCGTCATTCGTGCAGCGTTGTTCCGTTCGACCACGAGGCTGTGACACTTAGACGCATCTGCGCATGGCAGAAAAGAACGGATCCATTCCAGTTTTAAGGAAGTTCCTTTCGCAGGGTTTTTTTCTTAGCATGCGAATCAGAATGTTTGCTCCTGTTTGCTGAAGGCCACCAAATCTTTAAACTGGCACATAGCAACAGTTCAGAAGAAATCAAGTATGAAAAACGAACTGGAACGAGAACACAAATGGCACATTCCTTATACCAGCAGTTTCTCCCTTGAACCTGAAGGAATTTTTCTTGGTACTCTTTTATTTACGGTAGAACTGGAGTCGATCAATTTTAAATTTTATTTATTTGTAATGCCTGCCCGTAAAAAGAAGAAAACGCTAGTGGCAAAGTAGCATTTATAATAATTTAGCCCACCTCCAATTTTTCTATATCGGTTTATCATAGCCTGTATTATAAACAAGAAGTTCCGTCTAGAACTATACTAGCCTACTTTCCCGTATACACCCAAATTTATAATATAGCTATCACTTTCTCTCTCTTTCACATTTAGCTTTAGTTCTTAATTACTTCAAATATACTTTTTTCAACGGATAATACATATTCATTCACTCAGTCATTCATTCTTTCATTTATTCAGTCATTCATTTACTCATTCATGTAGTTATCACTCGTTTATTTATTTTTTCATTCATTCACTCATTTAATTACTTTATCATGTATTCACTCATTTATTCATTCATTCGTTCTTTCACTCATTTATTTATTCATTCATTAATTCTTTCACTCTTTCATCGATTCAATCATTCATTCTTTCACTCATTCATTCATTTATTTAATTATTGAGAAATGCCCTTAAAAATCCCGATCAAAAATTTACAGGCTTGGAAAACAGGCTTGTTCAGTTTTTGTTGAACTTCGTATCAGCACATGTTCTACAGCGTAATATCTTTCTGATAAAGTTTGTTGCGAGCCAATCCGTCGTTTAGATCAGGATTTATATGGGATTGAAATTTCCCATATGCGCTAATGTTAATTTGGTACCGTTTCATTATCAAGGCGCAAATCTCGCCGACCAAAATTTTTGGCGACGGAACACACAAAAGGATAACAACGACGATATTCCGTTTACCGACAGACCGACAGACACACATTTTCCCTATCTCAAAACCCTACTTTCAAATTTTTTATTTTTCAATCTTTATTTAATTACTTCACTTTTTTTTTGACTTTTCTTTATTTTTAACGATATTTTTACGGTACATTAAGCCTTCTTTCATGCTTTTTTTATTTTATTTTTTTTACTTTTAAGGGAAAGTAGGTTAAAAAATAAATAAATAAACACAACTTAAAATATATTTTAATGATGCAAGCTATGAAGAACCAAAATATAAGTTGTTAGAGAACCAAAATAGCCTACTTTCGCACATGCCGCTTGTAACACTAGCCTCATTTCACTGCCTATTGGATTATAAAAATTCTATCAAATATAGTGTTTTAAAGTTCAAAACAATTTTTGAAAGGAAAAAAAGAGCCGTGCAAGCACACAAATATGTCTCTTATCTACACTCTCAGAAATAGAACTCTCACTTTTGACGATGCTTCAAGCGTGAAGAAAATTTCGTCATTTACAACGATTCTCTCCTCGCGGGATCACGTGACTTTAAAAAGTTACTACACAAAAGGCGCCAATTTGGCGACAGGTTAACTCGGAGCGTTTTTCACGAAGCCATTTCGTCAAACACGACGAAAGTTTCGCGAGATTTTAGCGTGTGTTTCTGAGAGTGTATCTTTCTTCTAGATTAAATTCATTCTCTTAAACTATTAGGAATTACGTACCCGTAAATTTCAACTATTCCCTTTCAGGATAAATTACTAATTTTAAGAAACTGATTTTTACTGAGATACAGAACGTAACAAAAAAGGAGGAAAATGGTTTCATTCTTGCGGCAAGTTTCAAATAATCAAAATATGCTTGGTTTTTAATTTACTTCTTAACCGATAAATCAAAAGCTGTGATGAACTAAAAGTAACAAAGGAACTTTGTGCACAAGTAAACTAAAAAATAATTGTACGTAATTAAAGCATTAATTTGCAGTTTGATGCTCATATGTGCTTTAGTTACGTGCAGTTTTTTACAGTACACTGGTGATGAACTAATTATACGAAGCCGAAGACAATTTCGTGCTCGTTATTGTTTCCGTAACTTCTTTACAAAAATAAGCATACATCAAGCCCGTAAATTTATTTGAAACGAGAGCGGAAGCAGAGCAAATATATATATATATATATATATGTTCACTGCTCCGATTTTCTTCTCTCTTTTTTTAATTTTTACGATTTTTTATCTTATAAAAAAATAAAAAACATAACTAGTATAATCTATTAAGATGTTTCGGAGTACGGAACGGAGCCGAAGTGTTTAGAAATGGGAACGGAGCAACTGAAAAAGAGCTGCTGCATATCCCTGGAAATTAATGTACAGTAAAACCTGTAAAGTTGACCACCTGTCTAAGTTGACCACTTTTGTGTGGAGCGGAATGAGCCCTATATTAAATAGTTGAGAGAAACCTTTGTAACTTGACCACCCAAGTTGACCACCTGTCTATGTTGACCACTTATGTACGCCAAATTTGGATGGGAGTATTATAAAAAACCCTTTGTAAGTGAACCACCTGATTATTACTATATTTATTTGTTTATTTATTTTTGGAAAGATTAAAAAAAAAACTAAAATATGTTCTCCAGGATATTTTTTAGGCTATAATGTTAGACCAGTATTTGTCTGTATGGTTGAAACATCAGTATAAAGTTTGCCTAAAACTCTTTGTAAGTTAACCAAATGGGAAAACGACCATGAGCGCTCTTTTATTCTTTAAATAAGTTTCTTTAATCTGATGTAGCCATTTTTAAAAATATATATTTTTTAAAAAATTTTAGCATCATATAAGTAACTGACGTAATTAATATGGTATGTGTCTCAATTTCAACTAAGTACTTTACTTTTGAAGTTGTATAGGAAGCATTGTAAGTCATTCGGGTTAAATTTCTTTTATGATATTTTAGATAATTGTGAAAAAGAAAAACTAATCCCAATTTATTGTGACGTCATTACATGAAGCTATATTTTAATTAGTTATAAATGAATAAATGCGTAGTGTAAGAAATGACAAACAAACAAAAAATCTCCACCCTCTATAAGTTGACCACCTGTCCAAGTTGACCACTAAAGTGCTGCACCGCGAGTGGTCAACTTACACAGATTCCACTGTATTCATAAAAATGGCATGTGCAGAACTTCTGATTTATTGGAAGGAAATTCATTCTCATTGCAAGCAATTTGTCACTAGCACCCAATTTTCGATTACTTTCAAAGAAATACAAGCGCTTCACTTTGTAAATTACTTATACTTCGACTCAAAAATTTAACCCAACCAATATGGCACTTAAACTCATACATGTTTAATTCACTTCACTTTCGCTTGGAAGCGATCTTCTTTTCTGCATCCGTAAACATTGAAAGCTTCGAATCCGGAACTAAGCGTCACTTTTACTCTTTTTTTCGTTCTAATCGCTTACCTTTTTTACTCTTCCCTTTCTACCGTACCCTTTTTAATGATGCATTCCAGTAACAATGGCCTCCGATCCTTCGGGTCGCGTCGTTAAAGGGCATGTATTTTTTTTATTACGTTTTCATTTTTTAAAGAGGGTTGTAAAGAGGCGAAACAGCAGGGAGTTGTGAGCTAAATTAAAAATACTCCGAAAAAGACTTTAAATAATTGCTGATAAGCAAACATTAGCGAAGCTTTATTTTATGTGTTTGTTCCCTTGATGTTTTTTTGCATAAAGATAGATTGAAAATGTTACTTAACCCTCCCGTCCTTAAATTATGAGATCATTATTTTTTTATTTACTGTTTAAAGTGTACAAAATACTGCCACAAATCAGATGCAAAAAAAAAAATCCTTCGTTTTTTACGAGTTTGCTATGACATTTATGATACTTTAGTGCTGTGTAAAGACGGACACATCGTCATTACATCGATGAAATAAGACAACTAGGTGATCTCCCGCAGAACATCTACCAGCTGTGAGTTCAGCAATCAAACTAAACATGAGACTGATTGCTCGATATAAACAAACTAATGTGTTGCCACTCCAAAGAATTGGAAATTAAGCATATTAAAATCGTAAAAACACTTTAAAATTCGAAAGGCGTAGAAAAAAATCATGAGAATGATCGCTCAATATAAACAAACTAAGGTGTTGCCACTCCACATAATCGGAAATTAAAAATTGAGTTATGAATGGAAATACTTTTTACGAAATAAAAATTAATTTGTTAAAGTCCTCGTAATTTATGATAATAACTACAAATATAATGTTACTTTTCTATGCCGATCATTAAACAAATTTTTAAATATCGTTTTACCATAGTTTGTTTTTTGCATGCTGTCAATATCGTATCGTACCACAAAATTTACTCGTAATCGGTCCACGTTAAGTGAAATATTTATATAAATAATAGTATTCTCTATTTATAAAGTCTGTTTTTTTCTTGGTTGTACATTATATTTTTTAAATGATTATTAAAGAGGGTATGGGTTAATTCTGTGGATAACGAAATTCAAAAGAAGCATCTAATTGATTGAATTACTATTAATTTTAATTGGTTAATGACAATTAAATTTTTATTATTTTAATGTGATATTTTTTACAGTTTTTTTAAGGCCCCGTACATGTTATATATGAATAAGAGGCGTCACTAAACAAAACAAGAAGATACATTTTACAGTTTTTAACCAAAATATCGGTATTTGAAGTAGGAGTATCATATGAGGGTCAGAGTGGCGAGAGGGTTAAAAAGCATGTGGTATTGAACACTTAAGTAGAGAGGTATTTAAGACTCCATTGAAAGACTACATTTTAAAACAAATATTGTATGTTTATTTTGTGCGTAAATGTATGTGAAATAAATTGAAAAGAAAAATATTTTGGAACGAATTAGTGACAACCGATCGAATTACCACTCATCAGACATACGGGAGTTCGATAAGTTTGCAAAAGATGACTATACGAGATTAACCATACCCTCTTGGGACTCTCGGTACCCAATCGCATACCTTTTAAAATAATGTTTATTCAGCAAGTGTTTGTGCAATTTGAAAGCTGAAACAATCAATTGTTTTTTAAATTAACAAGAGATCGTTTACTTAGTTTTAAACATGGAAATTGGAGATTAATTTTTATTATAACTAGTTATTAATTAAAATTATGAAAAAAAATCAGCTATTTTTTTTTGCAATAGTTTTTAAACCATAAAATTGTGTCAACATTGTTTGTGCTTGATTCTGAGGCACAGGAGGATACAATATTAAAAGCCAGGCAAGGTTCCGTAAAAAATGGAATGAAAGGAAAAAACTTGATCCAATATAGCACCTTTTAAGCAATTACGATTGAAATAGAGAATAATTTCTTTTCGCTTTGTATTTCTCCAAATTTTGTAAAATATAAAAATATCCACCGGAGAGCAGTATTACAATCGTTCCCCATCCCCTTCTCATATATGTACATGTATATAGCAAAGACTTACGTACACAGTAAAACTTGTAGATAAGATAAACTAATTGGTGCCATATGTTGATACATTTTTGAATTATTATTTTGTTTACTCTAACTAAAGGTAGATGACATCAGAAAATTAAAAAAAAATGGATTAACTAAAATTCCAAAAAAATTGTAATCACCAGTAGTTTATCAGCCCCTCATATACTATACGTTAGGTATATAAATAAAATTCATTTTTGTCTTCGAGTATGTTTGAAATAAGTAGATAATACTATAGAACGCACAGAAAAAAAATGCAGTTTGTATACAGAATTTCACCAGAAGTTAGTAACTTTAGCTGTTTTTATTTATTCTAATTATAGCTATTTTTATTTTTATCTTAAAATATATATATATATATATATATATATTGTGTGTGTGTGTAATTATTGTTCCAAATTTACTCCCGTTCCGTGCTGAGTACAACTCAACTTCTCTCTAATATTTGTAAAATTTCCTTTACCGATATTGTGACAGGGTTCGTTGATTTAAGTCAGCTTGATTTAAATCATAACTTAAATCCATTGATTTTTTAAAAAAAATCATTGATTTAAATCAAGTTATTTTTTTTAAATAATAAAAAAACATTCATTTTACAATGTTAGAAAGTGTTGTAAAAATCAATAATGTTGCAATTACAATCACCGTTTCAAATAAAACTTCCTAGGAGCATCTGTCTGTGTGCATTACATATTTCATAAGTTTAGAACTAATTACTATATTTTTTAATTTTACAATATTACTCTTATTCTTCAAGCATCTTAACAGCAAAGCATAATTCATTCAATCATTCAAATTAAAATTCATAATAATCATGAACCATTCTGTGTTTTTTATCTTAAAAATAGCATTTTAGATCAATTTAATAAATGCCACACAATAAATAATTCAGAATGATAGTGCTTAAAACAACAATTGTTAGAATTTGGGATATGTATCTTTAAAGTTTCATCCATGGCCTCTAATAGCTTAAGGTTTTTTCCTTCAAAAATATATGTTTATTATCATAGAAGTTTTCAATATAGATATTTGATTAAAACGAAACGTTTCAGTTTTTAGTAATGGTGTGAGCATATGATTTTACTAAATGGGTAAAAATATTTCAGGCTTTTTCATTTATAAAATAGAGAAATGATTAAAGCACACTCAATGTAAAAATTAAATACACACAATTGTTACTTTTTCTAATCTTTCAACAGTAAAATAATTCAGACTAAATTTGTTCATTTTCTCTGTACTTATCGTGTACTATTATTCCTGGTAGGGTTAAGTTTCATTTGAGTCAGGCATTTGTAGTGAAATTTGTTTATCGTTATTATTATTATTAAAAAAATATTTATTGCTGTGAAAATAGCTTCAAGTGTGTTTTTGCATATTGATTAATATGCCATATTGTTTCTATGAACGTAACATAATCAATATCCAAAATATGTAAGGTCTTTTTTAAAAAAATTAAAAAAATTTGATTTAAATAAAAAAAATCTGATTTTTTAAATTTTTTAAAAATATATATAAAAAACCACGAACTTTGCTCTGTAAAAGGGATAACGTTTGTAAAGAAATGATCAAAGAAATCTCGATCGAGGCAAACCAATTATTCCTAATTAATGTTTAGCGCAGACGATATTTTCGAATCGGTTTTACTGTTGCCTTTTATCCGATTGCTACTGCAATTTTTTGTATGCATTATTGTATTCCGCATATTTGCAAATGGTTATCCTGTGGAAATCATTGTTATAAGTAATAGTCGAACAACGCAGCAAGTACACAATAAATTATTAATTATCAATGGATCACCTTCGATTAACTTTGAGCTGGGCTAGAATTCTATGATTCGATAAAATCCAGAGTTCCATTCAGCAAATGGAGAATTTCTCCTTTTCCAAAAATATAAATTCGCGTGCCTAATATACGTGCCATTTATTTTGAGTTTGCATATTATTTACCTTTTTATGCCTTATGAATAAGAGTTATCATTCATTATTACTGAAAATGTTAACTTACTGAAAACTTAAAACTAAACTATCATTCACTATTACTGAAAATTTTAACTTACTGAGAACCTAAAACCAAACTATCATTCACTATTACTGAAAATTTTAACTTACTGAGAACTTAAAACTAAACTATCATTCACTATTACTGAAAACTTAAAACTAAATTCATAGCGGTTTAATACTCCACATTGCTTAATTTTGCAGCTTCGATAACAAAAAGAGAAGGAAGTAAAATCTCACTCACCCATTTCGGCATGTAAATCTCTTCCCCGTCTATTATGAAGCAATAACATGAGAAAAAGAGTCCCAGCCAGGTGAGATACAACACAACTTCACTCTGCGCGCTAAGCGGAGATGTGCCCCCTGAAGCAAGTTTCACCCAAATAAGCCCACTCCTGCGCGCTTTCATTGTTGTTTGGTTGTTGAAGTGCCCACGTGTGACCCGTGGGCAAGAAGTTCACAAAGCACCGCCTGCTTCATATGCCTCCCTCCCCCTCGTTGTGCGGTTGTCTTTCCCCGCTAATATCTCTTCCTTCCCCCCGCCCTAAGAGAATTTACCTCACTTGTGTGCATCGGTCGCTTTGCGCGGGGATTTTAAACCTGACGGAGGTTGCAGTGTAATTTTTTTCACTGAAGAAATAACAAGTCCAGTCAAAACTCATAACGAAAAAAATTAAACGGGGACACATGTCCGAATTAATGAAAATAATGAGGATAATGAGTGATAATTGTTACAATTCCATATTCTTTTCTTATAATATTGGCCTTTTCTTATACCGTATTATCGGTAAATAGCCCGCATCGTTGTATAGTCCGCAGGAAGAAAAATTCATATTAAAAAAAACAAGTTCGGTGTATAACCCGCATCGTTGTATAGCCCACACCCAAATCAAAAACAATTACATGAACAAATCACTCTGTAAGGTACACTGTTTATAAGGAAACAATTTTAAATTACAGCACACTTTTAACATCTGAAATTACACTGTAAAATGCTTACATTTTGCCACATTTTGTTTATACAGGGACCTCTGCTCTGGTCTTAATCTCCTATTGTGATTTAATTGGTGTATAATCAAAGGCTTGCATGGGGAAGTTAAGAGAGATGGGGGAAATTGAATCATCGTTTCGAAACCTATCACTTATTTCTTTCAATTTAACAGTCAATTTAATTTTCTTTTTTATAATACTTATTATATTTTAAATTCCATGTATTGCCCGCATCGTTATATTGCCCGCAGTTAGTAAAAAAAGGAGTTTTTTCGTAGATAACCCGCGGGCTATACACAGATAATTACGGTAATTTTGGAACAGCCTGTCCAGATCTATAATCAATGTATAAATTCTGGTTATATAAATACTGTATAAGTAATATATCTGGAAATCTTGGTTAATATAGAAAACGAACATTTATTTACGTAGATTTTAAGAGCACCTCACTTCTTAAGGGGACTTGGTACCTTTTGACATTTTTTTTTATTTAAGAACTTTTTCCAATTTTATTTGTATATTATGAAGTGCTATTGTTCAACAAAATGATTTTCACATGAAAAATCAAAATTCAACTAACAGAAATTTTAATTTTCTAAAAATAATTTAATGATTTCAAACTTTCTTCTTGTTGTTCATTTATTAAACTTTTTGCAACAAATGTTTTTTAAGTACTTATCGTAGTATGGTTTACAATTTTAGGGATGGGTTTTGCTATAAATTAATTAGTTTTTGAGAAATTTTTTAAAAAAGTTACATCAATGGTAGAACACAGAAAAAAAATGCGACTTTTGTTACCTTTTCATTTGTATTTTTCTTTTTTTACAAATGTGTAGCAAAATCCATCCCTAGTTTTATCAAGCACATCATATTGAACACACAAAAAAAAATTAAAGTTGCTGCATGAATATATGTGTTTTAGCATTTTAAGTACTACAATATTGCGAAAAAACACAAAGCGAGAAAACGCAGTTTAAAGAATACAAAACCCTACCAAACCATCAGAAACATTTGAATTTACTTACTTCTTAACTACATTTATGTTGATTGTCTAGCTTCGAAACTTCGCTCATATATACTAGGAAAGTCAAACCACATTTTAAGCAAAAAATTGAAAAATCGGTATTTTCCTTTTGTACATTTGAAAGGTGTTAAGTCCCCTTAACATAACTATTTCTTTCGCCACTCATTCAAATCTTTTTTTTTTTTCCCCACAAGACCTTCGATCTCGGTTTTTCGACATCGTTTCCACCAGAACATAAAATTTATAAAGAAATGAAATTCATATTCGACCAAAGGCAGCAATACTATCTTGCTAATATTATAATAAGGCAACAACAATAATATTGTTCGTTTTGTTTTTCTGTTTAGAAATTGAGATACCAGAAGCCATAAATTAACAATAAGAAGCTATTACTATTTTCGTTTAAAAAATATAACTCAACAGAAGTACTCTATTTTGCTACTTTTACAGTTAGAGTACCGTACTTAGCGTAAATAGCCACCGTTGTATAAGTCCGCATGAAGAAAAATTCATTCTAAAAAAATAAAGTTCGGTGTATAACCCGCACCCACAACACAAGCAATTAATTACATCAACAAATCACTCTGTAAGGTACACTGTTTATAAGGAAACAATTTTAAATTACAAAACACTTTCAACATTTAAAATAATTTTTCTAAAAATTATGTTATACCATATTGTGTTTATGCCTAGCTACCGGAAGCGTGGCTGCATCGACATTCGCCCTGGCCCTACCCTCCTATCGTGATTTAATTGCTGAGGAGGAAAAGGCCTTGATTGGTTATCTCTATCCCTGGGTCTTTCGTTTGTATATTACATTTTATTTAAGAGTAATATTTTTTCCCCTCCAATGAGGCTGCGGTATTGGTCCTCAACCATTGCAGACCTAGTGCGTTCCCCAGTAATTGGTACCATCCCTTTCAGCGGCACCACAACGAGTGTGGTACCTTCGCCGCATGAGAATTTTGACGTTTAGTTACCACTAGATGGCGGTACCTGAGCTCTTATTGATGCAATATGCACTAGGAATTTTAATTTAGCCGAGAGTATCCATACCAAACGAATACTCAAGGTATCTTTAACATGCCGCATAATCATACGACATGGACGCAGATGATTGGGCATACGAGACCTGCGTCTTACCACTACGCCACCCTGTCGGTAGAGTAATAAAAATACCCCTGAAGATTAGCTTCCTTTTTTTGGGAATCGCGTACACAACTCTCATAATGGTAGAACAGCATTCTGTAATTGTGAAGCTTCAAGAATAACTTCGGTGGAAGAGCTGACATTAATTGATACCAGGACATAGTATTGATACAACTTCGCTGATAAGGAAAGATCTCCCACAAAGTTTCCGGCGCAAGTCCCCGTTTTCATGAGCGTCCACGTGTCAGAACTTCGTGGTCGAAGAACTCTAGTAACATGAGGACATGTGGCAATTTAAATCAAATCGAACGGAAGGCACTGCACAACTCAACTTGAGAGTTAAAATATTTATTTGACTGTAAAGAAATTGAATATTTTTGTGATCTTGCCTGTCGAACCACTCAGGAGAATTTCCGACACTGTTAAGTCTCTAACGCAGTATTTCCCAAATTAGGGGTCGCGGCCCACTGGTGGGTCGCGAGCGAATATTAAGTGGGCCCTCTCCGCTGTACACATGAATTAATAAAATAGGAAGTCCGCGAATAAAAGTAACTAAAGTTGAAGTTGATGCTAAAACTTCAATGAAGAGAAATAAGAATCAAATACATCCTTCCCATTGAAATAACTTTGTAAAAAAACCTTGCAGGTGTAGGTATTTAAGTAATAAAAAATATATTTAAGTTGTGTTTTTTAATTCAAGTCTCTCATTCATATTGGTAACACTAATTTTTTTTAAATTTCAAATAAAACAAATAAGACAGCATTAAGTAGTTCCACAACTCGCCACTAGGGAATCTGAGCATTACCAATATTTGTGCCCTCCTTTCTAAAGGTGGGTCCCAAGATTGGAAATTTTTGTTAGATGGGTCGGAGCCCAATCAACTTTGGGAACCACTGCTCTAACGTATTTTTATTTTCATTATTTAAAGAATATTGACGAAAAAAATGTCTATAGATCAGAGGATAAAAGTAATTTTTGCCCAGTCAACTTTTGGAACCACTGCTCTAACGTATTTTTATTTTCATTATTTAAAGAATATTGACAAAAAAAATGTCTATAGATCAGACGATAAAAGTAGTTTTTCCCCAGTCAACTTCGGGAACCACTGCTCTAACGTATTTTTATTTTCAGTAATTAAGGAATATTGACAAAAAAATGTCTATAGATCAGACGATAAAAGTATTTTTGCCCAGTCAACTTTGCGAACCACTGCTCTAACATATTTTTATTTTCATTATTTAAAGAATATTGACAAAAAAAAGTCTATAGATCAGAGGATTAAAGTAGTTTTTGCCCAGTCAACTTTGGGAACCACTGCTCTAACGTATTTTTATTTTCATTATTTAAAGAATATTGACCAAAAAAAAGTCTATAGATCAGAGGATTAAAGTAGTTTTTGCCCAGTCAACTTTGGGAACCACTGCTCTAACGTATTTTTATTTTCATTATTTAAAGAATATTGACCAAAAAAATGTCTATAGATCAGACGATAAAAGTAGTTTTTGCCCAGTCAACTTTGGGAACCACTGCTCTAACGTATTTTTATTTTCATTATTTAAAGAATATTGACAAAAAAATGTCTATAGATCAGACGATAAAAGTAGTTTTTGTCCAGTCAACTTTGGGAACCACTGCTCTAACGTATTTTTATTTTCATTATTTAAAGAATATTGACAAAAAAAAAATGTCTATAGATCAGACGATAAAAGTAGTTTTTGCCCAGTCAACTTTGGGAACCACTGCTCTAACGTATATTTTTATTTTCATTATTTAAAGAATATTGACAAAAAAAAATGTGTATAGATCAGACGATAAAAGTAGTTTTTCATTGGACAGTATTCGTTAAGTATGGAAAATGTTCGCAAACAAGTAAAGAAGCAACATGCGTTATTGACACAACTTATAATTTCACTTCAAAAATAACTTATGGCGTATTGCTTTCAAGAGGAAAATTTAAATACACAAAATGTCAAAGCAACTCATTTCGAATAACAAAAGCGTTTGTTTTTCAAATAAAAATCAATCTTTTAAATTCATCATGCCTACATTTCAAACCATCAAGCCTGTCCTTCTTATATTTTTCCAAAACAAATATCCCGCACATCTTATATTTTTCTTGCCGCACAATGCCCAAAGTTCGGTTCTTTTTATCCTGTTTTTGATGTTTCCGATCGATAAGACACTAATTTGCCATGCTATTGAGAAAATGGCGTTTTTTTTTGTCGTCCTTTCGGAATAGTGACAAATTAAATTTACCGATTTCCAGTAAGAGAATGAAAGGTTTGATTATTCGAAGAATTTAAGGAATGATTTGGGTTTTAAATAAGAATGCTTCCACATCCGTAATCTGGAGCAAAAAGTAAAGCAAATAATTAACTTTGAAGAATTTAGATTAAATATTTTGTCCGAGTTCTTGGCTTCCGTTTTTCTCCAGACGGGAAGAAAGAATTAAAAGCTTACTGAATGTTATTTCGATTAGAATAAATTAAATTAATAGAATGGAATACCCGCCATTCAAAAACACAAAACAAATAAGGGAGGCTCGAGGTAGAATAATGTACTTCAAAGTGCTTCATTTAGAATGTGCATATATATATATATATATATATATATATAACAGAAATGTAGTAAAACATTTTTGAAAGGTTTACATAATTTTTTTTAAGGTTTGAGAATGAAACAAGGACTCGTCAGTGTTGGTTTGTCTCAAAGAATGAGCGATGCCGGGCACCGCACAACTCCCAAGAAAAAACACACTAGAGCCGACAGCAATATAGGCCAGAAAATCTTCAAAACAAGCATAAAAAAATAAAAATTGAAACACAAAATGTGGGGTTTCGTCCATGCCACAGTTAAGACTAAGTCCATGCCAAGACTAAAATAGGTGACACACCAACAGACCCGCTAATAAAATAATTGAAGTAAACCACTCTTGCCCAAAAAATTCGAGTAAAAATACAAAATTCGTATCCAACTGGTCGTGTCCAAGTCGTCGTCCATAAGGAGAAGTGTAAATCACGTCCGAGAAATACAAAACCATATTCCTGCAAAGTCGTCCAGCAAGTGCTGTTGCCAAACATCAGCTAAAAATCGCCACTTATAATATGCTTTAGAAAACTATTCTCATACGGGCAACAGTTAACTGGTTACAAAAAAGCGAATTGTTCGTCGAAGGAAATATTTGAAGAATAGTAATTTTAAAATGCAGGAGGAAAATCATTATTGAACATTCTTTTTTTAAGTAAAGCAATTTCGTCAACAAAGGCAGGCTTGGTTTTGCAAATACTTTTGATACTAATCGCTATGGAAATAATAATTCCAATGAGCACTTTTTTACTGAGGCAGGAATCAAAATATTGAAGGCTATTGACGGTGAAATTAAATTCACGGCTATATATATATATATATATATATATATATATATCATTGAAGAATGAGGAACTTAAACGTTAACAAGTGGGTATGTAAATATTTAACAAAAATTTAAAATTAACAATCAACAATTAAAATTAAAAATTCAAACGGCAAAATAACAACTGACAAGCCTGCCTCTTATCAGTGGAAGGGAGCACGAAGTATATGTACCCAAAATATTGGCATTTGCAGGTTTCTGAGAAATTCCAGCATAGCATGTTAAAAAACTTTTACGCGCTACAGAAACCTAAGAGTAATTTTATATATATATATATATGTCACTTCCCGTACCAGCAGTCGGGCTAAGTTTCATGACAGTACATAACAGCATTCATTTTGTTTCTTTCCTTTATTTTATACTCATCAGGTATTTAAAAGAATACTATTTACAATGATGAATGAGGTGAATATTTACAATTGAAGATAATATTTACAAAAGCGGTCCCCATAGAAAACATCTCGCAGGAGCACAATTTACTGTATGTTGTACTTTTAAGCATCAGCTCACCAAGTGACGCTTAGCTTTAGTTTTCCAGACCCTTCTTGGGGTCTCTTAGCCAAGCAGAACTCAGTTTTGGTTCACGTTTGAGAGTGGACCCGTAAAAAGGACCCAATAGGTTTTAGTTCAGGTTTGCAAAAAGTTACGTTAAAAGGTCCGAACAGTAGTTTGCTTTTACAAAGACAAAGAAAATAATAATAATAATGTATTTAATTTATTAGAAACCTCACATATATATATATACGAAATGACCGCTGTTCTGGATATTGCAAATATACAATTCTCCCAGTAACCGGAAATGCACATCAAATCAGAAAGTTATTTATCAGGTAAAACAGTACAGTTTAAGGAATAAATAATAAACATATAATAATTTGGGGAAAATATTTTTACCAATTAAAATCATCTAAGTTATAATAATTTATAAAATAAAAATATTATTTACTATATAATCAAATTGTTTGTAAAAAATATTATTTATATCCAACATAATCATTGTCAAAACAATAGTTTTTGACGATGAATGAAACGGGGAAAAAAAGCGCTGCCACTTTAATATATATAAAAATGGCAGACGATAAATAAATTAAAACAAAGAAAGAAGGTTTAAATTAAATTCGCGTTTACATTAATTTTTAACGGAGATTGCAAATCTAGCGATGCCTCACTCAAAATGCTAGAGAAACGTTTTAATTGTTAGTATATTTGACATGTGGTACAACAATGGCAACTGCATTACAGTAACGCAAGCAACCAATAAGCTATCGGCGACAAACAGACACTTAAGTCGCTTATATATAAGAAGATACTGAAAACGGAGGAAGGTATCTCGTCACAGAATGAATAGTGCATGTGTAAGGAAAATTAAAAAGTGAATAAAATATTCCGAATTTACGCATTAACTTCAAATAGGAAAACAAAGAGAAAAATTCCAAATTAACAGCAGAACAAACGTGCTATAGCTGAAATCCCTTCCCCCATATATATATATATATATATATATATATATATATATACAGGGTGTCCCAAAATGAACACATAAACTCTGCACAGCTAGATTCCTCGTTGGGAGTACATAAAAACTGCCCAAAAAACTTTCCTATACGATACATAGTTTACGTGAAAAATACGAAAAACAAAGTATGACGTCACTGCCGGTGCAAGAAAAAAACTGCATTGGACAGATCAACAACAGTATGTCTAGACGAAAATGTGTAAAGCGAACGTTTTAAACATTATCGTCTGGACAGATATGCAAATACTGTTGTTGATATGTCCAATACAGTGTTTTTTCTTGCACCGGCAGTGACGTCATACTTTGTTTTTCGTATTTTTCTCGTAAACTATGCATCGTATAGGAACGCTTCTTTGGGCAGTTTTGATGTACACCCAAAGAGGAATCTAGCTGTGCAGAGTTTATGCGGTCGTTTTGGGAAACCCTGTATATATATATATATATATATATATATATATATATATATATATAAAACGCACACACTCAAATGTTGCCAACCTGGGTGACACATTTGTCAAAATATTTTAATAAAATTCTATGTTTTGTGAACCTGTTTGTGTACAGACTATCTTTAAAAAAAATCTCTTATGCTGCTTGACATTATAATTATATGCGACACAAATATAAATCATTTCAGCTTATTTATTTATTTTTACTTTAGGTTAGAGTTTTATATGTTCTGACTACTCAGTAGAAATCTTGATCTTTTTGGATCATCATTTTTTATTGTTGACGTGAATGCTTGAGACTAAAAAAGTTGATGGTGGCCAGTGGCAAGCAAACCCCAAAAAGTTCGAAGCCAATTTGACACTGTTGTTCGCCACTTAGGACCATGTTTCGAACTAATCGCCCCTCCCCAACAGGGGCCTCATTTTGCATACTTTCTTTTTCAAAAAATTACGCAAAAGTCGTAGTAATCAAGGAGTTTAACAGCGGAAATTTGCAATTTTCGTACTCGTACTTGAGAAGGTCCATTGAGATTGCCATCGCGTTTTGTATAAAAAGTTCGTATTTGCGTTTGCGGCTTTAATTGATAGCCATTACTAATGGCCAAGTGATAGTTAAAAAACTGCAAGTCGCTAGTTTTGGCGACCTGCATGACATTTTGCGGTCTTCCAATAAAAATGTTTAGTCGCCAATGGCGAGTGGCGACCGCTAGTCTCGACCTTTAGTTGGTGTGCATCATAATATGAGGCCGTGCGTAACCTAGTGGTTAGGATGTCTGACTTCCAAGCGGAAGGTTGGATGTTCGATATTGGACCCACTGCAGACCCACCATGTGCACTTGGGGATACGTGCATGTGAAATCCGTGGACCCTGAAGTCCTGAGAGTAACGGAAGGTGGTGCTTACTGGTGTCATCCAAATAAATAATGAGCCAATTCGTACCGTTGTGGTGCTCATCTATAAACGGAAGGCTCTCCCTTACGGCCTTAAGGGGGCTTGGCACCTTTCAAATATAGAAAATGGCAGAAAATAACGATTTTTCAATTTTTTGCTTAAAATGTGGTTTGACTCTCCTAGTATATCTGAGCGAAGTTTTGAAGCGATACAGCCAATATAAATGTAGTTAAGAAGTAAGAGAACTCGAATATTTCTGATGTTTTAGTAGGGTTTTGTATTCTTTAAACTGCGTTTTCTCGGTTTGTGTGTTTTCGCCATATTGTAGTACTTAAAATGCTAAAACTTCTACATATATTCATGTAGCAACTTGAAATTTTTTGTGTGTGTTCGATATGATGTGTTTGATAAAATTACTGATGGAATTTGCTATATATTTTCAAAAAAAAATTTAAAAAGTGAAAATGTAACAAAAGTCAATTTTTTTTCTGTGTTCTACCATCGATGTAACTTTAAAAACTTTTCTCTCAAAAACTAATTAATTAATAGCAAAACCCATCCCTAAAATTGTAAACCATACTATAATAAGTACTTTAAAAAAATTTGGTGAAAAAAAGTCAAGAAATGAAAAAGAAGAAGGAAATTTAAAATTGTTAAATACTTTTTTTAAAAATTAAATTTTAAAATTTTCTGTTAGTTGAATTTTGGTTTTTCATGTGAAAATCATTTTGTTGAAAAATAGCACGTCATAACATACAAATGAAATAGGTAAAAGTTCTTGAATTAAAAAAAAATGTCAAAAGGTGCCAAGTCGCCTTAATTCCTGGTCGCTATGCAACGGGGAGCTTGGATACCCAAGTGGTAATAGAAACAACAACACTAAACACTATACACTTATTTTGTGTAGAAACTTCGTATATATATATATATTTATCCGATAGTGATATTAATCAATAATTATTAGTAATTTGAAGTGAATTATGATGTAACAGCGGAAAAAAGCAAAAACATAAAATAGTATCTACTTGCAAATATAAAAAGCAGGGATCTGGAGCGGAGGGAATAAAATTTTGCTCAAAGTGGAACGAAGCTGGAGAAAAAACGTTTTCTGTGCTCTACTTATCCGATTTTTTTTTTTTTTTAGTTTTTAAATTTTTTATCATACAAAAATATACAGTGAAACCCCGATTTTACGTTCCTCAAGGGACTGGGCAAGAAAAACGTAAAATACGGGAAATACATATTTTTGCATTCTATGAATGCAAAAATCTAATAGAGAAAAACTAAAGGTAGTAAAGATGACTCTTTCAAAAGGTATAATATCTATATTTTACTCAAAGAACATTATTATACATACCATTTTAAGATAATTTAGATGCGATTTCTGGCGTTTAGGCTGAAAATAATCCGTAATAGAGGATTGTTTTTTAGTCATTGAGTTCAAAGTGAATGCAGCATCTTCTAGGATTGAAATACGTTGCAAGTTTTTTTAATGGTCTTTATAAGAAAGAAAATCGGCTTTCACTATTTGTAAGCTCTTCATTGCAATAGTGAAAGAAGGGACGGGCTATGCTTCCGGTTGTTTTTGTTGATCTTCATCGGCTGACGAAAAGTACAGAAGGAAAAATATTGCTTATTTTAGAATATTTTTTTTTTTTCGCATTCCAGGGAAAACGTAAAATGCGGGAAATTTCTTGTATAACAAACTTACAATCCGGGTTAAATTAACATTATTAGTATACGGAAAATCAGGGACCTGATGAAAAAAACGTAAAATGCGGGAAAAACGTAGATTCGGGGGACGTAAAATCGGGGTTTCACTGTAATTTAAAACAAAGATATTCGGAGCACTGAGCGGAACCGGATTGGAGCACGAAGCGGAACTGAATCACAGCACGGAGCGGAACCAGATTCGTGGCGGAGCAAACAATTAGAAACCGGAGCGGAACAAGTCAAAAAGTGGCTGCTTCCCAGATCCCTGATAAAAGTGTCCTTTTCATGCGACTACTCCCAAACAAGTGAAAAAGTTATTATGAATAAAAGTTATTTAACTCGAAACATTTATCCCTATTTTCGGTAAAAAAAAAAAGGGGCGGGGGGCAGGAAATTATATAAATATCTTGAAAACTTTTAAAGTTATTCTGAAAGCGAAGATGAAGAATAAAGAAAGTGATAGGTAATCCTAGGAGAGAGGGAAAAAAGGGCAAAGTGATTGAAAGAAGAATTTTAGAAAGTGAGCTCTTTGTTTGAAAGACGAGATGTCATGCGTTATCGGTAGCTGCCAATCAGATGTCGAAGAATGAAGTCAGCTATAATAGCTGCTGACGTGGGAAGAGTGGGAAGATTTTATTACCCACTAAACTGAGCTGCGAAATTTTTTGCATTAATGCCATTTTCAGAAAACAGTATTGCGTTTTCTTCAGATTGAAGCAACGATTTCATTGATGTTTTACAGTAACGCTTTGAGCAAACTTTTTCAAGACAAATACACACACACCACACGCAGATTGTATAAATATACAGTAGAACATATAATATTTTTACTAGAGTGGGAGGGGGATTTATCTGATATTTAGGGGGTTACAACTTTAGGTATTTGAATTCTGCGCATTTTATGTATTATTTAAGTGTATCCATTTAAATTTTAATTATTTGGGACGATAATCAGCCTTGATTAATAAATAAAAAGAAAAAAAGAAAGCTAAAAATCAATGTGAAATTATGTCAGCTTAAAAAAATAAAACAACTTCTTGTAAAACAGCAGTATAACTACAAGCCTCAAACAATTTGATTTGACGTTTAAGTGAAACCTAATTTAATGCTGTAAACTAATAATCAACTAATTTAAGGCTGATAAGAAAATTAAATGCTGTAAACTAATAATTAACCAATTTAAGGCTGATAAGCTAATTTAACCCTACACTGCGCAATTTTTTTTTTCTTTGTAAAATATTTTTTTTTTTTTTTTTTTTTTGTGTTTGTTTGTGCTAGTTATAAGTGGGGAAAATACTAAGAAAATTCTTATTTAATTCGGAAAAGTAGAATTCGAGAAAAATTGACATGTTGTTTAAAAACAACACTGCGCATTTAGGGATAACAATAGTAATTTTTTTATGTAATCATTTTAACAAATGAAAACAAATCAATAATAAATAGGCATGCATTATAATCATAAAATAGCACAAAAATATGAAAAATTATAAAAATAATTTATTTTATTATTATTTATAAATTTATAAAATTTATTAAAGTAAAAATTTGCAGATGTAACTAATAATTATTAGTTACATGTGCAAATTTTTACTTTGATTACCAATAAAATTTAATAATTTCCCTAAAAGATTTAAACAAGAAACCTAACATCTGTAGGGGGTCTATGCGATCATGTTCGTTTCTTCTTTGGTTGAGCGTGAATTGATTTTAAACGAAATTCCTAAATAATAATTTAATCGACCACTTTAAGCTAATTTGTGAAATATTTAACAATGATTACAAAATAAAAGCTTAGTCAACGAAAAATGGAGGTGTTGTTTGAAAACAACAAGGCGCAGTATAGGGTTAATGCTGTAAACGTCCAGATATAGTAAAACAAGATCAACCCAGAAAAGAGGGAGGGAACCCTTAAGTTATTGCTTAAATGCTATTTGAATAACTAAATAAAACAATCAACTTTTAAAGAAATTTCGATACATAACGGAGTTAACATATTTTATGCGCTAAGAAACGTTATACTGTCTATATTTTTTTAGACAACCACAAAAAATAAATAAATAAATAAATAAATAAAGTACGTCACAAATGAATAATTTTCAACTTTACATTAACTGAACACTAAAAGTCGTGTTCAGTAACACCAAAAATGGTGGCAACTAAACACAAAATTTTTAGTGAGAAATGAATCATTTTAAAGGTTCACCAACTGAACACCAAAAATCGTGTTCAGTAACACAAAAATGGTGGCAACTAAACGCAAAATGTTTACAGTGAGAAATGAATCATTTTCAATGTTACACCAACTACACACCAAATATCGTGTTCAGTAACACCAAACTTGGGGGCAACTAAACGCAAAATTTTTACAGTGAGCAATGAATAATTTTCAATGTTACACCAACTGAACACCAAAAATCGTGTTCAGTAACACCAAAAATGGGGGCAACTAACCGCAAAATGTTTACAGTGAGAAATGAATAATTTTCAACGTTACACCAACTGAACACCAAAAATGGTGGCAACTAAACTCAAAATATTTTTACAGTGAGAAATGAATAATTTTCAACGTTACACCAACTGAACACCAAAAATGGTGGCAACTAAACTCAAAATATTTTACAGTGAGCAATGAATAATTTTCAATGTTATACCAACTGAACACCAAAAATCGTGTTCAGTAACACCAAAAATGTTGGCAAATAAACGCAAAAATTTTTACAGTGAGCAATGAATAATTTTCAATGTTACACCAACTGAACACCAAAAATCGTGTTCAGTAACACCAAAAATGGGGGCAACTAAACGCAAAATTTTACAGTGAGAAATGAATAATTTTCAACGTTACACCAACTGAACACCAAAAATGGTGGCAACTAAGCTCAAAATATTTTTTAGTGAGCAATGAATAATTTTCAATGTTACACCAACTGAACACCAAAAATCGTGTTCAGTAACACCAAAAATGGGGGCAACTAAAGGGAAATTTTTTTGTGCACAAATTGGGACCACGATAGATAACAATTAGCTGGATTAACTAGGGAAAAAATATATTAAAAGACGCGTTAAAAAAATTGATAAAAAGCGAATACCATAAAAACGATTAAAAATCATCCATTTATAACTAATGTTCTTCACACACGATTCCAAAAAATATTCTGGCGAAAAAATTGCCATCAATTTCCATTACGTGGCGAAACTGAAAGTAAAAGTAGCGCATGGAAATAAATGAATGTCAACAGAGGACCCCTTCAACAGACAATGAAATATAATACATCTGATATCAAGTGCATATTCACTGAAAGCCACAAGGAGAACGATAATAATCTTGTCCGACTCGGATAAATACAAATCATAAGCTTTTAGTTCATTAGGAATGGAGTTCTCTTTTATCCCCGCGCTCCATTGTCCATTGTCCATCAGCCCACACAAATGTTACTCCTCTGCGTTTAAAGAGGTCACTTTCAAAAGCCTGCACATTGGGAGAAAACAAGGTTGCAGAGAGGGAATTCAACAGTGGAAAATGGATACAGATTAAATGCTTCTGTGCATTATTATGTGCTGTTATAGCAGAAGAAAGCCGTATTTGACTTGGATAAATACAGTCATTTAAATCAGCGAGAGTAGCATGATTAACTGGAACAAGTCCATTAGCTTTGAAATCCCTTTTATATCATGAAATGTTCAGTGCATTGACGGTTCTTGCATTTTATTTGCTACTGTGGTAAAATAATAATTAATAATACAGTGATACATCCTTTATGGGACTCCTCCGTAAAAGAGACACTTTTCGGGTCCCAGTCCCTTAGAATAGGGACTGCAATGTATTTACCTCTGAATAACGGACACTATTTAATGGACATTCACAGGGAAAAATTGCCAAAATTCAAGTTATATAGATAGGAACAATTTACTGGAAGCTCAAGTTCTTTTTTTCTTTTCTAAAAATTAACTTCTGGAAGTTGGTATGAGTCCTATAATTAGCAAAAGAAAAGTGTATTTTAAAGTGCTTGCCAAAACCTCCTTTCCCTTTTTAGCCTACTTTCCCGTAAAAGTGAAAAATAATAATAATAAAGCATGAAAGAAGGCTTAATGTATCATGAAAATATCGTTAGAAATTAAGAAAAGTCAAAAATAAGTGAAGTAATTAAATAAAGATTGAAAAATAAAAAATTTGAAAGTAGGGTTTTGAGATGGGGAAAAAGTGTGTCTGTCGGTCTGTCTGTCTGTCGTTCTGCCCCCCCCCCCCCCTAATAACTTTTGAACGAATTGTCCGATTCGAAAAATTCTTTTTGCATTCGAAAGATCTCGGCGAGGACATCTGATTTCCATATTTTATTTTTTGATTTGAACCATTTTTTGTTCAATTTTGAACAGTTGAAAAAATTTTAACATTAGTGCCTATGGGTGAAAATGAAGCAAATTATGTAAACTCTGGGTACAAGACCTATGTTCCCATGAACAAGCTCACTGGAAGAAGTTCTTGGCGTGAAATATTGATTTGAACAATTTTTGTTCATTTTTGAATATTTCAAAAAAAATTAACATACCGCCTACGGGGAAATTTCAATCCTATATAATTCCTGATCAAACGGACCGATTTGCTTGGAAAAAACTTTATCGGAAAGCTCTTATGACGTAGAACATGTACAAATAGAAAGTTCATAGAGAACTAACGAGCCTATTTTCCTATGAAATTTTTTGATCGGGATTTTCAAGAATATTTTTTAATTAATGTATGATTAAATGAATAAGCAAAAGAATGAATGAATAAATGAGTGAATAAGTACATGAATGACTTAATAAATGAATGATTGAACGAATATGTATTAACCATTGAAAACGATATATTTGAAGCAATTAAGAACTAAAGCTAAACGAGAAAGACAGAGAGAGAGATAGCTAGATTATAAATTTGAATTCGCTGTATACGGGAAAGTAGGCTCGTATAGTTCTAGACGGAACTTCTTGTTTGTACTTTGAAATTGCATGTGTGCTCAGCATTGACAGACAGTACTAGGCTTCCAACAAGTTTTTATGCAAGTATCGGATAAAGTACATTAAACGTAATTTAAACTGTATTGCAAATTACGTACTTTAACCTCTTCAGACCCCAGCACTAAGCACAAAGAATTTTGACGCAATTTTTTGGTTCTCTGATTTAGAAAATGATTACAAAACAAAATAACAATTTTTTTTAATTTTAATTAATTATTAGTTTAAATAATAATTAGTTCTCAATTCCCATGTTTAAAACGAAGTAAACTATCTGTTGATTCATTTCAAAAGCAATTGGGCGTCTTGGCTTTCAAATTGCACAAACAGTAGTTAATAAACAGTATTTTAAAATGTACCCAATTGGGTACACTTGGAATGAAGAGCTTAAAACAAACCCATCGAACAGATTACTTCAAATACATTTCTGTTAGTTACAAAATTTTGCCAATGCGACAGTTTTGCTAAAACAATAGTTTTTCATTGAAAAAAACTTGAACTTTCAATAATTTCGACTTATATTTTGTATGCATGAAACATTTTCAGTATTTAGGCTTAAGTGGTAACACATATTTATTATTAAAAAGTTAAACTAAGTTAATACAGTATATGTGCATGCACGATTTCATAACCATCCGAGGAAGGGGCAGCTCTATTTAAGGGACAAAATTTTCAGTCCTCTTAGTGTCCCTTATTGCGAGGTTTTACTGTAATAATAATAATAATGCAGTCCATTCCGGTGAATCGGACCACATAGGTACGCGATCATTTTGGTCCTATTAACCGGCGGTCCGATTACGCGAATATTTACCAAGACCGGCTGTACTATACGTTACTATATGAAGGTTTAAAAAGCACACAACAGATATTAAAACTTCCATCAAAATATGCATTAATTAATTTATAATCAAAGAATTTATTAAAATTTTAATTTTATTTTATTGTGCATGCTGACTGCTCAGCCGAGTAGATTCGAAAATTCGCTTGAACTTTGATCTTCGCTTTAAATCGCAGTTGCCGTGTGAACAAACAAATCAATGCAGTTGTCATTTAACAAATGTAACAAATATACTAATAATTATCCAAACGTTCATCTAGCATATTGAGTGAGGCTTCGATGCATTTGCAATTTCCATTAAAAATTAATGTATGCGCGAATTTAATGCAAATTCCCCTTTTTTTTAAATTGATTTATTTATCGTCTGAGCTTTTTATATTTTTTTTTATTAGAGTGGCAGCGCTCTTTTTCCCAGTTTCGTTAAAACTTTTGTTTTCAAGAACATAATAAAATTTTCAATAAGTTCTTTCGACGATAAATGTATATTTTTCACAAACAATTTGATTATATAGTAAATAAATATATAGTAGTGTGGGGCAGTAAGCAAAGGGGCTTCCTCGCAGCCTGACCTGGGTCATTCAGTTTGAATTAGCAGACACCTTTGCACAGATCACTTTAATTACAATTTATAATGTCTAGAACAGCGGTCATTTCGTATGACTGCCGGGCGTACTAGTATACATATAAGCAACTCGGTTGTGTGCCTGTTTGTATATATGGGGGCTACACTACACCAAATGACAGATAGAAATTAAATTTGGCTCAAAATTTAATCATATTTTAAAAAGTCAACGCTTAAAGTCCCATTCAAAAGTTTGAATGAGGGTTTTCGTTTTTAAATTCCAATCAAAATTTGTTCGACACTAAAAATTGGAAAAAAAAAAAAAAACTCAGTCTCTAAACTTTTACGTCACTTTGAATCTGATAAAAAACCACGTCAGATAGAATATACTCGGAAATTCTTGAATAAATTGTGCGTGAGTTATTGCACATAATCTTATATTTGCTAACAAAGATTAAGCTAAGCATCATTGTTAAATGAAGAAGTTTTGGGACGAATGAATTTCGATAATTCAATGTTGTAAGAAATAAGCCCGTTTAAATTCAATTGTTAATTTTCTGCGACCATGTTTCATACTTTTAACATCTTTAGTTGGCCAATCTCTTGGAGGGGTGGGGGCATCATTTTGTAGGGACAATCATTTGTAGTCGCTGCTTTTTTTCTGTTACTGTGTTTCTTCAAAATCAACCTTATTCTTCTAAAATGAACACGAGTATTTCCACTATCTTTAAAAAAAAATCAACCAGGAACTGCCGATGTAAGAGCGATTGTTCGTCATGCTCGAATGATCGGATATCGAGTGATTCTGATGATAAAATGACCGGATATCAAATGATTCTGATAATCGAATGATCGGATATCGAGTGATTCCGATGATCGGATATCGAGTAATTCTGATGATCGAATGATCGGATATCGAGTGATTCTGGTGATCGAATGATCGGATATCGAGTGATTATGATGATCGAATGATCGGATATCGAGTGATTCTCTCGAGCGGTTATATACCTTTGAACTTTCATTTCTACATCGAAGAAAATATTTTTTAAATTTATAAATTTTATAAATTATTACAAGAACTTTTTTTTTTTCTGAGCAGAAATCATACAAAGCGAATCATCCCAAGAGACAAATGTCAATTTAGGTAGAGTGAAATGTTGGTCTCATTTTGTTAAACGCTGGACTTCGGAATGTCGTCAAGTGCTTAATGTCGTCCCCATGGTGGAAAAATCTTCTTCCATGCCTAATCAACAAGACAGTTCCTTTCATTTTCTAAGTCGCTACATTGTTCCACGAGCGCTCACCCGTGTAAAAGTCCTCATGAAGACATTAAGTGGGTCAGATCCGAATGCTTAAATCGTTCCAAAAAGGAAGCAGCAGGGAATGGGTCATCTACGTACTAAGTGGGTACACAATCGTTAAGTGTTCTTTCCGCCTGGCAAGAGGCCATTCTGCAGCTTTTCTTAAGCCATTTAACTCATCACCTTGACGATTGAGAAACCGGTCGGCCACGTAAGTTTTGGTGGGAAGTCAAACAATTAGCAAGATTACGATATTGCACAATATTGCTGTTTGGGCGCAGTCGGGAATGGATACACATTGTACCGTTTTCCCACGGCTTCATGATATTATGCACTTAACCTCACTGATCTGCTGATTTTTGGCCTGTAACGGGCATTTATTTCTCTCTTCATTTAAATACAATACCTGCCTTATTCGGAAGTTATCAAGGTTTGAATTTGTTTCGCCTTTATAATGCTTTGCAAATCGGAATGAAATCTGGGTTAAGAGCAAGGCCTCTACCTTGGGGGGAGTGTTATTGTTTTTCTTTTCATGTGCTTGATTTCCTCAAATTGATTGTTCACTTACGCTCATTTTTACTGCAAAATCGCCTGCAGATTTTTCTTTTCATTTACAAACATGGTTCAAAGCTATCTTTGATGCAGACCATTAAAGATAACTTTGCAGTTATAACCATTCTCATTTTAAAATAAAATGCATTCGTACAATGAAATAAAATGCAACCGTACGTACCGTGCAAATTCTTTCAAAACGAAACTGTATGAATAACAAAGACATTCCGGCAATCCGACAAATACAAACTGCAAAGTTATCTTTGAGGCACTGCATATGCCATTGTTATTTCAAAAAAAGAGATAATGGAGACCATTCATACAACAAATCCGTACGCACGGTACAACCTCGTTCAAAACGAAACTGTATGAATAACAGAGATATCCTACCCTGAATGTCTAAGACAAATATAAGCTGCACAGTTATCTTTAATGCGCTGCATTGCCATTGCCATTTTTAAAATAATGCATAATGGAGACCATTTATACAACAAAGCCGTACGTACAGTACAAACTCATTCAAAACGAAACTATATAGTTTCGTTTTGAATGAGTTGACGGCAGGTAATTTTTCCGGAAAAATAATAGTAAGTCAATCAATCAATAAGCGTAAGTATCAATCTCGGACGCAGCGCTCGCTCCAACCTTTCTTTCACAAACTCTCAGACAGCTTAATGGCCAGAACCGGCCATAGGGACCGGATCAGCGAGCGTTGCCTATCTGCTTCTACTGTCCCGATATACATCCCGGTAATAACAAAGAAACCCTAATACCTAAAGCTAATATTCCGAAAATCCTTACTGAAAACTTAATATATAATGTTCTTTATCTCGGTTAGTTAAATGTGAATCAATAATGTATCATAACATAACATAGAAGAGTTGACTAATTTATCAATCATGAAAATTTATTTCCAACCATTTTCATGGAGCAAATGTATGCCATATTATATCATTTATCCTAGTATTAATTTATCTATTTCTTTAAAGAAATCATCGTTCTTTCCCACTACAAAGGTTTACATTGCAACATGTGTCCATCTGTCTATAGCAAACGCCTTTACAGATCACCCCGAAGGGCACGGACGCAGCGCTCCTCCAACGATCCTTCCACAAACTCTCAGATAGCTTAACAACCAGGACCGGACATAGGGACCGGACCGGTGAGTGTTGCCTTCCTGCTTTACTGTCCCGGTGCCTCGGACTTACTACAAAGTGAGCCCTACATCGGCCCGAACAGATAGGCGGGGATTTAGCGTGACCTATGCTGCACCACGAGGAGCCCCCATTACGGCCCCCCACTACAAAGGGATAAAACGTTTTTTAAGTAAACGAAACTTCAAACAAATATTAAAGAAAACATTATTTGTAAGGGAAAAAATACACAAGAAGACGAAACTGATTTTAAAAAACCAGAAACAAATTTAACGTCATTTAGTATTAATGTATTATTTTTAAAAATATAGTGAATAAAAACTAAAGCTGTTACTTTTGAGTAAAGAAAACAATCAAGGCAAAAAAAAACTTCACAAAACAGGAAACATTTTAGAAGAAAAAATGATAAAACAATGTTGTTAAAGCCCTAAGTTCAAAAACACTTCAGAAAAATCTAACGTTAAAAACGTTATTCGGCACAAAATTGCAAAACGATTCCATTAAAATACATGAGAAAACTGTTACTGAAGCACAAAAGTGCGGGGGAAGGGATGCACGAAATTCAAAGCGCTATTGCAACAAATACATATAGCTATGTATTGCATAGTGGATTTATTAATAAATTATTAAAATCACAGCAATGTTGTTTTAAATACTTGATTAATAAATGGGCTATTGCAACAAGTTCCAATAATTTCGCAAAGACAGCTAAACTAAGCGAATGCTGTTTAATCTTAATGGCATACATGTGTGAAAATTATCTGCAAAAACTGCTTTTATCTTCTCATAAGTAATACAATCATACTCCAAAGTTTTAATAAACGTTAATGAGTTTAATCTTCTTATTTTACAGAGTTAGTCCCGGAAAAATACAGTTCCAGAAATTACTGCCAAATATGTGTTTATGGATTGAACATGGTTAGAATTTTAAAGGTAAGAATTTTTTAATGTTAATATGGATCAATAAACAGTGGGGTAAAAACAAGTAAAAAATATATCTTTACTTTTGGCGCAATATTTTGAGTAAGTGCAATAAAGTGTAATTGCATATACTTACAGTACTTACTACAAGGCTGGCAGTGGCGCATGAAAGGAACAAGAAATTCCGTCTAGAAGAGCCTACTTTCCCGTATACACCGAATTCAAATTTATAATCTAGCTATCTTTCTCTCTCTGTGTCTTTCTCGTTTAGCTTTAGTTCTTAATTGCTTCAAATATATCGTTTTCAACGGTTAATACATATTCATTCAATCATTATTTAATAAGTCATTCATGTATTTATTCACTCATTTATTCATTCATTCTTTTGCTTATGCATTTAATCATTCATTAATTAAAAAATATTCTTGAAAATCCCGATCAAAGAATTTCATCGGAAAATAGGCTCGTTAGTTCTGGATGAACTTTCTATTTATACATGTTCTACGTCATAAGAGCTTTCCGATAAAGTTTGTTCCAAGCAAATCGGTCCGTTAGATCAGAAATTATATAGGATTGAAATTGCCCCGTAGGCGGTGTGTTAATTTGTTCAAAAATGAACAAAAATTGTTCAAATCAATATTTCACGCCAAGAACTTCTTCCAGTGAGCTTGTACATGGGAACTTATATCTTGTACCCAGAGTTTACATAATTTGCTTCATTTTCACCCATAGGCGCTAATGTTAATATTTTTTGAACTGTTCAAAATTTAACAAAAAATTGTTTGAATCAAAAAGTAAAATATGGAAATGAGATGTCCTCGCCGAGATCTTTCGAACGCAAAAAGAATTTTTCCAATCGGACAATTCGTTCAAAAGTTATTAGAGGGGGACATACCGACAGACCGACCGACACACTTTTTCCCCATCTCAAAACCCTACTTTCAAATTTTTTATTTTTCAATCTTTATTTAATTACTTAACTTATTTTTGACTTTTCTTGATTTCTAACGATATTTTCACGATACATTAAGCCTTCTTTCATGCTTTATTATTATTATTTTTTTACTTTTACGGAAAGTAAGCTAAAAAGGAAATGTGTTGGTTTCTTTACCTGTCATAGCATTTTACTTCAATTTCATACATAAAACCGAAACGGAACGTTTGTATCGATCTGAAATGTTGTGTATTTGCCGGATAACGATCATTTTTAGCTCCTTTTCCCGTAAGAATAAAACTAAAAACAGAAGCAGCATTTGATTTTTTTTTTAAAGTATAGAGTTTTAAAAATAATTTAATCTTCTTTTACTAAGCTTTCCAAATCTGAAATACGTTTCTGTCTGCCTGTCCCTAGCTACTACTAGCTTCCTTACTAGCTTTTCAGGACGATTCAATTCAAACAATTTTTTCGGTCGCAAGCCTGCCGCCTGGGCATATCTTTCCCTGCATTACATTATCTATTCCTCCCTTCATACTTTTAGATATCAATACATTAATTTCTTAACAGCTAAAAAATAAACTCCTCGGGGGCAGTTCAGTTCTTGTGATAAAATAGGCTGATTTAATTTGAGAATAGCTTTCCAGAAAAAAAAAAAAAAACATTTGTTGAGAAATGAGCGTTAAAACGGAATTTTCAATTTGATTAAATTAAGGAACATTTTCAACAACCAACATGTACTGCCTGCATCTTAAAATCAAAGGTTTCTTTCGGGAAAATTCATCATGCTTGAAAATGAATTTGGTGCACCGAAAATTTGGAAAAATTCTAAAGATTATGAATTTACTCTTCATTGCATATAACCAAAACAATTCACTATTTATGCTAGGAAGTAAATAAAAATGATCAGTGATTCTTGATAATATTTTTATGAAAATATCTTCATTCAATTGAAGAAATATAAATTTTTCAAAATGTTTTGAAACAAATCATAAAATAAATGCCAAATATATTTTTTTGCAAATGTATTATTTTTGCATGAATTTTTATGAAATTGCTTGCTTGCAATTCTTTTAAGTATCCAATTTTTTAAAATTTATTTCCTAACTTCGGCTAACGGAATGATTTGTTTCGCTCAAATTATATCTGTAATTACCAGTGAAGAACTAAACATTGTTTTTGAAATTTTGCTTTTATTTTAGTTTATTCTTGATTTAATGCATTATTGACATGTTTTCTGAAGTTATTACTATTTGAAAGAAAAATAAAACTTCGTTGTTCTTTTCTTTATTCTTATTTTCATGTTGCATTTCGGAAATATTATATTTCGATTTTACACAAAAATCTTGATAATTATAATTACATAAGTATGACACATAAGTAGTTGAAATAAGGAACGTGATATCGTTTAGAAAAGATTTAATTAAACAGTTTGGATTTCTCAGGTTTTGCTTAGGTATATTCAAATAACAGCTCTTATGCCGTTGCGGGCACTCGGTTTTTTCTTCCGGGTCACCACTGCTGGACGGCATTCAAAAAGTTGTCTTAACCTTTTGACTGTATTTTCATCGGTAAGTGGTCTCTCAGACTTTGATTATGAGGATAGGTTTAAACGGCTCAATATGTATAGTCTAGAGCAGGGGTCTCCAAACTACGGCCCGAGGGCCACATCCGGCCCGCGGACAGATTTTGTCCGGCCCGCGTAGAGCTAGCATACTTGAAAGAAAACTCCTTCTAGAGAACATATTTATTTTTTATAGCAAATTAAATTAAGTTTACTGAAGTAATCTATTTTTATGTTGAATAATTATGTTGTAGGGTAATCAATATGGCCCTAAGGCTGGAAAGTTTGGAGACCCCTGGTCTAGAGCAAAGGAGAGTTAGTGGGGACATGATTCAGTTGTTTAAATTCATTAAGATGCGAAATGGTTGATGGGCTACAGATATGCCCTGAAGGTTGCAGCAGAGGCCCTTGTTTTAAGCTTTGCTAATCTTTAAATGGTGAAAAATTACTACTTCAATAGGGTTGTAGGCAGTTTGAATAGTTTGCCGGAAGCGACGGTTACTGGCAGTGGGGTTAAAACTTTCAAGAAGGCTCTTGATGTTCATTGGGGATTATTAAATTGACTATTACCAACATAGCTTGGCCCTATGCGACTTGCTAGTTGTCACTTTTGGATTTGTATTTAACCGTTTTTGTCTTTTTCTCTCAGGAAGACATTTGAATGTGTTAGGGCTTAACAGATCATGCAGTGCAGATGGTTTAAACTGGTGTTACATTTGAAACCATTAGAATTTAACAAGTTCTGGAAATGAGCAATGTAGATTTTCGACAAGTTATAGAAGGCTTTTACATTATTTTGGAAGCAATACCTAATCATGTGCATATTCAACAGCAATAACTAAAATAAATTAACTTTGTGCTAGATAAACTGCAGGGTTCGTTGATTTAAATCGCGATTTAAATAAAGTAATTTTTTTTAAAAAAATGATTGATTTAAATCAAATTATTTTTTTCAAAAAAAAAAAAAAAAATGATTGATTTTACAGTGTTAGAAAGTTGTTAAAAAAAAAAAAAATGCTGCAATTACAACCACTGTTTCAAACAAAACTCCCTAGGGCCATCTGTCTGTGTCCCCCATAACATATTTCAAAAGTTTAGAACTATTTATTATTTTTTAAATTCTACAATATTGCTCTTATTCTTCAAGCATCTTAACAGCAAAGCATCATTCATTCAATCATTCAAATTAGAATTCACAATAATCATGAACTATTCTGTGTTTTTTATCTTAAATATAGTATTTTAGATCAACTTAATAAATGCCACACAATAAATAATTCAGAATGATAGTGTTGAAAGCAACAATTGTTAGAATTTAGAATATGTATCCTTAAAATTTCATCTTTGTCCCCTAATAGCTTGAAGTTTTTTTTCCTTCTGAAATATTTCTTATCATGGAAGTTTTCAATAAAGATATTTGATTAAAACAAAAAGTTTCAGTATTTAGTAATGGTGTGAGCATAGGATTTTACTAAACGGGTAAAAGTATTTCAATGTTTTCATTTCTAAAATAGAAAAATGATTAGAGTACACTCAATGTAAAAATTAAGTACACACAATTGTTACTTTTTTTCAGCTTTCAACAGCAAAATAATTCACATTAAATTTGTTCATTTTCTCTGTACTTAAGAGTATACTATTATTCCTGGTAGGGTTAAGTTTCATTTGAGTCATGCATTTGTATTATAATTTGTTTTTCATTATTATTATTAAAAATATTTATTGCTGTGAAAATAACTTAAAGAAGTGTGTTTTTGCATATTGATTAACATGCCATATTATTTCTATGAATGTAACATAATAAATATCCAAAGCATTTAAGGTATTTTTTAAAAAATCAAAAAAATCCGATTTAAATTTAAAAAATCCGATTTTTTTTTAGTTAAAAAAAAAATAAAAATCACGAGCCCTGGTAAACTGTAATATTTTTTTTCCACATTAAGAAAGCCCAAACAAGCATTAAAATGCATAAATGTTTGGGGATTACTTGGAATCCCTTTTTCAATGCAATCGTGGAGCTTCTAGATGCAAAAACAACCAAATGAAGCAGACAAAACAACAAAAACACGGCTTATATAGCCTAAGATTCACGTGCAAACCAATGAGATTAAGGGCAGCGTGAAGTGGTAGTAGAAGTAACACGCGCGGAAGGCACCATTAAGAAAGCACCAAACGAACCCAGTTGAAAGTACACAAAGTAAAAAAGGATATCAATTAGCAACAAAGCAGAAAAGACCACAGCGTGCATAAAAATGCGATAATACATTAAAATTGCAAGAACAATAAAATATAATACAGATAATTAAAATGGAAATAATGCATATTTGTGCTTTCTTGGACGTGGATAAAAAATCATTATAGCAATCACTATCTCGTTTTCTAAAACAAATGTTTGAAAAAAAAGTAACGGCTTTTGTCATTTTTCTGCTGAAACATAAAATTTGTGCGTCACTCATGAGTGTTTAAATGCTTTATAAACTTTCTTTTATTTGAAATTAATACAGTTTTTCTTATTTTTAACCATTGCAACACAACTTTTTCCGAAACGCCAATCATTAGCTAAAATAACAATGCGATTAAATTAACGTCTATCCTTCCCGCAAACAAGCTCCAGAACCGGCAAACTTAAATAAAAGAATCTTAAAAAAACATTTTCGCACATCACCGAGTGTCCTACCCCTTCATCGGGAAATGGAGTTAAGAATGCTTAAGCACTAGCATAACCTGTTAATGGGGTTATCTCAAAAGAGCCAATACCCACGCTTAAAATATCTGTGATTACCCATTCCGTGTTTAACAAGCGCATTGCCAAAGCAAAAGAAATTATTTTGAATATTTAAGCAGCTTGTCTTAACAGGGAATGTCTTGGTGGAAAGACTTGACCTGCCAATTACAACACGTGTCTTCATCAAGGAGAAAATTTCGATCCCCCCTCAGCACTGCTCTAAGTCTTGTTTGCCTTAGCTGCAGTAAATAACAATTTAATTAGCTCTGATTGGATTAGAAAGATCTCCGATGTGCGTAAACATTCATGAAAAATCATCAACCTCAGAAAAAAAATATAATTTAAAAACATATTACGTGATGGATTTTTCTAGTGAAGGCAAAGTTTTACGTATGTGTTTGAGAATTGAGGATTAACACAGATGTAATTCTTTTTGAACTCATATTCTCCCCCCCCCCCCTCCCCCGTAATTTACTTAACTACATTTGAAGAAGGAAGTAAATATGTATCCATAAATGAATATCATTTCATCTGTTTTTATGGGTTGAAAGAAATATGATTGGAATTGTGTAAATTCAATTATTTCTAACTTTGAGTGCTGAAGTGCGCAAGTCTCGATGCACATTGCAAATTTCGTTAAATGCTGCTTTTTCATTTTCCGTGTTTACTTGCGCATCGACCACGGAAGTTTGACATTTGGATACTTCTGCGCGTGGCAGAAAATTCGAATTTTAGGGAAATTCGTTTTTTACGCGAATCAGAATGTTTGCTTATTTGTTTGTTAAGAGCAACTAGGAACATATCATAGACTATGCTAAACGAACTAGAACGAGAACGAAAACGGCACACTGCATAAATCAGTTGTTCCTCCCTTGAACATGAATGGATTCTTATTGGCCCTATGCCAGGCATATTGCTTTGGTTGATGGTAGAAATTTAAGTTTTAAAGCATAACAATTCGCCAAAATGCTTGCCCCGAATAATAGGCACTGCCTACTTAACACATTAAACTTTGGAGTCGTAGTACTACGATTTATCTCGACTGTAGCTTAAAGGCGGGAGTCCTAGTAAACCGATTTATCTCGACTGTAGTTTAAAGGCGGGAGTCGTAGTAATACGATTTATCTCGACGGTAGCTTAAAGGCGGGAATCGTAGTACTACGACTTATCTCGACTGTAGATTAAAGGCGGGAGTCGTAGTATTACGATTTATCTCGACTGTAGTTTAAAGGCGGGAGTCGTAGTAATACGATTTATCTCGACTGTAGCTTAAAGGCGGGAGTCGTAGCAATATGATTTATCTTGACTGTAGCTTAAAGGCGGGAGTCGTAGCAATACGATTTATCTCGACTGTAGCTTAAAGGCTTAAGAGTTTAAATAAACTTTTTTAAGTCTACATTTTTTTATGATTACACAAAATATCGCCCGCTCTAGGACAAAAAACGAGTCAGGGCAGTCGCCGCGTTACCTAGCATACTTTCGTCAAGATCCCCTGCCTTTAATGTGTCAATTATTTGTTTATTCATTTATTTATTTTTAAGGTATTTGGTAGTCATTACTTATAAGGATAACTTCATTGAGAAATATACGTTGTAATTTATTTTAGTGCAGTTTTAGTAGTAATTTGTGGAAAATATTTTCAAATGTTATTGCAATGAAATAGTTTTATCATAAACAGCAAACATGAGAAACTCCCCTCCCCTCCCTTTGAATATATTTTTCCCGAAACTGCGATATTTTATTAAAAATACAATTTCCGAATCACAGCCCTAAAATTTACTACAGGAATGTTTTTTTTTCCTTTTTCGAAGCCTTACAATTTACTCACTAAAATTTTTATGTTACAAAACGATCTTATATATTATTTCTCTAGTCTGTTTTTCTGTCGGTCCGCGAGGTTTTCCTTATTCCTTTATTAAATTCCATCATTTACCCCTCATTTTAAAGCTTATCGTGCCAGCTAATAAAAAAAAATAGGGCCACGGTCTGAAAATGTACCGCTTCTCTTAAATTTGAGATTTAAAATAATCTAGGGAAGAAGTCCTTTAATGGATGCATCGATTTCTCGATAGATATCGATTCGGATATCCACCTGACACATCAACGTTTACATATCTCTTTTTTAAATTGCCCTTCCGTCATAATAAACAGAACTTATGATAAAGAGATCTTAAGCCTAACCAAAAATTTCCACCAAAAACCACACTGTAAAAATTTTGATTTTAGTTGCCGTCATTTTTGGTTTTCAGTTGATGTACAGTTTAAAATGATTCATTTTTGAAGTACTTTGAATTTTTTTATGGATCTGTCTAAAAAACAAATATACACGGTATAACACTTATTAGCACATGGCATTTGTAAACTCCGTTACGTATCGAAGTTTCATTGCGATGGCTCACTTCTATAAAGATAGGATAAATGAATAATCGCAGTAAATTTTTGATGCGTAGATCGAGTTAACGAACATCATATGTTAAAAAACATTTTGATGTCTAAATTTTTTTAGACAGACAAAAAATTCCCCAAATTTCTCCCAAATCATTAAGGAATGGAATGCCACACAAAACGATTTGGTGCGCAGTCTGGTTTCAGTTGGTCCTCATATGAATCGGGTAAATTTCACAAGAATAAAGAATGGCAATTTTCCATAGATAGAAATAAAGTACGAATATTTCCTTTAGCGGTCTTCCTATTAACAGATGAATGAGTCTGGACATGGCCGCTACTTTGACTCCCCACTTCTCAAAGGGGAGGGGGGGGGGGGCTTCGGACACATGACCTTAAAATCCTGAGCTATGCAAGTTATTACATAATTATTCCTAGCTCAAACTTTTCCTGTTCATATAAAACTTCCGGCCTTAAAGAATTTGAAGGACGAATATTAGTTGCAGGAGACAAATATTACTGTTCATATATTTTTCAAAAACTTGGTCTACTTCTAAAAGAAAATATTTTAACATGTCGTTATGGGAAAGAAGTTATTTCTAATTAGTTCAAAATCAAATATTTCTATCTTCAAATCTAATATTTTTCATTGCCACTAAAAGTATATAATCACATTTCTTATAGTTTCAATTGAGTTATTTCCAAGATAACCAGAAATATATATAAATTTGAAAAGATTTTAATTAAATGACTGTTTACAAAATATTCTTTCGTACTTTAAGCATCACTTCTTAGAAATTATATCATTAAAACTTAATGAATTTCATTTTTTTAAATGTTTTCTCCTAGATATTGGAAGTAACTAAATATAAGGAAACATAATTTTTTTATAGCAGACTCGTTAATATGCAGTCTTTAATTACATTGAATTGTCATGTTTATTTAGTACAATAACCTTTTAGAAAAGTAATTCAAATGCTGCATTTGTTTTTATAAAGAAATAATTCTTTAACTGAAAATTACATTTTATGTAATGAAAATAAAACATCAATTAAAATTAAACTAGACTCAATTAGAAAACATTAATAAACAAAACTAATTTAATAAGTTTTAGTGTAGTTAATGATAAAAATTACATTTAGAAAACTGGTAAACCTAAATATTGAAATACATTATGCAAAGGAATGACAATAAACAACGGTTGGTCGTACAACTATTGCTAGCCGCTTTATCTAATAAAATCAAAACGTTTTCTTTCCTAGGAAACATATTTTTGCTTACTAATGCATGCGATGCTGTAATACAAAAATATATTTTGTATATCTGGTGGTGAATATTTTTCCGCGTGTGTCCTTTACGCTCGAGGTAGACACAGCCCCGTTAATTCAGAATTTTCCATGGGGGAGGGGGGCAAAGGGTACATTTTCAATGCATATTATATTTAAAAAAACAACAAAATACATAAAAACATGCATCAATTCAATGTTTTTTTAAAGTCCGTGGGTCAATTGTCTTCCCCCTGAGACGGTGGTGGGACTCAATTGGCTATGGTGGGGTCAATCATCGCCCAACTGACGGGCCTGGGCAGCGAATACGTTGTTTAGGCTTATAGCGCTAAAAAGGAACAAAATGTGCTTAACAAAATTAAACTTTCTTTTTTTTTTCTTTCTAATGGGGCTGCAGTATTGGTCATCAACCATTGCAGACCTAGTGCGTCCCCAGAGATTGGTACCAACTCTTTCAGCAGCACCACAATGAGTGTGGTACAATGCCGCAATTTTTTTGACGCTTAGTTTCCCCTAGATGGGGCACCTGAGCTCTCGTTGATGAAATCTGCACTAGGAATTCAATTTATCCATGCCAAACGGATACTCAAGGGATCTTTAACATGCCGCATAATCATACGACATAGACGCAGACGATTTTCTGCATCTTGAAAATCCACCTACTTTTGCCAGGTTTGAACCTGCGATCTTGGGCATACGAGACCTGCGTCTTACCACTACGCCACCCTGTCGACAAAAAACACATCAAACTTACACAGACATAAACGCATAAAAATGACTATAATTGCGGCTTTACATTTTGTTTTTACAGTCGTCAATCTTAAATAACGAATATTTACATCCTCTTAATCTGTTATCCATAACATATCGAAGAGCTTTTGTCTTGGAGTTTTATGTTCAAGTGAAGTTTCTTCTCAAAGTTTCATCTTCAGTTTTAATACGGCGGGAAGGGTTCTACCAAATTAGAACGCAAATATATTCTCTGGCACCTCCAAAGACACCCTCCTTTTCATCCTCGCTGGCTGGGGGGGAAGAGTTAATATTCTCCAGAAATGATGGATTAACATTGCAGCAGCTGACGCGCGTTGAAGTGAAGTGGGAAAGCATAATCTCCGTCCAATCATGGAGTCCCTGATTTGCTTATTTAATTAACGCATGCCCCTACTCATTGCAACTCATTAATTGTTACTTGTCTATTATTTCTCATTAATGCGGGGATGTAATGCATTTTTATTGCTCTAAAACGGGTTAACATTCTTGAACGCGTTGGCAGACTTCAGCGCCTATTAATGTCGGTAAGGAGATAATAATTCAGCAATGATTTATGCTAAGTGGGAGTTTAAGTTACTTTATTTTGACAGTCTGAATGTAAGTCTAATTGAATCATTTATTGTAAAGCAGGCGTTCAATATTAAGTTAAAAGGAATTTGTCTTATTTAAGCGACTGCTAATCTACACTCTTTGCCTGAGAAAAGCATATTTTGCTTTTTTTTTAGCACATTTTCGTACTATTAAAACGTTAATTTAGTTTAATTTTTGTTGAAAGACAAATATATGAAGCTCCGAAATTTCTGAAATTTTTTGAGAACCTGATCCGAAAATTGAAAATTAAATCGGTTTACCAAAGAAATTTCGATTAATTAATCTTAAGACTTGTTTGACGATACAAAGTTCCCAACTATCCCAATTATTAAAGGAGACTAAAATTGTTCACTCAATCTCCCGATCTTCCGTATTTTAGTTAATTTCTTCCGATTTTTTAAAATTGTTCTTAATTAAGAACAATTACCCGGGAATGTAATGTTCACACAATTATCCCAATGTTCTAAAATGAAGCTTAACATTTTGATTTATGAGCAAAATTCTTGTTAACCAATATTATCGCTTCGCAACCGTTCGTTTCATATTTTACTGTGTGAGAAAATTATATTTTTTGTGCCCCCTCCCTCCACTATCGTTCATACATTGAACAAAATGCGTCATTGAAAGATTTTCTTTCAATTGAACCGTGAAATCGGCAACACATTTGCATAAAATTTTAAAGATTTTTAATCTTTTAATTGAATTTTCATAATTTCTACAAGGTAAAAGTAAAAATTTATATTTGGAGGGTTCAGAGTACAAGTAAACCAAGTCCACTTTTTGCCATTTTCGATTTAGCAGCGCAATAGCAGGCATTAACAATGTAAAATTTCAGTGCAATAATGAACCAAGTCTCTCTTTGAACTTTTAAAACTTAATTTATAATCTAAAAAATTGTAAGAGGTAATTTTATTATAAAACTTTAACTTTAAACCTCTGTAGCACAAATAAACTTTTTATGAACTTGGTTCACTTGTATTCTAAGCCCTCCATTTTAAAAGCATACCAACATCGAACACGTGTTTCGCTAAAAATGAGTGTGCCTTGCCTTACAATCCTTTTGCATCCTATTAATATTAGAATTGTTTAAAAAGTTAGATGGTATTTTAACATATGCTGCCTTAAATAGTCACTCAATTAGAAAAAAATCGCGGTTAGACATCTGCATGTAAGATTGTCTTACTGTATACTTTTTTTGATTGGTTTGAAATTTATACAAAATACAACGATATTTATGAAGCATTATATTTGCATTGGTATCAGGAGAAATGCCCTGATAATGATGCAAAGAATACTTTTCATTATCTCAAATTGAACAGTTTCTAAGATTACTAGACATTTCCCTGGTTTTCACTACTATTATTAATATTATTATTCGAGTATTATTATCATGAATTTCGGCGTTTTTTATTTGTGGATATTTTTGCTGGAAATAATGCTGAGATAACTTACTTCTTGCGCATAAATGTTTATGCTTAAACCACATCAATGATCTTATTTGCCTTCGTCGTTTTCATGCTTATGAATTTGGAGAAGAGCATAAAGTATCAAGATAATTAATATTTTTCTAAAAGAAAAGACTAAAAAAATTATCAGTGCTTATTAAATTAATCATGCTCTTTTTCAACGATCATAAATGTATTTCCGCTAAGGAAGTCTTCTACTTGAGATTTAATTATGCACCTAAACATATTCCTACATCACGCTTGTCAGCCACCAACATTTGCGACACGCAGGTTAATATCCACTGGGGGATGATTGATTAGTATTCCACCAGGTGGCGCTAAACAGGAGATGAATGCTATAGAAACCCGAGTATACCTAATCAGAGGGGATTTCAAGTGCCTATTTAATTAAGCTGCTTCGGGTGTTTTCAGCTGTTTCTACTTCCGCGACTCTGGGTAATTTAAATGAATTTTTTCTGCTCATTAGATTCTTTGGAGCATGGGAATTAGGGTTCTTAATTAGAAGGAAAGTTTCTGCAAATGTAAAACGTATTTCACAAATTAAAAAAATGAATTTATGATTAGATAAATTTTGCGCTTATCAGTAAAAAAAAAAGTAATTTCAAAAATCTAATGCGTCTTGAATGAAAAAGGAAAAAACTGAATATAACTTATTTAATTCAAAATACACTTCTATTTGCTTTATTTTAAACTATAGATTGTAATTACATGCTATTTTTCAATATTAAATATGATTATAATAAATGAAATGTTGTCAACGAGTCATTAAATTTAAAACACAAAATTTCTTGTGAATTCTCATTCTTTATTTCCTTTCGCAAAATATTAGTCCTATTTCTATTTTGGCAAGAAAAAATTAATTTATAGGACTTTTTGTTAGATGCTGTATAATTTAGTAAAACTACATAATTAGCAATGACTGATAAAAATTCATATTCAATATTTCTTTTCCTCAAAGTAAATTTCAATATCTAACTTTCTCCTGCGTTGGGAATTTTTAGCGTATATCGTTAAAAGGAATTCAAATTTGATAATATAAGCAGAAATTAGTGATAATAATAATTATCAACTGAAGGTAAAACTGCGAATTAACAGTATATTCCTTCACCAAATTAAAGAATATGCGTACAATATTTTTTAGTTAAAGGTCAATGTCTGTAACAAAATTCGAATTTACTTAATATTATACACATAAATTAATGATAATTATTATTAACTACATGTAAAAAGGAAAATACAAATACAAAAGTGACGACCAGCAGCAGACTCAGGGCCCAGCTAAGCTGGTCCAAGTCAATTTAACAGTCCCCAATGAACATCAAGAGCTTTCTTACAAGTTTTTACCCCACTGCAATTAACAGTCGCTTCTGGTAAACTATTCCAACTGCCTAAAACCCTATTGAAGTAGGGTCAGTTGGGGTAATTGTAAGCAAGCTTCATAACTACACTTGTGGTGGTTTTGAAAACTTATCTGCTTGTGAATGATAACCTGGCAGCATAGGGAAGACATTGAAACAGTTTCATTAAGTTTCGAAACAACTGTGCAGGCGTCACTATTGTTTGAAAATGGCACAGTGAAAAAAGTTTTGACAAAATTTAGTGATCTAACATTTTCCTCTCCAGCTCATCTACAAAAGCAATGTAAGCGGTTTCAACCCTTTTTATTTGTCATATGGAATGCTGCTAAAAACATTTAGTTATGAATTTAATCTTCCCTGTGATTTTTCATGTGCAAGTTAGGTGTTTACAATTATCCCATATATTTCGCACTCTGGGGTAATTGTAAACGCTTAAATTTATCCTATTTCCAATATTTTGGGGGGACAATAAGTATTATATTTTGATGTAAAATACACTTTTGTGTCTATTTTACATAATTGTTGTTTTTGCTAATGCCACTTGGAAATCCAAGCCCCCCCTTGCAGGGCGACCATGAATTAAAGATACTCCTACTGATTATTAATGAGCTGCTCCGCTAGAATGAAGTACACATGGCTCAGAGGGGCTTAATGATTTTGAACCAACTCCCAGATGAGAGATCGTCACATAGGTTGGTCCCTCAAATTATTCTAACTTGGTTGACATTTGAAGCGACGACGTATTTTACGTGCACAGCTCCCTTAAGCGCACTTGGTCTCAGAAGAATCAGTCGCGGGAGGTGGTCACCCTCCCAAGCGTTGACCACGGCCAGTTGTGCTTCACTTTCGGTGTTCTGTGGGATCCAAGCTTAACCGACTGATACACTGCGGGACAAATTTTACATAAATTAGTCGCATTACGTGATTTTTTGCAAGATATTTTTCGTTAAATGATATGATCTGACTCATAACATAACTCAGCGGACCACATGCGGCCTGTTTGCCGCAGATTGAGAACCTTTGCTCCGGAACTTCTTAAGCCTTCAAGCAGACTGTGTATGAAACAATTTTCCATTTGCATCAACCTTATTCGAAAACAAATCACTGTTTACAATTACCCCAGATCTCTGGGGTAATTGTAAACACGAGCTCATTCGCTAACAAATAGTCATAAACTCAAAATTTTTGCACACATTTACTCACAAGAAGTACAGTAGTGGCTACAATGCTCACAATTTTGTCTCTAAATTTAATCAAGAGGAAGGGAAGGGTCAAAAGTTAAAACATTGAAAAAGCGTTTACAATTACCCCAACTGACCCTAGTACTTTTTCCTCATTTCAAGATTAGCCCGAGATTTGAAAAGATTAAATCAATGACCTCTGGTTCTACTTGCCTTTTAAGCGTAACCTCATAATCTGTCTGAAAGACCACTTACCAATCTAGTAGCCCTCCTTTGAACTCTTTCCAATAAGGTAATATCCTTTTTTAAGTACGGAGACCAAAACTGAACATCATACTCCAAATGACTTCTTACCAAACTTCTGTATAATGGCAATACAACTTCCTTAGACCTGTTCGAAGTAGCGTTATTGATAAACCCAAGCATCCTGTTAGGTTTGTTACTTACGATGCTATACTGCTGACTGGACTTGAAGTCGTGACTAATCAATACTCTCAGATCAACAACTGCTTCTGCTTTCCTAATGACGGAACCTTGTAAATAAACATTTATGGATTGCCTTTGACTAAATTAAATTACTATTTCAAATATGTATATGCGAAGAACAATCTTTATTTATAGTTCAACACTGGTAATTATCATTACTTATTAATTTATTTATAATTGTTTTTTTACTTCAACTTTATTCGTGAATTTAGCACTTTAATAAAACTAGTAATTTATTACAACACGTGAGACCTTTTCCAAAATCATAATGCCTGTTTTAAAAAGAACGTGTTTAGCTGTACTAGAGTTCCTAAAAATACTAGAGAAAGTATGCTATTTATGACCAACAGTCGAAATTTGACCGTAATAATTAAAATTGGCATTGAAAACATTATGCTATTTATATAATTATATAAGTATTATTCATGTCATTTTCAATCATTCTCACTTAAAGCAAACATATTGTAAGCCATTGTCGCCACCGGGCCCTATTGCGCTCATAAATGTAGCCGCTCGTAGTTCTGCCGATTACGTAGTTAGTTAATTGGCAGTTAATAAAACTTAAATGTTTGCTTTCGTACACTATTCTCATTTTTCATTCCATTGTTTCAGAGAAGCCTTTACTCAAACCCTTATTATAATTGCTTTTAATATTACTGCTTAATGGCAACAAACCCTTTTTAACAGTTTATATTTATTACCTCAACTTTACGAGAACTTTGACATGCATAATTGTCGTAAAAGTATCCTTCTATTGTATTTAAGATTGAAGTCAAAGTCAGTCATGAATACCATATTTTAAAGTTCATTTACATGTTCAGCTGTTGCTACAAATCACCATGCCTAGATTCCTTCTACCAGACCTATGTTCCTTTGTCATAATAAATCAGATGTTAATATCTTCCGACACTTTCTGATTAAATTTTGAATACAATTGTCAATCTACAAGTATTTCTCCCGAATTGCAGTCTCATTCAAATCCATTTAATTTCAAAATGTGCGCTTGTACTCAATGCAGAGATTAATTCGACGAAACCCATCCCACTATAATTTTGATATGATTTAGAGTATTATTTCGAAGAAAGTGTTAATTAGTCCGGTGATATTGTTACATAGACGTAATAGTTGTCATAATGTTGCAAGTTTAGCATTAGACGTTCTTTGCAGTCTACTATTAATCAAATTATCTAATTAGAATACTAGATTAACTAATACTAGACCATAAAACTTTGTTGCATTATATTTTTAATGTAAAATCATCGTTTTGTAAACTCACCATGTTAAGAACCTTTTATTTCCAGTTTGTAATTTAAAAAAAAAATGTCATGCATTTGTAAAAGGTTAAAGTATTGAGAGTTTAGCATTGGAAACAAACTGCAAAATTTGGTTTATTTCTATCAATTATATACTTTATTAATAATTATCCAGATTTCGCTTTGTATCGCAATAATTAAATTACCGTCATGACTGTTGAAAATTAGTTTGTAAACTTTTGAAAAACATTTAATTCGCAGTGTATTTCCTATTTCTTTTATCAAATGAATCACCGCAAAAGTGGATGTAAAGCAGAAAGCAATTTTTCAGAACTAAAATTGTATGAATATTCCAACGATTTCCTTTTGAAAAATGTTATGTAAATAAATTCACTTACACAATTAAACAGTACATTGCATAAGTTATCATGTTTAACTTACTTTCCTAATTACGTTATTTATGTTTTAAATGAATTCGACGATTACGCTCATTGAAAGAAATGTTACGAAAAACAATGAAAGTTTCGCTAAATGTTAGAAATGCAACTAAGCTAATTCAATTAAGCTATTGAAATATTACTGAATAATTTTACACTTCTATTTGAATGTATTTTTTTTGTAAACATTACTCATTATAGGTGAACGTAGTCAAAGTTATTTTACAGTATCCTTGAGAACGACAAAAGAGCAATACAGTACGGTATATATATATATATATATATATATATATATATTACTAGTAAACCCGGCGGTCATACGAAATGACCACTGTTCTATATATTATAAATTGTTATTAAAATGATTTGTGCAAAGGTGTCTGCTCATTCAAACTGAATGACCCAGGTCAGGCAGCGAGGACGCCCCGTTGTTTAATGATCCACACTACTATATATTTATTTTTTACGATATATTCAAATTGTTTGTGGAAAAATGTATATTTATCATCGAATTATTGAAAATTTTATTATGCTTTTCAAAACAAAAGTTTTAACGAAACTGGGCAAAAAGAGCGCTGCCACTCTAATACGAAAAATAAGAAAAGCGCAGACGATAAAGAAATAAATTAAAAAGAAAGAAAGGATTGAATTAAATTCGCGTATACATTAATTTTTAACGGAGATTGAAAATACAGTGAAGCCTCACTCAATATGCTAGATATGCTTATATATAAGAAGACATATATACTTATATATATTGCATCTACATTGCTTTAAAGCATTTCAATTATTTACCTTAACACTCCGTCGGTCGCGCTGTATCTCACAGATACAAAGCTTTGAAATTACTTTCTTTTAAATTGAAGGAGGTATGTTACGACCATGACCAGAGCAATATCTGCCCTTCCGGTCACTAGGTTTTCTAGAAGGTTGTGGGAGTACGTGTCGGGGGATTTTTTCCCCCGCTTTTGGGGGTTCATTTGCGGTTTGTATCTGTGAGATACAGCACGACCGATGACGTTTTCCGTTTGTCATACTCATTGTATTAATTTTTGAGGTTTATTTTGCTTTTGAAAATGAATAAAAAACGCTTTCTAGATTTAAATGATCAGAAAGATCTTGAAACATTCATAAAACAATTTTTTTTTCGATGAAAATTAAGATTTAGATGCAAAAATTTTCGATGCAACTGATAAGAACAAAAGAGATTTCATGGAATGTCATTCTGATTATGGAATGTCACTCAACGAAAGACTAGGTAAACGCAATATAAGTGCCTAAAATTCAGCGAAGGTTTTTGCTTAGAACATGTCGTGATGTTTTTTAAAAAAAGTGCAATTGATGCACCAAATGTATCAGAGTCGAATTACTTTTTCATTTCCTAAAATTATTTGAATGGTTAATATTTCAATTAAGAATATTTTCACTTAATATAATTATATATAAACACTTATTGTACGCATACATTTTATTACTTTACATTTCTTTGTACTTGTAAGTTTTTGCGTTGTAATTTAATATTTTCATTGTATTTTGTATTGAAATAAAGGAAAGATAAAGGTCCAAGTGTAAGGGAGGTAAAGCCTGGTACCAAAAACAAAAAAACATTTAAAAAAAACTTTCATAATTAAATTTACGCATTGCTGTTACGAAATGTATCTGTGAGATACAGCGCGCCCGATGGTGCAAAATTTGGAGCGCGCCCGACGGAGTGTTAAACGGGGGTAGACCGATTTAACATTACATTTCTTTCTTTGTTGGTAAAAGATTAAGCGGTATTACGCAACTAATTTTCAGTGAAAATAAGAGAAATGTTTACTAAATTAATCACAATAATTGAAATAAGCAGAGCACAAATATATAGCCTAAATTTAAATTTAAATCATTAAGGAAGGCCATTTTTATACTTCGTGGTTCATAGAATTCATGAAAAAAAAAAAAAAAAAACGACATTTTTTTCACAAATCTGTATTATATTTCGTGAATACATAATTTTTAATGTTTACCTGCAATCGATGTTTGATTTCTTGGCATGAGAATAATGTTTGTTGTGAGGGCCGTAGTGGCCTTGTGGTTAGGATGTGATGCTTCCAACCGTAAGATTGGGTGTTCGGTACCCGACCCGTTCGGTAAGACCCACCATGTGCACTTGGAGATACGTGCATGTAAAATACGTGGACCCTGAAGTCCCGAGGCAGTTCCGAGAATATCCAGAGGGTGGACAATTTCCCTACCCTTTATTCTAAGGACAAAAACTTAAGGTGGCTTATTTGTGGTGTCTCCATCTGGTGTCAACCAGATATATAATATCCAAATCGTACTTCCACCGTTGTGGTGCTCATCAACAAAACGGAAGGCGCTCCTTACTCCCTTAAGTCCTGGAAGGCGCTCCTTACTCACTTAGGTTCTGGTCGCCCTGCGAAGGGAGCTTGGATACCCAAGTGGCCATTAGAAGCAACACAACAACACCCCCTCTAAAAAAATTAAACGTTCAGTTTATTTTGTAAACTAATGACACTGGTCTACAGAAAAGGAAAAAAATGTGCCTAGGATTTTAGAACTGGTTATAGCTATTTGGAGTAAGGAATCGAAGAATGAAAACAGATTTGCGAGATTAGTTCTACTATCATCGCTTCTTTTTTACATGCAGTTTTCATAAAATGTACACTTCTAATTCCGTTTTGTGCCCGTTTAAAGCACATATGCAAGGTTTGTTTCCGATGTATCGGCCCTTGTCAGTCTGTTGTCTACTTACTTCAAGAAAAATCGACAGGAAGTCAATTTAAAATAAAATGAGGTCTTGTAGTTCTCCAAATTATCCGTATGTTTTTTGGCTTAAATGCGAAGAATACGCATTAAATGAAATACAAACTTCTTACCGCCGTATTCACCGTGACTTACCGCCATATTCACCGTCAACCTAACTCCACGCGTGAAACCACGAGATCCGTTAACTCGGAGTTGGGGCTCAGCGCTGCGAAGTTAAAAATCGGTATTCACGGAGGAAAATCACTCTGGGGTTTTCCAACCACGAAGTTAGTCAACTCGACGCCATGTGCGAACGTACGCAGGCCCGTTATTGGTCAAAACTATCACATGATTTTCTTCATGCTTTTTCGCTGCGCAGTGTAGTACATTTCGTTTCCCGTTTTTTTAAATTCCCGTTCTCTGCGATATAGCGATGAATAAAACACGAGTGGTTTTTAGCCCGTTTCAGAAGGTATTACTTCTAGCACTCGTGTAAAAAATTTAAAAATATTGAAAAGTAAAGAATCCAATAAAATTTCCCTCGGAAAATGAAAAAATATATATATTTAACGAGGAGGAAATTATAACTAATTTTATCATTGTAATATATCTCTTTCCGACATTCGAAATGTACCATTCACAAACGATGTATATATAATATAGAAATGTATCATTATGAACCAAGCAGTAGTGTATTATTGTATCTTTTAAATTTTTATTTGAATATTCCTTCATTAAATCAAGTCTATAACCAGGGATGCCCACGGACCCCCCCCCCCCCGAAAATTTCCGCAATGTAGCATATATTCCTCCCTGAAACTTTCCTCAACATAACTGTTTCAAAGCCCCCCCCCCCCCCCACCAAAAAAAAAAATCTGGCTATGGCCTTGCATTAAATTCATGAGAGTATTTTCATGAGAGTATTGAGAGTATTTATTTATTATTGAGAGAGAGTATTCATGAGAGTTATTATTATTAAAATGCATTTAATTTCAATTATAACTATTGTAAATATTTTATTCTTACAATCACTTCGCATTGGCAAAGTACAGTAAAAATTTGGTTTAAGTCTTACAACTGCATGAAACGGCAATTCAAAATTATGTGATTTTTTTTGGTTAACAAGAACCCTTTTTCTAATGCAAATATGAATTCATTAATACAAATACATATGGCGAATATTTTGACTTTTTCAAAAACCTTGCAGTTCACCTTTAAACACAAAACTGCCATTAGCATTATGGATCCATTTCATATGTCTTTTTTTTTTTTAAAGAAGCTTTTCACATATTCAAAACCTTTGTTAAATTTGAAAAAAAAAAAAAAGAAAAGAAAAGAATACACAAGCAAATGTAAATTGGTCAATCACATAAAACACATGGTAAAGGTCAACACGTTTATTTTATTCGACATACATAAATCAAAATATTCCACATGAACTTCGCAATCCCAGAAGTAACCTTGGCAAAAAAAATCAGGACGCATGTTAAATGTTCAGTATATACATGTACACTTTTAAAGTAGAATAAAAGTATATCAAAAAGCAACAATGAGAGAGAAAAATAACTAATTAAATAAAAATACTAAAGATATATTACCCCCCATTGTTTGGTATTTCTGTTCAATTAGGAATCATGATAAAGTTTCAAAATCTTTAATGAAGTAATAGCTCCCGAGAGAAAAACATTATCGGAAACACACAAAAGTGACAAAGAAATCATTGAACAATACTAGTTAATAAAATTAAAACAACTCTAAAGTTGAATTTTTTGTAAGGCCTCTTCAGAAATTCAAGATCGTGTAAGGCGAAGAAAGCTCTAAAAACTCAACATATTCCAATTTTCGCAACATCCAGTCCGCCATTGCTAATGTTTACATGTACTGCGCATGCGCTCAAACCTTAACTTTGCTCCGGAGCTTGGTTGAGTTACTCGACTTGGCGTGGTTTCCGGGAACCTGTTTGCGCGTAGTCAAAGTTGATGGTGAATAGGAAACCCGCGGTAACTCCAGGTTGGAGACCGGTTTCGCGTCAAACCATGAGGTTAGAGTTGACGGTGAATACGGCGGTTAGTCAAAGGAGCTTACCTTAGTTTGGACACCAAGACTAAATTTGATCCCCGCATGAGGTTTGTTAAACTTGTAGCGAGCATTCCGAACATTAACGTACGGGGGAAAAACCACTTAGATGACTGTTATTCTGGCTACGTAATACAAAAAAATTGGTGTTTTTTTTTATTTTATTTGCTGAATGGACTTTACGAAAGCAGTTTCACGCATATTTCACTAAAATGTCATTTCTTAAAAATGAAATCGGCAAAACTGTGTGGCATATTTGAATTCAGGGCATATAAAAAAGCTAACACTAAACAGCTATTAATCTATGTAAAAATTTCAAAAATAGGAAAAACATAAATGTGAACATTTTTGTTAATGTATGACTTTTGCATAGCTCCATAGAAAACATCAAATGATGTAACTTGATCTACTCTATCGTTACATTATTTTATTATACTGTAAAAAAGAAACTCAACAGAGGAAAAAAAACACAAAAAAAAAGAAAAAAAAAAGACCTTGATATTTTCCTTTTTTCTCCTTTCTTCCACAGGCTGAGCTTTAAGTTTATTTAAGAAGCCCAAAATAACTGTACTTTACTAGTATTCCAGATTTTTCTTTCTTGTTAAATTCCGTGTTCAGCATTGTTTTTGGAAGAAAATAGTTTTCTTTCCGTTAATGTTACTTTTTTTTAATGCTAATAAATTTCCGCTTTCAATTACATGAAAAACGTACCATGCATCAGCCTAGCCTTGTTCTTATTTTTACGGCAGGTACTACTGAAATACGATTACGAAACAGTAGGTGTGTTGTGCAACCAGTTTTGACATGCTATCAAATGGAATAAAATGTAGACCTTTGTGATACAAAATAAAAATCAGAGTAAAAGTACGCTCAAAATTTGCTAATTGTGTGCTTCATTTTATGTTATTTTTTATTTTTACTAAGATATCACATGCTTCTGTTGTGCGGTAGTTAAACTGTAAATAAATAAATAAAAATGCGCATTTACGTGTACGCGAATTAGCAGTTACACAGTCAACTCTCGCTATCTCGAAATCTAAGGATACAAAATAATAATTCCAATTATCGAAAATTCTTTGAAAGTTATTTGGACAAAAGTAGTACTATGTACCGTCATGTTACACAAAGCTAATTTCATCTGTGTGTTTTTTTTTTCAAGTCTGTCACACTTTTTTTTTTTGTTTGTTTGTTCAGGTACAAAACATTAAAAGAGCCGAGTGTATTCTGTGGTGTGCTTACACATCTGCATGCTTATTTCAAAAATAGCGGTAATAATGGTAAAGTAATAATAGTGGTAAATAGTGACAAAAGTGGTAAATATATAATTCTGGTAGATATATATTAATGGTAAATAGTGGTAAATAAGTAGTATTATGTACCTTCATCTTACAAGAAGCTAATTTCATGTCTGTTTTTTTATGTCAGTCACGCATATTTGTTTTTTATTTCTTTATTTTTTGCTTCAGGTACTAAATTTTAAAAGAGCTAAGTACATTTTTTTGTGATTACACATCTGCCTGCTTCTTTTAAAACTAGTAGTAATAATATTAAATAGAAATAAAAGTGGTAAATGTATAATAGAGATAGATACATATTAGTGGTAAATAGTGGTAAATAAGTAGTACTATGTACCTTCATCTTACGAAAAGCTAATTTCATGTATGTTTTTTTTTCAAGTCTGTCACACATTTTTTATTTGTTTCAGGTACTAAACATTAAAATAGCTGAGTACATTTTGGTGTGCTTACACATCTGAATGCTTATTTTAAAAATAGTGGTAACAATGGTAAATAGTAATAAAACTAGTGTTAAATAGTGGTAAAAGTGTTAAATAGTGATAAAAGTGTTAAATAGTGATAAAAGTGTTAAATAGTGATAAAAGTGTTAAATAGTGATAAAAGTGGTAAATAGTGAAAAAGTGGTAAATATGTAATAGTGGCAGATATATATTAGTGGTAAATAAGTAGTACTATGTACCTTCATCTTACAAAAAGTTAATTTCGTTTTTTTTTTTTTTTTTTTCAGGTACGAAACATTAAAATAGCCGAGTACATTTTCGTGTGCTTACACAGATACAAGCTTATTTTAAAAATAAAATAATCATGTGGCTGTGTAAGCACACCAAAATGTACTCAGCTATTGAAACAAAACAAAAAATGTGACAATGATAACATTTTTTTCTACGGCTAAAATGCGGAAATTTCGACCTATTTTGGCAACTAAACATGGTTAAGACAATAAAAAAACTATAAAATTCAACAACGCCAGACTCAGAAAACCAATTATTGATTTTAAATTATTTTTTAAGTATTCCACGCGCAAAAAACTGGGAGGGGCATAGCGCGTCATCCCCTGACGTCACATGTCAAACATCCAACATCGTTTCAGTGGGATGTTTTTCATATAGAAGCTCACTCTTTTGCATTGAAAAATGGGTGTCTTGTAATCTCGAAACACGTGTCTCCAATTTTTGCAAATTTTGTGCTTAATTTTACGTTGATTTTTATTTTTAAACAAACATGTTAAAACATGTTTTTCTTCGAAATTATTTTCATAGAATAATATCATTGCGAAAGTACTGTTACATTTTGCTTAGTTTAAAGATACATGTTTTAAATACATGTTAAATTAAGATACATGTTTTTTCTAGTAAATTATTTACCACGCAAATTCATTACAATCATGAAAATTCATTACGTTAAAATTTTAAAAAAAACTTAAAACTCAGTTTCTAAAACAACTTTCAAATTATGATGCCAATTTCCAGCTGTTCTGCTTAGCTTAAAACTTTCTAAACACGTCTCTTCTTCTTGCCATTTAAAGAGTCAATTAAACTCAATTGTCTCCCTTAATTAATGCAAATATAAAACTCTTTTATATCTAGCTCTTAGCATTTTTTCCTTGTATTATTTATCTGTATCAAAAGTGGGCAAACAATGAAAGATTTTGAAAGAAAGCCTTGAAAGATAAAAAGTAATAAGCTAACAAAATATTTGCTTAACCGCCCCACTTACAATCTTCATTTTGGCGTTGGACATAAATTAGCATTATATTTCTTGATTCAGGTTACTTTTAAACAATTATTTACTTAATGCACGCTATAATGCGTCGCTTATTAATTGCAGCTTACTTATGAACGAAGTGTAAAAATTGCATTTTTGAAAAGCGAAAACGAGATACACTCGCTATAAAGAAAATTTCTTTGTTCAGAACTTTCGAGCATGGCAGAAAATGATTTGTTATTCAGAAAGTTTCTGTATTTTCAAAAGTTTTTAATTATGACTTTTAATTAAAGCTGAATAAAATACATGTTATGAATTTGATAAAATGACACTATTATTTCTTATATAAATAAACTGTCTAGTCCCGCAGTGGACCAGTCGGTAGAAGCTCGGTTCCCGCAGAACACCGAAAGTGAAGCAACATCGACTGAGGTCACTGTTTGGGAGGGTGACAACCTCTCGCGGCTTGTTGCTGTGGTGTACGTGTACGCTAAAGGGAGCTGGTGCACGTTAAATAGGTAGTGGCTCCAATGTCCTCCAAGTGAAACGATACCTCTGGGGGTGCCAATCCCAGGTGACGGTCTCTCGTCTGGGAGCTGGTTCAGAAATTAAGAGACCTTTCAAAGGGGCGGAAATCGGACTCCTGCCTATAAGGGTCCCGTTAGACTCAGAAGCAGCTTACCCTAACTTAAACAGCGACAACAGCAACATAAACTGTCTAAAAATGGACCCAAAAAACCATCAGCAGTTTACAGAATAATTTCAACCTGTATGTACTAACGGTGGTATTTCTTTCGGAAACGTTCTGTTATTGTATGCGATACAATAAGGGAACTTTGCGAGCGAATTGGTTACTCAGAAGTGAGCAACTTTCTCAGAAATGAGCAACTTTCTCAGAAGTGAGCAACTTTCTCAGAAATGAGCAACTTTCTCAGAAATGAGCAACTTTCTCAGAAATGTCAACAATCGAAAAGATATAAGCCTGAAAAAAATCATTATGAAAAAACAACTTTGCTACGCGTAGATTATTTTATTTTATATTTAACTTCCCGATTAAAAATTTCCCTATAAGGAGAAATTCACTATAGGGAGACTTCGTTGTCGGGATATTCTACTGTATTATTTTTTGAGTCTCTAAATAATAATACAGTATTGTTTAGAGGCTCTAATAATAACACATAGACATTCTAATAAGAATATACAAGCGTCGAGAATATTCTTGGAGAGTTCTGAGACAATTCGCTTAAAGTTAAAGTTTGGAGAAGTATCGAAAATAGGTTTTTGTTATTAGAAGGAAATATAAAATGTTATAAACTTAGCAAATATCATGAAAAAATATTCAACTGAGATTGTCAGGATGTGTAAATAACATTATTTAAGCACTTTCAGAAACGCATACTCAAATCTCACGAATCTTTCGTCGTATTTGGCGAAATGGCTTCGTGAAAAATGCTCCTAGTAAACCTTTCGCCAAATTGGCGAAATTTGTGTAGAAACTTTTTAAAGTCACGTGATCGCTCGAGGAAAGAATCGTTATAAATGACGAAATTTTCTTGACGATTAAAGAATCGTCGAAAATGAAGATTATTTTTGAGAGTGTGCATACATTTGTAAGTTCATAACATAATGTTTATTATATTATGGACTTAAGAATGTATTGTTACTAGTTCGTCGTTCTTTAAACCAATGACTAACTCCTTGTTCAAACAGAGCAATTTATTTACAAAATATTTACACATAAAAATATCTAACAACGATCACACATCACCGTAAAACCAACGGTCATCTCGTATTTAATTCCCAAATACGAATAGAAGAATCAAACACGAAGCTTACAGCACAATGGCTCAGGCTGTCAGTCACTCGCCAAAGACTGAAATTGAATTGAACTCCTTCTACTTCTCGCCAGAGCCCCTTAAATAACAGCTCGGATCACGTGACATGAATATTCCAGATCGAAAAGTTGACAAGCTTATCGAGAAACAACGTCAGCACCCTAATTTCGTAACATTTTATATCACAACTAACTCATCCACCACAGAACATCTGCGGGCTATAAGTTGAACAATGAAATTAAACATGAGAATGATCACTCGATATATACAAACTAAGGTGTTGCCACTCGAAAGAATCATAAATTAACCTTTTAAAATGGTAAAAAACGCTGTAAAATTCGAAAGGCTTAAGAAAAGACTGCTAGATAAAAAAATGACAATTGCGCGATATAAATAAACTTAAGCTGTTGCCACTTCAAGGAATTGGAAATTAAAAATTGAGTTATTAATGGAAATACTATAAATGGAGAAATGTAAATAAAATTTGTCCGTAAGCTACGATAATACATACAGAAAAATTATGCATTTTTCTAGGCTAATCATTAAACAAATTTTTAAATATTGTTTTACCATATTTCCTTTTGCATGATGTCAGTATCGTATCGTATCACAAAATTTAATTGTAACTGGTCCACGTTAAGTGAAATATATATATATATACAGTGAAACCCCGATTTTACGTTCCCCGAATCTACGTTTTACCCGCATTTTACGTTTTTTTCATTAGGTCCCAGTTTTTCCATATACTAATAATGTTAATTTAACCCGGATTGTAAGTTTGTTATATATGAAATTTCCCACATTTTACGTTTTCACTGGAAAGTGAAAAAAAAAATGTTCTAAAATAAGCAATATTTTTCCGTCTGTACTTTTCGTCAGCCGATGAAGATCAACACAAAGAACCGGACGCACAGAGCGTCCCTTCTTTCAATATTGCAATGAAGAGCTTACAAATAGTGAAAGACTATTTTCTTTCTTATAAAGACCAGGAAAAAAACTTGCAACGTATTTCAATCCTAGAAGATGCTGCATTCACTTTGAACTCAAAAGACTAAAAAACAATCCACTATTACGGATTATTTTCAGCCTAAACGCCAGGAATCGCATCTAAATGTGTTAAAATTATCTTAAAATGCGATGTATAATAATGCTCTTTTCTTAAAATATAGATATTATACCGTTTGAAAGAGTCATCTTTACTACCTTTAGTTTTTTTCTATTTGATTTTTTCACTCTATGTATTTCCCGTATTTTACGTTTTTTTGCCCAGTCCCTTAAGAAACGTGAAATCGGGGTTTCACTGTATATATAGATGATAATTTATGCATTTATAAGTCCATAATATAATGAGCAATACAATATATACTTATAAATATGTCCGTAAATAATGTCATTTACATACTGACAACGGTATCCTCGTAATGATAATTTCATTTAATCTAGACACACGGCAGTATGTCCGCCAAGTTCAGAAAGTCAGCCAAATTAAGATACGGCGACACCGGCCATTGTGTATATTTACCCGAACCATTTCGAGCTACTTTTGATCCCACCATTACCCAAAATCTATTAGACCTACATACTTGAAATTTTGTACGCCTAATAGCGATCTTCTTAACCCCTAGAATATCAAATTTCATTGATGTACCTCTTATGGTTATGGAATTATTAAGGTTTGAAAAGTGTCATTTTTATCACTCACTCACTCACTCATTCACTCACTCATCAAAAACCTAACCTACTTCTAGGAGACTTAGAAACTTGAAACTTGGTATTAAGGTAGACAATTTGACATATATAAAGGAAAAAATCCGAAACTTCAAAAAATTACATTATCTTCAAAGTTACTAGCATACTCATAAGTAGCATCATACCTAACGACTTCAAACAGCAGCCATATTTTTCTGCCGTTTAAAGTAAACAATACTCTCTCGCGCTTGAAGGTAAATAATTGAGGCATTGAAATTCACTTTCCGCTTTAATTTTTCCCTTTAAGGCTTAACTCAAGCTGACTACAAAGAATCCAGTGTCGTAGTTATACAGAACTTTTCAACGTTTTAAATAAAAGATTAATCAAGTAAAGATAGGTTTACGGACTTATTACGGAGAAATGTAAGCAGACGAAAAAAATCTTAAATAATTAATAGCGACTATTCTGCTTGGTTTAATTTAGTATAACTTATCGACAATATAAAAACACACATTTTAGCTTTTCAAAAATTAATGATATTCCAACAAAACATTAATGTGAAAAAAGGGCCAAGTTCGATAGAACAAAAACGGCCTTCGGAGTAGTTGGTGTCAGCGATAAAAGAATTGATATCTAACGGGTGCCAAGTTCCATAGCAGATCCTTTGATCATGGCTGTGAGAGCGTACAATGTTCCTTAATTTATTTAAAAACATTTTTTTATCGAATTCCTAACTTGGCAAGTTTTAATTAAGATAAGTTACGTTCAAGAAGACGATAAGAAGACAATTAGAAATTAACTATAATAGCTTGCCACATGATTTTACTAACTATTAAAAATTGCTAATTGAATGAGTTAAATTTTTTGAATGTAATTTACCTTAATTAACGCTTGCCAAGTTAGGAATCCGATAAAAAAAATGTTTTTAAATAAATTAAGGAACATTGTACGCTCTCACAGCCATGATCAAAGGATCTGCTATGGAACTTGGCACCCGTTAGATATCAATTCTTTTATCGCTGACACCAACTACTCCGAATGCCGTTTTTGTTCTATCGAACTTGGCCCTTTTTTCACATTAATGTTTTGTTGGGATAGAATTTTCTCTGAACAATTTAAGATTTTATCCAGTCGAGTAAATTCTTTGTATAATAATAAAGAAATTGAGTAAATGTTCATTCTGCTTTTCATTATATCTTTTGAGGTATCTACAGCACAATATTATATACAATACTTCATATGAACTAAGTTATTTACTCCATAAATGTACAACACATTATAAAATATAAATAGATGCACTAGCGCTTGAATACGTGAAGAGACAGAGTATACCTTTTCAAACTATACATTCAAACACGTCTTTGCGACACTTGTGAATGGAATTCCGAAACTCAAGACCTCACCCCAGGGTTATTTCAAATACTTCATGTATTCAACTTCATCATTCGATATATTTCTCAATGGTATTATACGCAGCGTTGTTTATTGCATATGTTAGTGTAAATACATTACGACATGCAATAAATTGATACATTGACTATATCGTTTTCAAGGACAATGTACAGTAAAATATCGGATAAATAAATGTGAGTAGAATGAATTCTGCAAATCCCCTAGATTTTCGATAGGTTAAAGCAGTATTGCCTCGCTAAGTTTTGCTGGGGAGCATTCCCCAAGAGATCAGGTATCTTAATTGAAGCAGTTTTTTCTGGAGTAAAACGCACATTTTTATTAGTAGCTTTAATTGAGGGTTAACCCAGAGTGATCTTATTGTAATGAAATTATTAGTAAAAAATAAAAGTATTAGTAATTTTTATTGAGGTAAGCAATTATCTTATTTTTAATGTAAATTATTTGTAAGGTGTAAAATATAGACTTTAACTGTTGTTAGCAGATTGCTTATATTTTAAAGAAAATTATTAGTAAAGAAAACTATAAAATTATTAGTAACTTTAACTGATGTTTACAGAGAGTGATCTTATTTTCATGAAATTATTAGTAAAACATAAAATTATTAGTAATTTTTATTGAGGTAACAATTGCCTTATTTTTAATGTAAATTATTTGTAAGATGTAAAATTATAGACTATAACTGATGTTAGCAGAGTGCTTATATTTTAAAGGAAATTATTAGTAACTTTAATTGATGTTTAGAGAGTGATCTTTTTTTTTATGAAATTATTAGTAAAACATAAAAGTATTAGTAATTTCTGTTGAGGTAAACATTTTTCCTTTTTTTAATAGAAATTATTAGTAAAAAGTAAAATTATAGACTTTAATTGATGTTAGCAGAGTGCTTTAAGGAAAGTATTAATAAAAAATAAAAGTATTAGTAATTTTAGTTTGAGGTAAACAATTATCTTATTTTTAATAAAAATTATTTGTAAGACGTAAAATTATGGACCCTAATTGATGTTTGCAGATAGTGTTTATAGTTTTAAGTAAATTATTAGTAAAAAACTATAAAATTTTTAGTAACTTTAATCTATGTTTACAGAAAGTGATCTTATTTTAATGAATGATCTTATTTTATTAGTAAAACATAAAAGTATTAGTAATTTCTATTGGAGGTAAAAAATTTTCTTAGTTTTAATATAAATTATTAGTAAAAAAGTAAAATTATATACTTTAATTGATGTTAGCAGAAAGTGCTTATATTTTTAAGGAAAGTATTAGTAAAAAAAAATAAAAGTATTAGTAATTTCTATTGAGGTAAACAACTATCTTATTTTTAATATAAATAATTTGTAAAAAAATAAAATTATAGACTTTAATTGATGTTAGCAGATGGTGTTTATATTTTAAAGGAAATTATTAGTAAAAAACTATAAAATTATTAGTAACTGTAATTGCGGTTTACAGGGAGTGGTCGTACTTTAATGAAATTATTAGTAAAGTTGAAACTATTAGTAATTTTTATTGAGGTAAACAGTTATCTTATCTTTAGTATAAAACATTGGTAAAAGTAAAATTATTAGTGACTTTGATGTTAACATTAATCTTATGTTTAAAATTATAAGTAAAAAATAAACTTAAATTCAGACTAATAGTGGTCTTTTTTTAGATACAATTAGTAAAAAATAAAATAAATACTTAATTAGTAATCCTATTTTCTAATACCAAATGCTTAATGCTATTTAGTGAAGTCATTTCGGTAGTTTGTACACATTTAAGCAGTTTTCTTTTAAGTGAAAGGATTAAAATTCAGGATATTTTCCTGATGTTTGCCATCATAATACTGATTTCAAACCTCTTCATAAATCTTTGTTGGTATACGGTAAAGTACTCTTATTTAGTTCCTGGATACCCCCTCCCCATTTTTTTTTCTTTAACCACACTGGATAATTTTGAAAAAGGCATATCTACTATTTACATAAAAGTTTATCTCTCAGGGTTCATTCCCACCTAAGGCCATGCCAACGTTTTGCCTCCGTCGTAATAGACTGTTGCTCTGGTGTACAAATTAACAGCGATAAAGTATGTCTTCCATAGCGCAATCGACAAATAACGGTCTTATGAATAAAATTAATTTTAATTACGCAATAAAAAACGCCAATCAGCCAATATGAGGGCGTGAATCTTACGTTATGCAGAAAAAATGCCCTGAAATGTTGCGCTTGGTGCCATTGCACGCTCAGTTATTAAATTTGGCGAGCTTTCCAATTCATTTCGCTATTATTCTTCATTTGAAAACTGCAAAAGAAGAATTGGAGATGTCAATTCTAACACTATGTTACATATTAAACTTAAGTACGGCTATATATCTCAATCAAACATTTCTGAAAAGCTACGTTCAAAATTATTTTTCACTCCTCTAGATCAGGGGTCTCCAAACTACGGCCCGAGGGCCACATCCGGCCCGCGGACAGATTTTGTCCGGCCCGCGGAGAGCTAGCTAATGGCATCTGGCAAAAAAGTAATCATATTTTACACCACTAGTGGAATGATTCAACTTTTTACCACCGGCAACAATTAATGATAATATGGTTTTGGCCCTTGGAATTTACTGGAGTAATCAATATGGCCCTAAGGCTGGAAAGTTTGGAGACCCCTGCTCTAGATTTATACAAGATTTAACAAAATCAGGAAATATTGCTGAACAATGTGACTGTATAGTTTTTATTACTAGATGGCGGATATTGCGATCTTAGAATACTGTAAGAATGTCTTTTTTTTTTTATAACTCCAACAGATATAAATAAAAATAACCATTTTACACACAACATGTAGGATCTATCTTTTGAGACATTCATTTGAGAAAGTGAACATGAAAACATTTCTTTTTCCATCTCATACGTCTTTTTCGGTAATAAAATGTACCTAGTGGATTAAAAAAAAAGTAGCACACTGCAAAATAAATTCGTAAAATAAATAATTCAGAGCTGGTTTTTCAGTTTCCTCAGCTTTCTTTCCTATTTTATTTCATCAAACTTTCAGCGGCTACCGTCAACAAGCGTGTAGTAGCAGGGGAATTTCTCTTACCACTACATAAAAAGAATAAATTGTTTACTGGAAGAATTTTTATCTTTTCTCTGATTTTTTTCTTTCTTTCGTTGTAGAACAAGTGAATGTAAAGGAATTTATTAGTAGCGTCTTGCAATTTCGAGGCTTTTCTAAAAGAGCTTAGATTTTTTGTTGCTATTTTTTATTAAAATAACTTAGTACAAATATTAAAAACTTCAAATTCTCAAATAAAAAAATAATAGAAAGAATTTTTTTTTTTTTTTTTTTTTTTTACCCTCGGCAAAATGCGTTTGCAAAAAAAAAGTTTTTTGTTTCCCAGTTTCAACCGACAATCATTAAAATTCCAAGCATGCTCATTAAAAACATATTCATAAATTTACTTTTTTTACAGCCACCGTTCGTTTGAAATAATGTCAGTCCCGCTTAATCGGGTAACGGATAAAGGAATACCCCGCTTATTAGAATAAAACCTTCTGGAACCGAATATTTCCCCATAGACGGAATGTTAAAGATCCCCGTTTAATCGAGTAATTTCCCCCGATAATCCAATAATGTTGGTCTGCTTTCAAAATATTTTTGATAAAAAAATTATTACATTTCAAAAATAAATAAGTAAACAAGAACAATTTTTGAATTTTCAAGTTGATCTCTCAGCAACACCTCCCTATGCCCACTAAATTTGAGAGTCACTCGTTCTCTTTCATCATCCCTCCCTCATACCCGGAAGTAAGCAGTGAAAGGTGTCCCAAAGATATTGTAATTCAAGTAGTAAGTTTTACTTTTCATCATTTTAATTTGTAATTAAAAATACATAAATACATTAATTTTGTCTTTATTTTTCTTATTTAAAAAACCTTTTAAGCACTAACATTAATAAATTCTTTTAGTTAGATATACTGATTTATCATTACGTTTCGAGGAAATATTATCAGTTCTGTACGTTAAAGAAAATTTCCCAACATAATCGAATAAAATATGCTGGAACCGGCGGTATTCCTTTAAGCGGGGCGGACAGTATATGCATACCTATATATATGTATTGTAGGTATGTATGTATGTACCGAATCTTTAGTGTAGCATTTCACCAAACTCAAAAACAATTAAAGATGGCAGTAAATTTCGAATTAAGAATGTTTTGCCGATTTTTGTTTCTTTTTTCTTTTGTTTATATTTGTATGTACTAATAGCGTATCTTCATTTGCATAACTTTTAAAGTTATTTGAGATATTTCAAGTAATTATTAGAACTGAAACATTCGATAATTCCATAATAATTGGTAAGAAATGTAAATACGCTGAAAAACAATAATGATCGTTCAAAGTTAGAACTTACTACTCAAAGTATTATTTTACATACAGTAATTACATACTATGAAGGTATTTAAATTTAAAAAAAGCTAGATTTTTAAAGTACTTTTTAAAATTTTCTAATGCTTCTCTTGAGAAAGGAGTATGCAATCTAATTTCTTCAGTTACATAGATAAACCATTTTCGACTGGCAATTAAACATTAACTCACATCTTAATATATAACAATAGTTTTATTGAGGAAACATAATCCTTTTAACATTTTCACATTTGACCTCTACAGGCATAAATAGTTAATTCGATAATTTGCATTCGAAATTACCCGTTAAAGTTATTGTAGCAGTAAACTCCGGGCTCCCATTAACTCATGCAGCTCATGAGTTATATATTGAACATCATGGATCCGCTATTTGATGCATATCCCCAATGACCAGACACCAATATAGCGCTCACTGAATAAATCATTAGTTTACCTGTAAATTGCTCTTGGTAGGGAACTGGTATTGCAATAGCTTATTCGTTCATTTTGAATAAAAACATTTATTCAATTTAACGACTCAGATTTACGATAAAGGATAAATTAATACATAATTTTATTTTAGTAGATGCAAAATGTAAAATTGAATATATGTAAGCGAATTTAGTTATTTATTTGTTCAGGTTAAACCCTTTTTTTCTGATTGATTAATTTCAGCAAGAATGGGGATTTTATGGCCACTTTACCCCACCTGACCCTAGAGAATAGACGAACCCACCGATACAAGCGTGTATATAGTTTTCCAGTTTGTCTAATAAATTGGGAATATTTAAATGTATTGTGGTCGATATTGTAATTGCGATTTTTCCGGACACTTAATATCATTTTGGCACAATTATCCCGCTGTATATGTGCATTTTAGTTACTTTTCCCCTTACTCTATTGGCAATTTTTATGAGCTGTTGTTGGATTTTTATGGACTGTTATTTTGGGTCTAAAGGGAATTTTTCCTTGGCTGTTCGTTTTAATGCAATCGTGGTTTAAAATGATCTTTACTGTTTAAATAGGATTTTAAGGACTTTTGTCTATCTCATACTTGGATTTTTTTAAGAAAATTTTTCCTTATATATTCACAGCAGAATTTTGGACATGCGTCACTTGGCGTGCGAATGATACAGTATTATCCCGTGCAACGCCGATCATGTCAGCTTGTGTTTAATAATCGCAGAAAGTGTTGGCATGAACGTTTTACATCATGTGGTGAAATATTTGCAGTAGTGAAGGTGAAATATTTCATTGCTTTGCAGAACTGAAATACGAAATATTTTTCAACTCATTGCGCAATTTTTCCGGGACATGAATTAAGAGTGAGCGAATTTTCCAAAGAAGTAACCAGCGTACTATAAACTGAACAAAACTTCGATAAAATGAGTCGGGCCTAAGATCATGACCCCCCCACCTGACATCGTGACCTTGAAGGTGAGTTGCTTCAAGAGAGAAAGTTTGAGGCAAAGGCGAGGAGGGCCACTCGACCTCCAACCTGACCCCCAGAGGTCATCTCGTTGAGGTTTAAACTCCCTCACTTCAATTCCCTTTCCCGGAACCGAAACATAAAAAACGCGCCTTTTTCGGAACGAGAGCGTGAGCACGATAATCGTGCCTTCCCATTGGTGCACGAATCCACCAATGGGGAGAAGGTCGAAGAAATAACTAAATAAGTGGTGAAAAAGTTTTACGGGTGAGGAGTGTCGAACCCGGATGCGTAAGATTTCGTGACAGCTGGCGAGTGTGTCGTGCGCCGTATGATTTGCCTTTTAGATACGCGGATCGTGCGGTATTTTATGCAATTTTTAACCTGTGACGATGACGATTTCAGAACATTCAATGAGTTCTTTCAAATGGCGTTCGATTTCCATGTCTGTTTTCACCCTCCGTATCGTAATGCAGACTGTGGGCAACCCAGCATATACCGTTCGATCGCCATTTTTGTAATTTTCTTCATACGTAATTTTTAAGAAATCTGAAATAAGTGTCTTTGAGTGTTTTTTGTTACTTCAAATTATAAAAAAGTCAAATAAATCCGAGTTTGAGTGATAGAGGGTTACAAAAAATGAATAAATACAATTAAAAAAATAATGATTAAAAATCCTTAAGTACGTGTATTTTATTATTAATATTAATAAGGATATTATCTTGAATCCAAAAAATTAAATAAATCCGAGTTGTTGAGTGATAGAATAAAAAAATTTAAAAAAAACAGTTTAAGAAATAATTAAAAATCCTTATTATATGAACTTTCACGACCGGTGTCCATACCAAACATGATATTTCCCGGGCTTATAGGCCGTGGTTCAACCAAGATGTTTCTAGATAACGTTTTGCCTGACATGTTTCAGGGTTCTTCAGAGTAAAAATGAAGTCAAGGCAGAGATCTGGTCCTTATATATCAAGCATCACATGTGCTTTAACCTCATTGTATAAGCCACCAATTTCAGGCTTGCTGGGACTGATTCTGATTGGTTCATCATCTTTGTCCTTCGCATTGATTGGTGCTTTTAGAAGCACGTGTCCAGCCTTTAGACGAGAGCTGAAAAAAGCCGTTTTGCGATACATCGAGAAAGTTACTAACCGCATTGTAAACTTCTGCAGAAGTATAACATTAAGACAGTTTACAAACCAACATCAAAATTACAACATGCCCTTCGGTCAGCAAAAGACACGAGGGACACCTTCCCTCTGCAGGTGTGTACAAAATCCCTTGTAACTATGGAAAGGTTTGCATATACTGATGAAAATTTCCGTAGTAAAATAGTAAAATAACCATTTATTTGATTGTTATTTTACCATATTAAATTACAACAGTTGAATAACCATTAAAAAGATGGTACTCAAACCGCTGATTACGAAAAAAATCGTTTATTCTCTGTTTCTACTAAAGAACGTTTAACGAACTGTAATTTTCAAGCGCTCAATAAGAATCGGGAGTCCATCTTGGATGCGAAACTTTACCGGTCGTACGTTGTTTTAAAATATGAATACGGATTTATCAGTTAAAATCTGCATGTGTATATAAAAAAAGAAGGAAAAAAAACGTGGCTTAAGCAGTGGATACTAAATAGAAACACATACACACGTAAATCAAAAATTGGAGACATCGAATTCCCAAACTGTTTGCGAATGAGCGAACCCATCATTTGAGCTGCTGGAGCTTGTTTGTACTTTAATTTTTGCAGCAAATAAAATGATTTTCTTCAATATACAGTAAATTTAGACCAAAAATAAATTTGGATCCCATCAAAAACTGAAATCTCAATTTTAAGGCTATTTGCCTGTTGGAAAAGAAGATTTATTGATAAATAAACGTCCGCTTTACGTGATGACGGTGGTCGAGTGGATAGAGAGTAAAACTAGTATACCACGTATTCGGGGTTCGAGTCCTGTAAGCTTCGTTTATGGTTTCTACGCCTCGAAATGGTTCAAAAACGGTGAAAATTTTGTTTTGAAACCATTTTTAAATGGTTATAAAACCGTAAACTTTTGTATTTACGGCTTTTTAACCAAGTTAATTCGAAATGGTTAGGTCCCGTAAAGATAGAAGAATGTTCCAAACCGTAAATTTAACGGTGAATTAGATGGACAGACTGCTGCCGGTCATTTAACCGTAATTTCATGATGAAATTTCTAACAGTGTAGGCACCACAATGAGGAGTATCAATAGAAGAATAAAAGAGCACGAGAGATACTGCCGTCTTAAACATTCTTAGTTAGTTGTCAGAGATTGCTGAGCATACTATTATCGGTACGGGACACCAGCCCCCGTTTGAAGAAACTAAAATAAATAAGAAATTTAATAGAAATATAAGAAATATAAGAAAATAAGAAATTTTGAAAGTGAACAAGTAATGGGTTCCGCTGCTTCAAAAAGCACCAATCAATGCCCAGAACAAAGATGAGGAACCAATCAGAATCAGTCTCAGCAAGCCTGAGATTGGTGGTTTATTCAATGAGGTTTAAGCACATGTGATGCTTGATATATAAGGACCAGACCTCTGCTTTGACTTAATTATTACTCTGAAGAAGCTTGAAACATGTCAGGCGAAATGTCAGCCAGAAAGATCTTGGGTGAACCACCGCCTATAAGCCCGTAAAATATTATGTTTGGTAAAAATTAAGTACCTCGTGTATTTATTATTATTACATTTGATATTATTTCGAATCCAAAAAAATCGAATAAGTCCAAGTTAAGGGATGGGTTAAAAATAAATAAATAAAAACAATTTAAAAAAACAATTGAAAGTCCTTAAGTATATGTGTGTTATTGTTATTAATAGCTATTATCTCCATTATCTGTAAGTAAAACCGAGTTGTTGAGTAAATAGAGGGTTAAGAAAGAAATACTATGCAACCATTTAATTTTGTTAGCTGAATACATGCCAGTAGTACTCGAAAAAGAACTTGGTAAAACGTACTCAAATCAGAATTTACTGGGGTTTTTCCATTGACTTATGGCCCTCCTGCATCATGCACATGATTCTTCTTATCTACAAAATTTCAAGAGCATCATATTGGAAATCAAGCAGTTATAGTATAAAACAACAAGGGAAAGATCCAATATTGAGAACATTAAAACTAAATGCAATCACTCTAATCGTATAAAGCGAAAGGAATAAATAGGAGAGCCTATCTGAAACTATTTCGAACGCATCATATGGAAATCAAGCAAATACAGTGTAAAACAATATGGAAAGTCTTAACAATGAGTACTGTGTAAGTTGACCACTTGCGGTTCTGCAATTTAGTGGTCACTTTAGACAGGTGGTCAACTTATAGAGGGTGGAGTTTTTTTTGTCATTTCTTACACTATGCATTTATTGATTTGTAACCACTAATTAAAATATAGCTTCATGTCATGTATTAACGTTCCTATACAATAATAATTAGCTATTTTTTCAATTATTTAAAATATCAATTGAGTAATTTAACCTGAATGTCTTACAATGTATCCTATACAACTTTAACAAGTAAAGAACTTCGTTAAAATAAAGAAAAATATCTTATTAATTATGTAGGCTACTTATATGATAATAATAATTTAACTTTGTGCAAGTAAACAGTAATAGAAATATAATTTCACGTTAATTTAAAGCACAAATGAGCATTAAAACGAACATATGTTTCGGGATTGCTTGGAATCCCTTTTTCAATGCGACAGGGAGCTTCTAGATGCAAAACATCCAAATGCAGCAGACAAAACAACAAAAACAAAGCTTATATAGCCTAAGAATTAACTGTAAACCAATGAGAATGAAGGCAGTGTGAAGTGGAAGTAGAAGTAGCAGGGAAAGCACCAAAAAGAGATGAACACACGAATCCATTTGAAAGTTCAGGAAGTAAAAAGGAATATCAATAAAAACAAAGCAAAAAAAACGACAACATGCATAAAAATGTGAAAATACATGAAAATTGCAAAAATAATAAAATAAAATACAAAGAATAAAATGGAAATAAAATAAGTACAAAAAATACCAAAACAAAAAGCAAAACAAAGTACACATGTAAAGGAGGGGGGGGGGGCGAGAAAAAAAATTAAAAATAGACACAAAAAAGGAAAACTAACAGGAAAAACAAGAAAGAACAACAAATTAAAGGAACTTATGCCAGACCTGTGTGCTTTAAATTAACGTGAAATTATATTTCTATTACTACTTATATGATAGTAAAAATTTCCCAAAAGTACATCGTTTTTCAAAATGGCTACATCAGATAGAAGAAAAAGAAACTTATTTAAAGAATAAAAGAGTGCTCGGAGTAGTTTTCCCGTATGGTTAACTTACAGAGAGGTTTAGGCAAACTTTATATTTATGTTTCATCCATCCGGATAAATACTGGTCTAACATTATAAAAAATATCCAGGAGTAAATATTTTTGTTTTTTCTTTAATCTTTGCAAAAATACATAAACAAATAAATATAATAATAATTAGGCGGTCAACTTGCAAAGAGTTTTTTATAATACTCCTACCCAAATTTGGCGTACATAAGTGGTCAATATAGACAGGTGGTCAAGTTACAAAGGTTTCCCTACGTTATATTATATAGGGCTAATTCCGTTCTTGACCAAAGTGGTCAACTTACAAGGGTGGTCAACTTTACAGGTTTTACTGTACTCTAAAACTAAATGCAGTTACGCAAGTCCGTACTGAAGCGAAAGGTCTAAATAGGAATATTATTCATCGAAATATTACAATACAATACAATACAAAGCAAAACGTACACCAACAACAGGCGCTAGGCCTACAATACATATATTTAAGAAAACGTTGGAAAATTATTTTCAAACTTTGCTCCTAAAGGTTAAAGGGGAAAAATAACCTCCCGTGTATAAATTGGTCGAGAAGGTTAAGCCAAAAAACTATGTTTTTACTGAAAAACTGGATTTGAAGTTATGTAACAGCCGTTTCACAGACGATTCAAATATCTTGTAAAGAAAAATACTTTTTAGTTACGTTAAAACATAAAAATAACGTCCCGTGTATAAATTGGTCGAGAAGGTTAATCCAAAAAACTATGTTTTTACTGAAAAACTGGATTTGAAATTATGTAACAGCCGTTTCACAGACGATTCAAATATCATGTAAAGAAAAAAACTTTATAAATTGGTTTAGAAGGTTCAGCCAAAAAGCTATGCTTTTACTGAAAAGCTGAATGTGAAGAATGTGTAACAGCCGTTTCACAGACTATTCAAATATCATGTAAAGAAAAAAAACTTTATAGTTACTTTGAAATGTCATTTAAAAAGAGGATTTCGTAAGAAATGACTCCGTTACACACAGCTATTTGTTCATTTTCTATTACATACGCATGGATAATGTTAAAATGTCTCTCAGAGGCTGCATTTTTTAAAGAAAAATACAGTTTTTAGAAAATTCAAGCTTTAGAAATACGCTTTTAGAAAAGTACACTTTTTTCCGCTATTACAGGACCACTGGCTTTATTGTATTATAATTATTAATTACAGCTGTTTGTTTGTTCCTTTGTTTTAATGGCTTAGGAGCGTCAACGGAGTATACTGCAACTCAATAGTTTATTTATGTTGTGACCTTTAAGCTTTCAAATTTAAATGGTGGAAAAATGAAGTGAATAGTCACTGCAAGTATTTTTCTACTTCGAAGGAAGAAAAAAAATCAAATTTCGATCATGTCTCTAATTTCAGTTAAATTAAATTTAGAATTGATGTTTTATTCAGCACAATACGGGGGGAAAATGGGAACGTTAGAAACAAAATGGAAGCATTTAAAATGCCTAGAATGAATCGTGAAAATGTGAAACGTTTTCCATTTCCCACCTTTCTGAAGCTTTTTGCATATTCGAAGAGTGCCAGCTGGCAAAATATAGAATATTCTTATCATTCAGGCTTGAGACTTTATCCGGCTTATTTGTAAGTTTTGTGTGAGTCTGTGTATTTTTTTTCTTTTTTTCTTTTTTTTCATTTTGAGTCAAACTTTTCGTTATTCCAAGCGTGGGTTTTAAACACACGAAAAATAGTAACATCTTCCAACAAATGCGGGTGCATAAAAATTTCTTGAAATGTTTTTGAAAACTAAATTATATTTTTTTTCTTATGGGGCTGATGAATTGACTTATGCCAATTGCAGACCTAGTGCGTTCCCCAAGAGATCGGTACTAACTCTTTCAGCGGCACCACATTGAGTGTGGTACCATCGCCGCATGATAATTTTAACGTCTACTTTCTTTACCTGAAAAAGTGAGCACCTGGACTCTGTTGATGTGAAATTGAGTTATCAAATGATATAATTATGCATATTTAATAACTAAGTGATGTTTCGACATATATTATGTGATGGACAACATAGGCACAATATTGTCAGCAGATTGTAACTAATTTACATTTCGATTATAATTTCGGTATTTTTTTTTTTCTTTTTTCACTGCTCACTTTAACTGCTAAAACTAGCAAATTCGTAGATTTTAAATCGCTGAAGTATATATATAATATATATATATTTATATTAAAAAACTTATATTAATCATTTACATTACTTTTGAAAAGATTTAAATTGTTTTTAGGCTTATTTAAATATTTTTTGTAATTTATTTTTTAAATTTTTTTTAGGAAGTTTAAGTGGAAACTTGTAGTTAATCAAATGATAATTCTTTTAAAAGTTATTAGGGGGTTTTGGGGGGGCAAATAAGGATCGACAGACATAATCCCATCTCAAAACTCCCCTTATAATATATTTAATTTTTCAATTTTTTAAAATTTTAAACACTTTTGACTTTTTCTTATTTTAAATATTTTTACGTAATTTAATTTTTTTTTTCCTTTTTTATTTAAGTTTTTAAAGGGGAAAGTAGGTTAAAAAAGGACTAACTCCTTTAAAACTTAATTTTGCCAAAAAACTTTTCCCCCTTAAAACTCCACTTTTAAAATTCTGTTAAATTTTTTAACGAACTTTTTTGACTTTAGACGTAATAACACAAAATTAAATATTTTTAATAATTTGACGAAAATCCTTTTCCATGCCCCCACTTTTAGAAACCTTAAAATAATGTATAACGCGGAAAGCAAAGAAGCAATCTTCAATTGTTATATAAGCAGGATATCCATAAATTAGGCATAATACTCGTGTTTATGCATTTGAAGCATCACGTGATAGCATAAAGAAAAATCAGCTGCATTTTTCGTGCCGCTCTTCTGACTAATGAAGAACACGTTGTCACGATGTTTTCATTCGAGATATTGTTGAAGAACAGCGAACATCACTTTGAAGAAAGGATCTTCAAACCTTGTCGAGCCCGCAAAGCCCTTAGATTCGAATTTTCCGGGAACCCAACTCTTACGAGAAATTTGAAAGCTGTGTTTTTCTGTGTCTTTCTGAGTTGGCGTCGATTTCCGAAAGTCCAGATCGGACTTATATAAATATTAATGTACAGTGAAATCTGTGTAAGTTGAGCACTTGTGGTGCGGCACTTTAATGGTCAACTTCTAGAAGGTGAAGGGCGTTTTTTTGTCATTTCTTACACTATGCATTTATTCATTTGCAGTTAACTACCCAAGTAGCATTTTATCTTGGTCCAATATTGTAACTTGATTGGCAAAAGAATGGGATAAGACTGGCAAACAATATTGGCTGTAGCTTGGAGGGGATACATTTTAACAATAATGGCCAATATTGCTACTTCAATCTTGAACCAATATTGCGTGCCAGCCTTACCCCAATATTGGCTTTACGCTGGCGAACAAGTTTTATTGTTTCTAATTGCTTAAAAATATAAAAATTGTTATTGTTATTCCTGAATTTAGCTAGAAAAAAAGCGCAATTGCAAAAATTCATGGCGCCATCTATGAGTCGCCGGATGAACCCTTCCTGGTGTATGAATGAGTGAGTCGGGAACTGGGTTCGAACTGACGCCCTCTCGTATCACAATCCAACGCTCTAACCGCTGCACCACATCTGTTGCCAGCGGAAGTTATACTATATGCTCTCTATTTACGGAGGTGGATTATCTTCTATTAGTTGCATTAGGGAGCAATGAAGGTGTATAAAAAGTTATGATAGTTGTTGAAAATGAAGTAGTTTTTATTATTCAGCAACATTCAACAAAGATCTATTGGCTAAACATCACAGAGCAACATTCGTCCAATATTGGTTTACCAGAATGTAGCCAATTTTGCACCAATATCGCTTTCCATTATGAGAGCAATATTGTTGGAGCAGTATTAAACCAATATTGGACCAATCTGGCCTTCCATTATGAGAGCAATATTGTTGGAGCTGTATTAAAACAATATTGGACTAATCTTGGTTTCCAGGCTATATGCAATATTGCGCATGCAGCATTTAGCCAATATTAGCTGAACATTGGGAAAATGGCTCCAATATTGCCCAAGATGTAGCCAACACAAACAATCTTGCGCCAATGTTAAGCCAACATTCAATGCTGCATGGGTAAAATATAGCTTCATGTATTAACGTTGCTTTAAAACAGTAATTAGCTTTTTTTAACATATACAGTGAAACCTGTGTAAGTTGACCACTTGCGGTGCAGCATTTTAGTGTCAACTTAGACAGTTGGTCAACTTATAGGCAGTGAAGATTTTTCTTTTTTTGCCACTTTTTACACTATCCATTTATTAATTTGTAACTAATTAAAATATAGCTTCATGTATTAATATTACTTTAAAACAATTATTAGCTTTTTTTAAACAATTATCTAAAATATCATTAGAGAAATGTAACTGGAATTTCTTACTATGTATCTTATACAACTTTAAAAGTAATGGACATAGTTAAAACACAAATAAATATCTTATAATTTGTAAGTTACTTACATGGAAGTAAAGATTTCCTAAAAATACATATTTTTTCAAAATGGCTACATCAGATAGAAGAAAAAAGAAGAAACTTATTTAAAGAATAAAAGAGTGCTGATGGTGGTTTTCCCATATGGTTTACTTACAAAGAATTTTAGGCAAACTTTATATTGATGTTTCTTCCATCCAGACAAATACTGGTTTAACATTATAGCATAAGAAATATCCTGGAGAAGTTATTTAAGCTTTTTTTTACTGTAGCAAAAATATACAAATGAATATAGTAATAATTAGGCGGTCAATTTACAAAGGGTTTTTTAGAATGCTTCCAGAAAAAATTGGCGTACATAAGTGGTCAATATAGACAGGTGGTCAAATTAGGTGGTCAAGTTACAAGGGTTTCCCTTCATTATATAATATTCGGATTATCCCGTTCCTGACAAAGGTGGTCAACTTTACAGGTTTTACTGTGACTAAAATATCATTAGCGAAATTGAACCTAAATGATTTACAATGTATCATATACAACTTTAAAAAATGCATAATTTTTCAAAATGGCTGTATCAGATAGAATAACAAAGAAGAAACTTATTTGACGAGTAAAAGAGTGCTCATAGTAGTTTTCCCATACGGAGAAGAAGAGGTACTTCGAAAGAGGTTTAGGCAAATTTTATATGGATGTTTCAACCATTCAGGCAAGTACTGTTGTAACATTATAGCATAAAAAATATCCTGGAGAAGCTATTTTAGTTTTCTATCCTTGCAAAAATAGATAAACACATGAATATAGTAATAGTTAGGCGGTCAACTTACAAAGAGATTTTTAAAAATTTTTATGGTGGTCAATATAGACAGGTGGTCACGTTGCAAAGGTTTCCCTACTTTATCTTTGCAAAAATAGATAAACTAATAAGTATAGTAATAAGTAGGCAACTTAATTTTATTTAATCCTCCCACCCTAATTTATCATACATAAGTAGTCTATATAGACAGATAGTCAAATGAGGTGATTAAGTTAAAGTGGTTAACTTCATAGGTTTTATTGTAATTGAATTGCGTCAATTCAAAGTTCTAACTTATGCACCGGTAAAAATTTTGCAGTAATATTTCCCTGTTATTCTGTACAAAACTTCTATTTTTTAAAAATAATTTAATGCGAAAAATTGATGCAGTTCTGGGGAGCAAAAAAAGAAGGGAAAGTCTATTTGCATTTGAATAATATCTGCACTAGAGACACATGCATCATGTCAGTTTATCAGGAAGATATTTCCAGATACAGTGAAACCTGTGTAAATTGTCCACTTGCGGTGCAGCACTTTAGTGGTCAACTTGCAAAGGGTGTCAACTTTACAGGTTTTACTAGAGACACATGCATCACGTCAGTTTATCAGGAAGATATTGCCAGATACAGTGAAACCTGTGTAAGTTGTCCACTTGCGGTGCAGCACTTTAGTGGTTAACTTAGACAGGTGGTCAACTTTACAGGTTTTACTAGAGACACATGCATCATGTCAGTTTATCAGGAAGATATTTCCAGATACAGTGAAACCTGTGTAAGTTCTCCACTTGCGGTGCAGCACTTTAGTGGTCAACTTGCAAAGGTGGTCAACTTTACAAGTTTTACTAGAGACACATGCATCACGTCAGTTTATCAGGAAGATATTACCAGATACAGTGAAACCTGTGTAAATTGTCCACTTGCGGTGCAGCACTTTAGTGGTCAACTTGCAAAGGTGGTCAACTTTACAAGTTTTACTAGAGACACTTGCATCACGTCAGCTTATCAGGAAGATATTGCCAGATACAGTGAAACCTGTGTAAGTTCTCCACTTGCGGTGCAGCACTTTAGTGGTCAACTTTCAAAGGGTGTCAACTTTACAGGTTTTACTAGAGACACATGCATCTCGTCAGTTTATCAGGAAGATATTGCCAGATACAGTGAAACCTGTGTAAGTTCTCCACTTGCGGTGCAGCACCTTAGTGGTCAACTTGCAAAGGGTGTCAACTTTACAGGTTTTACTAGAGACACATGCATCATGTCAGTTTATCAGGAAGATATTGCCAGATACAGTGAAACCTGTGTAAGTTCTCCACTTGCGGTGCAGCACTTTAGTGGTCAACTTGCAAAGGTGGTCAACTTTACAAGTTTTACTAGAGACACATGCATCACGTCAGTTTATCAGGAAGATATTGCCAGATGCAGTGAAACCTGTGTAAGTTCTCCACTTGCGGTGCAGCACTTTAGTGGTCAACTTGCAAAGGTGGTCAACTTTACAGGTTCTACTAGAGACACATGCATCATGTCAGTTTATCAGGAAGATATTGCCAGATACAGTGAAACCTGTGTAAGTTCTCTACTTGCGGTGCATCACTTTAGTGGTCAACTTGCAAAGGTGGTCAACTTTACAGGTTTTACTGTATATTTCCCTACTAGGCAACATCTAATATTGTTTGTTTCACCTGTCATCTGTTGTTTCCTTTTTGTATTTTTACCTTTCTTTTGTAGGGAAAGTTGGATAAAACCGGGTCGGTGGATAAAACCGGAACCCAGCAGTTTTAGCTTGATTAGTATTGCTATTTGTCGGAAAACGCTTGAAACGTGTTGCCAACAACCGCCATGTTATTTGAAGTTAAAAAAAAGGCAGTGTTGTTTGTTTGTTCGTCAACGCCGATGTTTCGAAAAATTCAAGTGGAAAAATTTTGATTTTTACACCACCGATTTCGCTTTGTAGTTTCTAATTGCTTAGAGATTTATTTTAGGTAAGTACAACATTTGATAACATCTTTTTCAGCAGTTATCCTAAATTATTAAACCAGGTTTCGCATCATGTTTGAAATGTGCTAAGCCGTCTTTTCTGATTAATGGCGTTGCCGGATAAAACCGGGACCTTGGAAATAGGACAAGACCGGGTAGTACCCGGTTTTGAACGACCTTTTTTTTTTACTGTGTGAAATATAAATAGTTTAATTTGTAAAATCTAAATCTTAAAGAATCGTCTCATAAATGGCATAAAATTAAATCTTTATTACTTTTTAGGAGGGACTGCGTATGAATGTAGGCTACTATATTATAGTATCCCACTTAGTGCAAATATAAAATTAAAATTATTAGCATTTAAAATAAAAATTATTTCTCAAAAAATAAATCGTGTTCGTCAGTTTATTCCAAAAAAATGTTATTTCTTCCTTTTTTAAGTAGGGTAGAATGAAAAAACTAATGCTTTTACAAATTTATAATGTTGTTAGAATAAAAATTGCACCTAGAAAAATTAAGGCTGCTCGTCAGTCAATTTCCGAGATCAGCTCACTAATGTTGTCTATGGGCGTGTGATGCATTAGTATTTTTTAAAATATCTCCTCGTGAAATTAATTAAAAAGAAGACATCTTTTAAGAAGTCTACACAGAAAAGAATTCAAAAATACAATTTCCCGACAAGATATTTCTAACCCACCTATGTTTCTCAGTATAATACGGCCATTTGATCAATTTATTGTTATAAATGAATATTTCAGTAGTAAGACAACAGCATTTTTTAAAACCGGGTACTTTTATACTTCCAAAAAAAATGTATTTACCTTCTGAAATATTGTTCTTCCACATTGAAAAATATTTATTTCTGTAACTAAAGAACTAATTTATCATTCAAATAGAAATTTAAGCAATTTTATTCACTTACCTGCTTAGGAAAAGAAAAAACACTTTAAGACCCGGTTTTGTCCAACTTTCCCCTACTGCCTTGCCATTTGAAAAAAAATAAATACATGAATAAATAAATAATAAAAAATATATTTTTCCGTAAGTCCTTAAGAGAAATGGTCTTTGTCTCTTTGTCTCTTTATCGAACTATTTATTCACAATTATTGACAACAAAAATTATTTTTACGAAAATGCTTAAAAAATAAAAAAGGAATAAAAACAATACTTCGTTTAGCATTTTCTGTGAAAAGAGATTTTGTTTATAAAATTCCTTTTCCTCATTATCTTTAGAACATGAGTACGCTTTATAAAATTATTGTAAGCTTCCTTCATGAGTTAAAACCTTCAAAATATAGTAGAATTTTAATTACCAATTAAAATAGAAATGAATTTTTATCATGCATTTATTTTAAGTTAAAAAAAATATATATAAAACATGTTTATCGCCATTTTATTCTTGGCTAACTTTTTCCGCATTTATCTTTCTTTAAGAATCTTCTTGAATTCTTTGCTACATATAATTGATTATACGCATGTTTAATTAATGGAATAAATCCCTTTATTTTTTTAATTACTGAAAAAAATTGCATTGGTATACACAAAAAAAAGTACATAAATATATTTTTTTAAATTATTAATTAAGAAATAAAACCCTCCTTTTTTCCGGTTTTTATGCAATGTTTTTTTAGCATTATTAGTTTTTCAGGCGTAAATTCTTAACTGCATCTATAGTTATTAATATCTCTCTTTAGATTTTTAGTATGGTGTTAAGTAATAAAAATCCTTTTACTTTAAAAAAATCTGCTCAAATGTGTTCTTTATGGTACATTGTTTGTTGCAGTTTAACTTTGTTCTTCTATCATTCAACAAGTGGTATGTTAATATTTTTTGAACACTCAAACACTCATTTTTAGCTTAAAAAAATGATAGACGTACGTTTGATATCTGCGGAGCACAACATATCTCATGTATGTCAATTTAGTTTTTATATTATCCCGTCAAGTGGTTTCTTCATCTTCTTTGAACGCTCAAACATTCAAATGAATTATTTTCAGTGAAAAAAGGAAGGGGGAAAAACGAAAAAAATGTATCAGCAAGTGAGACATGTGCGGAGAAACTTGATTTCTGAATTCCCAAAATACACACTTGGAAGAAGTTGAATTCCGGATTTAAAAAAAAAAAAAATCGGTCTGCTATTGTTTTGCCTTCTAGACCGGTTCTGTTCGCTCCCCTTAAATGGCATCGGATATCCGACCGATTTTTTAACATCAGGTATCCGTTCCGGCCACTGCAGTAAGGATCTGGAGATTGGTATTGCCAAGTTTGTTTCATAAAGTTTTATTAATTAGCATGTTTTGAAGCAATGTGTGAAGCTTAAAACGCGTTTGGAAACTTTGTAATGTTTAAAAATGTGATAAGAATTTACAGACTTTAAACATCAGAGCTGGATATATCCAGTACATATCCCTCAGACAAGGGACACCAAAGTCGGAGTCGTACTCTTTAAAATCCAGGATTTGGACCTTGACTCCACAGCTCTGCTTAGAGAAGAAGCAGAAATGCTGATGGGGAAGTTGACATATTTTTCATTAGAGCATAAGTTTAACTATGATTTTCAGCCCTTCCCTATCTCACCCCGCTTTCCCCTATTTGCGCTATTCGATATTCATGAAGTAAACTCGAACTAAACCAATTCGTGAAATTTACCGGAACGGGACGATATAAAAGTGACAAATTACAAACCTAAATCACACTACAAGCAGAAACATAATTATACTTTCATAAGCGAATCTCTGCAGATTTCAATTTGAGATTCTTCATATTTTTAGGCTTAATGAGAATATTTGTTACGACGTTAATACAGTTCTGGTCAACCCCTTGCGGTCGTATATCTCATCCACCAGCGCTTTGAAAGGTACCACACGATGAAGAACTATAAAATATAATTTTTACGTAAAATTAAAACATTATTGTGTTACATATATCTAAAGTTTAAAAAAAATAATAATAAATTTCATCTTTCCTTCATAATCTTGCATATAATGTAGTACTGTTGGCCTAACGAAAATTAATTCCAGCACGCCTATGTAGAAACTTAATACGACCGCAAAGGGTTAGTGTGCAAAAGTGATAAAGAGAGCATTTTGTCAGGAAACTTTTTCTTTCGAGAATAATAATTATAATATAATTTTCTTAATAAAAGCCCGAAATGTTCTTCTTATAACAGATTAAAAAAAAACTTTAAAGATGCGTCTTGTGTACAGCTAATGATGTTAGTTATTTTGTACAACAGGTGTCTTTTTGTGTTATCCAACACGATATTTCTATTTTCTTAATCATAATTCCTCATGTTAGACTACCCTTCCAAAACTTTTGAACGGCTTATAATGTTTTCCTTACAGCTTACAAAGGTACAAATAACATGTGAAAAATCGCATTAGTATATGTCATTTTAGAAACTGCGAAATTTAATAGACAGCTGAAATGTTACAAAATTCAGATAAATGGGCAACGAAAAGAATTAAAATGCTAGTTTTTCCTTAATATTACTTTCAGATATAATTATTTTTCAACACAATGATTTCTATGCTTACGTTTTTAAAGATAAAACTATAATTAGTCGCCAACTTTTCAAACAGCCTATGTTTATCGTGCGTATTAATCGCGTGAGAAGATTATTAGAGCAGACAGTTAAATTTATGAACACCAGGAGAATAATGAAAACGACAATGTTTGCTAAGATCTGTAATGAATAAAGTTGACGCAGTATTTTTACGTTTTAGCAGTCTCGTTTTCATTGTTTTAACCCCTTAGGGATCATTCATAAATGATGTCACGCTTCGAGGGGGGGGGGGTTCATGAAATTGTGAAAAAGTGTGACAAGGGGAGGGGAGGGGTAACAAGAAGTGTGACATCATGCATCATGCAACATAGCGTGACGCGTGACAAATGGGGGAGGGGGGTCAGCTGAAACGTGACATATTGTGACAAAGGGGGAGAGGGGGTTAAATATATGGAAAAAAAGCGTGACGTCATTTATGAACGGCCCCTTAAAGCACGAATTTTTTCAGAAAAACTAGTATAGTGTAAGTTATTCTTTGCAATTTCAGGTTGTGAGGGTGACTAGGGAGCGGGGGTTGGGTAAAAGTTACATAGATAAAAAATATTATACAAGCAAAGTGTGAACGGTCAGATGGGCATTTGAAATAAAAACATGCACTGGCATGGGCAACTTTTCGGGTAACTTTCAGATAACTTTAACTACGGGTAACGTCAACAGATGATTTGGTAAAACTTTCCTGTGGTACGGGTAACGTCAACGAGCGATTTAACGTAATTTACTTTTTTTATTCGTTAGCCAATAACAAAATTTGCTGTGGCGAAAGTCCATGTAAGAAACTCATGACATATAAATACAAATACATGTATCGCCATTTATTTACTTTTTTTTTTTGGCGTTCAGACAAACAGATTTGTAAATATGTTTCGGTAGTTAAAAGGTTAAGGAGTTAACTAGGCAAGTTTTGCTTGTACAAATACGCTATAGCTGTGTGCACCATGTTGTATTTTATATGCTAGCATATCATGCAATAATTCTAAGAACTTGTTTTGTTACGGTATTTCATACTAGCTCTGGGATAAAAGTCAATCTGTTTTTGAAATTGAATAACTGCTCTATGGTTTCATTCGTTCATACGTATCTACATTTTACACTTATGTTTGTTAGGGTTTATGTATAAAGATTTTTTTTTTCACGTTGGATTCAGATCCAGCTTCAACGTGGTGCAAATGGTACTTGCTCAGAGCAACATTTACGCTTATGTATTTAGGGAGAAAAATAATCTTTTCATAATCAACAAACAAAAAACTATGAACGTAGGAAATTGCAAGAAAAAACACACTTGTTTTGGAGTAACTTTTGACAGATGACTTTGCATACGCAAATCCACAACCTTTTGCAATGGAAAAGGAATTTCTTGTAACCCGAAAGCACGTGTATGATATTTTAATCGTTGTTTATGCGTTTTTTCCGCACAAGATATAGTTTTCTTTGCACGCAAGTAAACAAAAGGGCAACAAAGGAAAATTAACCTCCCCCTTCCCTTTACTAAACCTACCTGTTGATTATCAGCCATATTGCAAAAAAATGCCCGAGCTGCTTTGCCAATCAATGAGGTCCTTCACTTTCTTAAGCTTAATCTGTTATTCCTCAGAGTTTTCGAATTTCGTAACACAATTTAGGAATTGAATCCATTCAAATAGATCGAACAAGAATTCAAAGAGAACATCAAAACATATTAAAAACTCTCGGAAATAAATCTTAAAATAAAAATTTGTAAAATCACTGTTGTAAAGGACTTTAGTATTTGGAAGAGATGCAACTGGGATGCATGTCATATTTCAGATAAATCTTTTCTTGGTCACAACTAAATCTTACTTTTTCATTATGACCTGGCTTTAAATTCTGCAGATATATATGCTTCAACTTTTCCATCCATGATAACAATCTGTGCCAGACATAATACCAAAAAGTATACGCAAGATATGAAAAAATATGCTTTCAATATAATTTCAATACTTTTAATCCATTCCTAGTGTTCTTTTTTTATTACAACCAATGAGCGTGGAAAGTATCAACAATTTCAAAAACTTCCAACACCAAAAACTACATTAAAGAAATTCGTATAATATTTAGTCCTCTTAGTTTTCCCTGCCATTCAGAACTACAGTTTTAAAACGGGATGCAACAAGTTTTCCTGAGAACCGCCACATGTACCCACATATATTTTTGCTATATATTAAATGAGAAGTTTCGAAGAATCTTTCTTTAGATGCTCTTAAACTTAAACTTCTAACAATGAATAAAACTACCTGTTCGCGAAAAAGACGAAAGAATTTAGGAGAGAACAAAATCGGATCCCGAAATTCAGCTACTATTTTTCGATTCCAGGCTTGATTTCAATAGCCATGGACTCGAAACATTTCAGCAACCTCGTTGGAAATATCTTTGGATAACAAATCTCTAGTGAAATTTTTTCGACGACAAAAACCCTTCAGCTATCGAAAAGATTTGACATTCAAAGAACTCATCCAACTGAAAGAAGTACATAGTTTTTCTTGGGATGTTTGTCTTTAAAAATGTCAGAGCGCAGGAGTTTGATTCAAAGATATTAGCTTTGATTTTCTATTCCGCAATTGTAACAAGCATTACCGTTTTAAGTAAATGCAAATCAACATTTCGTCATTAAAAATTATTAAATTGAAAAAAAAAGAAAGAGAAAATGGATTTACAATTTCAGAAGTTGTACTCTCCGAAACAGAACTCGAGGATTCTTCAATCGTCAAACAAATTTCGTCATTTACAACGATTCTCTCTTAACGCGATCATATGACTTGAAAAAGTTGCTCCACGAATTTCGTCAATTTGACGAAAGGCTTACTCGGAGATTTTTTCACGAAGCCATTGCATCAAATACGACGGGAATTTCGTGAGATTTGAGCATGAGCTTCTGAGAGTGTGATTAATTAAATTTCTTGCGTGAAACATTAAAGAACTGCCAGGTACGCTTACTGTGTTTCGGTGTACATATTTCTGGACGAAATTTCTATGCATTTGCGGCAAACTAAACATTGTCATACACTGTTACAAATTTCATCATGAAATTACGGTTAAATGACCAGCAGCAGTCTGTCCATCTAATTCACCGTTAAATTTACGGTTTGGAACATTTTTCTATCTTTACGTTACCTAAACCATTTCCAATCAGCTTGGTTAAAAAGCCGTAAATACAAAAGTTAACGGCTTTATAACCATCTAAAAATGGTTTCAAAAAAAAAAAAACGTTTTTGACCCATTTCGAGGCATAGAAACCGTAAACGAAGCTTGCGGGATTCGAACCCGGGTGTATGGTGTGCGAATCATGCGCTCTAGTCATTCGGCCATCTGCACCACGTAAAGTGGGCGTTTATTTATCAATAAATCTTCTTTTTCAACAGGCAAACTGCCTTAAAATTGAGATTTCAGTTTTTGATTGGATCCAAAGTCATCTTTGGTCTAAATTTACTGTATATTGACGGAAATCATTTTATTTGCTGCAAAAATTAAAATACAAACAAGCTTCAGCAGCTCAAATGACGGGTTCGCTCATTCGAAAACAGTCCGGGAATCCGATGTCTCCAATTTTTGATTTACGTGTGTATGTGTTTCTATTTAGTAATCATTGCTTAAGCCGCTTTTTTTTTATTCTTTTTTTATGTACACATGCAGATTTTAACTGATAAATCCGTATTCCTATTTTAAAACAACGTACGACCGGTAAGGTTTCGCAACCAAGATCGACGCCCGATTCTTATTGAGCGCTTGAAAATGACGGTTAGTTAAACGTTCTTAAGAATAAACAGAGAATATAAACGATTTTTTTCACAATCAGCGGTTTGAGTACCATCTTTTTAATGGTTATTCAACTGTTGTAATTAAATATGGTAAAATAACAATCAAATAAATTGTTATTTTACTATTTCCATACGGAGATTTTTAACAGTGTACAGCAGGGCGCGAAAATTATATTGGCCAACATGCCCGGGGCATGAAAAAGTTACAATCGGGCATGAATCTTCTACCTTACATGCCAGGCACAACACGTAGTTTTGACGTGAATATGTCTTTAAATTTGCTACCATACGGGAGCAATCCAAATCTAATGATAACAAAATCGGGGGATACAGTTTGACGTTGTAGTTTCGAATCTATCCTCTACATCCAAAATTAAATAATACCACTGGATAGCTAAAGGATCAAGGAATTCATTACGATAAGCGAGAACAGTGACGCATCGCGGGGGGTGAAGAGGGAAGCGCCACCATTTTGAGGTCATTTTGCTGCATATTGAAATTTGCAATTATTATAGCTTTGGACTCGTAGAAGCTACAGTGTTCGTTTAAGTTTTAATTATGAGCTATCTTCAAAATCTATCGATTGTACAGGGTGCGACAGCATAACTTTTTTCAAAACTGAATGAAACCCGTTTTATGAATCTTATAAACTTTAATTTTTTTTACAGTGTAGGTACATGCATAAAGTTATGTTTTACATAGTTTTGAAAATCAAACCAGGTAGGTGATGCCCCCTATTCCTCATGCACTGAAAGCCGAATTCTAGCGCTTGTCACGATCCTACCAACATAGCAGCGGGTATGTTAGCAATTTCAGCCTGGATACTGGCCTTTAGGTGTTGTAGGGTCACTGGAGATTGACATAAAGTCAATATTTAAAAAAAAAAAAAAAAACCCGAAGAAAAATCACAAGGGGCCAAATCCGGGAAGCGGCAGTCCACTTCAAATCACTGAATGTTCATTCGAAAAGTAGGCCTCGATAGAAAACGCACTCTCCTTCCAGATTCCAGTGCAGAATGGCAACTGGCCAAGGTGGGAACAAAACTTTAGAACCATCCCTTTGGAATGAGACAACTCCCACCGCGCAACAACATTTATAGCCTGAAAGTCACACATTTCAAAAAAAGAAATTATGCTGCCGCACCCTGTATATAAAACATTAGTTTAAAGTAGTGACAGTAAATATAATAAGGTGTTAGAATAAAAAAATATCAAAAATATATAGATAATGTGGGCTTATACGCGTCGAAAAGCCAAAACTGTGAAGTAATTAATTAATAAAGTTATATAATAACACAATAATTATTTGTTTCCTTGCTTTTATTCAAAATATATAAATAAAAATATATTATTTAAAATATATAACCCGTTGCATAAACCTATTCACATACAACACACGGCGGCGTCCATGACACACACAGCCATACCGCACATGTTTTAATAAAATATTTCTTTTCAAAACTTTCTTAGAACTTAATTTTGGCTCGTAATGACTTAATATGTAATATTTATCTGTAATGTAAATTTTTAGTGGATTTAGATTCATATAAAAATAATTTTTGATTCAGCTATTAAGCTATTAATTTAATTTTTGCCTGATTAATGCTATACAGCAAATTCAAATGTTTTTATTAATGTGCAATAAAACACTTCTGAGCATGTAAAAAAAAATTTCGGGCTTGTATTTTTTAGACAAACATGCCCGGGGGGAATTGCAAAATTTTTCGAGCCTTGATATGCACATATTATTATTTTTTATAAGCACTTTGTGCGACCAATGACAATGTTTCCCCACTACCCATCATCGAAAAGAAAAAGTCTTTCTTGTCCACCCTATATTTATGCATTAAACCTCGATCCATCGTTCCAGCATCTATCGCTTTCCCGTACATATCGTCATAGTTTAGTGGTTTAACTCTAATGATTTGCTTCATATTGACTCGCATTCCTCATTTTTCCGTACATAATGTGTTCGAAATAAATGGTTCCGTGAGAAACGGTTGATCGAGGCTCTGCTCTTATATATATAATAAAAACGAACAACCCTTTTTAAAAACAAACCTTTTCCAACCCCTTTTTTAATTTTTAACGCTATATACTTCCCATTTTCCTTACTTCGTTGCGCGACATGTGTTTACAGGAATTTATATAACTTTGCAAGCCCTGGCAATCTAGGCCACTAATAGATGCAGCTTTGCGGTATCACGTGACCGAGAGCTTTAAATGTTATAAAAGGCACGATAGGTGTGTAGATGTAGCTTATTTGTATGATTCGTAAGTGATGTCTGTAACCGTCTATTTTATATAGTAATGCGTTGTTCTATTTGCAGGACTCCCACGGCTGCGCCAATTGCGCAAAACTGCCCCAAAATGATCTTTCTGCTACATTCTGCTACAAAATGCGTTTTCTCGGCAAATTTGCGCCAAATAGCGATTTTCGGAAAAAATTGAAAAAATTTAAGATATTATTTTTTTAACCTTAAAATCGACATCATTTGTTACATTTTTCCTTTAGTCAACTAATTTTTTACCTTTGAAGCAGTTTATTAATGAATATTAGCTCTACTCTTTCTTAAGAACATCAAATATGGATGAGAAAATTGAGCAGAATGAGTGATGGTATCCCACGCTTGTAGAAGAAACAGTGAGACGATTTCTAATATTTTGTAGTATTATAGAGAAAAATCATTTCTCTTATCACTATTTCTGTTAAACATTTTATTTAGTAAGTTTTTCTTGAAATAGATACAAAAGTTTTAAAAAAAAAAACTTAGCGTTTTCCTCAGTGCTCTTTGTGTTTTCTAATGTTTAGGAAACACTAATCAATGTGAAAAATCAATAACAGAACAGATGTTAAAAAGATTGCTGCCCCATTATAACAATTATTTAAAATTCCTTAAGCTTACTTTCCACGTGTAAGCAAAGGAGCGCATACGTTCTACATTTTTTTTTTGCATCCGCTACAAAAATCGGATTTTTTTTCATTTTAACTGTTTATAATGATTCTTCTCAAAGTAAATAAATAAAATGTATTTTTATTTCAAATAAAGACATTGTTTGAAAATATATATTTGTTCCCGAAAGTGTTTGGAGGTAGACTTTCAAACGCTGTAAAATTAAACATTGAATTGCAGGTTTTATTTCTTTTCTCAATACTCTTTAAGCTCTGTAATCTATATCATATAACCACAAGTAATTAAAAAACATAAATATAAAGAACAAAATAAATAAAAAAAGTTACAGCTAAGTTAGAAAATCATTAAAAAAGCATGTACGTATATCTTAATGAATTGATGAACTTTGGCAAATATGTTAAGCAATATTAGAAGAAATAGAAATTTTGTTGTGGATGAACGACCTCATAAAAGTACTCAAGTTTCAATTTTTAAACTAGATTTGAAAGTTATGAAATTACCATGCATTTCCTTTTTCTTTTAATTCAATTTAGTTTCTCTCGGCATCCAATTTCTGTAACCCTAGGACTCTTAAAATTTAATTGTAATTATTACACAGTTTTTCAAAGATGTAAAGATAAATTGTTGGGGAAAAAATCATTAGATATTAAATTATCAACATATAATAAAAAATACATTTTGCTTTCTATTATAGAACTGAAAAATATAATTTGATTCTTGAATTTTCTTGCTGCAAACTCAGCAATTTACTTATAGTTTTATTAATTACTTCCAGAGCATCTAAGTGAGTATTTAGGATTGAAATTTAAAGGAATATTTCTTAATCAGAAAAATAATGAATATTACTGCAGGTAGAAAATAGGATCGACTTCAAATATATTTTTTGATAAAATATGAAATTATATTTAATTCATTCAAAAATTTACTGTTACTATAATCACAATGGTTGTACCTAAATAAGTACAATTTAAAAAACAAATTTTAATTAATGCTAAATAGCTTAAAATAGTTGAACCTTTCATATTAGTTAGTTTTTGCTTATTTTCTTGCAAGAATAGTGTTTTAGCTATTAAACAAAAAAGAGAGAATGCAATGATTTTTTAAAAGAAGAAAATTTTAAGGTTTATTCCAGCTGCTCTTAACTATTAGAAGAAGAAAAAAACAACAAAACATATTTTTAAATAATCCGTTTCTTGAGAAAAGTATTGAAAAACCTTTATGAGTGTTATAATTTTAATTAGTCTTACTTTTTGAATAGGTTTTGAAAAATTTCTTAAGAAATGTAAAAATAATCCATTTTATGAAATAATCTAATCCAGTTTTTGAAGGATGTCTGACGTTTACATTTCCTATCATTTTGAAGACTTGAAACCTCTCTTACACTTGATGTATGAAAATAACATTGCTTTATAACAGCCATTTAATATTTAAAAAAAAAAAGAAAAGTCCTCCAAAAATGGTACAAAGTGGATATTTTCGGCTCCTAGACTGATACAAAAGTCGATTTCTTCTGCTCCAAACTGATACAAAACTTAAATTCTTCTGCTCCAAACTGATACAAAAGTTAAATTCTTCTGCTCCAAGCTGATACAGAAAGGACATTTTACCTGCTCCGAAAGCTGTCACAAATTGTGTTAAGGCGGTGGGAGCCCTGTATTTGTGAAAATGTAACTTTTGGCGTAGAAGGAATAAACTGATGCTAAACGGAATCTGCTGCGAATTATTCTTCAGTGTAGTGTAGTAAGTGGTAAAAACCCTCGCTATTATATGGGTGTTACATCTTATATATAGGATGCTTAAGTGTCTGCTTGTTTGTCGCCGATATTGGTTGCTTGCGTAACTGTAATGCAGTTGTCATTGTTGTAACGCATGTCAAATATACTAAAAATCAAAACATTTCTCTTGCATTTTGAGTGAAGTATCGCTAGATTTGCAGTCTCCGTTAAAAATGAATGTAAACGCGAATTTAATTTAATCCTTCTTTCTTTGATTTAATTTTTTATCGTCTGCGCTTTATATATATATATATATTAAAAGTGGCAGCACTCTTTTTTCCAGTTTCGTTAAAACTTGTTTTGACGATGATTATGTTGGATATAAATAAATAGTTTTCGCAAACAATTTGATTATATAGTAAATAATATTTTTATTTTACAGATTATTATAACTTAGATGATTTTTTTTTCGGTAAGGATATTTTTTTCCGAAATTATTATGTTTATTATTTATTCATTAAACTTTACTATTCTACCTGATAAATATCTCTTTGATTTGATGTGCATTTCCGGTTCCTGGGAGAATTGTATATTTATAATATCTAGAACAGCGGTCATTTCGTGTGACCTCCGGGCTTGCTAGCATATGTATATGTGCCTCTGTATCTGTACGTTTTCTGTTTTTAAAGATAATTTCGCTCTAAATGAGCAAATGGCACTCCCGGGTTTTGTAAATTGTCTAGTTGTTGTTTTAACCTTAAAAGAAAAAATTTGCAAATGGATAGTAATAATGAGTAAAAGGAAAAAGGCAAGTTGACAAAATAATCATTTGATGTATCAATGATGTAATTATGTCTCTTCCTGGTAATTTATGGCAAAAAGACTTCGGAGAGAAACCGAAAAATATGAAAGCTGCCTATTTAATCAAATCCATTATTGCATGAATCTTTGGTTCAAAACCGTACCTATTAGACCAAAAGTTGTGAATGAGAGATCAGTCTAAAAAAATTTAAAAATACGATGGAATTTTTATTTTGTGTCGTGATGCATCACCATTATTTGGTGGAAAGGCCAAATGTGGCTAAATTTTTAGTAAACCCCCTTTAATTTTTGCACCACAATCTATTTTCCCCCCATTATAACTTGAACCAAAAGATTTGTCGCGAATCGTATAGTGGCATGTGCTTCCGCAAAAACTCCAGGACGTTTCATCCGTCTGGATGCACTGTGAAACCTTGAACAAAATAAAAGAAAAGGAACTTACCCCATCACAGCTTAATCACTGGAAATAATAGATATCCACACATCATTTGGAGACACAAAGGGAAATTTATTGACTTGGCATATTTAGTTAAACGGCTTGGGAGTACTCCGTACCACGAAAAAAAGATCACTACATGTGAACAACATTTGATTACTTATAAAAAAATATGACAATACTAAGATATCGACGACTCAGGATCTTGAACTTAACATTGGACAAAAAAATGTCTGGAGACAGGTTGGATAGGATTCATTTTTTTTAAAAAAATAGGTAACTTTTATGCCTTGCTCAGAGGCCTCAGTTGAACGACTTGCATGGCTATCGATACAAAAAAAAACACAAGGCTGTTGGACTCAAAGCTGTTCAGCTTAGCGGCAGGAGAGCGGAGATGAAATTGGTGAATGCTTTAGACGACACGTGCTCATGGCTGGCTGGAAGACTATTACCTATATTTGTTTCTCCTCAAAAAAAACATTTTTGCTTAAAAAAATACTGACGACACCATCAGCATCCTTTCTGATCCTAAAGGATCGTTGAGATCTTTTTCCTGCATCTATTCTTCGTCAAAGGATGTCGGCGGATTCCGATCCGGCCACGCTGAAGCCATCTCCATCATCACTTCTCGGTGGTCGCTGGCTAGCTCTCCAACTATACGTGCGTCCTCTGCTGCCTCACAAGCCACACTGCCTTCAACAACCTCTGCCCCACGTGCACCAAAAACGCCTTCGCAGCGGCGTGAAAACGATGTATCCTACCGCCGTGAATCCAAGCAGCCAATCAGAACAGAGCACAATGAAACAACATCATGACGTCACGCTTCCAGCTCTCGCAGGGAAAGGGAAAAAAAAATGGCCGCCAAAACATGCACTAGCGGGAAGAATACAAAAAAAGCTTGATGCATATTAATAATGAACGCGCTTACACCCGTTTAAAATAAAAATATCCCCCTTTAAAAAACAATAAATCCAACCTATATTTTACACTTAAATCCCCTGTAAAATAAATAAAAACCCAAACTTAATATTTTCACAAAATAAATGAATGCTATCCCGAATTTCTTGAAAAACAAAATAATAAATTCCCCTCATTAAGAAAATGAATGAAATATGTGATATACCATATCACAATTCACTCAGCAATCGGAAGAAAAAAAAGAAAAAAAAAAAAGAAATAATTTGTCAAGCTTAAGTATTCAAGCCAAAAGCATTCCGAACCCGTCTCCATACACGAAAAGTTAACACATCATGTACCACACAAAAAGCAATACACATATCAGCATAGGGTAAGTTACCAAAATGAAAAAAAATAAAACATACATTCAGTGAGAGATGTAATGAATTTGCTTAAACCTTTGCCAACAATACTCTTAAAAAATATTTTACCCCGACGGTGTTGCCTGAAACATATCACACATAAAATAATTACACACAAAAAAAAATACATCACCACAATAGTTAAAAGTCCAAAAGGTGAAAGCAAAACAAAAACATAAAAAATGTAACAACTGGAGTATAATAATTATATACAGTTACATCAGGTACCATGGTTTCGAACTATACAATCATGGGTATAGTCTAGAAAAAATCGACAAAATACAACAGTATTTGTCTATTTACTTAACTATTCAGCTAGCATAAACAGAAAAGTAAGATTCTGAAAAAATTTGTTACAGCATAAACTTTCATAATACATTTTAAACTACCAGTGACAAATGATTCTTGAGAACTGACTCATTCAATATTGTACCAATACAACTCAATTCAATTGCTCAATGTACCCTGAAGAAAAATTGTTTACCGCAAATACGAAAAAATTTAACACAAAAATTTATGATACATGAGGAACCAAATGTTGCAAAACAACCTAGGATAAGTTACGACCAGCACAACTAAAATTTTGCAACACAAGGTGCACCGTGAACCACAATATACACATTTTTAAACATTTCGACTGCGAAGAAAATACCTAGTTTGCTGAGGTTTACATGAGGTTTTCATAGCTTCAGATTCAAACATTTTTTTGCGACTAGGTGCAAGACGAAGGCGATTAATATGAACTAAGAAAGGCAGTGCATTATCATCATTTAAAAATTTTATTTTGTAATTAACTTCTGTTACTTTTTCTGTGACAGTATAAGGACCTAAAAACTTTGGTCTAAATGTTGATGAAGATTTTAGATACACAATATCCCCTGATTTTAAAATTCTTAATTTAGATTTTGCATGTTGTCTGGCATTTTGTGCAACTTGAGCACGTTCTAATGAAGAATAGGTATTATCATATGCAATTTTCAAATCATCAAGAACTTGTTTAATATAATGAGCTGTGTTCATGAACTGAGGCTGAACATCTTCATTGTATGTATCAAAAAATAATGATAATTCACGTCCAAAATGTAGAAAATTGGGTGAATATCCTGTGGATGAGTGAACTGTTGCATTATACACTGATTGATGGATGACTATAGCAGTATTTAAAGACATACCCTTATCCCTAAGCGTGAGAAGAGAACTTTTTATGGCTGTATTTATTCGTTCAGAAACTGAATTACATGCAGGATGATTGGGAGAAGAATGACAAAGTTTAATTCCTAGAGCTTTATTTAGCGTGTGAAATACATCAGAGTTGAACTGAGTACCTAGATCAGATAATAAAAAGGCCATTCTGCCATGCATAGATATGTAATGCAGTATATGTTTAGCTACAGCGTTAGCTGTTAAATTAGCCAAAGGATATAACGTAACATGTTTAGAGAAATGATCAATGAGTGTCAAAATATGACCAAAATCTTTAATTGGGCCAAGAATGTCTGTCGATACATATTCTGAAGGTCTACGAGGTAACCACATATTTTGTAATGGAGCTGGTTTTGGAGAATAAGGTTTGAATTTTATACATTCGGAACAGCTAAGAACAAAGTTCTGGACATCAGAATACAAATTTTTCCAAAAGTACCTGGAAGACACTATTTCATATGTTTTTTTGATACCAGTATGAGAACAATGTGCAATATTTAAAATTTTACTTTTTAAGGAATCAGGGACAACAATAGTGGGTGATGATGATTTGTTTTTTAAATGCATTAACAGACCAGATGTCTGTGATAGAAAAAAATTTTGATAGCACTTAGGATGAGCCAAAGACGGAGATTTTAAACATTTACTGATTTCTTGAATATTGGGGTCTAGTAACTGGGCCTGTAACAAAGATTCAGTGGAGACTTCATTCGAAGGGTCCTTCACAGTATTAATATCAGACACAACATTATTAATTTCGACGAAAGGTAAAATGGGCTTGTTTGCTTCTTCCGGACCAATTGCCGGTTCTCGTAAATCAGGATCAGGGCTACGTGAAAAGAAATCAGCTAAGATATTTAATTTGCCTGGAATGTACTCTGTTGAAAATGAGTATTCACTCAACTCCAGCAACCATCTTGTGGTAATGTCTGCTGGCGAGGAGGTTTTCCTATAGTGCAACAACGGCTTACTGTCTGTCAATAGTTTGAACTTGCGGTTATAGAGATAGGATTTGAACGATGTTACCCCTTTATAAATTGCTAGCAACTCCAATTTAATAGCCGGATAGTTTTTCTCTGAATTCGATAAAGTCTTACTGTAAAAAGACACGGGTTTTAAACTACCTTCGTGCTCCTGTAGCAATACAGCAGATATGGCTTGACCACTAGCATCAGTATTCAACAAAAATGGTTGATCCCACTTTGGTAAAGCTACAAAAGGTTCACTGAAAAATATTTGTTGTAACATGTCAAAAGCCTGTTGATGTTTATCCCCCCAAATAAATTTTGAATTCTTTTTTGTTAACTCTGTTAACACATTAGTACGTTCAGCAAAATTTGGAACAAGATTGCGGTAAAAACCACACAATCCTAAAAACTTTTTTACCTGTCTTACAGTTTTAGGAGGAGCAAATTTTGTAATTTTTGAAATATTTGATGAAATAGGAGTGATTTTATTATGTGTAATATGAAATCCAAGATAATCAATTTCGTTAGTGAAAAAAATGCATTTTGCAGGAGACAAAGTTAAATTATACTTGATCAAAATCTTAAAAATTGCAGTTAATTTAGAAATCATCTCTTCAAAACTCTGTGCACCCACAAGATAGTCATCTTGGTAAGCAAAAACACCATCGATACCCTGACAATTCAATTCAGCAATTATATGGTCAGAAAGAGATTGATAAAAACTAGCACTAGATTTAAGTCCAAATGGAAGACGTTGGTTTGAAAATGAACCAAATTCTGTAGAAAAGGTAATAATGTCTTGCATTTCCTCTGGTAAGGCAATTTGCCAATACGCAGAGTGCAAGTCTAACACTGAGTAAAACGGAAAAGATGAAATGTCATTAATAATGTTGGAAATTTTTGGCAAAGGATACGATGAACTCTCTATGACTGAGTTAAGTAGACGTAAATCCAACGCCATTCGATACTTTGGAGGGTCTTGTGGTTTATTTGGATCAGGTTTCTTTCGAACCAATATCATGGGACATTGCCACATAGATACATTCCGACGGATTATTTTGGCTTCAACTAATTCAGCAAGTTCAGTTTTTACTTGATCTTTCAGTGCCTGCGGAATCGCAAAAGGCAAAGTGCGAATAGGATTTTCGTTCCTTAATTTGATGGAAGGTTTGACCAAATCAGTGCATCCAAGTGCTTTTAATGAATTACTAAACGCTGCAAAATTGTTTAGAAGTAATTCTAACAAAATGGATTTTTGATGACTAGGTAGATGATCTACCTTGAAATCTGATTGAGACAGTTCATTTTTTCTAAGCTCCAACGTTTCCTGAGAAGCAGTGATTAAATTGCAATGATCCTCATTATTTTCACAAATATTTTCATTTAAATTATATTCAGAAATTTCAAACTCAGTAAAGGCATGACCAAATCCCGCACCCTTATTAATATGAATGGTTTCATTGCTTAAATTTCTAACTATTGTGGAAAATTTTCCTTTGCAAACAGATTGAACACTCGAGAGAATTTCCATAGCAGGATTTGTATTTTCAGGATCAAATAAAATTTCAGAAGTAGTAGATGGCAAATTTTTACTGTTTAAATATACTAAAGTAGTTTCCCCTGGTGGGACCATTAATTTCTTTTCTAAAGTTACTGGAAATATATTACAATAATTAATTGGCTGGATTTGACATGGTTCATCACTTAATTTAGTTGGAGTAATTAATGCTGCTTTAAAATTATCAAAAGTGACTTGACCATTTTTTGAATCAATTAACACATTATGTTTTTTCATAAAGTCAAAACCAAGAATTCCTTGAAACAAATCAGGTTGAAAATCAGAGACATAAAAAGGATGCTTGAAGAAAAATTTTCCAATTTTAAAGGATACTTCAGCACAACAAGAAAATTTTAATGTGGAATTTATTGTTTTAATATTTACTGCACGTGATAAATATTTGCACTTGGTATATTGTTTAATCTCGTCAAAAATATATCTAGGTAAAAGACTAACACTTGATCCAGAATCTAAAAGCAGAGAGAGGTTGAGACTCCCAAACTGACACTTTATGAGGGGTAAATTACAATCAGTGAATGCACTGTAATTAACTTTTGGACTATCCGATTCTATCTGATTCTTTGAAAAAGAACACAAAAATTCTCCTACACTGCTAGACATATTGGACATCGGTTTCTTTAAAAACTCATTAACATTTGGATATTGTTTATAAACATTAGGGACATTGAATTGAGCAATATTGACATCAGAGATCATCTCGTCCCCTATTGATGACCTCCCCTGGAGATTTAAATGCTGCCTATGCTGTGAAGAAAATTGTCTCTGTTGAAAATTTGACCTCTTTGATTGGTTACCCTGTGGATACCTAGGTCTATATGGTAGACGCGGTGAAAAAAACTGCAGGTTCTGAGCCCTGGGTCTAAATGTAGGTGGATTGGCATTTGCGAGAAAAGATCTGCATTGTGCCATTACATGATTATGTTTTCCACAAAACGAACACTGCATTCTTGGAGTTGCAGTTTCAGACATATTATTCATAGGTTGATGACATTCAGTTGGTTGTGTCGAAGTTTGTGGTCTAGAATTCCAAACAGGACATTCAGTTAAGGGATGGTTACCTTGGGAACATAACCGACATGACTTCAAAATAGTCTCAAGTGTCAATGTTAAATTCTGTACCTGTTTGGATAATGATTCTATCTGGGCACTTTCAGTTGACTGCATTTGTAATGCGTTAGTCATTTGACTTTGATGTCCTTCGAGCATACAAAACAATTTATGTGCTTTATTTACTAAGGCCTCGAAGTTGTTAGTGTCACTATCGACAAGTTTGTCTTTTACAAATTTAGGAACTGCTTGGATAAATTGCAAGCTTTTGATATGCACCATAGCATTATCATCACTTAGCTGTGCATATGCCTGATGGGCAGCCCTTTCTACGCGATGGGCGAGACTATGCATCGTCTCCCCTTGGATGTGAGAAATGTTCTGGAATTGTGTCAAAGACACAGAGGACATAATCGGTATTTGGAAGAAATTGCGAAGCTTTTTGCAAGCATCATCAAACCTTGAAATATTTAAGCAACTGGGGTTGGACTGAAAATAGTATTGAGCAGCACCTGACAATTTTGTTTTTAAATATAATAATGCCGTGGCATCATCCCACCCGTTAATCATTTTAATTTGGGATACCTGGGAAATAAACCATTCAAGGCTTTCAGGATCTCCTGAGAAAGGTGCGATGGCAAAATTTACAGAATTAACTCCCCTATCTGCTCCTTGCTCTTCCTCTGTCGACATGATTGTAGTATAATAATGCCCGTTTTCCCCCTGATTCATATACTTAACTACAATTGGCATTGAATACTAACACTAAAGACATTAATTGGCAAAGCAAACTCATTACTTAATGTGTGCAATGAAAGAAAAAATTCCATACGATGCCTTTTAAATTAAAAACATATTGATCATTTCCCCCAAAATATTCAAAATCAATTCACAAAATTTCTTAAAGTCCAGAATATGAAACATATAAATGTAACACATAGGTTTGTTATTGTAATCTGAAAACCTTACATAAACATGCAAACAAAAAAAATACTACAACTAAATCATTTCAAGTGTTGCACACATTAATCTCACAACAATTTAAAAATTCCACAGATGCATCCAAACACAAGTCAAAAAAAACGGCACCAATTTGTCGTGATGCATCACCATTATTTGGTGGAAAGGCCAAATGTGGCTAAATTTTTAGTAAACCCCCTTTAATTTTTGCACCACAATCTATTTTCCCCCCATTATAACTTGAACCAAAAGATTTGTCGCGAATCGTATAGTGGCATGTGCTTCCGCAAAAACTCCAGGACGTTTCATCCGTCTGGATGCACTGTGAAACCTTGAACAAAATAAAAGAAAAGGAACTTACCCCATCACAGCTTAATCACTGGAAATAATAGATATCCACACATCATTTGGAGACACAAAGGGAAATTTATTGACTTGGCATATTTAGTTAAACGGCTTGGGAGTACTCCGTACCACGAAAAAAAGATCACTACATGTGAACAACATTTGATTACTTATAAAAAAATATGACAATACTAAGATATCGACGACTCAGGATCTTGAACTTAACATTGGACAAAAAAATGTCTGGAGACAGGTTGGATAGGATTCATTTTTTTTAAAAAAATAGGTAACTTTTATGCCTTGCTCAGAGGCCTCAGTTGAACGACTTGCATGTCTATCGATACAAAAAAAAACACAAGGCTGTTGGACTCAAAGCTGTTCAGCTTAGCGGCAGGAGAGCGGAGATGAAATTGGTGAATGCTTTAGACGACACGTGCTCATGGCTGGCTGGAAGACTATTACCTATATTTGTTTCTCCTCAAAAAAAACATTTTTGCTTAAAAAAATACTGACGACACCATCAGCATCCTTTCTGATCCTAAAGGATCGTTGAGATCTTTTTCCTGCATCTATTCTTCGTCAAAGGATGTCGGCGGATTCCGATCCGGCCACGCTGAAGCCATCTCCATCATCACTTCTCGGTGGTCGCTGGCTAGCTCTCCAACTATACGTGCGTCCTCTGCTGCCTCACAAGCCACACTGCCTTCAACAACCTCTGCCCCACGTGCACCAAAAACGCCTTCGCAGCGGCGTGAAAACGATGTATCCTACCGCCGTGAATCCAAGCAGCCAATCAGAACAGAGCACAATGAAACAACATCATGACGTCACGCTTCCAGCTCTCGCAGGGAAAGGGAAAAAAAATGGCCGCCAAAACATGCACTAGCGGGAAGAATACAAAAAAAGCTTGATGCATATTAATAATGAACGCGCTTACACCCGTTTAAAATAAAAATATCCCCCTTTAAAAAACAATAAATCCAACCTATATTTTACACTTAAATCCCCTGTAAAATAAATAAAAACCCAAACTTAATATTTTCACAAAATAAATGAATGCTATCCCGAATTTCTTGAAAAACAAAATAATAAATTCCCCTCATTAAGAAAATGAATGAAATATGTGATATACCATATCACATTTTGCTACTAAAGAGTCTCTGCTGAGAAAATCAGCACGAAAAACAATGAAAATATAAAATGGGAAACTTATGGGATCATTTAAGGCACTTAGAAGCAAAGGGGTGTAAGTGACCAAATTTAAAATTTTGAGATAGCTAGTGCAAATGATAAATTAAACACCCTTCTGTTTTGCGGGAAAGAGATTTTAGTGGTAGCTTTGACAGATACTGCAACAAAACGTGGTTTGAAAAATTACTAAATAAAAGCTGCATTCCGTTTGGTGGCAAAGGGATGCATGTGCACTTACATCCCTTTGCCTCTAAATAAAATTATTTGATTTTTCAGTTAATTTCAATACGCAATGCAGACGATCTCTTTACGAAACTTAAAGCGGAAAAGAAGAAAAAAAAATAGGAAAAGAATTCCGAATCGTTGAATATTAATGATAAAAACAAGAGTTAAAATCGTCTGCAGATTTTAATTTTGCCATGTTTTGTTTTCGGCAATTTGTCTAATGGCAATGATTTTTAATTTGTTGATAAATATAATTATTCGAAATTTGTGTAATGCAGTTTTCAATAAAGTTTATATCACTAACAAATTATCGTTATTGCTGTGTAAATTAGCAAAATGAACAAAACACGCTTTTCATTTAGTGGCAAAGGGGTGTAAGTTAACTAGTTGGAAGCAAAAGGGTGTAAGTAAAAATAAGCTATTTTTTAAAAAAATCCTACGCCAAATATAATCATCAGAAACACTTCGCACTACATACTTAAACTAACACATACATATAGGACTCGAAAATAAAAAAAAAAATATTTACATGAAGAACTTCTAGAATTCAGTATAGGAATTAAACTTCAAACGAGTTTTTCTCAAAATGATACTTTAGTCACTTACATCCCTTTGCTTCTCACCGCCTCATTTGAAGGAAGGTCTCGTTCAGTCTCACGTTTTCTGATTGGTCTGCAAAAATATCTTTACAGAGTTTGTCTCAACAGAATAATGGGTATTGCTTTTAAAAATAATTGTCTGAGAAAACGTAGGAATAATTTATTAGTTTCATATCGTTGGATTGAGGCATAACTAAAATAAGCTCTAGTTTTGCTGAAGGATAAGGGTTGCGAAAGGTATCAATCGAAATGACAGTTAACAAAAAGTATCAACATAATCTTCTGCTTTCTATAAAACGCTGCTCTCAAATTCCACTAAACCTCACCCTTTCTCGGAATAACTTCAAATATTAATTTGGCTCACTTTTATGCTGGAGAAAACAAGGCATGGAATGAGCACTTAGCGAGATAAAAGCTGCAAAAAGAAATCTTTCTAACGCTCCCATATTCCCGTCTCAGGAGATTATTACGGCAGCAGAACTCGAAAAGGCAGTTAATCCTTAAACATGCTGAAAAGACTTTTCAGATATTAAAAATTTCCAAAGTGTTGCTCTCACGGATCTGCCTTGTCCCACAATGACAATAACTGCAATTCTTAATACCACGCACTTTGCGGCAATTCCCGGGGAAAGCACACGTGATGCGAAACTCCTGATTTCTAAATGCACTCAGGAGGATATGATAAACAAAAACAAAAAAAAAAAAAAAACATGAATCAAGACATGAGGAGGATTTAAATATTCTTTACTTCTCCTTGATTAAAATTTCATGCTAAACTTCTTTGCCTGCTGGGAGTTGTATTTTGGAGAAAACATTACCCGAGGCGATTTTTCAGGAGTTCGATAAATAATGAGGTCATTAATGCTTGTTTTATTTATTTCGAGCAGCTTTTATTAATGTCATAGCATCATTAAACGAATGCAAATTTCATGTTGCTCTTATTTAGGTATTTTATTTCTGTAAAGATTATAACCTTTCATACATTAAAGAGCAGTTCAGGGAGGAAAGTGATCAGGGCCGGCGCTAGGCTGAGGCGGTGAGGCGCCCGCCTCAGGGGGCGTCGTTCTTAGGGGCGCATTGGCCATAAATATTGACAATCTTTATAAGTAAAAACAATAGTTATTATCTCAAAAATATTTAAAACATATTACTGTTGTTTTTTATGTGGTTTTTGGCCTCTGGACAGTTAAAAACCGATTTTTCTCAACCTTGTACCACCTTGTCGTGGTGGATGGGCTTTCTATACTAAGAATGCCACAACTTCCAAATGTTCTAGCAATGATTTTTCTAGTAATTAAACTATACTGTAATTGAACGGTAGAATTGGTTAACTCTCCAACTCAATAGCCGCCCCAGCTGGACTTCAAAGTTAGTGGTAATCAAACCTATCTATTTTATGACCTATCTATTTATTGCTTAATTATTTTCCCTTATTCAGTCTATTCTGAGCAGCGATTGTTTTCCTTCAGCTTTTTGAAGGATAAAATGTGTATAATTAAAGTTTGTATCGATCATTTTTAATCTCTATTCCTTCATAATATATAGTAGAGGCGGGAAAAATTTGTTTGCCTCAGGGCGCCATTCGTGCTAGCGCCGGCCCTGAAATTGATAGATCTTTATGTATTGCGCAGCCTAAGTTCAGTCTAAAGTGAGGACTTGCTGTTGTAGTTGTTGTTTCTAAATCCACTTGGGTATTCAAGCTCCCCTTCGTAGAGCGACCGGAATTTAAGACAGAAAGGGAGCGCCTTTCATTTATAGATGAGCAGCACAATGGTGGAAATACGACTCGGCTCATTATGTACAGAAAAACCCCGTTATACCGCGCCTCAGTAACCGCGGAATCGGATGTATCGCGGTGATTATGTCCCCCGACGTTTAATCACCCTTTAACATTGTCATTTAAAGGCTATTCATTATTTATCATTGTAAATAAAGCCAGCCCGAGCACACAAATATTCTAGCCAAAGAGCTACCATCCCCCTTCCACACACACTAACAGATTCAAAACCCTATGGTGATAGGCCTGATGTACACCGTTTTCACGCTTTTTCTGTCTTTCAACCTAGGACACTATATAGTGAAACGTTGATAACTCGACACCCCAAGGGAACACGAGTTAGAGAGTTTTTCGCCCATTAAAATTAGCATTGGGCCAATTATTACTGGAAATAAATGTCGACTTATCGAGGTATTCGACTTATCCACGTGTCGAGCTACCGAGGTTCCACTGGTTGATTTCAAAATTGGGTACAATTGCCGTGACTGGCTCTGACTTGTTTCTTTTGACATGGATGAGCTCAATCTGTCCGGAACTGTTTAGTTCGATGCTTAACTATCTTCCATTTTCAGAAGTATACCTTTGTATTCCAGATTCTTTAGCGTTCCTGAAAAGTAAATGTATTTTCCAGTAGAAGTGTGTGTGCGTAGCAAGCTTAAAACATTGTTTCTTTGAGAAGTGCGTTACTCCCATTTCAAATCTATTTTTTTCTTAGGACCTCTTCACAATCCCATATTGATAACATAAAGATATTTTTAAGCCCCCTTTTTGTCGGAACATAGTTGGTTTATAGCCTATCGCTCCATAGACTGATTTCGCAGCTGATATGTGTGCTTCGTGCACAGCAATTACAGTAAATAAAATAGCAGCAGAGAAGAAAAAGAAAAGAAAAAATTATACCATAGAAGAAAAGTTACGAGTGATTAATAAAGTTAAAAATGATGCAACAAAAGCAGAATTATTTCGCGAATATGGTTCCGCGATATAGTTTCACTATACCTCGGTTATGTTATAACGCGGGTGCCAGACATGTCCCCCGACACCCGCGTTTTAACGGGGTTTTACTGTATTTTTATGACACCACCACAAATACGTTAGTCTTATTTTGTCCTATGGGTGAAGGGAAGGGGAACCACTGGTACCCTTGAAAGTGCCTCGAGACTTCAGGGTCCACGGATTTCACATGCACGTACCCCAAGTGTACAAGGTGGGTCTCAGTGGGTCGGGCATCGAACACCCAATCTTCCGGTTGGACTACCGACATCCTAACCACTAGGCTACCACGACCTACTGAGGATTTAAAAACGTGTATAAAATGAATATCAGCTAAAGGGATCATTCACAAATGATGTCACGCTTCGAGGGGGGAGGGGGTTTCGTGAAATTGTGACAAAGCATGACAAGGGGAGGGGACGGGGTGACAAGATGTGTGACATCCCTGCTTATGCAACATAGCGTGACATGTGACAAAGGGGGGAGGGGTCAAATATGTGGGGAAAAAAGCGTGACACCATTTATGAACGGCCCCAAAACACAAATGAAATAAGTTGTTTTTTTTTTAACGAAAGATAGTAGGGACTTGTGTTTTAAAAAAAATGTTACCCGTGCTGATTCTTCAAGATGTTTATAAATAATGGGGGAACTAATGCTTGTTTTATTTTTTTAGTGCAACTTTCATCAATGTCTTATCATCAGTTGACAAATGTAAATTTCATCTTTCTGTTATTTCGTGATTTTATTCCTGGGTAGAATTATATACTTTTCAGCATTTAACGAACAGGGCAGGAAGAGAAGTGATAGCAGTTGCCAAATCGATAAACCTTCTCCCAACTGTAAAATCGGGATGTCTACTGACGCTCTACTATACTGACATGTAGTAAGTGAATTTATAATGAAGTTTTGGTAAAGTACATTTGCAACCATGGGCCAGTGACAAACATCAGGCGATTGCCCGGTACTTCTGCGGAATACTCAATCTTCTTCAGTTTTCCCAAGTTATGTGCCATTGTGGAATCAATCGAGTGGGCAACAGCTCTAACGAAATATTGCGCTGCTATATAATAAGGCTAAGCTGACAATTTCAGAAGGTACGGTAAAGCCTGTGAAGTTGACCAGACCACCTTCGCCAGCTGACCCACTGTATAAGTTGACCACTTTTGTCAGGAACGGAATGAGCCCTATCCATATATATATTTCAGTTAACTTAGACCAGTTACGATTAAATTTTGCGAAACGATACGATACGGGCATCACGCAAGAAACAAATTATGGTAAAACGGTAGTTAAAAATTTGTTTATTGATTAGCGTAGAAAAAGTAACATTATATTTGTATTTATAATCGTAACTTACGAACTTTAACAAATTTATTTCTATTTCTTAAAACGTATTTCCATTAATAACTCAATTTTGAATTTGAAATTCTTTGGAGTGGCAACAGCTTAGTTTGCTTATATCGAGCGATAATCCGCCCGTTTATATCTTAGCGATCTTTTCTTAAGCTTTTCGAATTTTAAAATGGCTTTTTTAATTAATTCATTTATTTAGTTTTATTCTTGAGCCCGCAGATGTTCTGCGGGAGATCAGCTAGTATTATATAATGTAGAGAAACCTTTCTACCTTGACCACCTATGTTGAGCACTTATATACAACGGGAGTATTAAAGAAAATTCTTTGTAATTTGACAGCCTCATTAGTACTGTTTATTCGTTTATCTATTTTCGCAGAAATAAAAAAAAAACTAAAATAACTCCTCCTGTATTTTTTTATGCTATAAATGTTAGACCAGCCTTTGTCTGAGTGGGTGAAACATCCCTTTGTATGTTAATCATATGTGAAAGCTACTATAAACACTCTTTTAGTTTTTAAATATTTTTTTTTCTTCTATCTGATGCAGCCATTAAAAAAAATGTTATTTTAGAAAATCTTAGGCATCATATAAGTAACTTACATAATTAATAAGTTATTTATCTTTATTTTAACTAAGTGCTTTCCTTTTAAAGTTCTATAGAATACACTTTAGCTCATTCAGGTTAAATTTCTTTCATCATATTTGAGATGATTATGAAAATAAATAGCTAAAGAATATTTTATAGTAACGTTAATACGTGAAGGAATATTTTAATTAATTACAAATGTATAAAGGCACAGTGTAAGAAGTAACAAAAAAATATCTTTTCTCTGCTGTAAGGTGACCACTAAAGTGCTGCACCACAAGTGGTCAACTTACACAGGGTTCACTGTATATATAGAATAAATATCAGTTGGTTAACCGAAAACCGACAGAAATAAATCGGATACACTAAAAAAGATAGAGAGATACTATTTATTGAAAATTAAACGATAGATATTCTGTATCGAAATCGTCATCATTAATCTTTACCTCCAGCAGTCTGATTTTTTCAGATGCATATTTGTCAAAATCGGCTGCAAACAAACTTCCGACTTTGCCACAATAAGAAATTTATCTGAAGGTGGCGAACCGGACATAAGTCTAGGCGCGTGGCACCAAGTAGACCCCCTACTAAACATCCGCCTTCATGAAAATACCCTCCCCCCCCCACCCCCATTCTCCCAACCAAGAAAAGCACCCAGCCGACAATATTTATGGACCGGATCTTTCGTGGCGTGTGCAAGGGGCGGTCTTGACCCCCGACCTTGGCTCGTGCTCCAAACGAGCACGAGCGCGTGCCCGTTCTACCCCCATCCCACCTCAGCCCCTCCGTTTTCCACGCTCTACCACTTTAAAAAGAACACCGTGTTCCTACGATAGGATGAGAAGAGAAGAGGGATCCTGATGGGGGGCAAGCGGTCAAGCATTATTGATGGCAATGCTTGGCGAACTTTGGGAGTCAAAGGTCGGCGTCGTTTACTGCATCTAGCACTTTCCTTCTTTAAAAAAAAAAAAAACCTTAGCATGCAGATTTCAGGTGCTTTACCAAACTTCTGGAGAAGGGCTCTATTTTTTGGCGATTTATCTAAGTATTAAGATTTTTTTCCTCTTCCTTTAGTAATTTTATTTGTGTTAGCGTTAGAACACATCGTTGTGGTAACAGACCCTTAGTTTACAAAAGGATTTTGATGGACTAGAGTATCGAATTAGGCATTTCAAGATGAAAGTCAATTATACGATTTCAAATTTCCATCAGTGAACATACTGCATGAGTTAGGGGGCCTTTAAAATGATTCTTAGTTTTTCAAAACAATTCTTTTGTTCAAACTGGCCTTAGCTCAAAAAAAATTGCTTTTAGTGACTTTTACCTAAACGCAGATGATATAAATTAATCCGTGATGTGTACACCCACGCAGCGCTTGCTTTTGATTCGTTAAGAAACATTTCTATAATGTTGGAGTGTTCTACTGAGTACAAAATGATAATAATATAACATTAATAAATTTAAAAAACATTGTAAATTGTATATATCGCACACCGACAAGAAAAGTGGCGCAATCCAAAAACGAAACACTTTCACAAAACGGGATTTGTTGTTTCTCCAAATTTCCATGATTCTTCTATCGATATATACAAGTCTGTATAATATGCCGAGCTATCAGTCACTTTTCGATTGAAGAATATGGAAACTGGAAAAAAATGAATTCCGTTTTGTAAAGATGTTTCTTTTTTTAATTGTGTCACTTTTCCTGCCGTTGTGCAATATATCAGACAACACCCAGTACTATATTTTTTATTTTTTAAATCAAGGGATAATTACAACAGACTACGACAAGAAATTCAACGGGTTATGCTACCCATTGAAGATTAAGAATGGCAACAGTAATAAATGCTGATAGTTTTTTTTTTTTTTTTTTACGATTTCTAAGTGACTGGCTAGAAAGATACGATACTCAGAATATGTTCATATTTTTTACCAAATTCTACCTGCCGGCCTGTAGGTATGTACTGTCGAGATCTCTCGCAGTTACGGAGAAAGTGAACAATTAGCTTTTACGCTTTTACAATTTTTTGAGGCCAAACCAAATATCCACAATTTTACACTAATATACGGATAAATATAAATATTCTCCATGTGGAGTCGATATGTCCCAGAACCCACAATGTGTGCAAATGTGCGTTATGTAAGCTAAGCAGCACCTCGTTATCCTTCCTTTCTTTTTCTACCTTTATCTTGAAAAAAGAAAGAAAATTCGTAGTCTATCTATGATACTAAGAACAGTTATCCCCGACTTTGGCAACCGTAAAGCACCCCTTCCATCTTACAACCCTGCAAATGGGTGCCGAAATTCCTAGCTTTGCGAAAAAGACAGTTCCTGCTTAAAGGCCAAAAGTTCACCAGGAGATTAGTGTAAGCTAAGCCTAATGATATTAAAAGAAGATAAACATGATTACCTCCTCAGATGGCTATCGCTCCGAATACCCTCTGACCTCACACTTTCCCGCCTCTTTCTGTCGCAACCCCCCTTTTAACGGACCTCGGGCTGAGCCCTTAATACTAAGTGATTTAGTGCCGCGGTTATATCTACATTTCGGCCGACACGAGGGCAATCCGTCTTTTCTCCGAACAGGTTGTTTCTTTTATTTTCGAGGCTGTTTAATGTTACAATCATGTGAAACCCAACCCTTGGAATTTGGAAACGTTGCAATTTTGCGAGGAATTCTCTGAAATGCCTTACCGCAAGGTGGAAACGAGCGTTTGGGTTTGGGAACAATACTGCCGGAGTATTTGAGAAAAAGAAACGACTACAGTAATCTCTCACTGGTACGTCACCCTTTTTATGCGCCTGTCTCGAATGCACGTCGATTTTCAAAAGTCCCAGCCAAAAATGTTGTAAACTGAATGTTATCAAACCTTTATTTACGCGTCATTTTCAGAAATACACAGTATGTCATAGAATTTTTGAGATTAGCTTTATAAAATAAAAACTAGTAATTACAGTGAAACCCCGATTTTACGTCCCCCGAATCTACGTTTTTCCCGCATTTTACCTTTTTTTCATCAGGTCCCAGTTTTTCCGTATACTAATAATGTTAATTTAACCCGGATTGTAAGTTTGTTATATATGAAATTTCCCGCATTTTACGTTTTCCCTAGAAAGTGATTTTAAAAAAATGTTCTAAAATAAGCAATATTTTTCCGTCTGCACTTTTCGTCAGCCGATGAAGATCAACAAAAAGAACCGGAAGCACAGCCCGTCCCTTCTTTCACTATTGCAATGAAGAACTATTGCAACAAATAGTGAAAGACTATTTTCTTTCTTATAAAGACCAAGAGAAAAACTTGCAACGTATTACAATCCTAGAAGATGCTGCATTCACTTTGAACTCAATGACTAAAAAACAATCCACTATTACGGATTATTTTCAGCCTAAACGCCAGGAATCGCATCTAAATGTGCTAAAATTATCTTAAAATGGTATGTATAATAATGTTCTTTGAGTAAAATATAGATATTATACGTTTTGAAAGAGTCATCTTTACTTCCTTTAGTTTTTTTCTATTTGGTTTTTGTATTCTATGTATTTCCTGTATTTTACGTTTTTCCCGTATTTTACGTTTTTTTTTTTTTTTTGCACAGTCCCTTGATAAACGTAAAATCGGGGTTTCACTTTATATTCTTTTCAGTGTTTTTGTTCAAAATAAGCTCCTTCGGCTTCAATACATTTGTTACAGCGGTTTAACAGCGATCCGAATCCCTGTTCCAGCTCACATTGTGGGACTGCCACCCGAACTCGCCGTCGGAAGTCTGCACCAAGGAAATTTTTAAGACTACAGGAACTAAGCCTACATTGGCGCTGTCTGTGTTATCGAGCGTTTGTGAAACTAATTCTCTATCAGCTGATAACCTGCCAAAACCTCAGTTCATTTGTTTACTTTTTTTTTTTACTATACAAACAGCTTCGACGCGAACTTCGGAGGCAGTCCCACAATGTGAACTGGAACAGGCATTCGGATCGTTGTTAAAATGCTGCGACAAATGTATTGAAGGCGAAGGAGCTTAATTTGGATAAATATATCTAAAAAATATAATTACTAGTTTTTATTTAATTTTATAAACCTAGTGTCAAACATTTTTTGACACACTGTGTACCTCTCAGTTATGCTTCAGTACAAGGATTACTCGGTGTAATATATATATTCTCCTTTTATTTTGAAAATTTATATTTCCCGAAAGTAATATTACCGTAATTATCGGTAAATAGCCCGCATCGCTGTATAGTCCGCTGGAAGAAAAAATCATTCTTAAAAAAGTAAGTTCGGTGTATAACCCGCATCGTTGTATAACTCGCACCCAGAAAAAAACATGGGGTACACCCCTAGAAAACAATACATTCGCCTGTGGCCCAATCTGCTATGGACCATTGTTTCGAAATTACGATTTATTTCTCTACATTTTATTTTGCAGGCAAAGATATTTCGATATTTTTGAACGGTAGTTGCCTTTTTAATAATATATATATTTTTAAATGTCATGTATTGCCCGCATCGTTATATTGCCCGCAGGTAGTAAAAAAAAGGAGTTTTTTCGTAGATAACCCGCAGGCTATACACAGGTAATTTCGGTATGTAAAATAGTAGTGTACTTGCTTCATAAACATTTGCATGATATTCAAAAGGATATTTTAAGTAACATAAAAACACAATAAAAATTTTCGAATTCGAAGTATACTTCACAAATTTGTTAAGTTTTAAATTGTGTAAAAGTTCAAGTCTACACATCTCTTTTTTCTACTATTTTTGTTCTCTATTGTAACTATTTATTATTTTTTTCTAGTTAGTCTATTTCACCAAGTCGCTCATGCCCCAATTATTATTTACTGTTCACCTACAAAACATTACATTCGCATTAATATTCTCTAATACTCTCTATTATTCTCTAATATTCATCAATTATCCCCTTTATCCTTCTTGCACGCTAGTTACTCTATTTCACTGAATCGCGCATGTCCCAATTAATTTTTTAATGTTCACCTACGAAACATTACATTCGCATTAATATTCTCTAATATTCATCTAGTATCTCTTTATTCTTCTTGCACGCTAGTTACTCTATTTCACTGAGTCGTGCATGTCCCAATTAATTTTTTTGAAGTTCACCTATAAAACATTTCATTCAAAATTATATTCTTTATTATTAATCAAATATTCCCTTTATCCTTCTTGCACGCTAGTTACTCTATTTCACTGAATCGCGCATGTGCCAATTAATTTTTAATGTTCACCTATAAAACATTTCATTCAAAATTATATTGACTATTATTGATCAAATATTCCCTTTATCCTTCTTGCACGCTAGTTACTCTATTTCACTGAATCGCGCATGTGCCAGTTAATTTTTAATGTTCACCTATAAAACATTACATTCACATCAATATTCTCTATTATTGATCTATTATTCCCTTTATCCTTCTTGCACGCTAGTTACTCTATTTCACTGAGTCGCGCATGTTCCAATTAATTTTTTAATGTTCACCTATAAAATATTTCATCCACATTAATAAAATACTAGTTAATACCCCTAAAAACTTCTGCGGATAGGAAGTTAACTATTCTAAAATTGTCAAAAAGTTTTGAAATACGAAAGGCTTATAAATTAACCATTTTAACAACGCAATTCGAAAGGCTTCAGAAAAGATCGTTAGATATAAAAATGATCGAAATAAACAAACTAAGGAATTGCCACTCCAAATTATATATATATGGATTTTCTGGACGTATCAATATTTCGAATGCATCATTTTTTTTTTTTTTTTTCAAATAAATGAATTTTTCAAAACGAATCAATTAAACTACGCACCAATTTGGAGAAAGTAAGAAATAACCTCTTCAAATAAAATGATTTTCTTTTCCAAACAGAGCATAATAATTTATTCCTAAATAATAAATCATTATCAAAGAAATCTCAGAATTTCCTTTCACCCAAATGGAGCTGTACAAAATAATTCCAACTAGGCCAGAACAATTTAATATCGATTTAGTGAATCATTAGAGAGAAAAACTATTAAGGGCTTGAATGATTCCTAATACTTCTATCAAGGGCCTGTTGCTGTACCATTTTGAACTCTAATTACTTTTCTTCATATACTCATTATTCCGTATCAATAATTAAGTTAAAAAAGATTATTATAGAAAAAGACATAATGGAATCCCAGCATTAAGAACATCCAAACGAAAAATACGAACTCGGGGAATTGTGGCGAGAAATAGTATTTTTTAAAATTGGACGTTTGAGAATTAATTCCCAAGCGATTTTTTGTTATATATTTAATGCAATGCCTTTTAGAATGGAAGCACAGTTTATTATTATTGCAGTCGTATTTTATAAATGTGAAACTGTTAAATGTTTTTGAGTAATGAGACGGTTTAAATAAAGTATGCCGTGATAGCCTAGTGGTTAGGAATTCGGACATCGAACCGGAAGATTGGGTATCCGATACCCGACCCACTGAATACCCACCATGCACACTTGGGGATTAGTGCATGCCGAATATGTGGACCCAGAAGTTCCGAGGATACTGGAGGGTGGACTCTTTCACTTCCCTTCACTCTTAGGTCAAAAAAGGAAGGTGGCGTACTTGTTGTGGCGTCATCTGGTGTGATCCGAACGCATAATGAGCCAAGTCGTACTTCCACCGTTGTAGTGTTCATCTATAAACGGAAGGCGCTCCCTTACTGCCTTAATTGGTCGCTCTGCTAAGGGGAGTTTTGATACCCAAGTGGCATTAGAAACCCCAAATAAAATGTCATTTTTGGAAAATACTTACTTTAGAATGAACATTTTATGATCCTATAAAATATTTTAACCAAAAAAATAATATACGGTCTACAAAAGTTGAAATATGCATAAAGATTTGTGTGCATAATTCAGCTGTGCTTGTATATATCAGCGTTTTAAATATTAACAGCCCTTTGTCGTCCATAAATGGCTTTGCCGACATTTTACAGTTGACTTGGCGATAATTGTTGCTTTATCACCAAATGGACGGGAATTTTTAAAATGCTTAAAATAGGAAGTGTTGCATAAAGCTGAATAGACTACTCAAAAGAAATTTTTCAATGGATTTGCACTAATTACGTAATTCAAGAATTTTGTATCATCATTTATCTAAGTTAATGAAGCATGTTAAAAAACAAAAATTTCCTCATTAGCAAATTCGTAAAAGTTTATTGAAAAAAAAGCTACCGAACGGCAAAAGGGTATATAAAAGTACTCAAAATACTAGCCAATATGCAATGTCACAAGAAAAAGGTAAAAGGAATGTCTATAACTCATTGAACTTCAATTTTTGAGTGTTAAACTCAAAAAAACGAGGAGACACCTGATATAAAATTGTTTGACTATGAGAAAAAACAGCAAATATTTAATTAATAAACGAAGTGAAAATGATAGGATTGCTATTTTATACAAGTATGTAAATTAGTTCATAATTCTTTCCTTGCTATAAAAATTAGTATTTGGGAAACACTTTATTTTCAATTTTGTATATTTATTAAGTATCATTCTTATTGCGAAATGATACTAAGAACTGGTTTTAATATTACTTTCAACCTTTCTCACCATTGGCACAAAGCAAAAAAAAAAAAAAAATATATGCACTTAAAATACTACTTTTGGGATAACGATTTTTTAACATTTACAAAAACACTAATACATTTTAAAATATTAAGAAACATTAAATGCTCTCCGAAAAAAAAATCGATCCAAAAGCATTTCAGAATTGTTCAAGAAAGCTTCAGAAAACTGCTTCTATTTCTGTTTTGTTTTTTAAAATTAAATATATTCCAATTAAAAATTTAGAATCAACGTAAAATTAAGTGCTACATTTTCAAGACTGGCAGACATGTGTTTCGAGGTCACAAGAAATCCCCTTTTCAATGCAAAAGAGTGTGTTTCAGTTCGATGTTTTTCATCTACATGCTAAAAATGTTGCTTTTAGTATCAGGGTTCGAAATTAGCGGTCGTTCGTAGTATTTTGCAACCAAAACTTTCCGTTTGGCGACCACGATTTTACATTAAGTCGTCATTTTTGACGGCTGACCTTTCATGAAACATTTAGTTGACGACTGCAATATTTCACTGTCATTTTTTAAAAATGTATTATTACTTTTGTATTTTGACGTAACATTATACAGTTCGATTTTTATGAACAAATTTAATCTAATCTTCTCTATTTTGAGTTTTTACGATGCCTGGGAAAACTATCGTAACTTCTTGACCTTCGAATTTTAGAATTGTGAAATTTTACTAATTTGAAAGTAATTTACAATTACGTGTTACGCACAAAACTTATTTATAAATAACATTTGATTGTAAATAACATTTGAAAAATATTTAATCCGTTTAACTCATATTTTACTTCATTAGGCATTGATTAAAATAAATGTTTAATTGGATGCATAAACTAAGTAAATGATAAGTAACAGAAATTGATTTAGAAGAATTTTATCTTACTTATCATTAATTTTATCAGTACAGTTGTTATGTTTTGCTTTTTTTAACAATTGCAGAACTGTTTTAATAGTTGTCAGTTGACATCTCAGCCTAAGCAATTCGGATTATTTCAAAACGACGCCTATCAGATCATTTTTGGCGACTTAAACAAAAATTCTAGGTGCCAATGATGCCTAACTTTTAATCCTAATTTCGAACCCTGTTACCACCAGTTTTGGTGGTACTGAATACGATATTTAGTGTTCTGTTAGCGTAAAGTGTAAAATTATTCCTCTTTTACACTCTTTAAATTTTTTGATGCGTCTGTCTAAAAAATATAGACAGTATAACGTTTTAGAGCACATGAAATGTGTCAGCTCCGTTACGCATCGAAATATCATTGCGATTGCTGATTTCTATGAAAATAGGATGCATGAGCAATCGCGGTGAACTCTTGATGCGTAGATGACTGAACGAACATCAGATGCTAAAAGAACATTCTGCTGTCTGTATTTGTTTAGACAGACACTTAAAATATTTTAAAATACATCAAAAAATGAATAATTTTCAGCTTTTCATCAACTAAACACCAAAATGGTGTTAGTAACACCACATATTTTTACAGTGTAGAAGCTCACTCGTTTGCATTGAAGAAGGAGTTACTTGTAACCTCGAAACACGTGTCTCCATTTTTCGCAAATTTTGTTCTTAATTTTTCATTGATTTTCAATTTTTACTTTGTAGCACAAAGGCTTACATTTTATTTCTTTATTTCCATGTTCCAATGGATTAGTTGAAATTTAGTTTATGTTTTTAGATTTTCTGATCAGTAAACGAAAAGTTTCAATCACAAAGTAATAATATATGTACAAATATACTGTTAGATATTAAATTACAGGCAACAGTAAAACTCAAAATTTGCCTACTCGAAGGTTTCGAACAAAATTAATTGTTATAGAGTTAATGCAGCACAACCTACTACGCTTTGGCTGCATGGTCCTTAAGGGGACTTAAGGGCACCTCTCAAATGTAGAAAATGGATGAAAATACCGATTTTTCAATTTTTTGCTTAAAATGTGGTTTGACTCTCCAAGTATATCTGAGCGAAGTTTTGAAGCGATACAACCAATATAAATGTAGTTAAGAAGTAAGATAATTCAAATATTTCTTATGTTTTAGTACGATTTTGTATTCTTTAAAGTGCGTTTTCTCGGTTTGTGTTTTCCCGCAATATTGTAGTACTTAAAATGCTAAAACTTCTACATAAATTCATGTAGCAACTTGAAATTTTGTGTGTGTGTTGAATATGATGTGCTTGATAAAATGAGGGATGGATTTTGCTATATATTTTTAGAAAAGAATTTTAAAAATAAAAATGTAACAAAAGCCGCTTTTTTCTCTATGTTCTACCATCGATGTAACTTTAAAAACTTTTTTCTCAAAAACTAATTAATTAATAGCAAAACCCATCCCTAAAATTGTAAATCATACTATAATAAGTACTTTAAAAAATTGGTAAAGAAAAGTCAAGAAATGAAGAAGAAGGAAATTTAAAATTGTTAAATTACATTAAAAAATTAAATTTTAAAAATTTCTGTTAGCTGAATTTTGATTTTTCACGTGAAAATCACTTTGTTGAGCAATAGCACTTCATAATATACAAATGAAATAGGTAAAAGTTCTTAAAGAAAAAAAAAATGTCCAAAGAAGTCCAATTAAAACTGCTCGCTGATATACGCAATTGCATTATTCTTTCAAACGCAAACTCATTTCATCTTTCTTCGTGAAAGTTATCGGAAAAATTACACGATCGTAAATTAAAAACGCATGGGGAAGCTACCCATCGACTATTTCTTTTGATATGCCTTAAAAACAAGATTTTATAATCTGTTCTGTAAATATAGGTGCCTACATATTTTTACCTCATAAATTTATTACTTCCTCTTCCCGTAGCTTTCATTCACTTTGTAATGCAGAATTCATTCCTTTGTGAAGGAAGCAAAACAACATTGCGATGCTATTTGGAAAATGCGCAATATTTACAAAGGTACACTGTAAAAAAATTTGGTGTTATTGAACACGATTTTTGTAGTTCATTTGGTGCAAAGTTAAAAATGATTAATTTTTTTTAAGTATTTAAAATTTTTGTAAGTGTCTGTCTAAAACGATGCAGCAGAATGTTTTTTTTAGCATATGATGTTCGTTAACTCATCTACACATCAAAAATTCATTACGATTGCGTATTTTCATAGAAATGAGCTATCGGAGATAACTTTCGATAAGTTACAGAATTAGCACATTTCATGTGCTCAGAAACGTTATAAGGTCTATATTTTTTAGACAACCACATAAACAAAATTTAAAGTACATCAAAAAACGAATCATTTTCAACTTTACACCAACTGAACCCCCAAAATGGTATTCAGTAACACCAAAAATGGTGGCAGCTAAACGCGAAATTTTTACAGTGAGAAATGAATCACTTTCAGCTGTACACCAACTGAACACCAAAAATCGTGTTCATTAACACCAAAAATGGTGGCAGCTAAACGCAAAATTTTTACAGTGAGAAATGAATCACTTTCAACTATACACCAACTGAACACAAAATCGTGTTCAGTAACACCAAAAATGGTGGCACTAAACGCAAAATTTTTAAGTAGAAATGAATACTTTAACTTACACCAACTGAACACGAACAATCGTGTTCAGTAACACCAAAAATGGTGGCAGCTAAACGCAAAATTTTTACAGTGAGAAATGAATCACTTTCAACTATACACCAACTGAACACCAAAAATCGTGTTCAGTAACACCAAAAATGGTGGCAACTAAACGCAAAATTTTTACAGTGAGAAATGAATAACTTTCAACTTTACACCAACTGAACACCAAAAATCGTGTTCATTAACACCAAAAATGGTGGCAGCTAAACGCAAAATTTTTACAGTGAGAAATGAATCACTTTCAACTATACACCAACTGAACACGAACAATCGTGTTCATTAACACCAAAAATGGTGGCAACTTAACGCAAAATTTTTACAGTGAGAAATGAATAACTTTCAACTTTACACCAACTAAACACCAAAAATCGTGCTCAGTAGCACCAAATATGGTGGCAGCTAAACGCAATATTTTAATGTGTGGATTTAATTCACTATGTAATACAGCATTCACTCCTTTGTGAAGAAAGCAAAATACTATTGCGATGCTATTAGGAAAATGTTTAATAATTTTTATAAACTAGTTTAACAAATATTTATCTTTTATATAAGCGGTTTAAGTGTCTGTCGCCGATAGCTTATTGGTTGCTTGCGTAATTATACTGCAGTTGCCATTGTTGTAACACTTGTCAAATATACTAATAATCAAAACATTTATCTAGCATTTTGAGTGAGGCATCGCTACATTTGCAATCTCCTTTAAAATGAATACAAACGCGAATTTAATTTAATCCTTCTTTCTTTGTTTTAATTTATTTATCGTCTGAGCTTTTTATATATATTGAAGTCTTTTTTCTAGTTTCGTTAAAACTATTGTTTTGACGATGATTTTGTTGATCTAAATAAATATCTTTCACAAGCAATGTGATGATATAGTAAAAAATATTTTTATTTTGCACATTATTATAACTTAGATGTTTTTTTTTTTTTTTCGGTAACAATATTTTTTTCCGAAATGATTATATGTTTGTAATTTATTCATTAAATTTTACTGTTCTACCTGATAAAAATACTGGGAGAATTATATATTTATAATATCTAGAACAGCGGTCTTTTCGTATGACCGCCGGGCTTGCTAGTTTTGTTTATAAACGTTTTTATAATTCTAGAAGCAATTTAAGGAACTATTATTCACCAGTTGTTTATGCTAAAATGAATTTTCTTAGGTAAAGCTAGATTTTTCTCAAAAGGGAAGTTTAAAAATAAATTTATTAATTCAAGTTATCAGTAATGATTAACTCTGTAATAAAACTGATATGTTTCTCAAAAAATTGCGCCAAATTGCTGTTTAAAAAGGATGGTTCCCAACTTTACTATACTTTAATGGTTATGTGCGTAAATTACACAAAACTATAGCTGTTTTTATTCTTGCAATTTTTAGTTAAGTATTTTACGGTCTATTAACTCTTTCACTGTAAAATAAATGTCATTAATGTCATGTATTAAGATGAATTGAGATATATTTACAGGTTTCTACAAATTTATGGACTCTACTTGTCTTCAAAATAATTGAAATTTTTAAAAAAATGAAAAATAACTAAAATTTAATTTCAGTTTTTTACAAGAATAGAGCTTCAAATGCCATATCATAGTCATTTGAAGCTATTGGATTACGCATAGGAGCCTATGGAAACACTTGTTTCTTCTGAGAAGCCTTGCCAAATAAAGGGTTTGGGGGATGCTTACCTTTGGTGAAGAAATAATAACAACAATAATAATATATCAACGTAAGTGACAGTGATATTGCAGTAAAATGGCACACTTCGCGGGTTAGCAAGAACTTTTAGGAATCATTCTTAAATGATCTCACGCTTCGACGGGGGAGGGAAGGTCGAGAAATTGTGACACGGGAAGAGGAGGGGAGGGGACCCCGTGTGACATCAAGCTTTTGCAACATAGCGTGACATGTGACAAAGGGGAGTAGGGGGGTCCGTTTATGCCAGAAATTGCCAAGACTTTGCATTGAGGAAGGGATTTCTCCTTAACTCCGAAACACGTAACTAATTTTCATTGTGCACCATTAATAATGCATTTATATATTTTCAGAGACTGATTTCCAGTTATAGTAGCGTTTATCTATATATATATTACACTTAACGTGGACATCCCGCATTGGACGAGTCGGTAGAAGCTCGTTTCCCGCAGAACACCGAAAGTGAAGCAACATCGACTTACGTCAGTGTCTAGGAGGGTGACAACCTCTCGCGGTTGGTTCTTATGGGGCCGTGTACGCCAAAGGGAGCTGGGGCACGTTAAATAGGTCGTGGCTCCAATGTCCTCCAAGTGAAACGATACCCCTGGGAGTGACAACCCCAGGTGACGGTCTCTCATCTGGGAGCTGGCTCAAAAAAAAAAAAATTGCGAGACCACATATAAAGGGGCGGAAGTCAGACTTCTGCCTATAAATGCCCCGTTAGACTCAGGAGCAACGTACCCATTTTTCCTCGAAACGTGCGAGGGTACGACAACAACAACAGCAACTTAACGTGAACCAGTAACGATTAAATTTTGGGGTAAGACACGATATGTTTCCATTTAGAACTCAAATTTTCATTTCCGATTCTTTTGTGTGGCGGAACCTTAATTTGTTTATACCAAGCGTTCATTCTCATGTTTATATCTAGCGATCTTTTCTTAAGCCTTTCGAATTTTATTTATTTATGTTCTGTGTTGTAATACCGCGCTCCTTGAGTAACTTTAGAATGAGTTCTGTGTTGTAATACCGCGCTCCTTGAGTAACTTTAGAATGAGTTCTGTGTTGCAATACCGCGATCCTTGAGTAACTTTAGAATGAGTTCTGTGTTGCAATACCGCGATCCTTGAGTAACTTTAGAATGAGTTCTGTGTTGTATTACCGCGCTCCTTGAGTAATTTTAGAATGAGTTCTGTGCTGTAATACCGCGCTCCTTGAGTAACTTTAGACTGAGTTCTGTGTTGGCGCAGCGCTCTCTATATATCATGTGACTTGGTATTAGAAAATCCTTTCAAAGCTGTGTGGAAAGTGTGTGTAAAATGGCGGTTGTGGAGTTCGCAGCTACATGAGGTAGCATGAGAAATTTATGCAATGTGAATAAAATTAAGATGTTTAAATTGAGAATGAGATTGAGTATATTTTATCCAGCTGAGTTGTCGACGTTACAATTTATTTATTTATTTATTTTTTTGACGATTTTGAAATTTCACTTAACGACGACCAGTTACCATTGAATTTTGCGGAACGATACGATCCTGACATCATGCAAAAAACGAACTATGGTAAAACGATAATTAAAAATTTGTTTAATGATTAGCATAAAAAAGACACATTATTTGTATTTATTATCGTAACTTACGGACTTGAACAAATTTATTTATATTTCTTAAAAAGTATTTCCATTCATAACCTCATTTTTTTAGTTTCCGATTCTTTGGAGTGGCAACACCTTAGTTTGTTTATATCGAGCAATCATTCTTAAGTTTAAATGTTGAACTTATAACCAGCAGATGGTTCTGAGGGATATCAGCTAGTATACTTGAAATTTCTGCAAAAATATGATGAAAATTTGTAGTCAGAACAGCTATAAAAAAATACACTGTTGCAAATTTCCGCAAGAAAATAGTAAAATAACCATTTATTTGATTGTTATTTTACCATATTTAATTACAACAGTTGAATAACCATTAAAATGATGGTACTCAAACCGCTGATTGCGAAAAAAATCGTTCATTCTCTATTTCTACTTAAGAACGCTTAACTAACCGTAATTTACAAGCGCTCAATAAGAATCGGGCGTCCATCTAGGTTGCGAAACCTTACCTGTCGAACGTTGTTTTAAAATATGGATACGGATTTATCAGTTAAAATCTGCATGTGTATAAAAAAAAAAAAAAAAAAAAAAAAGTGGCTTAAGCAGTGGTTACTAAATAGAAACACATACACACGTAAATCAACAAGAAGTTCCGTCCAGAACTATACGAGCCTACTTTCCCGTATTCACCAACTTGAAATTTATTATCTAGCTAACTCTCTATCTCTCTTTCTTCCTCGTTTAACTTTAGTTCTTAATTACTTCAAATATGCCTTTTTCAGCGGTTAATACATATCCATTCATTCAATCATTCTTTCATTTATTTAATCATTCGTTCATTTATTCATTCATTTTTCTCATTTATGTATTTATTCACTCATTTATTTTTTTTCACTTCATACATTAATTTATCTATTTTATTATTTATTCACTCATTTATTCGTTTATTCCATCACTCATTCATTTAATCATTCATTCATTCGAAAATATCGTTAAAAATCCCGATCAAAAAATTTCATAAGAAAATAGGCTCGTTCCGTTCTGGTTGAACTTCGTATCTGTACATGTTCTACGGCCAAACATCTTTCCGAAATTTTGTTCCAAGCAAATCGGTCTGGTAGATCATGATTTATAATGGATTGAGTTTCCCCGTAGGCGCTAATGTTAATTTCTTTTTTTTTTCTTTTGAACTGTTTCAAAATGAATTCCTTTATCCCGGCGCAAATCCCCGTCTTCGATCTCGCCAAGGCAACAAAACACGCAAAAGGTTACCAGCGGAGGTATTCCGTTTGGCGTTCGTTGAATCATTATTGGCGATTTTATCGCCTGCGCCGGGATAAAGGAAAAGGTACCGTTAATTTTTTTGAACTGTTCAAAAATAAACAAAAATTGTTCAACTCAAAAAATATTTTCCTTGGAGAACTTTTTAGTAATCTTGTTCATAAGAACTCGACTCTTATGACCAGAGTTTACAAAATTTGCTTCACTTTTGCTCATCGGCGCTAATATTAAGACTTTTTGAACTGTTCAAAATTTAACGAAAAATTGTTCGAATCAAAAAGTAAAATATGGAAATGAGATGTTCTTGCCGAGATCTTTCGAATGCAAAAAGAATTTTTCGAATCGGACTATTCGTTCAAAAGTTATTAGGGGGGAGGGGACAGACCGACATTCCGACAGACAGACCGACAGAAAGACAGACAGAAAGACCGACAGACAGACAGAACGACAGACAGACAGACCGACAGACCGACCGACCGACGCACTTTTTCCCCATCTCAAAACCCAACTTTAAATTTTTTTAGTTTTCTATCTTTATTTAATTACTTCGCTTATTTTTGACTTCTCTTCATGTTTAACGATATTTTTCGGTACATTAAGCCTTCTTTCATGCTTTAATATATATTTTTTTACTTTTACGGGAAAGTAGGCTAGGAAAGTAGACATCGGATTTCCGAACTGTTTGCGAATGAGCAAACCCATCATTTGAGCTGCTGAAGCTGCAGCTTGTTTGTATTTTAATTTTTTCAGCAAATAAAATTATTTTTGTCAATATACATCAAATTCAGACTAAAAATGACTTTGGATCCAATCAAACACTGAAAACTCAATTTTAAGGCAGTTTGCCTGTTCGAAAAGAAGATTTATTTAATAAAAGGCCGCTTCACGTGGTGTAGGTGGCCGAATGGCTAAAGAGCAAGGTTGATATACCGTTCACCCGGGTTCGATTCCTGCAAGCTTCGAATCGTTTACTGTTTCTACGACTCGAAGATTCTACGTCTCGACATGGTTCAAAAATGGTAAAAACTTTGTTTTGAAACCAATTTTAAATGGTTATAAAATCGTAAACTTTTGTATTTACGGCTTTTTAACCAAGTTGATTGGAAATGGTTAGGTCACGTAAAGATAGAAAAATGTTCCAAACCGTAAACTTAACGGTGAATTAGATTGACAGACTACTGCCGGTCATTTAACCGTAATTTCATGATGAAATTTCTAACAGTGTACTTTTTTTCAAATTTCTTCTTAGGATTTATATTCGTATTTTGCGCTTTATTCACATTTTTTCATTGTTTTACAATCTTTTTTTTTTTTACAAAACAATGACAAAACTTCTTTCGCTTTTTTTCTGTCGACAATTCTATCTTGTGTTTTCCTTAATTTATTTTCCTCTTCCAAGCGCTGAAATCTTTTTGATTTTTACCATTAAGAAAGTAAGAAAAGTTAAGAGTTTCCAAGATCAATTACTGAAAGAAAAAGTATCAAGTCGTCCAGAAACTGCCCGTCTTCGATTTCAAATCCTTTCTTTTGCGTAAAATAGATTAATCTGAAGGTGTCCTTTTAACTGCTGATGCACTTCGGAGTGAAAGCATTGCTTCTAATCAAGATAAGATACTGGTACCGAATTGAAACCTCCAACTTTTAAAACTGACAGGCTGTTTAAAACAAAGAATCGATTAAAGATATCTTTTAGGGGAACTCTAAAATTAGAAGGCTATTACAGTTAATTGAATCTCTGGATTCACGCGCAGTGGTTAGGAAGAGTTTAAAAGTTTCTTCTTCACCGAATTTGCGAAAGTAATTTTCTTTATGTGTTAAAACAAAACCTCAGCACTCAATGAAAGAAAAAAATTAAGAATTCCGAAAATCTGGTTTCGTCAAGTGTTTGATTGCAAGAAAAAAAAGTGCCTTCTTTAAAAAAGAGATCATTAGCAAAGAATGTTAGAAATTAAATGAATTGATACTACCAATAGGGTCCTTTACACATACGATTTTAACTGCGCTCCAGACGGCGAGCCATTCAGATGCGCGTTCAAGAAGATGACTGCATAAATGCAATTTTGGAACGCGTTCAAGAAGATGACTGTATAAATGCAATTTTGGAACGCGTTCAAGAATGCGATAAAGAATGACATTCAGATAACGCACTATGCGTCATTTATTAAGAAAGAAATGTAAATACAATCTATCCTACACTGTAAAACATTCTAGTTCAATTTTTCACCAAAAAAAAAAGTGAAATTTTGCTTTAACCAACATTTGGTACTAAAGTTAAACTATTATAATGGTTCCTAGTTTCAGATTCATGGTGAAACTACACCACTAAAATGGTTCAACAGTACCAAATGGTGGTTGCAGCTGAATTTCAACAATTTTTTTTTTTGGTGGAAGGTTAAATTTGAATTTTTTACAGTGTACTAAAAATGTAAAGTTTCAATTGTTATTTAATTGTATTATACTACATAAAGTCTCAGATTAGTTGGATAATTTTGTATTTAATTTCAAAAATACATTTTACTTTAATTAAATCTGGTTTCGTCAAGTGTTTGATTGCAAGAAAAAAAAGTGCCTTCTTTAAAAAAGAGATCATTAGCAAAGAATGTTAGAAATTAAATGAATTGATACTACCAATAGGGTCCTTTACACATACGATTTTAACTGCGCTCCAGACGGCGAGCCATTCAGATGCGTGTTCAAGAAGATGACTGTATAAATGCAATTTTGGAACGCGTTCAAGAAGATGACTGTATAAATGCAATTTTGGAACGCGTTCAAGAATGCGATAAAGAATGACATTCAGATTTTTCTTCCTACGACAGTAAAACGTCTTTGCAAAGATTTAAATAATCGAAGATTATTTAATTTCCTAAACGAAACACTTAATTTTTTTATACAATCGAAGAATAAATATGCACTGCAACAGAGCACTTAATGTGTTGTACTATACAAGGTTCCCATTGTTCAGATTTAGGTAGGACTCCATGTTTTATTTTATATTCAATTAAGAGAAAAAAAAAATATTTTATTTAGTTCTCCTGCGACGTATACAAAAATGCTTTTGTGAAGATTTATATAATCTAAGAATAAATATGCACTGAAGCAGATCACATAAAGTCTCATATTAGTTGGACTTAAGTAGGGTTCCTTGTCTTAATTTTGTATTTACTTAAAAGAAATACTATAACTTAATTAGTTGTCCTACCTACGTATACAAAAGTGTCTTTGAAAAAATTTATATATTCCAGCAAGAAATATGCACTGAGACAGAGAACACAATGTATTATACTATATTAAGTCTCATATTAGTAAGATTTAAATAGGACTTTCCCTGTCTTAATTTTGTATTTAATGAAATTAATATTTTAGCTTAATTAATGCTAGTGCCAGCAGATACAAAATTGTCTTTGCAACGATTCATATAATTCAACAATAAATATGCACTGAGACAGATCACTTAATGCATTATACTATATAAAGTCTCATATTAGTAAGATTTAGGTAGGACTCCATGTCATAATTTTGTATTGAATTAAATAAAATATTTTAGTTTATTTACTTTTCCTGCCTACGTATACAAAAGTGTTCTTGCAAAGATTTATATAATCGAAGAAAAATTATGAACTTAAACAAAGCATAAAGCCAGACTTAAGTAGGCTCATATTAGCCAGACTTAAGTAGGATTCCATATCTTAATTTAAATTTAATGAAAAAAATATTTTAACTTAATTAGTTTTACTACCTATGTACACAAAAGTGTTAAAAATATTTATATTTTTGGTTGGTGTTTTTAAAATGTTAAAACTATTATGTTGAAATAAATGACACTTTTAAAATGGAAAATGATGTGAATGGAAAATACTGCATTATTGAAATAAAAGACATATAAATATTAAATTAAAAGTATTTATTTAAATACTTATCTGGCGTATATATAAAAACATTATATTATCAAACTGTACCTTTGGTGCACCATCAATTAAAATAACACAATTTTGATAAATGGAAATGGAAAGATCAATTTGATTGCAGATTAAATGATTACACATTAAAATGACATTAAATAATCAAAGTGTCTTTGCAAAGATTTATATAATCCAAGAATAAATATGCACTGAGACAGAGCACCTTATGCATTATACTACATGAAGTTTCATATTTGTCATATTTAGGTAGGACTCCCTGTCTTAATTTTATATTCAATTAAGATAAACAATATTTCATTTTAACTAGTTTTCCTGAAGACGTATACAAAAGTGTCTTTGTAAAGATTTATATAATCCACGAATAAATATGCACTGAGACACAACACCTTATGCATTATACTATATGAAGTCTCATATTTGTCATATTTAGGTAGAACTCCCTGTCTTAATTTTATAATCAATTAAGATACAAAAATATTTTATTTTAATAAGTTTTCCTGAAGACGTATACAAAAGTGTCTTTGCAAAGATTTATATAATCCAAGAATAAATATGCACTGAGACACAACACCTTATGCATTATACTACATGAAGTTTCATATTTGTCATATTTAGGTAGAACTCCCTGTCTTAATTTTATATTCAATTAAGATACAAAAATATTTTATTTTAATAAGTTTTCCTGAAGACGTATACAAAAGTGTCTTTGCAAAGATTTATATAATCGAAGAATAACTATGCCGTGAAACAAAGCACTTAATGGCCCAAGAGGCTTCCCTAATTATTCGGAGGGACACGGAATTGGACCATCCCCCTTCAGTAACAAACACGAGAGGGCCTTTAATGAAGTTGCTTTAAAGATATTCCAGCGGCGAAATGTTAATGCAGGATCATGATCATAATGGCTGATCTTTGATCATATCTTTCGGAATTAATGGAATTCCGCTCTCAAGTGGGCATCGTGTCATTTCTAAATGGGTTTAGGGTTTGCCTTGTTTTCAATCAATTCCAATTTGGGCTCCTGACTTAATGATTTAGTTTGGGGCTGATACCAAGCAACTCTGAGCGATGAATTTATTTTGCCGTTGCTTAAAGTGCTGCTTTACTTTATCTAAAGGGGGCATACACCTCAAAATGGGCAATAATATCGAATTTTTTTTAATTACGGATTTCGTTAGACGAAAAGTACGAAGATTAACACTCCGTCGGGCGCGCTCCAAATCTTGCACCTTCGGTCGCGCTGTATCTCACAGATACATTTCGTAGCAGCAATGAGTAAATTTAATTATGAAAGTTTTTCGAAAATGTATTATTGTTTTTGGTACCAGGCTGCACCTCCCTTACAGTTGAACCCTTATCTCTCCTTTATTTCCTTTATTAATACAAAATACAATGAAAATATTAAATTACAACGCAAATACTTACAAGCAAAAAGAAATGTAAAGTAATAAAATATATGCGTACAATAGGTGTTTATAGATAATTATAGTGAGTGAAAATATTCTTAATTAAAATATTACCTATTCGAATAATTTTTGCAAATGAAAAAAATATCCGACTCGGATACATTTGGTTCATCAATTGCACATTTTTTAAAGACATCACGATATGCTCTAAGCAAAAACCTTCGCTGCATTTTAGGCACTTATGTTGCGTTTACCTAGTATTTTTGTAACATTCATAACCAGAATGACATTCCATGAAATCTCCTTCGTCCTTATCACTTTCATCAAAAATTTCTCCATCTAAATCTTAATTTTCATCAAAAAATAAAATTGTAGCACTGTTTCTAGATCTTTCTGATCATTTAAATCTAGAAAGCGTTTCTTACTCATTTTCAAAAGCAAAATAAACGCGAAAATTAGTAAAATCAGTATAACAAACGGGAAACGTCATCGGTCGCGCTGTATCTCACAGATACAGACCGCAAATGAACCCCCAAAAGCGATGGAAAAAATCCCCCGACACCTACTTCCACAACAATCCAGGAGACCTAGTGACCGGACAGATATTGCTGTGGTCAAAGTCGTGGCATTCCTCCTTCGATTTAAAAGAAAGTAATTTCAAAGCTTCGTATCTGTGAGACACAGCGCGACCGACTTAGTGTTAAGAAAATTCACAAAGATTAAAGTAATAAAGGAGGTAAAGGACAACATGTCACAAAAGCAGAATTTTCCAGGAGATGAATTTCAAGTTTTTATTTTGAGATTATTTATTCACTGACTTGCCATTTTATGGGGTTTCAAAAAATAAATTGTTGCTACTTGAAAGAATGGATCCCGATTTTCCGGAGAATGATCTAGGTCTGCACTGGTTAGTGACCGTACGCAGCCCCATTCGAAAAAAAAAAAGTTCGGAGTAAGCTAAATAAATATTTGTGACATTGTATTTTTTAAGGGGACTCGGCACCTAAAAATCCACCTTCTCAAATTGAACATATTTCAAGGTGTATTCACTGGTTATGTATGTTTATGAATGTAACTTGATGTGTAAAAGAAAAAAAAATAGTTAAAAAAAGTCCAAAAATTTCAAAATTTAAAAAAAAATTACGAAATTTAAAAAAAATTTAAAACGCTACTCCTTTTTTAAAAAGCGAGATTTTTGCCTGGATTTTTTTACAAGAAAGAACAAACTATACTCCACACTTTGTAGTATGGAATTTGTGATGTCTTTAATAGTTCTTAGATAAAAAATTTAAAACTGGAAAATCTAAGAAAAATCTCGGTATTGCAAGATTTTTCTTTCAAGTTAAACTGCATTAAAATAATTACTAATAAATTAATCAAAAATTCCATACTAGGTTACATTCAGTTGAACATTTGGAACAAGTAATAAAAATTTCAAGTGAATAGATACATATTTGAAAAAGCCTTAGCATTTTAACTATCACATAGTATGCAAAATAGCGAAGCTGAGAAAAAGCCTTTTAAAGTTTTCGGTTAGGTAAAGAAAGCGTTAAAATGCTTATATAAAATCAAAAATAAAACATCTTAGACTGTACGTAGGACTTTGAAACTTTGCAAAAACGTTCTCTAATATATAAAGTATAATTTGGAGAAAAATCCCAAAATCGATATTTTGACCGATTTTTAGTGCCGAGTCCCCTTAAAAAATACATACGACTAAAATAAAAGCGAAGGAAATATCATCTTTTTAAATGAATTATTTGCTTTGATGTTCAAAAAACGGGACAGAGAGAAAGAACTGTTGTATACGGAAATTAAAGCTTGTTGCTAAGACACCGTCTTGTATTGATCACAATCCTCAGCGCACATTCGAAAGGAAACAAACTATCGTATTTTTAAATTTTTTATCATAACCTCTCACACTAAAATAAAATCTCAGCTTATATGTTAAAATGTACACAAGTCAAATTTTAGCATGCCAACAAATAAGTCAAGTTACAGCGAGATATATACAAGAAGAATCAAACAAGATACTATTTTCGTAGAATAAGAATCGTTGAGACTTTCCATGAATACTCTTAACAAAATCCTTTGAACGTAAAAAAAAGGTTGAAAATTTTACGTGAATATTTTTTACAGCGTTTAATCTTCCTCAATATAGTTTTCGCTTGACCTGGCAGTTTTCCCTTTCAACCTTAAGAGGATGTCGGCATCGTTTGAGAAGGTTTTAAGAATTCACTGGAACTTCCCAAAAGCTCTTTATTAAAAGAAAAAAAAAACCACGGAGTGGTAACAAGCTCTTTTCATGTTTTTATAATTCAAGAAAAAACATGAGGTTTATGGTATCTGCATTTCAAAAGCGAGCACAAAATAGAGGCTTTCAAATATGGCTCGAAGAAAGCGATATTTAAATTTTGAATTCTTGATGGCTTTTTAGAATTTTCGTTCAAAGGAGAAAATTGGGAATGTGTATAGCACATTTTTATTAAATTCTGTGAATTAAGTTGCTTAATAAAAAAGGAACGTTAGATGATAGTGTTGATCTTTCAAAGAATTAGAAAACAACATTTTCTATAATTCTAATAACCAATCACATTTTAACCTACGTCTCATGCACAAACGAAAACAAAAACAAGACGTTCCGTCTAGAACTATACGAGCCTACTTTCCCGTATACACCAACTTCAAATTTATAATCTAGCTATTTATCTCCCTCTTTCACGTTTAGCTTTAGTTATATCTTTTTCAACAGTTAATACATATTTATTCACTCATTCATTCATTTATTCAGTCATTTCTTCACTCAGTCATGTATTTATTCACTCCTCTACTTATTTTTTTTCATTCATTCGCTCATTTATTCACCCATTTGTTTACTCATTCTTTCACTTATTCATTTAATCATTCAATTATTCAAAATATTCTTGAAAATCCCGATCGAAAAAATTTCATAGTAAAATAGGCTCATTAGTTCTGGATGAACTTTCTATCTGTATATGTTCTACGTTATAAGAGCTTTCCGATAACGTTTGTTCCAAGTAAATCGGTCCGCTAGATCAGGACTTATATAAGATTGAAATTTCCCCGTAGGCGATAATGTTAACTTTTTTGAACAGTTCAAAAAGAAACAAAAAATGTTCAAATCAATATTTTACGCCGAAAGCTGCTTCCAGTTAGCTTGCTCATAAGAATTTAGATGTGCCCAGAGTTTACATAATTTGCTTCATTTTTGCGCATAGGCACTAATGTTAAAAAATTTTGAACTGTTCAAAATTGAACAAAAATTGTTCAAATCAAAAGGTAAAATATGGAAATCAGATGTCCCCGCCGAGACCTTTCGAATGCAAAAATAATTTTTTGAATCGGACAATTCGTTCAAAAGTTATTAGGGAGGACAGACAGACCGACACACTTTTCCGCCATCTCAAAACCCTACTTTCAATTTTTTTATTGTTCAATCTTTATTTAATTACTTAATTTATTTTTGACTTTTCTTGATTTCTAACGATATTTTCACGATACATTAAGCCTTCTTTCATGCTTTATTATTATTATTATTATTTTACTTTTACGGGAAAGTAGGTTAAAAAAGAAACAAATATACGCAAAGAAAAAAAATTAGCGTGAAATAAGCAAACAGTAGAAATATGATAGGCACTATTTTTTTTTTAATTTTTCGTGGCAATACAACACTAAAAAATTCTAGTGCAACGTTTCACCAAAAAAAAAAAATTAAATGGTGAAATTCAGCTGCTACTAACATTTGGTACCAACATTGAACCATTATAATAGTTCTCAGTTTCCTATTGATGGTGAAACTAGTTGAAATTACACCATTATAATGATTCATCTTAGTACCAAATGTTGGAGGGCCGTGGTAGCCTAGTGATTAGCACGTCGGACTTTCCACCTGGAAGGTCGCGCGTTCGATACCCACTGAAGACCACCATGTATACTTGGTGATATGTGCATGTAAAATCCGTAGACCCCACTACCTCTCCCCGTGCGTAAGCAATCCTAAGGCCTCGGCTAACAGGTAGGGGTCTGGTGGAGAAAAGTGCCAAATGTTGGTTTAAGCACAATTTCACCATTTTTTTTGTGAAAGGTCGAAAAAGAGTTTATTACACTGAAACAACGCCTGCTATTCGTCACTCGCTCTATAAATCACCTCTAGAGGTCGAACGGTGAATTTGCTTTTGCGACCCCTTCTTTTCTCAATTTGATGAATTAGCCTGAGGTGTACAGTTTTCAAGGTACAGTGACACCTGTAAGTTGACCACTTGCGGCGCAGCACTTTAGTGGTCAACTTAGACAGGTGGTCAACAAATAGAGTTAGGAGATTTTCCCCCCCTTTTTTTACACTATGAGTTTATTCATTTTTAACTAATTAAAATATAACTTCATGTACCAAAATTACTTTGAAATAGTAATTAACTTTTTTTCCACAATTATTTAAATTATCATTAGACAAATTTAACCTGAATGACCTACAACAGCGTTTCTCAACCTTTCAGTATTCGCGGCCCAATTTTCTATCATAATTTTCATCGCGCCACCCCCCCCCCCCCCTCCCGTTACCATAAAATGTATACAATAATAATGTATAAGAGTACTGATTCTGTTTTTGAATTGTTTTTAACTGCCAAAACAAAGGTAAAAGCAAGTAATTTTAGTAATAAAATTAATTTAGTAATAAATCACTATTTGAATGTTGGGCAGGAGTAGAGGATGATTTTTCTGCAATAAAAATAAGAGCATTTCGTATTCTATTACTATTTTCAACATCCTCAACAACTTTTGTGTAACTGGATTTTCTGCTGTGGCTTCTTTGAAGACAAACTATAGATCTCGGCTAAATGTAGAAACAACTGAGGGTGACTATTTCTGATATAAGCCTTCCTTCGAAAAACTTTTCTCTGCAAGACCGGCCCAAGGAAATTACTAATAATTATTAAATTTTTTTTTAATTTATTATGTTTTGGTTAAGAAAGTTTTAATTTAGTAATTTGTTTCACTTTAATAAGTTATTAAATATGTCGAAATGTATTTTGTTTTCTATGTGTATGTCTGGTTTCCTTTCAGTCAGTTAATCAATTTCTTAAAGTAATGATTTCTATTGGATATTCTCGCTCCCCCCTTCTCGTGTGCTCGCGCCCCACATGCTGAGAATCGCTGACCTACAATGTATGCTATACAACTTTTAAATTTAAGTACTTAGTTAAAATCAAGACAAATATCTTATTAATTATGTAAGTTACTTATGTGATGGTAAAGATTTCCTAAAAATACGTAATTTTTCAAAATGGTTACATCAGATAGAGGATAAAAAAAAGAAACTTATTTGAAGAATAAAAGAGTGCTCATAGTAGTTTTCCCATATGGTTAACTTACAAAGAAGTTTAGGCAAACTTCTCTGTAAGTTATATTTCTTCTATTGATGTTTCATCCCTCCAGACCAGTGGTGGGGAAACTTTTTTTAAGACGGGCCATTTGTAATAACTAGACAATCGTAGCGGGCCAAAGAATAATGCTTAATCGTTAAAAAATTTATGTGTTCTATAAACATATACATATATTATTACATACACTTATTATTTTAATAGTAAAAAAGCAAAAGGTAAGAAAATTATAAGCACAAAATATAAAATGAATTTAGTGTAGTTCTTGATGTGAAGTATTATCACTTTATTTTCTGGTGGCATTACTGGTTGATGGTGCGTGAGAAAAATGAAATTGAGATTGTTTCATCAAAATTTCATCATAGTCCGGTTCCATTTGCGAAGCAGAGATTCTTAAAACTGATGAAAGGTGCTCATCTATAATTCTGTTTCTTAAAGAAGTTTTCCTAAGCTTCATTGTTGAAAAGATTTGTTCGCATATATAAGATGAGCCGAACATTGTCATTATCTTCATTGCATGATTAATTAGATTTGGGAAATTATCTGGACTTAAATTTTTATAAAATTCTAGTAATGGTACTGTATGAAAAGTTGGTTTCAGGAGAGTATTAGAATACTATCAGGAGAGTATCAGAATACTATTGTGTTTTGGATATCGCCGCAGGTAGTTTTTATGCGGGTCGTCACATTACGAAGTAAGAACGCGTTCAAACATTCGCACGACGGCACTCTTAAACGGGCCGTATTAAACCTTTCCGCGGGCCGGACTTGGCCCGCGGGCCGTAGTTTCCCCATCACTGCTCCAGACAAATACTGGTCTAACATTACAGCATGAAAAATATCCTGGAGAAGTTATTTTAGTTTTTTTTTTTTTTTTTGCAAAAATAGATAAACAAATAAATATTGCAATAATTTGGCGTCCGACTTACAAAGGGTAATTTATAATACTCCCACACAAATTTGGCGGAAATAACTGGTCAATATAGACAGGTGGTCAACTTAGGTGGTCAAGTTACAAAGGTTTTCCTACATTATATAGTATAGGGCTAATTCCGTTCCTAACAAAAGTCTTCAACTTCGACAGGTGGTCAGCTTACAAAGGTGGTCAACTGTACAGGTTTTACTGTATTTCAATTGTCCAACGTACCCTTATGCTCAACCAGCCCCACTCTACCCTATCAGAAGAATCAAAACTTAGAAACACTCTGAACTTTATTAAATGCGTTTTGGAGTATTCATCAGCAGATGAGCTTTGCTGATAAATAATCCTTACATAAATGCATTCTCCAAGCTTTCCATTTCCATTCGAAAATTTTCAATACGCCTATTTATTGAACTTGAATGGATAATGGAGGATATTTTCTGGATATTCTTTGAGTGCAAGAGTTAAGTAGACCCAACATGTGACTCTCATTTTGAACGTGCGCGTTTTGAAATTAGGTTTAGTTCGCGGACTTGATATAGTATTTATTTATCTCTAATGTTTTAAAGAGAAAAGTGCCTTCTGGTGGTATCCTCATGAAATTAACTTTTCGAATATTTCAAAGCATTGTAATGCGATGTTCGTATCATTAGAGAAGCATAGTCCATATAAGATTTGGATGTTTTCTTTCATTATTTACTTTGCATACTAATGTTTCAGTCAGATATTCATTACATTGTATAATACTTAATGAGAAGGATATTCATTGTATAGGGCGATACAGGAAACGACTGTTGTACCATACTCGGTTTGTAGAGGGAGTAGGGAGGTGCGTTACGTGATATTCAAAACCCCTTGAAATGCCATTCAGTATCCACCATGTCGTTGGGGACTCAATAATTCCACGTATTTCCTCATGATATGTACGTGAAAAGGACGAGTCAGTGGAGTGTTCCCAATGGCTCTTTAGGCCCAATGGCCCATTGGCTCTACAATTCCACATCGGGCGTCATCGGCCTGCAAAATCCGGCAAAACACCAGAAAATGCGAACGGAGCATTGACTTGCCTTATTTTCACCGTTCGTGTCACAAACAGATATTCGGTGTTTTCTAGTCCCCAACGGCATGATGCGTACTAATGTTTAAACTCAAATGTTCTGAATGCCATGTACCGCACCTGCCAACTCCCTCTATAAGCCGAGTATGATATGTTCCAAAAGCATCCGGTTCTCGTGACTCACCCTGTATTATATTAAACAGTAAATGCAAAAAACTTGAAAAATAATTTTAAAGGTACAAGAAACGACAGCATAATATATATGCATCTAAACTCATGTTTGTGAAAATTGCAACACCATGAAGGACTTACGCGAGTGAGCTGAAATTTTGAGGAAATGCGAAGTAGCGCATGATATGCAAATAATTAGAATTTCAAATCCGTAGCGCATGCGTATGCTGAGCAGCGCCCTCTGAACGGCGGATGGATACGAATAAATAGACGCCTGTAGCAAGGCGTGTATGATTATCGGTGGTTATCTGCTAGTGGTAAACGTTAGCTCAATCTTTACTTATGCCTCTTCGACGAAAGTGAGCGAGATTTGAACAACTTACAGAGTTTGAACGGGGGAGAATCATCGGCCTTCGTGAAGCTGAATTGTCGTATCGTGCAGTAGCCGCTCGTGTGCAGCGTAACAGCAGCACAGTGATGCGTGTTTGGAAGCAGTGGACGGACGAGGTTCGGACAACTCGGAAATCCGGGAGTGGGACGTAAAACTCGCAATGATAGACATCTGGTCCGTATGGCGCGGACGGACCGTACAGCTTCCTCTAGACAATTGGCAGCACAGTGGTCAATAGCTACAGGTGTTTCATTGTGTGCTTCATCAATTCGAAGACGTCTGCTGCAGCGTGGACTGCGCCTAGGACTCCTTTATACAGGGTCCCCCTCACGCTAAACCAGCGCCGCCTGCGGCTACAATGGGTCAATCAGCATAGAGACTGGAGCACTGATTGGCAGCATGTCGTGTTTTCTGAAGAATCCCGCTTTAATTTGTGGTACCATGATGGCCGCATTCGTGTCAGACGCTATGCCGGTGAACGCCACCTTCCGGAGTGCATTATCGAACGCCACAGAGGACGAACACCCGGAGTTATGGTCTGGGGCGCCATAGCCTATCATGGACGATCTCAATTGGTACGAATTGTGGGCAATCTGAACAGCAACGAGTACACCAGTGAAGTTCTACAGCCCCAAGCTGTTCCCTTCCTTCAAAGCTTGCCAGGTGCTGTATTTCAACAGGACACTGCCTGCCCTCATATTGCTAATACTGTTCAATCCTTCTTTGCAACGCAGCAGGTACAGCTTCTTCCTTGGCCTGCGTATTCCCCTGATATGTCGCCAATTGAACATGTGTGGGATTTCGTTGGTCGGCGTCTCGCTCGTGATCCTCGCCCTATTGGTTCTGTAGACGAACTTTGGGTACGCATACAAACAATATGGAATGCTTTTCCTCAGGCAGACATTCAAAATTTGTTTGACTCCATGCCACGTCGTGTAGCAGCACTTATTGCGGCGCGTGGTGGCTACACAAAATACTGATTCCGAACTCTTGTTATTGTTTGTTTGCTTTGAAAATTTAATCATTTATTTGTACCACTACCACTCAACTGTGTATTAAATTTCATTCAATTATGACGATTACTTCATGGTGTTGCAATTTTCACGAACATGAGTTTATATATACATGGATTATGTAGGTAGGAATTTAGTTAACTATCATTGCTACAATTCATTAATTCACATCAGCATTTATTTTTAAAGTGACTTATTTTTACAGCAAGACGACAGCCTGGAACTTGAGTGTGTTGTGTGGTGTGAGAGTTTTTGGAGAGAGGAGGGCACGCTCCTGGAGAGGGATTCTGTATGTTGGGCTCGCCCCGGGCCGGAAAAGTCGAAGGTGCAACGCCTCGATTGAGTTGATGTTTCTTGCATCGGACTTATAACGAGTGTTCCTGCCGGAATCCGGAGGGACGGACAATCTGGAAGCTATTGTCAAGAACAGTATATTGTATATAGTGTAGATAGAAATATTGAATTAGTCCAGAAATAAATCAGATAAAAAAAGTAAATATTTCGACTGTAGTCTGTACGTGGGACCTTGTGAGGATCCACACGCTACTTCTTATCAATCACAGGCCGCATACGTTACAGACCTAAAAATAAAATGCCCTCCCCCCTTTAAGAGATTTTGCGATATTTTGCAAAATCTGAAAGGCAACAGTTAGGTTTTGTTGCTTGATTTTCATCACTAGAGGCCCTTATTTTAACTTTAAAAAGCTTCCAACGTTATTTTAATTAATAACAAAAATTGGTACAAAAATGTAAATACTAAATATTAATTAATTTATAATTATACAATATTATATTTCATAATGAGAATATTTACAGTTGGATTATTTTTTTTTTGTATATATATATATATTTTAATCCATTCGACTTAAGCAATCAGCATGCTTATTATCTTTCCCGGCTCTGTGAACGATTGTGTAATTAAATGGCTGTAATGCCAACGCCCACCGCATAAGCCTAGGGTTATTTCCTGCATTGTTCTTTAACCAGACCAACGGGTGGTGATCTGTTTCTATCCGAAATTTCTGGCCATCCACATAATGTTTCAGTTTTTTTATCGCATAGATAATACCTGCACATTCTTTTTCTGTTGCGCTAAATTTCCTTTCGCAATCCGTAAATTTTCTACTTAGGTAAAGAACTGGATGCTCCTGATTTTTCTCGTCTTTTTGTGCCATAATTACCCCAACACCTTTCTCTGACGCATCCGTCTGCAATATAAACTCTTTTGTATAATCCGGGGCGTATAGTACGGGCTTTTCTGTCAGTTTACTTTTTAATTCCTTAAATGCGCTATCACATTCCGCAGTCCACTCTACATTTTCTTTTTTATTTTTCCCTTTCAACGCTCGCGTTAAAGGTTCTGCTATCATAGCGTAGTTTTTCACGTACTTTGCATAAAAACCCGATAGCCCTAAAAATTGCCGGATCTGCGTCTTCGTCTTAGGCGCAGGGAAATCGAGTACTGCTTTTATTTTAGCATCGGCGGGTGATCTCAGACCTCCCCCTACCTCATGCCCTAAATATTTAACTTTGTTTTGTGCGAACCGACATTTTGAAGGTTTAATTGTGAGTTTAGCATCGGCTATTCTACGCAAGACTATGTCTAAATGCTTCAGATGTTCTTCCCAAGTATTTGAAAATATTGCGACGTCATCTAAAAACGGGACGCTAAACTCATCACATCCTCTCAGTAATTGATCCATAAATTTCGAAAAACAGAACGGCCCGTTAACTAGGCCGAAGGGCATAACAAGAGGTCTATACGTTCCAAATGTAGTAACGAAAGCTGCTAAACGTTGGGCCTTAAGACTTAAGGGGATCTGCCAGTAACCTTTCGTTAGATCAATCACCGTGATAAACTTCGCTGCCGAAACTGTCTCAATTCGCTCGTCGATATTAGGTAACGGGAAATATTCTGTTCTAATTACTGAATTTAATTTTCTATAGTCGATACAAGGGCGAGGATCGCGTCCTGCAGCTTCAACTAAAATCATGGGCGACGTGTAATCACTTTCTCCTATTTCGATTAATTTTAGATCTAACATTCTTTTAATTTCTGTTTTTAATATTTCCGTCTGTCGGGGAGAAGTTCTGTAAGGTTTTGATCTCACGGGTTGATTACTAATTAGTTCAAGATCATGTTCGATCAAGTGTGTCCTACCCGGGTCATTAGAAAATATCTTCCGATGTTTTCCTAATAAATTCTTTAATTCTTCGATCTGCTCCGGCGTGCATTTGCCGACCAATTCACTATCCCTAACAATTTCTTCAAAATCGTAAATATTGGGGTCTGACATTGGGTACGGTATTTCAAGATCAGAGTCAGAAGTTTCTTTACGTTCTTCACTAATTAACAAGTTTACTAATTCTGCGCGCTGATGATAAGGTTTTAATAAGTTCACATGATAAACTTGAGATTTTTCTGGGTTCCCAGGCATTTTAACTATGTAATTCGTGTCCGAAAGTTGACTTTCTACTATCCCGGGTCCTACCCACTGCACTGCTAATTTATTTGGCTTAGAAGCTGCTATAACTAAAACACGATCTCCCGGTTTAAAGATTCTTTGAACTGCGTCTTTATCGTACCACGTCTTTCTTTTTATCTGCATCTCAGAAACGCGCTCTGATGCTAGCTCTTGACAACGCTTCATTCGATTGATAAGTTCGAAAACGTATTCTGTCACCGCGCTTTCTTCCTCCTCTGGTTCCACCCATTTTTCGAACAACAATGTTTCGGGGGTGCGAAGATTTCTCCCGTGAACTAGCTCCGCAGGGCTGAAATTTGTCGATTCATGTGTCACCGTGCGTAAAGCTAATAGCGCCGCGGGCAGATTTTTCTCCCAATCTTCTCCCGACTCTAGGCAAAGTACTCGTAGTAGACGCTTTACTGACCTGTGCCACCGTTCGACTGGGTTACTTTGGGGATGCCTTACTGAGCTATGGGAAATTTTGATACCATATTTTTCGAAAAAGGTTGTAGTTAAATTGCTAGTGAAGCATGTCCCTAAGTCACACTGAATTTCTTTGGGAAATCCTAATCGGCTAAAAATGATTAGCAAAGCCTCTACGACTGATGTAGAGCTAATATCTTTAACTGGTATCGCCTCCGGGTATTTGGATGCCATACATATGGCTGTTACCAGGTAACGATTATCCTTTTGGGAATAGGGAAGGGGCCCAACCGTGTCCACGTTAATTTTAGAAAATATTTCTCTGATTATGGGGACTAATTTTAACGGTGCTTTCTTTTTCTCACCTGATTTCCCTACTCTCTGACAAGGATCACAAGATTTTACAAACTCTTCCGCATTTTTCACGCAATTTTCCCAATAATAATACCTAAGGAGTTTATCTTTCGTTTTTGTAATACCCAAATGGGCCGCAACACCTTCGTGACACAATTCTAGTATTTGAACTCTAAATTTGAGGGGAATAACTAATTGCTTCCTCTCCATGCCTCTATGATCAGTTGTTTTTCGGAACAAGAGTCCGTTTTCTGTTATTTATCCTGGGGATTTACCGGACGCAGCCTTCTCCCACAATGGCTTGAGGTCCAAACAATTCTTTTGTTCATTTTTAAACTCTTCCGAACTTATTTTTACGAGGGCTAACTCTTGGACTTCTGCTGGGGGTAGATGAATATTTTCTCTCTCTGTTACATCCGAATTAAAATTTTGGATTGTTTCTGGTGTAATTTCCACTAGGTTCTCCGATTCGGGGGCATTTTGAATCGCAGTTTGACTCCGTGTCACTACAGCATTAATTAAATGCGGGTTTCTTTTCGTTTCATCTATTAACTCCTGAGTTAAATTCCCCATGAGATAGTGCTCTAATTGCACAGATTTTCCCACGACTGCGGCTTTGGTATTTATTTTACCAAATTGGTCGCTTTCTATCAAAACCCTAGCAACTGGTAAACATCTAAAATTATTTTCTAGGGGTTGTTTAAGCCAGACTGTTTCTCCTGTGTAATCACCGGGGTTTACTAAGTGGTGAGGAGAAACATCTAGGCTTGTCCCACTATCTCGTAATATCACAGCTTCCTTTTCATTTACCTTCGCCTGGCTAAGGTACGGAGCAAATGAGGGCGCAAACTTTTCCCCACTTGATAGATTGTTTACTAGTTGGGTTTTATTTTTCCTAAGCTCGGGACACTGCGGGCGCAAATGGTCAGTGGAATGGCACTCATAGCATGAGGGAGCCTTTCTTTTTTCAAATTCCCTACTCCGCCATTTCGACTCCGAACTTTGAGGATTTCTCCAATTTTTCGATTGGTTTTGATAATTTTCAGTTTTATTATCCTCCCCTTTCGGTTTCCCCATAAAATTTGGCCTTTCGTTCATTTTTTTCTCTGGTATTTTGTGGGAACTTAAGTGTTTCCGAGACATGCGTCTCGTCGCCTCATATTCATCCAATTTGTTCACTAGTTCATCGGGGTCAACTATTGTCCCCCAATCGTCTAAAAAGTGCTCTTTCATCTCTGGTGGAACGCGCCTTTTTATTTGATCAGCGATCATTAAGTTTTTTAATGAATCGTAATTTTCAACCTTCACCCCCTTTAACCACCCTTCTAGGTAGCTCCTTAATTCGAATATCAAATCTTTCCACAGAGCTCCCGGCCGTCTCTGATGTTGTGCAAATTTGGTTCTGAAGGTTTCGGGGCTTAACTTGAACCTATTTAACAAAATAGACTTAACGTGGTCGAAATCGTCGGCCCGTTCTTCTGGCTCGCGCATAATTATCTCTACAATTTCAATAGGTAATAACCCGAGAAGATAAGTTACCCATTCTTCCTCATCGATTTTTGCCTTTTTGGCTTGACGTTCGAACAACGTTAAATACAATGCCATATCTGACTTTTCAGGCTCATATTTTTGCATAACAAACTTTAATTGCATTTTTGTCCTTTCATCATCACTATGCGCGGAAGTTACGCTATTGGCTTCGCCGCTTTGCATTAATCGCAATTTTTCGAGTTCGAACTCTCTTAATTCTTTCTCCCTTTCTCTTTCCCTTTCTTCTTTCTCCCGTCCGCTTTCTTTCTCTCTTAACAAAAGATTGCAAGTCGATTTTGCGAACTCTTCATCATAATCGTCCGACCCTAAAATTGCTTTAACTATCTGCCTACGAGTGTCAGAGTCTGACGTCTCCACCCCAAACTCCGAGGCTATATGTCGCAAACTATCCTTGTCAAGTTCAAACAAGAAACTTCCCATTTTGGCAATAACACTTTTCCCAATTTCTAAAAATTTTAACAATTGCAAATTCTGTCAACTACAACGGTGTATTAAACATGTGTGAAATCTATAGTTAAATATGATTTCAAGAATACAATTTTACTACTATCTCAATACACATAATTTGAACACTGCGAAATGTTTACAAATTCTTTGAGAACTCGATAACTCTTGTTTAACCCCTTAATTACTCAACATAAATTGAATAACATGCAAAATCATTTCAAGCTTCCCGTCTACAGTAGGTTCCTAATACAAAACCATTATAATCTTACTTCATTTATGAAACTTCATAAAATATCCTAATAATTTGAGTTCATTTGTATGAATTTCACAGTTAAATAGAATCGTTCACAGAACTTCTATCAAATTTTTCTTAAAATTTGCCTACTTATTGGAATAATAAACTTCGTGAATAAAAATTAATATGCATTTGTGCAACAAAATGTTTTTTTATCATTTGTATGACTTTAAAATTTAAATACTAATCAATTTATCTACATTTTAAAGTTCCTCAACTCTAGCTTTTTAAAAATAAAAACCTTTACACAATTTATTACTCTTTATGCCTCTAGAATGAAAAATCAAGCTCACCTATGCCTATGATTCCGCTCTTCGGCATCCGTATCATCTGGTTTGTTTTTTTTTTCTGGTTTCTTCCTTCCCCAGGAATGATTCCTCTCTCTCGCCGATTCACATGCGATCACTCACATCAAGGGCTGGGCGTCTTCGATGTAGCTTACGTAAGCTCTGTCGAATTCTTTAAAATGGACGAGGGTGTCCGCAACTTGAGGGTTCTCGCGAATTTCTTTCCACTGGACGAGGGTGTCCACAGCTAGAGTTATTTCCACTTCCTCTCCACTGGACAAGGGTGTCCGCAGCTAGAGTTATTTCCACTTTCTTTCCACTGGACGAGGGTGTCCGCAGCTGGAGTAGCTTAATCCCATTTCTTCCAGGACAATGATGTCCTTTAATTTTTTTTTCCAGGGTTCAGGATCCCACCGCTGCCACCATTTTATTTTTAGGTCTGTAACGTATGCGGCCTGTGATTGATAAGAAGTAGCGTGTGGATCCTCACAAGGTCCCACGTACAGACTACAGTCGAAATATTTACTTTTTTTATCTGATTTATTTCTGGACTAATTCAATATTTCTATCTACACTATATACAATATACTGTTCTTGACAATAGCTTCCAGATTGTCCGTCCCTCCGGATTCCGGCAGGAACACTCGTTATAAGTCCGATGCAAGAAACATCAACTCAATCGAGGCGTTGCACCTTCGACTTTTCCGGCCCGGGGCGAGCCCAACATACAGAATCCCTCTCCAGGAGCGTGCCCTCCTCTCTCCAAAAACTCTCACACCACACAACACACTCAAGTTCCAGGCTGTCGTCCTCTTTGCTAAAGGGGCGGGGGTACATAAGCGCCCCTAAATTTCTTATTCGTGGAAAATTGTAAACGTTCCACGGGATTGGTTTGGGTCCGGCGCCGAAATTCTTGGGCCTCTCCGTCTCATCTCGAGTCGCGGCGGCTTGCAGCAAAGAAGGCGCGCCGATCGGTGCTCGACCCGCTTGTCGTTTTTAATTTGCAGAAGTGTCCAACTCGGCGCCACAGCGTCTGGCCGTATTGTACAGCCGTGCTGTCCCCACTTGCTGGACAATGGTTGAAAAGGCGGTCGGCGGTTCTTCTCCGCAGAGGGGGTCCCGGCGAACTACGCGGCTCTCGTGAGAGGAGAGGGAATTTGTCACAATACTGATTCCGAACTCTTGTTATTGTTTGTTTGCTTTGAAAATTTAATCATTTATTTGTACTACTACCACTCAACTGTGTATTAAATTTCATTCAATTATGACGATTACTTCATGGTGTTGCAATTTTCACGAACATGAGTTTATATATACATGGATTATATAGGTAGGAATTTAGTTAACTATCATTGCTACAATTCATTAATTCACATCAGCATTTATTTTTAAAGTGACTTATTTTTACAGCAATTAAAAGTTAGTGTATTTTTTAGTGTAAAACTAACATGTGGCGTTTGACCCATAATTAGTACACCCCTACAGGTTGATGACACGTCAAAGAAGCAAAAAACTATGTTAAATAGATAACCCTAACAGCGTTCCAGAAATACTCGACGCATGATTATCAGATAAAATACAAGGTGCCATCCGAAACTAGTTACCGTTGCTAGTTATGCGTCACAACTCAGAATTGCACAGAAGTACAAATTACGTGTTCCACTCAAAAATTGCATGAAATCGAGTTCCGCAATTAATCGCCTTTTATTGTATCTAGTAAATGCATACATTTGATGCATGGAAACTATTTCGGACGAGCTTTAGAGGTCAACTCTGTCCCCTTTGATGACACTAAAGATTACATGTATTACACTGGACTGGATCTTCAAATGTCCCACCATACACATTGTCATTCTCATTGGATAGATTTCGATGCTTCCATTGGATCTTTTTGCTCTTCTTATGCCTGCGTTTGGAGGTTTTAATTTTCGTGTATAGATAATACCGTTAAGCAATTTCTTATTTTAACTCTCACGTTTTAATCGCGGCCGCGCTTATTTGATCTATTCCTTTTGTTTGTGCTCGCCTTTCTTTTCTTCGCTTCGTGTTTTGCAGGGTGGAAACAGAACAGGGAAAACCGGGGAATCATGGATTTCTCAGGGAAGTTTTATTTCCTGGAAAATATCAGGGGATATTTAAAGTTTCCCAGGTTATCAGGGTAAATTATGATTTTCAATATCCAAACCGGCACGCGTCCGGAGTTTTGTGTTCAGAATTTCCTTTCGTTACGCGCGGTTAGCTCTCATGCCGATTTCCAATTTGTTGAAAGCTCCCTTTCTCCAATTAAGCAACAAAAAAAAGTCGTTTTTTTTTGTCCATGAGTTAAGAAGACATTGCCATTTCGCGTAATGTTGATACTTCCGAGAATCCGCCATTTTTGGTCATGTTCCAAAATTCGGCCTAACACCGTTCTCCAGCGTGAAGAATTTGGAGTTCGGTACTGTGGATCATACTGTAGTGGCGCAACAAGGGGGCACAGAGAGTCCACGGCCCCCTCGACCCTCGCCCCAGACTGAAAATTTGGAATTTTTACAAAAATATTTTCTTTACTCAATAAAAGAACAATATGCATTTTGAGAAAATATAGTTATTAAAGCTTAAAATAATAATGACGTGATGGCAGGGGGAGGGGCTCATCTTTATTCTTAAAAAACTTAAGATTTAAAATTCTCACCAGTTGCAGATTATATGGCTTAGAAAAGGACGTTATTTTCTCTTTTCTTTCATCCCCTCAAAAAAAAAAAAAAAAGGAAAAAAAAAAATAGATGTGATTGCTATGTTCAGATGGAAAAGTATAGTGCACCCCCGTATAAATAACTTTTCTGGTTTCACCACTGTGATACAGTCATTATGTATGACAATGATTCTGTCTAACTCATAATTAAAATTATAAAATCAGGTAAATTTTTAGAGCTCAATCAGGGAATATCAGGGAATTATTAGGGATTTTTTTTCTTGGATTCTCTTACCGCCATGTATTGGATCTTTTCTGATGTTTTCTTTATTTTCATTGATCTCAGGTTTGCCTTTTCTATTTAACCTGCTTTTTGTTATCTTCCTGAATTCAGTTAAAGGTTTTTCATCCAGAGCAGGGAACCCCAACCTTTTTACCACACCCTTACCACACCTTACCACCCTTAAGGCCACATACCAGAATATCGGTCGACTGGCGGGCACCATTTATTTTTTCGAGACAAATTTATAGTTTTTGGACATAGTTAACAATACCCACTACATATAATACACAAAAAATTTAATTTTAAAATTTATTTTAATATATGAATATAAGTAGTATTAATATTCTTGTGTAAAATAACTGATTTCTAAATTGCTTGCAAAACATACGAAGCATAAAAATTATTTATGAAATATATAAAATACAGTTAATATGATATTTGGCATTGCATTTCACTGGCCAGCGCTTCACAATTGGGAGAATATGATGAAATTCCTGCTCGCAAGTAATCGTCAAGGTGTTCATTTGTAAGAGTCATAATCTATATTTTGATTGTGTGATATTCATTGTCATTTATCATTATAGGGTTAAGATTATTTATAGTCATATGGCCCTTTATTCATATACAGTGATCCCTCGTTTTTCGCGGTTAATGGGGACCAGAACCTTCCGCGAAAGTCGAAAAACCGCGAAGTGTAAATTTGCCCCTAGAAATTTTCGTGTATGCTCGTACACGAATGTTTTAAATGTGTAAACAGTTTTGCATCTAGAAGCTCCCTGTCGCATTGAAAAAGGGATTCCAAGCGATCCCGAAACATATGTCTGCGTTTTAATGCTCATTTGTGCTTTAATTTAACGTGAAATTTTATTTCTATTGTGTAAACAGTAGTTATACTTTACACATTTAAGACAAAAATTACAACAGTATACGTATTTACTTAAACGTGTCAGGGCTAATTAATAAGGTTAATTACAAAACCTTATAGTACAGTAATAAACATTAATCAATATTGCTTTCTGAGATTGGCGAAGAGTCCTGTGTTGGTGGGAGCTTTTGAGAGCCCGTGGTATGTACTCTGAGTCAACTCATCGCTTTGTTTGACCATGCAGGGATCCTTCAATCTGCCGCATGAACATGAAACAACGCTCCTTTCCGCAATGTGGCTGCCGACATAGTTGTATTTTCTCAGTTTTATTTTTTGATGAATATTTTGGAAAAACCCGCGAAGCACTGAAGCCGCGAAACATGAAGTGCGAAGTGGCGAGGGAACACTGTACTCTAGATTTTAAATGTTGTCTAGTTTAAAATGAAAAACTGAAATACATTATCGTTGGGCACAAGCAACGGGCGTACCTAGACCGATCGACGGGCGCCATGGTGCCCGCGACCATAGGGTTGGGGGCCCCTGATCTAGAGGAACTCTTCTTCGGCATTGAAAGGTTCCTTGCAACCTCCTAGGGGGCTTCCTACTTATTTCTTGTGACTCCAGTTTATGCAAAATTGATGATAACAAAAATGAAGAAGTTCCGTCCAGAATTATACGAGCCTACTTTTCCGTATGCACCAACTTCGTATTTATAATCAAGCTATTTCTCTCTCACTCTCTCTTTCTTATTTAGCTTAGCTCTAAATTACTTCAATTGCATCATTTTCAACGCTTAATACATATACGTCCACTCATTCATTCATTTTATCATTCATTAATTTATTCATTTATTCATTCAGAAATATCCTTAAAAATTCCGATAAAAATTTCATAGGAAAAAAAGCTCACTAAGTTCTGGTTGAACTTCGTATTTGCACATGTTCTGCTTCATAGCATCTTTCCGTTCAAGTTTGTTCCAAGCAAATCCGTCCGTTAGATCAGGATTAATATAGAATGGAAACTTTTCCGTAGACGTTAAGTTTAAGATGTTTTAAGAACTGTTCCAAAAGGAACAAAAGCTGTTCAAATTTTAAAAAACTGTCACGCCTAGAGCTTCTTTCAATAACCTTTCTTCATAGAAAGTTGGATCTTTTGCCCAGAGTTTACATAATTTGCTTCACTTTTGCTCATCGGCGCTAATATTAAGACTTTTTGAACTGTTCAAAATTGAACGAAAAATTGTTCGAATCAAACAGTCAAATATGGAAATGAGATGTCCTTGCCAAGATCCTTCGAATGCAATATATATATATATATATATATATATATTTCGAACTGGATGTTAGCTTCTAAAGTTATTGGAGGGGGGGGGGGGAACAGACCGACATATACATTTTCCCCCATCTCAAAACCCTACTTTCAATTTTTTTATTTTTCAATCTTTATTTAATTACTTCTCTAATTTTTAACTTTTTCTTTATTTTTAATGATATTTTTACGATACATTAAATGCAGAAAAAAGTCCCTCAAATGGCGCACTATGTGTTTAGAACACTCCTAAAACGTCAAGAGCTAGTAAGTTATACATGGGCAGCAGGAAATGTTGTATTCACTGTAGCACAGTCCTTGAAAACTCAAATTAGGCAAGCAACAACTCCAGCTATAAGAATTCGTTTTAAAAAGACAACGACGAATTTTTATTTCTTCTTCTGGATATATCTTTGTGGTTTCTCAATTGCTCATGTTAGTATAATGAAGAACAATTGTGGGGCGAATATGTAAAACGGAAAATATGTTCTCCAGTACATAAAAACTATTCGCCATTTTCTGAAAGGGCTGGAATGTTATACAGAGAAGAAGAAAATGTTGTAAGTCAACAAGAATTTGTATTCAGCAGCTGGAGTGCCGGAATATTTTTACATTATAAAATAACTATGCTTATGCTTCTTTTTAAGTCTGTTTTCGGAAATTTTGCACATATTCGGGTGAAAAAACTTTAAACAATTTTATTCGTAAGGCAGGGAAATGCAAAAAAAAAAAAAATCAACATATTTTATTTTACTTGCATTAAGTTTCAAATATATTGTCTTTAGCCGGTAGTTGTTACTCATAGAGCAATTTTTATGAACAAATGATTTTTTGTTAAATTTCAATGGAGGCGATTCACCGCTAGAGGGACTCTTGGACGATCACCGTTGTCACGTGATATCCGCTCTTTGTTTACTAAGATTTTCAATGGAGTTCTACATGGAGTACACTAGGCAAAATGAGTTATCTTAAAATTAATTAGAATATTTTCACAGCTTTTTCTGATTGCAACCCTGTATTTACATTTAATTTAATAATTATTCAAAAAAATTATTACTTATTAAAATAGTTATAGTGTTTTATTTATTGTTAATTTCACGTAATGTAGAAGAACTTTATTTAGGCCTAATTTTTAATTAGATTTCTCGAACTCGAAGTAAAGCGATGCTACGGCTTCCTTTGTTTACATTGCTTTCATCGCTGGCACGTGACCAATGACGCTGCTTCAATTGCCTCCATTGCAACATCCTATAAAACAAAATATAATGCTTAAAAAATGTTTCCTATGGTATCTATCATCTATCATTTTTTTTTTTTTTAAACATATACGGTTGGACCACAGAGTTTTGATGTTTGGACGCTTCTGCACATGGGCAGAAAAGGACGAATCCATTCGAGTTTTAGGGAAGTTCGTTTTGCAGGCGAGTTTTGTCAGTACGCGAATCAGCATGTTTGCTTCTCTGTCAGCTGATAGCAGCTGAATTTATAGACTGGCATATAGCACCAGTTCGGAAGAAAGCAAGTATGCTGAACGAACTAGAACGACAAGAAAAAAAGATGCAATTTTTATACCAGCAGTTCCTCCCTTGAACATGAATGGATTCTTCTTGAGGAAGCTTGCTTTGGTTGTTGATAGAGCTGTACTTATATATCGCTTATAGAAATGAACAGTGTCATATCTGCAAAATGGACATTTTTCAAGAGATGAGTTTGAAATTTTTACAATTTGCTTTTTTTAATTACCTTATTTGTTTCAATGATTATTATAATAGATTTTGTTCACAAAACAGTTTTTTCTCACATGATGGATATTAACCCTTTAAGTACGGGTAACGTCAATAGACGATTTGGCGAAACTTTCCTGTGGTACGGGTAACGTCAATAAGCGATTTGTTGAATTCAAAATTTGCTATGGCAAAAACTTTTTTTTCTCAAAAAATCGCCATAGGTCGAAAATAGAGCGTCAACGACTAATGTTGATTGGAACTCTCCAGTTTTGCTTTTTTCATGTAAGAAACAAATGACTTATACATAAGAAATAGATGTATCGCCATTTATACAATTTTTGGATACTTTATTTTTATTTTTTTGGCGTTCAGACAAACAGATTTGTGAATATATTCCCGTAGTTAAAGGGTTAATGATGTCAAAAAAATTTAAAAAAAATTATAAAAAGTAGTTATTACAGTATTGCGCCAAAACAATACAGTTGGTCTCTATCCTTAATTTACCCACGGCAGTATTCCCAATATAAAGAGCACAAAACTCTGAAAATTTTGATATAAAAACCACAAAAAACTTTTTTTTTTTTTTTGCAGATATGACACTGTTTATTTCTATAAGCGGTTCTAGGTCTATTCCTTCGACTCGATGACACGGTCAACAGGAACAACAATAACTACTCATTTATATAAAACATGTATATTAAATTAGTAGATCAAAGAACTATTACATGAGCAGAATTATAAGAATCCCATATTGTAATTAACACATATCCGTTAACGTCTGGAACGGTTGAACCGTCTGTTCACGTCCGACTCTTTCCCTCTTCTGCTCGTTTCCGCTTTCTTCCACAAGAGGGAGTTTCACACACACATAGTTCATAACGCAGTTAGAAAAGTTCCCTAAAATTGGTGAAACTTCACATGTACATTAATATATATATATAATCTTAAAATGTTTCCTTTTACGAACTTCCAATCTGATAGAGGATAAAAACCAAGCATGCCAGTTTGATCAAAAAAAGAAAGAGCTTTAGATTAATAATATATGAATTATAACGAATAATTGGAACGCGTCCATAACGCTTGGAATCATTTTCGGGCTGTTAAATTATTTCTTGGTAAAAAAATAAGAAGCTTATTTTTTATTTTATCAATATGTATCCAATTTAATAAGAAAATATATTTTTTATAATTTGGGTTTTTAACATCTTTAAATAAAGTTCAAATATATATATATATATATATATATATTGAAATATAGGTATAATGAAAAGAAATGAAAGTTCCGGGACATGTAAACAAACTTAAACGAACATTAACGAAACGTATAAATTGCCTATACAAAGTATAAAAAGTCAAGAAAAGGAACAAAAACAAATAACTCACCTCATCAGTTAGCGGGGAGCATAACGTATACATTAGAAACCAAGAAAAATAGTCCTACAGGTTTCGGAATGTGTCGCAGAAATGGCATGTAACACTAAAAAACACAGAAACAAAGCAGAAAACACTAATATTTTCATTGTAGTTCCGTATCTACAATGAAAATATTAGTGTTTTCTGCTTTTTCGTCCATCTTTGTTACCTTTCATCTCTGGGTGTAGGTGAGTATAATCGTTGCTATGAGCCAACGTCCTGCAGGTATGGGCGGGTGTGTTGTATTGGTGGCATGTTTTACGTCAGTTTAATTTTTAATTTTTGAATTTAAGCTTTTTGCGTTATGTCCGTTAAGTTTCCTTTTAGTTATTTACCATATTTTCAATTCAATTCTTGAGTAGCATTGTCGCTTCATTTTATCCATAATGTTTCCCTTTTTTACATGCCATTTCTGCGACACTTTCCGAACCTGTAGGACTATTTTTCTTGGTTTCTAATGTATGCGTTATGCTCCCCGCCCACTGATGAGGAGAGTTATTTGTTTTTGTTTCTTTTTTTGACTTTTTATACTTTGTATAGGCAATTTATACGTTTCGTTAATGTTCGTTTAAGTTTGTTTACATGTCCCGGAACTTTCATTTCTTTTCATTATATCTATATTTCAATATATTAAAGTTTGCTGTACAGTGCTGCATTTGCGCCTTGCACAAGCTTTGACAATTTCATATACTTAACAACTTGCTACACACACACACATATATGTATTATGCGAGTGCGAAGAGACATTGACAGCAGCGCCATCTGGCGATAGGGAGCGTAAGCAGTTAGTTTTGAGTAAGACTCCGTTCTGTGTGGACGTAAGCGCTGTGGTGCTCGGATGCTGTTGTTGTTCGTAATTGAAGCTGTTCTGTATATAGTTTTGTAAATAGGAAAGTGTAAATATAGTCAGTTTTTTATATCTTTATGGTGAGTGATGATTTTAGAAACCCCTAGACACCCAAGACAAGAGCCTATATATATATATATATATATATCCCGACCACTCCTTTTTCTTCTTTATTCGTCCAAAAACAATATTGGGGAAAAAATCCATTTTTCTTTTCACACAAACAAACACAAACATCACACAAACACGATAAATAAGTTGTTGAATTGAAAAATAATTGAAACATAATTTTTTAAAATAAGAAATGATTTGTAGAAAAATGAATAATTATTTGTTAAATGAATGAAAAGAATTCAATTGTGTGAATAAAGTATTGAATGAGAATTTTGAAGAAAATAAATGAAAAGAATTTAAATTTGTGAATAAGATATTGGAGGTGAATTTTCATAAAAGATTTTTATGAAACGTTTTGTAATGTGAAGTTAGAAAAAAGAATTTTATGAAACAATTAGAGATGTAAATTTCGAAAAGAAAAAATATATTATTGAATATTTTGAAATGTGAGTTTTTGAAGAAAAAAATCAAAAATTTTTGTATTGAGAATTGTCAAATATATTATAATGAAGGTATTATGTGGAATGTTTAATATCATTTGTGCAAATTGATGAAAAAAAAGAGTTGTGAAATGTATAATTTTTGAGTTCTGATTTTTTACCAAGAATGTGGATTATTTTATGATATTTGCATTATATTTTTATTGTACTATTTTTACTTTTATTGTGATGCCCTAGGTCACGTGATGCTGTGTGCCCTTAAAATTTTGTTTTCTTTCTGTCAAAATTTTTTTTATTCTTCTTCTTCCAAATTTTCTCCCTGTACCTTCTTTCTGGGTGAGTCTGCCCGCCAATGCTTGCATTGGTGGCCAGCCTCTTCTTGGACGGGGGGGGGGGGGGGTATTCTATAACATTAAAAACTAAATAACTTTTTAAAAACCCATTTTTAAATTCTGTTTCTTTTTTAAAACATAAATATTTTATAGATGTCCCCTCGCCCCCGGGAATCTAACGCGGGAAAGATTATGTAATGTGAACTAAAAATAGTTTTGCTGCAGAACGAATAGAAAAATCGTTGTTTCATCACGTGACATATAGCTCGAGAGATTATGAAAGGCGATCTCGCAAGCTTTTCGCAGGAATTCACGATGTAAATATTGTAGATAGAAGAGTGATGTTTGTGTCGTCTTGTATTTTGGAATATGTGTATTTAATATGTGAAGCTACTAATAAATCAAAGATTGAAGATTTTCGGCCACGATTGACTTACCAACGGACCTTTCATTAAAATAACGGCTGCTTGTAACGGTGATGTTACACATGTATATACAGTCAGTACCGCCTATATGGTCACCCTGTTATAAGGTCACCCCGCTTATATGGTCAGTTTTCTAAAAAGTCCCGTTTAACTTAATAGGGAACGCGTGTTAAAGTACACCGCTTATATCGTTATGTAGTTTTTAGAATTATCGGTTGTATCGTCGCTTTTCTTTAGGTCGGCATTTTGTTTTCTTTAGAAAAGCAAATACTTCCTGAGACAGGAAGCAAACGGTTTTTACAAACTCTGTTGCAGCAAATGAAAATTTAAAGACTCTTAGAGACTTAGAAGAAATTGTGTTAACAAGCAAGAAGCAACGACAGTCCTGCTTAACAGAATATTTTTCTTAAATGTAAGGTAAATGATAAGGTAAAGAATTAGAGATTTCTAAAATATGTATATGTGTGCTTTAACATTTAAAACGTCTTAGGAAGTTTATTTGTTTAAGTTCCGATTCCAAAAATATATTTATGCCATATTAACTTTTTTTTGTTCCGCATATATGGTCACCCCACTTATATGGTCATATGTTTCTGCGCCCCAGAGGTGACCATATAGGTGACCATATACTGACTGTATATATATATCAGTAACGGCTATCCATTTTGTAGTACATCGTAAACCGTTATTAAAATTTATCTACTTCTTTGAGAAAGCAAAATAGTAATTCAGTACATCATTGTTTCAAACTTTGAACATAAAGTAATTAAACATTATGTTTGATTTCTGTAAAATGTCGAATCGATTTTCTACATTTTTGTGATAATAATAATTTAGTAATGGTATATTTTCTTTCAACTTAAAAATCGAAATATTTTAACCCCTATTTACAATTATGATACAAACTATGTAATATTTTTCAGCTAGACAGAGCGATTTTTTCAATACCCGTTGTAACAGATTCAAAACTTGTAAGACAAAAAAGATGCCATAAAATAGTTCTGTACAACAAAGTATGTAAATTAAAGCCTTACATTGTATTTAAAAAATTGCGTAACTTGAAAAAGAAAAAAATGTCAGGAAATATTCATTCTTTAAAAACGCAACTTTTGAGTTGAAGTCGGTTCCATTTCTCCCCACCCTGCCCGCCCCAAAATTAGTCTATTTATTTATTTATTTATTTGATTTTTATTTGGAGGTGAGTTGTTCATTGAAATTATATTTTATTATGTTTTTGATTTTATACTTTTATTGTTTCTCTCTTACACTAATATATATATATATATATATATATATATATATATATATATATATTAATATAGCTTTGATTTTACCTAAAAACTAGTCTTAGGTTAAAAAATCTGCATTTCATCTTTTGCAAAATGTTTTCTCTTACATAATTACAAAATTTTATATTAACAAAATAAAACTGAACTTGGATCGAAGATTTATTTAATAAGCAAAATCTAATTACGCTTAAGAGGGCAGAAAATCTTTTTAAAAGCGTCTTAAAAAGATTTTCGGAGAGAAGGGAAATATCGCCTTTTCATTTTATCGCAATTTTAAAATTTTTAGAAAATTGCGATACATTAACTTGACTAACGGAGGAATTAATATGAATGCGGAGGATAAGGAGGATAATTCTTTTCTCTTAGGAGGTAATGATTGTACACAGCAGACATGTTCTGAAGAATTCTATTAAGTTAAGGTTTAATTACGTTTATGATTATGGGAGCGGTGATGTGAAAAATTCTATGTTCAATTTATACTTTTCCGAAAAATATTAAATTCAAATGATTCAGTATAGGGTAGTTAAAATCAATAATTTGTCCGTTAGAATAAGCTTTAAAGAGAGCTGATTTTTCTTACGTATTGCAGGAAGTAACGTATAATTACATATCTCTACCTCTCTGTATACGCATACAGTATTGGTAAAAAAATCAGCAAATTCTCAGTTATTTGCGATTAGCGGCTCTGTGAAAAATCAGCAAATTGGAAATAGGTCTAGAATCACATAAAAAAGTAATCACTTTTTGGGCCATTCATAAATGATGTCACGCTTCGCGGGGGGGAGTGGGTTCGTGAAATTGTGACAAATTGGACAAGGGAAAGGAAGAGGGTAATAAGAAGTGTGACATCATGCTTATGCAACATGGCGGGACATGTGACAAAGAGGGGTAGGGGGTCCGTTGAAGTGTGACATTTTGTGACACAGGTTTGAGGGAGGTCAAATATATGTTAAAAAGCGTGACATCATTCATAGACGGTCCCTAAAAGTAAACTCATGCTTCAGGTATTGTATAAATTGCTTCAATTTTCGGTTCTTTTTTTTAATTGGTGATACATCTTATATAAATATCTTATATTAATTCATATCTGAGCTCATTTTTTAATAATAAAAAAATTGTCTTGAATTGAAATTGAAATACATAAATTTTGATTAAGCATTTTGATTTTTGCTTGCTTTTAGTGCGCATCAATAAATTGATTAATACAATAACGATAGCTCCGTTTTCAAGTATGAAAATAAAAATTCTTGTAATCCCAAGATATATATTAATACATTTTTCATTTAAAAAAAACACCATCTTCAGTGAAACAAAATGGAGCCATTTTATGAAAATAGTTTCACTTCTTTGCGCTGAAAGTTTCTTGTAACTACAAAATACGTGTACGCAATTGTTTTTAGGCATGTGTGCCTTACAAGGCTGTATCTCAAAGCAACGTTGGACTAGGAGCATTGTTGGTAGTCCACTATATTTCTTAAAATTACCGCTATAATATTTCAACTAAATGGGATGAGTTATCGTTTCTGTTTGATTTCTGATTTAATACTTTCGAAAATGCATGCATGGAAGTTGCCGCGAAAAATAAATCTATTGCATATTCACCAATTCTGTATTTCTTTTTTTACAAAACTCACTGAAAAGGCATGATAAAAAATTCAAATATTTCTGCTCCTCATATTTCGAGAGCTGATTTTAGATTGCTTTTCAGATTTTTCGAACTCTTCAAATCCTTAGAGGTTGTCAAAAGCACTACAGAATTTACTGGATTTCTTCGGAAATATTTTACCCTATTTTCCCCTCTTTCCTTTGCAGCTATTTTATTTGGGGAGAAAGTGCATGTTGTGTATTAATTGTTTTCACAACGTATGAGGAAATGATTAAAATAGTAATAATAATACAATTTGTAATAAATTTTAATCTTGAAGATAAACATATTGTTTATTTATTTATTTATGCCTCACTAATCACCACCTTAAATACCCTAGTGATGTGGTGAACCGAAGGTGGTGATGGAGACGAAAATAACATTTAAAATGGGCCATTATCAATTTGATCTGGTGTTAAACCCACACTGTAAAAATGTTTCGTTTAGTTGCTACCATTTTTGGTGTTACTGAACAATACTTTTGGTGTGAAGTTGAAAATTGTTCATTTCTCACTGTAAAAATTTTGTATTTAGTTGCCACCTTTTTGGTGTTACTGAACACAATTTTTTGTGTTCAGTTGGTGTGAAGTTGAAAATTGTTCATTTATCACTAAAAATTTTGCGTTTAGTTGCTACCATTTTTGGTGTTACCGAACACGATTTTTTGTGTTCAGTTGGTGTGAAGTTGAAAATTGTTCATTTCTCACTGTGAAAATTTTGCGTTTAGTTGCCACCTTTAAGGTGTGAAGTTAAAAATGATTCATTTTTTGATGCCTTTAAATTTTTTTTAATATACAGACAGCAGAATATTTCTTTAGCATATGATGTTCGTTAACTCATATACGTATCAAACATTCATTACGATTGCTCATTTATCCTATTTTCATAGAAATGAGCAATCGTAATGAAATTTCGATACATAACGGAGTTAACACATTTCATACTAAGAAACATTATATTGCCTATATTTTTTTGGAATACACATTAAAAATTTTGGTATTAGGTATTATCGCAACCAGGTTGGCGAGATTGGCGACTTATATACCTACTTTTGGTTACCATAAGCGCCTTAGATAGGTACAAAATCCGAGTTGCCAATTTGGCTCGTTATCCCCGAATTTGGCATGGTTGCGATAATGCGTAAATACCAACATTTTAAATATTTTAACAAGAAGTTCCGTCTAGAACTATACGAGCCTACTTTTCCGTATACACCGAATTCAAATTTATAATCTAGCTATATCTCTCTCTCTCTCTGTCTTTCTCGTTTAGTTTTAGTTCTTAATTGCTTCAAATATACCTTTTCCAACGGTTAATAGACATTCATTCAATCATTCATTTATTAAGTCATTCATGTATTTAGTCACTTATTTATTTATTCATTCTTTTGCTTATTCATTTAATCATTCATTGATTCAAAAATATTCATGGAAATCCCGATCAAAAAATTTCATAGGAAAATAGGCTCCTTAGGTTCTGGATGTACTTTCTATTTGTACATGTTCTACGTCATAAGAGCTTTCCGATAAAGTTTGTTCCAAGCAAATCGGTCCGTTAGATCAGGGATTATATAGGATTGAAATTTCCCCGTAGGCGGTATGTTAATTTTTTTGAACTGTTCAAAAATGAACAAAAATTGTTCAAATCAATACTTCACGCCAAGAACTTCTTCCAGTGAGCTTGTTCATGGGAACTTGGATCTTGTACCCAAAGTTTACATCATTTGCTTCATTTTCACCCATAGGCGATAATGTTAAAATTTTTTGAACTGTTCAAAATTGAACAAAAAATTGCTCTAATCAAAAAGTAAAATATGGAAATGAGATGTCCTCGTCGAGATCTTTCGAATGCAAAAAGAATTTTTCGAATCGGACAATTCGTTCAAAAGTTATTAGGGGGGTGTACCGACAGACCGACAGACACACTTTTTCCCCATCTCAAAACCCTACTTTCAAATTTTTTATTTTTCAATCTTTATTTAATTACTTAACTTATTTTTGACTTTTCTTGATATTTTACAATATTTTCACGATACATTAAGCCTTCTTTCATGCTTTATTATTATTTTTTTTTACTTTTACGGGAAAGTAGGCTAAAAATGAATATTCCATCTTTTCACCAAATGAACAACCAAAAAATCGCGTTCAGTAACAGTCCAAAAATGGTGGTAACTAAACGCAAAAATGTTGCCGGAGATGGAATTTCCCCTTCCATGTTGTACTTCATTACCACCTCCTTAACCTCTTCATTCCAAGTGTACCCAATCGGGTACATTTTAAAATACTGTTTATTAACAATTATTGTTTGTGCAATTTGAAAGCTAAAAAACCCAATTGTTTTTGAAATTAATCAACAGATAGTTTACTTCGTTTTAAACATGCAAAACATTCAAATTGGGGATTAATTATTATTTAAACTAATTATTAATTAAAATTTAAAAAAAAATTAGTTATTTTGTTTTGTAATCATTTTTTAAATCAGAGAACCAAAAAAATGGGTCAAAATTCTTTGTGCTTAGTTCTGGGGTCTGAAGAGCTTAATGCAGCGAGAACAGGGAGTATTTATTCCCTGCAGTGACACTGCAATGGCAGAGAAGCAACGTTTACAGAATTCTTTTTGCATTGTCAAGTGAGACTTCGCGGCGTTATTATTCCATGTCAAACCAATAAAGGACCGTTCATAAATGATGTCACGCTTTTTTCCCACGTATTTGACCCCCTCCCCCCTTTGTCACAAAATATCACACTTCAACGGACCCCCCTCTCCCCCTTTTGTCACATGTCACGCTATGTTGCATAAGCAGGGATGTCACACTACTTGTTACCCCCTCCGCTTCCCTTGTCACACTTTCACAATTACACGAACCCCCTTCCCCCCTTGAAGCGTGGCATCATTGATGAATGATCCCTAAGGCGTTTAATCTGACCATGTCGGATGTTCATGAAACTTTCAGAAATAACACTCTTGCTCAGTTTTATGCTTATTTTAAAACAATTCTAGCTGCTATGGATACTGAATTGTTATCCGTTTACTCCCGTTCATTTATTTATTTATTACTTGCATGCTGTACTGTCTGATTTTCATAGCCGAGACTTTCCTCGGATTTGCGCATGCGTCAGGTGTGCTTCTATTTCATCGAAATAGGGGTGAGAGAAAAAATAAAGATTAGGAAATGTTTAGTCTTTATAAAGATTATTAAATTTTGAGCGGTTTTTTTCCTTTTTTCTGCTCTTTTTTGCGTTAAGATTCAAATTGGAAATAGAACATACCATCATGGAAAAAAGCAAAACATGAGAGCGTAATATATACTTTCGAAAACTTCATCTCAGCGTATCCCCACCCCCTTTGCCGAATAGCAGTGTCAGGTGGGGTAAAATGGGTCACTTTTTAGCTATTTTCGTATTTAAAGTTTCATAACAACAAAACCAGAAACATTTCCAAATTCTTTTCAATTGCATCTAAATATTGAACTCCTTTAGGTCAATTTTATGTCATTTTAATATTTATTTTTTAATTATGAAATAGTTTAACCGAGCTTATAAAGTTGTGACCTGATTTACTCCATCGTGGGGTAAAATGGGTCAGAGTGGAAAATAATGCTGAAAACAGTTATTTATTACTTCGAAATTGAAGAAAAATTGAAAGTAACATATTTAGCAAGATTTTGAATATATGATTACATTGAAATGTTCAAATAATATTGTTCTAGATTGTTATATATTGGTTCACATAACACTTCAACAACATCTCTACCACATCAACATGATCTTTTTTTAAGGAAAACATGGAAAAAAATTTTTTTAGTTTAATTTCCAATAAAATAAACAACGTACACTGTAAATTTAGGAACTTTCTGCAGTGAGGCGGAACAAAGTAAATTTTAAAATAATAATTGAATAGAACTAGCTAAGCCTAACCCTGACCCATTTTACCCCATCCAAGAAAAACTGGTGTAAAAAATTCAATATTTATTTTTTTTTACATGCTTGGCTGGAATTGTTCTGTAAAGTTTCTTAGTGAGGAAATCCTTTTAATTTGGGCTGTTATTGAAAAAATATAGAGATTTTCAAAAGTTGGTAAACCATATGTTTAGCACACTATCATCCAAAAATTACAAAAATATTTTTTGTGTTGAAATATTTAAGAACCTAACTTATTTTAGAATGAAAATTGTTGCCAACACAATGAAACATAACATAAAAAATATTGGTTTAAAAATTTCAATTTCAAGTTTTATTATTTCGGGTTTTTGTCAAGTGACCCATTTTACCTCATCCTCCCCTATCTTCCTGACGGATAGTTTGTACTTTCTTAAACGAACAGTACTATAAAATGCTATGAAGTCTAGAGCGTTATGAAAGAACTCATTTCAAATTGCATTCCATTTAAATTGCAACTTGAGTAATTTTTATGAGACTTAAATAACTTTTAACTTATAACTTTTTTCGAAACGTTTCAAAAAATTCAAAACTTTTTGAGATTGATTTTTGTTAAATAAAAAAAGTGGATTTTAATGTATTTAAAGTGTAATACTAAAACATTTTCTGCTATTACTCATGCTCTACACTACTGCTAAGCCTTTTTCCATGAATTCAGGTAAATAGTAGGCTATAGTTTGGCTTGGTTGAACAGATGCTTGATTCTTGCTTCAAGTGTACCGCTGAAGAAGCTTGACTGATGAACTCAAAATGCCTCAAAAGAATTGCATTGTAGTGGAAAATAAAATTTATTTAGTTTGGACGTCCATAATTTTCATCTAACAATGAAAATCAAACTATTTAATTAAGAATAAACACCTATAATGTATCTCGAGGAAAACATAATTTAGTTAACCCCTATTTTCATGACCTTCAATTTTTTAAATTTTTTTTAATTTTGAATTTTTTTCTGTGTTTTTACAGTTAAAATAAGGATTATTTAGTATCATAACCTTTGTAACCTAATTAGTTCAGAAATTAATTACAGTTCTGCAAAAGGTAGCATATATGCTACTGCATGAGATTAGGATCACTGGTTCATGGGGCTTGTTGTATTTGTGTTACATGATAACCTCTTCAGACCCCAGAACTAAGCACAAACAATTTTCACGCTATTTTTTGGTTCTCTGATTTAAAAAAATGATTACAAAATAAAATAACTAAAATTTTATATATATTTTTTATTAACAATTAATTTAAATAATAATTAATCCCTAATTTCCGTGTTTCCCATGTTTAAAACGAAGTAAACTATAAGTTGATTAATTTCAAAAACAATAGGTGTTTCAGCTTTCAACTTGAACTAACAGTTGTTAATAAGCAGTATTTTAAAATATACCCAATTGGGTATACTTGGAATGAACAGGTTAAAGTGGTATAAGTCCAAAAAAATATGCTACATACAAATATTATTTTAATTAAAATTTTTTATAAAATATAAAAGTCAATGAAACAAAGAAAAAACTTATTCACACAAAACTATATAATACATCTATAATACAATACAATATTCTTCTATTTAATGAGGTGCTTGCTCAAAGCAGTTCCGATTCATCTTTATCTTTTCCACATTGATGTAAGCAGCATATTTGTCAAAAAAAAATATCCACCCCTAAATTTAGTTCTTGATTGGGAATTTCTTCATCAACATCTTCCTCTTCTTCAGAAATTGCCCCAGATTGAGGAACAAGAGACAATAATAATTGTCCTCTAGCTGTGAAACCCTAAATCAAGTCAAAATCCACGTAAGAAATTTAAAAAATCTTATTGTAAAGTAAAAATTAGGTAAAATTAAAAAAAAATATATTCAAGTGTAAGTAACAACTGATCATGTCAACAACTACTCTAATTTCATGAAGTAGCATATATGCAACCTTCAGTTTTTAGCTTGTATATTTCCAAAAACAGAGGTAATCAAACAACTTAAACAATTTTTTTAAACTACAGAAAATAAGAAATGTGAAAAATATTTTTCAAATTGAGAAACATCAAAATTAATCTGAAAAATAATTCAATGAACTTACCTCGTACAAACTACGAGACATGATGCACAAAAACAACAACCCATCAAGTTACATTCCACTAAAACTCAAATAATTTTAACTTTGTACAGTTTTTTCACTCTAAACGAAGCTTCTATACTGTTCCTCTAGCAAATAACAATGCAACATACGCGCTGACGCCACTTAACAAATAGAAAGTAGGGAAAAACCCCCAGGTAGCACATATGCTACTTTATGAGAATAAGGGTTAATGTTTTTTCCTTCATTTTTTGGAAGAAAAGGGGAAAAAAGTACAAAACACAAACACTATTTATTCACAGAATTCCTGAATATATATGTGTTTTTGGCTGGAAATAAAAGTATCGTTCCGACTGAAGGAATGTGTAAAATATATGTCGCTTCTGGCATTCCACTACTCATATTATTCAAATGAAGATGAGTACACGATTGAATAAGAATAAATGCGAACTGAAGAAATATTTCTCGGTGTCTAAACTTCTTCTATATAACTTACATAAAATTTTAAGTAAGTTTTAGCATTGGCAGATAATGTTGTTTCATGCACAGCAGAAGAAGGTGTTAACAATTTCATCACTTTTAACCTATTTGAAATCTATATTTTTCTTTCATTGTTATGTTCTTAAAATGTACTTACCTTAAAATTATCTGATTCTGAATATTGCCCTTTCTAAAGCTCAGCTCAGTAACCTATGGAATTTTTTGAACGAAGTTAAGAACACAAGACATAGACAAGATTTAAGGCATTTATCAAATTACAAAGAGTTAACTTTGCAAAAAAAGAAAAAAAAAAACGTTAAAAATATTTAAACCTTAAAAATCAAATTGGATGGCATTATGCACTCCACTTTGAGTCAGAAACTACTGAAGTGTAACTCCATATCCTAGTTGAAAAAACAGGCAGCCTCACAGTTCAAGTGTTAATCTATATGAATAAAAAATAAAATGTGCATGTATAAAGGTATGTTCCTTGCAGAATTACAGTTTGCGTCGAATCTTCGCCAAATTTAGTACACGGGTGCTTTTTCTCCCAAGGATAGTAGTAGGGGAGAGGTTTTCAGACGTTAAAAAGTTCCAAACCGTTCGAATTTTAATGTTAGAACCAAAAATTACTTAAAATCGCTCTTTTCTATAGAAAGAAATTACCGTATCATTTTTAATTTGTAATTATTGGAAAGTTCGCAAAAGAGATCCCCAGGTGAAGTTTGCTTTTCGTGTGAAAGTGCGTTTCTAAGTTAACTAGAACCGAAGTTAGAAGCGTTTCTCGCTGTAGTTAAAATTATTATTCGTAAATAAATGGTTGTGCTGGAAAACATGTAGCACAGCGGAATATGTACGTGTATTCAAATAGTGTACTTTGATCGTGCATCTGACTTTTATTGCGGAAGTTAGAATTCAAGATGGGGCCGTGGTAGCCTAGTGGTTAGGATCCGGACTTGGGTGTTCGAAACCCGACCCGCCACTGCAGAACCAACATGTGCACTTGGGGCTACGAGCAGGTCAAATTCTTGGACCCTGAAGTCCCGAAGCAGTTCCGAGGGTACTGGAGGGTGGAGAATCTAACTTCCCTTCCCTCTTAAGTCAAAAAAGGAAGGTGGCGTATGTGTGGTGGCGCCACCTGGTGTCATGCAAGTACAAAATGAGTACTTCCACCGTTGGGGTGCTCATCTATAAACAGAAGGCGCTCCTAACTTCTTGAACTCCTGGTGCCCTGGGAGAGGGAGCTTAGAAACAACGACGACGACATAAATCAAGATGTGAAAAGTGCAGTAGAGCCTCGGTTATCCGAGCCCCGAGTAACCGAGTTCCGGATTAACCGAGGTACATTTGCCCTTGAAAAAAATTTTTTTTTTGGCGGCCGATGTCAGCGGCACAGACTGACGTCAGTCATCCAATTATATTCTGGTGATATTAAAACCTAGAACAACCGTTAAACAGAAAACAATATATATATACTATATATATAGACTTCTTCAAGAGACAACTTTAACGGGAACATGTACTCTACTGATGTGTACATGTTTTTTTTTTTCTTTCTAATGGGACTGCAGTATTGGTCTTCAACCATTGCAGAACTAGTGCGTCCCCAGAGATTGGTACCAACTTTTTCAGCGGCGCCACAATGAGTGTGGTACCATTGCCACAATTTTTTTGACGCTTAGTTTCCCTAGATGGGGCACCTGAGCTCTCGTTGATGCAATCTGCACTAGGAATTTAATTTAGCCGAGAGTATCCAAGCCAAACGGATACTCAAGGGATCTTTAACATGCTGCATAACCATACAACATGGAAGCAGACGATTTTCTGAATCTTGATAATCCACCGACTTGGGCCAGGTTTGAACCTGCGATCTGTGGCGTACGAGACTAGCGTCTTACCACTACGCCACTCTGTCGACGTGATGTGTACATGTAAATTTAGATATTTGTATGTATGTATGTAACGTCATTTTTTCATTTCATAATATGTACAGTAAATGCCTTTTTTTTTACATCTTTGACGACATTTTCATTCATTTCAACCCGTGTTTCCCTCCCGATTTGGACAGAGTCCGTGTTATCCGAGTTTTCGATTATCCGAGGTACCCTCGGTCCACATTACGTCGGATAATCGACCTATACTGTAACAATATTGTTCCCTACACACACATGCACATATAAGAAAGCCCAGCATTAAATAAAATCTCGTACAACTAGGGAATTCTACGAATCCCGTTGCCAGTGCGATGAAGGCAGAGCACTGCAAATATTACTTTAAACCTGGAATTGAAACGTAGTATTATGCATAAAAACATTTGTTATTTAGAATTTCTTTTTTATGAATATTTTTAAGATTTTACTAGTGGAACCGAAATAGAAAAATTACACTTTTTCAAAGTGATGAAATCCAAAATGCTCCACCAAGTGAAAAAATAGAAGTTTCGTTTAAATTGGAGGAATTTGCAATAGGGCGTCTTATCCGGCATGACGCCAACTTATGTTATTCTAATGAAGAACACTGAACACACGAGGGAATAAAAATAAATATGTTATTTCGAACATATATATTTTTAAAAATGTAGCGCAGGTTTTCGTTGTATATTTCTAAGAACATTATAGCCAACTTTAAAGTAAATTTCGGACTGTAAGCAGAATTGTTAATGCAGTGAGAGTCAAATGAAAAAAAGAAATATTTTTGCATTTTTGAACAAAATCGGGATTGTATTTTGCTATTTATTTATTTATTGGTTATTCTATCTAATAATAGTATTCCAACCCTTGGCTTTTTACAAACCAGCACGAAATATGGGAAGTATTGTAATCGCGAAAAATTTCGCACTCAAATTTGAGTCTAAATTTGCGTTTTAATCACAAATTGATCAGTTTGGGCTGTTTTTTCACAATGTTCCGTAGGCATGAACAAACGCACGTGCGTGTGGGCCGCTGAAATCTCGATTTTGACCATCCCCGAGTCCGTTTTGTCGTGCCGTAGTCTGTGTGCACGTATGTGCGTATCTTGCATTACTCAAAACCAGTTAATCGTACTACGTAGAAATTTCGTTTGTAGGACCTGTACATGGTCTAGAACCTTCCTTTTGGTGGCAATCGGATGTTCCAAAGGGGTGCTTTATGCGATTTTGTGTCCTTTGCATGGAAATTTCTAGTGTTTTCCATAGCAAGATATTTACCCAAGGGTATGACTCAAACCAACTCCAAAGTTAACAAGAAGTTCCGTCTAGAACTATACGAGCCTACTTTCCCGTATACACCGAATTCAAATTTATAATCTAGCTATATCTCTCTCTGTCTTTCTCGTTTAGCTTTAGTTCTTAATTGCTTCAAATATACCTTTTTCAACGGTTAATACATATTTTATTCAATCATTATTTATTAAGTCATTCATGTATTCATTCACTCATTTATTCATTCATTCTTTTGCTTATTCATTTAATCATTCGTTAATTAAAAAATATTCTTGAAAATCCCGATCAAAAAAATTCATAGGAAAATACGCTCGTTAGTTCTGGATTAACTTTCTATTTGTACATGTTCTACGTCATAAGAGCTTTCCGATAAAGTTTGTTCCAAACAAATCGGTCCGTTAGATCAGGAATTAGATAGGATTGAAATTTATCCGTAGGCGGTACGTTAATTTTTTTTGAACTGTTCAAAAATGAACAAAAATTGTTCAAATCATTATTTCATGCCAAGAACTTCTTCCAGTGAACTTGTTCATGGGAACTTATATCTTGTACCCAGAGTTTACATAATTTGCTTCATTTTCACCCATAGGCGCTAATGTTAAAATTTTTTAAACTGTGCAAAATTGAACAAAAAATTGTTCAAATCAAAAAGTAAATTATGGAAATGAGATGTAATCGCCGAGATCTTTCGAATGCAAAAAGAATTTTTCCAATCGGACGATTCGTTCAAAAGTTATTAGGGGGGGACAGACCGACAGACAGACCGACAGACCGACCGACACACTTTTTCCCCATCTCAAAATCCTACTTTCAATTTTTTTATTTTTCAATCTTTATTTAATTACTTAACTTATTTTTGACTTTTCTTGATTTCTAACGATATTTTCACGATACATTAAGCCTTCTTTCATGCTTTATTATTATTTTTTAGCCTACTTTCCCGTAAAAGTAAAAAAAATAATAATAAAGCATGAAAGAAGGCTTAATGTATCGTGAAAATATCGTTAAAAATCAAGAAAAGTCAAAAATAAGTTAATTAAATAAAGATTGAAAAATAAAAAATTTAAAAGTACGGTTTTGAGATGGGGGGAAAGTGTGTCGGTCTGTCTGTCTGTCCCCCCCCCCCCTAATAACTTTTGAACGAATTGTCCGATTGGAAAAATTCTTTTTGCATTCAAAAGATATCGGCGAGGACATCTCATTTCCATATTTTACTTTTTGATTTGAACAATGTTTTGTTCAATTTTGAACAGTTCAAAAAATTTTAACATTATCGCCTATGGGTGAAAATGAAGCAAATTATGTAAACTTTGGGTACAAGATCCAAGTTTCAATGAACAAGCTCACTGGAAGAAGTTCTTATCGTGAAATATTGATTTGAACAATTTTTGTTCATTTTTGAACAGTTCAAAAAAAAAAATTAGCATACCGCCTACGGGGAAATTTCAATCCTATATAATTCCTGATCTAACGGACCGATTTGCTGGGAACAAATTTTATCGGAAAGCTCTTATGACGTAGAACATGTACAAATAGAAGGTACATCCAGAACTAAGGAGCCTATTTTCCTATGAAATTTTTTGATCGGGATTTTCAAGAATATTTCTCAGTGACTCAATGAGTGAAATAATGAATGAATGAATAAATGAAAGAGTGAAAGAATAAATCAATGAATAAATGAATGAGGAAAAGAATGAATGAATAAATTATTGAATAAATGAAAATATAAATAAATGAGTGAATAAATACATGAATGCGTAAATGAATGAATAAACACTTGAATGAGGTAACGAATGAATGAATAAATGCATGGCTGAATAAATGAAAGAATGAATGAGTGAGTGAATGAATATGTATTATCCGTTGAAAAAGGTATATTTTCAATAATTAGAACTAAAGATAAATAAGAAAGAGAGAGAAAGAGATAGCTAGATTATAAATTTGAATTTGGTGTATACGGGAAAGTAGGCTCGTATAGTTCTAGACGGAACTTCTTGTTAATATTAGAAAGGGCATTAAATTGCTATGAATGGGCTGAAGGCTCAAAACGGTCTAATTGGTAAGTGAGGAAAAAAATGGTCGGAGGCATGAAATATTGTAGTGCAATGGAATATTGGCGTCCGGCGCAGACTAGAGGTGCGCTTTTTAGGCGCCAATGCTCCTTCCTCAATTCTCTGAAATTTCGCCTGCAATTTCAATCTCCATCCAAGAATCAAAAATAAATAAAATAATATTAATAATTTTATAAATTAAAAACGAATGAAATATGTAGATAATTGGTTTGGGGAAAATATTCAAGTGACTGTTCTCAGGTTTAATTAACACGTCATAACACAGTTTTGTTAGATGAAAACATAACTTCATGTGGTTAAAAATAACTTTTTTAGTGAAAAATTAATTTTATTTTTACAGACTGGTCGACCAGTGCGGACTTACACACTAAGTTTTGAAAAAGGACATTATGAAGAAGAATATAAAAAATAAAGTAGTGTTGGTACAAACGAAGTCATTGAGAACATCAGTACAAATAGCTGTTACATTTTTTGTACCACTATTATTTTGATATTCAAAATAATAAAGTAATCACAAAAATAATAAATATTATTTTTATTATTAGTATACATGGCATTAAAGTACAATAAGGACACAGTTTCATTACTTAAAATATAGTTACTATTGGTAGCTTAGGCTTTACACATTTATAATATAAATGAATGTGTAGAAAACTGTCCAATTTACTATATAAGTAAAAAGTAAGAGTTTTTTGTTTGCTTATTTGATAACAGATGGCGCCAGCATACACACAACCCATTTGGCATCCATTAAAGGACCTCTTCCTAGATAATTTTAAATCTTTAATTTCAGAGAGGGGTACATCTTTGGATGAGGGTTAATCATGGAATTTGATAAAAGAGTAAGGAAGATATCGCGGAGCGAAAGAAAAACAAGCTAGAGAAATAATATATATATAGATAGCAAAAATTTGCGTCGTCCTCAACGTGTTAAATACGAAACGAAGGCAAACATTTTCAATAAGTTCCAAATGCGTCTTCTTTTCTTCCCTCTGTTTTCTTTAAATTGCCATGACAACCAATAAAGTTGAAACAATAAACTTTTAAAAATAGCATTGATTTCAAAATATGAAAGTTTTAAAAAGTTCTATTTTTGCAAAAACTTATTTATCGGTGCATAGAGCAAATAACAAGATGTAAAGCGATTTTTTCTTATTCAAAAGCTTTTCCAGTAAAATAATCCTTCCGAACTGAAGGTAAAAAAACTATATGCATTTATTTATTCAAAATTGTGTATATAGAAACAACTATAGAAAATAATTGAATTTTACATGAATAATTTATTATGAGGCTTCCATTTAAAATCTTAATATGAAAAAGTACCATTGTAGGCAGAGTAAAATAGTCTTTTAATCAAACACGTTTTATTAAAAAAACTTACTTTTGTTGATACTAAGTAATTAATTAAACTAAATAAAACTTGTATTAATTAAACTAAGACGGAGCGAAACGAATGTCAAAAAATGATAATTAAAAAAAATCATTTTCATACATGAAGTTTTGCGTAAAAAATATCTAATTAGTTATAAGACATTTATGAAATTAAATACACAGTATCAAATATTAATGCCAAATCAGGGTAAAATTATTTTTTCTAGCCGCTTAAGGGAAAAAAAGAATGCGTTCAAAACATGTGGCTTTTTTATTATCGATTTTAAATCCTATCCATTACCCGATTTATTTCGGAACAACGGAAACTGCACAAGTTATGTGCAACGAATAAACTCGGGCTAAAAAAACAAGCATCATACCTTTTAGTTCAAATTTTGAGTGGGAAAAAAACGGAACTAAAATAAGATAACTTAATTTTTATCAGGTATAACATATGAAAAATGTGTACTACGTAAAGTTGTTTCAGAATAATGTCAACTATACCAGGTGGAGTAAAAAAAAAAATCAAAATCGCTCAAAAACTCCTCTGTGTGGAAAAGTTATGTGTGGAAATTCCTACATGTGGATTTAAGTTAATGTGTGAGTCGCACAGATGAAGTGCTTGCCCCATCACTCTCAGTCTCATGTTAAGAGTCAAACTTTTGATATCAATGACAGTTTAATTTAAACTATCGTAACTTTCCATTATTCATTCATTCTGCTTTCCTTATTTTTGCAACAAATGAAGGGAATGAAATATTCCAAGTCGTTATTGGCAACCAAATAAATTGTTTGATTTAGCTGAAACTTGACTTATTAATAGACTTAGCAGAAATCCACTTCTCCACATATAAGATAAATGACCCGGTAGTGAACACAGGTAAGAAAATATAAGACAAATGATCAAAATGCTTTGCGCTAAAATGTAAGTACAAAGATAACACAACGTAAAAAAAACACAAATTCAGAATAATATTTTTTATTCTGAATTTGTGCTTTTTTACGTTGTGTTATCTTTGTACTTACACAGTTAAGAAAACTTTCACACTCTTTTACGTGGAAATTTTTTTCAAGGGACTTACATCAATATTTGCATATTTAGCTTCATCGTCAACTATTTCTCTAAAAATTAATTACCTATAAAATGTCATTTGATGAAAAATTGGGATTTTTGCGTCAAATTTACTAAACGCTTTATTTGAATATAGTGGACATTTATAAGACATGCATTTGCATTAGTAGTGGACAGAAATTAATGTAATCTTTTTTATGCTGCTAAGTTGGAGAAATAATTTTAAAAATGACTAAGGGACCATTCATAAAGGATGTCACGCTTTTTTCCCATATTTTTTCCCCCAAAATTTTCCCAAACCCTTTCTTAATGATCGGCTTTAGTAACGAACAGAAATATGTGACCGTTATGGAGGCAGCTATTAAGTATTATGATCCATGTACTTGCATAGATGCTCCACGCCAATTTTAGTTCTATTAACCAGCACTAGGAATCGTTCGCTATAGGTTCTGATAATTTCATTCAATTTTAATGTTACATTCGCTTATTTTTGGAGCTTAAAGATCTAAGTGTCCACTACTAGAGCAGTGTCCACTACCACCTCTCCCCGTGCGTAAGCAATCCTAAGGCCTCGGCTAACAGGTAGGGGTCTGGTGGAGAAAAGTGTCCACTACCGGGTCATTTACCTTAGGCGTTTTTGATTTATGATTTTGATGCTTTTTCACTTTACCCTACTGCATACATTAGGGATCATTCATAAATGATGCTTCTAGGAGGAGGAGAGGGTTCGTGAAATTGTGACAAATTGTGACGGCAGGGGTAACAAGAAGTGTGTGACATCATGCTTATGCATCGTAGCGTAGCATGTGACAAAGGGGAGAGGGGGCATGTTGAAGTGTGACATTCTGTGACAAAGGTTGGAGGGAGTCACATAGGGGCCCTTCATAAATGACGTCACGCTTTTTTCTCATATATTTGACCCCCCTCCTCCCTTTGTCACAAGATGTCACACTTCAGCGGAACCCCTCTCCCCCTCCTTTGTCACGCGTCCCGCTATGTTGCATAATGCATGATGTCACACTTTTTGTTACCCCCTCCCCTCCTCTTGTCACATTTTGTCACAATTTCCCGAACCCCCTCCCCCATCGAAGCGGGACACCATTTATGGACGGTCCCTTATGTAAAACGAATTAACTTTTAGTTCTGTTCTTAAGGGGGTATTCTAGTGTAGATGCATGAATTTCGCCCTGTTTTTGAAGCGCCGTGCGAAGTAAACAAAAAATATTTTTACTATCCATTTTTTTATCATTTGTTTATTGATGTTTTATTATTACATACAAAAATTAACAACAACAAAAAAAAAATTGACAAAGTTATGAGCAGTCAAAGTGAAGGGGGGGGGGGGTGTCCAAAAAAATAGACGCATTATTCCAACCATCTTGGTGATCTGTAAAATAAAAAACTGACGGATTTTTAATTATTATAGATATCGCTATCGTATGACCCTTGGACATGTAAAAAAAAAAAATGGCGGCTGTTTGAAAAAAAAAAATAATTTTACATATTTTTTAACGTTTACGAATTTTTTAAAAATACCAAATGAAAAGTTACAGTTTTGGGCAAGGTTCACACGATAAAGGGATATATCCTCTCCAAATATGAAGTGAATCGGTCCATTAGAACTCGTGATATCTTTACCGCCAGCTCGAAAAATTAGTTTCGAGAAAAACGCGTTCAATGTTTTGAGACAAGTTCTCGGCAGTTTTACTTATAGAATGGTACAGAATACTTACATATTTTTAATCGGCGATTCCTGCTCCATATAAGAAAACCTTCCTCTACTTCATAATGCTCACTCTCCGATGTTCTCTGGTGAAGACGACCAGTTCTACCCTCCTTTGACGCCTCTGAAGTCCGGAGTTCCGAGCGCTCAACATGCGCTTCGTCCCGTCTCGCTGCAAAAGCATTAGCTTCTGGGCCAATAGTGATCCCCATAACGTCTAAGATATTTAATATGGGTATAAAACCTTCATTAAAAATACGAACTGTGAAGTTTGGTACGAAGGTTGGCTCGAAACCTAACTTAAAACAAAACTAAAAGGAGAATATTCCAACAAAACAAGTTTCTATGTCCTTCAATTAAATATAGATTTAAAAGGGATAGTAAAAAATAAAGTTTTATAGGGGATTTTAAGCCGTAGAATGCCTACTGTTTTTTGTTGACTTGTAGCGGTCGGGACGGAACCGATGAAACGTCACTAAAACGGCCATAACTCATGAAATAATAGGAATTTTGAAAAATCCTTTTAATGGTATTATCTTGAATGTCTAAACTTTGGAAATAAAAAATAAAAACTTTTTTCGATTTTTTTAAAAATTCTACACTAGAAGACCCCCTAAAGTGGTTAAATTTTTGTAAAGTATTATCTCTAGACTACTTTGTGTTAATGAAAACTATATGGGGGGGGGGGGCTTAAACATCTAGAATCATAATAAAACATTTATTTCATGTATATATATTTGTCAATACATATATATCTTTATGTATATATAGATATATGTATGTATAAAGAATCAATATAAAGTTATCTCCGGAGATGAAGCAAACTACAATCTCGGGTTAGGTCCTTATGCGATTAAACATACACTTCCTCTAAACCACCTATCATTTTTAATCGAAGAAAAAAAAAGAATGCGATTGTGAAGACGAATCAGACAGTTACTTGATGTATAATATATGAAGAATCAAAGACCGGAAAAATTCTTAGACACCGGTGTGATTGATAAACGAAAAGTGCGTGATAAATCGCGGCGTTAACACTTCTGGTGACAAATGAACGGTCGCGTCGGAGAGAAGAACGATAAGTCGGAAAACTGCATAAACATACCCTCTTCTTGTCCCCTGCGATGCCAGTGGCATCATTAAAATTTTATTCTCTCGTCGGAACAAGGGCAGATTAACGGTTTTCCTTTGTCATAGCAGCCATGAGAGGGATTGATAAATGTATTGTTTTCGAAAGTTGAGGGAAAAGAAACGTATCGAAATTCTCCTTGTCAACGCGTCACTCTTGCTTTGTGCAACCTTTGAAGTGTACAAATTGTAAATGCTGTTTCGTCCGCGTGAATAATGGTTGGATTTTGCGACGGAGGAAAGGGAGCTAAATGTATGGGGCATTTCATAGTACAAGAGTTCGTCCCACAGTCGAAATTCGACCGTCATGATGCAATTTAGCATTGAAAACATGATGCTATCTATATAATTATGTAAACATTATCCATAAAGTTTATCGAGTATAACGTCGAGTTTATTTCACATAAAGAAAACGTATGGTAAATCATTCTCGTCGCAGGTCCAGCCGCTTGTTTTTTTGCCGATGTAGTACTGAGTTTAGTCGCAAATGAATAAAACAAGTGCTTGCTTCTACACACTATTCTCCTTTTCCATTCTATTGTTTGTGGGAAGCCTTCACTCAAACTCTTATAACTGCTTTTAATAGTACCGCTTATTGGAAACAAACTCTTTTTAACCCCTTACTCTCGCTCCCTTCAAAATCACGGGCTGCAATGTTCCAAAGGGACCGTTCATAAATGACGTCATGCTTTTTTCCCATATATTTGACCACCCCTCCCCCCTTTTTCACAATTCCCTCCCCCCTCGAAGAGTGACATCATTTATGAATGATCCCAAAGTAGCGTACATTTAAAAAATCTTCTCCTTAATTCCAAAAACTTATTTATTTCTTGTCTGACAAACTAGATGATAGCATCAACCTATATATAGTATAATTAGAGAACAAACATTTTTAAATGTTTTTCTGGAAAACAAATTGGCCTCTTTGTTTTTGTTTTCGTGAAATTCATGCGACCGTTAAAGGGTTAACAATGAGTTTTTAGACTTATAACCTCATAATATAATCATGTTAAGGCATGTTTCTATCCGCTGTTTATAACAATATAACATTGCAATTATAAATCAGGCTTTCCCGACAAAAGAAAAGGAAAAATAATGAACTAATAACAAACGGTTTGCAAACTTTTTTAATTGATATCACGAAAACTTGTCAATAGCTGCTAAACAAAAAAAAGTAACAAAATCGCTTGAAAAATTCAAGAGAAAATGGTTCTTAACTCTTTGTCTATTTATTTTTATGTTATTGACTTTTAATAATTACATTCTTGTTTTGGCAGCATAACATGTTAAATATTTATAGCTCGTGAGCGTGTTCTATTATGAAAATAATTGTAAGTTTTAATTTAATTACGATGCTACTTGCAAGTAATATATGCTCATTCTTATACGAATAAAATATAATTCAAATACATATTAAATGGCGCAGTCGGTCGTTGACGAAATATACATTGAATAAAACGTTCGATTTACTATTTAAGGGGGAAAACATCACTTCAAAGTAACATGGCAGAGGAATTGCAAGAATTGTTGAAACAAAACATTTCTATTCAATCCAAATAAATGGAGTTACTAGGACAACCCAGTTCGGCTGGACATCCACATTTAGAGAAATACATTGTGGGGGGGATTTCCTTGATAAATTTGAAAATATTCTAAAAATGCATAACTTCAATGATACAAAGAAGGTCGCCAATTTGGTAACGTTACTTCCTGCTAATACATTTACATTGCTAAAAAAATTGCTGTATCAAAATACATTTCAAAATAGTAGTTTTGAGACCATAAAGTCCCTTCTCGATGGGCATTTAAAGCCAAAACCTCTATAAATAGATTTTGGATGCATATGTGCAGTCCGGAACATGTATACATATGAAGGGTCCACTGGAAAACCGCCCTAAGTCACATACTACTTTTTGAAATGTGCTTTATGTTTTAGTCAATTAGTTTATAACATAAATGTTAATTTTAACTATACGAGCTTTTCCGTAACACCCAAATTCAAATTTATAATACATATATTTATAATAAATATTTTATAATAAAATATAAAGAAAAGTTCATCAAGTAGTATGGGACTTAGGTCGTTTTTCCAGTAGACCCTTCATATCTTTCTGTTTTCTATAAATTTTAACCCAAATGAAAAACGTTAAACCGACCAAACAAAACCAAATGAAAAACCAAATGACAAACCAAATGAAAAACGTTAAACACTTATGCGGTCCACTGGAAAACCGACCTAAGTCACATACTACTTTTTGAAATTTGCTTCATGTTTTATTCAATTATTTTATAACATAAATATTAATTTTAACTATACGAGCTTTTCCGTAACACCCAAATTCAAATTTATACATATATTTATAACAAATAATTTATAATAAAACATAAAGCAAAGTTCATCAAGTAGTATGAGACTAAGGTCGTTTTTCCAGTGAACCCTTCATATCTTTTTGTTTTCTATAAATTTTAACCCAAATGAAAAACGTTAAACACTTATGCGGTCCACTGGAAAACCGACCTAAGTCACATACTACATTTTGAAATTTGCTTCATGTTTTATTCAATTATTTTATAACATAAATATTAATTTTAACTATTCGAGCTTTTCCGTAACACCCAAATTCAAATTTATACATATATTTATAATAAATAATTTATAATAAAACATAAAGCAAAGTTCATCAAGTAGTATGAGACTAAGGTCGTTTTTCCAGTGAACCCTTCTTATCTTTCTGTTTTCTATAAATTTTAACCCAAATGAAAAACGTTAAACCGACCAAATAAAACCAAATGAAAAACGTTAAACACTTATGCGGTCCACTGGAAAACCGACCTAAGTCACATACTACTTTTTGAAATTTGCTTCATGTTTTATTCAATTATTTTATAACATAAATATTAATTTTAACTATACGAGCTTTTCCGTAACACCCAAATTCAAATTTATGATACATATATTTATAATACATAATTTATAATAAAACACAAAGCAAAGTTCATTAAGTAGTATGTGACTTAGGTCATTTTTCCAGTGGACCCTTCATATCTTTCTGTTTTCTACAAATTTTAACCCAAATGAAAAACGTTTTGGTGGTAAGACATAATTTTCAAATATCTGGAGCAAGAGCGTGGAGCAATGAGATTTCGCTTGAACCTGGAGCACTGCCGCGCGTTATGGAGAACTCGCTATAAATCAGTGTTTCCCAACGTGGGTCCCACGCGCCACAGGGGGCAATTTGATTGTTAAGGGGGGCAATTTGGTTGTTAAGGGGGACAATTTGAAAATGGAATCGATATGAGTTCCCTTTTTCTCCGAGCCATTTAAATGCGATGCTAGATTTCGGTGCCAATCTCAATGAAAAAAGCAAACTCTTAAATAATTGCGTTAAATAATTATTAGATATAATTTCGCTAGACGAAACCAAAATATCAACTGGGTGTTTGGCGTCGTCAAGTAAACTTAACTGCGGCAGACGGCAGGCTCCGCGGGGAACCTCGGACGTTTTAAAATCCGGCTAAAAAGCCAGTTCGCATCTGAATATCGCAAGTTCTTCCGTGTTTCGCAGAATTGCAAAATGAGGAGTCGGTTAAAATTTTATTTAATATAAAAGGAGCGATAGCATGTCTCTGTGAGGAAACCGAAATCAAATACACAAATTCAACTAAATGTTAAAGCAAACTATTGATACCGTTTCCATCTTCATATTTAGCTGAATGTAGATTTAGTGCTGTAAATGATTTACCCGGTAAAAAAGAAATCGTCTGGTTAAAATTTGAACTTACATACAATTATTCGATTTTTCACAAAACTCTTTTTAAAATTCACAAAAACGGACGCTGTTGAAAATTCTGGATCGACCCCTGCATTAAATCAAACAGTAGTTTGATTGATAGATGATGCGTACAGAAGTAATTAACGAAATTCAAACGCTGTAGGAGACTTATGATAGCACGTATTAAATACATCTCAAAATGCAGAACGGAAGAACTTGATAATGGAGGCAATTCACCGCTAGAGGGACTCATGAGTGATCATCGTTGTCACGTGATATCCGCTCTTTGTTTACTAAGATTTTCAATTGACTTCTACGTGGAGTTCACTAGGCTAAATTAGTTTTCTTAAAATTAATTAGACTATTTTCCCAAGTTTTTCTGAATATAACCCAGTATTTACATTTAATTTAATCATTATCATTATAAAAGAAATTTATTAATTATTAGAATACTTATAGTGTTGTATTTAATGTTAATTTCATGTAATTTCATTTAGGCCTAGTTTTTAATTAGATTTATCGAACTCGATGTAAAGCGATGCTACGGCTTGCTTTGTTTACATTGCTTTCATCGGTGCTACGTGACCAATGACTTTGCCTGAATTGCCTCCATTACAGACTTTTAGTCAGGGAGCTGGAGAGTGCGGATGCTGAAACGAGAACAAAATACGGCGCATTCCTTATACCAGCAAGTTTCTACTTTCAGCACTAGTGAATTCTTTTTGGCACACTGCCAGACAGAGATCTTCAATTGCCGGTAGGACTGTAGCCGCTAAATTTCGCAACATATTAGAATGACTCTTAAACAAAAATCAGGAAATCTTTGTAAGTTGACCAGTTGTCCCTTTAGTGGTCAACTTAATGGGCTGGAGGAAAAATTCTGTCGTATTTTAAATAGGTAGGTGATTTTTCTTGTAAATAAAAAAACATCTAGCTAGTGAGTCATTCGGATTATTTTTTTTTGTTTTTTTAGCTGTTGTATAATATAAAATGAGTTCTTTTTTACCGTTCATTATTTAGTTGTGATGTTTAAAGATAAAAAAATGTCAGTAGATAAAGTGAATTTACGACACTGCATTTTATATGAATTTCAGCGCATCGGTTGCATGTAAAAATGTACGTGCGGTATTTGGAAAAGGTATTGTAAATGTTCGTACTTGTCAAAGATGATTTAGCAAATTTCGTTCCGAGGATCTGAGCCTACAAGAAAGTGATCGATCTGGACGACCATCCAAGATCGATAATGATGTTTTGCGATCCATGTTGGAAAATAATCCACATATAACAAGTCGAGAAATTGCAGAAGAGTTTGGCATTCATCATACAATTGTTGGATATCACATTAAATCTCTTGGGTTTGTGTTAAAGCAAAGTGTTTGGGTTCCACACGAATAATTTTCTTTAAAATACGACAGAACTTTCACTCCAACCCAATATAAAGGGTGGTAATTTTTTCTTCATTTCTTTCACCATGCTTTTATGTTTTAACAAATTAAAGTATTTTTGACTGTATCTTCCTTTTAAACATTTCTTTAAAATATTAATTACATATTTTCTTCGAAACCTAGCTGAACTATCTTTATAAGTCATTCTGATTAAAAATTTTCCAAAGTACCATACAAATTTAAGCAGTTCAAAATAAATATACTACATACCTTATTAATTTGAACAGTTACTCACTTGATAAATAATTGCTAGATATTCATAATCGTTCAAAAATAAATGAACTTTTGTTTTATTCTTCTATTGTACAATGTTATACGGTACAAAATAATGAAAGTCTATTTGCCAACAAAATATTCAACTCCCTCGGACAAAATAATCACATGGTAACTCACAAAGAGATTTAGATGAGCATTTATGTTGATGTTTCATCCATTATGGTCTAGCGTCAGAGCCTAGAAAATATCTCAGAAAAGTTATTTTGCTTGGTTTTTTCAATAAATAATAAAATTGATGAAATTTTAAAAAATGATAAATAAAAATAAACTTAATCAGGTGGTCACCTTAATAAAGGGTTTTTGCAATACTGCCAGCCAAATACGGTGAATAACAGTGTTCAACATAGACAGGTGGTCAAGTTGTAGAGGTGGTCAAGTTGCAAGGGTTTTCCTTTATTATTTAATAAGGAGCAATTCCGTATCTGACAAAAGCGATCAACTTAGACAGGTGGTCAAATTACAAAGGTGGCTAACTTTACAGGTTTTACTATGCATATTTTTCTTTTTCTTTCTTGTGTCACGACAGTCCTTAGCATTTTAGCTTAAAATAAAGAACTATTTTTATGTTACCAAAAAATGTTTTCTGTTACAAATATCCACCTAAACTCCGAGCCTCAATTTTTTAACACTGGATAAACATAAATAATGTGTCCTTCTTTCTTTAGAGATATTATATTTCATCAGCTAAATCCTGCTACAGACACCAGCTATCTCGAATACCTTCCTTTTTGCGATACATTTCATCAGTCATTCGTAATTAATTCCGATATTGTACTTCCCCCTTTGTATGAGGCGTCTCATTTATCAAGTTGACACTCGCAGATTTTACCGATTATTGTCCTTTTGCCGGAACACTAATCATAACTTTGTTCCGTCATGATGCAGTTTCAAATTACTGAGGAGGGGGATTTATGTAGGGACTCAATTTCTGATGAAATCATTATTCCCTGCGTTTGCTGAAGGGGCGAGGAATAAAAATGTGTAGATGGAAGACTTAATATGGAAGTAAAAATAAAGTCTTCATTAGGGGATACAAAAAGTGCAAAATACTTTCGCATGCAGTTTTATCCTTCAGACTTTCACAACTGACAAGTTTAGCCTCAAAAGTTGAGTTTCCTTTAATGCATTATAATTTTTGTAATTGATACTTTATATATTCCGATCCGCGATTTTTTACGGAGGTTAATATTTCTTGGGAGCAGTTTGTTGGCAATTATTAACTATCAATAGTTAATGTTAAGAATTATTATCGGCAATTCAATATTAGATATCGGGCTGGCAGGGTGGCGTAGTAGTAATGCACTGGCCTCGTACGCCCAAGCCGTCAGGATCAAACCTAGCCCACGTAGGTGGATTTTCAAGATGCAGAGAATCGCCAGCGCCCATGTCGTATGATTATGCGGCATGTTAAAGATCTCTCGAGTATCTGTCTTTCTTGGATACCCTCTGCTATATTAAATTTCTAGTGCAGTTTCGCATCATTTAGAGTCCTGGTGACACCATCTAGGGGGAAACTGAGTGTCAAAATTCCCAGAGTGGTAAAGACATCCGTCGATAGTGGTGCTACTTGATAGAATGGATGCCGGTTTCCGGTTAATGCACTAGGTCTGCAAAGGTTAGGGACCATACGCAGCCCAATTTGAATGGAAAAAAATGTTTTTGTTGTCATGGTCGTTTGGAGCGTCAACTGTATGCATATATATTTGTATACTTTTTAACACCGCTGGTTTTTCGTGTATTTATCAGTGTTGTGTTTTTTTGCGAAACTGATGATTACTGGGCATTGGAATATTATAGTTAGGAGTCATATAAATTTGAAACTACACGATTACTTTTTAGATTTGTGTGCTAGGAGTGAGATGTCCGTTTACATATTCAAAATATTCTCATCTATGCAATTTTCACTTCTGAACTGAGGTCTTTGTGAGAAACGGTTCATCTCTGAAGAGCTGTTCACATAGGAGTGAGATGTCCGTTTACATATTCAAAATATTCTCATCTATGCAATTTTCACTTCTGAACTGAGGTCTTTGTGAGAAACGGTTCATCTCTGAAGAGCTGTTCACATAGGAGTGAGATGTCCGTTTACATATTCAAAATATTCTCATCTATGCAATTTTCACTTCTGAACTGAGGTCTTTGTGAGAAACGGTTCATCTCTGAAGAGCTGTTCACATAGGAGTGAGATGTCCGTTTACATATTCAAAATATTCTCATCTATGCAATTTTCACTTCTGAACTGAGGTCTTTGTGAGAAACGGTTCATCTCTGAAGAGCTGTTCACATAGGAGTGAGATGTCCGTTTACATATTCAAAATATTCTCATCTATGCAATTTTCACTTCTGAACTGAGGTCTTTGTGAGAAACGGTTCATCTCTGAAGAGCTGTTCACATAGGAGTGAGATGTCCGTTTACATATTCAAAATATTCTCATCTATGCAATTTTCACTTCTGAACTGAGGTCTTTGTGAGAAACGGTTCATCTCTGAAGAGCTGTTCACATGTTAGTCTCAAAGTTTTTTGTTTTTCTAATGGGCTGCATTTGGTTTACCGGCATTGCAGACCTAGTGCTTTCCCTGAAGATGGGTACCACCTTTTTCATCAGCACCGCAGTCGGTGTGGTACCAGCTCCGCGGACTAGTTCTGACGCCCAGTTTATTCACCTGAAAGCGAGGAATCGGGGGCTCAGTTGGTGCGAAATTTCACTAGTAATTTAATTTAGCCGAGAGTATCCAATACAAATAAATATATACTCCAAGGATATGCCACATAATCAGACGACATTGGCGCGGGTGATTTTCTGCATCTTGAAAATCAGCCGCTGGTTCAAATCCGCTAGGTTAAAAAGTATCCAAAAAGTAATGTTCTTGGAAAAGTTACTCACTAGGTGTTCACTAATTTGCATGGTTTTTGTTCTTTTCAATTGAAACAGGCAAGTGGGCTATACGTGGCGCAGTTGTCAAGTGTAAAAAACCAACAGAAGTTGCGATCTTTCTTGAAATTTTGATTTTCGACATTGATTATTTCTTGATGTAGATTTTAATTTATGTTAACTTTGATTCTTGAAAAATGCAAATATTGTAAATAAATGTTTTATTTTAAATTTAGACTTTCAATTTACGTTTATTTGAATTCCTTGAAGATTTATTTTATTTTTAGTAGGTAAGGGGTCATTCATAAATGATGTCACGCTTCGAGAGGGAGGGAGTTCGAGAAAGTGTGACAGTTTGTGACAAGAGGAGTGGAGGGGGTAACAAGGAGTGTGATATCGCACATTTTGATTTCAATTAAAACATTTTAAATTAGCAAATTAAACTTATCTTATGATAACGTAATATAGCGTGACATGTGATAAAGGGGGTAGGGGGTATGCTGAAATGTGACACTTTGACAAAGGGGGGATGGGGGTCAAATAAATTGAAAAAAAGTGTAACATCATTTATGAACGGTCCCTAACGTATTAAATCGAATCAAAATAAAATTAAAAAAATCCCAAAGCATATGTGTTCGTGATTAATAAAATATCGCAATTTTTTTTTCTCTGAAATCTAAGAACACTTTTAAAAAAAGTTTTTTTTTTTTTTCCAGGAGAGCACCTGTACTGATGACGCGAATTTTGATCATGAAAGATATGTTAGCGCATTTTATTAAAGTGAATAAAAGGATAAAGCCCAATCGACGTTGAGACAGCAAGCGATCTTGTTCTTATTTCTCCTGTCACTTGAACGTTACGGCATCGTTAAAAATATATTCAACGCTGGGAGCTGGCAGATAAACGGTTTTCCGATGACATACTGAAAATGAGAAATCGTTAAGGGCTTTGTTTTCTGACATTTTCGGCTTTAAGTATTACAAAGATAACATATTCTTCTGATAGATGGAGTCTGATACTTTATTTCACTTAGAATACGTTTGTGTTTGTTTAATTAGTTCAATTAATTACTGTGAAGGAATTCTGTATCCCAGGAACATTACCAATTTCACAGTGCTCGGCACTATATATAAGGCCATTTATTTCCAGATTGGAGTTTATTTGCAAGTATATATATATACAGTAGAACCTGTGAAGTTGACCACCTTTTTAAGCTGACCACCTGTCTAAGTTGACCACTTTTGTCAGGAACAGAATTAGCCCTATATTACATAATGTAAGGAAACTTTTGTAACTTGACCACCTAAGTTGACCACCTGTCTACGTTGACCACTTATGTGCGCCAAATTTGGGGGGGAGTGTTATAAAAAACCCTTTGTAAGTTGACCACCTGTTTACGTTGACCACTTTTGTCAGGAACAGAATTAGCCCTATATTACATAATGTAAGGAAACTTTTGTAACTTGACCACCTAAGTTGACCACCTGTCTACGTTGACCACTTATGTGCGCCAAATTTGGGGGGGGAGTGTTATAAAAAAACCCTTTGTAAGTTGACCACCTGTTTACGTTGACCACTTTTGTCAGGAACAGAATTAGCCCTATATTACATAATGTAAGGGAACTTTTGTAACTTGACCACCTACGTTGACCACCTGTCTACGTTGACCACTTATGTGCGCCAAATTTGGGGGGGGAGTGTTATAAAAAAACCCTTTGTAAGTTGACCGCCTAATTATTTCAATGTTTATTTGTTTATCTATTTTTGCAAAGTTAAAAAAAAAAATCTATCCAGGATAATTTTTATGCTATAATGTTAGACCAGTATTTGTCTGGATGGATGAAACATCAATATAAAGCAAGCCTAAAACCTCTTTGTAAGTCAACCATATGGGAAAAACCATTATAAGCGCTGTTTTATTCTTTATATAAATTTCTTCTTTTTTCTTTTATCTGATGTACAAATTTTGAAAAATGATGTATTTTTAGGAGCTCTTTGCTACAATATAAGTAAATTACATAATTAATAAGATATTTTTGTTTATTTTAACTAAGTACTTTACTTTTAAAGATGTATAGCACTTTGTCACTTACCCCCCTTTGCTTCTGGGTTCCTCATATATATATATATACTAGCTGTACCCGGCCACGCGTTGATGTGGCTCAGTATGGTTCGATGGAGAAGCAAGAAAAAGCACATATATGTTGCATTTGACAATGCTTGTTGTTTCATTGTCTGAAAATATAGATTGTCTGGTTTACCCATTCTAGAACACGCAATTTATAACTGTACACATGAGAAAATCTAAACTGCTCAATTTGATTGATTGGTCTTGAGCTTTATTTTTTTTCACAATGCTTGCGGGCAATTTTTTTTTTGTTCCATTGTCGGTGAAGATTTTGATATTGTCTGGCTCAGCACATTGAAAAATTCCAACATAAGCCAAACAGAAGAAACACAAACAACAAAAATTCTAAATTAAAAAATTGCCGTTCAAAATAAATAATCTGTGTTTTAAAATTCCCTTAATCGTCAAGTTCAAAAAAATACTTCAAAAGTTTAATATCAAAATGAAGCTGTTAACATTCAAAATAAGTAATCTTTGTTTTAAAGTTCCATTTAATCTTTGAGTGCAAAAATACTAGCAAATACTTCAATACAAACGGAAAAAACAATAAAATAATTTTTGGAAAAAATAGAACCGACTTCAAACTATAAATTGCGCTGAAAAGTAAAAAATAACATTATTCTTTAAACAATTTCGATACGACTTTTAAATATAATTTTTGAAGTCGGTGCAAAATTATGACAGTCTAATTGTAATTACACCATGCGTTATTTTACACTGAAATTGTTGCAAACTCTACGCTATTTATATTTGTAATTGGTTCATAGTTACAAAAGGAATCATGCATCAAAATCCATTATAATTTTGCTCCGACTCCAAAAATTATATTTAAAAGTCGTATCGAAGTTCTTTAAAAAATAATGTTATTTTTTACTTTTCAGCGCAATTTATAGTTTGAAGTCGGTTCTATTTTTTCCAAAAATTATTTTATTTTACTATTTTTAGCTTAAATATATTTTTATATAAATACTCTTTTTTTAAGACATACATATCAAAGGGGAAACATTTGAGGGAATGACACTAAAAACTAACCGTTTGTAAGATGTATTTCGTTTTAAAACCGATTTTAAAGGGTCACTTGAGCAAGCAAACTGATTGGATTTAATTTCTTCTTCAGAGAAGCCTTCAGTCTATTTCTTGTTATAACTGCTTTTAATGTAACAATGAGTTTCAGTTTTATTAACAACTTTAACAACAAAGACAAATCGAACCAAGCCTTTCCAATTAAAATGAAAAAATACATATTTTTCACCCATAACGTTTTTTCTAAAAAAACAGATGTAGTCAAACTCATGCGCGATATTTGAGTTAGATGACCCTCTATTGATCAAAGAAAAAATAATCAAAATCGGTTAATTTAGTCAAAAGTTATGGATGAAAAAGCAAAAAAATTACCACATTTCAGTCCCTTACTTTTTTTTTTCTAATTATCGAATATGGTCAAACCAACGTATGGGACCTATGGGAAACCACCCTCGATCGATTAAAAAAAAATTCATGAAAATCGGTTCATCCGATAAGAAGGTATGAGTGGACAAAAAAAAAAAAAAAAAAAAAACCCACATACATACAATATGAATGTATAACCTCCTTCCTTTGTGAAGTCGGTTAAAAAAAATTTAAATCAAAATGAAAATAGCTGAATTAAACTGTTGCTACTCAAAATAAGTGGTCTTTTTTTTAAAGTTCCACTTAATCTTCGAGTTCAAAAATACTAACAAATACTCAATACAAACAGAAAAAATAGTAAATCAAAATGAAAATAGCTGTACCCTGCCAATGGTTGCAGTGGCTCATTCTCCTTAATAAAACATTAAAAACCGAAATATTTAAATCAAAGTTGCAATAAATTAAAAGCGATATATTAAAACACATGTTCTGATAAAATTTCATAGCAATCGAAGTATTTACGAAGATTTGAGGTTAGGAACCAAGGCTGAACTTGATCGTAACCGTAAACTCGGTCACGTTCAGCCTTGTATGAACAAACAAACACTTACATTTTTATTTATATAGCTTATATTACCCGGTGTTGAGGAAACTGCTAATTATTATTTTTGGATCAAGGTAAGCCTTAAGAAATCGAACTAAAAAGCTTATAACTGGCGTTCTTTTTGACTTAGAAACTTCAAACAAATTCCATTTTATGCAGAAAAATCAGCGCTTTCGATCGATATATTATATTAATATGTGTAAGGTTTTTTTCACCCCCATAATGGGAAATTAATGTAGAAATTTTGCCTTAAATTGGAATAAAAAAGGAACTACCTGTCGGATTTTTTTCTCACGGGTCTATAAACCATCCGCTTGAATCACTCTGTTAACTGGCAAAATTTCAAACCAATCGGTTAAGTACTTTCGGAGATTTGCGGCTCGTACAAACGAAGACTTACATTTTTATTTATATATATATATATAGTGAAACCTGTGTAAGTCGACCACTTACGGTGCAGCCCTTTATTGGTCAACTTTGTCAGGTGGTTCACTTATAGGAGCATTTATTAATATGTAACTAATTAAAATATAGCTTCATATATTAACGTTACTGAGTAATTAGCTATTTTTTAACAATTATCTAAACTCTCACAAGATAATTTAACCTGAGTGACTTACAGTATATCCCATACAATTTTAAAAGAAAGGTACTTAATTAAAATAAAGATAAATATTTTATGAATTGTGTAAATTACTTAAGTGACTGTAAAGATTTCCTTAAAAAAACAATTTCTTAAATGGCTACATCACATAGAAGAAAAATTAAGAGACTTATTTGAAGAATAAAAGAATGCTTATAGTCGTTATGCCATGTGGTTAACATACAAATAAATGTAGGCAAACTTTGTATGGACGTTTCATCCATAGTATAAAAAATATCCTGGATACGTTATTTGAGTTTTTTTTTTTTTTTTCATCTTGGCAAAAATACACAAATAAATAAATATAGTAATAATGAAGTGGTCAACTTACAATGGGATTTTTATAATACTCCCACCCAAATTTGGCGTACATTAGGGGGCCAATATAGACAGGTGGTCAACTTAGGTGGTCACGTTACAAAGGTATCCTTACATTATAAAACACAGTGCTGATTTGAGGAATTAAAGTGCACGCAGTAGTTTTTCCATATGGTCTACTTACAAAGAAACTACTGGTCTAACATTATAGCGTAAAAAATACCCTGGAGAAGTAATTTCAGTTTTTTTATTGCAAAAACAGATACACAAATAAATATAGTGATAATTAGGTGGTCCACTTACAAGGAGTTTTTCAGAACACTCCCACCCACATTTGGCGTACATAAGTCGTCAATATAGACAGGTGGTCAAGCTATATATAAAGGTTTACCTACAATATATAATATAGGACTTATCCCGTTCATCACAAAAGTGGGCAACTTAGACAGGTGGTCAGCTTACAAAGGTGGTCAACTTTACAGGTTTTACTGTATATATAAATATATATATAATAAGAAATCACCGAAATATTACGAGAGGGCATCATTTTTGGGGATTAATTTTTATTATTGTACTAGCAGCGACGCCCGACGTTGCACGGTCTATTTTAAATTATATTTTGCAAAATACAGCGACGATTCATCAACATGCTAGAAAAGTTGATTATTATTATTTTTTATTTGTTTAACAATGGCAACTGCATTCATTTGTTTGTTCACATGGTAACTGTAACAATTGTTTACACGATGCAACAATGCAAATAAAATAAAACGGTCATAATCTAGGTCAAATAAAATTAAAGTTAATTGCCGTGAAAAATAATTTCAAACTACAGAGAAAAACGCTTTTAACTTCTTTTCTAGTTAATTTAGAGACTTCCAGTTTTAGCACAAAAGGCAAAACACTTTCTAGGATAGTTTTTTACGGGCTTTTCAATGGTATCAAGCTCGAAAGGATGCGATAATTTCTTCCAATAGAAAAGGACTGCTTTATGCAATTATCGAAACTCCGCTCCAATTGCTCTTAGCGTGATGATATATAGCCTATAGCCTTCCTCAATCAATGGGCTATCTAACACTGAAAGAATTTTTCAAATCGGACCAGTAGTTCCAGAGATTAGCGCGTTCAAGCAAACAAACTCTACAGTTTTATAATTTTAGTATAGACTAGCTGCGACGCCCAGCGTTGCACGGTCTATTTTAAATTATATTTTGCAAATACAGCGATGCCTCATCAAAATGCTAGAAACGTTGATTTTTATTTTTTTTAAATTTGTTTAACAATGGCAACTGCATTAATTTGTTTGTTCACACGGCAACTGTAACAACTGTTGAAACGATGCAACAATGCGAATAAAATAAAACGGTCATCATCTGGGTCAAATAAAATTAAACTTAATTACCCTGAAAAAATAATTTCAAATTACAGAGAAAAACGCTTATAACTTCTTTTCTAGTTAATTTAGAGACTTCCAATTTTAGCACGAAGGACAAAACATTTTCTAGGATAGTTTTTTACGGGCTTTTCAATGGTATCAAGCTCGAAAGGATGCAATAATTTCTTCCGATAGAAAAAGACTATTTTATGCAATTTTCGGAACTCCGCTCCCATTGGTCTTAGCGTGATGATATATAGCCTATAGCCTTTCTCCATAAATGAGCTATCTAACACTGAAAGAATTTTTCAAATCGGACCAGTAGTTCCTGAGATTAGCGCGTTCAAGCAAACAAACTCTACAGTTTTATAATTTTAGTATAGACTAGCTGCGACGCCCAGCGTTGCACGGTCTATTTTAAATTATATTTTGCAAATACAGCGATGCCTCATCAAAATGCTAGAAACGTTGATTGTTATTCTTTTTAATTTGTTTAACAATGGCAACTGCATTAATTTGTTTGTTCACACGGCAACTGTAACAACTGTTGAAACGATGCAACAATGCGAATAAAATAAAACGGTCATCATCTGGGTCAAATAAAATTAAACTTAATTACCCTGAAAAAATAATTTCAAATTACAGAGAAAAACGCTTATAACTTCTTTTCTAGTTAATTTAGAGACTTCTAATTTTAGCACGAAGGACAAAACATTTTCTAGGATAGTTTTTTAAGGGCTTTTCAATGGTATCAAGCTCGAAAGGATGCAATAATTTCTTCCGATAGAAAAAGACTATTTTATGCAATTTTCGGAACTCCGCTCCCATTGGTCTTAGTGTGATGATATATAGCCTATAGCCTTCCTCAATCAATGGGCTATCTAACACTGAAAGAATTTTTCAAATCGGACTAGTAGTTCCTGAGATTAGCGCGTTCAAGCAAACAAACTCTACTGCTTTATAATATTAGTAAAGATACACTTTTTTTAACCGACTTCACAAAGGCAGGAGGTCGAAAAAATTACGAGTCTAATTACCATTATAATATTTGCTACTTCATATTGGAACTATTGCTAATTCTGCGAATATATATGTAAGAACGGCTGTCCCGTTCTATCTTCTACAGCTGTGGCCGCTAAAACCCATGTAAGACGAGGCACAGGGTTTCGTTGCAATTCTTTATTGGTAAACTTTAACACACAAATATCATAACATTAATATTGTTGGAACGAAGGACATGAAGTCATCAGCACGTTTCAAGAAGCAAGAACCCCGATTTTCGTTCGGGCAGTCGTATTTATATGGGGGAAAATCTCTTAGCCTGCAGACAACATTCCCTACACCACGTGATAGCACGTGGTTTAAATAGGAGGGCCATATGGAAAATAAAATATATTATTGGCTTTAATGCCGTAGACAGGGGCTGGCCTAAGTCTACGGGGAAAAAAATAGTCTGGAGGGAATTAGTGAGGGAAACCAACTTGAGCTTAGGCATGACCATATATGGTAACGCGTTAGAGAAATTTATGAGTGAGACAACCCTGAGTTGTCAAGTTTAATATGGAAAAAGCCAGACAAAGGAGACAAAGGACTTCTCCATATCACAGCCTGACAAAGGATACAAAGGATTTTTCCATATTACATATATATATTTGTAATTGGGAATTCATGATTACAAAAGATTTTATCTATCCTAATTTTGCACCGATTTATAAACTATGTTTAAAAGTCACATCGATGTTGTTTAAAGAATGAACTTATTTTTCACTTTTTAGCGCAATTTTTAATTTGAAGTCGGTTCTGTTTTTTTTATAAAAAATATTTTATTTAAATTTTACGTGGAGCCGGCAGCAATTTGTACATACATGGTTCAAGCTGCAGTTTTTATTAAATTGAATGGCAGTTGTTGCAATATAAAGCCTGAGTGTTTTTTCAATCTTTCAAGTTATTTTTGTAAAAATGAAAAAAAAAAAAAAAAACACATTTTAACAACTCAAGCAAATAAAATACATTTCGCTGGAAATAAAGAAAATAAAGCGCTATAAACAACCAATTGGGATTAAATCATTTCAAAATATCTGCAATTTCAAAGTAGGAAAATTTCTGCTCATAAAACATGAACAAATTTATCTTCGGATAATTATTTGCTTAAAATCATATCTTGTTAATTAAATTAGGCGAGTGTAATGTTCCCTAATAAAGGATAATGAAAGTTTTCGGATAATGAGATTTTGTATTACTCGGTACGATTTAATTATCATATCTTTGATTATGGTAAAAGATTTACAATGCCATGCTTTAGAGTACCTTGAAATATTTCTTTGTAATCGAGACACAGTTATGTCTGATGGCAAGGAAATATGTTTTATTTACTTTTACACGTATTAATGTATTTTTTTCCCTATTAATCATTTCTGTTGTAATTGGATGGGAAAATTTTTCAAAAGCATATTACTATTTAAAACAATATCCAACATTTTGTTAATCATAAATTGAAAACTGTATGTGTAGTAGTAATTAGTGATGTATCGCGCTTTTTTGAGATGAAACTAACTAAATGCTTTTCATCCCTCTCAAATTTAATTTATAGCTGAGAAGTTTTAAATTTTCTTCTGGTTTCATTGTTAAAGTAATTGCACTATTACATGTAAGTTTAATATTACTATATTTCCCCTTTTAATTCATTACATTTTTTAGTAAATTTAAAGTTGCACGTGATTTCAGATATTTTTTTTATTTCTGATAACACTGTGCAACAAATTTGAACTTTTTTTTTTTGTCCTTTAGATGAAACTACGTGATTCTATATAAACAAGAGGTGCTTAATTCAAATATCCAAACCAAAATGGTCCATCACGTACCGTTTTTGCCGGAGACCCACTTCTCATATTTATGTAATTTGGTTATAGAAGAATGTAACTGCGCCTTACTTATTGAAAACACAAACACAAAAAATATTTTTTTGGGGGCCGTTTCATCTTGTGGACATCTGTTGGTGTGCCCTGATAACAGATTAGCAATATTCAATTCGCATACTTCCATTCTATCGACCGCTGAAACGTTTTTAAAACACAGATATCCTGATGAGACCTTTCCCCATTCTCATCATTAATTACGCCAAGGTTTTGAGGAAAGAAGTCCATATGGAAGTCCAAAAAGTGTAGTTTTAATGAAATATAGCAACCTAATAATACAAAAGCATTTTATCATGTCAACAACAAGATTTTCGTAATTTTCAGCTTTCTCATTTCCAACGAAACGTGAGCCCACAGATTTAAAGGCCATATAGGCAGATTTTTCGGCTTCTCACTGTTTGTTTTCATAATATTCATCATGAAAGGACTTCCTTATGTTGTGGGCCAATAAAAATCCTTTCTTTTAGTTTTGCCTCACTTATTTTTAAAATTTTTTCCTGAAATGCAAGAAAGTCACTCCTTCTCTGTCCAGAGCTTTTACAAATATTTCGATAAACCAAGCTTAATATACAATTGTGGGAAAAAAGCACATTGTAGATTTACAAGTGGCTAATTTAATATGCTTTTGCCACTCAAAATTTTAAAATTTCCTTTGTGTTCGCAGAATATGCTACAGGAATAAATAGGAAAACAATACTTAGATGGAAGAGCACCTATAAACAAGCGCGACTCTGCTGAATTGTGCTCATGTCCTAAAGCTTGAAACACTACATTCACATCACAGCAGCATACTATTCTTTTCTTTCTCCGCAAAATAGTCTACAAAATGTTTTTGACGTCTTGTAAAAAACTCGAAACTTTGAGAAGTAGATAAAGCTTTTGTTGCCAAAAAATGTCGCTAAAGTAACCCAAGCTCATTAAAAAGGTCTCTATAATGGCAACGATTTAACTGTCAATGAGAAAGATATAATTTATAATAAATTAAGTCGATAAATTACGAAAATATGCACATTTATCCAGAATATACGTAAAAAGCTAAAATGTGGAATTTGGGGAAAATGGCACGTGATAGGCAAAAAATAATTGCAGATTCGTAATTCTCAGCCAAAAATACATAAGAAACAGACATTTTCATCCAAAGGACATTTTTCATGTTGCACAGTGTAATCAGTATTATGGTCGTCAGTGGACCAGTCAAGTAGAAGCTCGGTTCCCGCAGAACACAGAAAGTGAAGCGACATTGACTGAGGTCAATAGTTTCGGAGGGTGACAGCCTCTCGCTCGTGTACGCTGAAGGGAGCTGGTGCACGTTAAATCCGTCGTGGCACCAATGTCCTCCAAGTGAAACGATACTTCTAGGGGTGTCAACCCCAGGTGACGGTCTGGGAGCTGGTTCAAAAATGAAGAGACCCTTCAAGTTGACAGAAGTCGGACTAATAAATATTAGGGCTCCGTTAGACTCAGGAGCAGCGCACCCATTCTTCTTCGCTTCACGCGACGACAGGACAACAACAACAACAACGGTACTAATGCCGCGTTTACACGATGCCAGTTGAAGAGACAATTGTCTGGAGACAGCCGTTGGCATAAAGTTATTGTCTACGTGTGAACAGTTCTGGCCAATTGGCTAGCCAACTGCCTCGACAGTTGTCCTGAAATTCAGTTGTCTCGAGGAGTAGACAGAGGACATTGAACAGGGCTTAGTGACGCCCCCACCACTCAGAATCACAGTTGTCGAGCCAGTTGGCGCCGTGTGAACGTTGCAGCCAGTTGATTTGCTTCGTGTTGTGCCAATTCACTCGTGTCAGTCAAGCCTGCTGTGTTTGTTTTGACATTTTCCGTCATCAACTGCCCTGCCAATACTTTCACAGTGTGAACAGGTTCTCTTCCAACTGACCTGGCCATGACATTCCCCCAACTGTCCAGGGACAATTGGCCCCGACAATTGTCTCTTCAACTGGCATCGAGTAAACGCGGCTTAAGGTCTATTTTTGAAGCTATAGTGTTCCCATGGGCCGCAGATTGAGGACCATTGCTCCAGAACTTTTTATGCTATCGAACATACTGCTCAGACCTAGTGTATTCCATAGGTTTTCTAATTGCATCATCCTCACGGGAAAACACATCCCTCGTTACATTTACCCCAAAGTTTCTGGGGTATAAATGTAAACGCCTAGTTCATGCCCTAACGACTAGTAACAAAGTCAAAATTTTTGAACATTTACTCACAAGGAGTATGGTACTGGGTACAATGCTCACCATTTTATCTCTCACTGCATTCAAGAGGTGGAGAAAGATCAGAAGTTAAGCATTAAAATTGCGAAATATAATGTAAACCGTTGTGCTCTAAGGTAAAACTTAAAACTCAACATAAATTTAAGTACACAAATTTGTGAAGTTGCTGACACGTGCTTCTAGGCTCAAACGTCCAACTTCATCTGGATGTTTTTTATCTAGAAAATCACTCTTCTGAATTGAAAAGGGGCTTCCTTGTAACCTCGAAACACGTGTCGTCTGCAATTTTGCTCCTCATTTTACATTGCATTTTAAATTTTACAATGAAATTGTGTTTGCATTTGCCCAATGGAATGATTTTGGCCCTATGTTATCCTAACATGGAATGAATGACCGACACACGGAAGAAAAAGGGATAAAGTTGAAAAGTTAGGGCTAAAAGATTACCGGATTGAATAGCGTAAGACGAAACTCCAATATGTTAAATCCTTTGAGCTTATTGCGCAAAAGCCGAGTAAAATTTATGTGCTAATGCAATTGCAGTAGAACCCCGTCATACCGCGCCTCAGTATACCGCGGAATCGGATATACCGCGGTGACTATCATGTCGCCGACGTTAAAACCACCCTTTATCATTGCCATTTAAAGGTGATTCCTTATTTACCATTGCAAATAAAGCCAGCCCGAGCACACAAATATTCTAGGCAAAGAGCACGCATCCCCCCACCAGGCACACTAACAGATAAAGCCCTAGTGTCGCTCCATAGACTGATTGCGCAGCTGAGATGTGTGCTTTTTGCATCGCAATTACAGTGAATAAAATGGCAGTAAAGGAAAGAACAAAATATACTATAGGGGAAGAAAAGTTACAAGTAATTGATAAAGTTAAAAATGATGCAACAAAAGCGAGTATTATTTCGCTATATTCGTATGGTTCCGCGGTATAGTTTCACTATACCGTGGTTATATTATAACGCGGTCCCCAGACACCCGCATTTTAACGGGGTTTTACTGCAATGTCTTTGTAGATAATTCACTTTTCATCCAAAATGCAGTATCATTCACATCAAGGCACAATAAATAATTTATTTCTAAATTATGTAAAATATGACATTTTCAACCTTTCATCTGTAGTCTGTTATATTAAAGGGAAAACTCATTCAATTCGCGAAGACCAATATTAAAATTCAAAATAGAAAATGTGTAATGGCAACTTAAAATGACACACCACAACTGTACAAACCACACCCCTATGCAACTCAATCACAAGTTTTCAATCGTTTTATTGAAACGTTCATTCGAAACTATTATCTATTTTCTTTAGTAACAGAAACCATAATAACAAATGCTTCAAGAAAATAATAAATTGAAATATATTATATAAAACACCTGAAACAAATAAGTAACTACCATTTTCACGCAATATTTTGAAATGGTAATAATAACGATAAGTACTATCAAGCTTTCTCGGAAAATTATCCGGTAAAATTCAACTTACCTAAAAAATACAAGCTCTTACAAATTGATTGGTCTATTCTGTCATTCACAAAGCATTTTCCCTTTATTGCTGCTTGTCATTAATTTTTATGGTAATCATACTTTACTTTCGCATTTTATTGATGTCACGCAACTTGAATAAAGAATTTCATTTTCAACGCTTTTCTAACTCGATTATTTTAAAAGCGGGGAAAAAGAATAATCATTTTGCTTCAAATAAAAAGAAAAAAAAATCAGCCACTATTTTTCGAAATGTTTTTTAAATTTTCCGCTGCTATCACTTACAAGAAAGTCGATGGCTTGTTGTAGATGTGCTAATTCAATCTGAAGTTAAAGTTAAAGTGTTTGTGTCAAAATAAATATATAAAACGTATGTTATTATTACTAAACCTAACTGTTTAAGTAAAGGTGCATAACAGGGATAAAAATCTTACAAGGAAAAGCAGAAAGAGTAAGGTAATGGTCGCCAGTCGGTTATTTTGACTGAAATCTAAAATTAAAAGAGCATTAGGAAGTTAAATGAATTTTCACACCATTTTGAAAAAGTAGCAGACAGGATTGATCGTGGGACAGCAAGATGTTAAAATGTATACATGGCGTGAAATTGAAATCATTAATTGTGGTTAATTGCTGAACTTCAAAATATTCGTAAGCAATTTTTGAAAAATCAAAACATGCAAAAGAAAGACATACAAACGAATCACTTCTGTTTGGAACTGAATGTACGCATCTAAAAATAGTTATTTTTATTTATGAGCCGAGCTGTGCAAAAATTCACAGTACGATAGAATGTTTAATAGTTTAAATATGTCTTCCAAGTTTCACGTTGTAAACGCTGTTCTATCCTGCTACAGTATAACTTTCGTTAATCCCAATTCTGTGTTGAAAAAGTTCAAGAAAAGAATTACGCCTATGAGTATATTTTTGCACCTAGTATTTCTGTATAACATGTTAATAATACTCAGGTATATATCATATGCTAATGGAACCCTTTCAGATATGTTTTGCAATATGTTGTCCCTGTGCCTTTCGTACGTTATGCAATCAAAAGGTAAAAAAATGCGAACATTTCTCCAAAAGTTAAGTAGTCTTATTGTCAGCTGTGGGACCGATATATCTACAGAAAATCTAATTTTCAAAGTTAATTTAGTACTGGTATCTGCGGTTCCTTTTTTCTTCGCATCTAGTACAATTTTGGTACTTTTAAACGATAGACCACATGTTTACGTAGAATTTTGGTTTTTTGGACCACCTCCAGAGATGCGCAGGTGTTTCGAAGCCATGCTGCTCTTCATATGTGCCTTCATGTACTACTGTGTCTATTTAACTCCATGCATTTTCACAGCAGTTTATATCTATTTATGCAGTGTTTTGGCAAAGTGCATTTCAAGTGCTTCTGATGTTGTAGACTTCTCCAGGGCTGATTTGAAATCTAAATTCCAAATGCATCAAGTAATCAACCAATGCTGCTATCAGCTAGACACCTGCTATTCCTTTCCTGTGTTCTTAATGTTTTTGCAATACTTTGCCAACCTTTTAGTAGCCATCGTATTATATTTGCCGACTGCAAATACACCCTTGTCCATAATGTTCCAGGAATCCATTTTGGTGTTGGTTGTTTCTGGAAGTGCAACTGTAAGTATTATCATTTTCGGTTCTAGAATTCAAGAAAACTCGTTGCGGTCTGTCGGCAAGTATCGGACCGCTTACCAAACATTCTTGGTGAATTATGGAACCAGTTCAAATCCGTCGTACGTCGTAACCCTGAAACAACTGAAAGCACTCAGCAATCTGGAGATTCAGCGTCTCACAATTTGCAAGATGATAAACATGAAAAAAAGTTTGCTGATCAGTTTATTCAGTTGTTTCTTTACCTATGGATATTTAATTTTGCAAACCATTCCTCAATATATGAGATAAATAAAAGAAAGGAAACAGATACCTCTGTATTTTAAAAGGAAATAATGTTTAAGTCTGTCGTTTGCTAAGGATCGTGAAAGGCATCGCCAAAGGCAAAATATGCCGATTTGCAGTTATCACAAATTCATTAAAAGTGCATACTTTTCTAAGAGTGATATCAATGGAGGCAATTCACCGCTAGAGGGACTCATGCGCGATCATCGTTGTCACGTGATATCCGCTCTTTGTTTACTAAGGTTTTCAATTGCGTTGTACATGGAGTTAACTAGGCAAAATTAGTTATCTTAAAATTAATTAAACTATTTTCACAGCTTTTTTCTGATTATAACCCAGTATTTACATTTAATTTAATAATAATAAAAGAAATGTATTAATTAGTATAATAGTTATAGTGTTGTATTTAGTGTTAATTTTACGTAATGTAGAAGAACGTTATTTGGTCCTAGTTTTATATTAGATTTGTCAGTTTTATATTAGAACTCGAAGTAAAGCGATGCTACGGCTTCCTTTGTTTGCATTGCTTTCATCGTTGCCATGTGACCAATGACGTTTATTGAATTGCCTCCATTGATAAATAAAAGCGTGAATAGGCATTTTTACTTCGTAGTAAAGGAAGTATTGCATTTGCAATAAATTTCTCACTCCATTTTCAGCTTAAATTTACATTTTAATTACTCTTGAATCATATTTGACTAGTGCTTTCACGACGTCTGTATGTACGTCCATACGTATGGGCACCTGAAATATCTATTTTTCCCAAGAGTCTATTTTGATGAGTATGTGCTTTGTCTATATGTGCGTGCTTATGTATCTGGCATAACTCAAGAACGGTTCACCGTAGAAAGTCAAAATTTTACAAAACATTTTTTCACCGTCTCTAAATCTATGTTTTAACGTCATATCGATGTTGTTTAATGAATGAAATTATTTTTTACCTTTATAGTGCAATTTTTTATTTGAAGTTTAAATACGTTTAAGTACATTTTTCATATTTAGAGTCTATTTTAAAAAAACGAAAAACGTATTAAACGGCACCCTCACTTTGGGGGACCATTACTGAAAAATAATCATTTAAATTATAAATTTCGTTTTGAATTTGATTTTAAAAAGTCTAATTTAACTTATTTATTGAAGGAATAAAACTTTTGTTTCAGAGAAGCATTCAGTCAAACTCATATTACAACTGCTTTTAATATTGAACAAACCAAAAACCGAATAAAAAATAATAAAATGACTCGTATTTCGCCCATAAGTTTTTTCTCTAATTATCGAATATGGTCAAAACAAAGTACGGGACCTATGGGAGACCACCCTCGATCAATCCAAAAAATAATCACCAAAATCGGTTCATCCAATGATAAGTTATCGATGGAGAACAAAACCAAAACTTGCGACATACATACGGTATGAATTAATAACCTCCTCCATTGAGAAGTCGGTTTAAAAATTGTTAAGCATGTCACTAATGATATACAGAAGGCAGATGTTCATCGAATACAATTAAAAAATGTAATGACCAGTGATGCTACCTATCAGAGAAACAGAACTTCATGTGTAAGTTTAAAATAAAAAACCAGGGTAGTTTGAAAACATTATTTTTTCTTTCGGATTCTAATATAAACCCTAAGCCTACGTAACTCCACTTGGAATGTAAAAGGTAGATCAAGCAAAAAAGAAAGAGCTACATGGTTGCTGCTATGTATACTTTAACACGCTCACGCCGGCGCGTAACACCGGTGGCCCGCACTAGACCGTCTCATCGGGCGGCGCGTACCACCGGTGGCCCGCACTGGCTTGTCTCATCGGGCGGCGCTTACCACCGGTGGCCCGCACTAGCCTGTCTCATCGGGCGGAGCTAAACACCGGTGGTCCGCACTGGGCTGTCTCATCGGGCGGAGCTTACCACCGGTGGTCCGCACTAGAATGTCTCATCGGGCAGCGCGTACCACTGGTGGCCCACTCTAGACTGTCTCATCGGGCGGCCCGTACCACCGGAGGCCAGCACTAGACTGTCTCATCGAGCGGCGCGTACCACCGGTGGCCCGCACTGGCATGTCTCATCGGGCGGCGCTTACCACCGGTGGCCCGCACTAGCCTGTCTCATCGGGCGGCGCGTACCACCGGTGGCCCGCACTAGCCTGTCTCATCGGGCGGAGCTTACCACCGGTGGTCCGCACTGGGCTGTCTCATCGGGTTGCATACCACCGTTGGCACGCATTCGATTGGGCTATTAGACGGTACGTACAACCAAATATTGTAGGATTATATTTTTAGTTAAGTAAGAAATTTCGAGAAACTGCGATCTCTCAGAGGATTTCTTTGAGACCAACCGTTGACGCGGTTCTCTTTTGCACAAAAGGCGGCCCCGAGTCGAAAAGCGCGGCATCGAACTCATCAAAGAAATAATTTCCCTATAGCTGAAAATTAAAGTGATGAAAATATTTAACGTATATTCATTAAAAACATTTATTTTTAATAACAATTATAATTAATAACGTATTATAAACATAACTTTTTTTCAAACATAAACATAATAATTAAGTATTATAAATATAACTCAAATTCGATAAAATGAACATAAAAATTGAATATTATTTGAACGAGCAACAATCGAGCTCCACCAGATGAAGCGCAGCATGAATTCAAGCGCCGCCTCACAGCGAAAAACATGAAAATTGGCCCCGGCGTGGACGTATTAAGTGTGGAAAGGTCAACTAAAATAACTGAATGTATATCTAAGAAAACTTTCTCGAGATACCGCATAAATTTTCGTAACATTGAAAAAGAAACACAATCTCATTATTCGATTAACGAAGAGGAACATTTTATGCAAATTCGATCCTACATTTTTTTACTGTTATTTACGTGATGCAAGATTACGGTATGAGATAACCGTATCAACAGGCACGGGGGGGGGGGGGGGGAGAGGACAGATTCATAATAAAGAAAACTTCTAGGAAGTTATGCGAAAGAGAATTATTGCCCACAACTTGATTCATTAAATAAAACTTCGAATTCTCCGCCGATGTATTATACAAACTAAGTCTCGCATGGGTTATATCTAATAGAATGAAATGGCTTTTTTTAGTAGAAAAGTTTCTCCTGGTTGCATGATTGTGGGTGAAAAAATGTGTAATTTAACTATTGCGCTATCTTTTCCTTATATTAGGTAACACTCTATATGTTAGAAACTATTATATAGAAAGCTTAACTTTTGGTGTTTATTAATGCATAAACATTAAGCGTTTTTTGAAAGAGAAAAGAGAATTTCGCAGTAATCTAACCATAAATATTCTTATAGTAACGAAAATTGAATTCTATAAGATTAGGTTTATATTATATTAGAGCCCATGATGTGTTTTGGTGCAACATTTTTTTTAATAATTAACTTTGCCGCATAGCAATTTAAGTAAACAGCAAACAAAGACTTCAGAGAATGTGCGTAAAATCAAACTTCTACTCTCTCTTTTTGAAAGATAAATTCAATTTTGGTCCTGTTAAAGGACGCATTCATTCACTCTGAATGTTTTTTACCAGTAGTTGATGCAAATCACTTCTCTTTTTTTTTTTGGTCTTTGTTTTGGCGCGAAGTAGGGAAGGTTGACTGTTAAAGGACACTATTGTTAGCGTTCTTTCATCTTAAAACTAAACTAGTAACTTCTGGTTTTTTGTACAGAAGTTTGGTAAGACCTCAATTGGAGTGTGCTGTGCAGTTTTGGTCTCCTTATCGAAAGAATTATATTACCTTATTGGAAAGGGTTCAAAGGATGGCTACTAGATTGGTAAGTGGTCTTTCAGATTTAGATTATGAGGTTAGGCTTAAAAGGAACAATATGTATAGTCTAGAGCAAAAAAGAGTTAGAGAGGACATGATTCAGTTGTTTAAATTCCTCAAAATGGGTCATGCGCTGAAGGTAGAGCCAGAGGTCATTGTTTTAAGCGTTTCAAATTTCAGGCTCATCTTGAAATTAGGAAAAATGACTACTTCAATAGGGTTGTAGGCAGTTGGAATAGTTTACCAGAAGCGACTGTTTCTTGCAGTGTGGTAAAAACTTTTAAGAAGGCTCTTCATGTTCATTGGGGACTGTTAAATTGACTAGGACCTGTCTAACTGGGCCAAGGCCGTGGTAGCCTAGTGGTTAGAATGTCCGACTTCCACCTGGAAGGTCGCGTTTTCGATACCTGCTGAAGACCCACCATGTACACATGGGGATGCGTGCATGTAAAATCCGTGGGCCCCACAACCATCACAACCTCGCCACCGGGATAGGGCATCCCTAAATACCTAGTGCCAACAGGGAAGGAGGTTGGAAGAGAAAAATCTAACTGGGCCCTGTGCCTGTTGCTGGTCGTCACTCTTGTATTTGTGCTCTGAATAAGTTAATTGCAACATGTGAGTGTGAAAGGGATAGTTTAATTAGATTTCCGATGGATCACAGTTTTCAAATTAGGACAGCATGAATATTTAACAATGCATTGTAAGTGCATGATATGCATACCACTTCTAAAATTAGCGAAGCGAGCAATCATGAAGTGGTCAAGAGTGATTTATGGGGAAGATATAACAGCACAAGACATGAAGTGCCCTTAACAGGTAGTCTTCACGTGCAGAAGTTAAATCAAAGCATCCCCCCTAGAAACAGTTGCATAAATGTTGAGTTTAGTTGCTAGGAAGGAAATGGGAGTAGTGGTATAGGATGAAGTTTTATAATTACATCACATTAGCTAATCACTTGTGTGGTTAACGATATTTTTGTAATGTTTAGGAATAATTGCTGAACATCCTTCTTGAAACTGTACGTAATTGTAGAAAATTTTGTCGAAAAAAAGCCGTTAAAGCGTGTGATGTTTTTATAAGAGTCTCGTGTTTCTCTGTTGCGAAAGGATGCGTTTAACCCTCTTGTGCATGCCCAAATCATATGAGGTGGCATAAATTTTTGCTTCAAATGTTTATGCAGATTCGTTTTTGTGCTGCAATTTTCATGTCGTCCTCATCTGGAAATTCCGAACAGTTCTTGGAAACCACAAAAAGTTTTATAGGGTATTCAAGATAGTTAAAAGATTTAGATCACTTTAGAAGTCCTTAGAGGGTTCAAGGAGGAAGAGAAAATCTGTTTCCAATCAAATTATGTTTAATTATTTTGAAGCCTTTATTACATTAATGGGAAGTTTGGTATCATATTATGCCTTCTAATTCCTCATAAAATACGTTTGAATATTCAGTTTTGCCATGTTTATTATTCTTTTGAATAAATATGACAAAAATAAAACATAAAACGTCCTCATACAAGGACACAAATTTTTGACTATACAGGACAAAAATTTCCAAAAACAAATTATTACACTGCAATCCTGGGATACTAAATTTGTTTGTAGCATATGATTTTTTTATATCACACAAATAAATAAATGCGTGCGTGAGAGGGTTAAGAAACAAATAACTCAGGCTTTAAAATATGTCCATTTTAATGAATGAAGATAATGGATTTGGGGGGGGGGGGTCACAAGTCTATGGTTGCCATAAAAAATAAAGGTGGTCTTTAATGTTCAAATATCATTCAACTCGTAATTTTTTTGTACTAATAAAAATAAGTACTGCTGCTCCGCATCCAACATTTTTGACTGATCTCTTATCCTAGTTCTATCGCTTACCGGTGACAAAAGGAAAATTACAATAAATAAGTAAAGAAAGAAATGAGAAAGAAAAACAGAACACATTAATTTCTTCTTCAAGTAGATTAAACTTAAATGTATGATTTTGATATGTATAGTACATGCAAACCTCGCACCTTTTCTATGCTGTTTATGCCGTTTACCCCAGTTTTTTAGCCTACTTTCCCGTAAAAGTAAAAAAAAATAATAATAAAGCATGAAAGAACGCTTAATGGTATCGTGAAAATATCGTTAGAAATCAAGAAAAGTCAAAAATAAATTAAGTAATTAAATAAAGATTGAAAAATAAAAAATTTGAAAGTAGGGTTTTGAGATGGGGAAAAAGTGTGTCTGTCGGTCTGTCGGTCTGTCTGTCGGTTCGTCCCCCCCTAATAACTTTTGAACGAATTGTCCGATTCGAAAAATTCTTTTTGCATTCGAAAGATCTCGGTGAGGACATCTCATTTTCATATTTTACTTTTTGATTTGAACATTTTTTGTTCAATTTTGAACAGTTCAAAAAATTTTAACATTAGCGCCTATGTGCGAGAATGAAGCAAATTATGTAAACTCTGGGTACAAGATATAAGTTCCCATGAACAATCACTGGAAGAAGTCCTTGGCGTGAAATATTGATTTGAACAATTTTTGTTCATTTTTGAACAGTTTAAAAAAAATTAACATACCGACTTCGGGGAAATTTCAATCCTATATAATTTCTGATATAACGGGCCGATTTGCTTGGAACAAACTTTATCGGAAAGCTCTTATGACGTAGAACATGTACAGATAGAAAGTTCATCCAGAACTAACGAGCCTATTTTCCTATGAAATTTTTTGATCGGGATTTTCAAGAATATTTATGAATTAATGAATGATTAAATGAATAAGTAAAAGAATGAATGAATAAATGAGTGAATAAATACATGAACAACTTAATAAATGAACGATTGAATGAATATGTATTAACCGTTGAAAAAGGTATATTTGAAACAATTATGAACTAAAGCTAAACGAGAAAGACAGAGAGAGAGAGATTAGTTAGATTATAAACTTGAATTCGGTGTATACGGGAAAGTAGGCTCGTATAGTTCTAGACGGAACTTCTTGTTAAAACTATGTAATGTGGCACAGCTACTTAAAATGTTTCACAGTAAATAAATACATAAGTATGCTTTTTTTCCTTGAAATTCCTCTCTTCTCTCTGAACGATTTGAGTGCATTGTCAACTAAACAAGAAGTTCCGTCTAGAACTTTCGGAGCCTACTTTCCCGTATATATCCAACTTCAAATTTATAGTCTAGCTATCTTTCTCTCTTTCTCATTTAGCTTTAATTATACTTTACTTCAAATATACTCTTTTCAATGGTTAATACACATTCATTCACTCACTCATTCATTTATTCATTCAATACTTTACTCATTCCTGTATTTATTCACTCATTCATTTAATTTTCCCTTCAATCACTTATTCATTCACTCTTTCACTCATTCACTTATTCATTCATTCTTTCACTCATTCACTTATTCATTCCTTCATTCAGAAATATAAATTAAAAATCCAGATCAAAAATTTCACAGGAAAATAGGCTCGTTAGTTCTGGATGAACTTTCTATCTGTACAAATGTTCTACGTTATAAGAGTTTTCCGATAAAGTTTGTTCCAAGGAAATCGGTCCGCTGGATCAGGATTTATCCCCGTAGGCACTAAAGTTAAATTTTTTTGAACTGTTCGAAATTGAACAAAAGTTGTTCAAATCATAAGGTATTTCAAATCGAGAGCTCTTTTAATGAGCTTGTCTCAAGGAACTTTTGAACTGAAGTATTCATGTGCAGGGTTTATGTAATTTGCTTTATATTTCTCCAATAGCACTAATGGTAAAAAATTTTGAACCGTTTAACATTTAACAAAATAATTGTTCAAATCAAAGTATAAAATATTGAAGTGAGATGTCTTCGCCGAGATCCTTCGAATTAAAAAATAAATTATGAATATTACGATTCCCTCTAAAGTTATTAGGAGGGATAGACAGCCGATAGGCACACATTTTCTCCTCTCAGAACCCTTCTTTTATTTTTTTTATTTTTCAATCTTTATTTATTTATGTACTTCACTTATTGTTGACTTATTTTTTACGACATTTTTATTATAAATTAAGTTTTCTTACATGGTTTATTAATATTATTATTCTTTTATTGGACGAAAAATTAGGCTTAAAATGAATCTTTCAACATAAAATTGATTCATTAATGCCCGAAACTTAAAAGGTTTATGATTCCCGCAAAATTTTGGAAAACATCGAGACACGTCTCAAGCATTCACTAAAGCGTCTCCTCATTTTCTAAGAGGGGGGTTTAAAAAAAAAACATGAGGCACTGCGAAGAAAACGGGATGTAAGTGACAAAATTAAAATGTTTGGAGATAACTGGGGCAAATGCGAGGGAAAGCCCCATTCTAGATTGTGACAAGAAATGCTAGTGATATCTTTAACCTTTTAACTGTCAAGTTATTTTGATGATTTGGGTACATAATTTGTCAATTTTTTATTGCAAAAATTAAATGTTTAGTAGAAAATAAAATATATTTTGTAGTTAAAAATTGATATTTTGAATTACATGCATAAAAATGTTAAGGTTTTGTAGCCACTGCATATTCGCAAAGAGGCGGCTCAAAGCTCAGTTTGGCAGTGGTAAAGTTTGCTTCTAGGGGAGCATTTTTTTTCCTAAAAATTAAATGATAATAATAATTAATTTAGTTATTTAGAAAAATTAATAAATAAATAAAAATGAATACCAATTGGTAGTTCAGTGATTCGCGTTTGTGTGGTATGACTGGAAACACTTTTCCAAGCCTAAAACCAACTCCACAAGCAGTACACCAAAATCGTGTTTCCTTCCTTATCTTTTTCTATATGCATCCTGTTTTGATCAACAAACTTCGCACAGTCTTGAAGCTCAATTCAGCAGGAATTAACTTTTCCTGAGATGGATTCGTGTTTGACAAAGAGATGAAGTCAAAATAAACTTCTCCCGATATATATTCGGGTATAACAATGCGATGCACGCAAAAAGTACCCCGAATAATACTCGGGAGTGACATCTTGGAACACCAGTGGTTTTCCCGAGATAATTTCGGGCATAAAAGTTGAAAGGTAACAGGTCCTCCGCCCCAACGTGATTTACACACACAAAAAAAAAAAAAAAAATCATTAACCTTTTCATTCCAAGTGTACCCAATTGGTTACATTTTAAAACACTGTTTATTAACTACTGTTTGTGCAATTTGAAAGCTAAAACACCCAATTGTTTTTGAAATGAATCAACAGATAGTTTAATCCGTTTTAAATATGGAAAACATGGAAATTGGACATTAATTATTATTTAAACTAATTATTAATTAAAATTTAAAAAAAATTAGTTATTTTGGTTTTGTGATCGTTTTTTACATCAGAGAACCAAACAAGAAGTTCCGTCTAGAACTATACGAGCCTACTTTCCCGTATGCACCGAATTCAAATCTATAATCTAGCTATCCCTCTCTCTCTGTCTTTCTCGTTTAGCTTTAGTTCTTAATTGCTTCAAATATAATTTTTTCAACGGTTAATACATATTCATTCAATCATTATTTATTAAGTCATTTATGTATTTATTCACTCATTTATTCATTCATTCTTTTGCTTATTCATTTAATCATTCATTAATTAAAAAGTATTCTTGAAAATCCCGATCAAAAAATTTCATAGGAAAATAGGCTCGTTAGTTCTGGATGAACTTTCTATTTGTACATGTTCTACGTCATAAGAGCTTTCCGATAAAGTTTGTTCCAAGCAAATCGGTCCGTTAGATCAGAAATTATATAGGATTGAAATTTCCCCGTAGGCGGTATGTTAATTTTTGAATTGTTCAAAAATGAACAAAAATTGTTCAAATCAATATTTCACGCCAAGAACTTCTTCCAGTGAGCTTGTTCATGGGAATTTATATCTTGTGCCCAGAGTTTACATAATTTGCTTCATTTTCACCTATAGGCGCTAATGTTAAAATTTTTGAACTAATCAAAATTGAACAAAAAGTGTTCAAATCAAAAAGTAAAACATATAAATGAGATGTCCTCGCCGAGATCTTTCGAATGCAAAAAGAATTTTTCCAATCGGACAATTCGTTCAAAAGTTATTAGGGGGGGACAGACCGACAGACAGACAGACCGACAGACAGACAGACCGACCGACACACTTTGTCCCCATCTCAAAACCCTACTTTCAAATTTTTTATTTTTCAATCTTTATTTAATTACTTAACTTATTTTTGACTTTTCTTGATTTCTAACGATATTTTCACGATACCATTAAGCCTTCTTTCATGCTTTATTATTATTATTTTTTACTTTTATGGGAAAGTAGGCTAAAAATTGCGTCAAAATTATTTGTGCTTAGTTCTGTGGTCTGGAGAGGTTAAAAGTCCCTTAAGCTCCTCACATTGAACGAATTTTTCTCGGAATCGCTCTTTGGTCACTTACATCCCATTGCTTCTCATCGCCCATCCCAACGAACCCTAAATGAATGACTCTCTTTTCCCGTAAAGAAGGCAATTTATTAACTGCTGGACTAATGCACAACCAGCGGACAGATCATGTCAGCGAGCTAAAAAAAGATCCGTTCATGGGATGTAGGTTTTCCCGAGGACAGCCACGACAGATAAAGTCTGAAAAAGCCATATCAAGACAGCGCGTGATGGATGGCAGGCCCGTGATGAATGGAGGCTGTATTAGCACGTCCCGCGACAAATGAAGGGACGCTGTGTTCGTCACTCTGATGAACTTCGGCGATGCTGTTAATGGACGGTGCACCTGTACGCGGAAAATGTCGTTACTTGTTGTTGTGGCGCATGCCAAACGTCGGAACTTTCGTGCGGTGTTTATAAACTTAAAGAATGTTGGTTCTTGATTGAGCTGGATTGAAACTTCGTAAAATCATCCTCCATTTGAAAGTCCCCTTTTCTCTGGGTGAATTTTGTGACACATTTTCGCTCGCTATGTTCCTTCGTATTATGTGAAGAGTGGGAAAAATTCGGACATTTTGCCCTTTTTAGACTGCCTATTCAGTCATAGACAATTTCCATGAACAAAAAATTATTAAATATTAACATAGCTGCTTATTCAGTTATAAACTTATTATGGCATCCAACCAACCACTTATTACGGCACTCTTTCCGAACCGAATTACCGAAACGTCTATACTCTGCTTAGATTGTTTGATATCAACAGGGCCTTATTTACCATTAGGCCCGGGCGTAAGGCCCCCACTTTGAGGGGGCCCCACATTTTGTTTTTTTTTTTTTTTTTTTTTGTAATTTAAAATTTCTTAGAAAAATATTTGAAAATAGCATCTTTCAAAAACAAACTGTTAGTGTTCTGTTGCTTCACAGAAAATTTGTATTATTAAATTATTTTGAAACCACAAGGAATTTTCACTTTGGGGGCCCCCAGATTTTGTTCAAACGTTTTGTAATTTAAAAACAAAATTATTTTGCGCGTTGGGGGCTCCCAAATGTTAGTCTGGCTCTTTGACATTTGAAAAACAAATTAGTTTTTGCGCTTTGGGGACCCCAAGTTTTGGTGTGACTGGCAAGTCTTACAAACACATACTGAATGTTGCGTTTAAAAAATCTTTGTTGCGTGAGGGGCCCCCAAACATGAGTTGTGCCTATAGTGATTCAAAATGTAAATCGAGCCTTGGATATCAATATATTCATTTTAACAGAATAGTAGATTCATGTAAGGTGATCCAAAAGAGATAGGGAATACATGTTATATGCGATAGAACTAGGCAGTAAGAAAAAGAAAAAGAAAGATAGAAAAATTCCGACTTATTACTTATTCTTATTAGTCATAGACAATTTCCACCTATAAAAGATTATTCAATGTGAATATAATTTTTAAGCAGTCATAGATAATTTCCATATACACTGAAACCTGTCGTAATTTGACCATTTTTGTTGCAGTACTTCAAATGGTCAACTTAGACAGGTGGTCAACTTATAAAGGGTGAGGTAGAGGGTGAAGGGCGAATTCCGTTCCTGACAAAAGTGGTCAACTACAAAGGTGGTCAACTATGCAGGTTTTAATGTGTAAAGATTACTAAATATTAATATATTTTTAAGCTGTTAATTCAGTCATAGACAATTTCCACATATAAAAGATTATTCAATATGAATATAATTTTAAAGCAGTCATAGATAATTTCCATATACAGTGAAACCTGTGTAATTTGACCATTTGCGGTGCAGTACTTAAGTGGTCAACTTATAAAGGCTGAGGTAGAGGGTGAAGGGCGAATTCCGTTCCTGACAAAAGTGGTCAACTTAGACAGGCGGTCAACTTATAAAGGGTGAGGTAGAGGGTGAAGGGCGAATTCCGTTCCTGACAAAAGTGGTCAACTTAGACAGGCGGTCAACTTATAAAGGGCTGAGGTAGAGGGTGAAGGGCGAATTCCGTTCCTGACAAAAGTGGTCAACTTAGACAGGCGGTCAACTTATAAAGGGTGAGGTAGAGGGTGAAGGGCGAATTCCGTTCCTGACAAAAGTGGTCAACTACAAAGGTGGTCAACTATGCAGGTTTTAATGTGTAAAGATTACTAAATATTAATATATTTTTAAGCTGTTTATTCAGTCATAGACAATTTTCACACATAAATCATTATTAAATATTAATATATTTTTATCTGCCTTTTCAGTCATAGACAATTTCTACACATAAAATATTATTAAACATAAATATATATTTTAAGCTGCCTATTCAGTCATAGACTATTTCCATGTACAGTAAAACATGTAAAGTTGACTACTTTTGTCAGGAACGGAATTAGACCTTCACCCTCTATAAGTTGGCCACCTGTCTGATTTGACCACTGAAGTGCTGCATCGCAAGTGCTCAGCTTACACAGGTTTATATACAGTGAAAAATATGTAAGTTGACCACTTATGGTGCAGCACTTTAGTGGTCAACTTAGACAGGTGGTCAACTTATAGAGGGTGAGGTATAGAATAAAGTGATATTCCGTTCCTGACAAAAGTGGTGAACTTAGGGAGGTGGTCAACTTACAAAGGTGGTCAACTTTGCAAATTTTGCTGTATGTTTAATTGCATAAATTAGTTCGAAGAAGTGAAATTGTGGTTATGGTACATGTGATAAAAAGTAATTGTTTACTCTTTTTTTGCACTTCTATTTAACTCTTCACTCCACACTTGAAAAAGGTGACTGCAAATTTCCCTTGCGAAGACAAGAACCTTATGATTAAAAAAAAAGGTGCTGTACTAAGACAAGGATCTTTGCAAACGTTCAAAGCAATTTTCGATGTTAAATTATAGAGGAGATCAGAAAAAATCCAATTCAAACTTATCTTTACGGATATGCAATTAGGTTCAATGGAGCTTTGAAACTAATACAATAAATGCAGTAACGATTTTTAAGTCTCGTCTTGCGTAGTTCATTGTCGTAGCTTACGCTTTCAGAAATGCATTGCTCACTTTTGGCGATTCTTCAATCGTCAAGAAAATGTCGCCATTTATAACGATCCTTTCCTCGCGCAATCACGTGACTTAAAAAGTTCCTACACACATTTCGCCAACTTGACGAACGGTTTACTTGATGCAATTTTCACGCAGCTATTTCGTCAAATACGACGAAAGTTTCGTGAGATTTGAGCATGGGCTTCTGAGAGTGTATAAAAGTGAGAAATGATATGACAGACTTTCCAATTTTCCTTTGCGTTTAATCCACGAATTTAGTTAAATTAGTTGGTTTTCATCCTGGTTTCGAAAAAACGCTACAAATTTCGAAATTTGGTGCATACTTTAAAGATATTATTCATTTTTTACTCATATCATTATTTATTTATTTATTTATATATTCTGATCAGTGCGCGCGACGTGTATTGTGAAGTCACACAATAAGATGGTCGACTTGAAAAAAGATGTTTAAACAGCTATGTTTATTTTATTATTACGAGGCGCGTTCATAAAGTAAGGGCCGTTTGCTTATCTTCTTATATATAAGCGGCTTAATCTGTCTGTCTGTCTGTCCGCGATAGGATCCTAGGCCGTTTTACCGATCCTGACCACATTCGGCACGGTTAATGTTTACGACCCGAGAAACGCATCGCCGCAAAAATGAAAGTTGTGACTCAATTAGTTTTTTTTTAATTATATTTTTTAAATTTTTCAATGATTTTTTTGACCCGTTTTATTTTACTTTTGCATTGTTGCCGTCGTTTCCAACCATATAATTACAGTTGCCGTGTGAACAAACAAATCAACCCAGTTGCCATTGTTGTAAAAATGTAACAAGTATACTAATAATAATTAAAACCTTTTCTGTAGCATATTGAGTGAGGCTTCGCTGTATTTTCAATTTCCGTTAAAAATTAATGTATGCGCGAATTTAATTTAATCCCTTCTTTCTTTTTAATTGATTTATTTATTGTCTGCGCTTTTTATACTTTTTTTTATTAGAGTGGCAGCGTTCTTTTTCCCAGTTTCGTTAAAATTTTTGTTTTGAAGAGCATAACAAAATTTTCAATAAGTTCTTTCGCCGATAAATATATATTTTTCACAAACAATTTGATTATATAGTAAATAAATATATAGTAGTGTGGGGCAGTATGCAAAGGGGCGTCCTCGCCGTCAGACCTGGGTCATTCAGTTTGAATGAGCAGACACCTTTGCACAAATCATTTTAATTACAATTTATAATATCTAGAACAGCGGTCATTTCGTATGACTGCCGGGCGTACTAGTATTTATATAATGGCACTTCGGAGCACAGTTTTACTACTGCAGCACCATCTACTGACTCATCGCGAAGCTACAGCGTTATTTGTTTTGATTCTGAAGTCGTATTGTTGTCCGTGAAGGCAAAGAACAATGGCCGCAAAAATCGTTGATCCCGCCAACTGTGAAGTGCGTTCAACAAAATGAGACATACGATCCGAAACAAACGCCGCGGGAAACTGTCATCTGGCATAATCCTCCTCCACGATAACGCGCGTCCTCACACTGCTGCCAAAACCAAAGAGAAAATTCAAGATTTTCGTTGGGAACGTTTTGACCACCCACCGTATAGTCCCCCGACCTTGCACCCACCGTATAGTCCCCGACTAGTTTCCTCTTCTTGCATTTTAAACAGTGGATCGGTGGACAACGTTTTGAAACCGAAGAGAAACTCAAAAACTCCGTTGTCAACTGGTTCAACTCTCAGGCGGCAAGCTTCTATGCAAAAGGGGTGAAAGAAGCTGGTTCAGCGGTACGAAAAATGCTTAGAAATGAACGGCGATTGTGTAGAGAAGCAAAGTAAGTTTGTACTTAACTAAATATGACAATAAAATTTGTTTCTCATGAGAATATTTTTTTCTGTGACCAAATGGCCCTTACTTTATGAACGCGACTCGTACTATTATTATTATTATTATTTTTTGAAATAGGAAAATATCGAATTTCATTAACTAAAAACAATATATACGTAAATATGCATTAATAAAATTATTTCATTAAAAATCGATCGAAAATTTAATATTCTTTTATATTAGCTATACAAATCGACTTTTCAATGATATCAATAATGTGATGTTTACAAAAAGCGAAGAAAGGAAACTGAAGAAAAGTAAGAAAGCGATGAAGAATATGCAATGTCAGTATTTATAATTTCAAAAAAAAAAAAATATTTATAGAGATAAAAATACTTTTTTTTTTTTGAAAATATTCATATACTACGTTCAGCAACATAAGAAAATCTGCAAAAAACATTCATTGAAATAACCTCTTTTATCAATTCCATGAATTGTGTTTTGTAAAACGATTTCCCCTTTTGCAAATGACAGTTCAATACTAATAATTATTTTTGAAACGATCTTCATAAAATACATTTCAATTGGCATTGTGAAGAAATTCAACAAATAGTGATAGTCGTTATTTGTTGACTTCTTATCTTAATAAGTAGTTCGAGAAATCTCAGAAGAAGCTCTTTCAGATGTCAAATGTTGTTGACAGCACATTTAATGTTTGAGAAGTGAAAGAAAAGCGAACAAAAATGAAAGAGCTGTCATACCAAGGGCGAATTTTGCTGTTTTTTTTTTTTTTTTTGAATTAAGAATCTGGGAATGTAACGCCGACGACAACGTTGTGCTGATTTTAAAGAATAAAAATGTGGAAAATAAACCGTTTTATCGGTATCGCCTTCACGTTAGAGAAATGGTTTCGTAAAGAAAATGTATTAAGATTTTTATTCTTCTCTTTCTTAATACTAGAGTTCGCCCAAGATTCGAAATTCAACCGTAATGAATTAAGTTTAGCGGTGAAAACATTATGCTATTTTTATAGTTCAGGGTTCGCGCGATCGCGCGATTCCCGCAATATTTTTTGAAATCCCACTCAAAAAAATTTTTTTGGGGGCTTAAACTTTAAAAATCCCACTTAAAATTTTGGTCAAGGAGGAAAATCCCACCTTGTATTTTTCCCCAGTGTAAACCCTGTAGTTATATACTTATTATTCATCAAAATAAAACGTCGAGTTTATTTTGATCATCCTCACTCGAACGTATAGTAAATCATTGTCCCCCCCCCCCCAGGTCTAATTGCTCTCGTAAATGAAGCCGCTTGTACTCCTGCCGATGTCGTACTAAGTTCAGCGGCAGTTGAAAAAGCTTAAATGTTTGATTCCACACACTATTCTACTTCTTCATTTCATTGTTTCAAGGAAGCCTTCTCTCAAAATCTTATAAATACTTTTAATATTACTACGAAATTGCAATAAACTGTTTTTAACAATGAGTTTTACATTTATTACCTAACTAGTAAGCCCGGCAGTCATACGAAATGACCGCTGTTCTACATATTATAAATTGTAATTAAAATGATTTGTGCAAAGGTGCCTGCTAATTCAAACTGAATTACCCAGATCAGGTGGCGAGGACGCTCCTTCGCTTACAGCCCCACACTACTATACATTTATTTACTATATAACCAAATTGTTTGTGAAAAATATATGAACTTATTGAAAATTTTATTATGCTTTTCAAAACAACAGTTTTAACGAAACTGGGAAAAAAGAGCGCTGCCACTCTAATAAGAAAAATATGAAAAGGGCAGACAATAAATAAATAAATTAAAAAGAAAGAAAGGATTAAATTAAATTCGCGTATACATTCATTTTTAACGGAGATTGAAATACAGTGAAGCCTCACTCAATATGACGTTAACGGAGATAAACGTTTCGATTGTTATTAGTATATTTGTTACATTTATGACAATAACAATGGCATTTGCATTGATTTGTTCGTTCACACGGCAACTGTAATTATATGTTTGGAAATGAGGGCAACAATGCAAAAGTAAAATGAAACGGGTCAAAAAAATCATTGAAAAATTTTTAAAAAATAATTAAAAAAAAACTAACTGAGTCACAACTTTCATTTTTGCGGCGATGCGTTTCTCGGGTCGTAAACATTAACCTTTCCGAATGTGGTCCCGATCGCTAAAACGGCCTGGGATCCTTTGCGTACAGACACAGACAGAATAAGGCGCTTATATATAAGATAACTTACTCAACGAAGACATGTTACCATCTGCTATCAAAACAATACAACATTACAATGATAAATGAGGCTTGCCTAAAAGAAGATAAGGGGATATAATGAACTGATAATAAACTGTTTCCGAAATTTTGTAATTGTTATGACTGAAGCTCCTCAATAGCTATACTAAGCAAAAGAAAAAGTAAGAAAATCGGTTCAAAAACGGAGGAGAAAATGGTTTTTAACTGTTTTGTCTTTCCCTACTTATACATAGATTATTATTACAACAAATGATTAACCCTTATTCTCATAAAGTAGCACATATGCTACCTGGTGTTTTAACCTACTTTCTATTTGTTAACAAATAGAAAGTAGGGGAAAACCCAGGTAGCATATATGCTACTTTATGAGAATAAGGGCTAGCAAATAACAATGCAACATACGCGCTGACGTCACTTAACAAATACAAAGTAGGGGAAAACCCCAGGTAGCATATATGCTACTTTATGAGAATAAGGGCTAGCAAATAATAATGCAACATACGCGCTGAGATCACTTAACAAATACAAAGTAGGGGAAAACCCCAGGTAGCATATAATTTTTCAATGATTTTTTTGACCCGTTTCATTTTACTTTTGCATTGTTGCCCTCATTTCCAAACATATAATTACAGTTGCCGTGTGAACGAACAAATCAATGCTACTTTATGACAATAAGGGCTGGCAAATAATAATGCAACATACGCGCTGACATCACTTAACAAATACAAAGTAGGGGAAAACATCAGGTAGCATATATGCTACTTTATGAAAATACGGGTTAAACTAAGTGTTCATGATTTTGATTTTATCGATTGTTGGGAACAAAAAATCCGGAGCAGAGAGTAAAAATGTAAAACGGTTTACATAAAGCAAGTGGGAAAAATCAAACTCTGACATCGTTTTCACCATATTCACGCTCTGCGAAGACTACGATTTTTCAGACGAAACACTAAACAGATAATGCTGAATAGACAAAATATTTCAATCCAATATATAAAAGGTGTTTTTTTTTTTTTTTTTACTATTTTATGTGTATTTTCTCCATAGGCTCCCGTTGTGGTGCGCCCTCAACGAATGTATTGTCCGTTTACTAAAGCCGAGACTATCCGTCGGGAGGATTCTATTTGGCGAAAAGGGGGTGATACGCTGATATGGGATTTTTTCGAAATTATATTTTAAACTGTCATTTTTGTGATGATAGAAGCTCTCCGTAATCATGATACATTTTACTTCCAATTTGAATCTTTAACACAAAAGAGAAAGGGGAAAAAACTAAACATTTCCTAATCTATATAAATAAAACCAAAAGTTTGTGTGTGTCGCTTGCCTCCTGCCGAGATGGAACGGTCTAGAAGTGCGAAATTTTGGTTACATGTACCTTGGGTCGGGTCCTCGTGCACCTCAAAGGGTTTTTCCGAAAATTCGAATTTGTTCTTCTTTTATTAAAATTTAAGCAAAACTGTTAATTTTAGGAATATCTCACCGAAGAAACGTCGCACCTTTTTGATTGTTGCAGCATATTAAATGCACGTAAAAAACTGCGCAAGGTGATCTCTTTTTGAAGTTTATAGAACAAACAAAACATGCGCAATATTCATTTAAAATTAGTTTTCGAATTTTAAAACTGAATTTATGTGCTCAATTTGCGTGTTTTTGCCAAAATAAATATTACTTTTGTCGCCAAATAAACGACTTCTGCTAAAGTAAAACTAATGAAAATTATTTTTGGATTAAATCTCAAACATATACTTTTCTCGCCAAGAAGATAAATCTTTCTGTTTCGTGTAGTAACTAATTGTTTTTAATTTTTTATTTTACGTTTCATAATTTTTGTAATTGCATTCGATGCACGACTGTAATTTTTCTGCATAACTGCATAAGATGATGTCTTTCTGAAATTTGTTGAACAAATAGAACCCGCGCAATATTCATTTTACGTAGTTTTTGAATTTTAAAACGAGGCTCAGATAACCTCTGAATTTATTCGCTCAATTTGAGTATTGTCGCCAAAACAAAGAGTACTTTTGTCGCCATATAGATTATTTAGATTAACGTAAAACGAATGAAATTTTTGGGTTAAGTCGCATACTTTTACTAGGTTGGAAGGCGTTTGATATCGCTGATTTTTGATGAAATTTAAAGTTTCGCTAGGAGATGATCCCTTTTTCCCCCGTGCAGTTAATTGTTCTCAAATTTTTATTTTAGGCTTCGTAACTTTTTCAAACCGCTCCAAAAATCCTTTTTAGTAACGTTGTTCTCATTGAATTCAATGCGCGGTTTACACTGCAGGATCTTGGCGCATTTGTGTTATGCTTCCATTACTGTACTGCAATTTGGCGATCTACTACTTTATTTTAACTTTTTTACGTAGCGGTTTTGATATATTCCATATTTTACTCAAGTGATTTATTTTACAACATTTATTAAATTTTTGTATCGCCTATTTGGTTCCATTTGGCCAGAGTTTAATCTCCTTCTATGAACTTATATTTCTCACAGTATTGGGTCAGTACTGAACATTTTCTAACTTAAATGCGCATGTTTATTTGCATTTGGAAATACTGCTTTTCTTTCGTTTTTTGGCGACAATTATAAAAGTGCTATTTTATTGAAATGTTTTGGCGATTTTACAAGAGGGATTTTTAGGAACGGATGTCCTTATTCTGATGGGGATATTAAGATGGACTGTGGGTAATTTTAGGAACAGCAGCTCTTAAAAGTCTGTAGTCTAATGGGTATTTTAAGTCGCTGACGTGTTTATTCTAACAGAGATATTCTGAGACCATTGTTCTTCATCTGATGGGCATTTTTAAAGAGAATACAGCTCTTATTCTGATGGGAATTTTTAGATGTGGAGTTGTCTATATTGTAACTGCGATTTTTACGGACTCTTGATATCATTTTGGAACAATTATCCTGATGTATATGTGCACTTTAGTTACTGTTGCCCTTACTCTAAAGGTAACTTTTATGAACTGTTGTTTGCGTTTTAATGTGTATTTTCATGTTAATTTTTGGTCCAAAAGAAATTTTTTGAGGCTGTTGTTTTAAGGGCAATTGTGACTTTTTAAGGAGAAGAACTGTTGCCTATCTTCTACTTGAATTTAAGAAATTGTTCCGTATATATTTACAACAAAATTTTGGTAGTCTGATGCAATATTATCCCGCGCATCGTCGGGATGTCAGTTAGTCCTAAATAATTTATCCTCTCACCCTTATTTCGATGAAATAGAAGCAGACCTGACGCATGCGCAAATCAAAAGAAGTCTCGGCTAAGAAAATCAGACAGTATAAAGTCGAAATTTTTGTATCTGTCTTTTTCTTTCTTTTTACTGCCTAGTTCTATAGCATATAAAATGTAATCCCTATCTCTTCTGGATCACTCTTCATAAATATACTATTCTGTTAAAATGAATGTATTGATATCCAGGCCCCGATTTACATTTTGAATCACTATAGGCACAACTCATGTTTGGGGGCCCCTCACGCAACAAAATTTTTTTAAACATAACATTCAGTATGTGTTTGTAAGACTTGCCAGTCACACCAAAATTTGGGGGCCCGCCAAAGCACAAAAGCTAATTTTTTTTTCAAATGTCAAAGAGCCAGACGCGCAAAATAATTTTGTTTTTAAATTACAAAACGTTTGAATAAAATCTGGGGGCCCCCAAAGTGAAAATTCCTTGTGGTTTCAAAATAATTTAATAATACAAATTTTCTGTGAAGCAACAGAACACTAACAGTTTGTTTTTGAAAGATGCTATTTTCAAATATTTTTCTAAGAAATTTTAAATTACAAAAAAACAAAAAACAAAATGTGGGGCCCTAGGCCCGGGCTTCACGGGCCTAATGGTAAATAAGGCCTTGTTGATATCAAAATCTAAGCAGAGCATAGACGTTCCGGAAATTCAAGAGTGCCGTTTGATAAACTAATGCTGAAAACTTCAAATGATCATTCAAATATAATCCTATGTCGAACAATATATAATCCATCTCATTTGACTTATGCAGACGAACTGCTAAATTTGCATATGTTTATGAGGATAGTAAATGACCCTCGATTCTGATAAACAAGTCGCTGTAAGATTTCTGGCAACATCACGTGAGCTTCTATTTAATCGAAGATTTGAGCATTCAATTGCATTTTAATTGAGGGATTAGATTTCAGGATTTGGCTACTATAGTACGGAAGTAATTATTCTGGAAATCAAGCACCCATTGAAATAAAGAGACTGAAAACTTGAAACAGTGACCTAAGGTAATAAACATTGAAGGAAATGTGTGTTTTAGTGGCAGTCAGGCATTTCATTAAAATGAATTAAATATATATGTGGCTATGTAATTGTTGCCGCTTCATGTTGTCACTTGGCGCGTTGGCGCTCTTCTTGTTTTTTTTTTTTTTTGTTGTTTTTTAGCCTACTTTCCCGTAAAAGTAAAAAAAAATAATAATAAAGCATGAAAGAAGGCTTAATGTATCGTGAAAATATCGTTAAAAATCAAGAAAAGTCAAAAATAAGTGAAGTAATTAAATAAAGATTGAAAAATAAAAAATTTGAAAGTAGGGTATTGAGATGGGAAAAAAGTGTGTCTGTCGGTCTGTCGGTCTGTCTGTCTGTCGGTCTGTCTGTCGGTCTGTCGGTCTGTCCCCCCCTAATAACTTTTGAACGAATTGTCCGATTGGAAAAATTCTTTTTGCATTCGAAAGATCTCGGCGAGGACATCTCATTTCTATATTTTACTTTTTGATTTGAGCAATTTTTTGTTCAATTTTGAACAGTTCAAAAAATTTTAACATTAGCGCCTATGGACAAAATTGAAGCAAATTCTGTAAACTCTGGGCACAAGAGCCAAGTTCCTATTGCAAGCTTATTGAAAGGAGTTCTCGGCGTGAAATATCGATTTGAACAGTTTTTGTTCATTTTTGAACAGTTCAAAAAATTAACACAGAGCTTACGGGGAAATTTCAACCCTATATAAATCCTGATCTAACGGACCGATTTGCTTGGAACAAACTTTATCGGAAAGCTCTTATAACGTAGAACATGGAGAAATAGAAAGTTTATCCAGAACTTACGAGCCTATTTTGCTATGAAATTTTTTGATCGGGATTTTCAAGGATATTTCTCAGTGACTCAATGAGTGAAATAATGATTGAATGAATAAATGAAAGAGTGAAAGAATAAATCAATGAATAAATGAATGAGGAAAAGAATGAATGAATAAATTATTGAATAAATGAAAATATAAATAAATGAGTGAATAAATACATGAATGCGTAAATGAATGAATAAACACTTGAATGAGGTAACGAATGAATGAATAAATGGATGGCTGAATAAATGAAAGAATCAATGAGTGAGTGAATGAATATGTATTATCCGTTGAAAAAGGTATATTTTCAATAATTAGAACTAAAGATAAATAAGAAAGAGAGAGAAAGAGATAGCTAGATTATAAATTTGAATTTGGTGTATACGGGAAAGTAGGCTCGTATAGTTCTAGACGGAACTTCTTGTTATTAGCAAACATGCTTGGTGCCAACACTTACTTCAATGGAGGCAATTCATACAGCTTCATAAGTCACGTGATACCGATGTAAGCGATGTAAATAAAGGAAGCTGTAGCATCGCTTTACTTCGAGTTCGCTTGTTTAACATTATGTTTTTGTTTGAATATTTTATTGAGTTTTAAAAGATGTCATACTGCGCTGCATATGATTCATATATTTCAAATGAATGTTACGAATGTTAAGAACTTGAGCTTCATAAGCATTGAAATCTATGAAACAAAAAAATGTCAAAATAAATTACGATAAATAAACAATAACAAAATCTTACCTTGCAATCGGGCGAAATCCTAACTTTTGCTGTGTAAGCTTCTTTCTTTTTCATTTCAGCTTTGACAGTAGCCGATATGTCAAAAAAATGCATTGTTTTCTGACGGTTCGAGGAAACAGATTTTAGAAACGAATTTTTCATTAAATAATAATGATCCTTTCTTTACTTTGGTAATCACGCTATTATTTCCAGTTAGTGCCGAAAACTGCACGGCATATTCCATTATGAAAAAATTGGTAAAATCCGTTACATACAACGGTTTATAACAATAGAATTAGCCATGGAGCCTATAAAGCCTAAATTGTTACTAATTAAAACTTCTTTTAAGAATTTAAACTAATTTAATTACAAATTAGGAATAAATAAAGTTCTACGTTATTGAAAACTAGGACTAAATAAAGTTCTTCGTTAGATAAATTAACACCAAATAAAACACTATAGCTATTGTAATCTATATAAATAAATCCGAAAGTTTGTGTGTATCTGTATGTCTGTCGATCGCCTCCTGGCGAGATGGAACTGTCCAGAAGTACGAAATTTTCTTTACAGGTACCTTGGGTCAGATCCACGTGCACCTCGAAGCGTTTTTCCTAAAATTCGAATTTGTTTTTTTTTAATTCCAATTTTAAGCAAAACTGTTGATTATGGGTTTATCTCATCGAAGAAACATCCCACATTTTCGATTACGTTTTCGATTTTTGCAGCGCATGAATGCCGGTAAAAAACTACACAAGATGATCTCTTTCTGAAGTTCGTAAAACAAATAGAACACGCGCAATATTCATTTAAGTAGCTTTCGAAATTTAAAACGAGGCTTACCTCTGAATTTATCTGCCCAATTTGCATGCTTTCGCCAAAATAAATACTACTTTTGTCGCCAACTAGATGATTTTTGTTAGCGTAAGATTGAAAAAATTATTTTAATTAATTTCATTAAATTTATCATTTTATTAAATTTATTTCATGTTTAGCAAAGTGCAGATGATTTTTAATTACTTCTTGAGGTTGATTCTCCTTTGGTTTTTGGCGATTTAGTATTATGGTATCAGTTCAACAATTTCATGAAACATATTATTTCTTATGGTAGATAGAGTGTCCGTTTTATCAACGAAATAAATTCTAAAAATTAATTTAATTTTTATGCGTATTTTGTGGATTATAACTGCAGACGAGTTTCAATTACTTTATCTTGAGGTAGATTTTTCTTTCCATATTTCACTCAAGTGATTTATTTTATAAAACATTTACTTATTTTTTTACTGTCTATTTGACACTATTTGGGCAGAATTTAGTTATTTCTTGCTATCAACGTAAATTTCCCCTGTCAGGATTGGTTCAGTACTAAACATTTTCTAACTTAAATATGCATTTGCCTTTGGAAATAATGCTTTCTTTTCTTTCGTTTTTATCCGAATTTTATGGAAGTGCTATTTAATTGAATTTTCAGGAAATCCTTTGATGATTTTGCAAGTGGGATTTATACGAACTGTTCTTATTTTGATTTTGAATTTAAGATGGACTGTTGGTAATTTTACGAACAGTAGCTCTTGAAGATCAGTATTCTAATGGGTATTTTTAGTCACTGACGTCTTTATTCTAATGGAGATTTTTTAAGACTAATGTCCTTATTATATTAGGGATGTTTAGGAATAGTTGTCTTTTTTGAAATAGGGGGATTTAAGGATTTTTTTTTCTTTATTGAAGCAGACATATTCAGGGACAGTTGTTCTTCATCTGATGAACATTTTAAAGCAGAATACAGCTCTTATTCTGATGAGAATTTTTAAATGTTCTATGAAATGATGAGAATTTTAAATGTGGTATTTATTGTAATTACGATTTTTATGGACTCTTGATATCATTTTGGCACAATTATCTCGGTGCATGTGCGCATTTTAGTTACTGTTGCAATTACTCTAATGGCAATTTTATAAACTGTTGTTGGCATTTTAATGTGGATTTTTATTTATTGTGGATTTGAATAATTTTTGGTTTTTATATCACAATTTTCAAATTTTTGTGCTCTTAATATTGTTAATACTGCTGTAAGTAAATGCTCAAAAATTAAGGTTAGAGACCAACTGTATTTTTTGGTGCAATACTGTAATAACTACTTTTTATTGATATTTCTTTTTTTTTCTTTTTCTTTTTTTTGACATCAGTAACATCCATCATGTGAGAGAAAACTAGCACAATAACTATTTTCTGAACAAATTTGATTATAAAAATCATTGAAACAAATAAGGTAATTAAATAAAACAAATTGTAAAAAGTTCAAACTCCTCTCTTGAAAAATGTCCATTTTGCAGATATGACACTGTTCATTTCTACAAGCGATAGGTTGTTTAGATTAGTTAGGGTAGTACAAATACAAGTTTGCTGTGTCGAAAAGCCTCTGCTCGCGGCGTGACGTGTATAAAACTGCAAAAAAGTTTCTTTTCTTTCCCCTGTTATCACCTTTTAACTCAACAATCCAAATTTTTATGCAAACTGTATTTATCAATATTACATTGAATTTGTGACAATTTAAACTCCACCACAGTGCTGTAAGACTTTTAATTTCTGAGAGATGATATTTCAAAAATAGGTCATATTTACCGGAGAAATGAAAATTTCAGTTTTGATAACGTTTTTGGCCAAAATAGACATTCTCTGGTTCTAAAAGCCTATTCGTTAGATTCTAGTTGTAGAAAATTTAATTGGCTTTCATTTAAGCACAAAATAAAGCCTGCAGACCAAAAAGTTATGTAATCATTGTAAAAGAGCCAAATAAGAGGACAATTTATTCTTGGTCTAAAAGGAATTTTTCTAGGCTGTTTGTTTAAATGCGTGTTTTTTAATGATTTTTACTGTTTAAATAAGTTTTTTAAGGCCTGTTGCCCATCTCCTACTCTTGGATTTTTTAAGAAAATTTTTCCTTACATATTTACAACAGAATATTGGACATGCGTCACTTAGCCTGCGAATGATGCAAATATTATCCCGCGCAAAGCCGGGCATGTCAGCTAGTAATTAATAAATTCCTTTTATTATCATTAAATTAAAGGTAAATTACTTGGTTTATAATCAGAAAAAGCTATGAAATTAGTCTAATTTTCAGATAGCGAATATTGCTTCGTGAACTGCACGGAGAACTCAATTAAAAAATTGGTAAACAAATCAGCGATAATCATTATCACGTGACGCGATGAATTGCCTCCATTAGAATTGTCGTGTTTGTAGGTGCGTTGCTCGGCACACTTAAAAAATATTGTTCGTTGAAAATAAAATATTTTCGTCGCAAATACATTCCACTCTCTTTAAAATTATATTTCGAAGAACCAGCAAATTAGTTATGGTTATCGTACCAGTAATTTTTATGTTTGGTTAAATACGGAGGACCTTGCCAACCCGTGCGGAATTCCACCACTTCGTACCGAGTCTCTTTGTGTGGCATTACATTCTTTAAATATTTGAGAGAAAGAACATTAAGAAGAAGAATAGAAAAAAAGTAAACTGGTGCTGGCACAAAAGAAGACATGTAACTTAACACACCAGTACAAATAAACAATTTATCACAAATAGCTGTTGCAATTTTTTTCCCACTGTTATTTAGATATTCAAAATGATAAAATAATCTCAATACTCTGTATATATATATATTTTCTCTTAACGCGGACCAGTTACGATTAAATTTTACGGTGCGATATGATACTGATGCAAAAACTAACGTCATGCAAAAAATAAACTATGGAAAAACGATATTTAAAAATTTGTTTAATGATTAGCATAGAAAAATAACATATTTGTTTTTATTGTCGTAACTTACGGGCTTTAACACATTTGTTTCTGTTTGTTAAAAAATATTTTCATTCAAAGCTCAACTTTTAATTTCCGATTCTTTGGAATGGCAACATCTTAGTTTGTTTATATCTAGCGATTTTCCTTAAGCCTTTGGGATCATTCTTAAATGATGTCACGCTTCGAGGGGGGGAGGGATGTTCGTGGAATTTTGACAACGTGTGACAAGGGGAGGGGAGGGGGTAACAAGAAGTGTGACATTCCTGCTTATGCAACATAGCGTGACGCGTGACAAAGGGGGGAGGGGGGGTCAAATATGTGGGAAAAAAGCGTGACATCATTTATGAACGGTCCCTTTAAATTTTAAAGCATTTTTTTATAATGGCCCGCAGTCGTTATGCGGGGAATTTAGCTAGTATTGATAATTATTTTTATTCTTAGTATACATAGCATTAAAATTCAATAACGAAACTGTTCCATTACTTAACATATAGTTACTGTTGGTTTTTTAGGCTCTACACATTCATAATATAAATGAATTAACAAATGGTGCTAGCATAGACAACACCAATTTGCTATCCATTAAAGGACTTTTTCTCAGATGATTTTGAATCCTAAATTTAAGAGCAGCGGTACAGTTGTAGACCGTGGGTCTATTTTTGCTCATTAGTCGGCACGATAAGCTTTGAAACAAGGTGTAAATCATGGAGTTTAAAACTGAAAAAAAAATCAACTTAAGAGAGCACAAATGAGTATTAAATTGCAGACATATGTTTCGGGATTGCTTGGATTTTTTTTCATGGAGTTTGATAAAGGAATAAGGAAGATTTCGCGGACCGACAGAAAAACAGGCTAGATAAATAATCTATATAGATATCGTCAATGTAGGGGATTTCTCGTGTAATGAATGAGTATAATGAATGAGTGGACCGACAGAAAAACAGGCTAGAGAAATAATACATATAGATATCGTCAATGTCGGGGATTTCTCGTATAATGAATGAGTATAATGAATGAGTGGACCGACAGAAAAACAGGCTAGAGAAATAATCTATATAGATATCGTCAATGTCGGGGATTTCTCGTATAATGAATGAGTGGACCGACAGAAAAACAGGCTAGAGAAATAATCTATATAGATATCGTCAATGTCGGGGATTTCTCGTATAATGAATGAGTATAATGAATGAGTGGATCGACAGAAAAACAGGCTAGAGAAATAATCTATACTGATATCGTCAATGTCGGGGATTTCTCGTATAATGAATGAGTATAATGAATGAGTGGACCGACAGAAAAACGGGCTAGAGAAATAATATGTATAGATATCGTCAATGTCGGGGATTTCTCGTATAATGAATGAGTATTTTTAAGCCTACTTTCCCATAAAAGTAAAAAAATAGAAAGAGAGAAGGTTTAATTTATCGTAAAAGTATCGCTAAAAATAAGAACAAATAGGGCATCAATTAACTACCTTAAGAACTAAAGCTAAATGAGAAAAAGAGAGAGAGAGAGAGAGATTATCAATTTGATACTGGTGTATACGGTAAAGTATGTTCGTAACTTCTTGCTGTTATTTCAAGTCTACAAAAAATATTCGGGCATGTTTTCAGCCCGTAGTGTTCATATATTATCGAATACTCTGTTCAAAAAGGGTTTTGTCTTTCAATTAACTTCCGGATTCGGCTAAAAATGTTCAGCAAGCAAATGCATTAGGTATCAAAAGCGTCTTTGAATAATATTGATGGTACACTGGCTTACTAATATTTACAAGAGTTAAAAGGATTAGTACTAAGCGTACTAACTTTTTACATTATTGAGTTTTAAGTTACTTCTACCAATACAAAAAGAAGTTCGTTTAGGGAGAGCATATTTTCCTGTATGACGAGAATAATTTACTAGAACATCAGCCTTCGATTACAACATAAAAAAAAAAAAAAACATTAAAAAAATGTAATCCCAATAATTATTTATATAAAAAATAAACGTTTGTCGCAACGTTTACTACATGAAAAATAACATGCTTTGAATTTTCTAAATCAATCAATCCCTAGCTGTTATGCGGTTTTTATAAAAACTTTTCCCCTTTCTTGAAACAAAAAAATGCACGTATGCTCAGAATTTCTGTACCATTTTTTTCCCCTTTTTTTTGTTCGAAATATTTTCCCCCGTAGGGGCTAAAATGGAATATTCGTAAACTTGTTTTGAAAATGAAAAATAATAAAAAAAAACTTTGTGCTAGAGGTCAATTTACCTGTTAGAGCAGTGTACCATTCAAATCTTTCCCGCAGGCTGTGGTGCCATGATTTTGAATCGTTCAAAACTCAACTGAAAGTTTTTAAAATTGCAAAAAAAAAAAAAAAGGGAGGGAATAAGTTGATTTCAAAACCGAAAGCTTTTTAAAATTAAAAAAAAAATGGGAATAAGTAGCTTTTTCAAGACAAAATATTTTCAAAATTTAAAAAAAAATTGAATGAGATGTTTTTCGAAACAAAACCTTTTCAAAATTAAAACAAAAATTGAATGAGATGTTTTTCAAAACGAAAGGTTTCTAAAATTAAAAAACAAATGGGAATAAGATGCTTTTCCAGAGATTTTTTTAAAACAAAGCTGTTTTGTTCGAAATAGCATGCTCCTTCAAGAGTTGCTAAGACGCACAAACATACAAAAACCTGAAAAATGGAGAAACAACATTCCCATCCTAACACAATTTTCAAAACTTTTCTTCAAACTATGTCCCAAATTACTTTTATCTTAAGCAATGTGTTACAAAAAAGTAATAATAATAATAATAATACTTATGATAATAATAATGCAAATGTAAATTACAACATTTAAATTTATTTAAATATATTTCTAATACTCATACCAATATATGCAATATAAAAGCGTATTAATTTTAAAATATTACGTATGCAGCGAAAAAAAGAAATTTCAATTTATGATTTTTTTTTTAGCACATAAAAGTTTACTGTGCGAGGAAAACCTTACAAACCATGCACGTTATGACACGCAAATATGCAAAATGAATTGCAAACACGCATTTCAAAGTTACTAAGAACTTCCTTATCATTGCATAACAGTATAAATGTAGCTTATCTGAGTTAAGTTTCATTTGGATCATTTACAGCTCTGTAGCGCACATTTTTATGCAAAAAAAATAACCCTTCAATGATACTCTTCAAGCATAGGGGTATCAAGGAGGGCCAGGTCCACACAGCAATGTAGGAAGGCTGGGCTGACGCCCAGCTAATCTTCCTCCGGTCGGTCACGAGCTGTCGTCGAACTTCACTTACCCGTGCCCGGGGGAGGGCAGCCCTAAGGCCGCGTGCTACAGGGTAAAGAAGTGAAGTAGAAAAAGTATGTGTTGCAAACAGTGTGCTTTATAGGTACTTATGAAGTTTATAAAACCGCATATGTAGTTCCTTATGATGTCTGGAAGCTATTTCTGCATTGAAAAATGTGCTCTTTGTAAAACAAAAACACGTGCATGCAGTATTATTGCCAATTTTGTGTTTAAATAACGTGCATTCCCTGATTTATTTTATGGGCTGAAGAGAGACAATGTTATTTATTGCTCTTGCATTTATATACAGTGAAACATGTGTAATTGACCACTTGCGGTGCAGCACTTTGGTGGTCAACTTAGACAGGTGGTCAACTTATATAAAGTGAGGTAGAGGGTGAAGAGCTAATTCCGTTCTTGACAAAAGTGTTCAGATTAGACAGGTGGTCAACTTATATAAAGTGAGGTAGAGGGTGAAGAGCTAATTCCGTCCTTGACAAAAGTGTTCAGATTAGACGGGTGGTCAACTTATATAAAGTGAGGTAGAGGGTGAAGAGCTAATTCCGTTCTTGACAAAAGTGTTCAGATTAGACAGGTGGTCAACTTATATAAAGTGAGGTAGAGGGTGAAGATCTAATTCCGTACTTGACAAAGGTGGTCAGCTTAGACAGGTAGTCAACTTTACAAGTTTTACTGTATTTAGCAGTACAGCGGCTGTATTACATTTACTTTATTACACACTAAAACCGGTTTTTGAAATCGACAGAGACAGCCTTGGCCGGGAATTGGCTTGACTGGATTGTTGTTGCTAATGCCACATGGATATCCAAGCTCCCCTTCGCAAAGCGACCATTATTTAAGGCACTAAGGTGCGCCTTCCGTTTCTAGGTGAGCTCCACAACGGTGGAAATACGAATTGGCTCATTGTGTATTTGGGTGACACCAGAGGGCACCACCACAAATACACAACCTTCCGTTTTTGACCTAAGAGTGAAGGGAAGAGAGATTCTCCCCCATCCGGTACCCTCGGAACTGCCTCGAGACTGCAGGGCCCACGTATTTTACATGCCACACATTTTACGTTACCACATTTTACATGCACGTATCCCCAAGTGTACATGGGAGGTCTTCAGCGGGTCGGGTATCGAACACACAATCTTCCGGTGGGACCACTAGGCTAACACTGCCCCTGGAATTGGCTGAAGTGCGTAAGAAGGAGAAGAAGAAAACCGATTTTTGTGCGCACGATCAAAAACACTTTTGAATATGCATTTTTTTCCCTGAAACTTTACAAGTGGTCTCAAATTACATTGCTTTCAAAACACTAAAGATATCAAGGATCTGGAGCAGAGCGTGTAGGAGCGCGGAGCGGTGGAGCGGATCGTGAAATAGGAGTGTGGTGCAGTGGAGCGGGTCGTGGAGTATGACCGTTGTGCAGTGGAGCGGATCGTGGAGTATGAGCGTGGTGCAGTGGAGCGGATCGTATAGTATGAGCGTTGTGCAGGGGAGCGGATCGTGGAATATGAGCGTTGTGCAGTGGAGCAGAGTGTCAAGTATTAGCGCGGTGCAATGGAGCAGGGCTATGGTGTAGTGGAGCGGAGCGTGGTGCAACGAAATTTTGCTCGAAACTGGAGCGGATCCGGAACAAAAAGGGTTGATGTGTTCCACTGCTCCGATTTTTAATATTTCTACTGTTTCAATTTTATACCATATAAAAAAATAATTAACTAAAAAGCAAGACATAAATAATATTCAATTTATCAAAATTATGCGACGCCAGAGCCGGTATTGAGAAGTCGGCGCCGAACTGGAGTGAAGCAACTGAAAAAAAAGGGTTGCTTAGAAAAATATTGCAATAAACGACTAACAGTTCTGCCATCAACCAAAGCAATCTGCCTGGCAAAGTGCCAAGAAAAATCCATTCATGTTGAAGGGAGGAACTTCTGGTGTAAGGAATGTGCCGTTATGTTCTTGTTCTAGTTTGTTCAGAATACTTCATTTCTTCCGAACTGATGCTGTATGCCACTTCATAAATTTAATTGCTTCCAACAAACAGAGAAGCAAACATTCTGATTCGCGTACTAAATAAACGCACCTGCAAAACGAACTTCCCTAATGCTGGAATGGATTCGTTCTTTTCTGCGATGCGCAGAAATGTCAAAATTCCGCGGTCGAACTGTACATAGCCATCGCCCCCCCCCCCCAAAAAAAAACGCACACAAAAGAATGCATAAAAACAAGTTTTATTATGCACAAAGTTGGCGATTCAAATTTTTTCCCAATGCGTGAAGAAGTACTGAAATGGGGGCCTCAGTGGCTGAGCGGTCTGAACGACTGGTTTCCGGTACCTGCACGAGAGCAGTGAAGAGGCGTGGGTTCAATTCCCACTTTTCCCTGGTGTATTTCCTTTTTTGAATTGCAATTCTGTTGTACTGTCTTGTTCTATCTGTCCTACTAGACGATAGTTTGAGGCATATCCTTGAGAATAGCAAATAAACTCGAATATTTATGTGACCTGAAATGGTCGTTAACAAAAAAAAAATGTACTGAAACAAAATATCGCTTGAACTGGGGAGGAGGGACTCGTATCGAGAGCATGTACAATTTATAAGGTTCCGCAATGACGTCCGAAGGTCAGCTGACGTTTGCAATTTGAGATTATTCGCTTTTGCACTCTCAGTGCTTTATTTTTTAAATCGGTGCTCTAAAGTCTCAGCGATGAGTTGTGAATGTATTGCTAACCCAATAAACTAAACTAATTTCGAGGTTGGATCGGTGAAGAAAATAGATAAATTAAACTTCCGCTTTGCCATATTATGTTTTCCAGAGTTGCCAAATGTGGCTAAAATTGCCCATTATTGCTAGTTTAAGATGCTCCTGGCGAAAAGTATACTCAATCACTAGCCACAAACAATTCTGGCTAATATTGGCTAATTCTAAATTTAGTTCACCGCATTAAAGTTTACTATTTCTTTTTCCTTTATTTCAACCAAGATAAAAAATATGCATAGAATTTACAGGTTTCAAACATCAGAACCGGATATCCGGTACAAATCCGTCAGATAAGATACACCGGATATTTGATATCCGGTACAAATCCGTCATGAAGAGACATCGGATATCCGATATCCGACACAATGAATATCCGAGTTGCAGCTTTGGTTGTAATTACAATTGAAAGCAATAACAACAGCAGCAACAACAACAACCACATCAGTAACAACAACAACAACAACCACAGCAGTAACAACAACAATTTAAATGGCTAATTTTGGCTAAATTCTCTCTCTCAACTGGCTAAAAGACGCCTGGAAAATCTGGCAACCCTGATGTTTTCCATTTAGAGTTTAGACTATTCAGTTTGTTGACGACAGCAGTTTTGTATGAAGTTTCTCACTTGCGGATGGTAGTGCTTTTGACTTGTGCAAATGTGATTCTAAGCAGTGCTATACGACAAAAGTGGTCATAAGTGGCTTTTTGATTACCGAATATTAGCGGACTTATAAACTATAGAATTGCTGAAACTTTACCTATATGCCACCAAAGGGGGTGCTCAATGCAAACCACGGTCATACTGACTGAACCGATTAGGTTATCTCAGACTACCCCCCCAGTATGAGGAGGGTGCGACCGTGGCGCTGTCCTCCGTCATTCCTCCCACAAAGTCTCTGACAAACCAGCACCAGCCATATGGGCTGGGCTGGCAGAGCTTTGCCGACCTGCTTTACCGATCCGGGGCCATAGTCATGCTACAAAGCAAGCCTTACGTCACCCGAATCGGATGTTGCTATTTTAGTCGCCTCTTACGACACGCATAACTACGCTGGGGCTATTCTATCATCCCCGGCCACCATACGGGGGACCACCAAAGGGGGTATGTAATTACATTTTTTCAGAATTTTCATGCAATGTTTCGTATTATATTATTGTACATCTTACATAAGGATATATTGAACCAATTTTAATGGTTCGCTAGAGCATTATGCTTATAAATTTTGACTGTACACAGTATTAAATACCATTATTTATACTGATTGATAGCTTAGCACGAACTTGATCGTTCAGTGTGCTACTTGTGCATAGTATGAAACATATAAATATGTGACGACGAGGCCAGAATGACCTTTGGATTAATTTTCCCCATTTGTAGTTAAGTAGAAAGAGCTGCATGAACCTGTAAAGTTGACCACCTTTGTAAGCTGACCACCTGTCTAAGCAGACCCTTTTTGACAAACAGAATTAGCCCAATATTATATAATGTAGAGTAAAACCTTTGTAACTTGACCACCTGCCTATATTGACCACATATGTACGCCAAATTTGGGTAGGAGTATTAGTTAAAAAAACATTCTTTATTAAGTTGATCGCCTAATTAGCACTATATTTATTTATTTATCTATTTCTGCAAAGGTTAAAAAAAACTATAAACTTATACATGATATTTTTTATGCCATAATATTAGTCTAGTATATGTCTGGATGGATGAAACATCAATATAAAGTTTAGGCAAACTTCTTTGTAAGTTAACCATATGGGAAAACTACCTATGAGCACTCTTTTATTCTTCAAATAAGTTTCTTCTTTTTGCTTCTATCTGATGTAGCTATTTGAAAAAATTATGTGTTTTTGTTAAATCTTTACCATCATATAAGTAACTTACATAATTAATAAGATATTTATCTTAATTTTAATTAAGTACATTAATTTTAAAGTTATGTAGGATACTGTAATTCATTCCGGTGAAATTTCTCTAATGATATTTTAGATGAATGTGAAAAGAAATAGCTGTTCGCTATTTTAAAGTAACGTTAATACATAAGCTATAATTATGTTAATTATTTGAAAATAAATAATAACCTAGCGTAAGAAATGACAAAAAAGAAGAAAAAAATGTTCACTATATTGCCGCACCACAAGTGGTCAACTGACACAGGTGTTATTGTATATGGATGGTTCAGCTCGCAAGTGTAAGTCTGTTTTCATACTTCTCTAGGCTCTTTTCGGGCCAATAAAGTGAAAGTAATATATTTCTCCGCTATAGCTGACAAATCCAAAGTTATTTTTTACGTTGCATGATACTAACATATATTAAGTTCCTAGCTGCAGTTTGTCAATCATGTTCACTTAGGCTCTGAACCTTATTATCCGCTTTGATATACTTTTATTTCGGTGGAAAAGTCCTGTCTCGCAGCTGAAATTTAATATGAAAAACATAACATATAGTTTGGTTGAGGAAATGTTCTGGTTACTTTTTTTCTAAGACAGCTCAAATTATCGAATTTGAAAATTTGATTTCTATCATTTCTGCTTTAATTGTGTAATTTTAAACTGGTTTTAGACTTGGTTCACATAAACTATAAACGTTTTGAATTTTTATTTCATATTACCAACTATTGCATATTATTCTTTAAACGATTTTTGTTCTTTTTTTTCTGCACTTCTTTAAGCAAAAAACTTTTTTAAGCAAAAAGTTTTCAAAACTTTATCGTTTGTAGCAGTTTTGCGTTATCTAATGCAATGCTTCTCAATGAAACGCTAGTCCGTATGATATTTGAACTAGGGATGTAACGAATATTCGGCCACTATTCGGTATTCGGCCCTTTGGCCGAATATTCAGCCTGGCCGAATACTGGGTAAGGTCAAATTCGGCCTGACCGAATATTGATCGACTATTCGGCCGAGTAATTCTGCTGCAGTAGAAATGTAAAAAAATAAAGAAATTAGTAGATTTTAAACATTTAAATTGTATTATAATTATTGCAGAAGACTACATTAGTATATAGTTGAAATAAATTAAAATAAATTTGGAAAAAAAACTACTTTTTTTAAACCTTGTTTTAAGCTTGACCCAGCAAAAACACATTTTTAACTTGTAATATTGCATTTTATATCTAGAATTTGCTCCCAAAAGCTGGCAATAGTTAATTATGATATATGAGAAATTTATTTCATTATTATTAACAAAGTGGAAGTCAGACTTTGTTTGGGTGGACTGATTTATTGTGAATATTGGGTAAGAGACAAATGTGGAAAGCCCTAGAATATATCATGAATATTTAGATAGCGCAAGTTATTGGAGTTTTTGAAAATAAAAATACATTCCAGTTAAGTGTATTAAATTTTAATAGATCTTTTAAAAATAGGTTTGTCAAAAACCCCCATAAAATAAAAATATTAACTTTTATAACTTTTAAAATATCTTCTTAAAACAGTTTTGAGCAAGGTAAAAGTTCACTAAGCAATAGTAGTTATTTCATTTGAATGAAATGTTTAGTAAAATAATGCTAATGTTTATTACCATAAAACCTGTCATTTCTATTCCACTTGTAAGGGAAATTCTTAGTTTTATTACATTCAAAACAATAGAGAAAATAGATTAATTTTAAATAGTTTTAGATTCTTAACTGACATAATTAAATCATACATCATAGATTGTGTGTAAATGTGTTTGACTTTGTGAATTATTTTTAAATTTGAAAAATTGTTTCTATTTTAACAATTTTCTAGAAATTTTAATATTCGCCCGCCGAATATTCGGCATTCGGCTTCGGCCTAGAAGAAATGGCTGAATATTCGGCTTCGGGCTGGAAGCCGTGGCCGAATATTCGGTATTCGGCTATGCGGCCAAATCACTATTCGTTACATCCCTAATTTGAACCTTCTGAAAAGAAAAATATGAAGCGAGTTTAACTCTCGAACAGTTGAATAACATTTCGGTTGCCGTATAGAATAGCAGGATGAATTCTAGCATTTATGCCTTTAGTAAAAATAAAGTGCGTCGTAGGTTCACAACGAATTGAAATGCTGAAAAGCAGGACAAAATGTTTAGCCCCTTAAATCAAGAGTTTTTTTTTCCGGAAAAACTGGTAAAAAGTGATAGTTTTTTTTTTGACAGTAGAATATATAGGTATAGTATAAATTGTTTTTGTCAATTTCTATTGTAGGCGTGAGAGCGGGGGTTGGGGTGAAAATTACATAAAAAAATATTTTAAAAACCAAGTGTAAACGGATCTCAAGGGGGCATTAGAAATAAAATAACGCGCGATACAAGATCGCCCGTGTGAGAGACGGGCATGCGCAAACTTGCTGGTAACTTTCCCCGTGTCAGACACGGGCAAATGCGTTAAGAGGGCAACACGTTAAGGGGGTAATTTTTAATGCGTTAAGGGGGTAATTTTTGTTCACTTGAATCCGCAATAAAATTTGTTACCTCAAAATGAGTTAGACTTCAGAAAAACCCATTATGAATAGAAAGAATGGTAATTCTCAAAAAAAAGTCTTTCAAGCAATGTCCATTTTAGTAAATTTTTTTGAAATAGTGTAAATAAAGGGGTAAATGGCAAAAGATAAGCCTCTCTAAACACATCAAAAATGGGACAGGAGTTATGATAGGATAGATATTTTCCTTAAAATACACAAATTTCTGAAAACAGGTACTTGAGAAAGTTAGGATAGAAGGCCTTGATAGGATACATATTTCCCATAAAAAACGTAACAATCTGAAAATAAGTATCTGAGAAAGTTGCGATAAAAGGCATGATGGCATACATACTTTTCTTAAAATACAAATTTTTCTGAAAACACATATCAGAGGAAGTTGGGATAAAGTCATGAGAGGTTAGATAGTTCCCTTTAAAAACATAACTTTCTAAAATAAGTATCTGAGAAAGTTGCCATAGAAGGCATGTTGTGATACATACTTTTCTTAAAATACATATTTTTCTGAAAACACGTATCAGAGAAAGTTGGGATGAAGTCATGAGAGGATAGATATTGTCCTTAAAATGCACAACTTTCTGAAAATAGGTACTTGAGAAAGTTAGGATAGAAGGCCATGATAGGATACTTAGTTCCCTTAAAAAACATAACTTTCTGAAAATAAGTATCTGAGAAAGTTGCCATAGAAGGCATGTTGTGATACATACTTTTCTTAAAATACATATTTTTCTGAAAACACGTATCAGAGAAAGTTGGGATGAAGTCATGAGAGGATAGATATTTTCCTTAAAATGCACAACTTTCTGAAAATAGGTACTTGAGAAAGTTAGGATAGAAGGCAATGATAGGATACATAGCTCCCTTAAAAAACATAACTTTCTGAAAATAAGTATCTGGGAAAGTTGCCATAGAAGGCATGTTGTGATACATACTTTTCTTAAAATACATATTTTTCTGAAAACACGTATCAGAGAAAGTTGGGATGAAGTCATGAGAAGATAATATTTTCCTTAAAATACATATTTTTTCTGAAAATACGTATCTGAGAATGTTTGGATAAAGCCCATGAAAGTATACATATTTTACTTAAAATACACAACATTCATAAAATACGTATCTGAGAAAGTGTCTAAGATCAGAGACTGAAGAAAAATTGTTCAGATATAAAACAAAATAAAACCATTGTGCTACAAAATAAAATTTAAAAAACAACGCAAAATCAAGCACAAAATTTGCGGACACGTGTTCTCGACACAAGTTTCGAGGGTATAATGAACCCCATCATCAATACAAAAGAGGGAGCTTCTAGACGAGAGGAAGTGTGCTTCTATTGGGTGTTTTTCATTTAGGAGTTCACTCTTTTGCATAGAAAAAGTAACTAAGAACACCGGTCATCATTGTTTGAAAATTGTTTCCTTATTTTTAAAATTTTATTCAGAAATAGCATAACATAATAACCTTGACTTACCCTTTCTTCCTGAATATTGCTAAATATCATAAAATAAAAGCATCAAATACTTCCCAGCTGGTCATTGTACGATGTTACGAATAGCTTTCCACTTCAGATTGAACGAAAACTCCTTTGGAATAGTCTACCTCCCAAAATATTATTCCAGCCCATAATCATAGAAATGGCAACCATTTTAAGAACCGTCCCGTTTTTGGGACGCTAAGCATAAATACGTTGAAAAACTAAGAACATCTGCTCTGTTTATGTTACAATCATATACAACTAATGTTTACTCGAGCTAAAACATGAATCTGGATTTTTTGCTTAAACTTATTTTGTAGACTTAAAAATCCTTAAAAAACGAACTTTCATTTTAAACAAAACATTTTTTGTTTCACTTTTGTTATTAATTATAAAACTTAATGGTCCTTCTTTGTTCGAGAAACTTTTTAAAGAATCTTTTTAATAATATGTGAAATCGTTACAATCAAGCCCGGTAACGAGAAAATTTTATCTGCGTGGAAAGAAAATGAGTTTTATGAACAAAAGTAATTAAGATTTTTTTTTTGTTCGCAAAATAATCCGACAAGTGGTTTATTAAAGATAAAATTTATGATGATCACTTTCCAACCGGGAATTTAATTACACAATTATTTTTGTGAGTAAAATGTAGAGAAAGAAAAATGTTTGACCGTTATTATTTAAAAAAATATTTATTGGAGGTCGTTATTTTTGTCTATTCACTGTTCACCACCTTTTTCTCTACTTACTGGTAAATTGCACTCTAAGGGTCATTCCACGTTGACTGACGTTACAATTTGATAAAGTCTTTTAACTTTTAAAATCCACACTGTCTTGAAATTTAATTTCATTCTTCTGAAATTGATCTAAAATACCATGCTAGAGTACAATAATGCTACCCATATCTGTTTATAGACAAAAAAAGCTTTTTTGTGTGGAATTAAGGTAAATCAAAAACTGTGACTGATGTTACACATAAGAAACATTAGGGAAATCAACTTATATATTAATTGAAATTCTCCTCAAACTATAAACATGAAGATTAAAATTATTTTTTTCCAGTCAAGTAGAGGTTTCAAACTTTATGAATATACTTTGTTTCATTTAAAAAACTTTAAAATTAACAGTGGAGCAAATTTTTAATTACCGTGACTGATGTTACAAACATTTTGTGACTGATGTTACACCAACATTAATTGGTTCAAATTATAATTTATTTCTCCTTAAAAGTCAAATTAGCATTTTTTTTTACAAAATTACACAAATCAACTTAAATGATAAAAAATAAACAATAGTAAATGAATATGTTACAAGTGATGTTTTTGGTGCAATTCAGGAAGCGAAAAGTGTCCTCGTGCATTTACTACATCTAGTGTACTATGTTTTCTTATTATTTATTTCTTTTGTGAATAATAAATTTCATCCACATTGTGACCATTTACAATTTTACAATGCTTCATTGTTGGAATCATAACACTGACCAATTATTCATAGTTTTCAATGGCTCTAACTTCACCTGGATAGAGCTGTCCATCGTATTCCACAAGAACCCACTCTCCAATTGTGGCCACCAATTCTGGAACATGTTCTCTTGGTTTTGAATAGGTATATGATGTTTTAGATAATTTGGAACTTTTGGTGATTTTGTCTACCACCTCCGAAGGTGGTAGTGTGTGTGCTGCTGCGTGATACAGATATAGCTTCTGAATCAGAAAATATATTTTTTTTAAATTTAACTCTTTATAACGCAACTTTAAATCGCATGATGAGATCTTAGAGATTCACTGCTTGAAGCTGCGGCATTTACAAAATCTTTTGCACTATATACGAAATGCTTTCTTTTTTTTTTTTACAGCTTCCCATACCTGCCTCTTTACAGAGCCGTCAATGCCGTCCCACTGGGCCTTTCCCATGTGAAGTAGTAAAATAATTCGATTTAATGAACAATTCTTATTTTTTTCTGTAACATGGGTATTGTGGCTGTAATAAACTTGTTTTTGCATTGGGCCATCTGAAATAATATGTAAGACTTCAATTTCTTGAGGAATCTTTCCCAGCATTCTTGTTATGAGATGAATCAGAATCTCTTTAGAGTGAGACAGATTATCTGAGGTTATCGCATACGAATGCATTCTACCTGAGTGGTACAGTGCTGCTGTAAAAATGCTTACTTGGACTTAATAGGAGCACCTGTTTCCCCAATTTCACTGTCAAACCGTTATTTTTTGACAGCCTTCTGCTTTCGTGGAGATAGATGTAGGCAGGGCGCGCTTTGCACGAGTTATAAATGTGCTGAATCAAAAAATTACCGTATGCTTAAAATCTCCTACTTGTGTTTTGAATTAAGTTTGCCTATTGTAAACTGAAGCTACTTTTTTTTTTAATTATCGTTGCGTTACCTTTATTTCTTTGCTAATAATTTATTTATATTAATCGTCTGCATTACTTTTATTTGTTTTTTTTTAAATGGCAATGTTAAGACAGAAATATATGTCATTCACATATGTTGCATCACATTTTCATTTATCCGTTAGAATTCTCTGGGAACTTAGATTAATAGTCCACCACAAGGCTCTTTTGCATAAATAAGAGAGTCCATAACGTTAAAATCATAAATACCACGCAGCGCAGTAATTTTCATTGTTTTATATTTGCAACTTCCTGGCTGACATTCTTGAAATCATTAGCTAATGCAAACTACAACTTTGGCTATGATATCATCAAAGGGCAACAAAGAGGAATTTTTCGTCACTTTGAGTGTATAAATGCTATACCTATTTTTAAAGTGGAATTACTTTTGATTAGTCAGTGGCATCATACGTGATTTAAATCAAGCATGTCATTGGTGTAATAGATTAAATGATCTATGCTGTATTTTGACATATTTCGAATTTAATGCACCATTTTCTTGTTTTTGCAGAAAAATATTGAATGAATGATTTTTTGCTGAAAAATGAACAACTTAGTATTAAGTGAATTATATTGTAGTATATTTTCAAATGTGAATTGGAATATATACTCATTACTGAATTGGCAGTTATTAAATCATACCTTCTTAAACAAAAGCATAAAAATTACACCAGAACATAATTTCAAAATTTTTAAATGCACTTAATGATAGGACGTGTAAACTTCAATTTTTAGTGAGATAATATATTATTTATTATTGTTTTTTATTTATTTTTTGTTCAAACTTTACAGAGAATAAATTTGATGAAGAATTACAGTTTGCAGAATAGTTTATTTGACTTCGGATGCTTGTGTGTGCAACAAGTTCCTATTTTTCAAATTTTATAGGACTTCAAAGCCAATCTTTAAAAGGTTGAATTTTAGGAAATGATATCATTTAAATACATTTAAGAAAAATTACATCATTGACTATTTTTATATATTACTTTTATCTCTTGAACATTGCCGATGATTTTTTTTTTTATTTACTTTTCTTTTGCATGATCTTATTGAATTTTGTAGAAACAGGCCTCTTTAATACATGTCTCGTCGTTCTTATTGTTTTGCGCCACATGAGCCATATTTCTTACAAATACCGCTATAAGTATCATTTGTTCTTATACGATCTTTCGCGATCTTCAAACAATATGTGGTGTAATCCAATCTTTTGGTTCTTTTGGGAGGTTCAATTGGAACCTACACCCCAATATATAACTTAGAATTTATGGAATTATGATGTTAGCTTTTTGCCTGTTGTTGACAGGAACATCAAGTTTTATAATGTGTACAATTCATTGTTTTGGGAAAGTAAATGTGTTTTTATATACAGTAACCCCTCGTTATATCGCTCATTCGGATATATCGCGCTTTTTCTATGTCTTCCAAAATTTTAAGTTTGAGCTCTGACGTCATCGGTTATATCGCGCATTCGGACGCGCTTTTTCTATGTCTCCCAAAATTTTAAGTTTCTGCTCTGACGGCATCTGGTTATATCGCGCATTCGGATATATCGCGCTTTTTTACTGTCACTCGACAAGCGCGATATAACGAGGGGCTACTGTATATTAATTTTTTTAATAATACATGTTGAAAAGTTATTTTCATTTCATTCACAAAGAAATCTTGAGATCTACAAAGAAATTAATATTTGGTAATAATCCAAAACAAGCTGCATAATAACTTCATAAACAGTTCAGGATCAAAAGCATATGTTATCGATAGTGTATAATATTCTAGAAAATAACTTTTCCAGGATATTTTTTTATTCTGTAGCTTTATACCAGTACGTGTCGGCATGGATGAAACTAATTATAAGGCTTGTCTAAACCTCTTCTAGCTTAACCAATGGAGAATTTATGAACACTATTATTTTTTAAATAATTTTCTTCTTTTTGTTCTGTCTACAATAGCCATTTTGAATTATGTATTTCAGGAAATCTCTACCATCAAATAAGCAGCTGACATAATTAAAATATTCATCTATATTTTAACAAAGTACATTATTTTTTAAGTTGCATAAAGCAATGTTAGCCTTTCTGGTTCAATTTCTCTAATGATATTTTAGATACGTGTGAAATAAAATAGCTAATTGCAATTTCAAAATAAAGTTGATACATTAATACATGAAGTTAAACTTAAAAGTATCATAATAGCTAAAAAGAAATGAATGTGTAGTGTAAAAATGACAAAATTAAAACAGAATCAACACTACCCTCTATAAAGTGACATCCTAAAAGTTGACCACTAAAGTGCTGCGCCGTAAGTGGTCAACTTGTACAGCTTTTACCGTAGCTGCATTGACTTGCAGATTTAACCCTCACTAATGGACATTTATTTAATTACATCTTCGAATAAAAAATGTTCCAAGTTTCCCCTCTCTGATGTATGGACAAAGAAAGTAATCAATAAACTGTTCATAAAAAAAAAAATTTCTTACGCAGCAATTGAGCAATTTTAACTCCTAAATTAATATTAAAAACACGTCAAAATCTAAATTCGTAGTCTTCAAAAATTTAGATTTGGGTTTAGAAGTTTATATTCTTGTTTCCACAAATATGAATTTATTTCGATAGTAAAAGTATTTTCAAAGATAGATTGTTAAAGATAAGAAAGTGGGGAAAAAAGCTTTTTTTTTTGTGCCTTTTTATCTTCACACTCAAACGTTGCACGTGATTGATCGGCTACAATCTCCACAAAAATGTCAGCTGCACTGGGCATCTCTTTACCCCGAACGGAAAGGTTGCACATACTAACATTCTTTTTTGGAGCATACAATTTTTCAGCCCTTTTTTCGTTACTTTAGAGCATATTTCAAAGCAATTTTATGCGTTATTTTTCGAGATTTAGATATTCAAAGGCCTTTGCTCACTTTAAAAATGCATGGATACGAAGAAAATGCGTTGCATTACTAACGTATGCGTTTGCATAGAAAGCTTTACTCGGAAGGATGTTCGATAGAAAATGTATTTTCCGTATAGAACAAATGGCAGGTGTGGAGTTTCTAATTTGCATAATACATTTGTTAATAGTATTTGAGATGATTTTTTTCATGGTAAGTATCTCATTAAACATTTAAAGTTTGCCCCGGTACTTGTTCGTCATAATGTCGGCCAAAAAAGCGCCAAAAAATATTTTGGTCAATTTGAGTGTACATTTAATTGAGTATGTTTTTATAATTTGGGGAATTTTCTTTTCTTGTCGTCTTTTGGTCGCCGTTAGAATAAACACGTAACTTTACCCCTAGTTTTGATCAAACAGGCGTTGTTGTTTTTTGATTGCGTGAAGTAAGATTGTATTTTGTTTTTATTACTTTCATACATGTTCGTTCAATGTGCTCTGTACTGCTGGTTTCTAACGTTCGTGTTCTCCACGCTCTTAATGAGGATGTATTAACACCAAGGGGGACGTCTACATTTGGCGTCTGTTGTAACAGACTGTTGCTATGGTTATCAAACTAACAGCGAGGATGTAGCTGTTTCATAGCGCAATCAACAACTCACGAAACATCATTTTCAATGACGTAATAAAAACATTCGAATGAGTGAAACACTAAGGCCGGCTATTAAATTACGTACGACATGCGCTAATGTATTGTGTTGCTGTCGCTCGTTGTCCTCACAGTAGGTAGATTGATACCTGCCGGACAGGAACGACCGATTCCAGCGCGCGGAATAGGCGCTAATTTAAAACAAATTTTAACAACTTTCCAAACCTTGTCAGGAACCCGTATTAGCAAAATGTTTTTCAATTTCATCAAGTGGTAATATGTTTTAACGCTGTGGTTTACAGATATTTGAATTATCATTTCCCTCGGCGATCTATCCTCTTTTCATGACGACCCCTAGGTTAACATGACTTAGATTAACGCGACTTAGGTTAAAGTTACAAGCAATTTAATAAACAACAGGTAAAAGGGAACCACTCCAGGGCCTATGGGGCTAAATTCTAACACATGAACATAATAATTAATGATATAGAGGAGTCAATAAAATGCAGCCTTTCGCCTTTTTTTTAATCCTCAATAAAAGTTTTTTCATCAAAATGAGTAGACTTTAGAAACACATTATGAATAGAAAGAATGGTAATTCTCAAACACCGCCTTTCAAACACTATTAAATTAGTACAGATATTTTTTAAAATAGTGTAAATGAAGGGGAAAATTACAAAAAATAAATAAACATCTCTAAACACATCATTTCTTTGTTCATTATTGAAACCAGCGACTGCCTAAAACCTATCCTCTCATCACTTCTATCCCATTTTTGATGTGTTTAAGAGATGTTTATTTATTTTTTGCCATTTTCCCCTTCATTTACACTATTTCAAAAATATCTGTACTAAAATGGATATTGTTTGAAAGGCCATTTTTGAGAATTACCATTCTTTCTATTCATAATGTGTTTCTAAAGTGCTCACTTTGATGAAAAAATTTTTCTTGCGGACTCAAGTGAACAAAAATTTATGCTTTAATGTGTTAACCCGTTAACGTAGCGAAAGTTGCCAGCAAGTTTGCGCATGCCCATCTCTCACACGGGCGATCTTGTTCCTAGCGTTATTTTAATTTTAATGCCCGTCTGAACTCCATTTGCACTTTTGTTTGTATCATATTTTTTATATAAATTTTACGCCCTACCCCCTGCTCTCTAGTCACCCCCTACAACTGAAATTGCCAAAAACAATTTATACAATACCTACATATTCATTTTTTGCCAAAAAGAAAAAAAAACCCTTGAACATTCTTTCCAGTTTTTCCAAAAAAAAAAAAAACCTCGTGCCTCAAGGGATTAAAAAGAACAAATGAATTTAAAATGATAGCCTAGTCTTCAGTGGAACTCACCATCGCAAAGCATTCGAAAGTTGTTTCTTGTAGAGTGCAAAAATTAAAGCGTTAAAAAGCCGAAAAGTAAAACAAATGAATCAAATTTAATTTAGAAAAAGCACTTGGAGAGTTCCCGACGACCCCCAAAAAAGAGATTAATAAAAAAGTAATAGATAAAGTATGAGATGCCTTGCTTAACTACCTTGAAAAAGTAACAAAGCCACGGGAAGAAAAAGCAACTTATTTTTTTTGTTTCATATGCATATTGTATATATGTTACGGTGAATGTCCGAGGTCGGGAAATGTCGACAAACACCAGTGAATGTCGACCATCACCGGTGAATGTCGACAATTACCATCCATCAGACCGGTGATTGTCGACATTTTCCGATTTTGAACATTCACCGTAACATATATATGCATATATATACAGTAAAACCTGTAAAGTTGACCACCTTTGTAAGCTGAACACCTGCTTACGTTGACCACTTTTGTCAGGAACGGAATGAGCCCTATATTATATAATGCAGGGAAAACTTTGTAACTTGACCACCTAAGTTGACCACCTGTCTATATTGACCAGTTATTTCCGCCACATTTGGGTGGGAGTATTATAAAATACCCTTTGTAAGTTGGACGCCAAATTATTGCAATATTTATTTGTTTATCTATTTTTGCAAAAAAAACAAAACAAACTAAAATAACTTCTCCAGGATATTTTTCATGCTGTAATGTTAGACCAGTATTTGTCTGGATGGATGAAACATCAATAGGAGGAAACACAACTTACAAAGAAGTTTGCCTAAACTTCTTTGTAAGTTAAGCATATGTTAAAACTACCTGCGAGCACTCTTTTATTCTTAAATAAGTTTCTTCTTTTTTCCTCTATCTCATGTAGCCACTTTGAAGAATTATGTATTTTTAGGAAATCTTTACTATCATATAATTAACTTACATAATTATTAAGAGAATTATCTTTATTTTAACTAAGTACTTTACTTTTAAAGTTTTATAGGATACATTGTAAGTGAATCAGGTTAAACTTCTCTAATGATATTTTAAATAATTGAAAAAAAAAAAAAAACCCCTAATTAATATTTTAAAGTAACGATGGTACATGGAGCTATATTTTGAATAGTTACAAATGAATAAATGTCAGTGTAAGATATGATAAAGAAATCAAAATCTCCACCCTCTCTAAGTTGACCACCTGTCTAAGTTGACCACTAAAGTGCTGCACCGCAAGTGGTCAACTCACATACGTTTCCCTGTATAGATATATATTCGTTCTAATGGCGCTGCGTATGGTCATTAACCTTTGCGTAAATACAAATTACTAAGATGACACTTTTACTCAGGGAACTCACGAAGTCGCTATTCAGAGTAAGGAAATCAGAAATTGCAAAGAAGAAAGATGGGAAGAACTTCAGCAAATTTCACGGGTGCAAAATCTGTCAACGAGAGCAGTTCAGTTACAATGAACTGCTCTCGTTGAGCGATTTTGCACCCGTGAAATTTGCTGAAGTTCTTCCCATCTTTCTTCTTTGCAATTTTTGATTTCTTCACTCTGAATATCGACTTCGTTTCGTCACAAAGAATTTTCGAGCATTTCATATATAGATAATTATTTATTTTTTTTTTCAATCAATGTTATGCAAATCAATCCAGCGCATTCCTTTGAAGTAGGGCAATATGAAAGATCTTTCTAAGCAATTTCCGAAAGCTCAGTGAAAAAAAAAAAAAAAATAATACATATTCCTTTTCGTGAATGTCAAATGGGGCTGTCGCAATCTCAGAGAATATTTTGCTGAATGCAAAATCCTGTCACGAGGTCCTTTGTGAATTTTATAGTACCAGTAAGGGGCAAACACACCGAAGATTGAAGTCGTTTGAAATACTGGATTTTTCCCGTCAGAGTTGCAATCGCATTGCAATGGATGGAAGGGAACTGCGCAAGAAAATGGAGAAAGCTGTTGCTTCTTTTTTCTACAAAATTATGAAGCTCTCGGATGCTTTTTTTTTTTTTAGTACTGACAGTTATTTTTTTGAAACTTTAGTGCTTAAAGTGTCAAAAGATGATCTTTTTTCTAGTTCTCGGTCTTTGTTTATAACTTTGGTACTTAAAGTGTCAAAAGATGATTTTATTTAGTGTTCAGTCTTTGTTTATAACAGCGGCTTCCAATCTTTTTTTTCCGCGTACCACCATTTTTTTACAAACCATTTGCGTACCACTGATAATATAACTTTATTATGTAGAATAGAACACTAATAGATTTTAGAAAAATACTAGGATGACTAGAGAATATAAATCACATAATTTTTATAGGTAATGCAGAGTACATATTTTATGCTTAAATCGGTTTATTTAGTCTAAAGTTATGGATGAAAAACCATAAACATTACTGTATTTCCCCCCCCCCCCCCCCAAATTTTTTCTAATTATCGAAAGGGTGAAACCAAAGTACAGAACCTATGAAAGACTACACTTTAATCAATCAAAAATAAAATCAAAAAGAAAAATCAAAATCTGTTTTTTACCGATGGAAAATTAAAAGAAAAAGGCACACATATGGTTTGAATCGAGTACCTCGTGCTATGGGAAAGAGGTTAAAAATAAAGTACACCCAAGTTAATGAATGAGGGGAGGGGCACAGGGGGGGGGGGATTGAGGACCACCTTTTTAAAATATTTCTATTTAAGTAACTGATACACATTGTTCAAACTGAAAAATAAAGTTTTATAGTAGAAGAACATAAAGCTCAAATACACTTTTATTAAATCCCATGTTTTACACTGAATCACACGTTTAGTAATATTCATGTAAATTTGATGCATTGAACAAATATTATTCGCTTAGTAGTACTTCAAATGAAAAAAAATTGAAAGCCCCAGCAGAATTTAGGATTGGAAATAAAAATATTTATTTACAATAACAGACACGAATAAACATCTAATGAATTCAATATCCTTCAAAATATAATTATTTAGATAATAGAATGTGACAAATCTCGCAAAATATCCTTATGTTTTATCATAAAAAATCAGTTTATTAGCGGAACATTATTGTTTTCCCCCTTTTTTAAAAAAATTAAACTTAGAAGGTTCATATCACAAAAGATTTTTTCAATGTATTTTTTTTTCCTTTTTAGCCTACTTTCCCGTAAAAGGTTTTTTAAAAAATTAATAATAATAAAGCATGTAAGAGGTCTTAATGTATCGTAAAAATATCTTTAACAAGAAAGAAAAGAAAGAAAAAGGGAAGTAATTAAATAAAGATTGAAAAATAAAAAATTTGAAAGTAAGGCGTTGAGATGGGGAAAATGTGTGTCTGTGGGTCTGTCTGTCCCCCCTAATAACTTTTGAACAAATTGTCCGATTCGAAAGATTTTTTTTTTTTTTGCATTCGAAAGATCTCGGCGAGGACATCTCACTTACATGCTTTACTTTTCGATTTGAACAATATTTTGTTCAATTTTGAACAGTTCAAAAAATCTTTACATAATTTACCCATAGGCGCTAATGTTAACTCTAGGGTTAAGATACAAGTTCCCATGGACAAGCTTATTGGAAGAAGCTCTCGGAGTGAAATATTTTTTGATTTAAACGATTTTTGTTCTTTTTTGAACAGTTCAAAATAAAAAATTAACATAGCTCCTTGAAACAGGGATTCCAAGCAATCCCGAAACATATGCCTGCGTTTTAATGCTCATTTGTGCTTTAAATTAACGTGAAATCTTATTTCTATTACAGTTTACTTGCACAAAGTTAAACTATTATTATCTGATTAATAGGGTGGTTCGAAAAAAAAACTTTTTTTTTTTAAATTTCAGATTGCTATAGTGCGCAAAAGTTACCATTGGTATAGACATGAAAAAAACACTAATTATTATTTTTTATTAATTTATCTTCCGGTCGCGCAATGCCATCGAAATTAGCAAAAATTTGAAAAACCTTAATTTTTCATATTTTTTTAAACCACGCCAGATGGTCTTAATTGCGTTCCTGTACCATGAATTAACTACTAAAAGGATGTAAAATCAATATATATGCACTTATTATACATTTGCTTCTTATATTTTGGTCGCGCAACATAGTACAAAATGAGTAAAATTAGTAGTTTTTTTCAAAATTTCAAAGTTTGACCGTTTATTACATTTTAATCAGACGACTTTTAGAGATGCTATAGTTTAATCCTGTTAGAATAATATATTAAAAATCCAAGCATATAGGATAAACTTTGATATTCAAGTGAAATTCTGACACGCAGCTTCGTCAAAAACAGCAGAGTAGCCTACCTGAACCGAGAGGCGAGGCTACGCAGCCGGTAGCGGCCATTATCGTTGTCTGACAATTTTGTTGTTTGACAATGTTTCCTTTTAGATAATTTATAAATTTTCTAATAATAAATATTTGGTAACTTTTGTTTTTCAATATTCATTTGTTGGTGCAGCTCTTCGCTCATTTTGTTTACAAAAAGACCCAGAACTCACCATGGGGAGGTGGCTGCACTTCGAGTTCCACCCACACTTTATCCAACCAACCATCCCATGTAGGATGAGTTATTTACAGTATGTACAAATTTATTTCGCTTTCTCTCTCTTTATGTTTCCTTTATCTTTCGATATACATCGAAATTCGGATTTGTGCGAAAAAGTTGGCATTGCTGAGAGTGACAGTAAAGTGGTTCTAATACAGCTGACTCTGGAACTGTGCCCACACACTTAACTTGAAGCTTCTATCACTAGCTTAGTGCATCTTTGAACTGCCTGTGTATGGCATGGGAAAGCATCTGCACTCATATAAAACTTAAAGCCTGTTATGAGTAAGCATCTTATCTCTATGAGTAAGCGTCTACATTGAGTAAAGCGTCTACATTATGAGTAAAACATCTATACTCATAACAGGCTTCATCAAGCATCTTATTTCTATGAGTAAGCATCTTATCTCCATGAGTAAGTATCTTGTCTCTATGAGTAAGTATCTTATTTCTATGAGTAAGTATCTTATCTCTACGAGTAAACATCTATGAGTAAGCATCTACATTATGAGTATAGATGCTCTAACGTGCCATTCACAGGCAGTTGAAAGATGCGTTAACCCTTACTGCATTATGATCTGCAGTAATTTTTTTTTTCCAGAAATAGTTTGTCTATTTGCACTGAAAATTAAGGGATTTCCTTAAATAAAATGCTCGATCTATAATTATTTATTTCTTTACAGCTAATAAGAGTCACAGAGTATTTACCCTGTGAAATTAATTATATACACTTTTTAATCAAAATATTTAGTCAAATAGTTTTCTAAGTTCTTAACTAACACCTTAAAGAAATCCGTGACTTGATTTTTGAATTTTCCTGATTTTCTGGAGCGAAACTCTAAAGGAGCAGTCTGAACAAAATGGAAGTTCAAAACACAGCATCGGTTTCAAGACTATCTATTCTTTTTCTCGCTAAAATACTCTTTATAGAACCCTTGCTGATATGCATCCTCAAAAAGGTTAATTTAAAGACTGTCCCGGCAAAGTACCATCAGAGTATTGGTAAAAATGGTTGCTGGGATGAAATTAATAGAGAATGGTACTTAAAAGTACCGTCGGTAGATAAAGGGTTAAGCTAGTGACCGAAGCATTAAATAAAGTGTGTGGACACAGTTCCAGAGACGGCTATATTAGAACCACATTATTGTCACGCTCAGCGATGCCAACTTTTTCGCTCAAATCCGAATTTTGAGGTATATCGATAGATAAAGGAAACATAAAGAAAAAAAGCGAAATAAATTTGTACATATTGTAAATAACACACAATACATTGGATGGTTGGGTAGGGTGTGGGTGGAACTCGAAGGGCAGCTACCTCCCCGTGGTGAATTCTGGGTCTTTTTGTAAACAAAATAAGAGAAGAGCTGCACCAGCAAATGAATACTTCAAACACAAAAGTTACCAAATATTTATTATTAGCAAATTTCTAAATTATCTGAAAGGAAACATTGTCAAACAACAAAATTGTTAGACAACAATAATAGCTGCTGTCGGCTGCGAGCGCATCGCTGGCATTCGTCACATACGCCTCGCCTCTCTGTTTAAGTAGGCTACTCTGCTGTTTTTGACGAAACTGCGCGACCGGATTCTACTTGAATATCAAAGTTTATCTTATATGCATGGATTTTTAATATATTATTCTAACAGGATTAAACTATAGCATCTCTAAAAATCGCCTGATCAAAATGTACTGAACGGTCAAACTTTGAAATTTTGAAAAAACTACTAATTTTACTCATTTTGTACTACGTTGCGCAACCAAAAGATAAGAAACAAATGTATAATAAGTGCATATATATTGATTTTACATCCTTTTAGTAGTTAATTCATGGTATAAGAACGCAATTAAAACCATCTGGCGTAGTTAAAAAAAGTATGAAAAATTAAGGTTTTTCACAAATTTTTGCTAACTTCGATGGCATTGCGCGACCGGAAGATAAATTAATAAAAAAAAAAATTAGTGTTTTTTTTCACGTCTATACCAATGGCAACTTTTGCGCACTATAGCGATCTGAAATAAAAAAAAAAGTTTTTTCGAACCACCCAAATGTTTAAATGAATGAGTGAAGGAATGAATGATTAAGTGAATGAATAAATAATAAAATATATAAATGAGTTAATAAATGATAAAATAAATGAGTGAATAAATAAAATAAATAAATAAATAAATGAGTGAATAAGTACATGAATGAATAAATGAAAGGGTGAATAAAAGAAAGAATGAATGAGTGAGTGAATGAATGTGTATTAACCGTTGAAAAAGGTACACTTGAAGTAATCAAGAACTAAAGCTAAATGAGGAGAGAGAGATATATAGCTAGGGGAGATTATAAATTTAAAACTGGGGGTTGTATACGGGAAAGTAGGCTCGTATTTCTGGACGAAACTTCTTGTTTAGAAATTTAAAAACAGTAAGAAGTTAAAGAAGGAAGCAAAAAGGCAAACAAATCGGGCCGCTGTAAAAAAAAGAACTAGCTGAAAACATACATTAAAAACTCAACAATATTAAGTTTATAGGAAAAAAATACTATTCGAACGAAATCGAATTTGACTGCTTTAAAAGAAAAGAATTTAATAAATTAGGCTGAAAATTATTTTTGCTTTCAAAAAAGATGTCACTATGAAAAGCTTTGACACTGAACTTTCTCTGAAAGTTAACAGGAGAAATACTAATTAGCTCTAATTATGAAGCTTTAGAAAAATGCTAACGAGATTTTTTCAAACTATAATGAGCCAAATAGAAAAAAAATGTTGCAAGAAATTTAATTAGTGAAGTTCTTTGTTAAAACTAGATAGTTGTTTAAATTCATTCCACTGATGAAATCTAAGAATCCAAAGACGACCGATACAGAATTTCGAACTAGATTGCTGTCATTCTCTAGCCAAATCAAAGCAACCTTTTCAATCAAGCTAAGTATATTCTAGATAGCTTAAAGTTTGAGCTTTTAAATTGCTTGAGAAGTAAGTGAAAAGGAAGAATTGATCAGATTTTAACTCTCGCAAACCATTACGATAAATTAAAATGGTATTAGATGTACTGGCATTCGGTGGATTATTTGAATTTATTGATTCATCCGATGTTTCAAATTGAGTCTCTTTTTCTAAGAGAAGCTGTAGACACATAAAGAGTAAGATAGTTTCTTGTTCACAACCTTAAATTTAGCCCTTTACTCTCTGACTGCTCATTTTTTTAGCGAATTCGATTCGCTAAAAATTGGTCTATTTTATGCAACTAGGGCCATCTCTAGAATAAAACCTTATGTCCAAATACTGGAGAAATTTCATTACTGACGTTTGAACGATGAAACAGCGGGATAATGTTTTAAATTAACTTAAAACGCTTATGCCCGTGAAAATCGCGGTATGAGCAATTTTCGCTACATTTTTACGTTGCACGTGAAAATCGCAGCATAACCGGTCAGAGGGTTAAATGCCTGATTTTTAAACTAATATTTCATGTTTTAAAATTTGTAGAAATGCTTAAAATGTCCTGTTTTAATTTAAGTTTGGTTTATGGTTAAAGATTCTTTGGAAGCATTGGGCTTTAACTGATAAAATAAGACTCTTTACATGAAATGCGTTGCGGATTTTTGTGCTACAAACCAAAAAGTAAAGTGCAGCGTATAGTAAGCACACATTTTTTAAAAGATTACATACACGTGTTTCGCGGCAACAAGGAACCTTTAGTTGCTCCACGCTTTTTCGCACATCCTTGCTCCAGTTTCACCCAGTGCTCCGAATAATTTTAATATATTACATTATTTATCTCTTGTTTTAAGTTAATTTACTTTTTTATATGATGCACAAATATTGTAAAAGATTGCACAACGCACACGTGTTTCGCGGCAACGAGGAACCTCTAGTTGCTCCACGCTTTTTCGCACATCCTTGCTCCAGCTTCACCCAGTGCTCTGAATAATTTTAATACATAAAATTGTCTCTTGTTTTTAGTTAATTTACCTTTCAAGGGATAAATAAAAAAACTCAAAGTTGTGGAGCACCCCTAATTTGTTCCGCTAAAGTTTGGAGCAAAATCTCGTTTCTCCACTGCTCCAGGTTTAAGATACAGTTGAACTTTCTTAATACAAACACGGTTAAAACGAAATCACGGCTAAAACGAACATTTTGTTCATCAAGTTTGTTTGCTATTATAGTCTGTGTAATTAGAATCGGCGTGTCAAGGTCACACAACTCAACCTTTTCCCCTTCTGGTCGCCATGGTTTCCGTGCTAGAAACGTTTTCCCCAATTGGTTTGGGGAACATAAGTCAGTTTGTTGTTTTAGTTATAATAATAATAATAGACGGATTAAAATCGGATTTATTTCTCAGTCGCAAAAATAGATTGCGTACGATAAAGTATTCTAATATTTTGATGTGTTTCAGAAAGCTATTGTATAGCTAATTTATTGTATTTTATATTTTGTAAATGTTAAAATCTTATCTAAACATTCTAGATTCAGATAATAATAATTTAACTTTGTGCAAGTAAACAGTAATAGAAATAAAATTTCACGTTGATTTAAAGCACAAATGAGCATTAAAACGCAGACATATGTTTCGGGATTGCTTGGAATCATTTCATTTGGATGTTTTGCATCTAGAAGCTCCCTGTCGCATTGAAAAAGGGATTCCAAGCAATCCCGAAACATATGTCTGCGTTTTAACGCTCATGTGTGCTTTAAATCAACGTGAAATTTCAATTCTATTACTATTCTAGATTCAATTTATGAGAAACTTAATTGCATTTACTTAATATCAACAATAAATAAATGCAAAATAAATTATTTCTTTTTACTTTTCTCAATTATTCCTAATATTTTGAACCGGAGGTGTAGTAATGTAATTGCCTTAACTGCAGTGCAAAAAAAAAAGTCTGGCGCTGTTATTTTTCTCGCAGTTGCCATGGAGACAAAGCAGAAAACGCGACCTTGATACGCCTATTCTAATTACACAAACTATAAATTACACTAAATATCTCACGCATATTACGAAGGCTAAAATAAATTTTTCGGCTAAGACGAACAACATTTCTGACCTATTCATGAAAATTTTTCTCGATTACATATAATTAATTTTTTCTAAAAGAAATTGTTGGTCATTTTGAGTCATTGAAAACCACCAATTACGTATTTCGAATCATGTATTTTGATTCTTTCTTCTGGGTAGAGAATAAAGCTTCTGCACGTGTTGGGTTTCGGACAGGTCAGTCTGCTCAGGGATCAAACCCTTCGAATCATTCTTCTTCGTGTAAACCCTTTTTATATAGTTACAAATAATTAAAAGTAGATACAAAAGTTAGCCCGGGCAACGCGGTGCGGGTACCGCTAGTGATCCGAAAATGTAAATCACGTATTGAAGATGATTAGCGCTGTTTGGAAAAGTAACGACGCGCAATATGGATTGTGATGAAAATATTTAAAATTTACAGATACTGAAATTCGTTACCATAAATATTTGTTTACCGTAAAAGAAAAACAACTTATCTAAGTTTCAAACTTAAAATAACTATTCTATAAAGAAAACACGAAATAAATTCTATAAATGGACTCTTTTAAAAAAAATAAAAAAATAAAAATAAAAGTAGAAAGATAGAGGGGAATAGGGTATTTCAGCAGGTGTCATAGAAACAAGGTTCGCACGATGAAAATGACCCCCCGTCTCCCTATTTTAGGCACCTTTTCTAGATCATCGATAAGGCACGTAATCAGTTTGCTCAGGGAGGTTCATGCAAGAAAAAAACTCGCTATTATTTTTGGTGGTAATCATACGTTCCTTACAAGTCCAATGTAATTTGTTTCCACTATTTATTTTACTTTTTATTATAATTAGAAGTAATTACTTTTAAAATATAAACATTAATTATTTTTTAACACAATTTTTCTTATTCACGGTTGTTATGAACATATTCGCGAATTTTTTGGCATTTCGTATTAACCGAGTTCAACTGAACTTATAATAGTTATTATTCCTTTATTCAGTTTCGCTATACTTCTCCTCAGAAATATTCTTTCAAAGTTCTTTTAAGGAGAGTGTCTTTTATTTTATTCTTCGGTTTGTGGACCGGATGAGAAGACAAACGCGAAGAATGTCGTTGAGTGATAAATGGAAGTCGCGTGACAAGTAGCTGTTGAGTTTCCACGACAGTTAACAAATGAACGAAACGCGAACTCAACAATTTCCAGAAAGAGAAACAAACTCGCAGAGCGGATTCTCCCTGTTGCGTGCCCGGCACAGATTGCATTAACTTCATTAAAAGTAAACGGTACTTGGAGAGGGAGGCCATTTTTCAAAGAATATTATTTTGTATCGCAAAACTAGTGTGGTTCCCATTCCATTTTTAAATTTGCAACTTCGGCTGCGATTCTGTAAAAGAGAACAGCGTTTGTAATTGTTACGTACATATATAATTGCTTAGGCAATGGATGCAATTCACCGCTAGAGGGACTCATGAACGATCACCGTTGTCACGTGATATCCGCTCTTTGTTTTCTAAGATTTTCAGTTGAGTTCTACGCATAGTTAGCAAGGCAAAATGAGTTATTTTAAAATTAATTAGACTATTTTCACAGCTTTTTCTGATTATAACCCAGTGTTTACATTTAATTTAATCATTACTCAAGAAATTTTTTAACTATTAGAAGAGTTATAGTGTTTTATTTAGTGTTAATTTTATGTAATGTAGAAGAACTTTATTTAGGTTTTTAGTTAGATTTGTCGAACTCGAAGTAAAGCGATGCTGCGGCTTCCTTTGTTTACATTGCTTTCATCTCTACCACGTGACCAATGACGTTGCTTGAATTGCCTCCATTACTTGTAATTAAAACTCAATTTTTATATAAAAGGAAAATACGGTGCTTGCTTATGCGTAAGCGCTAGGCACCGACCAAAAAGAGATACTGCGATACAGTTCCTACTGCCAAAAAAAAAAAAAAAAAACCTACTGGCTCTAGTACCAAGTAGATTCCATTCATATTCAAGGCGTAAGGAATGGGCCGTGTTCAGTTCTCGCTTTATTTCGTTTAGCACACCTTTATGTCTTCCGAATGTATGCTTTCTGCCAGTTTAAAAACTTGGTTTCTTTCAACAAACAGAGAAGCCGACATTCAGATTCGCGTGGCAATAAACTCGCGTAGGGAAAAAGAACTTCCCTAAAACTCGAATGGATTCGTCCTTTTCTGCCATGCGCAGAAGCGTCCAAGGGCCCGAACTTCGGGGTCGAACTGAAGAAGTACGTATTTTAGATAAAATAAGTATAAGGGACACGGATTTTGTAAATATCGAATGGAGGCAATTCAAGCAACGTCATTGGTCACGTGGCACCGACGAAAGCAATGTAAACAAAGGAAGCCGTAGCATTGCTTTACATCGAGTTCTACAAATCTAATTAAAAACTAGGATTAAATAAAGCTCTTCTACGTTACATAAAATTAACACTAAATACAACACTATAACTATTGTAATAATTAATAAATTTCTTTTATAATGATTCAATTAAATGTAAATACTTGGTTTTAATCAAGAAAACCTGTGAAAACAGTCTAATTAATTTTAAGATAATTAATTTTGCCTAGTGAACTCCACGAAGAACTCAATTGAAAATCTTAATAAACAAAGAGCGCATATCACGTGACAACGATGATCGCTCATGAGTCCCTCTAGTGGTGAATTGCCTCCATTAAAGACTCCTTGTCCTCTTTGCCGTATATCTTTGAATACTAGAATTTACCTATCCAAGAAATATAACTAATTATCCAAATTGCACTTTTTAAAACACTATTTTTTTTTAAACTCAAAACCATAAAGCAATGCACACAACATGCATGGCACTTTAGTAGACTTTTAAATTGGCATAGGTTATTTTTTTTTTTTTATTACCTCCCCTTTTGGTTTATAGGGGTCCCAAAATTTCATTTTTGCTTTTTTTCGACTTTTCGAGTGCAACTTTACACAGTAAAAGGTTACAAACCACACAATTACACTGAATGTTTCTCATTTTTATGATTCCTGTGATTATTTTTTGTGGTATTCTATTTTGGGGTTTTTTTTTTCTCCCCTAGGGCAGCCCTTGAAATTGAAAAAAAAATGACATTTGAGCTTGAACTTTTGACCTTTTGTCATTAATTAATTTCATTATTAACTGACAGCAGTCTAACTTAATACGTGACACTATTACATAATGTACTTTACTACCAATATGTAAAATTATCAGCCATAGATTTAATTCACACAGATTTGGGTCAAAATATAAAGGTCTAATAATCCCATTTTTAACCATGAGAAAAAATTTTTGATGACCTCTATAAAACCCAAAGGGTTTTTCCCATTAGTGGAGAAAAAAAATATATTTTGTAACATCTTTCGTATGTCCATGGGGGAAGCGAGCAGGCTCATCATTTGGGCGATCAAGGGGGTTTAGTTGACACCCCCCCCCCCCCCGAGTTTCAGAAATACATTGACTTTATTTTTATGTATATTGTTGTTTTTTTACCTATAATATGCACTGAAAACAGACCCTTTGCCCCGCCCGCGGGAAAATTGTGAAATGACAAGCCTAGTGACAAGGATCAATAAATAGGAGCAAATATAGTCGAGCAGCACATTTCTTAGAAATAAAAATTGCCCGAAATTATATGTACTGACACAATTATCATTATTTATTCGCAAAAGAAATGTAATCTGTATTGATCATTTTTCAAGAGATATGTGGTCGATAACAAGAAATTTTTGGTTTAAAAAAAAAAATGTCCATTTTGCCTTTTTTTCTTGAAAAAAGGTAAAAAGAACCGTTTACAAAAGCAAAGGAAAATAACGATAAGGAAAGAAACTTTACAACGTAATAACTGCCTTTTTGCATTTGTTCAATATTTTCTCCTTGGCTCCCAAGCCGAACTTTTATTTGCATTCAAAAATGAACGAATTTTAATATTTCTCTTTTCGACTTTTGCAATTTAACGTACCCAAAAAAGGCCTTTCAAAGCAATTTTAAATTTTTTGGCGCCATCTTCTGTAGATAATATAAAACGTTTCTCATGTACAAAGAGGTTTAAAATATTTTTTAAAAATCAACTGAAACTGTTTTAATTGCTTGTAATTCTGCTTTGTTGTAGGAGAAAAAAATTTATAGATTATAAAATGTGTTATACAGATTAGGTATTTTCTTATTATATATGATTGGAAATAATGACAAACAATTAATAAATACTCCTCTGCAGCACTTAATTTTGCTAATCTTCAACGATTGGTTTTCTCATAGCATCGTGAAGTGCAATTAAACTTTTTATATCATTCTGACGTCAAAAAATATTAATCTTTCAAGCACTAAATGTTTCTCTTTTTCTTATTATAAAGTCATACAAAACATTTGCATTAATTTTTCAAAACAATCCAAAAAATATTACAAATCTATTTCGCATGATACTGTCAACACTAGTTTTTTTAAGTTTTTTTTTTCCCTTTATATATTTCAAAGCAACTTCCTGAAATATGTTGAAAATTTTTAAAAGGTGTGTGGAATGAAATAATAAGAGTAAAAACAAAACGTCTATATTAAGTGTAGAAACACAATATCCAAATAGATGGCAGCACGTGACGTTATTGCAAAGTGCAGAAAATCGTTGTTCTTCTTTAGCACAAGGCCTTAAAGTACTATACTAGGAAGGAAAAAAAACACCATTTTTCATCGAAGAAGGGCCCGATTAAGACAGTCAGGGGCCCGAGGCACAACATTGTTTTGTGGCCCCTTATCGTACGAAAAATAAAAATACTGGGTGTGATATATTAAGTTAAATTAGCTTGGAGACTATTCTATTAATATAAGTCATTTAAATGAGTTAAAATCTTTCTATTTTGTAAAAAATTATCTTAAGATACATTTTCAGATATCCTTCTAACAGTTTGAGGGCCCAAGGCCATGGCCTAGTTGGCCTTTGCGGCACTGCACAGAAGTAAGGCTGGAAAAGCTCGTTCCACTGCCTTTATAAGAAAATAGGTAGACAACTAAATATACATTCAAAATGTATGGATATTAAAAGTTCCAATTTGGCAAGATCACATATTTTGTAGGCAAATAATTCATCAGTTCTTCATTCATACCATAAGTCTATTCATTTAATCAGAAAATCAGATGCCTTTTTTTTCATCTTTGCTTATTTCAGAAGACAGAAAAATTGCTTTCACAAACTGAAACAAAAACTAGCAGTTTTTGTTTCAGTTAGGGATCATTTATAAATGATGTCACGCTTCGAGGGGGGGGGGATGTTCGGGAAATTGTGACAAAATGTGATAAGGGGAGTGGAGGGGGTAACAAGAAGTGTGACATCACGCATTATGCAACATAGCGAGACGCGTGACAAAGGGGAGGGGGAGGGGTGTCCGCTGAAGCGTGACATATTGTGACAAAGGGGGAGGGGGTGAAATATATGGGAAAAAAGCGTGACGTCATTTATGAACGGCCCCTTACAAGGACTTAATTGTCCTTTAAGCGGTGGTACCCACCGGGAGGGGGGGGGGGAGCTCAAGGCACAGATTGCGCCTATGAAGCTTTAGAGGGGGTTGCTTTCAATGGATTTATAAGTGGCTGCTCAACTGTTTGGCCGTTTTGGGGATGCGATCACCCTTTTTGGGGGTTAAGAACTTTTTAGGGGGGTGCCGATATCGCTCTGAGCGGGGGGTAGGCAACCTTGAAGATAACTCTAACTTTTCAAGCACTCGGCGTATATATAGTCTAAATGATCAGATATTACTTCTAAAGCGAGTCAATAATGACATTTTTTAAAATATGGATATTACTTCATACAACGTACATATTAGCATGAATGTTTTGGTGGGTGAGTACATAATAGTGAGAACATGAGTGGTGTGGTTGTAGCACATAAATAACAGTTTTTACGTACTTTAAAATAATTAATAAATGATTATAATCAATTATATAAATAATAATAGCTAATTATAAATATAAGCTGCAGAATAATAATGGCGAACGAGCTGAGCTCGTCAGCGCGCATGGGGAAAAATTTCCCTCCGCGAGTAGTGCTCGTTTCTAGCCATTTTGGTCGAAATCTTGCTCCCGAGCGGAACTCGTTTGCGCGCATTATGAAGCACAATTCGATTGCGAGCTGAACTCGTTCAAAACCATCAAAGGGTTAATTGCCTTTTTTACTTTGTCAAAGACCGCATACGAAAGTAACGGTTTTGTATCTTGGAAAACGTTTTTTTTTTTAAATTTAGATATAGTTGGGGCAAATTTAGAATTAATAGTATCACTCACGGATCCATGTTCTTCAAACTCACACCACTGTATCTTCTCCAGTTATATCACCAGCAACTTCTTTGAACGTCAAAAATGTTTTGTTTTTTTCAATTTGTCTTCATTTAGTTTTGTCAAATCAAAACTATTTACAGTTCTACACTCGTCCAACCCGTTTAGTGTTTCGCAAAATTAAACGAATAAATGAAACTGTTTGTCAGAAAATTAAAACGAAAAAAGCTGATGTAAATAATAAAGTGATTACTTAAAAATATAAAATGCTGCAAAAGTATTTTTAAAAATGCACAAAAACATGAAAACCTCGATGAAGGAAAAAATGCATGAACTTCCGGTACCTGGTTACTAATATCGTCACAAAAGCTTTAATTTTGATTCATATTTTATGTCAACACGAGCTAACAAGTAAAAGAACTTACCCAAAAATAAGTTGAGCCTAATCTTGGCATTTATCATTTTGCTGTAAAGTACGACGGCAATTTGAGGACAAAGGTTAAACATAAAAGCATGAAATGAGCTACAAATTTATCGGTAATGCCCCGTACATCTGATATGTTGTTATTTTTTAATTAGTTAATTTATTTTCGAAAAATATTTCCTTCATATTGTTTTTAATGAGGAGCATGGCGCGGGTGCTTCTAATTTCCAGGACATTCTCAGAATCAGTCACGGTCATTTGCAAAAATACTTGAAATAATGGCTGCGGAGTTGGTTGGGAAAATTACCGACTCCGACTCCTAGAATTTTAAAACTATGACCTCCTGACTTCGACTCCATTTGAAAGATACATATATTAGAGATGTAATGAATTTTCGGTCATTATGCGATGTTCGGTAGTCGACAAATTTTTAAGCAAATTCGACTCCGTTTACCCCAACAGCCCAACTCCCCCCCCCCCCCCGTCCTGTTTGGAATGCCATGATTTTGCTGGGAAATCGTGCTTTTACTTAATAGAAATATTTTTAAACGTTCCTTTAAAGATATATAATTTGTCAGCAGTCTAAAATAAAAGAAAGAAAAAGCAGGAAAAAAGCTTAAAAAGAAAAAAAAAAAAACTTTTGCAAATATTTATGTTGCGGTAAATGCTAAAAAAAATGTATATATGATGCAATATGCCATTATTTCCGTTTAAATCAGTTACTTTTCTTAACTACTCGTAAAATTTGCTTCAAGCTTTGACTTCCTGGTCAAAAATTCTCAAATTTTAATTTTTTTTTGTTCCCAAAATATTGTCCGCAATGTGTGAGAGAAATTTACTCTCAGAGTAGTGACCACGTCCGTCATTGAGGGTGTCCGTTAAAGAGGGGTTTTTAATATTAGGCCCCAATAGGGTCCTTAAAACCCATCCTCAAGGAGTAGTAGGGGTTTTGTTTTACTGTCCGGTGCTTTTGTAATTATAAACCTTCGGTCAATTTGAATGCTTTCTCTTTTATTCCTAAAATTTTATGCTCAATAAGTCAAACGCAAAGAACGTAAAAGTATACTCTACATAAAGTTTGACCTTTGACTATTTTTTTCGTTAAATGCTTTTCAATAAAAATTTTAGGAAAGTAAATAAATTTCAAAATGCTTCCTTTTTCAACAGCTAGATGGCGCTAAATATCAAGAATTTTTAATGACTCAATTTTATACTTGAATGAACCAATGAAAGGCAATAGCGGGTTCAGAAAAAATAAATAAAAATGAGTTAATTGAGAGAAGAAATTTTATTTGATAAAACAACAATTATCACTTCGAAGATATAACACTTTTTACCGCAATTTTTTAGATTGTTCTGTTGCACTGTGCCTATAAAAACGCACTTAAACAAAATTTTTAATGCTTGATTTGTTACTTTTTATTCATTATTATCAACAGTTAATTATTGGCCGGTGAATGAACGTGTTTTCATATCTAACCTTTCTGAAGAAATAGGGAGGGGGTTTGCAGTTGCGAAGAATTGTATTAAAATACTGTGGACATTCTTTAAATAATTCAATGTATTCCTGACAAACACATTATGTGTATTTATTTACAATTCCCTAACATATACGTTATTTACAAACAGCGGAACTGCTGCTCATTGTACAAGAAGATGGGAAAGGACACGTTGAAAGCAAACGATAAGTAAAAGTAGTAGTCGTATATAAATATTGAAAGTTAAAGTAATTGTTTTATTGTTTTGAACTGCAGACAATAATTAATAAGCATAAAATATGAAATAAAATAAATATAAATGAAATATATAACGGGGGGGGGGGGGATTCGGAAAATCGAGGTTTCCGTAGATAGAGATTATTTCCAGTTTTAGACAACGCTCAATTATTTATGCTATTTCGCATTAATAAAACACGTAGTAAAAAGTTATGATATTGCAAAACAGTTACAGAAGTTTGGTAAGACCTCATTTGCAGTATGTTGTTCAGTTTTGGTCTCCTTATCTAAAGAAGTTTTGGTCTCCTTATTACGTTATTGGAAAGGATTCAAAGAAGAGCTACTAGGTTGGTGAGTGGTCTCTTATTCTTAGATTATGAGGTCAGGCTTAAAAGGTTCAATATATATAGTCTACAGCAGTGTTTCCCAACGTGGGGCCCACGCCCCACAGGGGGGGCAATGTGAATGTTAAGGGGGCAATTCGAAAAAAGAATCGACACGAGTTTAACATTTTCGCTCCGAGCCATTTAATGCAATGCTAGATTTAGGCGCCAAATTCAATGAAAAAAGCAAATTCCTTAAATAATTATTTGGTATAATTTCGTAAGACGAAACCAAAATATCAACTGGGTGTTTGGCATCGTCAAGTAAACTTCACTGCGGCAGACGGCAGGAGAACTTGGTAGCTAAAAACTCCTCGCCTGATGTTCCGAAAATTTTAGAGAGCCTGTTCCGAAATGAAACAAAATCAGTTTTCCAAAAATTTTGAAATTTATTAATATTAAGATTTTTCTAACAAATAAAAACTATCTGTGCTTTTTCTTCCAACCTTGGAGCTTGCGATAGTGAAATCTAATTCGTGCCATGCTCAAACAATACAATAGTTCTTTTTTCAAATTTTCAGAGCATCCTTTTGGGAAAAGGCGGGGGAGCTTTTAAATATGCCGTTGAGAATCGTGGCTCTTCGATATGAGTGTTAGTAAGAAGGGGAGGGAGGTCCCTGCCCTCAGGATTTTAAAAATATGCTTATTTTGTTCTGCATTTGTATGAGTATATGAGTAAAAGCGTTTAACTTTAAAAAAGTTTTTGTTTGCTTTTTTTCCCCAATATTTTTGCAATCCCAAAGGCCTCTCTCCACAGGCCTCAAAATGCACCATTTTGCATATAGTTTTCACATATCTCCAGTTTAGGACGGACTCTTCATACGGCTCCCTCAGTTTTTCATTATATGTTTTGAAAATTTATTTATTGCGTTACGTTAGCGATTTCCAAGTGATTTCTTCCTAAAAGCTATCATTAAAGTTTCTTAAGTACACAATTCAATTTTTTAATATATTAAAAAATATGCATGTTACGTACGGGGGGGGGGGGCTAAGAATTTTATTCAGGCTAAGGTGGGGTATGGCACAAAAAAGGTTGGGAACCACTGGTCTAGAGCCAGTATCGTAAATATACCATCTGAGACACGTGGCAAATTCATTGGATGGGGCCCCAGAAAAACTCACGTTGAAATTTCATTTTAATAAATTACTGAAGTAATTACCCAACAGCGTTACTAATGTTGTGTGTATTTTAATTAAATATCTAATAAATTTAATTTTCAAAAGCACATAAGTATTACATATTCATAATAAAATAAAAAATTAATCTTAACAAGATATTTATCAATAAAACTCTTTTCTAAAAATAAAAAAAGTATCAAAAACATCACCAAAGTTGAAGGATTGGGTCATAGAATTTTCAATAGTCAGATTAGCCAAGTTACTTAGCCTATCTTGTCTTATAGAGTTAATTAAATAGGGTTTTATTAATTTAATTTCGTAAGTGATTTTTCAGCACCATCTGTTGTCACAGGAATTGTAACAAATAACATTAATGCAGTACATAACTTCAGGAAAGAAGTGTGATATAAAATGATTATTGATATGCTATTTTAATCAGCAAGCTCAATTATACACAAAGACTTTTTTATTTTATTTCTGAAGGTGGATCGATAACTGAGAGTTTCTCTGGCAAATGATTCAGATATGTCTTTTTTATATACATATTTCAACAATTTTTAGAGCTTTTTTTAGTATATCAGTACTTTCTTGGTCTCATTTAACAAATTGCAAGAATTCTCCGAGCGTCAGTAGCAGGCCAGTGTACTCCGGCAAAAAATGAAGCAACCAATGGATGCGCTCTAAAATTGATCCTTTTCTTATGTGCGCGTATAAATCTTAATAATGTATTTGAATTTGTACATGTTCTTTAGTTATGTCTAACTTTAATTAATTTAAATACTTATATAAAATTTATAATTTTTGCTAAATTTTGCTAAAAATGTAAGGTTACTTCTGAGCTCGCAGCCTCACCGGCTGGGGGTCCCATCGGGCCGGGGCCCGTGGCATTTTGCCAGCTCTGCTACCCTATAACTCCACTGTCTAGAGCAGTGACTCTCTTTTTTTCCTGTCGTCTCACACTTTTCACGATTTCAGAATTTCGCGGCGTACAAAAGTTGTTAGTGTAGAGGGCAGCACGATGCAGTTTTCGGCGCTATCGGCGACAAACAAGCAAACACTTAAGCGGCTTATATATAAGATTAATGTTGGTTCAACGAAAATCAATTTCGACCGGCATGACACCCATGTATGCATACAAAGTATACGACCGCAAAGAGCTAGATGCACATGCGCATCAATAAACAAGGATAACCTCATAATACTAAAATAAACTATGTTTCACTGTTATCCTTTTCCGAAATTGCATAAATTTTTGAGGAAAAAAAATGTCAAAACGTAAGCATAAATTCATTCCACATTTAAAATATCTTCATTTTTCTCGTGAAGAGTTTTCAAAGCGTACGAAAAAGCGCATAAACCCGGGGGAAAAAGTTCCTTAAAGTTTTTCAATGCCTGTTTTCACATAATCACCATTAAGTAAATATACTTTCAGGTTTTCTTTTAGTTGGATTTCGGATGGATTTTTGAAGTCGGTCGGTACTTACTGTGTTTCGGATGACGGCCGGATTTAAAATCCATTACTGCTTCCTTTAATGCGCAAAATTTCTACTTTATTCTGGAAGAGGATAGCGATATTTTATGGCGGATTTTAAGGAAATGCATTGTAAACATACCTGCTTGGTGGGGGGGGGGGGGGGGGGAGATCAACTGTTACTTTTGAATGCTTACTGAGTAAAACCATGTTTCACAAAACACATTTTCTCTAGGGATTTCTGGATCTAAAGCTTTTATTTCATGCACTTAAATATATCTGTAAACAATTAAAATGTATGTAAAAGAACACGAGAAATTCTTAAGAATAATCTGCTAAAGTTACTGACAGTTTCATGTAAAAATGTTCGTTCCTTTTATGGGGATTGGATGGGGAGAGAATTAGGTGTGCGTATATTCATCTACGAACGTGGACTGGTTCCCCCAAAAGGCATCGGATATCCGGTATTATTGAATAAATTAGAAATACAAACACTGAATTTCAATTTGATCGAGAGTACGAAAAGCTAATGCAAGCGACAATTTTTTTCAAATGTTCGGAATCTGATCTGCACGAAAGATCCAGTAACAGGAACTGGAAGGTCACAGTTAATTTTTAAATTTAAATGAATGAGCATATTTTGAAAATGCAGTAAAGCCTGTAAAACTGACCGTCTTTGTAAGCCGACCGCCTGTCTAAGTTGGCCACTTTTGTCAGGAACGGAATGAGACCTATATTATATAATATACGAAAACCTTTGTAACTTGACCACCTGATTTGACCACCTGTCTATGTTGACCACTTATCCAAATTTGGGTGGGAGTATCATAAAAAACCTTCTTATTATTCCTACACTTATTTATCTATTTTTGCAAAGATGAAAAAACTAAAGTAACTTCTCCAGAATATTTTTCTTGCTATAATTTAAAACCAGTATTCGTCTGGATGGATGAAATATCAATATAAAGTTTGCCTAAGGTTCTTTCTAAGTTAACCAAATGGGAAAAGGACTATGATCACTCTTTCAGTTTTTAAATAGGTTTCTTCTTTTTTCTACTATCTGCTGCAGCCATTTTGGAAAATGATGTATTTTTAGGAACTCTTTGCTATCAACCCACATAATTAATATGATATGTAATAGAAATATAATTTCACGTTAATTTAAAGCACAAATGAACATTAAAACGCAGACATATGTTTCGGGATTGCTTGGAATCTCTTTTTCAATGCGACAGGGAGCTTCTAGGAGCAAAACATCCAAATGAAGCAGACAAAACAACAAAAACAATGCTTATATAGCCAAGGAATTAACTTTAAAACATTGAGAATAAAGGCAGTGTGAAGTAGAAGTAGCAGGGAAAGCACCAATAAGAGAGCAACAAACGAATCCAGTTGAAAGTTCAGGAAGTAAAAAGGAATATCAATAAAAACAAAGCAAAAAAGACGACAGCATGCATAAAAATGAAAATACATGAAAATTGCAAAAATAATAAAATAAAATACAAAGAATAAAATGGAAATAAAAATAAGTACAGAAAATACCAAAACAAAAAGCAAAACAAAGTACACATGTTAGGAGGGGGAGGGGGGAGAAAAAAGTTAAAAATAGACACAAAAAAGGAAAACTAACAAGAAAACCAAAAAGAACAACAAATTAAAGGAAAAAGTCCGCTGAAGTGTGACATATTGTGACAAAGAGAGGAAGGGGGTCAAATATATGGGAAAAAAGCGTGACGTTATTTATGAACGGCCCCGTAGCCATAATCGTGACGTTGCTCCCCCCCTGCCAAATCTTGGGTGAGCTGCTGATGATGACAGTTATTTATTGCGACAGTCAGTTAGCATTCCTGTATGAAGCTCAGCAACTTTCTTTAAAAGCCGTGGTAGCCGAGTGGTAAGGACGTCGGACTTCCACCTGGAAGGTCGCGTGTTCGATACCCGCTGAGGACCCATCATGTACACTCGGAGATGCGTGCGTTTAAAATCCATTGTTCCCACTACCCCCCCCCCCCCAACTACCTCGCCCCCCCCCCCCCCCGATGCAGCTCATCCCTACGGCTAACAGGGAAGGAGGTTGGAGGGAGAAAAGTAACTTTCTTTAAATCATGATATATTATATAGAGTGATTTTAAAGAATTAAATATTAAGATATGTAAATTTATCATAACTGATAAAGAAAATTAAATTTTGCTTGTTTTTTTCTTTCAAAATTATGTCCATCATTCCAATTCTAAAACAAATTAGGAAGATAAAAAATCCCCTTTTTCATAATTAGTAATTTTAAAAATGATTAGTTTTCTTATTTATCTATGCTTTATTACCTGTTTGTTCCTTTTTTTATACGTGTTATTTAAATGAGCACTACAGAAAAAAAAGCGTGACAAATAATTATAATATGTTTTAAGCAAATTCTTTCTTTTTTAATAAACAAGAATAAAATAAACAGTCGAAAAAGCAGTAAGCGCGTTCGACTGAATTTTTTATTATGTATGCCAGGTTTTTATCATTAATATTCAAATGAGAACATCTTTAAAGCATTTAAATTTATAATTGGATTGCAAATATTAAAAAGGTTTTAAACCTTCGCAGTCCAAAAGTTGTATTTAAAAATAAATAAATGAACGATCAGGATTTATAGAACATTGCATCTTAAAGCGCAATAGCAGAAAAAGCATACTCTACGCAATTTTTTAATTGATTTCCCCCCCCTAAATACTACTATTATTTCAAATACGGATTTCTATTTTGCATAACTTTCCCCCTGCTCTTTTTACATACTATCAGTTTTTTAGTGCTTTCCGATTTTCGGTTAATTATTTTTGATTGTAAATGAATACACTGTTTGCTCAGTTTTCAGAATGTTCTCTAAAAAAGAAAGAAAAAAAATGGAAACACAAATTCCCTTCAACAACTTAAAAGAAAATCAATGATTTAATCGATTGATCTAAGTATTCATTTGAAAGATCATATGTATTTTTTATGTATTATCTTTTCTTATTCAATTTGTAATATTTTTGGAAATAAAATTTTTTATTTGTTTTTAATAAGTGATACGTTAATAATAAGTGATATGTTTTTTTTTAAACTTCTTTGTCTTTATGCCGAATCGGAACATTAATGAGAGTTAACGTTAATGATTGAAATGTAACTTATAATTTGCCGGTAAAGTATAACTTAAATTTCAATTTCTTATGTGCTTTGTTTATGTTGCTATTTTTCAATTCCTGAACAAACAAGAGTCGTTTCACAGTGGATTTCGATCCGGACTCTTCGTAAAATTCCAATTAATTCAAACGAACCCTTCACAAATTTCCAGGCAATCAATACGGATAATTCCAATTTACCAAATTATACTTTTCACAGAACTATTCATTAAAATGTAAACAAATTTAGAAAAATAGTATTTAAAATATTCATCACTATGCTTAACTTTTAAATTTTCACAAAACTTTTCGATCTTTCAATTCACAGAGGGACCCTGGTAAAAGTTTTAGATTGATCCTTAAAAAGCTAATTGTAACTTTATCTTTTGTAATCAAAAGCGTAAGAAGTTGATAAACTTATTTATGCTGGATTTTACCAACTCGCTATTAAATACATGCTTTTGCTGAAAATATTTTGTTAAAAGTTGAGGAAATATTTTTTGCTAATTATTAAATGTTAGTAAGTATTTTCTATAACCTAGCTATTAATATTTTGCATAAATTTAAGAGGATTCATCAGCACATTGAATCGAAGGTTTTTCCCTTCAAACTTTGTGATTTTTTTTGAGCGTTAATTCAATAATTGAAACACCGATTAAATATGCGTAAAAACTCAATTACAAACTAAATTTGAACGTAAATGTTTTTATAAAAGTTGTTGCATTTTATGTAAGGATTTTTTGTTGACTTTAATTAGTATCTCGCTGTTTATTATTTTTCAATTTACCTTATATTAAATTCTTTGTTGTCGTCTTACAAAGTACAAAAGTATTATAAAAGCCACCCAGCTTAGTTGAAGAAAGTTTCTATTAAAAGTAGAGCTGAAGTGCATTTTACTTCTGTTGGGGAAGTATGTTGAATAATTGCAAAAATTCAGTTTTTCTGCAGGAAAAACTCGAAAAATTCTTTAGGAAAATCCAACTAATTATACGCCGACCAATCTCCAGGATAACAATATACCAATTCAATACAAAGATTGGGCAATATAATATTGTACTGCAATATTCTAGTACCATTTTTCCTAATGTTTCGAATGCTCCATCATTTTTGGTACATTTAGTTTTTCTTTGCATCATTTAAATTTTTTTATTTTATACTTTTTTTACAATTTTTTCCTTTTATTTATCACCGTTTTGAGCAATATTTCACTACGGATTTAAGTAAACAAAAAGCTGGGCATTAATGGAATTAAAAGACATGCCTTCTCATTAATGACGTATATCTATATATTATTGTGAATTATTATTTACAGAAACAATGTTGAGTTAATTTAGAAACAATATGTTTCGAAGAAAATGTATTTAATCGAAAATCGAAATTAACTACAAGACAAAATTAGTCCTCAGTTTTACTTTTTCCAAAGTAAAAGGTTAGTCTTACCCGCCCTCCCCCCTTCCAACTCTCCCTTGTTCTCAAATATCTTGCAAGTATTACGATGAAATGAAAAGAGTCGGATTAAAAGAAGAAAGGGAAGAAAGGGAGGGGGGTCGGTAGCTTTACCAATCGAAATAAGAGTTGGGGAAAAGGGGGGGGGGGCTGGAGTAATAAAAGATGAAAACAATTAAATTGCTCGGTCGACAGTTTTGCCACAAATCTCTATTAAATAAAAAGTAATCGAAAAGACATATGCCATTCATTGATTCCATTTATTGATTCTTTGAATCATTTTGTATTATTATTATATTTTGCTTTTTGAGCTATTTAGCGACAAGTGAAAACTGGTTAATATAGTTAACGTACGATGCATAATAGATACAGCTTGGAATACAGCTATTGTTTCATCCATATTACTCAATAATACATACAACTCATAATACATATGCTGTAAGGATTGTAATGAAACAAAAAACACCTTCGGGAGAATATTCTGTTTGTCCTACCATTTATATCACCGGGGCGCGGGGGAGGGAGCCCAGAAGCGTTCGTTTTAAACTATAATACCGATAGTGGAATGTTAATATATACACACATGTAAAATATTGCACTATATGTTCTAGGGAAATTATCTTTTGACACATTCTTTAAATGTATGTAGAAAGTTTGTAGCAAACAGTGCCAATTATTGTAATATTTTACAATAATTGGTATTATTATTACAATAATTGGTATTATTACTACAATAATTGGTATTATTATTACAAAAATTGGCCAATTATTGTAATAAATTACAAATATCGTTCGAGAGATTTTTGAAAAAGCAGCTAGTTTTGTAATTCCCTTTATATACATATCCTTTTTGTGTACATAATTTGTCTATCTGCCCTTTATTGGGTCGGATGTAAATGAAATGCTTTCTGTTTGTATTATTTGAGAAATTTTTAACACACATGTAAAGGCTGTAATGAACCAATCCCCTCCCCCTTCCCCTCAGGAGAAAACCCTAACTGTTCCAGTGTTCTTACTAGTGGAATATAAAACACAAACAAGCTGTTAATCCAACCTTTTAAAGTTTTAAAACTTAACCAATTTATGTTTTTAAGACATACCTCACAGTACTCCCTTATATTCCTGTGTATCGGAAACTATCCTGTATTTACGATCTTTGATCTCTATCCTAAACAATAAACTCGCGGTGCGTAACAATAGCATTTATTGTCATTAGCTAGTATTTAAATTACTCATTTGAGAAACTCTGTTGTAAGCCACGCGATTTTGTCGATTATTTTTAATGCATTAAACTAAAATCCTTATGAATTGACCTGTGACAAAACTGTATGATGTTGAATGGACGTTGTGATAAGTTAAGGGGAAATCTAATGTAACGATCGAAACATTAGTGGAATCGACCAGAGTGTAGACTTCGTCAGAGTATCAGTTTTGGGAGCTACATCGCTTTTTCCTATCCTACATTTAGTTTCATATTTTTTTGTATAAGAAATTAAAACACTAATGCTTAGTTGTCGAAAGGTTCAATAACGCTCTCTATTGAAACCATTAAGTATGTTAATCTTATACTAATAAATATATTTGTAGAAAAGAGACATGTTGTAACACTAAAAATAAAAAACAAATCTTATCTATACGAATGTCGACTTTTGAAGCTTATTTTTAATTATTCGTTTAATTTAATTTTATTTTTTGTCTGTCTAAATAGATTCCTTTAAAGAGTAAAATTCAACTTGAAATGAAGGCACAAAATTTTCAAAACCTTCAGACACGTATTTCTAGGTTACAAGGAATCCCTTTTTCATTGCAAAAGAGTGACCTTTTAGTTCAGTGATTCTCGACCACTGCGCCGCGGCATTTTTGCGTGCGAGAAATTTTTAAAATGTATATAATAAAAATTACAACCGCTTTCTAGTAAGCGATATTTAATTAGAAAATGTTCCGAAGAATCAATTAATTCATTTTGGATTAACATTAGGTGCGATTATCCCATTATAATCAAAAAAGCTTTAAAAATAAGATTATATTTTTCTACATCTTGTTTGCGTGAATTCGGACTTTCAGTATCAACCAACATGAAAACAATACAAAGATCGAAACTGGTAAATGCAGAAGAAGATTTGAGAGTAGCATCGTCATTTTTACACCCGTATAAATGAAAATATCAATAAATATTAAATCGCCAAAAATGTTTTAAGTAACACGGTTTTATTTAAATTCAAACATCGTTGCATTATCCAAACAAAACTATTGTTGCCAAACGACAAATGATAATGCTGATCATTTCCTCAGAGCCAAAATTGTTAATTTTTTTCCTAATTAACGTTATAATAAATTATAAAATGGATGGATTATTGTGTTGTCATCGAAGATAAGCTTGTGTGCAAAATTTGAAGGTAATTTATGCAGTAATAGTTGTCGAAAACCGCCTTACAAAATTCCACCACAAGTCAAGTTAAATAAAACCATGTAAAAAACCTCAAGCTGCAATGTCTCATTAAAAGTATTCCTATTATTACTGTAACCCCTCGTTATATCGCTCCTCTTAATATCGCTCATTCGGATGTATCGCGCTGTTTCTGTGTCTCCTAAAATTTTGTGTTCGAATTCTTTAAAGTAAAAATTTGCATTTCTCAGTAAAGCCCCTTTCCCCCATTAAACAAAGCCATCGAACAGGAATGCTTTCCTTTCTTCTGATTTTGCTGCAGTTAAAAGCTCCAGCAATTCTTCTCCCGCTCCCCAACTTACATGCCTGCAGAATGATTCTACTCAAACCATTTGACGTTTTACTTGACATTTGTTTTTGTATTGATCCTACCGCCCATAAAATGAAAGAGACGGGTGTCTGTTGCCCAATGATTTTTAAGAAAATATTTATGTTTATCAATCTATTTTTATTAAGAAAGTTGTCATTATGTAAGATTAAATTAAATTTTTTACGTTGACACTCAATTTACTTGCACTTTTTGAGTTATTCTCCCACTCCCCATCTTACATGCCTGCAGAATGATTCTACTCAAACCAATTGACGTTTTACTTGACATTTGTTTTTGTATTGATTCTACCGCCCATAGAATGAAAGAGACGGGTGTTTGTTGCCCAATGATTTTTAAGAAAATATTTATTTTTATCAATCTATTTTTATTAAGAAAGTTGTCATTATGTAAGATTAAATTAAATTTTTTACGTTGACACTCAATTTACTTGCACTTTTTGAGTTATTTGTAATGGCATCGGTCAGATCGTGAATTCGATTGTATCGCGCTTTTTTGCTGTCCCCCAACAAGAACGATATAAATGGGGGATACTGTAACTTGTAATCAACCCCTTAACAAACGTACTGTTGTTTTTGTAGAACATATTACATTATTACATGGTTTTATTTAACTTGACTTGTCACGGAATTTTGTTAGGCAGTTTTCGACTGCATAAATTATCTTCAAACTTTACACATAAGCCTATCTTCGATGACAATACAATAATCCATCCATTTTATAATTTATTATAACGTTAATTAGGAAAAAAAATTAATAATTTTGGCTCTGAGGAAATGATCAGAATTATCATTTGTCATCTGGCAACAATAGTTTTGTTTGGCAACGATGTTTTGAATTTAAATAAAACCGTGTAACTTAAAACATTTTTGGCGGTTTAATATTTATTTTATTTTACATTCAAAAATATTGTCAGAACTTATTTTACAGTGCATTATAGTTAAGTAAACAGCCGACAGGGTGGCGTAGTGGTAAGACGCAGGTCTCGTATGCCCAAGATCGCAGGTTCAAACCTGTCCCAAGTTGGTGGATTTTCAAGATGCAGAAAATCGTCTGCGTCCATGTCGTATGATTATGCGGCATGTTAAAGATCCCTTGAGTATCCGTTTGGCGTGGATACTCTCGGCTGAATTAAATTCCTAGTGCATATTGCATCAATGAGAGCTCAGGTACCGCCATCTAGTAGTAACTGAACGTCAAAATTCTCATGCGGCGAAGGTACCACACTCATTGTGGTGCCGCTGAAAGAGATGGTACCAATTACTGGGGAACGCACTAGGCCTGCAATGGTTGAGGACCAATACCGCAGCCCCACTGGAAAAAAAAATAGTTAAGTAAACTACTTTTAAACTTATCTTTTTCTTTGTGTGCCGCCAATTTTTGAAGTCGTTAAAAAACTGTGCCGCGACAAAAAAAAACAAAAAAAAAAGAGAATCGCTGTTCCAGATGAAAAGATTCCAACTAAAGCTATCAGTTGGATCCTTTTGCTTAGTTGCGTGTCTGCAAATTTTGTGCTAAATTTTACGTTGATTTTTATTTTAACTCTGTAGCACAAGTATGTACATTTTATTTGCTTTAAAGAGGTTTAATTATAAATGAAAATTCATCTAAAAAATAGTCAATCATGACGATGATTTCTCCAACCTAAAGATATAAATTGTATGCAAAGATTTAATTGAAAAAGGAAGTTTTTCGCAAAAATGTTAAAATTAATTTAATTTTAGACTGCGGGAAAAAATCCCGCAGTCTAAATTACCACTTCAAGTATGCGCACATTTTAAATCCAAGTTTGAAGTGATCCTTTGTCTCTTAAATCTTTCAAGAAAAATACAGTTATTAAACAGAAATAAATGATTTTATTCAGCCCGACGCAGTGAAATCAATATCTGTTTTAAAACTTGAGACTCACAATTTCTTTTAAACTGTTTCGGAAAGAAAGTATCTGCTATCGACTCTTTTCAGTCTCTCCAACTCACTGCTGTTCTACGTTGAAGAAAAAACAACGTGGAGTAATGCATGTCTTTATGATTAATCTGCGGATTTCATTAAAGTGGGACGCAAGGGAAATTCTTCAAAAAGCTATCGATATCAAATATCGGTTTAATCGTTTGCGTTTCTTAATTTTATTTCAATGTTTTTGTGAAATACGAAAAGAAACAGAAGTCTGACTGGCACACGAACCAAACAGTGGATTCGTATGAAATTCGATGTACTTTACAATAAGTTTTTTCTTACCTTGGGAGGGCGGGAGGAACTCATAAAATAAGTAAGAAAAAGCTTTTATTAAAAAAGAAAAAAAAAAGATACCCTTGTTTGTTAAATATAATACAGTGTTCCAACGTACCCAAAAATAAATTACACACACTACAAAAGAACTCTCACTTGAGGCCTCAGTGGCTGAGCGGTCAAATCGACTGGCTCCGGTGCCTCCCTGCGCGGAGAGAAAGAGGCGTGGGTTCGATTCCCACCTTTGCCCTGGGTGTATTTCCTTCTTTTGTATATTAAAATCTGTTGTGCTGTCTTGTTCTATCTGTCATATTAGACGAGAGTTTGAAGCATATCCTTGAGAATAGCAATCAAACTCGAATATTTATTTGACCTGAAATGATCGTAAAACAAACAAACAAACTCACACTTTCCAAGATTCCTCAATCGTCAAGCAAATTTCGTCATTTACAACGATTCTTTCCTCGCGCGATCACTTGTCTTGAAAAGTTACTGCACAGATTTCATCAATTTGACGAACGGTTTACTCAGAATATTTTTCACCAAGCCATTTCGTCAAACACGAGGAAATTTCGTGACATTCGAACATCCGTTTCTGAGAATGCATCAAGCGGTTATCAGTGAATGAAGATTTCAGTAGTTAAAAAATATTGATTTCTTGTTTTTCAATATCCTAATTAAACCGAAACTATCATGACTTACAAATAAATGTTTCCTGAAAATTCTATAACATCAAATCTTGAACGTGGAAATACAGACACATAAGCGAAAGAACACAAATTCTAATTCATATTCACGGTTTATCTTTCATTTAGACATATTTATTTCTCGATGAAAACTTAGCAAGAATGAATCCATGTGTCATTTTAACTCTAATAAAATAAAAAAAAAATTGGGGAAAAAATAGAACCGACTTTAAAGCAGATCAATTATAAATTGCGCTAAAAAGTAGAAAATAAATTCATTCTTTTAAACAACATTGATGTGACTTCTAAGCATAGTTTTAGAAATCGGTGCAAAATTATGAGCCTAATTACCAAAGACACCATGTGTTACTTCATCTTATAATTGCTGCTAATTCTGGGCCGGACCATTTATATTCACAATTGAATAGTCATTAAAAAAGATTTTATCTATCCTAATTTTGCACCGACTTCTAAAACTATGTTTAAAAGTCACATCGATGTTGTTTAAAAGATGGAATTTATTTTTTACTTTTTAGCGCAATTTATAATTGATCTGCTTTGAAGTCGGTTCTATTTTTTTCCCAAAAATTATTTTATTTTATTCTTTTTAGTGTAAATATTATTTCTATAAATACTTTTTTTTCAAAAAATCCATATCAAAGGGCAAATCTTCTTTGAATGAATGGCACTAATATTGTATCATAAATTGCATATTGTATCATAAATTCCGTTTAGAAGTCGATCTTAGCAAACAAACTGATTGGATTTAATTTTTGCCACAGAGAAGCCTTCAGTCAAACTCTTGCTGTAATTCCTTTTAATATTATAACCCATGACAACAAACATGTTTTTAACATTAACTTTTATATTTATTAATAGATTTCAAAACAAAGAAAAATCAAGCCAAGACTTTTCAATTAAAATAAAAAATACTGATTTTTCACCCGTAACGTTTTTTCTAAAAAACAAATGTAGTCAAATTGATGTGCGATATTTGAGCTAGACGACCCTCTATCAATTAAAGAAAAAAATATAAAAATCGGTTCATTTAGTCAAAAGTTATGGATGAAAGAAACAAAAAATGACTATCTTTCTGCCCATAACTTCTTTTCGAATATCGAATCGGGCCAAACGAAGGTGCGGAACCTATGGGAAACCACCTCGATCGATTAAAAAAAAAATTCATGGAAATCGGTTAATCCTATGCGAAGTTATGAGTGGACAAACAAAAAAAAACGACATACATACATTACGAATGTATAACCTCCTTCCTATGTGAAGTTGGTTAAAAAGATATTTTGAAGCCTCAGTTATGGAGCAAAAACACACACACGGAAGTTCAATTTAGCTATCTTTTTCATCAGCTAATGAATTAATCTGATTCTGAATAGCCAATAAAACCTCTAAAGTTGACCAACTTTGTAAGTTGGCCATATGTCTAAGTTGACCACTTTTGTCACGAACGGAAATTAGCCCCTTCACCCTCTACCTCACCCTCTATAAGTTGGCCATATGTCTAAGTTGACCACCTTTGTAAGTTGACCACCTGTCTAAGTTGACCACTTTTGTCACGAACGAAATTAGCCCCCTCACCCAAAATCTAACCCTTTTCACCCTCTTTTAAGTTGACCACCTGTCTAAGTTGACCACTAAAGTGCTGCACCGCAAGTGGTCAATTTACACGGGTTTCACTATATTCTGTCGAGAGTTTTTTTGGTCATAGGTGGTTCATAAATACAACCGAAGGATTCTGTTTGTAGTAGAAGTACTCTGCAGCAATTTTCAAATTTGACTACGGGAAGCTCTTCACATTTATGAAGTGCCTTCCCAAATTCACCTGTTTGTGTTTTTTTAAAACTTATAACGCAATAAAGTTTCTAATTTATATTGTTGAGAATCTTTTTACTGTGAGTTCCATGTGAAAGTGGACATTTTCGGAAAACATTAAAATTGTTTTCTTTTTTCAATTATAACTTTTTATTTTGTTGGGATTGTTTTATACAAACGCTTTTTCTGCCCCCTGTTGGGTGAAAACTGCTTCTAGATGAATACAGACGTTTTTGTTTTGTGTTGCGTCAGTTACTATCAGTTTTCGTGTATAAAAAATTAGCCTAACATCAAACAATGACACACATCTCTGTTAACATGCATTACTTTTTCAGTTGCACAAACAAGCTCATGGATATGCTGAGTTGTTTCTAATACTTAGGTCCATTTCATGTTCCCTGTTACTGTGTTATATTCATAATTTTTTCTTCACAACAGGTAGGAGAACAAATATGTTAAAAATATGCATACATTTAATTAATAAATAATAATAATCTATGTATATATTTCATTTAACGTGAACCAGTTACGATTACATTTTGTGATACGATACAATATATTTCCATTCATAACTCAATTTTTAATATCCGATTCTTTAGAGTGGAAACACCTTAATTTGTTTATACCAAGGGATCTTTTCTTAAGCCTTTCAAATTTTAAAGTGTTTTTTGCAAATTTTAAAATTTCACTTAACGAGGACCAGTTACGATTAAATTTTGCGATACGATACAATCTATTTCCATTCATAACTCAATTTTTAATATCCGATTCTTTTGAGTGGCAGCACCTTAATTTGTTTATACCAAGCGATCTTTTCTTAAGCCTTTCAAATTTTAAAGTGTTTTTTGCGATTTTAAAATTTCACTTAACGAGGACCAGTTACGATTAAATTTTGCGATACGATACAATCTATTTCCATTCATAACTCAATTTTTAATATCCAATTCTTTTGAGTGGCAACAACTTAATTTGTTTATACCAAGCGATCTTTTCTTAAGCCTTTCAAAATTTGAAGTGTTTTTTGCGATTTTAAAATTTTACTTAATGAAGACCCGTTACGATTGAAGTTTGCGGAACTATACGATACCGATATCATGCAAAAAAACAAACTATGATGTTTATGATTAACATAAAAAAGAATATTCTTTAATGATTAGCATAAAAAAGAAACGTAATATATTTGTATTTATTATCGTAACTTACGGACTTTAACATATTTATTTCTTAAAAAGTATTTACATTCATAACTCAATTTTTAGTTTCCGATTCTTTGGAATGGCAACACCTTGGCGAATTTACATCGATTATTCTCAAGTTTGATGGGAACTTATAGCCGCGGATGTTCTGCGAGGAACCAGCTAGTAATAATAATTTGACATAATTTTTTACATGGTGATATGTAAATAAGGAGTGGGATAGGGCTTCCCCTAGAAACACTGAGAGTTTTAAGGGCACTGTGAATCAACACATTTTAAGGGTGTATTCTAGTGTAGAGGCATGAATTTCGCCCGGTTTTTGAAGCGACGTACAAAGGAAACAAAAAATATTATTATCCATTTTTTTATCATTTGTTTATTGATGTTTTATTGTTGCATAAAAAAAATAACCAAAAAAAAAAAAAAATTTAAAATTGATAGAGTTATGAGCAGTCAAATTGGAGGATCCAAAAAAAAGAGGGTGTCATGGCGTGCATTATTCGAACCCTCCTGGTGATCTGAAAAATAAACAAGAAGTTCCGTCTAGAACTATACGAGCCTACTTTCCCGTATACACCAGCTTCAAATTTATAATCTAGCTATCTCTCTCTCTTTCTCGTTTAGCTTTAGTTCTTAATTGCTTCAAATATGCCTTTTTCAACGGTTAATACAGATTCGTTCAATCATTCATTTATTCAGTCATTCATGTATTTATTCACTCATTTATTCATTCATTATTTTGTTTATTCATTTAATCTTTCATTAATTCAAAAATATTCTTGAAAATCCCGATCAAAAAATTTCATAAGAAAATAGGCTCGTTAGTTCTGGATGAACTTTTTATGTGTACATGTTCTACGTCATAAGAGCTTTCTAATAAAGTTTGTTCCAAGCAAATCGGCCCGTTAGATCAGGATTTATATAGGATTGAAATTTCCCCGTAGGCACTATGTTAATTTTTTTTGAACTGTTCAAAAATGAACAAAAATTGTTCAAATCAATATTTCACGCCAAGAACTTCTTCCAGTGAGCTTGTTCATTGGAACTTTGATCTTGTACCCAGAGTTTACATAATTTGCTTCATTTTCGCCCATAGGCGCTAATGTTAAAATTTTTTGAACTGTTCAAAAATGAACAAAATTTCATAAGAAAATAGGCTTGTTAGTTCTGGATGAACTTTTTATGTGTACATGTTCTACGTCATAAGAGCTTTCTAATAAAGTTTGTTCCAAGCAAATCGGCCCGTTAGATCAGGATTTATATAGGATTGAAATTTCCCCGTAGGCACTATGTTAATTTTTTTTTTTGAACTGTTCAAAAATGAACAAAAATTGTTCAAATCAATATTTCACGCCAAGTACTTCTTCCAGTGAGCTTGTTCATTGGAACTTTGATCTTGTACCAAGAGTTTACATAATTTGCTTCATTTTCGCCCATAGGCGCTAATGTTAAAATTTTTTGAACTGTTCAAAATTGAACAAAAAATTGTTCAAAAGTAAAATATAGAAATGAGATGTCCTCGCCGAGATCTTTCGAATGCAAAAAGAATTTTTCCAATCGGACAATTCGTTCAAAAGTTATTAGGGGGGGACAGACCGACAGACCGACAGACAGACAGACCGACAGACAGACCGACAGACAGACCGACAGACAGACCGACAGACAGACAGACCGACAGACCGACAGACACACTTTTTCCCCATCTCAATACCCTACTTTCAAATTTTTTATTTTTCAATCTTTATTTAATTACTTCACTTATTTTTGACTTTTCTTGATTTTTAACGATATTTTCACGATACATTAAGCCTTCTTTCATGCTTTATTATTATTTTTTTTTACTTTTACGGGAAAGTAGGCTAAAAACAGATGGATTCTTAATTATTATGGATGCGGCTATCGTATGAACCTTGGACAGGTTAAAAAAAAAAAAAAAATTACAAAATGGCGGCTGTTTGCAAAAATATTTTTCTTTCTTGCATATTTTTTTAACAATTCCGAATTTTTAAAAATACTAAATGATAAGTTATAGTTTTGGGCAAGGTTCACACGATAAAGGGATGTATAAAGAACATCCTCTTCAAATTTGAAGTAAATCGGTCCATTAGAACTCGAGATATCCTTACCGCCAGCTCGAAAAAAACGCGGTCAAAGTTTTGAGACAAGTTTGAGGCAGTTTTACTTATAGAATGGTACAGAATACTTACATATTTTTAATCGGCGATTCCTGCTCCACCATAAGAAACCTTCCTCTACTTCATTCTCCGATGTTCTCTATTAAAAACGAGCAGTTCACCCTCCTTTGACGCCTCTGAAGACCGGAGTTCCGAGCGCTCGATACGCGAGCTTCGTCCCGTCTCGCTGCAAAAGAATTAGCTTCTGGGCCAATCGTGATTCCGATCACATCTAAGATTTTTAATATGGGTATAAAACCTTCATTAAAAATACTAACTGCGAAGGTTTGCTCAAAACTAACTTAAGGAACTCACTAAAACTCAAAACTTACTAAAAGGAGAATATTTCAACAAAACCAGTTCCTATGTCCTTCAATTAAATATAGATTTAATAGGGATACTATACAATAAAGATTTTATAAGGGATATTCAACCGTAGGGACTCAGGAACGCCTACCGTCTTTTGTTGACTTGTAGCGGTCGGACAGGAACCGATGGCACGTCACTAAAACGGCTATAACTCATGAAATAATAGGAATTTTAAAAAATCCTTTTAACGGCATATTCTCGAATGTCTAAACTTTGGAAATATGAAGAAAAAACTTTTTTTTTCGATTTTACAAAATTCTACACTAGAATACCCCCTTAAGCGGCACGTTCTACGCGGTTGTAGTAACAAAAGTGTAACTCAAGCAATACCGTTGAAGTCGCGAAAAGAGGAGAAAAGGAAACATCGTAGTCAGCTTTCCGGCAACAAATGTTTAATCAAGAGTCGATATAATGAAAGAAATGGGAGAACTCCTCGCGCCCTTATTTATCTCCCTTGTTATCGTGAACTTCCATTTTCAGCGGTGGAATTCGCAAAAAAGTCGGCACAGGATGAATGAACTGCAAAAGTTAATTGAAAGCGAAAAAGTGCCTGAAAAAGGGCTAAGAAAGCGTTTCTGTTTACATTTGACTTCAACTAGTTACTTGAATCAATGTCTTTTTATTTTAATTTTTTTATTACTATATTACTATCTTGTACTATTGTATGTTTGGAGCACATAAGTATATTTTGTTCGCTCACAATATATACTATATATATACTGAATATGCACATTTAAAGATATTTTCTATAGGTAGTATGAGAGGTTTATAAGAAATACTGGTGCTAGTCATCTCTGTAGTATTACATTCACAATTTTTTGAATGATTGACGGTTAGATTAAAATTTTTCGCAGTTTCCATACAATATTTTGTAAAGTTTTACATTTAAACCGTAGTTGAACTTCTAGATAAAACTTTCACCAAAAAAAAAAAAGGTGAAATTTCGCTGCAATTTGGCACCAAAGTTGAACCATTATAAATTTGGCACCAAAGTTGAACCATTATGATGGTTACTAGTTTCACATTCATGGGGAAACTACACCATTTCAGTTACCCTTTCAGTTTCACGGCACATTCACATGTCCCTTAAAATGCTCCTACATATTCTCGCAAAATATAAAACGGATTAATCCTTTATTTACCGGAATATATTCGCAAATCTGTTTGACTGAACGCCAAAAAAAAAAAAAAAATATCCAAAAATTGCATAAATAGAGATACATCTATTTCTATGTATATGTCATGAATTTCTTACACGAAGTTTCGCAAATCGCTTATTGACGTTACCCGTACCATAGGAAAGTTTCGCCAAATCGCTTATTGATGTTACCCGTACCACACAAAAGTTTCGCCAAATCGTCTATTGACGTTACACGTAGTTAAAAGGTTAAAAACGTTTTCACGGAAACTCTCATATTCGAAAGTTTAACCCTGGTAATTGAAAGCAGGTGAGAATTAGAAAAAGAAAAGTAAAAAGAAGTTCCGCCTAGAACTATACGAGCCTACTTTCCCGATATACCACCTTCAAATTTATAAGCTAGTTATCTCTCTCTTTCTCGTTTAGCTTTAGTTCTTAATTGCTTCAAATATATATTTTTCAACGGTTAATACATATTCATTCACTCATTCATTCATTAGTTCATTCATTCATTAATTCATTTATTCAGTCATTCATGTATTCACTCATTCATGTATTTATTCACTGATTTACTTATTATCTCATTCATTCGCTCATTTATTTTTTTATGATTTATTCACTCATTCGTTCATCCATTCGTTCACTTATTCATTTAATCACTCATTAATTTAAAAATATTCTTAAAATTCCTGATCAAGACATTTCACAGGAAAATAGGCTCGTTAGTTCTGGATGAACTTTCTATCTGTACAAATGTTCTACGTTATAAGAGCTTTCCGATAAAGTTTGTTCCAAGCAAATCGGTCCGTTAGATTTATGTAGTATTAAAATTTCCCCGGAGGCGCTATGTTAATTTTTTGAACTGTTCAAAAATGAACGAAAAGTGTTCAAATCCAGTATTTCGCGCCGAGAGCTTCTTCAAATAAGCTTGCTCATTATAACTTGGACCTTGTGCCCCAGAGTTTACATCATTTGCTTCACTAATGCCCATAGGCGCTAATGTTAAAAATTTTTGAACTGTTCAAAATTGAACGAAAAATCGTTTAAATTAAAAAGTAAAATATGGAAATGAGATGTTCTCGCGGAGATCTTTCAAATGCAAAATTTCTCGAATGCAGAATTTTTCGAATCGGACAATTCGTTCAAACGTTATTAAAAGGGACGGACGGACAGCCAGACCGACCGACACACATTTTCCCCATCTCAAAACCCGACTTTCAATTTTTTTATTTTTCAATCTTTATTTAATTAACTTATTTTTGACTTATCTTGATTTCTAACGATATTTTCAAATTACATTAAGCTTACTTTCATGCTTTATTAATTATTTTTTTAACTTTTAGGAAAAGTAGGCTAAAAACGGATAAAAAACGTTTTTACGGAAACTCTCATACTCGAAAGTTTAACCCTGGTAATTTAAAGTAGGTAAGAATTAGAAAAAGAAACGTAAAAAAGAAATAAATAAAAATTAATAATTAAATGAATAATGTAAACAAATTAAAACGAGATATTTCCACTTTCCCAGCATAAATATTGTTACGAAATTTGTATGCCGATATTGTTTCTCGCCAAGCTTAGCGACTTTACGATCGTAATATATATATACGTGACAGCCATACATGCTTTTTGAACGAAACGGCTCCTACGGCCACCGAAGTACACGTCACTGGTCAGTTACGGTCATGGCTCTATATATAAATGTTTTTTTCACGTTACGTTAGTCAAAGAGAAATTTCCAACAAAACACTAAAACGTTAGTACATTGTAAGGAAAATCCAAAAAAGCTCTCAATAAGTCATTGAAGGATTACATTAGTCATTATAATTAGTGTTAATTAATCATTTCTGCAGTCATTCCTGACTTTTTCTAAATTTTACAGCTGCCTTCCGTATCAATACAGGTGCCTGGTTTTATGGGAGGAAAATCAATGAATGCAAATATAATTTTTTGATATAACATCGAACTAGGAATTAAGTTGCACAAAATATCGTCTTATTAGTTTAGAAAATGTTTCTAACAGGGCTGCGTATAGCCACTAAAATTTTCCTAGAGAATGGAAAAGACCTGGTGTATTCCCCGGAAGCAGACCTCCATTCCTTCAAGTAGCACCACTATCGACGAATGCCATTACCACTTGATATTTTGGAGCTCAGTTTCCCCCTAGATCGGTACCTGAGATCTAATTGATGCGAATCTACACTAGAAATTTTATTTAGCCGAGAGTATCCAAGCCAAACGGATACTCAAGGGATCTTTGACATGCCACATAATCATACGACTTGGGCGCTGACGATGTTCTGCATCCTGAAAATTTACTGACTTGGGCCAGGTTTGGTCCTGCGAACTTGGGCGTAAGAGGCCTGCGCCTTACCACTACGCCTCCCTGCCGGTAGCTTAGAAATTCAGGCTTTGTAATATTGTTGCGATGAGAGTTTATATTTTTGCCTTGCTTGGTGGTCTTGGACCAGCGGATTGCCATAAAGCTGAATTTGAATTTCGTATCTATACTAATATTATAAAGCTGAAGAGTTTGTTTGCTTGAGCGCGCTAATCTCATTAACTACTGGTCCGATTTGAAAAATTGTTTCGGTGTTAGATAGCCCATTTATTGAGGAAGGCTATTGGCTATATATCACCACGCTAAGTCTAATTGGAGGGAATTCCGAAAATTGCATAAAATAGCCCTTTTCTATAGGAAGAAATTATCGCATTCTTTCGAGCTTGATACCATTGAAAAGCCCGTAAAAGGCTATACTGGAAAGATTTTTGTCCTTGGTGCGAAAATTGGAAGCCTCTAAATTAACTAGAACAGAAATTATAAGCGTTTTTCTCTGTAGTTTTAGATTTTTTTTCACGATAATTAACTTTAATTTTATTTGACTGAGATGATGACCGTTTTATTAACCGACTTCACAAAGGAAGGAGGTTATACATTCATTTTGTATGTATGCTGGTTTTTTTGTCCACTCATAACTTCTCACCGGATGAACCGATTTTCATGAGTCTTTTTTTAATCGATCGAGGGTGGTGTCCTATAGGTCCCGTACTTTAGTTTGACCATATTCGACTATTAGAAAAAAGTTATGGGCGGACATGTAGAATTTTTTTTGTTTCTTAAGTCATAACTTTTGATTAAATGAACAAATTTTGATATTTTTTTTCTTTAATCGATAAAGGGTCATCTAACTCAAATATCGTAAATCAATTTGACTACATTTGTTTTTTAGAAAAAACGTTACGGGCGAAAAACAACTATTTTTTATTTTAATTGGAAAGGCTTGGCCTTATTTTTCTTTGTTGGGAAAACTATTAATAAATATAAAAGTCATTGTTAGAAAGTGTTTGTTGCCATTGGGCTATAATATTAAAAGCAATTACAGCAAGAGTTTGATTGAAGGCTCCTCTGAGGCAAAAATTAATCCAGTAAGTTTGTTTTGCTAAAATCGACTTCAATACGGAATTTATCATACAAATGATTAGTGTTTAGTGCCATTCATTTAAAGAAGGTTTTCCTTTTGATATGGATTTTTTAGAAATAGAGTATTTATATAAAACATGTATTTACACTATAAAGAATAAAATAAAATAATTTTTATAAAAAAGTAGAACCGACTTCAAATTATAAATTGCGCTAAAAAGTGAAAAATAAATTATTTTTTTAAACAACATCGATGTGACTTTTAAACATAGTTTTAGAAGTAGGTGCAAAATTATGAGTTTAGTTACCATTACACCATTTTTACTTCACATTGGAACTGTTGCTAATTCTGCGAAAATGTATATATTTGTGACTGGATTCATGACAACAAAAGATTTTATCTATCCTCATTTTGCAACGACTTCTAAAACTATGTTTAAAAGTCACATCGATGTTGTTAAAATAATTAATTTATTTTTCACTTTTTAGTGCAATTTATAATTTGAAGTCGGTTCTATTTTTTTATAAAAATTACTTTATTTTATTTGCATTGTTGAATCGTTTCAACAATTGTTACAGTCGCCGTGTGAACAAACAAATCAATACAGTTGCCATTGTAAAACAAATAAAAAATAATAATAATCAACGTTTCTAGCATTTTGATGAGGCATCGCTGTATTTACAAAATATAATTTAGGATAGATCGTGCAACGCCGGGCGTCGCAGCTAGTATATATATAAATCGGTATACAGTAGTAATAGTTTAACAGTAATTATTTAATAACTATCTCATTAAGCGTAATTAGAAGCCAAAATGTGTGAAGAATTTTGTCTAAATTAGTTATGATAGAATGAGGATATATGAAAATGAATCATTGAGAATGAAATGGATATATGTGAAGAAGTGCTAAAAGAGGGAAAAAAACAGCAAGTAAATCTTCAATTCCCCAGCAACGAATGTGTAATTCTGAGTGGCAATATAATGGAAGGAAAGGAGAAACCCTCGACCTGCCTTTCTCTATTTATCTCTCTTGTTATCGCAGACGTTCGCTTCCAGCAGTGGAACTCCTAATAAGTCCCTATACATCGGGAGATGAATCGAAAGCCATGCAAATTGAAAACGGAAACTAATAAGGGGAGAGAAAAACGGAAAGAAAATAAACTTGAGAAAAGTTTCTTTTGCTTAACTGATATGGAGAAGATTTAAGATGCATCTTGTTAGACAGTGTTTCTAAAAGAAGGGGGAAAGAGAAAAGAACCCGTATCATTGCGAATAGAGAAAAATGTGCGGAATAACGTACTGGCTGCTTCAAAAACAAAAAAAAAAAAAAAAAAAAAGCTCTGTGACTGTACTGAATAAATTATTATTGTAAACAAAAATTGGATTTAATTACGTCTTAAGACAAAGACAAAGTGTGCTTTGATGCGTCATTTATTATTTGGTCATCCAACCTTTTAAATGTGTTAAAAAACGATCAATACTTTCCAGGAGGTTATACTTTCATTTAATTAGGATTTGGTAAAAACAGGCGATGCATTTAATTTCTGAACATTTCATGTGTCGCAGTTTAATAAAATAATGTTACCTAATGTTTTACTAATGCCTAGTTTCAATTCAACCGGTCTTATTTTCTAGTGTATATCGTGTATTTGTGCAATTGCATTCTCAGATGAAGTAAGGTTGCTTTATGTTCCAAAGTTGAACTTAACTAAACTGATTACCAAGTTAAACGTGTTATTTTTATCTGCCTTCTACGGTGAAAACTCTAGAGAAAGTAGGAATCCATCATTTTATTTTTTTAAACATTTTCCACAAAGATGGAATCAAATTTGAACTTCTTAGAGGAACAACATTTTTGACGAAGCTTCGGCTTCTCTTAAAATATGTTCCTTTGACTTTCAGTTTGATGTTTACTGCAAAGTGCTTTTTGGAAATTATGCACCAACAATAAAATATCTGCGAAGAAGAGAAATCTTGAGTAAGGTTGAAAGATAAGTGCTTAAAACAAAATCCCACTTTTTGGCGTAGTAAAATATGCGAATGTTAAATTGTTAAAAATAGAATTTGCGGTTCTTAAAATGCATGTATAACCATTAAAAACCGTTGACTCTAAATAGTGTGAAAAATTGCCAATTATACCCAATGCGTCGTTGTAACATTGAACAGTATTTCAGAGTGTTATACACCTCAAGCAAGTTATACGAGTAATTAAAAGAGTAAACTAATTTAAACATTATCTAACTATTTTACTTTCCACTGAGCATAAAAAGTTTTAGGAGTTCAGTGAATTAAAAAAAAAATACATACATGGTGTCTACAGGTCAGGAAAGTCCAGAAAAAGTCACGAATTCGGAAAACAGTCACGAAAGTAACGAATATTACGAATAGGTCACGAAAGTAACGAATATTACGGATAGGTCACGAAAGTACCGAAGATTACGAATAGGTCACGAAAGTAACGAATATTACGAATAGGTCACGAAAGTAACGAATATTACGAATAGGTCACGAATGTAACGAAGATTACGAATAGGTCACGAATGTAACGAATATTACGAATAGGTCACGAATGTAACGAATATTACGAATAGGTCACGAAAGTAACGAAGATTACGAATAGGTCACGAATGTAACGAATATTACGAATAGGTCACGAATGTAACGAATATTACGAATAGGTCACGAAAGTAACGAAGATTACGAATAGGTCACGAAAGTAACGAATATTACGAATAGGTCGCGTAAGTAACGATGGTGGTCACGAAAGTAACGAATATTACGAATAGGTCACGAAAGTAACGAATATTACAAATAGGACACGAAAGTAACGAATATTACGAATAGGTCACGAACATTTTCTATCCAACGGAACCCCAGAGCGCATCGGATATCCGGTGTCCGCAAGACTTTTAAATATACGGTTATCCGGTATGTGACATGTCATTTTTAAAATCAATTACTCGTTCTTGAAAATACATGTTGGTTAAAGACTTATTTGTTTGGAAGCCGTGGAGTGTTTAAAAATATATATTTACAAATTTCAAACATTATAGCCGAATGCAGTAAAACCTGTAAAGTTGGCATTCTTTGTAACCCGACCCCTTGTCTAAGTGCCCGCTTTTGCCTGGAACGCAATTAGCCCTATGTTATATAATGTAGGGACACTTTTGCAACTCGACCACCACAGTTGACCACCTGTCTATATTGACCCGTTATGTTAGCCAAATGTAGGTGGAAGTACTGTAAGAAAAACCTTTGTAAGTTGACCGCCTAATTATTGCTATATTTCTTCGTTTATCTATTTTTACAAAGATGAAAAAAGAACTTCAACTTCTCTATTTCAATTCTCTAATTTTAGATCAGTATTTGTCTGAATGGATGAAATACCAATGTAAAGTTTGCCTAAACGTCTTTGTAAGTTAACCATATGGGAAAACTACTATGAGCACTATTTTATTGTGTAAACTAGTATCTTCTTTTTTATCCCATCTGATACAGCCATTTTGAACAACTATGTATTTTTAGGAAATCTTTCCCATCAAATAAGTAGCTTACATAATTAATAAGATATGTGTCTGTATTTCAACTAAGTACTTTAATTTTTAAATTGTATAGGATTGTTCGTAAGTTATTCAGGTTAAATTTATCTAATGATATTTTAGATAATTGTGAAAAGAAATAGCTAACTACTGTTTTAAAGTAATGTTAATCCATGACGCTATATGAATAAATGCATAGTGTAAGAATAGACAAAAAAATCTCCACCCCCTATAAGTTGACCACCTGTCTAAGTTGACCACTAAAGTGCTGCACCGCAAGTGGTCAACGTACACTGGTTTCACTGTATCCAGTACGTATACGCAGTGCAGTTGTCACCTCGTATCCAATATGCGGCAGAATGAATATCCAATGTATCACGAAGCGGTCATGAAAAAGTCACGAAATTTTAACTGTGGAAATCTGTAGACGTATTTTAATAAAATTAACTACTTAAAGTGACTTGCTACATATATTTACAGTAAAACCTGTAAAGCTGATCGCCTGTCTAAGTTGGCAACCTCTGTAAGCTGACCACCTGTCTAAATTGACCACCTTTGTAAGCTGACCACCTGTCTAAGTTGGCCACCTTTGTAAGCTGACCACCTGTCTAAATTGACCACAAGTGTAAGCTGACCACCTGTCTAAGTTGGCCACCTTTGTAAGCTGACCACCTTTGTAAGCTGACCGCCTAAGGATACCACTTTTGTCAAGAACAGAATGAACCCTATATTATATATAACGTACCGAAATCTTTGTAACTTGACCACCTAAGTTGACCACCTGCCTATGTTGACCACTTACGTACGCCAAATTTGGGTGGGAGTATTATTAAAAATAAAAACTTTGTAAGTTGACCACCTAGTTATTACTATATTTAATAATAATTTAACTTTGTGCAAGTAAACAGTAATAGAAATAAAATTTCACGTTAATTTTGTGCTTTAAATTAACGTGAAATTTTATTTCTATTACTATTACTATATTTATTTTTTATCTATTTTTGCAAAGATAAAAAAAATAAAATATTTTCTCCAGGATCTTTTTTATGCTATAATGTTCGAGTAGTATTTGTCTAGATGGATGAAACATCAATATAAAGTTTGCGTAAACCTCTTTGTAAGTTAACCAAATAGGAAAACGACTATGATCACTTTTATTCTTTTTTCTTTGATTCGTTATAGCCATTTTGAAAAACATACATTTTTAGGGAAACATTAGCATCATCTAAGTATTATTTATAACTAGCTGACATGCCCGGCGTTGCGCGGGAAAAATTTGCAGCATTCGCAGGCCAAGTGGCACGTGTCCAAAATTCTGTTGTAAATATATAAGGAAAAATTTTCTTAAAAAATCCAAGAGTAGGAGGTGGGCAACAGGCATTAGAAGCCTTATTCCTTATTTAAACAGTGAGAATCATTAAAAAACACGATTGCATGAAAACGAACAGCCTATAAAAATTTCTTTTAGACCAAGAATAATAAGCTATAAAAATCCACATTAAAATGCCAACAACAGTTCATAAAATTGCCATTAGAGTAATTGCAACAGTAACTAAAATGCGAACATGCAGCGAGATAATTGTGCCAAAATGATATCAAGAGTCCATAAAAATCGTAATTACAATATCTAGAACAATACATCTAAAATTTCCCATCAGAATAAGAGCAGTATTCTGTTTTAACATGCCCATCAGATGAAGCACAACTGTCCCTGAATATTTCTGCTGCAATAAAGAAAAAAATCCTTAAATCCCCCTATTTCAATAAAGACAACTATTCCTAAACATCCCTAATAGAATAAGGACATTAGTCTCAAAAAATCTCCATTAGAATAAAGAAGTCAGTGACTAAAAATACCCATTAGAATACTGACCTTCAAGAGCTGCTGTTCCTAAAATTACCAACAGTCCATCTTAAATTCTCCATCAAAATAAAGTCAGTTCCTATAAATCCCGCTTGCAAAATCGTGAAAGGATTTCCTGAAAATTGAATTAAATAGCACTTTCATAAAATTTGGATAAAAAAACACGAAAGAAAGGAAAGCATTATGTTTCCAAAGGAAAATGCACATTTAATGGGACTCGGCACTAAAAATCGGACAAAATCTCGATTTTCGGATTTTTGCTCCAAATTATACTTTATATATTAGAGAACGTTAGTGCAAAGTTTCAAAGTCCTACGTACACTCTAAGATATCTTATTTTTTATTTTATATGAGAATTTTAACACTTTTTTTACCTAACCAAAAACTTTAAATGGCTTTTTCTCAGCCTCGCTTTTGTGCATACTATGTAATAGTCAAAATGCTAAGGCTTTTTCAAATATGTATCTATTCACTTGAAATTTTTATTTCTTGTTCCAAATGTTTAACTAAATATAACCTAGTATGGAATTTTCGATGAATTTATTAGAAATTATTTTAAAGCAATTTATCTGTAAAAAAATCTTGCAATACTGAGATTTTTCAGTTTTAAATTTTTTTTTCAAGAACTAATAAAGACATCAAAAATTCCATACTACAAAGTGAGGAGTATAGCTTCTTCTTTCTTGTAAAAAACATCCAGGCAAAAATCTCCCATTTTAAAAAAAGAGTAGCGTTTTTAAAAAAAATTAAATTTTGTAATTTTTTTTTAAATTTTGAATTTTTTGGACTATTTTTATGTTTTTCTTCTATAACGCATCAAGTTTGAGTCATAAACATACACTACCAGTCAATACACCTTGAATGATGTTCAATTTGAGAAGGTGGATTTTTAGGTGCCGAGTCCCCTTAAGTTAGAAAATGTTTAGCACTGAACCAATCCTGACGTGTGAAATTTGTGTTGATATAATAATACTAAATCGCCAAAAAACAAAGAAGAATCAACCTCAAGAAGTAATTAAAAATCGTCTGCAGTATGCTAAAAAATGAAATGAATTTTCAGAATTTGTTACACTCATAAAACGGCATGAAATGACGTTAAAACGTCATTTTTTTTAACCCTTACGTCAACAAAAATCATCTAGGTGGCGACAAAAGTAGCATTTATTTTGGCGAAAACACGCAATTTGAGCAGATAAATTCGGAGGTAAGCCTTGCTTTAAAGTTCGAAAACTATTTTAAATGAATATTACGCGTGTTCTATTCGTTCTACGAACTTCTGAAAGAGATCATCTTGTGCCGTTTTTTACGGGCATTCAGTATGCTGCAAAAATCGAAAAGGTGTGACGTTTCTTCGATGAGATAAACCCAAATCAACAGTTTTGCTTAAAATTGGAATGAAAAAAGAACAAATTCGAATTTTAGGAAAAACGCTTCGAGGTGCACGAGGACCTGACCCAAGGTACCTGTAAACAAAATTTCGTACTTCTGGCCCGTTCCATCTCTCCAGGACGCGATCGACAGACAGACAGAGAGACAGACTCACACACACACACAAGCTTTCGGTTTTATTTATATAGATAATTAATATGGTCTTTATCTTAATTTTAACTAAGTACTTTACTTTTGCAGTTGCATAGAATTCATTGGAAGTTATTCGGGTTAAATTTCTCCAACAATATTTCAGATAAAAAAATAGCTAATTACTATTTTAAAGTAACATTAATACATGAAGCTATGTTTGAATTAGTGACAAATGAATAAATGCATAGTGTAGGAATTAACAAAAAAAAAAAACCACCCTCTTAAGTTGACCACTTAAAAGTGGTGCACCGCAAGTGATTAACTTACACAGGTTTCACTATATATGTATATCACCCTTGATAAAATGTAAGGTGCAAAAACACACTATAAAGGATTTTTTAAAACAAAGTAACTACATTGAATACGATACATTGTTGCGGAAACTTCTTCTTAAGCAGCCTATAGCCTTATAAAAAAGCATTTCTTTGCTCATTAAAAAGAGATTATTTTGCATAATAAAAGCATGATTTCCTCGTTTATACTATTTTTCAGTTTAAATTGATTGAAAGATTTTTTTTTTCAAGTGTAACATATGGATCTGATTATACTACATGAAAAATTGATTTTACTTTTTTCTCCATTTTTCGAGAAGCACTTAAAATAAATCGTGTCGTTAGCTTGAAAAACAGTAATTACGAGCTCATATATAATGCGTTAAAAGAAACATTAACAAATTAGAGTTATAAAGGAAATATTCCTAGATTTTGCTTCAGTTATTTTACTGAAACAGTGCTAAATATTTAAGTAGAATTTAACTAGAAAATGTATTATCAAAAATTTATCATCGTGTGTGTCGTTTGAAGAAGTTGCATTGACTTTTCCGGGCTAAAATATGAATAAGTCATGATAACAAAGTAGAATGCTTAATTAAATTAAATATATCTTTCAAATAATATTAGTAAAACATTAGACATCGGCAGTTTTGTATAGTTTATCTTTTTACATTATAGCTGATACGGTTCGCTGATTTAAATCAGCTTGATTTAAATCACGATTTAAAGCAAGTGATTTTTTTTTTTAAATCATTGATTTAAATCAAGTTATTTTTTTCCAAAAAAAAAAGAAGAAAAAAACATTGATTTTACAATGTTAGAAAGTGTTGTAAAAATAAAATATGTTGCAATTACAACCACTGTTTCAAACAAAACTTCTTAGGTCCATAGTATTTATGACTGGTAGGGTTAAGTTTCATTTAAGTCATGCATTTGTATTAAAATTTGTTTATCATAATTATTATTAAAAAATAGTTATTGTTGTGAAAATAGCTTCAAGTGCGTTTTTGTATATTGATTAACATGCCATATTGTTGCTATGAATGTAACATAATAAATATTCAAACTATTTAAGATCTTTAAAAAAACGGTTTTAAATTTTAAAAGTCCGATTTTTTAAAAATTTTTTTTAAAGAAATAAAAAAACACGAACCCTGCATGGCACCCTACGGTACATTGTATCTTTAAAAAACGGAGTTAACATACGATCATTGTACAAGAATTCACCTCCTATTACGGTGTTTTTAAACATCAGTTCCTACTGACTCTCTCACTCTTCTTACCAAAACACTTTTTTGCTCGCCACATCATTGGCGGCTTGGCGAGATTGTCCTATCCCAGTGGCTTTTTTTGCGATGCACGGCTGCAACATTAATAAAACTAGAGTTCTACCGTAATAATTTCCTTTTGCATTGAAAACATTACGCTTTTTATATAATCACATAAGCATTATTTATCAAATTTGACGATTAATACGTCGAGTTCATTTTGATTTTGATCATCCTCACTTAAAGCAAACGTATTGTAAATCATTGTCACCGCAGGGTCAATCGGGCTCATAAATGCAGCCTCTTGTACTTCTGCCGATGTCGTACTAAGTTAAGTGGCAGTTGAATAAAATTTAAGTGTGTGCTTCCGAACTCCACTCTTAATTTTCATTCCATTTTTTTAGAGAAGCCTTCACTCAACCTCTTATTATAATTGTTTTCATTATGACTGCTTAATGGCAACAAACTCTTTTTAACAATGAGTTTTTATACTTATTACCTACTCATTTACTCAACCAAGACATGTTGCCATCTGCTGTCTATAACAATACGATATTACAATGATAAATGAGGTTTGGCTGAGAAACGAAAAGGGGAAATAATGAACTAATAGTAAATTGTTTCCAAAAATCATTTAGCCCATTTCCGGCAGAGCATAGAAATTTTATAAAATGTGGTATAATTTTTATTAAAATATGTTTAAATTACATCCATTAAGACACAAAAAAAGTTTTATGCATGAAAAATAATATCTTATTTGTGAAAAAGTGGTGCGTATACGCACCATTGGCCGAATCAATGAACAAAAAGTTGAAACTGGAAATGGAAGTTTGAGGACCATGTTAATTGTATTATAATGAAATATTATATTTTTTATGAAAACTTTCAAAACATTTTGGATGCAAATGAACTCAGCATTTGAGGCACAGATAAATCATGTGGTTTTACACACCTTACATCGTCTACGGGCTTTTTCTTCATGTTCACTTATGGTATGGCCGACTAACAGTCCGTATTTCTTTCGGTAGAGTTGCGGATGATGGAGCCTCTTATTAGGATGGGTCATTTGTAGTTTATTTTCATCAGTTAGATTGTTCTTGCATTCAGATTTTAATAGGGCAATTGCTATATGAGATCTGGTCTATGAGTGCCTTTTTTGTGTTAGTAGAAATTCTATGCAGATTCCATGAATTGACTACAACGCTATCAATGATATTTGTAAATAATGGCCACCAACATTTTTTATCTTGAATGTTTATGCTGTGTCATTGTCATGAAGGTCAGCACCTCCCATATCTTCATTGTAATACGTAATAATGTTCGGTAGGGGCATCATAACATTCTTTCTCTGCGACTGTATCGTTTGGTATTTATAAGAGGCAAAATAGTCGCATTATTAGTAACAATAGGTACCACAGCATTGTCGTTTTATTTGATTGCACATATTTCTGCGTCTTTGTTGAAGGCAGAATCGTAGGCCTTACCGGCTTCCTCTTTATAAACATTTCTGATGATTACCTGCCAAAATCTATATAAATAAAAATGTAAGTGTTCTTTTGTGCGAGCCGCAAATCTCCGAAAGTACTTGACCGATTGGTTTGAAATTTCGCCAGTTAACAGAGTGATTCAAGCGGATGGTTTATAAACCCGTTAGAAAAAAAATCCGACAGGTAGTTCTTTTTTTATTCCAATTTAAGGCAAAATTTCTACATTAATTTCCCATTATGGGGGTGAAGAAAACCTTGCACATAATTATATAATATATCGATCGAAAGCGCTGATTTTTATGCATAAAATGGAATTTGTTTGAAGTTTCTAAGTCAAAGAAAACGCCGGTTATAAGCTTTTTAGTTCGATTTCTTAAGGCTTACCTTGATCCAAAAATAATAATTAGCAGTTTCCTCAACACTGGGTAACATAAGCTAAGTAAATAAAAATGTATTTTATCAGAACATGTGTTTTAATATATCGCTTTTAATTTATTTCCACTTTGATTTAAATATTTCGGTGTTTAATGTTTTATTAAGGAGAATGAGCCACTGCAACTATTGGCAGGGTACAGCTATTTTCATTTTGATTTAATAATTTTTTCTGTTTGTATTGAAGTATTTGTTAGTATTTTTTCACTCGAAGATTAAGGGGAACTTTAAAACAAAGACTACTTATTTTGAATAGCAACAGTTTAATTCAGCTATTTTCATTTTGATTTAAAAATGTTTTAACCGACTTCACAAAGGAAGGAGGTTATACACTCATATTGTATGTATGTCGGTTTTTTTTTTTTTTTGTTTGTCCACTCATGACTTCTTACCGGATGAACCGATTTTCATGATTTTTTAAAAAATCGATCGAGGGTGGTTTCCCATAGGTCCCATACCTTGGTTTGACCATATTCGATAGTTAGAAAAAAAGTAAGGGACTGAAATGTGGTAATTTTTTTTGCTTTTTCATCCATAACTTTTGACTAAATGAAACGATTTTGATTATTTTTTCTTTGATCGATAGAGGGTCGTCTAACTCAAATATCGCGCATCAGTTTGACTACATCTGTTTTCTTTAGAAAAAACGTTGTGGGTGAAAAATATCTATTTTTTCATTTTAATTGGAAAGGCTAGGCTCAATTTGTCTTTGTTGGGAAAGTTGTTTATAAAAATGAAACTCATTGTTACATTAAAAGCAATTATAACAAGAAATAGACTGGAGGCTTCTCTGAAGAAGAAATTAAAGCCAATCAGTGTGCTTGGTCCAGTGACCCTTTAAAATCGGTTTTAAAACGAAATTTATCTTACAAACGGTTAGTTTTTAGTGTCATTCCCTCAAATGTTTCCCCTTTGATATGTATGTCTTAAAAATAGAGTATTTATAAAAAAATGTATTTACACTGAAAATAATAAAATAAAATAATTTTTGGAAATAATAGAACCGACTTCAAACTATAAATTGCGCTGAAAAGTAAAAAATAACATTATTCTTTATACAACTTCGATACGACTTTTAAATATAATTTTGAAGTCGGTGCAAAATTATAATGGATTTTGATGCATCATTCCTTTTGTAACTATGAACCAATTACAAATATAAATAGCGTAGAGTTTGCAACAGTTTCAGTGTAAAATAACGCATGATGTAATTATAATTACTGTCATAATTTTGCACCGACTTCAAAAATTATATTTAAAAGTCGTATCGAAGTTGTTTAAAGAATAATGTTATTTTTACTTTTCAGCGCAATTTATAGTTTGAAGTCGGTTCTATTTTTTCCAAAAATTATTTTATTGTTTTTTCCGTTTGTATTGAAGTATTTGTTAGTATTTTTGCACTCAAAGATTAAATGGAACTATAAAACAAAGATTACTTATTTTGAATGTTAACAGTTTCATTTAGCTATTTTCATTCTGATGTTAAAATATTGAAGTATTTTTTAATTGTTTTTGAACTTGACGATTAAGGGAACACAGATTATTTATTTTGAACGGCAATTTTTTAATTTAGAATTTTTGTGTTTGTGTTTCTTCTGGTTGGATAAGGCTTATGTTGGAATTTTTCAATGTGCTGAGCCAGATAATATCAAAATCTTTACCGACAATGGAACAAAAAAAAAAAAAAAAAAATGCCCGCAAGCATTGTGAAAAAAAATAAAGCTCAAGACCAATCAATCAAATTGAGCAGTTTAGATTTTCTCATGAGTACAGTTATAAATTGCGTGTTCTAGAATGGGTAAACCAGACAATCTATATTTTCAGACAATGAAACAACAAGCATTGTCAAATGAAACATATATGTGCTTTTTCTTGCTTTTCCATCGAACCATACTGAGCCACAGAAACGCGTGGCCGGGTACAGCTAGTATGGCATAAAATGCCAAAATTTGCATAAAAACAAGGGTTTTTAAATTTTTGCTTTTTGATCATGCTTTCGGCCAGTGGTGCGTTAACGCACCATTAAATATAAATAAAAAATTTTACGTTTTTTAATGATATTTATTTTTTTGTATTTTTTTACCGAACCTGCAACTTAAGGCCATTATAAAAGCATATGATTAAACTCAAATAGATAGGTTATACATTTTCAAAAAGTAGAATTGGTCAATGATCGTATCTAGTTAAAAAATTAGCGTTTTTTGAAAATTTCTCAACATAAAGAGCTTGCTTTAATTAAGCCACTAATATTTTTTATTTGTCTTCAGAACCTATAAAAATAGCATAAAAATAAAATTACTGTAAAATACACGTCACAGTGTCAAGAAAAAAATATTTCTTGAAATAGTGCGTATACGCACTATTGGCCGAAAATGGGTTAATTGACATCACTAAAACTCCTCAATGGTTACTAAACAAAAAAAGAAAAAGAAAAGAAAATTGGTTAAAAAACAGAGGAGAAATTGGTTCTTAGGGATCATTCATAAATGATGTCACGCTTCGTGGGGTGTTCGTGACATTGTGACAAGGGGAGGCGGTAACAAGAAGTGTGACATCAGGCTTATACAACATAGCGTGACATGTGGGAGAGGAGGGTCCGTTGAAGCGTGGCATTTTGTGACAGAAAGGGGGAGGGGATCAAATGTATCGGAAAAAGCGTGACATCATTTATGAACGGTCCCTTAACTGTTTTGTTTTCCCCTATTTAAGTAATTAAGCTAAGTAATCATGTACTAAAAAATAAATCGAACACGTGATGATCAGGACAATGCGTTACATCCCGTGGAGATCATATATGAGACGCTCATAAAATAGATTAAAAATGAACATATAGATTATTCTCATTAAACAGACTATTTTTTTTTTCTTTTTTTTTTTTTGCACTTGTTAAATAGGATTGCAGGAAAATAAATGCTTTCATTCGTGTCAACACACGTCGTAGTTAAATAAGGACAACATTCTGAGAAAATATGATAAAAATGGCTTATCATTGAAATTTTAAAGTGCGTTTTAAGTTTAAGCAATTGAGTGCAGAACATGATTGCATCACCTTTAGATTATACAAAAAAATTGAAATTGCCTAAGGCGCGTTTGCACCAAAGTAGACAACTAAAAGTTGTCAAAACATTATTTGTAGAAAACTAAAAGTCATCAACTAAAAATTGCTCAAATTATAGACCAACACGTATAAGATTTTTTGTAGAAAACTAAAAGTTGCTCTTCTCAAACTTAGAGCAACAAGTGGAAAACTTGTTGCCAAAGAATTGGCGCCCCGTCATGTCCGTGGCGGGCGGAGGAGGAACAGTTCTCTACTAGTTTCCTGTAAGTTGCTAGCGCAAAGCGCGGGAACCCAAAATTTAATGGAAGATTTGTCTCTGCACAACTAGAAGACAGAAAAAGTTGCTGTATTTTGTACAAAAGCAACAAATTGCCGCAACTCGTGAAAAACTTAGGGGAAGACTTTGGTGTAAACGCGCGATGGGAATATCCCATCATCCGTACAGTTCTACCATCAACCACAGCGATCTGCCTGCCAAAGTGCCAAGAAGAATCCATTCATCTTCAGCTGCCTGCATCAGTAATGTGCAATTTTCGTTCACGTTCTAGTTCGTTTAGCATACTTAATTTCTTCCGAACTGATGCTAATATGCTAGTTTATAAATTTACTTGCTTTCAACAAATAGTGAAGCAAACATTCTGATTCGCTTACTAAATTAACGCACCTGCAGAACGAACCTGCCCTAAAACTCGAATGGACTCGCCCTTTTCTGTCATGCGTGGAAGCGTCCAAATATCAAAATTCCGTGGTGGAACTGTATTCAGTTTTGGATTGAAAGGGTATTGTATTCCTCCGTTTAGACCACTCGCCCTCAATGTTGACTGTATGGCAGATGTCACACAAGATAGTATATAAAACTCAATGCAACCCACCAAAAAAGTTTGTTTACGACCATTTCAGGCCACATAAATATTCGAGGTTATTTGCTAATATGACAGATAGAACAAGACAACACAACAGATTTTAATATACAAAGAAGGAAATACACCCAGGGGAAAGTGGAAATCGAACCCACGCCTCTTTCACTTCGCGCAGGGAGGCACCGGAACCAGTCGATTAGACCGCTCAGCCACTGATACCCCACCAAAAGAAGTATAACTTCAAACCGGGGTCTTAGTGGCTGAGCGGTCTAATCAACTGGTTCCGGTGCCTCCCTGCGCGGAGTGAAAGAGGCGTGGGTTCGATTCCCACTTTCCCCTGGGTGTATTTCCTTCTTTGTATATTAAAATCTTGTGCTGTCTTATTCTATCTGTCAGGTTAGACGAGAGTTTGATTCATATCCTTGAGAATAGCAAATAAACTGGAATATTTATGTGACCTGAAATGGTCGTAAACAAACAAACAAACTTCAAAACGCGTTTCCTGCTTTTTAAGTAGAAATCTTGTCCTTCAATGAAAATGAAGTTAAGCCTTGAATTCAGAGTTTAGCTTATCTTTTGATAAATATAACCATGCCATACTATGCTTGTACAAGGCTGAACTTGATCCAGTTAACTATTACTGGTACGGTAACGGTAACGATCAAGTTCAGCCTTGGCTTATATAACCTGTTTTTCAGGAAGTAAGTGACTACCAGATTATTAGGACGAAACCGTATGTATGTAATTTCACAATAAAAAGTAAACACTTCTTTTGCTTCAACTTTAAGAAATGGCAGAATCTCAATTACCTGGTGGATGTACCGGTCCTCAAGCAGAATATATTAAACTTGTATCATCTGATGGATTTGAATTCATCATCAAAAAGCAGTATACGATAGCGTCAAAGATTATAAAGGATAGGTTACTAGTGCGTGACATTCTTGACGAAAATGATGAAAATTGCCTTCAATTCGAAAATATTGAGCCTTCAATGATGATGGAGGTTTGCAAGTACTTTATTTACAAATCATATTATACTTCTCAGCATTTTGAAGCTATCCCTAAGTTTACTGTCGGCTCCGATATTTTAGGCTCTTTGCTGCGTGTTGCAAACAGCTTAGACTGCTGAACGTTTGATGTGAGACTTTGTTTCTTCAATTAAAAGACGTTTACAACTGAACCTTTTTCTAAAATTATTGTGTTTTCGTCTTCGCTGAACTCCAATTGATATTTTGTGAAACCTTTGATTATAAAGTTTCTTTTTTTTTTTGGGGGGGGGGGGGGTAAGGGGGTACTATCCGGGTGATCCTTGACGATAGTTAAGCATTTTCGCCAAACCAAATTGGTGATTCTCCACTTCGAAGGGTCACTCATGATGGTTAATTTTTTCCCGCCAAATCAATATCCAATTTAGCACCAATGGCATAACTGTTTAGCGATTTTTGCGGCCCCCTGACACGGAAAAGTATCGGTATTTGTCAAGGACGCAAAATTTTACAAGGGGCCCAATAACAATTTTTTTCATTTGGCGTCAAAAGATTCCGCCGAAGCAGTGATATGTTCAGAATTCACCAAATGTATATAAAAGAAAAGTTAAAAATTTCAAAAGCTAAATAACTAATTTTAGTGAACATTTTTTTTTTCGCCAACAACAAAAATCCTCACGAAATTTTCTTCTATATCCTTATTATGAGTATTACTACTCGCCAAATATCGCAATGATACAAAACCTTAATGAAAAATAAATAAATAAATAAATTGCATAAAAATTAAATAAATAAATAAAAACAATTTTAAACCAAATTAAACTAATTCAAAGTTTTGTGTTACCAGAGAAACTTCAAAATGCTAAAAATATCGATAGGATTTTTTTTTTTTGTTAACTAGTTGTTCTCTCGCAGAACATCTGCGGGCTATAACCATTTTTAAACTCGTAAAAAACTCTTTAAAACTCCAAAAGCTTAAGGAAAGATCGTTAGACATAAACATGATAATGACCACTCGATATGAACAAACTGAGGTGTTGCCACTCCAAAGAATCGGAATAAGCTAAATTTGTCCTAAAATGTTGGTATTTTATTATTTTGTATAATTTGGCTAAATTAGTTCCTACAAAGCTCATAGTTAATTTATTTTTTTTAGTATTAGAGTAAATTTTACTTTTAAATTGAACTAGTAAAGTACTTAATCACCATTATTAGACTTTGTTTATTTTTCATTATGACCAATCATGGTGGCCACGTAGATCGTTGTTTCTCTGCTGCCGCCAAGTAAACGTTTAAAAAATCACCAATGCAACCCTATTCTACAATATTACCAAATACTTTAAATAAATATAAGTACATGTATGCTATAGTTCCCTTGAATAAACCTAGACATAAATTTTATAGGCGTGTAGAAAATTTGGGACAATGCTGATCCAGAGAACATTAACTTGAAAGAAAACACAACAAAATTAATGAAAGGTCAAAAATAATGATAAAGGAAATAAGTGATTTTTCGTCCTGTGTCCATAAATTTCGTCGCTTGCATTGTTTTAACATCTTATATATAAGCCGCTAAAGTGTCTGTTTGTCGCCGATAGCTTATTCCGAATTTCTTACTCCGAGATAACTGCATCGTTCGGCCATCTACACAATTGTTTCTATAATGATAACGACAAATTCTCAAAACATTTCTCTAGCATTTTGAGTGAGGCATCGCTAGATTTGTATTATCCGTTAGAAATTAATGTAAACGCGAATTTAATTTAATCCTTCATTCTTTGTTTTAGGTTATTTATCGTCTGCGCTTTTTACATATATTAAAGTGCCAGCGCTTTTTTTCCAGTTTCGTTAAAACTATTATTTTGACGATGATTATGTTGGATATAAATTAATATTTTCCACAAACAATTTGATTTTATAGTAAATAATATTTCTATTTTACAGATTATTATAACTTAGATGTTTTTTTCGGTAGAAATAAATTTTTCCGAAATTATTATATGTTTATTATTTATTCATTAAACTTAATTGTTCTACCTGATAAATATCTCTTTGATTTGATGTGCATTTCCGGTTATTGGGAGAATTGTATATTTATGATATTTAGAACAGTGGTCATTTCGTATGACCGCCGGGTTTACTAGTCTGTGATATTTGAATAATATTTGTACTTTTATTACCTGGACCATTGAAGTATTTTTGTTTAAGTTTCTCTCTCTAGAGCTGATATTCGTTTGTTTGTTTGTTTACGACCATTTCAGGTCTCATAAATATTCAAGTTTATTTGCTATTCTCAAGGATATGCCTTAAACTCTCGTCTGATATGAGAGATAGAACAAGATAGCACAACAGATTTTAATATACAAAGAAGGAAATACACCCAGGGGAAAGTGGGAATCGAACCCACGCCTCTTTTGCTCCGCGCAGGGAGGCACCAGAACCAGTCGATTTGACCGCTCAGCCACTGAGGCCCCCAGCTGATATTTAAAACTAAAATGAACTAAAGAAGACGTATGTTTGCTGTTATATCGAAACATTGAGCTTTAGAATTTTCCTAGAAACGTCGCTGCGATTACTCGTATTTAGGAAAAAAAAAAACAGATTTTAAAAAATAATGCCACTTTGTTCTTTTGGTTAGTAAGTCACTCGACTTTAGAAATTAGGGCTCAAATTTGAAATAAATAAATAAATAAAAAATTTCCTGTTTTTATTGTTTTTAATATATCTAACGAATTTGGGATCCCTACTGTTTTGAAATAGGGGTATATATGTTGTTTCTCGCCAAACCTGACGACTTTCCAATCATGATAGACAATTCTAGTTTTTGTTAGAATTTTCTGGATTATTTATGTCTCGTGAACTGAGGTGTTATATAAGGAGCTCTGGCCAGAAGTTAGTGGTTTAGCTTTTAGCCTACTTTCCCGTAAAAGTAAAAAAAATAATACGAAAGCAAGAAAGAAGGCTTAATGTATCGAAAAAATATCGTCAAAAATGAAGAAAAGTCAAAAATAAGTGAAGTAATCAAATAAAAATTGAAAAATAAAAACTGTGAAAGTAGGGTTTTGAGATGGAAAAAATGTGTGTCTGTCGGTTTGTCAGTCTGTCTGCAACCCCCTCCCCTAGTAACTTTTGAACGAATTGTCCGATTCGAAAAATTCTCTTGTATTCGAAAGGTCTCGGCAAGAACATCTCATTTCTATATATTAACTTTTGATTTGAACAATTTTTCGTTCAATTTTGAACAGTTAACATTTTTTAACATTAGCGCCTATGGGCAAAAATGAAGCAAATTATGGAAACTTTGGGCACCAGTTCCAAGTCCCTGTGAGCAAGCTTACTGGAAGAAGCTCTAGGCCTGAAATATTGATTTGAAAATTTTTTGTTCCATTTTGAACAGTTAAAAAAAAATGACATTAGCGCCTACGGGGAAATTTCAATCCTATATAAATCCTGATCTAAGAGATCGATTTGCTCAGAACGAACTTTATCGAAAAGCTGTTAGAAGGTACAACATGCGCAGATAGAAAGTTCATCCAGAACTAACGAGTCTATTTTTCTATGATTTTTTTTAATCGGGATTTTTAAGTATATTTCTGAATAAATACATGAATGAATGAATGAGTGAAGGAATTAATGAATGAAAAAATGATGAGTGAATAAATTAATGAATGAAAGAATGGATGAATAAATAAATGAGTGAATAAATACATGAATGGGTAAATGAATGAATGAATACATGAATGAGGAATTGAATGAATGAATAATTGATAAAATAAATAAATAAGTGAATAAATATATAAATGAGGAATTGAGTGGCAAATGAAAGAATGAATGAGTGAGTGAATGAATATGCATCATGCGTTGAAAAGGTATATTTGACGTAATTAAGAACTAAAGCTAAACTAGAAAGATTATAAATTTGAATTTAGTGTATACAGGGAAGTAGGTTGTATATTTCTAGATGGAACTTCTTGTTAGTCTTTGGCGAGTGCCTGTCAGTCTGAGCCATTGTGCTATAAGTTTCATGCCTAATTCTATTTGCATTCGGGAAGTAAATACGGAACGATGGTTTTACGGTGATGTGCGTACTTCGTGAGATATTTTTGTGTGCTTAAACTGTCTGTGTGCTTAGTGTCTGTACATGGTGACTTGTAAATAGATCAGTTTGAATGTTCAAGGACAGTGTTACGGGTTCGTCCTACTTTAAACAGATGACTATCATTTCATTTACATTTGTTACCGGCAAAGTATGAAACGCTGGCATTCTATAGAATGCCTAGGCATTGTATATAATGCCGGACGTTTTTAGACAAAGTATGAAAAAAAAACGTCTGGATGAGGTTATTATGTAAATGATGTGCATTTCTCAAAAATAAAAATGTTATTCTGAAAGAATAATGAGGGTGCCATTCAAAACATAGTTTTGTTTTCCACAATCATCACAACGTAGCGATTCAGCAACGTTTTCATTCTATAGAGTGCCAAGGCATTGTATATATAATGCCGGACGTTTTTAGACAAAGTATGAAAAAAAAAAAAAAACGTCTTGATGAGGTTATTATGTAAATGATGTGCATTTCTCAAATATAAAAATGTTATTCTGAAAGAATAATGAGAATGCCATTCAAAACATAGTTTTGTTTTCCACAATCATCACATCGTAGAGATTCAGCAACCAATAGTCCCTGGGTTCCTTCTTAGTAGTCATTTTGTACATCATTTATCAACTTCTGGTAAGTAGTATCGGTTAAGAAAACACTATTTTTTGCAGTGTTCACCCTCATTTTGCACTTACGGGCGGAGTTCTTAACGAATCGGAGATGTAATTTATACTTTGCCGGTTTCTCATTTGGCATTCTATAGAATGCCTAGGAAATGTGTGAAATATAAATCGTTTCATACATTGCCGGCTAGTTTTAGGCATTCTATAGAATGCCGGATTTCAAACTCTGCCGGTAAACATATGCAGTAAAACCTGTAAAGTTGACCACCTTTGTAAGTTGACCACCTGTCTAAGATGACCACTAAAGTGGTCAACTTACACAAGTTTCACTGTATATAAAAATACCGTGGGTTCTTTCAAAATGAAACGAATTATTTTTTGCGGCTATTTTATTTAAACAAATAATTAAATAATATGGCTTCGTTTTTGCAAAATGTTTAGACAAAAGTGTGGTAGAATCCATTAAAAGGAATAAAAAATGCGTGTGTACGAAAGTTCTTGTTCTTACTTTATTGCTTAATACTTCTCTTTCATATTTCCTCTTTTCAGAAGAAAAAGAAAAAAACACGATGGTAATGAAAACTGCTTTTATGATTTTTTCTTTTGATTCTGCGTTTTCTTTTGTTTCTTTCCCCAGAGAAGATAATTTAAAAAGACAACGGATTTAACTATAACTAGAAAGAAAAAAGAATCCCAAGGAAAAAAAAACTTTTCTTTTGTTATACCGCCCTTGATTAAGCACTTGTGGCAAAAACGCTGAATAGGTCTTCCCGTTTTTGTTCCTTGACTTTAGTCTGCGGATTCTGAACAAAGTTTATTTTTCGCAAAGTCTACATTCTTTGTCTTGACTTTTAACCCTCCAGAAGTCGTGTGAAAAAGAGTAACCTGCGAACTCACGTGTGAGCATTTTTCTCACACCGCCTGTTTTTCTCAAAATAATCTTAAAATGGAATATTTTCAACGGAAAATTATTTTTGTTTATTCTTAATATCAAACGTTAGCCAAAATAATATTTTTCGAAATATATCGTACAGGTGTACTGCTTTCATTAAAAATATTAATTTAAACATTCATGAAATATTATGATTCAACTTTAGTAACAAATTTTGGTTAAGCTGAACTTAAAATTTTTTTTGGTGAAAGGTTGAGCTAAAATTATTTACTGTGTAATATGTATGTGGTGTAATTAACCCCTTTAAGCTTGCTCCCATTATAATGGTTCAATTTAGCTGCAACCAAATGTTGGTTGCAGCTAAGTTTCACCATTTTTTAGCCTACTTTCCCGTAAAAGTAAAAAAAAATAATAATAAAGCATGAAAGAAGGCTTAATGTATCGTGAAAATATCGTTAGAAATCAAGAAAAGTCAAAAATAAGTGAAGTAATTAAAAAAAGATTGAAAAATAAAAAATTTGAAAGTAGGATTTTGAGATGGGGGAAAAAGTGTGTCGGTCGGTTTGTCTGTCTGTCGGTCTGCCCCCCCCCCCCCTAATAACTTTTGAACGAATTGTCTGATTGGAAAAATTCTTTTTGCATTCGAAAGATCTCGGCGAGAACATCTCATTTCCATATTTTTGAACAATTTTTTTTTCAATTTTGAACAGTTCAAAAAATTTTAACATTATCGCCTATGGGTGAAAATGAAGCACTTTATGTAAACTATGGGTACAAGATCCAAGTTCCCGTGAACAAGCTCGCTGGAAGAAGTTCTTGGCGTGAAATATTGATTTGAACAATTTTTGTTCATTTTTGAACAGTTCAAAAAAAATTAACATACCGCCGACGAGGAAATTTCAATATTATATAATTTCTGATCTAATGGACCGATTTGCTTGGAACAAACTTAATCGGAAAGCTCTTATGACGTAGAACATATACAAATAGAAAGTTTATCCAGAACTAACGAGCCTATTTTCCTGTGAAATTTTTTGATCGGGATTTTCAAGAATATTTTTGAATTAATGAATGTTTAAATGAATAATCAAAAGAATGAATGAATAAATGAGTGAATAAATACATGAATGACTGAATAAATGAATGATTGAATGAATATGTATTAACCGTTGAAAAAGGAATATTTGAAGCAATTAAGAACTAAAGCTAAACGAGAAAGACAGAGAGAGATCGCTGGATTATAAATTTGAATCGGTGTATACGGGAAAGTAGGCTCGTATAGTTCTAGACGGAACTTCTTGTTTATCTTTTGAACTAGAATTTCTTTGCAGTGTGCTAGTTACGAAACCTACAGAAGTCACGAAAAACTTGTCTAATTGAATTCGATAATTTTTTACAGTGTACTATCACGAAACCTACAGAAGTCACGAAAAACTTGCCTAATTGAATTTGAGAATTTTTTACTGTGTACTAGTCACGAAACCTACAGAAGTCACGAAACACTTGTCTAATTGAATTCGAGAATTTTTTAGTGTACTAGTCACGAAACCTGCAGAAATCCACGAAGAACTTGTCTAATTGAATTCGAGAATTTTTTACAATGTACTAGTCACGAAACCTACAGAAGTCACGAAAAACTTGTCTAATTGAATTCGAGAATTTTTTACTATGTACTAGTCACTAAACCTAAAGAAGTCACGAAAAACTTGTCTAATTGAATTCGAGAATTCTTTGCTTGTCCGTACTTATGTACGTAACACATAAATACGAACGTACGTCGATAGAAAGCAGAGATAAATTTGGCTAGTCGACCCATGCGGAATTCCCCACTAATTTGGGGGAAGAACATTATTAGGAAGAATAGAAAAAAGTAAAGGGGTGTTGGTACAAACGGAAGGCATGTCATTGAACACATCAGTACAACACAATTTTTATCCACTGTTACAATTTTTTCCATTGTTATTTAGATATCCAAAATATTAAAATAATCACAATAATAATAATTATTATTTTTATTAGTAATATACATAGCACTAAAATTCAATAACGAAACAGCTCCATTATTTGAAATATATTTACTGTTGGTTGGTTAGGCTCCACACATTTATGATATAACTAGCGGTACCCGCACGGCGCTGCGCGTGCTGAATTTTAACCGTACCTAAAAAACGAAGCACAATTTCATTAGTGTGTTCCGATTTTTCGCCAATGACTCATTAAAAAAGTCAAATTGTAGCTTGTCGTATTCCCCACGTTATTTGAAATCTAGTATAAACCATACGTATTCCTTTTTATCAAGTTCAATCTCGAGTTTAAAACCTATTGCTAATTTGAGAAAAACGTTAAATTGAAGGTATGCTTTATTATTGTTTTTCCGTTGGTAACTAAACTGATGTCTCTCTATTTTGAAAAATAAGTATTATATTGAAAATAACCTAACACTATTCACCCGGAATTGAGGAAAATGCTAATTTATTTTTGGATCAAGGTAAGTCTTAAAAAATCGCACTAAAAAGCTTATAACTGGCGTTCTTATGGGCTTAGAAACTTAGAACATATATCATCTTGTGCAGAAGAATTAGCGCTTTCGATAAATATATTACATTAATATGTGCAAGGTTTCTTTCACCCCCATCTTGGGGAATTTATGTGGACAATTGGGTAAAATTGGAATAAAAAAAGAAAAACCTGTAGGATTTTTTTTTTCAGAAACCTTCGCAGGAGTGTACTCAACAAATTCCCGAAGTTTCATGGCGATCGGATGAATAGTGTAGTAATGCATTAAGGACAGACAGACATGCATTCATTTTTTATATATATATATAGATTATAAATGAATATATAGAGCCTAACGATTGAATGAGCTTAACTTACAGACGCAGCTTAAACTGTTCTATTGTCTGCACAATAAAAACATAAGAGCTTCTTGTTTATCTACGTGATAAAAAATGGCGCCAGCATACACAACAGCTATTTGGCATCCAGTAAAAGACCTCTTCTTGGATGATTTTAGATCTCAAATTTAAGAGAAGCGGTTCATTTTTAGACCGTGGGTCTATTTTTCGTCATTAGCCGGCACGATAAGTTTAAAAGGAGGGGCAAATCATGGAATTTGATAAAATAATAAGGAAGATATCGCGGACCAACAGAAAAACAGACCAGATAAATAAGATATGTATAGATTTAAGTGGGAAATGTTGAGGGTAAACTTTCCAATAATACACTACTTCGCATAAGGAAGTAGTTAACCATTGTGAAATATATAAAATATTATTATAACGTAGTGAGGCACCCGTGCCTTTCGTTCCCGGCATAAAGTGACAGTCTGCGGAAGGGGAACGCTTGAGTGACACTTAATAAGATGCGGTGGGGAATAGGGAAACCACCGAGCAAACTCAGATGGGATTGAATAATATATTCAACTCGAATTTCTCTTCCGGCTCCATCCATCAAGTATCCGGCAGAAGATGAGTGTGATCACGTCAGGCCCGTGATAAATTTATTTCGCGCTCGGGCCCGGGATAGAAGGGAATCAAAATTGAAATCCTGTGGCTTTGAAATGGATAAGAAGGAAAAGGTGCGTCTCAGTGGGTTATTTTTAAGTTATCTGCACTTCCCGTTTGGGGAATTCTATTTACCACTAAACTGGGAATTGAAAGTTCATTTTATGGAGGGATTCTTGAAGTGTGATGTATTATTTGTTTGTAAACGACCATTTCAGGTCACATTTATTTTCGAGTTTGTTTGCTGTTCTCAAGGATATGCCTCAAACTCTCGTCCAATATGACAGAAAGAACAAGACAGCGCAATAGAATATTAACATACAAAGAAGGAATATTGTTGTTTCATATGGCATTAATGAAATCTAAACCATTTACATTTGGCCACTCGCCAGATAACAATTAAAAACATTAATTATAATATTCCACATTAAAAGGCAACAAAAGACAGATACATAAAACACACTAAAAGCTAAAAAATTAGTAAAATACATTAAAATGTTAACGTTGGCAAAAATACATTCCAATACAGTAGGCAAATATATTTTCTTTGTTGTATGTAGTCTTGGGTCAAGATTTGGACAGACAAGCTGATGTTGGATAGCAGCAGGGGGCAGACTTACTCGCGTCCGTGACATACCTTAAGTCGCACGTGCCCCCTGGGTGGGGCTAAATGAGCAACAGCTGGAGGCTATGACTACTCTTGGAAAAAAAAAAAAAAACAACCTGCATAATCGTGAAGTGTTTGTCTTGAACGTACTGCAGTGTAACGCAGGTGGTCTTTCTGATGCTAAATTTACAAAGAAGGATTGCGCCCAGGGGAAAGTGGGAATCGAACCCACGCCGCTTTCAATGCTCGCAGCCAGGCAGCGGAAACTGGTTCTTAGACCACTAGGCCACTGAGGCCCCGAGAAAGATTTATAAACTGAGGTTATGTTATTGTTTCTAATGCCACTTGGGTGTACAAGCTCCCCTTCGCTTTAGAACGACCAGGTATTAAGGCAGTAAGGGAGCGCCTTCCGTTTTTGACAAACACCACAGCGGTGGAGGAAGTACGACTTGGCTCATGATGTATTTAGATGACACCAGATGGCGCCACCACAAAGACGCCACCTTCCTTTTTTGCCCTAAGAGTGAAGGGAAGGGACATTCTCCACCCTCCGGTACCCTCGGAACTTCAGGTCCTTGGATTTTACATGCACGTTTCCCCAAGGGCACATCGTGGGTCTTCAGCGGGTATGGTATCGAACACCGAATCTACCGGTTGGAAGTCCGACCATCCCGACCACTAGGCTACCACGGACTCAAACTGAGACTGTTGTCAGTGTCAAGAAAAGTAAATCAGCTTTTTCTCTCCTTGTTATGTGAAATGTATTAGTGAACTGATACACGTGATCTGTAAGAAGACAATGCACTGTAACAAACTGTAGTTCGACCTTTCACCAAAAAAAATGGTGAAAAATGGTGGCTGTAACCAACCAACATTTGGTACTAAGTTGAATCATTATAGCCGTTCCTACTTTCACATTCATGGTGCAACTGCTCTATTATAAGGGTTCCTAGTTTCACATTCGTGGTGAAACTACACTATTATAATGGTTCTTAGTTTCACATTCGTGGTGAAACTACACTTTTATAATAGTTTCTAATTTCACATTCGTGGTGAAACTACACTATTATTATGGTTCTTAGTTTCACATTCGTGGTGAAACTGCACTTTTAGAATGGTTTCTAATTTCACATTCGTGGTGAAACTACACTATTATAATAGTTCTCAGTTTTACATTCGTGGTGAAACTACTTTTATAATGGTTTCTAATTTCATATTCGTGGTGAAACTACACTATTATAATGGTTTCTAATTTCATACTCGTGGTGAAACTACACTATTATAATGGTTCTTAGTTTCACATTCGTGGTGAAACTACACTTTTATAATAGTTTCTAATTTCACATTCGTGGTGAAACTACACTATTATTATGGTTCTCAGTTTCACATTCGTAGTGAAACTGCACTTTTAGAATGGTTTCTAATTTTATATTCGTGGTGAAACTACACTATTATAATGGTTCTTAGTTTCACATTCGTGGTGAAACTACACTATTATAATAGTTCTCAGTTTTACATTCGTGGTGAAACTACACTTTTATAATGGTTTCTAATTTCATATTCGTGGTGAAACTACACTATTATAATGGTTCTTAGTTTCCCATTCGTATTGAAACTACACTTTTATAATGGTTTCTAATTTGACATTCGTGGTGAAACTATACTATTATAATGGTTCTTAGTTTCACATTCGTAGTTTTCCCATATGGTTAACTAACACAGAAATTGAGGCAAACTTTATATTGTTGTTTCATCCATCCAGACAAATATCGGTCTAACATTATAGCAGAAAAAATATCCTGGAGAAGTTATTTTAGTTTTTTTATCTTTGCAAAAATTGATAAACAAATAAATACAGTAATGAAGAGGCGTTCCACTTACAAAGGGTTTTTAATAATACTCCCAGAGAAATTTTGCGCACATAAGTGGTCCATATAGACAGGTGGTCAAATTATGCGGTCAAGTTCGAATGTTTCCCACACTATATAACATAGGGATAGTTCCGTTCTTGAGAAAAGTGGTCAACTTAAACAGGTGGTCATCTTACAAAGATGGTGAACTTTACGAAGGTGGTCAACTTTACAGAGGTGGTCAACTTTACAATTTTTACTGTACATATAATATTAAAAAAAGTACTAAAGTTTCTTTATGCTGCTAGTACGAACAAAATAAATACTTAGTATTTTTGGAAATCCCGTATTTTATTTAGCATTGTTATTCATTTCATTTCAGATTCAAATTAGGTGATATTTTTTTCTCATGAATCCAATTTTTTCATACTGCTTTAAACGAAAAAAATCTTCTTATCGAAGACTTTGTAATGTAAGTAAAAAAAATATGTTTTTTTTTATATATATATATATATATATATATATATATATATATTTGGAATTGTGGACTGATCTGCATGTCGTGAAAAATCGAAAAAGAGCTTCTCATTTATACATGAGCATTGGAGCGTGTGATTATAAGAATTCGATTCCATTCCATGAATGCGTTTCTCTTCTCTTATAAAATTCAGATAACGTTTATTTTAAACGCTAAAAGTATCTTTCTTGAGAATATGCAAATTGGATCAGATGCCATTCAGTTTTGTTAATCGAACTGTCATTGTACTTCATTCACACTGAGCTCAATATAAACTACTTTTCCCTATTCAAAAAAAAATCTCGAAAAATAAAAGCTTTTTTGCATACGTTTAAGTTAGTACACATATTGCTTTTTGAATTTGTTTGAGTAAAGAAAGTAAAAGAAAATATATTTTATGCTATCCCTTTTAACCCTCTGACTGCTTGATTTCTTTTAGCGAATTCGCTTCAAAATATTTTTAAAAAGTACTTACTTGAAATCTACATATATTTACGGTTTAAATCAGTAATATATTTTTGCAACAAAGGATTATTTTGGATCATTAGGAACAGATGTTCCGAAACAACAATTTTAGACAAAATTCTCAAGCCTTATCAACTATAGCCATTTCTAGAATGTAACTAAAGCCATTCAGTAAAAAGCTTGATCTTAATTTTAGTCTAAATACGTCAGAAGTTGCATTACTGACGTTTAAACGGACGTCGGAAACAGCGGGATAACATTTCAAATGCAGTAAAACCTGTAAAGTTGACCGCCTTTGTAAGTTGACAACTTTTGTCAGGTCCAACGGAATTAGACCTTCACCCTCTATAAGTTGACCACCTGTCTAAGTTGCCCACTAAAGTGCTGCACCGCAAGTGGTCAACTTACGCAGGGTTCACTGCACTGTACACGTAAAAGCTCATGCCCGTGGACATCGCGGGATGAGCCATTTTTGCTACATTTGCGTTGCCCGTAGAAATCGCGGGATAAGCAGTCAGAGGGTTAATTGAATGTAGGGGTAATTGAAGAACTGCGCGCATCTAAAATAAAGTATGTAACACCACAAAAACTCTAATGCTAAAACTTATTCTAAAACTATCAAATCTTTCGTCGACAGGGTGGAGTAATGGTGAGGCGTTCGCAGGTTCGAACCTGGCCCAAGTCGGTGGATTTTCAAGATGCAGAAAATAGTTTGCGCCCATGTCGCATGATTGTATGGCATGTAAAAGATCCCTTGTGCATCCGTTTGGCCTGGATACTCTAAGCTAACTTACAATCCTAGTGCAGTTGCGCATCAATTAGAGCTCAGATGCTGCCATCTAGGGGAAACTGAGCGTCAAATCTCTCAGAGTAGTAATGAAATCCACCGGCAGTGGTGCTACTTAAAAGAATGGACGCCGATTTCCGGGGAATGCACTAGGTCTGCAAAAGGGTTAGCAACCATATGCAGCCCCGTTGGAGGGGAAAAAAACTATCAAATCTTTACTCCTTGGTTTAGTTTTCTAATAAAAGTATTCACTTCGACCACAACAGCTAATATTTTTTTATAATTAAAAACTTCCATTTATTTTTGCTACAGGCATTGCGACGAGAATATTTTGTGCCGTTATGGTAAATCGTGAAGCGAACCATTTTCATCTATTTACGCTAATGGCCAACGTTAACTCCGAAACGGTCATCAAGTTCTCCATGTCCCCATAAAAAAACAGGGAAGTTCGAGGAGGATAGCGCTGCAGTCGCACCCCCTTCTACTGGGGGGTAGTCTGTGAAGGCCTCGATGCTATATACAGTATGGCTGCAGTTTGCATTATTTATCCCTATAGGTGTGGGACAAGTTCTTATTCGTCCTATGGTCTTGATCAGGGTCCACAAAACCCTATGCCCGCGGGCACCAAGGCGCCCGTCGATCGATCTTGGTACGCCCGCTGCTTGTGCACAACAATAAAATATTTCAGTTTTCCATTTTAAACGAGAGAACATTTAGAATCTAGAGCAGTGGTTCCCAACCTTTTTTGTGCCATTCCCCACCTTAGCCTGAATAAAATTCTTATACCCCCTTATGTAGCATGCATAATTTTTAATATATAAAAAATTGAATTGTCTACTTAAGAAACGTTAATGATAGGTTTTAGGAAGAAATGACTTGAAAATTGCTAACGAAACGCAGTAAGTAAATTTTCAAAACATATAATGAAAAACTGAGATTCAAATTTCAAATAATTTTTTAAATGATTTTTTATATTAATTTATTTTAATTTATGCCGTCAGCCACAGTGAATTTTACTTGACGACGCCAAACACCCAGTGGATATTTTGGTTTCGTCTAGCGAAATTACACCTAATAAATTATGCCTACTAATTATTTAACGCAATTATTTAAGAATTGGCTTTTTCCATTGAATTTGGTAAGTAAATCTAGCATTGCATTTAAGTGGCTCGGAGCGAAAGGGTTAAACTCGTGTCGATTAAATTTTCGAATTGCACCCACTTAACAATCAAATTGCCCCCTTGTGGGGCGTGCGCCCCACGCTGGGAAACTGATGTAGAGTATATGAATAAAGGGCCATGAAACTATGAATAACCTTGTAATGATAAATGATAGTGAATATCATAAAATCAAAATATAAATTACGTCTTACAGATGAACACCTTGACGATTGCTTGCGAGCAGGCATTTCATCATATTCTCCCAATTATGAAGCGTTGGCCAGTGAAATACACTGTCAAAGATCACATCGACTGTATTTTATATATTTTATAAATAATTTTAATACTTCGTATGTGTTCTGTATTGCAAGCAGCTTAATAATCATTCATTTTACACAAGAATATTAATACTAATTATATTCATATGTTAAATTAATTGTTGAAATTATTTATTTATTTAATTTTTTTGTGCATTAAATGTAGTGTGTTTCATTAACTATGCCCACTAACTATACATTTATCTCGAAAAATTAAATGGTGCCCTCCATTCGACCGATATTCTGGTATGAGCTCTTAGGTACAAAAAGGTTAGGGCTTCTATTTAATTCCACATTCTATTCTATTTATATTCTTTTCTATAAATTATATTTTTCTATTCATGATGCTTCTATTTAAACTGTGTTGTCTGAGCACTTCCACCCTTGTGGTGCGCCTTAAAACGGATGGCGTTTTTTCTTGCACTTCGATATAGGGTTTGACTCAGTACTTGCGCTCAGGGGCCGTGGTAGCCTGGTGGATGTAGGGAACCACAACCCTTCAATGATACTCTTCTAGCATAGGGGTATCAAGGAGGGCCAGGTCCACACAGCAATGTAGGAAGGCTAGGCTCACGCTCAGCTAATCTACCTCCGGTCGGCCACAAGCTGTCGTCGAACTTCACTTACCCGTGCCCAGGGGAGGGCAGCCATAAAGCCACGTGCTAACAGGGTAAAGGAGTGAAGTAGTAGTGATTAGGATGTCGGGTTTCCAACCGGAATATTGGGTGTTCGATACCCGACCCGCTGAAGACCCGCCATGTACACTAGGGACCGTCCATTAATGATCTCACGCTTTTCCCCACATATTTGATCCCCACCCCCTTTTCAACATAAGCCCTTCCCCCTTTGTCACAAAATGTCACATTTCAACATAAGCCCTTCCCCCTTTGTCACAAAATGTCACACTTCAACATAAGCCCTCCCCCCTTTGTCACAAAATGTCACACTTCAACATAAGCCCTCCCCCCTTTGTCACATGCCAAGCTATGTTGCATAATCATGATGTCACACTTCTTGTTACCCCTCCTCTCCCCTTGTCACAATTTAACGACCCCCTTTCTTTTCGAAGCGCGACATCATTTATAAATGATCCCCAAGGACATACGTGCATGTAAAATCCGTGGACCCAGAACTCCCGAGGCAGTTCCGACGGTACCAGAGGGTGGAAAATGTCCCTTCCCTTCACTCTTAGGTCAAAAAAGGAAGGTGGCGTATCTGTGTTGGCGCCATTTGGTGTCATCCAAATACATAATGAGCCAAGTCGTATTTCCACCGTTTTGGTGTTTATCTATGAACAGAAGGCGCTCCTTATTGCCTTAATTCCTGGTCGCTCTGCGAAGGGCAGCTTGGCTACCCAAGTGACATTTGAAACAACAACAACTTTCTCCCTTAAATAACTAAAAGAAATATTGCAAACATATTTACGCGTTTAGAACCTCATGATTATGTGTTCAGGATTCGTTTAATAAAAGTTGAAAAACTAATTAATATTTGCTCACTTAACTTTCATTTCTTTCCTATGGGAGGAACACGCCTTCAGTTCCTTCCGCCCTTTCTAAAATTGTTTGGTTTCTTGCGAAAGGAGAAGAGGGAAAAAAAATGAACATCCAGCTCCTCTCGGAAAAATATATTTTCCGGATATTTCTACGGAAGTGCCAGTCAAGTGTCAGGATAACTTAAAAAGTCCGAGAGTTCCTTAGGAATAAAAAAGCGAAAGTTTAATATAAGAAAAACGAACGCAAAATGGCTAAAAGTGACATTTTCCCATTCGTCAAGTGGGTGTAACTGTTCCCTCCCTCCTCTTTTCAATTTATTTCCTTATCTCTGTCTTAAGAAAAAGTATTTTCTTGTGTATTTGGAGTTTAAAGTTTTTTGATAACTATATCAGACAATTGGTTCAGGAATTTAAAAGTTCACATTGCAGACGAGACAAAAATTACTATCGGTTTCTGATTATTTACAATGACGTACTATTATCACATTTTTAGCCTACTTTCCGTAAAAGAAAAAAAAAGTAAGAATGAAAAAAACGGCTTAATGTATCGCAATAATATCGTTAAAAATAAGGAAAAGTCAAAAATAAGTTAAGTAATTAAACAAATATTAAAAGATAAAAAAATCGATAGGGTAGGCTCTTCAGAAAGGTAAAATGGGTGTTTGTCGGTCTGTCTGTCCCCACTCCCCCTAATAACCTAATAATTTCGAAGGAATTGTCAGATTTGAAAGGCCTTTTTTTTTTTTTTTTTTGCATTCGGAACATCTTGGAGAGGACAACTCAATTCCATATTTCACTTTTTGATTTGAACAATTTTTTGTTCAATTTCGAATAGTTCAAAAATTTTTAACAGTAGCGCGTAGGAGCAGAATAAAAACAAATTCTGTTAACTCTGTGCATGAATTCCAAATTCCTTTAAACAAGCCTTATTGGAAGAAGCTCTAATTTTTTGATTTCAACAAAGTTTGTTCAGTTTTGAACGGTTAAAAAAAAAAGAAAAAAAAAAACATTAGCGGCTACGGCTAAAGCTAAATGATAAATAGCTAGATTATCGATTTGATATTGGCTTATACGGGGTAAGTAGGCTCGCATACTTCTAGACGGAACTTCTTGTTTGAATAGAGATTATAAATTTTAATTCAGATCTACCTGTAAATAAAAGAATTCATTTGATGGCTGTTTCCATTCAACGTAAGATCAGACATTAAGCAATGTAAAAAATATGCTATCAATAAGAACCAGAATATATTTTTTTCGTATAGTTAACATTGACGAAATACAGATTTCTTTGACTGAATCAAAGCGAAATCAAAACTCTTCATTTTTCATTAAAATCAAGATCTACAGACGATTGTTTTTTAAATACAAATTACTATTGAGATGGTTTTTCTTAAATCTTTTTCATGCTTAATTTCTAATATTAACATTTTCTTGCAACAATAAACAAATCAAGGCCATATTTTTTTGATGAAATAAAACGATGGTAGACTATATATTCGTCGAGAAATTAAGGAGTTCCTTCCTGTATATTCTAACTGCACGAAGTTATTGTTTACAAAGGTCAACCTATTTTTAAATGACACTATTTTATTACGAAAAGGACAAAAACTGCATTCAAGGTTATAAGTTCAAGAAGGAAATTAAGAAATCGTTTAATGGAAATAACTCCTCCAAAAATACATTCTTGTGAGCAAAAACAGACATTCTCCACGCTTACGCTTGCAAGCAACAACGAATGGTACAAATTCCAACAAAAGCTGCGCAGCAAATCAATAAGCTATTTTCTTTTGAAATAGTGGAATTTTAACGAGGTTTCTTGCTTTTTTTGTTGTTGCAGAGCTAATGGAAAGAGAAAGAATCTGCATCGCCTTCACCCGATGCCATCAAAATTTGTCCGGTGTGCGCATTTTCGAAAACATAAAATCTTATTTCGGGAAACTTTTATTTGCAACGTGTAATGGAACGCAGACTACATTAGATATGATGGGGGAGTTAATTCTATGTGTTCGAACGTTCGAAGCAAATGACTTTTTTTTTTTCATGTTTTTCCGTAGCTTTTGCATCGCCGCTTTTGTTCAGCCTAAACTTGATATCAAGAATGCTTTTTCGTTCTTGTTTTTTTTTTCTTTTCTTATCACAGTGTTTTGTCTAAGAGAAAAATAATGGTCTCATTCTGATGCTTTCTAGGGATTTTATGTAAAGATTGATAAACCTGCCAATGGAGCAATGTCACCCTAAGTGCATGCTTGTTCGTTTCGATATAAAATCGTTTTTCGAGCTTTTACCGCTGAATTTTGTTTCCAATCCTCATGTTTGCCTCGTTTTCTCCCAGAATGCATTATTTATTGAATATTTGGAACCTAAATCTTCATACATGGGTTGGGTTTCATTCCTTTCATTCCTTTTATTTTCATTTTATTTATTTATTTACTAATAAGCCCGGCGGTCAACGAAACGACCGCTGTTCTAGATATTATAAATATACAATTCTCCCAGTAACCGGAAAATGGAAATGCACATCAAATCAAAGAAATATTTATCAGGTAGAACAGTAAAGTGAATAACTACTAAACATATAGTAATTTCGGAAAAAAATTTCTAACCGAAAAAAAAATCTAAGTTATAATGATCTGTATAAAAAAAGTATTATTTACTATATAATCAAATTGTTATGTTTTTGCGTGATGTTGAAGAAGACGACTTTTTGTTTTTAGTGAAAAATATAATGTATTTAGCATGAAATAAATTCATAACACTATGTGTCCCTCATGACAGTAGCGTCACTACGTGGGGAAGGGGGCGACCGCTCGGGGTGACACCCGTGTTGGTGGGTGACAGCCAAAATCAGATAAAGAGTTTTTGAAAGATACGTAACTTAAAATAGAATTTTACTGATTTTATTTCAATAATATAAACTACAAAAATATAATATGAACTACAAAAACTATGTTCGAGCTCAAGTTAAAACAGCACAGCATTTTTTGTTTCAGGTTGAGGGAGGCACCACAAATGTCTGCTCAAGGTGGCATCCATGCTAGGAACGTCACTCACTGCTCTATATCTAAGTTTTTAAGTAAAAATATTATAATACATATCTACTCCCTAAGAGAATATATTTACAGTGAAAACTGTAAGTTGACCACTTGTGGTGCAGCACTTTAGTGGTCAACTTTACAGGTTTTACTGTATATCCATTATATTATAATAACTAGTAAGTTTAGCCTATATATGTATGCGTAAGGGGCCGTTCATAAATGACGTCACGCTTTTTTCCCATATATTTGAACCCCCTCCCCCCTTTGTCACAATATGTCACACTTCAGCGGACCCCCCCTCCCCCCTTTGTCACGCGTCACGCAATGTTGCATAATGCATGATGTCACACTTCTGGTTACCCCCTCGCCTCCCCTTGTCACACTTTCACGAACCCCCCTCCCCCCTCGAAGCGTGACATCATTTATGAATGATCCCTAAGCATATATACCTATATGTGTATGCTATCGTAATAAGTACGTTTATCCTATATATATATATATATATATTCAAAAAAATATATAATTATATATCTTATATATATGCCGCTTAAGTGTCTGTTTATCGGATGTAGCTTATTCCGAATTTCTTACTCCGAGATAACTGCATCTTTGGCCATCTACACAATTGTTTCTATAATGATAACGACAAATTCTCAAAACATTTCTCTAGCATTTTGAGTGAGGCATCGCTAGATTTGCAATCTCCGTTAAAAATGAATGTAAACGTGAATTTAATTTAATCCTTCATTCTTTGTTTTAATTTATTTATCGTCTGCGCTTTTTACATATATTAAAGTGCCAGCGCTTTTTTTTCCAGTTTCGTTAAAACTATTATTTTGACGATGATTATGTTGGATATAAATAAATATTTTCCACAAACAATTTGATTATAGAGCAAATAATATTTTTATTTTACAGATTATTATAACTTAGATGTTTTTTTCGGTAAGAATACATTTTCCCGAAATTATTATATATTTATTATTTATTCATTAAACTTCATTGTTCAACCTGATGAATATCTCTTTGATTTGATGTGCATTTCCGGTTTTTGGGAGAATTGTATATTTATAATATCTAGAACAGCGGTCATTTCGTATGACCGCCGGGCTTACTAGTATATTTATAATCAGGGATTTGGAGCGGAGCGTAAAGAATCTGCGCGCAGCAGTGGCGCAACGAGTATTTGCTCAAAGCCGGAGCGGATCCGTATCAGAAATATTAATATTGTGCTGCACTTTTCCGATTTTTTCATTTTTTAAAAAAAATTTTTGAGCATACTAATTTATAAATTATAAGGAGAGATAATTATAATCTGTTAAAATTATTCAGAGCGCAGAGCGGAGCTAGACTAGAGCCTGAGCACGTATTTAAGTCAGAGAGTAGCTGGAACGGGGCAACTAAAAAAAAAAAAAAAAAGGCTAATATACTTATTGTGTAAAATAAATGTATCTTTACTTTAGTTCAGTTGCATTTATTTATTTATTTATTTAAATAGTTATTCGTTTATATATTTATTTACGCAACATAAAAGCATGTTGTACAAAATATCTTTTTTTTTCATCATCCTTTAAAAGAAAAAAGTTTCTCCCCAGAGTTGAACATTAAATAAAACTCAAGACAGCTCTGTCACGAAAAGTAACACTCGGCAAACTGCAGTGGGATTCCGGCAGAAATTCAATTGGAATTTCTCTCCCGAATAAGCTGGAATGACATCAAACGCTTGACAGAAATGTTAGGCGTTCATTTCTAAACCAAGATAAATATATTTCCGCGCCTAAACGGAACCGCAGACACGGAATTCACACCGTGACACGAGGGCCTTTGGGTGTGAAATATATCCACAAGTTTCTTTCCGATTGAAAAGCGTTAACTTCATTTCGAACGTTGGACTTTTTTTAAAAACATTTGTTGTTTTGCTGATAGGAGCTAATCAAAACGAACAGTGTGTTATGGTTTCACCTTTTAGAAATTCAACGCGAGTCTTTTTTCTAACTCTTCGTTCTTTAAAAAAAAAAAAAAAAAACTTTCTGGAAAATTATATCAAAGCAAAACATAAAAAAACAAGAAGTTCCGTCTAGAACCATACGAGCCTACTTTCCCGTATACACCCAACTTCAAATTTATAATATAGCTATCACTTTCTCTCTCTTTCACATTTAGCTTTAGTTCTTAATTACTTCAAATATACTTTTTTCAACGGATAATACGTATTCATTCACTGAGTCATTCATTCTTTCATTTATTTAGTCATTCATTTACTCATTCATGTAGCTATCACTCGTTTATCTATTTTTTCATTCATTCACTCATTTAATTACTTTATCATGTATTCACTCATTTATTCATTCATTCGTTCTTTCACTCATTTATTTATTCATTCATTAATTCTTTCACTCTTTCATCGATTCAATCATTCATTCTTTCACTCTTTCATCGATTCAATGATTCATTCTTTCACTCATTCATTCATTTATTTATTTATTGAGAAATGCCCTTAAAAAACCCGATCAAAAATTTCATAGGAAAACAGGCTTGTTCAGTTCTTGTTGAACTTCGCATCAGTAGATGTTCTACAGCGTAATATCTTTCTGATAAAGTTTGTTGCGAGCCAATCCGTCGTTTAGATCAGGATTTAAATGGGATTGAAATTTCCCATATGCGCTAATGTTAATTTGGTACCTTTTCATTATCAAGGCGCAAATCTCACCGAGCAAAATTTTTGGCGACGGAACACGCAAAAGGATAACAACGACGATATTCCGTTTGGCGTTATTTGCATCATTATTGGCGACTTTATCGCCTGCGCCGGAATAAGGGAAAAATGCCGCAATTTTTTTTTTTTTTGAACTGTTCAAAAATGAACAAAAACTGTTCAAATCAATATTTCACGCCGAGAACTCCTTCCAATAACCTTGCAGTAGGAACTTGGGTCTTGTGCCCAGAGTTTACATCATTTGCTTCAATTTTGTCCATAGGCGCTAATGTTAAAATTTTTTGAACTGCTCAAAGTTGAACAAAAAATTGTTCAAATCAAAAAGTAAAATATAGAAATGAGATGTCCTCGCCGAGATCTTTCGAATGCAGAAAGAATTTTTCAAATCGGACAATTCGTTCAAAAGTTATTAGGGGGGGGGGGGGACAGACCGACAGACACACCTTTTCCCCATCTCAAAACCCTACTTTCAAATTTTTTATTTTTCAATCTTTATTTAATTACTTCACTTTTTTTTTACTTTTCTTTATTTTTAACGATATTTTTACGATACATTAAGCCTTCTTTCATGCTTTATTTATTTATTTTTTAAACTTTTACTGGAAAGTAGGCTAAAAAACAGCAGTTAGGGTTGATTCCATGTTTAAAGGGTATCCAGAGCACTCACGTTTTTCATTTGCTCCGCTACATGTTCCGAATAAGTTAAAAATATATATTTTTATCTTGGTTTTTTAATTATTTTTTATGTGATAAAAGTTTTAAAAGGAGAAAAAAATCGGAGTAAATTTCACTATTTTTTAATTTTTTTGGTGAAAGGTTGAAATATAACTTTTTAGTGTAAATTTACTCTTGTAAAATGAAAAAGGGTTAATGTTTCCAAACTTACGTCAAAATAGTGCTGATGTATACATTATGAATACATTAATGTATACAAAATGTATACATTAAAAAGAGCAAAAAATGTGTGTAGGTTACAAAAATAAATAAATAAAACAATTTATTGAGAAGTAAAATATAATTATTTCGAATCACAGTGTGTTTATGCTTAAAGAATTAATAAAAGTTTTGTAAATATGGACGGCATAAAGACCTAAGGTAAAACCACCAGTAGTTGACACCTTAAGGATTCTTTTGAATGTTTGTTAATATTGCTTGGACCGAATTCACTGTAGGGGGGAAACTTTTAATTAGTGAAAGCTGCACAAACTATTCCACTATCATACTGTTACAAGAATTACATTAATAAAATGAGTAGGAATTTTTTATTTATTTTTTAAAAAAAGGGCAATGGGTCAGTAGTTGACACCAAGCGAAAACAAAGTACTTAGACTAAAACATACTTAGTAGTTGAAAATACTTAGTAGTTGACACTTTTTATTTTCAGTAGTTGACACTCTACTCTTCATATGTTGAAACTCTTTAGTAGTTTACACATGGTGTTTTATGTAACCGTACATCTTCCACAGCCGCTTTCACGACATCTTATGTATAATTTCTAACATTTCCCTTTGTTGGAGGCATCTAAAAAATGAAAGAGGGAGTCATTCATTAGTTAACACATTGTAACTCCAATAGTTGACAAATCTGTCAACTATTGGATATGATAAAATTATATTACTAGCCACAAGTTGACACCCCATGTCAACTACTCAATATTATGTCATGTAAGGTTTCAGTAGTTGACACAGGGCCAAACAGTTATTTTTTTTTTTATTTTAGATTATTTTAAATAACTTTATTTACACTTCATGTTCAAAACAAAGTACTAAATACCTGCTTAATCAAAATTTTAAATTGATGTTTAAATTTTCAATGCTTACCTTTCACTGTGTTCTTAGCAAACTCAAGAAGGAAATTACAATAAACATTCGAAAAATGTGCACTGTTGTCATCAGACGATCGCGGCAGAACTGGTGCTAAACATGGCGGCACGAAAGTTCACATTGCCGCCACTAGAGAGCTATACTACACACACAGACAAATACTAATCATCTGGTGCCTTTTTTTCGCTTATTAATGATTTTTTTCTTTATGAATGTCAACTACTAATCCAGTGTCAACTACAGGTGGTTTTACCTTATATTATGCATGTTTAACAGTCGATTAAGTTAAAGGTTTGATGTAACATCAAGGATAAGGACAAAATCTTGTCTTCATATTTGCATTGTTATTTCTCAATCTCAGACACTGATTCTTCTCGTTTAAACTTCATGAAAGCAGTTATGAGAAACATTTATACTTCAATATTGTTAATGAATATGTACTCTGAATTACTTAAATATGACTTAAGGAGTTCCATGGCGAATTCTCCAAAATTATTTCAAGAACCCCTCAAGAAAAAAAATGAAACTGGTTTCAAAGCGACAAGGACGAATTGACATGTCATGCAAGAAAAAACAAAATGGAATGCATTAATACTTCTATTAGAATGAAAATGAGAAGCAAAATTCATTTCAAAATGCTTTCAAAAAATGCTATTAATTTGAAAAACAGTATAAGTAAAGATTAAGTATATCAAATTAAAAAATCCGTTTAATTAAGCTGAGTCAAAATCATAACATCATCCTTATTTTCCGTAGTTGGCATAGTCAGATTATTTTCTGGTGCTTGGTGAATAATCAGTTGGTTGAAGAAAAGCCTAGATGTCGTAATCATCCTTATTCCACACACCATTTATCGCAGTTTTGCCGATTCTAACGACTTATGCGCCCAAGTTCTACATGCCAAAGCTTCCGACAGAAAAAAAAAAAAAACGTATAAACTATCTTGTTGTATTCCTTAGCTATTCTATAAAAGACTTTCTATTGAAAAAAAATAAAGGGTCAGGCGTTATAGCTCTTCTATAACAAGGCTTTCTATTGCAAAAAAAAACTAAGCAACAGGCGTTAGCTCTTCTCTAACAAGGCTTTCTATTGAAAAAAATGAAGGGACAGGCGTTAGCTCTTCTATAACAAGACTTTCTATCGAAAGAAAATGAAAGTACAGGCGTTAGATCTTCTATAACAAGGCTTTTTATGGAAAAAAAAATGAAGGAACAGGAGTTAGCTCTTCTATAACAAGACTTTCTATCGAAAGAAAATGAAGGGACAGGCGTTAGCTCTTCTATAACAAGACTTTCTATTGAAAGAAAAAGGCGGTATATTAGTTAGCTCTTCTATATCAAGGCTCTCCATTGAAAAAAAAAATGAAGGGACTGTCGTATTCGCCCTTGAAGCATGGAATGTCTCAATTGTCTTCCATATAACTTCATCCAAATACAGAAACACATGTAAAGTCAGAAACGAAATAAGCCCTATATTATATAATGTAGGAAAACTTTTGTAACTTTTTTTTATCCAATGGGGCTGAGCTATTGGTCCTCAACCATTGCAGACCTAGTGCGTTTCCCAGTAATTGGTACCATCTCTTTCAGCGGCACCACAATGAGTGTGGTACCTTCGCCGCATGAGAATTTTGACGTTCAGTTACTACTAGATGGCGGTACTTGAGCTCTCATTGATGCAATATGCACTAGGAATTTAATTCAGCCGAGAGTATCCATGTCAAACGGATACCAAAGGGATCTTTAACATGCCGCATAATCATACGGCATGGACGCAGAAGATTTTCTGCATCTTGAAAATCCACTGACTTGGCCCAGGTTTGAGCCCGCGATCTTGGGCATACGAGACCTGCGTCTTACCACTACGCCACCCTGTCGGCACTTTTGTAACTTGATCACCTCATTTGACCAGCCGTCTATAATGACCACATGTGTACGCCAAATTTGGGTTGGAGTATTAAAAAAAAATTTTCTCTTTGTAAGTGAACCACCTAATTATTAGTATATCTAATTTGTTTATGTATTTTAGAAAAGATAAAAAAAAAACTAAACTAACTTCTCCAGGACATTTTTATGCTATAAAGCAGCGGTTCCCAAACTGTGGTACACTTCGCGTACCACTAGTGGTACGCGAAGCCTCTCCAGGTGGTACGCGTGTAGGCAAAAATAGATTAAAACATAAATAAATTTAAAATCAAACTAACAAAAATAATGTTTGAATTAGTGAACCGAAAGTGACGTGAGCGGTACTCGGTGTCACGCGGGCGCTTGGGCACCGAGGCGACGCTAAAGTCACCAGATTTTCAGTTCTGCTCAACTCGGGATAGCTAATTCGTTTTTTGTTTTAGTTCATCACTTGTTTTGCCGTGTGTCCATATTTTATATTGAAATAATATTAAATTGCTTCAATTACTTGTTATGGTTGTTCAGAGGTACTTACCTAATACGATTACGTGAAGTTATTTTAACCCCTTGCCGTACCATTTAGCTCGACCAAACTCGGGCGTAATCGGTAGTAGTCCGATTATCCGTTCACGAGTCTGACTCGTGATATTCATGCTTGGCCCGATTATCCCTTCACGAGTCTGACCCGTGCTATTCATGCTTGGCCCGATTACCTTCACGATCTACCCGTTCACGAGTCTGACCCGTGATATTCATGCTTGGCCCGATTATCCCTTCACGAGTCTGACTCGTGCTATTCATGCTTGCCGACCCCCGATCTATCCCTTGCATTACGAGTGTGACTCGTGATATTCTGTTCGACCCGATTATCCCTTCACGTGTCTGACTCGTGTATTCATGTTTGTGTTAAAATCTTCATCACGAGTCAGACTCTAAAGTATGGCAAGGGGCTAATGTGGTTTCATTTTGATTTAATTTTAAAATTCCCGTTTGATATTAAACATTAATAGACATGGAAAGGTATCTTAAAAGAGCAACAGACATTTCTGTGGGACTGTTAGATAAAAAAATCACTCGTGTCGAAAACACTACCCGCAACTCTATCAAATGAGGAACACGAGTCGTTAATAGAACTCTCATGTAACTCCACTGTTGAAGATCGAATTTGCCCGGTTCGAGTTGGGAGAATTTTGGCTCAAACTTCAAAGGGAATCCCCGTTATTAACAAGAAAAGCACTGCTGTTTTTAATTCAGTTCACAACCACTTATCTTTGTGAAACTGCTTTTTCCAGTATGATATTTATTAAAAATAAATATAGAAGCAAATTAAATGCGACCCCAAATTTGAGATTACAACTGACTTCCACTGAGCCAGATATCAACTTGCTTGTATCTGCCATGCAGCAGCAAAATTCTCGTTAATTTTATTTTTTTATATGAGGGATCATTCATAAATGATGTCACGCTTCGAGGGGGGGAGGGAGGTTCGGGAAATTGTGACAAAGTGTGACAAGGGGAGGGGATGGGGTAACAAGTGTGACATCATGCATTATGCAACATAGCGTGACGCGTGACAAAGGGTCAGCTGAAGTGCGACATATTGTGACAAAGGAGGGGAGGGGGTCAAATATATGGGAAAAAAGCGCTACGTCATTTATGAACGGCCCCTGATAACTACTTTGTACTTAAAGAAGTATTTCTGATGCTCTTTTGGAAGTACATATTAAAATTCTATTTTATTTAGTTTATATATATATATTTAATAAACGCTTTTCTCTACTTTAACTATAAAAAAATTGTGTGATTTATATTACCTAGTCATCCTAGTATTTTTTTTATAATCTATTAGTGTTCTATTCTACATAATAAAGTTATATTAGCAGTGGTATGCAAATGGTTTGTAAGAAAAATGGTGGCACGCGGGAAATAAAGATTGGGCACCACTGCTATAATGTTAGAACAGTATTTGTCAGGATGGATGAAACATCAATATAAAGTGTGCCTAACCTTCTTTGTAAGTTAATCATATGGAAAAACTACTATAAGACCCTTTTTTAGCCTACTTTCTCGTAAAAGTAAAAAAATTAATAAATAAAGCATGAAAGAAGGCTTAATGTATCGTGAAAATACCGTTATAGAAATCAAGAAAAGTCAAAAATGTTAAGTAATTTAATAAAAGTTTGAAAAATAAAAAATTTGAAAGTAGGGTTTTGAGATGTTGAAAAAGTGTCACTCTGTCCCCCCCCCCCCCCACACACCCAATAACTTTTGAACAAATTGTAACGATTCGAAAAATTCTTTTTGCATTCGAAAGATCTCGGTGAGGCCATCTCATTTCTATATGAACAATTTTTCGTTCAATTTTGAACAGTTCAGAAAAACTTTAACATTAGCGCCTATGGGCAAAAGTGAAAATTATGTAAACTCTTTGTACAATATCCAAGTTCCAATGAGTAAACTTACTGGAAGAAGATTTTAGCGTAACATATTGATTTAAACAATTTTTGTTCATTTTTGAACGGTTCAAAAAAATTAACATTATCGGCTACGGGGAAATTTCAATCCCACATAAATCCTAATCTTACCGACGGATTTGCTTGGAACAAACTTTATCGGAAAGATGTTGGGCCGTAGAACATGTACAGATACGAAGTTCAACCAGAACTAAATGAGCCTATTTTTCTATGAAAGTTTTCGATCGGGATTTTTGAGGTTATTTCTGAATGAATGAATGAATTACTGAATGAGTGAAAGAATGAATGAATGAATAACTGAATGAGTGAAAAAATGACTGGATGAAAGAATTATTGAATGAACAACTGAATGAGTGAAAAAATGAATGAATGAATGAATAACTGAATGAGTGAAAAAATGACTGGATGAAAGAATTATTGAATGAACAACTGAATGAGTGAAAAAATGAATGAATGAATGAATGAACAACTGCGTGAGTAAAAAAATGAATGAATGAATGAAAGAATAAATGAGAGAATAAATGAAAAAATAATTAAATGGATGTATAAATACATGAATGGGTAACTAAATTAATGAATGCATGAGTGAATGAATATGTAAGAACCGTTGAAAACGGTATATTTGAAGTACTTAAGAATTGAGCTACATGAGAAAGAGAGAGAGAGAGAGATAGCTAGATTATAAATTTGAAGTTGGAGTATACGGGAAAGTAGGCTCGTATAGTTCTAGACGGAACTTCTTGAATTTCTTCAAATAAGTGTCTTCTTTTTTCTTCTATTAGTCCAGTCAATATATACATTTTACCTTGCAAAAGGTGGGGTAGAAGATTTTTTTAAAAATAGTATATATTGGTGCCAACATGAAAAAACGGATTTATCCAACATGAAAGATTCCGGGAGAACTTTTGGCGGCCGAAAAACCACCAAAATGTAGGACTTTTTGTCGTTTTTTCCATATATCTCAGAAATGGTTGAATTTAGAGAGAAAGTTTCAATGCAAATTTATAGAACACAAAATTTCCTACAACTTTCATCATTACAACTTTTTTGTAGTACAAAAAGTAAGTTGGCTACAGCCGTTTCAAAATGGACAATTTTTCACAACTTCATAAGAAAAGCATTAACTCCTTATAACTAATGCATGTGAAATATTAAAATTTGACTAGAATCTCTATTTTCTGATAGTTTATCAACTTTTTACTTTCTTGAGACCCCGTTCGCCCTCTCCCCACCCCCCACCCCCTACGGCTACGTACAGGCAATTCTGGCTCGTCGTCAGACTCCAATAATGGATGATATACAATATTGTGTAACTGGAATGATGCACATAATTTATTTACAGCATATAATTGATACATTCTACTTTTTACTAACAAAAAAAAAAGCGATATTTGAGTATAAATGTAAATAAAAACAAAAACTCACTGTATCAATGTATAAATATTGCAATTCAACTACTAATTACTTAACAATAATCACTATAGTATTAATATTGATCATGACTTAACATGTGCATATGTAAATTACAGGGAAATTAAACCTTGAAACAAATTAATAAAAATTACATTAAAACAAAAAATCATTTTTATCTTTTTCGAATCTGCCTAGAAGGCCCGGGTTCATCAGGTTCAGAACTTATAGGAGGTAGAAGGAAGCTGTCGTCCTCAAGTTGTTCCTCTCCGTGTTGTGGTGATTCCATAACCCCTTGGAACAAGTCATCATCTTTTACAGCGTCTTCTAAAGATGAAATTTCGGCAGCATTTTCACAATTCGTGCCACTGCAGTTTTTGCACATACTAGAGCATTTCAAACCTGTCTTTCGACAAAGTACAGGCGACATTACAACGTACGGGCGAGAGGGGTCTCAAGAAAGTAAAAAGTTGATAAACTATCAGAAAATATAGATTCTAGTCAAATTTTAATATTTCACATGCATTATTTATAAGGAGTTTATGCTTTTCTTACGAAGTTGGGAAAAATTGTCCATTTTGAAACGGCTGTAGCCAACTTACTTTTTGTACTACAAAAAAGTTGTACTGATGAAAGTTGTAGGAAATTTTGTGCTCTATAAATTTTACATTGAAAATTTCTTTCTAAATTCAATCATTTCTGAGATATATCGAAAAAACTACAAAAAGTCCTACATTTTGGTGGTTTTTCCGCCTCCAAAAGTTCTCCAGGGATCTTTCATGTTGGATAAATCAGTTTTTTCATGTTGGCACCAATATATACTATTTAAAAAAAAATCTTCTACCCCACCTTTTGCAAGTTAAGCCATTTTTTTAATACCTATTGACTGGACTATATCTGATGTAGCCATTCTGAAAAATGATGTATTTTTAGGAAATCTTTACTATCGTTTACCTAATTAATGAGATATATATCGTTATTTTAACTAGTTGTATAGGACACACTGCAAGTTATCCAGGTTAAATTACTCTAATGATATTTTAGATAATTGTGCACAAAAATAGCTAACCACCATTTTAAAGTAACGTTAATACATGAAGCTATATTTTAATGAGTTACAAATGCATAAATGCATAGTGTAAGAAATGACAAAAAAAAAAAATCTCCACCCTCTATAAGTTGACCACCTGTCTAAGTTGGCCACTAAAGTCCTGCACCACAAGTGGTCAACTTAAACAGGTGTCACTGACTTATTTTTTAAAAATAGTACATTTGGCAATCTCTTGTTTAGGAAGTCTGAAAATTATTCTGATCTTTTTTACATGTAAAAATAAATAAAGTTTTTTCAACGGAAGCAAAATACGGAAATACTTTCGATGACGTCAGTAAACTGTCACAAGTTTTCCAAAGAATAAACGATAGAAAAAACTGCGGAATTTTGAACATAATTCTTTTTGAGATACGAATGAATGACACTTTCTTAAAGGGATTCTGAAATCTCCTCTTGCGTTTTGTTTTATTTTCTAGCGTTTAGTACGGTGGATTTATTGAAGTTTCGTAGCTACACGTCCATTAAAGTGAAATAAATTCATCAGAGTTGTTGCAACTTGCCACAACTTATTTTGATGACTGTCAAAGTTGGTTGAATATTTTCGATTGTGTTTTGCAACAAAGATAACATTAGTTTCAAGTGTTGTTTGATAACAACAAATTATGAGAATTGTAATGTGTGAAAGAAGACGTTTCACGCGTTTTTGACATTTTATAAAAGTTTATCTGAATATACTGTAAAAGTGGAGTTTGGGTAAAGATTTTAGTAATATTAATTTAAGATAATGGTTGGTTGTGTATTTCGGATTATTGTCGCAAGAGCAATTACGTGCTAATCTCTGTAATACAGCCGTTAAAACTTTATTACAGTAATAGCGAGTGCACTGTTTCGCATTAGCTACACATTTTAACCACTCATAATTTCCAGCTTTATTACATCCATTCCATGTTATTGAAATAAAATAATTTTTAAAAATGTGAAGTTGAAAAGCACTTGACTGTAAATAAATGTAATTTATAGGTGATACATACCAGTATAGGCCAAGTGGGAACCACAACCTTCCAATGATACTCTTCAAGCATAGGGGTATCAATCATTGCCAGGTCCACACATCAATGTAGAAAGGCTGGGCTGGCGCCCAGCTAATCAATCTCCCGGTGGGCGCGAGGCGTTGATAAACTTCTTTTATTCGTGCCCGGGGGAGGGCAGCCCTAAAGCTACGTGCTAACAGGTAGGGGTTGAAGTAGGAAGGAAAAGAAAAGTATACGCCAAGTTGTTGATACATAATCTGTACTACTTGTGTATTAACAACTTATGTACACAAGTAGTTTTTACTTGTATGCATAAAGTATGAAATATAAGTCCTACCGGCAAACGAAGACGCATGCTTGGCAGAGTGCCAACAAGAACCCATTCATGTTCAAGGGAGAGACTGCGAGTATAAGGAATGTGTCATATTTTGTTCCCTTTTTGGTTCGTGTTGCTTACTTTGCTTCTTTCAAGATCATGTTATGTATGCCAGTTTCTAAATTTGATTGCTTTTACCGAACAGATGAGCTAACATTCTGATTCGCGTACTCATTAACGCACCTGCAGAACGAACTTCCCTAAAACTCGAGTGGATTCGTTCTTTTGTGCCATGCGCAGAACCGCCCAAGTGTCAAAGCTCCGTGGTCGGAATATACCTGGCAGTGAAAACCTTATACAGTAAAACTAAAGTTGACCACCTAAGTTAACCGCTTTTGTCAGGAACGGAATTAGGGCCTATATTATGTATTGTAGGGAAACCTTTGCAACTTGGGGGGGGGGGAGACTTGACCACCTTTCTATGTTTACCAGTTACATACACCTAATTTGGGTGGGAGTATTAAAAAACCTTTTGTAAGTTGACCACCTAATTATTACCATGATATTAATTTTATTTAAGAAAGAAAAATTATTTTCTCAGGATATTTTTCAATGTTATAACGTTACAGTACTAGTATGCATCTGCATTGCATGTAATTATAAAGCTTGTCTAAACCTTTTTCTAACTTAACCAATGAGAGAACTGCTATGAGCATTTTTTTATTCTTGAAATAAAGTTTTTTTTTTTTTTTGCTCTATCTGAGATAGACATGTGGAACAATTATGTATTTTTAGGAAATCTTCGCCATCAAATAAACAACTTACATATTTTCTAGGCTGTAAACGTGTAATATTTTGATTTGAATTATCATTGAGGGGTGTTATAGAGGGGAATATAGCTTGTAATTGCACGAAAATAGCAACTGTTGTCCCTTCATTTAAAATATACTTTTTGAAACTTTGTTTAGAAAAAAAATATTCACTGGGGTGTATTCATTTACTCGTTGCTTCGACCCAAGCTGTTTTTTTTTTTTTTTTTTTGACACTTGTCCCTTAACCACTTGCGCTGGCCAAAAATTTACCGACGTGTGTACCAGAACGGTCCGGTGTCACTCGCTGAGAGGCGTTACAAAGTACTCGATGCCTTAGAAACATCGGAAAAAGATTTCTATTTTCTAAACTCATTTATTTTCGACCAATGACTTTTAATAATATTTTTGAAGGGAATACAGAGCGTCAACTGATTATAAAATTATTCAAATATAAAAATTAAATTTATTTATTATTGATCATGCAAAGTGCCGACGTACCAGACACGTCGTCTTTGTTTCTGTGACAATCGCAAGTTGACGTACATATCACGCGATTCTTTGACAAAAGCATTACGAAGTACGTGACACGTTTTTCCAGCGCAAGTGGTTAAAAGAAAAAAAGTCATTTTAAGCAATTACTTTAGCTAAGTGAAATGTACTAAAAAAAAAGGGTTTTTCACTTAAAGACGTGAAATATACACTGTACAAATTTTGCGTTGAGTTGCCACCATTTTTGGTGTTACTGAACACAATTTTTGGTGTTCAGTTGGTGTAACGTTGAAAATTATTCATTTCTCATTATAAAAATTTTGCCTTTAGTTGCCACCATTTTTGGTGTTACTGCACACCATTTTTGGTGTTCAGTTGGTGTAACATTGAAAATGATTCATTTCTCACTGTAAAAATTTTGCCTTTAGTTGCCACCATTTTTGGTGTTACTGCACACCATTTTTGGTGTTCAGTTGGCGTAACATTGAAAATGATTCATTTCTCACTGTAAAAATTTTGCCTTTAGTTGCCACCATTTTTGGTGTTACTGCACACCTTTTTGGTGTTCAGTTGGTGTAACATTGAAAATGATTCATTTCTCACTGTAAAAATTTTGCGTTGAGTTGCCACCATTTTTGGTGTTACTGAACACGATTTTTAGTGTTCAGTTGGTGTAACATTGAAAATTATTCATTTCTCACTGTAAAAATTTTGCCTTTAGTTGCCAATATTTTTGGTGTTACTGCACACCATTTTTGGTGTTCAGTTGGTGTAACATTGAAAATGATTCATTTCTCACTGTAAAAATTTTGCCTTTAGTTGCCACCATTTTTGGTGTTGCTGCACACTATTTTTGGTGTTCAGTTGGTGTAACATTGAAAATGATTTATTTCTCACTGTAAAAATTTTGCGTTGAGTTGCCACCATTTTTGGTGTTACTGAACACGATTTTTAGTGTTCAGTTGGTGTAACATTGAAAATTATTCATTTCTCACTGTAAAAATTTTGCCTTTTTAAGGGGTTTCCACCATTTTTGGTGTTACTGCACACCATTTTTGGTGCTCAGTTGGTGTAACATTGAAAATTATTCATTTCTCACTGTAAAAATTTTGCCTTTAGTTGCCACCATTTTTGGTGTTACTGCACACCATTTCTGGTGTTCAGTTAGTGTAAAGTTGAAAATTATTCATTTTTTGATGTATTTCAAGTTCCTTTAAGTGTCTGTCGCAAAACATATAGACATTATAACGTTTCTTATTACATGAGATTTGTGAACACCTTGACGTATCAAAATTTCATTGCGATTGCTAATTTCTATGACAGTATGATAAATGAACAATCGTACTGAATTTTTGATGCGCAGATGAGTTAGCAAACATCATATGCTATAAGAACATTCTGTTGTCTGTATTTGTTTAGAAAAACACTTTAAAAAATTCAAAATATATAAAAAAAATTAATAATTACTCACTTTGCACTAACTGAACGCCAAAAATGGCGTTCAGTAACACGAAAAATTCTTACTGTGTAGTAGAACTTAAAATTCATTTACTTCTGTAATCTGTTTATATTTCTTAAACTCTTGGCACTTTTTCCAAAATACAGTGAAACCTGTGTAAGGTGACCACTTGCGGTGCACTACTTCAACTTAGTCAACTTAGAGAGGTGGTCAACTTATAGAGATTGGAGTTTGTTTTTGCCATTTCTTGAGGTATGCGTTTATTCATTTGTAACTAATTGAAATATAACTTCATGTATTGACATTACTTTAAAATAAGTAATTAGCTGTTTTTTTTCAATTATCAAAAATATCATTAGATAAATTTTACCTGAATGACTTGCAATGTATCCTATACAACTTTAAATTTAAAGCACTTAGTTAAAATAAAGATAAATATCTCATTAATTGTGAAAGTTACTTATTTGATGGTAAAGATTTCCTAAAAATATAGATTTTTTCAAAATGGCTATATCAGATAGAAGAAAAAAGAAGAAACTTGTTTAAAGAGTAAAAGAGTGCTCATGGTAGTTTTCCCATTTGGTTGACTTGCAAAATTTTTAGGCAAAATTTGTACTAATATTTCACCCATCCAGACAAAAACCAGTCTAATATTATGGCATAAAAAATATCCGGTATAAGTTATTTCAGTTTTTTTAATCTTTGCAGAACTAGATAAACAAATAAATATAGTTATAATTAGGCGGTCTACTTACAAAGGGTTTTTATAATGCTCCCACCCAAATTTGGTCATACATAAGTGATCAATATAGACAGGTGTTCAACTTAGGTGGTCAACTTAAAAAGGTTTCTCTACAGAATAAAAAAATAGAGCTAATTCCGTTCCTGACAAAAGTGGTCAACTTAGACAGGTAGCCAACTTACAAAGGTGGTCAACTTAGATAGGTGGCCAACTTACAAAGGTGGTCAACTTAGATAGGATGCCAACTTACAAAGGTGGTCAAGTTAGACAGGTGGCCAACTTACCAAGGTGGTCAACTTAGAAAGGTGGCCAACTTACAAAGGTGGTCAAGTTAGACAGGTGGCCAACTTAGATAGGTGGTCAAGTTAGACAGGTGGCCAACTTAGATAGGTGTCCAACTTGCAAAGGTGGTCAACTTAGATAGGTGGCCAACTTACAAAGGTGGTCAACTTAGATAGGTGGCCAACTTACAAAGGTGGTCAACTTACAACGGTGGTCAACTTAGACAGGTGGCCAACTTACAAAGGTGGTCAACTTAGATAGGTGGCCAACTTACCAAGGTGGTCAACTTAGATAGGATGCCAACTTACAAAGGTGGTCAAGTTAGACAGGTGGCCAACTTAGATAGGTGTCCAACTTACAAAGGTGGTCAACTTAGATAGGTGGCCAACTTACAAAGGTGGTCAACTTAGATAGGTGGCCAACTTACAAAGGTGGTCAACTTACAAAGGTGGTCAACTTAGACAGGTGGCCAACTTAGACAGGTGGCCAACTTACAAAGGTGGTCAAGTTAGACAGGTGGCCAACTTACCAAGGTGGTCAACTTAGACAGGTGGCCAACTTACAAAGGTGGTCAAGTTAGACAGGTGGCCAACTTAGATTGGTGTCCAACTTACAAAGGCGGTCAACTTAGATAGGTGGCCAACTTACAAAGGTGGTCAACTTAGATAGGTGGCCAACTTACAAAGGTGGTCAACTTAGATAGGTGGCTCAACCAAAGTGGTCATAGATAGGTGGCCAACTTAGAAGGTGGTCAACTTAGAAGGTGGCCAACTTACAAAAGGTGGTCAACTTAGAAGGTGGCCAACTTAAAAGTGGCAACTTAGATAGGTGGCCAACTTACAAAGGTGGTCAACTTAGACAGGTAGCCAACTTACAAAGGTGGTCAACTTAGATAGGTGGCCAACTTACAAAGGGGGTCAACTTAGATAGGATGCCAACTTACAAAAGTGGTCAACTTAGACAGGTGGCCAACTTAGATAGGTGGCCAACTTACAATAAAGGTGGTCAACTTAGACAGGTGGCCAATTACAAAGGTGGTCAACTTAGATAGGTGGCCAACTTAGATAGGTGGTCAACTTAGACAGGTGGCCAACTTACAAAGGTGGTCAACTTAAATAGGTGACCAACTTACAAAGGGGGTCAACTTAGATAGATGGCCAACTTAAAAAGGTGGTCAACTTTACAAGTTTAATGTACATATTAATCGAAGCAGGATTCTCTTCCGTCTCCGTACACGAAGCGAGAGATAGTATCTCGAAAGTTTCTCTCTTTTGAATTATGATCTAATATAAGCTTTGATACGGTCCAGGGTATTTTACAGCTAATTTATCCGGCTTAGTAAACAAGATTTCCAATACAAGTGCACTTACATGTTGGTGACAGTTGATTAATCATCTCATACAAGACTAATACCAGTATAATATCGAGTAATCTTTTGCAATTTGACTGGTATTAGAAGTTAGGAAGTGAAGGCGGAGTCCGTCACATAGAAGGATATGATATGATGTGCAAAAGATGGATCGTCGATCTGTCACGGTGAGCTGTAGTGAGAGACGCATGCAAAAACCTAATTTACAGGCAGTTCGATTGATCTGCCTGTAATTGAATTTTTGAAACGATTTATAGTGAGATAATGTTTTTGCTAAACAAACCCTACACAGAAGGGCGAATAAAATTTGTAATTTATTTCAAACTTTTTTTCTCTTTCTAATGGGGCTGCAGTATTGGTCCTGATCCATTGCAGACCTAGTGCGTCCTCAGAGATTGGTAACAACTCTTTCAGCGGCACCACAATGAGTGTGGTACCATTGCCTCAATCTTTTTGACGCTCAGTTTCCCCTAGGTGGCGGCACCAGAGCTCTCGTTGATTCTGGCAGCTTAAATGGATTGATTCTGAATAAACGGGTTGGTACACGTTTATTTGTTGACGATTACAAAGAACAGACCAGGGACCGTTCATAAATGATGTCACGCTTTTTTCCCCACATATTTGACACCCCTCCCCCCTTTGTCACAAAATGTCACACTTCAACGGAACCCCCTTCCCCCCCTTGTCACGCGTCACGCTATGTTGCATAAGCAGGGATGTCACGCTTCTTGTTAGCCCCCTTCTCCCCTTGTTACACAAATTCACGAACCCCCCTTCCCTCCTCGAAGCGGGACATCATTTGTGAATGATATGGTAATATTGAGGGTCAAGCATCGAAATTGTACTAAAATCTTGTACATTTTTGCTGCTTTTTAAAATATGGTTCCAGTGCAAAAAAGCAGTCTACTAACAAGGAAAAAAAAGGACCTTGCACACTTTTATTTATTTTTTGCCCTTTTATAAATCAGCATATTTTTATCTCAAAAAGAGCTTGTTATTCAGAAAGAAAAAAACGGGGGATGGGAAGGATATAAATCAATTTTCCAATATTGATGTTTTTTAAGTCCACTCTAGAACTCAATAATATGGAAACAAAAGCTTTTGCTCAAAAGTTTTTGAACATAAAATGCGATATTTAAGTTTTTAAATTGATGCATGTTTTTCAATATATGCGAGATTTTAAACATTACAAGCTCCCTTTCGTAAGCATGACTAAGCATACGAAATATAATCAAACGATATTCTAGACAGGTATATTATATATATATGTGAGGTTTATAATAAATTAAATGCATTATTATTATTCTTTTCTTTGTCTTAATAAAAAGCAAACTCCCGTTGGGACCTTTTAACGAAACTTTTTGTAAACCTGAACTAAAACCTATTGGGTCCATTTGACGGGTCTATTCTAAAACGTGAACTAAAACTTATACCCTGAGTTCTGATTGGCCAAGAGGCCCCAAGAAGTGACTCGAAACTAATGCTAAGCGCCACTTGGAGAGCTTATGCATGAAGTACAGCACGAAAGTAAATTGTGCTCCTGCGAGATGGTCCCTATGGGGACCACATTTGTAAATATTCTCTATATTTGTATATAGTCATCTGTATTCATCTCGTACATCTTGTACATAGTAGCCTTGCAAATACCTCATGAGTCAAAAATAAAGGAAAGAAAAAGATGAATGCTTTTGCGTACATTCATGAACTTCGCCCGACTGCTGATACGGGACACGTAACATATATATATATATATATATATATATTGTAGAATTTTACGTGACACAATTAACACAGACACAAGAAAAAAATGGGAAATTCAACAATAAAACTTTTATTGATAAGTGTTCAATACTTTTCAAATTTAAAACAGCTACCGATCCAGCTTTTTTTTAATAGGGTCCGGTTTTTGTGATTTTTAAAAAGATTTTTGTGAAAAATCAAAATTTAAACATAGTCTTATCTTATATATAAGCCGCTTAAGTGTATGTTTGTCGCCGATAGCTTATTCCGAATGTCTTACTCCGAGAAAACTGCATCGTGCTGCCATCTACACAATTGTTTCTGTAATGAAAATGACTAATAATCAAAACATGTCTCTAGTATTTTGAGTGAGGCATCGCTAGATTTTCAACCTCCGTTGAAAACTAATGTAAACGCGAATTTAATTTAATCCTTCTTTCTTTGTTTTAATTTATTTATCGTCTGCGCTTGTTATATAAATTAAAGTGGCAGCGCTTTTTTTTTCTAGTTTCGTTAAAAGTATTGTTTTGACGATGATTATGTTGGATATAAATAATATTTTTCACAACCAATTTGATTATATAGTATTTCTATTTTACAGGTTATTATAACTTAGATGTTTTTTTTTTCTTTCGGTAAGAATATTTTTTTCGAAATTATTATATGTTCATTATTTATTCATTAAACCTAACTGTTCTACCTGATCAGATGTGCATTTCTGGTTACTGGGAGAATTGTATATTTATAATATCTAGAACAGCGGTCATTTCGTATGACCGCCGGGCTTACTAGTTTAATAAATAACTCTGTAAAAAGCACGATTTGGTAACTGGGAATTTTGAGAAGGGTCCGTTTTGATTAAATGGAATTTTATGAAGGGTCCTTTTTGCTTGAATGGAATTTTGTGAAGGGTCTGTTTTGCTTGAATGGAATTTTGTGAAGGGTCCGTTTTGCTTGAAGGGAATTTTTTGAAGGGTCCGTTTTGCTTGAATGGAATTTTGTGAAGGGACCGTTTTGATTAATTGGAATTTTGTGAAGGGACCGTTTTGATTAATTGGAATTTTGTGAAGGGACCGTTTTGAATTATTGGAATTTTGTGAAGAGTCCGAAAACGGACCTAACTTTCTTCGGGCGCGACCCCGAAAAATCACAAAAATTTCCGTGTGAAAATTTAAGCAAGGCCATTTTTTAATCAGGTATATTTCACGTTAGTCAGTCCTGTGTCTCTATTTTTGGATTATTTTAAAGTCATTCCTGGCTAAAAATACGAATACAATTTTTTGATCGACTATTCTTTAAGAAATAGTCTTACAGTCTTTAATATTAGGAAAACACTTTTTCTTAGAATTCAAGTCTTTATAAAACCATTTTATCTATTACTGATGTAAAAAATAAAAAAAAATTTTATATTGTGATTGGTTTTTAAGAAAATAGATTCATTCAAGCTATATTAAAAAAAAATACAATCCCTCCCCGGCTTTTCTCAGCGGAGTATGCTTTATGAAAAATTTGGGGGTGAAACGCATTTTTCTGAACCTTAAAAAAACTATTTAAATCTGCCAGAAATGGTGAAAAAGTTTACTCCAGACGTTTTTTGTAATTTCTTCTCGTTTCATTTTAAAAAAGAATATATCAACTCGTATGTTTGTGTAAATGATATGATACCTACATAAAATTTCAGTTGTTTTGCCTCAAGTTCTTTGTAGTAAAATTTAATTATTTTTAATTAGCTCACCGAATCTGTATAATGCAGTCTATCTTTGCAATAAAACTAATCTTCATTAAAATTTTTAAAAAAAGGGTGTTAGTTGTAAAAATGCAATCATTTTTCTCAAATTTAGTTTGCTATTATAAAATTATCGTACATGCATCAATATGCAGCATGATACATAATAATTAAAATCATAATTTATATCTCTAACGCAACCTTTCCGTTTCAGAAATTCCTCTGGAATTTCTGCAACCCAAGACGAAAACTTTATTTCTTAATTAAATTTCAATAGACCGTTACTGGCTCCTTCTGTGGGAACGAACAGCAGTCCAGTTGATGCTTGGAATATTGAAACAAGTTGTGTTGCTGGTAACAATTTGTCAAAGAGTTTCTACACGAAGATCTAATAACACGGCCGCCTAGTCACGATAATTTATTACTAGAATAACTTTACAATTGCGTCTTAACACCACTGCGAAATTAAATAGATTAAAATGTCTAGGAGTTTTACGTTGGCTAAACATATTTTAATTATATTTATATTTTTTCGTTTTAAGCAGAATATGCGAGCCCTAGAATCGTTTCTTTCCGTCATGAGAAAAAAAAACCCCATGTTTTTTTAACATTGCCAAATCAAATTTTGAAAATATTAATATTTATAATTAATTATGAAAACAACTGTTTCATCTGAATAGTTTTTCGTATGAAAGTAAAGGAAAAAAATATTTAAATAAAAAATCGTGTGTCGCTTCTTTTTTGTTTCGCTTCACTTCGATTTACGTGGTAAATGTCTAATTTCCGTTAATGTTTGTATGGTTAAAAAAAACCTCGTTGGGTTAAAATTATAACCATTTTGTTAATTTCTTAAAGCATTAAAAAAATGATATGTATTTGGAGTCTATAATTTTCTCGATTTTTTTTCGGAGCTAATAATTGTTTTAAATCTTGCTGGTTGTGCAGATATAGAAAGGTTTAAAGTTGTCTTGTAAGCAGCAATGTTGAAAATTGCTGAATCGCTCAAAAAAGGATAAAATCAAGAATTTGTCTCAAACTTAATTGGGGGGGGGGGGGATAGACGGGGCTATGGATAGATCGATAAACCAGCACAAGCGCACACACACCTTTGTTACCTCATGACCCTTTAAAAATATTTAATTGTTTATTTCCTTTAATTTTTTACAATATATTGAGCTTCTTTCATAACGTGTTTATTTATACGGAAAAATAGTCTAAAATATAATGTACTATTCGGAAAAAATCACTTGAATTTTTTAAGATCATTCGCAAGTGTTATATGTTATGAATTCTTTAATATCGCAAATACTTTTACTTTGTATGAAACTTTTACTTTTTACAATGAATTTCCATTTATTAATGAACCGTCACTCATCTTTGGCTGTGCTTAGTACGGATAATTTCATTCAAAAAGTTCAAAAGTATTAACATAAAGGCTAAATAATTCCTTTTATTTTAAGATTATTGCTCTAATATCTCCTTCATAATTAAACTCAAGAAACAGAAATTATTTCCGGCATCAAGAATTTAGAAAATTCATTCTAATCGAGAAAATGTTCTCGTGAAGCTTTCCTAGAATGCTGGAATAAATTGGGCAAGAAATTAACTAATGTTTCAAATTTTTCTCGCGTAATATTTATCATACGTTTCCTTTACATTTTCGTTTAGCAGTTAATTAAACGAATGTTCATGTAGAATCAGATAATTAACGATTTACTTTTATCGAGATGAATGAATAAATAATTACATTAATCATGTATTGCGTTTTTGACACGTATTAAATGAGAACGTTTTAGCATTTTATCATTCAAGAAAAAATGAGCATTTTGTATATTGTTTCAGGTAGAATAAACTGGATTGAGGAGGCGTAAAATAATTTAAGAAATAAAAGGTGGCATCACTGCATATCTGTTGTTGTTAAAGAGATCAGGTGAAGTTCTAAAGTTTATTGATTTTATTATGCTTAAGAATTGTCTTATTTTATTTGAAGACGAAAGGGAAATGAAATAGCACATACTTCAATGTCAGTAAAGTTGTTATTGTTGTGTTTCTAATGCCTTTTGGGTATCCAAGCTCCCCTTTGCAGCGCGACCAGAAATTAAGGCAGTAAGGGTGCTCCTTCCGTTTATAGATGAGCACCACAACGGTGGAAGTACGACTTGGCTCAATATATATAATTGCATGACAACAGATGGCGCCAACCCAAATACGTCACCTTCCTTTTTTGACCTAAGTGTGAAGGGAAGTGAATTTCTCCACCCTCCGGTACCTTCGGACCTGCCGCGGGACTTCAGGTTCCACGGATTTTACGTGCACGTATCCCCAAGTGTACATGGTGGGTCTTCAGCGGGTCGGGTATCGCACACCCAATCTTCCGTTTGGAAGTCGGACATCCTAACCACTAGGCTACCACGCCAAAATTTTAAGTTTGAGAAAATTTATCATTCAGTATCTTTTCCTAAATTTTTTAAACTTGATAATAAAAACTAAATAATAAGGGACCTTATTGTGTCGCAATATTTTGTATGTTACCTGCTTTTCCTGTTATAGAAACTTTGTTTTTAATCAAGACTCTTATCACTTCCGCTAAAATACACACTGACACACACAAGTACAGAGTTCGCATACACTACGAAGAAAGTACGAAAAAAAAACATGTTATTTTATGAAATATATAATTTGTGCCTTTCGAAAAAACGGGGAGCTTGCTTCTATGTCAGATACATCATTAATCCCTTTTCCTTAACCACCGTCAACTCCACTAAAAGTACACACACATGCGGATTGTGAAATATATTGCGAAAACAAAAGTAAAGAAACAAACCATGCTATAAGACAAATTATCAAAATGCTTTGTGCTAAAATGTCAGTACAAGGATAAAACAACGTAAAAAAAGCACAAATTCAGAATTTTTATTCTGAATTTGCTTTTTTACGTTGTTTTACCTTTGTACTTACAAACCATGTTATCTTATAAAAACATGATTATAGTCCAGGTAATTAAAATCGGTGTGTCAAGGTCACACACTCTACCTTTTTACCTTCTGGTCGCCATGGTTTCCGTGCTAGAAACTTTTCCCCCACGTTAGTTTGGCGAACATGATAACTAAGTTTGTTGTTTTAGTTATAATAATAATAGACGGATTCAAATCAGATTTATTTCTCAACGGAAAAATACATTACGTAAGATAAGGTATTCGAACATTTTGAACCAATCTAAGTCGTATTGTAATATTTTGATGTGTTTCGGAAAGCTATTGTATACCTTATTTATCGTATTTTATATTTTGTAAATGTTAAAATCTAAACATTCCAGATTCAATTTATGAGAAATTTAATTGCATTTACTTAGTATCAAAAGCAAATAATTGGAAAATAAATTCTTTCTTATTACTTTTTACAAATTATTCTGATATTTTGAATCAGAGGTGTAGTAATGCAATTGCCTTAACTGCAGTGCAAAAAAGAAAAAAGAGTCTGGCTCTGTTATTTTTCTCGCAGTTGCCATGGTAACGAAGCAGGAAACGCGACCTATTTTAATTACACAGTGCAAGTCAAAAAAGCGCAGAATTTGCTCCTGCGTCATATACAGGATTAGTTACGAGCCCTTTCATAATTAAACAGCTAAAATTCCAGGGAAATGCACTCACACGCACGATGTGGCATAGATTGAAAAAAATTAAAATAAAAAAAGTAGGTGACAAATTCTTCAACGTCACTACGAATCGAGGTGCGGCAGAGGGGGCTGTCCACTCCGGGTTGCACCCTTTTCGGGGTGTTGGGGGGGGGGGGGACCCAAACTGAGTTAGTGTTCAAAAAATACACGTAAGAGAATTTTATAATTCTGATGGGGGGGGGGGATGCCATTTCAACGCACTATAGCTGAATATAAATGTAATTTCTAAGTTTTTTGGCACTACTGAAAATAATAGAAATTACGAAACCACAAGTTAATACCATACAACAGGTTTTTTTTGTACGTGTGTGGGGGGGGGGGGTGTCACCACACATTACCGCATCAGGTGACACCCATACTAGGAACGCCACTGTCAAATGTGTCACTTTACAAAAAAAAAAACATTTAGTGTGCCGCCACAAAAACGTGGTGTTGGCAGGAATTGGTTATGTACAGGATTAATTGCAATCCATTTTCTAATCTGAACTCCGTCAGTTACACTAAAATACACACAAACACGTAAAACCAATTATATATATATATTTTTGAAAAGGACTAAAATAAACTTGCTATTTTATGAAACACATGATAGTGCAGTTACAAAAAGTGTACGATTTGTTCTTGGTATAAAGGATTAATTATGAACCCTTTCCTAATTTAAACCCCATCAATGCCAATAAAACACACACACACTCACATATATATATGTAACATCACCGTTACAAGCATTTCATTTTATAGCATGCCCGTCTATGAAGTCATCGTGGGAAACAGTCGTGACCAGACTATAGATTTAAATTCTCGGTTTATTTGAATTTCATCATAGGAAATACACATTCAAAACAATACAAAGACGAACACCAACATCAACGTTTTTACAAGAATATTTACATCGTGAAAATCCCAGCGAAAAGCTTGCGAGAGCCTTTTATACCCTTTCGAGATACATGCCACTTGACGATGCACCGATATTGCTATTCGTTACTATTTTTAGTTCACATTACATAATCTTTCCCGCGTTAGTTCCCCGGCTGGGGAACATATAAAAAATGTCTATGTTTCAAAAACGAAACATAATTCAAAAAGGGGTCTAAAATGTTATTTTGTTTTCAATGTTACATATATACATATATATATATATATATATATATATATGTATATATGTAATATATGTATATATGTAATATATGTATATATATAGTATATATGTAATATATGTATATATATGTATATATGTAATATATGTATATATGTAACATATGTATATATGTAATATATATGTATAAAAATAATGATAATAATGTACCTATATAATATATTATATATATATAATATATTATATAGGTACATTATTATTATTATTTTTTCATTAATATTTTTACTTAAAGCGCATCTCTTGAATAAACATTTATTTTAGAATTTGCTGTGAAACGTCCATCTTGATCTTCTATCAGATATCTTTATATATATATATATATATATATATATATATATATATATCAAAAGCTACAATAAGAAAATGCAATAAGATAGTCTTAGGATAAATCTGAAAGAAAACTAATGCTGGAGCAATTTCCAAATGTGGTGTCATCAGAGCAATGACTACTGTGTGGGAAACGCATTCGTTGATGGATCGTCGCATCAATAATGCTTTGGAGAACTATTAACAACGTTCGTACTGTGCAGGATTTCTACCCCCCCCCCCCCCCGATAAAACATTAATTTCCTTTCATAGGGATGCAGACACATTTTTCTTATTATAAAAGTTCTCTGTTTATGGTTCCATTACTCAGGGATTGATGAAAAGCGCTGGGCCGTCATCATCGACTCAAATAGAGTAATTACTAACACCTATCGTCGTTATAGTGCCCTGAGTAATGCGGTAAAATTGTCATCTGGAGAAAGTCTGTTGCAAAAATTGAATAAAAAATACTCTACGTTATAATTTTAAACTGAGAGAGGATAATTTAAACACACATAAACTATTCATGAAAAAAAAAAAATAGAAGTTAGTCAGCAAATTATCCCTATAGGTATAATCATTTCTGAGAGTCCATTGAGTTCTTAAGATATTAATTTATAATATTAGATGTAGATCGGTAAAAAATATCTTTATAGATATATTTTCAGTTACATTTATATTTTAATTCAATTTTCCCTTTTTTAAGCAGACGATAGGATAATTTAGTTTTAGAAAATGATCGTCAACTACTAAATGTAATTAAAAGATCAAAGTTATATGCAAACGAAATCTGGCAACAAAGAAAAAATGTGGAAAGAAAGGTTCTTAAGTTGATGGATAAGGGGTGTCAGTGGCTGAGCGGTCAAATCGACTGGCTCCGGTGCCTCCCTGCGCGGAGAGAAAGAGGCGTGGGTCCGATTCCCACCTTGCCCTGGGTGTACTTCCTTCTTTGTATATTAAAATCTGTTGTGCTGTCTTGTTCTATCTGTCATATTGGACGAGAGTTTGAGGCATATCCTTGAGAATAGCAAATAAACTCGAATATTTATGTGACCTGAAATGGTCGTAAACAAACAAACAAGTTGATGGAGAATGTGAGTGTGTTTTTGTGTGTTTCTTGGAAGATATTGTGCGTTGTGTCTTAGCTGTGGGGAAAAATAGATGAAAACGATATGGAGGTACATTATTATTATTACTATTTTAATAATATTTTTACTTGAAGCGCATCTCTTGAATAAACATTCATTTTAGAACTGTGAAACGTCCATCTTGATCTTCTATCAGATATCTATATCATGATTGCGATGTGTGATATTTGTTTATATACTTTTTTTTGTATAGAATTCTAAGTATTTTTGATAGAATAAGTTGTGTAAGTTGTTTCCTGTAACATGGAGCTAGCGGAATAAAATTCACTGTACTACGTATCGGATTTCATTAGATGTATTTTGTCTCAGTTTAAAATGGCAATTTTTTTTTTCGAACAAATTAACATAAACGTACATTCCCAAAACTTTGGTTTGGTTTTCAAATCGTCAAGTTTCGAGCTTAACATGTCAAAATTTTGATTGAAAATAAGTATTAACTCTCTGGTTAAAAAATGTTTTGCTTATTTTTTGTCAGAGTTATACTCTCTTCAGACCCCAGAACTAAGCACAAATAGTTTTGACGCAATTTTTTGGTTCTCTGACTTAAAAAATGATTACAAAACAAAATAACTAAAAAAATGTTTTTTTTTTATTTTAATTAATAATTAGTTTAAATAGTAATTAATGCCCAATTTCCATGTTTAAAACGAAGTAAGCTATCTGTTGATAAATTTCAAAAACAAGTGGGTGTTTTAGTTTTCAAATTGCAAGCAGTAGTTAATAAACAGTATTTAATGAGCCCAATTGGGTACAGAAAGTCGCAAGAGGGTAAGAGCCATGTCAGAAATTCTCTACAGGATCTATGAATTGCAATAAATTAGCCTATGTTTACCAAGGCCATATGCGGGTATAAGCATGAATGCTATTGTAAAAAATTCTTTAAAATAGCTCTTTAAAACTGATAGAATATATAAGTAAACTGTAATAAAAAATAATTTCACTTTAAGAAAGCACAAGTAAGCATTAAAATGCTGACATATGTTTCGGGATTTCTTGGAATCCCTTTTTCAATGCGACAGGGAGCTTCTAGATGCAAAACATCCAAATGATATTTTAATATATAAGTATACAACTGATAGTATATAAAGGGTATTTTTTTACAGGCAGATAACTGGGAATGGAAATAACACATTCAAAGATTAATGCCATAAAACTGTCTTCCAAGTAAAGCCAATTACATGACAAGTAAATATATGTTTTTGCGTTTTATTTAAGTTTCAAGTTCTCTGTCGCAAAAAAAAATTATTTATAAGTATACAACTGATATAAATATAATAGCATAACAAGCTACAAAATATAGTGATTTAAGATAATTTTTATTATACAAAACTTTGGTTACCTTTCTGAAATAACGTTATTTTTTTGCGTATAACCAGTTATTACTAATGTAGTATTTCTTGCCTTAACGTGAACTTACTAAAAGTCCAATAAGTTTTCTGTCTTAAATGATGTATCATTAAAGTTAGCATAAGTTACTGAAAAAAATATGAACATAAAAATTGATATAATTTTTTAATTACATAAACCAATATAATGAAAAAAATAAGGGTGAAACGCTGCGCCGAACTCTGCTGTCATTTTGCAGGTTGCGAAGAACGTTGTTTAATTTTACTATTATATTGTAACAAAATTATGTTTATTGATTATATTTTCTTTAATAATGTGTTTTTTTTGTTTTAATTTAACCAAATTAGTCGTTAAATGCATAAATTTCCATACTTAAAATTCGTAGTTTTCGCTTTGGTACTTTGCTGTTGTTTTTTCGGATTTGTTCGCATGTATGTAGGTTTCTATGCGCTTGGCGGAAAAGTGGCGAGATATCGTGAAGTTTCCATCATGCCCGCCAAGTTTGGTGATTTTTCGAACCCCATATATATATATATATATATATATATATATATAGAATTGACCTGAATTTACCAGTTTATTCATTATTCTTGTGCTCATACACTGTTAAAATTTTCCGCAAGAAAATAGTAATATAACCATTTATTTGATTGTTATTTTACCATATTTAATTGCAACAGTTGAATAAATATTAAAAAGATGGTACTCAAACTGCTGATTGTAAAAAAAAAAAATCATTTATTCTATGTTTCTCCTAAGGAGCGCTTAACTAACCGTCATTTACAAGCGCTCAATAAGAATTGGGCGTCCATCTTAGTTGCGAAACGTTACCGGTCGTACGCTGTTTTAAAATAGGAATATGGATTTATCAGTTAAAATCTGCATGTGTATATAAAAAAAGAAGGGAAAAAAGTGGCTTAAGCAGTGGTTACTAAATAGAAACACACACACGGAAATCAAAAATTGGAGACATCGGATTCCCGAACTGTTTGCGAACGAGCGAACCCATCATTTGAGCTGCTGAAGCTTGTTTGTATTTTAATTTTTGCAGCAAATAACATGATTTTCGTCAATATACTGTAAATTTAGACTAAAAATGACTTTGGATCGAATCAAAAACTGAAATCGCAATTTTCATGCAGTTTGCCTGTTGGAAAAGAAGATTTATTGATAAATAAAACGGCCGCTTTGAGTGGTGTCGATGGCCGAATAGCTAGAGCGCAAGGTTGGTACACCATACACCCGAGGTTCGATTGCCCCACGCTTCGTTTACGGTTTCGTCGCCTCGAAGTGGTTGTAAAAACTTACATTTACAGTTTTGAAACCATTTACAAATGGTCATGAAACCCTAAACTTTTGTGTTAACTGCTTTTTAACCAAACTGATTGGAAATGGGTTAGGTCCCGTAAAGATAGAAAAATGTTCCAAACCGTAAATTTAACTGTGAATTAGATGGACAGACTGCTGCCGGCTATTTAACCATATTTTCATGATTAAATTTCTAACAGAGCAGGGCAAATTTCGCTAGTTAGTTTCAGAACTCAGCGAGTTTTTAAACTGGGCTGCGAAGTCTTTGCGCTGCGTACTTGTGCGCTACATTTTGCTTTTGTACGTATTTGCTTCCAAATGCAAACGTATTCGGAAGCAAATACGTAAATACCGTTGAATGTTTAGGTTTAATGATTTTCGTGCTATAGTTGGAAGGTTTAGCATATGTGTAAATGTATATTTGTAAATAAAAGTACTGTGTGGTTTACAAGTACTGAACCATCCTTCTATGAATAAGTCCGGCGAACTCATAACATTATGGATTTACTGTATATTTAATACAGTAAAACCTGTAAAATTGACCTAATTTGTAAGCTGACCACCTGTCTAAGTTGACCACTTTTGTCAGGAACGGAATGAGCCCTATATTCTATAATGCAGAGAAACCTTTGTAACTTGACCACCTAAGTTGATCACCTGTCTATATTGACCTCTTATGTACTCCAAATTTGGGTGGGAGTATTATCAAAAACCCTTTGTAACTTGACCACCTAAGTTGATCCCCTGTCTATGTTGACCTCTTATGTACTCCAAATTTGGGTGGGAGTATTATCAAAAACCCTTTGTAACTTGACCACCTGTCTATGTTGACCTCTTATGTACTCCAAATTTGGGTGGGAGTATTATCAAAAACCCTTTGTAACTTGACCACCTAAGTTGATCACCTGTCTATGTTGACCTCTTATGTACTCCAAATTTGGGTGGGAGTATTATCAAAAACCCTTTGTAACTTGACCACCTAAGTTGATCCCCTGTCTATGTTGACCTCTTATGTACTCCAAATTTGGGTGGGAGTATTATCAAAAACCCTTTGTAACTTGACCACCTAAGTTGATCACCTGTCTATGTTGACCTCTTATGTACTCCAAATTTGGGTGGGAGTATTATCAAAAACCCTTTGTAACTTGACCACCTAAGTTGATCACCTGTCTATGTTGACCTCTTATGTACTCCAAATTTGGGTGGGAGTATTATCAAAAACCCTTTGTAACTTGACCACCTAAGTTGATCACCTGTCTATGTTGACCTCTTATGTACTCCAAATTTGGGTGGGAGTATTATCAAAAACCCTTTGTAACTTGACCACCTAAGTTGATCACCTGTCTATGTTGACCTCTTATGTACTCCAAATTTGGGTGGGAGTATTATCAAAAACCCTTTGTAACTTGACCACCTAAGTTGATCCCCTGTCTTATGTACTCCAAATTTGGGTGGGAGTATTATCAAAAACCCTTTGTAACTTGACCACCTAAGTTGATCACCTGTCTACCACCTGTCTACCACCTGACCACCAAATTATTTCTGTATTTATTTATTTATCTATTTTTCCAAAGATAAAACAGACTTAAGTAACTTCTCCAGGATACTTTTTATGCTATAATGTTACTCCAGTATTTGTCTGGATGGATGAAACATCAATATAAAGTTTGCCTAAACCTCTCTGTAAGTTGATCATATGGGAAAACGACCATGAGCACTCTTTTACTCTTTAAACAAGTTTCTTCTTTTTTCTTCTATCTGATGTAGCCATTTTGAAAAATTATGTATTTTTAGGAAATCGTTACCATCAAATAAGTAACTTACACAATTAACAAGATATTTATCTTAATTTTAACTAAGTACTTTACTTTTGAAGTTGTACAGTATTCATACATTGTAAGTCATTCGGGTTGAATTTCTTTAATGATATTTTAGATAATTGTGAAAAAAAATGCTAATCTTTATATTAATGTGCCGTCGTCACATGAAGCTATATTTTAACTAGATATAAATTAATAAATGCATAGTGTAAGAAATTACAAAAAAAAAAAACTCTCCATCCTCTATCAGTTGTCTACCTGGCTAAGTTGACCACTAAAGTGCTGCACCGCAAGTGGTTAACTTACTTAGGTTTCATTGTAGTTATATTTATACGCAAATATGCACTTAAATTTAATAACTATCATTTGCATAAAATTGGTGAAACATACCGCCAAAATTCTTACTAAATAAGTCTTAGAAATATAATTTCACGTTAATTTAAAGCACAAATGAGCATTAAAACGCAGACATATGTTTCGGGATTGCTTGGAATCCCTTTTTCAATGCGACAGGGAGCTTCTAGATGCAAAACATCCAAATGAAGCAGACAAAACAACAAAAGCAAAGCTTATATAGCCTAAGAATTAACTGCGTTTTAATGCTCCTTTGTGCTTTAACGAAGCATATGCCTGCGTTTTAATGCTCATTTGTGCTTTAAATTAACGTGAAATTATATTTCTATTACTGTTTACTTGCACAAAGTTAAATTATTATTATAAATAAGTCTTATTTAATACAATTTTTATGACCTTTTTTTTCTACATCTTCTCAACGATAAACACATTTAAGAACAGTTTAAGAACAACGACCTATGAAAAATATCATTAAAATTTGTCAGCATAATCCATTAAATAACATTTTTATTGCTTGCGTTGCACAAAAATGAGAAGAGACATTCTGTTTTATTGAAAACATGATTAGCGCAATCGCAAAAGTGTGGGATTTGCTCCCGGGTAATATACAGGATTAATTGGGAATCCTTCCTTAATCCGAAGTCCATCAGTTGCACTAAAAGCGTTTTCCTTTGGAGTTTTAATGTTTTTCTTTTGCGTAGGAAGAAGCAGTTTTGTGTACTCAGCTATTGATTAATCCGTTTGTTCTCATCTTTCGGAACATGATGGCAACATTGTCAAAGAAAATGTTTCAGTCGCATCAGAGAAATAGATGTAGAAAAAAAATATCATTGTATACAATTTCATCGAACAAATATAGTGTATTATTTCTATCAGTGTCGAAAGAAGAAGAATTGAAACAAGATAGTATTTTCAATCATATATTTTAAAAGAGACGCTATAAGCTGTGTTATTTATTTCTATTTTGAAGATTAGTGTCTATCTTTGATGATAAATTTTAAAAAGTAAAGAAAGAAAATCTAAAATTAAAGATCTTGTTTTGTTCCAAATCATGAGTAAAAATATTTGTTTAAAAGTTGAAAAAGAAGTTCAATATTGAATTAACTGAAAAACGTGTTTTCTCCGAAACAAATCAACATTTTAAAATTTAGTAAGTTGAGTTAAGCCTGTACGAGTACTGTTTTTTTCTTTCTTTCTTTCTTATGGGGCTGCGTACGGTCACTAACCTTTGAAGACCTAGTGCATTCCCCGGAAATCGACATCCATTATTTCAAGTAACACCACTATCGACGGATTTAATTACAACTTTGAGAATTTTGACTCTCAGTTTCTCACTAGGCGGCGGCACCTGAGCTCTAATTGATGCGAAACTGCACAAGGAATTTAATTCAGCCGAGATTATCCAAACTAATTGGATACTCAAGGGATCTTTAACATTCTTATGTACGAGTACTATAGTTTAAGATATATTTTAACATTTACATTATTTAAACCCCTGCGTACTTGAAGCAAAAGAGGAACACAAAACTTTCAACCGCGTCAATCACTAAAAAACATGATTCGTTTGTTTAACAATATAATTACTTACTATAAGTTATTACAGTAAGCATTCAAGCGTTTACAAAGCAACTTCTCAAGATAAAATGTTTTATGTGGTGCCACATAGCAAAAAATCATATTTTGAAAAAAAAAAGTAAATAAAAATGTAAACGAAAATAAGAGTTTTTCCCTCTCCCCCTCCCCCATGATAAATTTTATTAAAATTGCACTTGCTTCATGTAAAAAATTCATATATACATTTTTTACATTAAAAATATTTTTTATACTAGACACAGTATTGAAATATTCATATGTTTTTTGAAAATAGTACTTATAACGCTTACTTAATACGATGCTCAGTTAATAGCGTATTAGGCAGAGAAGCTGGTAACAATGACATTCATAAAATATTTCTTTAAGAACTGACTCTCTTGTGCGAACGGGAAAAAATATTTTTTTTCGATAACTCGGTTAAAACGGAACTCTGTTAAGCTGTGTTCCGTTAATCGTTACTTCGAAACAGTTTCTATAATTATTTTAAATAAACAAATTTACACGAAGATATGGGAAGAATTTCCTAAGAATGTTTAATATTCTGTAGTCGCACTCAGCACAATTTTTTAAGTAGGGCCAAAATTATGACAGTCTGATTACCATTACACTTGTTACATTACATGTGTTACTTCATATGTCAACTGTTTCGAACCCTGGGCCATTTATGTTTGTAATTGATTCACGATTACCAAAGATTTTATCTATCAAGATGGCACTGTGCAAACCAGTGAACACGAATGCAATGAAAATGAGACCAATAGAGGCAATTCAAGCAACGTCATTGGTCACGTGGCACCGATGAAAGCGATGTAACAAAGGAAACCGTAGCATCGCTTTACATCGAGTTCGACAAATCTAAAAAAAACTAGGCCTAAATAAAGTTTTTCTACATTACATAAATATAACACTAAATAAAACACTATAACTATTCTAATAATTAACAAATTTCTTTTATAATGATTAAATTAAATGTAAATATTGGGTTATAATCGGAAAATCTGTGAAAATAGTCTAATTAATTTTAAGATAACTCATTTTGCCTAGTGAAGTCCACATAGAACTCAATTGAAAATCTTAGTAAACAGAGAGCGGATATCACGTGACAACGATGATCGCTCATGAGTCCTTCTAGCGGTGAATTGCCTTCATTAGACGTAGGAAACATTTTCACGGATGGTAATGCTGCACGCGCTGTCTACAGAAAACGAATCAAAATTTCAACGGTCGTAGAATGAATAATAGCACACAGAGAAGCATAAAGGGGAAAACAATTTAATACAAGGTGCATCTTTCCCAGTAAAAATTCGTCAAGTCATTTGAAAAGCTAACTGCAAGATCGGAAGTAAAATTAAAAAAAAAAAAAAAATGCAACAGATTCTTTTCACTGGGAATTAAGGCAGAAAGGAGCGCCTTCCGTTTAAGGATGAGCACCAACGGTGGAAGTACGACTTTGCTCGTAATGTACTCGGATGACGCCACTACAAATACGCCACCTTCCTTTTTTGACCTATGGGTGAAGGGAAGGGACAATCTCCACCCGCCGGCACACTCGGGACTTAAGGATCCACGAATTTTACATGCACGTATCACCAACTGTACATGGTGGGTCTGCAGCGGCCCGCGTATCGAACCCGAGATCCTCCGATCCGAAGCTCGACATCCTGACCAGAGAGTTGTGGAGTGCTTGTATAATTTTCATCGCACCCCCTACCATAAAATGTATAAAACATTAATGTATATGAGTACTGATTCTGTTTTTGAATTACTAGTCGACTCGCGCGGAATTACGCATTTTATGCAATGGATATTTAATTTAATAAAAAATTTTAATAGTATATTTTCTACCACTTTCAATTTAATGCTTGAAAATAAAAACACCAAATAAAATATAAAAGAGCCGTTTTTAAATTAATTTATCAAAAATCAACGCTCCAGCAAAACGATTAATTGGAGAAACCTTAAACGAAATGCGGGACTCGAACCATGGGTGTTGGGTATACCAGCCTTGCGCTCCTTACCACTCGGCCACTCGGCCTCTAACCAGCAAACACAACACCAACTTGGCGTGCATTAAAGGACCTCTTCTTAAATGATGTTAAACTTCAAATTAAAAAAAATCGATACACTTTTAGACCGCGTGTCTATTTTTCCGGTGTAGCGGTAAAGGAAAGCTTGAAAGTGGTGCCTCATTCATGAAATTTGATCAAGTATTAAGGAAGTTATGGCGTACCGACCAAAAAAAGGCTTTGGGAAGTAATATATATGATTTTTAACTAACTGCCAAAACCAGAGTAAAAACAAGTAATTTTAATAATAAAATTAATTTGGTAATAAATCACTATTTGAATTTTGGGCAGGAGTAGAGGGTGATTTTTCTGCACTGCAAACAAGGGTCATTTCGCATTCTATTACCATTTTCAACATCCTCAACATTTTTTGTGAACCTGGATTTTCTGCTGTGGCTTCCCTGAAGGCAATCTAGAGATCTCGGCTACATACAGAATCAACGGAGAGTGGCTATTTCTAATAGTAAGCCTTCCTTCGAAAAACTTTGCTTTGAAAGACAGGCCCAAGGATGTCACTAATAATTATTAAATTTGTGTTTCATTTAGTATGTTTTGATTGAGAAAGTTTTAATTTAGTAATTTGTTTTACTTTAATAAGTTATTAAATATGTCGAAATGCATGTTGTTTTTTATGTGTAAGTGTGCTTTCCTTTCAGTCAGTTAATCAATTTTTTAAAGTAATGTTTCTCCTTTATATTCTCGCCCCCCCTTCTCGTGTGATCGCGTCCTACCAGGGGCGCGCGCCCCACAGGTTGAGAATCGCTGTTATAATCTGCATTTTGATTATAATGAAGAAAGAATATTTCCCGGGATCTGGAGCAACCACTTTTTCGAGTTGTTGCGATCAAACGTCTCGCTCCGGCTCCTCTCCTTGCACCGAATAAGTTCAATAGATAATACTATTATTCTCAATTTTTAATTAATAATTTTTTTGTGATAAAAAATTAAAGTAAAAAAAGACGGAGCAGTAGAACGCAGTAGTTTTTTGTTACTCCACTCCAGTTTCAAGCAAAATCTCGTTCTAGATCCCGCTCTAGATCCCTGTTTATTTCATAATAATAACTATATTTTACTATTTTTAATCAATCTTCCAAAAGAGGAGGTTATCTATTCAAACCGTATGTAAGTCACCGTTTTTGTTTACTTACTCATAACTTCTCACCGGATGAACCGATTTTCATGATTTTATTTAAAATCGATCGAGGCTGGTTTGCCAGAGATTCCGTATCTTCGTGTGACCACAGTGGATAATTAGAAGAAAAAAAAAGTTATGGTTGAAAGTATAGGCCTTTTTCATCCCTTTTATTTACTGAACTAATTTTAATTTCTATTTATAATCGATATAGGGTCGTTTAATTTAAATTTCGTACATCGATTTGACTACAACTGTTCTTTAGAAAGATCGTTGTGAATAAAAAGTAAGTATTTTTATTTTATGAGAAAGACTTGGCTTGATATTTCTCTGTTAAATAAATTATCAGCTGATAAAAATCAAATTTATTGTTAAAAAGAGTTGATTGCCATTGAGCAGTAATATTTAAAGGCAATTATAATAAGAATTTCAGTAAAGGTTTCTCTGAAACAAAAATTAAATTCATTTAGTCTGTTTTAAAACTGTTCTGACATTTTAAAATCAACTCTAAAATGCAAATTATTATTCATTTTCAGTGACAGTAATTGGGCGTGCCCTTTGATATATATATTTATATATATATATATATATTAATAAAATAGCCGTATGAAAAATGTACTTACACTGAAAAGAATAAAATAAAAAAGAATGAAAAAAAAAAAAAACAGACTTCAAACTTAAAATGGCTCTAAAAAGTGCAAAATAAACTCTTTCAACAACATCGAATACGATTTTGAAACATACTATCTGGAGTCGGTGAAAAATTGTGATAGATAAAACCTTTTGTAAGCATGAATAAATTACAAATATAAATAGCCCAGGGTTGGCAACAGTCTCAATGTAAACTAACACATGACGTAATGGTAATTAGAATGTCATAATTTTGCACCGACTTCAAAAATTATGTTTAAATGTAGTATTGATGTTGTTTAAAGAATTATTTTACTTTTCACTTTTTAGCGCAATTTTTAATTTGAAGTCGGTTCTTTTTTTTTTTTTTTTTCAAAAATTTTATATATTCATTGTTCTGGAAGAAAAAAAATCTTCTCGAATTATTCTCTACATTTCAACTGCAAGAAAATATTCTCTGTATTGTCTTGTTCTCAAACAATATTCTCATGAAAATATTTTTACTCCGTAATAGTGTAGTTAGGTTTAAATAAAAATTAGAATCTTATACTAGTATTTCGAAACCACAAGTGCAAATTATTTGCTCCATTAGTTTTGAAAATATTTTATAATGCATTAAAAATGATGTTTTTAAATTCAGAAAAAAAAAGGATTGGAACAAAACTTCCCTTTCTAGAACATTCAACCTTACACATCTGCCGAATTATTCATACACAAAACACCATACATTTATCACTTCTAAAACAGAAGACATTTTTTGAATAAAAGGAGTTTTGTAAAACACATATTAGAATCGAAAATATATAATAATTGAACGAAATATGGATTTATTCCCTCACGGATATTCATTTTTCTACCCCTTTTTTCACTTTTTATGCACAAAAGAACAGGAGTTGGGAGCGTTTAAATTCAGATTTCTTTATTTAAAGTCCAAGTTATTCAGTCGGCTTTATATAAGTAAATTATTCATGTATACATGGTTTTTTCTTGCTTTGAAAAGACCGTACAAAAATTTCTGCCATTTCAGAGAAATAAAATATAAGCGAACGTTCCGTATTACTTTTGTTTTTACTTGTATTTCATATAGCATATAAATTTTATCGAAAAGCTTTAACTGTACACCAAATTTACTACATTTTATTCTTTAATAATTTTTTGTAGAAGTTTTATTTTTCAGCATTATTTAGTTCAATGAATGTGAAACTACAATTTCGGAATACGCAAGTAGCTTTGAGGTTCCCTTCGAGTAACCAGATTATAAAATATATGTTTTTTCCTGCTTAAAAAATGATTTGACTGATTATATCTGTCATTTTTTACGATTTTTTAAAAAAAAATTGCAAAAATTTGAGTTTTTACAATTTTTCGCTCCTGACCCATTAATGCCTACCGTCCCTTTTTAATGACAGTCCAAAAAATGCGTCTGAAGCAACCAAAAATAAACATTTCAACAAAAAATTATTTTAATGCATTCCTAACCTTAAAATAACTGCTTATGACTTACGTTAAAATTTTTTTGTTGTTGAAACGTCTACTTTTGAATGCTTCAGACGCACTTTTCAGACTGTCCCTACAAAAAAAAAAAAGTCAGGCAATAATGGGTTAATTCATTTCACACGATTTTTCCCCATTTTTCAGCCAAATTTTAGATTTTGGGCATTTTTAGTGAATATTTAACGATTTTTCAGAAGCGATTTTGACTAAATGTCACTATTCTTTCGCCAACAATGCCGTATTTTATCTGCAACGAAAGTCGTGTGCCATTATTGAGAAAAACTTTTTGAATCTCCTAGATACATAGGGTGATGCCTATTTGTACCATACTGTGGTGCTTTCTCGGACATGTGGCTTCAAAATACAGTAAAATTAGGCACCTTACGTTTTAGATAACGAAATCGCACTTTTTTTTGGGGCAACATAGCACTACATTTTTTATAGTGTACGAGGTGCATTCAAGTTCTAAGGCCTCCGATTTTTTTCTCCAAACTGGAAAGAAATAAAAACATGTAAATTGGTTTAAAATGAGCGGGTTTTCGTTGTCAATTCGTCACAGAGACGGCGACACTATACGACAGAAGGAATTTTAGCAGTAGCGTCGAGAATGAGAACTGTTTTAGATACTTGAAATGGCTACGTTACCTTACTTGAACAACGTGCAATTACACTGTGCAACACGAAAAATGTCCTTTGGATGAAAATGTCTGTTTCTTATGTATTTTTGGCTCAAAATTACGAATCTGCAATTATATTTTGCCTATCACGTACTGTAGGGTAGCCTTGGTCGTATTAATTTGTTTTATCATTATTATATATCCAATCAAGATAAGTAAAAAATAAATGGCAACGATGAGTTGTTTTTACCAAAAAAGTACAACGGTGGATCGATTGCCGTAAGTGTTAATCGCACGAATCCATTATTATAAAAAGAAATATTATGAGTATGTATTTAATAACGTGTGGCATACAATAAAAAGTATTTACATTGGAGTCAGTGAAGTGTTTGTACGACCTACCCAGACATTAACGCTTCACGTACCATTTTCCCAAAATTCCACAATTTAGCTTTTTACGTATTTTCTGGACAAATGTGCATTTTTTCGTAATTTATCGACTTAATTTATTATAAATTATATCTTTCTCATTGATAGTGAGACCGTTGCCATTCTAGAGACCTTTTTAATGAAGTTATGTTACTTAAGCGACGTTTTTGGCAACAAAAGCTTGATCTACTTCTCGAAGTTTTGAATCTTTTACAAGACGACAAAGGCATTTTGTAGACTATTTTACGGAACAAGAAAAAATGGTATGCTGCTGTGATGTGAATGTACTATTTCAAGCATTAGGACATGAGCATAATTCAGCAGAGTGGCGCTAGTTTATCAGTGCTCCTCCATCTAAGTATTTTTTTTCCCTTTATTCATTCTTGTAGCATATTCTGCAAACACAAAGGAAATTTCAAAATTACAAAATTACAAGTGGCAAAATCATATCAAATGACCCTATGATGATCTACAATGTGCCTTTTTTCCACAATTGCACATTAAACTTGGTTTATCGAAAGATTTGTAAAAGCTCTGGACAGAGAAGGAGTGGCTTTCTTTCATTTCAGGAACAAATTCAAAAATTTAAGTGAGGCAAAAATAAAGGAAAGGATTTTTACTGGCCCACAATTTAAGGAAGTCCTTTCATGATGAAGAGTGTGAAAAGAAACAGTCAGAAGACAAAAAAAACAGCCTGGCTGGCCTTTAAATCAGTGCGTTCATGTTTCCTTGAAAATGGAGAAAGATGAAAACTACAAAAATCTTGCTGGTGACATGATAAAATGCTTTTGTATTGGTAGGTTGCTATATTTCATTAAAACTACACTTTTTGGGCTCCCATATGGACTTTATTTCTCAAAACCTTGGTGCAATTAATGATTAGCATGGGGAAAGGTTTCATCAGGACATCTATGTTTGAAAATTTTCAGCGCTCGATATAATGGAAGTATATGAATTGAATATTGCTAAACTGTTATCAGGGCAGACCAATAGATGCCCACAAGAAGAATTGGCGAAAAAAATTCATTTTAGCATTTGTGTTTTCAATAAGTAAGCCTGAGTTACATTCTTCTATAACCAAATTGTATAAATATGAGAAGTGGGTCTCCAACAAAAACGCTACGTGATGGACCATTTTGGTTTGGATATTTGAATCAAGCACCTTTTGTTTATATAGAATCGCATAGTTCCATCTGAAGGACAAAAAAAAGTTCAATTTTGTTGCACAGTTATTCATTTTCTGATTTGCGTGGAACTGAAATTCATCGACAGTCGAAGGAGACATGTGGTGATGGAGTTATGGATGTGTTGAATGTGCTTTCGTGGGTGCGACATAGTGTGACAACAAAGCGAAACAACCTCGGCCTCGCACTAGCCGGTCTGACGACATGATCGGGAAAAAGGAGAGACTTGTTTTGGGGGATCTCCGAATGACTGTTGAACAGATCGCCTCCAGTGTTAGCATTTCCGTTAGTTCTGTGCACACAATCCTGCATAACGACCTAAAAATGCGAAAAGTGTCCTCCAGGTGGGTGCCACGAATGCTGACCGACGACCGCAACAGTTTCTTCGTGACAACAATTTTGAAGTGATTTCTCATGCTCCCTACTCTCCTGACTTGGCTCCTAGTGACTTTTGGCTGTTTCCAACAAAGAAAGGCTAGAAAGGCGGATAGTAGGCAAAGAAACTATCCGTGGCCGCACATTCACCAGCCGTGCTGCTATTGCTTCAGCGATTTTCCAGTAGTCAAAACAGACTCCTAAAGAAGCCTTCGCCGCGGCCATGGCATCATGGCGTCAACGTTGTAAAAATGTGTACGTCCGCAGGGAGATTACATCGAAAAGTAACACCAATTTCATAGTTTTCGAGTGAGTAGTTAGTTAGAAAAATAAATCGGAGGCCTTAGGACTTGAATGCACCTCGTAAGACTAAATTTCTTCGCACTACAAAATGCGCTGTTAAATATTTGTTGGTATCTTGCGCCAAAGAAACTCTGCCTATTTGATAGCTACAGAGAATGATGATTAATTTTCCTATGTTTTGGTTCCTTAATTGTCAAATTGCATCAAAATGATGATTAATTTTCCTATACTTTGTTTCCATAATTGTCTAATTGAATCAAAATGAAATAAAACTGAGACTCATTCTTTGTTGTCAGTAAAATAAGCGGCCACATAGGAGAGGAAGAAGTGATGTGCTCGTTTTGAAACTTACAAAAGAATTTCATGTGCATTAATTTTTGGTATGGAAATAACCATAATAGAATCTTTGGGAAGTTAGGGAAATATTATGTAGTATCTCATAATAATATTAGTATAATCTATCTTATTTATTTAACAGAACAAAATGTTAACATATTCCTTTTACATATTTATTTCTTATAATGTTCTCAAAATGATGTTGTTTTGGGAAATAATGCGAATTTGGCTTTTACCATTTATAGCCTTCTTTCCGTAAAAGTAAATATATATATATATTAATAAAATATTTAAAAAAAGGCTTATTGTATCGTTTAGTAAAAAATTAGTGAAGTAATTAAATAAAGAATAATATAATAAAGAATAATAAGCATTTAAAAAATATATTTGAAATTGGGGTTTTCTGAGATGGGGAAGACGTGTCTGTCGGTCTGTTTGTCACCCCCGTAATAACTTTTAGGGAATTGTCCGGTTTATTTTTTTTTCATTCAAAAGTGTTGGCGAGGACATCTCGTTTTCATATTTTACTTTTTAATATGAACAGGTTTTTTTTTTTTTTTTTTTTTTTTCAATTTTGAACGGTACAAAAGATCTTAACTTCAGCGCTATTGGGTAAATTTAAAGCAAATTACATAAACCCTGCACATACGACCCAATTTCTTTCGGCCAAGCTTATTAAAAAAGCTCTCGGGTTGAAATATTTTTTGATTTGAACATTTTTCGTTCAGTTTTGAACAGTTGAAAAAATTTAACGTATCGCCTACGGGGAAATTTCGATCCTATATACCCTGATCTAACGGACGGATTTGCTTGGAACAAACTTTATCGGAAAACTTTTATGAAGCAGAACCTGTACAGAAACCCATCGGATTCCCAAACTTGTTTGCGAATGAGCGAACCCATAATTTGAGCTGCTTAAGCTTGTTTGTATTTTAATTTTTGCAGCAAATAAAATGATTTTCGTCAATATACAGTAAATTTAGACCAAAAATAAATTTAGATCCAATCAAAAACCGAAATCTCAATTTTAAGGCTGTTTGCCTGTTGGAAAAGAAGATTTATTGATAAATATACGTCCGCTTTACGTGATGACGGTGGCCGAGTGGATAGAGAGCAAGACTTGTACACCACGCATTCGGAATTTGAGTCCTGCAAGCTTCGTTTACGTATTCTACTCCTCGAAGATTCCACGCCTCGAAATGATTCAAAAACGGTGAAAATTTTGTTTTGAAACCATTTTAAAATGGTTATAAAACCGTAAACTTTTGTATTTACGGCTTTTTAACCAAGATGATTGGAAATGGTTAGGTCCCGTAAAGATAGAAAAATGTTCCAAACCGTAAATTTAACGGTGAATTAGATGGACAGACTGCTGCCGGTCATTTGACCGTAATTTCATGATGAAATTTCTAACAGTGCATTTTCCCGCCAAACGTTATGATCTGGATTTTTAAGGATACTTACCAATGAATGAACGAGTGAAAGAATAAATTTTGGAATTAATACACGAATGAGTGAATGAATGAATGAGTGAGTGAATGAATATCTATTAACGGTCGAAAAAGGTATATTTGAAGTCATTAAGAACTAAAGGTAAATGAGAAAGAGCGAGAGAGATAGCTACAGATTATAAATTTGAAGTTGGGGTGTATACGGGAAAGTGGATCGTACAGTTCTAGACGGAACCTCTAGTTATGTCTTATAAAAGAAAAAAAAAAAACATCTTGATCAAGTTTTGAATGGATTTTACTATTTATTACGAATATATAATTGAATATGGAATTTAAATACTTGGATTCGCTATTCATTCCAGACGCAGTGACGCAAAAGTTAATTACCTAAAAATAAATACATTAATACATAAAAGAGAGAGAGAGAGAGAGAGAGGAGAGATGCGCATCGAGAGTATACTTCGCAGCTTAAAGGGAAAAAAAATGTGTTTCAAAAACATCTCTCCCAACCTAGATTGGAAACATAAGGCTCTAAAAATGCCTTATGTTTCCAGTTCAAACTAAATGTAAATGCCGATTCCATGACGGTCCCATTGTTTCTTAAATAGCGCGGAGGGCGGAGTTGGAAACACTGATTCTCTCTTTGTAAGGATACGCACCATAATTAATTACATTCAGCAAAGTGCCTTCTAATTAAGTTCCAAAGGGAAATGTAATTACAACCCCTTTAGAAAAGAACAGGAAGGGGAAGTCTGAATCTGAAACAGGATGTTCGACACAAATTTTACTCAGCACTGATAATGGAAATTTCTTATCTTCCTAATACTGGTAGGGGTGCTGCCGAAAGGACAAGCCTAACTTCATAAAGCGAAATGCTGCTTTGTAATTATTGTAACCCTTAATGGATTTTTGTATCGGTACGATAAAACCATCAATATTCTCAGTATTATTTAGCACAAAGACAGTGAAACCTGTGTAATTTGACCACTTGCAGTGCAGCCTTTTAGTGGTCAACTTAGACTGGTGGTCAACGTATAGAGGATGGATTTTTTTTGGTCTTTTCTTACACTATGCGTTTATTCATTTGTGACTATTTAAAATATAACTTCATGTTTTCACGTTACTTTAAAATAAGTAATTAGCTATTTTTAACAATTATCTAAAATATCATTAGATAAATTAATTCTGAATGACTGACAATGTATCCTATACAACTTTAAAACTAAATCACTTAGTTAAAAAAAGATAACTATGTTATTTTATTTATTTGATGGTAAAGATTGCTTAAAAATACGTAATTCTTCAAAATGGCTAGATGAATTAGAATAAAGAGAAGAAACTTATTTGAAGAACAAAAGATTGCTCATAGTCGCTTTCCCGTATGGTTAACTAACACAGAAGTTTAAGCAAACTTTACATTGATGTTTCATCCATCCAAATAGCGGTCTAACATTATGGCATAAAAATATCCTGGAGAAGTTATTTAGGTTTTTTTTAATCTTTGAAAAATAGGTAAACAAATAAATATATTAAAAATTAGGCGGTCAATTTGCAAAGGGTTTTTTACAATACTCCCACCCAAATTTGGCGTACATAAGTGGTCAATATAGAAAGGAGGTCAAATTACAGAGGTTTCTATGCATTAAATAATATAGGGTTAATTGCGTTCCATAGACAGGTGCCCAATTTACAAAGGTGGTAAACTTTACAGGTTTTACTGTATTACAAAACCCTTAAGAATTTTAATGTGCTTGCTCATCTATATCCCCACTTAACACATAGCAGAAGCATTTTTTTTTTTTTTGTTAAGAAATACAATTTTGAAATATAACGTAAAAACTTGCTGTGTGACAGACGTGGCCTTTTTACATAGCCCACTTGACGGTCATAAATACGCCGGCACGGCATATTTACTTCGTTATACAAAGTACAGGAGGTCTTGTAATTGCGAAAAATTTCGCCTTCAAATCTCAGCCTAAATTCGCTTTTCAATCACAAATTAACCAGTTTTGACACTTTTTTCGCAATGCATGTACATACTCACGTGCGTATGGGCCACTAAAATATATCCATTTTGACCATCCCCGAGTCCGTTTTGACGAATTTTGTCGTGCCGCCTGTACGTGCGTATGTGCGTATCTCGTGTAAATCAAGAACAGTTAGTCGTAAATGGTTGAAATTTCGTGTGTGGGAACTGTACAGTGTACAAGGCTTCGTTGTGCACCTCCCATTTTGGTTGCAATCGGATGCTCCCAAAGGGATGTTTTATGTGATTTTTCTGTCCAGTCGTTTTCCATGCCGAGATTTTTACCCAATGGCATGACTCAAACCACTCCATAATTAAGTATATTGCACCTATTTGGCGACAACTCATGAACATTTCGTTTAGTTTAGCGATAACTCGATAACTTTGGCGCCAAAATGGTGAAGCTAAATTCCGTGTTGGTTTGGCAATTTATGAGACATTTGGCGACTTTCTCGTAGACGTCCCATGTTAAAGAATTTGCACGAATTTAGGATCTTGTATAACTCTTAGAAAGATGCATTATATAATTAGTGTGGACTGGAAGCTCGAAATGCAGTTAAAATATTCCTGAGGGACACCCCTCAGTTGCAAACATTCCTCTTTGGTGGACTTTTTAATTCCCATCCAGCAAAATATTAAGATTAAAAAAAACTCCTTGGCTGACAAATACGTTTGTTCGCTATTAAAGAATTTTACTGTATTTATTTCTCAGCCCTAAATTCTCCCTTTTTTTTTTTGAATACACATGAAGCATATCGAGATTTTTCTTTTTTTAAATATTTAGTACTTGAAATTGGTTACAAATGTCGTGATATACACAACAAAAGTTGCCCACTATGGAACTAAAATTAGATCCAATGTCTAAATGGATGCATTTTATAAGCATGCTAGTATTATTATTTTTTCATTTAAATTCCTCATCGTTTTCTCAAAACAGTTTTTTATCATTTTCACGTATCTCATGACTGCTTTCTCACATTTTTTCTTAATTTACTATTTTAATAAACCATTTCATCCCTTAACAGTATTTTGAGCTTAAAAATGTAGTGAAAAGCAGACGCTATGTTTTACTCTCATTTGTAAAGCACAATACAAGGCATACATAATTCTGTGCTTTAGTTTGAGATAAATATTTTTGAAAATTAATTTCTATTAAGCCGGAGGCTTGAATAATGTAAGCCTTGCTTACAAAATCGGGAAATCTAATTACGGACATTCTCTAAGCGCTTCGCAAAATAATTTATCGCTAAAGGAAAATGTAATTACTAGCCAACTGTGACGAATCTCGATGGAGACTGTTAAAAGAGTTAGGAAATTCTGATCTCGAATTAAGATTCAGTTTCAGTGTTTTTTTAACATTTCTCAACCTGCAACGTCGCGAAACCAAGAGGGGATCTGTACCTGAGGGGCCGAAGTATCACAAATCTATTTTTCGAGTTTTTGTGAGTGTACACTTAAAGGACATACAGTGAAATCTGTGTAAAATGACCACTTTTTAAGCTTAGCTTCATGTATTGACCTTTCTTTGAAATAATACTTAGCTATTTTATTTGACAAAAATATTGTTAAAGAAATAAAACCTGAATGGCTTATAATGTATCGTACAGCTTCAAAATTAAAGTACTTAGTTAAAAGCATTAGGGTTAGGTGGGGTAAAATGGGTCAATTTTAGCTATTTTCATATTTAAAGTTTCATAGCAATAAAACCAGAAACATTTCCTATTTCGTTTCAGTTGCATCTTAACATCAAACTCTTTTAGATCAATTTTATGCCTTTTTAATATTTATTTTTTTAATTATGAAATAGTTTAACTGAGCTTATAAAGTTGTGACCTGATTTGCTCCATCGTGGGGTGAAATGGGTCATAATGCGAAATAATACTGAAAACAGTTATTTATTACTTTGAAATTGAAAAAAAAAAGTAAGTAACATATTTAGCAACATTTTGTATTATAATTACATTGCAATTTTAAAATAATATTGTTCTAGATTGTTATATATTGGTTCGCATAACACTTCAACAACATCACTTCTCTCTACTACATCAACGTGATCTTTTTTAGGGAAAACATTCAAAAATTTTTTTTAATTTCATTTCAATAAAATAAACAACGTACACTGTTTAAATTTAGGAATTTTCTGCAGTGAGGTGCAACAGAGTAAATTTTAAAACAATAATAGAATAGAACTAGCTAAGCCTAACCATGACCCATTTTACCACATACTAGAAAAACTGGTTTAAAAAATTCAATATTTAATTATTTTTTTTACATGCTCGGCTGTAATTGTTCTCCAAAGTTTCTTTGTGAGGAAATCCTTTAAATTTGTGTTGTTATTTGATAAAATATATAGATTTTCAGAAGTTGGTAAACCATGTGTTTAGCACACTATCATCCAAAAATTACAAAAGCATTTTTTTTCTGTTGCCATATTTAAAAACCTACCTTTTTTTAGAATGAAAAATGTTGCCAACACATTGAAAAATAACATAAAAAATATTGGTTTAAAAATTTCAATTTCAAGTTCTATTATTTTGAGTTTTTTCTCAAGTGACCCATTTTACCCCATGACCCATTTAACCAACCCCATCCTACCCTATTCATTATATAAGTTGTTTATTTGATGGTAAAGATTTCCATAAAATGCATAATTGTTCAAAATGTCTATCTCAGATAAGGCAAAAAGAATAAATTTATTTAAAGAATAACATAATGCTAATAACTGTTTTCCTATTGGTTAAGTTAGTAAGAGGTTTAGACAAACTTTATAATTAGTTTCATCCATGCAGTGCAGATGCAAGCTGATATAACATTATAGCATATAGAAATATCCCGGAAAAGATATTTTTTGTTATTAAATAAATTAATATTATTGTAATAATTGGGCGGTTAACTTAGAAAGGGTTTTTAAAATGCTCTCACCCAAATTTACTCTATATAAGTGGTCAACATAGACAAGTGGTCAAGATAGGTGGTCAAGTTGCAAAGGTTTCCCTACATTATATAATATAGGGCTCATTCCGTTCCTAACAAAAGTGGTCAACTTACACAGGTGGTCAACTTTACAAGTTTTACTGTACAAAGTACCAACGACAAAGACACTAGCTACATGAGGGTTCCGAACTTTTGAAGCTCCCATCGAACATATATATTCCAAAGTTCGCACGGAAAAGTCTAGTTGTTTAGTACTAAAAATGTTCATTTTTTAACTTCAAGGTAAAAACTCGAAAAATGTAATAAAGATATTATTTCTAAAATACTAGATATTTGCTAATTCTAGGCGTTTTCAACACCTATTTGTCTAAAGGAATAGAATTAAATTTTTAAATTTTAAGAATAAACGTAATATTATCTATATTTTACCATAGCTATTGCTCTTGAGCATTCTGCTTGTTTTCGAACATTTTTTGAGGCTGTTCCGCTTTTGTGTATTAAACTTTTCAATGACTTACCATTAACGAATATGGATTCTTTCTTCAGTATGATTCGAATTTTCGGAATTTTTAAATTTTTGCTTTACACCTGTTTTAGTACAATTCAAGGAATTATTTTAATTGCTTCACATCTTTGCCTTGTTGTTTTTTCTCATAGTAATTAAAACTGGTCATTAAAATTCGGTAAAATATAGTAAATGACAGTTTAGTTTAGACAACTTTGAATACATTTTCATAAAATGGAATAAGGTAGGATCTTAACTTTGAGGCCATTGTCACTCGAGGACTTCAGTTAAACAAAGCTTTGCCTTTTGCATAAAAATAACGCAAATTCATAGTAGGAAACAATTACCCCTGCACATAATTATTCTCTTAACCTCAGAAACTTGATATCATGTACCCACATTTTTTACTTGTATAATGATATCAAAGTATCGCCTGTGGTCTCTGTTCTTGTTATTGATCAATCAGACGCTAAAATAAGATAGTACTGTTTGTAAACATTTAGATTTGTTTTAAAATTTATGTTGCGGTTCATACAAGTACTAGACCATATAAAATGTTTTGTATTGTTAAGGTACTATAATCTATCTCTCGATAGCAATATGACAGAGATAATTGGCCCTGAAACTACAGCACACCGCAGCAAAACAGAGTATTCAATACCTTGTAAAAAGAAAATTTTCCATCAACAGATAATATGTTAAGTGAGATTGGTGAAAGAAATCTACAATTTATGTGAGTGAAAACCGGCAGCTTTTTACGAGATTTTAGATGTTTTATAATTTACAGTATTTTTTGAAAATTTTTGAAAAGAAAACAACTAAACACAAACACAAATACAAGAGTGACGACAAGCAACAGGCTCAGGGCCCAGCTAGGCTAGTTCCAGTCAATTTAGCAGTCCCCAATGAACGTCAAGAGATTTCTTAAACGTTTTTGCCCCTCTGCAATTAACAGTCGCTTCCGGTAAACTATTAAAACTGCCTGAAACCCTATTGAAGTAGTCATTTTTTCCTAATTTCAAGATTAGCCTGAGATTTGAAAAGCTTAAAACAATGACCTCTGGTTCTATTTTCAGCACATAGCTGTAATCCATCAACATTTCCCATTTTAATGAATTTAAACAACTGAATCATGTCCCCTCTCACTCTCCTTTGCTCAAGACTATACATATTGAGCCTTTTAAGCTAACTAATGCGTGAGTTTTCTTTATTTCCTCCTGTTATTTTAAAGAACTATTTAAACTATTTTGATATTTTGTTTACTTTCCATTTTGGTCTATCGTCTCTAGTTCTTTCCATTTGACTTTTGTCTTTGAGAATCATAACAATGCTGCAGCAAAACTATTGCTCTATGCAAACAGTCATTTTAATGAAAAAATGAATATGTAAACTCCAAGATACAGAGAAGGCTATGATAGTCTACAAGATATATTCATAATTACTAGAGTTCGCCCAGCAGTTGAAATTTGACCGTATGTATTCAATTTAGCATTGTGCTATTTATATAGTTACTGGTAAGCAAGGCGGTGAGGAAATTACGATTAAATAACCGGCAGCAGTCTGTCCATCTCATTCACCGTTAAATTTACGGTTAGGAACATTTTTCTATCTTTACGGGACCTAAAACATTTCCAATCAGCTTGGTTAAAAGCCGTAAATACAAAAGTATACGGTTTTATAACCATTTAAAAAGGGTTTCAAAACAAAATTTTTACCGTTTTTAAACCATTTCGAGGCGTAGGATCTTCAAGGCGCAGAAGCGTAAACGAAGCTTGCAGGAATCGAACCCGGGTGTACGGTATACCAACATTGCTCTCTGGCCATTCGGCCATCTACACCACATAAAACGGCCGTTTATTTATCAATAAATCTTCTTTTCCAACAGGCAAACTGCCTTAAAATTGAGATTTCAGTTTTTGATTGGATACAAAGTCATTTTTAGTATACATTTACTGTATATTGACGAAAATCATTTTATTTGCTCCAAAAATTAAAATACAAACAAGCTTCAGCAGCTCAAATGACGGGTTCGCTCATTCGCAATCGGAATCCGATGTCTCCCATTTTTGATTTACGTGTATGTGTTTCTATTTAGTAACCACTGCTTAAGCCACTTTTTTTTCTTCTTTTTTATATATACAAGCATTTTTAATTGATAAATCCGTATTTCTATTTTTAAACAACGTACGACCGGTAAGTTTTCGCAACCAAGATGGACGCCCGAATCTCATTAAGCGCTTGAAAATGACGGTTAGTTAAACGTTCTTTAGCATAAACAGAGAATAAACGACTTTTTTAGCAATCAGCGGTTTGAGTACCATCTTTTTAACGGTTATTCAACTGTTTAATTAAATATGGTAAAATAACAATCAAATAAATGGTTATTTTACTATTTTCTTACGGAAGTTTTTAACAGTGTATTTATACATAAATTTTGGCAATAAATGCCAATTTTCCTGCTTTAAGATAACCTGGTTAAATTGGATAATAATCATTGTGTAATCATAATTTTTATTCTACAAGTCATTATTTGTTATTTCTTTATTTGGTATTTTTTATCTGTTATTTCTTTATTTATTATGTCTTTTGTTGCGAGCGGGTACAATGATAACACAAATCGAGAACTTAAAGTATTATTGTGGTTTTAAATTATAAGACGCGTAATTAAGACTGTTTCAGTGAAAATGTGTCTTTATTTGATGATAAAACTTTTCAAAAATAATTGAATTACATTGACAAATCTTGAAAATAATTAATACATCCTTAACATAATCCTTAACATAAAAGGGATTTTATTCCCCTAACTTTAAGACGTCTTTCATCCTTGTTTCGGGGCCTAAGGAAACAGTTTGGCTTACAACCACTACTGGCGTCTATGATTTAATTAAATCGTAATATTTATGGAATAATCTCGCTGCTTGGGTATTAGATTCAAGTATTAACTATCCGAGATACTTTTTGTTTTCTTGGAGTAATCACGAATGCCATATCCAGATGAGTCTTAGAGAAAACAGCATAATGGATTGTAAATATTTAAATGTCCCGATGATTAGAAATAGTTAGGTACCTTTTATTAATAATCAGATATAGTTTTCATTGTTAAGGTTTAGTACAACGCTAGTTAAAGTTGATTTGCGTTTATGGAAGAATTATTTGTCTTCAAATAGTAAACTTCTGAGAAGACCTCAATTATATATCTTTTGAATATCATCTTGGTAAACAAGTGCATTAAAGGTCTATTTAAGAGTATAATTATTCGGTTTTCTGGAATTATTTACATTTTCCCAACAAAATACGCGAAATATTAATGTTATATAAAAGTAAGCAGACATAGTTTAAACTTAATATGAGAGAAGAACACGCGTTTCAGAGTTTAAAGGAACTCATTTTCAACTGATAATTGGGGCTCAGGAAGCAGTTATAACATACTGATGCTGTGATTATCGCACGGCATATTTTTTGTTCCATTTTATGATATTGCACGATTACAAAATCTTGATCGTCTGCAATAGAGTAAATTGCATGTCATTTTAAATTAGGGAATGAGTAGCAGTCAGTAGTAAAGTGGTTGATATTATAACGATTTTGTGATGAAATTATGTGGAACAATGGCGAGAAGTGTTGATATATATTTTTTAGAATTCCGTGGGAAACTAGCTTAGAATTAAAGTTTATAGTCTTGAGCAAAGGAGAGTTAGAGGGGACATGATTCAGTTGTTTAAATTCATTAAAATGGGGAATGTTGATGGACTACAGCTATGTGCTGAAAGTAGAAACAGAGGTCATTGTTTTAAGCTTTTCAAATCTCGGGATAATCTTGAAATTAGGAAAAATGACTACTTTAGTAGGGTTATAGGCAATTGGAATAGTTTACCAGAAGCGACTGTTAATTGCAGCAGGGTAAAAACGTTTATAAAAGCTCTTGATGTTCATTGGGGACTGCTAAATGAACTAGGACCAGCCTAGCTGGGCCCTGATCCTGTTGCTGGTCGTCACTTTTGCATTTGTATTTGCATTTGTATTTTGGAACTGATCTGTGTAAAAAATAATAAAATAAAAAATAAACAAAAATAAAAATAAAAAAATATACAAATCACCCTTGAAAATTACATTGCTAAAGCATATAAAAATCTGTGATCAATATGCAGAAGAACAAATATGTGAAATCGGAAACACTATAAATAATGTTTAGCCGGCACGTTCGCGTCGTGGTAAAGCGCCTGACTCGTACGCCGCAGGTCAGAGGATCGATCCTGGCAGAGTCGATGGACTTTTTCAAGATGCAGAAAATCATGTCGCGTCATGTTTTATCATAATGTGAGCTGTAAAAGATCCCTTGAGTAGCTATTTGGCTTGGCTGCTCTCAGCTAAATTAAATTCCTAGTGCGATTTCGCATCAATGGAGTCCGGGTGCTCAGTGCTCAACCTTTCAGGAGGAGAAACTGGAGGTCGAAATTCTCACGCGGCGATAATACCACACTCCTCGTCGTGCCGCTGATAGAGATGGTACCAATCTCTGGGGAACGCACTAGGTCTGCAATGGAGGCAATTCAAGGAACGCCATTGGTCACGTGGCACCGATGAAGGCAATGTAAGCAAAGGAAACCGAAGCATCGCTTTACATCGCGTTCGACAAATCTAATAAAAATCTAGGCCGAAATAAAGAACTTCTACATTTTATAAAATCAGCACTTAATAAAACTTTATAACCATTGTAAATTTATTTTATAATTTTTAAATTAAACGTAAAAAGCAGTGAAAATAGTCCAATTAATTTTAAGATAACTAATTTGGCCTAGTGAACTCCACGTAGAACTCTATTGAAAATCTTAGTAAACAAACAGCGGTTATCATGTGACAACGATGATCGCTCATAAGTCCCTCTAGCCGTGAATTGCCTCCATTGGTAGAAGCCAACATCAACCCATTATTTATTATTATTATTATTTTTAATTGTTTATTGAATTCCAGATGTTTATATATATATATATAGGTGTAGCAAGTTGTTAAGTATATGAAATTGTCAAAGTTTGTGCCAGGCGCAAATGCAGCACTATACAGCAAGCTTTAATATATTGAAATATAGATATAAATGAAAAGAAATGAAAGTTCCGGGACATGTAAACTAACATTAACGAAACGTATAAATTGCTGATACAAAAATTAAATGTCAAAAAACAAGAAACAAAAACAAATAACTCTCCTCACCAGTGGGCGGGGAGCATAACGTATACATAAGGAACCAAGAAAAATAGTCCTACAGGTTTCGGAATGCGTCGCAGAAATGTCATGTAAAAGGAAGTATTATAAATAAATTGAAGCGACGATGTTGCGATAAATTGAAAATGTGGTAAATAACATAAAAAGGAAACGTTGACGGAAATAACGCAAAAGGCTTTGACACAAAAATTACAAAATTAAACAGACGTGAAACATGCCACCCATATATATATATATATATTTGAATTCTGCATTCGTTTATTACAATGGTGCAAAAATTAATTGATTTCTATAGATTGCGATTACTTTTAAAAATAATTTGTTAAATATTTACTATTCAATAACAAATTAACACAAAATCGCAAATTTTAGACAGTTTCCAAGCAAATTATATTTAAATAGTCTATACTATACTTTAGAGAGGGTACACTAATTATAGAGGATTCAATTATTGATCCTTTAACAGCAATAAAATGATAATACCGTATTATAAATATCTGAATGTAATGTAATAAATGGTACGTCATAGCCGTATGGAAATGAGAAGGAAATAAATACATCAAATAACTCCCCATCTCCATTTGGAGTACACGATCAAATTAATGACACTTTGTAAATTAACCGAAAAATAATTGATCTCATTACAAGAATCGTGAGCAAAATACCCCGCGATGACGCTCTCTCTCTGCGCTTGAGTAACTGCCTCGACAGTTTTAAAATGCTTGGTAGGAGGTCTAATTTAGCTAAGATTAACAACGGAATTGCATAAATAATGCAGCAGAGAAGCATCTGCTTGAATAAAATGATTTATTAAGAGAGCGCAGAGTTGGGTGTGCAATTGCGACAAAGGACACATTATTGCTTTGAGACAGTGACATTAATTTTAAATAATCGAGGAGAGAGAGAATTCTAATTGTAAACAATATCATTTTATTGCCTCGTTTTATTACTTCTAATGAAGATAACGATTCAAGCAGCTGCTGTTTGAGCTTAGGCATTACCTTTTCTTTGTTTATTCTAATGTGTTTTGTTTGTTATCTCAGTGTCAAAGCATTGGTACTTTAAACAAACATGATTAAAGTTTATTTTTTGGCCATTTGAGAAAGAGATTTTTACAGTTTACTTATTATGTAAACTGTATTTGTAGCAGTGGAGCATGCACTTTCAGAAGCGCATGCTCAAATCTCACGAAACTTTCATCGCATTTGGCGAAATGGCTTCGTGAGAAATGCTCCCGAGTAAACCTTTCGTCAGATTGGCGAAATTTGTGCAGTAACTTTTTAAAACGTGATCGCGCGAGGAAGGGACCGTTGTAAATGACGAAATTTTCTTGACGATTGGAGAATCGTCGAAAATGCGAGTTCTATGTCTGATAGTGTGGTCAAAATCTAATACTTAATAGAACAGAGTGCTAAGCATCCAACATTCATCGAATCAATAATCCACTTTTGACCAAGTCGCAGTAGCGCAAACTAAGAAATTTAATATTTTACAGAAAATTTAAGATTAAAGACTAAGTGAAGAGAAGATTAAGTGGATTATTGGCTCAATATGTTAAAATTTTAGCTTTGGGATAAAATATTGAAGCTTACTTCATCCATTGTCAATGTTGGCTGGTTTGCTATTGACGAAAGTAGAATTTCCTTTCCCATTCATAAGTGTTCAGTACTGAAAATACTGAATATTCTTGTTTCAAAATGTTACAACACTCGTATTGATTTGTGTGTTGTTCAATTTTACAAACAAACATTACACAGTAATATTTTATTTATTTCTCGTTTTTTTTTTTTTTTTTTTTTTTTTAAATTCTGTCAGACATTGAAACATATGTACATGAAACAAAACTTTTTTCTTTTTTCTTTTTTTTTTGTGTGTGTGTGTGACTTAAAATTGCTTTATTGTTATGAATATTTTCTAAATTGATGATTTAACGGCTACTTTGAATGTTATTTTCACTGTCGAAATGCGCGAAATTAGGAACCCATTATAATGAATATTTCTTAAAATATCTATCTTATATCTTCTCCATGTATTATTTAAACGAGAAAAAGCCATTTCTCGGAAACTTTTTTTTCTTGATTACCCCGAAAATCATTCATAATATATATACGTTTTATGTACGAGTACATAATATTAATAAATATGTTTTGTTTGCATAGTTCTTAGAAGAGAAAAGTGATCTTAACCACATGACACTGTGTTTCCCCTTTTTGCCATTTTCAAAATTATTTTAGCTTTAGGAAAATAACTCTCAACCAAGTTTTAAAATAGCCAATGATCTATCTCCTCATTTCAAACTCACAAAATATAAATATCATCAACTTATCAACTTATTTAATAGCCCAAACATATAAACTCACAGTCACACAACTCCATTCATAAAATAATCGTTTTCCAAATTCCATCAGAGAACTGATTGTGCTGACGTCTCTGCCTTCGTGACGAAACACGAATTCTAAATTCGCAATATTTGTTCAGACACAAATTCCGTCGGAACACAATAACTGGACGTGTCCTGTTATGATGCTGCGGAATTCATTTGCTGAAGTTGAAATCCGCCGAGTAACAAGTCAATAGAAGCATCGTAATTATTTCATCACTTATTTAAATGCACAAACACATAGGCAGAGGGTCGGGTGACACGGTAGTGAATATAAACAAATATTTTGCAAAATAAATAGTATCTTATAATGAAATTAAGTGGAATATGAAATTACTCTTACAATAAAATGCATACTTACTTAAAATTTGCGTTAGATAAAATGCCTGAAAAGCAAAATAACCGTCACATTCTACAGTAAAACCTGTTTCTGTGCGGTCCTTTTTTATGCGATTTTGTTTTCGTGCGATTGGTTTTGTGCGATTTTATTTTTGTGCGATTTTTTTCGTGCGATTTATTTTTATGCGGTATATGGATCTTAGCGGCGTTAGCACCAGTTTAATGTTTCCTATCAATGTACATATACATATTTAAAAATTATAGGAAAAGGCTTTGATAATTTCGGCGAAAATGACCTTGACGAGATGATTGAGGACCAAACTACCGATGATAGGGACATTATCAATAGTTTGATACATTATGAAAACGGACAAGAAGAACCGGAATCTATTACAGCAGATAAAATATATGCAGGGATACAGATTTCTAAAAAAATGGAAACGCATTTTCTTAAAATAGATACCAATGCGGGAAGACGCTTAAAATTCCAAAAAGAAAGAGATGATGCATGTCTCACTATCGTGACGTTTACAAGCAATTGACCAGTCGACCGTCGTCACAAAAACTGATCACTGACTTCATGGTACCAAAAAAGAAATCAATTGAAATCCTATCTTCAAGCGACGAACGCGATTTTCAACCAATTCGTCACAAGAAGATGCGCGTTTTGGATTACGACGAGTAGGAGCAAACTATTTAATGTATAATTTGAAAACTTCTCCATGTGTATGTACAATGAAGGACTAATATTTTTACAATTTCTTTAGGTCTAATTTAATTATTTAATTTAATTGAAAGCGTTCTTTCATCTATTTCATAAATCATTGATGTATTTTCTAAGTCCGACTTTTTTTATGCGGTCCCTATCCACCGCACAAAAACAGGTTTTACTATATTTTAATTACTTTTTCTTTTTTTTAATTCAGTAACTCCTCGTTATATCGCTCATTCGGATATATCGCGCTTTTTCTATGCCTCCCAAAATCTTAAGTTTGAGGTCTCGAAAGTAAAAATATTGCATTTGGAATTGGAAAAAGCTTACACAAATACGAACACATTAAGTCTAAGCACGTAACTATAATGCAGTTAGACCATTTTCGATCATTAATATTAAGTGGTAAAGAAGTATTAAACGAAAAACAACGGCAAATGACTTAGGATCTTATTTTCCCAAAAAGCAATAGAATTAAATTCTGAATTTATTTTGTAAGCACTGTGCATGAAAATAGCAATTGGTAAGTTCAGTTTTATTTGTTATTTTCATTAAGAATGTTGCCATTACGTAAGATTAAATTAAATTTTTTACCTCGACACTCAATTTACTTGTACGTTTTGAGTTATTTATAAACATTATCGGTTATATCGCGCTTTTTTGCTGTCCCCCGACAAGCGCGATCGCGCATTCGGATATATCGCGCTTTTTTGCTGTCCCCCGACAAGCGCGATATAACGAGGGGCTACTGTACTATTTTTGTTAGGCTGTTATTGAGTTGCCGTTTTGGAGATTACACTGTGCAACACGAAAGATATCCATTAGATGAAAATGTGCGTTGCTCATGTCTTTTTTCCCCAAAAATCCACATTTTAGCTTTTTTCGTAGTTTATCGATAAATTTGTATACTTTCTTAATTTATGGACATAACTTAATTTAAATTATATGTTTTTCATTGAAAATCAGATATTTGCCATTCTGCGACCTATTTAACGAAGTTGGATATTTTAGTGATATTTTTGGCAACAAAGCTTTTTCTTCTTTCCCGAAGTTCCGAGTCATTTAGAAGACGACTTTTTTGTGGACTATTTTGAGGAGACGAAAGAAAATAGTATACTGCTGTAATACGAATGGACTATTTTAGGCATTGAGACGTGAACATAATTTAGCCGAGTGGTGATTGTTTGTCACTGCTTCCATTGTTTGTCCTTTTCCATTTGCACTGTAGCATATTCTGCAAACACAAAGAAAATTTACTAAGTTATGAGTGCTATACTGAAGTTTATTGAGTACACTACATTCAATTGGCACATTTTTAGAGATCTGAAAGTGATTGGGATAATAACAGGGATACACCAAATTCTACTCCTTTCGTTGCGAATGGAGTAGGGAGAGGAACAATGACTAACTACATTCATAAACATTCATAAACATTGGCCTCATTGAAAAACCTAAATCCCTGGAACCAAAAACATATCAAATGCACCACTTATAAATAAGCAATGTGCCTTTGTTCCACTATTGTGCAGTACACACGGTTTAATGATTTTGTTTTGTAAAAGCTCTGGACAGAGAGCTTTCTTGTATCACGTTTCTTCGGAAATGAGAAAAACTACGAACTGAAAACTACGAAGATCTTGTTGGTGCCATGATAAAATGCTTTGGTATTATAGGTTGCAAGGTTCATACTCCACCTGGAAATCATGGAAAACCTGGAAAAGTCGTGGAAATTGATATCCTTTGCAAAAGTCATTGAAAACTTAGGGAAGAACGTACATTTTTGACAAAACCTGGAAAAGTCAGGGATTTTTTCCCCTACCAGGGATCCCTTGGAGGGAACATACGCTCGTCGCGATGTCAGATCCTCAATTAGCTCGTCTTCCTTTTCCTATATAGGTATTTTCTTTATATAATGGTGTTTATTATATCGTAACGGCATAAAAGTGCCTACATCGGCATTTCTTTAAATATTTGTTTTCATGCGATATTATAGATTTAAAAAACTGATTTGTCCCCACTGATATCATCCTAATTTTAATTTTATTCTTTATATTTTATGGCTTCTAGTTTTAAATTAGCTTTCTAAAATTTAATTTAAAGAAAAAGAAAAACGTTGGATGCAAATATAAAAGGTAATATCTTTTGGCAGTGTTGTGTCATAAAACTTTGATTTTGAAATTCTATAGGCTAGAAATTCTGTAGTATAAGTTTGTTATCTTAATGAGCATCTGTGGAATTTTTAAGTATAATGTTAATATAATTGTACGGTATGAAATGTTATGGCGTGAGTATATAATAAACAAGTAGTGCATTTGCTAATAAATATTTTTACTTAGAACGTTAACCTAGAATTCTCCTTTGATCTACCTGGAAAAGTCATGGAATTTTTTTTAGCTATTTGAGTTTGAGCCCTGAGGTTGCCATATGTCATTAAAGTTGCACTTTTTGGACTTCCATAGAAACTCCTTTCCTCAAAATCTTGGCACAACTAGTGATGAGCATAGGGAAAGATTTCATCAGTGCATCTCTATGTTTGAAAGGCGTTTCAGTGGTCGATGGAATGAAAGTATGCTAACTGAATACTGCTGGTCTGTTATCAGGGCATACCAATATATGCCTACAAGAAGAAACGGACAGAAAATCAGTTTAGTGTTTGTGTTTTCAATAAGTATGCCTCAGTTACATTCTTCTATAACCAATATGTATAAATATGGGAGTATGGGTCTCTAACAAGAATGGTACGTGATGGACCATTTTGGTTGTGATATTTGAATCAAGCGCCTTTTGTTTACATGGAATCGCGTAGTTTCATCTAAAGGACAGAAAAAAGTTCAAATTTGTTGCACAGTGTTATTGGGCTAAAAAAGGGGGAAAATGTTTCTTTTTAAAACAACCTTTAATAATTATTTGTTTTTTCGTGATGTCTGTCGTCATGACAACAAGGCTCGTTGCATTCGTCAGTAAACTTAATGCTTGATAACGCCCAATTAAGTCAAATGTCCGTAAACAACTTGAATCCAAATCTCAGTCAAAATATTTTTTTGTTTTCTTTAAGTCATCTTTAGCTCACCATGACATTTAATACTCAAAGAAATATAAACGTCTAAATTATAATGCTGTCTAATACATAATAATTACATGCATGCATATATGTACATAATACAGTATAACGCCTCTATAGATGACACCTGCGGCCCAAATATATTTGTCCGTAATAAAGATGTGTCCGAAATAGGAGGTATTTATAGGCTCAATGCTTTGCAGGCGGGGGGGGGGGATGTAATCTAATATTTTTTAGAGGAATAACTACTAAATTAGAAATGAAATAAAATAATTTTTATAAAAAAACAGAACCGACTTCAAATTAAAAATTGCGCTAAAAATTAAAAAATAAATTCATTCTTTAAACAACATCAATGTGACTTTTAAACAGTTTTTGAAGTCGGTGCAAAATTAGGATAGATATAATATTTTGTAATCATGAATCAATTACAAATATAAATATTTCCGCAGAATTAGCAACAGTTCCAATATGAAGTAGCAAATGGTATAATGGTAGTTAGACCCATAATTTTGCACCGACTTCTAAAACTCTGTTTAAAAGTCACATCGATGTTGTTTAAAGAATGAATTTATTTTTTAATTTTTAGCGCAATTTTTAATTTGAAGTCGGTTCTGTTTTTTTATGAAAATTATTTTATTTTATTCTTTTTTGTGTAAATACATTTTGTATATAAATACTCTATTTTTTAAAAAATCCATATCAAAGAGCAAAACTTCTTTAAATGAATGGCACTAAAAACTAATCATTTGCATGATAAATTCCCTTTTGAAGTCTATTTTAGCAAACAAACTGATTGGATTAATTTTTGCCTTAGAGAAGCTTTCAGTCAAACTCTTGCTGTGATTTTTTTTAATATTATAGCCCATGACAACAAACATGTTTTTAACAATGCTTTTATATTTATTAATAGATTTCCCAACAAAGAAAAATCAAGCCAAGCCTTTGCAATTAAAATAAAAAATACTTATTTTTCACTCGTGACGTTTTTTCTAAGGAACAAATGTAGGCAAATTGATTTGCAATATTTGAGTTAGACGACCCTCTATCGATTAAAGAAAAAATCATCAAATTCGGTTCATTTAGTCAAAAGTTATGGATGAAAAGACAAAACAAAATACTACATTTCTGCCCATTACTTTTGTTCTAATTATCGAATATGGTCAAACGAAAGTACGGGACCTATGGGAAACCACCCCTGATCGATTGAAAAAAAAAATCATGAAAATCGGTTCATCCGGTGCGAAGTTATGAGTGGACAAACAAAAAAAAAGAAAAAAAAAAAAAACGACATACATACAATACGAATATGTAACTTCCTTTGTGAAGTCGGTTAAATAGCAGCAAACTGAAAGAGATCAGGAACATGAGACAGGGAAACGCGAAGGGATGTAAGTTACTGTAACAAAAGTTCAATTTATTGTTCTTTTGCTACATTTAATTATTTAAATAATAAATTATTGATTATTCAAAACTCCCTCAGTCAAGCCTTGAATAATATTAATTTCATTTTAAGCGCTTAACTGTGGCTTGACTGCTTCTCCGTGACTGAACTTGTCACTCACTTCTAATGTAGGTTTGCGCGTCATGCCATTTTTTTCAAGGGGCCTTATAGTTATAATTTTCATTAAATTACGGGATTAATTTTTGCACTACAAATATTTCAAAACACCTACAATTTTAATGAACAACAAATATTTGTATACACGTTTGAAAGTGTAATACTATAACGATCGGACATTCAAAATCTGAATGAAGATGCTTACTCCACGTTATAAATGTGGTATTACTTCAAAGATCTGCAATAACATTTGAACTAGTTCCTAATTCTGGACTTGCTTCAATTCAATGATGAAAGACGTGGTGATACAAACGAAAGTTAAACCTATGAATCATCGATGAACACTTCCGTTAACAAAATCATCTGCTTCATTCTCGTGAGCTCACAGGTTGTACTTTTTTTTATTTTTAAGGATTGATCAATCTAGAACCATTTCTGTAAATCATGGCCAATTCAGTTTTTTTTCTTAAATTTTGTTAAGTCATAAGATGCATCAATTTTGAATATAATTTAGTTAATCAAGAAGTAAAAATAATAATAATTTTGAGAAGGTAAAAAAAAGGTTTATGAATAAATAAAACTTTTACTTCTTAATTTTGAATTATGTATTTTTTTACAAATTTTAGTATGTTTTTTCCTTTCAGCAATGAATTAATAAGTAAATGATATGCAAGTAATCTCACAACGTAAATGTACTTATAAAAATTAAATTAACATTTTAATAGTTACCAAAAAACAAATCTTAGTAAAACGGCTTCCCATTTCTTCTTGACTTTTAATGTTATTTTTTTCTAAATCGCATTGGGGCTGAGCAACTAATGGGCTACTACTAACATCCCTTGCCACAATGCAGAATGGTGCTTTTCCTAACATCTCTTGCCACAATGTAGATTGGTGCTTTCCCTAACATATCTTGCCCCAATGTAGATTGGTGCTTTCCCTAACATATCTTGCCCCAATGTAGAATGGTGCTTTTTCAATAACATCTCTTGCCACAATGTAGAACGGTGCTTTCCCGAGCATTTCTTGTCACAATGTAGAATGGTGCTTTCCCATAGCATCTCTTCCCACAATGTAGAATGTTGCTTTCCCTAACATTTCTTCCCACAATGTAGAATGGTGCTTTCCCTACCATCTGCAGTAGTTATCTCAAAATTCTAATTTTGTGACTTTTGCTTCTAGGTGCTTCATAAATCGAATTGATTTGAATTATTCTTTCGTAAAGTTATCCAAAATATTAAATATTCAAATGAAATTTGCTTCCTAAAAAAAAAATGTATAGCAACTGTAATTTCCAAATAAAAAAAATCATCCTTGAAGTACTAATATGTTCTATGTTCTACTATAAAGCATTCACATCTAGCCGTCACTGAAACATCAGTTGGGAGTAATATTTGACGAAGAAACTTGTTCTGGGCACTCTTTGATATTTTATGATACTTGAACATAGCATTCGTTTTAAAGCGATTTTATGGCAGGTCAGTTACGATCCCAGTCCCTATGATTTCGCGTTCTACAGCACAGAGATGTCGTAACGCACAACGATGTCATCTCCTGCGAAATGCGTTTAATATTCATATCTGATGCTACAGATCTCGTTTTGAGATTTGTTATCATGACTATTTTATTAGTAGTTTCTGACGGCTGAACAATCCTTAATTCCGGTACCATGTTTCAGATGCACTTATAAACATTTTCTTTAAAACAGTCCCCTACATATTCGTGTGTTCATCTCCGCTCGTGCAGCGCATTAAAATCCCAAGTGCTTGTTTTCCATAAAGAATCGTCAGCTTCATTTGGTTATTATAATAAATATCTATTTATAAATAGGCAACACTGTTAGAAATTTCATTATGAAATTACGGTTAAATGACCGACAGCAGTCTGTCCATATAATTCACGGTTAAATTTACGGTTTGGAACATTTTTCTATCTTTACGGGACCTAACCATTTCCAATCAACTTGGTTAAAAAGCCGTAAATACAAAAGTTTACGGTTTTATAACCATTTAAAAATGGTTTCAAAACAAAATTTTCACCGTTTTTGAACCATTTCGAGGCGGGGAATCTTCGAGGAGTAGAAAACGTAAACTAAGCTTGCAGGACTCGAACCCTGAATGCGTGGTGTTCAAGTCTTGCTCTCTATCCACTCGGCCACCGTCATCACGTAAAGCGGACGTTTAATTATGAATAAATCTTCTTTTCCAGCTGGCAAACAGTCTTAAAATTGAGATTACAGTTTTTGATTGGATCCAAATTTATTTTTGGTTTACATTTACTGTATATTGACGAAAATCATTTTATTTGCTGCAAAAATTAAAATAAAAACAAGCGTCAGCAGCTCAAATGATAGGTTCGCTCATTCGCAAACAGTTCGGGAATCCGGTGTCTCCAATTTTTGATTTACATGTGTATGTGTTTCTATTTAGTATCCACTGCTTTTAAGCCACTTATTTTTTCACTTTTTCTTCTTTTTTTATATGCAGATTTGAACACATGCAGATTTGAACTGATAAATATTTATTTATATTTTAACAGCAACGACGACCGGTAAGGTTTCGCAATCAAGATTCACGCCCGATTCTTATTGAGCGCTTGAAAATGACGGTTCGTTAAACGTTCTTTAATATAAACAGAGAACAAACGACTTTTTTCGCAATCAGCGGTTTGAGTACCATCTTTTTAACGGTTATTCAACTGTTGTCATTAAATACGGTAAAATAACAATCAAATAAATGGTTATTTTACTATTTTCTTACGGAAATGTTTGACAGTGAAAGACAGAAAAGCTGAGAACCATTTTCTTGGCGAGCTTTAGTGATATCAATTACAGTGAAACCTGTGTAAGTTGACCACTTGCGGTGCACCACTTTAGTGGTAAATTTAGTGGGCAACTTATAGAGGTTAAGGTAGTAAGTTAAGGGTTCATTCTGTTGTTGACAAAAGTTGTCAACTTAAACAGGTGATCAACTTACAAAGGTGGTCAACTTTTCAAGTTTTACTGTATAAAATTTTGGATTTTTATTATTAGTGAATTATTTCAACTTTTATTTTGTCAGCTTATTATTTTTCTTCTTACTTATAACTGCAATGTTACATTGTTATCGACATCAGATAAAAACGTGTCCTAGTTGAGTAAATTATTAGGCAGTAATAAATATAAAACTCATTGTTAAAAAGAGTTTGTCGCCATTGAGCAGTTATATTAAAAGTAATTATAATAAATGTTTGAGCAAAGTCTTCTCTGAAACAATGGAATGACAAGAAGTTCCGTCTAGAACTATACGAGCCTACTTTCCCGTATACGCCAACTTCAAATTTATAATCTAGCTATATACCTCTATCTCGTTTTCTCGTTTAGCTTTATTTTTTAATTGCTTCGAACATACCTTTTTCAACGGTTACATATTCATTCACTCATGCATTCATTCATTTATTCAGTCATTCATTCAGTCATTTATTCACTCGTTGATGTATTTATTCACTCATTTACTTCATTCATTTTTTTTTCATTCATTCACTCGCTCATTTATTCACTCATGTGTTCATTCAGGCTTTCACTTATTCCTATTTAAAAATATCCTTAAAAATCCAGATCAAAACGTTTTTCGGGAAAATAGTCTTGTTCAGTTCTGGATGAACTTTTTATCTGAACATGTTCTACGTTATAAGAGCTTTCCAATAAAGTTTGTTCCAAGGAAATCGGTCCGTTAGATCAGGATTTATATAGGATTGAAAGTTCCCCGTAGGCGCTATGTTAATTGTTTTTGAACTGTTCAAAAAAGAACAAAAATTGTTCAAATAAATGTTTCACGCCGAGGCTTCTTCCAATAAGCTTGCTCTTAGGAACTTGCATCGTATGCCCAGAGTTTACGTAATTTGCTTCACTTTCGCCCGTAGGCGCTAATGTTAAGTTTTTTTGAACAGTTCAAATTTGAACGAAAAATTGCTCAAATCAGATTGTGGAAATCAAATGCCCTCGTTGAGGTCATTCGAATAGGAGAATTCGTTCAAAAGTTATTAGGGGAAAACAGACCGACAGATAAACAAAAAGAGCGACAGACCGACAGACACACTTCCTCCCCCCCCCCCATCTCAAAACCCTACTTTCAAATTTTTTTTTTTTTTTCAATCTTTATTTAATTACTTTACTTATTTTTGACTTTTCTTGATTTCTAACGATATTTTCACGATACATTAAGCGTTCTTTCATGCTTTATTATTATTTTTTCTACAGCAGTAAAAAAAAGTAGGCTAAAAAACGAGAATAGTGTATGGATGCAAACATTTAATATTTATTCAACTGCCACTCAACTCGGCAGAAGTGCGAGCGCCTACACTTATGAGCACAATGGGCCCTGCGGCGACAATGATTTGCAATACGTTTGCTTCAAGTGAGGACGATTAAAATAAACTTGACGGTTATAATCGTCAAATTTGATGAATAACACTTATATAATTATATAAATATCATAAGGTTTTCGATGCTTAATTTAATTATTGACGGATTTCGACAGTTGGGCGAACTCTATGAATAATTGAATAGCTTAATAATATTTTACTGCATAGACTGCGCAATTTCTGGAAAATATTTCTGGCGGTATGTCGACTACTATATTTCTTAAAAGATATAAAACAAAGTCGCTCCCGCGTCTGTACGCCTAGATCTTTAAAGCTACGCAACGGATTTAAATGCGATTTCATCAATAGACAGAGTGATCCAATAGGATGATTTATAGACCAGTTGAAAAAAATCTGACAGTAGTTCCTTTTTTTATTCCCATTTTACGCAAATTTCCACATAAATTCCCCAAAATGGGAGTGAAAAAAACTTCACATATTAATGTAATATATCGATTGAAAGCGATGATTTTTCACGCAAGATGATATTTGTTCTAGTTTCTAAGTCAATAAAAACGCCAGTTATAAGTTTTTAAGTTCGATTTCTTAAGGCTTACCTTGACCCAAAAATAATTAGCAGGTTCCTCAACTCGAGGTGAATAGTGTTAGCATAATTTCAATTTAAAACTTAATTTTCAAAATGAGACATCGGTTTAGTTTTCAGGCAAAACAATCTAAGATCATTGCCAGACTCACTCCAGATGAAAAATACGCAACAAATGACGCCGTGCTACAATTTGGCAGTTTTAAGTGCCCTTTGGTGACAAATCTGACCCTTCTGACGGAATTGTTCCCAAGTTTTCTTAACTGATCCTTTTACACGTTATATTACTTTTTCAAGCGCTGACAATGTCTAATGTTTTTTTTTTTTTTTTTACAAATAGACAGTCGAAGTCTTTCAAACGCTACAGGCTTTATGCCGCAGGCGGTTTTTATACTCCTAGCAAGGACAACGTATTATCCGTCGTTCTGTTTTTTCATTGTGAGTTGTCTGTTTTTTTTTTTTTTAGTGAGTTATAATATCCCATAATTAATTTACATAAGGCACCTTGATTAAATGTTGGGGTAAACTGCTTAAAATTATTACATAGGTAATTTAAATCTATAATGAAATAAGCACGCTTTTACGAGCACTCCTAAATATTAATAACTAATACTAAGAGCTTAATAATGTATTACATTAATTAGTAATGATCCTCTTTTAAATAACGATTAATATTTTTCTCCTAATAAGACATTTTTATGCTATTCCTTTGAAGTGAGCAATTCCAAATTGGGAAATAAAATGAAAAAAAAAAGAGATGATTAGAGAATGAGAAAATATTTATGGCTACCAAAACATTTTGCACATTTTGATATTTATTAACGCTTTTTTCATCACTTAGTTTTCTGTTGCATTCAAGAAAAATTGTATCTAACTCTGAATGCATTTTACATGTCTCAATATTAGAAATGCATTCCAAAAAACCTCACAATTGAATTTTACAGTACTTAATAGTTTAGCATTTTCGACAAAAAAAGAAATTGTTTGTGATAAAAAGAAAAAGAAAAAATCGTGGTCAATAAGATTATAACTATTCAGTATTTTTGTGTAGATGCGTAATGAAATTCTTTTCAATATTCAACGACACTTTAAAATAATTCTATAAAATTACAACTTATTGTTGATGCTTTTTACGTTTGCAATTTTTCTTTTCGATTGTTTTCTGTGTTTGCCTTTCACCCCCCCCCCCCCCACTTCATTCATTTTTTTTTCTTTCTCACTTAGTTACTAAATTATTTTAACAACAGTTTTAAAAACACTTTTGACGCCATTGTAACTGATTTGCATTAAAATAGTGACTACATTAGTAATAACAATAATGCTTTGTTGAAAATATATGCGAAAGAACTCCAACGATTTTAGATATTATTATGCAATGACGATTAAGTTTTTACTCCCCAATGCTCTCATCAACGCTGATCTTAGCATTCTCTACCAATTGAGGTGCAGTTTTGGGATTTATTCGGTTTGGGGATGTTTCTCTAAACGTGCTAAGGATTTATTCTGTTACCTTAGTTTCGATATCAACAAAAACGCCGCGTAAGATCCGCTGGCTAATCCTAACTGGTAATTGTAAAGAATATTGGAAGTAATTGTTGTCCAGAGAGAGTAAACTACCTCTTTTTATTGCTCCTGAAGCTTGAGCAGACAGCTGGATTCGTGTTCATTACTTAGTTCGACGATAGAGTAGAGCAGTAACAGCCTTGGACACGTTAATGAGAGAATTGAGATTATATTGGGATATAAATTTAATGTTCCGTTTTCGTTTAACTGATACAGATTTGAATGCTTGCTTAAACTATTAATAAGAGCATAGTATTCTTATTGTAATTGATGCAGTTAAAATGTTAACAGTCACTTATTATTTTTTTCATGTTTTTTTTTCTACTTTCTTGTATGATATAAAGCAGTGGTCGGCAACCCATCGATCGAGATCGATTGGTCGATCGCAAGCCCATTTTCGGTAGATCGCGACAACATTTTGGACAGATTATATATTTTTGAGAAAAAAGTCAAATGACTTGTGAATAAGAAGAGGAATCTGTTCCCTACCCCACCACCCCCAGAAAATGTTTATTAATTTGTCCGACCGTTCGCTGGACCTAAGAAAAGCTTGCCAATAATGTGGAATGTCAGTCGTCACATTAACTATGCTGTCGGTTAGAGTTAATTGAAGTATGTAACGGTAGTTCACATGTGTGTTTTATTTAAAAAAAAAAAGACAAACTAACGGTATTTTATAAAACTTAAAATAAATAATATTTAGTGTCTGAAATATTGTTTTGATTCGTGTTAACTTTGGTAACATAACATTTTAGAAATTTTAAAGTAGGTATTTTATAAGCATCAAGCATCAAAACTTGTTCTGACAAGAATTGACCTACAGTTTGAAGACAGGCGTAGTCCGAATATGTTCTACTAATAGTGTATGCACCCCCTCCCCGTCCTCTGAGTCGATCTTGGTGTTCGCCGAACTTGGAAAGTAGATCTTCAGTCAATTTTGGTTGCCGACCGCTCATATAAAGGTATGTGTTCGAGACAGATTTCTCACTCAAATCTCAACCTAAATATCAATTTTAATCATCCATTAATCAGTTCTGATTTATTATTTTTCGACTTCTGTTTTGACTAGGTTTGTCGCACGTCTGTATTAAATATTCAGTTTTTCTTCATTAAAAATTCATTTAAAAAAGTGGAATAATTGAACTTTTAAGTACACTTAGTGCAAAATGGTTGTTTCAGTATGGTATTTTTCAGGTTTTTCAAACAGGTGTAGAACAGCAATGTGAAGGTTTTAAACAAACATATCAACAATGTAAAAAAAAATTCCGCAGGTTTATAACTTAGATCTGAAACTACAGCACCTGTAGCATAATTACATTTGCGTCTCATAGGTATTGACTCTTCAGGAAGGCATATTATTCTTTGGTTACACTAAAAAAATGCAAGCCTTCAAATTTAAACTTGAAAATTTTCAACTTTGACGCCGTTTTACTACAAAAAACTAGGAGTGTCATTTGCTGTTTTATATTTTCTAAGTACTATACTTTGGTGTGTAATTAATCCGACTGTTCATTGTGTAAATCACCTTGTTGCTTTCACATATATTCAGGCAGAAAAGCTTAAAAAGAAGTCAGAAAAACTAAATTTCCAAATAGTCTACGCTCAAAGTAATGAGTGACCCTCCAAATTATTCATGCTAATATAAAACTCGTGTCAAGTAGTATCATCTATAAAAAATGCCATGGGTTACTCGTGACTTCAGAAGTAGCATAATCATATAATTTTGAGCATGAGCTTTGACCTTTCTTCAAGGACACACGAGTCAACTTTACAAGGGGCTGACTTCCCTTTTTATTACAGCACCACTTACATATTCAAAAAGGTTTTGGGAAATTGAAGGTATCAACTATCACAAGTTATAAAACTTAAAAAAAGAAAATAACGTGATTCTTAATAAGCGAAAAAAAATATGGCCACATTAAATCACGGACTATTAATGACCTAACTTTAAACGAACCGGATTTAGTGCACTTTAACTTAAAACTGATGATAATACAAGTTGACAAAAATAAACTTTTGGCCCCTAACATAATTGGAATTAGCTACTAATTTGGTAGTGTAGAATTTGAATTTAATTCTAATAAAGCTGTAACACGTACAGTTTTTTATTATGACTATCTTACAGTACTAGAAGGAATTCGCACATGCATTTAATTCCCAATGTTTATCATGATTAATTTCATTATTTTATCATGTAATTCTACTTCAGACGAGAAAAAAAATATATTTTAAACTAAATAAATCATAAAATGATCCTAATGCGATGAAATTTTATCATTTCCCCCCTTTTATGTGGCGTTAAATAATTTCTCTTTAAAACCCAGCAGTAGTCACCCATCTCTGCTGCTTCCCAGAACATTGCTGGTCCACGAAAAATATAGTAGAAAGCTCCACATTTTGTTACACAAAAATGTGACGTGGCGGAACTTTTTTACTTGTAGATATTTAAATAACAATATAAATTAATAATAAAAATAATAATTTGGTTTTTATTAGCGAACCACTGTAGACCGGTGTAAAAATAAGAAAAGTTACGTGTAGTTAAAACTGGTACTGTATGGGGGGAGGGGATTGAATTACTGCGAACAACTTCACAGTTTAAACCATTTAGAGTTTTAACCCTTTTTTGAGAGAAATAACTACACTTCAAACAGAAAATAGTGAAATCTCATCCACCTGAATGCGAATTGTGAATATTCATGGAAGAATGATAATCGAGAGAGGAAAGCGCAATTACCAGAATAACAGGAGCAATGGAAGTGACATAATTTTGTGAAAATACAGATTAAGATTCCAGAGAAATATGTGCTGAGCATTCCTATTCTAATTAAGATAAGATTAAATAGATAAAATCGCAAGTATATACCGTTTTATAATATTTGGGGAAGTTCCTGCAGTTTATGTATTAGTCTGTAACTTAAATATTTACCATTTTAAGAATGTTTATTTAAGTCGGTTTCTTTTTGAGAAAAAAACTGTGTCTGCTTTTGCCTATGTGTACACGCACAGATAATTAAACTGATAAACATAAAACTGATTAACATATCACTGATAAACATAAAACTCATAAACATAAAACTGATAAACATAACACTGATAAAAATAAAACTCATAAACATAAAACTCATAAACATAAAACTGATAAACATAACACTGATAAACATAAAACTCATAAACATAAAACTGATAAACATAACACTGATAAACATAAAACTCATAAACATAAAACTGATAAACATAACACTGATAAACATAAAACTCATAAACATAAAACTGATAAACATAACACTGATAAACATAAAACTCATAAACATAAAACTGATAAACATAACACTGATAAACATAACGCTGAAAGAAATGATTGAAAATGGTAAATATTGTGGGATGTTGTACCGTAATATGGAGGAACACCATCCTTTGTGCAAACAACCTTGCACCAATTTTTGGTGTGACATACCACTAAATATTTCAGTTATAACAAGCACAGGTGTTTAAACCGATAAACAAAAACCTGTAAAAATTAAGTGTGGGGCGTCGTACTAAAATATGGTAGAACATTATCTTTTGTGAAACTCGCACCATAATTTTGTGGGACTTACCACCAAATTTTTACCAGTGGAAACTAGGCTGCCTGAAAACGTACATAAATCATTAGAAAATGAGTGAGCAAACTTCCACATTTTTCCCCCGATGGTATGGGCTTATCCTTAGTATAGGACGTAATTTTGTTGCCATTCAGTATAAAATGATTAGCAAAGACTAGCGATGCAAACATTTTGTCTAAAGTCACTGCTAATTACTTCACAACTAGTTTTTAACCATTTAATGTTTTAACACAAAACTTAGACCTGCATGATTGCAGCACTTGCATATCTAACAACAGCACACATAAAACTCATTTTTTGGGAAAAGAAACATCTTTTGATATATTTATATGAAAACACGTCAAACCCGAAAATGTACTAAAAGTGAGCTGCACATTTCGCTTTAAAACCTTGAAGGGTTCGACATTTTAAGAATCCCGTTTCTAATTAGGTAAATTATTATTATTATTATTATTAATATTAATACCCTATACTTTTACGATTTTTTAAAAATTTTAAAATCATTTGCTCTTAAAGAATATGCTCTTTCATTAAAGAAGAATAAAAAAAACTTTTCGTAAAATCCTAAGGACACATCTTGAGCCAGATAAAGGAAAGTAATCCACCTTTCTTAAATTGGCAGGGAAAAGGGATTGGGCTGGAAAGTTAATCCTATCAGCGTTATCGTATGCCTATTAAGAGAGATTAGATTTACAGAGGATATGGCTTGTTAGACAGAGATGCAGTTCTTGCTATTGTGCTCGCTTTTGCCTCGAGCGTTTTATTAAGAATTGAAGTCCTTTTATAATTACCGAGATAGGGCTAAGACGATAAAGGTAATACTGGGCATTCGTTTAATGTAATACATAGGTTTTTATTAATGTCTTTTTGGGCCCGGTTAGTGTTATTAGTTTCGGAAAGCATAAACCAATCTCATTGGTATTAAAATGCAGTTGAACTTTCTTAATTACGAACACGGTCAATACGAAATCACTGCTGAAACGAACATATTGGTGATTAAGTTTGGTTTACTATTACTAAATGTATCACGCATATTACGAAGGCTAAAATACGAATTTCGGCTAAGACGAACAAAACTTCTGACCTATTCACGAAAAATTTTCTCGATGGCTATATAATTATTAAATTTTTTAATAGAAATTGTTGGTTATTTTGAGTCGTTGCAAATCACCAAGTACGCATATGATAAAAGTTAATGAACCTAAAGAAACAACTAAACATTAAGGATTTTTTTCCAAAATTGTTAATTTTTAAAAGGTAAGTTCACATTCTCTCAAAAGATTTAAAAGTGAATATTACTAAAAATAACTCATTTGTTTTCACAACTTGTTTTACTTTTTATTATAATAGTAGTCATTATTTTAAAAATATAAACATGCATTTCCAATAGTTTTTTACACAATTTTACATATTCTTGGTTATTACGTATAACGGCTAATACGAGCAAATTCGCGAATATTTCGCATCTCGTATTAAGCGAGTTCAACTGTATGTTAAAAGCATTTTTATCTGTGTACAGTCACTCAGGGTAACTTTGAACCACGACATATATTCTAGTATATTTGACTTAATTTAAAAATTAAGAATAGAAAGGTATGATTTTATAACCTATTTAGCTGAGTGCAGCACTGGACCTTCAAGTATTTTTTGTCAAATAAACTAAAAAATATTACGTGGTTCAAAGCTACCCTGAATGACTGTACCTAAGCAGGGATTGCACCAGAGGACATTCAGGTCCGTTTTCGGGCCCTTCACAAAATTCCATTCAGTCAAAACGGACCCTTAACAAAATTCCATTCAATCAAAACAAACCCTTCACGAAATTCCATTCAATCAAAATGGACCCTTCACAAAATTTCATTCAATTAAAACGGCCCCTTCACAAAATTCCATTCAATCAAAACGAACCCTTCACAAAATTCCATTCAATTAAAACGGACCCTTAACAAAATTCCATTCAATCAAAACGGACCCTTCACGAAATTCCATTCAATCAAAATGGACCCTTCACAAAATTTCATTCAATTAAAACGGCCCCTTCACAAAATTCCATTCAATCAAAATGGACCCTTCATAAAATTCCATTCAATCAAAATGGACCTTCACAAAATTTCATTCAATTAAAACGGCCCCTTCACAAAATTCCATTCAATCAAAACGAACCCTTCACAAAATTCCATTCAATTAAAACGGACCCTTCACAAAATTCCATTCAATCAAAATGGACCCTTCACAAAATTTCATCCAATTAAAACGGCTCCTTCACAAAATTCCATCCAATCAAAACGAACCCTTCACAAAATTCCATTCAATCAAATCGATCCCTTCACAAAATTTCATTCAATCAAAACAGACCCTTCACAAAATTCCATTCAATCAAAACGAACCCTTCACAAAATTACATTCATTCAAAACGGACCCTTCATAAAATTCCATTCAATCAAAACGAACCCTTCACAAAATTCCATTCAATCAAAACGGACCCTTCACAAAATTCCATTCAATCAAACTGGACCCTTCACAGAATTTCATTCAATTAAAACGGTCCCTTCACAAAACTCCATTCAATCAAAACGAACCCTTCACAAAATTCCATTCAATCAAATCAGTCCCTTCACAAAATTTCATTCAATCAAAACAGACCCTTCACAAAATTTGGATTTACCAAATCTTACTTTTTACAGCATTATTTATTAAATAATCGGCAAAAAATAACAAATTTTACCGGTGTGTTCGAGTTTTTACAAAACTATTTAATTTTTCATAAAAATCTTTTTTAAATTCACAAAAACCGTACCCTCTTAAAAAAAAAAGCTGGATCGACCCCTGATAATTATTGATTTACTTAACTTGCTTATTTTTGGAAGCTTACAGCTTCAATATTGTGAAGCAACTTGTTTACTTCAAGACTCGTATTAGTTGAGTTTTAAGGTGCATCCGATTGCTTGTCTGAAATGTAAATAAGCCGCCATGTTGTAAAGATAAATTTTTCTACGACGAATTTCTGCGAAAATTCTGTTAAAAAATTCTTCTTTTTCGTTGTCAATCGCATGAAGCATTTATGCAGCGTTAAATAAGCAAAGGTATACATTTTATCAACTATGAAAGGTTTCTAACGGCGTGCCCAGGGAAAGCCATTAAGAGACGGTAGTGACAAATTGTTTCAATAAAGCATTATCTTTCAAAACTTTACTCCATGCAAATGGCATCAATCACAGGAAATTCAGGAAGATGCCAATTCCATATGTAGAGAAATTAGTCGAGTCTCTTTTCAGAAACTTCGTGGCTTTTTCGATATCGAAAAATTGGTGCTCCTTGATAATAGAAAGTAGGCCAAACAGGAAGAACTTTCCTGAAATTTCAATGCCTAAGGAGCATTTTTAAAGTCTTAAGTTTTCCACGAACTGAACGGATTTTTGTCAAATTTTTAAGGTTTGAGCTTTTTCTAATTGCATTTAAATTTTTCCCCGTTTTAGACCCCTAAGTAACATATCTTAAGGAAAGAGAAGTACTGATTTGAAAAAATATCAATAGAGAAAAGGATTCGGAAATTTTTAAAACAACTTTTCTAATAAAAATTCCTTACTATTTTCAACAGTTTCAGTTGAACTGATTTTGTTGCTCATATATTTATTCTTTCCTTTTTAAAGATAATTTCACGTCAGTTATTATTATTTTTAACTTCATCTTTTTTATATCACCTCGTGTTATTTCATTCCGTACTTTTGCCTGCATACAGACTTATACAACAAACACACATCTATGTATACACACAAAAGAAAACAACAACTAACCAATGGCTAACTAATGAAATTGAGAAAATAACAAAACAACAACAATGTAAACTATTTTATCCACTAAAGGGATTGGAGCAATATAACTTAAACACCAAAAATTTGGAGCCTTGCGTATTTTGGAAGCGTTGCAAAGCCAGTTTGTTAAAGTAACAAAACCCACTCATAAATAAGAAACCATTACAGTCCTGTCTGAAAATTAACAGAAAATAATCACATTTTTTAGATTGAAGTCGGAAAGAAATACTATAAAAAACGTAACAAAAGCTAATGGAAAATGTTTTGAATAGTCACTAAAACATCTGTTCAAAGTTAAGAAAAGCGGGAAATTTTATAAAAACATGCTAAGCCTGTAGTATTCCTATTCAGACCTGTAAAGCAAAAGCATCGCCTCTGCAGCGCCATCCAGCGAGTAAGCGGAGAGGTAGACACCTGGTCCTGAGTCGACATGTGTTCTATTGTGTGTGCTGTAACTTTTTTAAATCATCGGAACAGGTGGAAGCAGTGTAAATGTGTATAATTACTTGTAAATGCATTACAAATACCTTGCACAAAAAATATTAGATTTGGATCTTACCGCTGTCTGTAATTTGGAATGCTTATCAAGAATATGGAAATACTCCAATATACAGATAATATCCCTATATATATATATATATATATATATATATATAATATAAAGATATATATGAAAATGTTTTAGTAATAGTACTAGAAAAAAACTACAGAGTAAAAATGTTCTTTAAATTGGAATCCCCAGATATTTCCATACAGTAGAATTTCGATTACAGCACGCATAGAAATAAGAGTTTGCCAAAATGTTTATATTTTCCTCAGTTAGCTCACAAATTAATATCTCTAAGGAATTTATCTTTATTTTTCTCAAAGCTTCCTTTTATAATAACTTATGTAAAATGACATTATTTTTTATTATTATTACCTACATATTGTTAAAAGTATATTTTATGTAGTTATATATATTTTTTAACATGATGATTCTTATTGGCAACTGGTTAAATATTATCTCTTTAATTTCCTGTCTTTTTCTATGTTCCTTCAGTAAAATTTTTGATTGCCCTAGAATAATAGTCAGTTTCGAAAATGATTAAAAATTAAATATTTTTTGCCACGGTTTCAAAACTAAATGATGTAGAAAACGTGTTTTCTGAATTAATTAGGGAGTTTTCCCATAATTAACTACTAACGTGAAATATCGCATTTTAAGACCTTAAGCAAGATATTAATTATGGTAGTCGTATGGTATCGGGATTATTATTTTTTCTTTTTGTTTAATTTCGTATAATACCATTTAATGTAGAATGAAGTTCCCCTTTCACTGTGTTCAGTGCTTCCGAAATACATACCGTAATTATCTGTGTATATCCCGCGGTTATCTACAAAAAAAAAACTCCTTTTTTTATTACCTGCAGGCAATATAACGATGCGGGCAATACATGAAATTTAAAAAAAAAGTAATATTAAAACGACAACTACCGTCTAAAAATATCGAAATATCTTTTTCTGCAAAACAAAATGCAGAGAAACAAATCGTAAATTTCGAAACAATGGTGAAAAGCAGATTGGGGCTCGGGCGCTACAGACGAATGTATTGTTTTCTAGGGGTGTATCCCATGTTTTTTCCTGGGTGCTGGTTATACACCGAGCTTAATTTTTTCAGAATGAATTTTTATTCCTGCGGACTATCCAACGATGCGGGCTATATACCGATAATTACGGTAATAAAATTGATGTGTCATGAAAGAATTAAAAACTAAGATGAAACTTGACGACGATGAACAATGACTAAAAAAAAACATGTAGGTATTTTTGTTTTTAATAATTTGTCTGGAGCTAGTTATGTTTTGTGTTTGTTGAGATTTTTGGAGTAATAACTCTGTTCAGGTAGTCAGTGTTTTCCCTATACCCATTATTCCTAACAAGCCCTTATTCTTTTTTTTTTGGGGGGGGGGGGGTTACGTGGAGAAAAGTCTATTGCAGGAACCACTCATAAATGATCTCACACTTTTCCCCATAGGTTAACCCTCCTCCCCCTTTTGTCACAAAATGTGACACTTCATCATCCCCCCTACTACTCTTTGTCACATGTCACGCTATATTACATAAGCATATGTACTTACAGTTTGGGAACAAAGTTTTGGTTTTGAACTTTTAATGACATTTGTGAGCACAATAATAATACAGTCAGTACCGCCTATATGGTCACCCTGCTTATATGGTTAGTTTTCTAAAGTCCCGTTTAACTTAATAGGGAACGCGTGTTAAAGTACACCGCTTATATCGTCATGTAATTTTTAGAATTATCGGTTGTATGGTCGCTATTCCTTAGGTTGGCATTTAGTTTTCTTTAGAAAAATAAACAGTTCTTGAGACAGGAAGCAAACGGTTTTTACAAACTCTGTTGCGGAAAATATAAAGAATCTTAGAGACTTAGAAGGAATTGTGTTAACAAGCAAAAAGCAACGGCAGTCATGCTTAACATAATATTTTTCTTAAATCATACTTAACATAATATTTTTCTTAAATGTAAGGTATATGGTAAGGTAAGGAATTAAAGTTTTCTAAACTATGTATATGTGTGCTTTAACATTTAAAACGTCTAAGGAAGTTTATTTGTTTATTATAAGGTCATATGTTTTGGGGCCCCAGAGGTGACCATACAGCCGATACTGACTAACAATGATTACATGTGCGCGCAGTTTGTATAAAATGAGGCAAAGGTTTACAACACGAAAGTGACTAGTATAGGACAGTAAAATTTATTAATTGGTCGAATTCTGAAAAAAAATGACCGACGTAATTTTATCTTAAAAGTGTAAATGCCGAAGAAAATGTCCTTTTAAACTTTTAACAGGAAGTAAATTTAAACCATAATCACCATCGGTGTTTAAGATACAAAATGATCAATGAAACTTTAAAATCAAATGATGAAAATCAGAAAAACTACAAAAATTAGTTCGATTTGCTGATTTTAAATGTTTTTATGGAAACCAAAATGTGTAATGCAGCGATTCTCAGCATTTTTGATATTTATTAACAGCTGGGCACATTTTGAATTATTACCTCAGCGATTCTCAACCTGTGGGGGCGCGTGCACACTAGAAGGGGGGCGCGAGAATATCCAAGAGAACATATTACTTTAAAAAACTGATTTACTGACTGAAAGGAAAGCACACATACACGTAGAAAACAAAGTACATTTCGACATATTTAATAATCTATTAAAGTAAAACAAATTACTAAATTAAAACTTTCTCAATCAAAACATACTAACTTAAAAACAAATTTAATAATTATTAGTGACTTCCTTGGGCCTGTCTTTTGAAGCAAGTTTTTCGAAGGAAGGCTTAATATTAGAAATAGCCACTCTCAATTGTTTCTATATTTAGCCGAGATCTATAGTTTGTCTTCAAAGAAGAAACAGCAGAAAATCCAGTTTTACAAAAGTAGGATGTTGAAAATGGTAATGCCCTTGTTTTTACAGCAGAAAAATCATAATCTACTAATGCCCAAAATTGAAATATTCATTCATTACTAAATTAATTTTATTAGTAAATTACTCGTTTTTACTCTTGTTTTGGCAGTTAGTTAAAAATAATTCAAAAACAGAATCAGTACTCAATGTACAGTATTGTTGTATACATTTTACGGTAAGGGGAGGGGGCGCGATGAAAATTATGATAGCAAATTGGGCCACGAAAACTGATAGGTTGAGAAACACTGGTGTAATGTCACACTTCTTGTTACCCCCTCCCCTAGTCACGAACACTCACAATATCTCGAACCCTTCTCCCGGCTTCGAAGCATGACACCATTTATGAACGACCCCGAACATATCTGTACCTCAGGGCTGGACTGACGCAAGTCCAAAAATGACAATTTCTAGATGTTGTTTAATTGTGCGAAAATGATCCAACAAGGGACAACGTATACGTATTTATTTAATGTTTACAATCATGTTTTGTAATTTAATTCATGTAACAGTTCGTTGCTAGGCAACAAAATTATTCCTTTCAGTTTTTAAAGGCAGTGATTATGTGACAACGTTAGTCTGACCCCTACAGATATGTGCTATATTTAGATTGAATTATTATTTTAATTTCGCAATCCTTATGAAACCTTTTTATCTTCTTTTATAAAGCTTCTTTTAAAGTAAAAATTGGCTATTGTCTCTGTATTGTTTCATACTTTCTATATCACAGCAACAAGTTAATCTTGTGTCAAAACTTAATGAATTTAAACCAAGTATATTTTAGAACTTGATGAATAACCACCTACATACTTTGACTCTTTTCTTCAATTATTATTTACACATAAAATTATTTACGATCATTAATTGGAAAGTACCCAAGGGCGTCATGTGTATTACATTATTCGAGGCTCACTCCATAATTAAAGAGACAACCTGACCCTAAGAAAAAACCGTTCATTTATACAAGATAAGACTTTTACTATTTTTCAACATAATCCTAATCAACATTTATGGACTTTTCGCAACGGGTTACTAGCTTTTTATACCGACTGCAAAGAACTCTTTGTCTTGGTGTCGGAGCCAACTTGCCACAAATTTCTTGACATCCTCGTTATCCTGGTACTTCTTTCCTCCTTCAGTTGACCAAACAAATGAAAATCAGAGGGTGTTAAATCTATTAAAGGGATGAGGCAGTACCTCTCAGTCCATTTTATCGATGGTTTCACGGGTTAACTGAGCAACATGAGGACGTGCGTTGTCTTGCTAAAGGATCGCACCTCTCTTCCGTACCAACACTAACTTGAACTCGTTCCGCAATCGATTCCACTGTGACACGGTGGTCTGCACGAATAATGTCATCAATTCGAGTTTTAAGTGAGGAAGTTGAAACTAGAAAGCTGTTCGTCAGACACTGTTTCTCGGTCACTTTTGAACTGTTCTACCAACCTGTAAAAATTTCCACGGTTCACACAACTTTTTCCGCACACTTAAGTCACTATAGAGTATACATTAGCTAGCAATTAAAAAACACATCACAGAACGTTGTTCAACCAATATGTAATTTTCGAGAAGACATGACATCGTTTAACTTAATTTTGAGGTTAGAAATAGAGCAATGTGGATCAATCAGCTGACTTGAACTCATCCCAGTGATGCCAACTTAAGATCCTAAATGTACCAAAATTGTACTACCAACAGGGCCTTATTTACCATTAGGCCCGTGAAAACCGGGCCTAGGGCCCCCACTTTGAGGTGGGCCCCTTAATTTTGGTTTTTATTATTTTTTTTGTAATTTAAAATTTTTTAGAAAAATATTTAAAGATAGCATCTTTCAGAAACAAACTGTTAGTGTTCTGTTGCTTTACAGAAAATTTGTATTATTAAATTATTTTAAAACCACAAGGAATTTTCACTTTGGGGGCCCCCAGATTTTATTCAAATATTTTGTAATTTAAAAACAAAATAATTTTGCACGTTGGGGGCTCCCAAATGTTAGTCTGACTCTTTGGCATTTGAAAAACAAATTAGTTTTGCGCTTTGGGAGCCCCCAAATTTTGGTGTGACTGGCAAGTTTTACAAACATACTGAATGTTATGTTTAAAAAAATTTTGCTGCGTAAGGGGCCCCCAAACAGGAGTTGTGCCTATAGTGATTAAAAATGTAAATCGGGCCCTGAATACCAAGCCTTTTCCTTACCCTTATTTGTATCTTTAATTTTATTGAATGACCCTCGCTTTTATTTGTAGCGATACACATAAATTAGTAAAGTAGTTGAATGTGCTTTAATAAGAATTCAAATCACACATCACGGAAGGAATACCTAACCCAGATAACATTGCTAAAAAAGTATCTATCCATTTTCTAAAAGCTATCACATGAAAGCTCTACTCGAGTTCTTTAATCCTTTGAAAAATTCTTTCACGAGGTTAATATTCGTAACATTCCTGAACTAGTGATAGATCGAACTGTGGCTTTCTCAGGCAAGTCACGCAACCGCTTGTTTAAATAATTCATCGCAATGACCGAAAAGTCGCGGAATAGTTGTTGGGGTGAAATTCATGCTTTTGTGATGGCTTTGAAAGTCAGAGGAAAACTGCAGTAAGAGCGAATTCCTTGGCATTGCATATAATGATTGCTTTTCAGATCGAATGTCCCGTGTTACTCACAAACTTCTCGTATTTCTGAATGAACGTTGTAAAAAATTAGCCGAAGGAACAATATATATATATATATATATATATATAAATTACATCTATATATATATAAATTATTTCTCTAACCTATTTTTCTGTTGTTCCGCGATATCTTCCTCATTCTTTTATCAAATTCCATGACTTATCCCTCATTTTAAAGCTTATCTTGTCGTTTAATGAAGAAAAATAGACCTACGGTCTATAAACGTACCGCTTCTTTTAAATTTAAGATTTTTTTAGCAAGAGGTCCTTTAATGGATGCCACATGAGTGTTGTGAGCGGAGCAAATAAACAAAGTGGCTGCTCTAGCACATTGCGCAGAACCCCCCAGCAATGTAGACTTTCGTTCTTTATCTTTGTATTTCTTCTAATTAAGCATAAGGCTTCGAGTAATAAAATATAAAGTTTTTACAAGAAAGAACATTTACTTTATACAGCAAGCATAATATTTACATGACACACAATTATATATTCTTTTGTTTCTTGCCATTGCCACTCAAAAACGTCATGTGACATAAACAAAATTAACTGGAAGCAATTCTTTTTAATGCTTTTTTGGGGAGAGTTCACGAGCTTTTTTAACGAGATGGCGCAGCAACGATATTACGATATTCTTACATTTGTATGAATATATTTTAAATAGACTTATACATTTTCTACCTAGACTTTGGGCCTTTTTAATACTTAGAAGGCATCAGCGTTTGTCTACCAAGGTTTCACAAAAAACAATTGTTAAAAATTCCACAATGCTTGTTTATACAATTTCTTTAAAAAAAAAAAAAACTTAGTAATTGGTAACTTGTGATGTCCAGTTCTTAAAACCATATGCAGTTAGAACTAGTTATGGAGATAGCGAATTAGTTGTTGAGGTAGTTCATTAGGTGTTGAGGTCCTTGAGATCATGTAAGGCAGTTTTTTATTTTAAGCAGTTTTTTAAAAGTCTTGCAGAAGTGAATAAAACTAAAACAAATATTTGTTACATAGAAACAATGTTATCAAACTGCTTTATAAAAATCTATCATTTTTTCTGTATTCATTAGTCTTTGATGTAAATATTGACTCTTAAAAGTATATTTTGAAGAAATATTATTACACGAACGATAGGGATCCCTGGAACTTAAATGTAAGAACGAAACTGAAAAAGAAAGAAGAAAAAAAGGGGGAAGGAGATGTCGGAAACTCTAATTTAACCCCATAACTGGTCATTTTTTAACCAGAAATTGTATGTTGGTACAAAAGAAGAATTATTATGATTTTTCAAAACTATTTTTCGTGAATTATGAATTTGAACATCTTTTTTTTTTCTTCTTTTAATTGTATATGTTTGGAACACAAATACCCCTGAATGTTTGTTTTTCTGCAATCAGAGAGTATATGAAATGAAAGCTGTTTTACAGATTTCACAAACAATTATCTAAAAAGACCGGCATTGAAAGGTACGAATTCTTAAATTTATAGCAAATGCTTTTTTTTTTCTTTTCTTATTTTTACATAATTGTTTGTGAAATCTGAGATAGTATTTTTTGCATGTGCGCTGTGATTGTAAAAAGTAAACATTTAGGGACATTTGTGTTCCAAATTTATAATATATATATATAGTAAAACCTCTCAATAAGGGACACCAACAGGACTGGAAATTTTGTCCCTTAAATAGAGGTGTCCTTTCCTCGGATATTCATAAATTAAAGGAGGTGCCACTGTATTGGAAATCGATTAACTGACACCTTAAGATTAGAATTGTTTTGTTTTGACATAGTGCATTAACTAAGTTTAACTTTTTAGTAATAAACATGTGTTACCCCTTAAGCTTAAAAACTGAAAATGTCTCATGCGTACAAAATATAAGTCGAAATTTTTGAAATTTAAGTTTTTTCCATTGAAAAGCTAAAATTTTAGCATAAATATCGTATTGTCAAATTTTAGTAACTTGAACAAATTTATCTGAAGTAATCTATTAGATGAGTTCGTTTTAAAGTACGGAATTTGAGCAGCATAAATTGCATTTAGTGTACTTTTTCCAATTCTTGCATAAAAAATTGGTATCCGGGTACTTTCTGTCCTTGATGAACACATATGTATTCCATAGTACAAAAGAGGAAAAAGATTTTACAAGTAGGTTTTGTCAAGTACTTTAAAATACTCTTGTTTCTTTGTTCATGCTTCTAGGACTCCTACCAACTTTCAGGAGTTAATTTTTAGAAAAAAAAGAACTTCAGCTTCTAGTAAATTTTCTTATCTATATAACTTCAATTTTGGAAATTTTTATATAAGAATGTCCCTTAAATAGCGTGTCCCTTATTCAGAGGTAAATACTGCAGCCCCTATTCAAAGGGACTGGGACCAGAAAAAGTATGCCTTAATTAGAGGTGTCCCTTTTTCGGAGGTACCACTGTATATATATATATATATATATATATATCAGGCTTGGAGTAATCGATTACATTTTGGCAAAATCGAAATCGTAATCGTAATCTGACAATGGCATATTCTTATAATCATAATCGAAATTGCGTAATCCCTTTTCTTGCGTAATTTTAATCGTAATCTAAAGGAAAAAAATCTGTAATCCCTTATTAAATCAAAAACATCAATTTTTGATTAGTGACACTGTTCCAATAATGAGAGTTGTGTGCATAATATCAGCTAATTTTTCACAAACTCTAATCGTATGCAAAATCGTAATCGGTTATCATAATCGTAATCGATTACTTTTTTAACGACTGTAATCGCTGCCGTAATCGTAATTACTTTTTGGCAAAGGAATACAATCGAAATCGTAATCATAATCTCTCAATTTTTCTCTTTGTAATCGTAATCGTAATCGATTACGTTTCTTCGTAATCGACTCCAAGCCTGATATATATATATATAAGTTTCCCATGGGCTGTTCTTGGCTTCTACCAATTGCAGATCTAGTGCGTTACCGAGATATTAGTGCCATCTCCTTCAACAGCACCACAATCAGTGTGGTACCATCACCGCATGAGAATTTTGACTTCCGGTTTCTCCACCTGAAAGGGCGAGCATCCGTACTCTGCTGATGCGAAATTGCACTAGGAATTTAATTTAGCCGAGATCATCCAAGCCAAATGTCTACTAAAGGGACCTTTTACATGTCGCATAAATATACGACATGGGCGGAGACGATGTTCTTCATCTTGAAAATTCTCCGACACTGCCAGCTCGATCCTGGGGCGTGCGAGCTCCGCGCACCATGTCAGGATGTCATCATGACGGAGTAAAATAAAATAAAACTATTTGAATTCATTATTTATGAAAATTCTAAAAGAATATTCTTTCGTTTTACTTTCATACTAAGTTTGGAGTTTTAATATATGCAACAAAACATGGCTTTGTTTAGAAACGTTTTTCACACACTAATAAAAACTCCGCTTAATAGTGATGCATACTCCGTTGGTTAAATGACCCCGTTCTTTTTAAGATTTAGCTTTTAAATTCTATTCAAATACATTACATAAGATTTTTATGCAAATAATAAATTCGGCAAAATGCTTTTTCTTAAAACATCAGACGTTCTCCTTTAAGAGTTAAAAAAAATGATAAAATCAAGTTACTTTTTAAAATGATTTATTATTCAGCTGGCGCAATAACAATGCTTAATGGATTATTTAAGTTCTACTTATTTATTTTAAACATTACGAACTTCTTACTTTCACCTTTAACTATTTCGTTAAAAATTGTTAAAGGACGGTGTAGCTCTGGGAAGATGACACTTGATTTTGAGACAGATCATTTTTTCGAAAGAATTTTCCTACCGGCACAATGCCAGCAGCTTTTAATACGATAGGCCAGAAAATGGCAGGTGCGGGGGGTTTCTGGGCGCACCACTATGCCAGCAGCTTTCTTGTACGTTTATTGACCAGTGTTTTAAGTATAAAGTTTGTTGAAAAATCGTGTAATAATACAAAATTTTTCCTAGTACACCTCCATGGATATGTTTTATGAGTTATGTGAAAAAAATCATTTCTAACTCATCTAATGTATGGAATTTGTGAACTAAAGCACCAAAAAGTGTACAAGATTCGTATCATCTTTCCTTTTTATGTACTAGGGGGGGTACCCAAGTATTCCTGGTACAGCCCCCTTGCGGATGCCTATGTACAAACTTCCTTTCAGCACTTTCCCAAAAGCATTTTCTGTGGCTTCAATTAACATAAGCATGCTTTTAATTGTTATTTAACTCTTTCTAAGGCGGTGGGATGTATGCTTCTCACCAAATTCATCAAATTATAGATGTTTATAGTAAGCTATTTTACCATTTCTGACTGACAGAATCTCGCAAAGATTCTGGGAAATACATTTACCACCACACGCATCAATATTCAAATATTATAAATATCCACCCTCAAAGGGGGGTGATGGGTGGAAAAAATCATGCTAATCTTATTTACTGTTCTATATGAATTTCTTGTTTGAAACACAACAAAATCTGAAAAATATTTTAACATACCGATATTACAAAAAAATGGTCCTATAAACTGTTAAGACAAAGCTTGCTTTTTAAATGAACATGTGATAATTTTATTTTCGGTATCTGCTGTTGTTTTTATCCTTTTTTTTCTTTTTTATATTAAGTGCAGTGTACCACTTTTACACACTAGGTCTAGCTCTGTACACAAAAGTGGCAACAAATCAAACCGATACACAAGGGAAGAATACGAAATATAACTTCTTATTCCTTCAGCTTTTATGTTTCTTTGTGACCAGTTAGAGGCTATGAATTTGAAATGGACTTCAAGAAAAGTCTGAACAATAAAACGCATGAAAATGTCCCAGATAATTCCCATTATTCTTATAAATTGTCAGGAAATATGATTTTAAGCAAATAATATATATTTAACAGTTCACTTACTTGGTTTATGACAAATCAATGGAACGCGTTTTCAAACATATGGTTTAAAACTTACTTGAGTTTTTGTGAAAAAATATTGACATAATTTTACTCATTGTGAATATTTTTTAGGTTGCATTTTTTTTTCTCGTTATCGTTAGGTTAAAATACGCAATGAGTGACGTGGCCAATAAGTTGTCCAGCCTGTTATTCCAGTTGACCGTGGCGACATCCCCATAAATGTTACGAAATTTACGATACTAAAGGCATAACTTGCTGATTTTTTTTCAGTTGAAAGCACCTGCTTATGAGATAACATTTTTTTCCTCCAAGAAATTATGAAACTGAAATACTAAAATTCATGGCGGCAAAATGTATACTTTAGTTTTGCGAACATATAACAAGAAGTTCCATCTAGAACTATACGAGCCTACTTTCCCGTATACACCAAATTCAAATTTATAATCTAGCCATCTCTTTCTCTCTCTTTCTCTTTCTCATTTAGCTTTAGTTCTAAAGTATTTCAAGTATACCTTTTTCAACGGATAATACATATTCATTCACTCACTCATTCATTCTTTCATTTATTCAGCCATTCATTTATTCATTCATTCGTTTACTCATTCATCTATTTATTTACTCAAATTTTTTTAAATTTTTTAATTTATTCACTCATTTATTCATTCATTCATTATTTTCCTCATTCATTTATTCATTGATTCATTCTTTCACTCTTTCCTTTATTCATTCATTCATTATTTCACTCATTAACAAATACCTTTAAAAATCCCGATAAAAAAATTCATAGGAAAATAGGCTCGTTAGTTCTTCATGAACTTTCTATTTGTACATGTTCTACGTTATAAGAGCTTTCCGATAAAGTTTGTTTCAAGCAAATCCGTCCGTTAGATCAGGATTTCCATACTATTGAAATTTCCCCGTAAGCGCAATGTTAATTTTTTGAACTGTTCAAAAATGAAAAACCAAAAAAACTGTTCAAATTATTATTTCACGCCAAGAGCTTCCTCCAGCAAGCTTGTTCATTGGGACTTGGACCTTGTACCCAGAGTTTACATCATTTCCTTCATTATCGCCTATAAGCGCTAATGTTAAATTTTTTTGAAATGTTCAAAATTGAACGAAAAATTGTTCAAATCAATATGATGGTAATATATGAAAATGAGATGTACTTGCCAAGATCTTTCGAATGCAAAAAGAATTATTCGAATCGGACAACTCGTTCAAAAGTTATTAGGGGGGGGGGGGGACAGACCGACAGACCGACAGACACACATTTTCCCCATCTCAAAACCCTACTTTCAATTTTTTTATTTTTCAATCTTTATTTAGTTACTTCACTTTTTTTTTACTTTTCTTTATTTTTAACGATATTTTTACGATACATTAAGCCTTCTTTCATGCTTTATTATTATTTTTTTTTACTTTTACTGGAAGGTAGGCTAAAAAACGGCTGATAAAAAATAGTTAGTCCTCAAGTTATCTTTTTGTTGGGGGGGGGGAGGGATCTGCGGGGTTTTGAAGAGTTATCAAAAGCTCTTTCTTGCCTCGAAAGGAATTCCTTCCCACTGTAAGGTCAAATCTACGCCAAATCCTCATAATACTCTCCATCATCCTCCCATACCCCTCCGTTACAGAAAGTTCGAAATTAAAGGTAGAGTGTAAAGTCATGTTCATAACGTTACTAGCTAAATGATCAAAGTCGTTGCAATTTTATTTCTCTCATGACATTTCTTCAAAAGTGAAAGGAGTGTTGTTTCATCCAGGAAAACTCACAAAATTCCAGTGCCGTCATCAATATTGTTTAATATTGATACAGCGCCAGTGTGTAAATTTAATGAGTTGACGCGAAGTACACTTTAATAATCTTTTGACATAATGGTGGGAGCAAGTAAAATTGGTGACGTTTAACCTGCGGAATGGTTATTTACTTATAGATAGTTCTAGAATTATGCCTTAAATATATCTCTATCAGTTCCGTTTGAATATTATTTACACTAAACCCGCATGTATGTGTCAATTTATCGGGAATAACTTACAGTACAAAGTGCCAACTGTAAAATTTTGTTAAGGGGCGGTTTTCAAATCAAAATGAACATGATCTTTAAAATTTCAAATGGTAACATACATTTTCTCTGACGTATTTGTTATGAGAATTAATATTGAAGCTTGTATACCAGTTTTCATGCGATTTGATTCGACCGATCCTTCACAGTTAAATTGAGAAATATCCACCGTGAAATGTTAAAATGTTTTAACAATATTTTACTTACATTTAAACTAGCAGGGTTGCGGTATTGTTTGATTTCTTTTATACGAAACTATGAACCAACAAATATATTTTTTGTGGCTGAAAAGATTAGTTTTATATATTTTATGAATTATAAAATTAATATTTTTGAAATTGTTGATTTGAAAAAATATTTTATTTCGAGGAAAAATTTGTGTGGATTATTCTATATATGGATATCTGGAATTTCAGCTAAACGTTTTGTGTACAGAAAACAGTTTCAATTCAGGATTATTACTGCGTTTAAAGAGAGTCCTCCTTTATAATCGAGATCTGTAAATTTGATGATATTGCTTATAATCGCTAGAGGTCGCTATTTATGCAGCCTCAAAACGTGCTTTTCACTTCAAGCGTGCTGTTTTGTTTATGTTTCATTTTCTACTATTTTGAATTTCAGTTAAAGGATAGTAATAAGAATGACTGGCTTAGGTAGTGAAGAATTCAATCTTAGAAGATTTTATAAACATAAATAATCATTTGTCATTTTAAAGGAAAGGTAAATGGAGGAAAATATATGTCCCTAATAACTTTTGTAAGTATTGCTTTCAAAGTAAGCTCCTAATTATTTTTAAAAAGAAATGTGATATTTATAAAATGTATTACGACAGTAGTTTTGCTTCAAAATCATGAAAAAAAAAACGGAAACGTGCGGAAGAAAAAGCAAAATTTTCAATAACTGATGGCGCTTAGCACTGAATAAAAATTGTAAACCATTACTTCGTAGGCAAATAATTAAATAGGCAGGTATGTACTATAACGGAGGTCTCAGTTTTAAGATACATTTTGCTGCCTCTTTAGTGACTTTATGCCATTGCTGAATGGATACAATTCCCGTCTCGGCTACAAGTAGAAAAGAAAGTTTTACCAGTTTTTGCGAAAAAAATGTGGAGTGTGGCTGTGTCATGGATATGGCGGTGTCTTGTACGTGAATACGTTTATGTAAAGGATTAGATTTTTTAAATAAAATATTTTTATTTATGTATTTAGCAAAAAAGGAATGAAACAAATAATTAGTGTGCTACAATATAACCTTATTAATTATAGTGATACGAAAAGTACGACACAAATGACATACAAGATTGTTGACAAACGTGGTAGTGACACGCGCACTAGCTGCTGCCCAATGTGTCATCATAATCGACGATCGTACACAACCTATGCCTATACAGTCCCTTGTCGATGTAGAAACGATTTCATCATCCACTTGCATAATCTCAACCGCCCCAGCTGCAGAGGTACTGGCACCGTCGTTGATCCGCACGGCCGCATTCATTCTTTTACGTTCCCGTCACTGCTTGACTCGGTCATATGGTAATAATAAAATTACACGTTAATTTAAAGCACAAATGAGCAAAAAAATGCAGACATATGTTTCGGGATTGCTTGGAATCCCTTTTTCAATGCGACAGGGAGCTTCTAGATGCAAAACATCCAAATGAAGCATAAGCTCCCTGTCGCATTGAAAAAGGGATTCCAAGCAATCCCGAAACATATGTCTGCATTTTTTTGCTCATTTGTGCTTTAAATTAACGTGTAATTTTATTATTATTGTTTACTTGCACAAAGTTAAATTATTTTTATCGGTCATATGGTGTTTTATTATTATCATTCGATTGTTCTTGAGAAGCCCTTTCTAACCGTATACGATCTTTGTATTTGGTTTTGGCTTTTCGACGCCTAGAAGCCGACATTATCTATATATTTTTGATATTTTTTTATTATAACCCCTTATTTTATTCAGTCATTACTTTAAACTAATGTTTTTTATACAACCAACAGATTTTGACGACAGCTGATGATTAAAACTTAAACGAACATCGTAACTTTTCCGAGTCAAAAGCTATACTAATAACAAATCTCTTACGCACCAAAATAACCTCAAAATGGCGGCGCTTCCCTCTTTACCCCCCCCCCCGCGATGCGTCACTGTAATCGTAATGAATTCTTTGATCTTTTAGCTATCCAGTGGTATTATTTAATTTTGGATGTAGAGGATAGATTCGAAACTACAACCCCAAACTATATCCCTCGATTTTGTTATCATTAGATTTTTTGGATTCCTACTGTATGGTAGAAAATTTAAAGACGTATTCACATAAAAAAAATTCTTAACAAAACCACGGAATTGTGTGAGTAGTTTCCTAAAACTTATGCAATATAACGAATACTAGTTTTTCTTTTAGTGCATAAGCAATACGCGTCTGAAAGTGTCAGTATACTCTCCTTTAATAAACAACACTCAAAAACTTAATGCACAGAAACCGAAATTGAATTTTTTAAACTAATAAAACCCAAACTTCTAATATAATTGTTTTCCTTAATTTCAGAAACAACTTAGATTGTATTTTGCTTATTGTGCTCAGGGAATAAACTCAGAGTTTTCACTTAAAAATTCAATTTTTGAATTCCCAGTCAATGTTATTATTTTGAATTGTTTACCGGATTTCGTCATTAACCGTTACCAAGTTAATGAACGTTGCTCAAGACTGCAATATAGCTAAAAGCTTCATTTCAAGCTTTCAAATCAATTAGACGGTATTAAAGCGACGGGTGAAGGCCATTATCCGTCCCTTTTCGGGTCGGAAATTTGCCTCTCTAGTTGGATTACATCACGCACTCAAGACACAAACTTGTGGGATTCTTTACTCTCGCTTGAGAAATGTATTTCGTAATAGTTAATTTACTAAGTATCAAAAAGATCGTGACTTATTTAAAGTGAAAACACTGTCGCACGGTTCAACGAGGCACTTTACTAATTGCTATTAAGCGAGAAATAATATATGTTGCATGTAATAATAATGTGTATTCAGGGGTGTCAGCATTTTTAAGAGGGTTCGTTTCTTGTGTATTTTTAAAATATTTTTGTGTAAAATAAAAATTTAAACAAACAGTGATAAAAAAAAATTATTATTTTTCGCCGCTTATTTAAAAAATAATTCTGTGAAAAGTGCTGTTTGGTAGGTCGAAATTTTGCGAAGGGTTCGAAATCGGACCTGAACTTCTTCTAGTGCTAACCCTGGTATTTGTTTTAATTAGCGCTTTAAAAACGGAATGTAAATGCTTTAATTATAATTGTTCTTGTAGTCTTAAAATGTGTTTGTGTCAGTATGATAGTCTAGATTGTGGTGTAATAATTAATTTTTGGAAATTTTCGTCCTGTATAGTCAAAAATGGGTGTCCTCGTATGAAAAATTATATGCTTTTGTGGTATATTTAATCAATATATAATAAACATGGAAATACTAAGTATTCAGACTTCATTTATAAGGTATCAGAAAATGTAAAGTGATACCAACCTTTCCAGAAGTGTAATATACCCTCCAAAATTTTGGTACCATCTAACTATTTACTAGTATACCCTCAAAAATATTGGTACCCTCCAAATAATTACTAATATAACCACAAAAATTTTGGTACTCTCTGAATAATTACTAATATACCCTCCAAAATTTTGGTGCCCTCCAAATATTTACTAATATGTATACCCCCAAAAGATGTAATGACTTTGCTCCTCACTCCTTATCAAAGTTTATTTTCAGTCATTTTTGGAATATACTTGTAATATTGAGCTTTTTATTCAAGTTATAGAGTTCTTTGTTAAAAATGAAATTTGAATATTGTATATGAATTTATTTATATTTCAATAAAGAATTTATATTTGGAAAAAAATGAGAAAAAAATAAATTAAAAAATTGAAAAACGACTAGAAAAATAAATAAATAAATTAATTAGTTAATTAAATAAAAACCAAAACTAAATTTAAATAAATAAATAATTAAATAAATGGAGTTAAATAAAGTTTGATTTGAAAATGAAATTTTCCTTTCTTTCTTCCATAGACGTACATCATCCATGAACTTGCAAAGATATCGTATTCTTTTAACTATCTCGAATGGCCTATAATAAATTTGTTACTGTCAAGCATTTTTGACATAGAATTGTTGGCTCTCGTTCAATTTTACGGCTGTATCTCAAAATTCTCAAAGTGAACAAACTTGAAGTTGGAACACTAATCAAATAAGTTCTTCATATTAGAACAACGCAATTCGTAAAAAAAAGTGTTGTCATACTATGTACTAAATGAATATTTAATTCTCTTCTCATAATATATATATATATAAATATGTGTGAAGAGATACATTTCCTAATATTTTCAATAATACTTATTTTGCTTTGTAAATAAATAAAGATAATATTCCCAGCAAAAGATGAAAGATAGAGCAATAGCAATAAATAACTATGAACATTAAACTTTTTAAAAAAAAGGCTTTTCCTTCATTTCAGAGTTAAAAAAATAAACAACACGAAGGAGAAAAAAACACTTCAAAATTTTCTCCATAATCACCTAAGTTAGTGTTTATTTTCAAAACTGGAAATTTCTCTTTTATTTTTCAAAGTAATTAGTTTCGCTTCATTTACTGGGGTTATAAAGCACGGGTATAAAAATATATCACAAAAAAAGTAGCTAAGTGTTTATCAGAAAATGTTACTAATTGCTCTAGAGGGAGTTAATTTTCTTGCCTGAAATAGGGAACTTCAGAAGCTTTCAGTGTTAATAAACGAAATTATATTCTTAATATTAAACGTATTTTTATGAGAATTTACTGATATAATATCAGCAGAAATTCAAACTGAAAAAAAAAAAAAGCCAATGATAAAATTTAATTGGTTTAGTAAAAAATTTTTATGTTTACTTATAATTATTTTTTCCCTTGCATTTGTTGTCTTTTATGAATTAATTTTCATTTACAACGCATTTCTAAGAGTTTGCAGAAGCAATGAATGCATGTTTTTAATTTCCAGAAAATATGCTAGATATTGTTTCTGGTGTACAAGAAATTTAATTTTATGAGTGCGTGATAATTATGAATGTTAGAAAAACTTAATCAAGTACCCACAGTTCTGGACCGACACGGTGGGGTCGTGGTTAAGGGCGGAACTTGTACGCCCCAGGTCATAGTATCGAACCTGGGGTTAGTGTTGGTGGATTTTCAAGATGCCGAAAATCGTCTGCGCCCATGTCGTATGATTATGCGGCATGTAAAAGATCCCTTCACTATCTGCTTGGCTTGGATTCTGTCGACTAAATTATAATATTAAACAATCATAAAAATCAAATAAAGGAACATTTTCAATAACAAAAAGTAAACAAAAACTTAACTCATGGCACTTCGACTAGAAAAGTAATTGGAAAATGAACTAAAATTAAATATCTAAGTTTTGGTTTACAAATCAATCAGAGTCAATTGTGACAAACATAACTAAAACCAACTTCTGTGCACTCTTCATGAGCCCACAATTTACAATTTGTGCACTGTTTCTATTTTTCTCCAGGTCTGCTCTCTGAATACTGCTACATACAAACAAGGCCAAAGCACTCCTTGTGCAATTTCGTATCAACATAGTCCTTGTGTTCGCCATTTCAGGTAGAGAAACTGGACTCCAAAATTGTCATGTGGAGATGGTACCACACTCATTGTATGGCCGCTGAAAGAGTTGGTACCAATCTGCAGAAACGCATTAGGTCTGCAATTGGCAAAACCTTATTCAGCAGCCCCATAAGATGAAATAAAGGAAAAATACCCTACGAGGGTAGTAGTTCTAAGCATATTCAAATGGTCAATGAAAGACAGAAATACCCCAAAAGAATATACAAACTTTTTACAACCTTTTCATCCGTAGCTTCATGCGGTTAAACCACTTAAATGGACCTAGGGATTGTAATCGTGCAAGTTGCGTCTATTTACTCATTTAAAAGGACTGTACCAATATTTAGACTACGCTAATTCTTCTGTCTGACTCGGTAATAGCAAAAAAGCAAAGCTCGAGGTCAGGTACCAGTTTGGTACCTGTCCTGGTAAGTAGTGTAAAGTGACTGACAGATGTGCCATAACCATAGTCAAAAATGGGTGTCCTCGTATGCAAAATTATATGCTTTTGTGGTATATTTAATCAATATATAATAAACATGGAAATACTAAGTATTCAGACTTCATTTATAAGGTATAAGAAAATATAAAGTGATACCAACCTTTCCAGAAGTGTAATATACCCTCTAAAATTTTGGTACCATCCAACTATTTACTAATATACCCTCAAAAATGTTGGTACCCTCCAAATAATTACTAATATAACCACAAAAATTTTGGTACTCTCTAAATAATTACTAATATACCCTCCAAAATTTTGGTGCCCTCGAAATATTTACTAATATACGGATGTTCATTACACCTTGCGTAAGCAAATATAGCCACTTGGGGTGTGTTAGAAAGGAAGAAAAGAGGTTTTTAAAATCATATTTTGCATATGGATGGTTTGAATCTCCATGAGTTGTTTTCTTGCATTTTAGGATAAAGTCAGGTCATTTCGATAACTGCAAAGGGCCGTTTGCGTATAAGTTCTTAACCGCACTCCAGACGGCGAGCCATGCAGATGCACGTTTTAAAAGAGTGCGTGTAAATGCAATTTCAGAGCGCGCTCGAGAATGCTGTTAAGAATGACACTAAGATGCGCGTTCATAATCGCGCACCAAGAAGTGTTGCATTTTATATACGCGTTCTTAACCGCGCATCAAAGTTTAATGATTGGCAGGGTGCAATATTGTTGCTTCCGCAATAAAAACACTTTGTTCGGTTCTGTGTTTTAAATCTCAAAAATATGTTTGTATTATTATGTGTTTATTAGTGTAATTCATGTCTTAGTGATTTTTCCTTAATGTATTGTGTTTATAACTTTAGCTTGGCACGTGAAACGTTGGTTTTTTCTAAAACTCCGTACTCCACTCTGTAGGGGACTCCAATGAACGCATCTGTACTTGTGAGACAGTCTTGGTTAGGTTTTACTCGCGTTCTTGCGCGTGGTTGGATGCGCCGCGTTCAGATGCGCAGTTAATAACGTATGTGTAAAGGGCCCTTTAGTCATGATATAGAGGAGCTTCTTTCAAACTTTGATGAAAGAAATCCCCATGATATGCTTGAAAGGACGTTATCCGAGAGTAGATATGCGCCTACTTCAGGGGAATAATGCAAATGACTATGGCACAGTTTTATAGTGCAACACACCAAATATCACATATATTATTTCTCAAATATTATTTCTCAAAACCTTTTTTTTGGGTCGGTACGCCATAACTTCCTTATTACTTCATCAAATTTCATGAATGAGGCATCATTTCAAAATCTTTCCTTAATCGCTACACCGGAAAAATATACAATATACAATTTCCGGAAATATACAAAAAAATATACCGAATGCCGAAAATTACATAAAGTAATCCTTTTCTACGGGAAGAAATTGTCGCATTCTTTCGAGTTTGATACCATTGAAAAGCGCGTAAAAAACTACTTTAGAGAAAGTTTCCTGCTACGTGCTAAAATTCGAAGAGTCTAAATTAACTAGAAAAGGACTTGTGAGCGCTTTTCTCTGCAGTTCGAAATTAGTTTTTCACGGTGATTAACTTTAATTTTATTTGAATTGTTACCATGCCGACTGGCTTATGATCCTCTTCTTTTTTATCGAATTAAAATTTATTTCTTGCTGTTTTTATCATTCTGAGGAGCAGCCGATTTTTAATTAATTTATTTCATTTTTTTTTTATTATTTTGATTATTCTTTTTTTTTTTTGAACGAATTAAAATACTGCACAAGGGTTTTCTAAAGAAATTATAGCCTTTATAGCGATGTTTGTTATCACCATATATATTATTTCTCAAAGCCTTTTTTTTTTATTGGTCGGTACACCATAACTTTCTTAATACTTCATCAAATTTCATGAATGAGGCACCGTTTTAAAGCGTTCCTTAACCTCTACACCGGAAAAATAGACACGCGGTCTAAAAATGTACCGATTTTCTTAAATTTGAAGTATAAAATCCTTTAAGAAGAGGTCCTTTAATGGATGCCAAGTTGGTGTTGTGTTCGCTGGTTAGAGGCCGAGTGTTAGAAGTGCAAGGCTGGTATACCCAACACCCATGGTTCCAGTCCCGCATTTCGTTTACGTTTTTTCCAATTAATCGTTTTGCTGGATCGTTGATTTTTGATAAACTAAATTTAAAAAGGACTCTTATATTTTATTTGGTGTTTTTTCTTTCAAGCATTAAATTAAAAAATAGTAGAAAATATACTATTAAAATTATTTATTAAATTAAATATTCGTTATAATAATAATTTAACTTTGTGCAAATAAACTAATAAAAAATAATTTCACGTAAAGAAAGCACAAATAAGCATTAAAATGCATTGCATAAAATGCAGAATTCCGCACGGGTCGACTAGTCATCATATATATTATTTCTCAAGACCTTTTTTTTTGGTCGGTACTCCATAACTTCCTTAATACTTCATCAAATTTCATGAATGAGGCATCATTTTTCAGCTTTCATTAACCGCTAAACCGGAAAAATATACAATATACAATTATATGTACCGCTTCTCTTAAATTTGAAATTTAAATCATTTTAAAAGAGGTCCTTTAATGAATGCCATACTGGTGTTGTGCATGGCGGCTAGAGGCCGAGTGGCCGAATGCTTAGAGCGCAAGGCTGCTATACCCAACACCCGTGGTTCGAGTCCCGCGTTTCGTTTACGGTTACTCCAATTAAATGTTTTGCTGGACCGTTGATTTTTGATAAACTAAATATAAAAAGGGTTATTTTATATTTTATTTGGTGTTTTTATTTTAATGCAGTAAATTAAAAAAATTACTTTAAGAATATATTTTTAAATATATATTTTAGGTAATGGAAATTTTTTCGTTAGTGTACTTTAATGCAGAGAATACTGCTAATAAAAATAATATCATTATTATTGTGATTATTTTATTATTTTGAATATCTAAATAATAGTGGGGGGAAAAATTGTAACAGTTATTTGTACTGATGTGTTCAATGACATATCTTCTTTTGTACCAACACCCTTTGCCCTTTTTTCTATTCTTTATAATGCCCTTTTTCCCACATTAATGCAAAATTCCGCACGGGTTGACTAGTATATTCTTACAGCGTAATTGCAAGAAGAACGTTTCCTAGTACTACAGCATCTGCTTTAACACACCAAGGCAATGTCAAACAGATTTTTTAAATTTGCGTGATAGTTTAGATGAATGATTCTTTACGCTACCTACGTTTTAAAGGAATTGCACCACTTGTTATTTACAAGTAATAAACAAGAATAAGCAGTAATAATTTCTAGAGATAAATTCATGAATACAACTAATGCATAATTTCCATGGTAGGTTGAGTCATTCAGATTAAGCACGACACAAAATACAATTGAACTCTTATTTCTATTCATTAACAAAAGAGTTCTGTAATTCGAATATTTTGCTAACACGAGTTGTTAATAACATCCTAAAGGATTTGCGTTTTAAAAATAATAACCAATATAATAAGTGTTTAATTTCTGTTATTGTTAATGCTGAGGAAAGCAAGCGTTTCTAGGTATTATTCAACTACACAATAGGGTTTCAACAAAGAAAAGATTATGTGTTGTAAGAAGATTCTGTTGTATAAAGTGCGTTTCTAAGTACTAAACCGAAAAATTAAGACTATTGTTAAATTATAATCATAATCTTTTGAACCCTTCGAGATAAATGCGGTTTAATGCTGAACGGCGGGATAAGTAAAAAATATATTACCCGTGCCTATTCAGACAAATGAGGCGGTAAACTATAAACAATGTTTCATCGTCAACCATTGTATGTACAAACAAAATGGATTGTGAAAATAAGAAAAGCTCTAAAGCATGAAAGCTTTCTAAATGGATGAAAGCCCGGGCGAAAAGGTAGAAGCAGGATTATTTTCTGGATAAATAAAATTAATACACTAAAATCCCGTTAAAACGCGGCTGTCGGGGGGCATGTTTGGCTCCGCGTTATAACATAACCGCGGTATAATGTTATTTATGCACACATATACAGTGAAACGTGCATAAGAAGTTTCCCAGGGGACCAAGGGAAAAACACTTCTTACGCGGAAAAACTTCTTAAACGGGTATGCTCTATGTTTGCAAATGAATTTACTTTATGATATTTAGGGAGGATAGTTTCACTATACCGCGTTATAACATAACCGCCGTATAGTGAAACTATACGGCGGAACCATATTCGCGAAATAATACTCGCTTTTGTTGCATCATTTTTAACTTTGCCAATTACTCCTAACTTTTCTTCCCAATATAGTATATTTTTTTTTCTTTGCGTTATAACATAACCGCGGTATAGTGAAACTATACGGCGGAACCATATTCACGAAATAATACTCGCTTTTGTTGCATCATTTTTAACTTTGCCAATTACTCCTAACTTTTATTCCCAATATAGTATATTTTTTTTCTTTGCGTTATAACATAACCGCGGTATAGTGAAACTATACGGCGGAACCATATTCACGAAATAATACTCGCTTTTATTGCATCATTTTTAACTTTGCCAATCACTCCTAACTTTTCTTCCCAATATAGTATATATTTTTTTCTTTGCGTTATAACATAACCGCGGTATAGTGAAACTATACGGCGGAACCATATTCACGAAATAATACTCGCTTTTGTTGCATCATTTTTAACTTTGCCAATTACTCCTAACTTTTCTTCCCAATATAGTATATATTTTTTTCCTTGCGTTATAACATAACCGCGGTATAGTGAAACTATACGGCGGAACCATATTCACGAAATAATACTCGCTTTTGTTGCATCATTTTTAACTTTGCCAATTACTCCTAACTTTTCTTCCCAATATAGTATATTTTTTTTCTTTGCGTTATAACATAACCGCGGTATTGTGAAACTATACGGCGGAACCATATTCACGAAACAATACTCGCTTTTATTGCATCATTTTTAACTTTGCCAATCACTTCTAACTTTTCTTCCCAATATAGTATATATTTTTTTCTTTGCGTTATAACATAACCGCGGTATAGTGAAACTATACGGCGGAACCATATTCACGAAATAATACTCGCTTTTGTTGCATCATTTTTAACTTTGCCAATTACTCCTAACTTTTCTTCCCAATATAGTATATTTTTTTTCTTTGCGTTATAACATAACCGCGGTATAGTGAAACTATACGGCGGAACCATATTCACGAAATAATACTCGCTTTTGTTGCATCATTTTTAACTTTGCAAATTACTCCTAACTTTTCTTCCCAATATAGTATATTTTTTTTCTTTGCGTTATAACATTACCGCGATATAGTGAAACTATACGGAGGAACCATATTCACGAAATAATACTCGCTTTTGTTGCATCATTTTTAACTTTGCCAATTACTCCTAACTTTTCTTCCCAATATAGTATATTTTTTTTCTTTGCGTTATAACATAACCGCGGTATAGTGAAACTATACGGCGGAACCATATTCACGAAATAATACTCGCTTTTATTGCATCATTTTTAACTTTGCCAATCACTCCTAACTTTTCTTCCCAATATAGTATATATTTTTTTCTTTGCGTTATAACATAACCGCGGTATAGTGAAACTATACGGCGGAACCATATTCACGAAATAATACTCGCTTTTGTTGCATCATTTTTAACTTTGCCAATTACTCCTAACTTTTCTTCCCAATATAGTATATTTTTTTTCTTTGCGTTATAACATAACCGCGGTATAGTGAAACTATACGGCGGAACCATATTCACGAAATAATACTCGCTTTTGTTGCATCATTTTTAACTTTGCCAATTACTCCTAACTTTTCTTCCCAATATAGTATATTTTTTTTCTTTGCGTTATAACATAACCGCGGTATAGTGAAACTATACGGCGGAACCATATTCACGAAATAATACTCGCTTTTGTTGCATCATTTTTAACTTTGCCAATTACTCCTAACTTTTCTTCCCAATATAGTATATTTTTTTTGTTTGCGTTATAACATAACCGCGGTATAGTGAAACTATACGGCGGAACCATATTCACGAAATAATACTCGCTTTTATTGCATCATTTTTAACTTTGCCAATCACTCCTAACTTTTCTTCCCAATATAGTATATTTTTTTTCTTTGCGTTATAACATAACCGCGATATAGTGAAATTATACGGCGGAACCATATTCACGAAATAATACTCGCTTTTGTTGCATCATTTTTAACTTTGCCAATTACTCCTAACTTTTCTTCCCAATATAGTATATTTTTTTTCTTTGCGTTATAACATAACCGCGGTATAGTGAAACTATACGGCGGAACCATATTCACGAAATAATACTCTCTTTTATTGCATCATTTTTAACTTTGCCAATCACTCCTAACTTTTCTTCCCAATATAGTATATATATATTTTTTTGCGTTATAACATAACCGCGGTATAGTGAAACTATACGGCGGAACCATATTCACAAAATAATACTCGCTTTTGTTGCATCATTTTTTACTTTGCCAATTACTCCTAAATTTTCTTCCCAATATAGTATATATTTTTTCTTTGCGTTATAACATAACCACGGTATAGGGAAACTATACGGCGGAACCATATTCACGAAATAATACTCGCTTTTGTTGCATCATTTTTAACTTTGCCAATTACTCCTAACTTTTCTTCCCAATATAGTATATTTTTTTTCTTTGCGTTATAACATAACCGCGATATAGTGAAACTATACGGCGGAACCATATTCACGAAATAATACTCGCTTTTATTGCATCATTTTTAACTTTGCCAATCACTCCTAACTTTTCTTCCCAATATAGTATATATTTTTTTCTTTGCGTTATAACATAACCGCGGTATAGTGAAACTATACGGCGGAACCATATTCACGAAATAATACTCGCTTTTGTTGCATCATTTTTAACTTTGCCAATTACTCCTAACTTTTCTTCCCAATATAGTATATTTTTTTTCTTTGCGTTATAACATAACCGCGATATAGTGAAACTATACGGCGGAACCATATTCACGAAATAATACTCGCTTTTATTGCATCATTTTTAACTTTGCCAATCACTCCTAACTTTTCTTCCCAATATAGTATATATTTTTTTCTTTGCGTTATAACATAACCGCGGTATAGTGAAACTATACGGCGGAACCATATTCACGAAATAATACTCGCTTTTGTTGCATCATTTTTAACTTTGCCAATCACTCCTAACTTTTCTTCCCAATATAGTATATATTTTTTTCTTTGCGTTATAACATAACCGCGGTATAGTGAAACTATACGGCGGAACCATATTCACGAAATAATACTCGCTTTTTTGCATCATTTTTAACTTTGCCAATCACTCCTAACTTTTCTTCCCAATATAGTATATATTTTTTTCTTTGCGTTATAACATAACCGCGGTATAGTGAAACTATACGGCGGAACCATATTCACGAAATAATACTCGCTTTTGTTGCATCATTTTTAACTTTGCCAATTACTCCTAACTTTTCTTCCCAATATAGTATATTTTTTTTCTTTGCGTTATAACATAACCGCGGTATAGTGAAACTATACGGCGGAACCATATTCACGAAATAATACTCGCTTTTATTGCATCATTTTTAACTTTGCCAATCACTCCTAACTTTTCTTCCCAATATAGTATATATTTTTTCTTTGCGTTATAACATAACCGCGGTATAGTGAAACTATACGGCGGAACCATATTCACGAAATAATACTCGCTTTTGTTGCATCATTTTTAACTTTGCCAATCACTCCTAACTTTTCTTCCCAATATAGTATATATTTTTTTCTTTGCGTTATAACATAACCGCGGTATAGTGAAACTATACGGCGGAACCATATTCACGAAATAATACTCGCTTTTGTTGCATCATTTTTAACTTTGCCAATACTCCTAACTTTTCTTCCCAATATAGTATATATTTTTTTCTTTGCGTTATAACATAACCGCGGTATAGTGAAACTATACGGCGGAACCATATTCACGAAATAATACTCGCTTTTATTGCATCATTTTTAACTTTGCCAATCACTCCTAACTTTTCTTCCCAATATAGTATATATTTTTTTCTTTGCGTTATAACATAACCGCGGTATAGTGAAACTATACGGCGGAACCATATTCACGAAATAATACTCGCTTTTGTTGCATCATTTTTAACTTTGCCAATTACTCCTAACTTTTCTTCCCAATATAGTATATATTTTTTTTTTTCTTTGCGTTATAACATAACCGCGGTATAGTGAAACTATACGGCGGAACCATATTCACGAAATAATACTCGCTTTTATTGCATCATTTTTAACTTTGCCAATCACTCCTAACTTTTCTTCCCAATATAGTATATTTTTTTTCTTTGCGTTATAACATAACCGCGGTATAGTGAAACTATACGGCGGAACCATATTCACGAAATAATACTCGCTTTTATTGCATCATTTTTAACTTTGCCAATTACTCCTAACTTTTCTTCCAATATAGTATATATTTTTTTCTTTGCGTTATAACATAACCGCGGTATAGTGAAACTATACGGCGGAACCATATTCACGAAATAATACTCGCTTTTGTTGCATCATTTTTAACTTTGCCAATTACTCCTAACTTTTCTTCCCAATATAGTATATTTTTTTTCTTTGCGTTATAACATAACCCGGTATAGTGAAACTATACGGCGGAACCATATTCACAAATAATACTCGCTTTTGTTGCATCATTTTTACTTTGCCAATTACTCCTAACTTTTCTTCCCAATATAGTATATTTTTTTTCTTTGCGTTATAACATAACCGCGGTATAGTGAAACTATACGGCGGAACCATATTCACGAAATAATACTCGCTTTTGTTGCATCATTTTTAACTTTGCCAATTACTCCTAACTTTTCTTCCCAATATAGTATATTTTTTTTCTTTGCGTTATAACATAACCGCGGTATAGTGAAACTATACGGCGGAACCATATTCACGAAATAATACTCGCTTTTTTGCATCATTTTTAACTTTGCCAATACTCCTAACTTTTCTTCCCAATATAGTATATATTTTTTTCTTTGCGTTATAACATAACCGCGGTATAGTGAAACTATACGGCGGAACCATATTCACGAAATAATACTCGCTTTTATTGCATCATTTTTAACTTTGCCAATCACTCCTAACTTTTCTTCCCAATATAGTATATATTTTTTTCTTTGCGTTATAACATAACCGCGGTATAGTGAAACTATACGGCGGAACCATATTCACGAAATAATACTCGCTTTTGTTGCATCATTTTTAACTTTGCCAATTACTCCTAACTTTTCTTCCCAATATAGTATATTTTTTTTCTTTGCGTTATAACATAACCGCGGTATAGTGAAACTATACGGCGGAACCATATTCACGAAATAATACTCCTTTTTTGCATCATTTTTAACTTTGCCAATACTCCTAACTTTTCTTCCCAATATAGTATATATTTTTTTTTTGCGTTATAACATAACCGCGGTATAGTGAAACTATACGGCGGAACCATATTCACAAATAATACTCGCTTTTGTTGCATCATTTTTAACTTTGCCAATTACTCCTAATTTTCTTCCCAATATAGTATATTTTTTTTCTTTGCGTTATAACATAACCCGGTATAGGAAACTATACGGCGGAACCATATTCACGAAATAATACTCGCTTTTGTTGCATCATTTTTAACTTTGCCAATTACTCCTAACTTTTCTTCCAATATAGTATATTTTTTTTCTTTGCGTTATAACATAACCGCGGTATAGTGAAACTATACGGCGGAACCATATTCACGAAATAATACTCGCTTTTTTGCATCATTTTTAACTTTGCCAATACTCCTAACTTTTCTTCCCAATATAGTATATTTTTTTTCTTTGCGTTATAACATAACCGCGGTATAGTGAAACTATACGGCGGAACCATATTCACGAAATAATACTCGCTTTTTTGCATCATTTTTAACTTTGCCAATTACTCCTAACTTTTCTTCCCAATATAGTATATTTTTTTTCTTTGCGTTATAACATAACCGCGGTATAGTGAAACTATACGGCGGAACCATATTCACGAATAATACTCGCTTTTTTGCATCATTTTTAACTTTGCCAATACTCCTAACTTTTCTTCCCAATATAGTATATTTTTTTTTTTTGCGTTATAACATAACCGCGGTATAGTGAAACTATACGGCGGAACCATATTCACGAAATAATACTCGCTTTTGTTGCATCATTTTTAACTTTGCCAATACTCCTAACTTTTCTTCCCAATATAGTATATTTTTTTTCTTTGCGTTATAACATAACCGCGGTATAGTGAAACTATACGGCGGAACCATATTCACGAAATAATACTCGCTTTTTTGCATCATTTTTAACTTTGCCAATACTCCTAACTTTTCTTCCCAATATAGTATTATTTTTTTTTTTGCGTTATAACATAACCGCGGTATAGTGAAACTATACGGCGGAACCATATTCACGAAATAATACTCGCTTTTTTGCATCATTTTTAACTTTGCCAATACTCCTAACTTTTCTTCCCAATATATATATTTTTTTTCTTTGCGTTATAACATAACCGCGGTATAGTGAAACTATACGGCGGAACCATATTCACGAAATAATACTCGCTTTTTTGCATCATTTTTAACTTTGCAATTACTCCTAACTTTTCTTCCCAATATAGTATATATTTTTTTTGCGTTATAACATAACCCGGTATAGGAAACTTACGGCGGAACCATATTCACGAAATAATACTCGCTTTTTTGCATCATTTTTAACTTTGCCAATACTCCTAACTTTTCTTCCCAATATAGTATATATTTTTTTCTTTGCGTTATAACATAACCGCGGTATAGTGAAACTTACGGCGGAACCATATTCACGAAATAATACTCGCTTTTTTGCATCATTTTTAACTTTGCCAATACTCCTAACTTTTCTTCCCAATATAGTATATTTTTTTTCTTTGCGTTATAACATAACCGCGGTATAGTGAAACTATACGGCGGAACCATATTCACGAAATAATACTCGCTTTTGTTGCATCATTTTTACTTTGCCAATTACTCCTAACTTTTCTTCCCAATATAGTATATTTTTTTTCTTTGCGTTATAACATAACCGCGGTATAGTGAAACTATACGGCGGAACCATATTCACAAATAATACTCGCTTTTGTTGCATCATTTTTACTTTGCCAATTACTCCTAACTTTTCTTCCCAATATAGTATATTTTTTTTCTTTGCGTTATAACATAACCGCGGTATAGTGAAACTATACGGCGGAACCATATTCACGAAATAATACTCGCTTTGTTGCATCATTTTTAACTTTGCCAATTACTCCTAACTTTTCTTCCCAATATAGTATATTTTTTTTCTTTGCGTTATAACATAACCGCGGTATAGTGAAACTATACGGCGGAACCATATTCACGAAATAATACTCGCTTTTTTGCATCATTTTAACTTTGCCAATACTCCTAACTTTTCTTCCCAATATAGTATATATTTTTCTTTGCGTTATAACATAACCGCGGTATAGTGAAACTATACGGCGGAACCATATTCACGAAATAATACTCGCTTTTTTGCATCATTTTTAACTTTGCCAATACTCCTAACTTTTCTTCCCAATATAGTATATATTTTTTTCTTTGCGTTATAACATAACCGCGGTATAGTGAAACTATACGGCGGAACCATATTCACGAAATAATACTCGCTTTTATTGCATCATTTTTAACTTTGCCAATCACTCCTAACTTTTCTTCCCAATATAGTATATATTTTTTTCTTTGCGTTATAACATAACCGCGGTATAGTGAAACTATACGGCGGAACCATATTCACGAAATAATACTCGCTTTTGTTGCATCATTTTTAACTTTGCCAATTACTCCTAACTTTTCTTCCCAATATAGTATATATTTTTTTTTTTTTTGCGTTATAACATAACCGCGGTATAGTGAAACTATACGGCGGAACCATATTCACGAAATAATACTCGCTTTTGTTGCATCATTTTTAACTTTGCCAATCACTCCTAACTTTTCTTCCCAATATAGTATATTTTTTTTCTTTGCGTTATAACATAACCGCGGTATAGTGAAACTATACGGCGGAACCATATTCACGAAATAATACTCGCTTTTATTGCATCATTTTTAACTTTGCCAATCACTCCTAACTTTTCTTCCCAATATAGTATATTTTTTTTCTTTGATTGCGCAGCTGAGAAGCAAGAAGAAGTCTATCAAGCGATAGATTATAAACCAACTCTGTGTTCCGAGAAAAAAAGGTGCTTAAAAATCTATTTATTTTATCAATAGGGGACTGTGAAGGGGAGGAGGACTTAAGAAAAAATTAGATTTAGAAGGGGAGGAACGCACTTCTCACTTTTCTCCACCAGACCCCTACCTGTTAGCCGAGACCTTAGATTGCTTACGCACGGGGAGAGGTAGTGGGTCTACGGATTTTACATGCACGTATCCCAAGTATACATGGTCGTCTTCAGTGGGTATCGAACGCGCGACCTTCCGGGCGGAAGTCGGACGTGCTACCCACTAGGCTACCACGGCAACGCACTTCTCACTGGGGAATATGTTTACTTTTCAGAAATGCTAAAGAATCTGGAATACAAAGGTTGATAGCGTTATAAAAGAAGTTACACCCACACCTATAACTAGACTTCTGAAAGTAGAACAGTTAAGCATTGAACTGAACAGTCCCTGAGAGATAGAGCTCCGTCCATGTCAACAGAAACCAGTCAGGGTGATTGCACCCGATTTTGAAATCAAGCTTTATGTGCTAGGTTGAAAGACAGGAAAAGCTTGAAAAAGGTGTACATCGCGCCTATCGCACGAGGGCTTTATCCTGTTAGTGTGTCTGGTGGGGGGATGGGTGCTCTTTGAGTAGAATATTTGTGTGCTAGAGCTGGCTTTATTTACAATGACAAATAAGGAATCATCTTTAAATGGCAATGATAAAGGGTGGTTTAAACGTCGGGGGACATAATAGTCACCGCGGTATATCCGATTCTGTGGTATAACGGGATTTTACTGTATTTAAAATGATTGAAAAATATTGGTCTCTTTTGTTGTGTTTGGGTAAAGGGAAGCCGAAATAAAGGTTACGTTCATTTAAAGTGAAGTTTAAGGGGAGTCAGCACCATGAGACCCTCTATGGTGTTTTTACTTAGAATTTTTGTTTCATGTCATGTTATATCACTTCATATGAAATTTAATATTAAAAAAAACTGGGTTTCCTTACAAAATTTGAAGTTTTTAATTTTTAAGACGAAATTTAGCATTTTTAAAAAAGCATCTTCTTTTTCAAAAATTGGCGTAAAATCTAAATTTTTTTTTATTGATTCATTACTCATGAAGCAAAACTTTTAGGCTTTGAATTTTTTGAAGGTCAAATACTTTTTGAAAGAAAAAAACAAAAACTGAAGTAACTTAGATAAAACAAAAAAAAAAAAAAAATTAAAAAACAAGTACTTCAGTTATCATAAAAGTAGAGCATACACCTGTTGTGTATAGTTTCAGGAACATGTTTGAAAAAAATCCACATTATAGATACAAATTTAAAAAAGCCTTTGAATTTAAATTGAGATGAAATGCGCAAAAAACGAAGCGACTGAAAACAGCATTTTAGGTTTTCGGCTTGCAAAACCTTAAATGCTTTCTTTAGCAAAACTTCAAGTAAGGAACTTTTTTTTTCAGTTACAGTCACGATGAAATCGCTTCTTCTCGCTTATTGTATTTCGAAAAATAAATATGTGGCTTATATTAAGCACAGTTGCGGTTTCGGAATGAAAAGGTGGCAAATCACACCGTAATAAAATCAATGATAACTCAATAAATATTGCCTCAATTTTAATGAAAATTTCAGGGAACATTTTTAAAGATTTATTTTACTAGTTAAGCCAAAAAAATAATTTCGTTTTTTTTTCGTCATTTTTGGGTGCTGGCTACCCTTAAAAATGTAGAGGATTCTTGCAGAAATTCTGTTTGAAATATTTCTCGTTTTTCAATAGAGGCATTCTTCCTTCAAGAATAAAAATGAAAAAAAACAAAAAAAAGCTACGTAATATATTAAATGAAAATTTGTGTGCGAGTGGTGGTCCTCAAAATGTTAAATTTTACCCCAAAAAAACATAAGAATAAAATATGTTTATATGAAATTTGCTTCAAAACATGTTTATTATGAGGTTATTCAGGGGCATGTTTAAGAAAACTCTTCATCAGCATGGGCCTACACTATTGTGTAAAAAATTCTAATTCAACCTTTCACCGAAAAAAAGGGTTAAATTTAGCTGCAACCAACATTTTGTAATAAGTTGAAACATTATAATGGTGAAGTTGTTTTACCTAGCTTCACCACGAATGTGAAACTAAGAACCATTATAATAGAATAATTTCACCACGAAAGTGAAACTAAGAACCATTATAATAGTGAAGTTTCACCACAAATGTGAAACTAAGAACAACTATAATAGCGTAGTTTCACCACAAATGTGAAACTAAGAACCATTATAATAGTGTAGTTGCACCACGCATGTTTAACTAAGAACAATTATAATAGTGTAGTTTCACCACGAATGTGAAACTAGGAACCATTATGATAGTGTAGTTTCTCCACGAATGTGAAACTAGGAATCATTATAATAGTGTAGTTCCACCACGAATGTGAAACTAAAAACCATTATAATAGTGTAGTTCCACCACGAATGTGAAACTAAAAACCATTATAATAGTGTAGTTTCACCGTGAATGCGAAACTAGGAACCATTATAATGGTTCCACTTGAGTATCAAATTTTGTTTGCATCTAAATTTCACCATTTTTTGGTGAAAGGTTGACCTAGATTTTTTTTTTTTTTTTTACAATGAAGTGCCGCGTATGGAAATTACTTTATTTGAAAGAAGCAAGGGGTAGAGTGCATTGTTGTGTATCGGAGCTCTTGAAAATTCAATGATTGTACAAGAAAACAAATGTTGAAAATTCATCGTGTCAATTATTCGCAGTTTTTGAAGCTTAAAGTGTGGGATTTGACTTTGATAACGGTAATAAATGGTGATGAGTTTGGTTTTGGTTGATTTCCGAGTGACTGGCTAGTAAGAACACACAATTAGGAACGTGTTTGTTTATACAGGGTGGAGCGGAAGTAATGACCCGGTTTGGAGAGGGTGTAGCGGGGCGAGTCAGTCCTTCAAATATCCCTCTTTGCTCCTGCCCAGTGTGTGCGCCTTTTGGGAAAGCGGTAAAGAATGCGGCTACCACCAAAACGATCTTGGTTCGACACCCGGCGCTTCACAGCCATTCTCGCACCGTTACAAGGGTAAGAAAACTAACACCATTGAAGATTTAACACTTTTTCTATTTTGACCTCTATATAATACCATTTTTTACATTAAATTTTGAATACCACTACAGCAAGATGGCGGCCTTCAGCAGCAAAAACTTATGCACCCTATTTTTTTCACTCGGAGAGCTCTTCGTGTGCATTTCAATATTCCGGGTGATGTTACGGATCTTCCTTAGCGGAAGCCTTTTCCGTGAGGTCATTTGAAGGCGAAAGATTGAAAACATCGCCCCCCTACTTTAGGCCCCAAAAGAGCTGAAAGACCGAGGAAATATCCACCATACCCCTTGAGATGTGCAGAAAAGTTTACCAAAACTTCAGAAATAGACTGCATAAGTGTGTTGCTGATAAAGGCCGCCACCTTGCTGAAGTGGTACTCAAAACGTAATGTAAAAAAATTGTATTATATACAGATCAAAATAAAAAAAAAAAATTAGGTCTAGTTTATTTTTTTTTTAATACAGTCTGAAAACCGGATCATTACTTCTGCCCCACCCTGTATTTCTTACATTTTTCATTGTTCTAAATTGAACCTGCCGTCCCATAGGTACCTGCGCATTCTCAATAACTGCGATAGTCTCTCGCAGTTATTGAGAAATCGTCATTTGGCGTTTATGTTTCCTATTGCATTTATATAATTTTTGCTATTTTTCAGCCAAACCAATTGTTATAATGTGATGGTAAGATAAGAATAAATGTTTGCTGGAAAAATAAATGATTAAATTCTCAAATGTTAACCAATTACTCATCATTTTCTGTTAAGGTATCGTCATGTATATGAATTACCCAGACGGCAGTACTATTGAAAGCTCCTTATACCATAAAAATTACTGTAAAGTCGAAATTTAGTTATTTTTATTTCATATTTTTGTGTTTAAAATTTAACGATGAGATTTATAACAAAACTCGGCACAAAGCAGCATTATTTTGGTACTTTTTAAAATGATAGTTTGATAGAAAATTATTGCATTTATTTGCACAGAGGATCCTATTTAAAAGTATGATACGTATTTGTAAAATAGTTACTTTATTCATTACATTATCCCTATTAATTTAAGACAAAAAATAAATAAAAATTCACTTTTTCGCTATTGTGTACGGTGCATTAATTTTGCTACTTTTTTTCTCTAGACTGATAAAAAATATAAGAATTTTTTTTTTAACACTCCGATTCTTACAAAGGACTACTAATGATTACTAATTACTTGGAAAAGATAAATTCCTTAAGTAAACGTTTGAGCTCATGAGGCAAGTAAAAATATCCTTTGTATAATCTCATAAAGTTAATAGCCTTTAGGGGATTTTGAAAACTCCCTAAAGGCTTTAAAAAATATGTTAAGAATATATTAAACACATACAGTGGTGAAGAGATATTTAGAATGAAAGTTCGATGTCATAAAAATGTCTCAAACAAATGATGTTTTTAATATTTCCTTCCTGAAGTAAAAAAAAATAAATGTTTGTATGAAACGTTTAATAACAACGCGTAGAAACGTCTTTAGTTTTGCGTCAGAGTTCCAATTTGCAGAGATGTGGATCTCCGTTCCGAATTGTTCTTTGCTCCCGATCCATTTCAGATACGCTCCGTGCTCTGAGTAGTTTTAGCAGATTAAAGTTATCTCTAAGATAATTATCTCTTTCTTATCTGAAAAAAGAGTTAATATATTTATCGCATTTTTTAGTTATTTTTTATATTAAAAAAAAAAGAAACAATTTTTTTTTTGTTCCCACTCCGCTTTAATTTCTAGCAAAATCTCGCGCTTCTCCGCTGCGTGCTCCTGCTCATGCTCCGTTCCAGATCCTTGCTGAGTAGAAAATAAATTAATCTAAATAATTCGCATTCTGATAGCGGATGAAATTTTGAATAAATTCATTCTATACGAAGTGTTTTCCAAGTTTAAAATTAATGTAAAACCTAAAGAGAAATGTTATAGAGATAGATATATTTTTAGAATAAAAATTTCTGAATGGGGGGGGGGGGGCGGTGAATCTGTTTATTCAGAAATACATGATTCCAAAAATATTAGAAATCTGGAGAATATCATAGGATTATACAATGTTGGAAACATTTTGAAAATAGGAATACATTAAAAAACAGTGCGGAAAATGGAACCTTGGCGTGGAACCCTTAAATGGAACCTTGTCGTTATATCTTTCCAAGGGATCCTTAACCATTTCATTCATAAACCATTCCAAAATTCGAATACATTTTAGGATGTTCTTTGGTATAACATGGCAGTTTAACAGGCCGAGCAAAATAAAAAATAATAATAACAATAATAACTGAATATGATGTTTCTATAGAAATTAAATGATTTTCTTTATGTATCAAAGGCATATTTGGAAGTCGAGCCAAATAAAAAAAAATCATAATGTCAAATTGCAGCACTGAGAATGAAAAGGTTACGTTTTGTGTCAGATGTGTGCAGGACACCTAATTTTTATTTTCCTACCCGTTGTTTAAGCTAGCATTATTAATGCGTGTTTAGGTGTTTAAACACGGTTTTAACCAAGAAATTAAAATATTAATGCCACATTTTCGGGCTATTGAAATCTGTAATAAAATGTTGTTTGAAAAAGAAAAAAATGAAAGGAAGAAAAGTAGTAAAAAATAAATTAAAATTATTATTATTTTTTTTTGAAATTATTAAAAAAAGTGGAACGACCCGAAAGTAGAACATAAGGCATTAACACATGCATGTTTTCTTACAAAATACGTAACATTTTGAAAATACGCATCTCAATAGTTGTCTTAGTTTCAATTCAAAAAAAAAAAAAAAATGTTCACATCTATATAAATAAAAATGCAAGTGCTCGCTTGTTCATAACCTCAAATCTCTGAAAGTACTGCACCGATTGCTTTGAAATTTTGCCAGAACATTGCATTCGAATACGTGCGTGTTTTTATATATCACTTTTAATTAACTTTAATTTTGATTTAATTAGTTCGTTTTTTAATGTTTTAATTGAAACGTTAGAAGCTAAATTCGAATGGCAACAGTTGGATTTAGAACTTTCTTCTGTTTACGTTTGGCTTATTTTGTCTACATAAATAAAAATAGAGGACAGCTATTTTCATTTTGATTTAATAATTTTGTGTTTTTTCTGTTTGTATTGAAGTATTTTTGCACTCGAAGATTAAGTTGAACTTTAAAACAAAGATTACTCTTTTTGAATGGCAACAGAATTAAACTGTTGCCATTCAAAAAGAGTTTAGCTATTTTCATTTTGATTTTAAAATGTTGTGTTTTTTCTGTTTGTATTGAAGTATTTTGTTAGCATTTTGCCACTCGATGATTAAATGGAAGTTTAAAACAAAGATTGCTTATTTTGAATGGCAACATTTTAATTTAGCTATTTTCATTTTCATTTTAAAATTTTGTGTTTTTTCTGTTTGTATTGAAGTATTTTTGCACTTAATGATAAAGGAGAACTTTAAAACAAAGATTGTTGTTATCGTGTCCTCGCGCGTAGCGAGGAAGAATGGGTACGCTGCTCCTGAGTCTAACGGGGCCCTTGTAGGCAGGAGTCCGATTTCCGCCCCATTTCGAAAATTCTCTAAACTTTTGAACCAGCTCCCAGATAAGAGACCGTCACCTGGGATTGGCACCCCCGGAGGTATCGTTTCACTTGGAGGACATCGGAGCCACGACCTAGTTAACGTGCACCAGCTCCCTTCAGCGTACACGGCCACACAGGAACCAGCCGGGAAAGGTTGTCACCCTCCCAAACACTGACCTTCGTCGATGTTGCTTCACTTTCGGCGTTCTGCTGGAACCGAGGTTCTGCCGACTCATACACTGCGGGCTAAAAAAAAAAAAACTTCTGCCATTTAAAATAAGTGAACAGAGATTACTTATTTTGAATGGCATTTTTTAAATTTAGAATTTGTGGGTTTGTGTTTCTTCTGTTTGGATAAGGCTTACGTTGGAATTTTGAAATGTGCCCAGCCAGACAATGTCAAAATCTTCACAGACAATGAAACAAAAAAGAAAAATGCCCGCAAGCATTGTGAAAAAAACATTAAGCTCAAGATCAATCAGTCAATTTGAGCAGTTTAGATCTAGGCACGGATTGCTTCTCACGTGGACAATTATATATTGCGTGTTCTAGAAGGGGTAAACCAGACAATCTATATTTTCAGACAATGAAACAACAAGCATTGTCAACTGAAACATATTAGAAATATGGTCTTTCTCTTGCATTCCATCGAACCAGACTGAGCCCCAGCAACGCGTGGCCGGGTACAGCTAGTATACACTGTTAGAAATTTCATCAGGAAATTACGGTTAAATGACCGGCAGCAGTCTGTCCATCCAATTCACCGCTTTAAATTTACGGTTTGGAACATTTTTCTATCTGTACGGGACCTAACCATTTCCAATAAGCTTGGTTAAAAAAACCGTAAATACAAAAGTGTACGGTTTTATAACCATTGAAAAATGGTTTCAAAGCAAAATGTTGATAGTTTTTGAACCATTTCGAGGCGTAGAATCTTTGAGACGTAGAAACCGTAAACGAAGTGCTTGGGACTCGAACCCTCGGATGCGTGGTGTACAAGCCTTGCTCTCTATCCACTCGGCCACCTTCAACACGTAAAGCGGCCGTTTATTTATCAATAAATTTTCTTTTCCAACAAGTAATGTGCATTAATATTGTAGTTTTACTTTTTAATTGGATCTAAACTCATTTTTGGCCTAAAGTTATCGTATATTGTCGAAAATCATTTTATTTGCTGCAAAAATTAAAATACAAACAATACAACAATTCAGAACCTCAAATGATGGGCTCGCTCATTCGCAAACAGTTCGGGAATCCGATGTATCCAGTTTTTGATTTACATCTGTATGTGTTTCTATTTAGTAACCACTGCTTAACGCACTTTTTTTTCTTCTTTTTAGCCTACTTTCCTGTAAAAGTAAAAAAAAAATAATATAGCATGAAAGAAGGCATAATGTATCGTGAAAATATCGTTAGAAATCAAGAAAAGTCAAAAATAAGTTAAGTAATTAAATAAAGATTGAAAAATAAAAAATTTGAAAGTAGGGTTTTGAGATGGGGAAAAAGTGTGTCAGTCGGTCTGTCTGTCTGTCGGTCTGTCTCCCCCCTAATAACTTTTGAACGAATTGTCCGATTGGAAAAATTTTTTTTGCATTCGAAAGATCTCGGCGAGGACATCTAATTTCCATATTTTATTTTTGAACAATTTTTTGTTCAATTTTGAACAGTTCAAAAAATTTTAACATTAGCGCCTATGGGCGAAAATGAAACAAATTATGTAAACTCTGGGTACAAAATCCAAGTTCCAAAGAACAAGCTCACTGGAAGAAGTTCTTGGCGTGAAATATTGATTTGAACAATTTTTGTTCATTTTTGAACAGTTCAAGAAAATTAACATACTGCCTACGGAGAAATTTCAATCCTATATAATTCCTGATCTAACGGACCGATTTGCTTAGAACAAACTTTATCGGAAAGCTCTTATGACGTAGAACATGTACAAATAGAAAGTTAATCCAGAACTAACGAGCCTATTTTTCTATGAAATGTTTTGATCGGGATATCAAGAATATTTTTTAATTAATGAATGATTAAATGAATAAGCAAAAGAATGAATGAATAAATGAATAATATAATAATAAGTGAATAAGTGAATAAATTCATAAATGACTTAATAAATAATGATTGAATGAATATGTGTTAACCGTTGAAAAAGCTAAACGAGAAAAACAGAGAGAGAGATAGCTAGATTATAAATTTGAATTCGGTGTATACGGGAAAGTAGGCTCGTATAGTTCTAGACGGAACTTCTTGTTTTATATACACATGCAGATTTGAACTGATAAATCTTTATTCATATTTTAACAACACCTAACGACCGGTAAGGTTTCGCAACCAAGATGGACGCTTGATTCTTATTGAGCGCTTGACAATGACGGTTACTTAAACTTTCTTTAGGATAAACAGAGAATAAACTATTTTTTTTTCGCAATCAGCGGTTTGAGTACCATCTTTTTAATGGTTATTCAACTATTGTCATTAAATATGGTAAGATAACAATCAAATAAATGGTTATTTTACTATTTTCTTAGGGACATTTTTAACAGTGTAGCATAAAATAACAATCATGACTCGCCTTTTATTTCCTGAACATTGCGTAATAGTATCATAGAATTTAGCAATAACTGCTTCCCAGGTCGTAGTTGCGCCGTGCTATGAAAATGCTGCTATTTGTCATTTTAAATTCAAAAGAAAATCCATTAGAAATAGTTTACCATTAAAATATTCCCGTCCATAATCATAGAAATGGCGGCCGTCTTACGAATCGTCCCATTTTAGAGACGCTAAGCATAAATGAGTTAAGTTATTTTAAGTCTAAAAAATCTATATATAAATAGGCAAAGCCAAATTTGTTAAAAACCATTTTCTGCTCATTTTTGCAACCGATTTTCTTTTTTTTTTTTTCCGTAGCTTGTGACGAGTTTTAGAGATATCAATTTAAAATTTTTGGAAACAGTTTATTTGTTAATTATTTCCCCTTTTCTTTTGTCAGTCAAACCTCGTTTATAACTTTAATGTTATATTTTTACAGATAGCAGATGGCAACATGTCTTGGTTGAGCCAATTATTGGGTCATAAATATAAAACTCGTTGTTAAAAAGAGTTTGTTGCCCCCTAAGCAGTCATATTAAAAGCAATTTTAATAAGAGTCTGAGTGAAGACTCCTCTGAAACAATGGAATGAAAACTGCGAATACTGTATGGAAGCAACTAGGGGCCTTGGTAGCCTAGCGGTTAGGATGTCGAGCTTCGGATCGGAGGATCTCGGGTTCGATACCCGAGCCCCTAAAGACCCACCATGGGGCTACGTGCATGTAAAATCCGTGGACCCTAAAGTCCCGAGGCAGTTCCGAGGGTACCGGTGGGTGGGTATTTTCCCTTTTCCTCACCCATAGGTCTAAAAAGAAAGGTGGTGTGGTTGTGGTCACGCCATCTGGTGCCATCATCCGACTACAGTGTGTTAGGGTCAATGCTGGTCACTTATCACGTGACCCTTCACAAATGTCCATCAATTTCCGTGGAAAAAGGGCGAATACCGAGTAGGCAAGTGCCTCCACATTTAGAAACAACAACAAACACAGCAAACATTTAAATTTTATTCAACTGCCACTCAGTATGAAAGCGGCAGAAGTAAAAGCGGCTACATTGATGAGCGCAATGGGCCCAGCCGCGACAATGATTTTCAATACGCTTCCCATAAGTGAAGATGATCAAAATAAGCTTGACGTTATAATCACAAAATTTGATGAATAATATTTAAATAAATATATAAAAAGCCTTATGTTTTCAATGGTAAATTTAATTATTGCGGACGAATTTCTACTGTTGGGCGAACTCGAGTTATATGAAATGCGTATTCAGCACTAAAATTATTTTTTAAAAGTTATTTATTTTTAATTTTCTAAAAGTAGTACACGTTAACATTTAAATCAAATAAAATTAAGTTTATTCTGCTCCAAGATTCCGGATTACCACGTAGTGGTTAATGGGCATTAACTCAAGAAAGTTACTTTCATGGGCTATTTAGCGGAAACGTGCAAAGGGAATAACACAGGAGTGCAAAACGCAAACCAACAAGGCTGGAAGTGTTGTAGCTGAGTGTCAAATAATGGTATAGATATTAGATGTTTTGGGATATGTGCGCGAAAATTATCTGTGAAATTTATTAGGAGAATGAGAGGATAATTACATAATTGCTTTTAATTGGGTATAATATAATTGTTGATTTGAAATTAAAAAACTCACAAGGTGGTTCCACACGTTTTATTTTTAACACTAATTTCTTTTTTTTCAGGTCTCTGCAGCATGCACTTTTGTAATCCCTTCTCTCTCGCTCCCGTCAAAATCACGGGCTGGATCTTCAAAAGTAGCGCGTCAAAACGTTAAGAAAAATCTGTTCATCATTCCCGGAAATTTATTTCTTGTACGTACCAGAGATGATAGTACCAAATTTGTAAGCGCATTCATTTAATGATTTACTTGGATAAAAAAACGGCGCTTTTGTTGCTGTTCTTTTGAAAATTATGCGACCGTTAATGGGTTAAGTTGCTCCGTTCGAATTCAACTCGGCCCCGCGCTCCAAATAACTTTAATAAATTATAGCATTTTTCTCTTTTTAGATTACTTTCCCGTAAAAGTAGAAAAAAAAAAAGTTTGAAAAAAAGACAATGTATCGCAAAAAAGATAAAAATGCAAGAAGTAACAGCAACATTGAATGGCGCAAATAAATGGTTAAAAATGGCATACCGGTTTCAAGAGCAATCAGCCCCTTCGTCAATACCAAGAGTAGAAATAGTACTTCTCTACTCTCGGTACTGACGAAGAGGGCTGATTGTCATGGTAATCGGTCTGCCATTTTAAAAAAAATTTTTTTGCGCCATTTAACGTTGCTCTAAGTCATTTAAAATATATACACTGTTAAAAAAAAAACCTGAATTTTCAGAGTTTTTTTGACTGATTTTAACGGAAGATTTCCGTAGTGCTTCCATACATGGTTTTTCCTTCCAAAAAAGGAAATATCATGTCCTGAAAATACGAGAACGGAACTTTTCCGTTTTAAGGTTGATGTATTTTCACAACCTTATTTGGATTAACGGAGAGAAAAGAAATGGAACTTCTGTCAAATCTCGGGAAAATATTATCAGAAACGGAATATTTCCGGCAACTCTGCTGCCGTACTTTTTCCGTTATTTTCATTATGTTTTTTTTTACAGTGTATGCGCAAAGTTGATCCCTCTCTTAATATTACAGTCAAACCCCGCTATAACGAACACTCAATCGACTTCGGAGATCGCTATAACCGAGGGTTTGCTACATATTAACTTTAAATGTGGTTTTTAATAATAAACAAAAAAAAATTTTAAATTTACTTTATTATTTATTCATAGAAAGAAAAAAAATATTATTGACTGAAAACTTTTGGATTTCATCCACACAATTGTAAAAAAAATAGTGTTTGACGAGACTAGTGCACAAATGGCGAGGAATGTTGCTGAGGCAAGTCGTATAAAATATGAAAATTCTGAATCGCTATAGCCGTTCTAACGTTCGAAAATGCATTAATGACGTAGGGTTTCAGTTGGGACCATTTGGAAGGTTCGTTACAACGGGGGATCGTTATATCCCGGGTTCGCTATAGCAAGATTCGACTGTAGTTAAATATAGCGCATACGGCTTCTTTTAAAACGTTTTATTCAGAGTGTGCTCTGGTATATTATATCTCAAGTTATTCCGTGAGCAACAGTACGGTTTACAATGCACTTGCATAATTTCAAATATTCTCCGAAATAATGATTCTCACGTGAATCATTAATAAAATTAATGGCATCATCAAACGATACACACATTTCTGCATTCCCAAATGTTACCTTACCCAAGAGAGTAATTACTCAGCAAAAATTCCGTTCTTTATTCACTTCTAGTTAATAAGCACAATTTGTCATAACATAAAAATTTCTGCTTCGTTAATTATTAGCTTTGTTCCTAATCGAGGCACTAATATTTACAATAAGTTACAATCTTGGGAGCATAATGAGTCCAAAAATTAATTGCCATTCTCTTAAGCTTTAATTATTCCTCATTAATCACTTAAAGTTTCTTTCAAAGGAAACGCTTAGCAATCGAAATGTTAACAGAGCTTAAATTGTTTTGTTTACTTTGAGCAAAGACTTTGCGATAGTTATGAGTTTTTAACTCTTTAAATTCCGTTTATTTAATGGATTTTCGTTATTTAACACAAAAAATGACACTTAACGGTTATGAAAGGAACAAATACAGTTAGAACTTTTGAACATTTTTAATCACAGATTTGGACAAGCCGCTTTTTAAAGTTGCTCCGCGGCGACTTAGATATTACTTGCTTCAGCTACACTGTAAAAAAAAAAAAAAAAAACTCAAAAACTCCAGAAAATAACGGAACGAGTACGGCAGCAAAGTTGCCGGAAATATTTCGTTTCTGATAAAATTTTCCCGAGATTTGACAGAAGTTCCGTTTCTTTTTTCTCCGTTAATCCAAATCAAGTTGCGAAAATACAGCAACCTTAAAACGGAAAAGTTCCGTTCTCGTATTTTCAGGACGTGATACTATTTCCGTTTTTGGAAGGAAAAACCATGAATTGAAGCACTACGGAAATCTTCCGTTAAAATCAGTCAAAAAACACTCTGAAAATTCATTTTTTTTAAACAGTGTACACTCCGTACTCCGAAAAATGTTAATATATTAAATCAGAGGTTCCAAATCTTTTTTTTTTTTGCTTACCACCATTTTCCTTGCAAACCATTTTGCGTACAACTGCTAAAATAACTTTATTAAATAGAATAGAACACTAATAGATTATAGACAGATTTTTTGAATGCACATGTACCACCTGGAAAGACTTCGCGTAGCACTAGTGGTACACGTGCACCACCGTTTGGGAACCGCTGCATTAAATCCTTTATTTCTCTCCCTCTTTGCTCCGCTCCAATTCCTGCTTTTCAAAAAAACAAACATTTTGTGAGTTGTAGTATCTATATACAGTTGAACTTTCTTAATACGAACACCGTTAATACCAAATCACGGTTAAAACGAACATTTTGTTCATTAAGTTTCGTTTACTATTTAATTACACTAAATAGATCACGCATATTACGAGGGTTAAAATACAAATTTCAGCTAAGACGAACAAAATTTCTGACTTATTCATGAAAAATTTTCGCAAATGCTATATAATTATTTTTTTAAAGAAATTGTTGGTTAGTTTGAGTCATTGCAAACCACCAAGTACGCATATGACAAATGTACCTAAAAAATATGTATCTACCTACAAAAACAAGTTACAATTAAGGACTTTTATAAAATTGTTATAAATTTAAAAAAATAAGATATAAAAGTGTATATTAGTAAAAATAAATCATTTGTTGTCACTACTTATTTTACTTTTTGTTATAAATAATAGTAGTTATTTTTAAAATATAAACTTGAATTTCCAATAGTTTTTTTACACAATTTTACGTATTCACGGTTGTTACGAATAACGGCTAATACGAACAAATTCGCAAAATTTTTGGAATTTCGCATTAAGCGAGTTGAACTGTATATAATGATGGTGTCCCCGAAACCGAAGAAATCGTAACGGCTACTAACAGCATCCAATCAGAAGCGAGATCGCATCAGCACGGTGCACGCGTCTATTCAACCAATGGCGTATCTTGACAACTGACACGATTGCTATACTTTTTTTTTTATTAGATTTCTTTTAACAACTTTCACAGTTAAATATCTACAGTGGCAACACTTTTAGGAATATTTCAATAACGGAGACTTTTGGCGCCAACGTGTTTTTTAAAAAAAATCGCCAGGGAGAAAGCATTTCTTCAAAATTTAAAGCGATTTCTTTGTCGCCAAATAATTAAACTTCTATACGCAAATCTTAAAATATGCAATAAAGGATTGAGTACTTAAATATTTCCTGTCGTCGCCAAGAGTCATAAAATAAATATAAAACTCCTAATAACAATCGCGTCAAGCTTCTGACAGTTTAAAATCTATGTACATTATAAGAGTGACTGCAAACAGTTGTGTGCAATATGGAACGTTATTTCTGTCGGAGAATTTTTCGTTCCATGAAGCTACTCTAAAATACTTTAGTTTGTAATGAGCGAGCGAAGCGATCCCGAATAGTTGAGTAAGCTCTTCCGTGGGTTGGTGGGAGGCCCCTCGTATTAAAAAAAACGCATTTTAAGTCAAATACTGAACCATCACTCATGTCCATTTACGTACTATTCTTTAATCATATAATTATATCTAACTGTATTACTAACTAGCGCTACCCGCACGGCTATGCCCATGTTAAGCAATGAAAAGTCCAGTCGATTCGCCATTGTGTATATAGTGATAACTTTTTTATGCGTAAATTATGTTATTTTATTAAAATGTATAGCATTCCACATAATTAGAAATTAGCCGCCCACGGCTACAAACCTGCGATCCTACACATGTAAACATTTATTTTACAGAACACACAGAATAAAAAAAAGGAAAAAAGAAAGAAAGAAACGAAACAAGGCAAAATAGAAAATATTTGAAAGTAAACGCATGTTGTTTGTTTTGTTCAAATACTCACACAAAAAGGACGATTTTATAACCGTCCTTTTTTTCTAAAACACAAATGTAGTCCAATTGATGTAAGATATTTGAGTTAGACGATCCTCTATCGATAAAAGAAAAAAACATCAAAATCGGTTCATTTAGTCAAAAGTTATGGATGAAAAAGCAAAAAAATGACCACATTTCTGCCCATATTTTTTTTTCTAATTATCGAATATGGTTTAACTAAGATATGGGAGTTATGGAAAACCACCCTCGATCCAATAAAAAAAACATGAAAATCGGTTCATCCGGTAAGAAGTTATGAGTGGACAAACAAACAAAAGAAAAACGACACACATACAATATGAATGTATAACCTCCTTCCTTTGTGAAGTCGGTTAAAAATATAACATCCTTTATTAAAATTGATTCAGAATTTCTTAAAATTTTTTTTATAACACACAATATATCATATATGATTTTTCATTTTTAATACTATTTTAGACGGTATTGTGTCAGAAAGAAAGTTTCGAAACCTTTACTTTTCTGTGTGATAAAATATTGCCTTGACACTTCCTTCAGAATAGTTGTAATTAATACACTTTAGTATAATTTTTTTTCTGTTATTCATTGACAGTAAAACAGAAGGGCGAAATTTTGTAGCTTGCAGAAACAAACAGCAGCAAGCAAAGCTTTGAAAGCGGAAAAAAACCTTTCATCCGAGATGAAATAGGAAAATAGCATATGTGCTAATTCACTGGAAAAAGAAATATACATAGTAACGATAACTTGGAATAACAAAAATCGCTATAAAGGATAACATTTCTTTAAAAAATCCCTGTGCAGTATGGAAAATGGTCCCGTCAAATATATGTCAAAATAAGGAAATCAAAATTAAGTTATCGATCGCCTGTGAGCCGCAGGAAATAAATCTTAATTGGAATCGAAAAACAATAAATAAATTGATTAATTAATCAAAAATCGGCTGCTCCTCAAAATGCTAATACCTCACAAGAAATAAATTTTAATTCGTTAAAAAAAAAAAAGATCATAAGCCAGTCCGTATGGTAACAATTCAAATAAAACAAAATGCAAGCGCTTTATCAATCGCCTGGAGAAAATAAAATTAAAGTTAATTACCGTGAAAAAAAAAAAAAAAAAATTCGAACTGCAGAGAAAAACGCCTATAACTTTTTTTTCTAGTTAATTTAGACACCTCGAATTTTAGCACGTGGAGCAAATACATCCTGTGTAATTTTGTACGCTCTTTTCAATGGTATCAAGTTCGAAACGATGCGATAATTTTTCCTACAGAAAAGAACTCTTTTATATAACTTTCGGCTATGAATTCCAATAAAAAAAGAACGCATTCGAACTTCAGAAAAAACTCTCCGAGGTGCATACCCCCCTGTTCCAAACTAATTTTGGGCCAAATTTCATAAAAATCCGCCGAACGGTCTTGGCCCTACGCCGGACACAGACAGACAGACACACACACATAGACATACATACCTGCTACTTTATTATTAGTAGAGATAAATATAGAGAAAATGACTTAATACGCCTTTTTAGCCTACTTTCCCGTAAAAGTAAAAAAAAATATATTAAAGCATGAAAGAAGGCTTAATGTACCGAAAAATATCGTTAAATATGAAGAGAAGTCAAAAATAAGTGAAGTAATTAAATAAAGATTGAAAATTAAAAAAATTGAAAGTAGGGTTTTGAGATGGGGAAAAAGTGTGTCGGTCGGTCTGTCGGTCTGTCTGTCTGTCGGTCTGTCGGTCTGTCTGTCTGTCGGTCTGTCCCCCCCCCTAATAACTTTTGAACGAATAGTCCGATTCGAAAAATTCTTTTTGCATTCGAAAGATCTCGGAAAGGACATCTCATTTCCGTATTTTACTTTTTGATTTGAACAATATTTCGTTCAATTTTGAACAGTTCAAAAAATTTTAACATTAGCGCCAATGGGCAAAAGTGACGCAAATTATGTAAACTCTGGACATAAGAGTCGAGTTCTTATGAACAAGATTACTAAAAAGTTCTCGAAGGAAAGTATTTTTTGAGTTGAAAAATATTTCGTTCAATTTTGAACAGTTCAAAAAATTTTAACATTAGCGCCAATGGGCAAAAGTGAAGCAAATTATGTAAACTCTGGGCATAAGAGTCGAGTTCTTATGAACAAGATTACTAAAAAGTTCTCGAAGGAAAATATTTTTTGAGTTGAACAATTTTTGTTCATTTTTGAACAGTTCAAATAAAATTAACGGTACTTTTTTCTTTATCCCGATGCAGGCGATAAAGTCGCCAATAATGATGCAACGGACGCCAAACGGAATACATCCACTGGTAACCTTTTGCGTGTTATGTTGCCTTGGCGAGATTTGCGCCGGGATAAAGAAATTCATTTTGAAACAGTTCAAAAAAAAAAGAGATTAACATTAGCGCCTACGGGGAAATTTCAATCCTATATAAATCATGATCTAACAGACCGATTTGCTTGGAAAAAAAATTATCGGAAAGATGTTTGGCCGTATAACATGTACAGATACGAAGTTCAACCAGAACGCAACGAGCCTATTTTCTTATGAAATTTTTTGATCGGGATTTTTAACGATATATTCGAATGAATGAATGATTAAGTGAATGAGTGATGGAATAAACGAATAAATGAGTGAATAAATACATAAATGAGAAAAATGAAAGAATAAATAAACGAATGACTGTATAAATGAAAGAATGAGTGAGTGAATGAATATGTATTAACTGTTGAAAAAGGTATATTTGAAGTAATTAAGAACTAAAGTTAAATGAGGAAGAGAGAGAGAGAGAGAGTTAGCTAGATTATAAATTTTAAGTTGGTGAATACGGGAAAGTAGGCTCGTATAGTTCTAGACGGAACTTCTTGTTATTAGTATAAACCTACCTCATAAAAATTAGAATTACCCTTACGCTTTCAGTTCGTCAGTTTACAAAATAAAACTCCAACTCTTATTTGACACCTCCTGGATCAAACTTGCCAAACTCCTCTGGCGATGACTTCTCGATCGATATAGAGCCAGCGTTGATTGAGGCCGCTCTAAATTTGCTCAATAGTAAACACGGAGAACAGCAGGTTGTTGAGAGACGTTCTACCTTTACCTTGTTGGCAAACGGAAGCTAAAGATGGGAACATGATGTGTATGTTGTCACTGTGTGACATAGCTTCAGGCGTATCAGACTTCATCAAACGATATATTAAAGCAGCTGTATCACTTCTTAGTCTCTTCGTGAAGTTGAAGGTGTCAAAATAGAAAGCACGCCGAGTGAATTCTTAAAGATATTATTTTTTTCTTATTTTATTTTATGCCATCGTTTCACTATCTAGGAGTCGCTACACTTAGGGGGGGCATACATAAGGGGGTCGCCATCTATGCGAGATAATAAGACAGTGTACGAAACTTTCTTACATAGGGTATCTTTAATTGTAATCAGGAGTTAAAAATTCAGAGGAGTGCAAATAAAATAACACACTGCGATCTCAGTCGTAAGGCTTTTTTGCATTTGGAGCAGTTTAAGGATGTTTAGCACTAAGAAGGTTGATAACTAATGCTCTAACATTTGGATAGAGAAGAAGAACTGAGAAAATGTTGGGCTTTTGAACTTTGGCGGATTTACACATTTTAACATTCTTAAAAATAGAATCCTCATTTTCGACGATTCTTCAATCGTCCAGAAATTTTCGTCATATATAATGATTCTTTCCTCGCGTGATCACGTGACTTAGAAATGTTACTATATAAATTTCGGTAATTTGACGAATGGTTTACTCGGTGCACATTTTTGGTTTGAGTGTAGGGGAGACCGGGGCAAGATGACTATGCTAACGATTTTTGTTGTTTATTAATTTTATTTTTAAGGATAGTAAAATTAATTTTGCATGAAATGTTAGAGTAGTCCTTTGTAGTGTTAAATACATTGCCATTTAATTTTTCTAGTAAAAAAAATAAAAGATAATTTTATTTTTTCCATAACCTCAACAAATCGTCATCTTTAAGTGCAAAGATAAAACAACGTAAAAAAGCACAAATTCAGAATAAAAAGTAACGCAAATAGCTATTTCGAAGCTACAATGGAGCCTCTTCATCAGTGCGAAAAAGAAACGCTCAACACGCAGCTAGAAAGCTGAGAGTGAACAGGTCTGTTCACTCTCAGCTTTCTAGCTGCGTGTTGAGCGTTTCCAAAATATGTCAAGACTTAAAATATTTAAAATCCTCTCTTGATTTTTTTCTGAATCCATTTGAAATTAGCATAATTCAAGGTGAGTTTTCTATTTCCAATATAATTATGACCCAAAAAGCATCTAGATAATTATAATTAATAGAGATGCAAGAAGATCAAGCTCTACAATTAAAATGTAAGTAGGCGTCGATTACTGAATTTTGTAAATGTGTACCAGAATCGAAGTATCCATAATTAAAAAAGGCTGCTCGTCGAATGATTTCAATATTCGGAGTGTACTCATGCGGCTCATTTTATTCCACTTTAAAATTCGTGAAATCCAAACACCGATCAGTCTAACCAGCATTCTACCTAAGGCTTCGGCTAAAAGGTGCAAGGGTGCCCGATGGAGAAAAGTCTAACCAGCATCTCAAATAGTTACTGAGAAGTGCTGTCATCAGTTATTCACCAAGTTGTAAAGAATTATCAAGAGAAGAAAAATACATATGTTTAATTTTAATATTTGAATTCAATACACATATTTAGTACTTTTATTTAAATGTTTTCAATAAATATAATTTCTGTACAAAAATTTTTAATACCTTTCTTGCATACCTTTTAAATACATATTTAATTGCGGCTCGCGAAAAATTTCAAATTTTAAAAAATGGCTCGGACTATCAAGGAGTTTGGCCACCCCTGGTCTAGAGTATTGAACAGATATCACCTGTAGTAATTTCACAATATATTCTTCGATTTGTATTTCTGGTGGCGCCATCTGGTGTCATCCAAGCATATAATGAGCCAAGTCGTACTTTCACCGTTGTGGTGCTCATTTATTAATGGAAGGTGCTTCTTACTGCCTTAATTCTTGGTCACATTGAAGGCAAAGTTGGATACCCAAGTTGCATTAGAAACAACAACAACAACGGAACAAATTTGGTCATTTTTTTTCCTGGATAGGTTTTCAGGAAAGTAGAAACTGACATAAAGTCAGTTTCTTCTTTCCTTAGCTTACATTAAAGTATTTAATAAAATAGTTTTTGGGAAAAAATAAAACCGACTTCAAACTATAAATTGTGCTAAAAAGTAAAAAATAAAATTGTTCTTTAAACAAATTCGATACGACCTTTAAACATAATTTTTGAAGTCGGTGCAAAATTATAAGTCTAATTATCATCATGCCATGCCTTATTGAAACTGTTGCAAACTTCACGCCATTTATATTTGTAATTGATTCATAGTTACAAAAGGAATCATGCATCAACGTTATCATCATAATTTTGCACCGACTTTAAAAAATTATGTTTAAAAATCGTATCGAAGTTGTTTAAAGAATAATTTTTTTTTTTAACTTTTTAGCGCAAGTTATAGTTTGAGGTCGGCTCTATTTTTTCCCCAAAAATTATTTTATTTTATTCTTTTTAGTGTAAATACATTTTTATATAAATACTCTATTTAAAAAAAAATACATATCAAAGGGGAAACCTTCTTTGAGGGAATGACACTAAAAACGTCTGTATGATAAATTTCGTTTTGAAATCGATTTTAAAGGGTCACTAGAACCAACAAACTGATTGGATTTAATTTCTTCTTCAGAGAAGCCTTCAGTCTATTTCTTATTATAATTGCTTTTAATATCACCATCTTAACCCATTAATGCCTGACGTTTTTCTTAGGGATAGTCGAAAAAGTACGTCTGAAGCACCCAAAAATAAACATTTCAACAAAAAATTGTTTCAATGTATTCCCAACCTTAAAATAACTGGTTAGGAATTACATGAAGATAAATTTTTGTTGAAGCGTGTGTTTTTGGGTGCTTCAGACGTATTTTTCAGACTGTCCCTAAAAAGGGACAATAGACATTAATGGGTTAATGGCAACAAACTCTTTTTGAACAATGAGTTTCCTGTTTATTAACAATTTTCCCAACAAAGAAAAATCAAGCCCAGCCTTTTCAATTAAAATGAAAAAATACTTAAAATCATCAAAATCGGTTCATTTAGTCAAAATTTATATATGAAAAAGCAAAAAAAAAAAAAAGATCACATTTCTGCCCATAATTTTTTTTCTAATTATCGATTATGGTTTAACTAAGGTATGGGACCTATGGAAAACCACCCTCGATCCAATAAAAGGAAATCATGAATATCGGTTCATCCGGTGAGAAGTTATGAGTGGACAAACAAACTGAAAAAAACGACACACATAAAATGTGAATGTATAACCTCCTTCCTTTGTGAAGTCGGTTAAAAATATAACATCCTTTATTAAAATTGATTCAGAATTTTCTAAAACTTTTTTACAACACACAATATATCATATATGATTTTTCATTTTTAATACTATTTTAGACGGTATTGTGTCAGAAAGAAAGTTTCGAAACCTTTACTTTTCTGTGTGATAAAATATTTCCTTGACACTTTTCACTTTTCATTGATTTCGTGCAGGATAAGACAGGTTCATCTTTTCCCATCCCGTTCTTATCACGGCTCACGCGCCTGCGAAGAATAAATAAAAACATTTTGAAATTGGTATTATGCTCCCTGACAAAGATATGTAGTTTGTGTGACACTTTGCACAAAGAGAGCTCCATCGCCGGTTAGATTTTGATAGCATTCCGCTAGTCTAGTTTCTCTTTTGCAGCCGATTATAGATATAACCAGCCCGTATCGCGATTTATTTTCTTACATTGACACTCAAAGATATACGTAACATGAAGATGATCTATAATGGAAGAATTATTTGGAGCGTAAAATACAGATGTATTTTCGGAGGAACTGTCATGCCAAATGGCTGGTTTGTTGTGTGATATGTGTTGGTACATATGTTTACTTTAATCTTTCACTTTAAGGACATATCATGAGAAAATGCATCCCTTAGACGGGAGAGTTTAATTAAAATGGAGTGTCATTAATTTTGGTTCTACCGTATGCCCTATGAATAATCGGGAATTAAATGTAACCATGTAATAATATTTTGCTATAATTTTTTTCACAGTTTTATTTAACTTGATTTGTCTCGGAAGTTTGTTACGCGGTTTTCGAACACTATTACTGCATAAATTATCTTCAAACTTGGCACATAAGCTTATCTTTGATGACAATAAAATAGTACATGAATTTTATAGTTTATTATAACGTTAATTGGGAACGAAACTAATAATTTTGCAATAATAAAAATATAATTACACGTTAATTTAAATTATTGTTTACTTGCACAAAGTTCAATTATTTTTAATAATTTTGCCTCTGAGGAAATTACCAGAATTATTACGTGTCGAATGGCAACGATATCTTTGTTTGAATAATGCAACGTTGTTTTGAATTTTAAAATACTCAAATCATGGCGAAAAAATAAAACGGTTTCTACAACGCGATTAACGCAGCGGTTTTATTAAATAAAACCGTGTAAAGTAAAACATTTTTAGTATTATACATACTTTGTTTTTCAGTAGTACTCTCGATTAAAATGTTTCCACGGCCCTTTGTCATTACATTTTTATGTTTTCTTTCATTTAGTATAAATAAATGCGGACTATGGACCGACGATAGAAATTTAGTTCCGCATCCATTTAGTAAAAATTCATTTTCAAAAGAAGAATGAACTTATACTAAGCGGATACGTACTTTACCTGTTAGTGAAATAGGAAAAACTTTTAGCTTATTCATAAGGTAAAATTTTCATATTGTATTGTGTACTTCTCGCCTTTTTTATCACATAATGAGTTAATTACTATTTTTAATTGCACAATACAATACACAATACCCTATTCAAGCTTATTGAATATTTTTAGATTAACTATCAGACATTCATATTCATGTGCAAATTCCACCCGATTAATTTTTCGTCGAAATATAATCTGAAAAATCGCGTCATTTTCTTTTTCAAATTTTAATTTTATAATTATATTAAAACATTTTTGTAATTACATTAAGAATTTTTTAATTATATTAATTTATATTACATTTACCCAAGAGTCACTGGGGTAAATGTAAACACAGAGTTCATTCGCTAACAAATAGCCATGAAGTAAAAATTCTTCTACACAAGGAAAATGCTATTGGCTACAGCGCTCACAATTCTTTCTTTCAATTCATTCAAGAGGCAGTGATATCTGAAGTAAAAACTTTCAAATTGCGTTCACGATTACCCCGACTCTTTTCTTTCTTTCTTTACAACCATTTCAGGTCACAAAAAGTATTCGAGTTTATTTGCTATTCTCAAGGATATGCCTCAAACTCTCGTCTAATATGACAGATAGAACAAGACAGCACAACAGATTTTAATATACAAAGAAGGAAATACACCCAGGGCAAAGGTGGGAATCGAACCCACGCCTCTTTCTCTCCGCGCAGGGAGGCACCGGAGCCAGTCGATTTGACCGCTCAGCCACTGAGCCCCCCCCCCCCCCCCCCGACTCTTTTTCATGCGTATGTCGAGTAACCAATATTTAAATAAGAAAGAATAGAATGAAGGGAAGTGTTCTCAGGAATGTACATGTACAAGATATCTGTAAGAAAAAAGTAAGTTAAGATTTTTGAAAAATACACATTTATGAGTTATTAAATTAAATTGTATTTTTAGTGACTTTGAACCCTTAAGGCTATAAATTGTTGCTAGGTTACACGGCTCTTATTTTAAGAGCTTTAGAAGAAACCACATCAAACAATTTAGGTCGTGTAGAAGCCAAGAAAAATGTTCTTTTTGGAAGAGTTTAAATTAGTGTTTTTACTGTTTTTCGACAATTTACGCGTTCCTACACAAGTGTTTGGGTGACTAAAAGTAACTAATTTTTATTTTTTGTACCACTTCGTTGATATATCTAGACCTATAAGATTTATTTGAACTGAATTACTTGATATTAATATGGAAACTAATTTGCATATTGTTTTGCCATTGGAATGTGCAGAATAATTCTCAGTTCTATAGAACCAAAGAACGATTGCAAAAATTGAAAAATTGCATTGTGTGCGCCGTTAACCACTAGTATTGCATCTGCGATAAACATATTCCGCTTAATGAAACCCGAGTCTAAAACCATTAAAAAATACATAATAATTTTACGCATTATACAAAAATCCTAAAAAATAATGCTAAGTCTCGATTTCTCTTTTCATCTTCCCAAAACTACTGCACGCAACCTTGAGGTTAGTTAGATATATATTTTTTCCTTTTTTTTGTCAGACGTAACATTTTTCCCCCAGTTACTTATATTTTCGTCTTGTTAAACTTTCGCTCCGAGTTTTTCTTACATCATTGATCGCTGTTTTTTCCATCCTCACCATACTGTCGGAGTATCATCATGTAAACATGCAATCTTGCGAGGCGTCTAGAAGGAACAGCTGCTGCGATGAAACTTCCACTTTCTCGCCTTTATCATTTTTTTTTTTCCTCCTCTTCGACGTTTTTATACTTTACCAAATTCCTCCATTTTTGGATATCATTTATCAAATCGTTTACTTGGTTATTAGAGTTTTAAATTGTTTCTTTACTCAACTAGGAAAGAAAAAAAATATATTTAGAATTATTTTTAATGCGATCGCCATTAATGTTTTAGTTTATGTGATAGCTTAGCATTAAAGCGAAATTAGGTCTTTTTGAATTAATGTTTTTTTTTTAAAATTTAAAAAACTGTAGGACTTTAAGTTGTACTAGAGTTTGCAAAATATTCGAAATCCGTCCGTAATAATTAAATTTAGCATTGAAAACATTATGCAATCTATAAATTTATCTCACTTAACGTGGACCAGTTACGATTAAATTTTGCGGTACGATACAATATTGATATCATGCAAAACACGAACTAAGGTAGAACAATATTTAAAAATTTGTTTAACGATTAGCATAGAAAAGTAACATAATATTTGTATTTATTGTCGTAACTTACCCGGGGTTTAACAAATTTATTTCTATTTATTAAAAATTGTTTTCATTCATACCTCAATTTTTAATTTATGATTCTTTGGAATGGCAACACCTTAGTTTGTTTATGTCTAGCGGTCTTTGGCATTTCGAATTTCAAAGCGTTTTTTTTTTTTTTACGATTTTGAAATGGTTAATTACTAATTCTTTGGAGTGGAAGCACGTTAGTTTGTTTATATTTAGCAATTTTTCTTACGCTTTTCGAATTTAAAGCGTTTTTTTAAAATGGTTATAGCCCGTAGAGGTGCTGCTGGGAATTAGCTAGTGTTCATAATTTTATAAGCATTATTAATCAAAATGGAGATTATAACGTCGAGTTTATTTTGATCATCCTCACTTAAAGCAATCGTGCTGTAAATCATTGTCGCCGCAGGGCCAATGGAGGCAATTTACCGATCGAGGGACTCAGGAACGATCACCGTTGTCACGTGATATCCGCTCTTTGTTTACTAAGATTTTCAATTAAATTCTACGTGGAGTACACTAGGCAAAATGAGTTATCTTAAAATTAATTAGACTACTTTCACAGCTTTTTTTAATTATAACCCGGTATGTACATTTAATGTAATCATTATTCAAGATTTTTTTTAATTATTTCGATAGTTATAGTGTTTTATTTAGTGTTAATTTTATGTAATGTAGAAGAACTTTAATTAGGCCTAGTTTTTATTAGATTTGTCGAAGCTCGAAGTAAAACGATGCTACGACTTCCTTTGTTTACATTGCTTTAATCGCTGCCACGTGACCAATGACGCTGCTTGAATTGCCTCCATTGTGCTGATTTTAAAAAGTCACATAGCAAACACACTGACAGAATTTCATTTTTGTTTCGGAGCACCCTTTACTAAAACTCTTATTATAATTGCTTTTAATATTACTGCTTCATGGCAACAAACTCTTTTTTTACAATGAATTTTGTTAATCCAATGAAAGGCAGAGGCAGTGGTTTGAATATTCAAAGTAACATTTTATTATAACACGAAAATAAACGAATACTCGGACAAGACACGACTACACAGTGAGAAAAAGTTAGAGCTATTAGCTACTGAGGAGAGGGAGGAGCAGATTACGTCATCGCAGCTCCGCACATGGCTCTGAAGACGAAATGCTCTCTGGGATATACGATTTCTGCAGGTGTGAGTTTATCATTGCTGTCCAATAAATTTTATAGATATTACCTAATAATGAACTCAACGAAGACATGTTGGCATCTGCTATCCATAATAATATAACATTACAATTATAAATGAGGCTTGATTGACAAAAGAAAAGGGGACGTAATCAACGAATAATTAACTTTTTCCAAAAAAATTTTATTGGATATCACTAAAACTCGTCAATAGCTACTTAAGGGGACTCGGCACTAAAAATCGGTCAAAACATCGATTTTGGGATTTTTGCTCCAAATTATACTTTATATATTAGAGAACGTTTGTGCAAAGTTTCAAAGTCCTACGTACAGTCTAAGATGTTTTATTTTTGATTTTGTATGAGCATTTTAACGCTTTTTTTACCTAACCAAAAACTTTGAATGGCTTTTTCTCAGCTTCGCTATTGTGCATACTATGTGATAGTTAAAATGCTAAGGCTTTTTTAAATATGTATCTATTCACTTGAAATTTTTATTACTTGTTCCAAATGTTCAACTAAATGTAACCTATTATGGAATTTTTGATTCATTTATTAGAAATTCTTTTAATACAGTTTAACTAGGAAAAATCTTGCAATACCGAGATTTTTCTCAGATTTTCCAGTTTTAAATTATTTTTCAAGAACTACTAAAGATATCAAAAATCCCATACTATAAAGTGAGGAGTTGTTCTTTCTTGTAAAAAAAAATCCAGGCAAAAATCTCGCATTTAAAAAAAGGAGTAGCGTTTTAAATTTTTTTTTAATTTTGTAAATTTTTTAAAATTTTGAATCTTTTGGACTTTTTTTAAATATTTTTTTTTCTTTTACACATCAAGTTACATTCATAAACACATATAACCAGTCAATACACCTTGAAATATGTTCAATTTGAGAAGGTGGATTTTTAGGTGCCGAGTGCCCTTAACGAAACAAAAGTAAGAAAATCGGTTGAAAAACGAACTAGAAAATGGTTCTCAATTGTTTTGTCTTTGCGTTTTTTATATATAGATAATTTAGCTCTAACACAAAAAAAGGATAGCTTTATTTATAGTGATTTGTTAGAACAAGATGATTCAGTTTGTCGAAAGTGCACATTAACTGGCAAGATGGGAAATTAAGGCTTGTTTTTAAAATACTAAAATATTAAAAACAAAGAACTTTTGCTGAATGTATTAACAGTTTATACTCGCAGCAAAAATGAGAAAGAACTCAAAGAAAAAAAATAGCTCATTTCTTTAGCGCTTTATGAACCTGAGTATTTATTTTTTGACGTGAATAAGTCTATAAATTTACTACCAAATGGGAGCAATCCAAAAAATCTAATCATAACAAAATCGGGGGATACAGTTTGACGTTGTAGTTTCGAATCTATTCTCTACATCCAAAATTAAATAGTACCACTGGATAGCTAAATGATCAAAGAATTCATTACGATAAGCGACAACAGTGACGCATCGCGGGGGGTAAAGAGGGAAGCGCCGCCATTTTGAGGTTATTTTGCATTTAGTATAGCTTTTGACTCGTAGAAGCTACGATGTTTGTTTAAGTTTTAATCATTAGCTGTCGTGAAAATTTATCGATTCTATATAAAACATTAGTTTAAAGTAGTGACAGTGAATATAATAAGGTGTTAGAATTTTAAAAAATCAAAAATATATAGATAATGTTGGTTTATACGCATCGAAAAGCCAAAAATATATAGTTATTAATTAATAAATTTATATTGTAACGCAATAGTTATGTGTTTCCTTGCTTTTATTCTGAATACATAAATAAAAATATTTGATTTAAAATACATAACCCGTTACATTCATGTATTCACGTACAACACACGGCCGCGTCCATGACATAGCCATACCCCACATTTTTTTCCCATGTACACTTGGCGACATGTGCATGTAAAATCTGTGGACCATGAAGTCCAGTCAAGAATTTCCCTTCCCTTTACTCTCAGGTCTAAAAAAGGAAGGTAGCGTATTTGTGGTAGCGCCACCTGGTGTAATCCAAAAGCATAATCTGAGATTGAGCCAAGTCGTACTTTTACCCTTGTGGTGCTCATTAAAAACGGAAGGCGCTTCTTGTGTGCCTAATTATCGGTCGCTCTGCGAGGGTAGCTTGGATATCCAAGTGGAATTTCCAACAACAACTTTTTTTTTCTGGCAATAGCAAGTATTATTAAAGAAGATTACGCTTGTAAAAAAAAATTAGTTTTTTTCCCTTTTAAAATTACGTAATTATTTAATATGTGAATTGCATCGTACATATGTTGACACAAACTACAAAGAGAAAAAACACAAAAAAGCTATATTTTTCCTTTTATAATTGATGAAAATGAAGTAAAACTTTCTTCTTAAAAAAGTTAGATAATCCAATGATTTTAAGATATTTTTAGCAAATATGTTATAGCACTTTTTAGAGGCATGAATCCACGTCCCAATCTGGCAAGAAATAGTAATTACTTTCACACAGAGTGACGAAAAATAAACATTTAGTTAAAATAGAACTTCAAAAAGCGACGCTCTTTTTCTACTGTCGAAACCTCCCTTTATAATCACGTAATGGGATCAAATTTCGAAAGCATTACGGGAAAGTGTTGTAACATTTATTTGCGCAGGTCGTAAGAGTCGATTTCAAAAGCTTCTGTGTGAACTTTTCATTTCTCCGACAAGTAAATGTTTACATCTCGGAAAGGCAGCTGTAACGTTTTTAGGGTTTCTATGTATTTATTTATATTTGGGAAAGTGATTTTATGTTCTTCAATAAATGAATATCTTTTAGTTTTTTTTAATCATACCTGACGTTCCATAAAGAACTCATCATTTCTAAACTAGGGTTCCTCGAGAAATTTAGGTCTGGATTTGTACTGGTTCTGTCAAGTTCAAATAAAGCGATTAGGAATCTTAATTCGCAAGATAACTGTGGCAACCATCGCGACATTATAATGGAAGGCTTATCGTTGGGATCATCTTCGTTAAACGGAGTGCTCATTGTGTGTCACGTGGGTGGTTTCATTGGCGTGCTTCGTTTCGCCGGGATGTACAATTCTACCGCTTATTGTATAAAAATTATTATTTATTAAGTGTATTGTGTAAAAGTATTAAGAAGAACTAAATTTTAAGCTCATATATGAAATCTTATACTTTTTATGCTTACGTATTTCAGAACACATGTTAAAAAACTATTCCTGAAAAAAACTTTTAATCAAAGGACAAATATTGGGAGTTTAAAGCTTCTTTCTCAGAACCTGGAAGCAGTAAAGAATATAGACATGTTAAGTTGACATGATGAGTTAATATGTGACTCCTCAATATTCAAAAATACATCTTCGCAATAAATTCATAATCATTTTTTAGTATATCCTGCTGATCCATTTCGTATGCCTATCAAATAAAACTTCCGTTGTTTCGTCGCTTGCTAACAACAGAAGATTGTGTTCGCGTTATAACTCAGGCTTCAGAATATGTTCCTGTCGATAAGCAGCCTTCATTCTTACTACGTTTTTATGACTAAATTCAAGACATAGAGTAAATGTAATGTTTCGTTGTGTATCTGTGTTTTCATGTTCATGATTTTCTTCAGTAGAATTTTAAGGGCACATTTATAGTAAGTTTAACCCTCTAATTCCCCACTCCGCCTTAAGGCGGACAACGATAATAAAACTTGGGCATTAGAGGGTCAAGTCAAATTTAAATAATTTAAAGGAAATGATTGAACAAAAATAACACTAAAAATTTCTACCAAACTACTAACCACAATGTGAGACAATGAAATAAATGTTTAATTAACCCTCTAATTCCCAACTCCGCCTCAAGGCGGACAGCGATAATAAAACTTGGGCATTAGAGGGTCAAGTCAAATTTAAATAATTTAACGGAAATGATTGAACAAAAATAACACTAAAAATTTCTACAAAACTATTAACCACAATGTGAGACAATGAAATAAATGTTTAATTAACCCTCTAATTCCCAACTCCGCCTCAAGGCGGAAGACGATAACACAACTTGGGCGTTAGAGGGTTAATTGAGGTTAAAATAGTTTTTGCTATTTTTTAAGTAAAATAATTGTAAGTAATTTTTTACTATACCCATGTCAATAAATTTTATTTAACCTTAAAAAATTACAAAAAATACTTCACTTCGACTGGAGCAGCATATTGCTATACTTTCACTCAGAGATGTATGATGAATATTTAAAGTCGTCTCTTAATATTAATATATTTCAATGACGTTTTGCATGTATTCATTTGAACCACAAATACAACTTTTCTGTTTCAAAACTTTTTTTTCCATAATAGCGCTCACTCCACCCTAGTGTACAAGTCACAAAAGTCACAAAGAAGTCCTGAATTCGAAAATCGGGCACGAAAATTTTCGTTCCAGCGCGATTAATTCCTCTGGAAGGCATCGGATATCCGGTATACAATATATTTTTAAACATCCGGATTCCCATCCGGCCATATCCGGTAATCTGGCAAAGCCAAATTTGATTTTTAAAAATAATTACCTTTTTGAAAATATTTGTGAATTACAAACTTGCTATGTGTATAAGATGGAGATGTTTAAAAACATATATACACTGTTAGAAATTTCATCATGAAATTACGGTTAAATGACCGGCATCAGTCTGCCCATCTAATTCCCCGTTAAATTTACGGCTTGGAACATTTTTCTATCTTTACGGGACCTAAACATTTCCAATCAACTTGGTTAAAAAGCCGTAAATACAAAAGTTTACGGTTTTATAACCATTTAAAAATGGTTTCAAAACAAAATTTTCACCATTTTAGAACTATTTCGTAGCGTAGAATCTTCGAGGCGCAGAAACCGTAAACGAAGCTTGCAGGAAAGAACGCGGGTGTTCGGCACAACAAACCTTCCTCTCTAGCCATTTGGCCACCTACAGCACGTAAAGCGGCCGTTTATTTATCAATAAATCTTCTTTTCTAACAGGCAAACAGCCTTAAAATTGAGATTTCAGTTTTTGATTGGATCCAAAGTAAATTTTTGTCTACATTTACTGTAAATTGACGAAAATCATTTTATTTGTGGCAAAAATTAAAATACAAACAAGCTTCAGCAGCTCAAATGATGGGTTCGCTCATTCGCAAACAGTTCGGGAATCCGATGTCTCCCATTTTTGATTTGCGTGTGTATGTGTTTCTATTTAGTAATCACTGCTTTAGACACTTTTTTTTCTTCTTTTTCTTTATACACATGCAGATTTTAACTGATAAACCCGTATTCCTATTTTAAAACAACGTACGACCGGTAAGGTTTCGCAACCAAGATGGACGTCCGATTCTTATTGGGCGCTTGAAAATGACGGTTAGTAAAGCGAATAAACGATTTTTTTCGCAATCAGCGGTTTGAGTACCATCTTTTTAATGGTTATTCAACTGTTGTCATTAAATATAGTAAAATAACAATCAAATAAATGGTTATTTTACTATTTTCCTACGGAAATTTTCAACAGTGTATAGTTCACAAGATTTAAACATCAGAGCCAGGAATCTGGTACTCATACGTCATACAGGTGTTACGGAATGTCAGATATATGACAGAAAGAATATGTGATTTAACACCAAACGGTCACGAAAAAATAACGAAATTTCCACTTCAAAACCTGTAAACAGCCTGCATATACAGTAAGGAAGTGTAAGTTGACCACTTGCGGTGGAGCCTTTTAGTGGTCAACTTAGACAGGTGGTTAGCTTATAGAAGGTGGAGATTTTTTTTTCCATTTCTAACACTATGCATTTATTTTTTTTGTAACTAATTAAAATATATCTCTTAATACGTTAATACGTTACTTTAAAATAGTAATTAGCTTTTTTTTTCTTTTAAACAATTACCTAAAATATCATTGGAGAAATGCAACCTGAATTTCTTACAATGTATGTTATGCAACTTTAAAAGTAAAAGACTTGATTAAAATTTTTTTAAAATATCTTATTAATTATGTAAGTTACTTATATCGTGGGCATACAAGTAAAACTGACCAAGTCAAAATTTTTCATTTTTCATATTATATGACCAAGTCGTACTTTTTTGGATTGTCTATGACAGCTAAAAGGTTTTTCTTTTTTTATTAATAAAGGTCATATAATAAACTAATAACAAGACTAAAAGGTAAAATATAGTACAGATAATTATTTATAGAAAAATTTGAAGTTAAAAAACTTTGAAGTCGTTTTGCCAAAAATAAGAAAATTTGACTTGTTCAGTTTTACCTGTATGCCCACGATATAGTAGTAAAGATTTCCTATGAAACTATATTATTTTTCAAAATGGCTACGTCAGATAGAAGAAAAAAGAAGAAACTTATTTAAAGAATAAAAGAGTGATCATGGTGGTTTTCCCATATCGTTGACTTACAAAAAAGTTTACGCAATCTTTATACTGGTATTTCAACCATCCAGACAAATATCGGTCTAACATGATAAAAGTTTCCTGGAAAAGTTATTTTAGTTTTTTTTTATCTTTGCAAAAATATACCAAAAAATAAACATCGTAATAATTAGGCGGTCAACTTACAAAGGTTTTTTTTTTTTTTTTTTATAATGCTCCTACCCAAATTTGGCGTACATAAGTGGTAAATGTAGTTGGTCAAGTTACAAATGTTTTTCTACATTATATAGTATAGGGATAATTCCGTTCCTGACAAAAGTGGTCTTCTTAGACAGGTGGTCAGCTTATAAATGTAGTCAACTTTACTGGTTTTACTGTACATTGAAAAATAGATAATATTTTTTAAGAGGAGTATTTTCTGATAGCTTTTGTATCGCGTTCCCCTATGCATACATATATTTTCGAAAAATAAGACACCTTACACGTATTATGATTTTTATGGCACTTTCTTTATTTAAACAGATTTCCCCCTTAGAAGATATTGTAGCCAGAAATGAAGCTCAAGTTAAAGTGGAAGATATTTCGACATAGAAGCGAAAGAAAACGCAATAATTTAAAATGTGCCCAGCTGCAGCTAAATTGAATTTCTTAAGTTATGTTCTGGCCTGATTAAATATTACATCCCCTTTAAAAAGCGTGGCATTCCGAACGAAAAGCATTCCAGTTTTGAAGACTGCGAATTCAAGATGAAGCTGTCAGCGATGTTTGCGCTCACCGTTGTGGTTCTGTTGGCACTGTTAGCTGCAGGTAAGTTCCGTCTTGTTAATAAATCTTGTTAATAAACAGTGTGTTAATACACAGAATTTTTAGGATTACAGCTGTAAATAAGCTTACATTGGCGCTATCTCTGTTATCGCACATTCGTGAAACTCCTTAACTATCAGCTGATCTAGTGCCAAAACCTCAGTTCATTTGTTTACTTTTTTTTTTTTTTTTTAATTTGCTGACATTGACACTATACAAACCGCTTCGACGCGAGATACGGAGGCAGTCCCACAATGTGAGCTGGATCATGAATTTGAATCGTTGTTGAATCGCTGTAACAAATGTATTGAATCCGAAAGAACTTATTTTTAATAAAAATACTTACAAAATATAATTACTAGTTTTTATTTTATTTTATAAACTTAGTCTTAAAAATGCTTTGACACAACTGTGTACGTCTCTCTGCCTTAGTACTCTTTCTCTATGATGTTTGTGCTTTTGGAAGTCTCATTGCCTTTTTACCGTTTTCGCATACGGTTGCATATTTAATGTAGGTTAACATATTTAATGTGTTTCATGTGCCCTATCATTTTAAGTTCTTGATTACACTCGGGGACTTTTACTCTTAATCCTCATAAACAGGGGTGCCCACCAGGGGACCTCCCTCAGAATGTTCCTAACCCTTATGTTTCGGCGCCGACTACGCCATTAAGATCTACTTTCTATTTTTCTTTTGAGCGTATGTTATGTGGATATGTCTACTGGTTGGTCGGTTTGAGAGGCAGTGGTTTATGAGGTGTTCCGTTGTCTTTCGGGGGGTGCGCTGTAAGGGAGGCGCACCTGTCATAAACTGGGTGAAAGGAAAACTTACGAAATGTATTTTAGTTTTCATCTCTCAAATAGTTGTAACCAGCAAAAACTCGTATTCTGTTTATTCTTGAGCTTTCGAACAACATCCCTCTGACGTTGTTTACAACGACAGCTTAAAAATTATATGAAATTTAAAATTAGTTGTTTTTTTTTTTTTTTTTTGTATTTACTATTTAAAAAAAAAAATTATAAAATCGAAATTCAAATGTTTTCTTTTACGTGGGACTTCACGCGTTTTTTTTTCAATAGGGAATTATTGAATTTCATGACAAATGTTATGCATGTCCATCCATTAATATAGCTTTGTATAGTAAACATACGATCACACGCCGCGTGGTTTTTTTCCTTAATCAGAACTTCTTCTGTATGAAAATTTTGATAAGCTGTCGAATATAATCAACGTTTATTTAAACTTTTTTCCTACCGACGATAAAGCGGCATCGAAAACTAAAAATTTTTCTCCGTCAGATATTTCAAATATAGTTCTCATAACCGCTGAACGTGGAACTCAAACTTGTATCCCTTCGCTAAGGATGCAACTCTTCCCCTTAGTTGTTCCCGTAGTAAAAAATGTTTACGAGGCCCCTAGTAAGTATATGATATAGAATTGATAGTATCATCCCTAAGTTGTCGACAGTGAAGTTTCTAAAGTTTGAAACTTCAGAAAAATTCAGAGTGAAGCGGAGAATGTTCTTTTCGAACCCCGAAAAACCGTTTATTTATACATAGGTCCAAAGAAAAAAAAACTCCTGTAACTGTCATTAAAGTTAAAATAGGGTAGTCATGTTGTTAACCACTTGCACTGGCAAAGAATTCACCGACGCGTGTACCAGAACGGTCCAGTGTCACTCGCCGAAAGGCGTCGCACAGTGTTCGATGCCTTAAGGCGCGTTTACACCGAAGTTTTCCGCAAGTTGCGGCAATTTGTTGCTTTTCCTGTCTTCCACTTGTGGAGAGACTATTTTTTCACTAAATTTTACTCATGTTGTTAACCACGTGCACTGGCAAAGAAATCACCGACGCGTGTACCAGAACGGTCCAGTGTCACTCGCTGAAAGGCGTCACACAGTGTTCGATGCCTTAAGGCGCGTTTACACCAAAGTTTTCCGCAAGTTGCGGCAATTTGTTGCTTTTCCTGTCTTCCACTTGTGGAGAGACTATTTTTTCACTAAATTTTGGTCATGTTGTTAACCACGTGCACTGGCAAAGAAATCACCGACGCGTGTACCAGAACGGTCCAGTGTCACTCGCTGAAAGGCGTCACACAGTGTTCGATGCCTTAAGGCGCGTTTACACCAAAGTTTTCCGCAAGTTGCGGCAATTTGTTGCTTTTCCTGTCTTCCACTTGTGGAGAGACTATTTTTTCACTAAATTTTGGTTTCCCGCGAGATTCGGTCGGACCAAGGATTTTCATTAGTTTTTTTGAAGGGAATATAAAGTGTCGATTAATTATATAAATATAAATATTAAATTTATTTGTTAATAATCATGCAAAGTGCCGACGTGGCACGCGCACGTCGTTTTTGTTTGTGTGACAGTCACGTGACGACGTACATAACGATTCTGTGACAAAAGCATTTCGACGTGTGGACGTCTTTAAAGCGAAAGTGGTTAATAGTGTATATAACCTACTGATAATACAATCACATCACGCAAATAGCGAATAATGAAAAAAATAAACAGAAAAAACGGCAACTTAACACAGAATTTTCAAAAATTACAGACACGGGTTTCGAGATTGCGAGGAACTCATTTTTCAATGCAAAAGAGGTTAGCCATTTCCATGCCTATTCAAGTCAATAATTCAAGTCTGTAAAATTCAGTCATCAAAACTTGAAAAATGATAGCTGAAACTTTAAATCGATCCAGTTGAGTAAGAAATTGCTAAAATTTGAATAAAAATCACCGAAAATTTTCCGTGAAAATCGTAAAATCAAAAAATGGTTGTAAAAAAAAGGAAAATTTGTAAAAATTCTATTACGCACGTAAAAACGTAAAGTCTGACCGAGTTTCGTAAAAATTACGAAACCTTCATAAAAGTTGGCAAGTATGAGAGTATATGCCGTATAAATATATATGTTAGACATAATTTATTTCCTTTTTCGTTTCTTCATCTGTGCGTGTAGAAAGGGAGGGGGGCGGTGCGGGGGCGTAACAATTTCCTTGGTAGCATCAGAGGATAAATAGTGATTTATGTATCCTTGTGTTTGAACTGAGCAATATAAGTGAGCAATGTGTGTGTGTGTGTTTTTTTTTCTCTCTCCCAACAGTGCACGCTTTATAGCTCAGCGATTGCGATCGTCAAACACACGTTGTTCCATTTAAAACGTTTCATATATTTTCTATCATACTTAGGTCTTAAAAATATATTTTGCCAGCAAAAAATAAACAATTTTTGAAGATATTCAAATGAGATAATCACAATTTTTTTAACTTGAGGAGGGGGTCTACCTTAAAACCCACCACTTTCAACCATGTTTTTCACATAAAAATGGCAAGTACAGAAAGGCACTGACAACCTGTAAATTGACACGTCACGCCAGCGCGTACCACCGGTGGCCCACACTAGAATAAGCAACAATCGCGCGCCGCCAGATGAAGCGGAGCATGAATTCGAGGCCCGCGTCACAGCGAAGAACATGAAAATCGGCCCCGGCGTGAACGTGTTTACCCACCAGTAGAGTAGAAACCAATGCACAAATTAAATCACTTGTTGCACTTATTTAAAAAATAAAAAATGGTGAAGTGTTCGTTAACATTTTTTAAAAGTGTTTGTTTTTACGTTATAGCTGATTTTCCTTTTTTAATCATTTCAGGGCATGCTGAACCTGGTGTCCCACTCGAAGCTCGTAAATATATATTTTTTAGTTCGTTATTTCATTAGTTGCATTATGCATATCATTGTACTTTGGTTCATAATTCAGGTCAGTGAATACCTGGAAGATAACAGTCTAAAGAAGGGTCACTCCATGGATGATGTTCTTCCCGTGACAATTGTATTTAGGAATGAAAGAAGAATGTAGAATCAATTTCAAGAGAAATGATGATTTATTACTGACAAAAAAGCACTTTTTGCTGACCGTCGCACAATGTGCGATTTTTTAAACCATTTTTTTATCATTGCTTTTTCTTCTACTAGTTATTTAAGAAACCAAATCATATGTCATATTGTATACCTGTGGATATGAATGTATTTTTTACCAAAAAATGGCGCAACAGAGTTTTCTTCACAGAAGTTTCTTGAAGAATTTTTTAAGGGTTCCGCAAGATTTTACTAGCTGCATCTAAACATAAAATAATCCAGCGGCTGCGTTGAATATGATAAACACCCATGTACGCAGATAATGTACTCCCGCAACAGCATTCCCCATGCTTAGGGTTGCAAGTTTGTCGCGCCGCGAAATCCCGCGATGATTTTCGCTATTTTTAAAGCTTTTTCCTAAATTCCGCGAATTTTTCTTATTTTCTTATTTTTTTTTTGTTGAAATTATTGACTCGCGAAATGCCCGATTTTTCAGAAACCAAGGATAACATCTCAGCACCCAAAGTCTAAAAATGCTCTAAATTTCTACCAAGAAAAAATTCAAAATTATTTTTTTGAAAGCAGTAACATAGATTTTGCCTAGCCTAAAAATTTTTTCATGCATGCTGAGGTTTTGATCCTAGTCAATACAAATATTTAAATGCTTTTAACGAAGTTAATAATCCTTCCATTTTTAATAATATCTCTATATTTTAGGATGAAGAATAACTTTCATTGTTGATCTGCTATATTTTGTTATATTTGTGTTCTTGCGAACATTTCGCGAAATTTGCGCGAATGTCCCGCAAATTTCGCGCTCTTTTTTCCGTGACAAACTTGCAACCCTACATGCTCAATGCGTAAACCTCCCCACCTCCCAAAAAATATGCATTTTCTTCATTCTATTAAAATAAAGTATTCCCGTCGCAGTATTGCTTGTGTGAACGTGAAAACGTATTCGCGTTTCGGTCTTTTCCATGTTCCCATATTAAAAGAAGTAACTTGCGAAGCCGTCAAATTAAGGCCATTTACACAAACATACACATATATTTGATCAAAATACGCGTGAAAAATATAGAAAAACGACAACTGTTTCTAAAATTTTACCGGAGCAGTAAATACGCATTTTCTGATTAACGTAAATATTTCTTCTTAAACATTGTTTCGAGAATGTGACAAGAAAAGTTTTTAAAATATATATAATAATGAAAAACTTCTTTTAGTAATTTAATCAAAATGTCGTAAAAAGTATATATCATTACAATATTAACCAAAACCTTATGGAAATTCTCATTACAATAAACTCAAAAGTTCGTAATCTTAACGTTTGTCCTAAAAAACGGTTCCAAAAACGTGACAAGAGCATTTCATCCTTCTTAAAATAAAATTACAAATCACGCAGCACGCTAGTAAGAATGAGTTGAGTTAAGCCTAGGAATTTCGCTGTCCACTCTTGTTCTAATTAACTTAAGTTTGGACCAAACTTTATTCTGTGCAAGAAAAAAAATAAGAAAGTAAAGCTGTCTTTCGAATGATTTATAATGTTAAGGTTTGGGACATTTTTTTCATCCGCTTCTTAGGTAATTTTCGTGAAAAATTAGATTGAAAATATAATTTAGTCATACTAACTCGAAATGAAAAGAAAAAAAAAAGTACTTTCGACGTGCTCTAAGGATCAAAGTAATTTTTTTAATCAAATTTCAAGAGTAGGTGGTATAGGGTCACTGCAAAAGTGACACAAACAAAAAAAAAAAATCGCTTCAACTTTGTATGCATCAGCGAGTCTCATACTGGGGGGCATTATTATTGCATTCGATACATTGTTATTGTAGGAGGAGGGATAAAAATTATGATTGAAAATTGAGTTGCAAATATTGAAAGTTTGAGAAGCACTGGTACATTGTAGATGCTGCCCGATAAAAGTTCCCACTACTACTATTTTAACCCTTATTTTCATGACACTCGATTTTTTTGATTTTTTTTTTAATTTTCAATTTTTTTTTCTGTATTTCTACAGTTAAAATAAAGAATATTTAGTATCATAACCTTTCTAACCTAATTAGTGCAGAAATTAATTACAGTTCTACAAAAGGTAGCATATATGCTACTGCATGAGATTAGGGTCACTGGTTCATTGGGCTTTTTGTTGTATTTGTGTTACATGATAACCTCTTCAGACCCTAGAACTAAGCACAAACAATTTTGAGGCAAATTTTTGGTTCTCTGATTTAAAAATTGATTACAAAGCAAAATAACTGAAAAAATATATTTTTTTCTAATTTTAATTAATAATTAGTTTAAATAATAATTAATCCCCTATTTCCGTGTTTTCCATGTTTAAAACGAAGTAAACTATCTGTTGATTAACTTCAAAAACAATTGGGAGTTTTGGCTTTCAAATTGCACAAACAGTTGTTAATAAGCAATATTTTAAAATGTACCCAATTGGGTACACTTGGAATGAAGACGTTAAAAGCGGTATAAGTCAAAAAAATTATACTACGTACAAATATTATTTTAATGAAATTTTTTTATAAAATGTGAAAGTCAATGAAACAAAGAAAAAACAAAAAACTATATACACGAAACTATATACATCTATATACAATACAATATTCTTATATTTAATGATGTGCTTGCTCAAAGCAATTCCAGTTCATCTTCATCTTCTACATTGATGTAAGCAGCATATTTGTCAAAAAAAATATCCACCCCTAAATTTATTTCTTGATCGGGAATTTCTTCATCAACATCTTCCTCTTCTTCAGAAATTGCCCCAGATTGAGGAACGAGGGACAATAATAATTGTCCTCTAGATGTGAAACCCTAAATCAAGTCAAAATCCACGTAAGAAATTAAAAAAATCTTATTGTAAAGTAACAATTAGGTAAAATTAAAAAAAAATATATTCAAGTGTAAGTAACAACTGATCATGTCAACAACTACCCTAATTTCATGAAGTAGCATATATGCAACCTTCAGTTTTTAGCTTGTATTTTTCCAAAAACCGTGGTAACCAAACAGCTTAAACAATTTTTTAAAACTACAGCGCATAAGAAATGTGAAAAATATTTTTTCAAACAAAGTAAGAAAAATCAAAATTAATATGAAAAATAATTCAGTGAACTTACCTCGTACAGACCACGAGACATGATGCACAAAAACAACAGCCCATTAAGTTACATTCCACTAAGACTTAAATAATTTTAACTTTGTACAGTTTTTTCAATCTGAACGAAGCTTCTATACTGTTCCTCTAGCAAATAGCAATGCAACATACGCGTTGACGTCACTTAACAAATAGAAAGTAGGGAAAAAAACCCAGGTAGCATATATGCCACTTTATGAGAATATGGGTTAATCGTGTTTTGTTACACTTAAATTTAAATTTGTGTTGTCATAAATAATACTCAAGTTTTTTGTGGCCACACCTGAAAACGTTTTATGCACATTTGTACGAGTATTGGTTTATCAAAAAAAATTTTCAGTGCATTCCAATGGAATAAAAATATATTGTATTAACTATGATTCAAGTGGTATTGGCCAAAAAAATGTTCAGCAAATTATGCATAATACATTCAGTAGGTTAAAAAAAAAAAAAGCCTACGATCTATTTGAAAATCCCGTATTGAATTTTAAACTAAAATGTAAATGCAATTTATTTAATACTAGCTGATATGCCCGGCGTTGCGCGGGATAATATTGCATCATTCGCAGGCCAGGTGGCACAAATCCAAAATTCTGTTGTAAATATATAACAAAAAATTTTCTTAAAAATTACAAGTAGAACATAGGCAACAGTCCTTAAAAATCCCATTTAAACAGTAAAACTCGTTAAAAATCACGATTGCATTAAAAACAACAGAATCAAAAAAATCCCATTAGACCAAATATAACTAACTGTCCATAAAAATCCACATTAAAATGCCAACAAACAACAGTTTATAAAAATGCCATTAGATTAAGGGAAACAGTAACTAAACTGCACATATGCATCAGGATAATTTTTCCAAAAGCATATCAAGAATCCATTAAAATCGCAATTACAACAAAGACAACTCCACATCTAAAACTTCCGATCAGAATAAGAGCTGTATTCTCTTTAAAAATGCCCAACAAATGGAGGACAATGGTCCCTAAATAATTCTGCTACAATATAGAAAACAACTATACTCACCACCCCACTTCAATAAAGACAACTATTCCTAAACATCCTTAATAGAATAAGGGCATTAGTCCCCAAAAATCTCCATTAGAATAAAGATGTCAGTGAATGAAAATACCCATTAGAATACTGACCTTCAAAAGTCACTGTTTTTAAAATTACCAACAATCCATCTTAAATTCCCCATCAAAATAAGGACACCAGTTCCTAAAATTCCCGCTTAAAAAATTGTCAAAACAGTTCCCGAAAATTCAATTAAATAACACTTTCATAAAATTCGGATAAAAACGAAAGAAAGGAAAGCATTATTTCCAAAGACAAATGCACATTTAAATTAGAAAATGCTTATTACTGAATCAATTCTGACATGTGAAACTTAAGTTGATAGAAAAAAACAACTAAATTCTGCCCAAATGGCGCCAAATAGACAGTACAAAAATTGAATGAATGTTAGAAAATAAATCACGTGTAAAATATGGAATCAATAATCGCCAAATTGCACTAAAATAATGGCAGCAATTCGCAAATAGGCCATGATCCTATAGTGTAAATCATGTATTGAATTAAATGGAACAATAGTACTGATAAGAATTAATGGGCGCGGTTTGGAAAATTAACAAGGCGCAAAATAATATATTGAGAACAATTAACTGGAAGATGGGAGGGTAAAAAGTTATCACCACCTGGCGAAATTTTAAATTTCATAAAAAATAAGCGATATCGAAGACCTTCCAACCTAGTTCTTATCGAAGAAATGAATATTGAATCGTCAAAAAAGAAAGAAAAATCAACATTAAAAATCGCATGCAGTTAATAATCCACAAAATATCCATAAAAGTGAAATGAATTTTTAGAATTTGTTTCGTTGATAAAACGGACACTCTACCATAAGAAATAATATTTCATGCAATTGTTGAACTGCTACTATAATATTAAATCGCCAAAAAAGGAAGAAGAATCAACCTCAAGGTAAAGTAATCAAAATTCGTCTGCAGTTCCACAAAGTACTTATAAAAATGAAATGGATTTTTAGAATGTGTTTCGCTCATAAAACGGCATGAATAAAGATAAAATAGCATTTTTTCAATCTTACGTTTTCAGAAATCATCTAGTTGGCGACAAAAGTAATATTTATTTTGGCGAAAACACGCAAATTGGGCAGATAAATTCAGAGGTAAGCCTCGTTTTAAAATTCGAAAACGACTTTAAATTAACGTTGCGCGTGTTCTATTTGTTCTACGAACTTCAGAAAAAAATCATCTTGTGGAGTTTTTTACGGGCATTCATATGCTGCAAAAACCTAAAACGTGGGACATTTCTTCGATGAGATAATTAAAAATTAACAGTTTTTCTTAAAATTGGAATAAAAAAAGAACAAATTCGAATTTTAGGAAAAAATCTTCGAGGTGCACGAGGACCTGACCCAAGGTACCTATAGCCGAAATTTCGTACTTCTTGACCGTTCCATCTTGCCAGGAGGCGATCGACAGACAGACAGACACACACACACACAAAAAAATTTTTGGTCTTATTTATATAGATAGCAACATGTTTTATAAAATATTACCCAACGCATTGTGATTTTACAATATATCCACATCTTTATTATATTCAAGTGACTAATAATGCTTTTGTCGGTATAATTAAAAATTGATGAGTTGTACAACTTTTCTTTCAAATGAGAACAGAAAGAAAATCTAAATGTTATTTTTTTATTCTTTTCAGCTGTGAGGCGTAAAAGAGAAGCAGGTAATATAGATTTTTGTTTCAAAAAAAATTCCAAAATTCTTTAAAAATTAAGATGTTTTCTATTTACATTGCACACTTTAACTACTATTATTAACAAATCCTAATTAATCGGATTGCCGATTATTACCAATGTTATAGATTACCAAGAATTACCGGTAATTGTTTGAATTCATATTGCTACGAAATTAAGGATACATATGCTGTTTCTCGCCAAGCTTGGCGACTTTCCAATCGTAATGGATAATCCTAGGACATTCTGGATTATTCATGTCACGTGATCCGAAATATTACATAAAGAACTCATCCCAGAAGCTAGAAGTAGTTTAGTTCAGTTCAGTTTTCAGTCTTTTTTCGAGTGCATGTCAGTCGGAGTCATCTCGCTCTAAGCTTCGTGGTTGATTCTTTTCGTATTTAGGAAATAAATACGAGATGACCATTGGTTTTACGGCGATGAGTTAACTTTGTGTGCTAAAAATCTGTACATACTGTAAATAACTTGTAAATAAATTGCTCTGTATGTTCAATGAATTAGTCATCTGTTTAAAGTACGACAAACCTGTAGCAATATATCAGTTGGAAATCCTGGAAGTGAACGAAATGCGTTAAGTGTATTTAATTTAATTACATAAATATAATGTTTGTGCCTTCCTCTTTTATGTGGTAAAATAGGAGAATCGACATGGGACGTGAAGTATAGTAAACTGAGTAAAAATGTCATTAACATCAAATTATTTTTATTTAAATATCGATGAGACAGTCATTGCAATTTTTTAAAAATAAATATTTCATAGCTATTTTCAAAGCTTATCCGTAAATTTATTCACACAATTTTCATTTGCATGCACCATTCAGTAACTTAAGATTAAAAAGCTTATTTTAAATTTAAAGTTGGTTTTCAATTTAAATTCAATTTTTTAATGCCTGAGTATTTAGTAATTATAACTAGTATTTTTTTAGGTTTGGGACTTGAATTGGAATAATGAAAGAGGATAAATTTTTCTGATGCCAGTTTACAGAAAAACTAATATTACAGTCTGATGATAATTTATAACATTGAAATCTCTCGAAGGAACACCATGTGTCTCAGAATCGTCGAAAGTTTCAAAAACTCCCGGGTGCAACTAATTACTTGAAAAAAAAAAAAAGAAAAGAATGCCATTAATGCAAACATGAGCCTTCCAGTTTCGTATCCCAGGAGGATGTGGATCTTCTAAAATAAATATCTTACATGACAACACAGAGTTCAAAATACTTCTCCAAATATATTTTGTGTAACCCTATTTTTCTTTTGTAATTTCATTTTTTTTCTGTTAAATAAATGGCATTAAATCTTATTTCTCTGTTTTTTTAAATCTCGTTTACTTATTTTTAGTTACGTTAGAAATATCAATGAATACTTTAGGTTCTAATTATAGTTTATAGTACTTAGAACGGGAAAATGTTCTGTAACGCCGTAATTCTGTCCTGTTCCTGTTCTTTGAATCTTTCTTGATTACCGTTGCTACATAGAAACTCTCCAAGGAGTTTCTAAACTCATGTTTGTGAAAATTGCAACACCATGAAGGAATCGTCATAATTGAATGCAATTTAATACACAGTTGAATGGTAGTAGTACAAATACATGATTAAATTTTCAAAGCAAACAAACAATAACAAGAGATCGGAATCAGTATTTTGTGTAGCCATCACGCGCCGCAATAAGTGCTGCTACACGACGTGGCATGTAGTCAAACAAATTTTGAACGTCTGCCTGAGGAAGAGCATTCCATATTGCTTGTATGCGTACCCAAAGTTCGTCTACAGAAGCAACAGGACGAGGATCACGAGCGAGACGCCGACCAACGAAATCCCACACATTTTCAATTGGCGACATATCCGGGGAATACGCAGGCCAAGGAAGAAGCTGTACCTGCTGCGTTGCAAAGAAGGATTGAGCAGTCCTAGCAATATGAGGGCGGGCATTGTCCTGTTGAAATACAGCGCCTGCCAAGCTTTGAAGGAAGGGAACAGCTTGGGGCTGTAGAACTTCACTGATGTACCGGTTGCTGTTCAGATGGCCCACAATTCGTACCAATTGAGGTCGTCCATGATAGGCTATGGCGCCCCAGACCATAACTCCGGGTGTTCGTCCACTGTGGCGTTCGATATGGCACTCCAGAAGGTGGCGTTCACCGGCATAGCGTCTGACACAAATGCGGCCATCATGGTACCACAAATTAAAGCGGGATTCGTCAGAAAACACGACATGCTGCCAATCAGCACGCCAGTTTCTATGCTGATTGGCCCGTTGTAGCCGCAGGCGGCGATGGTTTAGCGTGAGGGGATCCTGTATAAAGGAGTCCTTGCGCGCAGTCCACACTGCAGCAGACGTCTACGAATTGATGAAGCACACATTGAAACACCTGTAGCTATTGACCACTGTGATGCCAAATGTCTAGAGGAAGCTGTATGGTCCGTCCGCGCCATGCGGCCCAGGTGTCTATCATCGCGAGTTGACGTCACATTTCGGGGTCCACTCCCGGGTTTCCGAGTTGTCCGACCCTCGTCCGTCCACTGCTTTCAAACACGCATCACTGTGCTGCAGTTACGCTGCACACGAGCGGCTAATGCGCGATACGACAATCCAGCTTCACGAAGCCGATGATTCTCCCCCGTTCAAACTCTAAATTGTTCAAATCTCGCTCTCTTTCGTCGAAGAGGCATAAGTAAAGATTGAGCTAACGTTTACCACTAGCAGATAACCACCGATAACCATACACGCGTCGCTACAGCCGTCTATTTATTTGGATCCATCCGCTGTTGAGAGGGCGCTGCTCAGCATACGCATGCGCTACGGATTTGAAATTCCAATCATTTGCATATCATGCGCTACTTTGCATTTCCTTAAAAATTTCAGCTCACTCGCGTAAATCCTTCATGGTGTTGCAATTTTCACAAACATGAGTTTAGATCTAGCTGTTCAAGATGAAGGCTTACACTGCTGGAGTGGTTTAGAGTTAATTCGCAACTGCCCGATGAACTAAGAAATCCTTGCAAAACATCCTTACTCACTCATCACCATTCATCTCTGGAAAAGAAAGCACAGAACTTAGAAGGTCTCTCCAGTATGCCATTGTGCAAGATAAACTTTCCGTTTCATTTTCAATATATTGAAATAGCACATACTTTAACAAGCTCATGTTAAACAAGAAGTTCCGTCTAGAGCTATTATGAACCTACTTTCTCGTATACAGCAACTACAAATTTTAATCTAGCTATTCTCTCTCTAACTTTAGTTCTAAATTGATTCAAATATACCCTTTTCAATGGATAATACAGCAGGGTTCGTGCTAGTCCTCGGGATTGCGCGATTCCCGCAAAATTTTTTGAAATCCCACTCAAAAAAATTTGTTTGCGCGTTATCCCCGCAACTAGTAGACAAGCGTTCAAAAGTTCGAGAAACTACTATTCTATTCTGATAGTCAATACAAATTAAAAGGAGTATGTCAGTTTTCAACTGCCATCTTATCCCCATTAATGAAAAGAAGGATCTAGGAACACTATTCATGTTCTACAATGGAATCGTTTCAAAACTTACGATCGCAAAAAATTAATCTTTAAAGAAAATCAGAATTGAAAAAAATATGCATGGTAAAGTATCAGTTAACATATCTCCTATGTTTACATTTTTATTGTGTCATTTAGTTCCCTTTATAATGGATTAATGTTTCATCCTGTGTTTAACCAGTCATCAAAATATCTATTAAAATGCCTTGATTATTAGGAAAGTCTAAAAGGCAGAATTCCATATGCACTAGTTTCAGAAGCGTAGCTTGGGTTTTCAGCGCCCGGGGACAACTGAAGATTCGGCGCCTCCCCCCCCCCCCTTGTGCTCCTGTGAGCCTAGGGGCGCCCCTAAAGGAAATTTAAAATGTTTTATGCTTCCTAAATGATAAATAGCTCTAAAAAGAAGCCCTTTTAACTTAATTTTAACTAGTGACCATTCACTTCTAAGGGAAAAATAGAACACTTTGGCTCCGCAAAATTATTTGTCTGATTTCCCAAGCACTCCTGTGCTACATTGGTCATTCCCAATATGGTTCGCGGTGTTCCCACTTTTTTTGTCGAACATATTCACAAATCTTCAGTTCACCTAATTTTCTTTTCCATTTAAAATTAAAGTAAATTCACATTAATTTGGGGCCCCTTGACGCTGCGCCCAGGGACAACTGTCCCTCCTTGCCCCCACCTAGCTACGCCTCTGACTAGTTTTTCAGATAATTGAGTGCGTAAAAATTCGAGCTCATTTTAAAATATTGAATCCAATAAGGTTTCAAGAAATCAAAGAGTAAACTTTAAATATTTTTCCCATACAGGTAGAATAAAAATAATAATTTAAAAATAATCCAAAACCGAACCTTTCCAAAAAAAAAAAAAAAAATTGCGATATTAAAATCAAATCTTGCGCAAAAATCGCGATCGTACAAATGAGCCATTCATGCATAGGAGTACGAAATTTGATTTATTTTACAATATTCCTTTTAAGTTTTTACTATATTTTAAACAATGCGTTTTTAAACTCGGTTTTGAGTTAGCAACACTCAAAGGCAACAGGGATAATATGTTGTGTTAGGTTGGCACCTCTGTCTGTGGATTTTGATAGCAGGTTTTTGAAGAAGTACTTTTCTGAAGATTTTTTGTTTACTTTGAACTTTCCTGGTAAGTAAAAATACAGTCTACATATATAGGCCTATATAAGTGCAAAGACTAAGTTGGTGAAAGTTGTTCTTGGTTCTATTGTTAACCAAACGTTTACTAAAAATTTTTACATTTCATTAGTCAGTTGTTGAAAATTTTCGGGGTGAATAGTTTCCGGTCTTAAAAAAAATTTGGTATTGAACCTCTAGACCACAAGAAGGTTTTGTCAATATTTCCAGGTATCAATACTAGTGTAGACAAAATCCAGGATACCACCAACTTAATCAATCCACTGATGCTATTGACATTAGCTTTACATATCTTCTCCAAAGTATGAGACAAGATCAGGCTCCTAAAGCCAGGGGAAAAGAGGACCAAAATAAATGTCCCACCTGGCAAAAGTGTAGGCGTTGAAGTTTTGAAAACCTTGACAGAGATGTAGGCCCCCAAAATTCACTTATTGAAGACCAAAACCCTTGTTGCTCCCAGTTTTCTGTCCACTGTGCTAAACTTTGTTTGAGTGAGCGTTAATTTTCTAGAAACAAAACCTAATGGTTCTTTACCTTCATTTGTAAACTGAGTGAGACCGGCGCCGACACCTTGATGCGGCGCATCAACAGCTAACAATAAGTGAGCGTTGGGAACTGTGAACTTAAGTGCATTAACTTCTGAAATAGTTTACTTACAAGCCTCAAAGGCCTGTACTAATTGCTCAGTCCAGGAAATTGTAGTCATATTTTTTTTTCTTTTTATTAACTATGAGGTCAAAAAGCAATGCTTGCTTCTTCTCAATATCAGACAAAACGCGATGATAAAAATTTAATATCTCCAGAAAAGTTCGAAGCTTGCTAATGTTGTTTTTATTGTAATAATTCAATTTTCTGCTGTGAAATTTGAAAACCCAAAGATGGTATTTTGTCAACTCCGAACATACATTTCTAGAGATTCAAAATGAGATTATGCTGACTTAGATTAGAATATGGTGTCTCTTAGTGTTTTTGTGCAGTATCTCATTATCAGAAAAGATAAAAATATCGTCTAGATATGACGAACAAATGTCCAGGTCTCTAAGAACATTGTCTAGATAACGCTGGAATGTGTTTCCACTATTTCTCAAACCGAATGACATCTTTCTGAACTCGAATAAGCCCATAAGGGTTGTATGCTTTACTGTTTTCGAGAAGCTAAGGATTGGAACCCGTTTGAGGTATGTCCCGAGTTTCAATAACATGCGCCTATCAGAACGAACTCAACATTGCTCTTAGCAGGGTAACTATTATTATAAACCCCTTGTATATTGTCAAAGATTCTTCGGCAGTTTTTTATGCACACTTCAACATATTTACACCAGTTCGTTCAATTTGGCCTCAGAGAATAAATTTCTTATATATTTTCTAAATCTCATCACGATATGGTTTTCTATCAAAAAGGGGGAATCAAAAGATTAGTTTTGATGCACTTTTTTAATAATTATTAATTTATTTTCTTTATTTATTTACTCACTGAAAACTCAAATATTTTCCTGTTTTATAATGTTTGCAAAAGTACTCAAACAATGAAATGTATTATAAGACTAAAATATGAGTACTAAGATAAAACAACGTAAAATTTCCTTACTTATTCATTAACGACTGAATACATTAGTTTTTAGCCTACTTTCCCGCAAAAGTAAAAAAAATAATAATAAAGCATGAAAGAAGGCTTAATGTATCGTAAAAATATCGTTAAAAATAAAGAAAAGTCAAAAAAAAGTGAAGTAATTCAATAAAGATTGAAAAATAAAAAAATTGAAAGTAGGGTTTTGAGATGGGGAAAATGTGTGTCTGGTCGGTCTGTCTGTCGGTCTGTCTCTCCCCCCCCCCCTAATAACTTTTGAACGAGTAGTCCGATTCAAAAAATTCTTTTTGCATTCGAAATATCTCGGCGAGGACATCTCATTTCCATATTTTACTTTTTGATTTGAACAATTTTTTGTTCAATTTTGAACAGTTCAAAAAAATTTAACATTAGCGCCTATGGGCGAAAATGAAGCAAATGATGTAAACTCTGGGTACAAGATCCATGTTCCAATGAACAAGCTTACTGGAAGAATCTCTTGGCTTGAAATGTCAATTTGAACAGTTTTTGTTCATTTTTGAACAGTTCAAAAAATTAACATAGCGCTTACGGGGAAATTTCAATCCTATATAAATCCTGACCTAACGGACCGATTTGCTTCGAACAAACTTTATCGGAAAGCTCTTATAACGTAGAACATGTGGAAATATAAAGTTCACCCAGAACTAGCGAGCCTATTTTCCAATAAAATGTTTTTAGCGGGATTTTTAAGGATATTTCTCAATGAATAAATGAATGAGTGAAAGCATGAATGAATGAATAAATGAAGGAGTGAAAGAATGAATCAATGAATAAATGAATGAGGAAAAGAATGAGTAAATGAGTGAATAAATATATGAATGAGTAAATAAATGAATAAAGACATGAATGAGTAAACGAATGAATGAATGAATGAATGGCTGAATAAAGGAAAGAATGCATGAGTGAATGAATATGTATTATCCGTTGAAAAAGATATATTTGAAATAATTAAGAACTAAAGCTAAAGGAGAAAGAGATAGCTAGATTATAAATTTGAATTTGGTGTATACGGGGAAGTAGGTTCGTATAGTTCTAGACGGAACTTCTTGTTTACTTTACAGATGGTTCAAATGTTTCTGTGAAAGAAAAATACCGTATTTTATTTGAAAAGTAATAAATTACTTCATTGTGACAAAGAAAGTTTTATTTCATTTTTATTTTACATATTGTTCAAATGTTTCTGTGGAAAAAAAAAATCCGTATTTTATTTGGAAAGTAATAAATTCATTGTGACAAAAAATGTTTTATTTCATTTTTATTTTACAGATGGTTCAAATGTTTCTGTGAAAGAAAAATACCGTGTTACTGCTTCATGTTGTCACTTGGCGCTTTGGCGCTCTTCTTGTTTTTTTTGGCCAACATTTACTTCAATGAGAACTGTCGTCTTTGTAGGTGCGTTGCTCGCACAGTTAGAAAAAATATTGTTCGTTGGAAATAAAATCTTTTCGTTGCAAATACAGTCCACTCTTGTCTTAAAATCAAATACATAGAAGAACCAGCAAATTAGTTATGGTTATCGTACCATAAAAATTCTGGTCCGCTCGCACGGAGTTCGAATAGTTTAATTTGAACCATTTTGTTTCGTTGTTAATAATGGCGGTCGAAGAATCAGTAGCATTAAACAGGAAGCGTGGAGGACTCAAGGCTCAAATAACTAGACTTCAAACATCGATTAAAGATCAAGAAAGTAAAAAAGAACTCGAAATAACAGAAATTGAAGTTAAATTGGAAAAGGTTCGCAAATTAAATGAGCATATCGAGTGTTTGCGTTTCGAATACTACAAAGTTGTTAAAGATGAAGATTTGAAGGAAACCGAAGATAGTTTTGCTGAAATCGAGTCGGACATTTTGAAACTTGAGGTAAGCCTCAAACGTATTTATAATAATTGTTTACATAATAATGTTGAAAATATTAATGCTAGCACTGATATTAAAGCTAATAATATCAATATTAAATTACCAGAAATTCCGTTACCAAAATTTTCGGGTAATGTGGAGGAATGGAACATGTTTAAAACACAATTTGATTCGTTGATTTCGTCAAATAAACAATTATCTGAAAGTCAAAAGCTATATTACTTGCAGTCATGCTTAGTGGGAAATGCGGCTCGAATAATGTCTACTGATGATTCTTTTCATTCCTTATTAAAAGCTTTGGAAAATAGGTTTGATAATAAGAGACTTATTGTAAATACTCACATTAAAGAAATACTGTCGATTGAGAAGTTACATAACGAGTGTGCTAAAGATTTAAGATCATTAGTTGATCAGTTACATAAACATTTGAGAGCTCTAAAATTATTAGATTTGGATTTAGATAAATTAAGTGAAGCTATGTTGAATTATATTGTTTTGCAAAAGTTAGACAAAGAATCGCGTAAACAATTTGAAATGACTTTAACGTCAAATGAGTTAACTGATTGGAATACTTTTATAACGTTCATTGAAAAAAGATGTCAAACTTTGGAAAATCTACAAAATAATATCGCCCAGCCACAAAAATTGAAACTGAATTTTCAGAATTACAAAACTCGCGCTCTAGTAGCGAAAGTAAATAATTCTTCATCGAAGTGCTCAATATGCCATTTATCAAATCATCCTATTTATAAATGTAAGACTTTTCTTGACTTGAATGCTATGGATCGTTATAATATGGTTAAAAAGCTGTCACTTTGTATTTTATGTTTAAATTCGGGGCATAAATTGACTTCTTGCTGTCAGTCTAAGTATTTGTGTAAAACTTGCGATGGTCGGCATAATTAGCTCCTACACCGATATGGGAATTTCTCTAGTAACCCTTCTAACGGAGAATTGAATAATGTGAAATCGGATGAAGTGAATCCGGAGCCGAAAAATGACTCGCCTCAAACAACATCAGCTAATATAGATAGAAGTTCGCTTTCCTCATCTGCTTGTCTGTTTATAAAAAATAAAAGTGTTCTCCTTTCAACTGCAATATTACTAGTGCAAAATATCTATGGTCAGTTTGTGAAAGCAAGAGTAATCCTTGACAGTGCATCTCAGTCTAATTTCATAACTAAGCAATTTGTTGATAACGTAAATTTAAAGAAACAAAAAATAAACATTTCGGTTTCAGGTTTAGGGGGAATACCTACTCCAATTGAATTTGAAGTTTTTGCTAAGATAGGGAATGGAAATGGATCGTTCCTTTCGTTGCAAAACTTTTTAGTCGTAGATAAAATTACGGATATGGTTCCGGCAACAAATTTGAATGTTGAGAGTATAGAAATTCCTCAAGTTATGTTAGCTGATCCTGGATTTACAAAACCATCTAAAATTGATATGCTGTTGGGAGCTGAAACTTTCTTTGAAATTGTTAAGGGTGAACAAATACGTTCCTCTGTAAATTCATTAATATTTCGAAATACTGCGTTTGGTTTTATCGCTAGTGGCTATGTAAATAAAACTGATCAGGGGTCATATACTAATTTCTGTAGTTTAATTTCTCAAAGTGAAAACATAGAAGAGGTAATCGAAAAATTTTGGTCGGTGGAAAATATTAGTGAAGATCAAACTATACTTAGTTCGGAAGAAGAGTTTTGTGAGTCACATTTTAAAGAAACTCACAGAAGAAATAAAGATGGTCGCTTCGTAGTTATAATGCCTATGAAGGAAGGATCGTTGGGTGAAGCTAAAGCCTTAGCCAACGTTAGACTTAATCAGTTAATTAACAGATTGTATAAAAATTCGATGATGCAAGATTTATATAAGGAATTTATAGTCGAATACGAAAATATGGGTCATATGGAAAGGGTAGATAACGATCAAAATTGTAAAGGGTCGTATTATTTGCCACATCATGGTGTTTACAAACCTGAAAGCTCGACCACAAAATTAAGGGTTGTTATTAACGCTAGTGCTCCTACTACCTCGGGACAAAGTCTAACCGCCATATTCAACGTCAACCTAACTCCACGCGTGAAACCACGAGATCCGTTAACTCGGAGTTGGGGCTCAGCGCTGCGAAGTTAAAAATCGGTATTCACGGACGAAAATCAACCTGGGGTTTTCCAACCGCGAAGTTAGTCAACTCGACGCCATGTGGGAACGTACGCAGGCCCGTTATTGGTCAAAACTATCACATGATTTTCTTCATGCTTTTTCGCCGCTCGCCGCGCACTGTACATTTCGTTTCCCGTTTTTTAAAATTCCCGTTCTCTGCGATATAGCGATGAATAAAACACGAGTGGTTTTTAGCCCGTTTGAGAAGGTATTACTTCTAGCACTCGTGGAAAAAATTTAAAAATATTGAAAAGTAAAGAATCCAATAAAATTTTTCTCAGAAAATGAAAATATATATATATTTAACGAATAGGAAATTATAACTAATTTTATCATTGTAATATATCTCTTTCTGACATTAGAAATGTACCATTCAAAAACGATATATATATAATATAGAAATGTATCATTATGAACCAAGCAGTAGTGTATTATTGTATCTTTTAAATTTTTATTTGAATATTCTTTCAGTAAATCAAGGCTGTAACCAGGGATGCCCACGAACCCCCCCCCCCCGAAAATTTTCGCAATGTAGCATATATTCCTCCCTGAAACTTGCCTCAACATAACTGTTTCAAAGCCTTCCCCCCCCAAAAAAAAAAATCTGGCTATGGCCTTGCATTAAATTCATGAGAGTATTTAAAAACTGCATTTGATTTCAATTATAACTATTGTAAATAATTTATTCTTACAATCACTTCGCATTGGCAAAGTACAGTAAAAATTTGGTTTAAGTCTTACAACTGCATGAAACGGCAATTCAAAATTATGTGATTTGGGGTTAACAAGAACCCTTTTCCTAATGCAAATATGAATTCATTAATACAAATACATATGGCGAATATTTTGACTTTTTCAAAAACCTTGCAGTTTACCTTTAAACACAAAACTGCCATTAGCATTATGGATTCATTTCATATGTCTTCTTTTTTTAAAGAAGCTTTTCACATATTCAAAACCTTTGCTAAATTAAAAGAAAAGAATATACAAGCAAATGTAAATTGGTCAATGACATAAAACACATGGTAAAGGTCAACAAGTTTATTTTATTCGACATACATAAATCAAAATATTCCACATGAACTTCGCAGGCCCAGAAGTAACCTTGGCAAAAAAAATCAGGACGCATGTTAAATGTTCAGTATATACATGTACACTTTAAAGTAGAATAAAATTATATCAAAAAGCAACAAGGAGAGAGAAAAATAAATAATTAAATAAAAATACTAAAGATATATTACCCCCCATTGTTTGGTATTTCTGTTCAATTAGGAATCATGATAAAGTTTCAAAATCTTTAATGAAGTAATAGCTCCCGAGAGAAAAACATTATCGGAAACACACAAAAGTGACAAAGAAATCATTGAACAATACTAGTTAATAAAATTAAAACAACTCTAAAGTTGTATTTTTTGTAAGGCCTCTTCAGAAATTCAAGATCGTGTAAAGCGAAGAAAGCTCTAAAATCTCAACATATTCCAATTTTCGCAACATCCAGCCCGCCATTGCTAATGTTTACATGTACTGCGCATGCGCTCAAACCTTAACTTTGCTCTGGAGCTTGGTTGAGTTACTCGACCTGGCATGGTTTCGGGAGCCTGTTTGCGCGTAGTCAAAGTTGATGGTGAATAGGAAATCCGCGGTAACTTCAGGTTGGAGACCGGTTTCGCGTCAAACCATGAGGTTAGAGTTGACGGTGAATACGGCGGTAAATGACTTGCTTCTTGCCGGTGCAGTGCAAGAAAATATTTTTGACATAATGGTAAGATTTCGAACATATCAGTACGCCTTTACGGCAGATATTAAAAAGATGTACTGTCAAATATTGATTGACGAATCGCAAAGAAACTTACTAAAAATATTATGGAAAAGTAATAAATATGATTTAGCAACTACATATCGGCTTAACACTGTCACCTACGGCACAAAATCGGCTCCATTTCTAGCCATTCGTTGTTTAAAGCAGCTTGCTTTGGATGAAAGGGAAAAATTTCCGCTCGCTTCTGAAATCACCCTCAGTGATGAGTACATGGATGATTTTGTTTTGGTTGCTTCTACTTTAGAAACTGCACGGGAATTGCAGTGCCAGCTAACGCAAATGCTTCGGACTTGCGGAATGCAACTACACAAATGGAAGTCAAATTCCAATGACCTACTGAATAGTGTATCAGAGAACTTTCCTGAACATAAATTTACTTCGACTTTATATTCAACTGTCAAAGCGCTAGGAATAATTTGGAACCCGCAAAAAGACATTTTTTGTTTCAAAGTAGCAGTAATTGAAAACTGTTCTTACACTAAACGTGATGTATTATCAACGATCGCAAGACTGTATGATCCTCTTGGATTAATAGGCCCAATCATTACAAAGGCTAAGATTTTTCTGCAAAGGCTATGGATTCGACAGCTTTCTTGGGATGAACCTTTGCCAGAAAACGTTTTATTAGAATGGAATCAATTCGTTTCTTGTTTAAAATCTGTTGAAGAAATAACAATTAGTAGATATGTATTATCCAACTGTACCAGTAGGATTATATTTCGAGGATTTTCTGATGCTTCTGAATCTGCTTATGGAGCAGTTGTTTATCTAATTTGTATAGCTAAGAACAATACTGTGTCTTCTCATCTCATAGCTAGTAAATCTCGTGTTTCACCACTAAAAATGATGTCCGTTCCTCGTCTTGAGTTATCAGGATGTTTACTCTTATCCCAATTGATAGTCAAGGTTCGCGATTCCTTAAAGTTAAAGATTGATGAAAGTTTTCTTTACACGGACTCGATAATTGCTTTTTCATGGATTAAGACACCAGCATATAAACTAAAGACTTTCGTTGGAAACAGAGTTTCTAAAATTCAAAGCTTAACAGAATCGCATCAATGGAAACACATTCCTTCATCTGACAATGCTGCTGATATTATCTCTAGAGGGTCTTCGCCCAAAGAACTTTTAAGTTTGTCGCTGTGGTGGCAAGGTCCGGAACTCAATGAAGAATCCATTGGTATTCCTACCGCAGGATGATGTGCCTCTTGAAGATTCTCAAACTTACAAAGATGGACTTAAAAAACTTTCTGACATTAGCTTAATTAACACTAAAGAAAACACCTTCTGGACTGATTTCTTTAATTTGTCGAATAACTGTGTTAAATTAATCTATATTTTGAGTTTTATTTGCAGGTTTATATCCAATGCTAGAAACAAAATGAAAATAATCGGCCCAATGACAAACGAGGAATTAGAAAGAGCTAAAAAGAAATTAATTAAAATTTGTCAGGTAAATGAATTTGATAAAGAAATCAAGACACTAAAAAACGGTGAGTCCGTGAAGACAGGTCAGGTAAGCTCTTTAAATGCTTTTTTAGATGGAGAATATTTGTTACGAGTCGGTGGTCGTTTGGCTCATTCTAATATCAGTTATGATAATAAACATCAAATAATACTACCGAAAAAACACAGACTGACTATTCTCATATTCCAGTATTATCATTTAAAGAACTTTCATTCAGGACCTCAATCCTTATTACATTTCGTTCGTCAAGAATTTTGGCCCATTGGAGGCAAAAATATCGCAAGGAAGGTAGTGCACGATTGTGTAACTTGCTTTAGACACAAACCTACTACTTTAGACCAATTAATGGGAGATTTGCCTCCAGAACGAGTCAACCCCAATCCTGTTTTTTCTAACACAGGTGTAGATTTTTGTGGTCCCTTTTATATTCGGTTTAAGTATCAAAGAAAGGGTACTTTGCACAAGGTGTATGTGGCTATATTTGTTTGTCTAGTTACTAAGGCCATACATCTTGAAATAGTTTTTGATCTAACATCACAGGCATTCATTGCTTGTTTCAAGCGATTTTCTCCCGTCGAGGAAAATGCACAACCTTATTTAGCGATAATGCTAAAACCTTTGTCGGGGCTAACTTAGAATTGAAAAGGCTCGCGTCACTTGCTAATTTCCCTGATGAATCGCTCTCTCGGTTTTTAACTATTGAGAATATCTCCTGGAAATTCCTTCCTCCTAGAGCCCCTAATTTCGGAGGACTCTGGGAGTCAGGAGTCAAGTCTTTCAAGCATCATTTAAAAAGAACTGTTGCTGATGCCAAGTTATTTTATGAGGAATTTTTGACGGTTGTTACCCAAGTTGAAGGTATCCTAAATTCAAGGCCAATTTCGCCTCTATCATCTCATACGTCGGACTTGGAACCATTAACCCCTGGGCATTTTTTAATAGGTCGGCCCATAAATTCCATCCCTGAACCCCCATTAATAAATGAATCGGATAATAAATTATCTCGTTGGCAACAATTAACTAAAATGGTTGAACAAATTTGGAAACGTTGGTCCTTTGATTATTTGAACCATTTGCAAGAACGGAAAAAATGGAAATTTTCAAAAAATAACATTAAAGAAAATGCAATGGTTCTGCTAAAAGAAGACAACCTCCCACCCTTTAAGTGGTGTCTTGGACGGATAAGTCAAGTCATTCCAGGTCAGGATGGCAAAATTCGCGTAGCAATTGTAAAAACTAAAAATGGTTACTTTAAAAGACCAATTTCTAAAATTTGCCTCTTACCCATTGAAAATTGATCCCCTGGAAGTCATAACCCAACTAGAACTGTATATTCCTCTGTATATATCTACTTTCACCTTATTTCTGTACATATTTATTTTAATTTATTTCTGTATAAATTGTATATATTTTATTTCATACAAAAAAAAAAAACGAAATGGTAAGTTTATTGTAACTTGTTTGTAATATATGTATTGCACGTCGTAGACATGCAACGCGGGGCGGCATGTTACTTGCTTCATGTTGTCACTTGGCGCTTTGGCGCTCTTCTTGTATTTTTTTGGCCACCATACTTGGTGCCAACATTTACTTCAATTAGAACTGTCGTCTTTGTAGGTGCGTTGCTCGCACACTTAGAAAAAATATTGTTCGTTGGAAATAAAATCTTTTCGTTGCAAATACAGTCCACTCTTGTCTTAAAATCAAATACATAGAAGAACCAGCAAATTAGTTATGGTTATCGTACCATACCGTATTTTATTTGAAAAGTAATAAATTTCTTCATTGTGACAAAGAATGTTTTATTTCATTTTTATTCTACAGATGGTTTAAATGTTTCTGTGAAAGAAAAATTCCGTATTTTATTTGAAATGTATTAAATTACGTTATTGTGACAAAGAAAGTTTTATTTCATTTTTATTTTACATATGGTTCAAATGTTTCTGTGAAAGAAAAATACCGTGTTACTGCTTCATGTTGTCACTTGGCGCTTTGGCGCTCTTCTTGTTTTTTTTGGCCACCATACTTGGTGCCAACATTTACTTCAATTAGAACTGTCGTCTTTGTAGGTGCGTTGCTCGCACACTTAGAAAAAATATTGTTCGTTGGAAATAAAATCTTTTCGTTGCAAATACAGTCCACTCTTGTCTTAAAATCAAATACATAGAAGAACCAGCAAATTAGTTATGGTTATCGTACCATACCGTATTTTATTTGAAAAGTAATAAATTTCTTCATTGTGACAAAGAATGTTTTATTTCATTTTTATTCTACAGATGGTTTAAATGTTTCTGTGAAAGAAAAATTCCGTATTTTATTTGAAATGTATTAAATTACGTCATTGTGACAAAGAATGTTTTACTTCATTTTTATTTTACAGATGGTTCAAATGTTTCTGTGAAAAAAAAATACCGTATTTTATTTGAAAAGTAATAAATTACTTCATTGTGACAAAGAATGTTTTATTTCTTTTTAAGGGCAAGATTAGAGGAAATCAATGCATACTCTATCATTCTTCTAAGAAATTTGTAGACATTGTATTTCATTTGAGTACAGAGATAAAACAACGTGAAGAAGCACAAATTGTCAGAACAGGTGATGCAAATAGCTATTTCGAGGCTACAATGGAGCCTCTTCATCAGTGCAAAAAAGAAGTGCTCAACACACAAGTAGAAAGTTGCGAATTGTGCTTCACTCAAAACTTTCTAGTTGACTGATGAAGAGGCTCCATTTTAGCCTCGAAATAACTATTTGCATCATTATCAGAATGATGCAAATGGAGGCTCTTCTTCAGTCAACTAGAAAGTTTTGAGTGAAGCACAACTCACAAATTTCTAGTTGTGTGTTGAGCACTACTTTTTTGCACTGATGAAGATGCTGCACTGCAGCCTCGAAGTAGCTATTTGCATCATTATCAGAATGATGCAAATGGAGGCTCTTCATCTCTCAACTAGAAAGTTTTGAGTGAAGCACAACTCACAACTTTCTAGTTGTGTGTTGAGCACTACTTTTTTGCACTGATGAAGATACTCCACTGCAGCCTCGAAGTAGCTATTTGCATCATTATCAGAATGATGCAAATGGAGGCTCTTCATCTGTCAACTAGAAAGTTTTGAGTGAAGCACAACTCACAACTTTCTAGCTGTGTGTTGAACACTTCTTTTTTGCACTTACGAAGGGGCTCCACTGTAGCCTCGAAATAGCTATTTCTATCATTTGTTCTGACAATTTGTGCTTTTTTACGTTGTTTTGTCTCTGTACTGAAATGAAATATATTGTCTACAAATTTTTTAGAAGAAAGATAGAGTATGCATTGATTTCCTATAATCTTGTCTTTAAAATGAAATAAAACATTATTTGTCACAATGAACTAATTTATTATTGCTTTTAAAATAAAATACGGTATTTTTCTTTCACAGAAACATTTAAACCATCTGTAAAATAAAAAACTAATGTATTCAGTCGTTAATGAATTAGTAAAATACCCAATTCTTTGCAGCTGGAAAGCATATCATCATCAATTACTCAGATGATATAGCTGGTTTCATTTTTTAACCAATAGGTTTCATTCTTCCTTTAAGCGCCTCTAATGATCATTTTTCAAGAAATAAATAAAATTTACGGAAAAGTCTGATGCTTGAAAAATGAGCGCTTCCTCATTCATCAAATATTTCTTCGACCATAAGAATTTTTTTTTTTTTTTGCTATTGAGGGTCCACCCACTCACTGGAATTTTATTTGACGCATCTAAGTATTCAGGTTGAGAAATATTGCGTCATAATCCATTACCTACCATCATATCTCATATGACTGCATTTTTGCAGATAAGAATTCCAAATATTATTGCCCTTTTGGGAGTGAATCAACTTGAGAATCATTTTTTAATTGAAAAATAAATGGTCTTTTGATAACAATTACTTTAAATATTGTGTATTGAAAAAATATTAAATGTCATTTTTTACGCTATTTTTTTAAACTCGAAGAACGAGAATGCATTTGGTTTAAAAATGTCGGCATTTGCATTTTATCAGGTTCAGTGCATTTAACTAATGAGTTTTAATTGAATTAAAGTTAGATAGTCACAACAGAATTGATTCAAGTATACAATTAAACCAAATTCAGTGCCCTTAATTAATGAGTTTTAATTAGATTAAATTAAATTGTCACAACTGAATTAATTCAAGTGTCCAATAAAACGCGATTTTTGACTACAAGTGTTTGCTATATTTCTTGTAGGTTGTAAAATATAGTTAGGATAATACCATGGTATCAGTTTGCAAGTTCGTATGTCAAAACATTGTTTTTTCACATCGAATAAGCATTATTTTCTTGACACGGATGGAATACGGCTATTGACAGCAAGCAGATGTTCTGTAAGTATGTGAAAATATTGTATGATAATACCATGGTATCAGTTTGCAAGTTCGTATGTCAAAACATTGTTTTTTCACATCGAATAAGTATTATTTTCTTGACACGGATGGAATACGGCTATTGACAGCAAGCAGATGTTCTGTAAATATGTGAAAATACAGCTGAGTAAATGAATAAGTGAAAGAACGAATGATTGAGTGAATGAATGTATAAAATAAGAATGAATAAATAAATAAATGAATGAGTGAAAGAGTGAATGAATATATATCAACCGATGAAAAGGATGTATTTGAAGTTGGTGTATCCGGGAAATATATAAGGCGTTGGTGCTGGTATAGTTCTAGACGAAGCTTCTTTTTTATATGAAAAATTCCTCGCTTCTATGAGCTGATTATTTTCAAAGTGGGGTAAGTCTACTACATGTTATAGAGAGATATTTAAAGGTTTGCATTGCAGTATTTACAACACTTGTTAGGAGCTAAAACTTCTATCTCTTAAATGTTAAAATGCTGAATTTTTTTTGTTAAGTACAGATATTTTACAGAGAAAGAAATATCATAATACGTTTAACCTGTGCCTACTTCTTTTGCTCAAAAATTGACTTATCACATTTTCAAAAAAAAAAAAAAAAAAATGGCTCATGTACACTCTCAGAAATGGAGCTCTCAATTTTGACGATTTTTCAATCGTCAAGGTAATTTCCTTATTTTAAAAGATTCTTTAACCGCGCGATCACGTGACTTAAAAAAGTTACTACACACAATTCGCCAATTTGGCGAAAGGTTAACTCGGGGCATTTTTCACGAACCCATTTCGTCATATACGACGAAAGTTTCATGAGATTTGAGCATGCAATTCTGAGAGTGTAGCTGCTACAACAGGTTGTGAAAAAAAAAAAAACATTTGAAAGAAGGGCTGACACAAGAGCTAAATAACAAAAAGAAAAGTTGAAAGTCTCAAGAAATAGTTACAATAACTTTTACAACAACATTTTCAGTGGTTATATCAGCATAAAAAAAGTTCGACTTCACCTATGTATCATATATAAGGTTGGTAAAGTCCTTTCTTCAAATAAACTTTGTTTACGGTTTTTGATGTACGGAACCCTTTCGTGTACTTTTCAACGTTCAGGCTTTGATGTTTAAGATACTTGGAGTATTTTATATCCCTTAACCCGTGTTTTACACTGCAGTGTGATACAAAGGTCAAAAGAAACTACCTTTCGTATTCTTTCTGAAGCTAAATTTGAATATTTCTTTTTTAATATTTTTGCGTGTTAGCATAATTTCTTTCTCCATAGAAGTAATAAAAAAAATCATAAGGGAAGGCTGAATGTACCACAAACTACCGCTCAAACATAAAATAAAATAAACAAAAAATAAAAATAAAGAAGAGTCAAAAATAAATTCATTTATAAAACAAATATTTTACCCAAATGAATTTAAACACGGGGATATGCGACTAGCATATGTGGTATTCATATATGTCTGGTAGGCACGACCTTTTCGATTTTTTATGCAAAATGCATCAAAATATTTTGGGGAAATGCAATAAAAAGAAAAAAAAATGGTTCTGTTCTCTAGAAATTTGAGGTGTAATGTTTTTTCTTTCTAATATTATACTTTTTATAATACTGAAAAAGCGCATAGATCTATTATGTACATTACATTAAGAATTCCTTAATGGGTATTAAAAAAAAACAACTAAATATTATAACATTTGTCTTGAGGATGAAGGCAATTAGCATTCCATTTCTCGCGTTTTACCCTCTAAAGCACTCAACACTCCAAAAGAAAAAAAAAAAAAGCTGTTCCAAATATTTATTTATTTATTTATTTTCTTTTTGACTGAAGAAACATAATTAAACATTTCGGAATATTCAAAGCTTCTTAATACTTCATGAAGAAAAAAATATATTTTGAAAATAGTTAGGTTTAAGCAATTACCATGTTTTATTTACGGTAATCATAAACAATACCACACATCGATTAAGAAATAATCATGATTCTTTTTGGTATTTTTATTTGCATGTATTTAGTGTTAGAACAATTTATGAGCAAGTTGTTGTTGACAGAGATTTTGAAGCGAAATTATTACTCATGCATTTTTTTCTTCCTATTTTTATCTTCCTCTTAATCTATGGAATTAGCTTTTTTAAATTGCAAAAATGCTCTAAAAATGAGGTCATGTATGAAATTATTTATTATATGGTATTTTAATGGTGTCGTGGTAGCCTAGTAGTTAGGATCTGGAAGGTGGTTCGAGCCGGAAGAATGGGTCTTCGATGTAGGACACTGTTGTAATGTGCTCTTTTGGAGGGTGGATAATTTCCCTTTCCTTCACTCTTAGGGCAAAAAAGGAAGGTCGCGTATTTGCGGTGGTGCCCCACCCATTGACTACCTTGGAGTAATCGCGATTACGTAATCGTAATCTCCTGTAATCGATTACATTTTGGCAAAATCGAAATCGTAATCGTAATCTGACAATGGCATATTCTTATAATCATAATCGAAATTGCGTAATCCCTTTTCTTGCGTAATTTTAATCGTAATCTAAAGGAAAAAAAATCTGTAATCCCTTATTAAATCAAAAACATCAATTTTTTATTATTGACATTGTTCCAATAATGAGAGTTGTGTGCATAATATCAGCTAATTTTTCACTAATCTAATCGTATGCAAAATCATAATCGGTTATCGTAATCGTAATCGATTACTTTTTTAACGACTGCTGCCGTAATCGTAATTACTTTTTGGCAAAGGATTACAATCGTAATCGTAATCATAATCTCTAAATTTTTTTCTTTGTAATCGTAACCGTAATCGATTACGTTTCTTCGTAATCGACTCCAAGCCTGGACCAGACCCATGGTGATGGTACCACACGCAGGGGAGTGAAATAGATCTGCACTGGCTGAGTCTGCAATTCAAATTGCAACACCATTAGAAAGAACTAGAAAGGAGGCAATTCAATCAACGTCATAGGTCACGTAGCACCGATGAACGCAATGTAAACAAAGGAAGCCGTAGCATCGCTTTACTTCGAGCTCGACAAATCTAATTAATAACTAGGCCTACATAAAGTGCTATAACATTACATAAAATTAGCACTATACTATAACTATTGCAATGATTAATAAATTTCTTTTATAGTGATCAAAATAAATGTAAACACTGGCTTATAATCAGAAAAAGCTGTGAAAATAGTCTAATTAATTTTAAGATAACTCATTTTGCCTAGGGAACTCCACGTAGAACTCAGTTGAAAATCTTAATAAACAAAGAGCGGATATCACGTGACAACAAAGATCACTTATGAGTCCTTCTAGCGGTGAATTGCCTCCATTTGCTAAACAGTCGAAATTCGACCATAAATATTAAACTTAGCATTGAAAAAAATATGTTATTTATGTAGTTATACATACTAGACTGCAACGTTTCTTGACAATGACGTCACAACGCGCGGCAGAAGAAATGAGTAAACGGCGAGTCTTTTGGGGTTACAAGAAGGAGGGTCGAAAAGATGTCCCACCAACATGGAGAAATAATCCGATTAAGCAACCTATTTGGCACATTGCACGTTTGAAAACTCATTTGTCGGCTTATCGGAAAAAGATAAACAGATGGACAAATTAATTAACTTATTTCTTTTTACATAATCATAATTTTTGTTATTGGATCAAATACATTTCTTGTTAATGTAATCATTAAAAGTATATTTTCTTCTGAAAATTCTTTTCTCCCTTTAATAATTCATAAAAACGGTTGGACTTTTGAACACTTTCGTTTTTCAAATAAATATTTTTTCCCCTTCCTGTTATCCCTGAGAATAATTTTTTCCTGTATAAGTTTGTTTTTAATGTAAAATAATAATAATAACAATAATAACGAATGAAATAATAACTATTTAGCTCTAAGCAAAGTCACAAGCCAGCAAGTCAGACATAGACATAAACCATTCTAAATCTCGCCAAACCACTTATGGGAAGATCGCCAACAGCTCGTGAGCTCTTATTAGCTGAGCTTTTAGTTCTAAATGAAGGTATTACTACGCGTTGCACTTCTCGTTTAATTGAAAATATATAAGATTTTTTGAACATTAAGACAAATAAACGCTATACATGCTTAGGTTAAAATACCTTATCATATTTCTATAGCGAAGTGCTAAGTTTAACTCAAAAATCGGACACCGCGCGGCGAACTACTTTCTTCGTTTGTTCTCAGCATATTTCTCCATAGTCAAGAAACTTTGCAGTTGAGTATAAATATTATTCATTGGCGATTATAACGTCAAGTTTATTTTGATCATCCTCACTTAAAGGAAATATATTGTGAATCACTGTCGCTGCGGGGCCCATTGCGCTCATTAATGTAGCCGCTTTTACTCCTGCCGATTTTGTACTAAGCTGAGTGGCGGTTGAATAAAACTTAAATGTTTGCCTACATACACTATGGGGAAACAAGTAAGTAATAATAAACTGTTTGCAAAATGTTTTAATTGATATCACTAAAATTCCTCAATAGTTACTAAGCAAAAAAGAAAAAAAAGTAAGAAATATATACATTGGTCAAAACCAAACAGGGTAAAATTTTGCTATTCTCCCGTTTGATTAAACCGTTGAGGAGCAAAAGCGAGGCTAACTTTCGCAAAAAAGACAATTAACATTATTTATTCCAAAATATTTTTTTCGTACTGTCAACTTCTATGTCCTGCGCAAAAAAAAATAATACTGGAGGCTAGGCGTTATGTTCGCAGTATTCTGTTTTGTTTTCATGCAGTCAGAATATCTTCTTGGATGGGGGACCACAGTGGCTGAGCGGCCTAATCAACTGGTTCCGGTGCCTGTCTGCGCGCAGTGAAGAGGCGTGGATTCGATTCCCACTTTCATCTGGGTGTATTTCCTTTTTTGTAAAGTAAATCTGTTGTACTGTCTTGTTCTGTCTGTCATATTAGACGATTGTTTGAAGACTATTCTTGAGAATAGCAAATAAACTCGAATATTTATGTGACCTAAATGGTCGTTAACAAACAAAATGTTCTTGAATTATGATTGAAGAAGAATACAAAAACGTGTTTTGCAACGGTTTTGTGATGGGGTTTTCGTTAAAGTAAACATGTTGGTGGCCTCAGTGGCTGAGCGGTCAAATCGACTGGCTCCGGTGCCTCCCTGCGCGGAGAGAAAGAGGCGTGGGTTCGATTCCCACCTTGCCCTGGGTGTATTTCCTTCTTTGTTTATTAAAATTTGTTGGGCTGTCTTGTTCTATCTGTCATATTGGACGAGAGTTTGAGGCATATGATTGAGAATAGCAAATAAACTCGAATATTTATGTGACCTGAAATGGTCGTAAACAAACAAACAAACAAATAAACATGTTGGCTGTAAGGGCAGTGGGATGGCTCTCTGAAAGTCAGTGGTTGGTTTAGTGCATAGATTCTGAAAGTTTTTCCCGTTGGTAATTAGGTGAAAAAAGTTTACGGTGAATGTGCTTTCTAGGGCCTGACGAAAAGGGTGAGAAAAGGCTGAGGAGCCTAATCAGATAATGGGATTTCACGCAACATGTTGAACCCGCCGTTGCGGGATACTAATGGAGCATATTTTTGCCTTCGTGTTCACTAATACACTTTCTTGTGCATAGAAACTAGTGCCGAATAAACTACGTCAAGATACTCTTGTGTATAATTGTGGTGATGACAAGAATTTCAAAGGGCCTGTGCCTTGTGAAAGGGAAACAGTACAAGTGACAATTGTACGTTCTTTTATTTCTCTCTTCGTTTTTTTTTTTTTTTTTTTTTTTTTTTTTTTTTTTTTTTTTTTTTGATTCATTCCAGTTATGTGCCCTTGTGCTGATCGTTTCACAAACAATGTCTTGCCCTCATGATCTTGATAAAACGCGGTATCGGGGCGCCCAGTAATTCGCTGTATTTGTATCTTGCTATCTTTTCTGATGCATACCATATACATTTATTTATTTTTCCTAACATATACGATATCAGTGCTGATTTTGGGGCATATGACTCGGGGCTGATTTAGGTGTGAAGGAATCTGACCGATTTGGGGTAAAGGAGTCTGAGTTGTAGTTCTCCAACTCCAGGATTCAGAGTGTATTTTTCTCAACCGTCTTGTCAGCCCTTATATAAATTATGCGTAAAAAGTGAGTATTAATGTTAAATTTAATTTACTTTGCTAGCCGTATTTTTTTTTTTTTTTGACTACTATCTTTCATCGCTGGTGTGTAATGATTATTAATATCTAGTTATATCGCGCTTTGAAGTTGCTATTGCAGTGAAAATTGTGACATTTATTACTTGCATTAACCAGACCATAAAACAGTTATTGCGTTCTTTAAAATACTTATAACGTAAAATAGGGGAGAAGTAAACACTAGGTTTACGTGTAAAAAGCTAGTACAAGCAATAACTAACCCGCTATTATAGGAATTATAGAATCCCTTTTGAATTAGAATTGCTTTTTTGACCTTGACAGAAGTTTGGAAGATATATTTCGAATTGAAGGTAACGCTTTCTTTTACATCCATTCGGTAAAACATGACTTCACAAATTTAAAATATGTTTCATTCCATCACATTTCTGGATACATTATGTTGAGAAATAAGTAGGAGTACATTATAAATTGTCAAAGTCTTTCCCCCTATAATATGTTAAGGGAATGGAGAATGATGGATTGCACTTAAGAAACAGCGAAGTTGTCATCTTTGCGTGAGATAAATGATTTGTTCCAAAAGTTCGTGAAATTTTTCGATTTCGTTATGGAATTTGTCGACCAGAGCTTCAAATTTCTAAGTGCTGTGACATGTTCTTACAGCAACAGATTTTAATGTTTCAGACATTAGAAGATATGTTCAAATGGAAAATTCGATGTAAAAGGTACATTTTTTCAAAGCTCTATTTCCCACTTTAATGCTTTCGAGTTGATAAAGACTAAATGTGAATTCGTTATTTAAATACGTGAGGTTGTTTTTTTATATTTTCGAAATAAACTTTAATTTCATTACCAAATAAACCGCATTGTTCATTTACCTAAATGCATTATTTTCCTTTAATTGTATTTTGAAGTTGTTATTGTACTGAAAATTGTACTATTTCAGATATTAGAAGGAATGTTTCAATGGAAAATTCGACGTAAGTGGTACATTTTTTAACGCTTAATTTCTTATTAGGTTCTTTTCGAGACAATAGAATACACGTGAACTCGTTTTTTTTCTTATATTTTCGCAATAAACTTTAGTTTCATTACCAAAGGAACCAGATTATTCATAAACCTAAACGAATTATCTTCCGTTTATTGCGTTTTGAAGTTGATGTTGTACAAAAAAAGTGCGATATTTCAGATATTAGAAGATATCATTCAATAGAATAATTCGATGTAATAGGTAGAGTTTTCAAAGCTCCATTTCCTATTTTATTCTTTAAGGAATGATAAAGACTAATGTAAATTCGTTATTTAAATACGTCAGAGCTCAATTTTCCTTATACTTCTACAATAAACTTTAGTTGCATCATTAGTTAAACCATTGTTCATAAGCGTAAATAAGATTACTTTGTTTTAATTTTAAATTCTGTGATGAATTAACTGCGTTTGGAAGCTGTTATTGTAGTGAAAATTGTAATTTTAGGTACACTATTAAAAATTTCCGTAGGAAAATAGTAAAATAACCATTTATTTGATTGTTGTTTTACCATATTTAATTACAACAGTTGAATAACCATTAAAAAGATGGTACTCAAACCGCTGATTGTGAAAAAAATCGTTTATTCTCTGTTTATCCTAAAGAAGGTATCACTAACCGTAATCGGGCGTCCATCTTGGTTGTGGAATCTTACCGTCGTGCGTTGTTGGTAAAATATAAATAAAGATATATCAGGTAAAATCTGCATGTGTATGTAAAAAAAGAAGAAAAAAAAATGTGGCTTAAGTAGTGGATACTAAATAGAAACACATACACACGTAAATCAAAAATTGGAGACATCGGATTCCCTAACTGTTTGCGAATGAGCGAACCCATAATTTGAGCCGCTGAAGCTTGTTTGAAGCTTGTTTGTATTTTAATGTTTGCAGCAAATAAAATGATTTTCGTCAATATACAGGAAGTTTAGACCAAAAATAAGTTTGGATCCAATCAAAAACTCGCGTTTCTTGATGTTTTGATTTCTAGGAGTGAGTCTGGTTTCACTACTTCTGTCGATCGTAAACCTTTCGCTGTTTCTTTACCTCCTCACAGACTGTCGTCTCATCCTCCCAACCAAAAATGTTCTGCTTTTAATGCTCTTGTCCATCGTGCGATTAATATTTGCTCTTCTCCTGAGCTTCTCAAGATTGAACTCAACTATCTGAAAGCTGTAGCTGTTGATAGAGGATTTTCTCACTCTTTAATTGATTCTATTCATAACAAACTTTCTAAAAAAAACTTCTGGTCCCAATCATGTGGTTTCTAGAAAGAATTTGGTTGAGTTACCATTCTTTCATTCTGTCAGTTTTCGTATTGCTAAAATCCTAAAAAGGTTTCAGTTTCAAGTCGTTTTTACTCCTAGCAACAAACTTTCCTTCTCTTCTCTTAAAGATCCTGTCGATCAACTTAATACTTGGGGTATTTACCAAATTAGTTGCCGTTGCGGCCTTTCTTACATTGGACAGACAAAACGTGCTCTGAAAATTCGGTTAAATGAGCATAAAGGTTATGTACGAAAGCAAGAGTTAAATAAGTCTAGTATTGCTCTACATTGTTGGAATTCCAACCACTCTTTTGATTTCAATTCTGGAAAATTATTCAAAAATGTTCTTTCCCTTTAGAGCTTGAATTTTGGGAAGCTTATCATATTAACAGGAATAGTTATAATTTGGTTAATGATTCTTCCTCAACTCCTTATTTTTCACAGGTGTGGCATAAGTTCCTTTAATTTGTTGTTCTTTCTTGGTTTTCTTGTAGTTTTCCTTTTTTTCCCCTCCCCCTCCTTTACATGTGTAATTTGTTTTGCTTTTTGTTTTGGTATTTTCTGTACTTATTTTATTTCTATTTTATTCTTTGTATTTCATTTTATTATTTTTGAAATTTTCATGTATTTTCGCATTTTTATGCATGCTGTCGTCTTTTTTGCTTTGTTTTTATTGATATTCCTTTTTACTTCCTGTACTTTCAACTGGATTCGTTTGTTGCTCTCTTATTGGCACCTTCCCTGCTACTTCTACTTCCACTTTACTCTGCCTTTATTCTCATTGGTTTACAGTTAATTCCTTGGTTATATGAGCTTTGTTTATGTTGTTTTGTCTGCTTTATTTGGATGTTTTGCATCTAGAAGCTCTCTGTCGCATTGAAAAAGGGATACCAAGCAATCCCGAAACATATGTCTGCGTTTTAATGCTCATTTGTGCTTTAAATTAACGTGAAATTATATTTCTAATAATGTTAAGCAATATTATTAGAAAAGATAGAAATTTTGTTGTGGATGAACGATCTGATAAGAGTACTCTTGCTTAAAGTTTCCATTTTTTAACTAGATTTGAAAGTTATGAAATTATCATGCATTTCCTTTTTCTTTTAATTCAATTTAGTTTCAGCATCCATTTGCTGTAACCCTAGGACTCTTAAAATTTAATTGTAACTGTTACACAATTTTTGAAAGATGTAAAGATAAATTGCTGGAAAAAAAAATTAATCATTAGACATCAAATTATCAACAGATAATAAAAAATACATTTTGACTTTCTATTATAGAACTCAAAAATATAATTTTGTTCTTGAATTTTCTTCCTGCAAAATTATAAAACGCGGCAATTTTCTTTTAGTGCCATTTATTACTTCTAAAGCATCTAAGTCAGTATTTAGGATTTAAATTTAAAGGAATGTTTCTTAATCAGAAAAATAATAAATATAACTGCAGGTTGAAAATAGGATCGACTTGAAATATATTTTTGATAAAATATGAAATTATGTTTAATTCATTCGAAATTTTACTGTTACTATAATCACAATGATTATACCTAAAAAGTAGTATTTAAAAAACGGATTTTAATTAATGATAAATAGTTTAACATAGTTGAACCTTTCATATTAGTTAGTTTTTGTTTTGTTTTTTTCTTGACAGAATAGTGTTTTTGCTATTAAACAAAAAAATAGAGATTGCAATGATTATTGAAAAGAAGAAAATTTTAAGCTTTCTTCCACCTATTCTTAACTGTTAGAAGAAGAAAAAACAATAAACTTTTTTTTAAATAATAGGTTTTTTGAGAAAAGTATTGTGAAAAACACCTTTATAAGGGTGAAAAGTTTAATTAGTCTTACTTTTTGAATAGATTATGAATAATTTCTTAAGAAATATGAAAATTAACCATTTTTTGAAATAATCTAATCCAGGTTTTGAAGGATGACTGATGTTCACATTTCCTATCATTTTGAAGACTTGAAACTGCTTTTACTCTTGATGTATGAAAATAACATTGCTTTAAAACAGCCATTTAATGTTTAAAAAATAAAGAAAAAAATCCTCTAAAAATGGTACAAAGTTGATATTTTCGGCTCCTAAACTGATACAAAAGTCTATTTCTTCTGCTCCAAACTCATACAAAAGTTAAATTCTTCTGCTTCAAACTGATGCAAAAAAGACATTTTACCTACGCCGAAAGCTGCTACAAATTGTGTCAAGGCAGTGGAAGCCCTGCATTTCTTATTTTATTGTTTTTGAGTACGCGTGAATTCGTTATTTCAATACATCAGAGCTTTTTTTGCTTGCATTTACGCAATAGACTTCAACACCGAAAGCATTTTTCTTAAATATAAATACATTACCTTGGTTTTTAAGTTTCTCGAAGAATTAATTTCCTTTGAAGTTGGTAGAGTAGTGAGAATTGTAAATTGGTTGCTTCAGACTTATATAATACTTTCAGCTAGATTTGAACATTTTCTGGATGGTTCCGACAGGTAACCCCACTACATTTAATGTGTTATCATGGTGCAAGAGCTTTAAAATTGATATACGTAATCTACTTCTAATAAAACTTTTGCTTTTAGCTTCAAACAAAGAAATATAAAATTTTACTTACGTTCACCAATTGTAATATGAATATTCATTTCATACCTTTCCTGTTTGTGGACCTTTCTTTGCAATTCAGACAAATGTATTCTTTTTTTTTTTTAGTTTCTTACAAAACTTCAAACCTTCAAGACTTTCAACCCTTCTTTTAAGTTTATTTATATTTCTTCTCGTGTAACTGAAGTAAAATGTATTCCAAGATACGCCATAAACTAGAAATAACTATTCTTCTCTAAACTCAAAATGTGAGATTCTAATTCATGATCATTTTGAATTATTGATGGTTTTATGTCAACCTGTTGTTGCATAAATTTTTAATTGCATTTTATGAGGAAGATTTATTTACCAACATACAAAATAAGATACAGTCTGAAATATCCTATTATTGGGATTTCCATTATATAGTAACATTAACGTTTGTACATAACTTAATAAAATATTTTTGTACCCATGAAGTACTTGTAATACTTCTACAAACAGGGGTCGGTCCGGCATTTTTAACCGCGTCCATTTTTTGTGATGTTAAGAAAGGTTTTTGTAAAACAATAAATATTTTAGTGAATATTCAAAACTTTATCTTACACTGATAAAAGTTATTATTATTATTATTTGCAGCGGAATTAATAAATAATTCTGTGAAAAGTGCGATTTAGTAGCTCAGAGGTTTTGTGAATGGTCCGCTTTGATCCCCGATTGGAATTTCTCTGATTTCAATAACTGCGTATTTTCCTAAAGTGGAAAAATAATAACTGAGAAAATGCTATATTTTTCCCTAATGAGTTATTTCTATTTCTGTTTCAATTTTTAAAAAATCATATTTTTTCAAGAAGCCTTAGAGATACGCATAAAACTACTTATTTTTAACCGACTTCACAAAGGAGGAGGTTATACATTCATGCCGTATGTATGGCTTTTTTTTTCTTGTGCGTTTGTCCACCCATAATTTCTCACCTTAAGAATCGATTTTCATATATTTTTTAAATCAATTGAGGTTGGTTTTCAAAAGGTCCCGTACCTTTGTTTTACAACTTTCGATATTTAGAAAAAAAAAGTTATGGGCAGACATGTAGCCTTTTTTTTTTTTTTTTTTGTTGTTTTTCATCCATAACTTCTAACTAAATGAACCGATTTTAATGTTTTTTCTTCAATCTTTAGAGGGGTCGTCTAACTCATCAATTCGCGCATCAATTTAACTACATTTGTTTGTTAGAAAAAAACGTTGTGGGTGAAAAATAAATATTGTCTTGATTTTTCTTTCTTGGGAAAATCATTAATAAATATAAAACTTATTGTTAAAAAGTGTTTTTGCCATTAAGCTGTAATATTAAAATCAATTGTAGCAAGAATTTGACTGAAGACTTCCCTGACTGAAGTAAAAATTAAATCCGATCAGTTGTTTTTGTTTGTATAGTTACCTTTTAAAATCGACTTTCACAACGGAATAAAATATACAATTGATTAGTTTTTAGTGTCATTTACTCAAAGAAGGTTTGGCCTTTGATATGTATTTACAATAGAAAGAGTAAACTAAAATACTTTTTGTAAAAAAATAGAACCGACTTCAAATTATAAATTGCGCTAAAAAGTGAAAAAAAAATTTTAAATCTTTAAACAACAGCGATACAACTTTACAAGCATATTTTTGAAGTCGATGCAAAATTATGCTAGATTTGTAATCATGATTGCTTTTGTATTCATGAATCAAATACAAATATAAATGGCTCAGAGTTTGCAAGAAGCTCAACGTAAAATAACCAATGGCGTAATGATAATTAGATAGTTTTGCGCCTGCTACAAAAATTATGCTTAAAATCAGTATCGATGTTGCTTAAGGAATTAATTTATTTTTCGTTTTTAAAGCAGTTTATAGTTTGAAGTCAGTTCTATTTTTTTACAAAAATTTTTCATTTTTAAAACACAAATATAATTTTCTAACGAAAAAAAAATACTTATAAATATTAAATAAACATATATGCGGGGAAATCCCAAGACATTACTATAAGAAATCCGCAACGTAACTGCCAACACAATAAAAAAAATATTCTTAAGTTTGTAGTGACATTTTTGGAAGATAACACACTTTATGACCCACCGTATGTATATTCTTTAAAATTTTTATTTCAATCTTTAAAGTTTTATCAATTTTAAGCCTATGCAATACTTCCCAAACTAATCTCCCTCATTCATTAACGCATTAATGAAATATAAATAAATTTATTTTATGTCATGTTGCTATTTATGAAGTATTTAATTATTGTCTGCACTACTTTTATCTCTTTCATAATAATTTATTTCAATTGTCTGCAATAATTTTCATTTCTTGTGATAATTTCATTTATTTATTCCCTGCACTGTTTTATGTTTTTCGAATGGCAACGTTGAAAGAAATATATGAGATAGAATTTAAGATTCTTCTCGCCCATCGTTGGCAGGGACAAAACATTTTTTTAATATGGGCAATTTAAATTTTTTTTAAATAAGTAAATGTTTTGTTCCATGTAAATGTCTTCAGGCAACAAAGATTTTTATATTACTCCAAAACAAGCAGAACAACAGAAACAAAATATATTTCACCTTCTTTACCTTTGTCCGTGATGCACAGCTCTGTCAGGAAATGATATATAATTTTAAATCGCGTCTTTAAGGTGACCGACTACCTTCGGAACAAATTTTTTAAAAAAATGCAATTTCTGCACATGTTTTATACTTTTTTGGTTAAATAATGATTTATGAACATAAAAATACTTTTAGAAAATCCACATGTACAGTAGTTTCTGAATGAATAGGTAAAATGAAGAAAATTTTAGTTAAATTTTATCAAAACGGTTAACACTGTAAAAGAAAAAATATCATTGCAATATTAATTATTTTCAGCCATTAATTTCTAAATAGCAATAATCTTCAAAATGAACTGAAATGAGAGATAAATATTAAAATTCATGAAAATTACAAGGAAAAATGTATGCTAATGCATCGTTTTGCCGAATTTGTAACGTGCAATCCACATGAAAACCCTTGTAAATAAAAAAAATATTTTATTTACATTAAAAATTATAGTTCATATGATAGCTGATACTATTTAAAACAAACACTGAAACTTTTGTTAGAATACATCGATTATGTTTTCAGATATGATAATGGTAAATGAGTTTTGCGGAAAAAAAACGTTCGAGAAAATTGCAGTTGAAAGTTACAGTTCTTTCAAAAACAAGCTGGAATTACATGAGGAGTAGCAGACGATATGTTTTATAATAGCTATAACTTTTTTTTAAAGCACATAGAAGAAAAAGGAAAAATGTTTTGGAAAGAGAAAAGTTCAAAGTATTAGAAACGGAAATTAAAAAAAATTCAACCTTGTGGTCAAAAATCGATGTTTTTAAGGTAGTTTTAATTTTGGTTTCTATAGGGCGCATCTACATACCAAACCATATAAAACATTAAGTTACAAAGGTAATGACACACACACACAAATAGTTTTTTTCCCTTTGCACCATAATGTCATGACGGATAAAAATGTTTAGATCCATTTCATTTTTCTTGTCTTCCATCTATGGTTTGCCACTTTTTTCTGTTTACCTATTGCTTGCGTACGCTTTTTTCGGCAGATGATTATCTCGCAGAAAGAAGGCAATTTCGCTAGACATCTAAGGGTCACAGCTGTCGTTATCTGTACACTATCTCACGAATGCCAAATGTCAAACCTGATTCTGTAATATATTCCATTCCCTATTGTGTGTTTGTCCAGAAATGGTGCTGCTCCAAGATTTATTCATTAATTCAGTGAGATTTAGATACACCTGTTTTACTGGAATGTTAACGTTGCTGAACTCGTGTTTTCTGTTTAAGTTAATTTATCAGCGAAATTTAAACATACTGACAGAAAAAAAATATGCTTTTATTGTTTAGGCTCGCATATATTCGTTCTTGAATGGTTTGTGTCATAATTAAGCCTTTGAATTAATTTATATATATAAAAAGTGCTAATGTGTGGTTTAAAAAGTTCTTCATACGGGAATGTGTTCTGTACGTATTTAGGTGCTTAGCATGGGAAGCGCCATGGCGAAAGAGTGGCGCCCTTCTCCAACGTCGCCACTAGTGACCTTCCGCAAACTTTTAGCACGTGCATCGCCGTACGAGTACCGCTAGTTTAACTATAATATAGTATTATTCACTTTTCAAAAGGTGTTAATGGTAAATAAATAAATTAAATTATTTCAAGTTATTAAACTAAATTGTCTCATTCAAGCCCATCATTCAGGCTACTACACTGGAACGTTTTCCTATGATAAAACACCAAAACTGGTGGCAACACCTGTTCACCAAAAGTAATTGTGGAGTTTAAGTGAGAAAAAACACTACAATTAATTTTTTGTGTACTGAAACACCAAAGATTATTCTTCGTGTAGTTAAACACCAAGGATAATTACCGGTGTAGTCAAATACCAAAAATTTACCGTTACACTCTTTATGGTGTAAAGTAGTTGCCACAATTTTTAGTGTATAAAACAATAAAATTGAAAATTATTTAATTTTGACATAGTTTAACTTGTTGATGTATGTTAAAGTAAAAAAATGTATACAAATGTAGATGCATGCTATTCTACCAGTACATGAAGTTCGTAATATAATAATATATGCATTTTTTTTTATAAATGACCAATTTTTCCAAAAAGGGGGAGAATAACATCTAACAAAATCACACTTTATGTTAATGAGAACACACATTAAAAAATGCGGTAATTTTTATTCGAAAGAAATTACATGTGTTATTTACTTCATAGACGTACAATTACCATACCAGGAATAAAATGAAAGTTATCAACATACAGATATACAAATGACATAGTTTTGATAACTGAAGAAACAGACTAAAAGATTTCAGCAAGTCATTACATCAAAACTGAAAAAAAAATTATAAGCTCAAAAAAAAAAAAAAAAAAGTCACTCGTTTTGAGTTTACAAAGGAATCGCCTCTTCAATGAGAAAGAAGGGAGCTTCTGGGTGAATGTCAACCGACTGAATGTTTAAAATGAATTATTTGGGCATCCAGAGCTCTCTTCTTTGGTATTGAAGCGCTGGTTCCTTGTTATATTGCAACACGTGTCAGCATTTTTTTTTTTTTTTTTTTAATCAACGATGATTGTTTCTTTGGATTTTAAGCATATAAGTAGATATTCAGTTTCTTAGGGAGAAAGAATGTCATTCGAGATGTTACAATATATTTCAAATATATCCATTACCATCAGAGTATTTCGTAAGGGATATAAAAATAAAAGCTCGCTTACTTCAAACAGAAAGAAAGAGAAAAGGAAAGGAAAAAAAAGCTACTTCTTCAACTTCTTTTTACAACTTCGCATGAACGAAAATGCTGTTTTTTCTGTTTCCTCCATTACAATCTTTTATACCTATGTTTGATAAGTTTTTTTTTTTCGACCCATTTTCTGAAAACGTACAAAAGACAAAATATACTTAAAACAATACAAAAATAAGAAACTGAATAAAGTAGGTCAAGCAGATTTTTTCCGTTAACTACAACTTAGTCGGCTTTTGGTTAAAAAGATACATTTCACTGAAGATAGCCATTTAAATGAGTAGCCTGGTATAATTCAAGGTCAAAAAATGATATATTTATTTAATTTCCATTACCTCCAACTACCGTAACAGAAAAAAGTGCTATGTTATAAAATAAAATTATTAATACACATAAAAATATATCATTTGTGATAAATTTATTGATTTGGTTAATAGTGAGAAAACCAGAGCTGCGGAGTGGGTTGCGTTAAGCACAGACGCCGACTCCAGCTCAATTACTAAAATATATATATATTAGTAGTCGACACGTTTTTAAGCGACTCAATAAAATGTATTATTTTTAATAAATATAAAATATTTTTGATAACTGCAGAAACCAGGGTTGAGGAGTTGGTTGCGTAAAGCACACTCTCCGACTCCATCTCAATTACTAGAGATACTTATTTATTAGTAATCGACACATTTTTAAGCGACTCCGACCCTTTTATCTCAAAGCCCGACTTCGGCTCCGACGCCACAGCCCTAGAGGAAATGCACCTTATTTAGGGAAGTAAAAGAAGACAGGTTGTCTAGCTTTTAGATCATAAAATATATTTTTTTTTATTTTTTCAGAATAAAAATTGAAACTTTAAGTACGGATTGAAAGTAAGTTAGAGTATAGAATTTTTTTATTGGAAATTCCATATTTATAGTAGAAGCAAACATATATCTACACCAACTAATCTTCCCAGGGAAAAGGGGGATAGAGCAGGACATATTAATTTCTTGGAAAGCTAAAGCAAGATTTTTGCAGCCACAATGTAACACATATAATAGTTTATATCCTATCACGAAATGCCTCCAATGTTTAGACAAGATGTCTAGCTTTTAGATTATAAAATATGATAACTTCTTTTTCAGAATAAAAATTCAAACTATACGTATAGATGGAAAGTATGTTATAGTATAAATTTTTTTTTTTTTTTTTGGAAAACTCATATTGAAATAAAATTTGTTCACACAGTTTTTAAGATTTTTACAGCAAATTCGGAGCTACTTTACTAAACACTTTTTATACGCACTCTAAAAAGTTTTGGGTGCGACACAACGCCAAAAGTGGCGGACACACTTGGACACCAAAAGTGGTGTACGAAAACACAACAATTATTTTTAGTGTACTGATGCACCTAAGACTTTTATTAATTTAACCAATATGTCCAAAACTGTATGTAGCTGTCATAAGAATATTGACAAAAGCTGATGGAAATTTTCGTTACAATAAAGTCAAAATCTCGTAATCTTAACTTTCGTCCTACAAAACTTGACGACAACGTTTGCTCCTTCTAAAAATAAAAAGATACATCACGCAGCACTTCAGTAAGAATGAATTCAGTTCAGCCAAGGAATTTCGATGTCCACTCCTGTTCTACTTAACTTAAAAGTTAGGACCAAACTGATAATTAGATTGATATTAGATGAGACGCAGAATACCAAATAAAAATATTTCACCAAATTATATTCCTTACTCAATAGGGTCAATACGGGGGACGGTGGAGGGGCCGGGCCACCCCGGGTGACAACCAAAATGAGATGTAGAGTTTTCGAAAAATACATGAATTTGAATTATACAATTTTACTGGTGCTGTTTCAATCTATAAAAACTGAAAATAAATGTAGTTTAGGGAAAATTATTCCAAAAAAAAAAAAAATGAAATTCCTAAAGTGTTTTTTTATGTACCTCTGAAAATAATATAAACTACAAGCTTATATAACACAACAACGTCTCTTTCTTTTTCTTCTTTTTTTTTGGACGGGGACAACAAAATTTATCTCCCCTCGGGTGACTCTTATGCTAGGAACGCCATTGCTTTAATACGTTTCCTTTAAAATTAAAGATCTTGTTATGAATAAACTTACAGCATATAATTTGATACTAAAATTCGTAAAACATGTATAACGTTTTAACAAAACGTTTTCAGATTTCATGTGAATTTATTGCGTTATAATGTAACTGTTAAATATTATTTTGAATAAAGGAGGGGGGGAATAAAAATAAAGGGGTGGTCGTGATCGTTATAGCTAATCTTTGAAAATTTGGTAAACAGGTTCTACTTAATGATTCCTGGTAGACTCTAAGAACGTACTCATATTTACAAAAAAAGACAAATGACATTTATTATTCTTACATCATTTACAGTTTACCGCATGAAAGTTCTATCCCATGTTGGAACAATTTCAAAAAACTAGTAAAACTACACATAGCATAACATAGGCAGTACCTCATAAAAAAAACAATTCATGGCACACAGTAAGAAAGGATTTAAGATTAAAAAAAAGGGGTTTAGAAAACTTTAATTGGGCTTATTACCCTTACTATCAATTGGGAGTTTATACCTAAGATTCACGGAGAGAATTCCGAGGTCAGGTACCTGTGGAAAAACGGGAGGGAACCCGGGACGGAGGTCCCTGTCTAGAGGCTGAAAAAATAAAGAGGAAGAGAAGAGAGCGTTTCGAAGTGGTCAGGGCTTTTTATACCCTCCGACCGGCTTAAGAACTGGACAGCTTTCTACGACGTCCGTAGTAAATCGGGCGTGAAGGTGACAGAAGGTCGAGTTCACCCCCTTTTTGTCACTGGCGAGAAAAGGAAAATCATGATTCAGTAGCTCAGAGAAAAATAAAGTAGCGAAAAAAAGAAAGTGTGCGCCATGAACAATGAACATGTGCCATGAACTCTTAGCTCAACAATGTTTTAGAAAACAGGACAAATAAAATACACTAAAATTCATCAATTAAAATTCGTTATGCAATAATAAAAATTCTAATACCTAACAATCCGACCGACCTTAGGGAAAAAACATGAAATGTTTTTTTTTTTTTTTTCAAACATCTTTTATCAACTAACAAAATTTGCTTCTCAATGGAGAAATTTTGGTTAACAGCATTATCTAAAAGGAAGTTTAAAGATCTCTCTTTTTTTTTTAAAGGGGGAAAAATGAAAAAAAAATTAGGGGGAAAGAAAATCTCCGTCCATCCACAATGTCATACAAAAAGTCGAAAGTCTTGTAGCTTGAAATATCGAAGAATAAACAGTCTATTTAAACAGCAACATGCTTCGGAGTCAGTACAGGGATACTTCGGAGCAAGAGAGGTTTTCACAGCTAGACTCTCTCGGAGTTTCTGTAAGTTCGTGAAAGTTGTTGCGGTCGTTCTAATTAGGTTTAACATCGGCTCATCAGAGAATGTATTCAGGTGTAGAGGAAAAGATGTAAAGGAGTACCATCTAAAGCACGCCGCTTCAGTGCTGGCCAGTCACATGGGCAAGCGTTGTTCTCAGGTGGTGCAAATATTTCGAAGATCAAAAATGTCGTTGAGGGGGCACTGCCCAGAAGTCAGGATCGTTGCAGTACTCAGCCGAGGTCGCGAGTCTCGATGACTACTCCGCAGAACAGAATTCACGTAACAGGATCCTCTGTACATTTATATCTTCGATGAACAGTCAATTATTGGAAAATACTAGTGGCAAGCAATTAAAAAAAAATAATTTCTAACGTTCGTTTTACAGTTTTATGTAGTTGTAGAGTCTGATGAAGCGTAAGTTATCATAATTTGACTAGTGGACGGAAGGAAAATAAAATATACGGAAAGAAAACTAAGATAAAAAAAAAATGGGAAGGGTGACAAAATTGGGGATCGGCTGGATTAAGCATTTTACAGACACAAATATCAACGGGTGTGCCTTACGGGATGTGTTTGTTCAAATCCAAACGGGTGTGTTTGTTCAAATGTTTCTTTTTTATTAGTTTATTTTTAATTCCTTTTCTATGCAGATCTTGGAAAATTGTGTCAAACTTTGCCCCAATGCTGCCGTGATGAATTTTCTTAAAAATAATTTCAACTTGAACTTCAGATCTTTATTTAAGGTTCTCGGCGAATCTTTATAATGGTGCTAACTGAAACCCTGGAAATTTTTCTCGCCCGTTTTGGATGAGTTATCGGAATATCAGCGGCTGAACCAGAAGAGGCCCAATGGGGCGCATGCCCCTCAGCCTTACAATGACGATTTGAAATTTTTCAAACAAAATTTTTTTAAAGAGCATAGATCTGAAGCGGATCAGTGGATCAACGAGATTTTGCTCGGAACTGGAGCGGAACAGGTGCAAAGAACTTTTTTGTGATCCACTGTTCGATTTCTTGAAAAAAAAATTTTTTTTTTTTTATCAGATAATAAAAATAACTTTAAGAAAGGAGGACGAAGAAGCAGTCTTTTCGGAGTGACTTTAAAACGTGGGCTGTTCCAGATATCTGACCTGCAGTGTCAATTCAATGACTTTTCCAGATACTGTATATCCGATATCACTTGCCTGACGAATGTATGCCAGACATCCGGCTTTGATGTATAAAGCCTGTAAATTCTGTGCATATTTTTAAAACCAAAACCGCACAGCCCACAGCTTACAAACACGTAGCAAGTTCGTAATTTATATATATTTTCAAAGCATGGTAGTTAACTAAATTTTATTAATCAAATTTAGCATTCCTGTTTGCCAGGTAATTCGTGCAATGGTAGAACTTGATTCCAGATATTTAAAAATTTGTCGGATATCAGAAACCCGATTCATACATTAAATAAAAAAAAACCTTCTGAAGAAAAAAAGAATCCTCAAAAATTCTGACTTGCACGATGATCCCTTCCCTTACTGTCCCGGCTCAAGAGAAATTATTTACTGGTCTTGGGGAAAACGAAGTTATTGTTATCACAAAATCAATAAAAGTGCAGGCAAGAGGGGATCGCAGATAATTAAAATATTCAGAATTTTCAAGGGGATTGCAGATTATTACTCAGAAAATTACGCTACTTTCCCTTTTCTTTCACCCCCTCCTCCTACAAGAGGAATTTCTATATGAAAGAAATATATATAGTGCCCCCCGGATTCTAGTTATTAAAAAAATTGTCGGATATTAGAAATCCGATTCATACAAGAAATAAATAACCTTCTGAAAAAAAAAAAAAAAACTCAATTTCTGACTTGCACTATGATCACCCATCGGATCTCCTGTCCCGGCTCTAGGGAAGTTCTGTAGTGCCCCCCCCCCCCTCCCCGAAAAAACAGATGCCTGGAGCGGAGCGTGGAGGAGGCCAGCAGAGCAGTGGAACAACGAGATTTTGCTTGCAACTGGAGCAGAGCTGGTGCAAAGAAATTTGTTGTGCTCCACTGCTCCGAATTTTTATCCCTTTTTTTACTTTTTCATCACATGAAAAAAAAACGATTTAGCCTAAAAAAAAAGTGATAAAAAAAAAATAGCCAAGTAAAATTATTCGGAGAATAGAGCAGAGAAACTCAAAATCCCTGCTAAAATTTTTTGTTTTGGTTGCGCCACTAAGAGTTAGTTTTCTATTTTTTGGTCGCAAAATTTTATATCATTGAATGAAAACGTTTCTGAAAGCTTTATTTTTTCCTTGAACAAACCATGTAAAAAACAAATTATTGCGTTTTGACTCTCATCGAACGAAACAGGTTGAAAATTGAAAGTAACATCGAAAAGTTAAAAAACAAATGTGTGATGGGACGTGCACGGTTAAAAACTAAGTGCCCATCCACTGATCCTATCACCCTTTTTTAAAGTGGAATTGAGCAACGGGACCAATAACGCATTTTGAGAATGGACGGTGTATTACTGAAATAAGGGACGGACTCTGAAATAAGGGAGCAATGTGTTTTTTTCCCGCCCAGATCTCAGATTTATATTTCCCTATCGCAGCACTTCACGTTTTATGCCTCAGCAACGACGATCGTCGAACGTGGTCTCCTTTAAATTCTTGCATGTGGTTCTCACAACAGTGTTAAAAATATACGTGTGCTATCAAAGAAAGGAATAAATAAAGAAATATATAAAATGACAATAATTGAAAATCATCAAATGAGGTAAGCGGAACTTTGGTAAGTCGAACTTCAATAAACCAAGAAGGTCCGATAAGCCCAAGTGATCATTTCTTCCCTCTAACTATATGGATAATTTATATATTTCGGTAAGTCGAATTTTGTTGAGTCGAAATATTCGATAAGTCGAATTTTATTTTATGACGGTCGTCAATTTTTTCTTTTGAAAAAATGAAAACATTTTCTCCAAATTGAAATCAATTTTTCTTTACCAGGGATTTACTTTCCTTTCTTGAAAATGGAGCAATTCCAGAAGCAGACGAAGGGGGTATGCAACCGCTTATTCTGATACGCGCCTCGAGGAAATAAAAAAAAATGGGGGACATTTCTGGGGATTTCTTTTCTTTTTAAAAAACATGGAGGAAATTACGCGGGATTACTTTTCTTCTTGAAAAAGTAGGGGAAATTTCTCGGGATTTCTTTTTTTTCTTAAAAAGGATTGTGGGAAATTTCTTGGGATTTCTTTTATTGTTAAACAAAAATGGGGGACATTTCTGGGGATTTCTTTTCTTATTAAAAAACATGGAGGAAATTTCGCGGGATTTCTTTTCTTCTTAAAAAAGTAGGGGAAATTTCTCGGGATTTCTTTTTTTTTCTTAAAAAGGATTGTGGGAAATTTCTTGGGATTTCTTTTATTGTCAAACAAAAATGGGGGACATTTCTGAGAATTTCTTTCCTTCCCACCTGCCGAAAAAATATGCATTTATTAATTTTATAAAAATAAAGTATTCCCGCCGCAGTATTGTCTGTGTTTGAACGAGAAAACGTACTTCCGCCAAGACTTTTTCCGTGTTTAAAATTTAAAACAAAAAAACCGTGCAAAACCTTTAAATTAAGATCATACACACAAACATATACATATATTTGATCAAAATACGCCTGAAAAGTATCACCAGGAAGACAATTGTTTCAAAAAATCTTCGTTCCAGTAAATACACAATTTTCTCATGAACGTAAATATTTCTTTTAAAACATTGTTCCGAGAATGTGGCAAGAAAAAGTTTAATATATATATATATATATATATATATAAGGGAAAAAGCATCTTTTATTAATTTAACCAATATGTCCAAAACTATATAGCTGTCATAAGAGTATTGACAAAAGCTGATGGAAATTTTCGTTACAATAAAGTCAAAATCTCGTAATCTTAATTTTCGTCCTACAAAACTTGACGACAACGTTTGCTCCTTCTAAAAATAAAAAGATACATCACGCAGCACTTCAGTAAGAATGAATTCAGTTCAGCCTAGGAATTTCGATGCCCACTCCTGTTCTACTTAATAGTTAGGACCAAACTTCATTGTATGCAAAACGAAAAATTAAGAAAGAAAATATCTCCATTGAATGATTTAATTCTAAGTTTTGTGACAATTTTGTGCTTGGCTTCTTAGATAATTTAAGTGACAAATTAGGATAAAAAATTAATTAAAAAAACAATTTGAAAATAATAAAGAGAAGTCCCTTTGAGGTGTTGACCTCCAAGGATCAAAGTTACCCTTTACAAAATTTCATGATTAGGTGCTATAGGGTCTCTGACCAAACTGTTACAAGCAAGCAAAGGCTTCAACTTTGCATATATCAACGATTCGCAAACTGTTGGGCGCGCTAGTTCAGTATTATTACATTTAATTTATTGTTGTTCTAGGGGGAGGAGAGTTATGATAAATATGATTGAAAATTGGGTCGCAAATATTAAAAGTTTGAGAAGCACTGGTACAATGTAGATTCTGCGATAAAAGATCCCACTGCTACAATTTCAATCGTGTTTCGTTACACCTAAATTTGTGTTGTCAAAACTAGTCCTCGAGCTTTGTGACGTCTCAACTAAAAACTTTTTATTTACAATTGTACGAGTACTTGTTTTTTTTTTTAAACATAACAGTGCGTCTCAATGGAATAAAAATATATTGTAATAGTTATGAGTCATGTGCTGTCCAAAATAAATATTCAGCAAAATATGCATTAGTCAAATTAGAAAAAAAAAAAAAAATACTCACTGTGCGCAAATCCCGTATTGAATTTTAAATTAAAATGTAGTTGCAATTTTCTTACTATTGCAACATTTCTTATATCCCAAATGATAACCAAAGCATTATGATTTGAAACAATCTTCATGTCTTCATTGTATTCAAGTGATATCATTTTTAACTATAGTATTGCGACAAAAGCGTTATTGCTTTTGTCGCTATAAGTAACAATTGATGTTGGGCTATTTTTTTAAAAAATGAGCTCAGAAAGAAAATCTAAATGTTTTTTTCATTCTTTTCAGCCGAGAGGCGTAAAAGAGAAGCATGTAATATGTATATGTATTTCATAAAAAAAAGTTTGAAATTCTTTTTAAATAAACATGTTTTCTATTTACGTTGCCCACTTTAACTATTATTATTGAAAAAGCCTAATTAGTGGGATTACAGTTGATTACCATATTATAGATTACCAAGAATTACCGGTAATTGCTTGAATTCACGTTGTTACGAAATTAGGGATAGAGATGTTGTTCTCGCCAAGCTTGGCGACTTTCCGATTATGATAGATAATTCTAGAATGTTCTGGCATTATTCATGTCACGTGATCCGAGATGTTACATAAGGCACTTGGCCAAGAAGTTAGAAGCAGTTAAGTTCCGTTTTCAATATTATTTCGAGTGCATGTCAGTCGGAGTCATGTCGCTCTAAGCTTCGTGGTTGGTTCTTTTCGTATTTATGAAATAAATACTGTCGTATCGACTTTGTGCGATAGCATTTTACTTAATTGTTATTCCTCTCTTCCCTGCAAATGCTCTCTGTCCTTGAATATTCTGCTTGTCTCTCTTTCGCAAACTGCTTTTTTTTTCATCTCCTGCTGAGCTGAGTGAATCATCACGCCGAAATCAGCATAACGAAGGCGCTTTCCACCTTCGGGGTCATTCGGATGCCTCCGTGGGTGGCTATGCCCCATGTTTTTGCTGTTCGGGTGACATCGACTATCTTCGGAGGCCAATTGGTCTTCAAGTGACGTAGCTAAGAATAGCTACGGGGCCAACTTCCTAGGAAAGGGTTTTTTTTTTTAAGTGCTCGGGAGAGAATTCACTTTTGCACGTGGAACTGGTGGAACGAGGCAGCAGGGATGGCTGGCAGCAGCGCGGGGTAAGAATGGACTAAACACATGAGTATATTTTTTCCGTAATTTTAGTTTTTTTTTGTTTTTTTTTGCTAAATGGCTTCCTTTAATGTATATAATGATTTTAGACAGTAATAGTGTTGGTCGGACGCGGTGAAGATGAACCATGGAATTGTTCCTTTATTTATAGTAATCATGGGACATATTTACTTTTTAAGCGAGCCATTGTCTCCCATTTACTCATTTATATAATCTGAGTCCTTTTTGTATGTGATTGAATGAATTTGTTGATGCATTTGATTTTAGCCACAAAATAAATTTGATAAATTATTAAAAAAAAAAAAAAAAAAAAAAATTAAAATTACGGAAAAAATATACTCATGTGTTTAGTCCATTCTTACCCCGCGCTGCTGCCAGCCATCCCTGCTGCCTCGTTCCACCAGTTCCACGTGCAAAAGTGAATTCTCTCCCGAGCACTTAAAAAAAAAAACCCTTTCCTAGGAAGTTAGCCCCGTAGCTATTCTTAGCTACGTCACTTGAAGACCAATTGGCCTCCGAAGATAGTCGATGTCACCCGAACAGCAAAAACATGGGGCATAGCCACCCACGGAGGCATCCGAATGACCCCGAAGGTGGAAAGCGCCTTCGTTATGCTGATTTCGGCGTGATGATTCACTCAGCTCAGCAGGAGATGAAAAAAAAAGCAGTTTGCGAAAGAGAGACAAGCAGAATATTCAAGGACAGAGAGCATTTGCAGGGAAGAGAGGAATAACAATTAAGTAAAATGGCTATCGCACAAAGTCGATACGACAAATACGAGATGACCATTGGTTTTAAGGCGATGAGTGAACTTTGTGTGCTAAAAATCTGTACATACTGTAAATAACTTGTAAATAAATTGCTCTGTATGTTCAATGAATTAGTCATCTGTTTAAAGTACGACAAACCTGTAGCAATATATCAGTTGAAAATCCTGGAAGTGAACGAATACTTTTAGTGTATTTATATTACGACTAATACCATCGACTAATTTATACGACTAATACCATCTGCTCCGGCTCGACGGACCATAATTCTTATGTTAGGAATAAGATATAAGATTTTGAATTTCAAGTTTACACGTTTAATGAATTTGATTAAGAACGAATTACCTGGTTAAATTGCTGCAAGTGCTTCCGAATTTCCTGAAAATAATGAAGGTTGAAAGGAAGCATGTGGTAATGCTTAGATTTCAGAGGCCGAATGACTACAACTGAATTTTAACTTGACGTTTATTGTATTTAAGTGCACATTCGAGGTTTCGACAGACACGAATAGATTTGTTCACACACATAACTGACCAATCAGTCAACGGCTTTTTAAAGGTCCGATTATTGTAATACGTGAGCACTAGTAGCGCCCTCTAACATATGTCTTTCGTCAACACATTAATTACATAAATATCATTTCTGCGTCTTCCTCTTTTATGTGCCAAAATAGGAGAATCGACATGGGACGTGAGGTACAGTAAACTGAGTGATAATGTCATTAACATCAAATTATTTTTATTTAAATATCGATGAGACAGTCATTGCAATATTTCTTAAATAAATATTTTATCGCAATTTTTCAAGCTTATCCGTAATTTTTTTCACACAATTTTCATTTGCATTAGTAAATCCAGTAACTTAAGATTAAAACGCTTATTTAAATTATGTTGGTTTTCATTTTAAATTAAAATTTTTAAATGCCTGATTATTTAGCAATTAAAACGAGTATTTTTTTTCCAGCTCCGCTAGTTATAGGAGGATAGTGGATAAATTTTGCATGTGCCAGTTTCTAGAAAAACTAATTATATTATAGTCTGATGATAATTTGGAAAATAGAAATCTCTCCAAGGAACACCATGTGTCTCAGAATTGCGGAAAGTTTCGAAAACTCCCGGGTGCAACTTATTACTTGAAAAAAGAAAGAATGTAATTAATACAAACATGAGCCTTCCAGTTTCGTATCCCAGGAGGATGTGGATCTTCTAAAATAAATATCTTGCTTGACAACATAGTTAAAAATACTTCGCCAAATATATTTTGTTTAATTTTATTTTTCTTTTGTAATTTCATTATTTTTTTCTGGTAAATAAATGGCATTAATTCCTTTAACTCTGTTTTTTAAATTCTCATTTACGTATTTTTATTCTTATTATAGTACTTAAAAGGGAAAATAGTTCTGTCACGCAGTAGCTCTGTTTTGTTCCTGTTCTTTGAATCTTTTTGATTGTGTTTATACACAGAAACTCTTCAAGAAATGTCAACCACTTGCTGTTCAAGAGGAAGGTCTTCACACCTGGGCCGCGATTTAGAATCCATTCACAACTGCACATATGAACTAAGAAGTCTTTAGAAAACAATTAAAACTTTATATTAACTTTGCTTCAAATGAGTTTCCTAGGCTCCCATTTCTGCATTGCAGCAAGTTGCTGGCTATTTCTTCAAAAATTGTTAATTGTTTTACTTTTTAGTCTAACTGTTACCATACCCACGTATTAACGTTTTATTTTTATTTCTTTATATCAGGGGTCTATAATTCATAAACAGAATCCAAAGTACTCAATATACATTATTGTTATATACATTTTAAGGTAAGTGGGGGCGCGATGAAAATTACGATAGAAAATTGGACCGCGAACACTGAAAGGTTGAGAAACGCTAGATTAGAAAATGGTATCTCGTTATAAGCAACCATCCGAGTAACCGGGTGCAAACCTGTACAAAGCTCCGGATCGAAAATTTGCTGTCGAGCTTGCTGCTAGAACGAGGTGGAAGTAACGTTTGCTTTAAAATTCCTGTCGTGTGATAACCGCTTAAGGCTTCGGCTAACAGGTAGTATTCTGGTGGATAGTAGCAATTTGTGCTTATACTGTGCACGGTGTCAATCTCTTGAAAAGAAGCACGGAAAGTTAGATTTGGAATAAAGAAAACGAGTCGAATAAGACATGTGTTAATCATTTACCTTCAATTAAAGACAAAAAATAAATAATCCTACGCTTATTATGTAACAATGCACAGTGGCTGAAGACAAGACAAAAAAACAAACTTTTTATATACCAGCTTACGTTATGCAACTACATACTCATGTAGTCTATTTTATCCACTTTCGCTGTTGTATGGGCAGACATTTTAACATATTCCAGGGGCGTGGGGCGGGGGAGGGTATTGAATGCTAACTGCAGCCATACTGTACGTAGCATCGAAGGCCTTCACAGACTACTCCCCAGTATGAGGGGGTGCGACTGCAGCGCTGTCCTCCTTCGAACATCCCAAACTCTCTGACACACTTGACAACCAGCACCGGCCATCAATGTATTTTGCCTTAAAGGAACAACAATATACATGTACATCATATAAATCAGGGCTCGAAAATTATATTACCTGACATGGCTGGGCCATGTAAACATTCAAACATGATCGGACATGAATCTTGTACCCTTACCTGCCCGGCAGGGCATGTAATTTTTTAATTAAATATTTCTTCCCAAAATTTTATTATTTCGTATTTTATTGAAAAATCACCGCATCCTTACCAGAGCTCAACATTTATTTTAAGCGGTATACCGCTAAAATCATGTTTCGACAATAGAAGGCCCTCTTCGTTGCAGTTTGTGTACAGAGACAATCGGGTAGTCTAAACAAGACATGTTGACGGACATGCATGTCAACAATAAAATTGGTAATACAATTTAAATTTTGTAATTTTTGACTTCTAACGATCTATTATGTAACATTAATTTGTAATATGATTTTTTAATGATTTAGATTTACGTTCAAATAATCAGAGTGGAAACACAACCGGGAAATCAGGGAATTCTCAGGAAAGTTTTGTGTTCTGGAAAATATCAGGGATATTTAAAGTTTCCCAATATATCAGGGAAAATTATCGTTTTCAAAATCTAACCCAGCAAGCGTCCGGAGTTGTGTTTGCGGAATTTCCTTTCGTTGCGCGTGTTCAGTTCGATTGCCGATTTCCCATTGGTTGAAAGTGGTTAAGTTTCTCCGGTTAAGCAACAAAAAAAAAAAAAAAAAAATCATGTTTTTTTTTTTTTGTCTACGAGTTAAGAAGATATTGCAATTTTGCGCGAAAAGACGCATGCCAGTGTTTCTGTGTCACGCTTTCGAGAATCCGCCACCTTTGGTTTTGCAGATCCACCGTTATTGGTTCTGTAATCCGCTATTTGTGATCCTGTAAATCCGCCCCGCCGTTTTTGGTCGTGTTCCAAAATCCGGCCTAACAACGCTCTCGAGCGTGCCGAATTCCCTTTTTTTCTACTGTGCATGATACTGTAGTGGGGCGCAATTATTGTCTTTACTCAATAAAAGAACAATGTGCATCTTGAGAAAATGAAGTTATAAAAGCATAAAATACTGAGGTGGGGGGGGGGGGGGAGAGGGTAATTTTCATACTCAAAAAAAAACTTTAGATTTTTAAATTCTTAACAGCGGAAGATTATATTCCTTAGAAAATTACGCTATTTTCTCTTTTTTTCACCCCCTCAAAAAAAGAAATTGCACTAAGTTCAGATGGAAAGGTAAAGTGCAACAGCCTAAATATATTTTCTGGTTTCACCAGTGTGTTACTGTCATTATATATGACAGTATCACAGTGGTGAAACCAGAAGGATGCTGTGTATCTCACAACTACAATTATAAAATCAGGGAAATTTTTGGAGCTCAATCAGGGAATATCAGGGAATTATCAGTGATACTTTTTATTGGATTCTATTTCCACCATTATAATTCTTGATTCAGAGATAAAGCTGTTAAATATTTTGTCCGATTATTCTATACGACAACTTCAGATGTTTTTATTAATATGCAATAAAACAACTTATAGGCATGTAAAAATTTTCCGCGGGCATATATTTTTTATACAAACATGCCCAGCGAGGAAAGTAAAGTTTTCAAAATTTTTCGAGCCCTGATCTAAATACATTTTATTTCCCAAGCCAGGGGCGGGAATACCCCCTCCATGAATTAAGAAAACGAGTTAATGATGGGCTTGGTGGATAGCTTGTTTTACGCCTCTAGTTATGACACAATAAGAGCTCTATCGGTTCACGTGAATATTAATGGCCAATGCACTATTACAAATGCTAACATTTAGTGTTAAGTAAAACTAATACTCTAATATTTTGTACGCACAGCAGTTTATCTGCAGAAATTATTGTTTCACAAGTGTCCGCAACTTTTTTCCCCGGACCAATCTAAACACACGGCAGTATGTCAGCGAAATCCATATTTACCCGAACCATTTCGAGCTATTTTCGACCCCGTCATTACGGCAACAGCAATGTTCTTCTACAAGTAAAAATGTCAAGAATTACATTGTCAAAAAAAGGGGCCGTTCATCAATGATGCCACGGTTTTTTAACATATATTGGTGTTATGCCAGTCGCGGACGGTCAGATGCGGAAAATTGAGAGGGTGGGTTATCAACAATGGGACAAGATACGCAAGAGTAAAGGGTTGCATTCCACTTGTGCGGACAGACAGATATGGGTGACCAAAAAGAGAAATTTATCTCGTCACTTAGGTTTTGTTTTCATTTTCCCGCTGCATATTTAATCTTACGCTTTTCTCCTTTCTCTACATAAGGGATCATTCATAAATGATGTCACGCTTCGAGGGGGGGAGGGGGCTTCGTGAAATTGTGACAAAGTGTGACAAGGGGAGGGGAGGGGGTAGCAAGAAGTGTGACATCATGCATTATGCAACATAGCGTGACGTGTGACAAAGGGGGGGGGGTCTGCTGAAGTGTGACATATTGTGACAAAGGGGGGAGGGGGGTCAAATATATGGGTGACGTCATTTATGAACGGCCCCTAAAACTGATTTTATGCTTTCATACTGCGGCGTTTCAGCTACCAAGTCATTTTATTATTAATTTCCGAAATTTTGTCGTGAAAAACTCGTGGGACAGGTAACGATATTTCTTCCCAAACTCTTTTTTTTTTGCATATTGCCATCGTTTTCTAGGCTTGGATTCCTGCTTCATGTGATGCAGAAGAATGAGCGTATTAAATATAATGCGCTAGAGCACTATATTCAAAATTCGTCTTCATATTTAGTTTACATTTGTCCTATTTATCTTTTGAGCAAGCCCATGAAAGGTATTTTTCGGTCTTCCAATGCATTCTATTCCGGCATCCGTTTTAAAGTAAAGAATGTTTATTTTTCATAGTTGATATTAAATCAACTGATACAAACTCCATAGCAATAATGCTTTAAATCAGCAGAAATGAAAAGCAATATGTTTACTGCTCCACAATCAAGCATCAAATGGAGAGATGGTACACAAGTAGTACTTATTACCATAAAATAACAAGTGCGTGAATAGACAAATGCTGACCAAGAAAAACGTGTAAACTCCCTTTTCAACCGCAAATGAAGCGATTACCTCTCCCTTCTAGTCACCCATTAAAATGTTGTAACCATGTGAAATAGAAGTGACTGCTTATCTCCCTTAATCCCACTGTTCATTGTTCCATTCCGCTGTCCGCATGTGACCTGTCCGCAAGTGGCATGTAACCCATATATTTGACCCCCTCCCCCTTTGTCACATGTCACGCTATGTTGCATAATGCACAATGTCACACTTCTTATTACCCCCTTCCCTACCCTTGTCACATTTTGTCACAATTTTATGAACACCCTCCCCCCTCGAGACGTGACATCATTTATGAATGATCCCAAAGCTCTTATTCTTCACTAATAAAAAGCGAATAAATTTATACTTTTCCTGAATGTATTTCATAAAAAGCTAAGAATAATTTTGAATTATTACATTTCGAAATAAATTTATATTATGCAATTTAGATATAGGATTTAAAATTATAAATATACAATTTAAAATATTTAAGAATGCATATACTGATTAAAAAATAAAATAACGAATTATAATAAAGACGAATTCTAAGTAGGCTTATTACAGATATTTTCAGAATCATGGAATTCGTAACATATAAATTAAATTTAACAAAATACTTAAATACATATGACATACACATAAAGTTACAATTATCCTGTGTTAACTTCGTCTTTATTACACAACTAAAAACAAGCATACCTCGAATACAACCAAATTTCGCTTCAGCAGCAACCATTGCAGCGACTTTAATAAAATGGCGAAGCAAACATGTTCAAATGTTTGCTTATAAAGAATCTATCGTCGCCACCACATAAGGTTTGAAACGTGCACCGAAGTTGGTGTTTTCACAAGTGAAAATAATGCACGGATGGTGTCAATGTCGTGTAAAAATTTTGAACCATTGCAGCGACTTTAATGAAATGGCGAAGCAAACATGTTCACATGTTTGCTTATAAAGAACCTATCGCACCACCACATAAGTTTTGAAACGTGCACCGAAGTTGGTATTTTCACAAGTGAAAATCATTCACGGATGGTGTCAATGTGGTGTAAAAATTTTGAACCATTGCAGCGACTTTAATAAAATGGCGAAGCAAGCATGTTCAAATGTTTGCTTATAAAGAACCTATCGTCGCCACCACATAAGTTTTGAAACGTGCACCGAAGTTGGTGTTTTCACAAGTGAAAATAATTCACGGATGGTGTCAATGTCGTGTAAAAAATCACCAGTATTGGTGTTTTAATGCAAACTACACCATCTAAAGTTTTCATGAACGCTTGATTTGGTGTTAACTCGAAATAAAGTGTTTGTTTCATACGGGTTTTAAGGTTTTTCAACACCAAATTTGGAGCTACTTTACTCCACACTTTTTACAGTGCAGTGTAAAAAATGATGCAATAGTTGAGATAGCATTGGGCTATGCAGCAACTCAACCTGTTTTTCCCATTTTTTTCGGTGGGGGGGGGGGGGGGGGTTGGGAATGTCGATTTAAATTTACAATTTGAAAGGATGACTTTCGAACATAGGGAAAAAGGTTTTTTAGGTAATTATTTCAAGCTGCTAGGCGATTCGTTTTTATCGTACGTTACGGCAGATTCTGAAGTTAATTGTTTTATCCCTGAAAACATTTTACCGAACATTTTACTTTTCTTACGGATTTATTCGGTTATTAAACCGATGACACATCTGGGTGTGTACAGGGCACGAAGGTCACGTATACGAAAACCGGTTATTCCCCCCAGAAGGCATCGGATATACGGTATCAAATAGATTTTTAAATATCAGGATCCCGATCCGGCCATATCCGTTTATCTGGTAAGCCAAATTTGAGTTTCAAAATTAATTAACATTTTGAAAACATATCTGAATTAAACTTACTATGTGTTTGCAAGCTGTGGATGTTAAAAATATGTATATAGTTCACAAGTTTCAGACATCAGAGCCGGGTATCTGGTACTTTTACGTCGTACAGGTGTGACAGAAGGGGCAGAATGAATAAGTGGTACATCAGCGAACGATCAAGAAATTTCACTTTCGAAATCTGTAAACAACCTGCATACAAGTTAAAATAAAGTTCATATTTTTCTAAGGGCAGCCGTTTTTTAATAACTTATCATCGCATTTCCCTATGCATACATATGCTTGCAAAAAATTGCATACACCTTACACGTGTTTTGCATTCCTAGGCACTTACTTTATTTAAACAGAGATTTTTTCCTTCTAGAAATGTCATTTTATTGCCAAAACTCACGCCTAATCACTAGATCTAGGGGAAACTAGAGGGTGTAACGGAAACTTTGCAATTTATTTACCATCTGAAAAATGGAGCTCTGCGTCCCCCTTTAAAAAAAATCGTCAAATTTTACTTCCTGTAAATCCCTATTTCTCCTATAAAAATTGCGTACATTATAGACCCAATTACGCCTCAGTGTACATCTCATTGTACTTTTAAGCATTAAAGTGAAGATACTTTAGTTATTTTTTGATATCACATGTATACTTTTTTATACGTATTATTATTGCGTACGAAAAGAAGGAATTTTAAAGTGAAAAATCATACTAATATTGCAACGTTTTCTGATTGACAAAGTAAAAACACATGAAAAAAGTTGTATCTTCTGCAAAATGTACACATGACATACGTTTATTTGAAAACAGCCACATATATATTTTTTTAAATATTGCCTCTTGTGTACTGATGCGATTAAAAAAAAGCTGGGATATCCGCTATAGTTCTATGATATCCTTTTGCCTAGACTGTCAATTTTTTTTCTCTTTCTTGAAGAGCAATTTATCAAAACGGGAAGTGACAAATCTGTCTAGATCTTAGCACAATCAATCAAATCGCGATTTTCAGCTTCTTTTCTGATCATTCATTTCCGTAACATATAATTCAAAGAAGCATTTAATAATTCATTTTTTTCTCCTTTCTGGCGATTTTCATAGTCATTTGTCTGTTATAAGAAGTACTTTTCAGGCGCATTTTAAGCGCACTGTTTTTGCAATGTATTAAGCATTTATTTTTTGCATTTTTCTAAACGGCTATTTTTTTAACCGACTTCACAAAGGAGGGCGGATATACATTCATACAGTATGTATGTCTTTTTTTTTTTTTTTGGTTTGTTTTTGTTTGTGTTTGTCCACGCATAACTTCTCACCCGGATGAACAGATTTCCATGATTTTTTTTAATCGGTTGAGGGTAGTTTCCCATAGGCCCCTTACTTTTGTTTGAGCTTTGTCGATAATTAGAAAAAATAGTTATGGGCAAAAAAACGGTCCTTTTTTTGGTTTTTCAATATTATGAAATTCATTTATATTTTCAATGTTGTAAAATATAAGTATTTTTTTTAATTTTAATTGGAAATGCTTGGCTTGATTGTTCTTTACTGGGAAAATTGTTAATAAACATGAAGTCCATTTTAAAAATAAAATTTGTTGCCATTAAGCTGCAATATTAAAATAAATTATAAGCCTTCAGTCAAACTCCTTTTTATATAAATACTCTATTTTTAAAATACCATATCAAAGGGGAAACCTTTGAGGTACTGACACTGAAAACTAACCGTTTGTTTTTAGTGTCATTCCCTCAAGAGACTGAAGAGACTCAAAATATGACTGAAGGCTTCTCTGAAGAATAACAATAAATTCTATCAGTTTTTTTGTTCTAATGACCTTTTAAATTCGATTTAAAAACGAAAGTTAACATACAAGTTAACTTGGCTTAAAAGCTGTTAGCTTGGATACCATTGGGTATCCAAGCTATCCTTCGCAGAGCTACCAAGATTTAAGGCAGTAAGGAAGTGCCTTTCGTTTATAGATGAACACCACAACGGCGGAAGTACGACTTGGGTCATTATGTATTTGGATGACACCAGATGTGGCCACCACAAATACGGCAACTTCGTTTTTTGAACTAATAGTGAAGGGAAGGGAAACGCTATACCCTCCGGTACAGTCTGGACTTCAGGGTCCACGGATTTTTCACGCACCTAGCCGTATTACATGCACGTAAGTGTACATGGTGGATCTTCCGCGAGTCAGGACGCGAACAGCCGATCTTCCGGTTTTAAGCCTGGCATCTTAAGCATTATGCCATTACAAGCCTCAGCTTTACGTACATTAGTTTAAAGAAAATAATTTTTAATTGACTAATATTTTGATTTATCTAACAAGGTCATTAACCCATTGATATAGTTTTAAAATTACTTATGATAACTTTGCAGCAAGTGTAACCCTAGACATGCAATGACTTCTAGAGATCTTATGTTTATACACCATTGAAAACGTTGACGTCATTTATTTTATGTGAAATTGTTTTCTTTCAGACCTCCAAGATGAGATTCATTTCCTGTGTCTATATGGACTATTTGACGTCTCCGAGCCGTCATTGTACGTTGTAACACAAAGTGCTACAGCGGCAGTAGTCGAGCTTCGGATCGAAGAATATCGGATTTGATACCCGAGCCGATGAAGACCCACCATGTATACTTGGGGATACGTGCAGGTAAAATTCGTGGACCCTGAAGGAGATGTACCCTTCCCTCCACCATTAGGTCTAAAATGGAAGGTGGCGTGGTTGTGGTGTCGGTATCTGGCGTCATCCGACTACAGAGTGTTAGGGTTAATACTGGCCACCTATCAGGTGACCCTTCACAAATGGCCAGCATTTCTCGCGGAAAAGGGCGAATGCTGACTAAGCAAGTGCCTCCACATTGGAAACAACAACAACAAAGTGCTACAAGTGGCTGAGCGGTCTAATCGACCGATTCCGGTACCTGCTTGCGCTCAGTGAAGAGACGTCGGTTCGATTCCGACTTTTCCCTGGGTGTATTTCCTTCTTTGTATAGTAAATCTGTTGTACTGTCTTGTTCTCTATGTGCCATATTAGAGATAGTTTGAGGCACATAATTGAGTATAGCAAATAAACTCGAATATTTATGCAACCTGAAATAGTTGTTAACAAACAAGCAGGGGCCTCAGTGGCTGAGCGGTCAAATCGACTGGCTCCGGTGCCTCCCTGCGCGGATAGAAAGAGGCGTGGGTTCGATTCCCACCTTTGCCCTGGGTGTATTTCCTTCTTTGTATATTAAAATCTGTTGTGCTGTCTTGTTCTATCTGTCATATTAGACGAGAGTTTGAGGCAGATCCTTGAGAATAGCAAATAAACTCGAATATTTATGTGACCTGAAATGGTCGTAAACAAACAAACACGTGCTACAAAGTAAAGGAACAACTACTTTGACTATGACGTAAGAAGTTCTCGAAAGCCTACTGCTGGGCCTCAGTGGCTGAGCGGTCAAATCGACTGGCTCCGGTGCCTCCCTGCGCGGAGAGAAAGAGGCGTGGGTTCGATTCCCACCTTTGCCCTGGGTGTATTTCCTTCTTTGTATATTAAAATCTGTTGTGCTGTCTTGTTCTATCTGTCATATTAGACGAGAGTTTGAGGCAGATCCTTGAGAATAGCAAATAAACTCGAATATTTATGTGACCTGAAATGGTCGTAAACAAACAAACACGTGCTACAAAGTAAAGGAACAACTACTTTGACTATGACGTAAGAAGTTCTCGAAAGCCTACTGCTGGGCCTCAGTGGCTGAGCGGTCAAATCGACTGGCTCCGGTGCCTCCCTGCGCGGAGAGAAAGAGGCCTGGGTTCGATTCCCACCTTTGCCCTGGGTGTATTTCTTTCTTTGTATATTAAAATCTGTTGTGCTGTCTTGTTCTATCTGTCATATTGGACGAGAGTTTGAGGCATATCCTTGAGAATAGCAAATAAACTCGAATATTTATGTGACCTGAAATGGTCGTAAACAAACAAACAAACAACCAAGTGCTACCAAGTAAAGGGACAACTACTTTGACTATGACATAAGAAGTTCTCGAAAGCCTACTGCTGCCGGTTTTGTAGAGTCTTTTTTGAGAGAAGCGCCATTTTTAAACGCAGGCGTAAGTGAGCCTTCTGCCGAAAAATGTCTGCAACCCGACTGGAATAAAAATGGTGTAGCAGTTAATATTGGTGTAATAGTAAGTTTAAAATGCATAATATTATGAGATTGGTGTGTGGTTTTTCAGCGCATATTTTAAAAGTGCGAGAAGAAAAAGGAAAATTGTATATGGTTGAAGAAGTTTGAAAACAGCCGATTGAAATACCAACACTTTATGCTGTGGACCGCTGATTGAAGTTTTACCTGCAAGACGTATGGACTGCAAGACAGATGTGGTACTGAACCCCAGCAGTCTACCAGTAGTAAGATTATATTTAAGTGTTGTCGTGTTTGTTCAAAACGGCCTTGCCTCATTTACATTTGTGAATATTTTAAGCATGAGCTTGTTTTGTATTTTATTGACTTTTTGACGTTTTTAATTGATAAATACAGTAAAACCTGTAAAGTTGACTTTGCTTTGCAAGTTGGCCACCTGTCTAAGTTGACCACTTTTGTCAGGAACGAAATTAACCCTATATTATTTAATGTAGGGAAGCCTTTGTAACTTGACCACCTAAGTTGACCACCTGTTTATATTGACCAATTATGTCTCCAAATTTGGGTAGCAGTATTGTAAGAAACCCTTAGTAAGTTGACCGCCTGATTATTAATATATTCATTTGTTTATCTATTTATGCAAATATAAAAATAAAACTAAAAAAATAATTTTTATAAAAAAAAAACAGAACCGACTTCAACTTAAAAATTGCGCTAAAAAGTAAAAAATAAATTCATTCTTTAAACAACATCGATATGACTTTTAAACATAGTTTTAGAAGTCGGTGCAAAATTAGGATAGATAAAATCTTTTGTAATCATGAATCAATTAGAAATTTATATATTTCCACAGAATTAGCAACAGTTCCAATATGAAGTAGCAAATGGTATAATGGTAATTAGACCCATAATTTTGCACCGACTTCTAAAACTATGTTTAAAAGTCACATCGATGTTGTTTAAAGAATGAATTTATTTTTTACTTTTTAGCGCAATTTTTAATTTGAAGTCGGTTTTGTTTTTTTTTATAAAAATTATTTTATTCTTTTTAGTGTAAACACATTTGGTATATAAATACTATCTTTTTTAAAAAATCCATATCAAAGGGAAAAACTTCTTTGAATGAATGGCACTAAAAACTAATCATTTGTATAATAAATTACCTTTTGAAGTCTATTTTAGCAAACAAATTGATTGGATTAAGTTTTGCCACAGAGAAGCCTTTAGTCAAACTCTTGCTGTAATTTCTTTTAATACTATAGCCCATGATAACAAACATGTTTTTAACAATGCTTTTATATTTATTAATTGATTTCCCAACAAAGAAAAATCAAGCCAAGCCTTTCCAATTAAAATAAAAAATACACATTTTTCACTCGTAACGTTTTTTCTAAAAAACAAATGTAGTCAAAGTGATTCGCAATATTTGAGTTAGACGACCCTTTATCGATTAAAGAAAAAATTATCAAAATCGGTTCATTTAGTCAAAAGTTATGGATGAAAAGACAAAAAAAAATACTAAATTTCTACCCATAACTTTTATTCTAATTATCGAATATAGTAAAACGAAAGTACGGGACATATGGGAATCTCGATCGATTAAAAAAAGAATCATGAAAATCAGTTCATCCGGTGAGAAGTTATGAATGGACAAACAAACAAACAAAAAAAACGACATAAATACAGTATGAATGTATAACCTCCTTTCTTTGTGAAGTCGGTTAATAATAAACTCTCCAGGATATTTTTGTTGCTATAATCTTAGACCTGTGTTTGTCATTTGTCTGCATGGATGAAACATCAATATAAAGTTTGCCTAAACCTCTGTGTAAGTAAACTATACGGGAAAACTACAATGAGTACTCTTTTTGTTCCTTAAATGAGTTTCTTCTTTTTCTTCTAATTGATCTAGCCATTTCGAAAAATTATTAAGATATTTTTAAGAATCTTTACCATCAAATAAGTAAAATAACATTTATATTCATTTTAACCAAGTGCTTTAATTTTAAAGTTGTATAGGATACATTACAAGTGATTCAGATTAAATTTATCTAATATTTTAGATAATTGTGAAAAATAGCTAATTACTGTTTTTAAACTAACGTTAATACTTGATGCTATATTTTAATTAGTCAAAAATGAATAAACGCACAGTGTAAGAAATTACAAAAAAACCTCCACCCTCTATAAGTTGACCACCTAAGTTGACCACTAAAGTGCTGCACCGCAAGTAATCAGCTTACACACGTTTCACTGTAATTATTATAACGAGGATCTTGTCCATTGAGCTCCGGCGAAATTGGTAAGCGTCTGAACATATTCTTCGGTATTTTTAAATTAGTAAAAAAAAAATAACCTTTGCTGTTACACATGTCAAGGGGGATTAATAAAAGTTAATAGTTTATCAATAATTAGATACATTGTGTGGCGCTTATTATTTTAGGTCTTTGATGTAAGATTTGGAACACAAGGATAGAAACTTGGACCAAGTTTCAAGTGTGAGTTAACTGCCATCCTGGTTTATTAAATCTCTAATTATCCGTAAGTAAATTCCGCATTTGCAGTTTTTCATCTTTTCAAAAGTGCTTTATTTTTACATTGTTCATAGAAATAAATATTTTTATTAATTAAAATATTGTAAACTCATTTTTAACTTTAACAAGAAGTTCCGTCTAGAACTATACGAGCCTACTTTCCCGTATACACCAAATTCAAATTTATAATCTAGCTATCTCTTTCTCTCTCTTTCTTATTTATCTTTAGTTCTAATTATTGAAAATATACCTTTTTCAACGGATAATACATATTCATTCACTCACTCATTCATTCTTTCATTTATTCAGCCATGCATTTATTCATTCATTCGTTACCTCATTCAAGTGTTTATTCATTCATTGACGCATTCATGTATTTATTCACTCATTTATTTATATTTTCATTTATTCAATAATTTATTCATTCATTCTTTTCCTCATTCATTTATTCATTGATTTATTCTTTCACTCTTTCATTTATTCATTCATTCATTATTTCACTCATTGAGTCACTGAGAAATATCCTTGAAAATCCCGATCAAAAAATTTCATAGCAAAATAGGCTCGCAAGTTCTGGATAAACTTTCTATTTCTACATGTTCTACGTTATAAGAGCTTCCCGATAAAGTTTGTTCCAAGCAAATCGTTTCTTTAGATCAGGATTTATATAGGGTTGAAAATTTCCCGTAAGCTCTGTGTTAATTTTTTGAACTGTTCAAAAATGAACAAAAACTGTTCAAATCAATATTTCACGCTGAGAACTCCTTTCAATAAGCTTGCAATAGGAACTTGGCTCTGGTGCCCAGAGTTTACAGAATTTGCTTCAATTTTGTCCATAGGCGCTAATGTTAAAATTTTTTGAACTGTTCAAAATTGAACAAAAAATTGTTCAAATCAAAAAGTAAAATATAGAAATGAGATGTCCTCGCCGAGATCTTTCGAATTCAAAAAGAATTTTTCCAATCGGACAATTCGTTCAAAAGTTATTAGGGGGGGACAGACCGACAGACAGACAAACCGAAAGACAGACAGACCGACCGACAGACCGACAGACACACTTTTTCCCCATCTCAATACCCTACTTTCAAATTTTTTATTTTTCAATCTTTATTTAATTACTTCACTTATTTTTGACTTTTCTTGATTTTTAACGATATTTTCACGATACATTAAGCCTTCTTTCATGCTTTATTATTATTTTTTTTTACTTTTACAGGAAAGTAGGCTAAAAAAAGCGCGAGAAAGTTGTTTAATTCTGTGACCAACTGTGTAAGCGTTTATCTTTTTCATTAGTCTTTGAACAACGTGCATAATGCTGCATATATTGAGGGTTTATTAGGAAAACAAACAAGTTTTGTACTACTGTTTCAATGACAAATGATGAATTTTGGGAGGTTTGTTTTCGTAAAACTAAATACAAATTAATATTAAATTCTGATTTTAAACGAATACATATATCAGTAAGATGTCAGTACATATTTACTTGTTTGTTTGTTTGTTTTACGACCATTTCAAGTCACATAAATATTCGAGTTTATTTGCTATTCTCAAGGATATGCTTCAAACTCTCGTCTTTTATGACAGATAGAACAAGACAGCACAACAGATTTTAATATACAAAGTAGGAAATACACCCAGGGGAAAGTGGGAATCGAACCCACGCCTCTTTCACTCCGCGCAGGGAGGCACCGGAACCAGTCAATTAGACCGCTCAGCCACTGGGGCCCCTAACACTTTGTGTTACAACATACAATGAGGATCATCAATGGCTGAGCGGTCTAAACGACTGGTTCCGGTGTCAGCCTGCGCACAGAGGTGTGGGTTCGATTCCCGCTTTCCCCTGTGTGTATTTTTCTTCTTTGTATTGTAATTCCGTTGTACTGTCTTGTTATATCTTTCATTTTAGACGAGGGTTTGAGGTATATCCTTGAGAATAGCAAATAAACTCGAATATCACACAGATTTTAATATACAAAGAAGGAAATACACCCAGGGCAAAGGTGGGAATCGAACCCACGCCTCTTTCTCTCCGCACAGGGAGGCACCGGAGCCAGTCGATTTGACCGCTCAGCCACTGAGGCCCCACACATTTACTTACTCCAGCTTTCAGTGCTTTTTCCTCTTTCACACCAGCTTTAAAAATTTCAAGTTTCACTGCTTTACAAAAAAATTGCATATTTTTGCTTTTTTATCGTGAAGAATTTTTCTTCTATTTTGTTGAATTTTGTTTTCCTAAAACATGTTTCGGGTAATACAACACATAAGTGTATGTGTAGGAGCAAAAATTATGTTCTTCACTAGTTAGTTATTAATCATCAAACTAAGTTAAATTAATTTCTAAACTGTGAGCAGTAACCTAAATGTCAGAACATATCTCATTAAAGAAAACCACTTTGAATGCAAAAAAATATCTATTTTCACATAGGGAAGAAAATGACAATAATTATTTAACTCGCACCCCTGTTTAACACAATTACTAATGTCAAACAATTCCAAATAATCATTTTCAAATGCATCATTAAAAAGAACATTTCATTTTCAATTATCTCAGTACAATTTTCCCAACCTCAAGAAACAAAACACCGCTTACAGAAATCTTTTATACGTTCATTGGCTTAATAAAGTCGCATGTTCATTTTTGTTTAAGGGTTAGAGATAATGGGAATGCAATTTATTTTCCTATTACTGTTGTATTCCTATCTCTTTACTTTAACGCTATATCGTGGTGCACAGCTATTTACCCAGAACTTTGATAAAAGTGTGGTACCGCCGGGAGCTATAGCAGGGAGCTGTGAATTATTTCTCTCACGTATCAAATTGAGAGAGAAATAATCCTGCTCCCCTCTGGGACCAATAAAACACTGAAACAAACTGAATAACATTTTATGGCTTGATTTTGCTCCGGTCGAGATCTAATTTGACATGATATGCAGTTTTTCAATGCGGAGTGCTTCTTTCTTTTTATCATATTCTATCATCATATTGTTGTTATTAATTCCTTTTCTACTGTGCGTCTTATTCCTTTTTATTTCAACTGAAATAAATTATTGAAAGCAATATTTTAAATGTTTAAAAATATTATAACGAGATCCGTCGGGAAAGGCTATCTATCGGATTGTTTTTAAACTTGCTGCTTCACTCTAGAATTTCCGTTAGTAACACTATTATTAAAATAATAATTTAACTTTGTGCTAAGTAAACTGTAATAAAAAATAATTTCAAGTTAAGAAAGCACAAATATGCATTAAAATGCAGACATGTGTTTCGGGATTGCTTGGAATCCCTTTTTCAATGCGGCAGGGAGCTTCTAGATGCAAGATTCTAGCTTTTTTATGACAACAATATTATTGTTAACTTGTCTACACGGACATGTGTCGTCTGAAAGGGAAGAAAACTCCTTCTGATCTCTTATATTTATGTTTTACAAGAACAAACACAATGTTGGGCATTAAAGAATAAAGATAAAACGATAACTAAAAATGAATTTTCTAACATTACAAGAAATTTTAGCAGAAGGCGAATTTTTGCTACCAATTTGTTATTTCTACAATGTATCGAATAGGAAATAGCATATGGAATTCGAATGTAAAAATGTATTCTATTTTGTAAAAATTGCGATTTTCCGAAAGTTTACAATCCCAATTCCTTCGATAGTTGCGGTTCCATTGCTAAGGGGTTTGTATTTCTCTCATATATTAATCTGTTATTAGCTTGCTCATTTTCATTTACCTAATTGTTGCTGTCGTTTGTAACTTCTTTTTTTCTATGCATTTTTAAATTGTCAAAATATTTCTGCACGTAAGAGCGATAGTATCTGAAGTCCATTTTTCGAGATTCTGCGATGGAGTTAAAAATAATTTATCTTTTTCTCTTTTTTTTTTCAATTATAACCTTTAGATTTTTCGTGCGAAACTTAGAATAAAGATGGGTGACGGGAGCTTTAAAAGTTAAGAATAAACACGTAGTTAGTGGTTTTGTCGTCGGTACTCTGTACGCCCATTAATTGTACACTCGCAAAAACTCGAAAAATGGACTGAAGGTACTATGGCTGAGGTACAAATTTGTTCTTTTTTTTTCTGTTTCTTTTTTATCAATACATATATGGCACATTTGAAAGACTTTTTATGAACTTTTAATTGACATCCCTTTCAGTTTAAATTTTGATTGAATCTGTTTACATTTTCTTGGTCTGTCTTTCTCATTTTTAGATAATTGCGCTTCTACTGTTCTTTTTGAAATTTCCCTCATACATTAATTTGTAATTAGCCGACTCATTTTCAGCCTGCTTTCCCGTAAATGTAAAAAAAAAAGGAAAGAAGGCTTAATGTATCGTAACATTATCGATAAAATAAAAGTCAAAAATAAGTTAGTGAAATATTGAAAAATAAAAATTTGAAAGTAGGGTTCTGAGATGGAGGAAAGCTTGTGTCTGTTGGTCTGTATGTCCCCCCGACCCCTATTCGCTTTTAGAGGAATTGTCTAATTAAAAAGATTATTATTATTATTATTATTATTTTTTTTGCATTCGCAACATATCGCCAAAGACGTCTCATTTCGGTATTTTATTTTTTGATTTGAACAATTTTTCGTTGAATTTTGAACAGATAAAAAACATCTTAGAATTATAGCTTATGGGTAAAAATGAAGCAAGTAATGTAAACTCTGGGCATAAGATCAAAGTTCCTTCTCAACGTGAATGTGTGCTTTGATTTGAACAATTCTTGTTCAGTTTTGAACAGTTCAACACATTAATGGTACTTTTTCCCTTATCCTGGCGCAGGCAATAAAATCGCCAATAATGATGCAACCAACGCCAAACGGAATACCTCCACTGGAAAACCCTTTTCGTGTTTTGTTGCTTTGGCGAGATTTGCGCCGGTATAAAGGAATTCATTTTAAACAGTTCAAAAAAAAAAAAGATTAACATTAACGCCTACGGGGAAATTTCAATCCTATATAAATCCTGTTCTAACAGACGGATTTGCTTGGAACATAATTTATCGAGAAGATGTCATGACGTATAAGATGCACAGATACGAAGTTCATCGAGAACCCAACAAACCTATTTTCAAACTAAACTTTATGATTTGGACTTGTAGGGATATTTCCGAATGAATGAATGAATAAATGAATAGGTGAATTGACATATATATTAGGGATGTAACGAATATTCGGCCACTATTCGGCCCTTTGGCCCAATATTCGGCCCAACCGAATAGTCATTTCATCAGTTAGCCGAATATTCGGCCTGGCCGAATATTTATGGGCTATTCGACCGAATAGTTCTGCTGCAGTAGAAATGTAAAAGAATAGAGAAATTAGTAGATTTTAAACATTTAAAATCGTAAAATTTTTTTTAGCTTTGCAAAAATTAAAGAAATTTTGTTTAAAAGAAAATTAAAGAAAAAAAACATTAGTATATAGTTTAAATAAATAAAAAAATTTAAAAAAAAAATACTTTTTTTTAAACCTTGTTATATTCTTTACTGAGCAAAAACAGATTTTATAGTAGTAATATTGTATTTTATATTTAGCATTTTCTCCCAAAAGCTGTCATTAGTTAATTATGATGGAGAATATGAGAAATTTATTTTGTTATTATCAACAAAGTGGAAGTCAGACTTTGTTTGGGTAGACTGATTTATTGTGATTATTGGGTAAGAGAGAAATGTGAAGTGCCTAGAATATATCATGAATGTTTAGATAGCATAAGTTATTGGGGTTTTTGAAAATAAAATCAATATTCCAGTTAAGTGTATCAAATTTTAATAGATCTCTTAAAAATAGGTATGTAAAAAACAGCATAAAATAAAAGTATTAACCTTTATAACTTTTAAAATATCTTCATAAAACAGTTTTAAACAAGGTAAAAGTTCACTAAGCAATAGTAGTTCTTTTTATTTGAATTAACTAATTAGTAAAATAATGATAATGCTTACTACCATAAAACCTGTCATTTCTATTCCACTTGTGGTTGAAAATCCCAGTTTTATTACATTCAAAACAACAGAGAAAAAAGATTTATTTTAACTTCTTAACAAACATAATTAAATCATACATCATAGATTGTGTGTAATTAGTGTTTGACTTTGTGAATATAAATTTTAAATATTTAGAAATAATTTCTATTACGACGATTGTTTTAAATTTTAATATTAGGCCGCCGAATATTCGGTATTCGGCCTAGAAAAAAATGGCCGAATATTTGACTTATATATATATATATATATATATATATATAACGGTTGAAAAGGTATATTTGAAGCAATTAAGAAATAATACTAAATAAGAAAGAAATAGCTCACTTTTCAATTGGATTGGATATTGGTGTTTGCGGGGAAAAATAGGCTTGTATAGTTCTAGACGGAACTTCTTGTCATTTATGCAATTGCTGCTTTCGCTTGTTTTTTTCTCATGCATTTTGAAATTTATTAAAATCATTATTTCACTTATTTTCTTTTCTGCTCTTTCAATTAATGCTCGTTTTTAGTTTAAGTTTCGATAGAATACCTATTTCAGTTTTCAAGATTGCTTCTGATTTTTTTAGATATTTCCTCCGGATTCGATTCATCAAAACTGCAATATCAAGTTTCCACGTAGGATGAAATATCGCATCGTTTCTCCTTATGACTTATTTAAGGGACGCTTCATGTCATTCTGGAACGGATAGCCATCTTCAATTCCTGCCTTCGTCCCCCAAGGCATTGAATCATCCCCAGATCATTTTTGCTCCTCCCACGAAATATCGCTATGGTTTTCTTACGGTCAAAATTGTCATATAGCGCGGGAAAAAAACTTTCCGAAGGCGTTATTTCTCATGGGGATATTTAGAGGTCATCATTGAATAAAATCTTCTTTAGACATTTATCTGGTTTTATTACTCTATTCAAGTTTTTTGACCAATAGGATGGTATCTTTCGCTGGGTGGGGGGTGGAATAAATTGTTTCTATGGATCATTTTTTCCCTTGTATAAAGGGTATGTAAAGTATTGTTTTTAAAGGAAAAAAAATTAGCTCAAATTTCAACAACATCCATCTTAAACATCACCGTGCTTGACCAAATTGTTCGTTGTTGTTTTTGGGTTTTTTCCCTAATGCCACTTGTATCCAAGCTCCCCTTCGCAGAGTGACCAGGAATTAAGGCAAAAAGGGAAAATCTTTTCCGGTTATATATGAGCACCGCAACAATTGAAGTGCGACTTGCTCATTATGGGGTTTGGACACCAGGTGGCGCCACCACAATATGCGACCTTCGTTTTTTGACCTAAGCTAGGAAGTGGGACTTCGGGGCCCATTATCCACCCCGGGTACCCCAAGTGTGCTGGGATTTCGGGGGGCCCGGGTTTTGAATCCCCGATCCCCCGGGTTTAAAAGGGACATCCTAACCACTAGGGCTACTAGGGCCCTTCACATTTTTCGTGCCCTTCGTAGGTGCATATATGCCCCCAAAAATTACTGCATCAATGTTGATGTTTTCGCTTTAATTCTGTACTTGGGGGTATGTGTTATCTATTCGCAAAATTATTTTAGGCTACCCTTTCAGAAATTTATCTGGAACATTCTCCAGAGAGAACGGACCCACTTCTTCCCCAGAAAAACCCCGCATACGGTTAGCACTCTTCAAACTCTTTAACCCCTTGAAGCATAAGTTTTTTTTTTCAGAAAAAACTGGTTAAAAATGATCGAGTTTTTTTGACAGTAAATGGATATATAGATGTGGTATAAATTGTTTTCGGAAATTTCAGTTGTAGGGGGTGGCTAGAGAGCAGGTAAAAGTTATAAAAAAAGTAGTATACAAAGAAAGTGCAAACGTATCTCAGAGGGGCAATTTGAAATAAAATAACGCGTGATACAAGGTCGCCCGTGTGAGACACGGGCCAATACGTTAAGTGGTTAAGCAGCCGCTAACCGTGGCCTCTTGTAAAGAATTCCGTACTTTTTCCCTTTCTAAGAACATGGATGGAAAGGGTTGGCTTTACAAAAATTCACTTTTTATCCCAAAACCCCAGCAAAAATGCACTAAATAATTAAGTATAGACACTTGCGATAGATTTGCGTACACCCCATTAAGGGGACCCGAACCGTTTTGAGGCGGCCAATTTGTAGTCAACTTTCTTCAAGCGTTACTCCTCAGCCATAAGGAATTTTGCTTCGCGTTTTTTAAAATTTTCTTAAGTAGGTCTTTCTCTATATGTAGACCAAATTGTATCTAAAAATATTGAATATTTATTTTTTTATTCAATATCATTTTTTTTTTACAATTTCATAACTTCCGGAACATTTTTCTCATAATCCATTCAAGATTTTATTGATCTTACTTTTTATTTTATTTGTCACATCTTATAATGAATTCGCAACCAGGGATATTTAAAAATTTCACTTTATAAAAATCTGGTCAGCTAAAAACTTTTCGAAGTGAATACACAACATTGAAAAAAAAATTTTTTTTTGTAGGTTGTTTTCAAAATTTTGAAAAACCCTTGGTTGTAAATATAGGCCTAATATAGCCAAATCAGATGCAAAAAAAAGTATATTGATTCATTTAGCCGTTTTCGAGAAAACGGTTCCGGAAGTTATGAAATTGTAAAAAACTTTGATATTGAATAAAAAAATAAATATTCAATATTTTTGGATACAATTTGGTCTACATATAGAGAAAGACCTACTTAAAAAAATATAAAAAAACCGTGAAGCAAAATTCTCTATGGCTGAGGAGTAACGCTTGAAGAAAGTGGACTTTCAAATTGGCCACATCAAAACGGTTCGGGTCCCCTTAAGTAATAGCTCTGTTTTAAAAAGTGTTGAAATATGCCTCAGTGAATTATCGATATCTTTCTGAACTTTTTAAGATATTCATCTGAATTTATTTTATGAGTTTCCCTGTAGACTTAGGTTTGAAATAATGACAGCTAAAAATTGCTACATTTCGCGCATGCGCAGTGAAAAAAAAATCCTTTAAATGTTCAAAATGTGTCAAATATTCGTTAGTCTTATATTGCATTTCAGTATAATTCTTTATTTATACGATGGCAAGTTTTCTGAAAGTTTGGTAACGTTTTGTGAAAAACTTTGCGAGTTATGAGCTGTTGCACAGATTGCATTTTTTTAGTCCAAATAATTTTCGAGTTGAGTTGTACTAAATGGAAAAATACAAAGGTTCGACTCACCTTAGTTCTTCAACTGGCTTAATGCTAATTCAGTGAGGCAAACTCTTTTGCATTATAACTACCCATGATAAAAGAAAAAAAGGAACATTTAATTAAAACTAATTATTTACTTTGAATTACAATTAACGAGAATTAAATTTAAAAAGAACATTAGCACTATGTGAGTGCTTCAAATACACAAACCACTACGGGCATTTCTGATGAGCTTCTGCTGAGGAAAGTTTCTACTTTTTGTCTTGACGTCACGCCATCTGGTAATACAGTTGGTGCAATCTGCAACACAAGCCAAAGACGTGCGAAGGCCATTAGTGAAATGCCTATATCTTTTGTGAGTATATGCGCACATTTTAGGAAAATGCACGTAATAATTATACACCACAATTGAACTTTTTTTTTTTGAAATTTGCAGCTTATCTCCAGGTTTTTATGATGCAGGATCATACAAAACCTGTTTCTCCTTTTTCAATTTGTTGACCGTTCTCTAACTGCAAGAGCGAATGCATTTTTGCTGAACATTGTATATTATAACTTTTCCAAATAAGCAAGCAAGAAGTTCCGTCTAGAACTATACGAGCCTACTTTCCTGTAAACCCTAATTTCAAATTTATAATTTAACTCTCCCTATCTCTTTCTCATTTAGCTTTAATCCTCAATTACTTCAAAAACACCTTTTCAACTGTTAATACATATTTAGCAACTCACTCATCATTTATTTATTCATTAATTTATGTATTTACTCACTCACTCATTTATTCATTCAGTCTTTCACTAATTCATTTATTCTTTCATTCATTTGGAAACATCCTAAAATATCAGCTCAAAACGTTTCGTAGGGAAATACGCTCCTTCAGTTCTGGATGAACTTTATACCTGTACATGTTCTTCGGCATAACAGCATTCCGATACAGTTTGTTCCAAGCAAATCGGCCCGTTAGATCATGATTTATATAGGATTGAAATTCCGCCGTTGGCACAAATGTTAATTTTTTTAAACTGCTTAAAATTGAACAATGATTGTTCAAATCAAAAAATGTTTCAAGCTGAGAGCTCTTTTAATAAACTTAGCTGTAGGAACGTGGGTCGTATGTACAGGGTTTATGTAATTTGCTTTACATTTCCATAATAGTGCTATTGTTGACATTTTTTGAACCGTTCAAAATTGAACCAAAAATTGTTCAAATCAAAAAGAAAAATATAGAAATGAGATGTCCTCGCCGATATATTTCGAATTAAAGAAAAACATTTCGAATCAGACAATGCACTCAAACGTTGTTAAGGGGGCAGAGAGACAACCCGACCGACCGACAAACACACATTTTCCCCATCTCAAAGCCCTATTTTCAATTTCTTTATTCTTCCATCTGTATTTTATTACTTCATTTATTTTTGATTTTTCCTTATTTTTAACGTTATTTTAACTAGACATTAAGCCTTCTTTCATATTTCATTAGTACTTTTTATTACTTTTACGTGAAAGTAGGCTAAAAACGAGTTTTTACATCAGACTGAGTGTTAAGTATAAAATTACGAAAGCTCTGTAGTACGTCTATTAGTTTGGCCAGCGACTGTATACACGTAGAGGTAGGTTGATAAATATATAGTTAATGTGGAACTGATCACAATATTATTCCATTATTCGATTTTTTTTATGAACTCCTTTCATAGTTTAAATGAAAATCAAGTTTCCTAACAGAAACATTTTTGGTCCAGGTCTTTTCAAAGAGTTCAGGCTTTCTTTTTTGTTTTTCTTGTCTGAGTAGTCTTGTCTCACGAAACTGAAAGAGCAAGAGTTTCTTCTCCCATAAGCATGTAATCTTGCTTGACAAGTTGGCGCGACAGCTGTTCACATCGCAGGAACATTTCTTTCTACCAAGTTTTGCTTTCTTATTAATTTTCCTTTGCGTCACTCTTCTATACACAAAGAAACACCCCAAACCGAACTTTCTATCCGTTTATTTTCTAACTACTCTGACATAAAAATTCAAATATATTTCCATGGTTTAGGAACAAAAAGCAACTGCCTTTTTTTTTACTACACGGTTTTATTTAACTTGATTGTTATGCAGTGAAAGTGGTCGAAAACTGCGTAAATTATCTTCAAGCTTGCACACAAGCTTATCTTCGATGACAATACAATATTCCATCCATTTTATAATTAATTATAACGTTAATTAGGAAAAAAATAATAATTTTGGCTCTGAGGACGTTATCAGAATTATTGGTCGAATGGCAACGATAGCTTTGTTTGGATAATGCAACGATGTTTTGAATTTTCAAATGCTCAAATCGTGGCGAAAAAAGAAACTGCGACTCAGCGGTTTCTACAACGCGATTAACGCAGCGGTTTTATTAAATAAAACCGTGTAAATTAAAACATTTTTAATATTATATACAACTTTTGGCAATAAATATGGAATCACGTTTAAAAGAATAAAGTAATTTTTGTTTAACAGCGTGTAGAAATGGACAGTAACAGAGTAAAACCAGATGAAGCAAAAACATTCAATTGAAAGTAGACGATCTGAAGTACAAATTAAAAACACAAACAAGTCACGTGCCGTCATCTAGTGGGAACGATGTTAATTATTAAGCACCGAACCGTAGAAATAAGTATGGACTATGGATAACCGTAGATAAAGTATGGAATCACCATGCAGTTTCCCGCTTGAAATTTGGCAACAGGTATATTTGCGAATTATGCAAATTAGTCGTAACATAAAAGACGCGTTACCGATCTCGTGTTATCATTCGAGGAAGTTATTTCAGTGCAAGCATGGCTCCGACGAAAGAATCATCCGATGTGGTCAGGGAAAGAATAGTCGAGCTACTTCAAGAAGGATTATCAACCCGGTGTGTAAAATTTAAACACACCGGGATTCATTTGAAAGAGAAGAGTAAAGGCCGCCCAAGGGAAACATAAAAACGAGACGATCGAAAATTAAAGTCACTTTGCCTCCAGAACCGCAAAGACTCTTCAACAGACATGAAAACGAAATGGGCGAAAGCGGGTGTTGATGTTTGTGCCATTACAGTACAGGAATTGACTTAGAGGGATATGGGTTCTGCTGCAGAAAGGCCAAAAGAAAGCCTGCCCTGACTTTCACTTTATTTACCTTTTTCCCTGATGCACATTTTGATCAAGAAATGCATAATTTTATACCGCGTCTTTTTAGTTTCTGTAGGACGTTTCTATATAAAATACCAACATTATTTAGTTACAAAACTAATGAAGCGCACACAAAGTTTTTCTGTTCCGTAGTAATCACCCTAATACCGCATCGCATCATAATGTCATGCCGGATAAAAATGTTTAGATCCCAGTATTTCATTTTTCTTGTCTCCCATCCATGCTTTGTCACTTTTTCCTGTTTTCGCTTTTGTGTGCTCTTCGTGAAATGGCACTGCTCTAAGATTTATTCATGCATTCGGTGAGAGTTTGATACATCTAGTTTATGTTTTGCTGGAATGTAAACCGAGCTAACATCATTTCTTTCGGTTCAAATATATTTATTAGCAACCATTAAATAGATTCATTAAAAAAATAAATCAATACTGTTTAGGTTAGCATATCTTCGGTCTTGCATGTGTTAGTGTTAGAATTAAGCCTTTGTATTATTTATATATGTAAAACTCTAATTGTGTGGTTAAAAAAAAGTATGTGCGGGAATGTGTTTTGTACGTATCTAGATGTTTAGCATAGGGAGCGCCGTGGCGAAAGAGTGGCGCTCTTTTCGAACGTCGCCACAAACGACTATCTGTAAACTTTTAGGACGTGCCGCTAGTTTAACTATATTATACTATTATTCATTTTTAAAAATTCGTCATTGGTAAATTAATAAATTAAATTAATTCAATTAATTAAACTGAATTATCCCATTCAAGACCATTATTTTCGAAAAAAGGAGCATCGTTTGATTTAAACTGCCGTAGTTGAGATGGATAAAACCTGAGTGGTGTTATGATTTAAAAAGATATATATTGTGATTGTTTATATTTTACAGTTAAAATTTCAATTTTTTTAAAAAACGTAGTATATTATCAAAAGAATAACGCATTTAATCATCTTTTACTGGCGTGGCAATAACCCGAACAAATGTTTATTTTGATTTTTTTTTTTTTTTTGGGGGGGGTTGGGGGAGCTTCAAGTACGGGAGTTTTTCCTTATTTACCCCTTAAGAATAAAACATATCTTAAGCAAAACACACAAAGATCATATCTGTCAACGCTAAAATTTTGTGTCAGGGTGTTTCTTTTAAATATATATATATAAATATATAGGAGAGACCGGGGAGACTACGGATAGCCCGTTTTTCACCTAACCTATAGGTTTTTCCGCGCAAAAATAATTCTGTTATGTTGGTAGTACTATTCTGCTATTACTGTCACGTGCAAATGGCTGCCGGTCAAGTCAAAATACGGCAGTGAAGTGAAAAAAAAAAGTGATTTGGCATAGAAATAAAATTTCACGTTAAATTAAAGCACAAATGAGCATTAAAACGCAGACATATGTTTCGGTATTGCTTGGAATCCTTTTTTCAATGCGACAGGGAGCTTCTAGATGCAAAACATCCAAATGAAGCAGACAAAACAACAAAAACAAAGCTTATATAGCCTAAGAATTAGCTGTAAACTAATGAGAATAAAGGCAGTGTGAAGTGGACGTAGAAGTAGCAGGGAAGGCACCAATAAGAGAGCAACAAACGAATGCAGTTGAAAGTACAGGAAGTAGAAACGAATATCAATAAAAACAAAGCAACAAAGACAACAGCATGCATAAAAATGTGAAAATACATGAAAATTGCAAAATAATAAAATAAAATACCAAGAATAAAATGGAAATAAAATAAGTACAGAAAATACCAAAACAAAAAGCAAAACAAAGTACACATGCAAAATACTTAAAAAATATAATTACTAGTTTTTATTTTATTTTATAAACTTAGTCTTAAAAATTCATTGACACAACTGTGTATGTCTCTCTGCCTTAGTACTCTTTCTCTATGATGTTTGTGCTTTTGGAAGTCTCATTGCCTTTTTACCCTTTTCGCGTACGGTTGCATATTTAATGTACGTTAACATATTTAATGTGTTTCATGTGCCCTATCATTTTAAGTTCTTGATTACACTCCGGGACTTTTACTCTTAATCCTCATAAACAGGGGTGCCCACCAGGGGACCTCCCTCAAAATGTCCCCAACCCTTATGTTTCGGCGCCGACTACGCCATTAAGATCTACTTTCTATTTTTCTTTTGAGCCGGGAGTACGGATATGTCTACTGGAACACTTTGTGCTTTCGGAAGCATAAAACGTTATTACAGTATCTCCATTGTCGCGTACGTTTAGATATTTAATGTACTTTTGCATATTTAATGTGCTTCATGTGCCCTATTATTTTAAACTCCTTGATTAAACTCAGGACCTTAACTCTTAATCCTCATAAACATTGCCCATCAGGGGAACCGCTCCCAGAATAACATCAAAATCTCTCAAAAAAGCCCGTTTTGTTGCAAACTACACCATTAATGTTTTCTTTCTTTTTTTTTGGGGGGGGGGGGGCGCTTGGTCTAATGCAGTGGTGAGGAAACTTTTTTTTAAGACGGGCCATTTGTAATAACTAGACAATCGTAGCGGGCCAAAGAATAATGCTTAATCGTTAAAAAACTTATGTGTTCTATAAACATATGCATATATTATTACATACACTTATTATTTTAATAGTAAAAAAGCAAAAGGTAAGAAAATTATAAGCACAAAATATAAAATGAATTTAGTGTAGTTCTTGATGTGAAGTATTATCACTTTATTTTCTGGTGTCATTACTGGTTGGTGCATGAGAAAAATGAAATTGAGACTGTTTCATCAAAATTTCATCATAGTCCGGTTCCATTTGCGAAGCAGAGATTCTTAAAACTGATGAAAGGTGCTCATCTGTAATTCTGTTTCTTAAAGAAGTTTTCCTAAGTTGAAAAGATTTGTTCGCATATATAAGATGAGCCGAACATTGTCTTCATTGCATGAGTAATTAGATTTGGGAAATTATCTGGACTTAATTTTTTATAAAAGATGAGTCATCTGTTTAGGTCGGATGGATTTGTCCAGAATACTATTGTGTTTCGGATATCGCCGCAGGTAGTTTTTATGTGGCCCGTCACATTACGAAGTAAGAACGCGTTCAAACATTCTCACGACGGCACTCTTAAACGGGCCGGATTAAACCTTTCCGCGGGCCGGACTTGGGCCGCGGGCCGTAGTTTCCCCATCACTGGTCTAATGGTTAGTCGATTTAGGAAGAAGTGGTTTATGCGGGTGTTCCCTATTTTTCAGGGAGTGCACCATCAATCTAATTTGGGGGGGGGGGGGGGGCACCATTCAGAAACCGAATAAAATGAAAACTTGCGAAATGTATTTTAATTTTAATCTTTAAAAAAGTTATAAACAGCAAAAACTCATAATCTGTTTATTCTTGAGCTTTCGAAAAACATTTCTCTGACGTTGTTGTCAACGTCAACTTTAAAATGATATGAAATGTAAAATTAGTAATTTTTTTTTTTTTTTTTTTGTATTTTCGATTTTCAAAAAAAAATCCTAAAGCTGAAATTAAAATATTTTTTTTTACGTGGGACTTAGCACGTGTCAAATGTTTTACATATACATCAATTAATAAACTTTGTATAGTGAACACACGCTCACACGCACACATGAAACCGCGTTGTTTTTTTCCTTAACACTATATTTACCGGACCCGTCATTTTGACTATTCCGATAAATTTCCCATAATCCCATTTTGCATCATTTGTTACTAATTTTAGTGCAACTTTAACACTCCTTCGGGCGCGCTCCAAATTTTGCACCATCGGGCGCGCTGTATCTCACAGATACATTTCGTAATAGCAATGCGTAAATTTAATTATGAAAGTTTTTTTTAAATGTTTTTTTTTTTGTTTTTGTTTTTGGTACCAGGCTTCCCCTCCCTTACACTCCGGACCCTTATCTCTCCTTTATTTCCTTTATTTCAATACAAAATACAATGAAAATATTAAATTACAACGCAAATACTTACTAGCAAAACGAAATGTAAATTAATAATATATATGCGTACAATAGGTGCTTATATATAATTATATTAAGTGAAATTACTCTTAATTGAAATATTAACTATTCAAATAATTTTAGGAAATGAAAAAAATAATTCGACTCCGATACATTTGGTTCATCAATTGCACTTTTTTAAAAAATAACATCACGGTATGTTCTAAGCAAAAACCTTCGCTGCATTTTAGGCACTTATATTGCGTTTACCTAGTCTTTTTGTTGAATGACATTCCATGAAATCTCCTTTGTCCTTATTACTTTCATTGAAAATTTCTACATCTAAATCTTAATTTTCATCAAAAAAATTTTTTTTTTTTTTGTGAATGTTTCAAGGTCTTTCTGATCATTTAAACCTAGAAAGCGTTTTTTATTCATTTTCAAAGCAAAATAGACGTAAAAATTAATCAAATTAGTATAACAAACGGAAAACGTCATCGGTCGCTCTGTATCCCGCAGGTACAAACCGCAAATGAACCTCCAAAAGCGGGGGGGGGGGGGGGGGGTTAAATCCCCCGACACCTACTCCCACAACATTCTAGGAGACCTAGTGGCGGGAAGAGCAGATATTGCTCTGGTCAAGGTCGTGACATTCCTCCTTCAATTTAAAAGAAAGTAATTTCAAAGCTTTGTATCTGTGAGATACAGCGCGACCGACGGAGTGTTAAAGTACACTGGCTTCTCCTAATACACGGCAATTAGGACAAGTAAATGAGACTATTTAGTCTTGATTAAAGTTTTATTAAAATGAGTAAAATGAAAGTTTAGAAATGGTTGAAAAGGGCCTGGTGCTTCAAGTGTCAATCCGAACTTCTTCTTTGATCTATAATAAATATTTTAAAGCGCTTTCGAACGTAATTTACGTTTTTTTTTAAAACTTTTTTCTACCAAAGAGAAAGCGGCAAGAGTAAAAAATGCTTCTCCGTCTGATATTTCAAATAACGTTCTCATAATCGGTGATCTGGGAAACCGAACTAATCACCCATCACTCAGGACACAACTCTTTCCCTTTGGTGTTCCTGTAGTAAAAATGCTTATGAGCGTTAAACTTGTAAACCAAACTTTTCCCCTTAACTCAGAATGCAACTATGTCCCTTTGTCTGGTTCCCGTATTTTAAAACTTAGGAGTGCTTTCCCCGCTGATAAATTTCACTGAATTATTTAATGATAATTAGATAATATTGCATCGATTGTATCAACCTTGCTAATTTATCGACATAAGAATTTGGAATAGTTATTCAAAACTTCAAAAAAATTAAGAGTAAAGCAGATAATGTTATTTTCTAACCACGAAAAATGCACCGTTTATTAGATACATATGTGCGAAAGAAAAACCCACCTCCCAAAAATTCCCTCATTAAAGTTTAAATCATGCAGTCATATTCCAACGTACGCTGGCAAAAAATTCACCGACGCTTGTACCAGAATTAATTTGCTGAGAGGCGTCACATACTGTTCGATATTCCTTAGAGAAATCGGAAAAACATTTATACATTCTAAACTATATTTTATTTTCGACCAATGTCTTTAATTAGTTTAAGGGAATATAGAGCGTCGAATGGTTATAAAATGATAAAAATATTTTAAGTTTATTAATTAATACTTAGATTATATTAAATAAGCAAGAAAATGAGTCACCAGAATAACGACAACACATTTAATAAAGAAGCAACATTTCAATTACTGAGAACACAACCGACACGAGAGACATGCACAGTTTACAAATAAAGTTAAGATAAGTCCGTATTTTTAATTTTATTCAACACTTCCCTTAAATTAAACCAAGAATTCCAATTAATTATCTTAACTTGAAATACCTGTTCCTAGAAAGGGGTTTTGTTGTCAGATTTGCTACATCTGCTACTTGATTGTCACTAGAGCAATATTGAACATCAAGCTTGGATGTTTGGTAAACTCTTACAAATTTGTATCTTACGTCAATGTGCTTAGTTAGATTGTGAAACTCTGGGTTTTGTATAAAACGAATAGCACTTTGATTGTCAACTGAAGCACAGGCATTGTAGAATAGCAGCACATCTCTTGAAATAAATTTTGAAGCCACACAGTTTTGTTTTGCAGCTTGACTAGCTGCCACAAATTCGGCCTCAGTTGTGGACAAAGAAATGCAATTTTGGCGTTGACTTTCCCATGCTACTGCCCCCCCGCTGAATTTAAATATCATCCCAGATGTGGATTTTCTGGTAATAGTATCACCTGCATAGTCAGAATCGCAATATGCTTCAAACCATGCAAATTCAGGGCAGGACTGATACATAAGACCAAATGACCTTGTACCTTTCAGATATCTCAATGTTCTTTTAATAATGATTCAATGATCTACTTGGGGTTTATCTACAAAAATATATCTGAAAGCATCCCCACCGTGTACGATATGTCTGGTCTTGTTACCGTCGCCAAGAACATTAGGCTGCCACCAGCTTCACGGTATGGGATACATTCTTTGAGAGTTGGGAATGAATCATAAGAAATACTTAATTTTTCAATAGGAGAATAAACTGGATTAGAATCGGCCATGTTAAACTTTTTTAGCACTTTTCCACAATATGCATCTTGATTAACAAAAACTGATCCGTTTTCCAATTGCTCAATCTGCATACCCAAAGAATACTTGGCAGGTTCAATCACAACACAAAACTCTTGTTTAAGTTGTGTTAAAAAACTTTGCAGGACTACATTATCTTCAGAAGCAACAAAAACCCGTCATCTACATACAAAATGCAGAACAATGACTTAATTTCGTTTAAAAATATACATAGATCCGAATTTGACTGAATTAATCCAGACGTGTGAAGAAACTGATTGAATCGTAAGTTCCAGCATCTAGGAGCTTGTTTCAATCCGTAGATATTTATCAGCTTGCACGCTCTAGAAGTGCCATCTTCAAAACCTGCTGGCTGTTGCATAAAAATCTCTTCATCAAGTTCGCCATACGTAAATGCTGTCTTCATATCAAATTGAGCGATATTTAGTTTTTGATTAGCAAAAACACTCAAAAATGCTCTTATTGTCTGCCAACGAACCACAGGACTAAATGTTTCCTGAAAATGTGTGGATGCAGAGCATAACCCTTGGCGACAAGGACCGCTTTGAAACATTTTATATTTCCATCTGCACATTGTTTACGCTTAAATACCCAACGGCACCCAAATGCTTCTCTGTCTTTTGGTAAATGGGTCAAATCCCATGGATCATTCTTTTTTAAGGAACTCATCTCGTCTTCCATAGATAATTTAAACTGATGAGAATCGGAAGAATGTAAAGCTTCTTCGTAACTGTTTGGCTCTTCAAATTCTGATAGCAACACAAAATTAGCCAAATAATTTGGTGTTTCCAATTTTGATCTGTCACGCAACTTCATTCTTGTTTGTTCATTAGAAATACCTTTATTGCTTTCAACATCCTCTTTATCATTACTTGATAGCTTTTCACTTTGGACTTCCCCTAGATCAGTGCACGACGTTTCTTCCCTGGACGACTGCCCTGATGAATTTTCTGAAACAGATTTTTGGAAATTCATCTTGACTGGTATTTTACTTTTAAAAATAACATCTCTTGATAGAAGAATTTCATCAGTTTCAGGTATCCAGATTCTATATCCATCTTTATCTCTACAATATCCAACTGGATGTCCCATAGGAGCTTTTTTATCAACCTTCTTTCGTTTTTGCTTCGGTACGTGAGCAAAACATTCTGCCCCAAACACCTTCAGAGGATCAATAGCGATCTCTTTGTTATGATATAAGTTCATAAGGTGATTTATTTCCAACAGAAGTTGTATCAGTTCGGTTAATAATGTAAGCAGCTGTATTAACTGCCTCCATCCATAAACGCTCAGGGATATCTTTTGCATGTAGCTTTGTTCTTGCTGCTTCGACTAAGGTGCGATTTTCTCTCTCAGCCGAAGCATTCTGTTCAGACGTATATGGCATGGAGTTACGATGAAGTATGCCCGATTTTTGGGTAATTTGAGACATAGCAAAATTATTGATCTCTTTCCCACCGTCTGTCAAAAGTTCTTTAATTGTGCCTATAGCCTTAGAATCAGCAATAAACTGTGATATTTTGTCTTTCTTTTCGGTTTTCTCTTTTATATTTTGAAAAGTCATCTTTAATCACCCCAAAGTATCTGATGTTTCCAAGCGAAAGCTCTGACATCGGTCCACAGACGTCAGCATAAATCAGTTCACCTACTTTTGTTGGTCTATTTTGCCTGCTGCCAAAACTGAGTCGATGCATTTTTCCATATGCACAAGCATCACAAAACTCTTCATCACGAGACAGATCAATCCCACGGTGCCCTAAACGCTCATGCCATAATTGCATATCATTGCTATTTTTCACAATGCTTGCAGAATTTGTTGGAGTAATCACTCGCATTAAAAGTTGATAAACACTATTATTTTGTTTTAAGCCAAAGGCTACAGTTTCACCCTTTTCGTTTTTAAACACTCCAGTATCTTTCGTGGCATATTCTGTCAAATCATGACTCAATGCAGCACCTAATGAAAAGAGATTTTGAGCACTCTTAGGTACAAACCAAACACTACTAAGATATCCAGGTTTAAATTTACTATTAACAAGCATCTCTACCTTCATGGTTCCTTTACCATTAGATTGGATAAATGTTCCATCACCTAACTTGCGAAGTTTATGTTCCTTAAAAGGTGAATAAGTCAAAAATCATTCCAGTTTGGAACATGTATGATGAGACGCTCCTAATTCTACGAGCCAACGGTCTTCTTTCGTACCGCTTGTCAGCGTCATGAATACTTGTTCCTGAGTAGTATCGGTAGCTTTTGATTTTAACAACTTACAATCTTTTCTCACGCGTCCAAATTTTTGACATCAAAAACATTTGAAAGCCTTCTTTTTAAATTTGGCTTCCTTCTTTGGCGACTATTCAGCATGATTATTTTTTGCTAACAGGGCAACAACACCATTTTCAGGATGTCCGTTTTTAAATTCCGCCAAACACTGCTCATGAAGCCTAAGCCTCACTGTCAAAGTCTCTACAGTCCTTTCATCACCAGGAACAGATTCCCACGAGTTTTTAAATTCCAGATATTCATTTGGCAAAGTATTGAGTATGCGGTTTAACAGCATCGATTTCGGCAAATGAACATTTTCACTCTTTAATTCATCTTGCAACTCTTGCCAAATATGTTGTAGCTTCGACACAGGCGTAGCTATATTATCAATAGGATCTTTACTGTAATTAAACAGTCGAGAATATAACAGATCTAAGCAACGCTCATGTTTCTGTTCATATACCATGTGAAGGGCATACCACATCTCTTTGCCAGATTTACATGTGAGAATATGTTGATTCGATTATGACCTCACACTTGAACCTATAATAACGCGAGCGATCGCATCGGCATCTTCAAATAGCTTTAGATTTCGTGCATATTCTCTGGCAAATTTATTCAGTTGCATCAGTTTCTGGCATTGCCGGTCTTATGACCTCTCCGAGAACAGCAGGCATAGTTTTCTGGATTGCGAGCTGAAGTTCAACCTCAAATTTCCAGCTCACCCAGTTTCTTTCTCCTTCCAATTTATCAATTGATTGAATTGTATTCATACTTTTCCTATATATTACCAAAATAGCTTCAAAAAATATAAGTGCATTCAAAAGATAAACTTTTAATCTAATAAGAAACTGCTAATGCTTACGAATGGGCCTACCGAAGAAAGCTTTACAATCCCAAACTAGTTGACGTATTTTTCAAAAAAAATTTTCATAATTTTACGTATACACTAATAAACAGAGCACACCATATCTGAGGTCCCATAACCACTTAGATTATATTAAATAAGCAAGAAAATGAGTCACCAGAATAACGACAACACATTTAATAAAGAAGCAGCATTTAAACTACTGAGAACACAGCTGACACTAGTGACGTGCACAGTTTACAGATAAAGTTAAAATAAGCTCGTGTTTTTAATTTTATGCAACTGTTAATAATCACGCAAAATGCCGACGTGCCAAGAACGTCGTTTCTGATTCTGTGGCAATCGCACGACGACGTACATACCACGTCGTTGGCATGCCCTGACTATCGCACGGGCACCCAAGGCCCGTGCCCTGGGGAGGAACTTTCTAAGGGGCAGGAAATTTTTCCATAATATCATTTAAATTTCTTTTTAAAAATTGTAATATTTTTCATAATAACAGGCTATTTTTAATAACAACCTATTTAACGTTGACCGTAGCACAGTCACACATGCGTACATGTAATTGAACCATCGAAGGGGGCAGGAAAAATTGAAAGAGCCCTGGGCATGAAAGCTTGTTAGTAGGGCCTTGGTCGTTGGCGATTCTGTGATAAAAGCAATACGACGTGCTTGGCACGTCTTTCCAGCGCAAGTGGTAAATAGTGTATTAAATCTACAAATGATACAATCACTAAGGAACAAATAGCCAAAAATTAAAAAAAAAAAAAAGAAAAAACCGTAACTTATTACACGATTTACAAAAATTACAGACACGTGTTTCGATATTACGAGGGACACATTTTTCAATGCGAAACAGGTTGGCCATTTCCATGCCTATATACAGTCATCAGAAACTGAAAAATGATCACTGCAATTTTACATCAATCCAGTTGAGTAAAAGATTGCTAAAATTTCAATAGACCACTGAAAATTTTCGTTAAAAATCGTAAAATCAAAAATTGATTGTAAAAAAAGAAAACTTGTTAAACATTTATTAAGAGCGTAAAACCTAAAATCTGACCGAGTCGTTTTAAAATTACGAAAACTTTACAAAAGTTGGTAGGTATGAGAGTAATATGCCGTAAACAATATATGCTAAACCTTATTTAATTCGGTTTTCCTTTCCTGACCCGTGCGTGTGGACGAGGGGGCGGTGCGAGGGGCGTAACAATTTCTTAGCAAGTTCTTCCTTGAACTAGAGGATTCTTCTAAGCACACATGTTGTTTTTTTTTTTTCTTTTTTTTTTACTTAAATTATTGGTCCTTTCAAGGAAGCATCAATGGATAAATAGTGATTTATGTACCCTTGTGCTTTAAATGAGCGATATAAGTGAGCAAGCGTGTCTGTGTTTTTTTTTCTCTCTCCCAACCCTTTACGTTTTATAGCTTAGCCATTGCGATCGTCAAACACACGTGGTTTAATTTAAATAGTTTTCTACAAAGGTCTTTAAAATATATTTGTGCTATCAAAAAAATCCATAAATAAATAAAATAAAAATAATTGAAAATCAACAAATGAGATAATTACAAATTTCTTACCTTGTTGGACCTTCCCTTAAGTCCCCTACTATCAAGCATGTTTGTCACGTAAAAAATAGTACAGAAAAATACTGACAACCTATAAATTCAACCATCAGTACAAAAGTAACCAGTATATCAATTAAACCACTTATTGTGTTTATTAAAAAAAAGAGCAATGGTAGAGTGTTCGTTAACTATTTTCTCTTACGTGAAATTCTTGAAGTGTTTGTTTTTATGTTACAACTGATTTTTCTGTTTTATCCATTTCAGGACATGCCGGAAAAACAAAAGCTCCCTTCGTTCGTAAACTCAGTAAATATCATTTTTTAGTTCGGGATCATTCATAAATGATGTCACGCTTCGAGGGGGCTGTATTCATGAAATCGTGACAAACTGACAAGGAGAGAAGGACTACAAGAAGTGTGACATCAGGCTCATGTAGCATAGGGTGATGTGTGAAAAAGGGGGGGGGGGGAGAATTATGTTGAAGACATTTGACATTTTGTGACAAAATGGGGAGGGGGTTAAATATATGGGGAAAAAGCGTGACATCATTTATGAACGGTCCCTTAGTTATTTCATTAGTTGCATTGTAGTGTGATTCATAATTCAGGTCAGTCCGTTCCAGAAGATAACAGTCTGAAGAAGGGTCATTCCATGGATAATAGTCTTCACGTTACAAATACATTTCAAAATGAAAGAATGTAGAATGTGCATTTCAAAAGAAATGATGATTCATTACTAACAAAAACGCATATTTTTGCTGACCGTCGCACAATGCGTAATTTTTTAAACCATTTTTTCTTAATGATTTTTCTAGTTATTAAAAAATTAACTCCTGTGTCATATTTGATACCTGTGGACATAAATGTCTCTTTTTCTTACTCTCTAAACCAAGGAAAAGCAGGGTAAATTTTCCCTTCCAACTATGAGCTGCTTCATATGTTAAAATAAATTACTTTTTTTATATTAATGACAAATAAATGTATTTTTTAGTGAAACATTTGGGATTTTTTTCTTGAAAAATTCACAAGGTGTAACACACCCAACGTTCTGGTAACGCACGTAACGCGCCTATTTCACCAATTTAAAAATATTTATTAAAAGAATAAATTTTTTTAAAAATTACTATAACATATTTGATAAGCTATCATTCCATGAAAAGAAAAATGTTAATCCTATTCATTCATACATCACATAACTAAATTTGTTTATTCAATGTTTTGAATATGTTGGATTATAAAAGGTAACACACGTAACGAAATTTCAGCATTTTTTTAACTAACAGCAAATCAAAATGTATCTTCTTCTTTTTTTTTTTTTTTTGAATACTAAGAACGCTTTTATTAGCCAAAATTAAAAAACCTAAAAAATACCCAAAAAGTTTGTTAGAAAGCGCATTAAATTTGAAAAATGTTGTGTAAATGCAACACACGTAACGAAAGACTCGCACCAAAATGTTCGGGAAAAATATGCATTGGTCAAAGTTAAAAAGGAAAAAAATGGCCACAACGTGTGAATCTCGTATTGAGTTTTAAATTAAAATGTTAATGTAATTTTATTAATATTGCAACATTTTTTATACCAAAAATATTAACCGACGTATTATGATTTTATAAAATCTTCATATCTTTATTGTATTCAAGTGACTAATAGTGCTTTTGTCGCTATAATTAAGGGGGTATTCTAGTCTAGAATTTTCAAAAAATCGATTTTCTTTTTTTTTTGCATATTTTCAAAGTTTAGACCTTCAAAAATACACCTGTAAAAGGATTTTTTTTAAATAATTCTTTTTCAAAGTTACTGCCGTATTAGTGACGTGGCAACGAAACCACTTCGACCGTAGTGAATGAATGGCCAGCCATACGCAACTTCTAGTTACATGAATGCTCCTTGTGTGTTACAAAATCTTTTATTTTCAATATAAACCTATAAAACGTGTAGAATGCTTGTCAAAAATGTCATTTAAATTATTCATTTCTATTTTTATAAAAAAATACATGTATTATTCAAGCACCATAAAAGACTGCTTGGGGGAAGTTTACATAATAATTAAAACTAAAAGAGTCTAGTAAAGTAATTAAAACTATTTGGCTGTAAAAAAACCAGATATATCAGATAATTTTTAATACTTGGTTCTTATCTTTACAAAAAAACTCAACAGCTATTGGATCGGATCGGGTCTCCCTTCGCTTTCCTTCCACATTTTCTCTTTATAACACCTGCACTGCAAATGCCAAGTGCAGCTGCCTTTATTTTCTTATTTTTTTCATGCGGAGGAATACAGATGTGATAATATAGAGCAGTGGGGGGTGTCGGCAACCCGTCGATCGCAAGCCCATTTTTGGTTGATCGCGACAGCATTTTGGACAGTTTATAGTTTAAAAAAATAACTAAAATGACTTTTGAATTGGATGACGAGTTTATTATTATTTTTTCCTTCAGAAAATGTTTATTAGTTTATCGGACCATTCACCGAACCTAAAAAACTTCCAATAATATGGATTGTCAGTCGTCACTTTAACTACACTGTTAGAAATTTCATCATGAAATTACGGTTAAATGACCGGCAGCTGCCTGAAAGTTTACGGTTTTATAACCATTTAAAAATGGTTTCAAAACAAAATGTTCACCATTTTTGAATTATTTCGAGGCGTAGAAAGCGTAAACGAAGCTTGCAGGACTCGAACCCCGAATGCGTGGTGTACAAGTCGTGCTCTCTATCCACTCGGCCACCGTCATCACGAAAAGCGGACGTTTATTTATCAATAAATCTTATTTTCCAACAGGCAAACAGCCTTAAAATTAAGATTTCAGTTTTTGATTGGATCTAAATTTATTTTTGGTCTAAATTTACTGTATATTGACGAAAATCATTTTATTTGCTGCAAAAATTAGAATACAAACAAGCTTCAAACAAGCTTCAGCAGCCCAAATATGGCTTCGCTTATTCGCAGACAGTTTGAGAATCCGATGTCTCCAATTTTTGATTTACGTGTGTATGTGTTTCTATTTAGTATTCACTGCTTAAGCCACTTTTTTTTCCTCTTTTTTTATATACACAAGCAGATTTGCAGATTTTGACTGATAAATCCGTATTTCTACTTTAAAACAACGTACGACCGGTAAGGTTTCGCAACCAAGATGGACGCCCGATTCTTATTGAGCGCTTGAAAATGACGGTTAGTTAAACGTTCTTTAGGATAAACAGAGAATAAACGATTTTTTTCACAATGTAGCGGTTTGAGTACCATCTTTTTAATGGTTATTCAACTGTTGTAATTAAAATATGTTAAAATAACAATTAAATAAATGGTTATTTTACTATTTTCCAATGGAAATTTTTAACAGTGAGCTCTTGGTGAGAGTTAATTCAAGAATGTATACATTTCACATGTGTGTTTTAGTTAAAAAACAAAACGAAAACTAACAGTTTTTTTTTATCAAATTCGAAAGAAATCATATATTTGTATTGTGAGTTAACGGTGTTAGCAAACCATTATTTTAGACATTTTAAAGTAGGTGGTTTATAAGCATCAGAACTTGCTCTGACAAGAATTAATCTACAATTTGAAGACAGGCGCAGTAACAACATGCCTTTTTAATAATGTATACCCCCCCCCCCGGTCCTCAGAGTCGATCTTGGTGCTCGCCGAACTTGAAAAGTAGATCTTCAGTCAGTTTAGGTTGCCGACCGCTGATATAGAGCAACACAAAATGTGGGTTTGTATCTTTAGCAAAATTGTCAATGATTACTAAATGTAAGTATAAAACATTATATAAAATTACTTTCACTGCCCGAAACTTGACTCAAAACTTTAAACGCGTTTTTCTCGAAACTACGTTTTTGGAACGGTTGACATGGATATCTCAAGTTTCAGAGGATCGATTTACTTCAAATTTGGTATAGAGCTTTTTAATATATGCCGCTATTGTTTGATCAAAGCTTTTTTGTAAAAACGTTTTCTATTATTTTAAAAAAAAATCCAATGTTGAAAAATTGAGTTGAAAAAAATACTTTCTTCTTACATGGCGCCGCCATTTTGCGATTTTTTTTTTTTTTTTTTTGCAAATCACTCTGATCAAACGAAAACTACATCCCTACTTTTTAAAATTATTAAAGATTTTTGTTTTCAGATCATCAAGGAGGGTGGAATCGTGTCAACCAGGGGGCAGCTTTTTCTTTTTGAGTCTCCAGTTTGCTGGCCTGCACTTTTTTGAATTTTGACTTTTTTTAACTAAATTTTTTTGTACTCTTTAACCATAAATATACAACCGATAAAAAGCCTGATGATAAAAATCTTTACCATTTTTTGTTTACAGCGTTTTAAAAAGCACCTAAAAGTTGGCCCTCTAGACTAGAATACCCCCTTGAAAATTGATGATTTGTGCTATTTTTTTTGAAAATGAGCTCAGAAAGAAAATCTAAATGTTATTTTTTCATTCTTTTCAGATAAGGGCAAAAGATAAACAGGTAATGTATATATGTATTCATAAAAGTTCTTGAAATTCTTTTAAAATAAAAATGTCTTCTATTTACGTTACATGCTTTAACTACTACTATGACAAATCCTAATTAGCGGGATTACCACTTATTCCCAATATTATAGATTTACCAAGAATAACCGGTAATTGTTTGAATTCATGTTGTTACGAAATTCGGGGTACAGTTGTTGTTTCCAGCCAATCTCGGCGTCTTCCCCATCACGATAGATAGTCCTAGATTTTCTAGATTATTCATGTCAGGTGATCCGAGATGTCCCATAAAGAACTCTAGCCATAAGGTAGAGGCAGTTCCGTTCAGGTTTTAGCCTTTTTTCGAGTGCCTGCCAGTCTGAGCCATTGTGCTGTAAGCGTCCTGGTTTATTCTATTCGTATTTGGGAAGTAAATACGAGATGACCGTTAGTTTCACGGTGATGAGTGAACTTGATGTGCTTAAAATTTGTACATATTGTAAATAGCTTGTAAATAAATGGCTCTGTATGTTCAAGGATTTAGTCATATGTTTAAAGTACGACAAACCCGTATCAATATATCAGTTGGAAATCCTGGAAGTTAACGAAATATTTTTAGTGCATTACATTTAATTTAATTACATAAAGCTAATGTTTGCGTCTTCCTTTTTCATGTAGCCAGGAACATAGAAGAATTGACATAGATCGTGAGTTAGGGTAAATGGCTCTGTATGTTCAAGGATTTAGTCATATGTTTAAAGTACGACAAACCCGTATCAATATATCAGTTGGAAATCCTGGAAGTTAATGAAATATATTTAGTGCATTACATTTAATTTAATTACATAAAGCTAATGTTTGCGTCTTCCTTTTTCATGTAGCCAGGAACATAGAAGAATTGACATAGATCGTGAGTTAGGGTAAATGGCTCTGTATGTTCAAGGATTTAGTCATATGTTTAAAGTACGACAAACCCGTATCAATATATCAGTTGGAAATCCTGGAAGTTAACGAAATATTTTTAGTGCATTACATTTAATTTAATTACATAAAGCTAATGTTTGCGTCTTCCTTTTTCATGTAGCCAGGAACATAGAAGAATTGACATAGATCGTGAGTTAGGGTAAATGGCTCTGTATGTTCAAGGATTTAGTCATATGTTTAAAGTACGACAAACCCGTATCAATATATCAGTTGGAAATCCTGGAAGTTAACGAAATATTTTTAGTGCATTACATTTAATTTAATTACATAAAGCTAATGTTTGCGTCTTCCTTTTTCATGTAGCCAGGAACATAGAAGAATTGACATAAATCGTGAGTTAGGGTAAATGGCTCTGTATGTTCAAGGATTTAGTCATATGTTTAAAGTACGACAAACCCGTATCAATATATCAGTTGGAAATCCTGGAAGTTAACGAAATATTTTTAGTGCATTACATTTAATTTAATTACATAAAGCTAATGTTTGCGTCTTCCTTTTTCATGTAGCCAGGAACATAGAAGAATTGACATAGATCGTGAGTTAGGGTAAACTGAGTGATAGTGTCATTAACATCAAATTGCTATTTTTTTAAAAATATCAATGATATATTGTATGCCTCTTGGATGCTCGAATCTTCCCTATTTTAGAAGACAAGGTCCCTTTATTTATCGTTGTTTTACATGGGTATAAGTAGGCAGAGATTGGAGTACATTAGTTATTTTAAAGCTTGGGATTTCTAATATTGTCAGCATAAACAAAATGTATAAAGTTGAATGTTTTTAGTATAGGACATTCATTTTAACCTTTTTTTGGAAACATTTTTTAAAAATATTTTATAGCTATTTTTAAAGCTTATTCGTAAATTCTTTTACACAATTTTAATTTGCATGCCTCATCCATTAACTAAAGAGTCAAGCCCATTTTTAAATTACTGTTAGTTCTCAATTTAAATTAAAAACTTTAAATGCCTGAGAATTTAGTAATTAAAATGAGCATTTTTCCAGGAAAAACGGATTTCGGATAAAAAGGAAGGATAAATCCCGTGGATGCCAGAGTTTCCAGAAAAGTTAAATATATTACAGTCTGACGATAATTTAGAAAATAGCAATTTGTCGAAATAACCCCAGATGTCTCTCAATTGCCGAAAGTTCCGAAAATTCCCGGGTGCAGCCTTCCACTTGTAATCAAAAGAATGCTGTGAATGCAAACCTGATCCTTCGAGTTTCGAATCCCAGGAGGTCATGGAGATTCTTAAATAAATATCTTAAATAACAAATTGTTAAAAATACTCCACCTAAATATATTTTGTATAACCTAATTTTTCTTTTGTAATCTCATGTAAAGGTAAATAAATGGCATTCATTTGCAATGGCAGGAATTGCAAGCTCTGTCTGTTCAAGATGAAGGTTTGCACAGCTGGGGCGTGGTTTAGAATTAATTCACAACTGCACTAATGGACTAAAGAAACTTTAGATAACAGAAGTTTACATTATCTTTTCTTCAAATGAATTGCCTGCTCCGTCATGCAAAGGCATGGCGTCGGTTATCCTGAAGCAAAAGAACTTACAATGTTAGTTGGACGTTGACAAAAATGCAAGAGATCCACATGAGGTAAACTAAACTAAAAAAAAAAAAATGCACCCCACGAATTTTAGCTAAAGGTAGCTAAAATTCGTGGGGTGCAAATTCCAGAACCTAACTTTAGCGTTCGATTTCGTGTAAAGTGCATTACCAATTAATCCCCTTCCCCCTATCCAGTCACCACTCATCTGGGAAACGCAAACACAAAACTTACAAAGTCTGAAATCCACTCCAATCACGACACCAAACCTCCAATCACCACACAAATGTGAAAAATAAACTTAACTAACAAAGTCTCTCCAGTATTCCGTTGTGCCATATAAACTTTCCGGTCCATTTTCAATGTACTGAGTACCCGCCTTTAAACGAAAGTGACTTATATATAAGGATATATAAAAGGAAAAATAGGAGAGGAACGATTTGCAAAAGGCGCCCAAGGCAGCACACTAAAACATATTGTAGAATAATTAATGATGTAAAGAAATAAAAATAAAACGTTAACAAAGTGGTATGTCAACAGTTAACATAAAAAATAGAATAATTAACAATTCACAAGGCAAAAAACAAATGGCAAATCATCTTCATCAGTGGAAGGGACCAAGAAGTATATAACCCCGAAAAATATTGTCTTAGCAGGTTTCTGAGAAATCCTAGCATATCATGTAAAAAAAAAAATTATACTTTATATAAATAAACCAAAACATTTTTTCTAACGAGATAATGTGTCAAAATCTTGTAAGCAATTTTATTAATAACTAACAGATAAAAAATGAAATAGAATAAGAAGGCTTTTAATATCAGTATTAATGTTAAATCAGAAGAACCGACAAAAATATGAAGATAAAATTCAAAGATAACGGTTGATAATACAGGCTATAGCTGATACTTTCCCTCCCAGCTATTTCTTCAAAAATTGCTAATTGCATTTTTTATGTTAACTGTTGACATACCCATTGTTAACGTTATATATATTTTTTCTATCATTAATTACATATATATAATATAGATATATTGAACTAGAATCACTGTAGGGAAATGTCTTCAATGTTTTCCCATACTTGGAGCAAAAAAAAAAAAAAATGCAACACGTTCATAGAAGTCGATGTAGGTACACTGTAAAAATTTTACGTTTACTGTTAAAAATACCCTGAATTTTCAGAGTGTTTTTGACTGATTTTAACGGAAGATTTTCGTAGTGCTTCAATACATAGTTTTTTCTTCCAAAAACGGAAACATCACGTCCTGAAAATACGAGAACGGAATTTTTCCGTTTTACGGTTGCTGTATTTTCACAACCAAATTTGGATTAACAGAGAAAAAGAAATGGAACTTCTGACAAATCTCGGGAAAATATTATCAGAAACGGAATATTTCCGGCAACTCTGCTGCCGTACTTTTTCCGTTATTTTCAGGAGAGTTTTCTTACAGTGTAGTTGCCATCATTTTTGGTGTTAGCTGCCACCCTTTTTGGTGTTAATTGCCACCTTTTTTGGTGTTAGTTTCCACCATTTTTTTGTGTTAATTGCCACCATTTTTGGTGTTAGTTGCCACCATTTTTAGTGTTAGTTGCCACCCTTTTAGGTGTTAGTTGCCACCATTTTAGGTGTTAGTTGCCAACATTTTTGGTGTTAGTTGCCACCCATTTTGGTGTTATTAAACACGATTTTTGGTGTTCAGATGGTGTGAAGTTTTGACATACTTAAAAAATATAGCCATTGTAACGTTTCTTAGCACATGACATTTGTTAACTCCGTTACCTTATCGACATTTCATTGCGATTGCTCATTTCTATGAAAATAGGATAAATCTACAATCGTAATGAATGTTTCATGCGTAGATGAGTGAACGAACATCATATGCTAAAAAAAACATTCTTCTGTCTGTATTTTTTTAGACAGGCATTTAAAATACACAACAAATGAATAATTTTCAACTTTACACCGACTGAACACAGAAAACGGAGTTCAGAAAAAAGCTCACCAAAAAGCTTTACAGTGTGGGTGTGTTTCGCACAAACGCAACGATTGCTCCAGTATAGTAGCAATGGGCCGTGGTAGCCTAGTGGTTAGCACGTCGGACTTCCACCTGGAAGGTCGCGCGTTCGGTACCCACTGAAAACCACCATGTATACTTGGGGATATGTGCATGTAAAATCCGTAGACCCCACTACCTCTCCCCGTGCGTAAGCAATCCTAAGGCTTCGGCTAACAGGTAGGGGTCTGGTGGAGAAAAGTATAGTAGCAATATGAACCATAACCCTCCAAACGATACTCCTCAAGCATAGGGAGGGTCAAGGAGGGTCAAGTTCACACAGTAAGAGGTAGTTAGGCTGGGCCGGCGGCGAATTAAGAAACACTACCAGCTACGCAGAAAGTTCAGATGGCGCTACGATCGCCCGCCACTTGGCAAGATTTCACTCCTCGCCGAATGCGCCAAGCAAAGGCATGTTGCTTTTGAGCGATTTGCGCTCACCCCTGAACTAGAAAGCGCTCCTGTCTGAAACTATTCGCCGTAGGCCGATTTTCGCTGCGCTCGTCAGTCGATAACGTTCGCATTGGGACATTTTATTAGATTTCGGCAGGAAATCTTTTTCATAAAAACAAAAGGATGCCATCAGAACTTTCAGAATGAAATTAAAACACATTTATATACTTACTCAGTATGGGAAAAAAAAGATTGCTACAGAAAATTGCAATTTTAAACATTTTAGATGTGTTATTTTTGATACATAGATACGTATCAAAATATATTGAAGGATTATATTTTATTTAAGCTCAAAATTTCAGCACTAGCATTTGTTCATTTCCATATAAGCAAAAAAAAATCCATTTTCATATAGTTTTTAATAATATTCCTTAAATTGATGAAATTATGTATGTCACACTTGTCTGATAAATGCAAATCGTGACTCAGATTATTTAGATACTAAGACTTTAAAAATCAAATTAAAATGAAATAATAAATTAAAGCAAAAAATTTAAAAGCAATAAAGCAAAGAATAACGGAAAGCTTTCTGTAGATTTCAAATTGTTAATGTACAAATAATTTTCTTCAAAATAAATCCATGGTAGGCAAATAAAATGATTTTGGTTGTTTTTTAATAAATATAATTTCCTGAATGTAACATTCATTTCAATATTTTTCAGTAAGTGCAATTGCAGATAGTCGATTTTTATTTTTCAATTATTTTGTTGATAAACTTTTTGCTTGCGTAATATGTTTTTGGAAAGAACAAAAGAAGTTCCTATACATTTCAGATGGATTACCATGAAGATGGTCACTTCTGAACAATGCTATACGACCACTCAGAGAAGCGCTTCCTTTCTCTCCGTAGGCCGAAATCTATTGCTTCTGCTGCGCTGGCGATCAACTCACATTATTAATCAGCTTGTTTTTGCAATCAAACCATCAAATAACGTCCACTGAAGAGTTTACTTATAGAGCACACATTGCAGAACAAATAAATCAAGTTCTATACTAAAAATTGGTAATAAAAAATTATTGCTTTCCTAAACTTAAAAAAACTTTTATTAGGATAGGAAAATATTTTTGTGTTACTTATGGGGGAATATTTTTTTCTCTTTTGTGTTCTCATTGACTTCATTTTGTGGCGAAAGCGTCGATGCTGATTAAAGTTTAAATTAGCTTCTAGGTTCAAATTTGACAGCAAATCTTAGGCCTTTGCATTTTAAGATAAAATAGCACGTTAATTCCTGCAAAATTTGGAAGATTATTGATTTTAACAGTATATATTAATTATGTTTTGTTTTTGTAAACCTTAATCGCATTTTATACAAATTAAGCACACACAAAATCATTATTATTGTTATGCTCAGAAATATCATTAAAAATTCAAGATAAAATTGGAGATGAGATCTATAACGTAGTGCTTGGCTTCTGAACTATACAACTAAATATGCTTATGTAATATAGCGTGACACGTGGCTGGGAGTACATTGAAGTGTGACATTTTGTGACAAGGGACAGTACAGTTAAAAATCGTGAAATCATTAATTTATAAATGATTTCAGTATCATGGCTTTTTCAATGTTTCTGATTTCTTATATTTCGGGGGAAATTTATGAATTCCGCCAACGTAGCACGTACAAAAATAAAAGAAACAAGGCATCAACTTTTCATTCAAAAACTTCCCAGTTTAAAGAGTTTGAAGATTATATCTTTCAAGAAAATAAGACAAAGATCCCCTGACCCTCATAAAAGTAATGAAGAACAAAATAATCCCTCTGTCACACATATTATAAGTGCTACAGCTCAAGAAAAACAGTCACTATTAGATGAATTAAAGCGACTTGTATTCTATGACAATATTGACAAAATAAAACTAAACAATTTCACAAATTATCCAAAGAATATTAAAACTGGTTCTGAATTTAATCAAAAATTATATTGAATAAATAAAATTGTTGCACCTAAAAGACAGAAAGGCAGAAAAATTAAAGTTCAGCCAACATCCCTTTCTAGAAGAAGAATTGGAATGCGAAGAGGATCAAGCAGAATACCTGCAGGACGACCATTAAAGTGCAATGCACACCAAAAATGCAAACGACAAAGAAATTTGTCCCAAAATATTAACTTAAATCAAGCCAATGCCAAAAGCCACAACATTTTTTAGTGTTGATTCTGGAAATAAAAGCCTACAGATATAAATACTTGTTTCCATTTCTGAGTAAAATTATATTCAAACCACTCAAAAGTTTTTTTTTTTTAATGCATTATAATTTTCCTTCATTTTCTCAACTTGTAGGTAAAAACCCCAAGCCATCAGTGCTTGAGGTTTCTGCTAAAAGTGCCTATTTTTATTTTTTAATGTTGCTATATAACTAGACACAGGATTATATAAAATTTAAATTGTGAAATAAGTCGTTAAAATGCTAGAAAGTAAGCTTAAATGGACTGAAATCTGTTACATGGATGCAGCAAACCACAGTATGAGTCATGACTTTTATTTAAAACTACGAAAAGAGGGAAGTCAACTTATACAAGTGTTACTGAAGAAAAAAAGCACTTAATAAATCGTCAGTAGTACTAATTGTCACTGGAGAAATGTGATTTGAAAATAATTTAAATTTTTTCCACTTTAAAATTAGGGCATCAACTTAGATGCAAGTACATAGAGTAATAGTTTCAATATGACATATGAGGTGTAAGAAATTGCGGCTATTTTTTCAAATCAAACTACGGAGAACTACCATTCAAATAAGGCTTTTACTTAAAATTTCAGACATAGATTTGGGAAGGCTATGAAAAAATTTTACATGATAGAAATTGTTCATGATGTAAACATCTTCAGTTATTAAAATCTAAAATACAACGAAACTCAAATATAATTGAAGATAAAAGGACTGCAACAATTCTGCATTAAATTCAAGTGCTCGTAATAAAATTGTTTACTATAAATTTACATCATTAAGATGAATTTAATGACAAAGAGTTACAAAAGACCTGCTTTTTACTTTTCACAGACTAATTTATGGTAGAAAGAAAAGAAAACTGGTCAGTGTTGTCCCTCCCTCCTCCTTTTTTTTTTTTGGTTAATTGAGGGCATGAAAATATAAGCCATTCTTTCTGAAATTTTAAACAATTTGAGCTGTTGTCCAATTCCTCCAAAACTTCATTCAAGATGGTTTCATGAAATAAATGAACACTAAGTCAGAGATTTTGCTTGTAAAAATTGTGTTATGTTGGGTTGTTAATATTAAACCAACAATTTCTTATATTCCCCTCATTCTACTGGAGTTCTTGTTGAATCTGGAGTCGCAGTAACAAAGTTAAAGTGTTTATGTATAATATATATACATTATACATATATAAATTTGAATTAATGTTATTGTAATTGTACTTTGGTTTAACTGCACATAATAAAATTATACACCAATCCTTCAAAATAACTTCTATTAATGGAGGGATGGGATTACCTTTCACAATCTGAAACTAAGATATCAAAATTTAAATGCACAAAATGTATCACTGATATTCTCTAAATTGAATTCAAAAATATTAAGGGGCAAATGAAAAAAAACTTTTGTAAGTTTCTTCTTGAGAAAAAAATTGCAAAGTGAAACTACGCACTTTTTTACACAGTAGCTTTGATTTATATAGCATAGTAGCAATGTGTTTAGATTGATTCAAATGATGTTTGTTCACACTTACACCCAGTTTGCGTACTTCGAATACTAATGAAATACGCCAACATACTACGGTATCATTTCTGTTGTCTTACAACGTAATTAGAAATACCCCTGTGGAATTTAAATACCATTTCTTTCCAACGACAGGTACACATGAAAAAAGAAAATTAAATTAACGAATGATTAGTTCAAAAGCACAAACTGCTTGTAACTTTTTTTTTTTATATAAAACACATTAATTACTTGTTTTAAAAAAGCGTTTTGAACCCTCACCAACATCGTACCATATCCAAATCTACTCGTTTACTCTATCTCTAGTATAGCAACAGCAGAGCAACAGTAAACAAACAGAGGTGACGCATGCGCAAATCGCTCAAAAGCAACATGGCCTTGCTTGGCGTATTCGGGCGAGGAGTAAAATCCTGCCAAGAGGAGCGCCATCGCAGCGCCATCTGAACTTTCTGCGTAGCTGGTAGCGTTTCTAAATTCGCGGGCCGGCGGGGTTGTACGCAAAAAGCTGAGCAATCTACCTCGGCGGGATAACGGGCCATTCGTAGACGATCGACGGCCACCAGCTCCGCGCGAAAGCATGCTGCTTCGGCTAAAACATAGGTTCTCAATGTGGGCGATAACGCCCCCTTGTGGGCGTTTGAGACTTTCAGGGGGGCAGTAAAAGACCCAGAGAAAACTAGGGGCGTTGAGCTGACACGGAGGGGCGTGGGCAGATTACTTAAATATAGTCTAAAATAGACTAAACACGCTGATTATGTATAACGAAGGTATTAGGTTTATGGTCGATTTCTCAACGATTTCTGAGAGCATTCCCATCTTCATATTTAGCTGAACGTGGCTATAGTGCTGTAGCAACGTTGGTAACCAAAAAGAGAAATCGGCTCCATATTACTGAATTTACGATTATTTTTAAGTAAAATCGAGCCTGATATTAGCAAACTCCTTCAAATGCATCAAATTCAACCCTCTCGTCAGTTAAGTTACGAATTCGATGTCTAAAAATTTTAATAAAAATACTTTTCAATATACTTAAGTGTGCATTTTGATTGCTCTCATTAAAATAACCTTCCTTAAACACAGAAATAGGATAGGGTCATATCCTATCTCCGAGTAAAATGTATAATATTACACTTTAAAAAATATATTCGTGTCGTGGGAATAGCTATTTCAGATTCGCAAGTAAAAACAAGAAGTTCCGTCTAGAACTATACGAGCCTACTTTCCCGTATACACCAAATTCAAATTTATAATCTAGCTATCTCTTTCTCTCTCTTTCTTATTTATCTTTGGTTCTAATTATTTAAAATATACCTTTTTCAACGGATAATACATATTCATTCACTCACTCATTCATTCTTTCATTTATTCAGCCATGCATTTATTCATTCATTCGTTACCTCATTCAAGTGTTTATTCATTCATTTAAGCATTCATGTATTTCTTCACTCATTTATTTATATTTTCATTTATTCAATAATTTATTCATTCATTCTTTTCCTCATTCATTTATTTATTGATTTATTCTTTCACTCTTTCATTTATTCATTCATTCATTATTTCACTCATTGAGTCACTGAGAAATATCCTTGAAAATCCCGATCAAAAAATTTCATAGCAAAATAGGCTCGTAAGTTCTGAATAAACTTTCTATTTCTACATGTTCTACGTTATAAGAGCTTTCCGATAAAGTTTGTTCCAAGCAAATCGGTCCGTTAGATCAGGATTTATATAGGGTTGAAACTTCCCCGTAAGCTCTGTGTTAATTTTTTGAACTGTTCAAAAATGAACAAAAAACTGTTCAAATCAATATTTCACGCCGAGAACTCCTTCCAATAAGCTTGCAATAGGAACTTGGCTCTTGTGCCCAGAGTTTACAGAATTTGCTTCAATTTTGTCCATAGGCGCTAATGTTAAAATTTTTTGAACTGTTCAAAATTGAACAAAAAATTGTTCAAATCAAAAATTGAAAAATATAGAAATGAGATGTCCTCGCCGAGATCTTTCGAATGCAAAAAGAATTTTTCCAATCGGACAATTCGTTCAAAAGTTATTAGGGTGGGGGGGGACAGACCGACAGACAGACCGACAGACAGACAGACCGACAGACAGACAGACCGACAGACAGACAGACAGACAGACAGACCGACAGACACACTTTTTCCCCATCTCAATACCCTACTTTCAAATTTTTTATTTTTCAATCTTTATTTAATTACTTCACTTATTTTTGACTTTTCTTGATTTTTAACGATATTTTCAAGATACATTAAGCTTTCTTTCATGCTTTATTATTATTTTTTTTTACTTTTACGGGAAAGTAGGCTAAAAAAGGGGGGGGGGAGATTTAGAAAAAAAATATTCTCAAAGCGGGCGGTGGGCACAAAAAGGTTGGGAACCTATGGGCTAAAAGGTGGGAGTCTGGTGGCGAAAAGTCTAGTAGGAATTCAGGCTTATGCTCTCGACGGTGTGAATCACTTGATATGAAGCACACGAAGGTATATTTGGAATAAAGAAAACGAGTCAATTGGGACATTCGTTGAATCATTTACCTTTCTTTCTTTCTTTACAACCATTTCAGGTCACATAAATATTCGAGTTTATTTGCTGTTCTCAAGGATATGCCTCAAACTCTTGTCTAATATGACAGATAGAACAAGACAGCACAACAGATTTTAATATACAAAGAAGGAAATACACCCAGGGCAAAGGTGGGAATCAAACCCACGCCTCTTTGTCTCCGCGCAGGGAGGCACCGGAGCCAGTCGATTTGACCGCTCAGCCACTGAGGCCCCGAATCATTTACCTCCAATGAAAGGATAAAAAAAGCGAGTTTACTCTTATTCTGTAACAATGCATGCACCGCGGCGAATTCTTTGTTCATTTTTGAACAGTTCAAAAAAGTTAACATAACGCCTACGGCGAAATTTCAACCCTACATAAAACATGATCTAACGGACCGATTTGCTTGGAACCAACTTTATTGGAAAGTTTTATAACTTTGAACATGTACAGGTAGAAAGTTCATCTACAACTAATGAGCCTATTTTCCTATGGAATTTCTTGATCGGGAGTTTTAAGAATATTTTTGAATTAATGAATGTTTAAGTAAATAAGTGAAGGAATGAATAAACAAATGAGTGGATAAATGATCGAATGAATGAAAAAATAAGTAAATAAGTACATGAATGAGTGAATGAATGACTGAATAAATTACTGAATGAATAAGTGAATATGTAACCGTTGAAAAATGCATATTTGAAGCGATTAAGAACTAAAGGTAAACGAGAAAGAAAGAGAGAGAGAGAGATAGATTATAAACTTGAAGTTGGTGTATACGAGAAAGCAGACTCGTTTAGTTCTAGACGGAACCTCTTGTTTTATTAACGAATTCAAATTTATTTCCTGCAGAGGAAGATGGCGGATTTGTGGTGGCGACATCTGGTGCCATCCAAATATATAAGCCGTGCTTGAGTCAAGTCGTACTTCTATCCTTTCGGTGCTCAATTGTAAAAGGAAGGCGCTACCTTATTTCCTGGCCGCTATGCAAAAGGGCGCTCGGTTACCCAAGTGGCATTAGAAACAGCCACAGAGATTATCTGTTACTGAAATATTTAAAGAGAACCAACTGTTGTCAAACAGTTGTTTAAGCGGTCGAGGCCGAACTTTAAAAAATGAACTGCGGTCGAAAATCGACCGCTGGACAAACTCTAGTAAAAATAATTTGATGTGAATGACATTGTGTTAGTTTACCCTTCTTCACGCCATTTGGCAGCTACTATTTGTGCACAGGAGAGAGAGAGAAGCAAAAATCAATTTATGAAATTAAATTAAATGTGTTTCACTAACTTCCGGGTAAAAAAAATAATTCGCTATTGCTAAATAACTGCGCTAACTAAAAGTATTTCGCTACTAACATTTAAAGTATTTCGCTTCTGCAAAATACTTTTAATGTACTTCGCTGACTTCCGGATATAAACCAACTAGAAGTATTTCGCTACTAACATTTAAAGTATTTCGTTTCTGCAAAATACTTTTAATGTACTTCGCTGACTTCCGGATATAAACCAACTAGAAGTATTTCGCTACTAACATTTAAAGTATTTCGTTTCTGCAAAATACTTTTAGTGTACTTCGCTGACTTCCGGGTATAAACCAACTAGAAGTATTTCGCTACTAACATTTAAAGTATTTCGTTTCTGCAAAATACTTTTAGTGTACTTCGCTGACTTCCGGGTATAAACCAACTAGAAGTATTTCGCTAGCTCCCGGGGTGTTCAATTCATATATGAATGCAAACAATTACCGGTATTTGTTTTCGCAAATAATTCCACTAATTAGTCTTTGTCAATAATTGTATTTAAACTGTGCAACCTAAGTTTAAAAAAAAAAACATCTTGAAAAGAATTTCAATCATTTTTTATGAAATCAAAATGTATATTACCTGCTGCTCTTTTACTTCTCGGAGCTGAAAAGAATGAAAATTAGATTTTTAGATTTTTATTTAGATTTTCTTTCTGAACTCATTTTTAAGAACAGATTCACAAATCATCAACATTTAGTCATAGCGACAAAAGCATTATTACTCACTTAAATATGATAAAAATATTAAGATTTTGTAAAATCAAAATACATTGGTTAATATTTAAGCTATTTAAAATAATTTTTGGAAAAAAAAAAAAACCGAGTTCAAGTTATAAATTGCACTAAAAAGTAAGAAAAAAAAACCTTCGTTAAACAACACCAACAAAAAAACATAATTTTTGAAGCCGGCGAAAAAACTACATCAGTCTAATTATTATTGCACCGTGAATTACTTTACATTGAAACTTGCAAAATCGGGGCCATTATTTATGTTTGTAATTAATTCATCATGGCAAAAGATTTCTTTTTATCTATCACAATTTTGCACCGATTTCCAAAATTATGTTTAAAAATTGCATCGATGTTGTTTAAAATATGAATTTATTTTTTACTTTTTGGCGCAATTTATAATTTTAAGCTTTAATTATAATTGCTCCTTTTTTGGAAAAATAGTTTTTTTAAATTTTTTTTAGTGAAAATACATTTTTATATGAATACTTTATTTTTCGAAATAAACATTTCAAGGAGCCCGCTTTCTTTGAGTGACTGTCACTGGAAAAAAAATCATTTGTGTGATAAATTGCATTTTGAAATTTATTTTAAAAAGTCCAAAACAGACTCCAGTCTTAAAACAGACTAAATTAATTTTATTCTCTTTCAGAGATGACTTAATTCAAACTTTATTAAAATTGCTTCTTTATATTACAGATAAATGGCAACAAACTCTTTTCAACAATGGGTGTTATATTTATTACCAAATAATTTATTCAACAAATAAATATAAAGGCAAGCCTTTTCAGTATTAAAAGAAAAATACTTATTTTTCATCCATAACATTTTTTCTGAAGAACAATTGTAGTCAAATGGATGTACGATATGCAAGTTAGACCACCCGCTATCGATTAAAGAAAATATCCTCAAAATCAGTTCATTTGGTCAAAAGTTATGGATGAAAAAATAAAACCAAAAAATGACAACATGTCTGCGTGGAACGTCTCTTTAAATTTTCGAATTAAGTCGAACGAAGGCAAGGGACCTATGGAAAACCAACCTCGATAAATTACAAAAAACAAAAAAAAAAGAGAAGAAAAAGAATCTGGAAAATCGCTTCATGCGGAGCGAAGTTATGGATGGACAAGCAAAAAAAAAAAAACCGACATACATACGGTGTGAATGTACAACCTCTTCCTTTGTGAAGTCGGTCTTCTTTGTAAAAAATATTGCAATATTAATAAAATTGCACATACATTTTAAAGTAAAATACAACACTGCATAAAACTAATGAATTAACTAACTAAAAAAAGATATTTTTACCTTTTGGAACTGGGACAAGGTTTGGTTCGGAATGCCCTGAAATGGTTTAGAAAGAAAAATCAGATGCAACATAATAACAAACACTTTTTAAAAAAACGTAAGATAAAATAATTAACAAACACTTTAAAATTGATCTTTTTTTCTTTTAAATAAATGCAGCAAACAGTTTAATTTATATACTGGTTACTATTATGTTGGTTTAATTTACAGGTTATCAGTGCCTTTTTGTACTTGGAATTTTTAAGTGAAAACATGTTTGATAGTGGTGAGTTTTAGCGAAGACCCCCCCCCCCCCCAGGGAAGAAATTTATAATTATCTCATTTAATTGATTTTGTTATTTTATTTATATATTTATTTTTTAATGGCACAAGTGTATTTTTCTTGCTGAAAACATACAAAACTTTTTAAATGAAACCACGTGTATTTGACGATCGCAATGTCTAAGCTATAAAACGTGAACTGTTGGGAGGGAAAAAACACACACACACGCATATTACTCACTTATTTCGCTCATTTCAAACACAAGGGTATAAAAATCACTGTTTATTCATTGATGCTTCCTTGAAAGGATCAATAATTAACGCAAACAAAACAACATGTGTGCTTAGAAGAATCCTCTCGTTCAAGGAAGAACTTGCAAAGAAATTGTTACGCCTCCGACCCCTCCCTTGTAAATTGTTTGTTAAGTTACGTTTTTTTTCCTTTTTTGTAATATTAGCTACTTGTTCCTTAGTGATTGTATTATTTGTAGATGAAGAACACTATTAATTACTTGCGCTGGAAACACGTGCTACGCAAGTCACAATGCTTTTCTCACAGAATCGCCAACGACGTGGAATGTACGTCGTCATGCGATTGTCACAGAAACAAAAACGAGCGGCCCGTCGGCACTTTGCATGATTATTAACAAATAAATTTAATATTTATATTTGTATAAATTTATAGTAAATTGAAGCTCTATATTCCCTTCAAAAAACTAATAAAAATCCTAGGTCGAAAATAAATGAATTTAGAAAATATCAATATTTTTCCGATTTCTCCAAGGCATCAAACATTGTGACGCCTCTCAGCGTGTTACTCTCGTACACGCGTCGGTGTTTTTTTTTTTTTTTTTTTCCAACGCAAGTGGTAAAATCATAACTGCACTCTTTAACCCTGTCATGCATGCATTTATTTATTTGTGTTATAAACAAAAACTTCATATGCCGCAAACTAATTTAGCATCTCAGTATTGTTGTGTAATAATTTAATTTTAGAAATTTTGTCCTGCATAGTCAAAAATTCGTGTTCTTGTATGAAGACGTTTTATCCTTTTTTGCCATATTTATTCAATATAATAATAAACATGGCAAATTTGAATATTCAAACTTCATTTATAAGGCATAAGAAGCTGTAAAATAATAACAAACTTCCCGGTAATGTAAAACACGCTTTAAACTAACTAAGCAAAATTTGATTCGAAACTTAGATTTTCTCATCTTTCTTGAATCTTCCATGAACTCCCAAAGATATCTTAATCTTTTAACAATGTTGAATACCCTATGAAGCATTTTGTGGTTTCCAAGAATTTTTTGTAGTGTTTAGATGAGGACGACATGCAAATTGCAGCACAAAAAGGAATCAGCATAAAAATTTGAAGCAAAAATGTATGTCACCTCATATGAGGCTTTCGTGCATGAGAGGGTTAAACTGTAATGAATTTTACAGGCGTTTTTTTTTTCGCTTCATCTAGAAGCATTTCTTTCGCTTCATCTAGAAGCTTCTTCAACTTTAACTTGGTCGTGTATTTTGGCAACAATCTGAAACTCTAAAAGGAAAAAAATCTCTGTTTAAATAGAGTAAGTGTCATTGAATCCATAACACGTGTAAGGGTTTTTTTCCTAACACATATGTGTTATGAAAACATACACATACTATGCATACACATATGTGTATGCATAGGGAAATGCGATGACAAGTTATCAGAAACGGCTGCCCTAGGAAAAATATCAACTTCATTTTAACGTATATACAGGGTCTTTACAGATTTTGAAAGTGAAATTTCGTGATCGTTCGGTGATATATCACTTATTCATTCTGCCCTTTCTGTCACACCTGTATGACGTATAAGTACCAGATACCCGGCTCTAATGATTGAAGCTTGCGAACTCTATACATATTTTTTACCATCCCACGCTTTGCAAACACATAGTAAGTTTGTAATTCACATATATTTTCAAAATTTTAATTAATTTTGAAATTCAAATTTGGCTTGCCAGATAAACGGATATGGCGGATGGGGATCCCGATATTTAAAAATCTATTCAATACCGTATATCCGATGTTTTCTGGTTGGAATAATTCCGCTGGATGGAAAATTTTCGAGACCGATTTTCGAGCACGTGGCATTCGTGACCTGTACATACCCAGACCTGTCATCGATTTAATACTGAATAATTTCGTAAGAAATGCAATAGATTCGGTAAAATGTTATCAGGGATACAAATTTTAAGTTCAGAATCTGCCGTAACGTACGATAAAAACGCATCGCCTTGCAGTTTGAAATAATTACCTAAGAAAACTTTTTACCTGTGCACGAAATTGATCTTTTCAAATTGTAAATTTAAATCGACACCACCCCCGAGAAATGGAAATAAAAAATGTTGAGTTATTGAATAGCCCAATGTATCTCAACTATAGCATCATGTTCTACACCGCACCGTAAAAAGTGTGGAGTAAAGTAGCTCCAAATTTGGTGTTAAAAAAACCTTAAAAACTGTGTGAACAAACACTTTATTTCGAGTTAACACCAAATCAAGCGTTCATGAAAACTGTAAATGGTGTAGTTGCCATTTGAACACCAATACTGGTGAATTTTTACACCACATTGACACCATCTGTGAATGATTTTCACTTGTGAAAACACCAACTTCGGTGTACGTTTCAAAACTTATGTGGTGGCAACGATAGATTCTTTATAAGCAAACATTTGAACATGTTTGCTTCGCCATTTTATTAAAGTCGCTGCAATGGTTGCTGCCGAAGTGAAATTTGGATGTATTCGAGGTATGTTTGTTTTTAGTTGTGAAATAAAGACAATTAAGTAAATACAGGATAATTGTAACTTCTTTTATGTGTATGTCATTTGTATTTACGTATTTTGTTAAATTTAATTTATGTGTTTCGCATTCCATGATTCTGAAAATCTCTGTAATAAGCTTATTTCGATTCCTAACAATTCGATTCCATTATATTTCGTTTATTTATTTTTTAATCTGCTTTATTTTTCAATCAGTATATACAATCTTAATTATTTTAAATTGTATAATAATTTTAAATTCTAATTCTAAATTGCACGATAAACATTTTTCTCGGAAATTCATTGCTTCTGATGAAATACCATTCAGAAAAAAGTATAAATTTATTCGCTTTTTATTAGTGAAGAATAAAAGTTTTCTTTAACAGTGTAGGGGCGACTGGGGTAAAATGGACCACCCCCCTATTATCTATATTATTACTTTCCTCTAATGTTTCATATTTTGGTACATAGATGGTAGCATTAAGATAGTAATAATTACCTTTCAACTGTGTATCAAGGTGACAATTTAGCCGTTTTGTTCTAGAAAGTTGATTTGTCGTTAGAAAAAGTAAATATTTTCATCAAAACTTATATTCTTTTCTTCATTCAAGAATTATGATTTGAAAGACATTACGCAACACAATAAAAAGATACGGTCATATATGATTATATTCAATGTAACTAAACTAATTTAATAAAATATTTGTTATTTTTTTGGACAATTTTTGTTAGACTTTCACATGTGGTAAAATGGACCACCATGAACTGGAGTAAAATGAACCATGGTCCATTTTATCCCATTTCAGTATTCCATGTATTTTTTCTAGTTGATATGTGTGGAATTAAAAATTGATAAATAATATATTTTTCATGAGTAAATGAATCAATGATTCATGTAATGTGCATTTGGAAAAGTTATATGCGTATTATACTTTCAAATTTCAAAATTAATCTTAATTATACCGAAAAGAAGAGTAATGTCATTTAATTTGAATACAGTTTTCTTCTGATTTTTATTTCATTCAGTTGAATTTGAATATTTATACTTTTACAAATATTCAATTATAACATGCTATTATTAAATATTTCTATAAAAAAAATTGATGTCTTTTAGATTATAGCTACAGATATTATATATAAATTGCGATTAATTTTAAAAGGTACAATTGCAACACAATTTCATAGATCATGTACTTAAAATAAACAAAAAAAAAAGCAAATGATTTAACATATCATAATTAGGTCATTGCAAAGAATGTATTTTTCTTCTTTCACTTCATCATCGTTTAAGTTATTAAACAAATACGACATTTTGGTTACAGTAACCTTCGGTCAGGTCCTCGTGACCTCGGAGCGTTTTTCCTAAAATTCAAATTTATTCTTTTTGTATTCCAATTTTAAGCAAAACTGTTGATTTTGGGTTTATCTCATCGAAGATATGTACCACGTTTTAGATTTTTACAGCATCTTAATTCCCGTAAAAAACTGCAGAAAATGATTTATTTCTAAAGTTCGTAGAACAAATAGAACACGAGCAATATTCATTTAAAGTATTTTTTGAACTTTAAAGCAAGGCTTACCTGTGAATTTATTTGCTCAAATTGCGTATTTTCGGCACAATGAAGAGCACTTTTGTCGCCAAAAGGAAAATTTCTGTTAAATTAAAACTAATGAAAATACTTTTAACTATTAAAAATCCTTTCGGTCGCAAACATATACTTTTCTCGCCAAGAAGAGAACTTTTTTTTCGAGCAGTTAACTGTTTTTAATTCCTTATTTTACGTTTCGTAATTTTTCTCCATAAGATGCATAACTAATTTTTCTGCATAACTGAATAAGATGTCTTTCTGAAATTCGTACAACAAATAGAACACGGGCAAAATTCATTTTAAGTAGTTTTCGAATTTTAAAACGAGGCTTACCCTCTGAATTTATTCCTCATTTTGAGCATTTTCGCCAAAATAAAGAGTACTTTTGTAGCCAAATGGATGATTTCTGTTAATGCAAAACTAATAAAAAACCTTTTGGATCAAGTCGCTTACATTTACCAGGCTAGAAGGCTGATGTTTGAAGAAATTTAAAATTTCGCCAAGAGATGAAAACTTTTCCCCCTTACTGTTAATTGTTCTCAATATATTATTTTGTGCTTCGTAATTTTTTTCAAACCGCGCCAATTTTTAGTAATATTGTTCTCATTAAATTCCATGTGGCGAATTTGCGTTCTGCTTCCATTATTATACTGCAATTTGGCTAACTTCTATTTTATTTTAACTTTTTTACATAGCGGTTTTGATTGATTCCTTATTTTATGATATTCATTTTTTTTTGGACTGCCTACTTGGCGCCATTTGGACAGAATTTTTTTATTTCTTTATATCAACTTAAATTTCACACATGAGCATTGGTTCAGTACTGAACCAATGCTTTGTAGTTTCAATGTGCATGTTTATTCGCCTTTGGAAATAATGCTTTTCTTTCTTCCATTTTTATTCGAATTTTTTTAAAGTGCTATTTAATTGAATTTTCAGGAAATGTTTTGACGATTTTGCAAGTGGGATTTTTAGGAAGTGGTGTCCTTATTTTGATGGGGAATTTTAGACGGACTGTTAGTAATTTTAGGAATATCAACTCTTAAAGGTCTGTAGTCTAATGTGTATTTTTAGTCACTGACGTCTTTATTCTAATGGATATTTTTTGGGAATAATGTCCTTATTTTGTAAGGAGGGATGTTTAGGAATAGTTGTCTTTATTCAAATGGGGGGCTTTAAGGAATGTTTTATGTATTGTAGCAGAAATATTCAGGAACCGTTATTCTGTATCTGATGGGATGTTTCAAAGGAATACTGCTCTTATTCTAATCGGAATTTTTATCTGTAATGTTGTCTAAATTGTAATTGCGCTTTTACGGAGTATTGATATCATTTTGAAACAATTATCCCGATGAATATGTGCATTTTAGTTACTGTTGCCCTTACTCTAATGAATATGTTTAAACTGTTATTGGCATTTCAATATGGATTTTATGGGCTGTTATTTTTGGTCAAAAGTGAATTTTTCGAGGCTGTTGTTTTTTAATCATGATTTTTAATGAGTTATACTGTTTAAATGGGATTTTTAAGGACTATTGCCTATGTTCTATTTGGATTTTTTAAGAAAAGTTTTCGTTATATATTTACAACAGAATTTTCGTATGTGTCACCTGGCTTGCAAATGATGCAATATTATCCCGCCCAACTCCGGGCATGTCAGCTAGTAATTCATAAATTTCTTTTATAATGATTAAATTAAATGTAAATACTGGGTTGTAATCAGAAAAGACTGTGAAAATAGTCTAAGTAATTTTAAGATAAATAACTTATCCTAGTGAACTCCACGTAGAACTCAGTTGAAAATCTTCGTAAACAAAGAGCGGACATCACGTGACAACGGTGATTGTTCATGAGTCTCTCTAGCGTTGAATTGCCTCCGATAGCACATTTCACGCTCGCTAATAAATTAATTTAAACAGAAAAACATGAGTTCAGCAAGGATTACGTTCCAGCAAGACAGACGTGTCTATATCTCACTGAATGAATGAATAAATCTTACAGCAGCGCCATTTCTCGACAAACACACAAAAAGCGAATGGAATATATTACAGAATCACATATGACATTTGGTCCCCGTGAGATAGTGTGCCGATAACGACAGCTGTGACCCTTCGATGTCGTGCGAAATTGCCTTCTTTCTGCGAGAGAGTCATCTGCTAAGAAAAAGGTACGCGACCAATAGGGAAACAGGAAAAAGTGGCAAAGCATGGATTGGAGATAGGAAAAATGAAATACTGGGATCTAAACATTTTTATCCGTCATGGACATTATGGGGCGAAGGGTGATTACTAAGAAACAAAGAAACTTTGTGTGTGTGTCATTATTCGTGTAACTACATAATGTTTTATGTGTTATTTTATATATAGGCGTCCTACAGAAACTCAAACGACGCGGTTTAAAATTATACATTTCTTGATTAAAATGAGCATCAAGGACAAAGGTAGATATGGTGAAAGACATTGTTTCTGTTATTCTGCTTGTTTTGGAATAATATAAAAATCTATTCTTTCTCAATAAAACCAATTCTTCAGATTTACATGGAGCAAAACATTAACCCTTAAAAAAAACAATCCCCCCCCCTCCCCATTGCACAGATAAAAAAAAATATTTTGTCCCTGTCAACAGTGGGCGAGAAGATAACATCAGAATTTCATCTTAAACTGTGACTCATCTATATTATTTTAAACATTGCCATTTAAAAAACATAAAGCAATGCAGACGATAAATAAATTAATTAATCACAAGAAATAAAAATGCATTTGGCATAAAAATTCAAAAATGCATGCCTAGCAGGCACATATGATACCACATATGCTCATCGCATATCCGCACATATCCCTGCGTTCAAATTTCTTTGTTTTAAATATTTGTTAAACAAATGAATTAATTTTTCTCTTTGTTATTATTATTATTTGTTTATTTTATTTTATTTTTAGCGATAATTTGCGCATTCAGCCTTCTTTTTAGATTTTTTGTTACTTCTATGGAGACATATGCTAAAAAGCAAACGTACCAAAAAAAAATTTCAACATTGCTTTAATGGAAAAAGTAATGAAAAAAAGTAGTATTTTTCTTATATCACATGTAATGTAAAAAAAGTTAAGGTACTAAAAATTCAAGTACTTAAAATTAAAGTTGAACGAAAATAACAAAAATTCAAATTATCAAAAACCGTAAACATTTTTTTGAAAATTACTTTGAACAAAGTGATAAAAGGTAAAGATTTTTTCTGACGATATAACTGCTGATAATGTAAAGTTATTGTAATTATTTCTTGAGACTTTTAACTTTTCTTTTTGTTATTTAGCTCTTGTACCAGCCCTTCTTTCGAAGGTTTTTTTTTTTTTTAATTTGAACATGTAGCAGCTATATGAGCCATTTATTTTTAAAAAGAGATGAGTCAATTTTTGAACAAAAAAGATAGGTATAGGTAAAACGTATTATAACTTTTTTTTCTGTAAACTATTTTTATTAAAAAAAATCAGCATCCTAACATTTAAGAGATGGAAGTTTTAGCTCTTAACAAGTATTGTAAATATTAAAATGCAAACCTTTAAATATCTCGCAAAAACAAATAATAGACTTACCCCACTTTTAAAAGGAACAGCTCATACAAGCGAGGTATTTTGCATATTAAAAAAAGTATCGTCTAGAAACTATACGAGCACAGACGTTCCGTATATTTCCCGTAGAATCACTCAAAAAGTCTTTTTTTTATTGATCACCAGTTTGTCTTTAAAATATTGTTTCAGTTATGTATTACTTAAACAGATGTATAGTGTACTTTATTAGATTTGAAAATGCATACAAATTTAAATTAAGTGAAAAATAAGAGTGAAATCATAACGCTGCTCAAAATGCGATAAGAAATTTCAAGAAACCGCTCTTAAAAATGTTGTATATATATATATATATATATATATATATTAATTAAATAATATAAATATAAACACACATATTAGTATAATTCCGTTCCTGACAAAAGTGGTCAACTTAGACCGGTGGCCAATTTACAAAGGCCGTCAATTTTACAGGTTTCACTATATATATATATATATATATATACAGTGAAACCTGTGTAAGTTGACACTTTTCGGTGCAACACTTTAGTGTTTAACACAAACAGGTGGTTTTTTTTTGTCATTTCTTACTCTGCGTTTATTTATTTGTAACTAATTAATATATAACTTCATGTACTAACGTTACTTTAAAATTAGTAATTAGCTATTTTTTTACAATTATCTAAAATATCATTAGATAAATGTAATCTGAATGACTTACAATGTGTCCTGTACAACTTTTAAATTAAATCAATTAGTTAAAATAAAGATAAATATGTTATTACTTATGTAAGTTACTTATTTTATGGTAAAGATTCCCTAAATATACATAATTTTCCAAAATAGCTAGATCATATAGACGAATAAAATAAAATAAATATACAGGTGTTCAAATTAGGTGGTCCAGTTACAAAGGTCGTCATATATATATATATACACGGATCGCGCCAAAAGAAATTAGAGTCCGTTTTCGGAATCCTTTACAAAATTCCAACTAACCAAAACGGACGCTTCACGAAATTCAAATCAATCAAAGCAGATCCTTCACAAAATTACAAGCTTCCAAACCATACTTTCACGCCGGTATTTATTATAAAAGCGACAAATAATAATACAATTTATCATCACAATATGTTTAAATTTCCAATTTTCACAAAATTATTTGATTTCTCACAAGTCTCTTTAACCCTTTAACTACAGGTAACGTCAATAGACGATTTGGCGAAACTTTTCTGTGGCACGGGTAACGTCAATAAGCGATTTGGCGAAACTTTCCTGTGGTACGGGTAACGTCAATAAGCGATTTGGCGAAACTTTCCTGTGGTACGGGTAACGTCAATAAGCGATTTGGCGAAACTTTCCTGTGGTACGGGTAACGTCAATAAGCGATTTATTGACGTTAATTGACGTAATTTACTTTTTTAATGGTTAGCCAACAACAAAATTTGCTATGGCGATAGTTCATGTAAGAAGCTCATGACATATACAGATAAATAGATGTATCGCCATTTATGCAATTTTTGGATAATTTTATTTGGCCTTCAGACCAACTGATTTGTGAATATATTCCGGTAGTTAATGGGTTAAAATACCAAAAAAAAAAAGGACAAAAAACGGACCCTGTAAAAAAATGCTGGATCAACCATTGATATATACGAGATGCATTCAAGTTCTAATGCCTCCGATTTTTTTTTTCTCCAAACTGGAAAGAAATAAAAACATGTGCATTGGTTTAAAATGAGCGTGCGTTCGTTGTCAGTTCGTCACAGAAATGGCCGCACTAGTAGTGCGCCCAGAAACCCCCCGCACCTGCCATTTTCTGGCCTATCGTATTTTTAGATGCAAGTGCAAGCCCTCGGGAGCAAATGGGGTTCCGGGAGAGCTCGACCAACCGCAAATTTATGAAAACCATTAAAAAATAAATAAATAAATAAAAAATACAGGTTATTGTAAAACACTAAATCACAGTAGAATGCAAAACTTTAAGAGTATGCATTAAGCGCTATATGACATGAGATAACAATGAGAAACCGTGCAACACTATAAAAAAGTACCAAAATCAATCATACAATATCAAAACAATGTGAAATGGTACACTCAAAAATATACACAAAAACAAAGGAAGATAATAGCCAAAACTTAGACAAACACTAAGTTCCCTGAAATAGATACCCCTCGCTTGATAAATGCAAAAACAAAGATACGACAGAAGGAAATTTAGCAGTGGCGTCGAGAATGAGAACTGTTTTAGAAATTTACTAAAACTTAAAATGGCTACGTTTTCCTTACTTGAGCGACGTACAATCATTCGTTTTCTGAATTTGAGTGGTGATACACCAATTGAAATTCATCGACAGGTGAAGGACACGTGTGGTGATGTATTTTTGGACGTGTTGAAAGTGCGTTTGTGGGTGCGACAGTTTAATGAAGGCAGAACATCGTGTGACAACAAAGTGAAACAACCTCGGGCTCACACAAGCCGGTCTGACGCCATGATCGGGAAAGTGGAGAGACTTGTTTTAGGGGATCGCCTCCAGTGTTAGCATTTCCGTTGGTTCTATGCACACAATCATGCACTTTCATGCACACTCATGCGACATGAAAATGCGAAAAGTGTCCTCCAGGTGGGTGCAACGAATGCTGACGGACGACCGCAACAGTTTCTTTGTGACAACAACTTTGAAGTGATTTTTCATGCTCCCTACTCACCTGACCTGGCTCCTAGTGACTTTTGACTGTTTCCAACAATGAAAGACACTATCCGTGGGCCGCAGATGCAACAGCCGTGCTGTTATGGCTTCAGCGATTTTCCAGTGGTCAAAACATACCCCTAAAGAAGCCTTTGCCGCGGCCATGGAATCATGGCGTCAACGTTGTAAAAATGTGTACGTCTGCAGGGAGATTACATCGAGAAGTAATATGAATTTCATAGTTTTCGAGTGCGTAGTTAGTTAGAAAAAAATTTTGGAGGCCTTAGGACTTGAATGCACCTCGTATATATATATATATATATATATAATGTGTGTACGTCAAAGACTCCGAGCAATCTTGAAAACAAAAATTTTCTTCATCATGACCAAATATCGATGCATCATAAATAAATGCGATCTTTTGCTAACTCCTTGTATTGCCCGAGGGCTATGCTTTGTCATTTTCCTCACATTTTTATTTTGTGATGAAGTGGCGGCATAATTGAATAGATAGCCGGAGCACAGAAATGTAAGGGGAGGAAGGAACGAGAGTCAACATTGGGACTCTGGCGAAATCGATGGTAACTGTGTTTGGTAGCGAAAATGAGTCTTTTTATTCGTTGTTGAAGGTTATGATTTTGAATTAGTTGCTGCCCTGGGCGCCATGTTGGAAATTAGATTTGATTGTTCGTTTGGCAGAACTGGTGAAACAAACACTGCTATTGAAAAGAACAAGACGAATTTGTTTATGTTTACTTTCTAAACATTTATGTCGGGAGCAACTCCGTTAGGAATATTAATTATCAGAAGCGATTGCATGTACGTAGCTAGAAACATTGCGAAAAAAAAAGGAAAGGAAGAAGAAAGGACCCTAAATTTGTTTTAATTCTAGGAATTGCTGGAATTTACGTGGAGACTTCTTGAGCTCTGATGTATGAGTTTTACTTGATGTTTACGTTTGTGCCATACTAGAAAGCCAGGCGGTCATACGAAATGACTGCTGTTCTAGATATTACAAATACTAATACAAACAAATGTTCACCTTCCCCCTGACCCGCTCAATTTACGTTAAGCTGAAAATTCAGTTTAACCCTTTATAGGGCCATTTTTTGTAGTATCGGTATTTTTTAAAAAACATTTTTTAAATTTTATTTTGTTTCAAAACAAAAATCATATAGAGAAGTAAATAAGATTTGCATGATTTACCCCCCCCCCCTTTGAGGGGGTATATTATAAGCATACTTCCCACCGCCTTAGAAAGGGTTATTAAAATACAATGTCGGAATAAAATAGGGCAAAATTTTAAAGGATACGCTAAAAGATATTTAGCATAGGAGTTTTGGAAAACCTACCTGAAGAGATGTACTACGCACAACTCGTTAGTTGGTTTCGTCTCTTTTTATTTTTCAACGTTTGCAAGTTTCTAGTTAATTTATATGTAAATATAGTTAAATGCATAGTAAGCACCAATTGTATAAATTAAAAACATTTAAATGTTCTTAAATACCATGATAATGTAATTAAAACGATGATAACTGCATATATGGACTATTTGAATGCCGTATCAACTTCACCCCATTGGCTAATGCAGTTACGCAAGAAACCAATAAGCTATCGGCGACAAACAGACACTTAAGCAGCTTATATATTATAAGCTTCTCTCAGCACTGCCTTTTGAATGGCAAAACCAGAAGGTTGGAAACCTGGTATTTCTCGAAATGTACGGCGATTTTGAAACATAAACGCTCATGGTGGGTATTAAAGACCGAGACTTACTTTTGTGCTGCTTGTTTTTCTTCAGTCAAGAGGTAGTGAGATTAGTATTTCTCTAGATTAGTAGTAAAATATTAAAATTTAGCAACCTTACTTTTCTCCATCGGACACCCTTGCACCTTTTAGCCGAAGCCTTAGGTACAGAGCCGAGGGATTGGCAACCTTACTGGTTAGGTTGTCGGTATTTTTTGAGTTTACATTCAATCCATTTATGTAATAAATACAGTGGAATCTGTGTAAGTTGACCACTTGCGGTGCAGCACTTTAGTGGTCAACTTATAGAGGGTGGAGATTTTCTCTCTTTTGCCAATTCTTACACTATGCATTTATACATTTATGAGTGATTAAAATATTACTTCATGTAATAGTGTTACTTTAAAATAGTGATTAGCCTTTCTTTCAATTATCTAAAATATATTTAAAGAAATTTAACCTGAATGACTTACAACGCATCCTGTACAACTTCAAAAGCAAAGTACTTAGTTATAATTAAAATATATCATGTTAATTATTTCGGTAATTTATATGATGCTAAAGATTTCCTAAAAATATATATTTTTTCAAAATGGCTATATCAGATCAAGGAAAATGAAGAAACTTACTTACAGAATAAAAGAATGCTTATATTATATATATAAGACAAATGATCAAAATACTTTGTGCAAAAATGTAAGTACAAAGATAAAACAACGTAAAAAAGCACAAATTCAGATTAAAAGTAACGCAAATAGCTATTTCGAAGCTACAAATGGAGCCTCTTCATCAGTGCATAAAAGAAGAAGAAACGCTCAACACACAAGCAAGAAAGCTGTGAGTGAACAAGGCAATAACAAGAGAGACACCGGTATTTATACCAAATGTGTCGGATTAGCGATTGACCAATCAGAGGCCAGGAACAAGGCGGGAACAGAGCCCGAAGGAAAAGGCGGGAAACGAATATGTAAATTGCAGGAGAAAAACAAAAAGGAGAGAAAAAAAAAATTATAAAAATTATAAAAATTGTTTCCAAATGTCAGGAAAATATGGAGTGCTGGAAAAATCATTTTCAACAGAATGAGAATTTTTCCAAATGTGATAAGCTTCCCAAAAATCAAGTTCATAGACAGAAGAGCATTTGCTGATAATTCTAGCAGAAGAAAATTCAAAACAATGATCTAAAGTCCAACAATGCTGGGCAATGGAAGAACGTGCAAGTTCTTTACGCGTAACATAATTTTCATGTTCTTTCAGACGGTGCTTTAAGGCACGTTTAGTCTGACCTATGCAAAACAGATCACATTTGCAAGAAATACTATAGATACCCCAGTTGCTGTGCAAATCAATGGGATACTTCAAATTTGTAAATTTTATTTTATTCACAGGGGAAAATGCATTTTCCCCTGCGAATAAAATAAAATCCTGAAGAAGCTATTTTAGTTTTTTTATCTTTCAAAATATAGATAAACAAATAAATGTAGTAATAATGAGGCAGTCAACTTACAAAGGGTCTTTTATAATACTCCCACCCAAATTTGTCGTACATATGTGGTCAGCAGAGACAGGTGGTCAAGTTAAAAACGTTTTTCTACATTAGATAATATACGGCTAATTTCATTTCTGACAAAAGTAATCAACTTAGACGGGTGGTCAGCTTACAAAAGTGGTCAACGTTACGGGTTTTACTGTATCAGTTTTTGGGTTAATTCAAGCAATAATCAACCATTATGTTTCATAAAATAAAATGTAAAACTTTCTGCTACAGAGCAAAAATTGAAAATCAGCATAAATTAACCGCAAAAATTGCGTGTTTCGAGGTTACAAGGAGCCCTTTTTTTTAATGCAAAAGAGTGAGATTCTAAATGAAAAACATCCAACTGAAGCCAAAGTTGGATGTTTTCCATATACAGTAAAGCCTGTAAAGTTGACCACCTTTGTAAGTTGACCACCTGTCTAAGTTGACCGGTTTTTGACAGCAAAGGAATCAGCCCTACACCCTCTACCTCTCCGTTTATAAGTTGACCACTTTTGTCAGGAACGGAATTAGCCCTACACCCTCCACCTCACCCTCTTTAAGTTGAACACCTGTCTAAGTTGACCACTAAAGTGCTGCAACGCAAGTGGTCAACGTACACAGGTTTCACTGTAATAGCTTCAGTTGGATGTTTTTCATTGCTCGTTGTTTTGTATTGAAAATGGTGTTCCTTGTAACCTCGAAACACGTGTCGTCAATTTTTGAAAAATGCGTGCTTAATTTTACGCTGACTATTAATTTTTACATAATGCTCCATGTTTATGAGAATCTCAACATTTTGAAAAATATAATGTAATTCCAGGTTTAAATAATATAAAAAAAATAATAATAAAAATCAATAGTAATTTCCTTTTTTATGAGAGTGTCAACATTTGTCGCCAAAATTTGAATTGCGCAAACCTGTTTTAAGATTGCAAGAATTTTTTTAATGGAGAATTTATTTAACCTTCTGACTTTTTAACTGCACAACTTTTTAAAGCTTCAATGTGACTGGTATTTAAGGTCCAAAAGGGTGAAAATCCTTTTGCATTGACCAAAGGGATACTATAACTCTGAGACAAATATATGCAGCATACCTTTTTATGAGCAACATTTAACGTTGATTTACTCATAAAGCCTTTCCATTTAGCTTTTACATTATCGTGTAGTACTTTATTATGTTGACTGTTGCATGATTTAAAATTCCCTGACACTTATAGCTAAATTTTATATAATGCTTGCTTATCCATTGCACAAAAAAAAAAAAAAAACAAATCACATTTTTCTTCAGTGCTGAGGTGGTCGTTTTATTCCTCTTCTCCCTCCCAAAACGACATAAAAAGTTTTGTCTGATGTAAATAATGGCCAAAAAGATACTTCCATTGTTATCAGAGATAACTCTTTTCCATCATTCTTTATAATTGTCGCAATCAATCATTCGCAGTGTCAAAAAGGAATGACAGTTGAATGAATATTCCCTTTTTTTGAAAGGAAACTTACTGGTGGAAAACTATTCTAAACTTCTTTGAGATAATATCCTACTTCGTATTTCTTCTCCTTTATATGCACTTCGTTTTTAAAGGACAGTACAATTGTAGTGAGCAACTATTCGCGTGAATTTAATAAATATGTAATGCAAATGAACTACTTAATAAAGGGAAAATGTAAAAGTAAAAAGGTGAAGTTAATCATCTCGTAAACTTTACTAGGATAGGAAAATTGTTATTTTCAGGGATTTGGAGCAGCAGCTTTATTTTTTCATTTGTTGTACTCCGATTTCGAGACACTGGCTAGAGCTCCGCTTTTTAGGATAGTTGTTGCTTTCAGGGACCTGGAGCAGCCCTCTTTTTCCAGTTGCTCCCCTCCGATTTCTAAATACCTTCTACAGCTCCGCTCCGTTAGGATAATTGTTGCTTTCAGGGATCTGGAGCAGCCCTCTTTTTTCAGTTGCCCCACTCCGATTTCTAGATACTTGCTCTAGCTCCGCTCCGTCAGGATAATTGTTGCTTTCAGGGACCTGGAGCAGCCCCTTTTCTCAGTTGCTCCCGCTCCGATTTATAAATACCCTCTACAGCTCCGCTCCGTTAGGATAATTGTTGCTTTCAGGGATCTGGAGCTGCCCACTTTTCTCAGTTGCTCCCGCTCCGATTTATAAATACCCTCTACAGCTCCACTCCATTAGGATAATTGTTGCTTTCAAGGATCTGAAGCAGCAACCTTTTTTCAGTTTCTCCGCTCCGATTTCTGAATACTTGCTCCAGCTCCGTTCCGTGAGGATAATTGTTGCTTTCAGAAATCTGAAGCAGACACCTTTTTTCAGTTTCTCCGCTCCGATTTCTTAATTCTTGCTCCAGCTCCGCTCCGTTAGGATAATTGTTGCTTTCAGTGATCTCAAGCAGCTACCTTTTTTTTAGTTGCTCCGCTCCGATTTCTGAATACCCGCTCTAGCTCCGCTAGGTACTCCGAATAAGTTCAAGAGATTATATTATATGTCTCTTTTTATAGTTAATTCGTTTTTTATATTATGAAAAAGTAAAATATGAAAATAAATTGTGCAGTGGAGCACAAGAAATTTATCTGGGCCGGCTGTGCTTCAGTTTCCTTCACTTTCAAATACTTGTTGCTCCATTGCTTCGTGCTCCTGCTCCAAACTCCACTCTAGATCCCTGGTTGGTTCCGGATTTAGAAAATTATTTTAATATGTAGCTATTAAAAATAAATTGAAAGGTAAGTAATAGGTAATTAAACTTGACAAGAAAGAGCGACTTTTCTTGAATTTATTTTCATTAACTAGTTTTCAATGCTCAAATACATGTTTACTTTTCTTTTCTCATAAAAGAACAAAAAACAAATAATTTTTCCCATAAGATCCGGCTGCTAACTAATGAACCTTTTCAAAATCCGTTCTTACCCGCAAACACTTTCCTAAAATTTATTTACATAAACCTGAAATATGCAGGAAAATTCACAACTTTTTTTTATTTTAAATATTTTGAAGAGAAATACGTTTGCAAGAAATATTTTCCACATAGTCATGCGAATTTTTAGACTAAGCTATTTAAAGGGCAGAATTTTATTAATCAAAATATGTGTTGGTAAATGCAATGTAAGAGTGAAAACAAATCGTAAAATTAACTCACAAATAAGCTCGAACTATTGTGGTCACAAGTATTTGGAACGAAGTTTACTAACAAACTGCAATAAAAAAATAGAATAATCGCAAATACTACAGGACAAAAAACAAAAAAAAAAAAAGTGAGTACAAGGAAAAACAACGTCAATAATGCACAAACTGTCAAAATAAGCAGCTATGACAATTTGTGCTTTACATTATAACAATAATTATCTGTGCTTTACATAAGACAACTTGTTTTGACTATTTGTGCTTTATTTACGTTTTTTTCCCTTCTACTCATATCTTAGCACAAAGCATTTTAGATCATTTTTCTTATAACAAATCTTGTGCCTAAAAACAATATGCATGAAATTAATTAACAAATAAGTTTGTGTTATAAGTCCAGATATACTGCAATTTACAAAAATATAAATCACTTATACTGCTAGACCAATGCGACAGCAAGAAACTTCGGTGGTTGTTAATGCAATTTTCGAAAAACCTAATTGCGCCTTGCAACTTTTTTATGGTCAGACGAAGAGTCATAAAGGGACTCCCTGGAGTTTTTACTTCAAAATAACTCTTTTGATACACACCAAATACTTGATCTAAACTTAGTAGGCTTTATGGGCGCCACTAACTTTTCTGGATAGCTCTGAATCAGGCCACATAGTGTATTGGGTGGAAGAAGTTTTTGTAAAGAAGTCAAGGAGGAACACACTAACTTTCGACAGTAAAATTAAATTATGTTCTTGTATTTTAGCTTATAGCTGTGATGATAAGAACGGTGCTAAAAATGTCGAAATTAAATGCAGTGCAGATTATTAATAACATCAATAATGATAATAATAACAGCATGAACAACAATAACACAACAAGAGTAATAATAATATTGAGAGTAATGTTGATACTAGGATATATAGTAACATTAAGAGCAATAGTAATATTAAGAGTAATAATGTGAATACTAATACCAATAAAGATTTGTGCTGACAAAACAACGTACGCACATTAGAAGTTGGTATTTATTAATTTGTCATTTTACAAAAGAATTGTAAACATAGACTGTGGCACTTTCGTACTCAAATTTAATACTCCTGGTGGCATCTGAAATTGAAATAACAATTATTAAACGGAATTTGTAGATACAATGAAAAAAGGCTTTAGATGGAGGAGAGAAACGTTGCATATAATTACACTTCCTGGAACAGATGCAGAAAAGAGGGATATAGTCGAAAGAAATATCTCGAAATTGGTCCTACTGGAAACTCACCACGTAACAGCAAGCTGGCACTGAATTTTGTTGGCGACAAATGGCTTCACTTTCTGAATGATCATTACTTTTCTTTTACACTGAATTTTTACTTTTAGCTAAAATAAATATGATTGAACTACTAAAAAAGAAAAGTAAAAAAGAACAAATATAAGAATTAATTCAAGTATTTTATAGTATGTCAACAGGTTTCCATATTTTCCCAAATTCATTGCAAAGAAGTACAGCTGCTTGTTACAAGTGCAGGTTTAAATCTTCTCATATATAAGCGGCTTAAGTGTCTGTCTGTATCCGATAGCTTATTGGTTGCTTGCGTACCTGTACTAGCCAATGGGGGGAAGTTGCCACGGCGTTCAAATAGTTCATATACACTGATACCATATATGCAGTTATCATTGTTTTAATTAAATTATCACGGTATTTAAGAAGATTTAAATATTTTGCCCGACTTTATTCCGACATTGTATTTTAAACTGAATTTTCAGCTGAACGCAAATTGAGCGTGTCAGGGGGAAGGTGAACATTTGTTTGCATTAGCAATCATGTGTTTTTGTAACGGTTTACAACTGAACGCAAATTGAGCGGGTCAGGGGGAAGGGGAACATTTGGTGGCATTAGTATTTATTAATATCTAGAACAGCGGTCATTTCGTATGATCCGCCGGTCTTTCTAGTATTACATATCTCCGTATTACTAATTTGTTCCGTTGTGAGATGAACATGTTTCTTGGAAATTGTTCATATAGGAAATTAATTTAAATTGCTTTTTGATAAGTGCGCCCAGAAACCCCCCGCACCTGCCATTTTCTGGCCTATCGTATTTTTAGATGCCCCCGAGTGCAAGCCCTCGGGAGCAAATGGGGTTCCGGGAGAACTCGGCCAACCGCAAGTTTATGAAAACTATTTAAAAAAAAAATACAGGTCATTGGAAAACACTGAAAGTCAAACTGCGCATGGTGCGGAATACTAAAGATTGCATAGTGTCTGTAAATCAACATCAGATAATAAAAATTGTTACACTACAAGCATTAGTATCATTGAGCTATTGCGCACAACCAAAGCCGCACCACGCTATAACAATATAACTCAATATAACTGGATATAAATTGATAGGGCAATACACAGATGAGAAAAAAAGTACAAAGTTTAGGCCATGCTACTGATGTCCACATACTGCAATTTGATGTCTGGATGCGCATTAAGAGAGTCTTGCTTTTTGATATCAACTTCATTATTGCATTTTGTGTATTCGTTAGGTCGTTTTAAAGTAAGTATACTGCCGTGCTGAGTATAAAAGTGGTATCACGATTTAGCGAAATTGAGTTATTGTCACTAAGGGGTTCGTTGTCCCTCGTTTTGCCTAAACACAGCGTTTTGTAGTATGTGAATGGGAAACGTTTTCAAAAAAAAAAAAAAAATCCCGAAAAAGTGGTATCTGAATCAAATACCCTAATGGGCAAAACTTTAATCATTAATACCTCATTTTGAGCTTAGCTGCAGAGGGGATACTCGCGTTTATCAGGGCAGTACACACTCAGTAATTTTTACTATATAATGTTAAGATTATGGAAAAACGTGCTCTAAGTTATATATATATATATATATATATATATAGGTGTAGCAAGTTAAGTGTATGAAATTGTCAAAGTTTGTGACAGGCGCAAAATCAGCAATGTGCTGCAAACCTTAATATATTGAAATATATAGATATAAATGAAAAAATACTGATACAAGACATAAAGAGACAAAAAAGAAGCAATAACAAAAAACTCTCCTTATCAGTGGGCGGGGACAATAACGTATACATAAGAAACCAAGAAAAATAGTCCTACAGGTTTCGGAATGTGTCGCAGGAATGGCATGTGAAAAGGAAACTTTAAAAATAAACTGAATCGACGATGTTACAAATAAATTAAAAATGCGGTAAATAACGTAAAAAGGAAACGATGAAGGAAATAACGTAAAAAGCTTAAACTTAAAAAATTAAACCAACGTGAAACATGCCACCAATACGACACACCCACCCATTTTCAGTTACTGGTGTATACACCAGTAATATGCATATTTATAATATAGCTTCTTTAAAAGCAACGAACAGTCAGGAATAAATGCTTAACAGCGCAGAACCAACAAGACATTTTGAAAAAAAAAAAAAAAAAAACATTAGTTCGAAAATGAAGGCGAATTGTTATTCCAAATAACCGAAGGAATTTAAAGTTAAAAGCCAATGCGATTCCCTATTCCGCTTACATATGCATAAAATATTCTTCCGAAAGGTGGTGCTGTCCACTGTTCCGCTCTTTTAACTTCAACAGATGATTCCGTGTCTAACGGAATTAACTCTATACGTTTTCCTAAACATACATTTAGACAAAGCAGAGGGAGTGTTTGGACATAAATGTCAACACTTCGGCAATGTCACGCAACCAAAACTGAATTTACGAAACGTTTTCAAACGTGCCATTAAATGTAAAATAAAGTAAATTTCGACGGACGTTTAAATGCATTTAAAAAGTTTTTGGGTAGGGAAAAAGCGTTTTTTTTTTTTTTTTAGAAACAAACTCAAACTTTGGGAAAAGCTAAACGACTTTTATTTACCAAAATTTTATCAGCAAATATTTACCAAAATCACCAAGAAAAAAGCATATTGTGCTACTGGAACTAGCGTGTGATGCTCGCTGGATTCTCTCTCAGTCCCTCACATGCATTGTATTCATTTTGCTAAAGTTAATGGTGAATATAAGCTTAATCGAATTTTTAGGGGCGCCAAAATGTGTAAGACGGCTAAAATTTAAAATCGATTGGGTTTCTGTAAACTGTATGACCCAATTTTAAAGTTATTTAATTGCGCTCTTACTATCACACTAAACATAGTATCATTTTGAGGGTAGAATTTCTTTGTTAAAATAATTAATCAGGCTAGTACTGAAATCGGAAATATCTAACAAAAAGATTTAAAAAAAAAACTTTTTTTGATACTAGCATATTATTTATTTACGAAAGTAGATTTTTTTTTTCAGTCGACAGGGTGGCGTAGTGGTAAGACGCAGGTCTCGTATGCCCAAGATCGCAGGTTCAAACCTGGCCCAAGTCGGTGGATTTTCAAGATGCAGAACATCGTCTGCGTCCATGTCGTATGATTATGCGGCATGTTAAAGATCCCTTGAGTATCCGTTTGGAAGGGATACTCTCGACTAAATTAAATCCCTAGTGCAGATTGCATCAACGAGAGCTCAGGTGCCCCATCTAGGGGAAACTAAGCGTCCAAAAAATTGCGGCAATGGTACCACACTCATTGCGGTGCTGCTAAAAGAGTTGGTACCAATATCTGGGGACGCACTAGGTCTGCAATGGTTGATGGCCAATACTGCAGCCCCATTTGAAAGAAAAAAAAAAAAGATTTTTTTTTTCCATGTTTTTCATTCAAAATTTATTTGTTTAATTTGTTTGCTCTTTATTATAAAACAACATATTCGTATATATATACTGTTACGAAAGAAAAAGGGCGCCCTCAAACCTAAATCCGCTACTGTTCTTCAAGCAAAAAATTGGAAATATCGCACTATTACATAGGGCAAATCCTTTCCAAAGAATCTTCACGGTTATATGCTAAATTTGTAAAGCGAAATGGGGATACTTTTTTCTGGCCCTCCTAGGATGACTGTGATTATGTTAAAGAGGAAAATGTTTTAATGGCCCTTCCTGAACCACAAATGGATCGCAGAGGTCATTTAACATTAAAAAATGATCACTTTGTAAAAAAATATAATGTAAAGTAAAGTGATAATGAAATATCTATTGTAAATTGATATTAGAAATAAATTCTTGAATTGTAAAATTCTGATTTTCAGTAGATGTAATTCCGTTACCACTGATGTAATTCCGTTACCGCTAGTTAAATTGCATGCATGTTTTTTAAAGTATAACATCTAGTTAATTTAACCACATAAAATAAACAATGACAGCATAATTAGAATCATATTAGTTTAGGCTTGACTAAACATCACTTTTTTCTTTGTCTTTTTCCTGTAATTCCGTTACCGAACCTTTATAAATTTCTCAAAAAATGCTGCATTGTTTGAGAGCAATTCCAAGCACACATTTTGTCTTCTGGGACTGTACCTAACACACATGCAAAGAATCAGAACTTGAAAAATATAATAACTTTTTATAATATTAATAAAAACTTTTAGATTTGCTGATCTGTAATTCCGTTACCGAAGAACTGTCCAATTACAATTTATTTAGACTTTACTGAAATTCAGCTATATTTTAGTTCTTGAAAAATATTTTTGCTGTAAGTATTATTTCCGTAAATCAGCATAGATTCCGCTACAGTTAATACGCTCTAAGCACGAAAGTAGGGGGTTTATCTTCATTCTCGTATTATAAAAGAGTTATTAAAAATGAACTTTTATCTAAACATAAAACACTATTAGTTATTGGGGAATCTGAGTCACATTTAATCATCTAATTTTGTATAAATATTTAAGAAATTCAGTTAATTAAAAAACATTTCGGCTATCTGTATATTTGTGCGAATATTCAGGACTTTCATCGAAAGTTTCCGTATATAAAGAATAAAATATAACTATGCAAAGAAGGGTTTTAAAAAACATTCAGAACATTTTGAATTACAGCATGGATGCGACAAGTGAAAATATACAAAATGAATTTTTAAAAAAGATGATCTGCGTGTTGCTAGTGAGGTATAATCGATAAATTATATCTTATGGTAAATGTCCGAAATTGGAAAATTTCGACAATCACCGGTGAATGTTGACATTTACCATCTATCAGACTGCAGAATGTCGACAATCTCCAATTTCGGACATTCGGCGTAACATATACATAATTGAATAATGGGATGCATTTCTAATAATCGAAAAATTGACTGTAGTGAAAGTCTTTAAAATGATTGGTTATGAAGTCTTAAAAAATGTTTATAATAAATTGATCAGACATTGAGTGTCCCGCAGTGGACCAGTCGGCAAAAGCTCGGTTCCCGTAGCACACCAAAAGTGAAGCAACATCGACTTAGGTCAGTGTTTGGGAGGGTGACAATCACTCGCGGCTGGTTGATGTGGTGTCCGTGTACGCTAAAGGGAGCTGGTGCACGCTAAACAGGTCGTGGCTCCAATGTCCTCCAAGTGAAACGATACCTCTGGGGGTGCCAACGCCAACTACAGGTGACGGTCTCTCATCTGGGAGCTGGTTCAAAAAAAATTATGCGACCACATATAAAGGGGCGGAAGTCGGACTCCTGCCTATAAGGGCCCCGTTAGACTCAGGAGCAGCGCACCCATTCTTCCTCCCTTCGCGCGAGGGTACGACGACGACAACAACAACATCATCAGACATTGAGTAATTTTTTTAATGTACTTAAAATTGAGCTTAAAAATAATTTCTGATTACGTTTGCATTAAAAACACGGAAGCAAAAAAAAGCGCAATGTAAAATGTGTTAGTCAACTAAATAATGATAAAGAATCCAGAAAATAAGCAAAAACATATTTTACCGAAGTAAATTGTATTTTTCACACAATATTATAGTAATATAACGAATTAAATAATACAATTCTCAATTTTCGAACACATTAAAATGGCATTAATATTTAATAGAAATAATTCAGCACAATTGTGTACTAAGTCTAAAAATATCTGCAACACCTGTCTGATTTTATTAAAACCAGTGTGCTCACACTCTCTGCTTTTGAGCCAACAATTGCTTCTTTTCAAACAAATGTTCAGAATTCTATTCAAACTATGACAAATAATGATATGATTGGTTAAATCTTCGTATAAGACATCCATACATATATGAGAATATTCCAAACACTTAACAGACCTAATCATGTGTTACTAATTGCCTAATTATATCATCACGATTCTTGATTGTTTAGCTTCGACACAAATCGAAACTGATCTTTGTTGTATGTGGCACAATGGGTGTTTCACATTAAAATGATGAATTTCCAAGAACTTGGTCAAAAGGGATTACGCGCGCAATAAGCTATTTCAAGGGTTTCCATATTTGAAATGCAAGTATATTATTTAAATTATCATACAATTTAGCACTTCGGAACATTTCATACGCTAAATTACTATTGAATTTCACTATGGCTTTTACGGGTTCAACACATTCAATATTAAACTTTTATCTTAAGTAAGTATCTACGTCTCAGATGTGTAGAAACGTCATCTTGGTGTGTAATTTCATGATTTAAGTTTAAGAACTGTGCAGCTTTCGAAAGCAGAGTTTGGTATTTTATTTTTTAAAATCCTGATGCTAAAATAATAATGTGTACTTATTGTTCAATAACTGTTATGCATAAAAGGGGGGGGTTTTTTGGGGAAAATTTAAAGGGGGGGGGGAAATTTTTTCTTAATTTGGGATAATAAGATTTTAAATTTTTTTCCCAAAAATCCCCCCCGCCCCCCCCCCTTTTTTTTTCCAAACCCCAGCAAACAAAAAACAAAAAAATTATTTTTTTAGCATCAGGATTTAAAAGTAAAATACCAAACTCTGCTTTCCAAAGCTGCACATTTCTTAAACTTAAACCAAAAAAAAAAAAATTTTTTCCCCAAAAAAAAAAAGGGGGTTTTTTTTAAAAAAACCCCCAAAAAAATTAAAATTAAAAAAAAATTTTTAAAATTAAAAAAAAGGGGGAAAAAACCCCCCAAAAAAGGAAAATTTTTTTAAAAAAAAAAAATTTTTTTTTAAAAAAAAGGAAAAAAAAAAAATTTTTTTTTTTTAAAAAATTTTTTTTTTTTTTGGTTTAAAAAAAAATTTTTTAAACCCTTTTTTTTAAAAAGCCCTTTCCAAAAAAATTTTGGAAAAACTTTAAATTTTAAAAAATTTTTTGGAAATTTTTTTAAAATTTTTTTTTTTTAAAAAAAAAAATTTTAAAAAAAAATTTTTTTAAAATTTTTTTTTTTTTTTAAAAATTTTTTGGGCCTTTTTTTTTTTTTTTTTTTTTTTTTTTTTAAAAAATTTTTTTTTTAAATTTTTTTTAAAAAAATTTTTAAAACCCCCTTTTAATTTAATTTTTTTAAAAAAAAATTTTTTTTTTTCCCTTTAAAATTTTTTTTTCCCCCTTTTTTAAAATTTTTCCCCAGTTTTCCAAAAAAGGGGGGGGGGGAAAAATTAAAAAAAAATTTTTTTTAATTTTTTTTTAAAGAAAAAAAAAAAAACCCCTTTTTTTTTTAAAAAAAAATTTTTTTTTTTTCCCCCTTTTTTTTAAAAAAAAAAAAACAAAAAAAATTTTTTTTTTGGGGGAAAAATTTTTTTAAAAAAAAAAAAAAAAATTTTTTTTAAAAAATTTTTAAAAAAAAAAAGGAATTTTGGGGGGGGTTTTTTCCCCCAAAAAAAAGGGGGGGGAAAAAAAAAAAAAAAAAAAAAAAAAAAAATTTTTAAAAAAACCCCCCGGGCCCCCCCCCCAAAAAAAAAAAAATTTTTTTTTAAATTTTCCCCCTTTTTTAAATTTAAAAAAAAAAATTTTTCCCCTTTCCCTTTTTTTTTTTTTTTAAAAAAAGGGGTTTTTTGGGGTTTTTTTTTTAAAAAACCCCCCTTTTTTTTTTCCCCTTCCCCCAAATTTTTTTCCCCCCCCCCTGTTTTAAAATTTTTTTTCCCCCCCCCTTTTTAATGGCCTTTTTTTTTTTAAAAAACCCCCCTTTTTTTTAAAAATTTTTTTCCCCCCCCAAAAACTTTTTTTTTAACCCTTTTTTTTGGTTTTTTTTTTTAAAAAAAAAGGGGGAAAAAAATTTTTTTTAAAAAACTTTTTAAAAAAAAAAAAAATTTTTAAAAAAAAAAAATTTTATTTTTTAAACCCAAAAAATTTTGGGTTTTTTTTTTTAAATTTTGCCCAACAAAAAAAAAAAAAGCCCCCCCCCGGGGGTTTGGGAAAAAAAAAAAAACCCCCCCAAAAAAAATTTTTTGGAAAAAACCCCCCTTTCCCTTTCCCAAAAATTAAACCCCAAAAAAAAACCAAAAAAATTTTTTTTAAAAAAAAAAAAACCCCCCCGGGGGGGGTTTTTTTTTTCCCCCCCCTTTTACCCGGAAAAAATTTTTTTCCCCCCAAAAATTTTTTTAATTTTTTTTAAAATTTTTTTTTAAATTTTTTTAATTTTTTTATTTTTTTTAAATTTTTTTTGGGGGGAAAAAAATTTTTTTTTTAAAAAAATTTTTTTTTTTTTAAATTTTCCTTTTAAAAAAACCTTTAAAAAACCAAAGGGGGAAAATAATTTTTCCCCAAAAATTTTTTTAATTTTAAATTTTTTTTTTTTTTTTTTTTTTTTTTTTTTAAAATTTTTTTTTAAATTTTTTTTAAAAAAAAAATTTTTTATTTTTTTTTGGTTTTTTTTAAAAAAATTTTTTTTCAATTTTTTTTTTTTTTAATTTTTAAAAAAAAACCCCCAAACCTTTCCCTTTTTTTTTAAATAAATTTTTAAAAAAAAGGGTTTTTTTTTTAAAAAAAATTTTTTTAAAAAAAAAATTTGGGGGTTTTTTTTAAAAAAAAAAAAAAAAATTTTTTTAAAAAATTTTTTTAAAAAAAATTTCATTAAAATTTTTTTTTTTTTAAAATTTAAAAACCCTTTTTTTTTTTTTTTAAAAAAAAAAAAACTTTTAATTAAATTGGAAAAAAAATTAAAAAAAATTTTTAAATTTTTTAAAAAGGGGGAAAAAAAAATTAAAAATTTGGTTTTTTAAAAATTTGAAAATTAAACCCTTTTGGGTTTTTTTTTTTTTTTTTTTAAAAAAGGGGGGAAATTTCCCTTTTTTAAAAAAGGGTTTTTCCCCCTTTTTTTTTTTGGGGGGGGCCCCAAAAAAAAAATTTTTTTTAAGGGGCCCAAAAAATTTTGGAAATTTTTTTTAAAAAAATTTTAAAAAACCTTTTTTTTTTTTTTTAAACCTTTTAAATTTTAAAAAAATTTTTTTTAAACCCGGAAAAAATTTTTAAATTTTAAAAATAAAATTTTTTTTTTTCCCTTTTTTAATTTAAAAAAACCCTTTTTTTTTTTTCGGGGAGCCCAAAAAAAAATTTTTTAAAAAAAAAAAAAAAAAAAAGGGGTTTTTTAAAAAAAAAATTTTTAAAAAAAATTTTTTTTTGGGGGGGGTTTTTTAAAATTTTTTTTCCCTTTAATGAAAAAACCCCCCCCTTTTTTTATTTTTTTTTTTTTTGGGGAAAAATTTTCCTTTAAAAAATTGGAAGGGTTTTTTTTAAATTTTCCCCCAAATTTTCCCAAAAATTTTTTTAAATTTTTTTTGGGGGGTTTTTTTTCCCTTTTTTTTTAAAAAAAATTTTTAAGGAAAAAAAAATTAAAAAAGGGGGGCCTTAAAAAAAAAAAAGGGAAAAATTTTTTTTTAATTTTTTTTAAAAAAAAAAATTTTTTTTTTTTTTTTTTTTTTTTTTGGTTTTGGGGGTTTTTTGGGGAAAAAGGGGCCCCCCTTTTTTTGGCCCCGGGGGTTTTCCCCCGGGGGGGATTTTCCCCCCCCCAAAAAAACCCCCCCCCCAAAAAAAAAAAAAGGGTTTTTTAAAAACCCCGGGGTTTTTAAAAGGGCCGCGGTTTTTCCCCCAAAAAACCCCTTTTTGGGGGGTTTTTGGGGGCCCCCAAAAAAAAAAAAGCTTTAATTTTAAAAAAAAACCCCAAAAATTTTTTTAAAAAAAAAAAAATTTTTTTTTTTTTTAATTTCCTTTTAAAAAACCGGGTTTTTTAAAATTTTTTTTGGGGGGGGGCCCTTTTTTTTTTAAAAAGGGGGGAAAAAAAAACCAAAAAATTTAAAAAAAAAAAATTTTTTTTAAAATTTTTAAGGAAAGGTTTTAAAAATTTTTTTTTTAAAAAAAAAAATTTTAAAAACCCCCAAAAAAGGGGGGGGGTTTTGTAATAAAATTCCAAAATTTTTAAAATTTTTCCCCCAAAAAATTTTTTTTTTTAATTTTTAATTTTCCCCTTTTTTTTTCCCTTTTTTTAAAAAAAAAAACCCCAAAAAAAAATTATTAAATTTTTTTTTTTTGGAAAATTTTTTTTTTTTTTTTTTTGGGAAAAAAAATTTTTTTCCCTTTTTTAAAAAAATTTTTTTTTTTTTTTAAAGGGAAAAATTTTTAAAAAATTTTTTTTTTTTTTTTTAAAAAAAAAAAAAAAAAAATTTTTTTAAAAAAATTTTTTTTTGGTTTTTTAAAACTTTAAAAACCCCCCCCCAAAAATTTTTTTTAAAACCCCCCAAAGGGTTTTTTTTCCCCCCTTTTTTTTTTTTAAAAATTTTTTTTAAAAAAATTTTTTTGGCCTTTTTTTAAAAAATTTTTTTTAAAAAAAGGGGGAAAAAAAAAAAAAAAAACCCAAATTTTTTCCCCCTTTTTTTTTTAAAAATTTTAAAAAAATTTTTTTTTTTTTTTTTTTTTAAAAAAATTTTTTTTTTCCACTTTTTTAAAAAAAATTTTTAAAAAAAAAAAATTTTAAATTTTTCCCCAAAAAATTTTTTTTTTAAATTTTTTGGGGGGGGAAAAAATTAAAAAAATTTAAAAAAAAAATTTTTTTTTTTTTTTGGGGAAAAAAAATTTTTAAAAAAATTTTTTAAAAATTTTTTTTTTTTTTAAATTTAAAATTTGTTCCCTTTTCCCTTTTTTTTTTTTTTTTTTAAAAAAAAGGCCCCCTTTTTAAAAAATTTAAAAAAAATTTTTTTCCCCCCCAAAAAAAACCTTAAATTAAAATTTTTTTTTTAAAAAAAATTTTTTTTTTTTTTTTTAAAAAAAAAAACTTAAATTAATTTAAAAATTTTTTTTTTCAAAAAATTTTTTTTTAAAAAAAATTTTTTTTTAAAAAACCCCCTTTTTTTTTTGGGGAAAAAAAAAACCAAATTTTTAAAAATTTCCCCGGGGGGGGCCCCCCTTTTAAAATTTTCTTTTTTAAAAAAAAATTTTTTGGGGGGGTTTTTTTTTTTAAAAAAAAAAATTTTTGGGTTTGGGGTTTTTTTTAAAAAAAAAAGAATTTTCCCCTTAAAAAAGGGTTTTTTTCCCCCTTTTTTTTTTAAACCCCCTTTTTTTTTGGGGGGGTTTTTTTTTAAAAAAAAAAAATTTTTAAGGGGGTTTTTTAAAAAAAAAAACCCCAAAAAAAATTTTTTAAAAATTTTTTTTAAAAAAAAAAAATTTTAAAAAAAAAAAAAAAAGGAAACCCCTTTTTTTTTTTTTTAAAAAAAACTTTTTTTAAAAATTTTTTTTTTTTAAAAATTTTTTTTTTTTTAAAAAAAACCCCAATTTTTTTTGGGGGTTTTTTAAAAAAATTTTTTTGGGGGGGGAAAAAAAAAAAAATTTTAAAAAGGGAAATAAAAAATTTTTTTTTTAAAAACCAAAAACCCGGGCCCAAAATTTTTTTAAAAAATTTTAAAAAAAAAATTTTTTTTTGGGGTTAAAAAAATTTTTTTTTTTTTTAAAAAAAAAAAAAATTTTTTTTTTTTTTTCCCTTTTCCCCCCCCCTTTTTTAAAAAAAATTTTTTTTTTCCCCCCAACGCACAGTGCAAGTAAGGACAAAAACAAAAAATTCTATCTTCTATAAGTTGACCACTAAAGTGCTGCACCGCAAGTGGTCAGCTTACACAGGTTTTACTGTATGTCAGAATTGCACTTCATAAAACTGCATAGGTTAAATACCATATGATCAAAATAAAACGAGTCCAGTGACGTATGGGATGAATGTCGAGTTAATAATTCTGATACGATCAATCAGAATCTCTGCGATCCATGTCAAAAAGTCGACGCATATAGTACCCATCACTCAGGGCAATGAGTATTCTCCGGACCATTGGAATGATATCCAGTTATAATTTTAACCCATGCATCAATATCCAAATGATCCCCTTATGCTAGAGGACTACTCAGGTAACTCATAAACCTTACAAATGTGGATTAAAAGCGACTTGTTTCCAAATTAAACTTTAAAATGAATAACATTATGATAAAAGTTTGCCAAAAGGTACCCGGTCGTTGAAGGTAGGGTTAAAAATAAACAAGACTTGTGAAATTTTAATAAACGTTGAGATAATTTCTCACAAAAATTTTCAATCTTCAGCACTTTTTAACTGAAAAACATTTCGTTAGTTCTACTTACTGCGAGTTGATTAGTGTAAATAATAAAGTTTGATTAACAGTTTGAGAGAATGCTTTCTAATAATAGAGATTTAATTTTAAAATATTCGGAATATAAAATTAATTCATTTTGGATTTACATTAGACGCGATTATCCCATGATAGCCCAAACAGCTTTACAAATATTATTGCAATTTCCTGCATCTTATTGGTGTGCATTCGAATTTTCAGTATTAACCAGCATAAAAATGAACAAGAAGTTCCGCCTAGAACTATACGAGCCTACTTTCCCGTATACACCCAACTTCAAATTTATAATATAGCTATCACTTTCTCCTTTAGCTTTAGTTCTTAATTTTTTCAAATATACCTTTTTCAACGGATAATACATATTCATTCACTCGGTCATTCATTCTTTCATTTATTCAGCCATTCATTTATTCATTCATTCGTTTACTCATTCATGTGTTTATTCATTCATTTACTCATTCATGTATTTATTCACCCATTTATTTATTTTTTCATTTATTCACTCATTTATTCATTCTTTTCCTCATTCATTTATTCATTGATTCATTCTTTCACTCTGTCATTTATCCATTCTTTCACTCCTTCATTTATTCATTGAGAAATATCTTTAAAAATCCCGATAAAAACATTTCATAGGAAAATAGGCTCGTTAGTACAGAATGAACTTTCTGTTTGTTCATGTTCTACGTTATAAGAGCTTTCCAATGAAGTTTGTTCCAAGCAAATCGGTCCGATAGATCAGGATTTATATAGTATTGAAATTTCCTCGTAACCGCTATGTTAATATTTTGAACTGTTCAAAAATGAACAAAAACTGTTCAAATTAATATTTCACGCCAAGAGCTTCCTCCAGTAATCTTGTTCATTGGAACGTGTATCTTGCACCTAGAGTTTACATCATTTGCTTCATTTTCGCCTATAGGCGCTAATGTTAAATTTTTTTGAACTGTTCAAAATTGAACAAAAAATTGTTCGAATCAAAAAAGTTAAAATATGAAAATGAGATGTTCGCGCCGAGCTCTTTCAATTGCAAAAAGAATTTTTCAATTCGGACAATTCGTTCAAAAGTTATAAGTGGGGGGGGGGGGGGGGCAGATCGACAGACATACCGACCGACACACATTTTCCCCCATCTCAAAACGCTACTTTCAATTTTTTTATTTTTCAATCTTTATTTAATTACTTCACTTTTTCTTGAATTTTCTTTATTTTTAACGATATTTTCACGATACATAACAGATCGAGACTTTCAAATGTAGAAGGCGATATCAGAGTAGCATTGTCATTTTTACAGCCAAATATAAATGAAATTATCAAAAAGCGTAAATCTCCATTTTATCGTGAAAAGAATTCCTATTATTTCCTTGTAATTAATCCCTTGATAAACGTACTGTTGTTTTTGTAGTATATGCTATATTATTTTATTTTACTTTCAAAATTATTATCATAAACTATTTTACACAGCGTATTATAGGCAAGTAAACAACTTTTAAGCTGATATTTTTTTCTGTGTGCCACCAAGTTTTGAAATCTTTAAAAATGTGCCTTGAGAAATAAAAGGTTGAAAATCACTAATTTTCACAGTAGGTAGCATTTTTATTTTTTCATAATACATATACATCTATCTCTCTCAATATTATGTATATAAATTACATCAGCTATGTCATAACATTTTGGCGATTAATGTCCATTTGTAAAGTCAATCATAGCAAAGTTCAATTAATCATCACTTTATTTGCAGCTTCTATATTGTAAACAAACACATTCCAATTCACAAGATGATGACAACACAAAATCTATTTACAAGTTCTTACATCAAGTACATGCTACGAATTTCCCAAAATCCCATAAAAAATAGCTTGTTCTCCCTTATATAATATTTTGAGCTCTCCGTCACGTGATAAGGCTAGTTTTTAATTATTGGTTGGTTCTGCAAAAATTACCTGGGTCTCAAGTTACGTAATTTTTTCGCCCCATGAAAAAAGGGGACGGGAAAGGGGAAATATATAAAGTGCCTGTCAATTGTCTGTAGGTCACTTTAGTTTTTTCGTTTTAAAATCGAAACTGAATTTAAAAAGGGGTTAGAAAGAGTTACTTGTTTTTAATGTTATATTATATATATACACTTTTTTTGAGGGAATAGTTTTTAATAATTCTGAGAGAAAAATAGGTAATGTTACACGGTCTATGTAAGCGAGAAAGAAAATAAGTTCATTTAATTCTGTAAGTACTTCTTTATGGTAGACACTTAAAACTAAGCATATTAGAATGTGGTTTTTGATTGTGTTCTAAGAAGTTGTGAATATTTTGAAAGAGACTTAAAGTACTCATGCTTAAGTGTTTGAACTGCAAACCTGAGATCTTATTTTTTCAAAACTCTCAATGAAGATGCAGTTCTTTATTGTACTAACTTTTATATGCAAAAAATTATAGTAGTATTAGTCTTAGTGAGAAAGATACACTAAAACAATTCGCATAGCTAGAGCCGTGTTAAAATTATTATGATTTTTCTAACTCTCTTCATAACTTTATAAACTAAAAACTTCACCTTGTCTTAATTAATTTACAAAAACAATTTTTCCTCTGACTTATAATGAGATTTACACGAACTTACAACAATAATTTTCACATTTCACGAGTATAGGAATTGAGAATAAAGTTATGGGACCGTTCATAAATCATGTCACATTTTTTTTTCATTATGTTTGACCACCCTCCCTCTTTTGTCACAAAATGTCGCACTTCATTATAGTACATATTCATGTGTACTTGCAGTTCAGAAACAAAGCACTGCAGCGCTGCGTTATGTAGATCACGTGTCTAATTTTATTTTTGAACTTTTAATGACATTTGTGAGCATAATATTAATAATGATTACACGTATGTACAATATTTTTTTCGTTTCAAGATGGTTGGCGTTACATGTTGAACACAGCAAGTATATTTAACTTGATTTCATTCTTAAATTTTTAATGCAACAATGGCATCACAGAGTTTATAGCCCGTAAAAAACCCTTAAAGGGTGTTAAAAAAAAGGAAAAGAAAAGTAAACTTATACAGTGTATTTTAACTTCTGCTATCAATCTGGGTTGCTTTTATATTCGATTATAGGAAGACAAGCGATTGATATTTTCCTTCCTTTGTTATGAAATCTGCGCAGTTACTGTATGAAACTGAACTGTCAAGATGGTTTTTTAAAAGAATAAGAGGGAAAGGCAAGACAGAAAAGACATTTCACTTGATATTTGAAAAGCAATGTTGGCAGTAAATAAAATACAAAATTTTTACTGCATGGGCTGTTTTAAAGCATGCTACATTGTTGGGAATTAAATGCTCATCAAATTACGTAATTTAATAAAACTAACTTTTAAATAAGATAAATTTCATGCAGTTTTTAACTTGGGGCTGTACGATGTATATTCAGTATGACCGAAGCAGCTGTTTTAACTGTATTGCTGTGTCCTATCGAAACATGCCTCGCTGGGAGCTGGGGCCTGTATGGACCCCATGCTTAATATTTTGCAATGTTGATGTCGTTTAAGTGTTTTAAACGTTAATCCTGCCTTCTTTTAAATATATTGAAAGTAATCCATATTTATTCTGAAGTTTTTTCTCATTATCTTTAGTTACTTTTGCAGCTCTGGTGCGTTGTTTTCCGACATAAACTTCTGCTTTTCACTACCAGTTGAAAGGGTTGAGGAAGTCATAGTGATAGGGTTAAACATTTAGTTTAAAATTTTTATAAGCATATATCAGTTAAAAGAGAGAAAGTCCCTTTGCTTTACTTTGCAAATTTTAAATAAATTGCTCATAACAGGCTCGATAGCCCATTGTGGGCCTTGGCCTTCTTCAAAAGATTCAGCCAGACAGTTCAGCTCGTGGCCGTGGATCTCCAGTTTTTGATCTTAATTACTCTAAAATCAGCATCTAAACAGTCGTCCCATCTCAATTTCGGTCGACCTCTTGGACGTTGGCCGAAAGGGACTGCCGTGAAAACTTTCAGTGCAGCCCTATCGCTTTCCATTCTCATGGGGAGGATAGCCCATCTTATTCTGTTCAATTTAATAAATTTCAAAATGTCAACGTCTCAGAAGAGTTTGTAAAGTTCAGAGTTGTATGTTCTTCACCAATTTCCAGTCATGGATACCACCAAAAATAGTATGTAACACTTTTCTCTCAAGGACTACCAAATTGTTGTTAAACCTTTTTTTTCAACAGTTTCTACAAAAAAGTTCTTAATTAAAACTAAAATCTCATTATTATATAGAGCATGACGAGCTTCAGGTTTTTCCACCCTCAAATATGTTTTTAAACAACACACTGTATGTTAGAACAGAGCCTAGTGTTATTAAAACAGTGATTCGTTCCACTTTAGCAATTTTCCATATGGTCAAAACAGTTTCTTTCGCACAACAATGAAAACATTTGCTGGACCGGTATTCCAATAGTATATCTTGCGTAATTCTTTAGATTTATGCTCATTTGGCTTGTCGCTTCGTTTAAAAGTGATGCCTGAATAGTCAAAAATAAAATGCTTCCGACGTTGTGAACGGTAAACGAAAAAGTAATCAGATGGGCATTGGAAAAATTATGAAAATTTACATTATTCATCAATATCATCGTGTAATTGAGAGCTGTCGAATAATATAGTAAAGAAGCAAACATCAAGGAACCCAGACTTTCATCTAACGAGCCAATAAATTTCGAAGCATCATGGTAAAGCTTCAAATAATCATGGAATTCCAGAGTTGCCTTTCTTCCTGCACTTTTCAATATCATCCTACGGGCATCGTAACAAACAAACACATAATAAATTGTAAATGTGTTTATTGGCATCGCCAAGCACGCATAATAACTGAAAGCGCAAATCACAGCAATACATTTTACTATCCATAGTGCATAAATTGATAAACAACCTTTTCCCATCCAATTCTGTGCAAAGATCACGCCATATATTGAAAATCCTGTAGACAAAAAGATCATTGCCGTGTTAGAAAACGCCCAAATACTTAGCAATGCTGATCTGTTGGTACAATCACTTTTCAAACTCTCCGTAATCACAATTATTTTTTTGAAATAAAAACATAGCTTGAAGCGAAGAGCGGTCTCTATTATTAAAATCACATAACTTACAGCAGAAAGTGTATACGTTGTGGTTTCTTCGTCATACACAACAATGTAATATGTACCAGCGAACCCAGCTATTGCGTTAAGCAGCATCAAAAGCGCATTTCGCATAGTCTTTTTTTTAGTGATTAAGAAAATCATGCTCAAAGAGAACAAGAGGAAGACGTACTTGTAAGTACTCATGTGCGAATGCATCTTCTACTCAGCAGGGTGTCCGTCTACCGGTCACGAAAGTCACAATATGTCACGAAGGTACCAAAAAAGTCACGAAACTTACCAGTAGGTCACGAAACGTTTCTGCCCAACGGGACTATTCCACTCCGGTTTCCGATCCGGTCATTGCACGAATATCCAATTATCTGACGCGTCAGATTTTATTTTTGAAATTAACTAACATGTTTTGAAACCATAGGGGATTTACAATTTTACTACTAAGTGTTGGAAGCTAAAAATTATGTGTAGTATTTTTTAAAAAAATTCATAGAGTTTAAATTATCAAAGCCGCATATCTGGTCACACAAGTGACACCGAATGTCCAATATCCGTCAGAGCCAGTGTTTGCTGAATTAACGAACGGTCATGAAAAAGTCATGAAATTTATCTTTCAAAATCTGTACACACCGTTCAGTTACTTGAAGGATAGCACAAAATGTTTGGCGCACTCTAATTCGAAATATCTGTCTCACAAACAAACAAAAAAAAAAAACTTTTCTAAACAAAATCTTTTATGGCAGCATAACAGTCATTATTTTCACCGAAAAATAAAAGTAATTATCGAAGAAATATTGAAATGTTATAATCGTTGTAAAGTAAAGTATGCTTCCTTTCTTTTATGATTTATGGATTTGTCATTGTGGAAAAACAACTTTAATAACTAAGTGACTGGTTTTCGTCTTATAATCTAAACGATGATTTTACTTATATTGATATTGGTATCATTGAATGAAGCTCATTTGTAAAAGTGATCATGTTTTGCAAATTTGTTAGTTTAAAAAGTAACATTTCTACTTATAAAATTAAGTATTGACTTACCATAGGTCAACAGTACCTTTTATGATGCTATGCAATCACCTGATGAAATATCGATTTTAAATTAAATAATAATCACGCAAAATCCGGCTTTGTGTTATGTAAAAATGCATTATCGAACTGTTAAAAAATACACATAAAAAAACAAATTTTTACATAATTACTTCAAGCAGCTCCCAAAAAAAGCATTATTTAGCTATCAATAAGTTGGCAACGCCTGAATTGGGAAACAACATATTTTTTTCCCTTCCAACATTTTTTTTTTTTTTTTTGTTAAACCTATTTCACTATTTTATTCAAAGAATGAAATTCTTCACGCATCACTCCCCTGCTTTGGATAACTTATCCATTCAACATTACGGGGGAAAATAGGTGTAAAACGGCGTATTAAGAGTAAATTTCATAATTTTTTGTAACATATAAAGTATACATACATTCTATTAAGAATTTTAGGTTATTTTATAGATATATTGATGAACATTTACTGAAATTTTAAAACATTTTTCTTGAAAAATCGCGGATATACAGCTGCTACACTGTAAGTTGCCATTCAAAATTGTTTTATTACAGCAGCTTACAAGTAGCATATTTAGTGGTTTTTCATAAAAATACTGCTTTGCATAAATCCCTATAACTTATTTATTTCTGAATATTTCAAAATGATTTAAAATCCATTATATTCCGTAAGGAATTATCAAAGGTTTGATGTCGGGTTTTTTTTTTTTTTTATAATTTTTTTTAAAAAGTACGGAAAGGAAGTTTTAAAATACCATTTTAAAGACGAAAACTTGAATTTTTCACGTTAAATTTTTTAATGCACGAAAGTAAGACTCCCCTGTGCATCCCCCCCCTAAATGAATACCTTTTAGTAGTTTTATCAGAAGCAGTACCATCTCCGAAACATAATTCTCCCTTTCGAGGCTTCGTCATTTTGAACGATATTTTCTTTGCGCAATCACGAGACTTAAAAAAGTTACTACGCAAATTTCGTCAATTTGACGAAAGGTTTACTCGGGTCATTTTTGACGAAGCCATTTCGTCAAATAAGACGGAAGTTTCGTGAGATTTGAGCATGCGTTTCTCAGAGTGTATCGAACATATGGAACCTTTCCCTTACTTTGTATAGTTAGCAAATTTGTCCTCTCCGTGTTGAAATGCTAAAGTTGAGACTCAATATCTAACAAGGGACAGAACGCAGTTTTATGAAATTTTAGGGGAATTATCTCCTTTTCTATATAAATATGTGGAAAAAAAATATAACTGATATCGATGTGGTTTTAGATATACTGAACCTAGGTCAGGCAATAAATCACATGTGTTTTCGCCTTTTTCACAATTAAATGTCATTATACTGTCTTATTCGATTTTCTCAATGCATAAAACGGTTTCCAAGGTTTATAAGTTTACTTACATAGCGACACATAAGAAAAAAAAAATCAGTGCTAAATTTCAAATCCATGTGTACTTGCACTGTTAGATAACAATAGTTTTATCATGAAATTAAGGTTAAATATATAAGTACAAAGATAAAACAACGTAAAAAAGCACAAATTCAGAATAAAAAATAACGCAAATTGCTATTTCGAAGCTACAATGGAGCCTCTTCATCAGTGCAAAAAGGAAATGCTCAACACGCAGCTAGAAAGCTGAGAGTGAACAGACAAGAACCAGAGAGACAACCGGTATTTATACCAAATGTGTCGGATTAGCGATTGACTAATCAGAGACCAGGAACAAGGCGGGAGCAGAGCCCAAGAGGAAAGGGCGGAAAACGAACTGGAAAAGGCGGGAAACGAACATGAAAAAGGCGGGAAAGAACAGGAAAGGAAAGAAAAAATTATAAAAATTGTTCCCAAATGTCAGGAAAGTATGGAGTGCTGGAAAAATCATTTACTAAAGAATGAGAATTTTTCCAAATGTGATAAGCTTCCCAAAAATCAAGTTCATAGACCGAAGAGCATTTACTGATAATTCTAGCAGAAGAAAATTCAAAACAATGATCTAAAGTCCAACAATGCTGGGCAATAGAAGAACGTGCAAGTTCTTTACGCTTAACATAATTTCCATGTTCTTTCAGACGGTTCTTGAAGGCACGTTTTGTGTGACCTATGTAAGAAAGACCACATTTTCAAGAAATACTATAAATACCAAAGTTGCAGTGCAAATCAATGGGATATTTCAAATTTGTAAATTTTATTTTATTCACAGGGGAAAATGCAGTATCAAATCCAAATTTCTTCAATATTTTAGCAATTTGCTGACTGATTTTTGGATAAAAATGTAAAATGATAGTATAAGCAGGCTTGCACTTAGAAACATTGCAGGAGGGTGAAGGCTTAATCAACCTGTTATAAATATAATCAACGACCTTAGGAGAATAACCACGATCCAAAGTAACAGCTTTAATGTAAGAAAGTTCAGCATGCAAAGAGTTAGAAGAGGAACATATATTCAAAGCACGGAAAACAAGAGCCTTGAAAGAGGCTAACTTTTGGTTTGGAAGATAAGAAGAACATTTGTGAGGAGGTAGTGTAGCAGCAAAGGGCTTACGAAACACTGAAGTCATAAAATCGTCATTACTTTTAGTAATTAAATCGTCCAAGAATGAAAGAGAACTATCAACTTCCATTTCAATAGTGAATTGAATGCAAGGATCAATGGAATTAAGCTTATCAAGTAAATGATCAATATCCACTTGCTTCTGATCATGCAATACAAAACAATCATCAACATAACGGACATAAAAAGGAAACTTGATGGTTTCGAAAAGTTTAGTCTTAAAATAGTGCATATAAATGTCACTTAAAATAGGGCTTAAAGGATTACCCATAGCTAAACCTTCAGTTATACGAAAGTACACACCATCAAATACAAACGTATTTTGCTCAAGACAAACACGAGTAAGATAAATAAGTTCTTCAATCTCAAAACTAGAGAAATGATAGTCCTGAAGTCTCAATTTAAGACAATCCAATGCGCCATTAACCGGTACATTGGTGAAAAGCGAGTTTACATCAAAAGAAGCCATAGTTAAACCAAAAGGTCTGAAATCACGAAGCCTATGAACGAAGTCAACGGAATTTTTAACAGTGAAAGAATTGCCGTTCAAAAAAGGAGAAAAGATGGAGACCAAGTATTTAGCAAGTTTATAAGAAACAGTTCCAATAGAAATACAAATACAAAAGTGACGACCAGCAACAGGCTCTGGGCCCAGCTAGGCTCAGTGTCCTAGTCAATTTAGCAGTCCCCAATGAACATCAAGAGATTTCTTAAACGTTTTTACCCCGCTGCAATTAACAGTCGCTTCTGGTAAACTATTAAAATTGCTTATAACCCTATTGAAGTAGTAATTTTTCCTAATTTCAAGATGAGCCTGAGATTTGAAAAGCTTAAAACCATGACATCTGGTTCTACTTTCAGCACATAGCTGTAGCAATATTGGAGACAATAGGACGGAGAGGTATACCAGGTTTTTGGACCTTAGGAAGCACGTAAAATCTGGCACAGTGTGTGACTGAAGGAATCAAAGACCGTTTTGAAGAATCGCAAATGACAGGAAAAGACTTTACAGCCTTACTAATCAAATTTATCTCAATAGTGCTGGGGTCTTTGTGAAGTGTCACATAAGGACCACCTTAAGTAAATCATTACATTTATCTAAGTAAGAGCTTTTATCTAGAACAACAATTTGACCTCCCTTATCAGCCTTAGTAATAACCAGATCAGGATCAGAGCACATGTTTTTGACGGAACTATTAGCATGCTTGCTGAAACTGTTTAAATATAACTTCGAGTTGAAATCCACAGTATTCGCAATGAGATGCCTAATCGAATTCTTTTGAGAAGCAGTGAGAGCACTAAATCTAATGGCTTTCTCAATTGGAGCAACCAACTTAGGAAAAGAAGGTTTTGAAGAACAAGCAAAATTGCTATTCAGTTTGAGGGCATTGAGCTGATCAGAATTTAGAGGTTTTGAAGAAAGATTAACAACAGAGTTCAGATTCACCTTTGTCAAACCATCAAGAGTATCAACCATATTATTAATGCAAAGAGATTCAAACTTTTTCTGAAGAGTAGATCTATGTTTCAAAGTGGACTGAAGAACCCTATTAAAACTTTTTCTATCGATTGGATCAAAGTCCAAGACCAAATTCGTAAGTTTGATATGCAAAGCAAACAATTATTTTTCAATGACAGCAACTTTTTTACAAGTTTCCTGAATCAGAGTTCTTAAAAGAGCCAACTTGGAACGAAAAAGCACATTGTTGATTTTAGGAGAAAACGAAAGATTACAATTAAAAGAAATAAACTTAGGAATAATTTTCATACATTTGCATCTGCAGAGAAAGGACAAATGATCCAAACATCTATTCTTCTTGAGTCTAAGACTGCAAAACCTGGTAATTTCAGACAAAATAAAATGAACACAGGAAAAAAGATAGATGATCAGAAGGCCCGTTTAAGTCAAAAGTATAAGACAAATGCTCAAAATGTTTTGTGCTAAAATGTAAGTACAAAGATAAAACAACGTAAAAAAGCACAAATTCAGAACAAAAAGTAACGCAAATAGCTATTTCGAAGCTACATTTATATATTTTAAGTGACATTTATATGCACTATTTTGAGACTAAACTTTTCGAAACCATAAAGTTTCCTTTTTATGTCCGTTATGTTGATGATTGTTTTGTATTGCTTGATCAGAAGCAAGTGGATATTGATCATTTACTTGATAAGCTTAATTCCATTGATCCTTGCATTCAATTCACTATTGAAATGGAAGTTGATAGTTCTCTTTCATTCTTGGACGATTTAATTACTAAAAGTAATGACGATTTTATGACTTCAGTGTTTCGTAAGCCCTTTGCTGTTACACTACCTCCTCACAAATGTTCTTCTCACCCCCCAAACCAAAAGTTGGCCTCTTTCAAGGCTCTTGTTTTCCGTGCTTTGAATATATGTTCCTCTTCTAACTCTTTGCATGCTGAACTTTCTTGCATTAAAGCTGTTACTTTGGATCGTGGTTATTCTCCTAAGGTCGTTGATTATATTTATAACAGGTTGATTAAGCCTTCCCCCTCATGCAATGTTTCTAAGTGCAAGCCTGCCTATACTATTATTTTAGATTTTTATAAAAAAATCAGTCAGCAAATTGCTTAAATATTGAAGAAATTTGGGTTTGATACTGCATTTTCCCCTGTGAATAAAATAAAATTTACAAACTTGAAGTATCCCATTGATTTGCACAGCAACTGGGGTATTTATAGTATTTCTTGTAAATGGTGTCTTTCTTACATAGGTCAGACTAAACGTGCCTTGAAGCACCGTCTGAAAGAACATGGAAATTATGTTAAGCGTAAAGAACTTGCACGTTCATCTATTGCCCAGCATTGTTGGACTTTAGATCATTGTTTTGAATTTTCTGCTGCTAGAATTATCAGTAAATGCTCTTCGGTCTATGAACTTGATTTTTGGGAGCTTATCACATTTGGAAAAATTCTCATTCTTAAGTAAATGATTTTTCCAGCACTCCGTACTTTCCTGACATTTGGAAACAATTTTTATAATTTTTTCTTTCCTTTCCTGTTCTTTCCCGCCTTTTTCATGCTCGTTTCCCGCCTTTTCCAGTTGGTTTCCCGCCCTTTCCTCTTGAGCTCTGTTCCCGCCTTGCTCCTGGCCTCTGATTGGTCAATCGCTAATCCGACACATTTGGTATAAATACTGGTTGTCTCTCTGGTTCTTGTCTGTTCACTCTCACCTTTCTAGCTGCGTGTTGAGCGTTTCTTTTTTGCACTGATGAAGAGGCTCCATTGCAGCTTCGAAATAGCTATTTGCGTTACTTTTTATTCTGAATTTGCTTTTTTACGTTGTTTTATCTTTGCACTTACATTTAAACACAACGCATTTTGATCATTTGTCTTACGGTTAAATATCCGGCAGTCTGTCCATCTAATCCACAGTTAAATTTACGCTTTGGAACATTTTTCTATCTTATTTAAAAAGCCGTAAATACAAAAGTTTACGGTTTCATAACCATTTATAAATGGTTTCAAAACTGTAAATGTAAGTTTTTACGGTTTTAGAAAATTTCGAGGCGTAGAATCTTCGACGCGTAGAAACCGTAAACGCAGCGTGCGGGAATCGATTCCCAGGTGTATGGTGTACCAACCTTGCGCTCTAACCATTCGGCCATCTACACCACTCAAAACGGCCGTCTTTTATCAATAAATCTTCTGTTCCAACAAGCAAACTGCATTAAAATTGAGATTTCAGTTTTGGATTGGATCCAAAGTCATTTTTGGTCTAAATTTACTGTATATTGACGAAAATCATTTTATTTGCTGCAAAATTTTGCTGCAATGTCTCCAATTTTTAATTTACGATTTTGTTTTTTGTATGGGATTCTATTTAGTAACCACTGCTTTAGCCACTTTTTTTTCTTTTTTTTTGTATACACATGTAGATTTGAACTGATAAATCTTGATTCATATTTTAACAACCACATACGACCGGTAAGGTTCCACAACCAAGATGGACGCCCGATTCTTATTAACTACGTGACCTAGTGGCTCTTGTAAATTACGGTTAGTTAAACGTTATTAGGAGAGAGAAACGGAGAATAAACCATTTTTTTTTCTCACAATCAGCGCCTTGAGTACCATCTTTTTAATGGTTATTCAACTGTTGTAATTAAATATGGTAAAATAACAATAAAAAAAATGGTTATGTTATTCTTTTTTTACGGACATTTTTAACAGTATGATGTAGTGAATTAGCACATTAGCATATGATGTCTTAACTAGTATTCTTTTACTGGTAAACTTACTAAATAATTTGACGAAGAACAATTAGTCCTGTAGTATAATGTTTATATTTTATGAATATTAAAATTTTTTGTCTTAAACTGCAACTTTAACTAATTCAGAGTTCAACGTGAAAACATTTTCCCCCCCTACCATGTTTAAACACAAGCAAAATTATTTTAAAACGAAACAATCGTAACACATAAATTAACATTAAATTCTCCTAAAAATGCTCAATATTTTTCTTCGCTTGACTGAGTGACTTAGCGCTTTTAATGAAAAGGTAAATTAGTAGTTGTAGTAATTAAAATTTTAATTTTGTAGTAATTAAAACACGATGCTTCAGTTCACTTGATTGCAAGAATTAAACAAAATAGAAACAAAAATTACGTTAACTCTGCATTAGTTAAAGTTCAAGTTTCAGACACAAAATTTGAATATTCAGAAAATATAATCATGCTTCACGACTAGTTGTCCGTCGTCAAATCATTTAGTAAATTTAGCAATAAAAGAATGTTAGTTAAGACATGAGATGCTTAAGTGCTGACTCACTAAAAAAAAAAAAAACACGTGGACATTGAAATTCAATATTGATCATTGATTTCTTTGTCTTATGTGTCGCTGTAAGTAAACTTTTAAACCTTGAAAATTAACTTTTGAAGCTTTGAGTAATATAAATCTTATTTATAAGCGCCTTATTCTGTCTGCCTGTCTGTCTGTCCGCAATAGGCTCCTTGGCCGTTTTACCGATCAGGACCACATTCGGCACGGTTAATGTTCACGACCCGAGAAACACATCGCCGCAAAAAAGAAAGTTGTGACTCAATTAGTTTTTTTAATTAGTTTTTTTAATTTTTCAACGCTTTTTTTGACCCGTTTTATTTTATTTTTGCATTGTTGCTGTCGTTTCCAACAGTATAATTACAGTTGCCGTGTGAACAAACAAATCAATGAAGTTGCCATTTAACAAATGTAACAAATATACTAATAATAATCAACTAGCATATTGAGTGAGGCTTCAATGTATTTGCAATTTCGTTAAAAATTAATGTATGCGCGAATTTAATGCAATCCATTTTTCTTTTTAATTGATTTATTTATTGTCTGCGCTTTTTATATTTTTTTTTAGTAGAGTGGCAGCGCTCTTTTTGCCCAGTTTCGTTAAAACTTTTGTCTTGAAAAGCATAATAAAATTTTCAATAAGTTCTTTTGATGATAAATGTATATTTTTCACAAACAACTTGATTATATAGTAGATAAATATATAGTAGTGTGGGGCAGTATGCAAAGGGGCGTCCTCGCTGCCTGACCTGGGTAATTCAGTTTGAATTAGCAGACACCTTTGCACAAATCACTTTAATTACAATTTATAATATCTAGAACAGCGGTCATTTCGTATGACTGCCGGGCGTACTAGTAACTGTAGAACTAGTAACTAGTCTATATGATGACATTTGGATGTAAAAAAAAGCGGAAATACCTGTAAGTTTTTGCATGTTTTCGAGGTGCCGTATTTCTAAAACCAGATCGATATAACTTATCTATATAAAAATGGTGAATAATTTTTATACGAAAATAATTCCCCTGAAATTTCATAAAACTGCATTCAGTCCCTTTTTATATATTGAGTCTCAACGTTAGCATTTAGACGCCGAGATTCAAAGCTTGGCTAATTATTCAAAGTATGGGAAAGCTTCGAAATGTTCCCTGCCGCTTTTGATGAAATTACCAAAAGGTATCTATCGGAGGAAAAATTGTACAGGTGTCTTATTTTCTTCCATTAAAAATTTTAGTTTAAAAATTGAAAGTTTTCGTTTTGATTATGGTACTTTCAAACTCCATTTCCATATTTTTTAAAAAAACATTATCAAGAAACAAACCGAAAACAAATTTTGTTCATTCCTGACTGTAACGGTTTTTAAATCATTTTGAAATATTCAGAAATAGATAAGTTATAACAATTTATGTAAAGCAGTATTTTCATGAAAGATGTGAGTTGAAAACGGCTGCAGTAAAAAAAAATTCAAAGCTGTAAAAACTCTTGTTTTGGATTGTTTTGGGTTATCAAGATAACAATAAATGGACTGGCAAAATTTTTAAAAAGTCGAAAACATGGAGTAAATTTTCCCCTGGATGGAATTTTTTCTGGATGGTTTCACATGGATTGACCCAGAAGCGTTTGATATTTTTCTGTCTCTAATATCAAATCTGTACCGTTAATGTTGAAACTGAACTGTCAGGATGTAATTTGAAAGCAAAAAGAGAGGAAAAAAGCACATTTCACTTGATATTTGATGGCAGTAAATAAACATCATATTTTTTGCTGAATGTGCTATTTCTGGGGATTTAATGACTATAAAACTAAATGTAATAAAACTAACTTTTAAATAAAGTAACATTTAATGCCGCTTTTAACTTTGAGTTATACGGCGAGTATGAAAAAGAAGGTATTTAAACTCTATTACTGTGTCCTATCAAAACACGCTTTGTAATGACCTGAGCCCTGCGTGGACCTCATGCTATAAATTCCAATGTTAATGTCGTTTAATTGTTTTAAACATTAATTCTGCAGTCTTTTAAATGTATATTAACATCAATCGATATTTATTCAGAAGTTTTTTTTTAATTAACTTTATTTTTTCACGCAGGCGTGTTGTTTTCCGACATACACTTCTACTTTTCCCTACCAGTTAAAAGTGGCGTTAAAGTCATCGTGATAGTGTTAAACATTAAAATAAAATCCCATTTTTAAAAGCATGAATCAGTTGAAACAGAAAATTCATTTTCCGTTACCTTACAAATTTTAAATATATTGATGCTAAACCGTTTTTAGACTACTTTCCCGTAAAAGTAAAAAAAATAATAATAAAGCATGAAAGAAAGCTTAATGTATCGTGAAAATATCGTTAAAAATCAAGAAAAGTCAAAAATAAGTGAAGTAATTAAATAAAGATTGAAAAATAAAAAATTTGAAAGTAAGGTATTGAGATGGGGAAAAAGTGTGTCTGTCGGTCTGTCGGTCTGTCTGTCTGTCGGTCTGCCCCCCCCTAATAACTTTTGAACGAATTGTCCGATTGGAAAATTTTTTTTTGCATTCGAAATATCTCGGCGAGGACATCTCATTTCTATATTTCACTTTTTGATTTGAACAATTTTTTGTTCAATTTTGAACAGTTCAAAAAATTTTAACATTAGCGCCTATGGACAAAATTGAAGCAAATTCTGTAAACTCTGGGCACAAGAGCCAAGTTCCTATTGCAAGCTTATTGAAAGGAGTTCTCGGCGTGAAATATTGATTTGAACAGTTTTTGTTCATTTTTGAACAGTTCAAAAAATTAACACAGAGCTTACGGGGAAATTTCAACCCTATATAAATCCTGATCTAACGGACCGATTTGCTTGGAACAAACTTTATCGGAAAGCTCTTATAACGTAGAACATGTAGAAATAGAAAGTTTATCCAGAACTTACGAGCCTATTTTGCTATGAAATTTTTTGATCGGGATTTTCAAGGATATTTCTCAGTGACTCAATGAGTGAAATAATGAATGAATGAATAAATGAAAGAGTGAAAGAATAAATCAATGAATAAATGAATGAGGAAAAGAATGAATGAATAAATTATTGAATAAATGAAAATATAAATAAATGAGTGAACAAATACATGAATGCGTAAATGAATGAATAAACACTTGAATGAGGTAACGAATGAATGAATAAATGCATGGCTGAATAAATGAAAGAATGAATGAGTGAGTGAGTGAATATGTATTATCCGTTGAAAAAGGTATATTTTCAATAATTAGAACTAAAGATAAATAAGAAAGAGAGAGAAAGAGATAGCTAGATTATAAATTTGAATTTGGTGTATACGGGAAAGTAGGCTCGTATAGTTCTAGACGGAACTTCTTGTTTTAAAATCAGTTTCTATAAAAATTTGCCAAGTTACAAATATAATATCATTAGTATTTAAAGCGTGAAGAGAAGCTTCAGATTATACCAACTGGAAATATTCTTTTAGCAACAGACTCTATGTCAGAACAGAGCCTATTATTATTATTAAAACAGTGCATCGCTCCACTTTAGCAATTTTCCATATCGTCAAAACGGCTTCTTTTTCGCACAATTATGAAAACATTTGCTGGACCGGTACTCCACTAGTATATCTTGAGAAACTCTTTAGATTAGTGCTCATCTGGTTTGTCGCTTCGTTTAAAAGTGAAGCTTGAACGGTCAAAAAAGATGGTTCCGACGTTGTAAACGGCAAACACAGTCAATCAGCTGGTCATAGGAATAACTGTGATAAAATAAATTACCCATCGTTATCGTGTAATAGAGAGCTACCGAATGGTGCACTAAAGAAGCAAACATTAAGGCACACAAGGTTTCATCTAGTGAGACAATCAATTTTGAAATAGCATGATAAAGCTGCAAATGTTCATGGAACTCCAGCCTTTTCTTTTGTCTTGCAATGTTCAGTACCATACTACGTGCATCGTGACAAACAAACACATAATATATTGTAAATACGTTTATTCGTATTATCAAACCAGCAGAATAACTAAGAGTAAAAATCACAGCATTAAATTTTAATATCCATAATGTATAAATTGACGAGCAACATCTTCCATCCAAAAGAAAATATGCAGAAAGCACGCCAAAAATGTAAAGTACTGTTGAAAAAAAGGCTATTGCTGTGTTAAAATACGCCCAAGTATTTAGTAATACTGATTTGTTAGTACAATCACATTTTAAGCTCTCAGCGATCGCAATTATTTTTTGGAAATAAAAACATAGCTTGAAGCGATGAGCAACTTTTACTACCTTTATATTTAGAGTACTACATTGCTGGTAAGGGGGGGGGGGTAATTAAATAGGGTATAAAATTACGTAATGTAATAAAACTAACTTTGAAATATGATAAATTTCATGCCGTTTTCCCTTTGGGCTGTGCGACATATATTCAATATGAATAAGCAGGTGTTTTGACTGTATGTATCCTATCGAAACATGCCTTGCTGGGGTTTGCATGGACCACATGCTATAATTTTGCAATGTTAACGCCGTTTAAGTCTTTTAAACATTAATTCTGCCTTTCTTTAAATATATTTAGGGGACTCGGCACTAAAAATCGGTCAAAATCTCGATTTTGGGATTTTTGCTTCAAATTATACTTTATATGTTAGAGAACGCTTGTGCAAAGTTTCAAAGTCCTACGTACACTCTAAGATATCTTATTTTGGATTTTATATGAGCATTTTAACACTTTTTTTACGTAACCAAAAATTTTAAATGGCTTTTTCTCAGCTTCACTTCTATGCATTCTATGTGATAGTTAAAATGCTAAGGCTTTTTCAAATATGTATGTATTCACTTAAAAGTTTTATTGCTTGTTCCAAATGTTCAACTAAATGTAACCTAGTATGGAATTTTTGATAAATTTATTAGAAATTATTTTAATGCAATTTAACTTTAAAAAATCTTTCAATACCGAGATTTTTCTTAGATTTTTCAGTTTTAAATTTTTTTTCAAGAACTAATAAATACATCAAAAATTCCAAACTACAAAGTGAGGAGTATAGTTTGTTCTTTCTTGTAAAAAACATCCAGGCAAAAATCTCCCATTAAAAAAAAAAAATAGCGTTTTAAAAACATTTTAAATGTTGTGAAATTTTTTAAATTTTGAATTGTTTGGACAATATTTTTATGTTTTTCTTCTATAGCACATCAACTTAGATTCACAAACATACATTACCAGTCAATACACCCTGAATTATGTTCAATTTGAGAAGGTGGATTTTTATTTGCCGAGTCCCCTTAAAATTAATTCATATTTATTCAGAAGATTTTTTTAAAATTAATTTCATTTACTTCTGCAGCGCCGGCGTGTTGTTTTCCGACATACACTTCTGCTTTTCACTACCGGTTAAAAGTGGGGTGAAAGTCATCGTGATAGGCTTAAACATTAACCCAATCTAGACCGATTGCACCCCGTGTGTGCAATAACAGTAATGTGCAATTATCAGTTATTCTGAGTAAACGAGTAGTCGAAATAAGATGTTTCTCGAACTAATGAAATCTGTAAACTACAGGGAAAATGTTACGGTGTGCAATATGATCTTATTTATGTGAATTCACTTCTGAATTTGTTGATTTCCGTAGTAAACATGTTTTTTTTTTATTTAAAATGTTTCACTCCTGGGGACCGTGTTCAACAAAATCGTCGTCTCGAAAGGGTTGGGGTCGAAACGATTTTTTAAAGCTCATATCAGTTTACCCGTCATGGGGCCGTTTTTTTTGTAGCATCAGTATTTGAAAATATATTTTGGATTTTTGTTCGTTTCAAAGAAGAAATTCATATAGGACATTAAACAAGATTAGCATGATTTTTTGTACCCCCGCCCCCCGGAGGGGAATGTTCTAATATGGGAATATAGATGCATGTGGAGGGTAAATATCCTTCCCAGCGTCTTTGCAAGATTCTACCAATCAGAAAGGGTAAAATAGCTTACTATAAACAGCTCATAACTTGATGAAATAGGTGGGAAGCATTTTTCTCACCGCTTTATAAAGGGTTAAAAGAGAGAAAGTCACTTTGCGTTACTTTTCAAACATTGAATAAATTGATGCTAAAATTTTTTTTAAAAAACAGTTTCTATAAAAATGTGTTAAGTTACGCATACAATGTCATCAGTATTTAGAGTATAATGAGCTTTAGGTTTTTCTAACTTCAAATATGTCTTTAAACAACATGCTGTATGTTAGAACAGATCCTAGTATTATTAAAAGAGTGCTACGTTCCACTTTAGCAATTTTCCATATCGTCAAAACGGCTTCTTTTTCGCACAATAATGAAAACATTTGCTGGACCGGTACTCCACTATTATATCTTGAGAAACTCTTTAGATTAATGCTCATCTGGTTTGTCGCTTCGTTTAAAAGTGTTGCTTGAATGGTCAAAAATAAAATACTTCCGACGTTGTGAACGGTAAACAAAAAGCCAATCACATTAGCAGCGGAAAAATTGTGAAAATTCACATTACTCATCAGTATCATCGTGTAATAGAGAGCTATCGAATGGTGCAGTAAAGAAGCAAACATCAAGTAGCACATACTTTCATCTAGCGAAACAATAAAGTTGGAAGCATCACGGTAAATCTGCAAATGTTCATGGAATTCCAGACTTTTCTTTCTTCTTGCACTGTTCAGTATCATGCAACGTGTATCATAACAAACAAACACATAATATATTGTAAATGCATTTATTGGCATCGCCAAGCAAGCATAGTAACAAAGAGCGCAAATCACATCAATACATTTTAATATCCATCGTGTATAACCCATCCAATACCACGCAAAGATCATGCCATAAATTGAAAATCCTGTTGAGAAAAATATTATTGCCGAGTTAAAACACGCCCAAGTATTTAGCAATGATGATCTGTTGGTACAATCACCTTTCAAACTCTCGGTTATCACAATTAGTTTTTGAAAATCAAAACACAGCTTGAAGCGATGAACAGTCTCTATTATTAAAAGCACTGAACTTACAGCAGAAAATGCATATGTTGGGGTTTCTTCGATATACACAACATTATAATATGTACCAGAGAGCACAGCTATTGCGTTAAGCAGAATCAAAAGCGCATTTCGCAGAGTCTTTTTTCTAGTGATTGGGAAAATCATGCTCAAAGAGAACAAGAGGAAGACGCACTTGTAGGTACGCCTGATATACGGATGCATCTTGTCTTCAGCAGGGTCTCTACCGGTCACGAATTTCGAAATATGTCACGAACGTACCAAACAAAGCACCGAAACTTACCGGTAAATCACGTAACGTTTCTGCTAAACGGGACTATTCCCCTCCAGACTCATTACCGGTCATTGCACGAATATCCGGTTATATGACGCTTCAGATTTTATTTTTGAAATTAACTAACATATTTTGAAACCATGCGTGAATTACAAACTTACTACTTGTGCGGAAGCTAAAAATAATGTATAGAATTCAATAAAAATATTGTATAGAGTTTAAAACATCAAAGCCTTATATCTGGCCATCGGCACACCGGATGTCTAATATCCGGCAGAACCAGTATTTTATGTATCACTGAACGGTCACAAAAAAGTCATGAAATTTCACTTTGAAAATCTCTACACACAGTTCAGTTTCTTGAAGGATAGCTGCAAAATGTTTGGCACATTCTAATTCGAAATATCTATCGTACAAAAGAAAACTTTTCTGAACAAAATGTGTTATGGCAGCATCACACTTATTATTTTAATCCGAACAATAAAATTAATTTTCGAAGGAAAAATTGAAATGTTATAATCGTTGTAAAGTGAAATATGCTTCCTTTGTTTACATGATTTATTGATTTCTCATTGGAAAAACAACTCTAATAACTGAGTAACTGGTTTCCGTTTTATTATCAAAACGATGCATTGAATGAAGCTCATTTGTTAAAGTGATCCTGTTTCGCAAACTTTTTAGTTTTTAAAGTAGCTTTCTTACTTACTTATTGATTTAACATAGGACAAAAACATCTTTATACTGCCATGAAATATTGATTTTAAAATAAATAATACTCACACAAAAGCTAGCATTGTGTTGCGCAAAAGGAATTCCTCGATATGTTAAAAATTACACATAAAAAACATCTTTTACATAATTGTTTCATGTCGCTCCCAAAAAACGCTATGAATAAGTTGGCAACGCCTGAATTGGGAAAAAACATTTTTTCATTAAACCTATTCGACTATTTTACTCAAAGAATAAACATTTTTATGCATAAGTTTGCTTTGGATAGTTTATATATTCAACATTAACACTAGATTTACCAGATCAGTCATTTTGACTGTCTCGAAGTTTCCATGTTGCATAACCTGTTAACACTTATAGTGCAACTTTCAATTGCACTCGCTTTTCCTACTACACAGTCAGTAGGACACGTGAATGTGACTGAAAGTTTTGTTCTAATTAGTAGCAACTTGATGTTTAATAAGAGTTCAGAAATGGTTGAAAACGGCCCGGTAAATATAGTGTTAATGCAACGTCCATGCCAGAAGATTCTCCGGTTGTGGAAGTAAAGCAACAGTTGGAATTAGGCTCACACTGAATCTTAAAAAATAAGCTTCTGGTTTGTTCCATAATATCATTCTGGTTGTAACATGTTTATCCAGTTTAAGTCTTAAAATGCATCTTGCCTTTTCCAACTTCATATCTAATATGCGAAGTTACTTTTTGCTTTTGCAATCATCAAGTTTTGATGAGGAACCGGATCTCATGATAAAGGTCTTTTGCATCACTTTGCTTTGGATAACTTATCCGTTCAACATTAATACAGCTTCCATACCTAAAAGTTAATCGGATGACGAAGGACAGCAACTGTTGAAATGAGATTCAGACGGATTCTTGAAAATTAAACATAAAGTGTGTTCTTTAATATCATCGGTTGAACATGTTTATCCAGTTTAAGTCTTAAAATACATCTTGCCTTTTTCAATTTCATATCTAATATTTGAAGTTTTCGGCTTTTTTAAACATTACGTTTGGATGATGAACCTGATCTCATGTTAAAATTAACAAGCAGAGAACCGAATTATAATGATATTTTTTTTCTTAAGCAATTACAAAATATTTTGATAGTAGAAATTAATAGTGGGACAGATCATTTTACTGTTTAATGTGTATGGTGGAGTTCTAGTTAAGTATAGTGGAAATGTGCCTCTTATTTACTTTCTAAAAGATCCCTCAAAGAGGCAGCTTGTTCATGTTTTTTTTTAATTTATTTTCTCAATGTTAATCAATAAAACTTTGATCGAAATTTCTTTATATTTCGAATTTGTGTTTTGTCATAATTTGAAACAGTATACCTTTTTTATATAAACTGCTTAGTTTTTTTCTAGACTAGAAAAAATTAAAATTTATTTTCCATCTCTTCATTATGACGAACAAAGCCGAGCCTATTGTTCATGCAGCAAATTTTAAAACGTTTCTTTTGGATAGATAGTTTCTTTTCAGCCGGGGGGGGGGGCACAGTGTCGTAGTGGTATTGCTCGGGCGATCATGTTCGTTGGATCAAACCTGGCCCAAATCGGTGGATTTTCATGATGCAGTAAATCGTCTGCGCCCATGGGGTATGCTTATGCGTCATGTTAAAGGTACCTTGAGTATTCGTTTGCATTTGATACCTCTCAGCTAGCGAGTCAGTTTTAGTTTCCAAAAAGGTAATTTCAAACTCCATTTCCGTATGTCTTAAAAACATTTTCAAAAAACAAAAACCGAAATCAAAATTTTGTTCATTCCTTACGAAATATAATGATTTTTAAATCATTCTGAAATATTCATAAATTAAAACGTTATAGCAATTTATGTAAAGCAGTATTTTCGTGAAAAACCACTTTAGATGTGACTTGAAAACGGCTGTAAATTTTTTTTTAAGAATTAAAACTTTTTCATTTCTTGTTTTGGGGCTTCAAGATAAGAATAAATTGACTGGCAACATTTTTAAAAAAATCCAAAACATCGAGTAAATGTTTCCCCTTTCCTGGACGGTTTCACAGAAGCTATTGATATTTTTCTTCCTCTTATATCAAGTCTGTGCCGCCCCTGTTCAAACTGAACTGTCAACATGTAATTTAAACGCAAAAAGAAAGTAAGAAAAGCACCTTTATTTCATATTAAAAAAGCAATGTTGGCAGTAAATAAACATCGTAATTTTTGCTGAATGGGCTATTGCTGGGGATTGCATGCCTATAAAAGTACATTTTGTAGTAAAATTAACTTTTATAAAAAAAAAAAACATGTCATTCCGTTTTTAACTTTGGGCTATACGAAGTATATTCATTATACACCAGAAGGTATTTTAGCTCTATTACATTGTGCTATGAGACCATGCTTTATTATGAGTTGCGGCCTGCGTGGAACACATGATATAATTTGCAATGTTGATGTAATTTAATTGATTTAAGCATTAATTCTGCAGTCTTTTGAATGTATTGAAAATCAATAGATATTTATTCAGAAGTTTTTTTTAATAAACTTTATTTATTTTCACAGCGCAGGCGTGTTGTTTTCCGGCATACACTTCTACTTTTCGCTATCAGTTGAAAGTACCGTAAAAGTCCTCGTGATTGGATTAAATATTAAGATAAAATTGTTTTTCTTTTTTCAAGCATAAATCAGTTCGAAGAGAAAAGTTCCGTTTGCGTTACTTCCCAAATTTTAAATATATTGATGCTGCACCCTTTTTCTCAGAACAGTTTCTACACTGGTGTGCAAAACTTAAGCAACAATGTAAATTTTAAGCAGATAGCTTTGAAATTGCAGAAAAATAGTTCTGGAGATTAGTAGAATGAACATGTAATTCAGTAAAAAGGTCATGCAGATGCAAATATCAGGAACAAAACACCAGAGGCAATGTGAGCGTATGCAAAACGCATGTTGTTGGCGCGAGCACCTTAAGAGTACAATAAAAGGAAGGATGGAAATGCATTTAAAGACATTCGCTGTAGGTGAAAGTGAGTTTTTTCGTGAACTATGGCTGGAAGAAATCATCTGGACGACTTCCCATGTGGGAGAAGGATCGGAAAGTTGGAGGCGGGTCACAGTGTGACCAGTGTAGCTGAAGAGTTTGGGATCAACAAAAGCGGGGTTTCGCGAGCTTGGAAAGCTTCCGAACCGCAGGTACAGCTGTCAGAAGGTTGGCGGTGGCTGCCTCAGAAAAACAACTGCAGTGGATGAACGATATATCGTCCTGCAGGCGAAAAGAACCCGGAACCAGACGGCAAGCACCATTGCTCAGCAACTGTGTACAGCAACGGGGCAGCAAGTGTAACGGTTTAGTGGCCATACGCCTTCACAAAGGTGGTCTATTCGCTCGTCGTTCTGAACGCTGCATCCCTTTGACAGCAGGACATCGGCGCCGCCGTTTAGAGTGGTGCAAGGGGCACAAAAACTGGACCTCTTATCAGTGGAGCCATGTCCTCTTTACGGATGAGAGTCGTTTCAGCGCCACACGTGACTCTGGACTCTAGTTGATTTGGAGAGAGGTCGGGACACGGTTTCATCTTAGTAACATCGTTTAAAGAGACCGTTACGGTGGTCCTGGAGTTTTCGTCCGGGAAGGCATTATGTTGAACGGGCGGACTGAGCTCCACATTTTAGACAGAGGTTCTGTAACAAAAATCACTATAGTCAGGAGGTACTCCTTCCCCCTGTGCGCCTGTTCAGAGGGGTTCCATTGGACCAGACTTCATGTTTATGTATGAGAATGCACGCCCATATTGGACACAATCTGTTCAGCAGCTACTGGAAAGTGAAGACATCACTCGAATGGATTGGTCAGCGAACTCTCCTGATTAAAATATTTTGAATATGTGTGGGATACTTTAGGGAGACTCATTGCGGCGCGATTACATCCTTCTGGGAACACGCAAGAACTGAAACGGATACTTATTGAGGCATGGGCACTCTTACCCCAAAAACTGGTGAAATATCTGGCGCTGAGTATGGGGAGATGATGCGAAGAAATCATTGCAGCACGGGGAGGACATATCCCATACTAATTAACATCTGCGTGCTATTCTTCCTCTTGGATAGACAATCATGTGTAGCAATATTATGAGTTCAATAAAGCCAAATTTTTGTCTGATTCCACATTGTATGAATTGTATTTATTTTCACGCAGTTATGCTTTTATCATTCTTTAAGTACAAAACTGCTCTCTCTCATTTCCAAATTTCATGTCTCTCAGATTATTTTTTGAGGAGTTATGGCAAAAAAAAAAACACCTGTTGCTTAGGTTTTGCACACCAGTGTACAAAAATGTGTTAAGTTACGCATACAATGTCATCAGTATTTAGAGCAGAAAGAGCTTTAGGTTTTTCTAACCTCAAATACATCTTTAAACAACATACTGTATGTTAGAACGGAACCTAGTATAATTAAAGCTGTGCTTCGCTCTACTTTAGCAATTTTCCACGTCGTCACAACAGCTTCTTTTTCGCACAATAATGAAAACATTTGTTGGACCGGTATTCTCTTAGTATATCTTGAGAAATTCTTTAGATTAGTATTCATCTGGTTTATCGCTTCGTTTAAAAATGATGCTTGAATGGTCAAAAATAAAATGCTTCCAACGTTGTAAACGGCAAACAAAAGGCTAAGCAGATAGGCATTGAAAAAATTGTGAAAATTTACATTACTCAACAATATCATCATGTAATAGAGAGCTACCGAATGGTGCAGTAAAGAAGCAAACATCAAGGAACACAGACTTTTATCTAACGAGCCAATAAATTTCGAAGCATCATGGTAAAGCTGCAAATGGTCATGGTACTTCAGAGTTATCTTTCTTCCTGCACTTTTCAATATCATGTTACGTGTATCATAACAAACAAACACATAATATATTGTAAATGCATTTATTGGCATCTCCATGCACGCATAATAACTAAGAACGCACATAACAGCAATAAATTTTAATATCCATAGTGTATAAATTGACAAACAACACTTTCCCATCAAACTCCGTGCAAAGATCACTTCATAAATTGAAAATCCTGTTGACAAAAATATTACTGCTGCGTTAAAACAAGCCCAAATATTTAGCAATGATGATCTATTGGTGCAATCACCTTTAAAACTCTCGGTTATCACATTTAGTTTTTGAAAATAAAAACATAGCTTGAAGCGATGAGCAGTCTCTATTATTAAAAGTACATAACTTGCAGCAGAAAATACATACGTTGCGGTTTCTTCGTTATATACAACAAGGTAATATGCACCAGAGACCACTGCTATTGCGTTCAGCAGCATCAAAAGCGCATTTCGCATAGTCTTTTTTTTAGTGATTGAGAAAATCATGCTCAAAGAGAACAAGAGGAAGACGTACTTGTAAGTACGCCTGATGTGCGGATGCATCTTGTATTCTGCAGGGTGTCTAACGGTCACGAAAGTCACAATATTTCACGAAAGTACCAAACAAGTAACGAGACTTACCAGTAGGTCACGAAAAGTTTCTTGCACAAATATCCGGTACTCTGGTGCATTAGATTTTATTTTTCAAATTAACATGTTTTTGAACCATACGTTAATTACAAACTTACTACGTACTTGGAATCTAAAAATTATGCATAGAATTTAATAAAAATTTTGTATAGAGTTTAAAACATCAAAACCGTATATCTGGTCATACAGGTGACACAGGATGTCCAATATCCGGCAGAACAAGTATTATTTATATCACCGAACGGTTACTAAAAAAGTCAGTTACTTGAATAATAGCGGAAAAATGTTTGGCAATCTCTAACTCGATCTATGTATCTTAGAATCAAACAAGAAGAAACTTTTCTGAGCAAAACCTTTTATAAAAGCATAGCACACATTTTTTTCCACCGAAAAATAAAAGTATTTATCAAAGAAAAAATTGAAATGTTAAAACCGTTTTAAAGTATAATATGCTTCCTTTGTTTTCAAAATTATTGATTTGTCATCGTAAAAATCAAATTTATTAACCAAGTAACTGGATTCCATTTTGTTATCAAAACGATGCTTTTACGGATATTGATATTTGTATCATTGAATGAAGCTCATTTGTAAAAGTGATCACGTTTCTCAAACTTGTTAGTTTTTATAAAGTAATTTTCTTACTTATAAAATTAAGTATTGATTTAATCACAGGCCAAGAGCAGCTTAATACTGTCATGAAATCACCTGATGAAATATTGATTTTAAAATAAGTAATACTCAAGCAGAAGCTAGCTTTGTGTTGCGCAAAACCGCATTTTCGATATGTTAAAAAATACACATAAAAATCATCTTTTACATCAGATTCATGTAGCTCCCAAAAAACGCACTATTTTTAAGCATTTATTCTACATTTTTATGAAATAAACATTTATTATTAGCATCCATAAATTCGAATAAAAGGAATCTAAAATATAAAAAATATATATTTCACTTATATTTAAAAAACGTGTAAAAGTGTCAGAAGAAACATTTAAAATACATTAAAGATTGATGATTTGTTTTGCAATTAATCTTTTAAATTCTATTTATACTTCTAATATTAATTTTCTTTTCTGGGTTGCTTTTATTTTCGAGTATAAAATAGACAAGGGTCAAACCATTTGAAATCATCCAGGCCAGGTTACTCAATGTTTTTTATTTGTTTTATGTTTTTCCAGTTAATTTAGCGTTACCTTGACACCCCAAAACAAGAAGTTAAAAGTTTTTTTAATTTTTGAAATTTTTTATTTCAGCCGTTTTCAAGTCGTACATTTAGTGGTTTTTCATAAAAATGCTGCTTTGCATAAATCGTTATAACTTTTTTATTTCTGAGTATTTCAAAATGATTTAAAAACCATTATCTTCCGTAAGGAATTAGCAAAAGTCTGACTTTGGTTTATTTTTGTATACATATTTTTCTAGATTATTTAAATTTAGTTTGAAAATACCATTTTGAAAACGAAAACATGAATTTTTCACGTTATTTTATTTTTTTTTAAGCGAGAATGTAAGATTGTACCTTTTCTCCCCTTAATGAATAACTTTTAGTCGTTTCATCAGAAGATCTCCGAAACAGAACCTTTCGAAAGTCCTTCAATCGGCAAGACAAATTTCGTCATTTAGAACGATTATTTCTTTGCGCGATCACGTGACTTAAAAAAGTTACTACGCAAATTTCGTCAATTTGACGAAAGGTTTATTCGGATCATTTTTCACGAAGCCATTTCGTTAAATATGACAAAAGTTTCGTGAGATTTGAGCATGCATTTAAACCAAAGTCTTCCACTAAGTTTTCTACAATATGCGGCAATTTGTTGCTTTTACTACAAAATACAGCAACTTTTTCTGTCTTCCACTTGTGGAGAGACAAATCGTCCACAAAGTTTTGGTTTTCCGTGGAGTGTTGGTAAAGATTAAAGAAAGTTGACAACTAAGAGTGGGAGATTTATTGCTGCGCGCTTTGCTCTAGCCACTTGTAGGAAACTAGTGGAGGAACTGTTCCCCTTCCACGCGTCTCGGGCGTGACGGGGCGCTTTGACAACAAGTTTTCCACTTGTTGCTCTAAATTTGAGAAGATCAACTTTTAGTTTTCTACGAAAAATCTTCCACGTTGAGATATAATTTAAGAAGAGCAACTTTTAGTTGACAACTTAGCTTTCTACCAACAATGTTTTGTCAACTTTTAGTTGTGAACTTTGGTGTGAACGCGGCATGAAACTGTTTGGAACGTTTGGAACCCATCCCTTCTTCAAATAATTAGCCAAGCTTGGCATCTCGGTGTCGAAATTCTGAAAATAAGACTCAATATCTAACAAGGGACTGAACGCAATTTTATAAATCTTAAGGGGAATTTTTAAGGGGATCTTCTTATCCATGTAAATATGTATTAAAAAATTATAACTGATATCGATGTGATTCTAGGAATACGACACCTTAGTTAGAAAAAAAAAATCACATGTGTTTTCGTCTTTCTTCGCATCTAAATATCATCATACAGTCTTATTCGTTTTGTTTAATGCATCAAAAAGGGATTTCCAAGGTTTATAAGTTTATTTACTTAGGGACACATAATGTGGATTAATGTAGTGAGCCAGCACATAAGCATATCATGTCGTAACTAGTATTCTTTTATTGCTAAACTTACTAAATACTTTAAAGAAGAACAATTGATCATGTGATATAATGTTTATATTTTCTGAATATTCAAATTTTGTGTCTAAAACTGCAATTTAAACCAATGCAGAGTTTAACGTGAAACCATATTTTCCCCACTGCCATGTTTAAGCACAAGCAAAACTATTTAAAATAAGAAACAATAGTAACACATAAATTAACATTAAATTCTTCTGAAAATACTCAAAATTTTCTTCGCTTAAATGAGTGAATTAGCGCTTTAAGGTAAATTAGTTGTTGTAGTAATTAAATTAAAACACAATACATTAGTACACTTACTTGCAAGAAGTAAACAAAATAGAAAAAATTAAAAAAAAAAAAAATTACAGTGCAGGCTTGTTGTTTTCCGACATACACTTCTACTTTTCACTACCAGTTGAAAGTGCCGTGAAAGTCACCGTGATATGAATAAACATAGATAAAATCGTTTTTTTTAAAGCATAAATCAGTTTAAACAGAAACATTCCATTTGCGTCATTTTACAATTTTTAAATATAGTGATGCTAAACCGTTTTTCTCAAAACAGTTTCTATAAAAATTTGCTAAGTTACAAATATAAAATCATCACTATTTAGAGCATGAAGAGCTTCAGATGTTTTCAACCTGAAATATGTCTTTAAACAAGAGACTGTATGTTAGAACAGAACCTACTATTATTAAAACAGTGCTTCGCTCCACTTTAGCAAATTTCCATATCGTCAAAGTAGCTTCTTTCTCGCAGAATAATGAAAACACTTGTTGGACTGGTATAGGCGCTAATGTTAAAATTTTTGAACTGTTCAAAATTGAACAAAAAATTGTTTAAATCAACAAGTAAAATATGAAAATGAGATGTCCTCGCCGAGATCTTTCTAATGCAAAACTAATTTTTCGACTCGGACAATTCGTTCAAAAGTTATTAGGGGGGGGGGGGGGACAGCCGACAGACAGACAGACCGACAGACACTTTTTCCCCATCTCAAAACCCTACTTTCAAATTTTTTATTTTTCAATCTTTATTTAATTACTTATCTTATTTTTGACTTTTCTTGATTTCTTACGATATTTTCACGATACATTAAGCCTTCTTTCATGCTTTATTATTATTATTTTTTTACTTTTACGGGAAAGTAGGCTAAAAAGTAAAACATTAAAAAGTTATGTCCTTGTCGAGATCTTTCGAATGCAAAAAAATAATCCTTCGAATCGGACAAATCCCTTAAATCCTATTGAGGGGGGGGGGGGAGGACAGACCGTCCAACAGGCACACAATATCCCCGTCTCAAAGTCCTACGTTCAACTTTTTTACTTTTCACACTTTATTTACTTACTTCACTTATTTCTCTCCATTCCTTATTTTTTACGATATTCTTAGGTTACATTAAGCTTTCCTATTTTTTTACGGGAAAGTAGGCTTAAAAGGACCATGTTATTTGCAAAGATGAACATTTCTGTGTCTCTGCTTCCACGGATCACGTGATTTTTGCATTGAAGAAGGAATTCCTTGTCATTCCGAAACACGTGTCTGCAGTTTTGTGCTTGATTACGTTGCTTTTTATCTTATTTCATTCGTCACATAAAAGGTAAACTTTTTCCCTTACAGTTTGTTTTGTCATTAATGAAATATCTCCCAACTACTGAAAACTAACAAATGGTTCAGTAATTTTATATTAATAGTAATATGTTTAAATGCCTGATGCTTGATTTTCATAAATAACATGATTTCTCTTATTTGTTTTCATTACATTCCCAAAAGCTTTCTATGATAATCTGTTATCTTACAAAATGTTTTTTTTCTCTTGAGGCTTAAGCTAACATCTTCACGCATATAAACCATTTTATTTAGCTTTGTGTTTTTATGTTCTAAAGAAATATTTCTGTTATTTTGATTAAATTCGTCCTTTTGATAAGTCAATTTTCAATGGAAAAGGCAATTACCCAGGTAAAAGAAAAATAATTCAAAACAAAATAAATAAAGCAGAAATTCTTGCGAAATTGAGATTCCAAGTATTTTATCCAATTAATTTTTTGCGGCATGATTTCCAGTAAAATCAATTAAACAGCCCAAATGATGTTTCATCTTTTACACATTTGGCTTCTTCACTCTTAATCTCATTAAATTCAAAATATTTACAGAAATTCTTTTTTTTTTCAGAAAAAAAAATATTGTGAAAGCCACCCGAGTATGTAACAGATTAATCGAGAAAAAAAATGCCCTATAAAACTCAAACTTAAGCAGTCTTCATAAGATATTTTTATATTTTTCCTCACCGAAAACTGGTCTCGTTTGAAATAATTATGCTTGATGTTAAGCAAAAACATGGGATTAAAGGATTTTTTTTTTTGTTAAGTATTAAGTAAATGATATGCATTTTAGGTTGTCAAATAAAATATCTGCGTATACACTGTGAAAAAAGTCTGCAAGAATATAGAAAGGAAACTGAATATTTCTGTTAAGTTATGTAAGAACCTTTTTCGAATCAATTGACCAAGTTTCTTAACAACAATTTTTTTAACACGTTGACTGACAACCTTCGAGATAACTCGTAGTTGGTAGAAACCAAATTACAAGTTGTCTTGCTGTTGCTGATTATTTTTCATTTTTAAATGCATTTATAGAAAGTTAGTCATTTTTAGCCTACTTTCCCGTAAAAGTAAAAAAAAATAATAATAAAGCATGAAAGAAGGCTTAATGTATCTTGAAAATATCGTTAGAAATCAAGAAAAGTCAAAAATAAGTTAAGTAATTAAATAAAGATTGAAAAATAAAAAATTTGAAAGTAGGGTTTTGAGATGGGGAAAAAGTGTGTCGGTCGGTCTGTCGGTCTGTCCCCCCCCCCTAATAACTTTTGAATGAATTGTCCGATTGGAAAAATTCTTTTTGTATTCGAAAGATCTCGGCGAGGACATCTCATTTCCATATTTTACCCTTTTTTATTTGAACAATTTTTTGTTCAATTTTGAACAGTTCAAAAAATTTTAACATTAGCGCCTATGGGTGAAAATGAAGCAAATTATGTAAACTCTTTGTACAAGATATAAATTCCCATGAACAAGCTCACTGGAAGAAGTTCTTGGCGTAAAATATTGATTTGAACAATTTTTGTTCATTTTTGAACAGTTAAAAAAAAATTAACATACCGCCTACGGGGAAATTTCAATCCTATATAATGTTTGATCTAACGGACCGATTTGCTTGCAACAAACTTTATCGGAAAGCTCTTATGACGTAGAACATGTACAAATAGAAAGTTTATCCAGAATTAACGAGCCTATTTTCCTATGAAATTTTTTGATCGGGATTTTCAAGAATATTTTTTAATTAATGAATGATTAAATGAATAAGCAAAAGAATGAATGAATAAATGAGTGAATAAATACATGAATAACTTAATAAATAATGATTGAATGAATATGTATTAATCGTTGAAAAAGGTATATTTGAAGCAATTAAGAACTAAAGCTAAACGAGAACGACAAAGAGAGAGAGATAGCTAGATTATAAATTTGAATTCGGTGTATACGGGAAAGTAGGCTCGTATAGTTCTAGACGGAACTTCTTGTTTACTTAATAAAATGTTTTGCGCAATATATTTTAATTAAATTAAACTATCGTGTGGAGATCCACAAACTATAAACAGCGCTGGCAGTCAGCGTGTCGGCAGTCAACGTGTTAAGAAACGTTATACTGTCTATGTTTTGTTAGACAGTTACATAAAAAAAATATAAGTAAACCAAAAAATAAATAATTTTCATTTTTACACCAACTGAACACCAAAAATCGTGCTCAGTAACAGCAAAAATGGCGGCAAACAAAAGCAATTTTTTACAGTGTACCAACGTATATACAAACTGAAGGAAACCACTGATGTATGGAGGAAAAAGAACTACAACAAACTACCTGCCTCATTTATTTTAAATTTCCAGGAACTATAATAGATAATTGTTCATAGAAACTGCCTCTTTATAGGTGTTCAGGTATTTTGATTCCCAACGTGGCAGCTAAATCTAAAGATAAGAAGTCTAAGAAAAACAGATTATATTTAATGACACAGTAGTGCCTGTCAATGTTGCGATAATTGAGCTGTCACCAACATCTGAGCAACATACACAAGACTCCTGCTGTTCTTAGATAAATGATACATCAATAGTTTTTTTTTTTTTTTTTTAATCTAGCATTAAATATGTGCTTCCAATAATAATTTAAAAGTTTATTTCGCATTTTTTCCTTTTTCCAATTATTTTGTTTAAAAGCGCATGAAATATTTTCGCAGAAGAGTGTATTTCTTCCGTAAGTAAAAAATGAATTTGAATTGCCTTTTCCAGTGTATATGACATTCATTCCGTATTAATATATTTAACATGTAGCATTATAAAGTAAAATTCTGAAATTTAATATCTGCAAATAAGCTAAATCAAAGGAAAAGTTTTTAATCCTATTTGTTTTTTCTTCCATATATATTTTTTATGTAATCCATGTCTAATACGCGTTTCTGAAGAAAAGGATACCTGAAACATTGAAACACCATGATAACATTAAAGAAGAAAACAACACGTTTTGATTTATAGAAAATGAATTATAATACAAAAGTGAAACAAAATTTTATTAGCTTTTTCCAGATAGTTTTCAAACGAAACTTTGCGTAGCTTGAATACAATTTGTTTCATTGCTTTTTTACCTTAGGCGTTTTACAGAAAAATAAACCTTAACCAGTTAGCTTCAAAAAGCATTACACCAATTCCTATGTCAATTCTTTTTAAATGAGTTTTTCTTTTTGCAGACAGTTTAATGCTTGCTCAATAACTAACTCTTTGATAAATCGTATCGTATTTCAATTGTATATGGTTTTTGCTGCCAATAGATTTGTTCATAACCGCCTAAAAATTATTATTTAATTTTTAATTCAGATGTACGTTACATTCGTAGCGTAAAGCTATATTTATGTACAGCTAGACTTACAGTATTAAGGCTACACGCTTTATTATATTTTTTATTTTTATTTCTATTGTACATGTTGCATAGAAGGGCCGTGGGTTGCCTAGTTGCTTGAGCGTCGGGTTCAGACCAGGAGGGTCAAGGGTTTGATCCCCGCCACCTCCAAATACCCACCGAGCTCGCTAAATCCGTGGATCTGAAAGTCCTCTTGTCGGTCGCCAGCTGTTACCATGAGTGCAGGGTACTGTAGAAACTTTGGGAGCGGTACGGCTGGGGTGGAAGTCGAAATCCTGCCTATTAGGACCCCATTATTCAGGAGTAGCGCACTCTCCGAAAACAACATAATAGATGTTACTACAGGAAGAAAAAAAACATCTATATATAAATAGGCGAAGACAAAACAGTTAAGGTAAATTTTCTGCTCTGTATTTAAACCGGTTTTCTTCCTTTTTTTTTAGTAGCTATTGACGAGTTTTAGCGATATTAATTAAAAAATTTTGGCAGTACTTTGTTATTAGTTAGTTATTTCCCCTTTTCTTTTGTCAGGAAAGCCTCATTTAAAATTGTAATGCTATATTGTTATATATAGCAAAGGGCAACATGTCTTTGTTGAGTGAATTATTAGGCAATTAATATGAAACTCATTGATAAAAACAGATTGTTGCCATTAAGCAGTTATATTAAAAGCAATTATAACAAGAGTATGAGTGAAGGTTTATCTGCAACAATGAAATGAAGAATGAGAATCGTGTATTTTATTAATGATACTAGTTTCATTCAACTGTCCCTCAACTTAGTACGACATCGGCAGAAGTACAGGCGGCTTGGCTACATATATGAGCACAACTGGCCCTGCGACTACGATGATTTCGAATACGTTTTGTTTAACTGAGGATGATCAAAACAAACTTGACGTTATAACTGCCAAATTAAATGAATAATACTTAATATAATTAAATAAATAACATAATTTTTCGGTGCTAAATTTAATTTTGTGGTCGAAATTCGACTGTTGGACGAATTCTAGTAACCTAAAAAATACCAACTCTTTTTTGTTCAAAAATTAACAAATGAAAAATGTAACTGAATTCGTTTAAAATCTTAACGATAAATATTATTGTATCAATTGCAATAGCTCGTATTAAGGATCATTCATAAATGATGTCCCGCTTCGAGGAGGGATGGGGATTTGAAAAATTGTGACAAATTGTGACAAGGGGAGGGGATAACAAGAAGTGTTACATCATGCTTATGCAACATAGCGTGGCATGTGACAAAGGGGGGGAAGGAGCATGTTGAAGTGTGACATTTCGGGAAGAGGGGGGCGTCAAATATATAGGGAAAAAGTGTGATATCATTTATGGAGGGTCCCTTAAGGTATTTTTCGTTTTTCTTGAAGCAGCATAATCATTTCGCAGAGATCAAGTCTACTAGTAATTGTAGAAAAACTACAATTCCCTTATTGTACTCGCATTCAAGGATATGACAAAACTAGATATGTCACTTCAGGCACTTAGAAGCAAAGGGGTGTAAGTGACCAAAATGAAAATTTTGAGATAGCTAGTGCAAATGATAAATAAAACACCCTTCTGTTTTGTGGGAAGGAGATTTTAGTGGTAGCTTTGAAAAGATACTGCAAAAAAGCGTGGTCTAAAAAAATGACTGAATAAAACCTTTATTCCGTTTGGTGGCAAAGGGATGCAAGTGCACTTACATCCGTTTGCCTCTAAATAAAATTATTTGATTTTTCAGTTTTAATACGTGATGCAGACGATCTATTTACGAAACTTAAAGCGGAGAAGAAGAAAAAAAAGGAAGGAAAAGAATTCCGAATTGTCGAATAATAATTATAAAAAACAAGAGTTAAATCGTCTGTAGATTTTATTTTTGTCATGTTTTGTTTTCGCCAATTGGCAATTGTCTAATGGCAATGATTTTTAGTTTGTTGATAAATATAATTATTCGAAATTTATATTATGCAGTTTTAAATGGAGTTTATATCACTAACAAACGATATTTATTACTGTGTAAATTAGCAAAATGAACAAGACACGTTTTTCATTGAGTGGCAAAGGGGTGTAACTTAACTAGTTGGAAGCAAAGGGGTGTAACCGAAAATAAGCTATTTTTTAAAAAAATCCCATGCCAAATCTAATCATCAGAAATACTTCAAACTTCATACTTAAACTAACACATACATATAGGGCGCGAAAATAAAAAAAAAATATTTACACGAAGAATCTCTAGAATTTAGTATAGGAATTAAACTTCAAACGAGTTTTACTCAAAATGATACTTTAGTCACTTACATCCCTTTGCTTCTCACCGCCTCACTTAATCATATAAAAGTTATTGTTTTTTGCACGTCTGAATCATCTCTGGGTTATGTAAGAAAGCAGTCAATACCATCTGTGCCTGATATTACTTTATCTAGAAGTCTAGACAGAAAAACAAATGAAGAAATGTCGCAAAACAATACAAATAAGCAAACAGTGAGTATCGCAAAAAATAGTTTGACATTGCAGATAGTTTAACATTGTTAATTGAAAATACATCATAAACGTCAGTAATAAAACAAGAATTTTAAAAAGCAAAGCAAAAAAAAAGTTTGTTTATTCTTTGGAGAGTAGGCAGTATTTAAAGTATTCATTAAATTAGGACTAAAGCTTTAATAGTTTTTTTTTTTTTTTTTTTGCAGTAGGTAAAGATTTTTCAACGCTATTGTGGCAATTGAATATGTAAAATTTTCTTCACAAAATAAAAATAATGCGATATCTTAAACTTAATTTTTTTCCCACTAAGTATTAACTATGCTACGAATGCCCAAATTTAGAATTTGTTAATTATTTGCACGAATTAAAAATCTACTACGTTTAACGAATGCCCCATATATCAATACATTTGACTCTACATTACGAACGTAAGCTATCTGATCTTAAGAGTGACAAATTAATCTAAACATTTAACCTAAAATTCACAACTAAATATTACTTTAATTAATACATAGTAATTTATTTTAAATAAAATAATCAGTAATATATCTTATTATAATTAATTTGGCAGGATTACCTTAGCTTATAAAATTACTTTTGTAACAATAACCCGTTGTGTAAACACAAATTAAAAACAGACAGAATGAAAATGGCGGATACATGTTTCAAAAGTACAAGTAACTTTTTTTCAATACAAAATTATAACAAAAATATCAACATCACGCAATATTTCTAAAAAATTACAACTTAATAAACATGCATTGACTCTATACAACTGCTTTCCAAAATATACAAGCTTTCCAAATGTTCTCGAAGCCGTTCAATTGGTGCCCGAAGCTGGTGGGAAAGAAAAAGAAAATAAAGAGAAAAGTTATAGGGAATTCACTTCGATTCGTGTTTAAAACCGCCTCACGTACCTGTCATTGATGTGGCCAATATCCAGCGGCCTTTTCCCAACACTGACTTGGTGAATGTCAAGGGAATAAAAACAGATATTTCCTTCTCGTGCTTTACTTGCTGTAACCTCATTTTCAGGTTTATAGCCGCAAGGTCGGCTATAACCAATCGGAAAACTTTCCCGCGCGTGGGAAAGTGCTGTTAAAAAAGACTGTGGAGCACAGTAAAAAAAAGTTATTTACTCTTCACGTTATTTTTTGTGGTAAATTTAGCAAAGGCAAAACTGTGTGTTAATTATTGAAAAAACAAAAGTAAAAATTCTTGAATTGGGAAATAAAAAAGGCTTTTTTTTGAGTCTTTTTTTTTTTTTTTTTTTTTTAACCCTACTTTACAAAGGAGGGGGTTATACATTCATACTCTAAATATGTTGGGTTTTTTTTTTTTTTTTGTTGTTTGTTTGTCCACCCATAACTTCCGATTTTCATGATGTTTTTTAAACGATCAAGTGTGGTTTCCCAGAGGTTCCATACCTTCGTTTGACCATATTCGATAAAAGGAAAAATGTTATGGGCAGAAATGTGGTCATTTCTTTGTGTTTTCATCCATACCTTTTGACTAAATAAACCGATTTTCATGATTTTTTTTAAACGATCAAGTGTGGTTTCCCAGAGGTTCCGTACCGTCGTTTGACCGTATTCGATAGATAGGAAAAAAGTTATGGGCAGAAATGTGGTCATTTCTTTGCTTTTTCATCCCTAACTTTTGACTAAATGAATCGATTTTGATGATATTTTTAAAACGATCAAGTGTGAGTTCCCAGAGGTTCCGTACCTGTGTTTGACCATATTCGATAAATAGGAAAAAAGTTATGGGCAGAAATGTGGTCATATCTTTGTGTTTTCATCCATAACTTTTGACTAAATGAATCGATTTGATGATTTTTTTAATCGATAGAGGGCAGTCGGACTCAAATATCGCACATCAATTTGACTACATTTAAGAAAAGTATTTTAGGTGAAAAATAAGTTATTTTTTTTAATTGAAAAGACTTGGCTTGATTTTATTTTGTTGGGAAAATTAGTAATAAATAGAAAAGTCATTGTTAAAAAAGAACTTGCTTCCATTAATCTGTAGCATTAAAATTAGTTATAAGAAGAATTTGACTGAAGGCTTCACGGAAACAAAAATTAAATCCAATCAGTTTTGCACAAGTGACCTTTAAAAATAGACTTCAAAACCGAATTTATCATACAAATGATTAGTGTTTCGTGCCATCCACTCAAAGAAAGTTTGCCCTTCGATATGGATTTTTAAAACAAGAGTATTTATATAAAAAATATATTTACACTAAAAAGAATAAAATAAAATATGTTTTGGAAAAAAGCAGAACCGACTCAAAATTATAAATTGCGCTAAAAAGTGAAAAATAAATTAATTAGGTAAGCAATATCTAAACGACTTTTATACATAATTTTTGAAGTCTGTGTAAAATTATGATAGGTTTTGATCCATGATTACTTTTGTAATCATGAATCAATTGCAAATATAAATGGCTCAGAATTAGCAACAGTTTCACTGTAAAGTAGCACTATTTTCCACTAAAGTAAAAAGTATTTTCTGCTATTCTTAAACTGTTATATGATCAGAAACGATTCAATAAAATTTAAAACGAAATCTTTTAAATGAGACATATTCAGTCAAAAAAATGAATCTTACTTCTTGTTGTTTTTTTAGAAGGTGAAACACAAAAACAAAAAAAAAAAAAAACACGTAAAACAGTCTGGGAAGAAAAAAAAAAAAGGAGATAGGTTACCATGTAAATTCCGCAAGAGAAATAAGCGCGACATGTGCTTCAAAGCTTTGATTTGCCACGTAAAAGTTAATGACCGTTACCCATGACATTTCTACTATGGGCGATTTAACGAAAACGTGCAGTGAGCTTGACTGAATAGCAGAGGAGACCGAATTGCGACCTAGGATGTTAGATCTAAGTTACCATTAAATGGATGTGTATTAAAATGGCACTTTTTTGGGTAATTGTTTACATTTTACCGATTCATGAAAGTGAACACGGATTCTCAAACAAGTTATGTACAGCTCGACATTGAAAAATTCATAACGTACTTGGTACAGAAAAATCTTCTGTAGGAAACATGAGCGGGGGAAAAATATTTGCCAGCAAAAGGAAGTTTCTTATTTTATTTCTGAAAATTATCTCTTAAAAATATATATTTATGTTGTATTCTTGTGCAGAACTTTTAAATGATATGTATCAACTTTTTAAAATTCTTGCCCGCAAAAGGGAGTTTCTTATTTTCCTTTTTAAAATTATCTCTTAAAAATCCATATCTATATTGTATTCTTGTGCAGCACTTTAAAATGACTTGTATCTATTTTTAAAAATATCTGCCCGCAAAAGGGAGTTTCTTATTTTCATTTTTTAAATTACCTCTTAAAAATCCATATTTATATTGTATTCCTTTGCAGCACTTTTAAATGACTTGTATCTACTTTTTAAAATATTTGCCCGCAAAATGGAGTTTCTTATTTTCATTTTTTAAATTATCTCTTAAAAATACATATTTACATTGTATTCTTTTGCAGCACTTTTAAATGACTTGTACCTACTTTTCAAAATATTTGTCCACAAAAGGGAGTTTCTTATTTTCCTTTTTTAAATTATCTCTTAAATATCCATATTTATATTGTATTCTTTTGCATCACTTTTAAATGACTTGTATCTACTTTTTAAAATATTTGCCCGCAAAATGGAGTTTCTTATTTTCATTTTTTAAATTATCTCTTAAAAATGAATATTTATATTGTATTCTTTTGCAGCACTTTTAAATGACTTGTACCTACTTTTCAAAATATCTGCCCGCAAAAGGGATTTTCTTATTTTCATTTTTTAAATTACCTCTTAAAAATCCATATTTATATTGTATTCTTGTGCAGCACTTTTAAATGACTTGTACCTACTTTTCAAAATATCTGCCCGCAAAAGGGATTTTCTTATTTTCATTTTTTAAATTACCTCTTAAAAATCCATATTTATATTGTATTCTTTTGCAGCACTTTTAAATGACTTGCATCTACGTTTTAGATGACTATCTTTTTTAAAAAATTATAATGTTCTCTTAATCCAAATTCATTAGAAAATCAAACATGATAATGAGGGCCGTGGCAGCCTAGTGGTTAGAATGTTGGATTTTCAAACGGAGGGTGTAGGCTCGATACCCGACCCACTGAAGACTCAACATGTACAATTGGGGACACGCGTATGTAAAATCCATGGACCCGGAAGTCCAAATACAGTTCTGAGAGTAACCCGGAAGTTGGAGAATTTCCCTTGCCTTCAATCAGGGCCAAAAGAGGAAAGTGGCGTATTTGTGGAGGCGCCATCTGGTGTCATCGAAACACATACTGAGCCAAGTCGTACTTTCACCGTTGTGGTGCTCCCTACTGCCTTAATTCCTGGTCGCTCTGCGAAGGGGAGCTTCGATACTTAAGTGGCATTAGAAACAACAACCTCTAATGATTGTCTGAACCTGCTGGAGGGTGTTTCTTACAGAGAAGTATTTAATCCATCAGTCTCAATGTCGCGTGTCCGTAGAAGGCGCGTCCGCATTTGAGCAGTGTCCATTAGGAGGGGTCTGAATGTGCCTACAAAATTTCAAAAGTGAAATTTCGCGCCCTTTCCTGCATCGGATGTTGATCTCGCTGGATATCGGATATCAGTCATTGTTTTTCTGCCGAAATGGTACCGGATATCCGGCTCTGATGTTTGAAACTTTTAAATTAGATACATATTTTTTAACATTCCGGTTTCGAAATACGAAGTAAGACTGTAATTTACATATATTTTCAAAAAAAAAAAAAAAAACATGGTAATGAAGCAGATTTAAAAAAATAAAATGTGACATGACGGGTAACCGGGTGTTTTGTGCAGTGGCCGGATCGGATTCCGGATATCAAAAACCTGTCGGATAACGGATGCCTTCCGGACCGACTGATTCGGCTGGATGGAAAATTTGAGTGACCTACTCGTCATCTTCGAGACTTTTTCGTTACTTTCGTGGCCGATTTCGAAAGTCGTGACTTTTTCGGGACTTTCGTGACCTGCTGGCTTTGAATGTAACATGTTTGCGTTTGGTTTTCGCTTAGGTGAGTAAGCTACAGAGGGGTCAGCTTGATAAAGTTTCAAATAAACAAAATTGGTGTTTTGGAAAAGGTAAGGTGTACTTTTATTATATAACAGCACTTGAACTTGAAGGGGCGGATAATTGGACTTCCTACCTATAGAATGGGCATCTTTAATTAAACAAAAAATGTCGCTATTCGTAATATTTTTGAAATTTGGTTTTTGTTTCTAATCATGTTTCAAAAGAATTTTTAAAGAGCAAACGTTATAAAAAAATTTAAATAACAGAATGAAACAGTGTTATTCTTGTTCCATACATGTATTTAAATCCTCCCCCCTTGCTTTAACCCTTCATCTGTCCCGCAGTGGACTACACTCTCAAAAATAGAATCCTCATTTTCGACGATTCTTCAATCGTCAAGAAAATTTCGTCATTTATAACGATTCTTTCCTCGTGCGATCACGTGACTTTAAAAAGTTACCACACAAATTTCGCCAATTTGACGAACGGTTGACTCGGAGCATTTTTCACGGAGCCATTTCGCCAAATACGACGAGAGTTTCGTGAGATTTGAGCATGTGTTTCTGAGAGTGTAGTCGGTAGAATCTCGGTTCCCGCAGAGCACCGAAGGTGAAGCAACATCGACTTAGGTCAGTGTTTGGGAGGGTGACAACCTCTCGGGGCGGGTTACTGTAGAGCCGTGTGCGCTAAAGGGAGCTGGTGCACGTTAAATAGGTCGTGGCTCCGATGTCCTCCAAGTGAAACGATACCTCTGGGGGTGCCAATCCCATGTGACGGCCTCTCATCTGGGAGCTGGTTCAAAAAGTTAAGAGACTTTTCAAAGGGGCGGAAATCGGACTCCTGCCTATAAGGGCACCGTTAGATTCAGGAGCAGCGTGCCCACTCACCCTCGCTACGCGCGCAGACACGACAACAACAACAACCCTTTATCTACTGCATCATGATCTGCAATATTTTTTTTACATAAATAGCTTGTCTATGTATTTACACTGAAAATTAAGGGATTTACATAAATACAATTCTCAGTCTATAAGAATTTATTTCTCTACAGCTAATAAGTGCCACAGAGTATTTTAACTGTGAAATTAATTACATACACTTTTTATTCAAAATATTTCGTCAAATGGTTTTCTACTTTCTTAACTAATACACTAAAAAAAATTAGTGACTTCATTCTTGGATTTTGCTATTTTCCTGTAGCGAAAAAAGTTGAGCAATTTGAACAAAATGGCTGTTCAAAAACACAGCATTGGTTTCAAAACTATCTATGTTCCTTTCCTCGCTAAAATACTCTTTATGGAACCGTTACTGATGTGTATCTTGATAAAGAGGAATTCAAAGAGATTTCCGGCACAGTAACATCATAGTATTGGTAAAAATGGTTGCTGGTTGGAATTTATGCAACATGGTACAGTAGAGCGCCGATTATCCGGACTGGTCGGGACCGAGGCAGATCCGGTTAAAGAAAAATCCGGATAATTGAATTGTTAACTTTAAAGCACAAATAGGGATAGGTTTTCTGGCAGATTCTCTTCATACGTTTTTCAGGCTTAAGACTGGCATTTTCAGTTGTGCATATTGTATCACATTCCAAATGGAGCGTTTAGAATTTTTTTTTTCTTTTCTTCTTCATTAATTTTTTTTTTCATATTTACAAAAAGTGATACAGAAGTAGCACTATACACTGTACTGACAGTATAAAAAAATCACTGTGGAGTGAAGTAATTACTGATAGTCTCCTGCTACAAAGATGTTGTCTTTTCATCGTTTTCCTTTCAGCGCTGCCTTTTCTTGTCCATAAAAAACTGATGCGAAACTTAAAATTGCATCGCTGTTTTTTTTTTTTTTTTTTTAATATCTAACATAGTTGATGTGCCATTGCCATATTCAAGGGCTATGTTGTTTCCATTTTCTCCTTTTTTCAATCTTTCAACAATTTCTATTTTTTTATCTAAAAATAACACTACTCTTTTGCTCTTCCCAGACATGTTAAAAAACACCTTCTGGACTTACAAATCGCAATCAGGAAAATGTGGGTTCCTTTAGCTTTGTGTAACACGAGTCCAGTATGAAAGCGCAAGCGTGATCATTTTGCGAGGTGCACAGTCTATCTTTTAGTCAAGTGAGTTTCTCAACAACAGTTTTCCTGGAAATTTAGTTGCATAAATAATTTAACTCGACCCCTTGACCGTGAATGCAGTACTTCCACTATTTTTCTTCTGCTCGTTTCAATTCTTTACTTCCGCAGTAATGCCTCTAAAAAGAAACTTAATCCTTTTATTCAGTTCCTTCTACTCCCCGCCCCATGCTAATTGTAACTGAATCGAACATACCGAGCGGAAGGGAGGGGGAGGGCAATCCCCCTTTCTTGGAACGCCAAAAGACAGAGGAATGTGGTTTTCGACCTCCAATCTGAAGGTCAGGACTTTATATATATACATTTATATTTTACACAGCGCAGGAAGGAAAAAACCGCATGGTCCCTGACCGATTCGGTTGATTGGACATCCGGTTAAGGGGAGTCCGGATAAGCGGCGCTCTACTGTACTTATAAGTACCGTCAGTAGATAAAGGGTTAAAAAAATTATACACATATATTCTTTATATTGTAACTTTCAGTGCAAACAACATTGATCTGAAATTAGATGATAAAAAACGTAATTAAACTGCTCAATATTACAGTTTAAAATGCGGACAAGTGATTCGGAATTAGTAAGAGTCATCTTAAAGAGAATAATCACGCCAAAGACAAAACGTCGAACAAGTGCCGCCATCTAACAATAATCCAAGAAAAAATACATAAGCCCAGCCTGTGCAAAGTATTTTGACTTTTTTCGAGTCGTGTTTCCATCGTTCGATTTTTTTCTCGTATTGAAAAAGGAATTTCTTCTAATTCCGAAACCCGTGTCTGCATTTCGTACTACTATTTTGTGTTTCATAACGTCGTTTTATATTTAATTTTATTGGTCGCACAAAAGGTCAACTTCTTTGCTTAACATAAATTTGCTTTCTTAAATCTCCAACTAATAATACATTATATATATATATATATATAAGACATGTAATTCGAAGGCGGTGGTTCGTATTACCGTCAAGCAAACGAACACAAAATAATGTTTGAATGCACATAATGTAACCCAAAGTTAACATAATAAGCAGTTTTTCTTATTTAAAAGTCAGTTTTATTATATCATGTAAAATCCATAAGGATTTAAGGCTCAGAAATGTAACTTCCTTTCGACAACCCATGCTGGAAAAATTATGACTTTTATTTACTGCCAACTTTGCTTTTCAAATGTCAAGTGAAATATGATTTTCTTTCCCTCTCCCCCCCCCCCTTTCGCTTTAAATTACATCCTGACAGCTCAGTTTCATACAGTAACGGCACAGATTTGATAAGAGCAGGAGAAAAATATATCTATACCTTGTCTTTCTATATAATCGAATATAAAAGCAACCCGGACAAGAAAATTGATGGTGAAAGTTAAAATATGACCCAGTTAGAAAAATACCAGTGACAACGCATCATGGTCAGAAATCACTTTCTAGCAAAGAAAAAAAAAATCGGAATCAGTAAAAATAGCTGTTACAAGAAAATCCTTTCTCCAACGACTCAGTAAATCTCGCAATATTCCTTAAAACCGAAGTGACAGTTTCTAATATCAAAAACATGAATCATAGCCTCTATGCTTCAGTTTTTTTCATCCAAATTATTTTACCAAACAACAAATATTGTTTTTTTTTTTTAAGAATAATGCTACTGACGTGTCATTCTGATATTAACTCTTCTAAGGAAAAGAAAAAAAAAAGTATTTTTTTTCAAATGTATACAAAAACATTAAAAATATATGTAGGACGTTTTTTTTAGTGGCGGAAAACTTGAAATAGAAATAAAACTAAAAAAAAAAAAAGTGTTTAATATTCATGTAATTTGCTTTATTTGAAAGATAATTTTATGGCAAAATTAATGTTTGAATATGATGTCGGGCGTGTGGCTACCACGGCGAGTACATACATGGCGTAACCTGGAGGTCCAGTTTTCACATTTCTTTCGCAGTAGATCAGGCTAAATGTCGGCAATAATGGGCCGACTCTTGACTTCCGTGTGCTGCATTGTTCCTGGTTTATCCATGAGAAGGCATGGGGACTTCACAAATCGCCAAATGAAATAATCCAAGGGCATCAAATGGCAAGAACGAGGTGGTCAGTTGACAGAAACCGGTCCGTTTCGGGATATTATTCTTTCGTTGAATGATATCCCGAAATGGACCTATTAACATGTACGCGCCAGCCATGGTGGTCAGATGCCCGACATCATATTCAACCATTAATACCAAATAAAAAAAACAGTGATATTAAATACATTTTTTTTGTATTATTTCCATTTCAAGTTCTTTGCCTTCCTATAACATTCCTATATAAAAAATACCCAATACTTGACTTAATTATTATCCACGAATCAATTTTTTACTTCTTAATGTGCTCAAAAAATAGTGTGTCTTTTAAATAAGTTATTTTGCGTTTTAGCATTGTCCAAACGTAAAGTCGAAAAAATCAGATATCTATTACGAGTTTTCATTTTGTTTTTTTAATGCAGATCTCCCCCCCCCCCCCCGAAAAAAAAGAAAAAAACACTTATAGCTAAAAACAAAATGGGATCTGCTTTTAAAAATAATGCAGCAATTTGAAGTTACAGTTAAGGAACTTCGATAAAACTAAATTGATAGTGATAAAAAAATAACATTGAGAACTAATAATAAATTTTACAACCCATTAGGTTTTTTCATTTGAAAAAAAAAAAAAAAAGATTTAATTTCAACTGGTTTGAAATAATTTTAGAAGGCAGTTTTGAAACACTGTAAAAATTTTTAGTTTAGTTGCCACTATTTTTGGTGTTATTGAACACTATTTTTGGTGTTCCGTTTGTGTAAAGTAGCAAACTATTTATTTTTGATGTACTTTTAGCTTTTTTCATGTGTTTGTGTATAAATAAAATATAGACAGTATAAAGTGTCTTAGTACAGTTAAACCTATAAAGTTGACCACCTTTGTAAGTTCACCCATAGGTCTAAAAAGGAACCCATAGCACCTGTCTAAGTTGACCACTTTTGTCAGGAACGGAATGAGCCCTATATTATATAATGTAGGAAAACCTTTGTAACTTGACCACCTAAGTTGACCACCTGTCTACATTGACCACTTATGTACACCAAATTTGGGTGGGAATATTATAAAAGATCCTTTGTAAGTTTACCACCTAAATATTACTATATTTATTTGTTTATCTATTTTTGCGAAGATAAAAATCAACTTAAATAACGTCTCCAGGATATTTTTTATGCTATAATGTTAGACCAGTATTTATCTGGATGGATGAAACATGAATATAAATTTTGCCTCAACCTCCCGTTGCGGAAATCTACTATGAGCATTCTTTTGTTCTTTAAAAAGTTTCTCCTTTTTCTGCTAATTAATCTAGCCATTTTGAAAAGTTACGTATTTTTAGGGAATCTTTATCGTCAAATAAGTAAAATACCACATTTATCTTTATTTTAACAAAGTGATTTAATTTTAAAGTTGTATAGTATACATTGTAAGGCATTCAGATTAAATGTATCTAATGATATTTCAGGTAATTGTGAAAAAATAGCTAATTACTAGATTTAAAGTAACGTTGATACGTCAAGCTATATTTTAATTAGTCACAAATGAGTAAACGCATAGTGCACGAAATGACAAAAAAAAGAATCTCTACCTTCTATAAATGGGCCATTTGTCTAAGTTGACCACTAAAGTGCTGCTGGTCAACTTACACAGGCCTTACTGTACAGAAAATTTTTACCTCTGTTACGCATCGAAATTTTATTGCGACGGCGCATTTCTATACTCAACTGCAAAGTTTCTTGACTATGGAGAAATATGCTGAGAGCAGGCGAAGAAAGTGCGGTGTCTCCGAGCGGTGTCCGATTTTCGAGTTAAACTAAGCACTTCGCTATAGAAATATGATAAGTTATTTTAACCTACACATGTATAGCGCTTATTTGTCATAATTTTCATAAAATGTTATATATTTTCAGTTTTACGAGAAGCGTAACGCGAACTAATACCTTCATTTAGAACTAACGCTCTATCCAATAAGAGCTCACGAGCAGTTGGCGATCTTCCGATAAGCGGTTTGGCGAGATTTGGAATTGTTTACATTTATGTCTGACTCGCTGACTTGTAACTTTCTTAAAGCTAAACATTTTTTATTATTCTATTCGTTAATATAGTTATAATCATTATTATTATTATTGTTAATATCGTTCTTTTTATTATTGTTATATTCGATAATATCGTTATTATTATTGTTATTGTTAATATCGTTCTTTTTATTATTATTATATTCATTAATATCGTTATTATTATTATTATTTTGTTTATATCTTTCTTCTTATTATTATTATATTCGTTAATATTGTTCTAAAATATTATTATATTTGTTAATATCGTTGTTATTATAAGAATGGAATCTACTCCAAAATTGAACTACGTTTTTCAACCCCACAAGAAAGGCAGTGCTTTAAAAACCTCTGAAAAGACAATAGTCATGAATGTATTTCACAAATTGTCCACCATCTGGGAAAAACTAGATAAGTCGATTTTTGGCCAAAATGAGATAAATACCTTGGGCAACCCATATTGGTGTCCTACACATCCTGTAAAAGTATGAAAGTCATAATGTTAGTGGTTATGGCTTTAAAACCATTGTGCATTATTAGACCATTTAAAAAATATAGTGCATTTCAAAATGTAGCTGTGATTAAAAATGTGTTTGATGTTTGTTACAATATCTAATGTTTACAATATCTATCTGCATAAAAGTATTAAGAGTATAATTTCTCTCTTTTTTTGTCGAAAGGAATAACTTATGATGAAAATTAATTTGATCCAATAAAATAAATTATGATTGCGCAAAAAAATTATGTTTTTAAATTTGTTACATTTTCTTTTTATTTATTTATTTATTTATTTATTTTTTTGATAAACAGACAAATGATTTTTCAAACATGCGGTGTGCCAAATAGAGTGCTTAATCAGATTATTCGCCAAGTTGGTAGCTTGACCCTCCTCCAGTAACCCAACAGCCTCGCTGTTCACTCATTTCTTCTGCCGCGCGTTGTGACGTCATTGTCAAGAAACGTTGCCTGTCTAGTATATGAAAATAGCATAAATAAACAATCGTAATAAACTTTTATACTCAACTGCAAAGTTTCTTGACTATGGAGAAATATGCTGACAGGAAACGAAGAAAGTAGTTCTCCGCGCGGTGTCTTATTTTCGAGTTAAACAAAGTACTTCGCTACAGAAATATGATAAGGTATTTTAATCTACGCATATGTAGCGTTTATTTGTTATAATTTTCATAAAATGTTATATATTTTCAATTTTACGAAAAGTGCAACGCGTTGTAATACCTTGATTTAGAACTGAACGCTCAGCCAATAAGAGCTCACGAGCAGTTGGAGATCTTCCTATAAGCGGTTTGGCGAGATTAAGAATGGTTTATGTTTATGTCTGACTTGCGACTTTGCTTAAATCTAAATAGTTACTATTATTCCATTCGTTAATATCGTTATTATTAATTTTTTTGTTAATATCGTAATTTTCAAATAAAAACCAACTTACACAGGAAAAAAATTAGGTAACAGGAAGGAAAAAAATTATTTATTTGAAAAACGAAAGTGTTCAAAAGTCCAATCGTTTTTATGAATTATTGAAGGGAGAAAAGGATTTTTAGAGGAAAATATACTTTTAAAGATTACATTAACAGGAAATATATTTGATCCAATAAGAGAAATTATGATTATGTAATGAGAAATAAATTTTAAAATTTGTTACATTTGTTTATCTTTTTCTGATAAACTGACAAATGAGTATTGAAACGCGCAATGTGCCAAATAGAATGCTTAATCGGATTATTTCGCCAAGTTGGTGGGGCGTATTTTCGACCCTCGTCTTTGTAACCCCAACAGCATCGCCGTTTACTCATTTCTTCTGCCGCGCTGTGACGTCATTGTCAAGAAACGTTGCAGTCTAGTATAGTAAGTAAATAAGTCACCGAACATCATATGCTAAAAAACAATCTGCTGTCTGTATTATTTTAGACAGACACTTAACAGGATTTAAAATACATAAAAAATGAATCATTTTCAACTTTACACAGACTTAACACAAAAGTGGTGTTCAATAAGACCAATAATTTTCAGTGTTCTTAATACTAAAATACCTATTTGCACAGAAAAAAATATCACTATTTGAGATCCACATTATTCATCTATTTTAAGATGTCATAATTAAAGAAATTGTCTCTGATATTACACAGATATAATATTTCTCAGAGATCTCAAACAATATTTTATAGGAAGTGCCAGATTAATATGAATTACGTTAAAATTTGCATTCAAATACAACTTAAGTCCTTTGTTTGACAAGTAACAAAAGACATATTACGAAGAAGCAAATTTAATTAATTTCCCATCGAGATGTTACTATTGCTGGCATAACATTTCACATAAAGCTAATGATACGACAAATCCATTTAATATCCAGATATGAGTTGTTTAATGAAGTTGAAATGTATAATTTAAACATGATTAATTCCATATATATCAATTTAGATAGATTACTTAAATTCATATTCTGAAATACTAACTTTTGTGTAAGTTAGAAATCCAATTATGGGATGAATTTGGTTAGAGCCGTATTACTTCAATAAAATTTTTACTAATTCAAATGTAATTATATTTGCATAATACCATTTAACTTATTTAGGAAGCTCCTAACTAACGTTGAAGTTCTGAATTGGAATATTTTGTATCTTTAATTTGCGTTTCAGAAAGGCTTTTATGATTCTGATACAAAATCTAAACTAATTAGGTTTAAAAAAAAATAAAGAAATCGACGTGATTGCTCCTTTTTCTGTAGTTGTACAGAATTAGAGATTTATTGAGATTTGAGCAGATATTTATTGTTTTGTTATCAAGATACTTGATGAGTTGATTTTAAACAAGTTGTTGTTGTTCCTAATACGACTTGGGTATCCGACGCTATAGAGCGACCAGGATTTAAGGCAGTAAGGAGTGTCTTCGCTTATAGATCAGCATCACAACGCTGGAAGTACGACTTATGTATTTGGCTCATTACGTATTTGGACGACACCAGCTGGTGCCATCACGAGAAAGCCACCTTCGTTTCTTGAACTTGAAGTGAAATTATTCACCTTCCGGAACTGCCTCAGGACTTCAGGGTCCGCGAATTTTACATGAACGTGATGCGAAGCGTACATGGTGGGTCTTCAGCGGGTCGGGTATCGAACACCCAAGCCTCCGGTTGAAAGCCCGAGATTCTAACCACTAGGCTACCACGGCCCTTAAACAAGTTCGTACGTACCTTTACGGAAATACTCAGTTTATTTTTTTGTATATTTACCAGTATCTGGAGCGCAGCGTCCTGAGGCAGTTCCCGGTAGGTGGAAAATTTCCCTTTTCTTCACTTCTAGGTCAAAAGAAGGAGCTGGCGTATTCGTGATGGCACCATCTGGTGTTATCCAAATACATAATGAGCTAAATACACAAGTCATACTTCACCGTCGGGGTGCTCATCTACAAACGGAGCAGAACCAGATTTTTCTTACATTGGAGCGGCGCCGGAGCAAAAACAATGCGCTGCCCTCTTTTTTTTTTTTTTGAATTTTTAAATTACTTAAAAAGCTCAGTGGCGTGACAACCCATTGGGGGACACGGCCTACTGTGTCCAATCGAGTTTTCAGAGGAACCAGGTGGGCAGAAAGATACGTTCAGGTGAAGTGGTCGGCCTGACGCGGAACTAGCTGTGTTTAGTTCCGAAGCAAGCTCGGTCCTTAATTTATCTACCCCACTGAAAAAGTGAAAGGATGAGTCAACCCTGCCCGGGAATAGAACCCAGAACCTGTGGCATGGTAGCACGGAGGTCTACCACTCAGCAACTGGACTTCTGTTGTTGTTGCTTATGCCACTTGGGTTATCCAAGCTCCCATGTCGAATCGACAAGGAATTAAGGCAATAGGGAGCGCCTTCCGTTTCATGTTGAGCACCAATGGAGGAAGTACGACTTTGTCCATAATGTATTTGGATGACACCAGATGGCGCCGCCACAAATACGCCACCTTCATTTTTAGACCTATGGGTGAAGGAAAGGGAAGATCTCCACCCACCGGTAACCTCGGAACTGCCTCGGCACTTTAGGGTCCACGGATTTTACATGAATGTGTCCCCAAGTTTACAAGGTGGGTCTCCAGCGGCTCGGTTATCGAACCCGAGATCCTCCGATCCAAAGCTCGACATCCTAACCGTTAGGCTACCACGGCCCTCAACTGGACTTCTTAAATTTCTTATCGCAATAAAATATTATAACTAAAAATGTAGTTTTTGAAAATTATTCTGGTGGCGAAGCCGGAGCAAGTGTTCAAAAGCCGGAGCAAAACAACTCAAAAAAGTAGCTGATCTACATCCCTGATTTTTACAAACAAAAAATAGTGTTTCAACATTTTTCCTTTAAAAAATATTTAATAAGAAATAAGAACAATTTTAATCACGGCATATGTTGATGCTTTTCCGTGGAATTGAGCCGTACGAAAGGTGCATTTCCACAATAAATCTACACTGCTGTTTTTGTACTTAGCCTCAACAGCTAAAACGTACATAAAAAGCATTCCTGAATTGAACTCAAGCTGAATAAAAGCCGAACCGACAAAATTGTAATAATATATCTTGCTCAAGGGAAGGAATCTGTAACGCATCCAGAACTCGAGGAAAAGCAGACTTTAAAGGAAAAAGCTCTTCTATTTCAACATGTGTGTAAATCAAGTAACTTTCTTCAACAAAGGAGTGACAAATTGTTAAGATTGAAATATGTCTTCCATTTAGATGGCTTTGTTTGTTGAATTCGCTTCAAAATGTATAAACAAAAGCAAACAAAATCCAGTGCAAAAGTCTCCAATGACGGATAAGTATAAAATGGAAGGGGACTTAAGTTAAACCTTTGCTGCGATGGAAAATAAATGTGACAATGTTACTGAAAATTCGTGAAAAACAAAGCACATTAAGTTGTCTGTGAGAAATAATGTTTTGTTCCAATAAAAGTGTCTAAAAATATCCGTGATTTTGTGTTTCTTTTCTCAATAACTTAAAGTTCAAACTTTTTTTAATTTCGAAAAGAAAATATATATCCAGAAGAAACGTTTTAAATATTACTCCATGAACAATAGGTCGTGCTTTGCTCGTCATTATGAAGAAATGGAAAATAAATTTTAATTGTTTTCTCGTCACGAAAAAACATATTTCGTCTAGGAAAATTGTGTAGGAAGTTTAGGACTTCCTCGTCTAGGAAGCATTCCTAAGAAACGTTGTCCTGGTCCGAGAAAACAATTAAACAATTTAATCAGAAAAGGTATAATATTTTCAAATTATTACAAAGCAGTGTTCCTAAACAATAGGCCGTGCTTTGTTCGTCATAATGAAGAGATGAAAATATTTTTTTTTTCTAGTCTAGAAAAAAATCAGCAGTTTATATAGAAAAGGTATACTTTTTCAAATTATTATAAAACACAAATTCCAAACATAAAGAAATTTCGATCAACGTTTTATCGATTAACATTGGGGGAAAAAACATGAACAAGCTGCGCCTTTGATGGATCTTCTAAAAATTTAATGAGGGAGACATTAAAATGTCAAATGATATGTCCCCACTAATAATTTTACTATCAAAATATTTTGTAACTGTTGGAGACAACTGTTTGAGAAAACAGATCGGTATAATTTGGCTCCCTGCTTATTAATTTTAGCAATCAGGGCTCCATGCTTCTACATTACTCGTACAACCTGTTTACAAAAGCGGAAAAGTAACTTCACATATTTGCTATGAGCAGGAAAAGGCAAGAAGTACTTCAAGACTTAAACTGGATAAACATGTTGCAACCAATGTTATTAAAGAACACACTTTATGTTTAATTTTCAGGAATCCGTCTGAACCTAATTCCAAAAGTTGCTGTCCTTCCTCATCCGATTAACTTTCAGGCACGGAGGTTTCAATCATGTCGAACGGATGGGTTATCCAAAGCAAAATGATGCGTAAAGAACTGAATGTTTTTTTTTTTGGAGTAAAATAGTGAAATAGGTTTTATAAAAAAAGTGTTAAAAAAAAAAAACAAAGTTGTTTCCCAATTCAGGCGTTGCCAAATTATTAGTAGCTAAATAACAAGTTTTTTGGTGAGCTGCATGAAGCAATTCTGTAAAAATTTGTTTTTATGTGATTTATTTTAAAAGGTCGAAAATGTATTTTTGCATAACAAGAAGCGGGTTTTTGATTGATTATTATTTAATTTAAAATCAATATTTCATCAGGTGATTGCATAACAGAATAAAGATGCTGTTAGACCTATGATAAATCAATACTTAATTTTATAAGTAGAAATGTTACTTTATAAACTATCAAGTTTGCGAAACATGATCACTTTAGTAAATGAGCTTTATTCAATGATACAAACGTATAAAACATGCGATTAACATATGATTTCAATACATGATAATTAATTAATTTGAGAAATACAATTTTACATGCCAGATAACCGGATATACGTGCAGGGGCCGTATCGGATTGCTGATATTTAGAAACCGAATATCCGGTGCCCTCTGGAAGGTATCAGTCCCGTTGTGCAGAAAAGTTAAGTGACATATTTCGAAATTCTTGACTTTCTGACCCTGCTGAAGACAAGATGCAGCCGCACATCAGGCGTACTTACAAGTACGTCTTTCTCTTGTTTTCTTTGAGCATGATTTTTCCAATCACTAACAGGAAGACTCTGCGAAATGCGCTTTTGATGTTGCTTAACGTAACAGCTGGGTTCCTTGGCACATATTACAATGTTGTGTATGACGAAGAAACCGCAACTTATTCCCTTCCTGTTGTAGACTCTGCGCTTTTAATAATAATGGTTGCTCATCGCTTCAAGCTATGTTTTCATTTCCAAAAATTAATTATGATAACCGAGATGTTGAAAGGTGATTGTACCAACACATCGGCACTGCTAAATATTTGGGCGTGTTTTAACACAACAATAGCCTTTTTAGCAACAGGATTTTCTATTTACGGAGTTTTTGATGGGGAATATTACTCCTCAATTTATACACTATGGATAATTAAATTTATTGCTGTGATTGACGCTCTTAGTTATTATGTTTTCTTGGCAATGCCAATAAACGCATTCACCATATATTACGTGTTTGTTTGTCACCATACACGTAGCATAATTCTGAACAGTGCAAGAACAAAGAAAAACCGGGAGTTCCATGAACATTTGCAGCTTTACCACGATATTTCAAAATTAATTGGCTCGCTAGATGAAAGTCTGTGCTCCTTGATGTTTGCTTCTTTACTGCACCACTCGGTACCTCTCTATTACATGATGATATCGACGACTAATGTAAATTGTCACAATTGTTCCTATGACCAATTGATTCGCTTTTTGTTTGCCGTTTACAATGTCGGAAGTATTATATTATTGACCATAGAAGCATCGCTTTTAAACGAAGCGATAAGCCAGTTGGGCATAAATCTAAAGAGTTCCGCGAGATATAGTAGTGGAGTACCAGTCCAGCAAATGTTTTCATTATTCTGCGAGAAAGAAGCTGCTTTGACAATATGGAATATTGCTAAAGTGGAGCGAAGCACTCTTTTAATAATACTAGGCTACATTGTAACTTATAGTATGTTGTTTAAAGATATATTTCAGGATAGAAACAACTGAAAGTCTCCGTGCTCTGAATACTGATGCCATTTTAATTCTAACTTTATGTTAGAATGTGTTTTAAAATCTGGTGTCTAAAAAAAAGTGTTTAGCGGCAATATATCTAAAACTGGGAAAACGCATAGAAATTCTCTCTTTTAACAGATTTATTCTTAAAATTTTTTTAAAACGCAATGTTTAATCACGGTAACACATCACGGTAACACATTTAAAATCTGGTGTCGAAAAAAAAGTGTTTAGCATCAATATATTTACAACTGGTAAAACGCATAGAAATTCTCTCTTTTAACTGATTTATGCTTAAAAATTTTTTTAAACGCTATGTTTAATCACGGTAACACATTTAAAATCTGGTGTCGAAAAAAAATGTTAGCATCAATATATTTAAAACTGAGAAAACGCATAGAAATTCTCTCTTTTTACTGATTTATGCTTACAAATTTTTTTAAGCGCAATGTTTAATCACGGTAACACATCACGGTAACACATTTAAAATCTGGTGTCGAAAAAAAAAGGTGTTTAGCATCAATATATTTAAAACTGAGAAAACGCATAGAAATTCTCTCTTTTTACTGATTTATGCTTACAAATTTTTTTAAGCGCAATGTTTAATCACGGTAACACATTTAAAATCTGGTGTCGAAAAGAAAAAGTGTTTAGCATCAATATATTTAAAACTGGGAAAACGCATAGAAATTCTCTCTTTTAACTGATTTATGCTTAAAAATTTTTTTAAACGCTATGTTTAATCACGGTAACACATCACGGTAACACATTTAAAATCTAATGTCAAAAAAAAAAGAGCGTTTAGCATCAATATATCTAAAACTGGGAAAACGCATAGAAATTCTCTCTTTTACCTGATTTATGCTTACAAATTTTTTTAAGCGCAATGTTCAATCACGGTAACACATCTCGGTAACACATTTAAAATCTGGTGTGAAAAAAAAGAGCGTTTAGCATCAATATATCTAAAACTGGGAAAACGCATAGAAATTCTCTCTTTTAACTGATTTATACTTACAAATTTTTTTAAACGCAATGTTTAATCACGGTAACACATTTAAAATCTGGTGTCGAAAAGAAAAAATGTTTAGCATCAATATATTTAAAACTGGGAAAACGCATAGAAATTCTCTCTTTTAACTGATTTATGCTTAAAAAATTTTTTAAACGCTATGTTTAATCACGGTAACACATCACGGTAACACATTTAAAATCTGGTGTCGAGAAAAAAAGTGTTTAGCATCAATATATTTAAAACTGGGAAAACGCATAGAAATTCTCTCTTTTAACTGATTTATGCTTACAAATTTTTTTAAACGCAATGTTTAATCACGGTAACACATTTAAAATCTAGTGTCGAAAAAAAAGTGTTTAGCATCAATATATCTAAAACTGGGAAAACGCATAGAAATTCTCTCTTAACAGATTTATGCTTAAAATTTTTTTTAACCGCAATGTTTAATCACGGTAACACATTTAAAATCTGGTGTCGAAAAAGAAAAGTGTTTAGCGTCAATATATCTAAAACTGGGAAAACGCATAGAAATTCTCTCTTAACAGATTTATGCTTAATTTTTTTTTTTAAACGCAATGTTTAATCACGTTAACACATCACGGTAACACGTTCAACTGATAGCGAAAAGCAGAAGTGTATGTCGGAAAACTACAGGCCGGCTTTGTCACAAATTTTAAAATGTCAAATGGAATATTTTTTTAAATTACATTATGACAGTTTAGTTTCAAACATCAACGGCACATATTTGATACTAGAGGAAGAAAAATAAAAATAAGTCGTTGTCCTATATAATTGAAAATAAAAGAAACCCAGATAAGAGAATTGATAGTAGAAGTTAAAATACACCTTATAAGTTTATTTTCGCACTAACAAAAAAAAAACAAAATTTTAATGCAGTCTAAATGTGTTTTTTTAACACTAGATTCAGCAGGCCGTTTTCAAACTTTTCTAAACTTTCATTGTACACTAAGTTGCTACTTATTATAACCCCTGCCCTCTCGCTCCCGTCAAAATCACGGGCTGGGGTGTTCAAAAGTGGCGCACCAAAACATTAAAAATCCATTCCTCAATCCCAAAAATTTAAAACTGAAAAAACAATTACGTTAATAAAGCACAAATAAGCCTTAAAATGCAGACATGTTTAGGGATTGCTTGGAATCCCTTTTTCAATGCTGTAGTGGAGCTTCTAGATGCAGAAACACCCAAATGAAGCAAACAAAACAACAAAAACAAGACTTATTTAGCCTAAGATTTACCAGCAAACCAATAAGAATAAAGACATCGCGGAAGTAGAAGCTGTTGGGAGAAATGATCTTTCCCTCGAAGAGTGAATTAGTGGTATCAGAATAAAGTTCAAGGACATGAACAATAATAAACTTTGACTTAATAACAGATATGTCAAATATAAAACTAAATAAAGCCAGAAATAAGATAGGAAAAAACTCTGGACAGTTCAAAAAGAAACCAAGACATAACAAAAAATTAAAGGAACTTCTGCCAGACCTGTGAAAAATATGGAGTTGAGGAAGAATCATTACCCAAATTAGAACTATTCCTGTAAATATGATAGGCTTCTCAAAAGTCAAGCACAAAAGGGGAAACCATTTTTGAATAATTTTCCCAGAATTGAAATCAAAAGAGTGGTTGGAATTCCAACAATGTTGAGCAATACAAGATTGCAAGACAAGACCGAAAATTATTTTTTTTTCTTCTCTTACATACTAGATGATAATAGCAATTTATAGTATAAGGGATCATTCATAAATGATGTCACACTTCGAGGGGGAGGGGGGTTCGGGAAATTGTGACAAAGTGTGACGAGGGAGGGGATAACAATAAGTGTGACATCCCTGCTTATGCAACATAGCGTGATGCGTGACAAAGGGGGGAGGGAGATCTGCTGAAGTGTGACATAGTGACAAATGGAGGGAGGGGGGTCAAGAAAAAGAGCGTGACGTCATTTATAAACGGTCCCTAATTAGAGAATAAACATTTTTTTAAATAATTTTCTTGAAAGGAATAGGCCACTTCTGTTGTTGTTTTCTTGAAAATTATCCGACCGTTAAAGGGATAGTGAACTTTTCAGTCACATTAACTTGCCCTACTTACCATGAATGAGGAAAAACTAATGCTTTTCAAAGTTGCACCATAATTTTTAACAAATAATGCAAAACGGTAGCTTCGAAAAGTCAAAATCACCGATCGGGTGAATCTAGTGTTAAATATAAGTGGATATTTTTTCAACAACCTTTTTTTCCTTAATGAAACTTAAATAAAAGTCATTATTATGCGAAAATTACATAAAATTTAAAATAAATGCATAAAATATTTTCATAAAAATTCAGTTGTTATTGTTTCTTCGTTTTGATTTGTTGAGTGAGAGAGCGAAGTGGAACTTGTAATATATTTCTTAACTATATTAGTTTGAAAAATTTAATTTTCTCTGGTTTAAAATAACTTCTGAAGACATATTTGAAACTCTTATACTAAGCACGAGTACACATGCATGAAAAACATCATATATCTATTTGAGCGCATGAGTCTATCATTTCTTTGTTCAGTAACGTAACACTCAAATGTTTTTAATTGTGAAGACAAAATACCTACATTTAAGAAACGCTTGAAATATTACTACATGAACAATTAGTTTTTTGGTTGTTTTTCCTTCTTTTTCTTCCATCATAATAAATAAATGGAAAATGAATAATATTTATTTTATATTTTAGAGAAAATATGAAGCAGTTAAAATATCAAAAGCATAAATTTTACAATTATTGCTATACCCTCTTCTACAAACAGAAACAAACTTTGAGCAAAGCGGTGTGGAATTATACAAGAAAAAGAAACGAAAACCTGACCAAACTGCCTTTTAGGTGAATCTTTTGAAAGTAAAGAAACAGCAAATGAACTGTTTCACTTAATAATTTCTAGTATTGAAATGGTTTGCAAGTTTTTAAACAAGACCTCTTAAATATTGTGTGGGCTGTAAACTCTGTGACGTGATTTTTGCACGAAAAACTTAAGAACGAAAACAAATTAAATATACTTCCTGTGCTGCATATGCGATGCTATCAGCTTGAAACGAAATAAACGTTTTAAACGTATTGGAATGTTATTCACAAATTTTCTCAAAATATACATTATATTTTTCCAAAAAAATAACTGAATAATGTAAACCGAACGGTAAATGAGCAAATCCCAGCGGGACAACAATTCGTACTTTTCTCCGGGCAGATTTTTTTTCCAAATGTATTGACAACAACCATTTCCTTCGATGCAATTTGAAGCAATCTGGCAGATGGATGATAATCATAATCAAAATTTTACATATTTACTGAGAAGGAAAATATTGTTAAAGAATGATTGCAATCAACATTTTACATATTAGGAAAAATTGTTGGATAATAATTACAATCAAAATTTTGCCTATTTACAGAGAGGAAAACATTGTTGGATGATGATTATAATCAAACTTTTACAGATTTACTGCGAGGAAGAGATTGTTAGAGTATGATTGTAATCAAAATTTTACATATTTGCTGAGAGGAAGAGATTGTTAGAGAATGATTGCAATCAAAATTTTACATATTTACTGAGAAGAAGATATTGTTAGAGAATGAGTATAATCAAAATTTTACATATTTACTGAGAGGAAGAGATTGTTAGAGAATGATTGTAATCAAAATTTTACATATTTACCGAGAGGAAGAGATTGTTAGAGAATGATTGTAATTAAAACTTTGCCTATTTACTGAGAGGAATATATTGTTAGAGAACGATTGTAATCAAAATTTACAGATTTACTGAGAGGAAGAGATTGAGCGAATGTACAGGTCATTGACCACCTTTTATTTTCACATTCAGAAACAGCTGAATCAGTGCCACCTTAAAACTCCCAATTTTTTAATTAAAATTCTCCTAACACCTATCGGTTAAGGGGGCACCACAAAGACGATTTTTGCGAAAAAAATCGATGTTTTTTAAAATTTTATACTAGCTGACATGCCCGGTTTTGCGCATGTTAATATTGCATCATTCGCAGGCTAAGTGACGCATGATCAAAATTCTGTTGTAAATATGTAAGGAAAAATTTTCTTAAAAATTCCAAGTAGATGATGGGCAACAGTCCTTAAAAAACATAATTAAATAGTAAAAATCATTAAAAAGCAAGATTGCATTAAAACGAACAGCCTAGAAAATTTCCTTTTAGACCAAAAACAACAGTCTATAAAAATCCACATTAAAATGCGAACAACAGGTGATAAAAATTGCTATTAGAGTAATTGCAACAGTAACTAAGTTGCACACATGCATCTTATATCATTCTGGCACATAATTGTGCCAAAATGGTATCAAGAGTATGTAAAAATCGCAATTACAATATCTACCACAATACATCTAAAAATTCCAATCAGAATAAGAGCTGCATCCTGTTTAAAAATGTCCATCAGCAGAAGAACAATGATCCCTGAATATTTCTGCTACAATAAGGAAAAATTCCTTAAATCCCCCCATTTCAATAATGACAACTACTCCTAAACATTCCTAATAGAATAAGGACATTAGTCCCCAAAAATATCCATTAGAAAAAGACGTCAGTGACTAAAAATACCCATTAGAATACTGACCTTCAAGAGCTACTATTCCTAAAATTACCAACAGTCCATCTTAAATTCCCCATCAAAATAAGGACACCAGTTCCTAAAAATCCCGCTGGCAAAATCGTCAAAATATTTCCTGAAAATTCAATTAAATAAAACTTTTATAAAACTGGTATAAAAACGAAAGAAAGGAAAGCATTATTTCCAAAGGCAAATGCACATTTAAATTAGAATGTTCAATACTGAACCAATTCTGACGTGTGAAATTTAAATCGTTAGAAATAACTAAATTCTGTCCAAATGGCAACAAATAAACAGTACAAAAATTAAATAAATGTTAGAAATAAATCAATTGAGTAAAATATGGAATCGATTAAAACCACTATGCAAAAAAGTTAAAATGAAGCAGAAGATCACCAAATTGCACTGTAGTAATGGAAGCATTTCGTAAAATACGCCATGATCCTATAGTGTAAATCACGTATTGAATTAAATGAGAACAATATTACTGATAAGGATTATTGGCGCGGTTTGGAAAAGTTACGCAGAGCAAAATAATATATTGAGAACAATTAACTGGACTGGGATCGAAAAATGTTATCAAAACTTGGTGAAATTTAAAATTTTATCAAAAATAAGATATATCGAAAACCTTACAACCTATGTTTTATCGAAGGAATAAATATTAAATCGCTAAAAAATAAAGAAAAATCAACCTCAAGATAAAGTAATTGAAAATCGCCCGCAGTTGATAATCCACAAAATACGCAGCAAAATGAAAATAATTTTTAGAATTTATTTTGTTGATAAAACGGATACTCTAACATAAGAAATAATATTTGTGTTTCATGAAATTGTTGAACTGGTGCCATAATGTTTAATCGCCAAAAAGAAGAATCATCAACCTTAAAGTAATTAAAAATGGTCTGCAGTTAAAAATCCACAAAATATGTATGAAAATGAAATGAATTTTTAGAAATTGTTTCGCTCATAAAACGGCCTGAATAAAGATAAAATAGCATTTTTTCAATCTTACGTTAACAGAAATCATCTAGTTGGCGACAAAAGTACTATTTGGCGAAAACACGGAAATTGAGAAGATAAATTCAGAAGTAAGCCTCGTTTTAAAATTCGAAAACTACTTTAAATGAATATTGCGCATGTTCTATTTGTCCTATGAACTGCAAAAAAAAAAAAAAAAATATTCTTGTGCAGTTTCTTACGGGCATTCATATGCTGCAAAAATCTAAAACGTGGGACGTTTCTTCGATGAGATAAACCCAAAATCAACAGTTTTGCTTAAAATTGGAATAAAAAAAGAACAATTTCGAATTTTAGGAAAGACGCTTCACAGTGCACGAGGACCTGCCCCAAGGTACCTGTAACCAAAATTTCGTACTAATGGCCAGTTCCATCTCGCCAGGACGCGATCGACAAACAGACAGATACACACACAAACTTTCGGTTTTATTTATATAGCTTTATAAAGAATAAATATTCAAGATTTCAAAAACGTTTGGTTTTTGTTTCTATGATATATCGAAACGAAGTTACACGCAATTAAGTTAACCAGAAGTCGTATAGTAAGCACGTAAAAGTGGGATTTAAAATGCGTTTTCAGAAAAAACTACTTTTTTCTATATTTTCGTTCACGGTAGATCTCATAATTTGAAAAGTTTTACACCCATTACTGTGATTTTTTAAAGAATTCTTTTACACGTTGCTATCTGTATTTTAAACTAAAATCTGAGCTCTTTGTCAGTATTTATAAATTTTACAGGCATTCATTTGTGACATATTGCGTTTTTTTCGGGCAAAAACGTATGAATGTCTACAAAATTGCTATATTTTTCTCAATTTTCGACCTATTATAAAGCTTTTAGTTCAGAACACAGTTAAGTAATATAGAAACATATATTATTAAGGATTTTAAAATATATCGAGTATAAGTGAGTATAGAGTGTTTGGCGTAAACTAAAATTCGCCTATTTTTTGCTAAAATTTCCCAATTTTTCAAAATTTAATAAACGTTAAATTAATAAAAAGTTTTCAAAATATTTAATAAAATTTAAAAATGCCCATCTATTGCAAGAACATGTTTTACTTTCAGACGTAAATTCAACGTGAAAGGAAGCTCCAATAAAAAGAGATGATTTTGGGAAACTTCACTAGACGGTAAATCTTCAAATCCATCTAAGGCCGACTGGTTTAACAAAAGCATTGAAAAGGAAGATTTACAACAATCAGATAAAACCCGCTTTATATGTGGTCGGTTTCACAGTCATTCATGTGTCCATCTATTGCAAGAACAAGTCTTACTTTCAGACGTAAATTCAACGTGAAAGGAAGCTCCAATAAAAAGAGATGATTTCGTTAAACTTCACTGGACGGTAAATCTTCAAATCCATCTAAGGCCGACTGGTTTAACAAAAGCATTGAAAAGGAAGATTTAGAACAATCATATAAAACCCGATTTATATGCGGTCGGCTTTATTATCAATTTAGAAAGTGGAAAGGAATTACGAATTGTTGAATGATTTTGGGAAAGATACAACATAAGGATATGTGTCATACACATAAATATATCGTTATTTGTCATTTAGTCACAAATGTCTCCCTTTCTCTAATTAAAACAAGAAGTTCCGTCTAGAACTATACGAGCCTACTTTCCCGTATACACCAAATTCAAATTTATAATCTAGCTATCTCTTTCTCCTTTAGCTTTAGTTCTTAATTATGTCAAATATACCTTTTTCAACGGATAATACATATTCATTCACTCATTCATTCTTTCCTTTATTCAGCCATTCATTCATTCATTCATTCGTTTATTCATTCATATATTTACTCCCTCAGTTATTCATTCTTTTCCTCATTCATTTATTCATTGATTCATTCTTTCACTCCTTCATTTATTCATTAATTCATGCTTTCACTCATTCATTTATTCATTGAAAAATATCCTTAAAAATCCCGATAAAAATTTTTTATAGGAAAATAGGCTCGTTAGTTCCGGGTGAACTTTCTATATGCACATGTTCTACGTTATAAGAGCTTTCCGATAAAGTTTGTTCCAAGCAAATCGGTCCGTTAGGTCAGGATTTATATAGGATTGAAATTTCCCCGTAAGCGCTATGTTAATTTTTTGAGCTGTTCAAAAATGAACAAAAACTGTTCAAATTGATATTTCACGCCAAGGGAATCTTCCAGTAAGCTTGTTCATTGGAACATGGATCTTGTACCCAGAGTTTACATAATTTGCTTCATTTTCGCCCATAGGCGCTAATGTTAAATTTTTTTGAACTGTTCAAAAATGAACGAAATTTTTTTGAATCAAAAAGTAAAATATGGAAATGAGATGTCCTCGCCGAGATCTTTCGAATGCAAAAAGAATTTTTCGAATCGGACTATTCGTTCAAAAGTTATTAGGGGGGGACAGACCGACAGACACACATTTTCCCCCATCTAAAAACCCTACTTTCAAATTCTTTATTTTTCAATCTTTATTTAATTACTTCACTTTTTTTTTGACTTTTCTTCATTTTTAACGATATTTTTACGATACATTAAGCCTTCTTTCATGCTTTATTATTATTTTTTTTTACTTTTACGGGAAAGTAGGCTAAAAAACTAACAAACGAAAATTTTTCAAAATGTAATAAAGACACATGTTGGTTAGTTTTACCTCATCTGTGTGTGCTATACTGCGCAAAAATTATTTGGGACACGGTGAAATTTTTTTGAACATTCACCATTACAAAACATGCTCTCTTTCAATAGAACAGGTTCATTATATTAATATTGTTTTTCCCCATTGCCTTGGAGGCATGCGTAAAATACGAGAAAAGCAATTCATATCTAATATACAGCATTTATCTATCATAAACGATAAATTGTAACTTTCGGGGAAAATACAATTACAGTAGCCCCTCGTTATATTGCGCTTGTCGGGGGAGAGCAAAAAAGCGCGATATATCCGAATTTCATATCTAATATAAAGAAAAAACGAACATTTTTCCATCATAGAAACGATAAATTGTAACTTTCGGGGAATATATAATTACAGTAGCCCCTCGTTATATCGCGCTTTTCGCGGGAGAGCAAAAAAGCGCGATGCAACCGAAGCCGTTAGAAATAACTCAAAACGTACAAGTAAATTGAGTGGACCTGCGCATGCCACCTGAGCATGGTATGAAAACGATATCAGAGCAGAGGCGTAGCTAGGTGGGGGCAAGGAGGGACAGCTGTCCCCGGGCGCAGCTTCAAGGGGCGCCAAATTAGTGTTAACTTACTTTTTTTTTTTAATGCGAAAAGAAAATTATTTGAACTGAAGAGGTGTGAATATGTTCGGACAAAAAAGTGGGAACACCGCAAACCATATCGGGAATGACCAATGTAGCACGGGAGTGCGTGGGAAATCAGACAAATAATTTTGTGTGCCAAAGTGTCCCATTTTCCCCTTAGAAGTGAATGGTTGCTATTAAAAATGAAAGTTAAAAGGGTTGCTTTTTAGAGCTATTTATCATTTAGGAAGCATAAAAGTTTTTTTAATTCAGTTTAGGGGCGCCCCTAGGCCCCCAGGAGCAAAGGGGGGCGCAAAATCTTCAGTTGTCCCCGGGCGCTGAAAACCCTAGCTACGCCTCTGTATCAGAGATAAAGGCAACCATCTTCTTTCCAGAAAATGCCTTTACCTATCATGCTCCCTTTCTAGGTTAAGGGGATTTATATAATTTGGATTTGTTCTTTGGAAATTTTCTGTACTAAAAGGGTGTTTTTTGTTCCCCTTAGGAAGTAGACATCTGTCTCTTTGATTCAATGGGCATTAGGATTAATGCAAAAAGAACAAGTAAAACGTCAACTGTAGAATCGCTCTGCATAACATTTTCGGAGAAAGCGCGATATATCTGAATGGGCGATATGACGAGGGGTTACTGTATATGTTTTTCAAACCGATAGATCCCTATCTTTATTATCCGTTCCGAATGGTCCAGGTTGTTGTTATTAATGCCACTTGGATATCCAAGCTCCATTCACGAGCGCCCAGGAATGAAGGCAGACGAGGGGCGAAATACGTTGCTAAGGAGTACCACAAGGGTGGAATAACGACTTGGTTCAAACACAACTTATGTATACGGATGACACCAGGAGGTTCCGCCACAAATCACCACCTTAATTTTTTGGCCAAAGAGTGGGGGTAAGTGACATTCTCCACCCTCCGGTACCCTCCGAACTGCCTCGGGACTTAAGGGTCCACGGATTTTACATCTCAAGTGTACATGGTGGGTCTTCAGCGAGTGGAGTGCCGAGCAACCTAACCACTAGGCTCTTACGGCCCCACTCCTGAAAGGTGACAAATTGTTGTTGTAACTTCATGTAAAACGCCTACTAGATTCAGAGGAAAAATTCGATTGCTTCAATTAATTTGAGTAGTGAAGTTTTTAGTTTACAAAGTTATGAAAAAATCATGATATAATTTTAACACGACTCAAGCTATGTCAATTGCTTTAGTATCTCTTTCACACTAAAACAACTACTACTATATAATTTTAGCATATAAAAGTTTGTACAATACGTTTTTTTAGAGAGATTTGAAACAATAATAACTTCAAATTTTACAGCTCAAAATCTTAAACATGATTGCTCTATCTCACAGGAACTGCACCACTATATTGTACTAACTTTTACGCAAACTTTATCATTTATACTAATATTTGGCAACATTATCGCGATTAGGGGGCGGAGTCGGAGCAGAACAACTCAAAAAAGTGGCTGCTCTATATCCCTGCTTTTTACAAAAAAAAATAACTAAATAAACAAATAGTGTGACAACTGTAATAGAAATAAAATTTCACGTTAATTTAAAACACCAACTGTTTTCCTTTGAAAAAACATATTTAATTAAAAAATAAATAAAATGTCCCCCACATTATATTTTGATGACTTACCGTGGGTTTGAGCTGTACCAAAGCTACATTTCCACAACAAATATAATCTGTCATTTTTGCACTCTGCTTTAACAGCTAAAACATACATGAAAAGCATTCCTGAAGCAAATTCAAGCTTAAGAAAAGCTGAACTGGTAAAATTGGAATAATATATCTTGCTCAAAAAGGAAGGAATCTGTAACGCATCCAAAACTCTAGGAAAAGTAGACTTTAAAGGAAAACAGCTCTTCTGCTTCAACATGTGTATAAATCAAATAACTTTCTTCAACAAAGGAGTGACAAATGGTAAATGTTGAAATATGTCTTTCATTTAGATGGCTTTGTTTATTGAATGCTCTACAAATGTATGAACAAAAGCAAACAAAATCCAGTGCAAAAGTCTTCAATGACAGGTAAGTATAAAATCGAAGATGATTTAAGTTAAACCTCCGCTGTGACAAAAAATAAATGCGACAATGTTACTGAAAATTCCTGAAAAACAAAACACATTAAGTTGTCTGTGAGAAATCATGTTTTGTTTCAATAAAAGTGCGGAAAAGTATACATGGATTCAGTGTTTCCTTTCTCAATAACTGAAAGATCCAACTTTTGTAATTTTGAAAAGAAAATATATATCCAGAAGAAATTTTTAAAATGTACTACATGGGGAAAAGCCGTGCTACTATTAAAATATTTTGTAATTGTTTGAGAAAGCATATCCTTATAATCTGGTTTCCTGCTTGTTAATTTTAACATGAGATCCGGTTCCTCATCCAAACTTGATGTTTACAAAAGCAGAAAAAACTTTACTTATTAGCTATAGTATTTAAAATCGCAAGATGTATTTTAAGACTTAAACTGGATAAACATGTTACAACCAGAGTCATACAAGAGTACGCACTTTAAGTTTAGTTTTCACGATTCCGTTTCAACCTAATTGTAACAGTAGATTCCGCAACCGGTGAATCTTCTGTCACGGAAGTTGAATTAACACTAGACTGACCGGACCGTTTTCAACCTTTTTTAGCCTACTTTCCCGTAAAAGTAAAAAAAAATAATAATAAAGCATGAAAGAAGGCTTAATGTATCGAAAATATCGTTAAAAATCAAGAAAAGTCAAAAATAAGTGAAGTAATTAAATAAAGATTGAAAAATAAAAAACTTGAAAGTAGGGTATTGAGATGGGGAAAAAGTGTGTCTGTCGGTCTGTCTGTCTGTCTGTCGGTCTGTCTGTCGGTCTGTCTGTCTGTCGGTCTGTCCCCCCCTAATAACTTTTGAACGAATTGTCCGATTGGAAAAATTCTTTTTGCATTCGAAAGATCTCGGCGAGGACATTTCATTTCTATATTTTACTTTTTGATTTGAACAATTTTTTGTTCAATTTTGAACAGTTCAAAAAATTTTAACATTAGCGCCTATGGACAAAATTGGAGCAAATTCTGTAAACTCTGGGCACAAGAGCCAAGTTCCTATTGCAAGCTTATTGAAAGGAGTTCTCGGCGTGAAATATTGATTTGAACAGTTTTTGTTCATTTTTGAACAGTTCAAAAAATTAACACAGAGCTCATGGGTTTAAAAATGTTGAAATAGAAAAATATTGTTGTTTCCCAATTCAGGCGACGCCAAATGTAAAAAAAAGCTAAATAATGCGTTTTTTTTTTGGGAGCTGCATAAAGCAGTTATGCATAAGTTTTTTTTTTTTTTTGTGAATAATTTCTTAGAGGTCCATAATGCCTTTTGCGGCCACACAAAGCTAGCTTTTGCATAATTATTATATGGTTTAAAATCAATATTTCATCAGGTGATTGCATGTTAGTATAAAGATGGTGTTGACCTATGATAAATCAATACTTCCTTTTATAAGTAAGAAAGATATTTTATAAACAAACTAGTTTGCGAAGCATGATCATTTTAATAAATAAGCTTTATTCCTAGTAATATAAATATCAGTAATAACATCGTTTTCACAAGAAAAAGGGAACCTTTTTCTCAGGTATTAGAGTTGCTTTTTATATTGACAAATCAATAAATCATGTAAGCAAAGGAAGCGTATTTTACTTTACAACGATTATAACATTTCAAATGTTTCCTAGAAAATTACTTTTATTTTTCGGTGGAAAATAAGTGCTATGCTTTCACAAAAGATTTTGTTCAGGTTTTTTTTTTTTTTTTGTAATGTAGATATTTTGAATTAGGGTGTGGATATTCGTGCAATGACCAGATCGGACTCTGGAGGGGAATAGTCCCATTTGCACAGAAACGTTTCGTAACCTACTGGTAAGTTTCGTAACTTTTCTGGTAGTTCCATTATATAGCGTGACTTTCGTGACCGGTAGACAGACACCCTGCTAAATACAAGATGCATCGGAACATCAGGCGTAGTTACAAGTAAGTCTTTCTTTTGTTCTCTATGAGCATGATTTTCCCAATCACTAAAAAAAAGACTGCGCGAAATGCGCTTTTGATGCTGCTTAACGCAATAGCTGGGGTCGCTGGTACATATTTCACTGTTGTGTACAACGAAAAAAACCCAACTTCTTCTCTTTCAGCCGCAGGATATGTGCTTTTAATAATAGTGGTTGCTCATTGCTTCAAGTTATGTTTTTATTTCCAGAAATTAATTGTGATCACCGAGAGTTCGAAAGGAGATTGTACTAACATTGTAACTAATCTGCATTGCTAAATATTTGGGCATGTTTTAATACAGCAATAGTCTTTTTGTCAACAGGATTTTATATTTTCGGCGTGGTTTCTGCACATTTTCTTTTGGATGGAAAATGTTGTTCGTCACTTTATACGCTATGGATAGTAAAATTAGTTGCTGTGATTTTCACTTCGGGTTTTTGTGCTTGCTTGGCAACGGCAATAAACGCATTTACAATATATTATGTGTGTGTTTGTCATGATACACTTAGTATGGTTCTGAACATTGCAAGAAAAGGGAAAAGTCTGGAATTCCATGAACATTTGCTGATTTACCATGATATTTCAAACACTACTGTCTCACTAGATGAAACCTTGTGTTCCTTGATGTTTGCTTCTTTACTGAACAATTTACTGAACTCTATTACATGATTATATCGATGGGTTATCTAAATGATCACAATTTTTCCTATGACCAGCTAATTGGCTTTTTGTTGGCCGTTTACAACGTTGGAAGCATTTCATTTTTGACCATTCAAGCGTCCCTTTTAAACGAAGCGATAAGCCAGTTGAGCATAAATCTAAAGAGTTACGCGACATATACTAGTGGAGTAGGCGAAAATGAAGCAAATGATGTAAACTCTGGGTACAAGATCCAAGTTCCAATGAACAGGCTCACTGGAAGAAGTTATTGTCGTGAAATATTGATTTGAACAATTTTTGTTCATTTTTGAACAGTTCAAAAAAAATTAACATACCGCCTTCGGGGAAATTTCAATCCTATATAAATCCTGATCTAACGGTCCGATTTGCTTGGAACAAACTTTATCGGAAAGCTCTTATGACGTAGAACATGTACGGATAGAAAGTTCATCCAGAACTAACGAGCCTGTTTTCCTATGAAATTTTTTGATCGGGATTTTCAAGAATATTTTTGAACTAATGAATGATTGAATGAAAGAGCAAAAGAATGAATGAATAAATGAGTGAATAAATACATGAATGACTTAATAAATGAATGATTGAATGAATATGTATTAACCGTTGAAAAAGGTATATTTGAAGCAATTAAGAACTAAAGCTAAACGAGAAAGACTGAGAGATAGATAGCTAGATTATAAACTTGAATTCGGTGTATACTGGAAAGTTGGCTCGTCTAGTTCTAGACGGAACTTCTTGTTGATTTTAACAATTTTTCGTTCAATTTTGAACTGCTCATAAAATGTTAAGCGCCTATGGGGAAACATGAACGAGGTTATATAAATCCTGGATTTGTGAGCCGTTCCTTTTCAGAACTCAGCCTTTCACTTTGACGGTAGACTCAGGGGTCGATAAAAAGAAGACCTGGGAAATAACACTGTGGATTCCGCATCAAGCCGACCACTTGACCCGAATTTCTGCTTCTGCACCCCGGGGCCTTCGGTCTCGAAAACTGGGGTGGGCAGAGAAGGCCATGGCACCCTAAAGGATGGCGCTCCACTGAATTTAGTTTTTTCCTTTTTCACAAGCTTATTGGCTTTATCCTACAGATCTTATAACGTAGAACATGTTATGATACAAATTTCAACCCACTCTAACATTTGTAAAAGTTATTGTAATATTTAATGACTGAAATGAAGCGAAAAAAGTCGTGTTTTGCTACGTCACATATGGATTTCCCCCATCCATATATATATATATATATATCACTTAGCGTGGATCGTCCCGCAGTGGACAGTCGGTAGAAGCTCGGTTCCCGCAGAATACCGAAAGTGAAGCAACATCGACTTAGGTCAGTGTATGGGAGGGTGAGGACCTCTCGCGGTTAGTTAATGTGGGGCCGTGTACGCTAAAGGAAGCTGGTGCACGTTAAATAAGCAAAGGTTCCTTGGGGAAAAGTAACATATTATTTTTTTATTTATTATCGAAACGTACAACGGGCACTTTAAGAAATTTAGTTCTATTTTTTAAAAAGTATTTAAACTCATTACTCAATTTTTAATTCCTATTTTTTGTAGTGGCAACATCTTAGTTTGTTTATATCTAGCAATCAAAAGATCGCTAAGCCATTCGAATTTTATTTCTTTAAAATGGTTAGTTTTTTAGGACTTTACAATGCTTAATTTCCAATTCTTTCAAGGTAGTAGCAGACAAAGAATTTGAAAACTCTTTTTACATAAATTTTCAGCGAAGTTTGATTGTTGAATTTATAGCCCGCTGATGTTCTGTGGGGGATTAGGTAGTATTTTTTAATCGCACACGAGGAAAATTAAAATTCATGCGCAACAGACCATCTCTTAATGTATATGCTAATTTATCAAGTACACGAACGGTAAGTAATAGATCAGAATAATAAATTATAAAGAGTGAGGTATGGAAATCAGAGATAAAATCTACGTAATTAAGCAGAAAATTGAAGTAAAAAAACAGGCACGTGTTTCAGAATTACATGCACTTCCTTTTTCAATGCAAGAAAGACAGCTTTTCCTTGCAATGACATCCTTTTTGAATGATAAGTTCTTGCATTAAAAAAGTCTGTATTTAGCAGTTGTGTGCTTAATTACGTTGCTTTTTTTTTTTCTATCTTCTTTCATTTGTCGCACAAAATGTAAACTTTTTTGCTTTAAGAGCGAGGTAACTAAACATTATTTCGACCATGGCGGCTTTCAAAATAATTTCATGCGTTAGTGGAGAGAGACTGCGGCTTTTCGCTGCACTGATCAATAGTTTTGATTAATGGTAGGACCGGAACAGGCAGTGCTACTTAAACTCAATTATGACCCACTCTCCGCGTTAGTGGCGGAGCCTCTGCTTCCGCAAACATTCCTCAAAAGGACTCGACAATGGCTTCTGTGCGTCTGTTTGCCGGTTGTCTGTTTTCCCACATTCCTCCTCCGAGTCACAGCGCGAGAATGGGAGTGAGAGGGTAATTTATAGATATATTTGTCTTTGTTCAATAGGTCTTACATGCAGGGGAACATAGGAAAGCATCGCAATGAACGCCAAAAACTGACTGTAAGTGGAAATGCCGGAATGAGCAGTGATGAAGTTTGCATGCTTAAACGGCATTGATGTAAATCTTGATGCTATTGCATGTTTTGACGTTTTTGTTAAGTTTAGATACTAAAGTGGGCAAGACAACGAAATGACTTAATTTCATACGTGATAGACATGGCACGACTATCACGTTTATCTTTGCTTGCCATGCAAACAAATGCCCTTTTTTGGCATCTCATGTACTAAATCTTAGAATAACTTAATAAATGTTGATGTGTACTTATACATGTTCATAACTACTGCAAAAATATAGAGGGCGAATTTAAACGGAGTGTTTACAGGAAGTCCCGAGAAAGTCACGACAGAAGCGAAAAAGTCACGAATCTGGGTATCGGTCACGAAAGAAACGAAAAAGTCACGAATTTGGACATCGGTCACGAAAGAAACGAAAAAAATCACGAAAAACAAACTTATTAAGTGATTGGGTGCTGTGGAATGTTTATTTTTTGCAAGTGGAATATGTTTCAAGTTTCAAACAGCAGAGTTGGGTATCCGGTAATATATCATGCAGATATGCATGATACCAGATACCATTATCCGGCAGAATCAATATCCGATGTATCACCGAACAGTCACTTTTGAAAATCTGTAAGCACCCTGTTTAGAGAAAAAAAATGTTTGGACGATATAAAAACCTTGCGAGAACCATGGCCCATTATTGTCGTGTCTGTTACGGCCATTTATGATTATTTTACACTTTATTTATTTATTTTATATTTTATTTATTTATTTTAAGCGGAGGGAAAAACTTATATAATGCATCTATTTTTTTCACGCAGGAGAAAAAGATTGGGAGGGGGGAAGACTGGCTTTTTAACTAGCTTGAACGAGTTCATCTAACTTAAATTAATCCCAAAATACTAGTTTCAATTCATTTAACGTAACAGTAATAGATAAAAATGGCCTTTTAAAAAGTAAAAGTATATCAACACATGATGTATCCTTTTATTTACGATGTTTGAAAATTGACATACTGAGAGGGCCGTTAGAAAGGACACGACATATATGCAGGTAATATACGTACGAAGCATAATAACATACAGCTAAAGGCATATAAATAGGTAAAAGGTGATATAGATGCGAGAATACTGTATATGTTTTATTATATTTTTACTTTCTTTATCAGTTTCTGAGAAAAAAATGTTGTGATGAAATGAGAAAATCTAAATAAAATATGCTTCACCTCCGCACTTCAAATTTCGAGGCAAATTTCTTTCGTTTTTCTGCACGTAGGTATTTTTTTTTTAAATTCAAAATAAGCACTTCGCGATAAAAAAGCAATTTTTTGTTCCAATCAAGGCCGAGAAAAGTTTGAAAGATTTCCATAACTAATGCAATATTATTATTGCAAAAAAAAAAATGAAGCTTTAAATCTATAAATAATTATTTTTCATCAAACTTACAGCGAGAGAGAAACGCTATTTTCTGTGTCTTATTAAGAACAGATTGAAAAGTGCGATAAAATAAATGAGAAAGAAAACCTTTCTAAATTAGGATAAGCCTTTTCAAAGTTTTTCGTAATAAGAAAGGAAGAAAAAATGTTGGAAAAATGAAAAACATATCTGCAATGGGCTAGGGCATTTTAAAGAACGCACAGTAAAACACCTGATTTTTATCTGTGTTACAGAAAACATTTCTAGTCTTGTTGAATACTAAGAAGGTAAAGAAACGTAGAACTCAAAATCTAAGCTTTTTCGTGAAATGTAGAAAGAAAAAAAAAAAAACTGTTTAATAAGAAAAAAAAATATTTCATTGAAAAAAAGTTTGTTGCTTGGAAATTAGTTGGAAAATAATAGAGGTCATGTATTTGTTTCGGCTATTTTTTTCTGATTTTTTAAAAAAATTATTTACTTCTTTTTTTTTTTTTTTTTTTTCGTACCGATGTTTCAATTTTTGTAGATATAGTACGTTAATTTTAAGCATTTTAGCTAAGAAACTAAGTGTGATGCATTTGAAGAATATTACTTAAATAATTACATGTATGCTTGATTGAAATAGAATAGAGAATTTATTACTAAAATATGTTACTGATTCCGGCTTAAGTAACATATTATGCGGGTCAGTAACGTTACAGTCTTAAAGTCTAATTTATTTATTAACAGTTTGGAAGTAGAAAAACAAAAAGTTTCATTAATGTTGTAGAAAAAAGATAATATAAGTTACTTATATCAAACATCTTTACTTACGAGTATATTTAGTGTGTTTTATTAAGGACAAGAAAGTTGATTTTCTATCATGTTCAACCTTTATCAGTCAGTAAACTTGTCCTGTTTTAACCGTGTAGAAGTGTCTGTATTTATAATGCTATTATCTCAGTGAGGGAATAAATTTTAATCGGATATGTTTACAAGCAGCAGCCGTCAGGGTGGCGTAGTGGTAAGGCGCAGGCCCCGTACGCCCAAGTTCGCAGGATCAAACCTGACCCGAATCGGTGGGTTTTCAAGATGCGAAAAGCGTCTGCGTCTAGGTCGTATGATGATGCGGCATGTTAAAGATCCCTTGAGTATTGAGTATTCGTTTGGCGTGGCTACTCTCGGCTAAATGAAATTCATAGTGCAGTCTGCATCCATGGGAGCTCAGGTGCCACTACTAGGGGGAAACTGAGCGTCAAGAATTGCGGCAATGGTGCCACACTCATTGTGGTGCCACTGAAAGAGTTGGTACCAACCTCTGGGAACTTCATAGTGCAGTCTGAGTCAATGAGAGCTCAGATGCCGCCATGTAAGGGGAAACTGAGCGTCAAGAATTGCGGCAAGGGTACCGCACACCTTGTGGTGCCGCTGAAAGGGTTGGTACCAACCTCTGGGAACGCGCTAGGTCTACAATGGTTAAGAACCAATATATGTAACCTATTAGAAAAAAATACAATGAATAGCTGAGTTAAAATATAACAGCAGCCTAAACTTCATTAGTAAGTGAAAAGTCCTCAGCAGCAACAGTGGTTAACTAAAGATTGTCCTGTCTAAGAGTATAACTCGAACTCTAATATCTAGCAACTGATTTGTATTGAATATCGAAGTATTCAAATTAGCACAGCATTTTTAAAAATATTTAAACTAAATTTACTGTCCAGTTTCGAACAGTCCTGAATTTAAAAAATAGAACTCATTTAGGGGGAATATAATTAATACTAATTTTGTGAAAAAACGCTTATCATCCATAGTATTGGTAATGATGATAAGGGATTCGTCAAAGATACTCATTTTTTTTCCAAAATCATAACATAGAAGCGCTAGATAATTACGAACAAATCCGAGTAATTTGTGAATAACCCCCGCTTCATTCCTTTCTCTCCAAATAACGTTGAAATACAACCCGCAAAAGTGTCTATCTGTGGAAATTTTCTAGACATTCGACTGAAACGTTTTAATGAGTTGCACTATATACTCGTACTTGGGCCTGAATCTATGGAAGTTTTTAAAAAAAAATTTCAATCTTTCGCGCATGCGCAGTAAAAATTATTTCGTTTAAATGCTCATAATTTATTTAATATTTAGTTTTTTTGAGGGTTCGAATTGCAGTATCGTGGTTCTATTGTGTGTTCTCAACTTTTCTGCAAGTTTGGTGAGATTTCGGGAAAAATTCTACGTGTTGAAAGCCAAAATCATTCCGAGTAAACATACATTTTGGAAAGAAAATATTATAACTTCTTGAATAAGCGAGCTAGTTTATTGAAAATGGGTAAAGGTATTGTACTAAGCAAATAAAGTTTTCTGTGAAAAGTCCCCGCTTCATTCCTTTCCCTCCAAATAACGTTGAAATACAACTCGCGAAAGTGTATATTCGTGGGAATTTTCAAGACATTCAACTAAAACGTTTTAATGAGTTGCCCTATATACTTGGGCCTGAATCTATGGAAGTTAAAAAACAAATATCTCTCTTTCGCTCATGCGCAGTAAAAATTATTTTGTTTAAATGCTCATAATTTATTTAATATTTAGTTTTTTGGGGGGTTCGAATTGCAGTATCGTGGTTCTATTGTGTGTTTTCAACTTTTCTGCAAGTTTGGTGAGATTTCGGGAAAAATTCTACGTGTTGAAGGCCAAAATCATTCCGAGTAAACATACATTTTGGAAAGAAAATATTATAACTTCTTGAATAAGCGAGCTAGTTTATTGAAAATGGGTAAAGGTATTGTACTAAGCAAATAAAGTTTTCTGTGAAAAGTCCCCGCTTCATTCCTTTCCCTCCAAATAACGTTGAAATACAACTCGCGAAAGTGTATATTCGTGGGAATTTTCAAGACATTCAACTGAAACGTTATAATGAGTTGCCCTATATACTTGGACCTGAATCTATGGAAGTTAAAAAAAATATATCTATATTTCCCTCATGCGCAGTAAAAATTATTTTGTTTAAATGCTCATAATTTATTTAATATTTAGTTTTTTGGGAGGTTCGAATTGCAGTATCGTGGTTCTATTGTGTGTTCTCAACGTTTCTGCAAGTTTGGTGAGATTTCGGGAAAAATTCTACGTGTTGAAAGACAAAATCATTCCGAGTAAACATACATTTTGGAAAGAAAAAATTATAACTTCTTGAAAAAGAGAGCTAGTTTTTTGAAAATGGGTAGAGATATTGTACTAAGCAAATAAAGTTTTCTGTGAAAAAACAGCATACGAGCATACGTTACAAGACAGGATGATCGGAAACAACTTTTATTTTCTGCAATTTGTTGTAGGTCCCTTAAAGGTACGCGTGATGACATTTTTACTGGAAAGTGTGAAGAGAAGCATGTATTTTATATAAAAGAAGTTGCAAAACATTTTGTCATATATTTCTCTAGAAATTAGGAAAAATGTCTAAAATGAAACTGTCCCATGACTTTCTGCTATGTTGTGTATCTATCCATCTACATATCTATCAATATATGCTTTTATCTATCTATCTGTCAATATTTTTTATGGCTATTTCGTCTGATTGTGAGTTTTTTGACGGCTTTAAATTTATTTTGATTATCTCTAACGAGACCTCAGTAATAATACAGACCTGTCCATTTGACTACTTTCCAACCAAGTTTTTTTTTCATTCTAATGGGGCTGCAGTATTAATCCTCAACCATTGCGGACCTAGTGCGTCCCCAGAAACTGGTACCAACTCTTTCAGAGGCACCACAACGAGTGTAATACTATTGCCACATTTTTGACGCTCAGTTTTCCCCTAGATGGCGGCACCTGAGCTCTAGTTGATGCAAACTGCACTCGGAATTTTAATTAGCCGAGAGTATCCATGCCAAACGGATACTCAAGGTATCTTTAACGTGCCGCATAATCATACGACATGGGCGCAGACGATGTTCTGCATCTTGAAAATCCACCGACTTGGGCCAGGTTAGAACCTGCGATCTTGGGCGTGCGAGGTTTTTCGGCTTACCACTACGCCACCCTGTTGGCCTTTCCTACGAAGTAATTGCCCGCAATTTTTGCTCAATGCATAGCGCCATCTCTTTTTGAAGATTTTCTTTTTTCTCCAGCATGCGTTCCATTTATTTTATGATTTTAAAGCATAACTACTGCTATAACAATCTCGCAATCTTTTTCAATTTAAGTCAGCGTTTCTCAACCTTTCAGTATTCGCGGCCCAGTTTTCAATCATAATTTACATTGCGCCCCCCCCCCCCTTTCAATAAAATGTATACTACAATAATGTATATTGAATACTTTGGACTTTGTTTCAGAAAATAATTTTAACTAACTGCCAAAACTAGAGAAAAAGCGAGTAATTCAGTAATAAAATTAATTTAGTAATAAATCACTATTTGAATTTTAGGCAGGAGTAGAGGATGATTTTTCTGCACTAAAAACAAGGGCATTTCGCATTCTATTACCATTTTCAACACCCTACTTTTTATGAAACTGGTTTTTCTGTTGTTGCTTCTTTGAAGACGAGCTATAGATCTCGGCTAAATATAGAAACAGAACTGAGAGTGGCTATTTCTAATATTAAGCCTTCCTTCGAAAAACTTTGCTTTGCAAGACAAGCCCGAGGAAGTCAATATAATTATTAAATTTGTTTTTAATTTAGTATGTTTTGATTTAGTAATTTGTTTTACTTTAATAAGTTTTTAAATATGTCGAAATGCATTTTGTTTTCTATGTGTATGTGCGCTTTCCTTTTAGTTCGTTAATGAATTTTTAAAGTAATATTTTTCTTGGATATTCTCGTGACCCCCTTCTAGTGTGCTCGCGCCCCCTTAGGGGGGCGCGCCCCATATGTTGATAATCTCTGATTAAAGTATTAGTTTAATTTGAAAGCAATACTTACAAAAGTTATTCAGGGAATTGTTTTCCTACATTTAGCATTCTTTAAACTTGTCAAATTATTTATTTCTCTTCATAAAACACTTCCAAAACTAAAGCCTTCACGAAATAAGCAGTTATTCTTATTATTACCGTTTAAACTGAAATTTAAAATCGGGGAAAATGAAACATAAACAAAACGGCACGCTTTGAGGCACTATACGTAGCGACTTCTAGCGATTACAAGCGGTCCAGCAATATTATTAAATAAACAGGTCCTTATTATAACGGATCTCTCTATCCCTAAAGCGTTTACCAAGCTCAAAAAAACAGAACAAAAATCTATTCGTACATTCACTGAAAACCTTTCCACCATGCCGAAAGCTTCCAAATTGTACTGTAGCAACGTATGTTAAAATTATTCATTCCTCCTGACTGCAAAACATTCCTTTTCATTTGCACTTTTAAAGTAAAAATGATAAAAATAAATCCGAAAAATGTCCTGAATAAGAACTGGAAAAACCAATCCATCGAAATTCAGATCTTTCGCATAAAAATGTTAAGATAATTGATTCAGAGTCAATGCGAATTTGATATCGGAAGTTTTATTCCGACGAATAAGCAAAAGACAGTACGCGATTTAAGATACATAGCACTGACACTGCTTTTGATATATTCTATCTTGCATCTTAAATATGCATCAAGTTTTGCAAAAACTGTGGCGAAAACCGATTGATTATGCATGCAGACACCGCTATAAATTCTTTGCCAGCTACTGCGAGGGTGTCTTTGTAACTGCAATATCGGAAGAAGTGGTTTACGTATGTTAAGATTTTTGCTCCAAACTCCGAACGCTGCTTTTGTTCTCTCCGAGTTGTGGAATACATCAGAATATATTGGAATGTCCCGGAAAAGTTTTACACGTTTATTTAATTTATTTCCTTTAAATTTCCCCATGTCTACTTTAACCTTTCTTTTTTATTTATTCGACTTATTTATTTTCCTTTTTTTTTTTTTTTTTTTGAGGAATGGGAAATCATGGTTGTATATATTTTTTTACTCTCTTTATACCTTTCATGCTTGAATTTAAAAATGTAAAGATTTAAAATATTGTCAAATATAACCCATAAAAAGTTATGATGTTTACCTTCCAAAGCAGGAATAATTAGTGATGAAAGAACACGTGTTTCGGTGCTACATGAAACCTCTTCAGGGCCAGGAACTTCAAACCAGGAAGTTGCTCTTGCTAAGCAGCCGTCAAAGTGATGGCATAGAAAATAAAATACCTTGTACGCCGGAAACAAATTTAAAGAATGTTTTTCTTTTCAAATGTTTGCTTCAATAATGTGAATTAGTTCATTTAATGTCTCATTAGATAACCCAATTTTACCCCCCTCCCCTCCAAAAATAATCTTAAAATATCCTTTTAATACCTCATTTTAACAAGAAATAAAAAAAAAGAAATTGTATAATAGTTGGAATTTGACGCCAAGTTTTTTTGCATAGACCTTTAATAAGTGAAATACTGGTAATAGTTATAACCAATATTTTTTGTTTAAAAATGCGTTCAGTTACGAAAATATTTGCAGAAATTCCTCAGTTTTAGAGTGAGTTTGCGCTCAAATTTCTTATTTTACATTATATTTTCTGTAGGCAAATAGTTCACAAATATATTGAATGAACTCGAAAGAATATATTGAGCTTGATTTTTTTATGTACGCTCCATTCATCAATGTTCGTACAAAAGGATTGCATTTTTATAGAAAAACAATAATTTATTTTTGTGTTTTAAACATCTTGGATAGACTCCTCATTCCTATATTTCCTTTCTGGATTTGAACTATTTTTATTCCATTTTGAAATTTTCGAAATAATAATAATAATTATTATTATAACATTAGCGCCTATGGAGAACTGCTGCATAAATCTTGATCTGATAGACGGATTTGCTTGGAATAAATTAATCGAAAGCAGCTTATCACGTAGAATATGTGCGAACCAGAAAATCATCCGGAACTACGCGAGCTAACTTTCTATGAAACTTTATCTGGGTTTTAAAGGATATTTTTATGTGAATGAATGATCGAACGAAAGAGTGAGAGAAAGAAGGAATTAATGAGAGAATGAATGAATAAAGGAATTAAGAAATGCGTGAATGGTTAAATAAATGGATAAGTACATAAATGAGTGAATTAATGCCTAAATGAATGAAACATTGAATGAGTAAAGGAATGAGAGAGAGATAATGAGTGCATGGATGAATACGTGAGTGAAAATAGAAAACAAAAGTTAATAAAAGCCTCAAATTATTTTTCCGTATGTTTGACAATGGTGAAAATATAGAGGATTTGAATAAACTGAAGTGAAGGGAAAACAAAAAGTTTTATTTTTCACACAAAATGAAGAGCAGCAGACGATTTTAACAAGCCGTTATTTTTCTTTTTTCATGTCTAATTTTTAATACTAGTAGTTTCTTTTTTTTCAACAATTTATACAAACAAATAAATATAATAATAATTAGGCGGTCAACTGACAAAGGATATTTTTATAATACTTCCTCCCAAATTTGGCCTACATAAGTTGTCGATATAGACAGGTGGTCAGGTGACAAAGGTTTCCCTACATTAAAAGAAAAGTAGGTCTAATTTCGTTCCTGAAAAAAGTAGTCAACTTAGACAAATGGTCAACTTACAAAGGTGAGCAACTTTACAGCTTTTACTGTATATAAATTGTAGAATAAAACGCGTTTGGCTTAACTTTTAGAGCTTTTTTGCAGCATTTTTTAAAAGCAGTTTTGTTCCTTTTTAGTCATTTGTTTTATTCATTCAGTAGTGTGTCTTTACCCATTAGAAAAAAAATATTTAAATTCATGTTCTACGCTTTAATACGTATTGAAAAATTCTATTTGATTTTAAAATTCTCTGACAACAAAATTTAATATTAATTACAAATTTATGGGTCGATAAGAAATCTTTAAAATATGGTCCAAAAGTGCGAAAGAATTTGATATCGTTTTCAAGTTGTTTGTTTTGTTTCTAATAAATTTTGTTTGGTTCGGAGACATATAGCTAATTTACGAATTTGCTGTTGGTATACGGGGAAGGTGAGTTCGTCTAGTTCTGGATGAACTGAAGTTCTTCTCTGCAGCAAAAATTATAAATTATTTAAGCATTTTGATCACTTCTCAGAAACAAATATGTGGTGCAAAATTTTTAATAAGAAATTACAATGGAGGCAATTCAAGCATCGTCATTGGTCACGTGGTAGATATTAAAGCAATGTAAACAAAGGAAGCCGTAGCATCGCTTTACTTCGAGTTCGACAAATCTAATAAAAACTAGGTCTAAATAAAGCTCGTCTATATTACATAAAATCAACACTAAATAAAACACTATAACTGTTGCAATACTTAATGGTTAAATTAGATGTAAATACTGGGTTATAATCAGAAAAAGCTGTGAAAATAGTCTAATTAATTTTAAGAGTACTCATTTTGCCTAGTATACTCCAAGTAGAACTCAATTGAAAATCTTAGTAAACGCAGAGTTATCACGTGACAACGGTGATCATTCATGAGTCCCTCTAGCGGTGAATTGCCTCCATTAAACCGATGTGCTCGGGGGGGGGGGGGGGCTTTTTCTGATCATTACCAAAAGTTTGGAGTTGTTTAGTTTAAAGCGAAATAGTTTAGTGAAAAAAATTTTTTTAAAAAACCCCCCCTTTTTTGGCTTTTAAAATAATAAATGTAAGAAACATTTCAAATTCCCAGCTGACATAAATTTATTGTAAATGAACCCCTCATGCAACCAATGAAAAATTTTTTTTACCTTTTATGCTTAAACACTGGCATGCTAAAAGGGACCATTTTTTTTAGACTTTAAGCCTTAAATGATTGATGGTAAAATGCCATTTTTTTCTGATCAGTTTCGTTTTTTTGTCCTAAATGATTGATGGGGGAAAAAGGAATGTGTTTCAACTTTGTTTAGTTGCAAAATGTAACCAACCATAAATTTAAACTATTTTTTAATTAGTTCTAAGGATATCCACTGTGTTGTACTTGCGTCTCAGTACACTATAAAACTTTTTGGTGTTACTGAACACTATTTTTGGTGTTCTGTCGGTGTAAAGCTGAAAATGATTCATTTTTTTAAAGTATTTTACATTCTTTAAGTGTCTGTGGAAAAAATATAGACAGCAAAATGTTTATTTAGCATATGATGCTCCTTAATTTATCTACGCATCACAAATTCCGTACGACTGCTCATTTATCATATTTTTATAGAAAAGAGCAATCGTAATGAAATTTCGATACGTAACGGATTTTACAAATTACATGAGCTAAGAAACGTTATACAGTAAAACCTGTGTTTGTGCGGTCCTTTTTTATGCGATTTTGTTTTTCTGCGACTTTGGGTTTTTTGCGATTTTATTTTTGTGCAATTTTTTTTTGTGCGATTTATTTTTATGCGGTATATGAATCTTAGCGGCGTCAGCACCAGTTTAATGTTTCCTATCAATGTACATATACATATTTAAAAATGACAACTAATTATAATTTTTATTTATACAGTAAGCACATGGTAACGGCCCCCTGTGCTTAGTGTATAAATAAAAAATTTTAGAAAAAGGCTTTGATAATTTCGGCGAAAATGACCTTGACGAGATGATTGAGGACCAAACTATCGATGGTAGTGACATTATCTATAGTTTGATAGATTATAAAAATGGACAAGAAGAACCGGAATCTATTACAGCAGATAAAATATATGTAGGGATCCAGATTTCTAAAAAAATTTGGGAAAAGCATTTTCTTAAAATAGGGTACCAATGCGGAAAGACGCTTAAAATTCCAAAAAAAAACTGAGATCATGCATGTCTCACTATCGTGACGTTTACAAGCAATTGACCAGTCGACCGTCGTCACAAAAACTGATCACTGACTTCATGGTACCAAAAAAGAAATCAATTGAAATCCTATCTTCATGCGACGAAAGCGATTTTCAACCAATTCGTCACAAGAAGAGGCGCGTTTTGGATTACGACGAGTAGGAGCAAACTATTTAATGTATAATTTGAAAACTTCTCCATGTATATGTACAATGAAGAATTAAATATTTTTACAATTTCTTTAGGAGTAATTTAATTATTTAATTTAATTGAAAGCATTCTCTCATCTATTTCATAAATTATTGATGTATTTTCCAAGTCCGACTTTTTTTATGCGGTCCCTATCCACCACATAAAACAAATTTTAGGTAGTATATAGTACAAAGTTGTTTATTATATGTAAGACTTTATAACATTTTCGAATATTTTTTTGTGCGATTTATTTTATGCGGTCCCTATCTACCGCACAAAAACAGGTTTTACTGTACTGTCTATTTTTTGAGACAGACACTTAAAATAATTTAAAATACATCGAAAACTGAATAATTTTCAACTTTACACCAACTGGGCACCAAAAGTAGTATTCGTAACAACAAAGATGTGTACCGTGTACTGAAAAACCATTTTTATTCACTCTTGCTATTGTTGTTATTATTGGTCAGCATTATACAATATACGATAAATGTATTTAAAACTCCTTCACTGTAAAAAAAAAAAAAAAACTCCTGAAAATAACGGAAAAAGTACGGCAGTAGAGTTGCTGGAAATATTCCGTTTCTGATAATATTTTCCCGAGATTTGACAGAAGTTCCTTTTTTTTTCTCCGTTAATCCAAATCAGGTTGTGAAAATACAGCAACCGTAAAACGGAAAAGTTCCGTTCTCGTATTTTCAGGACGTGATACTTCCGTTTTTGGAGGGAAAAACCATGTTTTGAAGCACTACGGAAATCTTCCGTTAAAATCTGTCTAAAATCACACTGAAAATTCAGGTTTTTTTTTTAAACAGTGTTGTTTAATATTCTTTATTTCTGAAAAGTGCGTTTTGTGGTACATTAAAAGAGTGTCCTGTTTTGATAATTTATATTTGCTGAAATAGGCTTTAGTTCCCAATTTCTGGACACCGCACTAGGTGCGCAATGGCCGTCAGCCACTTGCAGCTCATTGTTTAAAAAAAAAATATGTGTTTAATTGAAAATAATATTGTTGATTTCCATTTTTTTTAGCAACATTTTTTGTTCGAAAGATTTTATAAGAACTAATTTTTGAAGTGCGTTGAAAGCTTTTTAAAACAAAAGCGAAAACCTTGGATTTTTCGAAGAATATCACAGAAACTTCGTGTAGAAAATATGCATCAAACGGAATAACTTATTTATTCCCTTATATCTCCTGATAGATATATGTATTTTTTCCGTTCATAATTGTGTAATGTCTTTGTCCATTTAGTTTAGGGAAAACAATTCTGCAGCAGAATAATTAAGAATCCTTTTAGCATGACATTTCCTTTTATCACATCATACGTTACGAATAAAAGAAATGAATTTGTAGATTTCAATCTGTTTTTTTTTTTTTTTTTGTCGTTTTTTAAAAGCTTTTATTATTGTGATGCCTATGTAAATTTTGGAAGCATAAAAGCAATTAGCGCCATTTCTTCCAAAAGCTTCGTTTCCGTTGTTTGATGCTCTTAAATGTATTTTTTATTCATAGAACGAAAAGTCTTTGAAGAAACTTGTTAAAAATTGCATTAATAAATGAATCGTTCTTCTTGTGTTACACGCATAAATAAACTTAAAGATATAAATATTATTATTACTATTATTATTATTATTGTTATGATTATTATTCTTATTATTACTGGTATCAGAGATCGTGAGTAGATACTTTTCGAGTTGCTCCGCTGCGACTTCTAAATGCTTGCTCCAGCTGTGCTCCGTGCTCCGAATATATTACATTATTCATTTATTTATTTCCTAGTGCAGTTTCGCATCGTCACAGTCCAGGTGCTTCTACCTTCCAGAGAGGAAACTAGCTGTTTAAATTCTCATGTGGTAAAGACGTCCGCCGATAGTGGTACTACTCAACAGAATTAGATGCATATTTAAGGGGAATCCACTAGGTCTGCAAAGGTTAGTGACCATACGCAGCCCTATTAGTAAGAATATAAAAAATATTTTAATCTATTTAATTGCAAACTGTGATGAAAAAAATTATAGTAAAAAAAAAAAGGAATCGGAACACTAGAACAGAAAAAAAATATATTCTCCAGCTCTGCTTACTGCCTTTGTTACAGTAGTCTGTTTTAAAATACAAATAACAGTAGCTCTAAAGATAGTTATGCCGTAAATTCGTTTGCCAGTAGAATTGAATTCCTTTTTTCTTTTTTCTCGACGTGATTCTTTTCTGGATCGGATTATCTTTGCTATCGTTTTTAGTCAGGTACGTGACAAAATCACATTCGAATATCCAATTACACATCAATTTTGCCAAGCGATCGTAATAAAAACGAATTTAAGGGGTGTAACAGGATCAGCTTTTTTTGCGTTCAGCTGAATACACATTTGAACGTTGCGCCAAAAAATAGGGCCAATTTGTTGGCTCCAAAGAATGATACTCAATTTGGTGGCTATATTTTGATGATCACTTACTTATTCAAAAATGTAGCAACAGTAAGCCCCATGCTTTACAACCAACACATTAATAACATTTATTGCTGCCTCGTGCTACGAAATGGTTACAGTATATAGGTTACCGGGAATGATGACATTATACAACCCATTATATGGTATAAGTTGGCAATCGTGATTACCTAAACTCATGTTTGTGAAAATTGCAACACCATGAAGGACTTACGCGAGTGAGCTGAAATTTTCAGGAAGCGCATGATATGCAAATGATTAGAATTTCAAATCCGTAGCGCATGCATATGCTGAGCAGCGCCCTCTGAACGGCAGATGGATCCGAATAAATAGACGGCTGTAGCGAGGCGTGTATGATTATCAGTGGTTATCTGCTAGTGGTAAACGTTAGCTCAATCTTTACTTATGCCTCTTCGACGAAAGAGAGCGAGATTTGAACAACTTACAGAGTTTGAACGGGGGAGAATCATCGGCCTTCGTGGAGCTGGATTATCGTATCGTGCAGTAGCCGCTCGTGTGCAGTGTAACAGCAGCACAGTGATACGTGTTTGGAAGTAGTGGACGGACGAGGGTCGGACAACTCGGAAATCCGGGAGTGGACCCCGAAATGTGACGTCAACTCGCGATGATAGACACCTGGTCCGCATGGGGCGGACGGACCGCACAGCTTCCTCTAGACAATTGGCAGCGCAGTGGTCAAAAGCTACATGTGTTTCATTGTGTGCTTCATCAATTCGTAGACGTCTGCTGCAGCGTGGACGGCGCGCAAGGACTCCTTTATACAGGATCCCCCTCACGCTAAACCATCGCCGCCTGCGGCTACAATGGGCCAATCAGACTAGAGACTGGCGTGCTGATTAGCAGCATGTCGTGTTTTCTGACGAATCCCGCTTTAATTTGTGGTACCATGATGGCCGCATTCGTGTCAGACGCTATGCCGTTGAACGCCACCTTCCGGAGTGCATTATCCAACGTCATAGTGGACGAACACCCGGAGTTATGGTCTGGGGCGCCATAGCCTATCATGGACGATCTCAATTGGTACGAATTGTGGGCAATCTGAACAGCAACCGGTACATCAGTGAAGTTCTACAGCCCTAAGCTGTTCCCTTCCTTCAAAGCTTTCCAGGCGCTGTATTTCAACAGGACAATGCCCGCCCTCATATTGCTAGGACTGTTCAATCTTTCTTTGCAACGCAAAAGGTACATCTTCTTCCTTGGCCTGCGTATTAACCGGATATGTCACCAATTGAACATGCGTGGGATTTCGTTGGTCGGCGTCTAGTTCGTGATCCTCGTCCTGTTGCTTCTGTAGACGAACTTTGGGTACGCATACAAGCAATATGGAATGCTCTTCCTCAGGCAGACATTCAAAATTTGTTTGACTCCATGCCACGTCGTGTAGCAGCACCTTTTGCGGCGCGTGGGGGCTACACAAAATACTGATTCCGATCTCTTGTTATTGTTTGTTTCCTTTGAAAATTTAATCATTTATTTGTACCACTATCACTCAACTGTGCATTAAATTTCATGCAATTATGACGATGCAATTTTCACAAACATAAGTTTATATTCTGTATTTGGTCTACGTCGGCATTCCCCGGATAATGTCAACCTTTTCCAATTTCGGACATTTACGGTAACATATAAATTTTTAGTATTTTTTGCTGCATTTTCCCGTATGTGCTTTTTTATTGCTCCGATGTATTTTCTATAACAACAGCAGAACATTTAAAGCCCGTAATACTGCAAGAGCATAGAGTACGCATGTTGAATATGTTTAACCATTGCTCTGCTCTATCATTATTGTGAGCTCATCTAACCACTACTACAGAGTCTAAAATCAAGAGGAATTTTATTATTATTTGTCTCATTGTAAATTAAAGGGAATCTATGGAATTGTTGACACGCATATGTGCCAAAAATTCATCATAAGTCGCTTTTTTTAGACTTTAGTTTGTAGTCTATTAACCTTCAATGCAATGAATTCCGCCAGATATTCATCATCATCATCATCATAACTGGATCGACATCTAGTTGTAGGCCTTGGCTTTCCTCAAAAGATCAAACTAGACCATAGGTTCTCAACGTGAGCGATACAGCCCCTTTGTGGGCGTTTGAGACCTTCAGGGGGGCAGTAAAAGTCCTAGAGAAAACTAGAGGGTATTGAGATGACACGGAGGGGCGTGGGCAGATTAATTAAATATTGTCTAAAATAGACTAAACACGCTGATTATGTACTAACAAAAGTATTAGGTTTATGGTCGATTGTTCAACGATTTCTGATAGCATTCCCATCTTCATATTTAGCTGAACGGGGCTATAGCGCTATAGCAACATTGGTAACCAAAAAGATACATCGGCTCCATATTACTGAATGCGACTTACGATTGTTTTTAAGTAAAATCGATCCTGATATTAGCAAACTAATTGAAATGCATCAAATTCAACCTTCTCATTAAGTTACGAATTCGATGACTGAAAATTTTAATAAATCCTTTTCAATATAATTAAGCGTGCATTTTGATTGCTGTCAGTAAAATAGTCTTACTTAAAAACAGAAATAGGATAGGGTCACATCCTATCTACGAATAAAATGTATAATATTACACATTAAAAAATATATTCGTGGGAGTAGCTATTTCAGATTCGCAAGTGTAAAAGAGGGGAAAAAATACAAAAAAATATTCTCAAATCAGAAAAAAATATTCTGAAAGTGGGCGGTGGGCAAAAAAATGTTGAGAACCTATGAACTAGACTGTTCTCTACTTGGCCGTGGGTATCAAGTTTTAAAACCCAATAACACTAAAATCGGCATCTAATCAGTCGATTCAGCTCATTCTCGGTCTATCTCTTGGTCGTTGCCCGAAAGGGACTGCATTGAAAACCTTCAGTGCAACTCTGTCACTATCCATTCTCATGAGGTGGCCAGCCATTCGCATTCTCTTAAGTATAATACAGTAAAACTCTTTTTGTGCGGTTCTTTTTAATGCGATTTTGTTTTTGTGAGATTGGTTTTGTGCGATTTAATTTTTGTACGATTTTTTTCGTGCGATTTATTTTTATGCGGTATATGAATCTTAGCGGCGTTAGCACCAGTTTAATGTTTCCTATCAATGTACATATACATATTTAAAAATGACAACTAATTATAGTTTTTATTTATACAGTAAGCACAGGGTAAGTGCCCATGTGCTTACTGTATAAATAAAAATTATAGGAGAAGGCTTTGATAATTTCGGCGAAAATGACCTTGCCGAGATGATTGAGGACCAAACTACCGATGATAGTGACATTATCAATAGTTTGATAGATTATAAAAATGGACAAGAAGAACCGGAATCTATTACAGCAGATAAAATATATGTAGGGATCCAGATTTCTAAAAAATTGGAAACGCATTTTCTTAAAATAGATACCAATGCGGTTACCAGACGCTTAAAATTCCAAAAAAGAACTGAGCTCATGCATGTCTCACTATCGCGACGTTTACAAGCAATTGACCAGTCGACCGTCGTCCCGAAAACTGATCACTGACTTCATGGTACTAAAAAAGAAATCAATTGAAATCCCATCTTCAAGCAACGAAAGCGATTTTCAATCAATTCGTCACAAGAAGATGCGCGTTTTGGATTACGACGAGTAGGAGCAAACTATTTAATGTATAATTTGAAATCTTCTCCATGTTTATGTACAATGAACAATTAAATATTTTTGCAATTTCTTTAAGTCTAATTTAATTATTTAATTTAATTGAAAGCATTATCTCATCTATTTCGTAAATCATTGATGTATTTTCTAAGTCCGACTTTTTTACACCTATCCACCGCATAAAAAAAATTTCAGGTAGTATATCGTACAAAGTTGTTTATTATATGTAAGAATTTATAAAGTTTCCGAATATTTTCTTGTACGATTTTTTTTATGCGGTCCCTATCCACCGCACAAAAACAGGTTTTAGTGTATATTTCAAAATATCAACATCTCTAAAGAGTTTGCAAAGTTCAAGTTGTACTTTCTTCGCCAAATTCCACTGCCTTCGCCAATTTGACTACCTTTGTAAGTTGGCCACCTGCCTATATTGACCACTTATGTACGTCAAATTTGGGTTTAAGTATTGACCGCCTAATTATTACTATATTTATTTGTTTATCTATTTTTGCAAAGATAAAAATCCACTCAAAAAACTTTGCCAGGATATTTTTTATGCTATAATGTTAGACTAGTATTTGTCTGAATGGAAGGCCAGGAAACCTCTGTATAAGTAAACCATACGAGAAAACTACTATGAGTACTGTTTTGTTCTTTAAATAAGTATCATCTTTTCTTCTACCCAAGTAGCATTTTATCTTGGCCTTGTAATTGTAACTTGATTGGCAAAAGAATGGGATAAGACTGGCAAACAATATTGGCTGTAGCTTGGAGGGGATACATTTTAACAATAATGGCCAATACTGCTACTTCAATATTGAACCAATACTGCGTGCCAGCCTTACCCCAATATTGGCTTTACGCTGGCGAACAAGTTTTATTATTTCTAATTGCTTAAAAATATAAAAATTGTTATTGTTATTCCTGAATTTAGCTAGAAAAAAAGTGTAAGTGCAAAAATTCATGGCGCCATCTATGAGACGTCGGATTAACCATTCCTAGTGTAGGAATGAGTGAGTCGGGAACTGGGTTCGAACTGACGCCCTCTCGTATCACAATCCAACGCTCTAACCGCTGCACAACATCTGTTGCCAGCGGAAACTATACTATATGTTATCTATTTACGGAGGTGGATTATCTTCTATTAGTTGCATTAGGGAGCAATGAAGGTGTATAAAAAGTTATGATAGTTGTTGAAAATGAAGTAGTTTTTATTATTCAGCAACATTCAACAGAGATCTATTGGCTAAACATCACAGAGCAACATTCTTCCAATATTGGTTTACCATAATGTAGCCAATTTTGCACCAATATTGCTTTCCATTATGAGAGCAATATTGTTGGAGCAGTATTAAACCAATATTGGACCAATCTTGCCTTCCATTATGAGAGCAATATTGTTGGAGCAGTATTAAACCAATATTGGACCAATCTTGGTTTCCAGGCTATATGCAATATTGCACATGAAGCATTTAGCCAATATTGGCTGAACATTGGGAAAATCGCTCCAATATTGCCCAAGATATAGCCAACACAAACAATCTTGCGCCAATATTAAGCCAACATTCAATGCTGCTTGGGTATATGATGAAGTCATTTCGAAAAATTATACAATTTTAGGCAATCTTTACTATCAAATAAGTTACTCATAACATATTTATCTTTATTTTAACTAAGTGCTTTAGCAAGTCATTCAGATTAAATTCCTCTAATGATATATTAGACAATTGCAAAAAAATAGTGAATTTTTAGTTTTAAAGTAACGTTAGTACAGGAAGTTATATTTTAATTTGTTACAAATGAATAAACGCATAGTGTTCGAAATGACAAAAAAAAATATCTCCACCCTCTATAAGTTGACCACCTGTCTAAGTTGACCACTAAAGTGCTGCACCGCAAGTGGTCAACTGTACCTTGGGTGGTACAGTGAAACCTGTGAAAAGTTTCACTGCACCACCAAAATAGTTCGAAGCACTTTTCTTTCAAATATTACGAACATTTTATCTTCTTTTGCTGTTAGTCACCATGTTTCAGATGCATATACTGATTGAATGAGAGTTTTATACTGTAAAGTTTTAGTTATTTTTATCGGGTGTGATTTTAATGAGCTTCTAAGTCCAAATAGGCAGCGATTTGCAGCAAGAATCTTCGGCCGGATGGTAAAAACTAAATTACTTACGCATTTAATATTCACATAAAATTCTCGCAAAAAACAACACAAAAAATAGGTAAAAAATGCAAAACAAAATAAGTAAATAAATAAATAACAAATGGAAAGAAAGCCCTTTTTTTACGAAATTGCGATGAAAGAAGTTCACATAAAAAGTATACTTCAGAGGAAAATGATTTAAAGTACAAGAAAGAAGTTCCTTTTCACATCTGATTCCTGTGCAATTCTTTCGTGAAAGAGTTGATTTGAAACATACTTCCTGGGAAGAAAATGAGCAGATATTTTTCGCTAGCTTGTAATTTACACCTCAATAGATCTCAATCAATCCCCCTCATTGTCGTTTTTCTTTTTCTTTTGTTAAGAATCGGATATATCTGTTTTTTTTTTTTTTTTTCGAGTTCAAATATGGGTGTTTTCTATTTAAATATCAGTCTCTCGTTCCACAGGAATAAATATTTATTTGTTATCAAATATTTATAGGAATTTATGGGAGAGGGCAAATCGATACGTTTTCTTATGTACGGAAATGTGTCATTATTTTCTGCTTTGAATGAAGTTAAAAGGTTTTTTGTTTTCTTTTTATTTATTTATTTTTGCCTACTACACAAATAATTTTTAGGGTTTCTGGAGCGAAGCCGTAACAAAGAAATATATTGTCAATGGTTTATTTTGACAACAATGTTTTTTTTTTTTTAATTTGTTCTCTTCAAAATCTGTATTTAACAATAAAGGCTTAGATCTTCAAAATCTTCATTTAACAATAAAGACTTAGATCTTCAAAATCTTCATTTAACAATAAAGGCTTAGATCTTCACAATCTTCATTTAACAATAAAGGCTTAGGTCTTCAAAATTTTCATTTAAAAATAAAGGCTTAGCTTAAACCACGTTAGAAAGAAGAATATTATGGGGAATAGGTCATGTTTTAACCATTCTAGGGGTTTAGAACAAATTTTATCTAAAGTTGTTTTTATCAGCTTTAGAGTGATAAAAAAAATAAAAATAGTGTTGTTTTAGGTGTTGTAATATTGTCTGTTTCAAAAAAAAAAAGGAAACGAAAATATCTTTGTATATGATTTCTCTAGATTGTTTTCCTGTTGTTCCGCTATATCCTTCCCCGCTATATCCTTCCGCTATATTTACCCCTCATGTTAAGGGGATGGTAGACGTTGAAATCGGCAAAAATTGACCAAAAACTCGATTTTTTTTATTTTAAGTTACTTTTGTCCCCAAAACCTTTCTTCACATTACTGCAGTGAAAAAATTTAATTCTGATAATTTTTAAACCTCTAAAACGCATGAAAACTCTTCTCATACCTGAAAAGGGTATGCAATCTTACGTAAAAGAACGCGTGTCAGCGTTTGTTTCCGAGAATCCGCCATTTTTGGTCGTGTCCAAAATTCGGCCTAACACCGTTCTCCAGCGTGCCTAATTTGGGGTTTGGTTCTGTGCATTATTCTGTCGGGGCGCAGAGAGCCCTGCTGTCCCTTTAAATTTTTGTAAACACAAAACATTATTTCATCTTTTTGATAATTATTTTTGCACAAAGATTTTTAAGGCCGTTATGCACTTCAACTTCTACTACTCTAGGTTTGTTTACATTCTGTTAGCGCTATTCACGTGTGATTATCGACGTTTTTGCTTTAATTTATTAAAAAAACTGTTCTTTTCAGAACAAATATTTTTGCAATTTTTATTGTTTGAAAGCTTGCAATGTTTATTGTTTGAAAGCTGATTGATCATCTGTAAATGCAGTATGCATTCAATAAGTTCCAGATATCGGAAGCCGAAGGGTCGACCTTCAAAAAGAAGGCAGATCGCCCAAAATAAAATTGCTAAAAGATGGGCTAGTGTGAAGGAAAATAATATGATTCCATCTGAAAGCCACACTGCAAGTGGATCAAATTTGGATGATACTGAGGAAAGAATTGATAATCTCTCTACCAGTGCTTCAAAATTGCAATCCTATACAGAAGTAGTTAGTGAAAGGATTTGCAATTCAAGCAGTGATATGCCCACTTACACATTGATAAACTCAAACGTTTGGGAAAATTTGCTGGGAGCTGTAAAATGCAGTGAATGTGTTTCAGGTACTTTGAGTGTTAGTTGTGAGAGTGCTTTTGGTTATTCAAATAAATGTGAACTGAAATGTAAGGATTGTGGTCATGTGTTTGGCTTAACATTTAGCAGTCCTCGTGTTTCTGAACAGAGATTGTTTGATGTAAACAAAAAAATTGTAGAAGCATTTTTGAAAATTGGAAAGGGGCATGCAGCTATACAAATTTTTTCTATGGTGTTGGGTATTCAATCTATCGATAAAAATACCTTTGCAAAATGCCTCAATAGCTTATCAGAAGATGGAAAAAATGTAAAAAAAGAAGCACTCGAAATTTCAAGAGCTGTTGTGCATCAAAGACATAGGGATATCGATCTGTCTCAAAAATTTGACAATGTCATTGATATCACTGTTTCCTATGATGGTACGTGGCACAAACGTGGTCACACATCCTTGTACGGATTGGGATTGGTGATCGATGTCTTGACGGGACTTGTTGTTGACTATGAGATATTATCAAAATACTGTCCCGAATGCACAGCAGCTTCCAGAGATTTAGAGGGAAATAGTCCGGAATTCGAAATTTGGTATGAAGACCATAAACCGCGGTGCCAAAAAAAATCATTACGGATCTTCTGGGAGCATGGGAACGAGTGGTGCACTTATTTTATGGAGTCGATCCGTCGAAGAGTGTAAAATGCGCTATACAGCAATAATTTCAGATGGTGACTCAAAAACTTTTCTATTATTACAAGCATCAAAACCGTATGGGCCAAACATAAGTATTAAAAAGGAAGAATGCATTAATCATGTAGCGAAGAGATTCGGCACTGGGCTTCGTAACAAAGTAAAAGAATGGCGTAGTAAGGGGATTTGTCTTGGCGGAAAAAAGCCAGGAAGCTTAAAAGAAGCAACGATTGTGAAGCTCACCAATTTTTATCGCAAAGCCATAAAAGACAATATCCCTGCAATCGACAACATGAAAACTGAAATAGTTGCGACCCTTTATCATGCATCATCTACCGATGTTAAACCAAAACACCATAAGTGTCCCGAAGGTACTGAGTCGTGGTGTTTTTACCAAAGGGCATTGGCCAGTAAATCAATACCAAAAAAAGCATAGTCTAATGAAAACGCAACTCTCTGAAGAAGTACTAGAAAAAATTTTGCCTGTTTATCAGAGATTAGCATCTAATGAACTTCTATCCCGATGCATTTCTGGTAAAACCCAGAATGCTAATGAAAGTGCTCATAGTGTAATTTGGAATAGTTGTCCCAAAGAAACGTTTAGAATTATCTATCGTGTCATCTGTCAGTAACTTTAACATTGGCTGTTTAGGAACTTTGGAAGCAATTGATAAAAATGCTAATAACATGACAATAAATATTGCGAACAAACGTGATAAACGTCGGCTGGAAGTCAGCGACAAAAAGAAAACCAGCACTTATAGAGAACGCCGAAAAAAAAAATAAAACATGATAAGTCCACTGATAATCAAAAACATATAAAAAGTGAAGGGCTCAGTTATAAAGCTGGGATGTTTTAGGGGTTTTTTTTTGTTTTTGTTTTTCAATATTCATGGATTTTTATGTTAATGTCTACACTACAAATAAATTTTTTAATTTTGTTCCTATTTTATTGGTAAAATAGAACTGTATTTATATATTGAATGCGACTAATGTCGACTTTTTTTATTGAATGCGACTAATGTCGACTTTTTTTATTGAATGCGACTAATGTCGACTTTTTTTTACAATATACATATAAACGATTGTAGGGGTTATATGTACAATAATTAGCAGTTATAAGGAAATTATGCTAAATATATGTATAAAAAAATATGTGAATAATTTTTACCAAAAGTTCAATAACTATATTGTTTAGTTTGTACGTAGTTAGACAATATATGTACTTGATTGCTGTTTTCTCGAGCTGTAGTTTTTATACGTTTTTCTCGTAAAAACATTCTCCATGCGCATTAAATTTTAGTCGATTTGATTGATTTTTTTTAATATTTATTAAAACATCTCATGGAACGATTTTGTGTATTCGTTTTGACATCATTTGAAGTTCAGTCACCAAAATGAGCATTAAAAATGAAAATTTAGCAGAATTTAAAAAAAAAATATTGTAATATTGCTCAAAATTTTATTATTAAAAATTTATTGCTCCCATTGCAAAACTGGTACACAAATTTGTTTATTATTGCCTTGCAAGGAATTATTAAAAAAAAATAGAAAAAAAATATTAAAAATAATGCGCAGGGAACATTTAAAAAATACTATAATCACTGTATTGTACAACAGCGTATATATGCATACATACATGAACTATTGATCGGGGGTTCCATGTACTATAATTAGCAGTTATAAGGAAATTATGCTAATTATATCACTAGTAAATACATAAAGAATTGTTACTGCAAAAAGTTCAGTAATTATGCTGTTTATTTTGTACGTAATTAGACAATATGTACTTTGATTGCTTTTTTCTCCAATTGTTGTTTTCGATCATTTTACTCGTTAAAAAACTCTTCCTGCGCATTAAATTTTATCCAATTTGAATGAAATTTTTTTTTATTTCTAAGAATACCTAATAGAATAATTCTGTGTATCCGATTTGATATCATTGGAAATTTAGTCATTGAAATGAGCATTAAAAGTGAAAATTTAGTAAAATTTAATACATTTTTGATATAATGTTGCTTAAAAATTTATAAAAAAATTTCTATTAGTCCTATTGCTAAAAGGATACACAAAATTGTTAACTATGCTTTTGTGAGTAATTATTTAAAAAATGAAAAAAAAAAAAAATTGATGCGCATGGACCATTTTAAAAAAATTAAAAAAAAAATTAATTTAAATTAATTAAATTTTTTAAAAGCAATGTACAATGTTCAAATGTTAAAATTAGCTTTATAAATATGAATCAAATGTATATTAAAAAAATCAGCTTAATTGGCCTGGTAGGGAAAAAGTCGACTTTGAACATCTACCATCCCCTTAAAGCTTATTGTGCCGGCTAATGACGAAAAATAGACCCACGGTCTAATAATGTACCACTCCTCTTAAATTTGACATTCAAAATCATCTAAGAATAGTTCCTTTAATGGATGCCAAATGGGTGTTGTGTATCCTGGCGCCACTTGGTTAAGTAAACAAACAAGAAACTCTTCTGCTTTTCTTGTGTAGCAAATTGCACAGTTTTTGCTGCGTCTGTGTGTTAAACTTATTCAATCGTTAGGCTCTACATATTCATTTATATTATGAATGTGTAGATCCAAAACAACCAACAGTAACTATATTTTAAGTAGTAGAACTGTTTCGTTGTTGTATTTTGATGCTATGCATACTACTAATAAAAATAATTATCATATTAATGTGATTATTTTATTATTTTGAATATCTAAATAATAGTGGGAAAAAATTGTAACAGCTATTTGTACTGATGTGCTCAATGAGATGTCTTCTTTTGCACCAACACCCGCTTACTTTTTTCTATTCTTCTTCAAATTTTCAAAGAATGGAATGGCACACAAAACGATTTGGTGCACAGTGCGGAGTTCTGCACAGGTCGACTGGTATTTTTTAATGTACGTATAGATTCATACAGAAATAATGCAGTTTTGAAGAAATCATGATACACTCACGGGTAGCTAGAAACCTACAGTAAGAGTAATTACTTGAGCATAGCGCTGCTCTTTTTGTCGATATTTTCTATAAGACGTTTCTGTATGCGCAGCAATAAGATCCGCTACTGAAACCCATACGTAAATGTTCTTCAAATCTACGGGAATTTTATTTTTGTTTTTCTAATCTCTACTTTATAAATTACTAAAAAAAATAATATTTTGTGGCAACGGTTTAAAAGCGTGTTCATTGTAGCTTTTTTTTTTTTTTTTTTTTTTTTTGTTGATCAATTGGAATAATTTGTTAAAATATATGAAAATTATATTTAAATTGAATTTCCACAAACATAAAAATGCCTTTTTGCAAAGTTTTCACTTTTAAAGATGGAATTTGTACTTAAATAAAATAATTTTTATAAAAAAACAGAACCGACTTCAAATTATAAATTGCTCTAAAAAGTGAAAAATAAAGTCATTCTTTAAACAACATCGACGTGACTTTTAAACATAGTTTTAGAAGTCGGTGCAAAATTAGGATAGATAAAATATTTTGTAATCATGGATCAATTACAAATATATAATATTTTCGCAGAATTAGCAACGGTTCCAATATGAAGCAGCAAATGGTATAATCGTAATTAGACTCATAATTTTGCACCGACTTCTAAAACTATGTTTAAAAATCACGTCAATGTTATTTAAAGAATGAATTTATTTTTCACTTTTTAGCGCAATTTATAATTTGAAGTCTGTTCTGTTTTTTTATAAAAAATATTTTATTTTATTCTTTTCAGTGTAAATACATTTTTTATATAAATACTCTACTTTTTAAAAAACCCTTATCAAAGAGCAAAACTTCTTTGAATGAATGGCACTAAAAACTAATCATTTGTATGATAAATTCCCTTTCGAAGTCGATTTTAGCAAACGAATTGATTGGATTAATTTTTGCCCCAGAGAAGCCTTCAGTCAAACTCTTGCTGTAATTTCTTTTAATATTATAGCCCATGACAACAAACATGTTTTCAACAATGACTTTTACATTTATTAATTGATTTCCCAACAAAGAAAAATCAAGCCAATCCTTTCCAATTAAAATAAAAAATACTTATTTTTCACCCGTAACCTCTTTTCTATAAAAATAAATGTTGTCAAATTGGTTTGCAATATTTGAGTTAGACGATCCTCTATCGATTAAAGAAAAAATCATCAAAATCGGTTCATTTAGTCAAAAGTTATGGATGAAAAAACAAAAAAAAAAAAAAAAAAAAAAAAAAAAACTACATTTATACCCATAACTTTTTTTTTAATTATTGAATATGGTCAAACGAAAGTACGGGACCTATGGGAAAACACCCTCGAACGATTAAAAAAATAATCATGAAAATCGGTTCTTCCGGAGAAGTTATGGGTGGACAAACAAACAAACAAACAAAAAAAAAAAACGACATACATACAGTGTGAATGTATAACCTCCTTCCCTTGTGAAGTCGGTTAAAAAAAAAAAAGCTTTACTGAAAATGCGAGTTTGCAAATGAAAGTTTTTATTCGTTTTTAGAAGATGTGTGCCACATTTTTTCATAAAACTAATAAAATCCTGAAGGCGATAAATTTAATAAGAATATTTCAGGCTAGAAAAATGACATCCTCTGTCTAAAGGGCTCTAGTTTATACAACTAAGTAAACGTAAGATATGGTATTAAAAATTCGGATTGGTATTAGAAAAAAATCTTCAAAGTAAAACAAAGAATCGATTTTGGAGCAGCTTAAAATAAAAAAGAAAGTGCACTACGAAAACAAACGCATTTTTTAGTACTTAAGTAGGTAGCGCGAATTAATGATGTTATTAAAAGAACATTTTTTATGCATATAAATAAAGAAGTTTTTAGTATCAGCCTTGAGTGTGAATAAAAAAATAAGGATGGTGTTTTCACGATCTTTTTTTTTTTTTTTTTTTTGTAACACAGAACAGTTTTGGGTTTTTTATTTCCTTCTCTTATGGTGGAAAATGTGGGAAAATTACCACGTGTGAGAAAAATGTATGAGACACTCTCTCAAATAGTTCTTTATTTAACAATGAAGATGCAAAATTTATTGATAGCTGTTTTTCTAGAGAGGGAGTTTGAGTAGAATTTTTAGATGTATTTTCGCCATTTTCAACTAGTGTGAGTATTGATTGATTATTTTTTTTTTCATATCGCCGTTCCGGAAGATCAGTGACGTAAATGCAAAAACTTCAGTTTTACAGGAGGGTGAAAAAACGATTTGCAGTTGTATAAAACGTATGATTGAAAAGGGTGTAAGTGACAGAAAATAATGGTATATTGAGAGTAACCATGTAGGATATATATACTTTACTTTCATTTACCAGGGATTAGGATTTTATCACCCTCCTTACAACCCCTAAGTGCAGTTACGTCATTGCTTCTCTAAAAATTGTTCGTTGTTCTAGAAGACACAAACTGCTGTTCTACAGTTACGTCTATGTTCCCCTGTGTAGGGGATGTGTTTCTGATATTGTCTATGGAATTATTTGCATTTGACACATTTTTGCAGTTACGTCATTGTTCTTCCGAAACGGCAATATGTATATATTGCACTAGCGTCACTACGGGATGGGGGAGGGGCGGTCCCCTCCGGGGGACTCTTTTGGGGCGTATTGGGGATGACACCAAAAATGAGTTAAAGAGGAAATAATAAATTAACTTTGTATTAAGTAAACTGTTATAGAAAATTATCTCACGTTAAGAGCGCACAAATTAGCATCAAAATGCTAATTTGTGCTTTGTTAACGTAAAATATTTTTTTACTCGAGTTAAAGAGAGTTTTTTAATAGTACATATGTCGGAAGTATACAATTTTAATGGTGCTATTTCAACATATCATATCTGAAAATAAATGTAGTTTACTGAAAATTACACCAAATAATGAAAATAGAAATAATTTAAGAGTTTTTTTTTTTTTTTTTGCTCATTGCTGAAAATGACGTAAACATCAAAACAAGTTTATACAAAACAAGTGTTTTTTTTCTGTTTTAAATGGCGGGGGTTGCGGGGGGAGGGGCTGACATTGCAACTTACCGCCTCCGATTGACACCCATGGTAATATATATATACTAGCGGTTCCCATCACGGCGTTGCCCGTGCTGAATTTTAAAAACGTCGCCTACGGAGCTGTTCTTGCTAAGAGTATAAAAAAAATCGCCTGCGGTATAAAGCCTGCATTGCTTGAAAAACATCGTGTCTATTTGTCAAAAAAAAAAAAAAAAAAACATTAGACATTGTCAATGCAATGCTTGAAAAAGTAATATAACATGTAGAAGGATCAATTAAGAAAACTTGGGAACAATTCCGTCACCAGAGGGTAGTTAAAACTGCCAAAATGCAGCACGGCGTCATTTGTTGCGTTACTTTTCATCTGGAATGATGCTGGCTTCACACCTATGGACACGGAGACAAAATCTGCGTCTCCACGCCTCTGCGCATGCGCAGTACATGGGATACATTTTGTTGCCGTTGCTCGCCTCCCTGTGTGCAAGAGTTGAACACAATTCAACTTTTGTGTCCGTTGCCAAGGATAGTAGCAATCAGAATCGATGATTCGTTTGCGTTGCGTTTCCGCGCAAAAATTTGGCTTGCAATTCTTTTTTCGTTTTTGCTTGTTGTTGTTTCGCTGTTTAATTGATATTTCCTTTAAAAATGGAAGAAAAAATTACAAATTTCGTCAGAGAATGTACATGACTGTATAATGCCTGTCGAACAGATTTCCGAGATGCAGAAGAAAAGGATAATTCGTGGATGACACTTGCCGAAAAGTTACACGTGGATGGTAAGTTTTTTTATTTACAAAAATTCTATATTTGTTTTTCGAATCTGTTAATTTATTTTATTTTGATACTAATTGTCTGAACATTCAATTTCTTGATTTTGTTATGATTTCACTAGGACAATAGCCGATGCGAGTAGTAAAAATGAATACAATATCTATTACTTCCAAAAAACAAATTGTATAATTCCAAGGCCGTCAGGGGGCTAAGACCCCCCCCCCCCCCGCCCGAAATTGTCTGAAGTTTTACATATAAATAACAATTTGAAAATTAAGAATTTTCTCATAAGAAAAGTATTCTCCCATTTGTGTAAAATTTAGTTAGTTCTTTTGCTTGATTCCTTAGTCGTAGCCAACGGGAGAGGGGGGGGGGGGGGTTAAGTTATACAAGGCAATAAATGTCAATCGGAAAATTATGAATGTTCTGATAAAAAAAATCTGTCTTCACCATATATCCCCTTCTCCTAAAAAAATCCCTTCTTTCACTTTCCAATCCTGCTAAATCATTTGATTTTTTTTTACAAATTAGGTTTTTGACACTTTTTGACGTTTTTGACAGGGAGGTTTTTTACAAGCTGGTTTTAACTAGAGATGTAACGAATATTCGATGACTATTCAGTATTCGGCCTGGCCGAAGAGTCATTTCATCACCTAGCCGAATATTCGGCCGAATAATTCTGATGCAGAAGAAATGTAAAAAAAATAAAGAAATTAGTACATTTAAAAAATTTAAAATTGTATTATAATTATTGCAAAAGAATACATTAATATATAGTTTTAATTATTATGGAGAATATGAGAAATTTATTTTGTTATTATTAACAAAGTGGAAGTCAGACTTTGTTTGGGTGGATTGATTTATTGTGAATATTGGGTAAGAGAGAACTGGTGAAAAACCTAGATTATATCATGAATATTTAGATAGCATAAGTTATTGGGGTTTTTGAAAAAAAAAAAACTATATTCCTGTTAAGTGTATTAAATTTTAATAGAACTTCAAAAAATAGGCATGTAAATAAATCCCATAAAATAAAAATATTGACTTTTAAAATACCTTCATAAAACAGTTTTGAGCAAGGTAAAAGTTCACTAAGCAATATTAGTTCTTTCATTTGAACTAAATAATTAGTAAAATAATGCTAATGCTTACATTAAAACCTGCCATTTCTATTCCACTTGCGGGTGAAATTCTTAGTTTTATTACATTCAAAACAATAGAGAAAATAGATTAATTTTAGATAGTTTTAAATTCTTAACAAACAGAATTACATCACACATCATAGATTGTGTGTAATTGGTGTTTGTGAATAATTTTTAATTTGACAAATACTTTCTACTACAACGGTTTTCCAGAAATTTTAATATTCGGCAGCCGAATATTCGGTATTCGGCCGAAGACATTACCCGAATATTCGGCTTCGGCCTAGAAGAAATGGCCGAATTTTCGGTATTCGGCCAAATCACTATTCGTTACATCCCTAGTTTTAACCATGGTTAAAACTGTCGCATGTCAAAAACCTGCCAACCCTGGTTAACAGTGAGGTAGAAAATTTAATGAATTGTCTTATTGTTCTACAGAAGAGACAATGACAATTCTTGAAATGTGTATGACAACATATTTCAAGAAAACTCAAGTGTAGTACAAAATGAGGGGCCAGTTTCTCGAAGTCAAATGAAAGTATTATGAGCAATTATTTATTACCTAATTTGGATAATATTAAGATGGTCCTACGGTCATGCGAGTAATTTCAAATAATGAATGCTATAAAGTAAAATTTGAATTATCAGGTATTTTTTATATTTTCCAAGCTACATTCCAGATGCAAACTTTTTTCTTTTCAGATACTCCAAGTACCCCAAAGCATAAGGAAAAAGAATGCCTTTTTGATATCTAAAAGCAAATGAAAGAGGCAGAATGAAACTTTGATGGATGCACTTGCATCCACAGATATGATGCTGCAAAAATCTTTTCAAGAGGACATTGATGTGTCGTTTTGCAAGACTGTTAACACATGATTTGAGGTCTTTTGACGAAAATAAAAAATAGATATTCATATATATTGCAGTTAGTGCACGCAGAAAAAGCAAATAATTGTGAATAATTGTAATTAAAATCAATATTTGATTCATACTAAGGGTTTTATATTGTATTTATTTTATCATTGTTAATTAGAACGAAATGGGCGCGAAATTCAGTTTGTTTACAAAATAAAAACGCTACTGAGTGAGCATGCGCGAGATAGAATACGGTCTTTACGCCGCTGCCAGATGTGAAGGGTCTCGGACACAATTTCTCGGCGACGCAGCGACGGCGCGTGTATCTTGTTTCCGTGTCCTTAGGTGTGAAGGCAGCATGAGTCTTAGTCTTGGCGATGATTATAGATTGATTGCAAGAATGAAATTGCAATATCATATTTATTTTATTTCCCAGCCATGGGGAACTGTTGTCTCCCTAACCGAAAGATAAGTTTTATAATGAAATGAAGCTTCGCTAGCGGTACGATAGAGATGAAATAGTAGGTGATACTATTTATATAGTTAAATGATACTGTAAACCATACCTAAAAAACGCATGCACAATTTTGTTAGAATTCTTTATCGCCGGTTTATCACCAACGCCTAATTTAAAAAGTCAAATTAAAGCGTGTCGTCATTCGCCACGTTATTTGAAGTCTAGAATAAACTATACGTCCGTAAAATTTTCGAATCGGTATTTATTTAAATGCTATTGCTAAATCAAGGAAATCGTTAAATCGGGGAAGCAATAATCAAGTTCAATCTCGAATTTAAAACCTATTGCTAATTTGAGTAAAACGTTCAATCGAAGGTATGCTTTATTATTGTTTTTCCGTTTAAAACTAAACTGCTGTCTCTCTATTTTGAAAAATAAGTTTTATATTGAAATGAAGCAAAGGCTAATTTCAATATAAAAATTGATTTAGGAGTTGAGGAAACTCCTAATTATTATTTTTGGATCCAGGTAAGCCTTAAGAAACCGCACTAAAAAGCTTATAACTGGCGTTCTTATTGACTTGGAAGCTTCGAACAAATTTCATCTTGTGCATAAAAATCAGCGCTTTCGATCGATATATTATATTGATATGTGCAAGGCTTTTTACCATCCCCATATTGGAGAATTTATGTAGAAATGCATAAAGGACAAACACACATACATTCATTTATATATATATATATATATATATATATGTATATATATATATATATATGTATATATATATATATATATATGTATATATATATATATATATATGTATATATATATGTATATTTATATATATGTAATATGGAAAAATCCTTTGTATCCTTTGTCAGGCTGTGATATGGAGAAGTCCTTTGTCTCCTTTGTCTGGCTTTTTCCATATTAAACTTGACAACTCAGGGTTGTCTCACTCATAAATTTCTCTAACGCGTTACCATATATGGTCATGCCTAAGCTCAAGTTGGTTTCCCTCATTAATTCCCTCCAGACTATTTTTTTCCCCGTAGACTTAGGCCAGCCCCTGTCTACGGCATTAAAGCCAATAATATATTTTATTTTCCATATGGCCCTCCTATTTAAACCACGTGCTATCACGTGGTGTAGGGAATGTTGTCTGCAGTCTAAGAGATTTTCCCCCATATAAATACGACTGCCCGAACGAAAATAGGGCTTCTTGCTTCTTGAAACGTGCTGATGACTTCATGTCCTTCGTTCCAACAATATTAATGTTATGATATTTGTGTGTTAAAGTTTACCAATAAAGAATTGCAACGAAACCCTGTGCCTCGTCTTACATGGGTTTTAGCGGCCACAGCTGTAGAAGATAGAACGGGACAGCCGTTCTTACAAGCCAGTAGGATTTATGTTCCTATCCGGGCTCCTGCAGAAAAAAAAAACAATCGAAGAAAAGCAATACTAAATCTGAAATGTGCCGCGACGTCGTAGCAGCGTGGATCATCTTTCTAGACGGTTCAATGAACCGATGTGCGCTCCTTTTCCGAGTGGGGAGAAGCTCGCCCCCGTTGTGGCTTTTAGAAGCGAAGAGTGTTTGCGTTCTGCGGAGTGATTAAACGAAAGGGTCGTTATCTGTGGTGCTTTAGAATGGAAATTATTTTCATGTGCTGAAGTGAATGTTGATAGAGTAATTTTTAATGTGTTATTCCAAAATGGTATTATTTCGAATTTTCTTCATAAATATCTTATAATTATATGAATATCTTTTTCTCCCGTTGGGTTTTTTTTACATGATATTGCTTTAGAATTTATTATGATATAAATTGATCATGTGCTTTGGAAGAATAAGTTCTTTATTTGATGATATATTAATTATCGGTTTAAATTTTTAAAAGGGATCTTGTCAGCACGGTTTTTTTTTTTTTGACATTAAGATGTTTGAAATAGTAAATTTATCAATGTGCTGTGTAATTGAAATTATGGTATATTTTTTGCAGTATTATGAATAGTTCTGTATATATTTTAGATGTTATGCATTTGTTTACGCGGAATATTTTTGTTGTTAAAGTGGGAAGGTAAAAAAGGAAAAATGTCAAAAATTTGTGTGTTATTAGAATTATGTTATTACGTAGTGGTAAAATGAGCAAGACCATTGAAAATGAAAAAAATTCTGACTTAGAGTCTTCCCACAAAGAAAATTCAAACATGGATGGAGATAACTTAAACCGTAAGGATGCGGAAACTCAAGCAGAGGCAACTGCCGATTTAAGCTTAATAAAAATGGATTCAGAATGTCAAACGATTAGTGATAAAATAAAAGAGATAAGTTTGGCAGATGGCTCTTCTACTTCAAAAATTGAAATAAAAGACAAAAATTCGGGTAGCTCACCTGAAATTTTATTATTTGAACCAGAGTTAGGGATAAATTTTTCAGCATGGTTAGCTCACTTTAACCAGCAAACGGCTCAGAACAATTTAAATGATAATTGGAAATTAAAAAATTTTCAGAAGTTTATTCGCGGGTCAGCCTTAAAGCTCTACATCAATCAATGCCTTTGCTGTAATTCCTTTCATGAAATCATTCAAATTTTTGAAGAACATTACTTTACTCCAGCAAGTAGTTTTCTTGATTTTCAAAATTTAAGATTTTCTGGAAATCCGAAAGAGTTATACTCCTATTTTACGGAAAAAGTAGAAATGGGAAGAAAAATAAAACTTAGTAATCAACATATCCTTGAGGGGCTTTCAGTGGGGCTACCTGCCCAAGTTAGGGCATTTTTGGTAATAAAAGAGCCAGAAACTCCCACCGAATGGCTTCAGGTAGTTTCAAAATTAATAAATGAAGTTCCACATGAAACACCCAAGTCCGCTTATAAAGGGGAGCAACAAAATATTTTTAGGGTGAAGCACCCCTTTTATCAAAATTGGATGCCAAAAAATCATGACCAAAGTAATTTTCGTCAACGAAATAACTATTCTCGTCAAGATAGTAACAATGTATACCAACCTAATTTTTACCAACAGAATAAACCTAGGTTTGTAGGTCATAATGAAAGACAAAATGCAGTAAAAAGACAGACTGCACATTTTTCGCAGGAGTTACCCCCTAATCCTTGTAAATTTTGCGCACAACAAGGAATCTCCAACGCATATCATTGGGGACAAACATGTGTGAATAAGCCAAACACATCGAATGCTGGATTTAAACTACCACCTCAGCAGAAAGATAATCAATTAAGAGAAGAAAATCAGAGAGTTAACGAAGTATGACAATTAATAATACCCGGGTATATTATTAAAAATGAGGCGAAATTTAAAAATGATTATCAACTATCTAATGACGCGTACACTCAAAATACAAATTCGAATTTAAAGACTATTTATTTAAATGTTGATACCGGTTCAACATTAAATATCATCCCGAGTGCAATTGCAAAAACATTAAATGTTTCGATTAAAGAAAAAATCGCTGTAAAAATAAAACAAACGAAGGGAATGCTACAGCTTAACCAAACGTGTATTCTTTACCTTAAGGTCGGCAGTATAGTTAAACCGGTGGAATTTTATGTTCTAGACACCGATTTACCTTATGCCATATTAGGTTTAAAGAGTTGCGGGGGATTTCGTTTGGTCATAGATTGTGTAGGACATGTCGTTATGCAGGATCAGAGAAGACTGATCACCTTTTCTGATTCCGAACCGAATGACTTGTCTTTGCATATTTTACCTGAAATCCTAGTTAGGAACTGTGGAAATAAAGTAAAAGAAAATAAAAACGAAAATAATAGTACGGGAAAAATACGCAAGAAAATTGATAAGGAAATTAAAAGAGTGAAAGATCCGAAAGAAAGTAAAACTAAGGAAAGGGTGACGGAATTACATTATAACGAAAATGAAAAGAAAAAGAGTAGCACGGAAAAGAAAACTTGTCAAGAGAAAGATAGAAATGAAAAAATGAGTTGCGAAAAGAATAATCATTTTCGTATTTCGTCTGATGTTTCTGGGACTGGTTGCGGCATTGGAGGCCTACAATGTCGCGATCCTGTCGATGGACATTCGGAATTTGAGGAAAATTCAAAGTTAAAAGAAATATTGCGAAATTACGAGGATATATTTTCCAAAAATAAATATGATGTTGGAACAATTAGAATTGAACCTCAACGGGTAAGGTTAACATCCGACTTACCGGTGTCGTTAAGGGCATATAAAACTTCCCCAAAGCAACAAGAAGAAATTGAAAATCAAATTCAAGAGTTATTAAAGGCTAATATAATAAAAGAAAGCTCATCGCCGTATTCTGCACCTGTTACACTAGTTTTTAAAAGAGACGAAAATAAAAAAAGTCGATTATGTATAGACTACAGAAAATTAAATCAAATTACTAAGTCCGACGCAGAACCATTACCCCTGATAGAAACACTTGTAGATAAATTAGGGAAAAGCAAATATTTTACCAAATTAGACATGGCTTCCGGATATTGGCATATACCAATTCATCCCGACGATACTGAAAAGCTCGCTTTTGTCACTAATAGTGGCTTATATGAGTGGAACAAATTACCCTTCGGGTGAAAAAATTCAGGAAGTATTTTTCAAAGAACTTTGCGTCGAATACTTACAAAACATAAAATAAAATTTGCAGCCAATTACTTTGATGACATAATAGTTTTTTCTGAAACCCTTTCAGAACATTTAGATCATATTCAACAAATGTTTGAGATATGCAGACAGGAAGATTTAAAGTTAAAAGCATCAAAATGTTCTTTCTTACAGACTAAAATTGAATTTTTAGGGTATGAAATTTGTAATGGTATTGTAACGCCCGATAATAGTAATATTGAGGCTATTAAAAAATTACAACCGCCTAAAAATGTTAAATCTCTCCAAAGATTTCTGGGGTCAATAAATGTGTACCATAAATTTATAGATAAATATGCAACTATTAGAAATCCATTAAACCACTTGCTAAAAAAAGATACAACTTGGCAATGGACTGACAAATGCCAAGAAGCATTTCAAGTTTTGAAAAACTCTTTAATTTGTAAACCAATTTTAAAAATATTTGATCCTAAAAAAGAATGTCATATTTGTGTTGATGCAAGTCAAACTGGTGTGGGAGCAATATTAAAACAGCCAGACAGTTCGGGTGCCTTACATCCCATAGCTTTCCATTCCCGCTCATTAAAAGATTACGAGAAGAATTATAGTATTACTGAGTTGGAATGTCTAGCTGTTGTGGATGCTTTAAATAAGTACCACCACTACCTCTTTGGCCAAAAATTCGTCATACATAGCGATCACGCGGCGTTAGTTTGGCTCAAAAATGTAAAAAACTTAAAAGGTCGTTTGTTCCGCTGGTCCTTACAATTAAGTATGTATGACTATGATATTAAATATACGAAAGGCACCACAAACTTCGAGGCTGACATGCTCTCAAGAGATATACCTGTAAATAATGAATGTGTTGAAAAAAATATAGGAAACCACGTTTCGCATCTACTGCAATTGGATGAAATTCAAGAGGCTCAAAAAAATGACAATTTAACTGGTAATTTTGTCGAAATTAATAACGTGTTATGCCTGCGTAAAAAGGGTTTTACTAAAATTGTTGTTCCTTTTTCTTTACGCCGTAAATTACTTGAGACTGTCCATGAAAAGTTTGGACACCCAGGAATTCAAAAAACAATTAATTTACTTACGCCTGTATATTATTGGCAAAATATAACATTAGATATAACTGGATTTAACAAACATTGTCATATTTGTCAGGTAAACAAAAAGCCTCGACAAAAAAGATTTGGCCTTTTACAGTCTATGCCTCCAGTTGATAAACCATTTGATCTCGTTGCAGTAGATAGTGTGGGTGGTTTCAACTACTACAATTCCACGAAAAAATATTTAACATTGTTTATAGATCATCATACTAGATACATGTGGTCTTTTGCATCAAAATCAATCACTACCGAAACTTACGTCAACTTTCTTAAACAAATTTTCAGTGTTCAAATACCTAAAAGTGTATTAAGTGATAGAAATCCATCATTTACTTCATCTCATTTCAAGAAATTTCTAAAGCACCACAAAATTAAACAGCTTTTAACCACAGCTCATAGACCAGAGACAAATGGTAAGGTGGAACGTCTGAACCAAACAATAGTCACTCGCCTAAAGTGCAAAGTGAACGCAGCTTCTGGAAACGTGCCATGGCCTAAATTATTAGAGCAGGTGACTCAAGAATACAACCTAACTCCACACTCAGTTACGAAGTTCCCACCTGCGTATTTAATGTACGGTACAGTGCCTTTTCAAAATCCAGTAAATGAAGACATTTATCCTCCTGTTGAGGAAGCTAGAAAACTGGCAGTGGAAAGAACTAAAGAGTATCATGAAAAAAATAAAATATATTACGATGCCAGATTTGTCGACAAAACTTTTAATGCAGATGACTTTGTGATATATGAAGAATTCAAATATCCGAATTCACGAAAACTTTCGCAACCGTTCAGTGGACCATATAAAATTCTTCGAAAAGTTACGGACGTAACTTATGAAATCAATAAACCAAATGCACACAGCAAAGAAAAATCAGACATAGTACATGTGTCAAGATTGAGGAAATATTACCCACCAACAAATTTCAAACTATCACATGAATAATGTGATATAAGTCATTCACTTTTGAACTGCAACAGAATAATCCAACTGTAATTAAACTGAACTGTAAATACAATTTTGTAAATATCGTTTAGTAAGAGTATAATAATCTGTGATGAAAATGTTCAGTAATTTTTGTAACTGTATAGTATTTCATTCAAAATGTGATATGTTTATATAAAATTTAATACATAAATTTATGTGGGGAAAAAGGCTGCAGATATTTCACTTCTTCAATATTTAAAGTAATAGAACTTTTGGGGAGGGGGGATGTAATATGGAAAAATCCTTTGTATCCTTTGTCAGGCTGTGATATGGAGAAGTCCTTTGTCTCCTTTGTCTGGCTTTTTCCATATTAAACTTGACAACTCAGGGTTGTCTCACTCATAAATTTCTCTAACGCGTTACCATATATGGTCATGCCTAAGCTCAAGTTGGTTTCCCTCATTAATTCCCTCCAGACTATTTTTTTCCCCGTAGACTTAGGCCAGCCCCTGTCTACGGCATTAAAGCCAATAATATATTTTATTTTCCATATGGCCCTCCTATTTAAACCACGTGCTATCACGTGGTGTAGGGAATGTTGTCTGCAGTCTAAGAGATTTTCCCCCATATAAATACGACTGCCCGAACGAAAATAGGGCTTCTTGCTTCTTGAAACGTGCTGATGACTTCATGTCCTTCGTTCCAACAATATTAATGTTATGATATTTGTGTGTTAAAGTTTACCAATAAAGAATTGCAACGAAACCCTGTGCCTCGTCTTACATGGGTTTTAGCGGCCACAGCTGTAGAAGATAGAACGGGACAGCCGTTCTTACATATATATCTATATATATGTATATATATATATATATATAGTATATATATATGTATATATATATATATATATATGTATATATATATATATATATATGTATATATATATATATATATATGTATATATATATAGTATATATTATATATATATGTATATTTATATATATATCTATATCTATATATATGTGTATATATATATATACACATATATATACATATATATATATGTATATATATATATATATATCTATATCTATATATATGTATATATATATATATATACACACATATATATATATATATATATATATGCAGGAACGTACCAACTGGGGCGAAATAAAGGTTTTTTTTTTCTTAAAAGTTAAATTGAAGATAAATACTTATAAAAATAGGTATTTATCTAAAAGTTATGTATATTTAAAAAATGTGACACAGTGCAGGAGATGATATAGTGTTTTTCTACAAATTTATTTATTTATTTTTCGCACGCTGAGTTTGAAAGTTTCGTCATCAGTGTTTTAGTCGTTAAAGCGCACTTTTGACTGACTAGTGACATTTTTACTAAGGCAAAGTTCAACTGAAACCAAGTCACATTTACAACTCTACAACGTAGTACATCAAGCTCATACTTTAAAAGTTTTTATAGTGTATAGTTTATGAAAACTATTTTCAGACTCGTTTAAAGTTTTACGACTTTAAAGAAGGTTTTTAGCTAACGTATTCGCTTTTGACTGGTCACGTGAGTTGTATTCTATACCGCAACGAAAATTACTTGTTTGATTGATTGGAAAGGTTAGTTTCAAAACTGTTCATTAGGATTAGTACGTCTGGAATAAGTCGATACAAAATTGTGATGTATACACCTTAAGCTGGAAAGTAAAACTGTTATATTTCTGCCAAATAATTGATATTTAGTCGTTTTTCCTGAAAAAAATGAATTTAGACTTCTTTTAATTCCTTTTTTTTTTTTTTTTGTACTTTTTTTCACTTGTTAATTTTTTAATCTCTGGCTGTGATTATTAAGCTTAGCTTTAAGAGTCTATGCGCTTACTGTACTTTTGTCATCTTTTAGTGCGAAGGAAATTCCACTTCAAAGATTTTAAGTTCTGTAAAATGTACATTTTCGATCCCAATTTTAGTTACCAACAGAGCACATTTTTTATTATCAAAATTTATTTCAAAATTGTGACTAGTATTTCTTCCTGACACTAAGCATGAAATAATTCGTGGTATGGACTTTAACATGACTAGCGTAACTGAACTGAATATCATACGCTTAATTATAAGAATTCCCTATATACAGTAACGCCTCGTTATATTGCGCCTTGTTATATCGCTCATACGGATAAATCGCGCTTTTTCTATGTCTCCCAAAATTTTAAGTTTGAGCTCTTGAAATTAAAAATATTGCCCTTCTCAGTAAAGGCCCTGTTTCCTTCATTAAACAAAGCCATCGAACACAGGAATGTTTTCGTTTCTTCTGAATTTGCTACAGTTAAAAGCTGCAACAATTCTCTTCCCGCGCCCCAACTTACATGCCTGCAGAATGATTCTACTCAAACCAGTTGACGTTTTACTTGACATTTCTTTTTGTATTCATCCGAACACCCAAGAGACAGATGTTTATTGCCCAAGGATTTGTTTTAAGATATTTTTTATTAAGAAATTTGTCATTATGTAAGATTAAATTGATTTTTTTTACGTCGACACTCAACTTACTTGTACTTTTTGAGAGCTAATGGCATCTGTTATATCGCGCATTCGGTTTTACGCGCTTTTTTGCTGTCCCCCGACAAGCGCGATATAACTAGGGGCTACTGTATATATATATATATATATATACCTGTATATATTCACATTTTATTACGTCTCAACTCGGAATAGATAGAGATATAATTTAACCGGATAAATTGATAAAGGTGTCCTTCAGCGGACAGTTTAGAGGTTTGGCCAGCAAAACATTTGGATAACTCCCTCCCTCCCCCCCCCATTCACCCACTATTACGGACAAACATTTTTGTCCCCCGAGTGGTCTGCAGAGTGGTTTTACTGTATTCACTTCAGCTGTGGGAAAAAAAGTAATATTTAAATTAAATAAATGTTGTTGTTGTTGTCGTATCCTTGCGCGAAGCGAGGAAGAATGGATGCGCTGCTCCTGAATCTAACGGGGCCCTTATAGGCAGGAGTCCGACTTCCGCCCCTTTGAAAGGTCTCTTAATTTTTTGAACCTCCCAGATGAGAGACCGTCACCTGGGGTTGGCACCCCCAGAGGTATCGTTTCACTTGGAGGACAATGGAGCCACGACCTATTTAACGAGCACCAGCTCCCTTTAGCGTACACGGACACCACAGCAACCAGCCGCGAGAGGTTGTCACCCTCCCAAACACTGACCTAAGTCGATGTTGCTTCACTTTCGGTGTTCTACGGGAACCGAACTTCTGCCGACTGGTCCACTGCTGGACAATTAAATAAATAAATGAATTAATTAAAGGCATGAAAAATATGTATTCTTACTTAGTCAACTTATTTGCATGTTACTTAGGAAATTCTCTACATCTGTGTATTAATATCCTAAAATAAACTAACATTTCCAAGTAAGTCTGAAGCATATTCATCTTGATAGCTGCATCTTTTTTTAAGTTTAAAGAAAGCCAGAGTAGTGTTAATCTTTACGTAAGTTTATCAACATCCGCCCTCAAAGTTTTTAGTCATTATCTCCCCATAACCATTCATACGGCCACTTCCTAAAAGTTGTAATGCATCTAGTGTTGCGAGAAATTAGGTTTGTTGTTGACAAAGTTTCATCGAACCACATGTATGCAGAGAACCTTACGTTATGTGGCATCGATCTTTGTGTTGCTCGGCGTACCTTACTGTTTATCCCATCAATATGGAATAAATTTCAAAGCATCCCTCAGAAAGTAGTAAACAATGCTTTAATTAGTGGCGTAAAATGGAAAATGTTTTTTTTTTCTTCAAAATAGGTGGGTTCTTTAAAAAGCATCATAGTAAAATATCGACAAAAAAAAAACCCTTATTGGCATCTTCAAGAAATGACAAAATATACTTTTATACGCCGCTGCACTAATATCTGTAAAATATTGAAGATAAACTTTGAAGGCAAGATTTATTAAATGCAAATATTACATAGCGTACAATGTATTAACTCATTTTTTAACTTTTTAAGTCCCCAATAGCCATTTAAGGGAAACGAGTACCATGAGACCATTTTTTTTCTCTATGGTGTTTTTATTTACAATTTTAGTCTCATGTCATTTTATATTACTTCATAAGAAATGTAATATTAAAAAAACTGGATTTCTTAAATATAATTTGAAAATTTTAATTTTTAAAGCGAAATTTAACAATTTTTAACAATGCATCTTTTTAAAAATTGGCGTAAAGTCTCAAAAATATTTCTATTGATTCACTACTCATAAAGCAAAACTGTTATGCTTTTAATTCTTTATAAGTCAAATACTGTTTGAGAAAAAAATATATAAACTGAAGTAACGCAGAAAATACAACGTAAAATTCAAAAAACTTCCAAAAAGAATTTTTTAAAAAGCATAAATTTGTTATGTACAGTTTTAGGAGCATGTGGGGAAAAACTCCACATTATAGATCCGAATTTAAAAAAAGCCTTTGCATTTTAATTGAGATGAAATGCTTAGAAAACAAAGTGAGAGAAAACATAATTTTGAGATTTCGCCTTGCAAAAACTTAAATCCTTTCTTTATCAAAATTTCAAGTAAGGAAATATTTTTCAGTTACAGTCACGAAGAAAGGGCTTCTTCTTGCTTATTTTATTTTAAAAAATAAATATGTGGCTTATATTCAGCACAGTTACTGTTTCGGAATGAAAAGGTGGCACCTCACATCGTAATAAAATCAATGATAAATCAATAAATATTGCTTCAATTTTTCTGAAACTTTCAGGGAACATTTTTAAAGATTTATTTTACTACTTAAGCCAATAAAATATTTTTTGGAGTTTTTCAACATTTTTGGGTGCTGGCTCCACTTAAAGCAAATGCAATATTCTACGATGTTGAAAAAGTATTACAATATTTGATTAAAATTATAGTGTCAGGTGGGGTAAAATGGGTCACTTTTTAGCTATTTTCAAATTTAAAGTTTCCTAGCAATAAACTAGAAACATTTCCCATTTCGTTTCAATTGCATCTTAACATTGAACTCCTTTAGGTCAATTTTATGCAATTTTAATATTTATTTTTTTATTATGAAATAGTTTAACTGAGCTTATAAAGTTGTGACCTGATTTACTCCATCGTGGGGTAAAATGGGTCAGAGTGGAAAATAATGCTGAAAACAGTTATTCATTACTTTGAAATTGAAAAAAAAATGAAAGTAACATATTTAGCAAGATTTTGAATAATGATTACATTGAAATGCTTAAATAATATTGTTCTAGATTGTTACATACTGGTTCACATAACACGTCAAAACATCACTTCTCTCTACCACATCAAAATGATCTTTTTTTAAGGAAAACATGGAAAAAAAATTACTTTAATTTCCAATAAAATAAACAACATACACTGTTTAAATTTAGGAACTTTCTGCAGTGAGGTGCAAGAGAGTAAATTTTAAAATAATAATCGAATAGAACTAGCTAAGCCTAACCCTGACCCATTTTACCACATCCAATAAAAACTGGTGTAAAAATTCAACATTTAATAAATGTTTTATATGCTCGGCTGGAGTTGTTCTCTAAAGTTTCTTAGTGAGGAAATCCTTTAAATTTGGGCTGTTATTTGAAAAAATAGAGATTTTCAGAAGTTGGTAAACCATATGTTTAGCACACTATCATCCAAAAATTACAAAAATATTTTTTGTGTTGCCATATTTAAGAACCTAATTTTTTTTGGAATGAAAAACGTTGCCAACACATTGAAATATAACATAAAAAATTCTACGATGGTTTAAAACTTTCAATTTCAAGTTCTTTTATTTTGGGTTTTTTATCAAGTGACTTATTTTACCCCATGACCCATTTTACCCCATCCTCCCCTACACAATTTGAATAATAAGAAATGTAGGGCAAAATTCTGCATCCCTTCAATTTGTTAGAATGGGTGACAAGATTGCTAAGATGGTCTCACTTTGGTACAAATGGTAAAATTGTATAAAGTTGCCTGGAAGTTTTTAGTAGGTATGTATTTACCTAAGGATTACGTAAAGAATAATAAAAAAAAAAAAACCTAAAATCATTTTGAATGCTGACATTTCCTAATACGTTGTTACTGTCATAAAGTAAATTTTAATTTGAGGGCATTAACATTTTCTTCGAAATTTTCAAGTTTACTTTACTTGATTAGATTACAATGTGATGATTTATTGATAAATATATTATAACGTAATTATTTTGTAATGGCGCCTTAATTTTCAAAATAAGTGAATAAAACTAACCTATTATTAATAATTGGTGCAAGAGACAGGTTTTCAGCGGGGGGGAGGGCAGGGTTTAAAAGCAACAAGAGCAAGTTGCGAACCCAATACATTTTGAATATTAAATTTTGTTAAAACCAGTTATTTAATAATAATAATGATAATAATAAACCACTTAAGCTACGGAAATATTACGGGATAAAAAATTAAAGCTTTTTACAAGTTATTTGTTAAAAAACACTGGGTACTTAATTTTCGTAACTTCTTAATTTTAATTCACTAGCACGTTTACTCTTGTCATTGCAAACTTCATTAAAAAAGCTGCTCTTTTCGCTTTCCCCCCCCCCCCTTTTTTTCTAAATAGGTAAACTATGGCATGACTCAATCCCATGAACAAGAGAACAAATGCACCGAGTTTCACGCAATATTTTTTTCCCGATTTTTTTTGCCATAAAAAGTGGATAAACAGAGTGTAAAGTAATTTAGTGTCTCTTTCCCTCTTTCAAAACAAAGCTGTTCTTTCAGACTAATAAATTAGAAAAACGTCAAAAAATGCAAAAAAAATATCACAGCGTCTGTGTAACTATAATAGTTTGTGTTTTTTAACTCTGGTGTAACATTTAGCAAAACACAAATGGTGGATTATAACCAATATAGTTTTTTATTCTTAATCTTAGAAAAACAAGAGTTTCGCGTTTTTTGTTACTGTTCGTGTTCCTAAGGCATTTGTGTTTTTTGAAAGCATTTATGCTTCTTTTGTGGCATATGATTACTAGTAAAGTGGTAAAAACTGTAAAAAAAGTTTCTTCTTACGTGTAAAAAAGAAATTACAAGAACTTTTTTGCTGCTTTGTAATCCTTATGCAAAGGGGATGAATGTTATATAATTAATTTTTTTATAAAAAAAATGATTTTTTCCCCAGATAGGAAACTTGAAAATTTAGTTTTTTCCCGCGTGAAATGAGGACATTATTTTAGCGTTATTATGCTGCTTTTGAAGTTTTCTTTTTGAGCTTAACTTCTATCAATTTAAAAGCTCGTGGCTAAAAATCCACGCTTCTTTTAATTGCGTAACGAGTTCCTAAAAATAACTTATCACTTGAAATTAAGTTGAAACTGAGAACCAGAGCAGACGCAACAGAATATGCCATACATCTGCGTTGTAACCCGCTGACTTAGTTACTGTTGTTACTTTGTTACTGTAGTTACTGTTTTCTCCAGGACGAACGTCATCTGCAATTGAGAATATTGAGTTAATATAAGATGAAAGGAACATGGAGTAAAGTTTTGAAGTTGAATAATTTGAGTGTTACAAATTCAAACACGTGTCTCAAAGAACTTTGAAACAATCTTTTGTTACCAAAAGAAAAAAAAAATCTTTAAAAATAATACTTTTTTGTCAGTTTATCTTGTTTAATATACACGTTGTACGAAATTTCTGCCGTTTTTACTTTTTTTATATATCCAATATGTGAGAGAAATTACTGGGTTCAAATTCTGGTGACATTTTTCAAATTCCGACGGATTTGCATGTTTTGAGGTGTGATCAACCCATTTCGACTATTTTGGGAAAATGTGTGTCTGTATGTGATTTTCTCTTCTTCTTTTTTTTTGTGGCCACTGCAACTGAAAAGTAATTATGCATGAGATCAAACGACATTTGGGGCAAACATGGACCCTGAGATGAACTAGTGCTGATTAGTTTTTGGCGCATTGAAAGGAGGCGGAGCCATCTAACGTTTTTCGCAATTGGCTTGAGTGCTATATCTCAGAAAGTAATGGAATAATTAAAACAAAACAACTTGGAAAACAAGTAATCCTCCAGAACTGGTGCTGATTACATTTTGGCGCAATTTGCTCCAAGGGCTGGGGGCTGGAACAATCAGACATTTTATTAGATTTTTGTGGGTGCTGTAATTCAAGAGGGGTCATGCATATAATTAAACAAATTTCGGTACACACATACATCCTGATAAGACGCAATGTTAGTTAAATTTTGGCGCCATTCGCTACAAAAGGGAGTAATCGAACTTTTTTTCTCACTAAGTATGTATTTCGAGAATCCAACAATTCAAACAATTATGCTCTAGCGCAATCGAAGCAGACACTTTGTTTTGCATTGTATTGTTGTCATTTGACCTTTACTTTAACAAATAAACTTCTTGTTATATTTCTAGCGTTTTGAGGCTTCGCTGATAGCAAAACCTTTTAATTAGTTTGCTTGGTTCATCAAAATCATTCTTTTTATACTATTTATTAATATTTTTTTCAATAAGGATTTATATAATAATAGGGCATCCACAAGTTAATTATGGTTGTTGCACTCAACTCATCGTATCGTGCTTTAATATATATAGAACGAACAAGACATAGACAGCCAGATTTGATTTTGATTCATAAAAGTGACGTTATGATATAAAACTGCATCTTAGTTTAAGTAAATTTAATCTATATACTAAATTGACTTTAATGATTATACCACCTTAAAGCAGGAATAAAACATGACCAGGCTAGGTATTTTCTTAATTTTATGTTTTACCCATATTTATTATTCATTCCATTTCTTTTATAAATATGGTTCTTAATAAAACTGAAAAACAAGGGGCCTCAGTGGCTGAGCGGTCTAATCGACTGGTTCCGGGGCCTCCCTTTACGGAGTGAAAGAGACGTGGGTTCGATTCCCACTATCCCCTGGGTGTATTTCTTTCTTTGTATATATTAAAATCTGGTGTGCTGTCTTGTTCTATCTGTCATATTAGGCGAGAGTTTGAGTTATATCCTTGAGAATAGCAAATAAACTCGAATATATATGTGACCTGAAATGGTCGTAAACAAGCAAACAAACTGAAAAACAATTATTCACGTAAAGAAAGCACAAATGAGCATTAAGATGCAGACATATATTTCGGGATTGCTTGGAATCCCTTTTTCAAAGCAGTAGTGGAGATTCTAGATGCAAAAACATCCAAATGAAGCAAGATTTGCTTTCTTTACGTGAATAATTGTTTTCCAGTTTTACTAGTGCACAATGCCTCATTTATTTTATAGTTCTTAATATTTTGGAAACACAAACACATATATGTATGCTTCAAACGAAAACAATAACTTATCCAAATTCGTATTATTGACTTTTAATCTTCTGGCAAACATTAGAATTTTCGAATAATCCAACTATTTTTCCAATACAGACGGCAATTGGAATTTTAAAAGAAATATCTTTCGTCGGCGTTTAGTAAGAACATCGATTCTAATATTTATCTTTCCTATTATATTTTGTGTTTGTATAGGTTAGTAAATAAAACGATCTTTATTTTTCGCCAACATGACAAATAAATTGCTTGGTGCGAATTTTTTTTCATTTGTCCTTAGCTTTTAGCTCTCAGTGGTCTTTGGTGGAGTAAGTCATTTTATTATTTTGTATCCCGTCACGTGATCAATTAATGTCAAAATTTACCAAATTTTATTCAGAAGAGCAATTAAAATTTTGATCATTGATCTGGTGCGGAGCGTGTAGCAAGAGCGTTGGAGCAACAAGGTTTTGTTCGAAATTGGAACAAAGCCAAGAAATTTGCTCTGCTCCACCGCTCCGTTTATTTATTTATTATGATTTTATACTTTTTAAATTGTTTATCACAAAAAGAAATAATTAACTGAAAAAAAGAAAGATAATCTATTCTAACGATAGTATTCTAAGACAATATAATCTAACAAAAATATTCGGACTGGAGCCGGAGCAAGTATTAAGAAATGGGAGCGGATTAACACAAGATAGTGGTTGCTCCAGGCTCTTGGTCCCCCCCCCCCCTGCTCCATTTTTTAATTTATTATTTTTTATGATTTTTTTTTTAAATAAATTAACTAAAAAGTTAAAGATAAAAAATATAGTATATATATAGTATATTTGGAGCAGAGACGGAGCACGTATTAAGAACAGATCAACTTAGGGTAGTGGCTGCTCCTGGACCCTAGTTTTGATGTCTATAAGTCTTTTCAGTGTAGTACATGTTTTTCCTTTTTCTTTGTTTTTATTTTTTTTTTTGTGTGTGCATAGCTACAAAAAATGCATATTTTTAAAACAAATAATTACGTATGTATATACAGAGATCTTCGTTATTTTTTGCGACAAACCCATAAGAGCTGTGGGGGCCACAAAAACGATCCAGAATCACATCAAATTCGAATTTTGTAACGAGTACAGAATCTGTGTTTCTGAAGTCGTAATTCCACCCTTGCGTATAGAAGACGCTTATCTAGCCTTAAAATACATGCGGTTTTATCCAGTGGGGCTTAGTGAAGGCGTGACACAATAGAAGGCGTGAAGTAACAATAACAACCACTTTTAAACCATTCCTTACCTTGAATTAAACCTCTGGGTTCTTGAAATATCATGCAACACCCTCTAAAATATGAAGAAGGCATGTACGACTCTGCGATTCAGATTTATGTTTGTGTGCCCTACACCTATTAGAAGATTGTCGATAAAGTACATAGTCGCCATGTATACATAGATGTGTTTGTTTATATATTTGATTGAACACTACAATTTCACCCTCCCGTGATGTATAATATTTGGTACTAAATTTTCGATCCTAGTAGGATTTCGTGTGAAAGTCTTATTCAGAAATACAAACTTTTACTTTTTTTTTTAAAAGATTAAAGTATAGCATACATAAGAATCAGTAAATGGTTAAACTAGCGACAGTACAGCTCATGGCCAAATAGCTATGTTTTCCTTCTTTAAGTAGAAATCATTTCTTCTGTGAACGACGAAATCCATTCTGAGAACAGAATGGATGTCCCTCAGTTGATTGGTTGGAAAATATCCTTATTGATGATAAAATTATCGAACAAGTGCAACAGTTCCACTATCTATGTTGTGACAGGACTTTTGACTACGATAATGACTTCTAAAAGAAAAGCTACACAAATTGCAAACGCACATCTGCGAAGCTCATAAAAACCCTTAAAGAAAAAAACAAGATAAACACAGCTAAAGTTTTATACGATTATGGCACTTCAAATTCCACGGTATGGGCCAGAGACATAGAATTTGAGTACCCAAGATGCAAGCAAACTGCAGGCAACAGAGATGAGGTGGGATTCCGATGTCTCAAAAGCTGCACCATTTTAGATAAGACGACAAATAAAGAAATACATCAGAAGATAATTTTGTATCTTTAGCCTTAAATGTATGAACGTCGCCATAATTTTAAACGTTACGCTTATCATATATCACATTAATTAAATGCCTATTATGTCAGGCCAAAATGCCAGAGACATATGATTATACTGCGCTAATGATTATCTAACTGGATCAGGTCATTATTGCACTTTAAGTCGTGCCCTTATAAAGCAGTAAATAAGTTTAGGCCTCAGTTTAAAGCTTTTGTTGAACAAATTTCTTATTTATGCCTGTTAAACGGCGGTTTTAACCGTATGGCTTTTTATAATCTACTACAGGATAAGATTTAGAACTCTGTGATATGAACGAGATAATTGGTGAACAAAATATTCTTCATTTTTAAAAGAAAATGTATTAAAGAAACTACATAGGAAAGCTTACGTTTTATGCATAAAGAGTTTTTGAGAAATATCTTTTCGTATTTAAGTAAAATATGTTTTCAAACTAATGCCTCCTCATTCCTGGAAATCACATAATTATGTGGGGAAAAAATGTAAACTCAGTAGGGAAAATGTTTTTTTTTAAAAAAACAAAGGCATTTCCAAATGCATAAATATCTGCTTTTAGAGATGTTTTTTTTTTTTTAAATTTTGAAATGCTCTCATGTATTGTATTTTTTGAATTTTAGTTTCACGTTACCCATTAAAAGAAATCAACGTAACATTTTTTGTATCTGCAATTCCTTTTTTCCGAAACAAAATGTATGGTATTTACGACAAAGTGATAATTTGTAAGAAGCTGTTAAGGGGAAAAAAGAATCAAATAGCTACACTGCCAAAATTTTATATTTTTCTTCGCTAGAAATGTGAGCCATTTCCAAAACATTCTCACGCAGAAAAAAATAGATAGCTCGTGCGAAGATATTTGAAATCCTTTGGAACCCATCCAAAAGCATTAGCGGAAGGAGCAAAATTGGCTCCTTCTAAAATCAGAGCTCAATTAAGTATTGATCGCGCGTAGGATATCAATTAAATCCGGCAGAAAAATAGTCTGTATCGAGACAGGCTCCAAGAAAATAACTTTTCCTTTCAATTGTTACCAACTTCTTCTCCGAGGTTAATTTTGTTAATGGTAAGTCTCATCTTTCGGATGATGCTTTTCAAAACGCGTACTCTTCGAATGATTTAATTCACAGCTTACAGTTACAGTGAGATTAACCGATTGAAAAAGCCATAAGCTGGTTCCAATATCTCATTAAAAAGTCCTGGAGCTGTTTTGAAAATAATTTTCATTTTGTGATGGATAAGAATACAGGTTGGAAATCGCCAGTATTATTAATTAAAAATCTTTCAAAAATGCTGTTAAGCTTATATCATGTTATAAGTGAAAATATTTTCTCGAGTCTTTATGCACAGAAATATGCTTGTAAATATATTTTCTTTCTTGGGGAAAAATTATTCCATATTTCATTCAATTACGAATTTAAATAGAGTGAAATCTGTGTAAGTTGACCACTTTCGGTGCAGCATTTTAGTGGTCAACGTAGACAGGTGGTCAACATATAGAGTTGTCATTGTTTTTTCTTTGTCATTTCTTACACAATGAATTTATTTATTTGTAACTAGTTGAGACGTAGCTTCATGTATTAACGTTACTTTAAAATAGAAATGAGCTTTTTTTTCACAAGTATCGGAAATATCATTAGAGAAATTTAACCTGAATGACTTACATTGTGCGTCCAGTACAACTTTAAAAGAAAAGTACTTAGTTAAAAGGACAATAAATATCCTATTAATTATGCGAGTTTCTTATGTAATAATAAATATTTCCTAAAAATGCATATTTTTTCAAAATGGTTACATCAGATAGAAGAAAAAGAAGACACGTGCTTAAGAATAAAAGACTAATCATAGAATTTTCCACTTATGGTAAACTTACAAAGAAATTTAGGCAAACTTTATATTGATGTTTCATCCATTCAGACAAATACCGGTCTAACCTTATAGCTTTAAAAAAATTCCGAAGAAGTTTTTAAACTTTTTTTTTAATCTTTGTAAAAATAGATAAACAAATAGAAAAAGTAATAATTATGTGGTCCACTGACAATAGGTTTTTTAAAATGTTCCCACCCATATTTCACCTACATAAGTGATCAATATAGACAGGTGGTCAAGTTAAAAAGGCTTCACTACATTACATAATATGGGGTTAATTCCGTTCCTGGCAAATGTGGTCAACTTAGACAGGTGGCCTGCTTATAAAGGCAGTCAACTTTACAGGTTTTCTGCACTTATATTTTTATATATAGATTTCCCGTGCAAGTCCGTGAAAAGGAGAGGAAATGTTTATTCCGATATGCCAGGAAAATTGGTAATTTTATGTAATTGTGTTTGTTTTGTGTATTGAGTCCGGCTTTCTTTTCAACTTGAACCGCATGCTTAGGTGCGTTTGTTTAAAGCATTTTTTATAATTTTATTTTTATGCAACTCTTGCTTTTTGAAAATGTCTGTTTTATAAATGAAGATATGAAGTTTCGTCAATGTTGCTATCTTCCGGAGGGATGTGCAAAGGCTATAAAATAAAAAATGGTGTATTTTCTACGCATTTGCAAATATGCCGGGATCAGATTGCAGCCGTGTCGTTTTCACCGATTCATTGTACATACTCAACGCGTCAATATATCACTGTAATGTTGTTTTTCTGTTAGCAGTTAGCTTTGGTGCAAGTTACGCAGCATGTCCCTGCAACATGTACAATAATTGCTATTTAAATTTTTTTCTTTATAACAAACAACAATAAAATGTACAATTTATTGCAATTTTTACGTCTATTCAAAATATTTATTCTGATCTTTTACTCGCATCGATAAAAAATGTAACAAAGCACGTTCCACAAGACGATAAAAAGTGAAATAAAATTCTTCGCAAAATTAAGTACAAAATTTAGCAAAAATTGCAGACACGTGTTTCGAGGTTACATGGAGCCCCTTTTCAATGCCTAAGAGAGAGTTTCTAGATAAAAAAAAAACATCCAACTGAAGGATAATTGTCTGGCACAGTTTCAACTTCATTTGGCTCTGCTTCATCTAGAATATTTCTCATTTGCATTGAAAAAGGAGCTCCCAGTAACCTCGAAACACGTGCAATCAATTTTTTATAAATTTTGCGCTTCATTTTACGTCGATTTTCATTTTTACTTTGTGGCACAAAGGTCTGCATTTTATTTCACGATACAAAGTTTTTAGATAAAAGAGCAACCAAACAATTTCTTGAAACTAAATAAGATTAGAATAGGAATTTAATTTAGCCGAGAGTATCCATGCCAAACGGATACTTAAGGGATCTTTAGCATGCCGCATAATCATACGACATGGACGCAGACGATTTTCTGCATCTTGAAAATCCACCGACTTGGGCCAGGTTCGAACCTGCGATCTTGGGCATACGAGACCTGCTTCTTACCACTACGCCACCCTGTCGGCAAATGTTCAAACAAAAAACATGGAATACATATCGAGTTACAACGCTGTGAAAATTAATTGGAATAACCTAGTTTTGCCTCTGAATTGTAATGAGGTTGCTAGTAGGCATCACCAATGTTTTAAGAAGCATGACCATTAGGAATTCAGAATAAGAATGTAATTTTACCGGTGTGAAAAGCGAATAAAGTATTTCCTGTAAGTTACAAGTCGTCCCGCAGTGGACCAGTTGGTAGAAGCTCGGTTCCCGCTGAACACCGGAATGTGGAGCAACACTGACTGCGTTCAGTGGTTTGGGAGGGTGGAAACATCTAGCGGCTGGTTGCTTTGGGACTGTATACGTTAGAGGGAGCTGGGGAACGTTAAATCGGTCGAGGCTCCAATGTCCTCCAAGAAAATACGATACCTCTGGGGGTGCCGAATCCAGGGGCCCTATTGCGAGCTCTTTGGAAGGGAGTGAGATCGGAAAAAAAAGGCGGTTTTTCGACTCGAGCACCGTTGGCGTATTGCGAGCTCTTCGGAATCGGGAAAAAATAACTCGTTTTCGGGTTTTTATCTCACCATTTCTTGAGGCCGTAAGATGGTGAGAACTTTCGTCAGTGCATGCAAGATGGCCGCCATGTCTCCGCAGTTTTTGTATTTGGTGACCGCGATTAATATAAATGTACGATATCAAAATAAACGGAATTTCGTGTTAAGGAGTTAGAAAATCATAAAACACACTGAACTCCCCAAAGATTGAGTTAATGAACAGTAACTTCATCAGTTAATACCCGATTTGTCAATAGAAGAAAGGTGATCTACACTTTCACATTTTCTGTTAAAGCTTACTTTCCGCAAAGTACAAGGGAAAAAATAGTTTAAAAATAAAAAAAAGGATTAAAGAAAGCTTAATATCTTGTGGGAAAAATATCCAACAACAAAAATGGTTAAATTGGTTAAATTTAAATGGTTAAATTTCTGTACATAAAGGAGCTTTGTATCTTCGTATGTTTGTTTATACGTTCGCTATACAAAACCAAACTAATTGATAAATTGAAACCACATTTGGCACAAAGTTCAATCACCCTCAAAGAAAGGTAATGTACATAGTTCCGTTCGAAATTTCGAACTAATTTTGTTTCTAATCAAATTTTGAATAAATTGAGCGTGCTGTAAAAAGGCGTTTATTTTTAACAAATTATTATTAGTCGTGCTCTGGCTGGTGTAGTGGATAGCGCGTTACTTTCATATGCTAGAGGTCGCTGGTTCGAATCCCGTTTTGATTATTTTCGCTTTTTTTTTTTGATAAAAATGTTGAAAAGAGGTTATAAAAAATAATATTTATTTATATATTTTTTACTATTTTTTAAGGAATAAAATAAATATTTTGTTTTTGCATTTTAATTTTTATTATTAAAATTAAAGAATGCTCCTAGTTAATCCCAACTTCAGAAAATATTATTTAACACAATTTCATTGATTTTTTTAAAATTTAAAGTGGCTTTAATTAGCGCAAAAAAGAAATTGTTGCAAAAGGATATTTCTTTTGATATAAAGATTTAATTGAGATGTAAATAACTAAGAGTACATTCATTCAGGGTAACTTTGAATCACTTCACATTTTTTAGAATATTTGACTTCAAATGAAACTGTAGAACACACTCAGTGCCACTCTCCTGAAAAGTTATAAAATCACTTTTCTTCTCTTTATGTGAATAAAAAATTGAGCAGAACTGTTCACAGCTATTTATATTATTAAACAGTTCTAAAGTTACAGCTTCGAAGCTATTTTGGAATGCTGCTTTAAAGTTGCTGAAACTTATTATTCTTTTAAAGTAACATTACACTAATTTACCAATAATTTTATCTTCTAAATATAGGAAATTTTTTGTATTTGTGTGATTATTTATTCAGTAATATTTAGTAAAATGTCAAGCAATTTAGACCCATTGCAATTTCATTCAATTTTCAGGGTAACGTTGAGCCTGCTCAAAGTTAGCCTTAGATTTGTTGTTTACTGATAATAGATATATTTTATATACAAACTAACATTTTATTTATATTTTTTAAGCATGTAACTAAGGTTTGGATATCATACCATTAGAATATATATAATATGTATTATCTAGTTGGATCATAAAAACATATAATTAAATTGTAAAGAAGCATATACATAACCAGACATTGTATTTAATTTAAAAAATAGGATTTAAGATACTCAGGTGTACACTGAGAACATTTGAAAGGTTGCTGTCATTATGTAGTGTGCATATGGCATATGTTGCAGATTGCGCCAACTGCCTCACCAGATGGCATGACGTCAGGGCATTAAGAAATATAAACTTTCATCACCAGATGCTCATCAGAACTGCCCGGAGCGGGTTGTGCATTTTGAAGCACTCGCATAGTGCTAATGTTCCCTTTAGTTTTAATTCAATGTAAATAATTCAATGTAGATAGTTAGTTTTAATTAAATGTTAATTTTTTTCTTTCCTCATGAGTAGTTATAATTGAATACTTGCCTCACTGAATTAGCATCAAAACAGAAGAACTAAGGTGAGTCGAACCTTTGTATTTTTCATTTAGTACATCTCAACTCGAAAATTATTTAGACTGAAATATTGCATTTTGTGTAACAAATTTTTTGGTGCCGAAACCCGGGAGATTTCCTAGGACTTTAGATGATACACAAGTTTGATTCAGTTTATATAATTTAAATTTGAAAATCTAGAAATAATTAGATTTATGAAAATGGAGATAGGTCGACTCAAAAGTTCTAGAAAAGGTGTGAGGCAAGCAACAACTAAGTTGCTGACTAATTTAAAAGCAGAAATAGAAAAGGGAACAGAAATGTCTACCGACATTATTGAAGAGTATCTCGCACAATTAAGTATCAAAGAAACAAGATTAAATGAGCTCAATACAGACATAGAAAAGTTAACAGAGGTTGATAAATTAGATGAAGAAGTCTCTTCTACAGAATCCTATAACGAGAAAATCCAAATGTGGAAAATTCGCGCCAATCGAATTTTGAATCAACCAAATGCAACAGCAGCTCAGAACATTGTGCCCAGTGATTTGGCCTCTGGCTCAGAAAACAGAAGTCCTGTACGGTGTACTGTCAAATTACCACGCCTTCAGTTGAATAAGTTTGATGGCAATATTTTAAAATTTCAAGAATTTTTTGAGCAATTTAAAGTTGCGATCGATGAAAACAAAAGTTTAACGGATGTGGAAAAGTTTAGCTATTTAAAGTCATACTTAACACATGAGGCTGAAATAGCTATTCGCGGTTTATCTCTCACTGGCGATAATTATAGAACAGCAATTAATATTTTGAAGGAACGTTTCGGGAGAAAAGAAATTGTTATAGATGCGCACATGAGCAAGCTTTTATCTTTAGCACCAGTACGAAGATTGAATGACATTTTTGCATTACGCCGTTTATATTCTGAATGTGAAATACAAATACGTGGGTTACAAAATCTTGGAATAGATTCTGATGAGTACAGTAGCTTGTTATACCCGATACTCATTAAAGCGATACCGCGGGAATTAGCTTTGAATTTCACCCGGTCAATGTATAAAAAAACAGAAGGCAAAATTTCTGATCTTTTGCTATTTTTGAAATCTGAAATAGAGTGTCGTGAAAGAAATGACGCGTTTTTTAAAGGAGTAGAAAGTAATGAATGTGTAAATAAAAATGTAAATAAATGGAATCATCATGATAATAAATTTTCTAACAAGTATTATTCTAAACCCCTGCACAATAAGAAAGATCCTAATTCAAATCCCATAATCCCAAGTGCAGCTACTTTCCATACAGATGTGATTAAATCACATAAAGAATGTGCATTTTGTAATGATGAAAGTCATGAATCAGATAATTGCCCTCTTAGTATATCGGAAAGAAGAAATAAGCTTAAGCAACAAGCTAAGTGTTTCGTGTGCTTGCGCAGAGGTCACAGGCAGATTAACTGCTTCAGAAAAACCACATGTGTAGCCGGCAAAAAACATAACAGCTTAATATGCGATTGCTTATGTCTAAAACCCAACGAGAGGCGATCGGAACTTCCCAACAACAGACGGAATGAAAAGGGCTCAGCGCCTACGCTTTCCCCTCCCCCACCGGCAGACAGCAGTGAAACCATAACTAACGTATACACCACTAACTGCGAAGGGAATCAATTGAATCCATCTGTTTTTCTTCAAACCATCCCCGTAGAAGCAATAAGTAAAAATGGAGCATATCCCATTCGAATTTTGTTTGACCTTGGAAGTACCAGATCCTTTTGCCTTCGCAAATGCGCGAAGATTTTGGAATTACCGATTCTTTCCGACGAACCTATGAAAGTTTTTTCTTTTGGTGAAACTGCTGCGCGTATTGAGAATAGAGAAAGAGTAAAAATAAAAATTCAGAATCCATTTGATCATGAAAAATGCCTTACACTGGAAGCTATTTTGACCGATGTTATAACTAATGCTGAAGTACCTATTCCCGATAAAGAAATGAGACATTTGTGCAAACAAATGGGTATTAAACTATCAGAAGGGTTTGATGAATCTCTGTCAAAAGAAATTTGTTTGTTAATTGGAAGCGATTATCTGTGGGAAATTTATACAGGTAAAGTCCAAAGAATTTCTAAAAATCTGGTTGCAGTTGAAACAATTTTTGGACATTGCTTAAGTGGGACACAACATTTTTATGCAAATAATGCGGTGACTTTGCATGTCATGACAGAAGATAAACTTATAAAGGAAGACATAATTGTCTCGGATCAAATAAAGAAATTTTGGGAATTAGATTGCTTGGGAATAAAAGATGATGCCATTGAATTGTCTAAAATAGACTCGGAAATATTAGAGGAATTTGAGAGAGGGATCAAATATGAAAATTCGAGGTATGAAGTTAAACTGCCATGGAATTCCAACTCACAAGAACTGTCAAATAATTTCGCGATAGCTAAACGAAGATTAATAAATTTATTTTCGCGATTTAAGTCAAAAGACCATTCTTATTTTGAAGATTATAACCAAATTATCACAAATCAAATTTCGGAAGGTATTGTTGAAGAAGCTCCCGTTTTTTCCGAGGATGAAGAACTAACTAATCGAGTTTATTTTATGCCACATCATGGGGTAAGACGTCAGGATAAAGATACAACAAAATTAAGAATTGTTTTTGACTGTTCATCTCATCAAAATGGGTTTTCATCTTTGAACCATTGTTTGTTACCGGGTCCAAACCTTAATCCGAATTTATTGACCATTCTTTTGAAATTTAGGATACATAAGATTGCGTTCATTGGAGACATAAAAATGGCCTTTTTAATGGTAGGAATTTCTCCGGAAGATCGTGATGTTCAAAGATTTCTTTGGGTAGAGGATCCGTTTAGTGAGTTGATGAAACTGAAAATTTTAAGAATGACAAGAGTTACATTTGGTCAGAGTTCTAGCCCATTTCTTCTTGCTGCCACGATCAAGCATCATTTAAAGAAATTCAAGGATAATTTTCCAGAAGCCGTCTCAAAACTTGAAGATTTGTATGTTGATGATTTTATTTCAGGAACTGAAAATGTAGAAGATGCATGCAATTTGTCACAACAGGCGAAAGATATTATGGAAATGGCTAGTATGGAGTTAAGAAAATGGCAAACAAATTCAAAGGAGTTGAGGGAATATTGGGAAAAGGAAAATTTTCACCTGAGTAATGATGAAGGTTGCGCATCGACACTTAAAGTTTTGGGAATTAAATGGAACAGCGAGAAAGATGAATTTCAGCTAGCACTGTCTACTGTTTTAAAATCGTTAGAAATGAAATCATATACTAAACGTAAGATATTGAAAATTACTTGTACATTATTTGACCCAATCGGCTTTATTTCCCCGTTTATGATACGAATGAAAATTTTGTTTCAAAGGTTATGGGAACGCGGAATTAAATGGGATGAAGAATTACCCTCAGATTTACGAAAGGAATGGGATAAATGGACGGACGAAGTACCTAAATTGCAATCTTTGACCATTGCACGCCCCTATTTCCCTCAAAACTTCCAGATTATCAAGGAAAATATTGAACTGCACATATTTTGTGACGCAAGTGAGTCTGCGTACGGAGCTGTTGCATATTTACGTTTTTCGTCAGAAAAGGAATTTTACATCACATTTCTTGCTTCAAAGGCTAGAGTTGCTCCGCTTAAGCGTTTGACGCTTCCTAGATTGGAGCTAATGGGATGCGTCATTGCAGCCAGACTTGCCAGTTACATGCAGCCAATTTTTGAGATCGAAACGCAAGGCATATTCATTTGGACTGATTCCAATATTGCGTTAAGCTGGATTCGAGCACACGCCAACAATTGGAAACCATTTGTTTCGAATCGTGTTGCAGAAATCCAAAATTTCACTGATCCACAGAACTGGAGCCACTGTAGCGGAAACGAAAATCCAGCAGATTTGTTGACAAGAGGATGCAGTGCCGAAAAGTTGCTGAAAGAAGAAAAGTGGTGGAAGGGACCCAAGTGGTTAATGCAAGAGAAGAATTTGTGGCCCAAAAATAAAATTATTCCAACTGTAGAAGAAGTAGTCGAAGAAAAAAGATCAATCACGAAAAAATCAATCCAGTTATTTTGTCAGACTACACCAGATGAACCAATTTTTGATATTAATAAGTATAGTGACCTTCTGAAAGTATTTCGTATCACTGCTTGGTGTTTCCGATTTATCTGCAATATTCAGAAGAAGAATCCAAAGAAATTAACTACTGTAAAAACAGAAGAGTTGACAACTGCAGAGAATTATTGGATCAAAAGAATCCAGAGTGAGCACTTTACTGAAGAATTATATGCGCTAAAGAATAAAGTCATTTTACCTTCAAGTTCGAAGATATACAAATTTGATCCTTTCTTAGATGAAGAAGGAATATTGAGGATAGGTGGAAGACTGCAAAATTCTAACTTGTGTTTCAATGAAAAACATCCTATCATTTTACCGAATAAGAACAGATTTGTGAAACTACTGATTATGCAAAATCATAAATGTATCGGACATGGAGGAGTGGCAGAAACGTTAACACAGTTAAGAGATAAATTTTGGATTATCAGAGGAAGACAAAGTGTTAAAGGCGTCATAAACGAATGTCTGACTTGCCACAGATTTAAAATAAAGCCCGCGATGCAAGATATGGCACCTTTACCACTTGATAGAATTCTAGAAACCTTTCCGTTCGAACACTGTGGCATAGATTTTGCAGGACCACTGTTCATTAAGGATGAAGAAGGGAAGGCCTACATAGTCCTGTTTACTTGTGCAGTAACTAGAGCGATTCATTTGGAAGCTGTATCGAATTTAACAACTGATAAATTCTTATTGGCATTTCGGAGGTTTGTAGCGAGAAGAGGATTATGCCGGAAGATTTATACAGATAATGCTAAAACATTTAAGAAAGCAGAGAAAGATTTAAAGAAGCTATATGCAATGATTGAAGAACCTGAAATCCTCAATTTTTTAGGAAAACAAGGAATACAGTGGAGATACATAGTAGAAAGAGCCGCTTGGTGGGGAGGTTTTTGGGAAAGAATGGTTAGGTCCGTAAAAACATGTCTGAAGAAAATCATTTGGAAGGCTTGCTTGAAGTTTGAAGAAGTAGAGACCGTTTTGACTGAAGTTGAAGCAATATTGAATTCCAGACCACTAACATATACATACACGGATAGCAAAGAACCCGAATCTCTTACACTAGGACATTTTCTGATAGGCCGAAGACTCACCACGTTACCTCATGGAAGACGAGAGACAGTTAGCTCTACGAAAAATACTTTAACTAAGAGATACAAGTACAGACTCTTATTAATTGAAAGATTTTGGAAGAAATGGAAGCACCATTATTTGTTAGAGCTCAGATCTGCACATGAAACTCGAAGGTTCAGGAAACCATCCAATCTACAACCTAACGACGCAGTCATCGTAGCGGACTGCAACCAACCAAAGATGTTGTGGCGAATGGGACTTATCACAACAGTTCATCCTGGGCGTGATGGAAAAGTTAGAAGTTGCACAGTCAGATTGCCAAATGGAACTTCACTTAAGAGACCGGTGCAGCTTCTGTATCCGCTTGAACTTTCCAGCTCAGCAGCTAGCACGTGATTTGGAGAGTGACTTTCCTGCTTCTTGGGGCCCGGAGGATGTTGCAGATTGCGCCAACTGCCTCACCAGATGGCATGACGTCAGGGCATTAAGAAATATAAACTTTCATCACCAGATGCTCATCAGAACTGCCCGGAGCGGGTTGTGCATTTTGAAGCACTCGCATAGTGCTAATGTTCCCTTTAGTTTTAATTCAATGTAAATAATTCAATGTAGATAGTTAGTTTTAATTAAATGTTAATTTTTTTCTTTCCTCATGAGTAGTTATAATTGAATACTTGCCTCACTGAATTAGCATCAAAACAGAAGAACTAAGGTGAGTCGAACCTTTGTATTTTTCATTTAGTACATCTCAACTCGAAAATTATTTAGACTGAAATATTGCATTTTGTGTAACAGCATATGGATAGAATTCAGTGATAATCAGAATAAATGTAAGAATAGAATAGAATCTAATTCTTTTCAAGATGCTTACTTTAGTTTCCAAAGTTATTGCTTTTTGTTTTGTTTTGAATAATTTTTACAAATTAATATTAAATTGCTGATTAGAATGTATATGAATAAAAATTTTCAAGTGATAGTTTTAAAAATATGTGAGCATTGATTATGATCGGTATTATTTTTTTCAAGGTATCATTTGTTAGTTCTGGTGAAAACCAATGACGGTTTGTGGTAGATAACAAAATAGTCTGCAGAAGATATTACTCCAGATAGTAATAAAAGGGTTTTCATGATCCTCAACTCTCTGTTAAATGCAAAAGTACTTGACTATAAGTGTCAGATTTGTGATTCTTTTAAATGGTTGTTTTAATTAATATACTTGTGTAAAAATGAGTGCATTATTTACTTAAATGATTGAAAATTGTTTTCGGCATCTTATTCTTTCCATAAATAAATAATAAATGGGGCTTTTAGTCCTAAATATTGAGGTTCTCCTTCTTCTACCCTTTTTGCATGTAATGTTCCATGTAATATGATAAATTATAGAAACCATTTTACATGGTTTTTACAATAATTATTTCTTAGTTTTTAATAACTACACAATACTTTAGGAGTTTTTCTTTAATTTTATGCCAACATTAACATTATTGAAATATTCGTGGGACAGTTAAAAATAGAGAGATTGTGGTGCAAGTTACCCTGATTGACTGTATTTCACATAATTATAATTATTTTGCATTATTGTTGCTATTATTGTTTTTACTTTTATTTTACGGTTTAATCGTTGGCAAGAACATTTTCTGGTGAAATCAAGCGTTGTAAATTTAATACTTTGTATAAAACTTTTGAAATGCATTGCATATAAACTGTTCTTACTTTATTATCATTTTTCTTATACATAGCTACGAAATTTATTGTTTGAAACACATTAAAAAAATAATGGGAAGAAGAAGAAAGAAAGGAAAAGAAAGGAAGAAAAAAAACTCCTACAATCAAAATCCGCAAGATATTAATAAAATTTCTAAGGAAATAAATAAATTTAAAAAATAAATAATAATAATAATATAAAATAAAGAGAAATAAATATTAATAATAAAAGAGCGGCTCTTAAATACAGCTTTTCCTGCAATCAAAAACCGCAAGAAAATTCAAAATTTCTAAGTGAATAAATAATTATTAAAAATAAATAATAATAATACAAAATAAAAATTAATAAATAGTAATAATCAAAAAGCGGCTCTTAAAAACTGATTTGAGTCTAGTTTCAAAGCGTCAAGCTGCAATCCCTGATTGGTGCAGGTCATTCCACGCCTGTCAAACTACGTCATATCTTCTTCCCGAAAGACCACTCCCATCTCACTTTCCGATCCTTTCTCACTTTGCTTGCCGACAAGCTCGCAATACGCCAACTGACTTCTTTCGAGATGAGAACGGTGAGATTTCAAGTTTCCCGAATCCGAAGTCGAAGAGCTCGCAATAGGGCCCCAGGTGACGGTCTCTCATCTGGGAGCTGGTTCAAAAATGAAGGGACCTCTCAAAGGAACGGAAGTCGGACTCCTGCCTATAAGGGCCCCGTTAGACTCAGGAGGATATTCTTCCTCGCTTCACGCGAGGAGCAACAAGTTACAACGTTATTTTTTTAACTGCTAAATGTTCGGTTTCGCTTTACATGATATATGCATTGCTTTTCTTATATTTCATACATGCCGACCAGAAACAAGAGGAATATAATTGCGCTTAAGAAATATCACTCTTTATGACTTATTTTCGACAATCAAACAGAACATATGGGGAAATTTGATGGGATTTGCTGGTAAAATAGCCAGTAAAACCAAAAAAAAAGTTCAACGGCTGATGAATAAATAACAAATAAGTAGTTCTAAAGTGATTCCAATGCGAAAACAAATTCAGTGAAAACGTTTTGCTGAAAGCGTTTTATAATATTGCAGCGTGATTTATAATATTACATGTTTAACAGGTTGTAAAATTACGCATAATAATACACAGGTAGAATTAAAGAAAAAAAAAAGGTATTTTACTTTGTGTTAATTAATTTGCACTGTTTATATATTAACACTTAAACAAGTAGAAAAAGTCATTTCCGGTATTATTGTTAACATAATAATAATAATATATCCTATACATTCATTCCGTTGTGTATTTGTTTCTCGTGAAAGACAACCTTAACCATACATTAATTACTGCCGTGTTATCCATTCTATCGAAGTTATTACCAGATTAAAACATTTCAGAACTTAGTATATTACCTCAATTGCTAAAAGTAAACTTATACCACTATTACAACTTCATGTAGCTGTAAAACAAAAGAACATACATTAGTTTGTTTTCGCAAGCCGAAATACCGTTAGTTACTTATTCAATTTGATTAATAATACACCTACTAATGCAAATGCATTCCCCAAACATACCCCCTTACAAGAGTCTTCCGTGTAAACAATTAGTGTTTGTCAAGAATAATAAGCGATTCTTTAAATCGAATTTGTAATTAATCAAAAGTTCCCCAGTACATTTCCCGAACGCTTATTGATCTCTTGTTTTCATTTAAAACCCTGTTGGTATTCAAAGCTGCTCAAAAGTATTTTATCTATTTTCATCCGATGCGTAGTTGTTAATTAGGAAGTTGTCTCCATCTATTGTTTTCGTTGCATAATCAAATTCGCCTTCTTATGATTATTAGTTGACAGACTGTCTAGACAGATGAATGTACTTTAAAATCATGCAATGTGCATTTTAATTAACCTGAATTCGTTATCTGCTCAAAAAGACATCCAAAAGAAGTTTTAAAAAAAGGAAATAAACATTGTCTAGATTTGTAAAGAATTTTCTTTCTCTTTATTCTGAGTTGATAGAATAAAAAGCAAGGATAACACTCGTTATAAGTTTTTGAGTCTGGATAATATACTTGTTGTTGTTGTTCCACATTCCACTTGGGTATTCAAGCTCCCCTTCGCAGAGCGAACAGGAATTAAGGCAGCAAGGAGCGCCTTCCATTTTATAGATAAGCACCGCAACGGTGGAATTATGACTTGGCTCATTATGCATTTGGAAGACAACAGATGGCGCCACCACAAATACAAAACCTTCCTTTTTTCGACCTAAGAGTGAAGGGAAGGAAGATTATCCACCCTCAGGTACCCTACGACTTCAGGGTCCACGCATTTTACATGCACGTATCCCCAAGTGCACATGGTGGGTCTTCATCGGGTCGGGTATAGAACACCCAATCTTTCGGTTGGAGGACCAGCATCCTAACCACTAAGCTACCACGGCCCACTTAACAGTCGTTTTAAGGTTTGCTGAATACAAGTTTGGCAATTGTTCTTAATATTTTTGTTCTATTGTGTTTTTTGCGTATGTGTCTTCAGATACATCATCTTGAGTCATTGAATAGTGCGCCACCTAGTGTCGAGATGAGTTCAGCCATGTTCTGAGCGTGTATGACCGGATGCCGGAATGAGTTCGATGCAGTTTACGAGTGATATGATTTACCAATATGTGTGTGTATGTTATAAGTGCGTATGTGTTTGTGTGTGGGTACATAATATTTGGTCGGAATTTCCCGAATAGATTTTGGTGTAACCCAAAATCTATTCAGGAAATTTAACTAATGGATGAATTAATGAATTAAAATGAAATAATAGAGATATAAATGCGCCACACTAATGAACCATGTGAGCAACTAGTTATATCAACCATGGAGTAACAGAAGCCGTTTATATTGGAAGGGATGCCTTCATGGAACGATTTGTTTCCAAAAAACATTTTACCCTACACTAATGCTTGCTCAACAAGAGTTTGGGTAGTTCATTAACAGTGCCACTTTTTCCTAGGAATCTATGTCTAGATCTATGTCATTTCGTGATTAGCTTGTGTCACTGGTACATTGGTACCTCATTTTCTGGTAGTTGGGTTGATATTTTCCGACTAAAAACATCACTTGTAATTAAGAATTGCTCCTACAAAAGACCGATCTTAACTCTAGACGTACAGTTGTGAGGAATCTTCAACAAAGGTACGGCATTTGTCTTTACTCTCAAAAATATAGTTCTCACTTTTGACGATTTTGCAATCGTCAAGAAAATTTCGTCGTTTACAACGATTCGTTCCTCGCGCGATTACGCGACCTAAAAAGCTACACAAATTTCACACTAATAAGTTGTAACACATTTCGTCAGTTTGACGAAAGGTTTACTTGGAGCCTTTTTCACGAAGCCATTTCGTCAAACACAGAGAAAGTTTCGCGAGATTTGAGCATGCGTTTCTCAGAGTGTTGATGTGAGGTGCAATATGGGAACTCAGCTCTATCGTGTTGTGCACTGTACAAAGTTTGTTTAAAGTTATTTAAGCTCTTCGCTAGATATAGGCTCTCCACAACCGGTTTTCTTCCCCGAAGTTTATGTGGTTAAGGTCTATCTATTTTTCCGTAGTGTCAGACGAAGTTTTTTGTGAAAAAGAATTATAGTTTTCAGAAGAGGGGTAAATAGAAATATTGTTTTTTTGTACCGCTAGAACAGGAGACATCCAAACCAAAGGTCATGATTCAAATCTACTGATGTTATTTATCGTTGTAGCCCTTCCATCAAGCATTCCTAGTGTTTCGGATCCCCCGTTAGGAAGCAAATCCTCGGGTGATCCGTGAGGAGACTTCGTGCTGAAACGTTTTGGCTATATATAGGCACACAAGTTGGTCGATCGTTTGGGCAACACAACTAAAACACCACAATTGTATTGCATAACTAAGTTCAACACTCACCCACCCGCGCTCATTTTTCTGAACTGTACGCACAGAGATACATGTACGTTTGTACGTCGCTTTACTAACATAATTTTCTAAGCTTCAGATCAAAACACGTTTTATTTTCGATCTGGATAAGAATATTCCCTTCCAGTGATTCAGTGATGAATTAGCGTATAGTTCAGATTTCTAGCAGCAAGAGTTGTGCAAAGTAATGCTTAAATGAAATTGCATCACCAATACAATATTTGTCCATTGCGTAGGTCATTTAAATGCTAATGCTAGCTGTCTCCATAGTCCCTTTCAATCCTCAAATAAATTCCGGTAGTAAGCAAATTCGAATACCAATACACAATTTGTGTAATCGTATTATGTATGGTCTGCAAAGTTGGGAAGAATTGGCATTTTGTTTTGGATTCATCTGTATTGTTAAGTACTAAAAGTTTAGTTTGTGAAACTGAATTGAAATAAAATGTTTGTTTTTACTTTCCCGGTATATTAAAATAATTGTGGATTCATTGTGATAAAATGTACAGCATCTAGTGTTGCATCTCTTGTTTTGGTTGCAATAAGATGCATCAAAGTTTTTTTTTTTATATTTTTCTTTTTTTTTTGGGGGGGGGGAGGGAAGCAAATTAGTTTCAGGTCGTTTTTTGAATCAATTTTCAGGAATTAGCAGCGGAGCGCGCTGCAGTGGAGCAACGAGAGACTGGAACACAGCCGGAGAAAAAAACGTTGCTCTACTCTTTCCACTATACTTTAACTTTTTAACTTTTTTTATCATTAAAAAAAATATTAACTAAAAAACAGATGAATAATATGATTTCGAAAAAAAAATTCTGAGCACATAGCAATATTTTGAAATCGGAGCGGAGTCAAGCAAAAAGCGGCTGCTTCCAGGTCCCTGAATATATTTTCAGGGACTCTTATATAAAAAAATGGTACCAAGCACTCTATCTTGTATGTATTTTATTTTTATTATTAAAGTTTATAATTTTATTCTGATTATTTTAAGCTCATTCAAAAAATTAAGACACACTGAGCTGTGGGGCACCCGAGACCTCCGTTAGAATACAGACCTGTCCATTTGACTACTTTCCTACGAAGTAATCGTCCGCCATTTTTGCCCGATGCATAGCGCTATCTCTTGCTATGTTGCTTCTGCAAAAAAAAGGGGGCCTTTTTGCCCAATTTTATGTCTGAAATCACAAAGTGGTGTGTGTATATTGTGTACATTATTGTAAATAGTTCACTAATGATTTTTCTTTAATGTATTACATTTTATTGTGTTGGGAATGCTATCTTGGACGGTGGAACCTTATAATCTCTGAAATTTCATACGCTACTCTGTAGGGGACTTCAATGGACGCTCCGCATCTGAGCGCGTTCTTGCGCGCGGTTAAGAATGTGGTACGTTATTGCGAAACTCTCTTGACCACCACGGTTTGACTCGCGTTCTTGAGCGTGGCTGGATGCGCCGCGTTCAGTCGTGCGGTGAAGAACGTTTGTGTAAAGGGAGATTAACTCAACAGTCACTCTTATTACTATCTTTGAACTGAAATTCAAAATGGGTGAAAATGAAACATAAAAAAGACAGCACGCTTTGAGTGAAAAGCAAGTTTTTGAGGCACTATACGTAGCGACTACATCTAGCGATTGCAAGCGGACCGGCAATATTATCAAATGAACATGTCTTTATTATAACGGACGCCTTGGGCAAAACTATCGCTACTGCACATACTTTTGATGCTATAAGTACTTTACTACTTTTTAGTTTCTACTTTTACTACTTTTTAGCTTAGCATATTTTCTAGTTTTTTATACTATAATTTTATTTTAGTCGGTGTTAACCTAAAATATTTATCTTAAGAACACGAATTTAGTTTTCAGATGCAAAATAAAACCGCACAAAGTTCATTTATTAAAGAAAAACCCAATTTTAAATTTATTGGAATAGTTTAGTCAAGAATTACTTTAAACGTAAAACGAAAAACGTAAAACGTAAGACAGTAAAACTAAATAAATGGATTCCGACACCGTAATTATAACTTATCAGATAAATGTTTCTCTTGAATGGAAGAAGATAATAGAGAGTCCTTTAATTGTCTCGATGCTCGAATTGAAAATGAAATCAGTTAATGAAGTTTCTCGTCGAGGTGGATTGACCTTTGTGACTATGGCGACTGTTTTAGAATTAAAAGATTCAGGTACCAGCTGGTTTGTTCTCGGAGAACAGTTAATTATCGTCTTGGTCTTTAAATATTGGCCAAAATTTTAACATAATATTTCCCTGTGGATTTTATTAATTTGGTTGAGGAAGAATTGGGATTCATTATTAAACTTCTAAGACTGTGTAATAAGGAAATAACTTTAAGTTACCCAACTTGCACACTCGCTCGCTCTCTCCCTTCTCGCTCCACTTCTAAATACGTGTTCCGACACTCACAACTCATATTAAAAATTAATAATAAAAGTCATATAGAACATCAAAGCAGTGGACAACAATTGTTTTGCACCAGTTCAACAATTTATTTGCACTAGTTCTCCGCTTAGCTTCGAACAAAATTTCTTTGCACCAGTTCTCCGCTTAACTTCGAGCAAAATTTCTCTGCACCAGTTCTCCGCTTAGCTTCGAGCAAAATTTCTCTGTGCACCAGTTCTCCGCTTAGCTTCGAGCAAAATTTCTTTGCACCAGTTCTCCGCTTAGCTTCGAGAAAAACTTCTTTGCACCAGTTCTCCGCTTAGCTTCGAGAAAAATTTCTTTGCACCAGTTCTCCGCTTAGCTTCAAGCAAAATTTCTTTGCACCAGTTCTCCGCTTAGCTTCGAGAAAAACTTCTTTGCACCAGTTCTCCACTTAGCTTCGAGAAAAAAAATTTTGCACCAGTTCTCCGCTTAGCTTCGAGAAAAATTTCTTTGCACCAGTTCTCCGCTTAGCTTCAAGCAAAATTTCTTTGCACCAGTTCTCCGCTTATCTTAGAGCAAAATTTCTTTGCACCAGTTCTCCGCTTAGCTTAGAGCAACATTTCTTTGCACCAGTTCTCCGCTTAGCTTAGAGCAACATTTCTTTGCACCAGTTCTCCGCTTCGCTGTGACCAAAATCTCGTTGTTCCGCGCACCAGCTCCCCTCTGCGCTGTAGACACACATATATATATATTTATGTGTGTGTCTGTCGACACACACACATAGATGTGGTGTCAGATGACACCAGGGGTTGGAATTTGATGTATCACTCCCACCCCCTCTCCTCACAAAAAAAAAAAGAAAAAAAACTTTATTGTGTTGTGCAATGTAGTTTTGTAGTTTATATTGTTCTCAGTAGGGCAAGGAAAAAAAAGAAATTTTATTGTAATTATGTGGTATTAACTTACTGTATATTTCCTTCATTTTAATTTATAATTTCCTTTATTAATATTTCCTTGTATATATATATATATAAGTATGTTTTTTCAATACTTTTGACCTCTTTTCTTCGTCCGTCAGAAAATGTCACACTTTACCATATACCCTATTCACCCTAGTAACATATCACGTGAATTACGTGAACCTATACTTGCGGTTCAGAAGCAAAACGCTTTGTTATAGATCATAATTCAATTTTTGTTTTTAAACCTAAATTATGCATTTTAATCATATTTGTGAACATAACAATCTGAATGACTATTTGTATATTTCTTTAATGTGAAATTAGATTAAGGTTTACAAAATAAATAAATACAGAAAATGTAAAGTAACGGAAGAAAGAAAAAAAGAAAACCTTTTGCTTTCGTGGTGTCACTTAATGATAGCCAAAATAATATAAGGACGCATATTTACGACTGTAAAGGGTATAATTCAAACAATTTCAAACAGTAGTAGTTTAGAACTTGTAACTATTTTCCATTGAATTTTATCTTTATGAACTCAAAGTATTCTTAATAAGAGTGAATCGTAATGTTTGTTTTACTTAATGGAGTTGGAAAAAAAAGAATTATTAAAAAAATGCGAAATAGGAAAAAGAACACAACAAATAATGTAAAAATATTTAAGTCTGATGCTTATTTTAAATAAAAAAATAAATCAATATTGAGAGCTTATTGTTTCATTTTTTTTTTTTAAATGCATACGATGAGTAGAACATGGATCAACACAGCGTAGTAGAATTAAACGGGAAATTGCCGTTATTACGTTCAAGAACCTGTGAATTTTCGCGCAGAACATTCAAACGGGGCATCAGTGGCTGAGTTATTTAATCGACTGGTTCCGGTGCTTCCCTGCGCGTAGTAAAAGAGGCGTGGGTTCGATTCCCACTTTCCCCTGGGCGTATTTCCTTCTTTGTATATTAAAATCTGCTGTGCTGTCTTGTTCTATCTGTCATATTAGAAGAGAGTTTGAGGCATATCCTTGAGAATAGCAAATAAACTTGAATTGAATTGAATTGAAGTACATTTATTTTCCAGTTCGTGTGCTTAGTCTCGGCACTGGCTTATGAACTGTCGTCCAGTATGACAGATAGCACAAGATAATACATGAAAGATTTTATTACATCACAAAGAGACGAAATAACAGAAATACACCAAGGGCAAGGTGGGAATCGAACCCATGACCTTGTTACTGCACTCAAGCAGCTGGCGGAAACTGGTACTAAGCCCGCTCGGCCACCGACGCCCCTAAACTCTATTATTGGGGCCTTAGTGGCTGAGCGGTCTAATCGACTGGTTCCGGTGCCTCCCTGCGGGGAGGGAAAGAGGCGTGGGTTCGATTACCACTTTCCTCTGGGTGTATTTCCTTCTTTGTATATTAAAATCTGTTGTGCTGTCTTCTTCTATATGTCATATTAGACGAGAGTTTGAAGCATATCCTTGAGAATAGCAAATAAATTCGAATATTTATGTGACCTGAAATGGTCGTAGACAAACTCAAACAACGGATCCTAATAGTTGGCAACAAGTATTGCACAACCGGCAGCAATTGTTTGATCTTGGTGTGTGCGTGGTCGTATCATGAAATTACTTTCTGCGGTTTTTTGAAATTAATGGCGTAGACTTAATGATTCAAGTAAGTAATTTTTTCTAACTAAAATATTTTGGTACTACTGTGATATAATCCCCCTCTTGGCGACATTCGAGCTAGCGCGCCAATTTGTAATGATTTTCGGTTGGCGATAGTTTCAGTGGCAACCCAGCGCCATCGATGTTGGCTGACGTAATGTGTGGCAACCCTCAGTGTATGATGCGGAAGGGCTTGTGTCGGTGTGATTGTTGAACTTTTAGAAAAAAAAAAATTTGTGAATACATAGCTTTTTAATAGTTTATTTTATTTTTAAAGTTTGTGGAGATCTTTGCTGTTGCTAAAGGAAGAATGTAAATTGTTAAGGTGCATTAATTTGGTTCAATTGTTTTCTATTGTGGCCAGAGGAATGATTCTATATTACAATAGTTTGTTAAGGCGCCATGTTTTTGAATGTGTTAAAATGGACGGAAACGTGATTTGGTGCTTTTGCTATCTGAAGTATGAAATTGTTTTGTTTGATAAGTGCATAAGTTTGGTTAATCGTGACTAAAAGCAATGAAAAATTAAGTGGTAATTTTCGGACCATTTCGTCGTATTGGATTGTAAGTTTGATGCTATTTGGGATTAACATTGAAAAGCCAACTGGTTTAAAGTGAGTTCTTTATTTTTCTAAATTTATTATTTGCTTATTTTATGTGTTTGTAAGATTATAAAACAATGAATTTTCAATTGTTCTAAAATATTAGCTGTAGTAATTAGTGGCGTTGCTGGTTTTGATAAAGTGGGTTTCCGTTAGTTTAATGTAAAATGTACTTGAAGTTTTGCTTGGAATTGCGCGATATTTTTGCTATGTTTTTCGTTGAGTAATGCATATCATTTTATGTTATGATAATTATTTGCAATAGTCATTATTGTGCCTAAAATGCGTGTTTTTTCAATGAATGGTTTTGTGGCGATTAAGCACTTCAACTTCTAAAAAAATAATAACTTTCACTTTCACCAAAAAAAAGAACTCTAATTAAAATTTTTTAATTTAGCGGTTGTTGTAGTAGCGATGTATGTCGACGCTTGTTGTTCGGAAGCCTCATTCTTAATTGTTTAATACTGCATGATTGTGTTTATTTTTTATGTAATAAATATTTGATAAGATGACAGAGTTATCATTGTACGAGTGACACGCAATTTTAACTTCAAAACCTTGACTATAGTTAGTATGGAATAGACTTTACTACATTGGTGACCAAAGAACGTGTGAACTTTTACGATGATAAGTGCAATCGAAAAATATCTAAGCTGCGTAAGTTACCGCACGATTTTATTTGTCTAAATGAATTTGGTTTTATATTCACGAGTTGGTACATTGCCTTTCGATGTTGAGTGACATAGATTCTCTTTGCTTACTTATGATAAATTGTAATGTCGTTTATGATAATTGTCGCCTTGATGATAACTTTCTTTTTGAGTGCTATTTTAATGTGTGTTTTTTTACGTGTTAATCCCTAATGGAATTATATTTGTAACTCAAGTTATATATAATGTCGACATCTGAAGATCAAATTTTCAACGAACCACAAATTTCTCACGTTGCGGTGAAACCACCGCCGTTTTGGAAGAATAATCCTAGCCTGTGGTTCCTCCGCTTAGAAGCACAATTTTCCTTGGCACATGTGACGACTGACGAAACCAAGTTCAATTATGTTGTGGCAGCTGTTGATTCGGACATACTAAGCTCCGTAAGTGATATCATTATGCGACCTCCCGAAACCAACAAATATGAGCAGTTAAAAACACGTTTGGTTGAATTACACTCAGAAAGCGAGTCGTCTAAAATAAGGACATTGTTACAAGGGTTAGAGCTCGGTGACCAACGTCCGTCACAATTGCTTATACGCATGCGTGCTCTAGGTGGCGATTCCGTAGGTGAGCCATTGCTTAAATCACTCTGGCTTGGACGACTGCCCAACAGCACGCAATCGATTTTGGCAGCGTTAAATGAAGATTTAACGAAACTCGCATCTATTGCAGATAAAATCCACGATTTAACGCCTCAATCGTCCATTAATTCTGCACAAGTCTCTATTGCACCACAAAATATCGCGCTACAGGCGCAAATTGACCAATTAACCCTGCAAGTCAAACAGTTAACTTCTATAGTTCAGGAGCGAAGTACACGGAGGGACAATTACATTAGAAATCCTAGACACCGAAATAACTCTCGCTACCGTAGCAATTCTCGCAATCGAAGCTATAAAGAGCCAGAAAATGGTTTATGTTTCTATCATATTAATTTTGGTGAGAATGCCAAAAAATGCAACCCTCCTTGCTCTTTTCGTCATTCGGGAAACGTGTAAGGCGATCGCTTACCGGCCATAATGCTGACCGCCACCTTAATCGCATATTAATGGCCGATTCAAAGTCTAAACTTTCCTTTTTAATTGACACTGGTGCGGACGTATCAGTCATTCCTAAAACGTACGCTCCGCACTCTAAATCGCAATATTTAACGTTGTATGCCGCCAACGGCACAAAAATTGCTACTTATGGAACAAAGCGCATGACCATCAATTTGAATTTGCGCCGTGATTTTATATGGTCCTTTGTAGTAGCAGACGTTAAACAACCTATTATCGGCGTAGATTTTTTAAAACACTACAATCTGCTAGTTGATGCTAAAAACCATAGAGTTATTGATGCGAATACTCGACTTTCCTCTAATGGACAACTACCTTCACTTAACTCTCCTGAATCGAACATCGCTATATTGGTTGGTGATGGCATACTGGATAAAATCCTTAGTGAGTATCCTGAGTTGTTAAACCCATCGCAACCCATGAAAGGTAGTAAGCAAGATCAAATTTACCATCATATCGAAACAAAAGGTCCGCCTGTATTTTCAAAACCTAGACGACTAGCTCCCGACATTCTTAAAGCTGTTAAAAAAGAATTTGAATATTTATCCGCTCAGGGCATCATCCGACCATCTAAAAGCCCCTGGGCAAGTCCTTTGCACGTTGTCAGAAAACCTAACGGTGAGTATCGTCCTTGCGGTGACTACCGTCGTCTCAATTCTACAACCGTGCCTGACCGCTATCCCGTTCCGCACCTCCAGGATTGTACCCAAAGCTTGCATGGAAAAATAATTTTTTCTACTCTCGACTTAGCAAGAGCGTACCACCAGATCCCTATAAACCCTGCTGATATACCCAAGACAGCTGTAACCACACCGTTTGGTTTGTTCGAATACACTGCTATGCCATTCGGATTGCGGAACGCAGGGCAAAGTTTTCAAAGGTATATACACCAAGTTTTATCCAATCTTGACTGTTGTATTCCCTATTTCGATGACATATTAATAGCTTCTTGCTCAGATGTTGAGCATGCTAAACATTTGCACGAGGTGTTATCCCGGTTAAAAAAGCATGGGTTAAAATTAAACCCTGACAAATGTGTATTGGGAAAACCTGCCGTAAAATTTCTCGGGTGCCTCATAACTGCTGCAGGCGTTAAGCCGCTTCCTGATAAAGTTGAGACCATCATTAACTTCCCGAAACCGAAAACTATTTCTGAGCTGAGACGTTTCTTAGCGATGCTAAACTTCTACCGGCGGTTCTTGCCAAAAGCCGCAGAAACGCAAGCGTCTTTAAATGAATTTCTGAAAAATTCTAAAAAGAACGACAAACGTCCTGTGCCTTGGGATGATAAATCGACTCTTGCATTCGAAAATTGCAAATCCGATTTGATTAATGCCACAACATTGACGTTTCAGTCACCTGAGCATCCACTGGCCCTCATGGTCGACGCCTCAACCACTTCTATTGGAGCAGTTTTAAATTCCCAGTCTCCTAATGGCCCAAAACCGCTCGCATTCTTTTCTCGTAAATTATCGACTGCCGAAGCCAAGTACAGCACATATGATCGAGAACTTCTCGCTATGTACTCTGCTGTAAAGCATTTTAGGCACGCACTTGAAGGCCAATGCTTCACAATTTTTACTGATCACCGTCCCTTAATTTTTGCATTTACTAAAAATTCTGACACCTGTTCCCCTCGCCAGCTCAGACATCTCGACTTCATTGCACAATTTTCAACCAATATCAAATACATCGCCGGAGAAGATAATGTCGTCGCTGACACATTGTCTCGCATTCAAGAGATTTGTCCAACTCCAATACAGTTTGAATCTTTATCACAAGCTCAAGAAACCGACGCCGAATTACAAAATCTCTTAGGCACAACCAACCATTCCCTAAAACTGAAATCCGTGCCAATTTCTCCAACGTTGAGACTTTGGTGCGACATCACAGACGATAAGGTGAGACCATTTGTACCAAGCAATTTCAGAAAGCCAATTTTTAATTCTCTCCATAACTTATCTCACCCAGGTATCCGTGCTACTAAACGACTAATACTGGACCGTTATGTGTGGCCGTCTGTGGCTAAGGATGTTGTTACTTGGTCACGTGCTTGTGTGGACTGCCAGAAATCTAAAATAAGCAAGCACACTCACAGCCCTATTCAACCATTCTTAAAACCAGCACGAAGGTTCGACCATGTGCATGTTGACTTGGTCGGTCCATTACCACCCTCTGATGGATTCTCTTACCTCATGACTTGCGTCGACCGATACACCAGATGGCCCGAGGCTATACCCGTGACTGATATATGTGCTGAAACAGTGGCACGTGCAATTGTGAATCACTGGATTTCACGTTTTGGGGTACCATCCATCATTACAACAGACCAAGGTCGGCAGTTTCAATCCACACTTTTTGCTTCTCTTTCCCGACTATTGGGAGTTAAGCATATAAGAACAACCCCATACCACCCTGCTAGCAATGGAATGGTCGAGAGACTTCACCGTACCCTCAAACAGGCTCTTAAATGTTACCATAACCATCGATGGACTGAAACATTGCCTCTTGTGCTTTTGGGATTGCGTTCCACCTTCAAGGACGATCTCCAGTGCACTACTGCAGAGCTGGTATATGGCTCAACACTCCGACTGCCAGGAGAATTTCTCTCTCCGTCCACGATATCCAGTGAAGAACCATCTGAATTTGTACAACAACTCCGGATAATTATGCAAAATCTCTCCCCGACACCAGGATCTGCCCATAATAAACAAACACCTTTCATCAACCCAAGTTTACTCAACTGCACCCATGTTTTTGTTCGGCACGGTGGAGTTAAGAAGCCGCTACAAACACCTTACGATGGCCCCTACAAAGTCATAGAGCGCACTCCTAAACACTTCACCCTGATAATCAACAACAAACCAAGCACGATTAGTGTTGACCGTCTCAAGCCAAGCTTTTCCTTAGCTACTGACGACCTGCCTACTGCAAGCAACTGTGCGCCCTCAACGCATAATCTAGCTGACGTCCCTGTTGCTCTCCCAATGAGCAATGAAACCACCGACATCCAGCAACCCGTTCCAAGAAATGAAACCACAGACATAGTACAACCTGTCCCAATAACCACTCGCTCAGGAAGACAAGTTCGCTTCAACAGAAAATACTTGTAACATCAGTGCCCTTGGCACTTGGGGGGGAGTACTGTGGCGATTAAGCACTTCAACTTCTAAAAAAATAATAACTTTCACTTTCACCAAAAAAAAAGAACTCTAATTAAAATTTTTTAATTTAGCGGTTGTTGGAGTAGCGATGTATGTCGACGCTTGTTGTTCGGAAGCCTCATTCTTAATTGTTTAATACTGCATGATTGTGTTTATTTTTTATGTAATAAATATTTGATAAGATGACAGAGTTATCATTGTACGAGTGACACGCAATTTTAACTTCAAAACCTTGACTATAGTTAGTATGGAATAGACTTTACTACAGTTTTAATGGTATTTTTAATGGTAGGCTTCCAATAGTTTAATGCAAAATGTACTTGAAATGATGACGGTTATTAATTTTATCTAGGGTTTTATTTTAAAATTCGGATAGCGTTGATTTGCGTGATATTTTAATTATGTTTTTCATTAAATAATGCATATCATTTTATGCAATGATGAATCATTGCGGTAGTATTTATGGGGCATAAATTGCGTGTCCTTTTAACGAAGGGTTTTTATTCAAGTTTAAGTGATTTGGTAAAGTAAATAAGTCTATTTTTCGAGTAATTATTAATCCGTTAATGTATTGAATTGTTGTTAAAAAATGCTGTACGTGCTTAACATAGTAACGTCGATATTGTGTGTAAGATATAATTTGCTGTTTTTGGTATTTTACTGTTTTTTAGCGATTTTTCTTGACATGTTTGCTTATGATGTGACATTGTTGGCGATAAAATCATCGCCAAGAGTGTTGTATTCTATTTGAAGTTGGTGACGGTTTTTGGCGCCAACGAAAAAATCGCAAAGGGGGGATTATATCACAGTAGTTCCAGTTGTAGCTTATTTTGTGGTACTTATAAATTTGTGTTTAGTGTTTTAATACATTGAAAATGTTTACTGTCGAAAGTTTATTCAAATATACTTTAAGGTTAAATACTGTAATTCCTTCCATGTCTAAGCCAAATGTAAATTTAAATTTTATCCTGGTATAACATTTGTCATAGTTTTTAACAAATTTTTATGATCGAACACAGATTTTTTTTTTATCGCCAAGTATTGCGATGAATGTGATTTTTTTGGCGATTGTGTGGTGAAAGAATCCACATTATTAAATTTAAAACATCGAATATTTGTGTGTATTGGTTCAGTTTGTTTTTTAAATTTTAAAGCATATATTATGGTTTGGTTATGAAAGATATATACATATTTATTGGTAACTATGATACGATATTGCAAAATGATTACAAAAAGAAATGTTTAATGCAAGTAAATCTCGTATTGTAGGTTGTTTGTTATAGGTAGGATTTAACGGCTGGCGCATTTCGTGCAATAATTGAATTGTCGCAACAAATCATAAAGTTTTAATTAAAAATATTTTTTCTTCTTCTATTTTTGAGAAACTTCGTCGTCATAAGACTGACACCAGAAGAAAATGACCAATTCTGTAGATTTTTTTTATGTAGAATACCTATATATTCAATGTAGATTTGTACGTTTCGCGTTGCTACTTTTTTTTTATTTCACTTACATTTATTTCCCTTTATTAAACATAGTCCATTATTTCCCTTCATTAAAAATGTCCCTATAAAATACCAGTAATTTATTCTGCCAACTCGTGCGTTGCTAGAAATGGTATTCTAAAAAGTCCAATAACCAGTTCTTAAATCTTTCTTTAGACGCCATTATTTGTTTCCACTTCACAAATAAAATGGTTTATGGCTTTTTAAAATTTTACAAAAAAAAAAAAAAAAATCTGTAGGCAAGAGAAAGCAGTTTACTTTTGGAAGCGTGATTTAATATTCATTCCATTTCCCGCAATACACGCGAAAAATAACGTACATCGAAAAAGATTACAAGAAAATAATCTATTCTAACAATTGTCCCGCCGCTCGCTCTTGAAAGTTAATTTACGTAATGGAATTTCTCTCACTGAATTGCGTTTCCTCGAGTGCGTTGCAGGGAGAGACTTCGTCGAGGGCAATTTGTACCCGTCAGGAAAATCTCAGCACTTCTTTGGAACTCGGCTTGTAATTAATCAAGATTTTCACAATGCCTTCCCAAGAGTGCATTGTGCAATTGTTTTCACTTAAATTCACGATGATATCTCGTAACTCGGACGAATCTTTGTCTCTCTGTACGCTCTCAATGGAGTTTTAAAATTAAGAATACCGGGTAAAATATAGCCCTAGAATACAAAAGTTCATAATTTGTTTAGAAATGAACGCAAAATTCGAGTTTCAATTAGACGGTCTTAATTTGTCGAAATGGAATTTAAAAATTTTACAGAAATCGTAAATGCAAATCAGATTTGCTAACGAGAACTGTGTCAAACTACCACTTCATTGCAGTCAAGTAAAATTTCTCGTATGATTTATTGAATCTTTTGCACTTTTCTTTTTTTCCAAAGTAAATAAGTGCAATTGAGTTATTTAATTAGGGTTTCCAAACTTCATTTGAAACAGTAATTGAATGTATTGTTCATTCATAAATAAAAACAATGAGAAAAGCCGACTCTGAAACATGTAATCTGATTAATGAAATGTTCATACAAATAACTTGTAATGAGAATGTCAAACATATATTACTAGAAAAATATTTCTTCTCTGGAAGCTTATGTATCGATATTAAAGAAAATAAAAATTTTATAAGCACATATATGATAACAAAGCTTTCGGCTAAGTTTGTATTCAAGTTATTCATCAAATTCTTGAAGGCAACTGATATTTACAAGTGGAATTTTAACCACAATGAACAACAATCCTGGAAACTTCAGAGTGCATTTTCTTTTCACTAGGCAATAAATATACAGTAACGTTGTATAGGAGCGCCGACAAAAATTTAATTCGGTACATAGAAAAAATTACAATTTATGAGATACATGTCATTATTTATCCTTTTTAAAACATTAATCAATTCAAAATGAAGTGTTTCATAAATAAGTATATTATTACCAAGGTAAATGCTCTTAACTGCGGAATTTTAAAAAAAATGCACTTATACGATGAATAACCAAAACTTAGAGATGGAAATTTATTTTTACACTTTCTTTTGAACAGATAAAAATAGAGTAAAAGATTTTTGAAATATCTCTGATAAAATATGATCTCTCTCACAGAAATATACGCTAAATTAGAACAGAAAGGGAAAAAAATAGATTTGGATTTTTTAATCCAAATATCATATTGATAAAATATAATCTAAACTAGAACGAACACGGAAAATTTTTATTTGTATTATTTTATCTAAATGTAATACTGATAAAATATAATAGGAACTAGAACAAAAAAATTATATTTGTATTATTTTGTGTAAATATAATACTGATACTCTAAACTAGGAAAAAAACACGAAAACGTTTTATTTGTATTTTATCCAAATAATAACACTGATTAAATATAATCTAAACTAGAACATCAACATAATATTTTCAGTTGGATTTATTTTATCCCAATTTCTATTAAAGTGGCATATTTTTATTATTAAAGTGGCATATTATATTATTAGGTGGATATTAATTGCCTACACCTTCTAGATTAAATTGAATTGGTAAAAAAAGCAATTTTCCGTAAGCTGAAAAGCTTCCTTTTTAACGCCATAACAGCATTATTCGTGTAGAGAAAATTCAAATCAGAATTAAGTCATGCAAGTAGCATCAGTCTTGGTGTACCAACTTCAGATACGGGAAAAATATTTGTCTCAGTGTACAGAATTTGGCATCACATTTCTATTGGCTGTTTTGAAAATTATATTTAAAAGTGCAGCTGGAGAGAAAAAATACCTTTCCCCTGAATTTCTTTGAATCTTCACATTTTAGCCCATTACACATGTAATATACTGGGGCACTTAATTAAAATATCGTGTTTAACTTTAATACTATATTAAGTCAACATTGCGCGAAACTGGGATAATGACAATGATGATAGTTTACTGATAAAGTTTAGTTAGTGTATTGATTTTGCAACGTTTTTGTATTTTGTGAAAAATGCATGGAATGTTTTCCATACTTAAGTACCATCCCATTTTTAATTTTAAAAAGTCGGGGAAACTGATATATGCTATTACTGATTTCATTAATTTGATGGTCGGTCAATTGCTTGGAGGGGCTTCTGTGGATTGAAATTCTTGATTAAAGAATATAGATTAAAAACAATGTTTTGAAAAAAAAATTACTTAAATATTCAAATGGCATAAATTAATACTGAATTTGATCACAAGAGTATCATTTATGCATCGTAACAGCTTGCCGGTGCGCGAGTAGAAGCGACTGTTGAAAGATAAATGAAAAATCAGTAAGTTCCATCAAATGCTTACGTTTCAGTTGCTTTTTTCAGAAAGGTACCTTAAAAAATGCATTTAATTATGCACCCATTTAATCCGGAAGAAGGCTTTTATAACCGACACTTAAAAAGCTGAAAGTCATATCTGAAAACTTTTTACGTATACGCGTCTAACGAGCTATTTTAACGCTCGCTGCTAGTTTGCAGTTACAGTGAAACCTGTGTACGTTGACCACTTGCGGTGCAGCACTTTATTGGTCAACTTAGACAGGTGGTCAACTTATAGAGGGTGGATTTTTTTGTTGTTGTTATTTTTTACGCCATGTATTTATTCAATTTCATTCATAACTAACTAAAATATAGCTTCATGTAATGACGTTACTTTGAATTAGTGATTAGCTTTTTTTTACAATAATCTAAAATATCATGAAAGAAATTTAACTCGAATGACTTAAAATGTATTCTATACAACTTGAAAAGTAAAGTACTTAGTTAAAATTGAGATAAATATCATATGAAATACGTCAGTTACTTATATGATGCTAAAGATTTCCTAAAAATATATATTTTTCAAAATGGCTATATCAGATCAAAGAAAAAAGAAACTTATTTAAAGAAGAAAAGAGTGCTCATAGTGGTTTGCCCACTTAGATAACTTACAAAGAGGTTTAGGCAAACTTTATGTTGATGTTTCATCCATCCAGACAAATACTGGTCTAACATTATTGCATGAAAATATCCTGGAGATGCTATTTTAGTTTTTTTTTTAAATCTTTCCAAAAATAGTAATAATTAGGCGGTCAACTTACAAATAGTTTTTTATAATACTCCCACCCACATTTGGCGTACATAAGTGGTCAACTTAGGCGGTCGAGTTACAAAGGTTTTTTCTATTATATAATATAGGGCTAGTTCCGTTCCTGACAAAAGTGGTCAACTTTACATTTTTTACTGTATTATTTACTGCTCATTGGTTTCAAATCACTGAATAATGTTTCAGAAACCGTTATTTCTGCTCATAAATGATATAGCGATCTAAATTCATCCGTAGAAATAAGGTATTGAAAATTAAGGATCAAAAAATGTTTTGCGCATGCTTTTAATCCATGTTTCCATTCTAGTTGGCTATTTATTTATTATAATTTATCCATTTACTATAATTCATTAATTTGGATTGAACTATTGTCTGACTTGGGCCGTTCTTGATATATTTAGACGAGGTGATGATACTGATGACAGTAGTCAGCAGCGCAAACTGTCTCGTGATTTGAATTGAATTACATTTATTTTCCAGTTCGTGTGCTTAGTCTCGGGGCTCGCTTATGAACTGCCGTCCAATATGACAGATAGCACAAGACAATACATGAAAGATTTTATTACATCACAAAGAGAGGAAATAACAGAAATACACCCAGGGCAAGGTGTGAATCGAACCCACGACCTCGTTACTGCGCGCAAGCAGCGGTCGGAAACTGGTCCTAAGACCGCTCGGCCACCGAGGCCCCAGTCTCGTAATTTCATAAACTAAAATTCGTACGCGAAATTTAATCCATTTGCTCAATGCCAAACTATTTTAGAGCCCAATCTTAACTTTATTGAAAATAATCGTTCTGTCTTTATTCGATTAATTCTATTTTCTGCGTGTTTTATTCTGATAAAATATCCACATTTCAATAATGCATGATGTTCTCCCTGCTTTGAAAGATGTGATTTTAGTAATTTCCTGCTGTATTCTTTTTCTCGTGCACGACTGCCTGTTCGCAGTTTAGTTTTTCCCTTTCGAAAGTATTTTTATTTCCTTAAGCTAACGGTCATAACACCCGCATGGGTGCTTATTGGAGAATTATTATGGAGATAACTACCTCATTAATGTGGTCATTAATACTTTCTTTGCCGTTATTTGCTCCCATTTAATGCTTTCTTCGAAACAGAGGAAGAGTGAGATGAGTCCACAAATATTTTGCCTGAAAGGATTACTGGTAAGGCACAGCGACAGTATTTTAATCAGATGTGATTTGGCAACGCAAATCAATGTTTTAGTCTTCAAAATACCTTAATACATCTTTAAAGAGCAGAAAAGGGAATTTCCAAACTAAGAAATCTTGGTAAACATTAGAGTCCGGTGCGGTCCATAAATATAAAAATAAATAAATGATTTTTCTAGAATAATAAAGATAATTCAAGGTACTATATAGAGTAACCGATATTTAAAGGCCAACATTTTCTTTTCCTTAATAACCAACCATCCTTCCCATAGATTTGCACGAACATATCAAAGCAGTTTCTTAGAAGAATAAATGCACTGATTGCTGAAGATTACTATTACTACTTATTACTATTATAGCTATGCCTGTTGTGCCTTTATTTTCTTACTTGCGCTCTATTATAGCGTACGGATTTATTTATTTGTTTATTTAATTTAGTTTTCTTTATTTATTTTGCACTACGTTAGCAAGTCAGTTAATCTCGTCACTTTTTTAGTATACATTTCAACCATAGATATTCCAATAATCCTTATTTTTTCGTACATGTGTTTAAATCTCAAAAATAATCTTAATAGAATCAAAGCCTGACATTTTGAAATTTTTGTTAAATTTCAATCGTGAACGTTGTTCTTCGAATGAATGAAGTTTTGTATAAAGGCAATATCTTTGAAAGTGTTTTCTTATGAAAATCTGCCATTTGTTAATTGAAAAGATAGCTGTAAATGAAAAAAAAATATATTATTGTTTTTTCATTGGTTAATTTACTAGGCAGTAATTTTTGTAGGATTTTTTACAGAAAATGCGTACCAGTTAATTAAGAAATGGCAAAACAATTGTAGTTTTTTCTGTGTCTGAAATTCGGCCATAATGTCATTGCGTACTCTAAAGTACGGTAGAACAGTTTACTTTAATGTACGTATACATACAGTATACTCTTAAGCGACATTAAGGTGTATTGTATGTGTACTCTAAAAAGCAGGATCCATCAACTAGATTTCTCATGGGTGCTTTTCAGAAACTATTTTCGTACTGTAAGTATCCTTAAGTAAAGCATAAGCAAGTATTGTTTTCGGTAGGTGTCGTTATTAATTGCATCAATTACATACTTTTTTGAAGAAAAAACTGAACTGAAGGTATGGGAGAAAATCGACATGACTGAATATCAATCATGTATCTGACAGAAAAAAAACAATATGCAATCAAGTCTGCTGCTGACGAAGGCTTGCTCAATTTTTTATTGTTAATCCAAATAATTCTTTAAAAACAAAGAATTAAACGTCTTCTTCTGAAGCGTTTCTTAAATCATACGTATTGAAATCCGAATTGTCTTAATATACAAACTAAAGTTTACATTAACCCATCTATTTAAGAAAGCAAAACTATAAAATTTAATTTAATGGATTCAATAGCGATTGGTTAAAAGTAACTATTAATTTTGCACAAGTTTAAAGTATTTTTTTACATTTACACACCTATTTATTTGTACTAATAAGAACTAAAAATATTCCTACTTTTTTTTTAAGGAAAGAATTTTATTACAGACATACGGGACTTTGAAATACTAAATGATATTGCCATCGTTCTGCTACACACAGAGAGATAGAATAAACAAATTAATAAAATAAAAATCCAGCTGAAGTGAATTTTAGAATTTTTAGTTGTTCCATGATATAAACCAATTACATAATTACATGAATAAGTTTATTGTAGAAGTAAAATGGCTTTTTACTATTTCTCATAATTATTTGAACTTTTAAAATGACAAATGGAACTATGAACTTAGTGATTTTTACCGACATACCGACGATATTAGATGCAATATTTTCCCCTTAAACTTATTGAACAGTTAATACTTAAAAAAATATAGTAATAAATAAATAAAAGGAACATGCAATATGAAAGATACTCAAGATCACGCAGTCAAATAAAAGCAATATCCAAAATAGCTTCTTTTTCATATTTCAGGAAACTGCGTCTACACTAGGAACAAGAGATTTACGTTCTTCCTTTGTTGTGGACCACTGATTCTCTGTCATTGATTGTTCATAATGGAAGGCATTGTTTTCTTGAAAGCTGAGTTCTCGTGTGGCATAATCTCTTTTGTGAAAGATTTAGCTTTAATGTTGCAAGGCTACTATATATTAATATTTAGCTTTCCTTTATTGCAATAAATATTAGTGCGCAAGATACATATAGATAACAAAAGAACTCTGGAAAAATAATCATAATGAAAATAGTTTTTAAAACGTAGAACTAAAGAAGAAAATGTCTGGAATCAGTGGCATACAAACTTTTTTTTTTTTTTAAATTTAAAAGTGGAAAGATCTAGACATAATTAATGCAAATAACCTAAGGGACCATTCATAAATGATGCCACACATTTTTCAATAAAATTGACCCCCTTCCTGCCTCCTTTGTCACACATTTTTCAATAAAATTGACCCCCTTCCTGCCTCCTTTGTCACACAATATCACACTTCATCCCCCATTTGTCACAAGTCACTTTATATTGCATAAGCATATGCAGTTTAGAAAGAAAACATTGCGTTATAGATCGCTTTTCTACTTTTATTTTTGAACGCTATGTATTTTATGACATTTGTGATCATAAAAATAACCTAAGGGACCATATACGTATATTTAAATTGTATTAAATGAGAAATTGAGGTTTACAACAAAAAAGTATAATTAGTACGCAATAAAAATATTAATCTTAATTGAAAGCAATAGTATTTCAGAGCTATTGCGTAATAAAAAGAAATTGTTAGCTGATTTTGAATGCTTATTTTCACCAAAATGTGTGATATCGCACTTTTTATTACCCCTCCCCCTGTCACAAACTGTCACAATTTGTAAATCCGAATTCCGCCCCTCGAAGCGTGACATTCGTGAACCACCGCCAACAGACAATGAATGGCATAGATTTTCTTAATTATTGGGTGCCATCTTAAGTATATATACGTGTTTTGTGGTGGCGTTTCATTTTGAAAAGAAGCGGAAATGTGGCCAGCTTTCGAGTACAGTTTTAGACTTATACCACTTTTCTGCAGAAGAGAACTGTGCGGTCGTTTCCGACTGTTGAAGAGATGTGAAAATGAACAGTCTTGACTTTTTTTCTTCTCTTTTTTCGGCGGAAATTATGATGACCACGGCACTTACCACATAATGATCGATAATAAATAAGAGCTTCGAATAACAGCACCGCTTTTTGCACAATGCCGCAAAATTTGAAAGGCAATTTAAAAAAGAAAATGCTTTGTATTTGCAGATTTTGAGTATTTCCTTTGATGTCGCCATGGTAACAGTCCGGGGGGAGTTGTTAATTGGTTTTCCTTTTGTAATTAGTGAGCTTGACTAATATTTCTTTTTGATTAAAGAACTATTTTAGAATCATTATTAAAATGCTGATTTCGTGAAGCAAAGTAATCACTTTCCAAAGAATACTTCTAATATACATAAAATGATTGAAAGTGATTAAATATATGTTATATGTTCCAGCATATTACAAGCTAAGTAAATCCATAAGTCCCGTACGCAAAAAAAAAGAAACTTACATATTTCATAATAGTTTGCGTTGTAAAATTTGTTCTATAGCGATCGCAGCGGCTACACATCTGCCAGTTTAAAAGGGTTTTTATTTTTGTGTTAATAAATTGATTGTATATTATTGCTGTGTGGTGAATCAGACCTAATACTTAACATCAGAAGTTCGCTAAAATATAAGCTACTTCTTTAAATGAATAAATTGTGCAAAAAAAAAAAAAAGCTCAAATTGTTTCTTAATCCCTTAGGGGTCATTCATAAATGATGTCACGCTTCGAGGGGGCTTTTCAAATTGTGACAAAGTATGACAAGGGGAGAGGAGGGGGTAACAAGAAGTGTGACATCCCTGCTTATGCAACATAGCATGATATGTGATAAAGGGGGGGGAGGGGGGTCCGTTGAAGTGTGACATTTTGTGACAAAAAGGGGAGGTTGTCAAATATGTGGAAGAAAAGCGTGACATCATTTATGAACAGTCCCTTAGCGCATCTGCCCGTGTCTGACACGGGAGACAATTACCGGCAAGTTTGCTCATCCCCGAGTCTCACTCGGGCAATCTTTGTATCTCGCGTTATTTTATTTCAAATTCAATTCTGAGATCACTTTGCCCTTTGTTTGTATAATATTTTTTTTATAACTTTTACCCCAAACCCCATAACTTAAATTGCCATTTATATAGAATAAATATTCACCTATATATTCATTTTCTGCCAAAAAAAAAAAAAAACCTGGGTGATTTTTAACCAGTTTTTCCGAAAAAAAACAAAAAAACTCGTGCTTCCAGGGGTTAGAGTTGTAAATTTTCATTTTTTGTTTCTGATTTGGTTGCAACTTTCGATAATCATCCTGATTTGAGGTTAAAAAAAAAAAGTCGTTTTTGGGACTGTCACTGTTCAAATACATAAATATAGTTTGCTAAAAAAAATTAGAACACATGAAGCAGTCGGTTTTTTCAGTCTGTGTTTAATTAAAACACATTTTGAGGTTTTTTTGAAGTAAGATTGGCTGTTAAAAAAAAAGACCCAGTTAATAAATGTTGGAGCTTCAATCAGGTATATCTTTATTTAAATTTTTTTTTACTAAAACAATTTGAAATCCATGATTACAACATGTTCATAACTTTCAGAAATACATTAGTGGATCTACTAATTTATAGTGTATTTTATTTCTTCGTTATGCGTATGAGCAATAACAATATTTCCTTCATTTTATAACCAGTTCTTTTTTTATAACATTGAACAACAATTCTTGAAGATGTTTCAACTCTGCTTTAACTTTTTCTCAGTAAAACGGTTTCTAAAATGGAGCAAAACTGAGGGTTCGAAGAAAAAGAAAATCAGTCACACTCTTCATGAATGCATCGTTAAAATTGTTCAGATAGTTGCTCAAAAAGTTTCTGAATAATGTTCATGTAATACACACAGCAGGACAATCAGTTCAAATTTGTTCGAAAATTTTCTGTTCACTTTTAAATGATTTGTTCGTCTTAAGTACAACATACTTTAGTAAAACATTTATAAAAAGAATGGAGTTTTCACTCGTTTTCATCCACAGTGTAAAATTTAAGAACGGCTTTTCATCGTTGCAAAATGTAACTTGTTCAAATTTTAAAACACATATTTAATGGAATCATTTCTGCTACACTGTTGTTTCTTCTCTCTTTTCCCGGAAATGTCTGAAAAAAAATAAATGCTACTGTTAGTTACTTAGAATGCATAAAACTCTGTCAATGAGATCATTTTACACAATTATATCAATATATACAGTAGAGCGCCGATTATCCGAACTCCAATTAACCGAACTTCCAATTATCCGAACAGCTTATTTCTCTATTTATTTTTCCACGTCCGAACTTCCAGTTGTCCGAACAGCCTGTTTCTCCCCCACCTAAGGAAAAAAAACTCCTAATCGAACTTCTAATTATCCAAACCCCCTATTTCTTTCACTCCCCCTTCCCCCTCTTCAGATTTATTATGTGAAATCGAATCCCAGATAAGTGTTTCGTTGGGAGCAGTAACAAGAGAATAAAAGTCTTGGTGAAAGGGGGTATAATCAAAATCAAAGCACAAAATTCCTGATCATATCACCTCCCATTCGCAGTGACCATTTCATTGTAGTTCTTTCAGCACAAATAGGTGCTGCCAGTAGCAAGCCTGGAAGGATTTTCTATTGTCACAATATCCCTTAAATTGTCTGTCCAATTATCCGAACTTTTGCTTATCCGAACTAGGGTCGGTCGCGACGTGTTCGGATAATCGGCGCTCTACTGTACATGATTTGTTTTCTTTATGATGGAGCTCCGTACGGTGCGTATTGCTAACTACGGCCTCGGTATGTACACCGAGGCCTTGACGGATTAACGGCCACAGCGCTGTCCTCCTTCGAACCTCCTATAAACTCTCTAACACATAACAACAACTAGAACCGGCCATAGGGACCGGACTAGCGAGCGTTGCCTACCTGCTTCACCGTCCCGGAGCCGCAGCCTTCATTAAGCTTTGCCGACCTAGTTCCTAGTGCATTCCCCTAAAATAAACATCCATTCTTTCAAGTAGCACCACTGTCAGCGGATGCCATTACCACTTTGGTAATTTTGATGCTCAGTTTCCCCCCTTCCGAGCTCTGAATGATGCGAAACTGCACTAGGAATTTAATTTGATCGAGAGTATCCAACTCAAATGGATGCTCAGGGGATCTTTAACGCACCCCGTCGGCGTCTCTCTCTGCACAAGACTAGTAACAGGGATCTGAAGCATCCACTATTTTGAGTTGCTCCAATCAAGATGCGCTCCGACTTCCAAATACCGACTCCGCCCCGAGCTCCGAATACTTTTTAATTTAAGTGTATTTAAGTGTATCTGTTTTTCTCTTTTTAGCCTACTTTCCCGTAAAAGTAAAAAAAAAATAATAATAAAGCATGAAAGAAGGCCTAATGTATCGGGAAAATATCGTTAGAAATCAAGAAAAGTCAAAAATAAGTGAAGTAATTAAATAAAGATTGGAAAATAAAAAAATTGAAAGTAGGGTTTTGAGATGGGGAAAAAGTGTGTCTGTCGGTCTGTCTGTCGGTCTGTCTGTCTGTCTGTCTGTCTGTCTGTCGGTCTGTCGGTCTGTCCCCCCCTAATAGCTTTTGAACGAATTGTTAGATCCGAAAAATTCTTTTTGCATTCGAAAGATCTCGGCGAGGACATCTCATTTCCATATTTTACTTTTTGGTTTGAACAATTTTTTGTTCAATTATGAACAGTTCAAAAAATTTTAACATTAGCGCCTATGGGCGAAAATGAAGCAAATGATGTAAACTCTGGGTACAAAATCCAAGTTCCCATGAACAAGCTCACTGGAAGAAGTCCTTGGCGTGAAATATTGATTTGAACAATTTTTGTTCATTTTTGAACAGTTAAAAAAAAAATTAACATACCGCCTACGATGAAATTTCAATCCTATATAATTTATGATCTAACGGACCGATTTGCTTGGAACGAACTTTATCGGAAAGCTCTTATGACGTAGAACATGAACAAATAGAAAGTTCATCCAGAACTAACGAGCCTATTTTCCTATGAAATTTTTTTATCGGGATTTTCAAGAATATTTTTGAATTAATAAATGATTAAATGAATAAGAATGAATGAATAAATGAGTGAATAAATACATGAACGACTTAATAAATGAATGATTGAATGAAGATGTATTAACCGTTGAAAAAGGTATATTTGAAGCAATTAAGAACTAAAGCTAAACGAGAAAGACAGAGAGAGAGATAGCTAAATTATAAATTTGAATTCGGTGTATACGGGAAAGTAGGCTTGTATAGTTCTAGACGGAACTTCTTGTTTAAAATTATTTTTTTAATTTGATATAAAGTTTAAAATGTCAACAAAAAACGGAGCAGTGGGGCACAAGAAATCTCTTTGCTCCGGCTTAAGTCCAGTTTTGGGAAAAATTTCTTCTGCTCCATGCTCCGCTCTGTAGCTCTGATTAATAAAGAAAATAATTGGATCACCAGAAAATAGCTGGATGACTGACGTCAGTCAGTGACGCCGTCATCGGCCGCCATTTTTTTTTTTTTTTCAAGTTACCTCGGTTAACCCGGAACTCGTTTAGCCGGGGCTCGAATAACCGAGGCTCTACTGTACTCCAGTAAAATGAATTTGCTGTTCGAGAATTAACAGATTCAGTTCTGGGGTTGCGGGTTACACTATAGTACTTAAAATGTATTGAAAAGTAGGGTGCTAAAAATCGAAGTTTATAAGCGCTGCCTGATCATTTGCTTTCGTAAAGTAACCAGATTTCAAGAATGTCTGTATTCTTGGGACTCGGTTTAATGAACTCAGCTTAACTCTGATTTGTGACCCAAAACATTAAAGTTTTATGCAAACAAGGATACCTGTGCGCCTTATAATTAACTTATCTTAACAAGGGGAGTTATGCAGTCACATAAAAGATTTAAATTACGTTCCATATAAGCAGTTGAAGTAATTCCTAAATATGATTTTTATTTACTTATTTGTAGGTGTCAGATGCTGTGAAAGCCGATTTTTTTTCTGTTCAGGTAAGTGTTCTTTCTTTGAGCCAACTCTCTTATAACGTAATTTGTAAATTGCCAGTGAAGTAAAATATACCTTAACCAAATGAACTTTCGAACCTATTGTTCCTTTTATTTAGTATGATACAAAGGCGCAGCGCTTTAAATTTACCTTAAGATACGACACATGCATTTACTTTTTAATTTGTAGTAAATAGTTTCTTGCTGCAACCTTATCAGATTGTTATATTTGGACTGTGCAAATAGATTTGGGAGCGACCTTTTTAATTGCTTCTTCCGAAGTGGATACAATGTTAACATTTCGCCGTTCCGGAAGAACAGTGACGTAAATGCAAAAACTTCAATTTTACAGGAGAGTAAAAAAACGATTTGCAGTTGTGTAAAACGTATAATTGAAAAGCGAGTAAGTGACAAAAAATAATATTATATTGAGAGTAACCATGTAGGATATATACTTTACTTTCATTTACCAGGGATTAGGATTTAATCACCCTAATTTCAACCCCTAAGTGCAGTTACGTCGTTGCTTCCCTAGAAATTGTTCGTTGTTCTAGCAGACACAAACTGTCGTTCTACAGTTACGTTCATGTTCCCCTGTGTGAGGGTTTTGTTTCTGATATTGTGTATGGAATTATTTGCATTTGACACATTTTTGCAGTTACGTCATTGTTCTTCCGGAACGGCGATCAAATCAAATTTAAAAACGTATTTCAAGTAGAGCCTCCTATCGAGAAATAGCAAACGCGAATTAGCAGGACAAGTACAGGACAATTGAAAACACTAGGTTTTGGTGAAAATAATTGAATACTTGTCATCACATGATGGCAGGGCTGCAAATTTTTCACATTACTCCTAGGTTACATTACTCGGAGTACCTAAGCACAACTTTAAAACCCGGATGTGTGTCTTAAGAATCTAGGACATAGCATTTTTTAAATCTTGCTCATAATGGGTTAAGAAGGGTAGTTATCAATTCCAGTTACCTTTTAACGAATGCACTTTGAAAGAAAAAAATAACGGAATGTAAGTAATAGAACTTTTTTTTTCCTTTTTTCCTGTTTACCATAAATTTTATTTTCTTCTATATCCAATATATAGAAAAAAGTATTGGATTAATGAACATTTTTAAATTTCGATAGATTTACACGTTTTTAATTGAATCGCACCATTTTTGGAAAATGTATGTGTGTTTGACTGTGTGCCTGTATGTAGTCTTTTTTTTTTTTTTTTGGCTACTGCAACTCAAAAAGTACTGCATGGAATCGCACAAAATTTGGTGCACACGTAGATTCTGATGGGAACAGGTTCTGATTAGTTCACATGAAGGATAGGAAAAGAATTCCATAATGGCTACAACAGACTAGTTTTTACTTAAAATTGTGTCTATTTGTAACAAGATTTCATGGAAGACACGTACTCACACTCGCATCTCCTGCTGTTGCTGTTGCAAGCCAGCCACCGATATATTCGGCACACCACCTGTTGGTGGCCAGTGGGGGTGGTGGTGGTGAAGGTGGTGTCCGTGGGGTGGTGTCGAGCGAGAAGACGTTGAGAGCAGTGGTTGGGCTTCGGGAGCCTCCTGGGATATAGAGGACGGTGGCGCCATCTTCGATGGGAGTGTGCCGGCTTCGGTCAAGGTTGTCAAGGTCATGAAAGACGGCGGCGGTAGATGGTCCATTGGCGATTGAAGGGAGCTGATCAGGTGCGCTTGCTTAGATTGAGGAGTTGAGTTGCAGCTTATTCCGTCCGGATGAAGCTATACAAAGAGATAAAAAATGATAATTTTTAAAGTGAAAAAATGTTTTAAGTTACACGGTTCTATTTTTTAAAAAAGTAAAAAAAAATTGCCATGATTTGGGTATTTTTAAATTCAAAACATCGTTGCATTATCTAAATATTCCAAAGCTATCGTTTCCATTCGACAAATAGTAATTCTTGTAATTTCCAGAGAGCAAAAATATTTTTTTTCCTCACGTAAAAATAAATTATAAAATGGATGGAATATTATACTGTCATCGAAGATAAGCTTGTATGCAAACTTGAAGATAATTTATGCAATAATAGTGGTTAAAAACCGCGTAACAAACTTTCGTGACAAATCAAGTTAAATAAAACCGTGTAAAAATTGACTAATTTCTTTTAACGGACAGAATAGAAAATATGTCCTTATCGGTTAACTTAGTGCCGAAATTGGCCTTGTAACCGATAAGTAACAGAAAATCTGGCTTGATAAAAAATGGCCCGCTCACAAGCATATTTACTTAAAGCAAACAAGAAGTTCCGTCTAGACTAGAACTATACGAGCCTACTTTCCCGTATACACCGAATTCAAATTTATAATCTAGCTATATCCCTCTCTGTCTTTCTCGTTTAGTTTTAGTTCTTAATTGCTTCAAATATATTTTTTTCAACGGTTAATACATATTTTATTCAATCATTTTTTATTAAGTCATTCATGTATTTATTCACTCATTTATTCATTCATTCTTTTGCTTATTCATTTCATCATTAATAAATTAAAAAATATTCCTGAAAATCCCGATCAAAAAATTTCATAGGAAAATAGGCTCATTAGTTCTGGATTAGCTTTCTATTTGTACATGTTCTACGTCATAAGAGCTTTCCGACAAAGTTTGTTCCAAGCAAATCGGTCCGTTAGATCAGGAATTATATAGGATTGAAATTTCTACGTAGGCAGTATCTTAACTTTTTTTGAACTGTTCAAAAATGAACAAAAATTGTTCAAATCACTATTTCACGCCAAGAACTTCTTCCAGTGAGCTTGTTCATGGTTACTTATATCTTGTACCCAGAGTTTACATAATTTGCTTCATTTTCACCCATAGGCGCTAATGTTAAAATTTTTTGAACTGTTCAAAATTGAACAAAAAATTACTCAAATCAAAAAGTAAAATATGGAAATGAGATGTCCTCGCCGAGATATTTCGAATGCAAAAAGAAATTTTCCAATCGGACAAGTCGTTCAAAAGTTATTAGGGGGGACAGACCGACCGACACCCTTTTTCTTCCAGCTCAAAACCCTACTTTCAAATTTTTTATTTTTCAATCTTTATTTAATTACTTAACTTATTTTTGACTTTTCTTGATTTCTAACGATATTTTCACGATACATTAAGCCTTCTTTCATGCTTTATCATTATTATTTTTTTACTTTTACGGGAAAGTAGGCTAAAAATGAATGGAGTAATAGACGCTAAAGGAATAGACGCAATAAAACGTTGTCAAAACACACTGACCTCTTTTATAATGCCATATTTCTCATTAGCAGTTTTTTTACCACGTATTTCTCTAAGTTTTTATATTAGTGTACCTAAAAGATTTGTATTTTATATTAAAGAGAACAAGAAAAGTTTTCATTCAGAGGGACGCCTTTTATTGAGGTAACTGATTAAACTAACTTATAGAGCTCAGTTACGGAAGATTTTTGAATAAACGCGGTTCTTACAGCTCATTGAAGAGCGCTGAAGAGTGGTTTTTAGCCTACTTTCCCGTAAAAGTAAAAAATAATAATGATAAAGCATGAAAGAAGGCTTAATGTATCGTGAAAATATCGTTAGAAATCAAGAAAAGTCAAAAATAAGTGAAGCAATTAAATAAAAATAGAAAAATAAAAAAATTGAAAGTAGGGTTTTGAGATGGGGAAAAAGTGTGTCTGTCGCTCGGTCTGTCTGTCGGTCTGTCTGTCTGTCGGTCTGTCCCCCCTAATAACTTTTGAACGAATTATCCGATTGGAAAAATTATTTTTGCCTTCGAAAGATCTCGGCGAGGACATCTCATTTCCATATTTTACTTTTTGATTTGAACAAGTTTTTGTTCAATTTTGAACAGTTCAAAAAAATTTAACATTAGCGCCTATGGGGAAAAATGAAGCAAATTATGTAAACTCTGGGTACAAGACCGAAGTTCCCATGAACAAGATCACTGGAAGAAGTTCTTGGCGAGAAATATTGATTTGAACAATTTTTGTTCATTTTTCAACAGTTCAAAAAAAATTAACATACCGCCAACGTGGAAATTTCAATCCTATATAATTCCTGATCTAACCGACCGATTTGCTTGGAACAAAGTTTATCGGAAAGCTCTTATGACGTAAAACATGTACAAATAGAAAGTTCATCTAGAACTAACTAGCCTATTTTCCTATAATTTTTTTTGATCCGCATTTTCAAGAATATTTTTGAATTAATGAATGATTAAATGAATAAGCAGAAAAATAAATGAATAAATGAGTGAATAAATACATGAATGACTTAATTAATGAATTATTGAATGAATATGTATTAACCATTGAAAAAGGTATATTTGAAGAAAATAAGAACTGAAGCTAAACGAGAAAGACAGAGAGAGAGATAGCTAGATTATAAATTTGAATTCGGTGTATACGGGAAAGTAGGCTCGTATAGTTCTAGACGGAACTTCTTGTTAAAAAATGCGATTCAACTTTCTTAGAGTGCTGTTCTAATTCCTATTGCATGAAAGTGTAGCTGAAAGCAGGGTTGCCAGATTTTCCAGACGTCTTTTAGGCAGTTGGGAGAAAGAATTGAGCCAAAATTAGCCATTTAAATTAATTCGATTGTTGTTACTGTTGCTGTTGTTGCTCTCAATTGTTGTTAACACCAAAGCTCCAACTCGGATATTCATTTCGTCGGATATCGGATATCTCTTTGTCTGACGGATTTGTACCGGATATCGGATATCCAGTGTCTCTTGTCTGACGGATTTGTACCGGATATCGGATATCCAGTGTCTCTTGTCTGACGGATTTGTACCGGATAGCGGATACCCATTGTCTTTTGTCTGACGGATTTGTACCGGATATCCGGTTCTGATGTTTGAAACCTGTAAATTCTATGCATATTTTAAATATTGGTTGAAATAAAGAAAAAACAAAAAAAAACTTTAATGCGGAAAACTAAATTTAAAATTAGCCAATATTAGCCAGAATCGTTTGTGGCTAGTGATTGAAAATACTTTTAGCCAGTAGCATCTTAAACTAGCCGTAATGGCTAATTTTAGCCACATCTGGCAACCCTGGTTGAAAGCGTCTCTGTTTCATCATGTAGAAAATAATAATTCATGAATTTCGTAAAAAAAAATACCATGTCAAAAGTAGAAAATGCTGTTGAGTCAGCTAAAACCTCAAATCGAACGTGGGGGGAGGGGGGGGGGGAACTGCAAAAAAAAAAAAAAAAAAAATGAATGCATAAATAAGTTGCTTTGATCAATTTAATAAGTTAAAACCAAAGGTTGCTTCGACTGGAGAAAAATTAACTACAGTTGAATTTTCTTAATATTAACACGGTTAATACGAAATCGCGGTTAAAACGAACATTTTGTTCATCAAGTTTGGTTGCTATTAAATTAAACTAAATATCTCCCGCATATTACGAAGGCTAAAATACGAATTTCGGCGACGAACAACATTTCTGACCTATTCACGAAAAATTTTCTCGATTGCTATGTAATTATTTTTTTTTATAGAAATTGTTGGTTATTTTGAGTCATTGTAAGCCACCATATGATAAAATAAAAAATAAAAACTTACCATTAAGGATTTTTTTCTAAAATTGTTAAATTTTAAAAGATAAGTTAACTTTTTCTCAATGTACTAGTAAAATTTTTAAGTGTATATTAGTAAAAATAAATCATTTGTTTTACTATTTATTTTACATTGGATTATTATAAATAGTAGTCATTATAGAAATATAATTTCACGTTAATTTAAAGCACAGATGAGCATTAAAACGCAGACATATGTTTCGGGATTGCTTGGAATCCCTTTTTCAATGCGACAGGGAGCTTCTAGATGCAAAACATCCAAATGAAGCAGACAAAGCAACAAACGAATGCAACAAACGAATGCAGTTGAAAGTACAGGAAGTAAAAAGGAATATCAATAAATACAAAGCAAAAAAGACAACAGCATGCATAAAAACGTGAAAATACATGAAAATTGCAAAATAGTAAAATAAAATAAAGAATAAAATGGAAATAGAATAAGTACAGAAAACTTGCACAAAGTTAAATTATTATTATAGTAGTCATTATTTTTAAAATACAAACATGCATTTCAAATAGTTTTTTTTCACAATTTTACGTATTCACGGTTGTTGCGAATATCGGCTAATACGAACAAATTCGCGAATTTTTGTCATTTCGTATTAAAAGAGTTCAACTGTATATTTCCTGCAACTATTATGTGGTTCTATGTTTTAAGTTTCACCTGCCACTGCATTTCATCATCATGTCCTGAGATGAATTTCATTCCTATCTATGTCAAGCCACAACTCTGTACAACAATTAAAATAATGCGACTTTAATTACCTAGAATGATTACTAACTGCATAATAGCACTAATTAAAACATTTGACAATAATTACCGTGTAGGGGGCTACGTGGTAATCAAATTTTTTGGTATTATTACAGTGTATTCTTTGGAAGATTCTCTGCTTTATGTGTTTTCGTAAATATTTCTTTCTTAAAGTCTTAAAAGAAAGTTTGTGGCTAGTCATTTATGAGAGAAAATAAACTCGAACATAAAATAATAACATTTCAGAGCTTAATTTATGAAATATACGAACGGGAGTGTGGACAAATATGTTTCATGTATTTTAATTAGTATTGCAACCAGTTTAATTTGCAGTATTTTGTCAGCCCTTCGCAATTTTTAGTGAAAATTTGAGCCGTCATATGTTGCAAGTCAAGAAACATCAGAACATGCGAGTTTATTTTAAAAAGTTAAGTTCAGTATTTTCGTTTAATTAACATTTCAAGTGATATTCAAAATTACTTGGGTCGGAATACTGATTTTGTAAAAACTCGAGCTTACAGCTTCTTGTCAAGCCATAGTTTACAACTTGGACAACGTTTAATGAGATGCAATTGAAATTTTTTACGAACATTTGTTCCTAAAAATATTACTATCTGCAATAAAATCTCTGGAACTAATCTTGTCTTTAATGCAAGACAAGTATTAAAAATGCCGTCTTATGATAGAGTAAGACTGAAGTTTAGCAGAATAAAGTTGCATAGATTAATTTTAATGAGCGAGTTTTCAGATATTTAAATGCATTTTATGATATGTCACTTAACAACTATTATGCATAAGTTTATTTTGAGCAGGAAATAATTTTTGTTGATAAATTTGTTCTTAAATTTTGCATTAAAAATTAACAATTCGGTGATTTATTGGATGCTGCTGTTTAACTGCCAGTTGTCATTTTAAGTATAAGAGCTGTTTTTAATTGCATATTTAATGATTTTTGTGCAAATTGCTTGAGAAATAGTTTTCTTTTTCTTTAATATTTGAGCAGGGGTCGCGGCAGAGAAAATTCGGGTCCATTTTCGGATCGTACACAAAATTCCAACTATCAAAACGGACCCTTCTCAAAAATCCAGTTAATCAAAACGGACCCTTCACAAAATTCCAGTTAATCAAAATGGACCCTTCACAAAATTCCAATTAATTAAAACGGACCCTTCACAAAATTCCAATTAATCCAAACGGACCCTTCACAAAATTCCAGTTAATCAAAACGGACCCTTTACAAAATTCCAGTTAATCAAAATGGACCCTTCACAAAATTCCAATTTATCCAAACGGACCCTTCACAAAATTCCAATTAATCAAAACGGACCCTTCACAAAATTCCAGTTAATGAACACGGGCCCTTCACAAAATTTCAATTAATCAAAACGGACCCTTCACAAAATTCCAATTAATCAAAACGGACCCTTCACAAAATTCCAATTAATCAAAACGGACCCATTGCAAAATTCCGAATTTAAAATAAATGGTTAATTTTGGCTAAATTGTTTCTCACAACTGAATCATGAGGTTGTTAAAATTTCCTTTATGTTCCCTGAATTTTGTTATATTGTTTTTTTAATGACTTTATTTTTTAAACACATATATGTAAAGTAATATCGATAGAAAAAGTTCCCAGTAAACACGTTTTTCGAGTGAGATTAAAATTATGTCGACCTTTCCAACCAGGCGGATTGTATGAGATACCCAGGGAACACGGGAAAGAAAATTACCAATATCCCAAATTAAATAATTTTTACTTCTTCTTTACTTTAAATGAGATAATTTGGCTCTAAGGGATAACAAAAGCGAGGCGGGGGGGGGGGGGGGAAGTTGTGAAAAGTCTGTTATAAGAAATTTTAAGTGAGAGGCGTAATTGTTATTTCCAGAAGCCCCTTCCAATAATTATTTCTGCATCCGCATTTGATTATAACTTCAGAATGCTTTGTTTAGCATTATGAATTTGTGTCATGGAAGATTACAAAGTACAATTAAAGAAAAAAAAAAGGAAAAACGCGTTTGGATGTAAAGTGCTCCACACAGGTTGAACTTCTAAAGCTTACACTGTAAGAAATTCTAGTTCGAACTTTCACTAAACATATGGTGGGATCTAGCTGCAACCAACATTTGGTACTAGAGTTGAACCTTTATAACGGTTCCATGTTTCACATTCATGGTCAAAGTGCACCATTATAATGGTTCAACCTTTCACCAAACATATGGTGAAATTTAGCAGTAACCAACATTTGGTAGTAGAGTTGAAACTTTGTAACGGTGCCTTGTTTCACATTCATGGTTAAAGTACACCATTTAATGGTTCAACCTTTCACCAAACACATGGTGAAATTTAGCTGCAACCAACATTTGGTCCTAGAGTTGAACCATTATAATGGTTCCTTGTTTCACAATCATGGTTAAAGAACACCATTATAATGGGTCAACCTTTCACCAAACATTTGGTAGTAGAGTTGAACGTTTATAATGGTTCCTCGTTTCACATCCATGGTTAAAGTACACCATTATAATGCTTCAACATAGTACCAAATAATGTTTGACGCTAAATTCCACTATTTTTTTGGTGAGAGGTTCATCTAGAATTTTTTACAGTGTAGGGAGCATTGTAGTATAAAAGTTAGGCAATCCCTGATCTCAAAGATACACGCTATGCCAACAAGTTCAAACATGATTCGTGCCCATTTCTGTAGATATAACACACAATATTTCCACATAGAATTTCTGCAGAATAAAATTTCCACATTCGAAAACATACAGCCAGAAATTTAACGCAAGTCTGCGCGGAGAAGCACAAATTTCGGTCTTTCACCAATTTCAAAAGCTGCGTGTACCCACACATCTCGAACGGCATCCACTTCAAAATCCTTTTCTCATCCAGTTATTTCCCTCGGGATACCTCATAGATACTCGGTCCGAGGGGAATTATAACCCAGACATAGAACTTATTCCCAGTTTTCTCTCCACTTTTCTTCAGTTTCCTCAAACTTATTTTCTTCGCCGGCATGTATCCTGTTACCATGAAACACGAAATTTTAAGATTAAGTTCCCCGAGAAAAGAGGAAATGGTGGGGATATATCATCTTCCTACAATTTTCTTCTCTTTCAACACGAAAGAGGAATGTCATAAAGGGGTTCCAGTGTCCGAAAATACTTTTGGAGTTTCTTTTTTTTGAGAAGTGTAATTTTCTTCTCGGTCTTTTCTCTTCTTTGGCTGCGAGATTAAAATATTTCATATCTAAGACGAAAGTTTTTAATTCTATTCACGGACCGACTTTTGAGGCATCAAGTATTTCTTGGAAAAGTGACGTTTTATTTGTTGGATTTCAAAAAAGTTTGAACTTTTATTCGAAACTCATTTATTACTATGGTTTAGCTCGATATTGTCACCACGAACAAGGAATATGGCTGGATAAAAGTGTTAGTTCGTGTTTTTCGAAAACACTGATTTTGTAGTACACATCACTTTGTTTTTCATGCATTTAATTCTCCGAGAAGAATTCTATATAAGAATTGTTTAGGGTATCTAAAATGAAATTTCTAAATCTATGAAATTGTTTTAAAAATTAGAATGTCAGCGAATGCTTTGCAAAATTTGCTACTAAACTATTTGGTCTTGAAAATGAGCTATAAATAAGCAACTAAAATTCGCAATAGGATTTCCAAAGAAAAGCTCCCTCTAAAAGAAAAAGAAATAATTATATGCTCTTTCTATGTGTGGTAGATAATTATGACTGAAAATATACATGGACTGAAAAAAACGTAGGTTACTGACAGTTACACCAAATAAATAAAATAAAATAAAATTTCCGCAGAGTCCCTCCCCACTACTTACAATAATATAAACTACAAATTTACACAGCACATTTTTTTGTTTGACAGATGCTAAAAACTTTATATTGGTTCTGATTCATAATAACATGCTCATGACAAAACTTTCATTTAAAAATGTATCGCAGTTGCTAAAAAATGATTCACGCGAAAGCGCATAGTTATACTCTTAAAAAGTTCAGTTAAAGAAAATGGAAAACATTTATACCGAATTGGAACGTAAAGCTTCTGTAAAAGGCGAGAAATGATTAAACGTAAGATATTCCTCATTCAATGTTTCTTTTCCTAGTAAAATTATTATTAGAGCCCTTTCTCAGCAAATACTAATCATATTTACTGAACACTGTTGTTTTACGAGCATTCATGAAACTGTAGTGTCACATTTGCCCTTATTTTTCAAATTCTGCTAGTGGAAGTTTTAATAATTTCAAATTACAGATTGTCGTTTACAAATATTACATGAGTACCATTCGAAACAAGCGATTAAAAAATATATTTAAAAAAAATGTCTTGGTCAGAACACACTGACATTCGGTTTGAAACTAACATTCGATTTGACAACAAAATAAATAAATAATCGAGTAAAAAGCCTTTTTGGAACATTCGACGGCAACCAAAAAGTGCTACACGAAGGTACAGGTCCTTCGTATGAAATGTAATCCCTCTAATCGTTCTTGAGTTAAGGGGACCCGAACCGTTTTGAGGCGACCAATTTGTAGTCAACTTTCTTCAAGCGTTACTCCTCAGCCATAGGAAATTTTGCTTCGCGGTTTTTTATATTTTTTTAAGTAGGTCTTTCTCTATATGTAGACCAAATTGTATCCAAAAACATTGAATATTTATTTTTTTATTCAACATCAAAGTTTTTTACAATTTTATAACTTCCGGAACATTTTTCTCATAGTCCATTCAAGATTTTATTGATCTTAATTTTTATTTTATTTTTCACGTGTTATAATGAATTCACAACCAGGGATATTTAAAAATTTCACTTTATAAAAATTTGGTCAGCTAAAAACGTTTCGTAGTGAATACACAACATTGAAAAAAAATTTTTTTGTAGGTTGTTTTCAAAATTTTGAAAAACCCTTGGTTGTAAATATAGGCCTAATATAACCAAATCATATGCAAAAAAAAGTATATTGATTCATGTATCCGTTTTCGAGAAAACGGTTCCGAAAGAGGAAAAAAGGCAACTTTTCAGGAGAGCCGATAATCCAGAAGTTCAAATTTCCCGCTATTCCCGGGCTTTTTGTTCTCTTAGTTCGGTTTTTCCATGCTATGAATGCCATCGATTGTTACTGTCACTACCGTCGATAGTCTGTATATCGAAATAAACTCGAAAACACAAGGAAGGGTAAAGTGTTTCCCCTTGCAAAGCAAAAAAACCCAATTTCGCTAGACCAAATTTCGATAGACTCGCAACTTTCAAAAAATCATTTCAAGTACTTAGAATGCTCAGATTTACATAATTTTTACAGCAAATAATCCAGGAAGAGTTCTAGTTTTAATTTTAAAAAAATTTTTAAAAAGTGAATTTTTTCACCCAAAAACGGTTTGGGTGCCGTTAAACGAGATACGTACAGCATATGCGCATCAACATCACGATCAATCTCATCAAAAACATATGTACGTGCATGCGGTCGTCATAAAAAAAAATGAGTTATGGGTGATTAAAATTTAAATTTTGGTTGACGTTACGAGAATATGGTGCTTTCTTCACTTTATGCAAGGAAGTAAAACTTGGGGGGGGGGGGGGGAGTCGAATCCATGTGCTCGTACAGTGGTGGGGTAAAGGTATATTTTATTCAGCTTGTGCAACGGCTATGAAAATACTGATTTGGATTCCACACCTGATCCCCCATATCCTTGTGTTGCTCTCACAAAGAATAAGTTCTGTTCTAAATTCTAAGATTTCTTCTTGGGTCACAAATGCCATCTCCGAATACTACTTATATTCCACTAACAAACTAACTTATCAGAAGGTAAATAACTTATCATTTGAAAGATGGTTATTATGGAGTATCAAATACTCTCTGTCCTGATTAAACAAACACCAGCGGTTCCAATTCCTGTTATTTGTTTGGGGGGGGAGGGAATACGTGTAAAACGGCGTATTAAGATCAATTTTCAAGAATTTTTTTAACTTATAAAGAATAGATACGTTTTATTGAGATTTTGCCGTTATTTTATAGTTATATTAAAGAACATTTGCTGAAATTTTTAAACATTTTTCTTGAAAAATCCCGGAGATATCGGCTGCTGCACACTGTAAGTCGCCACCCGGGTCGGCAGTTTGCGTACATCCTGGGGGGTCACAATTATCATCAGAAATCAATTTTTTAAAATCTACTTTTTTATAAGAGTATCTTCTAGTTGAACTAAAATCATCACAAAAAATTGAAAATTTCTATTTTATTTTAGAATGGGAAAATGAAGTACTATTTTTAACCGCTTTTTTTGTTATTTTTTTTACAATAAAAAAAGTAAAATTAAAGATATGTTTATGATTCTAGTTCAACTAAAGCGTGTATACATAAAGAAAATGTGTGCTAAATTTTATAAGGATTGATTAGAAACTCTGCAAGCTAGAGTGTACGCAAATTCGAAAAAAGTAGTTTCGAGAAAAACTTGTTTGAAAAATAGAGTAGTATTGAAAGTAAATTTAAGGCAGTAATGAATCATTTTTTTTTATACTTATAGATGCTAATACTTATAGAAATTTCTATCCGAGGTCTCAATTGTCAAAAGAAATAAAAGGGCATCTGCTGACGTTCTCTAATACCCTTCAGGTCATTCATGAGGGACTGCCTGCTCAACTGCTCTAAAAGGGACACTCGCTCAAATGCTTATAACTTTTAAACGACTTGGAATTTTCCTCTGAAATTTTCAGGGTATATTATTGAACAGTTTTAAAATCGATTTATGAAGAAAAACATTTTTTAAATTTCTTTGAGACCTTTACACGTATTCCCCCCCCCCCTTAAGCACTATTATGCGCAGGGTCCGACAAATTCCGGGCGCCAGGTCGCCCGGCGACTAAAAAATGTGCCTTGGCGACTAGTTTTTCAGGTGGCGACTAGTTCGCAAATGAAAATATTATAGCTGGCTCCGAAGATTTTCGCACTTTTGTCGGACTCTGATTATGAGCAGGAAGTTACTTTGTTAATATGTGGTTGAACTTATAATTAATGTTAACTGTCAAAACTAATTTTTCTTTCAATACGAGCAAATCAACACAAAAATTTATTATTTAACACTAATTTACCGAATATGAAGTATAAGAAAGTTTTTATGGGAATGTCAAATTTGAACTTTTGACTTCCTCAACAGTTTCTTGAGAACAATCTATCAGAGGGTGATTGTTCATTCGTGACTGTTTTCGGCGAAAGTAATAAAACATTAGGGATATTATACATTTTATGCGAAATGAGTTTTCAGAATTAATGGTTTTTTCTTTCTCCATATTCTTTGTATACAGACCAGGGCCGGGGAATTTGAGTCGGAGTCTGGCTGATTTTGGGGCAGAGAAGTTGGAGTCTGACTGATTTGAGGTACAGGGGCAGGAATCGCTTAAAAATGTGTCGAATATTCGTTACATCCCTAATATACATTAGTAAAGGAGTCGGAGTGATTTAGGGTAGATAGTTCAGATTCGGAATCGCTTAAAAATGCCCGCGGCAATTAAAGGGTTAAATAACATGAGTCGGAGTGGGTCCTTTTTCTAACCGACTCCAAAGCCGTGATACATACACATTAAAATACGGACAATATATATGTAGCTTATTTCTGATGCACATTTCAAAAAAAAAAAGTGAATTGACCTTGCGCAAGTGGGGTAGATTTATTTTGTCGACTAAATTAATAAAAATGTACCCTTTGTTTTAATATTTCCAGTCTATACAAATTCACTTAAAATTTCATTAAAAGGTAGTTTCTAAGCTGGGTTTATAAAAGGAGGAACATACTCTTATTTGGATTAGATAAGATTGCATGAATCTTTGCAAATTGGATTACTTTTAGTCCAGCTGAATTTAAACGTAAATTAACTTTCCGTGAATATCGTCTTTAGTGATTAAATTTTAAACTTTTCATTCAAGTGGGATCTGATGCTTGAAAATAGCGTTTTGACATTAGCTCGGTACTTTTAATTAGTGTAAGTCTGTGTATAATAAATTATTCGCTTTTGTCTATTGAAATTTTAAAATGCTATTGTAACTGTGTAGGTTGTTGTAGCGAACATTCAAGTACAAGTTTCAGTGTTAAATAAGCTAATATAAGTACTTATTTAAATATCCAAATATATAAATTTTAAAACAATTAAATCGTAACGACTTATTACAGCAGCTAATCAGAAGCTAGATCGCTTCAGCTGTGCTCGCGTTTATTCGTTAAAATAGCTTTGTAGTTATCTTGAGTGTCAATGGGTCTGCTTTTCTTTTATTTGATTTATTTAAACTACTTTTACAGTTAAATATCTAGAGTGGCAACACTTTTGGGAATATTTCAGTTACTGAGAATCTTGGCGCTAACATTTTCTCAATGCATTCTTATTTTAAATACTTTTTCGCCAAGGAAGTCATTACATTTTTCTAAAGCGATTTTTTTTACCCCCAATAATGAAAGTGTCTTTACACGAATCCTAAAATATGAAAAAAAGGCTTGAGTTCTTTTATTCTTTCTGTCGTCGCCAAGAATCAAAACAATAAATAAAAGGTGTAGGTAAAAATATACGTATATTGCTGTTAGAGCTTATAATTGTATCCTAAGGATACGATTCGCTTTGCTTAAAATTTCCGAATGAGCATATTTCTCCGTAACGTTATATGCAATTTCAATTGTGGGTATGAACAGCGACATTTGCAATCTTGCCAAACTTCTGACTTTGTGCGAAATCTATGTACATGATGTTAGAAGATAAATTTTTGATTTCAAAGAGTTGTGTGCAATATAGAACGTTATTTCTGACACTGAACCGACTCTCTCCGTAAAGCTGATCTAAAGTAGTTTAGTTTCTTATAAGCAAGCGAAACTGTCAGCACTTCTGGGGGTTGGCGTGCAACAGCGAGCAAGAGGCGAGAGCCCCTAGTAATGTAACAACAAAAAAAGAATCTTAAGGTATGTGACTACCTTCGGAACACTTTTTTTTTTTCAAATATATAAATTTTCAATTAATAGCACATGTTTTTTATCGAAATTGGACCTCAAACTAATAATTTAAATGCATTTTCTATAAGATTATCATTGACTTTGGAAATATTGGCAATTTTTTGTAAAATTTAAGCGAAAAGTTGTAGTCACGAAAAACCTTCTACTCAAAATTCTTTTTAATATATTTCAAAAATATTTATACGAGACATAAATAACATCTGTTATGAAGTAAAAGATTCACAATAGTTTGAAAAGCTTTTGAAATATTGGATATTTTGTGCCAAACCTCACTTTTTAAAAAAATACTAACAGTGTTTTTTTCACAAAAGAGGCAATAAAAAAAAAAATAAATACACATATATAGGTTAGATTTTAGTTCATAACACAAATAGAACTGCATAAAATATTTCCTCAAAATTTGAATTCAATATTTTTAAAAGATTTTTTAGTGATGTTTATCGTAGATAACAATAATAGTCATTCCATGTCAAGTGATCCAAAATCTGAGAAAAAATTTACCTCACCTTCTTTGATTTTTTTCAAATTTAGCATATCAACTGTACCCCTCAAGGTAATCAAAAATCCAAATTTTTGGATTTTTATCTTGTTTAGTTTTTTAGTTATCAGGCTTTGATTTTGTAAAAAACTCACATTTTTACACGTATGCTTCAATACAAAACAGACCATACCTCATCAACAAATAAAGATAAAAAGTTCTAGTAAAAAGCATTTTGAAGTACATTGAATGCAGTTTTATATGATATGCATCATGGCAAATTTTATAGAAATTTCAAATTTCAAAACATGACCTTAAAATTTAAATTTTAAATTTCTTGAAAAACGTATCATTATTTTTTTTTTTAAATTCTCAAATATATCTGTTCCTTTCCTTGTCTATGCAAAATTTCAGCTTGGGGACTCAATGGGATCATACTTTCCCGAATTTTCAAAAATATTTGATTTACCAAAAAATGAACATTTTTGTGATTCAAGCTATTTTAAGATGATGGTTTCTCAAAGGAGATGACTTAATTAGCCTTCTAAACACATCCATGCATGAGTGAAAAAGCATGGACATGTCTGTGGATGAAATGAACAAGTTCAAAATTAATTTGGGGGAGGGGGCAACGAATACATTCACATTTTTGTCTTATCATAGCTATTTTAAAGTATTGTTTTCAAATTATTAAATAGTCATTTTTAAATGAACAAATTTACTTATTTTATGCATTAATAATAATATTTTTCCTGATTAATTCTTAGAGTTCAGATATATTTTAATGATATATTAACATATGAGGGGAAAAAAGTACATATGTTTAAATTACTTCAGCCAGTCAACACCTTTCATCATATTCACATGTAATGCACCCTTTCAGGTTTGTCATACATTTGAACTTTCTTCAAAGAATTTCTGTTTCTTAAAGTTATTACTATGTGAACATACTTTTGTAGTAATTTCATGTTCACTGAATGGAACAAAGCTGTGAAACTTCTGTGTTCCTTCGACTGATAGTGCTCGTAAAAATCTATCTTTTAATAACTCCCTTTCTTCTGAATATTCTTGAACAGTTATAAAAAAAACTTAACTAAAGGAATGTTCATAACACTTCAATTGAAAAGGTAAACTGGTGTCAGAATGTGATCTGAATGCAGTTTTTGAAGGCTAGCTTTGGCAATAAGACGTTTCACTGTCAAGCCGAAATCAACACATGCTCCTTTCCCATAATCTGTAGCATAGAAATTGCAATATCTGTGTTGCAGCTCCTTTAAATTTCCTTCCTTCTTATATTATTTTTATTCATGTTTTAGACGTGAGGTATGGAAAAATGCTAAGATATACAGGTAGATAAAATAAATAGCTTTGTTTTTTCTTATAATGCTTCTTTTTTTCAACTTTATTTGTAACCCACAACCTATTCAGGGAGGAGGGGTACGCTACATAGTTTTTTCTTTTCTTGCTTTGTCAAATACTAGCTCATAAGCGCAAATCAAGACTAACAACCAAAAGCTGCAAACTCTAGCAGTTGTGTCCCTTCTATCACAATTTCAGATGAGTTTAGTTAAATACTTTTTTCCCCTTATATCATTAATATCTCATTAAAATATATCTGAAATCAAACAATTAATCAGTAAAAAACTTTTATTAATGCATAAAATAAGTCAATTTGTTCTTTTAAAAATAACTATTGAATAGTTTGAAAACAATACTTTGAAATAGCTATGATAAGACAAAAATGTGAATGTATTCGTTGCCCCCTCCCCCAAATAAATTTTGAACTTGTTCATTTCATCCACAGACATGTCCATGCTGGTTCACTCATACATAGATGTGTTTAGAAGGCTAATTAAGTCATCTCCTTTAAGAGACCATCATCTTAAAATAGCTTGAATCACAAAAATGTTCATTTTTTGGTAAATCGAATATTTTTGAAAATTCGGGAAAATACGATCCCATTGAGTCCCCAAGCTGAAATTTTTCATAGACAAAGATAAAATGCACAGAAATATTTGAGAATTTTTTAAAAAAAAATAATGATACATTTTTCGAGAAATTTAAATTTTAAGGTCATTTTTTTTAAATTTACAATTTTAATAAAATTTGTCATGATGCATATCATATAAAACTGCATTCAATATACTTCAAAACGCTTTTTACTAGAACTTTTTATCTCTATTTGTTGATGAGTTATGGCCTGTTTTGTATTGAAGCATGCATGTAAAATTGTGAGTTTTTTACAAAATCAAAGCTTGATAACTAAAAAACTAAACAAGATAAAAATCTAAAAATTTGGATTTTTAATAACCTTGAGGTGTATAGTTGATGAGCCGAATTTGAAAGCAATCAAAAAGGGTGAGGTAAAATTCCTTGGAGCACTTGATATGGAATGACCCATAACACAAAACACAATTTCTCAGAAAACACATTTAAAGATTTTAATAGAACACAAAACATTGACTTCTGGTGTAGTAATTACACTATATCTTTGTTTCTAATTATCGTAAAAGCAAAAACGAAGCATTTTTTTCAATCCTAAATGTTTAGGCTATAAAATGAATACATAAAAACAAATTCGAAAAATTTCGCCAAAACAAGGATTTTTGGGTAGTCACATACCTTAAAGATAATCGTAAAATCTGGACACGCCAATTTTTGAGTTGCTCCGCTCCGACGACTGCGCATTTGCTCCGGCTCTGCTCCGTACTTCGAATTTTTTTAACGAATTGCATTATTTATTTTCTTCTTTGTAATTAATCTGTCTATGTATATTATTTATCTAGCCTGTTTTTTGTCACTACGCGAAAACTTCCTTATTCCTTTATTAAATTCCATGATCGACCCCTCATTTTAAAGCTTATCGTGCCGGCTAATGACGAAAAATAGACCCGCGGTCTAAAAATGCGCAGCTTCTCTTAAATGTGTTAAAATCATCTGAGAAGAGGTCCTTTAACGGAAGCCAAATTGGTGTTGTGGATGCTGGTTGGAGGCCGAGCGGTTAGAGCGCAAGGCCCAACACCCGTATTTCGAGTAAAGCCGTTTCGTTTACATTTTCTCCAATTAATTGGTTTGCTTTATCGTTGATTTTTGATAAACTAAATATAACAAGAAGTTCCGTCTAGAACTATATGAGCCTACTTTTCCGTATACACCGAATTCAAATTTAAAATCTAGCCATCTCTATCTCTGTCTTTCTCGTTTAGCTTTAGTTCTTAATTGCTTCAAATATACCTTTTTCAACGGTTAATACATATTCATTCAATCATTCATTTATTAAGTCGTTCATGTATTTATTCACTCATTTATTCATTCTTTCTTTTGCTTATTCATTTAATCATTCATTAATTCAAAAATATTCTTGAAAATCCCTATCAAAAAATGTCATAGGAAAATAGGCTCGTTAGTTCTGGATGAACTTTCTATTTGTACATGTTCTACGTCATAAGAGCTTTTCGATAAAGTTTGTTCCAAGCAAATCGGTCCGTTAGATCAGAAATTATATAGGATTGAAATTTCCTCGTAGGCGGTATGTTAATTTTTTTTTAACTGTTCAAAAATGAACAAAGATTGTTCAAATCAATATTTCACGCCAAGGACTTCTTCCAGTGAGCTTGTTTATGGGAACTTGGATCTTGTACCCAGAGTTTACATAATTTACTTCATTTTCACCCATAGGCGATAATGTAAAATAATTTTGAACTGTTCAAAATTGAACAAAAAATTGTTCAAATCAAAAAGTAAAATATGGAAATGAGATGTCTTGAGATGTCGAGACCTTTTGAATGCAAAAAGAATTTTTTGAATCGGACAATTCGTTCAAAAGTTATTAGGGGGGGGGGGGCGGACCGACAGACAGACAGACCGACCGACAGGCCGACCGACAGACCGACCGACAGGCAAACCGACAGACAGACAGACCGACAGACACACTTTTTCCCCCATCTCAAAACCCTACTTTCAAATTTTTTATTTTTCAATCTTTATTTAATTACTTAACTTATTTTTGACTTTTCTTGATTTCTAACGATATTTTCACGATACATTATGCCTTCTTTCATGCTTTATTATTATTTTTTTTTTACTTTTACGGGAAAGTAGGCTAAAAAGGGTTCTTTTATATTTTATTTGGTGTTTTTATTTTCATGCAGTAAATTAAAAAATAGTAGAAAATATACTATTAAAATTATGTATTAAATTAAGTATTCATTGCATAAAATAACTTTTTGGAATGAATTCATCGAACATACTCTGTTATAATTATTAATTTATTAGCTGATAAATTTAAAACATTGTATATGAAATCAAGATATTCTTTCTGAATATCCGTACCTGATAGCATTCTTGCCCCATCCAGGCAATGCACTCCTTGATATATATACACCCTCATATTAACTTATTGTCTTACCAACTTTTAAGCTTTTAAAAATTATTTATTTATTTATTATATTTGCAATTTAAGGGCTGCATTTTTTGTTTCACCTCTTTAATGGACCCAGAAGAAAAGACCGATTTAAAAAAAAATTATTTTTTATTTAATTAATTAAAATTTTTAATTTATCTATATGTATTATTTCTCTATCCTGCTTTTCTGTCGCTCCGCGAGATCTTCTTTATTCCTTTATCAAATTCCACGATTTACCCCTCATTTTAAAGCTTATCGTGCCGGCTAATGACGACAAATAGACCCACGGTCTAAAAATGTACCGCTTCTCTGAAATTTGACACTTAAAATCATCTACGAAGACGTCATGTATTGGATGCCAAATTGGTGTTGTGTATGCTGGCGCCCTCTGGTATCAAGTTAACAAACAAGAAACTTCCTTTTTTATTGTGTAGCAAATAGGACAGTTTTAGCTGCGCCGGTGTATTAAACTTATGCAACCGAAGGTTTACGCATTCATTTATATTATGAATGTGTAAAGCCTAACCAATCAACAGTAACTATATTTTAAGTAATGGAACTTTTTTGTTAGTGTATTTTAATGCAATGAATACTATTAGTAAAAGTAATTATCATTATTACTGTGATTATATTTTTTGATATCTAAATAATAGGGGGGGGAGAGATTGTAACAGCTATTTATACTGATATGTTCAATTACATGCCTTCTTTTGTACCAACAGCCTTTGCTTTTTTCTATTCTTCATAATGTCCTTTCTCTTAAATTAGTGCGGTATTGCGCACGGGTAGACTAATTTTTTTAATGTGCTAAAAGCTATAAATATATTTAAAAGAAAAAGAAAAATAAATCGGTGCTGTGGAGCACAATAATTTTTCTGCTCCGCTCCAATTTCAAACAAAGTCTTGATGTTCAACTGTTCCGTGCTCCTGCACCTGGCTCCGATCCATATCCCTGCCTTAAAGTACAGTAAAAAGTGTGCTTTCACTGTATTTTGTTCCTGCTTTAATGTACTATGTAGGTTGACCACTTGTGGTGCAGCACTTTAGTGGGCAACTTAGAGATGTGGTTAACTTACAGAGGATGACTTTACTTTCATTTTGTCATTCTTAACCTTTCTCCAACATATCACTATCTGTTAGCCGAGACCTTAGGATTGCTTGCGCACTGGACGAGGTAGTGGGGATCCACTGATTTTACATTCACGAATCCCCAAGTGTACAAGGGTGGTCTTCAGCGGGCATCGAACGCGCGACCTTCCAGGTGGAAGTCCGACGCTCTAACCGCTAGGCGATCACGACTCTTCTCATTCTTAGACTATGCTTTCACTTCCTTTTTATTAGTATAATAAAGAAATTTTAATTAATTTAAAAACAGTAGGTTCTGTTTGACTTTAATTATTTCTTTAAAAAATTTCAATGGGAAGGCGGCTTTCAATTTTCGTCCGACTACATATTTGGTTAGTTTATTAATTATTATTTGTTTAATGTTTGTTAAATGTACATTTTTCACTTTTTTTTAAATTTTAGAAGATATTTCATGGGATATTATCCCTTCTTTTATAATCATTTCGATTTTAATTGTTTCGAAATATTTTTTTTTTTTTTTTTACAAAAAGGAAGGGATAATTAATTTAATGAGCTAGTTCGGAATTGCTAAATGCTAAACTTAGAGAAAAACTATTTATCTTTAGAAGTATACATTTAAGGAAATAAATTAAAATCTAGTTAAAATGTTTATTTTTTATTTTTTCGACTTCGTTGAATTCGGAAATTTCCCATAAATACCGTGGTTTTCAGCAATCAAAATATCAAAGATAAAAAAAATTAATTTTCAATGACTGAAATTATTTCGAATAGATATGCTGAATATATATTCGAATATATCTATCAGAAGCAACGCAACTTTTAAAACCTGCACGATTGGTTTTGAGAAATCAAGTAGAAAGTAGCAGCAACTTAACAAAGGCTTTTACCGTCTCTCAGTACTCTGCAAATACTAAACTCTTCTTAATTTTAGTTTTTGCCTTCATTTTTTCTGAGCTAAAGACCATCTTTTAGAATCACTTTTGCAGGGGAGAGAAAAAAGAATAAAAAGTTAATTGAATTTTTCTTCCGTTTCGTGAAAAATAGATACCTTCAGAAAAATCTACACTTTTTCCGAGTTTAATTAAGGGAGAAACGCATTCGCAGAGATAGCTCCGCTAATAAAAATTTTATCGCATCCAATAAATTTTCTGCAAAATAATTTCGCGCCGGATAAAAAAACGACTAAACGCTATTAGATGTTTTCGTAATAGTTGTGTTCTTAATCCGGCTCTATTTCGACCTAAGATTGTGGTACCAGGAAGAAGAAAAAAAGTGAAAAGCAATCAGCCGAGGCCAAGCTTGAAAACTATTGTTTATAGTTTATATATTTAGAAAAAATTTTTAATTAGCGTAGAGTTAAAAAAATCCTTTTTGCATTTTCCTGGCGTGACATTGACTCGCCTTCAACATGCCCAAATTAGTACTCTTTAAATGAAACATTTTGTCCTAGAAACTTCATACTTCATAAATGTTACCGCTTGTACTTCTGCCGATTTCGTACTGAATGACAGTTGTATAAAACGCAGATGTTTGCTTCCATACACTATTCTCATTTTTCATTCCATTGTTTCAGAGAATCCTTCACTCAAACTCTGATTATAATTGCTTTTAATATTACTGCTTAGTGGCAACAAACTGTTTTTAAAAATGAGTATTATATTTATTAACTAATAATTTACTCAACCGAAACATGGTGCCATCTGCTACCCATCACAATATAACATTATAATTATATTGAGGCTCGCCTGACGAAAGAAAAGGGAAATAATTCCCTAATATTAAACTGATTCCAACGTTTTTTAAATGGTTTCACTAAAACAGGTCAATAGATTAAAAAAAAGTAAGAAAATTAGTTGAAAAATGGATGATAAAATAGTTCTTAACTGCTTTCTTTGCATATTTATATAGATTATATTAAAATATGTATGAATACGAATTGTTCAACTACTGTTAAGTTTAGGATAATGCAAAATAGGAATGAAAGTCTGAGCTCCGATTTTAGTAAAGACTTAACATGCCTAAAACTGCTGAAAGTTCTTTTATTTTTGACGGTACAAAACACTTTATCACCTGTATTCCATAAGCAACAGTCCTTTATGTATAAGTGGAAAAAGTCGAAATTACATTACATTAGATTTTTTTTTCAGTCTCTCCATATATTTTACGCAAAAGTAATTTTGCGTTTAGTTGTCACCACTTTTGGTGTTACGAAACCCAATTTTTGGTGTTCAGTTAGTGTAACATTGAAAATGATTCATTTCTCACTGTAAACATTTTGGTTTAGTTGCCACCATTTTTGTTGTTACGGATTCCCGATTTTTGATGTTCAGTTAATGTAAGGTTGAAAATGATTCATTTCTCACTAAAAATGTTGCGTTTATTTGTCACCACTTTTGGTGTTACGGAACCCGATTTTTGGTGTTCAGTTAGTGTAAGATTGAAAATTATTCATTTATCACAGTAAAAATTTTGCGTTTAGTTTTTACCACCTTTGGTGTTACGGAACCCGATTTTTGGTGTTTAGTTGGTGTAAGGTTGAAAATGGTTCATTTCTCACTGTAAAAATTTTGCGTTTAGTTGCCACCATTTTTGGTGTTACGGATCCCCAATTTTTGATGTTCAGTTAATATAAGGTTGAAAATGATTCATTTCTCACTGTAAAAATGTTGCGTTTAGTTGTCACCACTTTTGGTGTTACGGAACCCGATTTTTGGTGTTTAGTTGGTGTCAGGTTGAAAATGATTCATTTCTCACTGTAAAAATTTTGCGTTTAGTTGTCACCACGCCGCCATTGGCCGCCAAAAAAAATTTTTTTCAAGGGCAAATGTACCGCGGTTTACTCGGTTAGTCGGGGCTCGGATAAACGAGGCCCTACTGTACATCAAAAGGTGAATAATTTTCAACTTTACATTAATTGAACACCAAAAGTGGTGGCAACTAACAGCAAATTTTGTACTGTTCTTGGTTCAGAGCAAGTTTAATATTATTTTATCAATGTGAGATATCTGATATGCTAAACAATTACAAAATGTACCATAACTAACTTATTTTTCCTTGTTAAATATCACAAGCGCATAAAAAAAATATTTCATTCATTAAAATAATTGTCATATTGAGATACATAAGCTGATAAGCATATTGCTCTTATCAAGCAGAATATAGCTTTTAAGGTCTTCATCAATCTCTTCTGCTTGGAAAGATGGTATTGATTGAAGGAAGCAAATGCGGGCCGGTCTTCTTAATAGACGATATATTGATTCGGCTTAAGTCGGGGAAAGATCTTAGTCATTAGGAGATAGTCATTTCTCTTTAGGCTAAACTGTCAAAATGGAATGTTCGTGAAAAATTATCAGTTTATCACTCTTGGAAAGGAAAAATTATCTACATTGAGAGAAAGTAATAGATTGAGCGATGTAGAAGAAATGAATTTAGCTTAATTTCTTATATCATTTAGATGCACGATTTTTTTTTATTATTATTTTTAAGGGTCACAGTACCTCCTTCTAATTTTTTTTTTTTATTTTTTTTTTCTCAATCAGAGAAAAGATACCGCATGCATCCAATTATGATTATAAATAAAATTTAAAAGTAGAACCACTCGTGATCAACAATTATTGTAACATTTTTTTTTAAATGGCTTTTTTTCAACTTCTATTTTTTTTTTTTTCTAATTTTCTCAAATACATCTTTTTCTAAAAGATTTTTTCTGCACAATGCTTCCCAAACATTCTAAAAGAGAAGTTAGCATTAAATTAACTGAAACTAAGCTGAACTTTAATAATTTATTTTCGTTAAAAACTCGGAAAAACTTCAAAACTCAAATTCAACAATTAGATAAACTAAAACTACAAATTTCAGAGTCAAACCCGTGCAAAATTTTTGTTAAAGATACTCCGTGTATGTTTGTTTGTTTACGACCATTTCAGGTCACATAAATATTCGAGTTTATTTGCTATTCTCAAGGATATGCCTCAAACTCTCGTCCAATATGACAGATAGAACAAGACAGCACAACAGATTTTAATATACAAAGAAGGAAATACACCCAGGGCAAAGGTGGGAATCGAACCCACGTCTCTTTCTCTCCGCGCAGGGAGGCACCGGAGCCAGTCGATTTGACCGCTCAGCCACTGAGGCCCCCATACTCCGTGTAATGAACATATAAAGTTTCAAAGCTGTATATTTAGTTTAAAAAAGCCTTAGGTATTTTACGATACGTCATCATCAATACAAAGCAGAAAAAGATGCGTGTAAAAATTTTAAATGCAGAATGAAAATAGATTAAGTCACTTGTTGTTGTTGTTGTCGTGTCTATGCAAACAGTACTAGTGCAAGCTTACAGTCCTCCAGAAGTCTTGATGACGAGATCTGCAAGTTCTGGTGCCCGAAGGCTATGAAGGATTTCGATTGGGGGTGCTCCAAGTTGAAAGAGGGAGCCGATAATGGCATGGCAATCAAAAACATGGTCTGGAGTTAGTTGCGAATGAGGGCAGTACTTGCAGATAGGATAGGATTTTAAATTAGTTTCGTGAGATCTTCATGCCTTTGAAACGTCCAGTACGTAGCCTACACTGTTAAAAATTACCGTAAGAAAATAGTAAAATAACCATTTATTTTATTGTTATTTTACCGAAATTAGTAACAACAGTGAATAACCATTAAAAAGATGATACTCAAACCGCTGATTGTGAAAAAAATCGTTTATACTCTGTTTCTCCTAAAGAACGTTTAACTAACCGTCATTTTCAAGCGCTCAATAAGAATCGGGCGTCCATCTTGATTACGAAACCTTACCGGTCGTAAGTTGTTGTTAAAATATGAATAAAAATTTATCAGTTCAAATCTGCATGTGTATATAAAAAAGAAGAAAAAAAAGGGGGGGGGGGTGCTTAAGCAGTGGTTACTAAACAGAAACACACACACGTAAATCAAAAATTGGAGGGATCGGATTCCCGAACTGTTTGCGAATGAGCGAACCCATCATTTGAGCTGCTGAAGCTTGTTTGCATTTTAATTTTTGCAGCAAAGAAAATGATTTTCGTCAATATACAGTAAATTTAGACCAAAAATGACTTTGGATCTAATCAAAACTGAAATCTCAATTCTAAGGCAGTTTGCCTATTGGAAAAGAAGATTTATTCATAAATAAACTGCCGCTTCATGTGGTGTAAATGGCCGAATGGCTAGAACGCATGATTCGCACACCATACACCCGAGTTCGAATCCCGCAAGCTTCGTTTACGGTTTCTATGCCTCGAAATGGGTCAAAAACGTTTTTTTTTTTTTTTAAACCATTTTTAGATGGTTATAAAGCCGCTAACTTTTGTATTTACGGCTTTTTAACCAAGCTGATTGGAAATGGTTTAGGTAACGTAAAGATAGAAAAATGTTCCAAACCGTAAATTTAACGGTGAATTAGATGGACACTGCTGCCGGTTATTTAACCGTAATTTCATGATGAAATTTCTAACAGTGTAGCTATTGTAGAGGAGAGGTTTCTTGGACAGTTTAGATCGGGGATTGTTGCTTCTGCTAAAATAAAGTCACTTAAATAACCGGAATACCTTTTAAAGTATTGCTCACATTAGTTTGAAATTTTGCATGAAGTTTTACACCAGCTTTATCTTTCGAAATATGTAACAAACAAATTTTCTATCAATTGAACATTTTTGACGTACAGTGTAAATGATTTTGTTTGTCTTATGTGTCCCCAGATTTTTTTCGCTTTTTTTGCTAATTTTATTTTTTTAAACAAGAAACTACATCAATCATTAAACTACTAATGGAAATGATAAAAGTTAGCTATAACTATTATTGTTTCTGATACCACTTGGGTATCCAAGCTCCCCTTCGTATAGCGACCAGGAATTAAGGCAGTGAGGGAGGGCCTATCGTTTGTGCATGTGCACCACAACGGTGGATGTACGACTAGGCTCATAATGCATTTGGATGACACCAGGTGGCACCACCACAAATGCGCTACTTTTCTTTTTTGACCTACGAGTGAAGAGAAAGGAATTTCTCCACCCTCCGGTACTTTCGGAACCTAAGTGTCCACGGATTTTACATGCACGTATCCTTAAGTGTGCATGGTGGGGCTTCAGCGGGTAGGGCACCAAACAGCCAATAAGGCTTACAGTTTTGAGTGATAATAAACTATCCTGTATGATCTACCTTAGGACTGCTCTTATCCAGTAATAGTGCCGCGAAATTCTACTGTTTACTAGCTGCGACGGATGATGAAGCAATTGTATTAGAATAAGAGGTCACATTTCTGTAGTCTATGATGTATTTTGAGAAGAAGGTGATTTTTAAAAGAAATTTAGGACTTTCCAAAAATTCGGGTTGACGGATTAGTAACAAAATAAATGGATTCAGTAAAGAACTGACTCTCCTTTGCAAACAGGCGTAAAATGTTAGAATATATCTATACTAATATTATAAAGCTGCAGAGTTTATTTGCTTGAACGCGCTTATCTCAGGAACTACTGGTCCAATTTGAAAAATTATTTCAAATGTAAGATAGCCCATTTATCGAGGAAGGCTATAGGCTATATATGATCACGCTAAGTCCAATAGGAGCGGAGAGCCGAAAATTGGATAAAATAGTCCTTTCTATCGGAAGAAATTGTCGCATCCTTTCGAGCTTTATACTATTGAAAAGCGCGTAAAAAACTACTTCAGGAAGCGTTTTTCGCTATGTGCTAAAATTCGAACCCTCTAAATTAACTAGAAAATAAGTTATAATCGTTTTTCTCTGTAATTAACTATAATTTTATTTGACCCAGGTGATGACCGTTTTATTTTATATCTCCTGTTGCATCTTTTCAACAATCGTTACAGTTGCCGTGTGAACAAACAAATCAATGCAGTTGCCATTGTTAAACAAATCAAATATAATAATAATCAATGTTTCTAGCATTATTTTAGGGGCATCGCTGTATTTGCAAAATATAATTTAAGATAGACCGTGCAACGCCGGGCGTAGCAGCTAGTACTAATATTATAAAGCCGAAGAGTTTGTTTGCTTGAACGAGCTAATCTCATGAACTACTGGTCCGATCTGAAAAATTCATTCAGTGTTAGATAGCCCATTTATCGAGGAAGGCTATAGGTTATATATCATCACGCTAAGAACAATTGGAAGGGAGCTCCGAAAATTGCATAAAATAGTCCTTTTCTATTAGAAGAAATTATCGCATCCTTTCAAGCTTGATACCATTGAAAAGCCCGTTAAAAACTATCCTAGAAAGAGTTGTCATTCGTGCCTAAATTTGAAGCCTCTGAATTAACTAGAAAAGAAGTTATAAGCGTTTCTCTCTGTAGTTTGAAATTATTTTTTCACGGTAACTAACTTTAATTTTATTTGACCCAGTTGATGACCGTTTTATTTTATTTGCATTGTTGCATCGTTTCAAAAATTGTTACAGTTGCCGTGTGAACAAACAACTCAATGCAGTTGCCATTGTTAAACAAATAAAAAAAATAATCAACGTTTCTACCATTTTGATGAGGCGTCACTGTATTTGCGAAATATAATTTAAGATAGACCGTGCAACGCCGGGCGTCGCAGCTAGTGTTAGAATATAATTCTATGAAAGATCCAATAAAAATAACACGTAGCTTGAAATCATATTATCTATGTAGTAAGAGAAAACAGACAAGCGGACAAGTATTTTCTTTTCAAATGTTCCTGAAAATTTAACTGTGAACGAGTGCATACTATTTTTGTGGGAAAATTCAAAGTAAAACCGTAAAACCAACAAGAAATTTGCGTTGAATAAATATGGATAAAATGAAATAGTTTTTTTTTTTTTTGTTTTGTTTGGTGGAACTATTTCTGTGAAAGCCGAAAGTTATTGTTACATTAACCATTTGAAGCACGAGTTTTTTGCGGATAAACTAGTAAAAAAATGATCCAATTTTTTGACAGAAAATAAATATATAGTTATAGTATAAATTGTGTTTGGCAATTTCAGTTGTGGGGGTGAACTGAGAGTGGGGTTGAGGTAAAAGTTATATAAAAAAATATGAAACAAACAAAGTGCAAACGGATCTCAGACATTAGAAATAAAATACCGCGAGATACAAGATCGCCCGTGTGAGACACGGGCTTGTGCAAATTTGTCGGTCACCTTCGCCCGTATCAGACACGGGCAAATGCGTTGAGGGGTTAATTCAGTTGAGAAGCAGAGAATAAGAGTATACGTAACTATTGAAATTATATACCTTAGGTCCATTTGGACCAGAACAGAGTGATTTGTTCCCTGTTAGTGTGTCCGTCTATCCTTCAGTTCCTGACCTCTGATTGATCTTTTTTATTTCTTATCTTTGCTCCTATTGGTTAATCTCTAATCTGACCCATTCAGTATAAATACTTGCTGTCTTTGTGGTTGTTGCCTGTTCAACTTTCTAGTTGGCACTGTAGCCTCAAAAGTGTCTGAATTCCACTGGTACAGAGGATTCAGACACTTCCAATTTGAATTTAATGTATCAGAAGGATACAGGAAACCGTATCTATCAATTATATCCAAACATATTAAATATATCAGGATACCGTTGAACAAAATACCTGTATCAACAAGTATTTAGAGGCTCCTTCACTGTAGCCTCAAAATAATTATTTGCGTTAAGTACAAAGATAAAACAACGTAAAAAAGCACAAATTCAGAATAAAAAGTAACGCAAACAGCTATTGGCTATCTGCGAAGCTGCAATGGAGACTTTGCGAAGCTGCAATAATTGCTGCTGAAGCTGCAATGGAGCCTCTTCATGAAGAGGCTCCATTGCAGCTTCGAAATAGCTATTTGCGTTACTTTTTATTCTGAATTTGTGCTTTTTTACGCTGTTTTATCTTTGTACTTACATTCTAGCACAAAGCATTTTGATCATTTGTCTTATAATTATTTGCATTATTTGTTCTGACAATTTGTGCTTTATTTACGTTGTTTTTTCCCTCGTACTCACAGTGATTACATTGTTACAATATTAGGGTTTCCGATGTTGTTTCTTGCCAAGGCTTGGCGACTTTCTGACCACGTTAGATAATCCTAGTTTTCGCTAGGATGTTCTAGAATATTCATGTCACGTGAACCGCAATGTAAAAAACAAAAGCTCTGGCGAGAAGTTTGAAAGAGTTCAGTTCAGTTTTAGTCTTTGGCGAGTGCCTCTCAGTCTGAGCCGTTGCGCTATAAGCCTCGTGCTTGATTCTATTCGAGTTTGGTTAGTAAATACGAGATGACGCTTGGTTTTACCTTGATGTGTCAACGTTGTGTGCTAAAGGGATCATTCATAAATGATGTCACGCTTCCAGGGGGGAGGGGGGTTCGTGAAATTGTGACCAAGTGTGACAAGGGGAGGGGGTACACTAAAGTGTGACATATTGTGACAAAGGGGGGTCAAATATATGGGAAAAAAGCGTGACATCATTTATGAAGGGCCCCAATTTCTGTACATAGTGTAAATATCTTGTAAATAAATTGCTATCTTTGTACAAGGAGCTAGTTATTGGAGTAAAGTGCGACGAGCCCGTTACAAAGTGTCAGGCATGAACACAGCAGCAGGGTTAAACTCACCTGGTATTCCCGTTTCTGCATGCATTCGGTCCTGTGTTTGTCTCTCTGGTAATACACCCCGGCGAATATCAAAATGTTGAGGACGAGCAGGGAGCATCCTATGGCGATCGTAACGCTGAGGGCGGTCGAATAAGCTCCCTGCTGCATGATCATGGCCAGAGAGTCTGTGTTGTTCGAGGTGGTCGAGGCAGTCAGGCCCCCGTCTTCGGTTGAGCTGGGGAATTCGCTGGTGACTGTGAACGGGTCCACGGCCCGTTGGGAGGACGTGGCGAGCGTCGTCGTGGACGTGAAGGTGACGGGTGAAGGATCGTGCAGCGGACGTTGCCTGTAAATCCCGTCGTACGTCAAGGGGTTGTCGTGATCCTCGAGTTGGTGATGGCGATTGGTAGTTTCGGAAGCGGCTGACCGGTGGAGAGTTGGGATGAGATTCAACCAAAATGACAACCGGTGAGCGTGGTAATGATCACGCAGGCGAGGTTTCATGGCTGTAAGAAGAAGAAAGAAATAACATATATAACAATAAAAATGACAATGTATAACCTTTTCACTGCTCTCAACTGCTGCAGTAGTCGACGAGGTATGACTTCCGCACAAGCGCACAAATTCCAAGATTAGGGACCCCAAATTTGAAATGTATTGATTTTTTTAAAGAATTATTCTATCAAGCATCTTTTCTTTAACACTAGATGTATCATGTGTCAAAAACTCTAAATTTACTCTCCATGCTAAAATTTCTGAAACTTTTTTTTTTTTTTAAACATATTATTTAAGACAATGTTTGCTTAACAAAAAATCATTTGCTTAAGGGGGTATTCTAGTGTAGAATTTTGAAAAAAAAAAAGAGATTTTTTTTTTTCATATTTCCAAAGTTTAGACATTCAAGAATAGGCCATTAAAAGGATTTTTCAAAATTCACATTATTTCATGAGTTACAGCCGTTTTAGTGACGTGGCATCGGTTCCGGTCCGACCGCTACAAGTCAACAAAAGACGGTAGACTTTCCCGAGGCGATACGGTTGAATATCCCTTATAAAATCTTGATTGTATAGTATCCCTTTTAAATCTATATTTAATTGAAGGGCATAGAAACTTCTTTTGTTTTAATATTCTCCTTTTAGTTTCATTTTAAGTTTAGTTTTGAGCCAACCTTCGTACCAACCTTCGCGGTTAGTATTTTTAATGAGGGTTTTATACCCATATTTAAAATCGTAGTTGCTATGGGAATCACGATTGGCCCAGAAGCTAATGCTTTTGCAGCGAGACAGGACGGAGCGCTATCGAGCGCTCGGAACTCTGGACGTCAGATGCGTCAAAGGAGGGTAAAATTGCTCGTATTCACCAGAGAGCATCGGAGAATGAACATTTTGAAGTAGAGGAAGATTTCTTATATGGAGCAGGAATCGCCGATAAAAAATATGTAAGTATTCTGTACCATTCTATAAGTAAAACTGCCGAAAACTTGTCTCAAAAATTTGAACGCGTTTTTCTCGAAACTACTTTTTTTCGAGCTGGCGGTAAGGATATCTCGATTTCTAACGGAAAGATTTACTTCAAATTTAGAGAGGATGTTCTTTATACATCGCTTTAACGTGTGAACCTTGCTCGAAACTGTAACTTTTCATTTAGTATTTTTAAAAAATTCGTCACTGTTTTGCAAAAAATAATTTTTGTTCAAACAGCCGCCATTTTTTTTTTAAACTTGTCCAAGGATTATACGATAGCGGCATCTATAATAATTAAGAATCTGTCTGTTTTTTTTTTATTTTTCAGATCACCAGGAGGGTTGGAATAATGCACGCCAGGACACTCTCTTTCTTTTTTTTTTTTGACTGCTCATAACTTTGTCAATTTTATTTTTATTTTTTTGGTTAATTTTTGTATGTAACAATAAAACATCAGTGAACAAATAGTAAAAAATGGATTGCAAAAATATTGTTTGTTTCCTTTGTACGGCGCTTCGAAAACTAGGCGAAATTCATGCCTCTACAATAGAATATACATTTAACAAATAATATATGCCGGGGTACTTCCTGCACTGAATTATTTATGGGGCTCCGAAAATTTCTGTTTTGGGCCCGGGTGATGTAAGTCGGGCCGTGGCAGTCGATGCGACCCCGTAATTGCTGTAACGCCGATTTTTGTATTCGAATTTCACCCTTAGAGGGCTTTCACACCAAAGGCAACAAAGACAATTATTTCATTGCGTTATCGAAGACGTAAGTCATCGCTGTTAGTTTGATAACCATAGCAACAGTATGTTAGGACGGAGACAAAATGTATTCGTCACTTTTGGTTTGGCATCACTCCCAGTTAAACGATTTTTTCGTATCGAAGATATCAACATCAAGCATTGAAACTTTACAGGCATCTCCTTGAAAAAAATATGCAACACAGTTTTTTTTTTTTTTTTGTCCTGAAACTATATTCAGAAGGGTTAACGTAATATACAACTCATTTTATTTTCCTCGACTCAAAAAATATCTTTAAAGTAATGCTTCTAACGGAAAGATTAATTCAAATTTAGAGAGGATGCTCTTTATTCATGGCTTAATCGTGTGAACCTTGCCCAAAACTGTAACTTTTCATTTAGTATTTTTTAAAAATTCGTCACTGTTTTGCAAAAAGGAAATTTTGTTCAAACAGCCGCCATTTTTTTTTTAACTTGTCCAAGGTTTATACGATAGCGGCATCTATAATAATTAAGAATCTGTCTGTTTTTCTTATTTTTCAGATCACCAGGAGGGTTGGATGTAGGATCACCAGGAGGGTGGAGGGTTGGAACGTAGTGCGAAATATAATATATTTTATTCCACTATGCGGTGCGGGATAATTTAATTTTTTTTTTTTTTTGTTTTGCAGTATTCGCTATTACTTCGATATAACTTATATGAGAGCTCCAGTTAAGTGTGTTCTTAATATTGAGATCACTATATAAGAAAATATATTTGTTCTTACAAGCATATTAAAACCACTAGTCCATTTTGCATCTCTACTTTTGAAAAGTGAGAATATCTAAAAGAAAAAAAGGTGTTTAAAATAGAAGTAAATGTATGAGAATATCTTAAAGAAAAAGGTGTTTAGAGTAAAAGTAAACATATGAGAATAAGTAAAAGTAAAAGGAGTTGAGACTAAAAGTAAATATATGAGGATATATTTTTAAAAATGTCTTTTCGTTTTTCTTAAGTCCTCAAATGTTCTAAATTCCTAAGAACAACAATTAGCCTTCGTCGTTAATATATATATATGCACCATAGGAAAAAATATGTGCCGCTAGCTGCACTTATGCAATATTTTGCGACAAGAAAGCACGACAAAAACGATTAGAAATAGATAATCGTATTTGCACGAAAAGTTTCTTTCTAATTTCGAACGGAATGTCATTTATGTTTCAAAACTTGGGAACGAAATGTTTCGAAATAATCCGAGAAGAAGTAAGACAAAAACCCCCTCAAGTTATTGAAATTTCTTCCTTGATTAGCATAGAAATTAATCCACACGTAATACATAGGCCATATGGCAGCTACTTAAGAATTCCGAATATTTCCAATAATATTTCCTATTTTGCATCAACTTTTTTTTTCTTTTTTTCGTTATGCCGTGCACAATCGGAAATTTCATTTCAATAATAAATTACACTGGAGTTGCAAATAGGAATAAAGTCTCACAACTACTCCCCGTTACGTCAGTACAACTTCCCAAAAGGACGTGTCTTTTGTGAATAAAATTGTTTTTATTTAGAAGAAGTCGAGGTGAATTCAATGAATAAATTACTGAATATATTTGCTTAAATGCTAAAGAATTACTTATGAATATTAATGGGGCATTTTCGAAGAATTTGAGGCTCCTCGCACATGTGTAGTTTCTTGGGGAACATCAAATTCTAATTTATAACTAGCGAAAAAAAACGAAAATTCTCTTCTTTTTCGCAGCCACTGTCGTTTCCAAATGCGTGCTTGGGTTCTTAAAAACTGGAAAGCGGTGACATTAAAATTAGATTTACAATGAAGAAAAGTATTGATTTAAGTAGATAAAACTGGTGGCGTGAAAACTCTTTAGAAAGGAAACAAGAACATAAAGTCTTGCTGAGACTCTCTTTCTCTTGACTGTTGAAGAAAAACTAATTCTTTTTTAAGCTTCGAATCTCTCCTGAGTAAGTGGCTTATTCTACTTTAATGACAGGCTAAAAACAAATTCTATTATGGGCTTATTGGATCTTCCCCAAGAAAGAGTAATATGTTTACTTTAATTAAAGCCCTTTTTAATATGTGTCTGTTGAGTAAATTTAATGAAGGCGTTTAAAATACCTTTAATTAAATATGGTTAATAGTTCAACGCAAAAATGTATAAACCGCAACGGTTTTTTTTTGTTAAAATTTGAAACTAATTATTCTTTTCAGACGTTCTGCATTTAAAATTAGGTACGCTTTTCCTGTTATTTATTCAGAATGATATGAACCCAACTATTACAATTGTTACCTGTATTGTACCCCATTTGTTCTTTTCACTCCTTTTTGTAATATTTGTTTAAACAATGCAATAGTTTCATGAAGCAGCAATGTGCATTTAGAAGTTTTCTTTTTTTCATCCTTTGAGAAAGCGTCTTCTGTAAGAACGTCGCCGTCGTGCTAATGTTATATTCCATCTTTTATTTGTTCAGTCGAATAGAAACATTTATAATGTCTAGTGTATTAAGCGTGCGTAAAGTATATATAAATTCGACATTGGAAATTTGACTAAAAGAATATTCTAAACAAAACGGGAAAATATCTTAGTTATATGTTATCAAAGAGCTGTAAAATGGTCTAGTAGCTTTAACTGTTTGTAACAACAAAAATATTCGCTCTCATTTTCATGTTGATCTAAACTACCCCGAATTCCTTTTTTGTTCTTTTAGAAAAAAAACGTTCTAACTTTATCGCTACGGCATTATTTATCATGTAGTATTTACTAAATCTAAGTACAGGAGACGATCTGAATATCATTCATGTTAATTCTGCAAGTACTAATTATAAATTAATATTTTTAGTTTGCTTGCAACATTTATAGTATAACATGTCTGAGCTTCATATATAATGCAATACTTTCGTATATTACATATAAGTGCGCAGTTTTTCCCGACTTCGATTATTCCTTTTCTGGTATGTTTTTTCTTTTTTCTTGAAAAACCAAAAATAACGCAGCAGCTATTCCGCACAAAAAGTTGAAAAAAAAAAATCCATCTCTCCTTTGAATCTTGAGTAAAATTTCTGAGGGTTACCGCTAACAAAATTAGATAGTAAGTAGCTTAGTTTTTTCTGGCTTGGTTTTTAAGCAAACACCACACTCCGTTTGAACATATCAAGCCTCCTGCAGTCACACATCCAATACAGTACGTGATCAGGACACTAATTATGTCAAGATCACCTGACATCACGGCGACTTCTGCTGCAGAAAACGAGTTTGACGTTCGCTTAGTAACTAATCCCTTACTTGTATTAAAACATTACTAATGCGTAGCTTGACACAACACCAGCTTGTGGTTTTAATAAATATTAATCAAAATGAATGGATTTAGGATTTAAAGACAACGATAATGAAAGTCATACAGTTCTATCACAAAAAACAAAAACAAAAAAATCTGACTGGCAGAGGTCCAAAAAGAATCATTTCATGTTCAAGGAAGATTCATGTCCAGGGCTGCAGGCATAAGGAACGTGCCGTATTCTGTTCTCCTTTCAGTTCGTTTAGCATGCGTGATTTCGTCCGAACTGATGCTGTTTACTAGTTCAAAAATTTGGTTGCTTTCAACAAATATAGAAGCAAACATTCTGATTCGCGTGTTATTAAACGCACTTGCAAAACGAACTTGCCTAAAAGTCGAATGGATTCGTCAGTTTCTGCCATGCGCAGAAGCTACCAAGAGTCGAACTGTACTTACCAATTGCTATGTACTTTTGATGAATACTATCGTAAATCGGCCAGTTCATTTTTTCATACCTTCCGCGCCCTCGTTCGTTGCCACCACTTTTACCTTCCTCCTCAACGGCGGTATTTGGATCACTGAAAAGAGAGTGAAAATTTGAACTCATGAGAATTTGCTAGGATGCACTTTATATTAAGTATAAATATAATTTTGTTTTGCTTAGGAATTGCAAAAATATTTATTAGTGATCAGCTGATAGGCGTGAAGAAAACATCAACCAAATATTCCAAAGTGTACTTTATCTCAGAACGGTATTAATCCAAGAATCTCTACAGAATTAAGATTATTTTGAACTGAAAAATTACAACTGTTTAAACATATTACAATTTAAAAACAAATATAACTGTACACCTCAAGGTAATTAAAAATCCAAATTTTTAGATTTTTATCTTGTTTAGAATTTTAGTTATCTGTCTTTGATTTTGTAAAAAACTGACATTTTTTTCATGCATGCTTCAACACAAAACAGGCCATAACTCATCAACAAATAGAGATAAAAAAGTTCTAGTAAAAAGCATTTAGAAGTATATTGAATGCAGTTTTATATGATATGCATCATGACACATTTTATGAAAATTTAAAATTTTAAAAATTGACCTTAAAATTTAAATTTTAAATTTCTCGAAAAACGTATCATCAATTTTTTTAAAAAATTTCTCAAATATTTCTGTGCATTTTATCTTTATCTATGCAAAATTTCAGCTTGGGGACTCAATCGGATCAAATTTTCCCGAATTTTCAAAAACATTTGATTTACCAAAAAATGAACATTTTTGTAAATTTCTGAACATTTTTGTAAAATATATGATTTTGTAAAATATATATAGATATATATTTTGAGCTGTGTGCACGACTGGAAGAAACGTTAGTCTTGTTGCTAAAAGAGAAACAAAAAAAAAAACACTTATTCACATTGTACTACAAGACTGTTAGCAATGAGACGAAATATATATAACCAAAAATAAATATGATTTTTATTAATTACCCTTGTGTAACGCACAAAATGAACCCTAACTGAGACATAAGATTTGGCAACCCTTTGCTTAGGCTTAACTTCAGTCTGTTTTGTGTAAACTAATTTTTCAGTTATATTTTATCTTGAGTGGCAACACGTAGGTAACACATTTCTTTTCCTTCCGCTTTGTTTAAATTAATTTTATAGTTAAATACATCGAGTGGCAGCACTTTTTTTCCTTATTTGAGAATTTCAAACTACCATCGATACATAATTTTATGAGGAACTCTTGGAGACTCTTGGTCAATGAGAAGCTCTTGGCCATTTTTCTGTACACAGAAAGCGATAATGTCGTTTCGTCCGAATGAGATGCAGTTTTCCATGCGCATTCCATTATATTTACGGCACATCTTCGCATAAAAAATGGAAAATGATCAAAAGTTCTTTTTCCTTTATTGCAAAAATATTTTTATTAAAAAAAATCGATTTTAGTAAGGATTTAGGAAATGTTCAGAAGGTTTGAAAATGGATAATGTTTACTGCTACCCCCATCCCTCGCAAGAAGACCCCTAGAAAAAAATAATAATAATACGATGGAAGGTTTACGCATTCTTCCTTATACCCATATCTTTTATGATATTAATACTAGCTTATTGATCTTGCAATCAAGTTTTAAAAAATAATAATAAGTCACTGTTATGGGTTTTTACGTTTACTCAAAATGGCCTCAGTTCTTTTTACTGACTAATTTTAAGATCTAAAACAACTGTGTTTACACAGGGTGTGGCAAATCAAACATTGCAATTTTAAGAGTATATTAAAATAAAACGATAGAAACGAGGTTTCTTTTATCCAGTACATCATGTCGTTTTAAACATAAAGTTTTAAAATGATATCAGAAAGATGATGGCCGCCAGCAGCGATATAATGATGAAGGCAATTTCTGAAGTTTTCGGACGCATTTTGACACATTTCGATTGGTATAGCTGCGATTTCCTCCCAAATTCACTCTGATGCTGGCTTCACACCTATGGACACGGAGACAAAATCTGCGTCTCCACGCCTCTGCGCATGCGCAGTACATGGGATACATTTTGTTGCCGTTGCTCGCCTCCCTGTGTCCAGAGTTGAACACAATTCAACTTTTGTGTCCGTTGCCAAGCATAGTAGCCAATCAGAATCGATGATTCGTTTGCGCTGCGTTTCCGCGCAAAAATTTGGCTTGCAATTCTTTTTTCGTTTTTGCTTGTTGTTGTTTCGCTGTTTAATTGATATTTCCTTTAAAAATGGAAGAAGAAATTACAAATTTCGTCAGAGAATGTACATGACTTTATAATGCCTGTCGAACAGATTTCCGAGATGCAGAAGAAAAGGATAATTCGTGGATGACACTTGCCGAAAAGTTACACGTGGATGGTAAGTTTTTTTATTTAAAAAAATTCTGTATTTGTTTTTTGAATCTGTTAATTTATTTTATTTTGATACTAATTGTCTGAACATTCAATTTCTTGATTTTGTTATGATTTCACTAAGACAATAGCCGATGCGAGTAGTAAAAATGAATACACTATCTATTATTTCCAAAAAACAAATTGTATAAATCAAGGCTGTCAGGGGGCTAAGAGCCCCCCCCCCCACCGCCCAAAATTGTCTGAAGTTTTACATATAAATAACAATTTGAAAATTAAGAATTTTCTCATAAGAAAATATTCTCCCATTTGTGTAAAATTTAGTTAGTTCGTTTGCTTGATTCCATAGTCGTAGCCAACGGGAGAGGGGGGGGGGGGGGTTAAGTTATACAAGGCAATAAATGTAAATCTGAAAATTATGAATGTTCTGATAAAAAAAATCTGTCTTCACCATATATCCCCTTCTCCTAAAAAAATCCCTTCTTTCACTTTCCAAAATTTTAATATTCGGCAGCCGAATATTCGGTATTCGGCCGAAGACATTACCCGAATATTCGGCTTCGGCCTAGAAGAAATGGCCGAATTTTCGGTATTCGGCCAAATCACTATTCGTTACATCCCTAGTTTTAACCATGGTTAAAACTGTCGCATGTCAAAAACCTGCCAACCCTGGTTAACAGTGAGGTAGAAAATTTAATGAATTGTCTTATTGTTCTACAGAAGAGACAATGACAATTCTTGAAATGTGTATGACAACATATTTCAAGAAAACTCAAGTGTAGTACAAAATGAGGGGCCAGTTTCTCGAAGTCAAATGAAAGTATTATGAGCAATTATTTATTACCTAATTTGGATAATATTAAGATGGTCCTACGGTCATGCGAGTAATTTCAAATAATGAATGTTATAAAGTAAAATTTGAATTATCAGGTATTTTTTATATTTTCCAAGCTACATTCCAAATGCAAACTTTTTTCTTTTCAGGTACTCCAAGTACCCCAAAGCATAAGGAAAAAGAATGCCTTTTTGATATCTAAAAGCAAATGAAAGAGGCAGAATGAAGCTTTGATGGATGCACTTGCATCCACAGATATGATGCTGCAAAAATCTTTTCAAGAGGACATTGATGGGTCGTTTTGCAAGACTGTTAACACATCATTTGAGGTCTTTTGACGAAAATAAAAAATAAATATTCATATATATTGCAGTTAGTGCACGCAGAAAAAGCAAATAATTGTTAATAATTGTAATTAAAATCAATATTTAATTCATACTAAGGGTTGTATATTGTATTTATTTTATCATTGTTAATTAGAACGAAATGGGAGCGAAATTCAGTTTGTTTACAAAATAAAAACGCTACTGAGTGAGCATGCGCGAGATAGAATACGGTCTTTACGCCGCTGCCAGATGTGACGGGTCTCGGACACAATTTCTCGGCAACGCAGCGACGGCGCGTGTATCTTGTTTCCGTGTCCTTAGGTGTGAAGGCAGCATTAGAGTTCTTCCAAGGTGTGAGGCCGATTTTCAGAAACCTTTCGCTTCAGGTAGCCCCACAGGAAGGAGGAAATCGCCGCTATACCAGTCGAAATGTGTCAAATGCGGCGGAAAACTTCAGAGGTCGAATTCGCTTTCATCAATTTATCGCTGCTGACGGCCATGATCTTTCTGATATCATTTTTAAAACTTAATGTAGAAAATGGCATGATGTACTGAATATAGTAAAATAAACCTCGATTCTGTAAGTTGTGCCGGTTTTTTTTTCTTTTTTCTTTTTTTTAATAGTCTTTCAAATCTGGACTGTTTGATTTGCCGCACCCGGTAGAAGAGGAACTATGAAAGACTGCAATGTGATTTGGTTAATATGTATGATGTATAAATAATGCTTTAATTATAATTTCAACCTTATGCTTTCATTTTTTGTCGACTGTTTATATTGTTACGAATTTTGTGGTACCGATGTTTCTCGCCAAGCTTGGCGCCATCTCGGATCGCGTGATAGACAATTCTAGTCTTTGATGGAAATTTCTGGAATGGTATGTCACGTGATCCGCGATGGTATATATATAAATAGCTCCGGCGAAAAGTTTAGGACGGGGGTTCGGAGTTCTGAGAGTCAGTTACGCTGTAGACTTTGGCCGAGTGCCTGATAAACGTCTGAGCCGTTGTGCTGCAAGCTTCGTGCTTGGTTCTTTTCGTATTTTGGTTAAGAAATACGGGATTACCCTTGGTCTTACGGTAATGTGTGAAATCTGAGAGGTATGTTTATGAAAAATTTGTATATAGTGTAAATAGTTTGTGAAATAAATTGCTATGTGTTTAAACATGAGTACATGATTATAGACCTGCTGGACTAAGAAAAAAGGAATTGGCTAGCAAGCGCAACGATCTTCGAACGCGTAGCGATAAGGATGGAACTGCTTGCAGTTCCAAGCGGGGTTAGTAGGCGAGGGGCGTGCTTCGTAGTATATTAATAATCATCATCTCTCATTAATTCTGATAAGAAAATGAAAGAATTTAATTTTTTAAATGTCATATTTTCTGGCTAATATAAGGGCGAACGATAATCTCTTTTTTGCCTAAAGCAGGGGTCTCCAAACTTTCCAGCCTTAGGGCCATATTGATTACTCCAGTAAATTCCAAGGGCCAAAACCATATTATCATTAATTGTTGCCGGTGGTAAAAAGTTGAATCAGTCCACTAGTGGTGTAAAATATGATTACTTTTTTGCCAGATGCCATTAGCTAGCTCTCCGCGGGCCGGACAAAATCTGTCCGCGGGCCGGATGTGGCCCGCGGGCCGTAGTTTGGAGACCCCTGGCCTAAAGCAAGGCAAAGAGAAATTGCTAACATTGGAATAAAAGTTACTATGTCAGTATTACTATTCAAATAAATCTACCTTAAGTGCTTTAAAGAACTAGAACTTTTTCCTGAATTTTGCGAAATAAGTAATCAATGCTAATATATTCGTTTTATTTAATATTAAATTGGGAATAAATATCCTAAATTGCAAATTTATATTGCATTTCTTTTGAATAAACAGCTTTAACTATTGAACTTCATCCAAATGTCACTTTAGTTTCAAAACAGAGGGTTTGTAATATCGGATCACACGCTACGATGAGAGTTTGTACAAAATTTATGAAATGCTCAAAAATGTATATTTCTTTAAAAGATGAAAACAGCGCTATTTGTAACAAGCAAATTGTAGAATTAATTTCTTTTTGAGAAATGTTTACGTAAGGATATTACGCAGTTTTCTTTTTATACATAAATTAAACAAAAATATTTTTATACGAGATTAAAAAGCAGAGATAAAGCTTTTCAAGCTTCCTGCATATTTCTAGAAAATAACGCTTGTGCAAGAGATATTAAAACATGTATGCTCAAATATTTGTTGTATATGTTTTAGAAATATATTTATGTATATACCTAAATGTTTATTAAAAAGAATTGTTATCTTGACTTGCATCTTATATATAAGCGGCTTAAGTGTCTGTCGCCGATAGCTTATTCGTAGCTTGTGTAACTGTAATGCAGTTGCCATTGTTGTAACACATGTCAAATATACTAATAATCAAAACTAGCATTTTGAGTGAGGGATCGCTAGATTTACAATCTCCGTTAAAAATTAATGTAAACGCGAATTTCATTTAATCCTTCTTTCTTTGTTTTAATTTATTTATCGTCTGCGCTTTTTATATATATTCAAGTGGCAGCGCTGTTTTTTCCAGTTTCGTTAGAACTATTGTTTTAACGATGATTATGTTGGATGTACAGATTATTTTAACTTAGTTTATTTTTTCGGTAAAAATATTTTTTTCCGAAATTATTATATGTTTATTATTTATAAACTAAACTTTACTGTTCTACCTGATAAATATGATCTCTTTGATTTGATGTGGATTTCCGGTTACTGGGAGAATTGTATATTTATAATATCTAGAATAGTGGTCATTTCGTATGACCGCCGGGCTTACTAGTATGATATAATCAGATATGATATTGGGCAATATTAACCAAATATTGTTACATGTAATGGGTTCCTGAGTAGTGCTACAGGGCATTGTTAGTTTTTGCTGTTACATTTGTACTTTGTAAAATATTAATAATAGTTTTAGACACATTGTTATTTCACTTTCTAAACTTTGAAGCTAATATTTGTCACACCGCCATCTTTAATTTAAAATATTCAACTAAAAGAAAAATGAGTTTATACTTGAGTAAGTACAAATAATTAAGAAGCAAAGTTTAACAAGTTTGTCTGGTAGCGAACAAGATTACATTGCTGAAAACAAAGAATGCTTTGTTTTTATTTTTTTACATGGTTTTATTTAACTTGACTTGTGGCGGAATTTTGTAAGGCGGTTTTCGACCAACTATGACTGCATAAATTATCTTCAAATTTTGCACACAAGCTTATCTTCGATGACAATTACAATAATCCATCCATTTTATAACTTATTATAACGTTAATTAGGAAAACAAATAATCATTTTGGCTCTGAGGAAATAATCAGCATTATCATTTGCCATTTGGAAACAATAGTTTTGTTTGGATTATGCAACGATGTTTTGAATTAAAAAAAAACCATGCAACTTAAAACATTTTTGGCGATTTAATATTATTTACCATTAGATTTTCTTCCGGGTTTAGCTCCTTCTTAGCTTACTGTTCCTATTCATCTTTAAGAAATCATAAGAAAGCAACGTTTTTACGTAAAATGATGTTCAAGTTATTCATTTCAAATACAGTTGAACTCGCTTAATACGAAATGCCAAAAAATCACGAATTTTTCCGTATTAGCAGTTATTTTCAACAACCGTGAATAAGTAAAATTGTGTTAAGAAAAAGTATTAGAAATGCATGTTTATATTTTAAAAATAAGTACTACTACTTATAATACAAAGTGAAATAAATAATGAAAACATGATTTATGTTTATTAATATATACTTTAAAATCTTACTTGTACATTGAGAAAAAGTGAACTTACCTTTTAAAATTTTTCAATTTTGGAAAAATTCCTTATTGGTTAGTTGTTATTTAGGTACATTAAATTTTATCATGCAAACTTTTCGTGAATAATTCAGAAATTTTTTTTGCGTTAGCCGAAATTTGCATTTTAGCCTTCGTAATATGCGTGAGATATTTAGTGTAATTACTGTAAACCAAACTTAATGAACAAAATTTTCGTTTTAGCGGGGACTTCGTATTAACCGTGTTAAGGAAGTTCAACTGTACTATATTAAATTTATTTTTTCCAATTTTGGGTAATAAATACTTCTAACCGAGACCTCCGTTTTTTTTACAGCCCGGTCCATTTAAACCATATTTTACCATCGTCCTATATATAGGACAGCTCAGATAATTGTATTTTCATAAGCATTACCACCTTTTTTTATATCTACTTCATTATTAAAATAAACTGTACGTTTGATAAATGCTATGTACAAAAAATTTTTATTCAATTTTAATAATTTTAGCTTTTTTATTATTTTTGTAGTTGGTGGTTTTTAGCGATTTTATTTTACGTAATTAGATTTTTTATTAAAATAATTGTGTGGGAAATATGTCAAAACTCACTTTAAGTTTAGTCATTATTATTCTTATACATTATTTACGAGTGAAATCCGCTAAGAAAAAACGATATTTATACCAGTTTTATGAAAGGTTTACTTGCTGTCCTGTAAATAGGACGATGGTACAATCCCCTACTAAGCGCGTCTTTGTGGATTTCAACGTTCGGACAATCGAGCACAGCACCCTGCTCCTCTCTCTCTTTTAATACTCAAAAATCTGAAGTTTTCTTGGACCAAGGGATGTAGGAATTAGTTTCTGGGGGTTGCAAGGGAAAATTTTTGTTTAATTTGCAGTGAGTATTTGACCACGTGGTGACACTATCTTTGGGATAGTGTAAAAGTAATTGCAATTCAAAGTGTGAGAGTTGATCTTGCATTTGAATAAGAAAAAATGAGTACCATTGGCAAATTAATTCAAAAATTCTTGACGACTGAGGAAGCCTTAGATTATTTAATGTAATTAGAGGATGAAGCTGAAGACAGTAACCCCGAAATGATAATAGTGCCACCTGGATCCAGATAGCTACTGATGATGAAGAAATTGATAATAACGGCTCTAATATCTCACATAATCATGCTATTTTTGATGAAAAATTTAAGGAAGAAACGGTTGGAGCAATAGTAATTTTAAATGAAATAAACCAAGATGAAGAAATAAGTATATCCTGCTAAAATTGACTAATCGTGAACCAACGTTTTCATCGGCTCCCGAATTATTTTCGAATATTTTTGCAATTTTTGGGCATAATTTTTTATAGCGGTTATCACATTCTTCTAAGAGAAAAATGTACTGAAAAAGTGTTCCTGATGCAGGTACAATTCTTGTTAGTCAAGCCATGTCAAGAATGCGATTTTTTTTTATATCAAGAGGTATTTGCGTTTCAATGACAATGCTATTGTAAATTTTGTTCGATATTATAAAGTTCGTCCAATTTATAATTTGTTAAATGAAGCTTTGCAACAGTTTGGTGTGTTTTCTGAGCATTTAAGCATTGAGGAAAGAATGGTCCGTTATTTCAGAAAACATGGATGCAAAATGTGCAAGTGAGGGAAACCCGTGAAATTTGGTTATAAGCTTTGGATTCTCTCCTTTTGATAGATAACCTTTTCATATTATACCATATCAAAGAGCACAGAGAGAGAAGCTCAATTCTGATCTTGATTCTAATAGTCATAGCAAAGCTAAAAAGGAAAAAGAAGTCTTTATCCCAAACAGTTGTAGAAGATTTGCTGTGTATTGTTGAAGCGCCAGCAAAACACAAAACATATATGGATAACCTTTTTACATCGTATGATCTTTTTGTTAATCTCAAAAACAAGCAATTCTTTGCCACGGGAACAGTAAGGGAAAACAGAATGGGAAAGTGTCCCTTGCCTTAAAATCATCCAAAACTTTATGGAAAATGTATCATGGAGCATCTGATAGAAATTTTGATATGAATAATGAGATCGTAGCTGTTCGCTGGAATGATAACAGGGTGGTGCCTCTCATCAACAATTTTGAAGACACGAGGTGTTTCAAAAGAGTAGATAGAAGAATGAAGGGTGGTAAACAAAAAAAAAAGACATCCCATCTTGTGCAGTGTCATACAACAACTATAAGAATGGTGTTGACCTTTTTGACAATCATATGGAAACCTACTATTCTTCGATGCAAGGAAAAAAGTGGTATTGGCTTCTATTTATATTGGCTTGTCTTCGAAACTGCACAATTTCTGGAATTCCGCAGAAATGTTACTATTGCTTATCTGGGTTTGTGCGTTCCTCGAAACATTGCAGGAGCGTTCAGCATAGAAGCGTAACCTTTTTGAATTTGCAGAATGACCATATTTTAGTAAAAAAACCCAAACGGGAAGCAACACAGATGTCAGTTCAAAAACTGTACCAGAAAACTCGTAACTGTTTGCAAAAAATGCAATTTAGGACTTTGCGTGGAATGTTTTCTTCTATTTCATGGATGCTTTACTGGAAAGCCAAAATGACAGTAGTGGATTGTACCATCGTCCTATATATAGGACAACGTGTAACAGCGAAAGAAATAACATTTTGGTAAGTTTTTAAATTTTATAATCATTCTTGGGTCCTCATTAGTCTGTGACGACAATTTCTTGGAAAAATATCAGTTATTTTTCAATGTGGTAAAATATGGGTTAACCCCTTAAGAATCGGTTAATTTTCAAGAAAACGGTCATAAAAGTGCCTATTTTTTTAATCCCTGAAAATTATATAAAAATATGTGCATGAACACTATATATATTCTTTTTTAATTTTTGATTTGTTTTATTTTTGAAATTTTAAACACTCCAGCCCGGAAATATCACGGGAGCGAGAAATAGAGAGCGAAACCTCACCCCGTCATTTTCACGGGAGCTGGAGGGAAGGGGTTAACTTCTTTCCTGCGAAGTAAGTATTCGCAATTTGTCTCGATGCATTTGTTTTTATTTTGAAATTTTAAACACTCCAGCCCGGAAATATCACGGGAGCGAGAAATACAGAGCGAAACCTCACCCCGTCATTTTCACGGGAGCTGGAGGGAAGGGGTTAACTTCTTTCCTAAGAAGTAAATGTGCGCAATTTGTCTCGATGCATAGCGCCGTCTCTTACTGCAATTTTTCTTATTTTCCTCCGCACGTTCTCTTTTTTTAACCTCTTCATTCCAAGTGTACCCAATTGGGTACATTTTAGAATACTGTTTATTAGCTACTGTTTGTGCAATTTGAAAGCTAAAACACCCAATTGTGTTTCAAATTAGTCAACAGATAGTTTACTTCGTTTTAAACATGGAAATTGGGCATTAATTATTATTTAAACTAATTATTAATTAAAATAAATTAAAAAAATTTTAGTTATTTTGTTTTGTAATCATTTTTTAAATCGGAGAACCAAAAAATTGTGTCAAAAATGCTTGTGCTTAGTTCTGGGGTCTGAAGAGGTTATTGGTTTTGAAGCAAAACTACTGATGCAATAAATTTTATAAATATCACATTTTTTTTCTTAAATTAATTAAGAGCCTAATTTTAAAGCAATGCTTACAAAAGTTATTAGGGAAACTATTTCCCCACATTTAGCTTTCCTTAAACTCGTCAAATGCTTATTTCGGTTTATAAAAGCTTCTAAAATTGAAATCTTCACCATCTAAGCAGTCATTCTTATTACTATCCTTTCGGCTGAAATTAAAAATGGTGGAAAATGAAACGTAAGCAAAGAACGAAACTTTGAAAGCACGTTTTGAGGCTGTATAAGTAGCGACCTCTAGCGATTACAAGTGGACCGGCTATATTATGAAATTGACAGGTCTTTATTATAACGGACATGTCGACAGGGTGGCTTAGTGGTAGGTGCATTCCTCGTACGCCCAAGTTCGCAGGTTCAAACCTGGCATAAGTCAGTGGATTGTTTAAGATGCAGAAAATCGTCTGCGCCCGTGTCGTATGATTGTGCGGCATGTAAAAGATCCCTTGAGCAGACACTTGGCGTGGATGCTTTTGTCTAAATTAAATTCCCAGTGCAATCTGCATCAATGAGAGCTTCTAGGGGGAACTGAGCGTCAAAATTCTCCGCGTGGTAATGGCATCCGCCGACAGTGGTGCTACTTGAAAGAATGGATGCCGATTTCCGGGGAAGGCACTAGGTCTGTAAAAAGGTCAGTGACCATATGCATCCCCGTTGGAAGAAAAAAAATATAATGGAAGTCTCTTTTCCAACAATCAAAATTCTTACGTGTAATATGCTCTGATATTGCTGTCAATATGACAAGCAACTGAGATAAAAATAATTTAACTTTGTGCAAGTAAACAATAATAATAAAATTACACGTTAATTTAAAGCACAAATGAGCAAAAAAATGCAGACATATGTTTCGGGATTGCTTGGAATCCCTTTTTCAATGCGACAGGGAGCTTCTAGATGCAAAACATCCAAATGAAGCAGACAGAACAAGAAAAAGAAAGCTTATATAGCCTAAGAATTATCTGTAAACCAATGAGAATAAAGGCAGCGTGAAGTGGAAGTAGAAGTAGCAGGAAGACACCAATAAGAGAGCAACAAACGAATCCAGTTGAAAGTACAGGAAGTAAAAAGGAATAACAATAAAAATAAAGCAAAAAAGACGACAGCATGCATAAAAATTGCAAAAATAATAAAATAAAATACAAAGAATAAAATTGAAATAAAAATAAGTACAGAAACTACCAAAACAAAATGCAAAACAAAGTACACATGTAAAGGAGGGGGAGGGGAGGGAGGGGGGAAGGAGAAAAATAGACACAAAAAAGGAAAACAACAAGAAAACCTAGAAAGAACAACAAATTAAAGAAATTTATGCCAGACCTGTGAAAAATAAGGAGTTGAAGAAGAATCATTAACCAAATTAGAACTATTCCTGTTAATATGATAAGCTTCCCAAAAGTCAAGCTCTAAAGGGGAAGAACATTTTTGAATAATTTTACCAGAATTGAAGTCAAAAAAGTGGTTGGAATTCCAACAATGTTGAGCAATGCTAGACTTATTTAACTCTTGCTTTCGTACATAACCTTTATGCTCATTTAAGCGAATTTTCAGAGCACGTTTTGTCTGCCCAATGTAAGAAAGGCCGCAACGGCAACTAATTTGGTAAATACCCCAAGTGTTAAGTTGATCGACAGGATCCTTAAGAGAAGAGAAGGAAAGTTTGTTACTAGGAGCAAAAACGACTTGAAATTGAAACCTTTTTAGGATTTTAGCAATACGGAAACTGACAGAATGAAAGAATGGTAACACAACCAAATTCTTTCTAGAAACTACATTATTGGGACCAGAAGTTTTCTTAGAAAGTTTGTTATGAATAGAATCAATTAAAGAGTGAGAAAATCCTCTATCAACAGCTACAGCTTTCAGATAGTTGAGTTCAATCTTGAGAAGCTCAGGAGAAGAGCAAATATTAATAGCACGATGGACCAGAGCATTAAAAGCCGAATATTTTTGGTTGGGAGGATGAGACGACAGTCTGTGAGGAGGTAAAGAAACAGCGAAAGGTTTACGATAGACAGAAGTAGTGAAACCAGACTCACTCTTAGAAATAAAGACATCAAGAAACGCGAGGCTACTATTAAGTTCTTTCTCACAAGAAAACTGGATATTAGGATCAATGGAGTTCATAATAGAAAGAGCATCATCAATACCTAACAAGTTACTGTCCGTTAGGACAAAACAATCATCCACATAACGAACATAAAATTGAAATTGCAATTTCTGGAACAGTTTTTCCTCAAAATAATGCATATAGAAATCACTTAAAATAGGACTAAGCGGACTTCCCATAGCCAGGCCATCTACCATAGCATAGAATTTACCATTAAATACAAAAGTGCTCTGTTGCAAGCACACACGAGTAAGGAAAACTAATTCCTCAATTTCCACAGAAGTAAAATGGAATTCAGAAAGCCTTTTCCTGAGGCAAGTCAAAGCGCCATCAACAGGAACATTAGTAAACAAGGAATTAACATCAAAAGAGGCCATAACTGAATTATTCGGAACGAAGTTATGAAGTTTCTTAACAAAATCGGTGGAATTTTTAACAGTGAAAACATTCTGACTCCTAAGTGGAGAAAACACAGAAACTAAATACTTGGAAAGTTTATATGAAGCAGTGCCAATATTGGAAACAATTGGTCTGAAAGGAATACCTGCCTTGTGTACCTTTGGTAAAGCATAAAAACGTGCACAATTAGCAACAGAAGGAATCACAGACCGTTTAGCAATCAAAGGAATAGAATGAACAGACTTGTTCATTCTATTCCTTTGATTGCTAAACGGTCTGTGATTCCTTCTGTTGCTAATTGTGCACGTTTTTATGCTTTACCAAAGGTACACAAGGCAGGTATTCCTTTCAGACCAATTGTTTCCAATATTGGCACTGCTTCATATAAACTTTCCAAGTATTTAGTTTCTGTGTTTTCTCCACTTAGGAGTCAGAATGTTTTCACTGTTAAAAATTCCACCGATTTTGTTAAGAAACTTCATAACTTCGTTCCGAATAATTCAGTTATGGCCTCTTTTGATGTTAATTCCTTGTTTACTAATGTTCCTGTTGATGGCGCTTTGACTTGCCTCAGGAAAAGGCTTTCTGAATTCCATTTTACTTCTGTGGAAATTGAGGAATTAGTTTTCCTTACTCGTGTGTGCTTGCAACAGAGCACTTTTGTATTTAATGGTAAATTCTATGCTATGGTAGATGGCCTGGCTATGGGAAGTCCGCTTAGTCCTATTTTAAGTGATTTCTATATGCATTATTTTGAGGAAAAACTGTTCCAGAAATTGCAATTTCAATTTTATGTTCGTTATGTGGATGATTGTTTTGTCCTAACGGACAGTAACTTGTTAGGTATTGATGATGCTCTTTCTATTATGAACTCCATTGATCCTAATATCCAGTTTTCTTGTGAGAAAGAACTTAATAGTAGCCTCGCGTTTCTTGATGTCTTTATTTCTAAGAGTGAGTCTGGTTTCACTACTTCTGTCTATCGTAAACCTTTCGCTGTTTCTTTACCTCCTCACAGACTGTCGTCTCATCCTCCCAACCAAAAATATTCGGCTTTTAATGCTCTGGTCCATCGTGCTATTAATATTTGCTCTTCTCCTGAGCTTCTCAAGATTGAACTCAACTATCTGAAAGCTGTAGCTGTTGATAGAGGATTTTCTCACTCTTTAATTGATTCTATTCATAACAAACTTTCTAAGAAAACTTCTGGTCCCAATAATGTAGTTTCTAGAAAGAATTTGGTTGTGTTACCATTCTTTCATTCTGTCAGTTTCCGTATTGCTAAAATCCTAAAAAGGTTTCAATTTCAAGTCGTTTTTGCTCCTAGTAACAAACTTTCCTTCTCTTCTCTTAAGGATCCTGTCGATCAACTTAACACTTGGGGTATTTACCAAATTAGTTGCCGTTGCGGCCTTTCTTACATTGGGCAGACAAAACGTGCTCTGAAAATTCGCTTAAATGAGCATAAAGGTTATGTACGAAAGCAAGAGTTAAATAAGTCTAGCATTGCTCAACATTGTTGGAATTCCAACCACTTTTTTGACTTCAATTCTGGTAAAATTATTCAAAAATGTTCTTCCCCTTTAGAGCTTGACTTTTGGGAAGCTTATCATATTAACAGGAATAGTTCTAATTTGGTTAATGATTCTTCTTCAACTCCTTATTTTTCACAGGTCTGGCATAAATTTCTTTAATTTGTTGTTCTTTCTAGGTTTTCTTGTTGTTTTCCTTTTTTGTGTCTATTTTTCTCCTTCCCCCCTCCCTCCCCTCCCCCTCCTTTACATGTGTACTTTGTTTTGCATTTTGTTTTGGTAGTTTCTGTACTTATTTTTATTTCAATTTTATTCTTTGTATTTTATTTTATTATTTTTGCAATTTTTATGCATGCTGTCGTCTTTTTTGCTTTATTTTTATTGTTATTCCTTTTTACTTCCTGTACTTTCAACTGGATTCGTTTGTTGCTCTCTTATTGGTGTCTTCCTGCTACTTCTACTTCCACTTCACGCTGCCTTTATTCTCATTGGTTTACAGATAATTCTTAGGCTATATAAGCTTTCTTTTTCTTGTTCTGTCTGCTTCATTTGGATGTTTTGCATCTAGAAGCTCCCTGTCGCATTGAAAAAGGGATTCCAAGCAATCCCGAAACATATGTCTGCATTTTTTTGCTCATTTGTGCTTTAAATTAACGTGTAATTTTATTAAAGCAACTGAGAGTCATTCAAAATACCCAAAGATTCACTCACTAATTAAAGCTGCTTCAATATTTTACTCAATGAAAATGAGAGGCAATTTTATTTGCTCCACGCTTGTCTATTCAATGGATGAATGACACGTACTGAATTTTAATAGACTTAAGCAGGGGAAAAGGGTTTAAATTATTTCCCAGCCGTCAATCAATTATAAATTGCGAAACACCCGGCTCAAATCTCCTTTTCAAATTTCGCACAAATGGATCACCTCCCCCAGCTCAATAATTAATCCTCCATACTTGATCCCTAATTGATATCAAGGGTCTGGCATCACGTCACAAACAATGATCATTTATGATACGCGTTGCATCTGCACGCATTCTGCTTTTGAAGGGCTAGCGTGCTGTCTCGAGCAGGCAGCCAGTGGGCTTCGCCTGCTCTTTCCGGGGATTGAATTTATTGGATTTATATCTGTCGGGTATCATCAGCGTTATGGCAACGCTGGTCGAATGGGGGTGCTTCTTAATCGGCAGATGTGTGGGATATGTGTCAATCTGGTTGGTTGTGGAATCGACGTAGTGTCTTGGAGGTTCAAAATTAACATTTTCGTTTCTTTTTTTTTTTCTTTTTTGAAATTTGTCTGTCGGATTTCATAAAAGTTATGGCAACGATGCTCGAATGGGGATGCTTCTTATTTGGCAGATGTGGGATATGTGTCAATCTGATTGGTTGTGGAATTGACGTAGTGTCTTGGCGGTTCAAAATTAACATTTTCGTTTGTTTGTTTTTTATTCTCTCACTGATTTTGCAAAGAAGAGAATCATTTTTTTTTATTATTTTTTTTTTTGCAATTTTGCAAAGCGGAGTAGTTCAGGGGCGTAGAAGCACTGAGCTACGAGATTTTTCTCGAAACTGGCACCATAATTTTTTTTTTTTTTAATTTTTGGCATATAAAGAATAAATATATTACACTAAATAAAACGTAAAAAAATATAAATTACCATAGTCTATTAAAATAATTCGGAGCACTGAATGTAGGAACTCAGAAAAGTAGCTGCTCCAGAACTCTGAGTAATTCTCAGTGATTTATTATACAAGGTGACCGTAACTGAATGTCCCAGTTATGAATTTCAATAGCATCAACTATAAACGTTGTAGAGTATTGGTTCAAGGGCCCAATTAAAAAGTAATACAAACAGTTTTAGATAAGCCCATGCGCGAATACTTGGTTTTCTGGATTGCAGCGCCATATACGAAAAATAGCGACTCCTGAGCCTAGCCCGAACTTGATCCAGTTTACTATTTAACAGTAACTGTTATGATTAAGTTCAGCCTTGCCTGAGCATAAAGCGTTTTGTGCTCTGCAATTTGCTGAACGTCAATATGTAATTTCAGTTGAACGTGCGTTTCGTTTCAACATTAAATGTGATATCCCTTGCCTACGTACCGCCGATACCTCATGATTTGACAGAGTTCAGACACAGAATTAAAGAGGCTATGGCTTCCATTATACCGGACTTGTTAACCAACGTATGGGAATCATTGGACTATAGGTTGGATGTGTGCCGCCTACCTATATGTGGACATATTGGACATTTGTAGAAAAAAACTAGATTAGTTTACCTTCAGTTTGATGTATATTAATTGTAAATAGTATAAATTAAACTGCTGTAATATACCATTGAAACTGGGACATTCGTATGGACACCTTACATTAGGACACTTATTGGTTTATTTTGAGCTTGGCGGGCTACTATTACTTTAGGATTTATATTTGCAGTTTCGCTTACTCTGAATTTATTTAGTTCTAAATCACGATATTACACATAGAAAACACTTATTTTAAAAACACTAAACATATCTTAAATCCATAAATAAACTTATGAATAAATAATCTTAGAATAAGAGGAATAATGGATGACTGAATCAAATGAATAATGTTGATTTTTCTCTACTATCGCCAAGTTAGAAAGTACACAAACCACCCAAGGCGCCATTCCACCCATTTCTAACTAAGAAATCCAAATCTAACTTGAAGAATAACTTAGAATTTACGAGAACAGTCATGGTGATGCCAACGCTTAATTCATCGTAATAAAAGGCTTTAATTTGTCTTGCAAGGCTCAGCTGGATCACAACGATTCACCAGGTTAAAGGAGTGAAACTGAGAAACTCGTGCGAAGATATTTATGTTGCCAAAACAATTATAAACAATATAGTTTTGACATTTTTTATTGAATTTCAAATAGCTGGCGTTTATTTTATTAAAAAAGCATATTGGCGACAATTCAAAAAATTGTCGCCTATAATCCATAATACCTATATTAGCCATTTTTACGTGTCTCAGTTAAAGCAGAAAATGGGTGGAATGGCGCCTTGGGTGGTTTGTGTACTTTCTAACTTGGCGATAGTAGAGAAAAATCATTCAGGTTGCCGCCATGCTTTAATTTTATAATGGATTTTTTTTATTTTGTCGGCGGATTTTTTTGTAACCATTTAATAGTACGTTTGATCGTGTTTAATATCGTTCTAAAAATGTACATTTAATTATAACTTATATTCTCATTTGCTCGCTTGTTTTAGTTGAAATTTTTCATTTTCATGGAGCTGCAAATTTTGTTTAATGGCTTGTCTAGTTTTCTGGCGAATCATCCTACGTTTTAATGGTAATTGTATTCTTGTTTAAGGATGCCAATCTAAAAAATAAAACAAAAAGCTATTAAAATGGCGAAATAAGAGCCAAATAGTCGGTTCCTCTGTAGCTCTGATCAAAAATGGCGGAAAACAATCTAGGTATGCCATACAGATGCAAAATGGAGCAAACAGGGAAATCGCAGGTTACTAAGAGCGATAAATAAAAAATAATGCAATTTAATTCTTTTTATGCATAATTCTCGGTTATGAATCGGTAGTACAATGTTGACACTATACTCTCCTGTATGCAGTAGTGGAAAAAAAAAATAAATATTACTCATAAAATATCTGATATTTTACAATATTTCTTTCATGTAGAATATGCAAAATTTTATATGCACTATTGTAAACAGTTTTTAAGGTATTTGCGAGCAGGTATGATGAATGGTTTTTAAAAGCTATATGCACTAAATATACCTTATGTATAACATTTTTTTTCCTTTATTAATGAAACTTAGCACTTTTTAAACTGTCGTTCTTGACGATATTTTATTGTCATTTGAGCTTTTCCCTTCTACACCACTCTTTGAGTTTATTTTTCAGCTGCATTCTAAATCTTTCTTCTGGGTTGAGATTTGAATTGCAAATATAGCTTTTGAAAACTGAACTTCAAATTCAGATCCCAAATATATATATATATATATGTAACAAAAACATTGGTAAGGCGAAACAGAAAGAAATCCCTACTTCTTCCAAAGGAACCATCTCAATTTTCCCATCCCCGTTTCGAAAGCATTTTGTATTCCTTCAGAGGCTGAGGTGGTAAAATGGAAGACGAGAAAGAAGGATCAAAAAGTGCAGAGTTGTAAATAATAAAACTGTATTCTCGTTCGATCCCTGGGGACGTTGGTCGGAAAATTGTAACTCTTTTGTCCACTCGAAGAGTACATTCCCGAACGACATTTCTCCTTTCGTGTTTAAAATATGTGTTTTCAAATTTTGCAGTAGCAAAAATTGCGTCTGTATATGTACGTACCAACAAATAAAAGTAAGCACTAAATCATATAAATGTTTTTGAAGTTTCTTATTTTTGACTTCATATATGCTAAGTTGTCCACCTTGATGCCAGATTTCAAATTTTCTATGTGACTTATAAGTGGGTTGAGTTTTTGATGTGAGTGAGTCACTCATTGATTATTTTCAGGTAGGGATTTCGAACATAATGTAATTTTTTGAATTTTCAGATTTTTTCCTTTATATATGCTCAATTGTCTACCTTAATCCCACATTTCGAGTTTCTAAGTCACATAGAAGTAGGTTAGGTTTTTTATGAGTTAGTTAGTCTGTCAGTCAGTGCTAAAAGTGACATTTTTCAGCCCTTAATAACTCTACAATAATAAGAGGTAAATCAATGAAATGTTATATTAACATTTCATTGTTTATCAATGAAATATTATAGGTTTATATAAATATAGGTTATATAAATGTTTATCAATGAAATATTATAGGAACGGAATTAGGAACGGAACGGAACCCTTCACCCTCGGTTGACCACCTGTCTTAGTTGACCACTAGTGCTGCACCGGAAGTGGTCAACTCACCCATGTATCACTGTATGTAAGTAGCATAATGTTTTCAATGCTAAATTTAATTTTTGCAGTTGGATTTCGATTGTTGGGAAAACCCTAGTCATCTAGAATTCTCTAAAATATTTTCAAATTCACTTGTAGAAGGAAAACATCCATGGAATCGGCCCATTATAAACTTCAACAGATTGAGAATGCCAAAGCGTAAAACACTGTTTAAGTCATGCCATTACATTGGAAATAATAAAAGAGGATTTAAAAATGCCGTTTTGTCCATTTTGAAACTACATGCGACATAAAACGTAATTTATAACGTCAATAAATCCGAGCATCATAAAATAATGCATTGAATATTTTTGCCGAAAAGAATAGAAATGTCGTTTATTCCTTCCTTGAAAGGCTAAACTTGCTTTAAGATGGTGGTTTTCTAAAGGTTTAAGGGATCCCTTAGACGTACAAACTTCCAAGTATGTTGGCCTAGTGATTTTTGAGTAATGACGGGATCAAAAGTACCTCGAAATAGTTCGGGTAAATATATACATAGGGCGCTGTCGTCGTTTCTGAACTTGGCTAACACAGTACCGTGTGTCTAGAAGACCATCTTATCAATTGCAAATCTTGTGGATAAATTCCCTGTCTTTTTTGTCATGTTATCACACAACTTTTTTGCTTCAACTACGGGGCTCCCGCCCCCCTGCTCGCTATAGCTCAACCAACACCCGGAACTGCTTTCGCAACTCCTTCGAATCGCTTCGCAAGTTCGGTCTGGCTTACCACAAACTAAATTATACTTTAGAGTACCTTTTTGGAAAGGATCCATTCTGTGTCATAAAAGGCGCTCTATATTGCACATAAATCTTTGCAATCAAAAAAGTATATATCTTGTAGCATAATGTGCATAGATTTTACAAAGTATCAGAAACTTGGCGAGATTCCGATTGTCGCTGTTAATAGCCATAATTGAAATTGTATATAAAGTTAGGAAGTAATATACTGATTTGGAAATTTAAAGTAAATCGAATCGTATCCTAAGGACACAATTCTAAATTCGAACAGCAATCTACGTATATTTTTACGTACACGTTTCATTTATTATAACTCTTGGCGACAACAAGAAGAATTTTAGTACTCTTTATTGAATATTTTTAGAGTTTTTTAAAGACGTTTTCATATTTGGCGACAAAGAAGTCGCTTTAAAGCTTAAAGAAATGTAATGTTTTCCTTGGCGGGACAAAATTTTAAAATAGGAATGCTTGCGAAAAAGACAGTGGAAAAAGTCTGCTATTGAAATATTCCTAAAATTGTTGCCGATTTAGATATTTAAATGTAAAAGGAGTTTAAATTACTGATGTAAAAGAAACGCATAACAATCGTTTCAGTTACGATAAGCCATTGTTTGAATTTCAAACGCGCACACCGCTGATGAGATATCGCTTCTGATTGAGTGATGTTATCACTCAATCTGAAGCTTTGATTGGCTCCGCCGACACCATCATTAGGGTGAAGTCTTCTCTGAAACAATGGACTGAAAAAAGAAAATAGTGTATCAAAGCAAACATTTAAGCTTTATTCAACTGCCACGCAACTTAGTACGACATCGGCAGAAGTACAAGCGGCTGCATTTATGAGCGCCATTGGCCTTGCGGCTACAATGATTTACAATACCTTTGCTCTAAAAAAGGACAATCGAAATAAAATTTGATGAATATTTCTTATATAACTACAGCAAACCCTGTAAAATTGACCAACCTTGTAAGTTGACCACCTGTTCAAGTTGACCACTTTTGTCAGGAACGGAATTAGCCCTTCACCCTCGGTTGACCACCTGTCTTAGTTGACCACTAAAGTGCTGCACCGGAAGTGGTCAACTCACCCATGTATCACTGTATGTAAGTAGCATAATGTTTTCAATGCTAAATTTAATTTTTGCAGTTGGATTTCGATTGTTGGGAAAACCCTAGTCATCTAGAATTCTCTAAAATATTTTCAAATTCACTTGTAGAAGGAAAACATCCATGGAATCAGCCCATTATAAACTTCAACAGATTGAGAATGCCAAAGCGTAATACACTGTTTAAGTCATGCCATTACATTGGAAATAATAAAAGAGGATTTAAAAATGCCGTTTTGTCCATTTTGAAACTACATGCGACATAAAGCGTAATTTATAACGTCAATAAATCCGAGCATCATAAAATAATGCATTGAATATTTTTGCCGAAAAGAATAGAAATGTCGTTTATTCCTTCTTTGAAAGGCTAAACTTGCTTTAAGATGGTGGTTTTCTCTTTTACACACTTTTAAGACTTTTATTTCGACCTTAAAAAGTGGGAGAAGGTTTCAAAGGCTGAAATCTTTCTCTCTGCGCATTGGACTTGGCGGCGTTCCAAGTTAAGGTTGGCTTTGTTTCCGGGCGTCAAAGAAGTTCTTTAGTTAAAGAGAGAAAAATAACTAAACCAGAAATAAAATAAATAAAATCCGAGATTGGTTTTAAAGTTAGACCATCGACAGTGTGAAAGTTCCGGTTGTATAAGTATTCGACGGTTACGAATTTCAGTTAAATAAGTGCTTATTGAGATCTATTCATTCTATGCGAAATATTTGTTAAAGATGGACGCTTAAGCCTATTATTTTTTTTTTAGCCTACTTTCCCGTAGAAGATTAAAAAATAAAATTAAAAAGGGTATAAAAGAAGGCTTAATGTATCGTAAAAATATCGTTAAAATAAAAAGAGATCCAAAAAAAAAGTATTTAAATGAAGAATGAAAAAAATAAAAAAATAAATAAAAGTAGGGTTTTGTGATAGGGAAAATGTTTGTTCGGTCTGTCCTGTCTGTTCGCCCCCTCCCCTAATAACTTTTGAGAGAATTGTCCGATTCGAAATATCTCAGTGAATCACCTCATTTACATATTTTATTTTTTTAATTGGACAATTTTCCGTTCAATTTTGAACAGTTAGAAAAAATTAACATTAGCACCTGTAGGTGAATATGAAGCAAATTATATACACTGGGGGCAAATTATATACTCCGGGAACAACCAAAACGAAAGTCATCCAACACAAACTCCTGGGTGAAGTCTCACAATTTCTTAATGATTTTCTTAAACATTTCTTCCTAATCCAAATCAGCTTAAAATGTAGGCAAAATTAATTTCGAAATTAAAAATATTCGTGTGGCCTGTTCGTTCACAGATCAGAATTAAAAATATTAATTTACAAATTCGTTACTAGCTAAAAATTTGAGAATCATGCGAAAAGAAATTATCTTACAATTTAAACCAACACTAAACGCGCAAATATTATTCGCATTTAATTAAAACTTGATACTACTTTAAATTTTGATTTATACGAAACCGCAGGTAGAGGTTCAAGTATATAGGAGAAATGACTACTCCAGTCATTTCTCCTCATCAATTATTCGTGATTGCAGGTCATTAATAAAGGTTATTCCGCATCCAGATCGATTACTAATGGAATAGATCAGTCTTTCTGAGTTAAATAATCGATACATTTATAAATATTTATAGATTTTCAGCTAGATAATCGCATTGGAACAAAACTCAAAATAGTATCCCTCTGTCTTTGTTTCATGAACATTGTTTACATTAATCCACACAAAATAAAGTTAAGCAAAGTAACAAAAAATCAATTCTTATATATAAGCGTCATATGTCTGCCCGCTATAGAATACCAGGCCGTTTTACTGATCAGGACCACATTCGGCACGATTAATGTATTTACCCCAGCCCCCGCACTCTAGTCACTCCTACAACTGAAATTTCCAAAAATAATTTATACTATACATATTCATTCATTTACTGCCAAAAAAACCTCGATCATTTTTTACCAGTTTTTTCGAAGAAAAAAATGCGCTTCAAGGGCTAAAAATGTATCTTTATGTTGAAATTAAATTATCCACTGATCGGATGTAAAACTTAACACCTACGATTCGTGTAATGGTAGCTTAATTGTCGCTTTCTCTTTTTTTTTATTTTGCTTTTTTTCTTTTGTATAACAAATCTAGCAGTAATGAGGAAAACTGTTGTTAATGTGGTATCTCCAATCACTACCACTCCAAGTTAATTTTCAAGTTATACGAGAGAATTCGATTATCCGAAAGAACCGAGTTATTAGAATCTAGCGCGCATATGTTTTCTGCGGTTACAATTAGTTAATAAGTGAAGTTATTTTTCTCCTAAAGTTTAATTTTGTCAAGTTTTTTTTTTCTTTTTGCTTTTTTGAAACAAGAATGATAGTTAAGTTTTTCGTATATCTTTAGAGTAGCAATTCACAATATTCAACCAAAATCTTTAAGCGATAAGCAGTCTGACAGGTTTCACTGTAACTTGATTACAGTGAAACCTGTCTTGCCTGGATAGACAGCCTTGCAATGTCTAAACAAGGCTGAACTTGATCCAGTTTACTGTACGGTTACGATCAAGTTCAGCCTTGGTCTATCACTTAGTTCAATTTTAGCGATACGTTTTCACTTTTCACGCAGAAAGATATTCAGTTGCGATGTAAACAAAATTTACGTGTACACAACTTCAAAATTTTACTTCTTGAACGAAGGTTGAGTTTGGAGGAGTCTTAACTAATACAGGTTCTCGGCCTTGCGATGTCTTTCGAAGATCAAACTGGAAGGATTGTTATCGCTGTAATAGATTTCCTACGACAGCAAGTGTCTAACAGTGTGCAGTTTAACTCAGAAGATAGGGACAACATACAAAGAGCCATGGAGAGTTTGAAAATGGCTTATAAAATAAAAAGTGATGAATGTGATGTTCTTCGTTTTCCCAGGTCCCTGTCAGATGTATTTAATCAGCTTGAGAATCCTGTTCCGGTTATAGACAAACTTAAAGCAGACACTCATAATAACGAAGGTAATGAAAGGATGGTCAACCAAGACTATGTTCAAGCTGTCGAAGAGTTTACAAAGGCTATTCGACTGGACATGTGGAATGCTGTTTATTACTGTAATAGAGCTGGAGCGCGCATCAGACAGAAACTTTACCACGATGCTATTTCAGACTGTCAACGAGCTCTGAGTTTAGATCCGAAATTTTCCAAAGCTTACATTAAATTAGGTCAAGCGTTAGCTCTGACGAACAGACCAACATTAGCAGCAATGTGTTTTCGTCAAGCCGTAGAACTGGTTCCTGAAAATGGATTGTACCAGACCATGCTTAAAGTGGAGGAAGATCAAATGGATCGTAGAGGGGAATTGGAATATAGAAGTAATCTGCTGAACTACTTATCCAGGATGGTATCTTCACAATCAACTGTCAATAGATCTGCAGTGAATGATGGCAAATTAGAAATAGATTCAGGGCCATCACACATGACAATATCAGAAATTGAGTCACCAAATGAAGATTCCTCTGCTGAGGTGGTGGTATCTGCAGAGAATGGTGACGGTTTAGAAATAAATCTACGTCCAATAAGTAAGATAACATCAGAAGGCAATTCACGAATCGTTCTATTCTATGAAGATTCATCTGTTGAAGCGAAATACGTAGAAAAGGATGACGATTTAGGAACACATCTACGACCATCAAGCTTGATAATATCAGAAAGTGAGATATCTAACTATGATTCATCTGCTCAGACGAAAGCAGAAAGTCTTGACGGTTTAAAATTACATCTAGGGTCATCAACGCAGATAATATCAGAAGGCCATCAAACAACTGAGACATCTGATGAAGATTCACCTGCTGAGATGAAGTCGCAAGTCGAAAACCCTGTAGCTGATGAAATCTCTGGAAGCGCATCATGGAGAAGGTTTTTACACTTCAATTTTCATGTCTATGATTTGCCTTATTTTATGTATTGTGCTTTCGTGTACTACATTGTAATGATGTTTTCAGACAACCTGTTAGAAATGCACCTTTTAGAATTCAGCTTTAACAGATATTCATTTCTTTATTTCGCGATTTTCTTGCGTTTGGCTGTATTCTTCTTTTGTTTCACCGCTTATTGTCGTATTACTCATAGTAGTAATTAGCATTAATAATAGGTGTGCGGAGATAGCGTAGAAAACTAGAGTGGACTGTATAAGCGTTTTATTTGCGTTTTAATGCGTTGCGTACATAGCGGCGACTCATCTCAAAGTGAAGGTACACAGTTTAAGGTTGCCAAGTGCTGCCAAGTTGGCGCGTAAATTACAGTGGCGCGGAGAGATGCTCCGAAGAGGTTACAAGTACGGAACATCCCGCCCGGCGTTGAAATATTACATTATTTCAAAACATTAAAGAAAAACACAGAACTAAAATCAATTTAACACAATAAAAAGAAAACAAAATTTGAAATATGCATGAAAATATAAAAATTCTAACAATAACTAATACACAAACAATCACTTAATTATTTACAGGAGATACATAATTATCTACAATTGGCAAAATGCAAATTTTTGAAATTGGTCTTCTAAATTTGCCCTTTGGCGTACGTATATCTGCAACTCTGACATTGCCATCTGGGCCTTGAATTACATTAATTATACGACCCATTGACCAATTACATGAGGGGAATTGCGTGTCCTTTAATAACACTAGCATACCTGGAATTAAATTTGGTTTTTTAAGTAACCATTTTGACCTCTGCTGCAGGTGACTTAAGTAGCTGTTTTGCCAATATTTCCAAATGGTTTGAACCATTTTTTGAGTTCTTTGCCACCTATTGAGAAGATTATCCTTTTTATCCATTAAGTTAGGTTCTGAGACAGAATTTATAGGTTTCCCTATTAAGAAATGACCGGGAGTTAACACTTGGAAATCATCACTATCCGCTGATAATGGTGAGAGTGGGCGCGAATTAAGGATGCCTTCAATTTGCACAATTACAGTGAGAAATTCTTCCAGTGTTAACTTTGCGGAGCCTATAACTCTCTTTAAATGGTATTTAAAAGCTTTCACTCCCGCCTCCCACAGGCCGCCAAAGTTGGGTGCCCTAGGAGGTAAAAATTTCCACTTAATACCTTCTGTGGTTAGAAAGCACGAAATATCTAGACTGTTTATCATTAACCGATATAACCGTTTTAACTCTGCAGAAGCTCCAACGAAATTTGTAGCGTTGTCACTGAAAATTATGGAACTTTTGCCACGACGAGCAAAAAATCTTTTTAAAGTTGCCAGAATTGCTTCTGATGTCAAATCTGATGCATACTCGATGTGAACCGCTTTAGTCGCCATACAAACTAATATAGCTACATATATTTTCTGAAAAATACCCTTTCTTTGTCCTTTATATTTAATTTCAAATGGTCCACATAAATCGATTCCTACATTTAAAAATGCTGAGCTAGACGTTACTCTTTCGGACGGTAGATCTCCCATAATTTGAGTAGCAATTACTGGTTTATTTTTAAAACATTTTACACATTCATGAACAACTTTTCTTGCTGTATTTCTGCCACCAAGGGGCCAATATTTTGAACGAACGGCGTTAAGTAAAGCTTGAGGACCTACATGCAAATCTCTTTTGTGATAGTACTGGAATATAAGTTTATCTACTTTACTTCCTGCAGGAATAACAATAGGGTGCTTATGGTTAAAATTTAAGTTTGACTGTGAAAGTCTGCCACCTACTCTAATTAATCCTGTTGATGGATCAATAAACGGATTGAGAAATTTTAACTTACTTGAGGGAGAAACTGAAGATCCCCTTTCTAAAGCAGACATTTCCGCTGAAAAATACTTTACCTGTATGTTTTTTAAAAGACAATTTTCAGCCTTCACATACTCTTCATGCGTGAGCGAACCTGTTTGTTTTCCAGGCGTCTTACAATTGCTGAAAAATCTAAAAATAAATGCTAAAATTCTAATTAGTTTGGGAAAATCATTAGTGATATCTAGTAAGTTATCAAAAAAATTTGAGTCTGTGTAAGAAGTTAAAGTCACTTTAGTGAGAGTCTTAAGTTCGTCGGCATAGAGTTTCTCAGTTGATTTCACTGCGTTTGTCAAAGTCTGAGAAACAGGAGAATTTAATTTTGAAGGATCTGGTCCCTTCCACCATAGCTCACTAGTAGTTAGTGCATTCACATCCAATCCTCTGGAAACCAAGTCAGCAGGGTTGTTCTCTGATGAAATATGTTGCCATTGGAAGTCCTCGGTCAGTTGGTGAATTTGCGATACTCTATTGCCAACAAATGTTTTCAGCAGGTTTGATGGGGTGTTGATCCATGATATAGCGATAGTTGAATCAGAATATAATTTCACAGCGTCTATCTGTAGTTGAATAGCTTCAAAGACCTTCTGAGTGAGCTTTGCGAGCAGAAGACATGCACAAAGTTCGAGACGTGGTATGCTGATAAACTTTGTTGGGGCGACACGAGATTTACTGCAGAGAAGTTGAGTAAATATTTCACCTGTGTTGGAGACAGTTTGGACATATAATACTGCACCATAAGCTTTAGAGGATGCATCAGAGAAACCAAGAAGTATTATAGATTTGGTATCAGATCTTGTAAAACATCTAGGCACATAGATTGATTCTAAGTCTGGTAGTGTTTTGATGAAGTTGTTCCACTGTTCGGAAAGTTCTGGAGGTAGCGTTTGATTCCAATCCAGTTTGAGTAACCACAGCTGTTGCATGAATACCTTTGCTTTTATTATAACTGGAGCGAGTAATCCAAGTGGATCATAGATGCGTGCTATTTGAGAGAGAACATCTCGTTTGGTAAAGTTGCGAATTGGATTGGTGGTCACCTTGTATGTAAATGAATCACTTGAACTGTTCCAGAGCATCCCTAGCGTTTTGACTACTACTTCTTCTGCGTTTCTGTCTAATGGGAACTCTTGAAGCTCAGTAGTAGATGCCACATTACTGCACCACTTGTGTAGAGTCATTCCTCCTCTTGAAAGAAGTTGCGTTAATTCTAACTTGAGATTTTCGAACTCGCTCAGTTCTGAACTACCGGAAAGGCAATCATCCATGTAAAAATTCTGAAGAATTACCTTTGCAGCTAAAGGAAAATCTTTTTCTTCGTCTAAGGCAAGTTGCTGTAAAACCTTTGTTGCTAAGTACGGAGCAGATGCAGTCCCATACGTAACCGTTCGTAACTGGTAGACTTTAGTTGGTGCGTCTTTGCTATCCTTCCATAGAATTTTTTGTAGCTTAGTTTGAGAAGAATTCACTTCAATCATTCTGAACATTTGTTTTATGTCCGCGGTAAAGGCGTAGATATACTTGCGAAATCTAATTAGAATAGAAAATAAGTCTTCTTGAAGCACACCTCCCTTGCACAATGTATCATTTAAGGAGTATCCACTTGTTGTCTTTGCGCTCGCGTTAAATACTACGCGTAGTTTAGTTGTTCTGCTGTCTGGACGTAGAACACCGTGATGAGGTAGATAATAACCTTCATCGAAATTCATATTTTCCTTCACCTCTTCCATGTGATTTAAAGTTTGATATTCATCAAGAAATTCTGTGTAAAGCATTTTCATAGTCGGATCGCGTTCTAAGCGTATCCATAGCTGATCCAATCTCTTCGAGGCGATTTGTTTTGAATTCCCTAATGTTGCTTCAGATGCTTCTGGCTTAAAAGGCATTTCTACTACGTATCTACCATCAGTTTTCCTTTTATGCGTTTTTGCGAAGTGCTCATTACAGTAATTTAATTCATCACTATTGCAAACGTTTCGATTTTCAACTTCTTCTATTTCCCAGAAATTAGTTAAAGTTTTGTTAAGTGTATCTAAGGTTTTAGATAAAAAACAGTGCTTAGAAGAATAGTCAGAATTATCTGCAATGCTACCTGAGACCAGATAACCGAAGCAGCTTGATTGCAGAAACAAATTGCTTCCCAGTTTTATTTTATCCACTTTTAAAAGATCAAAGAATAGTTCTGCTCCCAACAGAATGTCAATTTTCTGAGGAATAAAGAATGTTGGATCTGCAAGATTTATGTAATTTGGAATATGTAGATCAGATACATCAATTTTCTTAGACGGCGTAAAATTAGTAATCTTTGGGACTATTAACAATTCAACTTCCCAATGAGAATCATTCGCTTCATTACACAAATAAGCTGAAACCCTCTTCTTGATATTTAACGAGGAATCATTTAATCCACTAATCGGAATGTTTATTTTTTCTTTTCTCAAACCTAAAGCATCTGCTGCTCTAGCTGACAGGAAAGAACTTTCACTAGCGCTATCTAAAATCCCTCTTAAAGGCCTCATTTTACCAGTTGAATCTCTGATATAAATTATAGCTGTATTTATGAGAACACTTTTACTATTCCCATTCGTAAAGAAAGAAGAACGAGGATTTTCTGTCACTTGGGAATCAATAAATTCTGAGGTGTTTACAATTTGCGGCGATGATCCCCTCTCAGGCACCATATGGTTTCCACTGTCTGGCATACTGTTTCCCGTTCTGTTTAGCGGCGCTGAATATTTATGAAGCAATGTGTGATGATCGAACTTTTTCTTACAGACGAAACAAGAACTTTTTGAATTACACTGAGATAATAAATGAACATCACTTAAACAATTATAACACAAGCGATACTTTTTAACTAGTTCCATGCGTTCAGAAAATTTCATATTTTTAAATTTGTTACAATGATACAAAGCATGCGATTCATTTTTGCATGCAACACATTTTTTTGGCGTAGATTGAACCAAAAATGATTTTGATTTATCAGAGTTATATTTATATGACACATTAACATTTATACTATTCAAAATCTGACATCTTCTTTCTAAGAATTCTAGAAACTCATCGAAATCTGGCACTTCAGTATCTTTCAAAGTTAACTCGTATTGTTTGCGTGTTTCGCGATCTAATTTCTCTAAAACAATATTTAATAAGAAAACATTAGATAATTTATCTCTGGCGAAATTTAATATTTTTAATGATCTTAAATTCTTCTTAATAGTATCTATCATAATACGTAAATCTTTTGCAGATTCATGCTTAAATGCTTGAATATTTAGAAGGTTTTTAACATGACAGTCTACAATTAATCTTCTATTTTCATATCTTTGTTCTAGTGCTGCGAACAAAGAAGAAAAGCTGTCCTCTTCTGTTTCGATTAATTTTGCTTCAGCTTTTAATGACCCGCGTAAATAGTGAAGTTTTTCATTTTCAGAAAGTTCAGGATTTTCATTAATAAGACTATTAAATTGCGATTTAAACAGATTCCAGTCTTCAAATTTCCCACTAAAAATGGGTAGAGGAATTTTCGGGAGTTTTATCAAAGCCTTTTTCGGCTGATCATCTAACATATTGTTATGCGGTAAACTGTCATCACTTTGATTTGATTTAAATGCCGTGTATTTATATTTTTGCTTATTAATAGAAGATTTGAGGCTTACCTCCAAATTCTGAATTTCTTCATCCACTTCGGACAAGGATGTTTCACACACTTCGAGTTCCTTATCACTGACTGTGCAGTAGAATTCTTCTTTCAGCGTATCAAATTTTTCATGTATTTTAACCACAATGTCCAATTGCGCTTGTAATTCAGCTATGTCCAGTTCATTTTGCTTTTCTTTAAGGGCATTGGCGATTCTAGTTAGTTGCCCTTTAATGTTACCTCGTTTCCGATTGAGCGTAGTTAAATCTGTCATTTTTAGAGTTATATATTGACAGTTGCGAAATTGATATTGTTGTAAACAACGTAAATCACATAGGCACTAATAATCTCCGGCTCGACGGACCAAATGTGCGGAGATAGCGTAGAAAACTAGAGTGGACTGTATAAGCGTTTTATTTGCGTTTTAATGCGTTGCGTACATAGCGGCGACTCATCTCAAAGTGAAGGTACACAGTTTAAGGTTGCCAAGTGCTGCCAAGTTGGCACGTAAATTACAGTGGCGCGGAGAGATGCTCCGAAGAGGTTACAAGTACGGAACAATAGGCACAATATCGCTCTTGGCTGTGTCATTTGGCGCTGAATAAAGAATAAGCGTTCATGAAAGAAAAGTACCGGATTATCTGTTGTTTCCTTAAAAATCTGCAATGCAGAAGAAATTTAGCGTCTAGGATTTGGCACCAAAATTTTTTGGCAGCAGCAAGAATGAAAAGAAAAAAAAATCGTCAATTTTCTTCGCGATCGAATTTTTTCCGAACAAAGTTTTAGCAATATCTTCAAGATTAAACCCAAGAAAAGACCCATTATAACAGGAAAACGACATGAAACATACTGTCATGTTTGCGAAGTTTGTCTTACAAGTCTGCGAGAAACGTTTCACTATGCGTGTGCATTTTGTATTGTTTTATATTACTTACAGTTTCTGAATTATGAAGAGTAGGTAATGTAACGCATATCGCTATGAGGTAAAATGCTTCTGTTTATACTTTTTACACTCGCTGTTGCTCGCCAACTCCCGGAACAGCTCAAACAGCTCCTTTGGATCGCACCGCGAGTTTGAGCGCGCTTCGATCGCTCATTGAAAACTAAACTATTTTAGAGTAGCTTTATGATAAAAATCGTTTCTCTGTCAGAAATAACGTTCTGTATAGCACATAACACTTTGAAATCAAACATTCATATCTTTTAATAATGTACATAGATTTGACACAGTGGGAGGAGCTTGCTGGGATTTCCAATGTCCCAAAAAACCTTCATATCGGAAAGTCTTCCAGTTGAACTCACGCATCTCCAACCGTACCTCCTAAATAGTATTCCCTAATGTTCCGAACATTTTATAAATTAACACGATTTTACTGGTTTAAACCATTTTGATGCTGATTTGAAAGAATTTCGGTTTTCCTTTGCTAATCTGTTTGATTTCTAACTGTCAACCTTTGAGTAATTTATTTGAAATTTTCATTTTGATGCTGTTCTTTCCTCTATGTATTATGAGAAATATCCTGAGCGCTACGCTATAGTAACTTATACATTATAATAATTCATGTCAAATTTTGATCACAGTAATCCCTAAAGTAGCCAATAACCATCAGCCGAGTATAAAAAAATGGCGCATAGTTCGTATGATCCAATATTACATTGAATAATATAATGAGCTGTTATTAAATTGCCGTTGCATGAAATATAAGTACTACCTTTTTTAAATTCATTCAAGAAAATGGCTTTTTTATATTTCATTTGGATATATTCCTGTCGCATCTCTTGGCAAGTTTAGCATCATGAACTCTTTAACAAAGGCAACCATAATACTTCCCGTTTTAAAAGGTCAAGCCTGTTTTTATCGGCAGTCTGCTCTCCCCAATCGCCGCTTCGGGACGTCGAAGTTTTCTGAAAGATGGTAACCTAGAGAGCAATATATGGCAATAAGTACAAAAAAGGAAAGGAGTTTGAGACCCGATTACAGGCATTAATTTGAACTACGCAAACTTTTGCAATATGATTGAGTATTTTTTTTTGTATTTATCCGGCACTCATGCTATGAACCCGTAGAGGGCATCCTTTCTCTTATGTATAACGTAGGAACAGGCGAAAAACAGCAGTTGTGAATTCCAGCTCTTCAGTTTTATTATCAAACTAATTGTAAGAGAATCTCTGCGAGATTTTCATTCGTGTTTGAAGTCAACAACAAATGTAAGGTTTTTTTTTCGGAAACTATAAGAACACAAGTTTTGTGTTTGCGTGCCCATTCCTGTTAATAATCACAAACTATAAAATATGTTTTTTGCTTCTTGATTTTTTTTTTTTTTTTTGTTTAAGAAGAGGTGATGTCCCGTTTCAGTCGTTCCCAATTGAGTCTTAGGAACAGCTTTGTCCCGATAGAGGATTTCCCTCTTCTAGAAGCTTCGAATTTTAGTCAGTATAGCAGATGATCTACATCACAGAGATCATCGTGAAATACAAAATGGCACATAAATGGTGGACATCATTAATAAATAGAATGACATAATGAGCTCTTATTAAATTTCCGGTACATAAAAACAAGCGGCATCGATTTAAATTTTTCAAGAAAATAGCCTTGTTGACATCTGATTTGGCGATATTCTTGCTGAATCTTGGCGAGCTTATTGTTATCCGACAAGTGCCTCAAGTTCATTGCGTTTCTACGATTTCGTGAAATAAAAACGATTTCAGAAAAAAAAATGTTTATGAATATTTTTAAATTTTTGTTTTTTGTGATCGAATGAATAAACCTTACACTACATAATGTTTTTTTCAAAATTTTTATTTAATTTCTTATTGACATTACGGGTTAAGAAAGCCGCCTACCTAGTATTAAAACGTTGCCGTTTCGAATTTTAAATTGGATTTTTTGAACTTAAAAAGTCATATTCCGAAAAAAGGACTCTGTTAGGCAAGAATGCCTCTCTCTTTGCATTCCAAAAAGCGTATTGATTCTTTTAAAATTGAACAGTGGGGGACTGACAAACAAGGATCAAGCTAATTACGTTTCTACTGCTCCGTAAAAATGAAATGACTACAAAAAAACTATTTCTTCCTATTTTTATTTTATTTAATTTATTTATTTATTTATTTTATTTTATTTATTTTTTTTTTTTGTTTGCGATCGAATAAACAAACTGTTTTAGTTTTTTTTTTTTTTGTCCTTTTTAAAATTTTTATTTCATTATTTTCTGAAGTTACGAGTTCAAATAGCAACTTACCCAGAAATAAAAAGTTGCAGTCTTGAAATTTAAATTCAATTTGTTCAACTTGAAGAATTCAAATTTCGTAAAAAGAACTCTGTTAGGCATAAATATACAGGATACCGGACATAGGTATCCGGACACAGGATACCCTTCGGTGTGACCAGGGCTGAACTAAGGCTTCAAAAGGAGAGGGCGCAGTTTCAGGAGTTGAGGTTTTTTTTTTTTAATTAATACATGCAATTTTGTGTCGTTTATACATCTCTGAAAGAAGGAATTACACGGAATATTTCCCCCGTATGATGAAAGATTTTAGAAACTTGAAATAAAGACTTCAGGGTGACTTTTATCCCTGAATCTCACATATGTGCATTAGTTAAATTTGTTCTTTCTCAATGTTATGTCTGAAATTTGGATTCACAAATACTAAGCAAAGGAGTTTTGTAGCAGTGATTGGAAAATAAGGAAAGTTCAATTTTGAAAATTCTGCACTTAGAGGCGGACAGTCATTTGATAATGTTTTTTTTATGTCAGTCTTTCAAAATGCAATGCGTTTGCCACCACATGCAATCAATACTTGATTTCAGCAAAATGCTTTTTCGTCATTAGTATTTTCGAAACTACTGTAACAGAAAGCAATTTCGTTTGAGTTCAATAATAAAATGTTAGCAGGAAAGGAAAAGCGAATCATTTTTGGATCATTACTATTCATACGTAACATTCTGAGCACGCCTTTTCCATTTTAAAAGCAGGGGGGGGGGAGATATAAAGAAATAAAATAAATAAAATCAATAGTCAACCTTCGCTTGTATATTTGTAAAAAAAAATATTCGCAATAAGAAACGCTTGTCATGAAGTTTCTGTAGACCTACCTTTAAAATAAACCTTTTACTTTCTGAAGGAAACCATCGAATCATCAGTGCTGCATTAAAAATCTTATGCGTGTTAGATATCCTTAATTTATGTAATTTGTAATTGACCCCTGGCAGAAAACAACGAGGGGCGTAGTAATGTCTGAAATGGAAAGTAGTAATCCTTATTTGAAAAATTGTGTATATATTCAAAGAATTTTGATAGCTGTGGGAAAAACGCAAGTGACTGTTTTCCCGAAAAAAGATCCTGTTTCCGCAGATTTCTAACTAAATCGTACATGATTTTGATGAATGTATCAATGGTGTGTTACATTTTTGGCTACATATATGATGCAAGCTTCTCTGGGTTCACGTCAGCCAAAGGTAACTATGCATGGTCGACCTTTAATGCATTAAGCCTATGTCTATGGCACACCCTTTATATAAGAAGAAAAAAAGTTGCCCTGGTCCTTTCTTGTTTAAAGAAAATAACTGTTAAATATTATGGTTTCTTGCCACAAAAGCAACCCCGTTTAAAATGGATTCATATAGCATTATGCCTGTTGGTCCCGACCGTGACTGGAACTATGCATTTGTCGTATGTTATTATACAAGACGTAGCTAAGGAGAAATATTCTTTAAGTTACGCTCTCGGGAAATCTCCTTTCGTTGAAATTTTACTTGCATACAGGATCATTTCTCACTTTGTTTTCCTCTATTTTTTACCGAATTTACTCGTAGCTTTCAGTGTGAATGTGTTCCACCTGTTATGTACCATTTTGGAAAGTAGCAGAGAGTCTTTCGTTGACTTGATAGCAAAGAACCGTGCCACTCCTCGACTGTGTAATGTTTTAAAAGACGTACTTCAACTGAAATCTCTCGTGGAGGATGCTTTGGGACCGCCGCTTTTAGTGCTCACAATTTTCAATTTCCTCGGTGCCGTCACGGGGTTGTTTACCGTTCTTGGGTACATCAGTATGCATCATGACGGAGTAGGAAATTTTATCTTTGCATTGCCTTTATTATACCAGTTCGTGGGTTGTGTTTATATGATACATCGAGCGTCTCGATTGCTCGAATGCGAGCAAGCAATTAGAAAGAACGTATCATGTTTCTGTTCTCCTATGACTGTCAACTCGGTTATCAACGAGCAGAAGTTTTCTTTCTCTTCAGAGCGAAATCTGATGGAATTTACAGTCTGTGGTTACTTTTCTTTTACGAAGAGGCTTATCGTTTCGGCATTAGGGGGGATACTTACTTATACGTTACTTTTAATGCAATTAGAGCCACGTGAGTCTAAGCATATTTCAGCGCAATTAGAAGCAAAGGGTTGTAAGTGACGAAATTGAGAAATTTGGAGATAAATACTGCAAATGATAGGGAAAGCACTCTTCTATAATGTGGCAAGAAATGTTAGAAGCAACCCTTACAGGTGCTGCCCCAAACATGATTTAGGAAAAAAAATAGCATTATAGGTCCCATAAGATCCAGACTTTGAACGCGTTTTTCTCGGAATCGGTTTTTGGTCACTTACACCGCTTTGCTTTTCACTGTCGCATTTGTGAATCTGGCAGAGTTTAGCTTTCTTTATATAGCAACAAAAACCACGTTTCTCTACTCATTTTGGATAGAATTTCGTAAGGAAAGTTGTTTATTGTCGCAGTAATGGGAAATCGGGGCCGCCGCAATTATCGCTCTCTTTCTTTGACTGGGCCCGGAACAAGGGGAAAGCGTAAATCACTGGCCGCCGCGATTATCTGATTTTTACTTCTTCCTTGCTCAAAGTCCAGTCAAAGCGAGAGACAATCGCGGCGGCCCCGCCCGAGCCATTTTAGAAAGAGAGATAATCGCGTCGGCCGAGCCCAGAACAATCGCGTAGTGGTTTTCGCCTCTCCCTTGTAGCCCAGTCAAAGAGACAGAGAGAATGATCTCGGCGGCTTTATGGTAAAAAAAACGTGGAAAGTTGTTTATTCTCGCAACAATGTGGAAAGTTATTCACACTTGCAACAATTTCGAACGTTGTTCCCGCTTGCAACAATGTGGAACGTTGTTTATGCTCGCAACAAAGTGGAAAGTTGTTCATACTTTTATTTTCTCCACCAGACACCCGTACACCTCTTAGCCTTAGGTGCGCCGAAGCTGGGAGCTGGTGGCCTTCGGTCGACTACGGTGGGCCCATTTTTTGCGTCGAGATAGGTCTCGCAACAATGTGGAAAGTTGTTTATGCTCCCAACAATGTGGAAAGTTGTTTATACTCGTAACAATATGGAAAGTTATTTATGCTCGCAACAATGTGGAAAGTTGTTTATATTCGCAACAATGTGGAAAGTTGTTTATATTCGCAACAATGTGGAAAGTTGTTTATATTCGCAACAATGTGGAAAGTTGTTTATGCTCGCAACAATGTGGAAAGTTGTTTATATTCGCAACAATGTGGAAAGTTCTTTATATGCTCGCAACAGTGCGGAAAGCTGTTTGTTCTCAATGTGGAAAGTTGTTCCCAGCAGCTTTCACAGCAACGTGGAATATTGTTTACACACACGTAGTCGCAACAAAAGCTTCGGAAAGTAAAGTGTTTCAAAGATGTACTGTAAAAAAATGACTCTGTTTTTTGTTTTGGGATGGTTTTGATATGTTTTAAGTGAACCTTGCCCCTTACGGAAGAGTGCTTTAAATTAGTCTTTCCCTCAACGGATCTCCCGAAAGCATTACAGTTGCGCGAAATATTCTTAAGGATTCTGAAACAAATCGGCTGAATTGTAATAGTGTCTCTCAACTAAAAAATATAAATTTTGATAACTTTAATTAAGCTTAAAGATGTACTATCTTACTTTTAATACGGTATTTTTTAAAATTAACTGTTAAGAGGATCGATACTGAATCGGCACAGTAAATATTCAATTCAAAACGCCCTGTAATTGGCTACGTATCGCTTTACAAATTACAAGCTGACATTTCTTTTGCGCCTAATAATGATAGTTTAATACTTATTAAGCTTAAAATCAGATAAAGATATCCCTTAACACGGGCACAATAATCAAAACTCATTTGATAGTTTAATACTTATTAAGCTTAAAATCAGATAAAGGTATCCCTTAACACGGGCACAATAATCAAAATTCATTTGATAGTTTAATACTTATTAAGCTTAAAATCAGATAAAGGTATCCCTTAACACGGGCACAATAATCAAAATTCATTTGATAGTTTAATACTTATTAAGCTTAAAATCAGATAAAGGTATCCCTTAACACGGGCACAATAATCAAAACTCATTTGATAGTTTAATACTTATTAAGCTTAAAATCAGATAAAGGTATCCCTAACACGGGCACAATAATCAAAATTCATTTGATAGTTTAATACTTATTAAGCTTAAAATCAGATAAAGGTATCCCTTAACACGGCCACAATAATCAAAATTCATTTGATAGTTTAATACTTATTAAGCTTAAAATCAGATAAAGGTATCCCTTAACACGGGCACAATAATCAAAACTCATTTGATAGTTTAATACTTATTAAGCTTAAAATCAGATAAAGGTATCCCTAACACGGGCACAATAATCAAAATTCATTTGATAGTTTAATACTTATTAAGCTTAAAATCAGATAAAGGTATCACTTAACACGGGCACAATAATCAAAATTCATTTGATAGTTTAATACTTATTAAGCTTAAAATCAGATAAAGGTATCCCTTAACACGGGCACAATAATCAAAATTCATTTGATAGTTTAATACTTATTAAGCTTAAAATCAGATAAAGGTATACCTTAACACCGGCACAATAATCAAAATTCATTAACAAATATTTAAGTATTTTGAAATAAATTTAAAATGAAGGCCAAAAAAATGCGCTTTGGTCAGCTCGACTGTGTTACACAAAATAATTCCGCGTCAAACAATAAATTAAGCTCAATAAAAAGTCGTGGAATGCATAGCCGTTTAAAATGAACATTCGACAGAAAGTGAAGCATAAAAATTTTATTCCATGTTCTGTTTTCGTTGTGGGGATCAGAATTTCTTTCTTAAAGGGATCATAAACAACCCATCAAATCCATTTGTTCCGTTCATAAATTTTATTTTTACACACCATTCAATTCATAAACACCATTCCTTTCCACTTTTTATTCAGAGGAAACGACTCTTCCATTCTTTCAACAGATCGTTAAAAACATGTCTTTCAGTTTCAGGTGGGCACGGTATGGTCTTTGGAGGTGCTCTTTTCAATAAAATATTCAGTTTGATGTGCTTAAAATCATAATCCCATAGCAGTTTTTTTCCTCGTAAAACTCCTCGATAAAACTCGAAGGCCAGAAAGGGAAGCTTTATAAACATGACGTCAGAAGTTTATTGTCTTTAGACTCAATCGAATTTCTCCTCTTTCTTTTGGTATTCCGTTTTACTATGTAGGTGCTGTGATATTTCACTTTACGTAGCGCATTAGAGTTATCGCTTTTAAAAAGGAAATACATGCATACCTCACACCTTGGAGACTAACTGAACGATAAAAATTATGCGTCGGAAAGTGAATTGTATAATAAAAAAAAGCAATAGACTAAAATATACTTTACCAACCTATATTTGATTTGCTTGACTGAAAAAATAACATTTTATCATTAAATTGATGCTACATTTAAAGCTATTTGAGACATTTTTTTTCATGTTTTGTGGTCAACGGTTGTGATTTCTGAAATAGTTTTATTCCTGTTCCTTTTTTTCTAGCAAAATTTAATTTGATATTATTTCAATACCAAAATGTCCATTTGCTAATATTTTAGTAACAAAATGTTCATTTGATATTATTTTAATAAAATGTTCATTTGATGTTATTTTAATAACAGAATGTTCCTTTGATATTATTTTACTAACAAAATGTTCATTTGATATTGTTTTATTAACAAAATGTTCATAAAGTTAACAAATCTGTTTTTCAAACTGTTGTACGAAGGTGAAATGTTATAAACAAAAACTGCAAAATTGTTCTGAATTTAAAAAAAAAAAAGCATACATTTGATTTTTCGGGAAAAAACTATAAAAGCTTGCAAAATATTACTGTTATTAGGAAAGAACGTCATTGCCAGTATATTTAAAACTATACTATCTTATGTTACGTAAAACAATCTTGACTTAAACGTTTTACTACCAGCGTTCCCATATTTTAATAATACAAATTTTTTATCGAAAATTTGCTTAAACATACCGAAAACCATTTGATTTATCTTTTGAATTTTTAAGTGAAAATCAACGTTTTTGAAAGGTATGGATGACATTTTTTGCAGCACAAAGTAATTATCTAGATCATTAGTATAATCTCTTACCACGAAGGGGTGGTCGTGCTACTTTAACATTATTCTGTGGCGATAAAATCTCGCACAACAGGAAAAAAAAAATCTTCATTTTAATTCAACAATTATAATCGTCCATTTTTTCCCGTCTAAATATGCATGCATTTTTATTCCTTTTATTGCGCAGATTGATAAAATTTAGATAGCGTTAATAAGCAAGAAGAAAACTAACGCCAGATATAATTTGAAAAATTAATTATTTAAAAACAAGAATATATTACGCTGATGGATGGTAGACTATTTTTTTTTTGAAAATTTTCAGTTTCGTTGTAGGAACTAACGAAGGAAAACAATATTTTTCTAAAAATTACTCTTGCTTATAAAAAATGAACATTGCGTACGAGGAGCGATTCTGAACAACAAACTTAATGAAATTGTCGCAAAAGGTAAACACTACTCTTGTAAAGAGGCACAATTTTGCTCTTTCTATAAGACAATTTTTCTTGAGATAGTTTACATTTATCTTATTAGGTGTTTTTGGGTGTGCAAATAAGAAGTGGTCAACAAAACTGGGTGACCAGTGGTTAACGCTTAATTTCCCCGTCAATAAATATGCACGATTTTGACTCTTTCTTTGTAACAGAGCTGCGCATAGTCACTAACCTTTGCAGACCTGGTGCATTCCCCGGAAACTGGCATCCATTTTTTCAAGTAGCACCCCTGTCGGCAGATACCACTAAAACTTGGAAATTTTGACGCTTAGTTCCCCCTAGATGGCGGCACCTGAGCTCTAAATGATGCGAAAATGCACTAGGAATTCAATTTAGCAGAGAGCATCCAAAACAAACGGATGCTCGAGGGATCTTTAACATGCCACATAATCATACTACATGGGCGCTGAAGATTTTCTGCATCTTAACCATCCGCTGGAATGGCCAGGTTTAGTCCTGCGAACTTGGGCGTACGAGGTCAGTGACTTACCATTACACCACCCTGCCGGCAGTTTACATTTAAAGACAACAATTTTGTGAGTACAATTAGTACATTAATTAGGTGGTGAATGTATTGACGTACATTCATCATAATATTTTTTTAATATAAGATGCCATTATTAAGACATGATAATTTTATAACTACGTCTTATCTTATTAGTTTGTCTTTCAAGCGTTTTAATTGATTTTTTAAAAACATTTCTGGAAAACATTTCTATCAGAAAATCAGTTATATACAAGTATGAAAATATGAGTAAAAATAATGACGTGACTGAAACTGAGCCTTTTTTCCCTTTTAAAGCATCTCATTACATAAAATTGATTTTGGATGCTTCAATATTTAAAATCACTTTAAACCTTACTAAAAGGAAGTATATGTGATCGTCAATGCACACCTGCTTCCACAATCATATCTTATGAACCACGTAAAAATATAACAGAGTTTAATATTTATAAATTCCAGTAAGACAATGTTAGTTTCATTTATCTTGAGAAAATACAACAGGTAATGACCTATTTAAATTCCAAATAGGTTGCGAAAAAAACACCTTGTGCGTTTTAAGTGCTGCCATCACGGACAAAGAAATACCCCTCCTTATTCTGCGTTTAACTGAACTCATAAAACTCTAAAAGACACCTCCGAAACGCCTCTATTCCGCAAAAGATAAGCCTAATGGATGATTTCTTCACCGAACGGCACATGCGAGCAATAAATTACACCATTCATCACGATACATCCACAGTGTCGGTTACAGATATTACGACCCATCTGCGGAAGAAGGTTAGGAATAATAATAATTCCTCCATGTTTTATGCCACTACCGTTATACCTCATCGCTGACGACCTCGTCTCTTTAATTAAGTTATCGAAATATTTTTCGAAGTTGGGGAAAAAAAGGAGGAGGCTCGAGCTGTGTGTGTGCTTTGGCAGTTAAGATAACGCGGGGGAGAGATGAGCTGCTTGGAGGGAGGATCGTCGAGGGTTTGAGAGGCATAAAAATTGCGATTATTTACGTGAAGAGTCGTAATTGATCGTAAGTGCTGCCCTCTCAGTCTATCCTGTTTCAGCGCTATTTGTTTTACGCAGAATCGATCAACGCTGTGATTCATTAAAGTATAACTTATTTTTGACTTCATGTTCGGGTTATTTTTAGCGACAGAAGAGGTCGGAATGTTGAAATAGCAATGGATAAGGAATAAAATGTTAATTGAGGAGGGTTTTTTATATTCTTTAAGTAGGTTGGCATCACTTTTGCCGTTCATTTTTGAGCATTTATGTTTCTTTTGGCGTCAGTGTGTCATCATCAAAAAATATCATGTTGTTGTTGTTTCCAATGCCACTTTGGTATCTAAGCTCCCCTCCGCAGAGCGACCAGGAATTAAGACACCAAGGAACACCTTCCGTTTATAGATGAACACTACAACGGTGGAAATACGACTTGGCTAATGATGTATTTGAATGACACCATCGTGGCCACTGCAAGTACGCCAAACTCCTTTTTTGACCTAAGAGGGAAAGGAAAAGAAATCATCCACCCTCGGGACTGCAGGGTCCACGGATTTTACAGGTCTTCAGCGGCTGGGTATCGAACAGCCAATCTTCATGTTGGAAATACGACATCCTAACCACTAGGCGACCACGGCCCCAAAGGATATCATTACTTGCATTATACAAAATCTTCAGGAATAAAACTTTTGGTATGATAAAATTTGCTTTAACCTCTTAACGCACTTGCCCGTGTCTGACACGTGCGAAAGTTAGCAGAAAGTTGCCAATGCCCGTGCGTTATTTTATTTCTAATGCCCGTCTGAGACCCGTTTACCCTTTGTTTGTATATTTCCTCTATAACTTTTAACTCACCCCCCGCTCCCAGGTCACCCCCCACAACCTGAAATTGCAAAAAATACCTTACACTATACTAGGTTTTCAGAAAAAAAACCCTCGTGCTTTAGGGGGTTGATGCCGCAATAAAAGGCACATAACCTACCATCAATAGCCGAATAGGAATTAAAATAGGACACCAAAGAACTGAACGATCTTACTTTTCTTTATGGAAACAAAAGCAACTGGTCTTGGTATACATTGAATTCAAAACATTTTTTCCAGGACATATTTCTTCAAAAAATGCCGGTACAAGCTTACTTTTTTCTGAGCAAATTGATAATTTAATGTCTACAGAAGTGTATACGATTTTTTTTTTTTTTTCGAATTTCTTTGTTGAAAATGGATTTGTGTTTTGAGAGCTTAACACATGTCTGAGTTTAAGCACCACTTAAAAATAAAGTGTTTCAAAACAGAAAACATGCTTCTGATTTTTTTTTTTTTTTTTGTACTTCAACAGCAACAACAACAACAACAACAAAAAAAAAAACACTAGTAAACGTAGTGAACCAAATATTTTTTTTCTCCAAATGATCCCTAAGATTTAAAAAAAAACCTTTTTTAAAAACGTTTAAGATCGACAAATTTTCAAAACTTTAACGTTCTGTAATTTTTCTAAGGATAACGTTCGGTAAATCCTCTTTCACAGTTTGTTCACTCTATTAACGTGTGTTCTTTGTTGAAGCAAAAGAGAGAAATGATATAAATTATTTTTTAAATGATACCCAAAGTCATGTGCTCCCAAAACGCAAATTCATTTTCAACTAAGGATTTAGAAAAAAAAAATCCACTGAAAACATTCTTTTGAGCTTTTAAAAAATAGAATAATAAAAATATTATTTATCACTAAAGAAATGTAAACTGTGCTGGTAGTATTTATTGATGTATGCTTCATTGAACAAAGACTCTTAAATCCAATATTAACAGACTCAATTTCGTCCCCTTAATACTAGTATTTATTTTGTTTGGCCGTGGTAGCCTAGTGGTTAGGATGTCGGACTTCCGACCGGAAGATGTAAAATCCGTAGACCCTGAAGTCCCGACACAGTTCCGAGGGTACTGGGGGGTGGAGAATGTCCCCTCCCTTCAAGCTTAGGTCAAAAATGGAAGGTGTAGTGGCGCCGTCTGGTGGCATCAAAATGCATAATGAGCCAAGTCGTACTTCCGCCGTTGTGGTGCTCATCTACAAACGGAAGGCGCTCCCTTAGTGCCTTAATTTCTGGTCGCTCTGCGAAAGGACGTTTGGATACCCAAATGGTATTAGAAACAAGTATTGATTTTGTAATTTCAGCTATTACGGAATTCTAGTTCCTTTTTTTTTCTTCGAAAATGAAACTTTGCTTCAATTCACCTTATTTTCTTTTATCATAGTTATGTAGAAATAACCTCAAAATAAAATATTTCCAAGCAACGATGCACAAATAACATAAAAATATATTCCTTGAAACGACATTTGAGACATTTATTTTCAAAGTAAAGTATTTATAGAAAAGCTCATTTTTCTTGAACTGTAATCATCTTTATCGTAAATTGCTTCGGAAAGAAATACATTTATAACAAGTAAAAAATATTTTAAATTAGTGAATCAAAATATACAAATTAACTCTTAACAATCATTTCAGTTTCCAATATAATTATTTCGTTTCAGGTGAATGGTTGCACTCTGTAATGAAAGTACAAAAGATTGGAAACTTATTGCTCGTTTTGAATTTGTGAAATGAGTTGCAAATTTAATTAAGAACTTGAGTTGTCTTTTATTTTTAGGAAAATCAGATCACTTGTAGTTAAAGAACATTAAATAAGAGTTTAATCCTTAATGACGGCCGGTTTTTATGCATTTTAAAGAACGTTTTATTATTATTATTTATATTTAGAGTATTATTTTTTACAATACTCTATTTTTTATTTAACTCTGAAGTGCATAATAGTATTATAAATTTTGTGCCGCAAGAAAAATCTTTCATGCACCGATTGGGGGATGTTTAACGATTTAAATGAGAACCATTTCCCTTTTTTAATACATTCATGTGATGAAATGTATCGGGTCAAGTGCAGCTTAATGGGTAGAAAAAGAATTTCTGAATAAATATTTAACTATTCAAATTTGATAACACGGAAGCAAAACCCAATGATTGAATTTTAATATTGCATTCATACTCTTCACATTTTCGTTATGCCGGCATGGTGGCGTGGTAGTAAGGCGAAGGCCTCGGACGCCCAAGCTCGCAGGATCACACCTGGCCCAAGTCGGTGGATTTTCAAGATGCAGAAAATCGACAGAGCCCATCCCGTATGATGATGCGGCATGTTAAAGATCCCTTGAGTATCTGTTTGTACTGTTAAAAAGTTCCGTAAGAAAATAGTAAAATAAAAAATTAATTTGATTGTAATTTTACCATATTTAATGACAACAGTTGAATTACCATTAAAAAGATGGTACTCAAACCGCTGATGGCGAAAAAAAATCGTTTATTCTCGTTCACCTGAAGAACGTTTAACTAACCGTCATTTGCAAGCGCACAATAACAATCGGGCGTCCATCTTGGTTGCGAAATCTTACCGGTCCTACGTTGTTGTTAAAATATGAATAAAAATTTATCACTTCAAATCTGCATGTGTATATAAAAAAGAAGGAAAAAAAAGAGTGGCTTAAGCAGTGGTTACTAAATATAAACACATACACATGTAAATAAAAAATTGGAGACATCGGATTCCCGAACTGTTTGCGGAATGAGTGAACCCATCATTTGAGCTGCTGCAGCCGGTTTGTATTTTAATTTTTGCAGCAAATAAAAGGATTTTCGACAATATACAGTAAATTTAGACCAAAGATGACTTTGGATCCAATCAAAAACTGAAATCTCGATTTTGATGCAGTTTGCCTGTTGGAAAAGAAGATTTATTGATAAATAAACGGCCGCTTTTCGTGGTGTAGATGGCCGAATGACTAGAGCGCAAGATTGGTATACCATACACCCGGGTTCGATTCCCGCACGCTTCGTTTACGGTTTCTTCTCCTCGAAGATTCTATCCCTCTAAATGGTTCAAAAACGGTAAAAAATTTGTTTTGAAACCATTTTTTTAAATAGTTATAAAACCTTAAACTTTTGGTATTTACGGCCCTTTAACCAACCTGATTGGAAATGGTTTAGTTCCCGTAAAGATAGAAAAATGTTCCGAAACGTAAATTTAACGGTGAATTAGATGAACAGACTGCTTTCGGTTATTTAACCGTTATTTCATAATGAAATTTCTAGCAGTGTAGCGTGGATACCCTCGGCTAATTTAAATTCCTAGTGCAGTCTGCATCAATTAGAGCTCCGGTGCCGCCAAATGGGGTGCAACGGTTAAGAACCAATATACGCAGGCCATGTGAAAACAACAAAATCTGCTTCGTGTATTTTTGTACCCACTCTTCTCTTGAATGGGCATGGTTGAAATGGGTACAGGGTAATGAATTGAAATGGGCAGAGTACATTAAAATAAAACTTCAGGGTAAATATATGATTTAATTTTCTGACTAAAACATTGTTTAGTAGAAAAAGTATTAAATATACCGAACAACAAGATCTGCTATTTCATTGTAAGGTAAAAATAAAATTACTATAAAACTGCAGCTTCTCTGCAATGTAAAAAATATTGCGTTAAAACGGTTTTAACTTGCAGCTGGGTTGGTTATGAAAAAAAGTAAAAATTGCGAAGTAAATCCATAGTCTTGCAACGGTTTTTTACCCTAAAGTTATTCCTGTTCGGTAAAAAAAAGGTTTTGACTACGATACTTAGCACTTGTTACGGTTCTCCGCAACCAGCCGAAATGCCGGTTTGTTTAAAACCGTAAATATTACGGGATTTTTTACAGTGTGGGATCTGTCCTGACGCTTTCTTCATCTTAATTAAATACAGGTTTCCCGAAGAGTTCTATAAATTTGCACAAGAAATATGAATTAAATAGTATGAAACCAACGTGAAGTTGTAGAACATCTGAAGAAAATTTGGGTATTGGTTGACAGGTTAGCTATAAGTTGATAGGGCGTCCCGCTATGCCTCCAAGAAGTTTTTTGCTATATATATATATATGTATGTATATAAACTTTTTTCTTGTTGTGGGACAATATTGATTTTTTTCTTACATATGTATAAACTGTTTGACAAAAAGCGAAAAAAAATCGTCAATACATGTTCTAATTCACCAAAGTTTGGCGAATCTTTTTTTATTTTACAATTGGAAAAGAAAACGAACTGAGAAATTGCGTGACACAAGCATCGTGGATCTCCTTAAGCCTAAACAACAACTTTCCTGTCCAAACTCCTTGAGAAATAGCGCAAAATAAAATACAGCCAAGTCCGAGAGAAGGAAAAAAAAAAGTCGCCAGGGGGAGAATAATCGATTTTTGTCGCCTTTCGCGATTACAGGCCTCCGACCGAAGCACGAAGGACCTTACAATCTGAAAATAATGTCTGCCCTTATACTTTTTCTTTCTTTTTTTTTTTTTGTCATCCTTTTTTCAGTTTTTTTCTTTACTTTCTTTCGAAGAATATTGATTACCGATAACTTCAACGAAAAATATTGATCTAACATCTACTGGAACTTTTACTGTTGGACCTAAATTGCAGTATATATATTGAAAACGTGCAATTTTAAGTTTTTTCGCTCCCCTTTAATAAATGAAACTTCACAGTGTGTTTTTTAAAGGAAAATTTTCGTATTTTTTTTATAAGAATTTATCAGTACTAGAAATAGCAATGATAATATTTTGAACAGAGGATATAAGCAAAGTTTAGTTTTTAAATGTCATGCATAAAAAACATTAAACACTTTCACTTTATTATTATTTTTTAATTATAAGTAATGGTTTAGCAAAGCATTTCCTTTTTATTCACTGGTATGGCAGCATTTTGTTAGGGCACAACTTTCAAGGTTGTAACACTACTGTACTAGTAGTTTTGAAAGTATTTGTAAGACTTTCTGCTACTAATAACGAATACAAAACAAAACATCTCGTTTTATGAAGAAGATTAAAATCAACATGATGATGACAGATTTCAGAAAAGTTATAATATAGTATTATTCCTCTTTGAAAACTAAATTACCTAATAGAATAGTACTTAAATGAGTATAAATAATTGCTGAAGTGACCTGGCAGTTAAAAAAGGACATAGTTTTATTACTTCCTTATAACCTCCAATTAAATCAATAGCCTCATTTTTTTTATTTTAAGCTGAACTAGTGCAATTGATAATTTGTTCTTGTGACACCTTTACCAATGCTGTATGAAATTTTGGCTGATAACTTTTTTTTTTTTTATAAAACTGTTTTTAAGCAGCAAATTCCAACTTGACCAGATATATCCTTTTTCAGCCGATTTTTAGGTATGAGTGAAACATATCATGAAATGATAATAATGTCAATAATAACACTTAGCAGCACAAATAATATAGCTTAAAATGCTTTTATTGCAAAAGATTGTTCGAGAAAAATTCGCATGTTTTGTCAGTTCGAAATTTGCGTAACTTGAAAGTCAAAGTGAATTTTACAAACATTAAGGTCCTTTAAAAAGTCGATTAAATGCAAAATATTCAGTTTTTATACTAATAAAGCGCAGCTATTTTGCATAAATTGGATAGATCTGGATGAATAATTCATTACAGACAGATGCTTTTGAGTTTGAAACAAAGTTACATTCGCCCTTAAGTTTTGGCACTATTTACTAAAGTTTTGAGGAGTTGCAATTATACAGCACATTCCGGTACTTTTCTTTGTCTTAATTATTAAACCATATCAGTCTTTCTTATAGTACCGGCTGCATTGTTAAAATTAAGTAAATAAAACCGTTAATGTTCTGTTCAAAATGGAACAAAAATTATTTAAATAGAAACATTTTCTCAATGTCGAGAACTATTTCCAATAAGCTTGATCAAGGAAACTTCCATTTTATGTCCTGGTATATAATTTGCTTCCTATTTCCTAATAGGCGCTAAAAGTAAAATGTTTTGAACTGTTCAAAATTGAACAAAAAATAAAAAAAGTCTTTCGAATCGTACAATTAATTCAAAACCTATTAGGGGGGAACAGACAGACCGACATACACACATTTTACCAATTTCAAAACCGTACTTTCAAATTTTTTATTTTTTAATATTTATTTAATTTTGGTATTAAATTTGGTCCTTTTCCTTTTTTTTCACGATATTTTTGCGATGTATTAAGCGGTTTTTTTTTTTTTACTTTAACGGGAAAGAAGGCTAAAAAGGGTTTTCTTGGTTTGAGGTAAAGATAACTATTACTTCAACTTGTGACGTAATATGAAACCCGAGGAGGCATCCGGACTCGCGCAGGTTGTTGTTGAACGCCATTTTTAGGTGAGCGTGAGAAAGGTCTGCGGAGTCAGTCCACCGGCCATGGATTTGTGATTGAAAATAGATACTCAAGACCGAAGTTAAATTCATTAAGAATTATGTCTGTGAGTTGAGTTGCTGGTAAATCTACGTCACGTGTGTTTAAAACGCACATAGGAAGAAACCACCGATACGCGGGGCCTCGGTGGCCGAGCGGTCTTAGTACCAGTTTCCGCCCGCTGCTTGCGCGCAGTAACGAGGTCGTGGGTTCGATTCCCACCTTGCCCTGGGTGTATTTCTGTTATTTCCTCTCTCTGTGATGTAATAAAATCTTTCATGTATTGTCTTGTGCTATCTGTCATATTGGATGACAGTTCATCAGCGAGTCCCGAGACTAAGCACACGAACTGGAAAATAAATGTAATTGAATTCAATTCAATTCAAATTCACCGATACGCAAATGCTTTTCTAGCAGAAGAAAATTTCATAAAGCGGCTGAAGCAACTAGCTGTCAACGTGTTCAGTGGTGTGGGTTTGCAGTTTTAGAATGTGTTTTTTTTTTTACAGAAAGATGTTTGGAGATCGAAAGATGGGCAGGTAGCAAAAATTCGAATGTTCTATTCACTTTTCAAATTCCATTGCTTCTTTTTTAGGAATGTGATATTTTGTGAAATAATTTTAACTTCATATGTTATCGAATTTTACTGGTATTTTAATTAATACATAAATTAATAATTCATGTGTTGGTTATTAATAATTAGTTTAAAATTAAATTACCATAATTAAATTAATGTTTGTTGAAGCTAAGATCAGAAAGCTTCTGTTTTTAACTTTTGATGAGTATTTACATAAGAACTTTACTCTAACTTTTGTCATGACAACCTAATTTAAGAAGGCGCGATTATATATACAAAATATATACAATTTTATTTACTTTATTTTATTTTTTTTTATTCCATAGAATTTCATGAAAAGTGCAAGAGAATAATACCTTTGTTTTTTAAAAAATAAAATTTACGGTAACACAACCTATGAATAATTATATTACAGATTTATTTAAATTTCTAACAATTTAGACGGAAATGCGCGTTGATTACTTTTTATAAAATAAATTAACAAATCTAATGTAATACATTCTGAAGTAATTAAAAATAACATCGCTGTTTTAGATATGCAATCATTACATCACTGAATTGCGCCGCTCGTAATGGAAATGAACAAAGATATGCATTTACTGACGATGAATTATTCTTTATCATTTCATCGTTGCTAAATACTTACCTTAAAGAAATAATTCATTAGTATTTTCTTAAAACTGTTAGTCAGAATCAGATTTAAATACATTAATATATTTCCTTACATTAAAGATACTTCTTTAACTTTATTGATATTTTAATGCGGTCGCTCTCTAATTATTTAGGTAAATATCGTTTTGGAGAATAGCGCTCATGGTGCAGAAGGACATTTTTCGAATCGTATTCTTTACAAGCGCTCACTCATTATGGCAAAAATGTTAACCCGTTAAAAATGTTAAGTGCATTGGATTCTTTTGTGTAAGAAAACAAAACCGGATTTGATTCCGATACCTTGAAGTATCGCAAATGCAAATTCCTGGCGCTTTAGAGTAATTAGCAGCAAATAGCGGGCGAATTAATTCCGTGATCGGGTAATGCGTCGAACGCTGCAATTATCATTATAGAGTAGCGGCGCTCGAAAATGGAACGCTTAGGTGGTAATTTCTGTGGAACTCTTGTAGCGACAAGTTACATAATTTCCTCGGCTGTGGGCGCCGTAGGTTACGAGGTCCAAACATCACTTTGGAGTTTTAATTTAAGTTTAGTCTCGATGCAAATTCTTCACCCCCTGTTTCGTAAATGGCACCGAAACAAATTAGGTTCGTTTCCAGCAAGTGTTCACCCTTGTTGTTGTGGGTTTATTAGTTAAAGCCTCTGAGAGTTTGTTTCTATACTTATTTCGAATTTGTTTTGATTGCAGGTATTTTTTCCTCCTGTTTCCTGACATCTAAGCTAATTAATTATATTTTAATAATTGCGATTAGGTATATATAAACTGCAGTTTAACCAGTCCGATTAATCCTAAGATAATGATTTTTAATAATGCATAGATTGAAATTTATAATTTATGTACGTCTACTACTACCATTTTTAAGACACCCCTGAAGTAACCAACTATTAGGGTAAGCAAAACTAATTTGTCTTAAATACAATAATTTTGTACAACTAAAAAGAAATACAAAGCCATTGAATTTTTAGTTAAATTCATAAATACTCTGGTATTTATGAATTTTGGGTTTTTTACCCCAAATTATAAATACCCGGTTTTTATACATCTATAGGTGCGGTATCTCTTTTCTTCCGCCGAAAGTATTTTCGTTTTTGAATCACTCAACATTTAAACTTGCAGGCGATATTTTTTTTTCTTGTAGCCTTAGTAATGCATTTGGTACGTAATGTATTGTGTTCGTAATGTGTACATACTTTATCATAGCTATTTTCAATGATGCATAAAAATTAAAAGCTGTGACTAATATACGTCTACGGCTCCTATCTTATTACGACACCTCTTAAGCAAATATTCCACTACAGCAACCGATGCATGAAGTCCAATTTTCTATCCATAATTGCATTGTTTTTTTTTACGTCCATTAAACATCCAAACGGGAACTGTTCATCCCAATACAACGTCGACATTTTTTTTTTTTCCATTACTCAACAAAATCGATTTTAAAGTAATTATTTAACATTTTTATGTTGCCGCCAAAAACGCACATTTAGTGAAAAAGAGTATGTGATGGTAAAGTTATAAAAAAAATCTTATTTCTTCTGAAACTGCTACACAGTTGACTTGTAAGATCCGCATTGCAACCTTGTTTATTCAGATTCTTTTAGTTATGGATAAATAATATGCGATATTTTTATTTTGCAGTGATAACCCCACATTATAGCGCCTAGTTTTGTTTGGACCACAGCGGTCGTTACCACCGCTGTATTGTAAGGCAAAACGTAAGTTAAAGAAATGCAGACAATGTAATCAAAAATGTTTAATTTATAAATCAGTTATGAAGTTTAAAGTATATTAGCCGACATGTTTTCAGAAACTCCTTATGTCTGTAAGGATAGAATCCATCCTTCCAAGTTATAATCCTGTTGAGTGTCTTTTATTAAGGGGGGAAATAGGTGTAAGGGCGGCGTATTAAGAGCAATTTTCATGAATTTTTTTAACAAAGAATAAATATATTTAATTGCTATTTTGAGGTTATTATATAGATATATTCAACACTCCGTCGGTCGCGCTGTATCTCACACATACAAAGTGAAATTACTTTCTTTTAAATTGAAGGAGGAATGTCACGACCTTGACCAGAGCAATATCTGCCCTTCCGATCCCTAGGTCTCCTAGAATGTTGTGGGACTAGGTGTCGGGGATTTTTCTCTCCAGCGTTTGGGGGTTCATTTGCGGTTTGTATCTGTGGGATACAGCGCGACCGATGACGTTTTCCGTTTGTTATACTAATTTTATTAATTTTTGCGTTTATTTTGCTTTGAAAATGAATAAAAAACGCTTTCGAGATTTAAATGATCAGAAAAATCTTGAAACATTCATAATTTTTTTTTTTTTTTTGATGAAAATTAAGATTTAGATGTACAAATTTTCGATGAAAGTGATAAGGACAAAGGAGATTTCATGGAATGTCATTATGGTTATGGAATGTCATTCAACGAAAAGACTAGGTAAACGCAATATAAGTGCCTAAAATGCAGCGAAGGTTTTTGCTTAGAACATACCGTGATGTTTTTTAAAAAAAAAGTGCAATTGATGAACCAAATGTATCAGGGGTCGAATTATTTTTTTCATTTCCTAAAATTATTTGAATAGTTCCTATTTCAATTAAGAATATTTTCACTTAATATAATTATATATAAACACCTATTGTACGCATATATTTTATTAATTTACATTTATTTTTGCTGGTAAGTATTTGCGTTGTAATTTAATATTTTCATTGTATTTCGTATTGAAATAAAGGAAATAAAGGAGAGATAAGGGTCCGAGTGTAAGGGAGGTGAAGCCTGGTACCAAAAACAAAAAAAAAAAAAACATTTAAAAAAAACTTTCATAATTAAATTTACGCATTGATATTACGAAATGTATCTATGAGATACAGCGCGCCCGATGGTGCAAAATTTGGAGCGCGCCCGACGGAGTGTTAATAACATTTACTAAAACTGTCAAACATTTTCCGTGAAAAATCCCGGAGATATCAGCTGCTGCACACTGTAAGTCGCCACGCGGATCGGCAGTTTGCGTACATCCTGGAGGTCACAATTTTGATCTGAAATCATTTTTTTTTTAAGTTTACTTTTTTATAAGTGTCTTTTCTAGTTGAACTAAAATCATCACAAAAAATTGAAAATTTCTATTTTTTTTTAAGAATGGGAAAATTAAGAACGATTTTTAACCGTTTTGTTGTTCTCTTTTTTACAATAAAACAGTAAGATAGGCTTATGATTCTAGTTCAACTAGAGCGTATATATATAAAGAAAATGTGTGCTAAATTTGATAAGGATTGATCAACAACTCTGCGAGCTAGAGTGTACGCAAATTCGAAAAAAGTAGTTTCGAGAAAAACGCGTTTGAAAAAAAGAGTGGTAGTGAAGGTAAATTTAAGGCAGTAATGAATCATATTTTCTTTTACACTTATAGATACTGATATTAATAGAAATTTCTATCCAAGGTTTCAATTGTTAAAAGAAATAAAAGGACATCTGCTAACGTCCTTCTGTCTCTCTAATACACTTCTGGTCATTCATGAATGAGGGATAACCTGCTCAACCGCTCCAAAAGAGGAGCTCGCTTATAACTTTTACACGACTTGCAGTTTTGCTTCGAAATTTTCAGGGTATATTACTGAATAGTTGTAGAATCGACTAAATGAAGATTTTTTCTTTAATTTTTTGAAACCTATACACGTACTTCCCCTCTTAAGGAATACTACAGACATTATGTTCTTCAGCTCATTGGGCTGTTAATCAAAAGTTTTCTGGTTTCTCTCAACTTGAAAAGTAGAGGAAAGGTAGCATATAGCTCCCACAACTAATTCAAGATTCCCATGAATATTTTAGCAGAACATCAGTCCCGTCATTTAGGGGAGTCGGGGGGTGTCACGTGCCCCCTCCTGCCTTGGGAAATATGAGGTATTCATGTGTACGTCCATGTATAATGTCGTTTTTTATTGCAATATACACTGAGTTTATACCCTTTGTCCCTCCCCCGCCCCCCGACAATTTTGAAATGACGGGTTTGCAGAACACACTTTTCCTTTAAAAAAGCAGGTCAAATAAATAACTGTCAGAAAGTTCCTTCACTCTAAAAATTGTGGGCTAAGCTTCCAACATTTTTGGTGTTGTTGAATACGATTTCTGGTGTTCAGTTGGTGTAAAGTTGAAAGTTACTCATTTTTCAGATATTTTAAAATTTTTGATGTATTTGTCTAAAATAATATAGACCGTGTAATGTTTCTTAGCAGACTCAATTAACAAATAGCGAAATTTCATTACGATTACTCATTTTTATGAAAATACAATAAATGAGCAATCGTAAGGAACTTTTGATACGCAAATGAGTTGACGAACATCATATGCCAAAAATACATTCTGATGTATGTATGGTTTTAGACAGACACTAAAAAGACTTTAAAATATATTAAACAATGAACAATTTTCGACTCTGCACACACTGAACACCAAAAACGGAGTTCAGTAACACGAAAAATGGTTACAACTACACGCAAAATGTGTACAGTGTATTTCAAAATTAATGCCTGTGCGATATTTACCGGGTGGTTATAATTAAACTTCCTGTACTCAGGGCATCCTACAGCTAAAACCGTTCAACGGATTGACACCAGAATTTTTATGTGGGCTATACATGACATGCGCTAAAGGAATCATGAAAAAAGTTCAAAAAATGGCCGCTAGGGGAGCTGTTTAGCCTTGTAAACGGGTTCTAACGTAGGAAATGACCAGTTCTACATAAAAATATCAGTATTTATGAAAGGAGAAAAATATGCATTTCATAATAACCTAAACTTGTTTTTTTTTTGCAACACTGATTAACTGTTATAGCTTCATTTTAAATGGCAAAATGATAGATATGGACGGAAAAGTGTACAATAAATATTGATATTATTTTTATTTCTTACTAGTCATTTCCTACTTTAAAACCCTGTTTAGACTAAACAGCGCCCCTAGCGGCCATTTTTAGAACTTTTTTTTTCGTGATTCCTTGAGCGCATGTCGTGTATAGTCCACATACCAATTTTGGTGTCAATCCGTTGAAGGGTTTTATCTGTAGGATCCCCTGAATAGGAGACGTTTAATTATAACCACCCTGTATAGTTTCCCCGGGTGGTAAAATATATTTCCACACCGTTTTAGTCCAAGTTCAGTCATCATTTTCAAATTTAACCAAAAATCGTGAAGCAGCCCTACGAAAGCGATACTGTTTGTTTTTGGCAGTGCATGTATCACACAAATCGCAGTAAAATGAGGTTTATGTACTAAAATGCAATGTTGGTTGTCTTTCATTAAACCTCGCCACTAATACTTCACGTTTTGAAACAGTTTAAAATGCCTTTAAACCTGACCATAAGTGGCTCTTCGTAAACTTAACACATTAATTTTGCCTACAGAATTAGTAATTATGATTGTTAGTAATTATGAATGATAGTAATTATGATTGTTAGTAATTATGATTGTTAGTAATTTGATGTTAAAGTTTCGTCAGCCTTTCATTTCTTTATTTTTTTCCGTCGGCGAAAACAGTTGATTTAGTTTTTGTTTTCAAAACTCAACAGATTTTTTTAACTAAAAAAAAACCATTAACTTGTTTGCCATTCACTTATTAAAATTTCCTACGAAGAACAAAGCAATGGATCAAAGCAAGTAACATTAAATATTAACGAAGTGGCATTAAAATATCCTTAGTGGCTGCAAATTAAACAAAGAAAATACAAAAGAACGAGACATTGAATTTAAAGAATTGCTGAGCTCAATTAAGAATTAGACGGGAGGAAATAAAAAATCATGTTTTTTTTACAATCTTTAAAAGCACTACTTATACTAAAAAATTCATCCTTTTCTGAAAGCTGCTTTTCATAATACGAAAGCAAAAAAAAAAAAAAAATTAGGAAACATTTTTCATGAGGATTCATGCATGATTTATATGAGCAGAAACATGGCTGAGCAGTTTTTATAACTTTTCCGATTTGCAATGCAGCTTATTTTATGGCAGAGTTGATCTACCTGTTCGGGCTTTATGTATAAAACAAGCATTTCCTGCTCCTGTCTGGTGTCGCGAAAAATATTTTGATGGGGAAAGATATCTTTAAATCTCAACTGTAGCATTTCTTTAGGTTTATTTTTACAAAGGGACTGTTTGCATAATAAAATTTCGTTTTTCTTGTAGCGTTTCGGTTTGCAGATCAAAATAAATATTTATAATAAGATAAACTCGAGTCCTGAAGCTGTGAAAATGTGTTGGCTTTGACAGAATTATTTGTTGAATGTGATTTTCTGCAGTCTGACATTTTAAAATTAAATAATGTAAAACCTGTGTACGTTGACTACTTGCGGTGCAGCACTTTCATAGTTAACTTATAAAGGGTAATGATAATATTGTTTTTAGTCGTTTTTACTCTAGCTTCATGTATTACTTACTTTGAAATAGTAATTAGCGATTTTGATTGACAACTATCTAAAATATCATTAGAGAAATTACACCTGAACGGCTTACAATATATCAATTAACTTTAAAATTAAAGCACTCTGCTAAAATAGAGATAAATATCTTATTTGATAGTAAAGATTTCCTCCAAAAATATCTATCGCAAATAGAGCAAAAAAGAAGGAATTTATTTAAAGAATAAAATAATGCTCATAGTAGTTTTCCCATTTGTTAAGTTAGGAAGAGACAAGCTTTATAACGAGTTTCATCCAAGCAGTGCAGACGCGTACTGGTATAACATTATAGCATAAAAAATATCCTGGAAAAGTTATTTTTGTTATTAAATAAATAAATATCGAGGTTATAATTAGACGGTCAACTCACAAAAGGTTTTTATAATACTCCCACTCACTTTTGGTCTATATAAGTGGTCAACATAGACAGGTGATCAAGATAGGTGGTGAAGTTACAAAGGTTTTCCTACGTTACATTCTATAATGCTGATTCTGCTCCTGACAAAAGCGGTCGACTTTGAAAGGTGGGCAACTTTTAAAAGTGGTCAACTGTACAGGTTTTACTGTATCTTGTTTAATAATTTGGCAACCTTTACAACTGTCATTGCGCGTCTGATTACGATAATTAAGTGTTATGTCTCGAAAAAACAGGTGAATCAATAGACGTCCATGAATAGTTGTACGTCTTTTTCCAAAATTATAGTGCAACGATTAGTTTTTTTGATCGGAAACACACCTCCGGCTTTAAGTCTGATTCTGGGAGACGGTTAAGAGAATGGCTGTTATTTGCATATTGTGCCTTTTCCTTGTCCAAAATATTATGATAGTTAATAATAAAATTACACGTTAATTTAAAGCACAAATGAGCAATAAAATGCAGACATATGTTTCGGGATTGCTTGGAATCCCTTTTTCAATGCGACAAGGAGCTTCTAGATGCAAAATTTGGATGTTTTGCATCTAGAAGCTCCTTGCCGCATTGAAAAAGGGATTCCAAGCAATCCCGAAACATATGTCTGCATTTTATTGCTCATTTGTGCTTTAAATTAACGTGTAATTTTATTATTATTGTTTACTTGCACAAAGTTAAATTATTTTTATTATGATAGTTGTTTCAGTAAAACCTGTAAAGCTGACCACCTTTGTAAGTTGGGCAACTGCCTAAGTTGACCACTTTTGTCAGGAATGGAATGATGCCTACATAATGTAATGTACATTATGTTTTATAAATACACTTTGTAAGTTGACCGCTTAATTATTGCCATGTTGTCCCTTTATGTAATGACAAGGATTTTATTTTATGCTATAATGTTATACCAGTATGCGTCTGCACTCCATGGATGAATCAGTAGTTATAAAGCTTGTCTAAACCTCTTTCTAATTTCAACTTAACCAATGGGAAAACAGCTCTGAGCCTTCTGCCATTCTTTAAATAAGTTTCTTGTTTTTGGTTTTATTTGAGATGGACATTTTGAACAATTGCGTATTTTTAGAAAGTCTTTACCATCAAATAAACAACTTACATAATTAACATGCTATTTATCTTGATTTTTGATAAGTACTTTAGTTTTAAAGATGTGTGATACATTGTAAGCCATTCTGGCTGAACTTCTTTAATGAAAATTTTGTGAAGTAAACTATCTTAGTATTACTTTAAAGTAAGGATAATACATGAAGCTAAACTTAAACGTATTTTAATTACTTAAATAGAAATTAATGTATAGTGTAAGAACGACAAAATACAAAAATCATTCTCACACTTTACAGGTTGACCACGAAAGTACTGAGCCGCAAGTAGTCAACTTGCACACGTTTCACTGCATTAATTTTTTTCTTTCTTTCTCTATTTATTAATTTATTTCGAAATCAAAAAAAGGAAATTTAGTTTGATACTGTTTGTGTCGGTAATTTGTTTTAAAAAGAAGCTCTATTTCTATTTATATTCCGTTATGGAAATAAATAACATTTTAATAATGTTTCAGGCTCAAATTGATGTGTAGGCAGATCAATGTTGATCGCACAAGAGGAGAAGAAGTCATCGACATGTAAGTAAAGTGTTTCGTTTGAATATTGGTAATTATTGTTTAAATATTGTGTACTTTGTTTCGTCATAATCAATATGCTGATTATGAAAAAAGGCCCTTGATAGTCTTCCGAAATGCAAAGTATTCCCAAATAACTGCTACGTAACATAATATAATAAAATAATATTTTGTGATAAGTAAAAACATAATGTTCACACTACTCGCTTTGCAAAAATAGAAGGAAAATAGTATTTTATTTAATTGGAGCGAAGTCAAATAAAGTAAATTTGCTTTGATTTTGTATTTTAAAATTAAAGTTAATACAATGCTCACATCCCAAAACCTTAAAAATGATAAAGATGCAAAATAGTTTAATAGAACTTCAAAAGTGTCCGTTTGAAACAGTTGTATTTCTGAAATGTAAGAATTTAGCAATGCACATTCAGGAAAATTTGCTTTAAGAAAAAATTACTTACCCGTACTTTACAAAATTCGTCCAGTACGTCATTACTGCTTCAGATAAAGAGCTTTCTGCTTTTGAAAAATTTCTTTGGAAGTGTGACAAGTTATTCACCATCGGAGCACCAAAAACGTATGGTAAATCTTCACCATGAATGCAGCCCATGCGCTGAGCAAAAAAGCTTTCTTCCGTTTGGTACATGAACACGTACAGATATGTCCTCTTTTGGCTTGCTTGTTGTATTTTCGAGTGGAAACCGCCTGTGCGAATGAGAGGAGCTACGACTAAAGCATCCCCCATAGCATCAGCGGTTGAGTCCAGAACATTTATCGGGTGCTGGTCAGGCTTGCTCCAGTCCGTGTATTCGTTGACAACTGTCAGGAATATTTCCTGAAGGTGATACGTGAATAAATTCCTGACCAATGTCCGAAGTAATCTGTCCCTTCTGGAGATTTCAATGCCCATGCGGTCCTCCTGGCTGGAAAATTTGAAATAGTATTCAATCCTGCTGACTCCCAGAAGCAAATCATATTGGGAGAAGAGATCGTTTTGCTTTTCCATCAAGACAGCAGGTTCCCCTGGGATGACCACACCGTCGATGGTCGGTCCGAACGCCGTCAAATGATCTGGGACTCGCAGAGGGGCGTTGAGGATATCCTGGACTGGTCTCTTCCCCAAGCAAGCGACAAGTGCTGCGTTGTCTTTCGTCGGACATTTCAAATGAGCCGCCACTTGTTTGGTGTAAGACAAAGCATCTCTAGCTATGGCCCAGGGACTCAAGGCGGATCCACTTTGTAGAATTGCTCTGTGAAACAGACCTGTGCAAGAAAAATAAAAGAAAAAAAACGTAGATAGTTTTAGCAATCTTCATAGGCGTGTTTAATCAAACCTATCTACTCGTAAGATTTAAAATAATTCTTCAAAGACCACGTAAAGAGACATGAAGTTCTTCGAACATGCTTAAAAGTATAAATTTTCAGGCCGCGTTAAAAATCAAATTTTATTTTATTAACGATAACTAAGTTTTACTCTGATATTACCGGGTAGGAGCTCGATTGAAAAATATGTTCTCATAAATATATATTTAAATTAATAGTAGATATTATGAAATGGATAATCTCAACAGTCTTCTTTTTTAAATGGATTTTTTTACCTTTAAATCCCAAACTCATATCCGAAAGGAACAAAAAAACATGCCTATCCCTTAACTATAGTTGTATATAAATGACGTTATTCGGGCATTAAAATGTTGTACAGTGTGTGAGTAGCATAAAAATTGGCATTCTCAAGTTTTTTAATAATTAAAATATTTTACTATTCACAACTTAATACTTCGTATATTTGTTCCCTAAAACATACCGTATAGCAATACCCACACCCGAATATGACGCGCACCCTTATTATTTGTAATTTTGGGTTTTCAAAGATATTATTTGAAGGCGGGTTCTTTTTTTTTTTTTTCAACGATTCAATTTTTGAAGGCGGTTAGCTTTCAGTTGGTTTCTGTTAGTTTTTATTTTATTTAAAGTAGTTAAAAGGTTTTTTGTACTTATTTTTATCTATTTATTTTTTTCCCTGTGTTTAATTTTTTACACGGTTTGTCAAGAATTCTCAACGAAGACCCGTATCTTAACTTACAAAGGTTTTTTTTCCGGAAAAAACGTGTGTGGCATTCGGATTAAAAACCTTTATTACATTTTTATTTTTAAACAAGAAGTTCCGTCTAGAACGTCACGAGCCTATTTTCCCGTATACACCAAATTCAAATTTATAATCTAGCTATCTCTTTCTCTCTCTTTCTCATTTAGCTTTAGTTCTTAATTTTTTCAAATGTACCTTTTTCAACGGACAATACATATTCGTTCACGCATTCATTTTTTCCTTTATTCAGCCATTCATTTATGCATTCATTCGTTTACTGATTCAAATGTTTATTCATTCATTTACTCATTTATTCATTCTTTTCCTCATTCATTTATTCATTGATTCATTCTTTCACTCATTCATTTATTCACTGAGAAATATCCTTAAAAATTCCGATAAAAAGATTTCATAGGAAAATAGGCTCGTTAGTTCTGAAAAAACTTTCTATTTGTACAGGTTCCACGTTATAAGAGCTTTCCACGTTATAAGTTTGTTCCAAGCAAATCGGTTCATTAGATCAGGATTTATATAGGATTGAAATTTCCCCGTAAGCGATATGTTAATTTTTTGAACTGTTCAAAAATGAACAAAAACTGTTCAAATTGATATTTCACGCCAAGCGCTTCTTCCAGTAAGCTTGTTCATTGGAATATGGATCTTGTACCCAGAGTTTACATAATTTGCTTCATTTTCGCCCATAGGCGCTAATATTAAATTTTTTTGAACTGTTCAAAATTGAACGAAAAATTGTTCAAATCAAAAAGTAAAATATAGAAATGAGATGTCCTCGCCGAGATCTTTCGAATGCAAAAAGAATTTTCCAAATCGGACTATTCGTTCAAAAGTTATTAGGGGGGGGACATACCGACCGACAGACCGACAGACACACATTTTCCCCATCTCAAAACCCTACTTTCAAATTTTTTATTTTTCAATCTTTATTTAATTACTTCACTTTTTTTGACTTTTCTTTATTTTTAACGATATTTTTACGATACATTAAGCCTTCTTTCATGCTTTATTATTATTTTTTTTTACTTTTACGTGAAAGTAGGCTAAAAAATACAAGCTTAGTTTTTAAGCATAAAATTGTCATTCATCATCAATGTGTGTTCAAGTGCGCGTGTGCTCATGTGTGTTTTCATGCTCGTAAAAATGACAGTTGAATTTTTACCTTTCGCTAAAGGTGAAAGCATCAGAATATTGACAAATGCGGCTCCGTGGCCATGCCCAAAAACGGTCACGTTTTTCGAATCACCGCCAAACTCTGGGATGTTTTCTTGAATCCAATGAAGAGCAGCTACCTGATCCATGATGCCGTAATTTCCTCGCGATGATTCGTCTAATGCAGGGAGAAAACCTGTAACATAACGAGAAAGTGTCGTTAGTTCATTAATTTTTTTCTTGCCAAATTACGGAATTTTTATTTCCACTTTGAATAAAATATACGAAAGAAACTTTAATCTTTTTACACGGTTTTATTTAACTTGATTTGTCACGGAAGTTTGTCTACATAAATTATCTTCAAACGTTGCACACAAGCTTATCTTTGATGACAATACAATATTCCATCCCTTTTATAATTTAGTATAACGCTAATTAGGAAGAAAAAATAATTTTGTATCTGATTAAATTATTATTTGTCGAATGGCAACGATAGCGTTGTTTGGAATGTTTGGTTAATCGCTACCTTCGTAATACTATTTCCAATAATACCGTAGTATTACGGAGGTAGCGGGGTAATGCAACGATGTTTTGAATTTTAAAATACTCAATCATGGCGAAAAAAGAAACACGCGACGCAGCGGTTTCTACAAAGCGATTTTTTAAAATAAGACCGTGTAACGTAAAACATTTTTTATAGAATATATGGGTAAGATTTTGGTACTTACGGTCCATGTCTAAATGGTGATCGGCTGCAATGGATAAAGGCATTGGCTTCTTGACGTTTCGTAATATAGTAAGCCTACTTAAGGGGGTTTTGTTCAGGGGTAAGGGGGGATTCATTTTGTCCAAAACAAATTCATCCGTATAGAACACAAATGTACTCTAAATTCTAAGCAAGTGTTACAAAATAAATAATGTACAAATAAAATATTGCAGCAAGGGGGGTTTTTTGCGCATTTTTTAAAAAACTTTTAAGAGTTGTTTGAAGCACTAAAAGAAGTGCAGAAACATTGTTTTAAACTATTGAGCATCAGCTTAAAAAGAAACTCGACGATACTTAATAATTTTGTATCTGAGGAAATGATCAGAAATATTATTTGTCGAATGGCAACGATACCTTTGTTTGGAATATTTGGATAATCTTCATCTCCGTAATACTATTTCCAATTATACCGTAGTATTACGGTGATAGCGGGATAATGCAACGATGTTTTGAATTTTGAAATATTCAAATCATGGCGAAAAAAGAAACTGCGACGCAACGGTTTCTACAAGTTGAGTCGAGTAACCGCCGCATGCGCAAAATTTTCGTTAAACTTTGTACCGAGCTTCAGCAACCTATGACCCGTTGGTCACCCCGGGTAGTACCCGTTTCATAATTTCTAGTGACCCATTTGATTTCCGGAAATAAAGTAAAATATACAAAAATGAATTATAAAACGAAAAGTAAAACAAACAATTAAAGAATTCATTAAAGAAAAAAGAAAAGAAAATAAAAATAAATGAAAGAAAAAAAATGGTGATATTTTTTTATTATAAAGATATAGTAACATGCATGCATTTTTATTTAACAAAATAACAATAATTATCTTATTTAGAGACCGAATGTAAGCTCTTTAATGCTAATTTTCTTGTTTATTATCGCCAAATAGTTGAACAGTGCCAGGACCTTTTTGTTTACTATTGGTCTCTAGGTCCACAGAAACTGCTGTTCGGTTACAATAACTTGAGGCTTGTCGAAGAGATTTTATTTTATCGGAAATTCCGTGAAAGAGGAAAGCGTTACTCGCGCTAAGTGATTGTCTTATTTGCTCATGCGACGGTTACTCGACTCAACTTCGTGTCAATAACAGTCGAACATCCTTATTCAACAACCGATGCGAACCTCTGTCAAACACTCGAATCGCGGATTTGAGCGTTTTGATTGGATAAGGTAGTCTTTGACATGTAGTTCGAAGGTTCAACTGAGCTGGTGAATAAGGCCGTTATGCACCAACTGATGCGAACCTCTGTCCAACACTCGAACCGCAGATTTGAGAGTACTTTTTGGTTGAGGAAGCCATTGAGTGTAGGTTCAAATCGACTGGTGAATAAGGCTGTAAACTAAATGCTGTCAACTCTCTCAAGTCAGACCTTAACACCTTAACCGTTTGAGTTCCAAGCACCGTTTGAGATCGCGCTCTTCAGATTTTATGTCGAGAAAACCCAGCACATTTTGGACATTCTAGACAACTGCCGGTGCGTTACTGACTGTAGAAGCTGCACGCTCAGAATTACTGAAGCACGTACATCACACAGCTCCTTTTAATGTAAATACTACATTTTACAATAGGTAGAATAAGTTCATCTCAAAAATAAACAAAGCGCTATCCCACCGCTTGTTATTTCTCGACATAAAATTAAACAAGTGCTATCGTGCTGCTTGTGTCTTTTTGTACCTGTATAGGAAAAGCGCGATTGCGCTGTCTGGGATTCTTCGACACTGTGTTTTCATACCATCTGGGATTCGAACGGTTAAGCTACCTGAGTTTAACACTGCAACATAATGGAAGTATGTAACTCTTTCCTTTTCAACAGATTGTCCAGTTGAAGGAATGATCTGTAAAAAACGGCAATCCATGTCCCAAGCCTGCCTTTTCTATTTATTTGGAGTGTGTCCACAGGAATTGCAAGGTATGGATTTTGTTTTTCCTTTTTCAAATTGCTTTTTGCGTGGAAAAATAAGTTAACGTATAATCAAAGGCTTATTGCATCATAAAAATTCCTCAGATGAATTTGAATACGCCAAAACCATTCTTTGAATAATTATTTTATTCCGTTTGTGATGCAATATTATCCACAAAAGCGATATCTACTTTTTCGGATACTTTTCGTAATCCAAATACTGTTAACGCATTACAATTTAAGGCACTCGTTGAAGTTCTGATTTCCTCGCATATAATGTACTTTCTGGGCTATCACGGCCAGTCTTTCTCTTGCAACAAATATCTACTATTTACTTTTGAACCTTAATAGTGGTGAAACGATAAAGTGTTAAACGTGTCGTTTATTATTATTAAATATATTTTTTCATTTTTTAGAGTTTAATTTCATTTCTGAATAAGAGCCGCTGAGCTATATAAATAAAATCCACGAGGTTTCTTACAAAATATTAGCAGATAGAACTGTCTTTATGTATACGTTATGCGTTGTGTCGGCTGAATTTGAAAATTTAGAGAACAAGGCTAATATTTTAACCGAAAAGAAAAGGTTTCACAACTTAAGCGTTTATGAAGCAGTGGGAAAATATTTTCCACCAAATTCAACATATTTGTCTCTAAAATAAACTTTTTGCCATTTAATACCTTTGTTGAGTAAGATAAGTACTTTCTTATTACCTAATACACATTATTTTATTATTAAGCTTACCATGCCTGGTTGAGCGGCTAAAAATTAATTTTCCTAATCAGCTGAGGCTCATTTTCTTAAAACTGGCCTGAAAATTGTTTCAATGTAACAATAATAAATAAAACGGCCTTATAAATTAAACAAAATGTTACTAATTTCTTTGCGTTTTTTTGCAAGGTTATGGAATTTGTCAATCCATAAATCACCGTGCAGGGTACTAGACAAACCGGTCTTGAAAGCTTCAACTGTTTGTCGTCATATAAAACCATTTAAGTTATCAAAATTAATTTTCGCTTCACGACTATTAGAATTAGATACTATAGTCTCTACACTAAACTATAGTATCTTAAGCCTGTCCTAATTTTCGTCCTGTTTTAGCAGTCCAGGATTGTTACTGTTTCTGATGCAGAAATTTATCCCCATTGTCTAATTACCAATATCAATATACTTAAAAATATTACATTCATATCCTAGATCTGAGGCGATCACGTCTTAGTAAATGTTAACCTGCTTGTCTGTATTCGCTCACTCTCAGAGTTGGAGCTCTCACTTTTGACGATTCTTCAATCGTCAAGAAAATGTCGTCATTTACAACGATTCTTTCCTCGCTCGATCACGTGACTAAAAAAGTTGCGTCCCAAATTTAGCCAATTTGACGAAAGGATTAAACACGAAGCATTTTTCACGAAGCCATTTCGTCAAATACGACAAAAGTTTCATGACATTTGAGCATGCGTTTCTGAAAGTGCTTTCCGTCCCAAATTTCGCCAATTTGACGAAAGGTTTACACGGAACATTTTTCACGAAGCCATTTCGTCAAATACGACGAAAGTTTCGTGAGATTTGAGCATGTGTTTCTGAGAGTACTTTCCGTCCCAAATTTCGCCAATTTGACGAAAGGCTTACACGGAACATTTTTCACGAAGCCATTTCGTCAAATACGACAAAAGTTTCGTGAGACTTGCGCATGCCTTTCTGAGAGTGCTAATCCACTTGAATCTTCTTCTCAAGTTTTATTTCACTAGTTAATTTATTACAAGAAATCAATTGCATGTTCATGTTTTATATTTTTGTCAACAAAACTTGAGATATGTTTTGTAAATGTGTTGAATTATAATTGAGATAAAAGGAATATTGGACTAATGCACTACTAGCGCGTGCGGATAAAAATATACTATTATCGGGATATTAGAAATTGCATTAGGATGTAGTCCATTGTTAACCCTTTTTTCATAAAGTAGCATATATGCTACCGGGGGTTTTCCCTACTTTCTATTGGTTAAGTGACGTCAGCTCGGATGTTGCATTGTTATTTGCAGCCCTTATTCTCATAAAGTAGCATATATGCTACCTGGGGTTTTCTCCACTTTCTTTTTGTAAAGTGACGTCAGCGGGTATGTTGCATTGTTATTTGCTAGCCCTTATTCTCATAAAGTAGCATATATGCTACCTGGGGTTTTCCCCTATTTTCTATTTGTTAAGTGACGTCAGCGCGTATGTTGCATTGTGATTTGCTAAAAATTATTCTCATAAAGTAGCATATATGCTACTTTATGAGAATAAGTGTTAAGTAATAAAATATTGTGTAAAATCCATAGTAAACTAAGAGTGCAGTTTCAAAAATTGAGTATCTTTTGAGAAAAGTGTATCTTCGGTAAGTATATTCCATATGAGAAACATAAAAAAATACACCTTTTTTTCGTTTTTTTTTATTTCAGGTACTAAGTTTTAAAATAACCAAATAAATTTTCATGTACTTACAAATATAATGAAACTTGTGTAAATTGACCACTTGCTGTTCTGCAATTTAGTGATCAACTTAGACAGGTCGTCAACTTATAAAGGGTGGAGATTTTTTTTTTTGTTATTTCTTACACTATGCATTTATTCATTTATAACTAATTAAAATATACCTTCATGTATTAACGTTATTTTATAATAATAGTTAGCTATTTCTTTCTATTATCTAAAATATCATTAGAGAAGTGTAACCTGAATGTCCTACAATATATCCTATGCAACTTTAAAAGTAAAGAACTTCATTAAAATAAAAATAAATATCTTATTAATTATGTAAGTTTATGACTTATGCTGCCGATGTAAGTTTATACTTGCGTGACATTAAAGATTGCCTAAAAATACATAATTTTTCAAAATGGCTACATCAGATATAGAGTGCTCGTAGTAGTTTTTCCATATGGTTAACTTACAAAAAATTTTAGGCAAACTTTATATTGAGGTTTCGTCCATCCAGACAAATACTGGTCTAACATTATAGCATAAAAAATATCTTAGAGAAGTTAGCTAAGTTTTTTTAATCTTTGCAAAAATAGATAAACAAATAAATGTAGTAATAATTAGGCGGTCGACATACAAAGGTTTTTTTAATAATAATCCCACCCAAATCTGGCGTACATAACTGGTCAATATAGACAGGTGGTCCACTTAGGTGGTCGAGTTACAAAGGTTTCCCTACATTAAATAATATAGGGCTAATTCCGTTCCTGACAAAAGTGGTCAACTTAGACAGGAAGCCAACTTACAAAGATGATCAACTTTACAGGTTTTACTGTATTTTCATGCCTACTTTCAAAATAATTGCATAATTTTAGTCTAACAAATACAATTTTGAATAATTATGCAAAAACATGTCTTGAGAAGAATGTTTAATTTTTGTCATATTGGTCTAGGCATGTTTTACACAATAAATCACACTGTTTATTTCAAAGACTAGCCGGTAAGGTCGCGTAGTGGTAAGGCGTAGGCCTCGTACGTCCAAGTTTGCAGGATTAAACTTGGTCAAAGTTAGTAGATTTTCAAGATGCAGAAAATCGACAGTGATACGGACAGTGAAACGGAAAAATAAATGAAAGACTAAAACTCCTAAGGTAAATAACCCGGTAGTGGACACTTCTCTCCACCAGACCCCTACCTGTTAGCCGAGGCCTTAGGATTGCTTACGCACGGGGAGAGGTAGTGGGGTCTACGGATTTTACATGCACATATCCCCAAGTATACAAGCTGGTAGTGGACACTGCTATAGTAGTGAATACTTATATCTTTAAGCTCCTAAAATAAGCGAATGTAACATTAAACTTGAATGAAATTTTCAGAACTTATAGCGAACGATTCCTAGTGCTGGTTAATGTAACTAAAATTGGCGAGGAGCATCTATGCAGGTACACGGATCATAATATTTAATAGCTGCCTCCACAACGGTCACATTTGCTGCTCTTTACTAAAGCCGATCAGTAAGAAGGTGAGGGATGTGGGGAAATAGATGGGAAAAAAGCCTGACATCATTTATGAATGGTTCTTTAGTCATTTTTAAAATCATTTCTCCAAGTTAACAGCATAAAATAGATGATATTCATTTCTGTCCACTACTAATGCAAATACGTGTCTTATAAATGTCCACTATAGATACAAATGAAGGGTTTAGTAAATTTGACGTAAAAATCCTAATTTTTCATCAAATGACATTTTATAGGTAATTCATTTTTAGAGAAATAGTTGGCGATTTTGCTAAATATGCAAATATTGATGTAAGTCCCTTGAAAAAAATTTGCCGCGTAAAAGAGTACAAAAATTTTCTTAACTGTGTCCACTACCGGGTCATTTAGCTTAGATTATTTTTAAAGTAGGTGCGCAGATGATTGAGTTCATCAAAATTTAGTTGGTTATTTTTAAATTTTGTATCTGAACAAAAGGTGTAAGAGATATAACAGAAGAATAACGAAACTAAACAGAAAGTTAATAAATGACTTTTTTAGTCATTTAAAATAGTAGCAAAAATAAACTTATAGTTAAACTGTAGTTGGAAGAAAAAAAACTATTGGTACAATCAGAATACGCTATAATATGATTGTTTTTATTGAAACATTTTATTGAACAATTTCATAGAAACAATTCAACATATTATTTTGTCGAAAGTATCAACAAAATATTTTTCTTGACACATAATCTGCAGCAGTATCCAATTTGTCTGAACCTTTTGCAGCCCATACCGGTTTAATATCTGCAGACAATAAAGATAATATCAATTTGTTAGGATAGGTGACATTCGGAAATTGGGTTCCTTAAAATCGCATTTCTCAGACATAAAACGAAGTAAGGCTTAGATCCTTTATTGCTTCTTTTGTGCTGTTTCCGGTTTGCTTTGCAGTTATCGGTACTGTTTTCCAGGCCGTCCCTCAATGCCCGAGATAAACACTTGTTTCGATTCTCCAATAAATCGATTGTAGCTGCTTCGATGATTTGTATCGTTAGAAGAGGCGAAATAAATGTTTGCCTTGTCTTCGTGGATTTCTTCTTAGCTACAGTTTATTCTTTTATATCTCCGGAGCCAATAGATGGGGGGGGGGGAGAAAAACCACGTGTAAGTTTATTATTTTTTGTTTATCACCATGCTCTAAACAGGGATTAACGAGGGGAGAGGAGGTCTCAATCCCACACAACTATTGGCTGTTATCCGTATTGTCAATTCTAGTATGGTAATATACATTAATATGCATTTAGGATATTTATGTTTCCCGTTACCGGGAAAAAAGTCTGGATGCGACAGTGCTCCAAAACCATCAGTACTCAAAATAAATGCCGATTACTCACATTTCTGACTTAAAGTATATCTAGACATTCTTTGCCTTCACGATTTAGAAGGGTACACAGTGTGTCAAAGAATTTTTAACCCTAGCGTTATAAAACAAAATATAAACTAGCAATTATATTTTTTAAGGTATTTTTATTTAAAATAAGCTCCTTCGTCTTCAATACATTTGTTATAGCTGTTTAACCTCTTCTCTCTCGCTCCCGTAAAAATGACGGGCTGAGGTTTCGCCTCCTATTTCTCGCTCCCGTGATATTTCCGGGCTGGAGTGTTTAACCCCTTCCCTCTCGCTCCCGTGAAAATGACGGGCTGAGGTTTCGCCCTCTATTTCTCGCTCCCGTGATAATTCCGGGCTGGAGTGTTTAACCCCCTCCCTCTCGCTCCCGTAAAAATGACGGGCTGAGGTTTCGCCTTCTATTTCTCTCTCCCGCGATATTTCCGGGCTGGAGTGTTTAAAATTTCAAAATAAAAAGAAATTAAAAGTGAATATACAGTGAAACCTGTGTAATTTGACCATTTGCGGTGCTGCACTTTGGTGGTCAACTTAGATAGGTGGTCAACTTACAGAGGATGAAGAGCTAACTCCGTTCCTGACAAAAATGGTCAACTTACAAAGGTGGTTTAACAACGATTCGAATGCCTGTTCCAGCTCACATTGTGGGACTGCCTCCAAAAGCTCGCGTTGAAACGGTTTGTACGCAGTGTGTCAAATCTTTAAGACTACAGCTGGAACTAAGCTTACAATTGCGCTATCTATGTTATCGAGTTTTCGTAAAACTTCTTAACTAATAACTTTGCAGGTTTTACTGTATATATTGTTCATACACATATCTTTATATAATTTTCAGGGATTAAAAAAGTAGGCACGTTTATGATCGTTTTCTTGAAAATTACCCGACCGTTAAGGGGTTTAACAACGATTCGAATGCCTGTTCCAGCTCACATTGTGGGACTGCCTCCAAAAGCTCGCGTTGAAACGGTTTGTACACAGTGTGTCAAATCTTGACGACTACAGCTGGAACTAAGCTTACAATTGCGCTATCTATGTTATCGAGTTTTCGTAAAACTTCTTAACTAATAACTTTGCAGGTTTTACTGTATATATTGTTCATACACATATCTTTATATAATTTTCAGGGATTAAAAAAGTAGGCACGTTTATGATCGTTTTCTTGAAAATTACCCGACCGTTAAGGGGTTTAACAACGATTCGAATGCCTGTTCTAGCTCACATTGTGGGACTGCCTCCAAAAGCTCGCGTTGAAACGGTTTGTACACAGAGTGTCAAATCTTGACGACTACAGCTGGAACTAAGCTTACAATTGCGCTATCTATGTTATCGAGTTTTCGTAAAACTTCTTAACTAATAACTTTGCAGGTTTTACTGTATATATTGTTCATACACATATCTTTATATAATTTTCAGGGATTAAAAAAAGTAGGCACGTTTATGATCGTTTTCTTGAAAATTACCCGACCGGTAAGGGGTTTAACAACGATTCGAATGCCTGTTCCAGCTCACATTGTGGGACTGCCTCCAAAAGCTCGCGTTGAAACGGTTTGTACACAGTGTGTCAAATCTTTAAGACTACAGCTGGAACTAAGCTTACAATGGCGCTATCTATGTTATCGAGTTTTCGTAAAACTTCTTAACTAATAACTTTACAGGTTTTACTGTATATATTGTTCATACACATATCTTTATATAATTTTCAGGGATTAAAGTAGGCAGGTTTACGACCGTTTTCTTGACCGTTAAGGGGTTTAATAACTGTTCGAAGGTTTGTTCCGTCGCACATTGTGGGACTGCCTTCAAAGCTCGCGCCGAAGCTGTTTGTATAATGTTGAAGTCCTCAAGTAAAAAAAAAGTAAACACATGAACTGAGGTCTTGCAGTGTATCAGTTAATAGTTAAGGAGTTTTACGAAAACTCGATAACACAGATAGCGCCATTGTAAGCTTAGTTCCAGCTGTAGTCGTATAAAGATTTGACACACTGTGTACAAACCGTTTGGACGCGAGCTTTTGGAGGCAGTCCCACAATGTGAGCTGGAACAGGCATTTGAATCGTTGTTAAACCACTGTAACAAATGTACTGAAGTCGAAGAAGCTTATTTTAAATAAAAATACTTTCAAAAACGTAATTACCAGTTTCTATTTTATAAACGTAGTCTTAAAAATTTTTTGACATACTGTATGTTTCCATAATCAGTGAATTACGCTTACTGAACCTTATCGAAATTAAAAACGATTTATTTTTCTATACTGTGTTTCTATTTATATTAATCAAAAAAGTGACCCCATTGGTATGTCCTATCAATATGAATGTATCAGGCTTAAATGCCATGTCACTTCATATCCCACTAATAGAGGATTATGTGCCGGTTAATTAATTCGACTACAATATAATGAATTTAATTATGCAATGCAACGCTAAGGGTATGAAGGATATATTAAATAACTATTCACCCAACATTCAAACTACTGATTACTATAGCCTGGTTAAGAAAATCATTAATTAAATGGCCCCTTTACCAATCCAGTACTCAATTCAGAATATCGGATCGACTAAATTTCAATAGAACGGCATAACTCGTAACATAAAACAGCGTCAGTATAGCGATTTAAGTTTATAACAAAAGAAACAACATTTTGACATGTCAATTGTTTCTCTGGTGTTTACAAAAACTTTAGGTATATGATACATAAATAAGCTCTTATTGCTCAAAGAAGAGTTAGACGGGACATGATTCAGTTGTTTAAATTTATTAAAATAGGAAATCTTGGTGGGCTACAGCTATTTGCTGAAAGTAGAACCAGAGATCATTGTTTTAAACTTTTCAAACCTCAGGCTAATCTTGAAATTAGGAAACATTACTACTTCTTTAGGGTTGTAGGTAGTGTTCGGCAGTAGTTAACTACTATTGGCAACTACTAGTTAACTAGTAGTTAATAACTAGTTGTAACTACTTTTGTTTTGAACTAGTTAACTAGAAGTTAAACTACGTTTTTCCCAACTACTAGTAACAACTGCTTTCAGAATTCCAACTAATTTCGAAGAAAGAAATTTTAAATCTATTTTTTGGAAAAAAAAAATTTAAATATTATATTTAAATTTTTAGCTTATGAATATTACTGTATTTTTTACATTATGTTATATAATGTAAAAGTACTCATTACAAAAATCATAATAATTATTGCAGTATTTGCGAAAATTAGGAAAAGCTTTCTGATATAGTCAATGAATGGCGCCTGTATTAGCACATGCACGATGAAGTTTCATTTAAAAACCAAATCTTCATTATGGGAAAGGTTTACCTCTACTCTATAGTCTGTGTAATTAAAATAGGCGCATCAAGGTCGCGTTTCCGGCTTTGTCCCCATGACAACACGGCAAGAAAGATAACAGAGCCAGACTTTTTTTCGCACTGCAGTTAAGGCAATTGCATTACTACACCTCAGATTCAAAATATTAGATTAATTGAGAAGGTGTAATAAGAAAGAATTTATTCTCCATTTATTTGTTTTTGATACGAAGTAAATGCAATTAAATTTCTCATAAATTAAATGTGGAATGTTTAGATAAGATTTTAACATTTACAAAATAAAAAATACAATAAATTAGGTATACAATAGCTTTCTGAAACACATCAAAGTATCAGAATAAGATTTAGATTGGTTCAAAATATTTGAAAACTTTGCCTGAGGCAATCTATTTTTGCCATAGAGAAATAAATCTGATTTGAATCCGTCTATTATTATTATAACTAAAACAACAAATTTAGCTATCATGTTCGCCGAACTAACGTGGGGAGAAAGCTTCTAGCACGGAAACCATGGCGACCAGAATGGAAAAAGGTTGAGTTGTGTGACCTTGACACGCCGATTCTAATTACACAGACCATAATACCCTGCACGTGTTTGGGATACCATAAAGCACATAAAACACAAGCCTTCAACACAATTTGAAAGAATATAATCTAATGCATGTGCGTTATAAAGATATTTTGCTAATGAATGGGGGTTGGGCAGAGGGGGAATTTTAAATTCATATTAAGGGTAAAGCCCTTTATTTTGCAACAAAGTAAACAAACAAAGAAAGATAAAAAGAAACGTAACAAATTTATTTATTCATACCTCAAAAAAAATATTGAGTTGAATTATTAGGATTAAATATTTAAGAACAAGCTTAAAAATGCAAATTCAAATGAATTATACTTAAAAGTAGTTAACTAGTAGTTAACGACTTTTGGAGAACAGTTAACTAGTAGTTACAACTAGTCCCAAAACAAGTAGTTAACTACTAGTTGCAACTAGTTTTTCTTAGACTAGTTAGTAGTTAAATACTTTTTGTCGAGTAGTTGCCGAACACTAGTTGTAGGCAGTTGGAATGGTTTACCGGAAGCGACTGTTAATTGCAGTAGGGTAAAAACGTTTAAGAAAGCTCTTGATGTTCATTGGGGACTGCTAAATTGACTAGGACCATCCTAGCTGGTATCTGAGCCTGTTGCTGGTCGTTACTTTTGTATTTGAACTTTGATGATTCAAAATGTCACAAAAACAATCAAGTTTTAGGTATCATGTTTGACCCCGTTAATAAATCGATTCACATTTTATACCCCATAAACACGCAAAAAAGTTCCACAGCGCTGACTGTATACATGTTAATTGATTCTCATTTGGAGAGCCGGAAATCATGCACTGGCTTCTCCGACCACTCTCTACACTCAAACGCAACTTTTTCTACACCGTAAAAATGTTGCGTTTAGTTGCTACCATTTTTGGTGTTACTGAGCATGATTTTTAGTGTTCAGTTCGTGTAACATTGAAAATTATTTATTTCTCACTGTAAAAATTTTGCGATTAGTTGCTACCATTTTTGGTGTTACTGAGCATGATTTTTAGCCTACTTTCCCGTAAAAGAAAAAAATAATAATAATAAAGCATGAAAGAAGGCTTAATGTATCGTGAAAATATCGTTAAAAATCAAGAAAAGTCAAAAATAAGTGAAGTAATTAAATAAAGATTGAAAAATAAAGAATTTGAAAGTAGGGTATTGAGATGGGGAAAAAGTGTGTCTGTCGGTCTGTCGTTCTGTCCCCCCTAATAACTTTTGAACGAATTGTCCGATTGGAAAAATTCTTTTTGCATTCGAAAGATCTCGGCGAGGACATCTCATTTCTATATTTTACTTTTTGATTTGAACAATTTTTTGTTCAATTTTGAACAGTTCAAAAAATTTTAACATTAGCGCCTATGGACAAAATTGAAGCAAATTCTGTAAACTCTGGGCGCAAGAGCCAAGTTCCTATTGCAAGCTTATTGAAAGGAGTTCTCGGCGTGAAATATTGATTTGAACAGTTTTTGTTCTTTTTTGAACAGTTCAAAAAATTAACACAGAGCTTACGGGGAAATTTCAACCCTATATAAATCCTGATCTAACGGACCGATTTGCTTGGAACAAACTTTATCGGAAAGCTCTTATAACATAGAACATGTAGAAATAGAAAGTTTATCCAGAACTTACGAGCCTATTTTGCTATGAAATTTTTTGATCGGGATTTTCAAGGATATTTCTCAGTGACTCAATGAGTGAAATAATGAATGAATGAATAAATGAAAGAGTGAAAGAATAAATCAATGAATAAATGAATGAATAAATTATTGAATAAATGAAAATATAAATAAATGAGTGAATAAACACATGAATGCGTAAATGAATGAATAAACACTTGAATGAGGTAACGAATGAATGAATAAATGCATGGCTGAATAAATGAAAGAATGAATGAGTGAGTGAATGAATATGTATTATCCGTTGAAAAAGGTATATTTTCAATAATTAGAACTAAAGATAAATAAGAAAGAGAGAGAAAGAGATAGCTAGATTATAAATTTGAATTTGGTGTATACAGGAAAGTAGGCTCGTATAGTTCTAGACGGAACTTCTTGTTAGTGTTCTGTTCGTGTAACATTGAAAATTATTTATTTCTCACTGTAAACATTTTGCGTTTAGTTGCTACCATTTTTGGTGTTATTGAGCATGATTTTTGGTGTTCAGTTGGTGTAACATTGAAAATTATTCATTTCTCACTGTAACAATTTTGCGTTTAGTTGCATGCTCAGTAACACCATTTTTGGTGTTATTGAGCATGATTTTTAGTGTTCGGTTGCTGTAAATTTGAAAATTATTCATTTTTCATGTACTTTGAACTTTTTAAATGTGTTTGTCCAAAAAATATATACAATTTTTTATCACATGAAATGTATTCATTCCCTTACTTATCGATATTCCATTGCCATTTCTCATGTCTATTAATGAATTTTTGACTAGTAGATGATTTAACGAACATCATATGCTAAAATAAACATTCTGCTGTATGTATTTTTAGACACTTAAAAAATAATTAAAATTCTTCAATAAATAAATAATTTTCAACTTTACACCAACTGAACACCAAGAAGGCTATTCAGTAACACCAAATATTTTTACAGCGAGGTTTAAAATCGTAAAAAATACTTTGAAATCCATACGGCCTATGAAACGATCGCTAGATATAAACAAACTAAGGTGTTGCCATTCCAAAAAATCAAAAATCAAAAATTGAGTTATGAATGGAAATACTTTTTAATAAATATAAATTTGTTAAAGATCGTAAGTTAAGATAATATACAAAAATTATTTTACCTATCCATGATAATCATTAAACAAATTTTTAAATATCGTTGTACTATAGTTTGCTTTTTACAAGATGTCAGTATCGTATCGTACCGCAAAATTTTATCGTAACTGGTCCACGCTAAGTGAAGGTTTAAAATCGTAAAAAACACTTTAAAATTCATACGGCTTAAAAAACGATTGCTAGATATAAACAAACTAAGGTGTTGCCATTCCAAAAAATCGAAAATCAAAAATTGAGTTATGAATGGAAGTACTTTTTAAGAAATAGAAATAAATTTGTTAAAGATCATAAGTTACGATAATATACAAAAAATTTTTTACCTTTCCATGATAATCATTAAACACATTTTTAAACATCGTTGTACTATAGTTTGCTTTTTGCATGATGTCAGTAACGTATCGTACCGCAAAATTTTATCGTAACTGGTCCACGTTAAGTGAAGGTTTAAAATCGAAAAAAAAACTTTAAAATTCATACATCTTAAGAAACGATCGCTATATATAAACAAACTAAGGTGTTACCATTCCAAAAAATCGAAAATCAAAAATTGAGTTATGAATGGAAAGACTTTTTAATAAGTGGAAATAAATTTGTTAAATATCGTAAGTTACGATAATATACAAACGATATTCTACCTTTCCATGATAATCATTAAACAAATTTTTAAATATCCTTGTACTATATAGTTTTCGTTTTGCATGATGTCAGTATCGTATCGTACCGCAAAATTAAATCGTAACTGGTCCACGCTGAGTGAAATATATATATATAGATTTTGTGAAACATATTGCCACAAACTTCAAAAACTAAAAAGCTATGTAACGTGTGCAAATAAAAGAGGAAGGAGGCTTGGAAATTCACCGAAATAAACAGGTGCTCCCATACGTCTTTCCAATCAGCGTTCTTTCCTGAATCTTACGCACATGACGAATGTTATTATGCTTTATGGAATGGATAGCCATATATCCACGAGCCCGAAAGAAAACAGCTTTATTTTACAGTAAATGAAATGAACATGAAAATGAGGAAAAGAGATTTGAATATCCTTGGTGTAGCAGAGGTTATTATTTACGAGGCTATTCCGCAAATGGGAGAAATAAAAATGTTTTTAGTAAACGGAAAGGTTTTTACGGTAAAACTGACGGTGTAATAAATGTGAAATGTAAGATGTCTGATCGGTTTTCTTGGGTAAAATATTATATTTTTCTTTAAGTAAAGGGGAGGGTGAATATTCGTGTTTTGCATTATGAGTTGTGTTTATGCCATGCTCCGTGAAATTTATCGCCCTTGCGAAATTGTTTCAAATCTCAGATTTAAAAATAACGAAAAAAAGCATGTAAATATATTTCGCTCGTGTTATGCAAACTCAATCTCCTACTCAGAATGTGTTGCTCAAAATTTATTTACTTCAGTTTGAAATAACGTAATTAAACAATGGAAAAAATTTTAAGTAGGCAGTTGGCGCTTAATTTTCCAAGTCACAAAATATAGGCAATTAGCTGCAATGTTTTTTCCTTTCTAATGAGATGCGTATATTAGATCTTAATCATTGTCCAGTGCATTCCCAGAGATTGGTACCAACTCTTTCCGCGGCCACACAATAAGCGTGGCACCATTTCCTCAATTTTTGACGCTCATTGACCCCTAGATGGTGGCACCTGAGCTCTAACTGAGGCAAACTGAAGTAGGAATTTACTAATTCAACCGAGAGTATCCACGCCAAACGGATACTCAAGGGATCTTTAACATGCCGCACAATAATACGACATGGGCGCTGTTGATTTTCCGCATCTTAAAAATCTACCGACTTGGGCGAAGTTCGAGCCTGCGAGCTGTGGCGTACGAGGTCTGCGCCTTACCACTACGCCACCCTGTCGGCTACTAACTACAAATTAGCGAGGTAAATTATTTGTATTTGGCAACACGTTTTGTTTCATAATAATAGTTTATTCTGCGTTTTAAATCATTTTCAGTCGAAAAGGAAAACATTATTGATATATTAGAAAGGTAAAAGCTATTTCCATATTAATATCGGTATAATTATCTTTTTGTAGCTTTTTTGAGAATCGTTTTAATTATTTACGATTAAATGCTTGATTTTTGTTTTAAATAAATAAAATATGAATTTGTGCTGAACCAAATATGAAGTTTTAAACATGCGATGCAGATCTAGTACATCGCTATACATTAAAGTGTTAAGATTCAGCTTTGATATTTGATAATTTTCTCCATCAATTTGTCCCTCAAGTATGCTCTTCTCGTAGTCTTTATTAAAATATTTATATTTTTCAGTCAACTTGCTCAATTTTTAAAAAAAATACTACAGAATAATATCCATATACGGCAAAGCCAGTAGAGTTGGCACACAATTGTAAAACACAATTTAAAAAAATGAAAAAGTTAATATTTTGCGAAATGTTTGGCGAATATTATAGACTACGTCCCTCTCTATGCATTTCCATCACTATTTTGCCGTTACGCTATAAATTAAAGCGACAGCTGGAGTAAAACTAAGACACCTATTTTTCGCTTCTCCCCTTATACTCTGTTAAAAATTTCCGTAAGAAAATAGTAAAATAACCATTTATTTGATTGTTAGTTTACCGTATTTAATGACAACAGTTGAATAACCATTAACAGATGGTACTGAAACCGCTGATTGCGAAAAGAATCGTTTATACTCTGTTTATCCTAAAGAACGTTTAACTAACCGTCATTTTCAAGCGCTTAATAAGAATCGGGTGTCCATCTTGGTTGCGAAACATTACCGGTCGCACGTTGTTTTAAAATAGGAGTACGGATTTATCAGTTAAAATCTGCATGTGTATATAAAAAAAGAAGGGAAAAAAAGTAGCTTAAGCAGTGGATACTAAATAGAAACACATACACACGTAAATCAAAAATTGGAGACATCGGATTCCCAAACTGTTTGCGAATGAGCGACCCCATCATTTCAGCTGCTGAAGCTTGTTTGAAGCTTGTTTGTATTTTAATTTTTGCAGCAAATAAAATGATTTTCGTCAATATACAGTAAATTTAGACCAAAAATAAATTTAGATCCAATCAAAAACTGAAATCTCAACTTTAAGGCTGTTTGCCTGTTGGAAAAGAAGATTTATTGATAAATAAACGTCCACTTAACGTGATGACGGTGGTCGAGTGGATAGAGAGCAAGACTTGTACACCACGCATTCGGGGTTTCCTGCAAGCTTCGTTTACCGTTTCTACGCCTCGAAATGGTTCAAAAACGGTGAAAATTTTGCTTTGAAACCATTTTTAAAACCGTAAACTTTTGTATTTACGGCTTTTTAACCAAGTTAATTGGAAATAGTTAGGTCCCGTAAAAATAGAAAATGTTCCAAACCGTAAATGTAACGGTGAATTAGATGGACAGACTGTTGCCGGTCATTTAACCGTAATTTTATGATGACATTTCTAACAGTGTAGGGCGGATGAGATTGCTCACCTGGGTGGTTTACACGCATGGGAAATGGCTTTCGATAATAAGTAAATTATACTAATACTATCTTTAAATAAATTGTCAAAATAGTTGAGAAAGCGTTTGCTTAGAAAGTATCTTTAACACTCTCAGCACAATGAAAATCAGAGGATCAGTAAGAGAAATTGAAGCCCTTACGTTTGGAAAGCAAACATTAAAACAACATTTTCAGACAATAAACTTATGAATCCAAGTTGATAGACACTGTGCTGTTGTGGCTGTACAACTACCTGAAATCGTGGTTCATTCACACCTCCCATGCCCTCCAAAAATTCAAGTGCGCCATCTCTCCGTACGCGCCATCTCATCAAGTTTTACCTTATCCGTTTGTATGATGTCTAAAAACAAATATTTCAAGAAAAATCTCATACAAAATCATTCCCCTCACTTTATGGCAGTCTCGGCTATTTTCTGAAACATTTTATAACTTTTTCTACATTTGTACCTTTAACATGATTTAGAAGACGCGAAAGAAGAAGGGAGGAGGGAAGGATTGACGTTCTTTTAATGTCAATTTCATTATAGCTCGAAGCTTGATATTTATACTCTGCCGTCTCGAATTGAAAACTTCGATCTGTCTCTTGCACTGGGAGCTACGAAAATGTCTAAATGCGAATTTTTCTGGTGCTAATGTTTTTTCTGGGGATTTAGAAGCATGCAGCCGAAAGGAATTCTTTGCGAAGGATCTAAAGAGTATTTTCTTTTCTAATTTTTCCTCCGTGGTAGCTGATACGGTGCGACGAAATCTTTGAGAGGTAGAAACGTTTTACTTTTTATCTGTCTTTTTCCAAGATCAAATGGCTCTTTTATCTGCTTAATACAGGTGCTCAGTTTTTTAGATTGAATGACAATGTTATCTGTTTATGGGGGACTGACTGCTGTATTTTTTTTCATTTGAGCAAAACTAAAACAAGCCCTTCTTGCTTTAAAAACGAGCAAAATGAATATAATTAGAACTCAAGTTATGTTTTAAAGCATTAGGAGAGTTTCACTGAAATAATTCCAAATCGCCTGCAAAAAAAGTGAATAGTATATTTGCGCCAACGAGCGAACCATGTCTAAATGTTGTAGTAGAAAGAAAAAATCTCAGCAAAACGTTTTTTGACCATTCGTCCTTGAAACGTTCCTAATATGTGAGTTCGCCACTTTAGTGGTGTACTATTATTTTCAAACTTTAAAGCTTAACTGCATTTTTAACTTATCGATGTAAGTCGTGGTTCTGATTCAGAGTTTTAATATACTGTGATTCATATTAATTTAAAGTACATCCAAATGTACTGACATGCATTATTTTTTTAAAGAAATTAGTTTATTTCTGTAAATAGAAGATAAAATAAGAAATAAAATTAAAATCAAAATTAAAGTGTTTTTAAAATTTCAAAAATCAGTTTCTGTCATAAACATTGAACAATATTTATCTTTAACAATAATTATTCTTTGAACGGAAGAATAATTTTATTTATATGTCTGTACACCTCTCTGAAGGCTAAAAATAGTTTCACTTATTTTCGTTGATTTTTGTACTAAAATATTTTAAACACCGCAAAAAAGTTCTCTAAAAGGAAATTTTTATTTCTTATTTCGAGCGATTTTCATAGAAATCAGGTCGTGTAAAATCTGAGAAATCGCATCTCCAAAAATTGCATTGAATGACAGAAATATTTTTTTAAGGTTTTAGAAACAACATCTTACAAATAAGCCGCTTAAGTGTATGTTTGTCGCAGATAGTTTATTGGTTGCTGTGTAACTGTAATGCATTTGCCATTGTTGTAACACATGTCCAATATACTAATAATCAAAACATTTCTCTAGCATTTTGAGTTATGCATCGCTAGATTTGCAATCTCTGTTTAAAATTAATAGCAAGGCGGATTTAATTTAATCCCTCTTTCTTTGTTTTGATATATTTATCGTCTGCGCTTTATGTATATATATATATTATAGGGTCAGCGCTCTTTTTTCCAGTTTCGTTAAAACTTGCTTTGACGATGATTATGTTGGATATAAATAAATATTTTCCACAAACAATTTCATTTTATAGTAAATAATATTTTTATTTTACAGATTATTATAACTTGGATGATTTTTTTCGGTAAGAATATTTTTTTCCGAAATTATTATATGTTTATTATTTATTCTACCTTATAAATATCTATTTGATTTGATGTGCATTCCCGGTTACTGAGAGAATTGTATATTTATCATATCTAGAACAGCGGTCATTTCGTATGACCGCCGGGCTTAGTAGTTTACTCATATCTGCGTAAAAATATAGGGGCGCTAGGTCACTCAATTAAAAAACAACAACATTAATATAGAATTTCATAATTTTTTGCTATACTAGTAAGGATTTATAATTTAGATGGAAAATAAAAGAGTCTGAAATTTAGCATTCTTCTACGAATAAAATATCTTATCATTTATTTTTCTTTCTTTTTTTTCTTGTCTCTTCTTTCTTTATTTCTTTTCTATCTTTTTTTTTTTTTTTATGATTTTATGTAATTTACGCACAAAAGTGGTGTAATTTACGATCTTTGAAAACAAATCTGTTTTCAAAACACCTTAACCACAAATTATGTTCATAATTACTAAAATAGTCAACTGTGCACTAAAATGAAGAAGCTTCGACATTTTACGAAACTAAAAGCTTAATGTCTTAGCTCTATCCCTTATTCTCATAAAGTAGCATATATGTTACCTGGGGTTTTACCCCACTTTCTATTTGTTAAGTGACGTCAGTTCGTATGTTGCATTGTTATTTGCTAGTCCTTATTCTCATAAAGTAGCATATATGCTACCTGGGGTTTTCCCTACTTTCTATTTGCTAAGTGACGTCAGCTCGGATGTTGCATTATTTTTTGCTAGCCTTTAATCTCATAAAGTAGCATATATGCTACTTTATGAGAATAAGGGCTAAGCTGCGGTACAACAAATAAATAATTCTGGGTTGGGGTAACTCAGTAGTTATATGCATAATCGGATCATAAGATACTGAGGGATTTAGAATCGAATGCACTTCTCAAGTAATTTCACGCAAATCTTATGTTCATCATTATAACTTAGCATTACGAATAAGCCCATTGTTCAAAACTTATGAAGGTATCAGTTACACTTCGACAATCATTTTGAGCATTATCAGGGAACTCGTGTCTGAATAAAATAATTTTTATAAAAAAACGGAGCCGATTTCAAATTATAAATTGCGCTAAAAAGTAAAAAATAAATTCATTCTTTAAACAACATCGATGTGACATTTAAACATAATTTTAGAAGTTGGTGCAAAATTAGGACAGGTAAAATCTTTTGTAATCATGAATCAATTACAAAAAATACAAATACAAAAAATTACAAAAAATACAAATTGAATATATTATTTTCGTACCTGTTAAATTTCATTCAAATTATTTTTTAATTCTTTTGTTTTCACAATTATTTTGTAGAGGCTCCTTCAATCATGAAATGTTTTTAGATTAAGGGACAAAGAGCCGAGTTGAAATTCCATTGTTTTGTTGTTTGAATGGCTTCATTAAACATGCATAGACAATGTATTTATTGTTCGTGATAAAGTGCACCTTTTATTACCGTTCCAACAAGCAAAATCATTACTATGAAATCATGTTTCCAATTTTTAAAAACGAAAATTCGAAGACACTTAAAACATTTTCCCTAACTTAATCCTCTCCAGAGTTCAATTAGGGTATAAATTACTAAAAATTCTTCTATAGGAAGGAACTTTACATCTGCGCTAATTGAATGGCTGCCAATTCTTAAATTCTTGATGCGGAAAGATTGGAAGAGCCAAATTCGGAAGGACGGCTTTTCTCTCGAAAGATTTTTAGTATGAAGGGGAGGATTAGCTTTCTTTAAGACGTTAGTTTGTCTCCTCGATGCTTCAACAAAGGCTCTCATAACAAAGTGATGGGACTCTATTTAATGGATAATTGGCAAAGAGAAAATCTGTATGGACAATGTTCCTTTGTAAAAGAAGAAAATAAGTTTATAGTGCTTATAGCAAACGAATTCCCAGCCGTAATGAAAGTAGTAACTGAAATTTTAATCCTATGTATCATAGTGTAGGCTGTAGACAACGTACCATTCGATCGCTTTTGGTGTACATTTTCTTTGTAAATTATTAAAACACTTTCCTGAAATACGGGTATTTCATTTTTTTAAATCTAGAATCCAAAAAATTAAATAAATCCGAGTTTATAAGGGATAAAGGGTTTAAAAAGAAAATATGAAAAATTAGAAAAATCTCGAAATTTAAACTCCTGAGGTACACGTATTTTATTTTTTGTTATTGTGTGGAATCAAAAAAAAAAAATGAAATAGATATGTTATTAAGTGGTAGAATGTTAAAAATTGTCATATAGCGGAGGTATAAAAGACATGAAATATGAAAGCAAAAGCATCATAAAAAAATATCGATAGGAAGAAACAAAAAAATAATGATGAAAATAATATAGGAAATATTATACACCTTTTTTTTTTCATTTTTTTGTTCATAACACACAGCATGAACTATAACACTTAAATGAGCGATTGCGTTGGATAAATACAGTAGCTTACTAGTTTAATTTGTTTAGTATCTGTACCTCAGGAAAAATGATGGGATCAATGAGAGGCATTTACGCAAGTAAAAAAATATAGATTTTCAGATATTGTTTAAATGTGCGAAAAGGAGTCTAGAATGTTTCATAATTCCTCAGAAGTCAGAACGAATAATGCCTCCCATTGCATTTTATCAGCAACAACTGTTGTATTTAGGTGTGTAGAGCTATGTTTAAAAATTACATTAACCCGGGAGAAAGAATACCGGGCCTGTAATTTTACAATTACTTATTGATTCTATAAGATTAGTCAATTTCAATAGTAATTGCTTTATTAGAGCATTAATCTTACGTATTTGGTATTTTATTATTATTTTTTATTTTTTGTGGGAATAAATGCATTTTTTTGAAAGAGAAAAAAAATGGCGAAAAACCACGCTCGTTTTCGTGGGTTAACACCTTGAAACACGAGCTTTTTCTTCGGAAAAACTGGTAAAAAAATATTGGGTATTTTTTCGACATAAAATGAATATATAGGTGTAGTATAGGTGTTTATGGAAATTTCAGCTGTAGGGGGTGACTAGAAAACGGGGGGGGGGGAGAGTTATATAAAAAATTATTACACAAACAAAGTGCAAATGGATCTCAGGCGGTGTTAGAAATAAAATAGCGCCGATATATTTTATTTCTAATGCCCGTCAAGCTCGCAGTGTGAGACACGAACGTGTGCACATTTGCCAGTAACTTTCGCTCGTGTCAGATACGGGCAAATAAGTTAAGGAAAGCAGCGAACACAGAGTATGAGCTCTAATTTTGAAGGTTTTTAACATCGAAATTACTTTGATAAAAATGATTAGGGATCTGAGACGAGTTCATGTTATGGTGGGTGGGAGAACAACTTTAAAACGTTAGACGTAGATGTATGCTAAATAGCAGATTTCTGTATGTATATATTTCTTTTTCTCTTTGCTTCTATCATTGTAAAATGCTTTGTTTAGTTGCCAACATTTTGGGTGTTCAGTTGGTGTAAAGTTAAAAATGATTAATTTTTTATGTAATTTAAGTTATTTTATGTGTCAGTCTAAAAAAAATACAGACAGCAGAATGTTTTTAGCATATGATGTTCGTTAACTTATCTACGTATAAAACGTTCGTTACGATTGCTCATTTATTCTATTTTCATAGAAATAAGCTGTCAATATTTTTTTAGACAGACAAATAAAAAAAATTAGAATATAAATCACTTTTAACTTTACACTAACTGAACACCAACAATCGTGTTCAGTAACACCAAACATGGTGACAACTAAACGCAAAATGTTTACAGTGAGAAATGAATCACTTTCAACTTTACACCAACTGAACACCAACAATCGTGTTCAGTAACACCAACCATGGTGGCAACTAAACGCAAAATGTTTACAGTGAGAAATGAATCATTTTCAACTTTACACCAACTGAACACCAACAATCGTGTTCAGTAACACCAAACATGGTGGCAACTAAACGCAAAATGTTTACAGTGGGAAATGAATCACTTTCAACTTTACACCAACTGAACACCAACAATCGTGTTCAGTAACACCAAAAATGGTGGCAACTAAACGCAAAATGTTTACAGTGAGAAATGAATCACTTTCAACTTTACACCAACTGAACACCAACAATCGTGTTCAGTAACACCAAAAATGGTGGCAACTAAATGCAAAATTTTTACAATGAGAAATGAATCATTTTCAACTTTACACCAACAATTGTGTTCAGTAACACCAAAAATGGTTTCAACTAAACAAAAAAATTTTACAGTAAGGGTGCAAAAAAAAAAAAGGAATTATTTTCTCATTTTAAAAATAGTGAAACAGGAAAACTTTTTTCTCCTCACATATAAACCCCACTGATTGACTAATTTTGTGGAAGAAATATATTCTCTATCTTTTTCTCAGAAAATATTTAAATGAAGAATAAAGATATCTTTAAATACACAAAATATTTTAATGAAAAAGAAAAATATCGAATTAAAGCAAAACACCGATACATCTCCTTCCATTTTTTTTCAATTCTTATTAATTATTTCAATAAATAATTATTCAGCAATCTTGCTGTTTTGAGCTTAATTATATGCATCACTCTGACTTGAAATATTCGTTGAAGAAAAAGCAACTCTTTCTTCATTGTCTTCAGCTATTGAAGTCGAGGCTTCCAAAATATGTTACCACTTTTTAAATGAAGATTGAAAGAGAGCCTCGAAACATTTCACCGAACATAATCGTCTCAAGAGCTTCAATTAGGAAGGGATAAAAATTATTGAAATTTCTTTCAAGAAACATTGCATTGCTTGTAATTGAATGACTTCGAATTCGTAAACACTTGATCCAGAGACCGGAATGGTTTATTTTCTCTAAGGAGATCTTGGTGTGGTGATCAAAAATAGAGATTTTAATATGTTAGGATTATATTCTTTGAGAGTTTTAAGGGCTATTCAAGAGTTAGGAATTTATGAATATTATTAAACCATTATGAAAATATTATTTTGTGTAAAATGCAGGGATCTGGAGCTGGCCTCCACCGCACAGAGCGGTGGAGCAACGAGGTTTTGGTCGAAACTATAACGGAGACGGAGCTTCTCGTGCTCCACTGCTGATTTTTTTTGTTTACTTTAAGTTTTTAGCATATAAAAAAAACTTTAAAAATTTATAAATAATATATTCTATTAAATTTAACTGTCATATAATCTATTAATTTTTAGCCGATGTCAACGGAAACAGTAGTTAAACATTTTTATAAGGAAACGTGTTTTAACATCAAGTTCATGTTTTTCTCGTTTTCTAAAACTCTACAGTTTTTTGTTGTATATAAAGTCAAATTGAATTCTGTATAATTATAATATAAATAGTACAATACACGCTTAGCACTTCCTTTATTTGAGTACTTTTAAATCTTTTGCATATGTTATTATTACATTGAATTCTATTCTAATTTTACAGAAAGTGTCTTTTATTTGCCAATTTTTTAATATTTTTTAAAAAGCAGATATTAGCTTGTAATGATCAAAGTTACGTAAACATTTTTAGGCACTCTTACTTTAAGAAAAATATATTTTTGAGCACATTTTGTGATGTATTAATAAATGCTTCTAATGAACAGCAGGTGCTGATATCAAAGCATATCTTCTGGTACTCTTTTAAAAGAACGAAAAATAATCAGACAAAAAGAAAATGAATTAATCCTTCCCTATAAAGAAAAATCTGGCAAATGTTCGTTGTCATCCTTTCCCCCTTTTTTTTCTACATCAAAGAAAGAAAGAAAGAGCAGCTGCTGCATTTTGAAGCAAGTAAAAGAATTCCTAATCTCTTTAAAACAAAACTTTCTTTGCTCTTTTATAGAAAGAAATAAAGAACTTTCTGCTTAAATTTTAACTCAATATTTTTTAGGTTGTGGATTTATCTAACAAATCAAATTTTTATTTTCAATCAAGCTATTAAATTTTATTTGCATTTTTAAAACCGGTGTCACTTCTGTTTTAATTCGGGGTTCGATTGGAACTGGTTTTAAGTTGGTTACTTGATGTTAAATAGTTAAGTGCACACTTCCCTATTATCAAATGAAATAGCGTAGTTTAAGCATCATTTCTCTATAGATAAAAATGGTGGCCGGCTCTAAAGAATTATTCTTAATTAGTGCCATTTTTGGTGCAACATTTTATTTTTAGGGTAATAATATACAAGAAAAGACACTGTGTTTCAAAAGTAAGCGCGTGTATGCGGACAAAAATATTTAATGATTTCGTTTTTTACCTCTTTTTTTAGGGTTGGAAAAAAAAAACGGTTTACTTGGTGGAACATTATATTTGTAGGGAAATACCATACCAGACAAGACTTAGTTCGCTTACACGCTCTTTTGTTAAAGTATTTAATAATTTCACTTTTCTTTTTTTTTAGGGTTGGTAAAACCCGGATTTTTTTTTCCCCCGAAAAGCTCAACGTAATGATTTTTTCAGGTCTTATTGAAAGTTTGTTGTCTATTGAGCGCATTTTTTAGAGTTGAAAAAAAACCCAACCTTTCGAGGTTTTTTTCGGGGTTTACTGGTAATTTTTTGGTTTTATTGGGTTGTCGTGTTTTTCTTCTTTTTTTTAGGTAGCACTTTGCGCCGTCATATGTCTCACTACACTGCACATCTAAACTACCCGGCCTGAATAGTATAATTAAATATTGGCTAGAATAGGTAAAAGGAGCTACTAACATAAAACAAGCATCTTTTTCTTTAAAGTACAAAATTGCTAAATTGCAAAAAGTATCAAATTGCTAGAAAAATACGTAGCACGTTTCTTCACTTTGGGATAAAAAATAATTAGGAAATAGTTTAAACAGAACAATAAAATGATACCTTTTTAACCAGTAATACCGGAAAAAATACTTTTGTATATTAAACCAAAATGTTAATCGGCGCATAAAAACTCAAAATATATATTTTTTAATTTGAAATTTTCCCTTCTAATCATCGATAGAATATTCGGAATCACATGGATTAAACTCAGAAGTTCTTACATTTAATCAACTTTTCAATTAAAATACTTTTTACCTCCACTTTCAATTCAGCTACTTTTTTGAACAAACTAATGAAAAGAAACAGTTCAATTCAGAACTAAAAGTAATTAAAGTTCTAGTTAACAAATGTTCATCGCGACATCTTTTCTTTCCTAAAATTTCATTAGATTTTTTATTCCATTTTGTTTTAAATTTTCACAATGTAAAAGCATGTTTCATCCTTTATGACATTATTTTACTTTAATAGAAAAATGCTGTTTGCGTTTACAAACTGCTAAAATTACTCGAATAAAGTTTAGTTACAAGTCGATATTTTAATGTTTGCAATTATGTCTCTTATGCTCTTGCGACTTTCAGTACCCAATTGGGTACTTTTTAAAATACTGTTTATTAACTAGAGTTTGTTCAATTTGAAAGCTAAAACACCCAATTGTCTTTGAGATGAATCAACATATAGTTTACTTGGTTTTAAATATGGAAATTCTTAATTAATTATTATTTAAGCTGATTATTAATTAAAATTTCAAAAAAAAAAAATAGCTATTTTGCTTTGTAATCACTTTTAAATCAGAGAACCCAAAAAATTGCGGTTAACTATAAAAAGAGTTATCCAAAAAGGGTTGACACTTTAATTAAAAAATATTTTTTAACCCCATAACGGTAGCATACATTTCTCGAAAACCGAAACAAATGCAATTTGTTCTCCAGAGAAATATTTAAAAAAATGTGTATTCTCTAATTATACTATAAACAGGTTGATACTAATATCTAGTGTGTAGGAAAATAAATAAATAAGTTTTTGGGATTAAGGAGAGTATTTTTTTTAATGTTTTGGTAGTCTACTTTGGAACATTACATCCCGTGATTTTGAAGGGAGCGGGAAGTAAGGGGTTAACAACAGAAGGAAACTACAAAGGAGAACTGGGAGGTGTACTCATAGACTAATATTCCAGAAAGTTGCCAAACCTATTGAGATATTTGTCTGAACACAGAACACTTGCTTAACCCCACCCTGAATAAAACATTTCACTGAACATTAAGCCTGTACTCGTGTCACGGTACTCTGTGTGTCCCACGTATGTCTCAAGTTTTGAAAAAAAAAAAAGAGCTCGTAGTCACTGAGTACCAAATGTAGGCTATACGAAGGTTGATTTTGACTTCCTACTTGTCTAGACTGAAGTATTGATGCTTCTGGAATTGGTGTTCCCATGACTCTCGGTCTCGTAAGCTGAGATGGGCACAGCAGGCCGCGCCTCCCTTGGGCAGTCGCGCCGCTGAGTTTAGTTGAGAAAGATAACATACTTTTTATGGATATACCTTGTAAGTTCAAAACAGGGATCATTCATAAATGTCACACCTTTTTCAATACATTTGAACTTCTCCACTCCTCTTTGCCACAAAGAGACACACTTCCCTCCCTTCCTCCCCCCCCCCTTCACATTAGCATGTGTACTTGAAGTTAAAGAACAAAGTACTACATTATAGATCTCATCTACGATATTATTTTTGAGCTTTTAATGACATTTAACACTAATTATTATGCGTGTAGGAAATTTGTATTAAATTAGATTGAGGCTTATAACAAAAAACATAATTAGTATGTAATAGTAAAAAATATTAATTGTTAGGATTCTTAACAAAATCAACGCTCATTTTGTCTGAAAAGTTTAAATGTCCAAGATTATCTTTTAAATTTTGATAAGGAATAAAATTGATGCGATCGCAAAAATAAATAAATAAATAAAATTTAAAAATAATAAGACAAATATTTAATCTGTCGTTTTTACATGCTTTATTTTAACCAAAATGTGTTGCCACAAATTCTGCTACCCCTTCTCTTCCCTAATCATAAACTGTCCCCCTCTCTCGAACCCTCCCTAGAAGGTTGATATAATTTACGAATGATCTCATATATTTATTAAATTTCGTTTACTTATTTCTGACATTCTAATTAAAGTGCCTTACACACACAAAAAAAAAAAAAAAAGGTTTTCAATATAACACTTCTATTGCATCTATTTTTGAACTGTCACATCTTTTGAACAGCTAAATTGGATTATTTATTTTCATTGCAAAAATGCCAAATGGCAATACCTCATTTTTATGACAAGTAAAAGATGCACACAAGACGTTTCTCGCTGACTCTGTAACGACTAATTCCGTATTGGTGTTAATAAATTGTGATTGTGTATGTGTTCCTTACGAGTGTTCATTAATTAGGAAGTTCGCTTCGACATTAGTGTCTTCTTCAGTTTTCTAGAACTAAGTCAATAGGGATTCAATTATAATTTCATTAGATGGCTTTTTTACCTAATTAATAATATTCATTCTTATTAATATTAGCCTTAGGTTTCATCTAATTAATATTAACTTTTTTTTGAAATGATTATATAAAACATTAGTTCTATCATAAAATTGAACAGCAAACCCATCAAAAGCTTATAAAACAAAAATTAAATCAAAGCGAGCTTCATCTTTAATTCTCGTGAATAACTTTCGCAAAACATGAGCGTTGGAGACCTAAATCTACAAAAAATAATTTTGTTCTACTAATTAGATGTGGGACATGAAGTTCTCACAAGATAAATATTTTTAAATATACCGAACCAAATACGTATGAAAGTATAACATCAAGTAATCAAATGTTTAATTAATTCAGAAAATAAGCCTTCTAAATTTTATTAAACTATATATTTTATTTAACACAAATCCACATCCAAAAAAAAAAGAAAGAAAGAAAAGGAGAGGAATAGGGGGGAGAAAATAAAGAAATTGAGTAAGAATATTGAACAACACTGTGATTCCCCAAACTATTTCCAGATTCATTAGCTGCAAATCTCGATGCATATGCATGAGGTTTAACGCAGTGAGATTTGTGTGAGCTGCATTTAAATCTCTAGCTTTTAATTAAGAATAATATCAGAAAGAAAAGCTTTAATGATGCGAGTCGGGATTAAAATACTAGCTTGTCAGGTAGCTTAATTAAAAAATTAGGAGGACGTTTTGGAAGATAAAAATGAATGGGGAAAAAGCCTGGGCAATGCTTTTGGATTAAAGGAAATTGGAAAGGTTTTTTATTTATTTTTTTTTTTGCTTTCACATGCTTTGTCGTTTCAAAAGTAAAGTGACAATACATAACCTTTCAGATCATACTTACTAAATTTGATAGTACCTACATAGGTAATAATTGTCACATTTTTATAATACTAAAATAGATAAAAATGCATGAATATACTGCTGCAAATGATGGTACTACTAATACTAATTATAGTAATACAAATTTAGTTAACTAAAATAGTTTACTAAATTTGAGAGTCTTTAAATGATAAAAAACGTACGTAATTTATGCAACTGCAAATGATTGTCGTCTACCAGAAGGAAAAATTTAAATACTTGTGTAGAATTTTTTAAAATGAAAAAAATAACGTAATAAACGCTAAATAGCAATTTAAACCCTTTTGTGCGTCATTAAGTTCAGTCGCTTATTTAAGATTTATAAAGGTTTTATTATATCCGATCGCTTATTAAAAGACCGTTCACTCCAAATGCCTATAGACAATTTGTCTTTCTTTCTTATTTCTATTTCTGTCTTGTAATATATATATATATATATGTATGATATAGGTGTAGCAAGTTGTTAAGTATATGAAATTGTCAAAGTTAGTGCCAGGCGCAAATGCAGCACTATGCAGCGAACTTTAATATATTGAAATATAGATGTAAATGAAAAGAAAATGAAAGTTCCGGGACATGTAAACTAACATTAACGAAACGTATAAATTGCTAATACAAAATTTAAAAGTGATAAAATAAGAAACAAAAACAAATAACTCTCCTTATCAGTGGGCGGGGAGCATAACGTATTCAAAAGAAACCAAGAAAATAGTCCTACAGGTTTCGGAATGCGTCGCAGAAATGGCATGTAAAAGGAAGTATTGTAAATAAATTAAAGCGACGAAGTTGCAAAATGTGGTGAATAACATAAAAAGGAAACTTTGACGGAAATAACTCAAAAGGCTTTGACACAAAAATTACAAAATTAGACGGACGTGAAACATGCCACCAATACGACGCACCCGCCCATACCTGCAGGACGTTGGCACGTAGCAACGATTATACTCACCTACACCCAGAGATGAGAGGTCCAAAGCTGCGACGACAAAAGCAGAAAACACAAAATATTTTCATTGTTGTTCCGTGTCCGCAAACTCCTGATCAAACGTTCGTGTCGGACAACATCCGCTACAACACATCCAGGTTGAGGCCTTCCATAGATTTTTAGAGGACTTTAGCCACGACCCTTTATAACATCCACAGCGAACAGCGTCACCAGTACGTCAGCTAGCACGTGCGTCGTACATGCGCACAGCCCTCTTGAATATTTTAACGTAATGTTTAATAAATTTTAGTGGAAAAAGGTTATTATAATAAAGATTTGCTGTATTGCTGAAAATTTGTTTATTTAAAAAGATATTATTGTTACAGATTTTTGAAAATCTGTTTAATTGATTAATTATTACGTTAACAAAAATTCTTTTATTTAAATTACTGTGCCAATGCGGCATATGTATCGTAGAAAAACTAAAATCTTTACGTTTGTCGTAAAGATCGAGATTTGGTTTGTCAGTTTCAATATTTATAAAGATATCTAAGAAGTTAGCGCGGGTTGCAGTATTATTGGTTTTATTTAATTTTTTGTTAGAATTGATCACATAGTTATATTCATAAAAAAACATTGCTAACTTATTCTTGTTTTTTTGTTGTTTTTTTATGAATATAACTATGTGATCAATTCTAACAAAAAATTGCAGATTTACAGATACATAGATGATATTCTAATAATCGATTCAGATTTTTGCAACATCCACTATAAAATATATCCAAAATGCCTTACGTTAAATAAAACCAATAATACTGCAACCCGCGCTAAATTCTTAGATATCTATATAAATATTGAAACTGATAAACCAAATCTCGATCTTTACGACAAACGTAAAGATTTTAGTTTTTCTACGATACATATGCCGCATTGGCACAGTAATTTAAATAAAATAATTTTTGTTAGCGTAATAATTAATCAATTAAACAGATTTTCAAAAATCTGTAACAATAATATCTTTTTAAATAAGCAAATTTTCAGCAATACAGCAAATCTTTATTATAATAACCTTTTTCCACTAAAATTTATTAAACATTACGTTAAAATATTCAAGAGGGCTGTGCGCATGTACGACGCACGTGCTAGCTGACGTACTGGTGACGCTGTTCGCTGTGGATGTTATGAAGGGTCGTGGCTAAAGTCCTCTAAAAATCTATGGAAGGCCTCAACCTGGATGTGTTGTAGCGGATGTTGTCCGACACGAACGTTTGATCAGGAGTTTGCGGACACGGAACAACAATGAAAATATTTTGTGTTTTCTGCTTTTGTCGTCGCAGCTTTGGACCTCTCATCTCTGGGTGTAGGTGAGTATAATCGTTGCTACGTGCCAACGTCCTGCAGGTATGGGCGGGTGCGTCGTATTGGTGGCATGTTTCACGTCCGTCTAATTTTGTAATTTTTGTGTCAAAGCCTTTTGAATTATTTCCGTCAAAGTTTCCTTTTTATGTTATTCACCACATTTTGCAACTTCGTCGCTTTAATTTATTTACAATACCTCCTTTTACATGCCATTTCTGCGACGCATTCCGAAACCTGTAGGACTATTTTCTTGGTTTCTTTTGAATACGTTATGGTCCCCGCCCACTGATGAGGAGAGTTATTTGTTTTTGTTTCTTATTTTATCACTTTTAAATTTTGTATTAGCAATTTATACGTTTCGTTAATGTTAGTTTACATGTCCCGGAACTTTCATTTTCTTTTCATTTACATCTATATTTCAATATGTATGATATATATATATAAACACTAAAAAACAACCCTTTTAAACCATTTTTAAATTCAGTTTCGATTTTACAACACAAAGACTAAAGTGACCTACAGACAATTGTAGGTACTTTATAAATTTCCCCTCTCCCTTCCCCTTTTTTTCATGGCGCGAAAGAAATTATATAGCTTGAGACCCAGATAATTTTTGAATAACCAGCCAAAAGTTGAAAACCTGCGGTATCACGTGAAGGAGAGATAAAAATAGTATATACGGGAGAATAAACTAATTTTTATGTGATTTTGTGGAATTCGTAAGATGTACTTGGTGTGGGAATGTAAATAGTCTTTTCGTGTTCGTTTTTTGTATGTTTTCGTCGCCTGGCGGATGTGTATTTTGCATTCCAATCATGTAGTGGCTTCAAATGAAAAAAAAAAATAAGGTTTGATAATTCGGCCGCGACTACCTTTAAAGATTGATAACCACCGCCAAAATTCAGTTGTGACATAGCTGATGTTTTATATATATATATATATATATATATATATATATAGAAAGAGATATATAATAAAGTTAGTTTTTATATCATACATTTTTAACCATGCTTGTTTTTCAAACATCTTTAAAAGTCATTTAGCATAAACATAATTAGTTGACTTACCCAGTAGACCAAGCCTGTAGTTAATTGTGACAACAACAACATTTCCAAAGCTAGCCAGGACACTACCATCGTAAGCGTTCCCAGAATTCCAGTTGTAGGATTCTCCATGGATATAGACCATAACAGGTAGTTTAGCTTGATCCGCTCGACCCACTGTAAGTTAAACAATATAATAAATAAAAGTACACATGAAAACACTGTTATGAAATCATTAAACTATATATGCAAGTCATATATTTTTTTAATAGTTACAAAAGAAATTATCAATTATATAAACACTTTTTTTTTTTTGCAGATAAATGGCTGGAAGTATTTTATATTACTTTCTGCGGAGAACTCTTTCACATGAACATGAATCTATTAGATGTTAATGCCCGTATAGATCTTCCAAAATTTGATTACATCTTCGGTTAGTAACTGGAAAAATAGAAACTAATCATTTGATTGCAAAACTTATAAACATTGAAGAAAGATTTTAGCTACCAAAATTTTTAATGAATTTTACTAAATGGCTTAGATGTATTTTCATCACCTTTAAAAATCTTTAACTGATCATTATTTTACCTGACTTTAGGACAGTCATATTCATCTTAAATTTTCCTTCCATTTAGACACATACTTTTGCAGCTAATACAGTATATATTACTCTTGGTGTTTGACTGTAATTTCAAGCACATTTCAAAAAACTGAAAAAAAATTACAGCTTCGAATTGACTTTAAATCTCTTTTAACGTAGCAATATAAGTCATTCTAAGTCTTAACATGATAATAATGAAATAATATTACAAAGGTAATAGTAATTATGTATAATAAATTGATAACAATAATGAAAATATAAATTTTTATATCATTGCTGTGTGTATTATGAAAGCAATACTAGGCTCGAAAATTAAACAGTATATAATTATTTACATTACCGATGGAAAGTTTTTGATCTTGCATAATACTGTAAAGCTTCTTTTGCAAGTGTGTGGACAAGGAACTCATTAAAATTGAGCACAATGTCGGGCAAATTTTCAATCCTTCTTGTTTAAAAATGTACGATTACCGATGTACATTGTGTACTAAATATGCTAATGCTTCAAATTAGCTTCATTCTAGTGCAGTGAAGAACGCGTTTGCTACACATCGAACACAACGTTGCTAGAGTTCATTATGAGGAAAACTACGTGTTTTCTGTGAAGGTCACCAACATAACATTCTCAAGCTCTCTCATTATTTAAAACAAGTGAAATAGGAGAATTCATATAGCCAGTTTTATTCCACAGAACGCCAATGTCCGATCTAAGAATATTATCCAAGCTCAAGTAATGAAAGATATTTCGAAAATCGAAACAGTCCAACATATTCAGGCTTTCATTAAATATGTCTGCATATACGCCATTAAACGCAGAGTTAAGCTACATATTGGGCCTTAATTCCTGCATTAGTTTTGAGGGAACACTAGGAAATGTCAAGCTAGGAATTGTATAGAAGCATTGTTTCAACGCATAGACAATTGCTTCTGCGCCATTTAATGTGTGACTTATATTCCATCGATTTTTTTTTGTTCTTTATGAACTCGATTTAAAGGATGACTTAAATTTGACAGATTTTCTTTCTTGATAATGTATTTCTGAATATGTATTGGGGCATTCCACGGTAACTGACGCAACAGTTGGAAACAAAAATGTAACTATTAATAATTAAAATAAGTAAAGTATTAAAAATAAAATAGTTTATTTTACTCTCTTATACAGCTACATTAATGCATTAGTATACTGCCTTATTTGAAATCCTGTTGTTCTCGTAATGAGAAAAAATTACAAAAACATGCCAGTAACTGACGCAACCTGAAATGGACATATGTACTGGAAAATACGAAAGAAATTCAAAAATCTATGAATTATGAACTTGTGACAAGGACATTTTTATTTAAATGAAAAAGTAATGCAGACTTAAAAACATGTACACTTGTGTTATTCTTTGATGTTAGGATAATTATTTATGCATAAAAAATAGTAGTAACTGAAGGCACGCAAAATAAAAACGGGCTTCTAATATTCGTCTAGGGATAGCCAAATTGTTGATTGTGAAGAAGTTTTTTGAAGGGGGTAGGAAGAGGGCTTGTACATAACTAACTTCTGTATCCCAAAAAACGTAAGAAAGTAATACTTGTTATTTTTTTTTTTTTTTTTTTGTTTCCCAAAGATATCACCTTTTACATGTAATTCATCTTCAGATCATTATTTCGCGAAATTACAAGTTGAATTTTTTGGTCACTATTTCACGCGCCTATGTTGAATTTATGGTTTAACTACGAAAAACTGTATTTACTCTTATTAAGCTCTTGGGTGTATAAAGTGAGTTTAACTTTGATTGATTGCTATTTTTACTTTACCTTATTTATTAAGTTTTTTTTTGTATCTTTCCACTTGTTCCTTATTTTTCCTTTTATTTGAAACAAAAATCAATTGTCTTGTAATTCAAGAGTTGAAAGACGCAAAACATTTAAAACGGCTGTTTTGATTTTTAACAGACTTCCCAAAAGTTATCAATTCAAAGCTTATGAATGTCGTTTTTTTCAAAACGACATTCATTTATTTTCTGTTTGTTTGTGTGTCCAGTTATAACTTCTCGCGGGGTGAACCAAATTTTATGATTTTTTTTTTTTTTATCGGTCACGGATTGTCTCCCATAAGTCCTGTATTTTGGTTTGCCCCTAATCGATAATTCGAAAAAAAATTCATATCCGAAAATATAGTTTTTCTTTCTTCCATATTTTAGCACATGTTAGGTTAAGCTTTAAAAGTATAATTGGAATGTCATTGTGCTATTAGTGAGAGAAAAAAAAACTATGTATCCGGAGTTGGAGTTGAGATGTTTTTAAGCAACTACGACTCCTTTACTCGAAAATCATCCCGACTCTGACTCATACCGACTCTGAAATATTGCATCTAATAAAGATGTTGTTGATTTCTGATGATTAAAACGTTCAGTTTGCTGCTATGAATTTAATCCCATATTTAGTGATCAATAATTGTAGTGTACACAAATTCAGCAAATAGCATGTTCATCACAAAGCAGTTGTACAAGAGCGTGAATGATAAAGATATCCGTATTAAAACATGAACTGTGGCGACAGATTGCAGACAGGTGTTTCATGGTTTCAAACAGCCTCATTAATTAATACATATTTGGCGAGTTTTGTAATGTTTAGTATATTTGGCGTTAGTTTAAGTTCTTACATCCCGAAGTTGACGAGTTTATGTAGTAGTAAAGGGACTCCCAACTCCAAAACCCATGCTCATATCATTTTCCCATCCCTTCGTTAATAATTGTGATTTTATTATTTATTAATCATACACTTATTTTTAAGCGTGTTTGCACTTTTGAATAGGGTCAGGTAGGGTAAAATGGGTCAATTTTAGCTATTTTCCTATTTAAAGTTTCATAGCAACAAAACCAGAAACATTTCCCATTTCTTTTCGATTGCATCTTAACATTGAACTCCTTTAGATCAATTTTATGTCATTTTAAAATTTATTGTTTAATTATGAAATCGTTTAACTGAGCTTATTAAGTTGTGACCTGATTAACTCCATCGGGGGGTAAAATGGGTCATAATGCAAAATAATGCTGAAAACAGTTATTTATTACTCTGAAATTGAAAGAAAAAGGAAGTAACAAATTTAGCAGCATTTTGAATTATAATTACATTGAAATGTTAAAATAATATTGTTCTAGATTGTTATATATTGGTCCACTTAACACTTCAACAACACCACTTCTCTCTACCACATCAACACGATCTTTTATAGGAAAAACATTCAAAAAAAAATTTTTTTTAATGTAATTTCAATAAAATAAACAACATACATTGTTTAAGTTTAGGAATTTTCTGCAGTGAGGTGCAACAGAGTAAATTTTAAAACATTATTAGAATAGAACTAGTTAAGCCTAACCATGACCCATTTTACCCCATCCAAGAAAAACTGGTGTAAAAAATTCAATATTTATTTTTTTCTTACATGCTCGGCTGTAATTGCTCTCCAAAGGTTCTTTCTGCGGAAATCCTTCAAATTTGGGTTGTTATTTGATAAAATATAGAAATTTTCAGAAGTTAGTAAACCATGTATTTAGCACACTATCATCCAAAAGTTACAAAAATATTTCTTTGTGTTGCCATATTCAAGAACCTAACTTTTTTTTAAATGAAAAATGTTGCCAACACATTGAAATATAACATAAAAAATATTGGTTTAAAAATATCAATTTCAAGTTCTATTATTTTGAGCTTTTTATCCAAGTGACCCATTTTACCCCATTCTACCCTACGTTTTTTTATTTAATGCAACAAAATTTCTAAAGTCAAAACGTTGGTCAGTAGTAGTCTTGAAAACTCTGCTCTCGATAATCCGTTAGTCCAGTTTACCGGGGCCGGTTACCTGGCCAGGCGAAAAAGGAGCGCAGACCCCTTTTTAGCCTACTTTCCCGTAAAAGTTTAAAAAAGATTCCAATAAGGCATGAAAGAGTTCTTAATGTATCTTAAAAATACCGTTAAAAATAAAGAAATGTCAAAAAAAGTGAAGTAATTAAATAAAGATTGAAAAATAAAAAAAATTGAAAGCAAGATTTTACGATGGGGAAAATGGGTCTGTCTGTCCCCTTCTAATGATCTAATGACTTTTGAACGAGTTGTCCGATTCGAAATGTTTTTTTTTTTTCTTTTTTTTTTTTTTTGCATTCGAAAGATCTCGGCGAGGACACCTCATTTCCATATTTTACTTTTTGATTTGAACGATTTTTTGTTCAATTTTGAACAGTTCAATAAAACATTAGCGCCCATGGGCAAAAATGAAGCACATTAAGTAAACTCTTTGCACGAGATCCAAGTTCATATGAGCAAGCTTAGTGGAAGAAGCTTTTGGTGTGAAATATTGATTTGAACAATTTTTGTTCATTTTTGAACAGTTCAAAAAAAGAAAAATTAACAATAGCGCCTACGGGAAATTTCAATCCCATATAAATCCTGATCTAACCGACGGATTTGCTTGCAACAAACTTTATCGGAAAGATGTTACGATGTAGAACATGTACAGAAACCAAGTTCAATAAGAACTGAACAAGCCTATTTTCCTATGAAATTTTGAATCCATGAAGTTTATGAAATTTTCCTGTGAAATTTTTTGATCGGATTTTTAAGGATATTTCTCAATGAATAAATTAATAAATGAATGAATGAAAGAATGAATGAATAAATGGTAATATTAATAAATGTGTGAATGAATAAAAGAATAAATAAATGAGTAAATAAATACATGATTGAGTGAATTTATGAATAAATACATGGATGAATAAATGAAGAACTGAATAAATGAAAGAATGAATAAGTGAGTGAATGAATATGTATTATCCGTTGAAAAAGGTGTATTTGAAGTAATTAAGAACTAAAGCTAACTGGGAAAGAGATAGAAAGTGATAGCTAGATTATAAATTTGAATATGATGTATATTTGAAAGTAGGCTTGTATAGTTCTAGACGGAACTTCTTGTTCGTTCCTAGTTTTTGCAAAGTCGGATTGTTTATTTTTATTATAGGCAGCTTTAAGCGTTCATAAAGTATATTTTCTAAGGTCTTCCTTATCCGGTAAGGTACTGTACACTGAGTATACATTTTTTCACGTTCATGTAAATGCTGCATTCCTTCATATAACACGTATCTCTATTGTATTCTCAAGTAAATAATACATGAAAGTATGAAGCACTGTATTTTCTGAAAAAACAAACGTACTTATTTTTTAACCTTACTCCCGATATATTAAGACTCCGCCACCCTACGGCTCCCATTAGGCCGAGTTTTCGAGACCCTGTTGTACTTCAAAGCAGTAAGAACCAGTGCTACTGCTACTTCATTTATCGCCTGCAATATTTATTTCTTTTTTCGAAAGGCAACGCTCATTAAATAGAGTATGAGCTTGAATATTTTTGTGGATGGTTCAAGTATCTTCTCGATCGTTACTGGAGTTGAAAATCAGTTCAAAATATGTTATATTGTGTTATTTTATGAAATTGAATGAGTTTTTGATAAAAGTTGTCGATTTAAATTTCACTTATAACAAAAAAAAAAAAAAAAAAGTTGAAAGCAGTAGAAAGCACATTTTTTTTTTTTTTTGGAAAACGGAATAACCTACCCAACGGAATCGAACATTGTTTACATTTGTAAAGGAAATGTGTATTAACCACTTGCTGTTTCAAAAAATTCTTCGACATGTGTACCAGATCGGTCCAGTATAAGTCGCTGAGAGGCGTCGCACAGCGTGCGATGCCTTAGAGAAGTCGGGAAAAAGATATGTATTCTCTAAGCTAATTTATTTTTGACCTAGGACTTTAATAGTTTTTTGAGGGGAATATAGAGCGTCAATTGATTTCAAACCTAAACCAATATAAATATTAAATCTATTTGTTAATAATCATGCGAAGTGCCGATGTGCCACGCCCGTCGTTTTTGTTTCTGTGACAATCTCATGACGACGTACATACCACGTCATTGGCGATTCTATGGACAAAATTACGACGTACACGACACGTCTTTCCGGCGCAAGTGGTCAATAAAATAATTTCTTATGAATGGGTTACGTTGCGATTAATAACAAGTCTTACGTACAGTTGCCAACGTTGCGTTTTTAACTAAACAAAGATTCTACGTTTTCTCAAGAACTGTGCACTATGTTTTCAGAAACCATATTTTAAATACAATGAAATCCCGTGTAAGAAACTTGCATACATATACTTTTCTCCACCAGAACCCTACCTGTTAGCCGAGGCCTTAGGATTGCTTACGCACGGGAAGAAGTAGTGGGGTCTACGGATTTTACATGCACATATCCCCAAGTATACATGATGGTCTTCAGTGGGTATCGAACGCGCGACCTTCCAGGTGGAAGTCCGACTAAATCTGCATTATTTTTTTAGTCTTTCTTTTTGGGTAATGTTGCATCTATTTATTTATTTTTTATTGCGTACCAAACAAGCGAGATCCAAAAACGACATTCGACTTTAAATGCTCATGTTTTAAACCTTAGTTTTTGTTTAAAACTAATTGTCTTCGAATTATTTAGGCGTTCTTTTGTTGTCCTTTATGCTCGTTAATGGATTTTTTGATAAAACAATAAAAAAAGGAAAACACCTTTTGACGCTATTAACTTTGATTAATCACCGCCAAATTTAAGAATAATGCTTCATGCGTTGGAGAAAGAAAAATCAAATTAATGAGGCAGTTAAGATTGATTTGACTTCTTGCGTTTTTCAACTTGGGTTTCATTCCGGTACTTCTTTAAAACTCCTTGGTGACATTAAAGTATGATAATGCTATTTTTCATTCTAGCTGGTACAGCTCTTAGACTTTTCCTCTAAAAAAAACCTTTCGTTTGAACACTTAAAACAACTAATTCTTTTGTAGCTTGAAAAGTCCTTCAAAACGAGTTATATACACACCGACATACATATCTACCTGTATCTACTCTTATCTGTGTACCTATATGTGTATATAAAACCAATTCCATATCAGATCAATCATTTTTCGTCCTCACCATTTCCTATTTTATTAAAATTCGGTATGAATGACACCATATGCAAAGATAAGTACTCCTACCAATTTTTAGAAGTTTAGTTCTAAACTAGTGAGAAGTAAAAGCATATAAAAAACACAAAAATATGCACACAAAAAAATATGTCCTTACAAATGAATGTATTTTTTTTTTTTTTAACTTTCAGTAGACAAAAAATTCTAACACCATACAAAAGCTAAAGAGTAGACCTTCTTAGTGATATGTAACACGACGTTCTTACAACAAGTTTCAGTTCCAAGATCCACTGTAACTTTTGACCTTGAATATCTCAAAACTCGCCCGCTTTAGAAAATTTCAAAAACAATATATAGTAATGCGGAGGGACAACATTATTCTACTTCTGGACCAGAAATTAGGCTGGTACTAAAATTTTAATGTATGGAAAAATTAACAAGTGCATTAAAACATGTAAAGTACCTTTGTAAGTTTAAGACAAATGATCAAATGCTTTGTGCTAAAATGTAAGTACAAAGATAAAACAACGTAAAAAAGCACAAATTCAGAATAAAGAGTAACGCAAATAGCTATTTCGAAGCTACAATGGAGCCTCTTCATCAGTGCAAAAAAGAAGAAAGACTCTTCCCCTGTTCACTCTCAGCTTTTTAGTTGCGTGTTGAGCGTTTCTTCTTTTCTGCACTGATGAAGAGGCTCTATTGTAGCTTCGAAATAGCTATTTGCGTTACTTTTTATTCTGAATTTGTGTTTTTTTGGGTTGTTTTATCTTTGTACTTACCTTTGTAAGTTGACTACTTTTGTCAGGAACGTAATTGCCTTTCACCCTCTATAAGTTGACCACTAGAATGCTGCACCACAAGTGGTCAAATTACACAGGTTTCACTGTATACGTGTCTTAACGTGTGATTTAGACAAATAAGTGCATCGAGTAATATATTGTTTTCCTCATAATAGTGTAATAATAATTTCCTCATTTCAATTTGCATTTTAAGTTGGTACACTGATAATTGTAATACTTTCTACACTTCGTACGTAATATTGTACATGCAAATAAAGCACTCTGCATAATGATAACGTTTTAAACATGAAGTAAATTTCAAAAAATTACGTTGCTTCTCGCTTTTGATCCACGCTGCGCTGCAGATCCCTCCCTGTGCGTAGCTCAATTTATTGCAACATATCATGGCTGGAAATCGTTTCCAAAGACTACTCATGGAAGCATTCTTCTAAACTGTCGAAGTCTCGACAATGCTTTTGTAGAGCTTATTTCTTGCGCACATAGGTTAACATTCAACACAAGCAGTACTTTTAATATAAGCAGAATCGAACAGCAGCAACAACGGCAAAAAAAAAAAAACTTTTTATCGTAGGCGATAGCGAAACTCAAGTAACAAATTTAATACCCGCTCTCATTTTTTACCTTTAAACTGAATAGGAGTTAACCTAGAATGGATCGATAATGCAGGAAATTTTAATTAACTTGGTCGCAAACGTTGCTTTCTGGATCCCTAAATTCTTCTCGGAAATTTAATATGTCACTTTGATGCTGCATACATAATGTATAATTTATTTCTAACCCATTGTTATCGCAGAATAAAATTCCTGGGGACTTTATTGCTTCCCGTGCGACACGAGGAGCATTTCAAATTAATATTTATTGAGACTTCCCGAAAAAGTATTCAATTCTCTCTGATGAAAGCTCAAACGTTTGGTTATTGGTCTTTAGAAGAAATGACCATTATTCATTTTAATTATGCCATTTGATATTAAAATTTCTTTCAACACTCGTTTGTTAAGTTGGATTTATAGAAGCTCTAATTTAAAATAGTCCGTTCTTGTAAGATCTTGAGCAAAAAGTAACTTATTTTTGTGTATGTTAAAAGATTCAAATGGAATTACGCGGTTAGAAAAGAAGTAATTATTTTGCAATTGAGCTGTTTTATTGCAACTACAAAATATTCCTTTACTAATGTGATAATTATTGTCATTTTATTTTAGAGCGATTTCATAAAAATAAATGTTCCTCACGGCAGTTTATAAAGTTAATTTAAAAATATACAATATCTTCAGTTATTAGAGCTTTAATTTAAAAATGAAAAAATATATATATTATAAAGCTTTCTTGAATAGTAATGCATATTTGTGTTAATGTAGGGGAGATTCAAAGAAAATAGCAAAATATAAAGGAATGATTTGCAAATACGATGTTTTATTTTAAGGAAGAAATATTTCTGCAATCATATAGCTATTGCGCAATCAAGAAAATTTCTTATTGGCATAATTGCATTCGGAAATATAAAACACGGAATGTTATTTATTACGTTTTATATATTTCTGAGATTTTTTCGAACATTTTCGGAAGTTGTATATATTGTCACCTATTGAGATGCCAAAGCTAGCAACAGTTTAAGGACATTGTCAATTTGGGGGACATTCCCATGGAACCCATTGTTAAAAAAATGGAAACTGGACTGGAGCCGGAGCAAAAAAAACTTGTTGTGAACCACTGCTACGTTTTTTTTTACTTTTTTATTTTTTTACAAGTTATATATATATATATATTGTAAAAAAATATAAACCATCTTTTACTGCGAATAGTTCACGAAAACGTTTATTCTTTTTCCTCAGAGGGTGTTTCGACTCCTTTGAGAAATAGGGCCATTCAGATTTGCTCCATTTACCAAATGTTTCAACAAAGGTGGATTCTCGCACGGCCGCCCCTCACAACCTCCCCCTCTAGAAATGAAAGAAAGATAATCTCTCTGGATAGACAAAGTCATAAATACATCTACGAATGGCGAATTTTCCATTTTGGCGCTAAATCAAAAATGATGCAATGCTTCAGAGGATGTCGCACGTTTTGGCGATGAGGTTGCTGGTGATGATGATGATGATCGTCATCATCACGAGCCGTTGGGTTTCGCTCGTTTTATACCTGACCTTGCAGTCAGAAGCTTTCCGGAGACGTAAGAAATGCGGCTTCTTTTGAATCGCATAGTCTAGTCAACGAATCATGGTTCTTGGAACGACAATAATTTTTAGTCATACAATAAATGACAGCCAACTAGTGCGCGTTGGGAGCAGGATAGCAGAGTCATTAAATTTGTAGAACCAATAATCTGCGTTGTCTCACTTAATTGAGCCAGTGAGGAGGGGAACAGGCATCCACTACCCACGTGATTAACGATGGTCACTCCTAGGGTTACCATTATGTAATCCTGTACAACAGTGGTTCCGACTCATCTAACAAAAATTCCCAATCTTGGGACACACCGCTTAGCTGTAAATAGGACATAAATATTGGTAATGCTCAGATCCCAGTGGCGAGTTGTTGAACTACTTAATGCTACTAAACTACTTATTTGCTCTAATTGATTTTTTTAAAAATATGTTTTTGGTGTTACCAATATAAATGAAGGGACCGTTCATAAATGATGTAACGCTTTTTTCCCATATATTCGACCCCCTTCCCCCTTTGTCACAAAATGTCACATTTCAGCGGACACCCTCTCCCTTCTGTCACATGTCACGCTATGTTGCATAATGCAGGATGTCACATTTCTTGTTAACCCCTCCCCTCCCTTGTCACACTTCGTCACAATTTCACGAACCCCCTCCCTCCCAAGAAGCGTGACATCACTTATGAATCATCTCGAAAGAGTGTTGAAGTAAGAAGCACAACTTAAATAATATTTTTTATTAATTAAATACCTACAACTACAAGGTTTTTTTTTTTTTTACAAAGTTATTTCAATGGGAAGGATGTATTCGCTTCTTATGTCTCTTCATTAAAGTTTTAGCATCAACTTCAGCTTTAGTTAATTTTATTCGCAGACTTCCAATTTTTTAAAGTCATGTGTACAGTAGCAATGACCCACTCAATATTCGCTCGCGACCCACCAGTGGGTTGCTACCCATATTTTGGGAAATACTGCTGTACAATCATATATCGATGGGGAAAGTAATAAAACAGAAGCCTAAGGCCAATGGCTGCTTTTGGCTTATTTGAGGCGTCACTGGTGTTTTTCGATCTTTTCAACGCCCCTTTATATTTTGACTTATGTTGTTAGACACGTCTGCTAAACATGACCTAAATATCTTTAACAATGCTTAGACAGCGAACCATGTTCTAAAGTTTAAAGAAAAATATATCGGAACCAAGTGAATTTGTAGACAATCCTGTTGAGATGATTTTCAAGGCAAATTATTTTTTAGCGTGTTATCAAAAACTCTAAATCTTGACATCAGTTTTCTGTAGAGTGATCCTCAAGTAAACTACATACCAGGGCGTAATGAAAAAAATACGTCTGCAGATTAATATTATAATTTTATTTTTATCTTTGTGAGATCCCTGCTGTAAGGTATATACAGTAACCCCTCGTTATATCGCTCATTTGGATATATCGCGCTTTTTCTATGTCTCCCAAAATGTTAAATTTGAGCTCTCGAAAGTGAAAATACGCATTTCTAAGTAAATCCATTTTTCACCCATTAAACAGAGCCATCAAACAGGAATGTTTTCTTTTCTTCTCAATTTGCTGCAGTTAAAAGCTACAACAATTATCCTCCCACACCCCAACTTACATGCCTGCAGAATGGCTAATCTCAAACAGTTGACGTTTTACTTGACATTTATTTTTGTATTGATCCTCACACCCATTGAATGAAAGAGACATATTATTAATAATAATAACAAATTAAAAAGTTTAGTTTTATTTGCTATTATTATTAAGAAAGTTGTAGGGTCTTGTACTTTAGTTTGGTTCGCCCTAATTTAGAGTATTGCAGTCGTATTTGGGATCCATGCTATGTTAATAAAATTAAAGTTCTTAAACAGGTTCAATCCAGATTAATCCAGATTTATCCGTCTCACGATTGAACTTGAAATATAAATATTTCAAGTTCAATCGTGAGTATGTACGGAACATTTCTTCCTTTCTTCGTGATTGTTTTGATATTCCAAGTTTGAAATCTCGTCGTGATCTTTGTTGTTTACTCTTTTTTTAACCGACTTCACAAAGGAAGGAGGTTATACATTCGTATTGTATGTATGTCGATTTTTTTTTTTGTTTGTTTGTCCACTCATAACTTCGCACCGGATGAACCGATTTTCATGATTTTTTTTTCAATCGATCAGGGGTGGTTTCCCATAGGCCCCATAGTTTTGTTTGACCATATTCGATAATTAGAACAAAAGTAATGGGCAGAAATGTAGTATTTTTTTTTGTCTCTTCATCCATAACTTTTGACTAAATGAACCGATTTTGTTGATTTTTTCTTTAATCGATAGACGGTCGTCTAACTCAAATATTGCAAATCAATTTGCCTACATTTGTTTTTTAGAAAAAACGTTACGAGTGAAAAATAAGTATTTTTTATTTTAATTGGAAAGGCTTGGCTTGATTTTTCTTTGTTGGGAAATCTATTAATAAATATAAAAGCATTGTTAAAAACATGTTTGTTGTCATGGGCTATAATATTAAAAGAAATTACAGCAAGAGTTTGACTGAAGGCTTCTCTGTGGCAGAAATTAATCCAATCAGTTTGTTTGCTAAAATAGACTTCAAAAGGGAATTTATCATGCAAATGATTAGTTTTTAGTGCCATTAATTTAAAGAAGTTTTGCGCTTAGATATGGGTTTTTTAAAAAATAGAGTATTTATATACAAAATGTATTTACACTAAAATGAATAAAATAAAATAATTTTTATAAAAAAACAAAACCGACTTCAAATTAAATTTGCGCTAAAAAGTAAAAAATAAATTCATTCTTTAAAGAACATCGATGTGACTTTTAAACATAGTTTTAGAAGTCGGTGCAAAATTATGGGTCTAATTACCATTATACCATTTGCTACTTCATATTGGAACTGTTGCAAATTCTGCGGAAATATATATATATTTGTAATTGATTCATGATTACAAAATATTTTGTCTATCCTAATTTTGCACCGACTTCTAAAACTGTTTAAAAGTCACATCGATGTTGTTTAAAGAATGAATTTATTTTTTATGAAGTTATTAATTAAAACATAATTATATTGGTAATTTTCCCTTGTATAAATTTTACAGGATTTTTAATGAGTTTTCTGCGGGTTTGGACATTTTTGATATGTCTCTTACCGTTTTTAAGTCTAAATGTCGTGACCTTTTAAAATCTTAACCCCTTATTTTTTCTATTGTTGTAGTGTTATTAATGCATCACTGTAAATGTATTTGTCTGTAGTGTGCATGTCTCTTTCTAAAAATAAAATTATGTAAGATTAAATTAAACTTTTTAGATATGAGCCTATAGAATGAGACATGTCTATTGCCCAAAGGATTTATTATTAAGCTATTTTTATTAGGAGAGTTGTCATTATGTAAGATTTAATTATTTTTTTTTACGTTGCCACTCAATTTCCTTGTACGTTTTGAATTATTTCTAACGGCATCGGTTAGATCGCGCTTTTTTGCTGTCCTCCGACAAGCGCGATATAACGAGGGGTTACTGTATATATATGTATAGTAGCTGCGACGCCCGACGTTGCACGGTCTATCTTAAATTATATTTTGCAAATACAGCGATGCCACATCAAAATGCTAGAAACGTTGATTATTATTTTTTTATTCGTTTAACAATGGCAACTGTATTCATTTGTTTGTTCACACGGCAACTGTAACAATTGTTGACACGATGCATCAATGCAAATAAAATAAAACGGTCATCATCTAGGTCAAATAAAATTAAAATTAATTACCGTGAAAAAATAATTTCAAACTATAGAAAAAAACGCTTATAACTTATTTTCTAGTTAATTTAGAGACTTCCAATTTTACCACGAAGGACAAAACTCTTTCTAGGATAGTTTTTTACGGGCTTTTCAATAATATCAAGCTCGATAGGATGCGATAGTTTCTTTCGATAGAAAAGGAATATTTTATGCAATTTTCGGGACTCCGCTCCAATTGGTCTTACCGTGATGATATATAGCCTATAGCCTTCCTCCATAAATATCTATCTAACACTGAAAGAATTTTTCAAATTGGACCAGTAGTTCCTGAGATTAGCGCGATCAAGCAAACAAACTCTACAGCTTTATCATATTAGTATAGATATATATACAGTAACAGTTTAAATATATATAAATTTATTTTGCAGTATTTTAACTTAAATATGCACATGTTACGCGTTGTTTTATGCACATCTTACGCGTTGTTTGCTAATATTGCAGATTTTAGAGCGTTTTAGTCTCATGTATGCATTTTGTATTTAATTAATGTTTGATCCATAACTTATAAAATTCCTCTTCCAACGAAAGATTTCAAAATAGAACTACCTTTTTTTTCTCTTCCCAAAAAGAAATGTATACAAAATATACTACCCCTCCCAACAGTAAACATTTTGGGCACATATTCAAAAGAAGTCTCCGTCAGAAACGAACACATATTTTTTCTACAAACAAAAGCAGATGTAAAATACAAATAAGTAAAAGCTCATAAACAATATGGCTGAACTACCTCCAAGAACCGAAGGAGAAACGAACCCCAATATTAGATGCGCATTTCCGTTTCACAAAAGACAGTAAACAAACGCTGAATTTGCGTTTTGCCTTATTTGTTCACAGAACCTTCTGTCTACGTAGTCGGCGAAAACAGTTTGTATCTTGACCAAACAACAATCTTGTTTATTTCTTGTTTATTTCGACAATATTTGTTTGAGCGCATTCACAATAAAACTTCGTCATTGTCTATTGTAGTTTTAAAATGAATGGAGGTGCAATTGAATAAACCTCATAAAAAGAATTAAAGTTATCACTTATATTTAGTTGGTAGTGTTTGTGAAATAGAGCAAAAGATATATTTTTATTCCATTATGATTTATCAATTATTTACGATTTCACTGTTATAAGCTGTTATGAAATGTATGTGTAAGGAATTCCAAAACATTAATATACACTATACAGTGTAAATCAATTATGACGAAATATTTTGTGTTTTCTTTCTTTACTAAATGACACATGCTCTTTATATGACACAGCTGTTTTTATCCTTTTAAACGGTACTAAAGGTTTTATTCTTCTAAAAGGGGGCAGAATCTCGACATCTTAAAAACTAAATATTCCAATAAAGTTGATTAAATTTGAATGGTATTTTATTGGGTTTATACTCTTATTAAGAAAGAAAATTAACCTTATTTCAAGATACAGTGAGACCTGTGTAAGTTGATTACTTGCGGTGCAGCACTTCAGTGGTCAACTTAGACAGGTGGTCAACTTATAGAGGATGGAGATTTTTTTTTGCTATTTCTTACACTATGCATTTATACATTTATAACTAATTAAAATATAGCTTCATGTAATGACGTCACTTTAAAATAGTGATTAGCTTTTTTTCCCACAATCCCCTAAAATATCATTAAAGAAATTTAACCCGAATGTCTTACAGTGTATGCTATACAACTTCAAAAGTAAAGTACTTAGTTAAAATTAAGCTAAATATATTAATTATGTCAATCACATTGCTAAATATTTCCTAAAAATATATACTTTTCAAGATGGCTATATCAGATGAAAGATAAAAAGAAGAAACTTATTTGAAGAATAAAAAAATGCTCATATTAGTTTCCCCATTTGGTTAACTTACAAAGAGGTTTAGACAAATTTTATATTGATGTTTCATCCATCCGGACCAATACTGGTCTAACATTAAAGCAAAAAGTATATACTGAAAAAGCAGTTTTATTTTTTTTTTTTTTTTTTGTATCTTTCCAAAACAAATAAACATATTAATAATTAGGCGGTCAACTTACAAAGAGTTTTTAAAAAATAATCCCACCCAAATTTGGCATATATAAGTGGTCAACATAGACCGGTGGTCAACTTAGATGGTCAAGTTACAAAGGTTTCTCTGCATTAGATAATATAAGGCTAATTCCGTTCCTGACAAAAGTGGTTAACTTAGACATGTGGTCTGCTTTCAAAGGTGGTCAACTTTACAGGTATTACAATATGTGTTTCAGATTCAGATATTTTTTTTCTCAATTTTGAAAAAAAAATAACAATAGGCTAAATTACATTGTAACTAAAATTATTAGAAATAAACATTCAACAGAGCCGTAAAAAACGTTCTAAGCCCTTATACTCCCTGAACTCAAAATTTGTATTATAAAAATGGAGGGATTGATTGATTCATTAATAATTCTCAAAGCACTTTATTTTTCATTCTAGAGAAAGGTTGAAATGAAAATGATTTTGCAAATGATATTAAATCAAGGATTTGTTGAGATGTTTTTTTTTTAATTTTATTTTTTCATTCTGAATTTTTCTTTTAATTGGGTGCGTTTTAGAACGAAAAAAATATTATAGACTAGCATTAAATTAGGTGTCTTTATGCACTACTAAGTAAGAATTGTACTTACATTAATAAAATTCTTATTATTATTATTTTTCATTTTCAGATACGAAATTTCATATTGGGGAACACTTCGGTTTTAATTCAGTGCGCTATTTTTCTCCTCGTACATTTGTACGCCTTAATATTAGATCAAAAATGTCTGAGTTTAAAAAATTCCCAATAACAACATTAGTAATGTTTAAAATTTACTGAAACTGAACGTCTAACAGTTTGAGATATGAAATTTCATATTTTATATTGACTAATTGCTTTTTTTTTTGCAGTAAAGAAGCATGAGTTAATTTCTTATATTTTTTTACACGTTAAAACGAGTACATTTTGAGTAATTTACAGCCAAAACCAATTGGTGGAAAAGATAGGTTTTACTAATTTTAGAAAAAAAAACTGATGCTGGTTTACTGAAAAATCGGGCTTATTTAGGTTCTGGACGATATTCTTTCTCTACTTTACTGTTGCATACATATGTAACTGAAAGGAAGAACCAAAGGAAAGGAAGAATATTCTGCTTTTAGAAGTTTTAGAAAATCAAGAACGAAAAATCATTCTCTTTTGCACATCTTTTCTTGGCGCAACGCCTAGAATGGGTGAATTATTAATAATGGAAATTAAATAAAGATTGATATAGTTAAGTTTGGAAATGTATTAATTTTTTCACTTTTATCAAATATCATTTTTCACCTGTCTCACAATCTTAATGTATTATTGACGATGTTGGAATATCTACATTTGAGCAACTAAATATTCAAATTTGAATGACATATTTTTTAATTTTATGTATTTATTAAGGAAGAAAATTAACCTTATTAAAAAATATATTTGTTTCCGATCCAGATAGTTTTTTTTCCTCAATTAAAAAAAAATAATAGGATTAATTAAATGGTTGGTAAAATTATTAGACTGGAAACGCCTATTAACCCTTATTCTCATGAAGTAGCATATTGCTACCTGGGGTTTTCTCCTACTTTCTATTTGTTAAGTGACGTCAGTGTGTATGCTGCATTGTTATTTGCTAGCCCTTATTCTCATAAAGTAGCATATATGCTCTCTGGGGCTTTTCCCTACTTTCTATTTGTTAACAAATAGAAAGTAGGGCAAAATTCCAGGTAGCATTTATGCTACTTTATGAGAATAAGGGTTAACCCCTTGAAGCATACGTTTTTTTGGAAGAAGTGGTAAAAAATGATCCATGTTTCTTTCAAGAGAAATTGCATGTATAGTATAAATTGTTTTTGGCCATTTCAGTTGTAGGGGGTGACTAGAGAGCGGGGGCGGCGTAAAAGTTATAGAAAAAATTATTCTACAAACAAAGTGCAAATGGATCTCAGACGGGCATTCGAAATAAAATGACGCGAGATACAAGATCGCCCGTGTGAGGCACGGGCATGTGCAAATTTGAAAGTCACTTTCGCCCGTGTCAGACACGGGCAATTGCGTTGAGGGGTTAATTTAGTTTGTTTCAAATTATTACACGATTGTGTACACGAACGGTAAAACACTAGTAAAAAAGATACTATACGGAACACTAGTCCTGAGTTAGTTGCAAAAATAACTTATGTTCTCTAATTTATTCATTTATTTATTTAAGTTGTTATCGCCATGCCTAGCAGTTACAAAGTGAGAGGCCTTGACAATTGCTTTCTACTTCATTTATAACCTATGGTTCTACGTTTTAGTACTATTTTAGTTAGCGAAAAATTTCCGACTCGTACTGCTTTTCCACTCACTAATGCATTTCAATAATAGACAATGCTCAGCTCTAACAATTAGTTATATTTCAAATTTTTAGGCATTTAAGGGGACTTGGCACCTTTTGACAATTTTTTTTTTATTTAAGAACTTTTCCCTATTTCATTTGTATATTATGAAGTGCTATTGTTCAACAAAGTGATTTTCACGTGAAAAATCAAAATTCAACTAACAGAAATTATTAAAATTAATTTAACAATTTTAAATTTCCTTCTTCTTCTTCATTTCTTGACTTTTCTTTACCAAATTTTTTAAAGTACTTATTATAGTATGGTTTACAATTTTAGATATTGGTTTTGCTATTAATTAATTAGTTTTTGAGAAAAAGGTTTTTAAAGTTACATCGATGGTAGAACACAGAAAAATAAGCGGCTTTTGCTACATCTTCATTTAAAAAAAAAAATTCTGAAAATATATAGCAAAATCCGTCCCTAATTTTATCAAGCACATCATAAAAACACAACAAAACACACACAAAAAAATTCAAGTTGCTGCATGAATATATGTACAAGTTTTAGCATTTTAAGTACTACAATATTGCGAAAAAGCACCACAACCGAGAAAACGCAGTTTAAAGAATACAAAATCCTAATAAAACATCAGAAATATTTGAATTCTCTTACTTCTTAACTACAATTCTATTGGTTGTATCGCTTCGAAACTTCGCTCAGATATACTTGGAGGTGAACCACATTTTAAGCAAAACATTGAAAAATCGGTATTTTCATCCATTTTCTACATTTGAGAGGTGCCAAGTCCCCTTAACTGTGCATAGTTTTATTTTCAACGACTGTATGAAGTTATTCATTATTTAAGCATTGTTAATTTGATACCAATAAATGGCAATCGCAATTTATTTTTCAATCAAATTAAAGAAAAAGCTGCGAATTATGGCATTTTCAAAATCAATTTGTTGCGATGTTTTCTATTTATTTATTTTTTTCATTCTAAATTTTTATTTTAATTAGTTTTGTTTTGGAACGATTAGAGCGTAAAAAATACTATAGACTGACATTAAGTTATGTCTTTCTATACTACTGAGTAAAAATTGTACTTTTATTACTAAAATTTTTATTATAAACATTTAAAGTTTATTTACCACAGTAATGAAAACTTTTTCCAAATCCGAGGGTTGTCGGCGAAACGCCACGCGTCGTTGAAACGCTACTATACGTTTTTTAGCTGTTCCAATGAGACCGTAGATTGGCTCATTCCCTTTCGTACCCCAGTGTGTTCCTCAGCGTCTTGCAAACCATTCTTTCTGGTGGCATCACAATCAAGAGATGAATTTTTGACGTCCAGTTTCATTTTAAGACTCCTAATCAAATTTTGGATGGTAGGCCCCAAAAATCTCCAAAAGAGTCTGCTAGAATAAGGGGGAAAATGTCAAAAAATCCCTCTATTATATTCGGGACATTTGTACCTAAAAGCCTAATTGGATCAAAACCTACAGTTCCGAAAGAACGTCAAGAGTCCCTTAAAATTCAATTAAGACTAAGAAAAACTGCCCCTAGGAATATAAATAAAGTTAAAAATCATTTCGAATAAGAACAACAGTTCCTAAAAACCACCATTACAAGATGTCCCTAAAAATTAAAGTAAAATAATATTTAATCGTTAAAAAAAAAGAATGCAACTCAAAGTTGGAGAAAAGTGTTAACTACCACTTAATAATTCTCTAAATATAGACGAAAATGAAATCAGTTATCAGCATTTTACCGCTAATAAAAAGTCATGAATAAAGATTAAAAAAACAAAAAGGGCACATTTATCAATGGTCCGTGGACACTTGCGCTATTCTAAAACAATAACTCCTGCCCTAATAAAATTTGAAGCTTGGAACAAAATTCAAATATGATGAGGAAAATTCCGTTGTTCAGATCTGTAAGACATGTAAATATCCCCGTATTCCTTCGCCTTAAAAGCAGCAAATGTGTTTGTTTGCTTTAAAACGAACTGAGATTCCTTCAATATCAAAGCAAGTTAATTTCAAAATGTTTATTCCAAAATTTAAAAATTTATATGAGGTAAAAGTAAACTTGCTTTTAAAAAATCATTAGTCGTTCAATATATGACTCTCTCAACTGCAAGCTAAGTTTAGGGAAAAGATTACCTCTGAAAATAATGATGCTTCGGAACACCCCTTAGTCTTCGGAATGCATTTTCTCGAACAACAAAGAAGCAGAGTGAAAATCTATGTATCCCAAAAGGCAGAACGGGGGAATAAGATTGAAAATATATTGGAAAACGAAAGAATGCTTTGGATATTGCTTATTCGATATTATTATTTTAGTTCGAAAAGCGCATAGGTCTGAAATAAGACTTCCATTTCAATTTGAAGCAAATTCATACTCTTCACTTCTCAAATGGGATGTATTTATAAGAATAAAAATGTATAGATTGAAAAACTCCACAAAGGCTTTTTTCCCCTAACATGCAATTGATTTATTCTGAATAAACAATAACATTGAGGAAATTTTTCGCATTCTTTTTGAAGGCACGTTAAAATTCCTCAAAACCAATTTATAAAATGTTTAAAACTGAAAAGGCGGTAGTCCAATTATTCTAGTTTAATAAAAAACCTACTTGGGGTCATTTATAAATGATGTCACGCTTTGAGCGGGGAGGGGGCTCGATAAAGTGTGACAGTTTGTGATAAGGGGAGGGGTTAACAGGAAGTGTGACATTACACATTTTGGTTTCTATAAAAAAATATTTAAAATCAGCAAATTAAATATATTTTTTAAGTTTTATGGATTCTCTTAATTTGATGTAAAGCTTTGTTGATCATTATGTACCGTAAAACAACGATGCTGATTAAACTTTCTGTTAAAACATTAAAAGGAAATTTTCTTAGGCATTTACACTTTTGACTCTTTGCACCCGAGCGGCGGATTCGTAAGGAGGTCTCCTTACGAAAAAGGCTTCTTATTACGAAAAAGGCCTCGACTGTAAAGGGTTAAGATAAAATTGCGTGGGTCATTTTTTCAGAATTCGAACAATGGAGGCAATTCACCGCTAGATGATGAGCGATCATCGTTGCCACGTGATATCCGCTCTTTGTTTACTAAGATTTTCAATTGAGTTCTACGTGGAGTTCACTACGCAAAATGAGTTAGCTTAAAATTAGACTATTTTCACAGCTTTTTCTGATTATAACCCAGTATTTACATTTAATTTAATCATTATAAAAGAAATTTATTAATTATTACAATATAGTGTTTTATTTAGTGTTAATTTTACGTAACGTAGAACTTGACTTAGGCCTAGTTTTTAATTAGATTTGCCGAACTCGATGTAAAGCGATGCTACGGCTTCCTTTGTTTACATTGCTTTCTTCGGTGCCATGGGACCAATGACGATGCTTAAATTGCTTCCATTAATATATTTTACTGTTATATACTAATATTCTTTTGTACAAATTAAGCAAACATTTACTCATTCCTATTATCATGCTCACAAATGCCATTAAAAGTTCTAAAAGAGAATTAGAAACGTGATCAATAACGCAATGCTCTATTTCTGAACTGCAAATATATATGTTTATGTAATATAGCGTGGCATGTGACAAAGGGGTGTAGGGGTGTGATGCAGCGTGACATTATGTGACAAAGGGTTGAGAAGAATCAAATATATTGAAAAAATGTGTGACATCATTTATGAATGGTCCTCTTGTGATTAAAGTTTTTAAATTTTTTCAAATAATATTAAAAAGTTGAAGTTTTTTATAACTAATCGATGAAAAATCTTTAACGAAAATGCAGTAGGCAACAGAAGCACAAAAGAGTCAAAACGATAAAGCACTGGTCCTTGGCAGTGCAAAATATATCGTGAGTGTGCACAAGAACTGGAAAGTCAAGCGAGCTTGAGACAATTAAAAAAGTCCACTACCAAGTGCTTCACAACACTTTGTCCACTAACGAAGTTGCACGTAGCTGTAAAAACAGATGAAAACTCTTAATACATTCTTTCTCCTAATTTTTTATCGTTTTTTTCAAAAATGCGGATCTAATTTATTTACAATAAATCTACCTTGCAAATTATTACCCACGGAACAAAAAGTTTTTTAATTTGCTTTTTAGCATAATACTAAACAAGAAAATTCCCGCAAGATGTGCTGAACAAATTTCTCAAACATCGAAATAGAAAAAAAAATCAATCAAGATAAAAAAACTCAGTTTTTATCTAAAGCTTAAGCAAAGTAATGCTACTTTACCTGGAGGCATTCGCCTGCCAATATTTCTTATTTTTTTTTTTTTCTTATCTTGCACTTGTTTTGACTTCCTTCCTTTTCGCAAACTATTTCTTTATTCTTGTGGCAACACATACTGACGAGTGTTTAATGAGATTAGTCGAGTGCTAATGGCTTCCAGGCCAGTTTTCACTTTCGTTTCCTCGACCATTAACAGTGAACAGGAGGCTGTCGTTCCTCCGTTTCCACTTGCAGCGGTAAATGGATTAAGAACAACTCAAATATCGTCTGGGATGTCAATGAGCAAAATACGGCAAATGAAGGGTGGTTTATGCTCTGGTTTTTATTTCATTTCGGATTTTAAATAAACAATTAGATTGCCTGCGGAGGATTTTTTTTTTCATTCATTCGTTGGGTTTCCAGATGTGTTGAAAGAATGAATCTGGTATAGTTCTCGATGCCAAATTATTGTAGGCTCTTTTATTTCTGGTGACATTGTGAAAATTTTTCCATTAATTTCGTTTGACTGAAATTTGTGCTCCATTGCGTTTATTGTTCGGCGCAAAAATCTGCTGAATACCGCTTCGAGAATAAAATATTGAATTTAAAAATTTTGTTTTTTACTTCGATATTTGTGCAACATTATTGTTACAATTCAATGTGCAACTTTTCTTAAAATGTGAACAGCCTTTCGAGATTGATAATTTAATGACGAAATTCTTGATTACAAAAAAAGAACATTTATTATGGCGCATTTTACACATATTATAAAACTATTTCAAGTCCTTCGTAACATTATATTTCTTTCTTTTTCTTATTAATTCAAATCGTTTTGCTCGAGGCGACATCTCGTTTCCATCACAACATAAAAATATAAATGAAGGAAATTTATGCCCGACTAAAGGCTCATCTTCAACAATTATATTGTGAATCATCAATGGCATTGTACAAAATTACATGGCGTATTTTTATTGAAATATAATTTTTGATGCACAAAAAAATGAATAAAAATTTTTAAAAATATATGAAAACCTTCGTTAAAGAAAAATAAATCTGTTTTCTTGCTATAGGGTAGTCTAACAGAATAGTTTTTTTGTAGCATTTGATACATGACTGTAAAAACTTTTTTACTGTATTCTTTTATTTCTCGATTCTAAAATATGTATCGCGTGAAAAAGTACAGTTTGCACTCTCCGGCGTCTAAAGAACGAATCCATTCGAGTTTTGGGAAAGTTCGTTTTGCACGTGTGTTTACTTAGTACGCGAATCAGAATTCTTGCTTCTGTTTACTGAGAGTAAGTGCATTTAAAAACTGGCTGATAGCCTCAGTTCGAAAGAGATCAAGTAGGCTGAACGAAATACGCTCTAAAAAAATCTCCTGAAAATAACGGAAAAGGTACGGCAGCAGAGTTGCCGGAAATATTCCGTTTCTGATAATATTTTCTCGAGATTTGACAGAAATTCCATTTCTTTTTTCTCCGTTAATCCAAAACAGATTGAAAATACAGCAACCGTAAAACGGAAATGTTCCGTTCTCGTATTTTCAGTACGTGATATTTCCGTTCTTGGAAGGAAAAACCATGTGTTAAGCACTACGGAAATCTTCCGTTAAAATCAGTCAAAAAGCACTCTGAAAATTCGGTTTTTTTTTTTAACAGTGTAGAACAAGAACAAAATCGGTACACTTTTTACACCAGCAGTTCTTCCCTGGAACATGAACGGATTACTCTTGGCACTCTGCCAGAAAGATCGCTTTGGTTGATGGTAGAACTGTTGTAAATATGCTTAAGCAATAGAGCGTAAGAAATAAGAGAAAATAAGTGTATATTTCCAGCAATTTCTTACCTATTCCTATCGGCTATCGGAGATCATTTATAGATACACGGAGCACGCCCGGCCCGCTCGGGTTTTTTAATCTGAACCGCGAGGGATTTTAAACCTTTTTCTAATGAGTCCGCCCTTAGGAAGGCGAGCTCCTCTGAGGGGTCATTGTATCTCAAGTGTCTCATTAATGTCTGCTGATTGTGTAAGTAAATACCTACTCCAGAGCTTTCCAAACTTTCCCTGATGGCGACACCCTTCCAGTACATACAATTTAACACCCGTTCACTGATACTAATAAAACAGATTTGATTTTATCATAACAAATGGTATTTTAAAGCAATAATTATTTCATATGGGAATTGGAAGTACAGTATAATTAATCGGAATTACAGTTCCGAAGAATTTTAAGTACCAGTTTCTCTCCACAAATCACACACTCTGCAGTTGGACATTCTTCAACTCCACGCCACGTAAATACCATTTTTATGTATTCTTCCTCATACATTCTGACTTTCGTGTTCTTGCTACTGCATATTGGCGAGGAATAAACAGAGGTTTGAGACGCACTATTTAATTGTTGCTCAGTAATTACCGAAGTTTCAGACACACCACTTGACTGTCGCTCTGCATCTGATGCTTCATAAACTATCAAAGGTGTCTTTCTGACAGTAAATTTATCCATAGCGGATGAGTTCCGTAAAATTTCTGGCATAAATATGTCACTTTGAAGCAGGTAAAATAATGGCGTGTGTCACGAATGAAAGAAAGAAGCAGACTGAAGGAAACGTACAATGCCCAATATTGTAGCCGCTCGAAGAACTAGTTAAAACAAGAAGCTTACAGAGAGCGCCAATGTACAGCAGCACAGTACAGAGACATATAGCGCCATAACTGAAAGTTACATGGACAAATCCACATATTGATCACGGGGTTACTATGTCATCTACGATTACACTGAATCAAGAAAAGGATGTTTGATATTATTTTAATTATTATTTGATATTATTTCATAAGCTCTTCATTCATTTTGCAATCTCGCGACACCCTTGATGCTAATACGCGACACCCAGTTTGGAAAGCACTGACCTACTCCCTAATCAAGTACAATATTATTCTGGTGCTTGTAACTTTAGTCTATAAATACATAAAATAAAATAAACAAAAGAAAGATTACGGTTTTTTTCTAACTACCGATGATCTACGGCCCGCGAATTCATTAAATATTTAAGGTTAGCCGGCAAGTTTCCAAAGGTTTTTCATGTCTGATTTATACCGTGTCTAGGCGTTCCATGCATAGTCTGATTCAGGCATTCGATATTGCTTGGGCCATTTATCTGGGGTCAATCCAGCTTTTGTTTCTTTAACAGGGCTCGTTTTTGTGAAAAACAAAACAAAAAAAAAATAATAATAATAAACACACATTGATAATATTTTTTTTGCCGCTTTTTTATTAAATAGTTCTGCAAGAAGTATGATTTGGTAGCTCTGAATTTTGTGAAGGATCCGTTTTGATTGATTGTAATTTTGTGAAGGGTCCGATTTGATTGATTGTAATTTTGCGAAGGGGTCCGATTTGATTGATTGTAATTTTGTGAAGAGTCCGTTATGATTGATTTTAATTTTGTGAACGGTCAGTTTTGATTGATTTGAATTTTGTGAATGAACCGTTTTGTTTGATTTGAATTTTGAGAACGGTCCGTTTAATTGCATTGAATTTTTTGAATGTTCCTGACGAACCTGAATTTCTTCTGGCGTGACCCCTGCATTTATTCAATACACCCCCATTGCCGACTTTTAATGCCAAGCATTATGTAATGTCGAATAATGTCGGTGTCTCATTTAAGGCGTTTGATAGAACGCCTGATTTTATATGCAGTTTCTGCAATACATAAATCTGAGCTAAAAATCTAAAAAAGAAAAAAGAAGAAAGAAAGAAAGAGTAAAAACAGGCCATCGAAAATAATTGACGTAAGGAGGCATAGCCGTAGAAAATCTATCGTCCAACATTATCATATGAAGCGATTAGGGAACTCTCATGATGTAATGATCCCTTACTTAAACCTTTCTTTTTAAAGGATTTTAGCTTTCACAGAAAATTAAAACCTCGTGAAGGCGGAATTTTTTTTCAAAATTTAATATTAAGTTCCCTTTTTTTCCCACTTGTCACATTTTTCTTCTGCATCTAAAACAAAGCAATTTGTCTTACGTTAAAAGAAATGAAAAGGTTTTAAATATGCATTTTATACTAAAGTATCAGAAAAATTCAACTGTGCAGAAGAAATGCGGAGTAAACGACCTTCTTTCGCTATTTTTCACTTTGGAAGCCGAAAGTAAGGGACCATAAATCTTTCGAAGGGTTGAAAAGTTTTTAAAAATAACGAACCAAAATCGCATCGGGAAAAAAATATTTTTCCCCTTTCGCGTTGAGATATTTTTAGCTGCTATTGGTATAAATTTAAGCTAACACGTTCCGATGACTTGTGAAAGAAATATATTAAAAATTTTCTTTTTTTAAAATGTTTCTATTTAGTTTTAATAAGGAAGTTTTCGATTTTTTTTTTTTTGGTTTTATTTTTATTTGATGGAATAACGTTTGTAAACATAAGCTCTGAAATTTTTTCTTCAGCGATAAGGGACCGTTAATAAATGATGTCACCTGTTTCCCCCACATATTTCCCCCCCTTGTCACAAAATGTCACATTTCAACGGAACCCCTTCCCCCCTTTGTCACTTGTCACGTTAAGCTACATAAGTACGGATGTCACACTTCTTGTTACCCCCTTCCCTCCCCTTGTCACACTTTGTCACAATTTTTCGAAACCCACTCCCCTCCTTGAAGCGTGACATCATTCATGAAAGATCCCTAAGTATTTATTTTTGGATACCCTAGCGGCATTGGTAAGGGAAAACAGGTGACATCATTTATGAACGGTCCCTTATCGCTGAAGAAAAAAATTTCAGAGCTTATGTTTATAAACGTTATTTCATCAAATCAAAATAAAACCAAAAAAAAAAAAATCGAAAACTTCCTTATTAAAACTAAATAGAAACATTTTAAAAAAAAGGAAATTTTAATATATTTCTTTCACAAGTCATTGTTACCCAAAAGCTTGGATACGCAAGTGGCATTAGACAAAACAACAGCAAAATAGCTCATCTGACATCTGATAAAAACGACAACAACAATTTAAAAAAAAAAAAAACACGAGGAATGATAAAAATATCGTAATTAATAAACGTTTTCCTCGAAATAGGTACCATAATTTAGGGAAAATAACGCTTTCGAGATTAAAACGCTTTTTCAAGGAAAATGTGCGTTATGAAAATTGCGCTAAAATATTTATCACACTATATTTCTATTTGCTATCATTAAACCTAAACTTCTTTCAGAATTTTTACTAAACACGTAAAACCGCTAATGCGTATTTTATGCAAGCAGATTGTGGACATAATACACATAACTATAAATTTAATAGCAAAAACCATGTCCTCCCCCAAAAAATATATGGATTTTCGTTTTGCAAATGAATACAAATTAAGTGCAAAGTCCATAAATATTTAAATTTATTTTCTGTTAAAAAAACTAAGAAGCCGTTATAGCAAAACGAGGAATGCGGAGAAACACAATGCAGCATTACGATAAAAGGAGGGTGTTTAAGAAGCAAGAAAGAAGCAGTCATAAATCTTTTCGATTATTTGAAACAAAAGAACAGCAGTGCGCAAAAAAAGAAAAAAAATCCATAGAATTCGCCATTTTCTTCTCGAAGGGCAATTAATGTGTTGGGGTGCTGCAGTATTAGTCTTTGGAGATTTATTGAAGCTTCCACATTCGTGAATAAACTGGTGTTAATTTTTCAAGCACTATAATAATTTTTCTGATAATTTGTTATTTATGGGCATTTTTTTTTAAATAGGAGTTTTATTTTGCTCCGAGTCTACTAAAACGAATACAAGGTTGTTTCTGCGTGGGAATTTTAAGATGTTTACACACATTTTTTTTTTTTTTTTTTTAAATTTCTAATGGGCTGCTGTTGGCTTCTTTCAATTGCAGACCTAGTGCGTTCCCGAGAGATTGGTACCATCTCTTTCATCGGCACCACAATGAGTGTGGTACCATCGCTGCATGATAATTTTGATGCCCGGTTTCTCCACCGGAAAGGCCAAGCACCCGGACTCTGTTGATGCGATATTGCACTAGGAACTTAATTTAGCCGGGAGCATCCAAGCCAAATGTCTACTCAAGGGATTTACACACAATATCATGGCGTTGCGTTTTAAATGTGTGTATACATGATATATGCGCACTATATATATATATATTTATTTATTTATTTACTGCATCGATAGATAGTACTCAATAGACTCTACTTTGAGTATCGGGTAGTACTAGTCAATGAAACTATTTTGGTCTGAATTTGTACATAGGCTAACTTTCCTTTTTCCAAGAAAAAAAATAGAATGCATTTAGTTATATCGAAAAAATACATACATATTAGTTTAATGCTGTGAGAAGTATGATGGCGGCGGCACAGTGCACAGTCTAATTCCGTTTTGACAAATAGGCTAAAGTTTCATAGAATTGCAAAAAAAAAAAAAAATGAAATTAGCTTATTTGTAAGAGTTCTTCGTTAAATTCGCTGTAAAACTTTTCCTAAATACTGCTAAAGACTTTTTGAAAACGAAAAAAAAATTGAACGTCTGTGACACGAAATTTTAGAAATTTTGCTATTTGGTCACAACCTTTGCATTAAAATACCCGGTACCACAAATAGTCACTTGCACATAAACGCAAGTACTGACTTTTTTTTTAACGATGTATATTGTCAATTTAAGAGTGTGTCGAGTTAAGTTCCTGCTGATCATTGATGCCGAGATGATATTAAAAACATAACTCTTTACATCATATCATTCCAACTGTCGGAACAAATTATATTCCAAGTGCTATTTGCATCGTCAGGGCACAGGTGCCTCCAACTACTGGAGAAACCGATTGTGAAAATCCCCAAATGTCCGCTTCTAGTGGTGTCTGAAGGTGAATGCTATCCGTGGGCATACCCTGCAAATGGGGAGGAGCCAGTACATTAAAATAAACAGCAAAATTACTGTGAGTGTTGAAGCAGAGGTTACGTTTTTCAGCGTAATGATGTAGGTCTGTAGCGAAGTCGAATTAGAGGAACGAAACCTATATTCATATCATTTACTTATTTTATTATAGTAATAACACGATAAACCACTTTAGTATTGTAATAACACGGTTAACCTTAAAAATAATTTAACTTTGTGCAAGTAAACAAAAAATATAATTACACGTTAATTTAAAGCACAAATGTGCAATAAAATGCATTTTATTGCTCATTTGTGCTTTAAATTAACGTGTAATTATATTTTGTGTGTACGGTTAACATTGTTTGTATAGTAAAAAGAGAAGTGCAAGAAGTTGGTGCAACATGTTTTTTCCTTAAAAAACTATTTATTACTGTAAAAAAAAAAAAAAAAAAAAAAAAAAAACATGTAGCCCAGGGAAAAACAATGTTCCTATATCCAGTTTAATTTTAAGTAAAGAAAAAAGAAAAAAAACATTCATTTTGTGCGGCATGTGAAAAAATAATAAAATTATTATTCCTAAGAAAATTGCGAGCGATACAAAAGATTTTTTTTTGTTCTGAGGAAGGATAAGTTGAATGAATCTAATATTTGATACCTTTGTTTAAATAGAATATGTTGAATGAGGAGAAAAATGCATCAGATGCAAATGAACTGTTTTTTTTTTCATTTTGCTTTTCAGCAATTATTATGGTACTTCTCAGAAATGTTAATGCACTGAAACTATTGTTTGTTGAATATTTTTCATTATCTCTGGCTTATTTATTCAAGAGGAGTTTATTATTGTAAGCTTTTTCTTTCATGGTTGTCTTTCGCACTTTGTTAGAATTAATTGATTTTTTTAAATGATAATATGAAGAAAAAAAACGTTTTCTTGTTTCGGTTCAAAGCATGTGAAAGAGGAATATTGCACAAAAGAATAACTTTGCTATTTGTTGTTTGTTGTATCATTATGTGCTAAGTTTTGAGGAATTGCTGAAAAAAATTAAGCAATATTTTCTCTTAGATATTAAATGGAGAAATATTCGTCGTGTAAAACAAAAATAAATCTCGTTTATTAGAGCTTGCAAATATTTGTATTGATTGGGATCTGGTGTGGAGCGTGGATCAATGAAATTTTGCTCGAATATAGAGCAGAGATCAGCAAAGAAATATGTTGTGTTCCACTGCTCCATTTTTTCATTATTTTTTTATCATATAAAGACATAATTTATCCCTTTTTTAGTTGAATTATCCCTTAAAAGTATTTAAGGTTTGCATTTACTTTGATTAGAAATATAAAGCAAGAATTATACAATTCTTTTCAGAATCTTAGAAATAATAATTCTAAAGCATGATGCTATTATTAAGCAGAAAATAAATAGATTTTAAAAAAATGTATTTAGTTAACAAGTAAAGAGGGAAACATGAACTAAATAAGACGAAAATTAGTTTTTTTTTTTTTTGTAGATATCTTGAAAAATCATAATGCAAAGTAAAAATAACAGCATTATTTGAAATTATTTACCCACTAATGTGGAGAGAAAAACAAAGTGCTTTATCTGGTAAAGCTAAAAGCTTTATTAATAAAAGTTTTATTAATAAAAAAAAGGCTTCTAATAGTAAGTCCTTCACTTATGTCTTCTTTTGAGAAGAAAGTCTTGAAAGCAATTTTTAAGTTCTTAAGTTTGTTTTTCGATAGCATTATTACCTGTTTTTCAAAAGCTTTTCACCCATTTTTAATTATAGTTAATAAAATACGGTTTTTCTTTTTTTAATTGTCTAATTCGATGCCTCGTCCGGAGAAACCGCGGTGTTTTGTTCGTTTGGCCATTTTAGGTTTGTTTTCATTTTTTAAAATAAATTGAGCTATCAGCAGGCAAAAGCACTAACATAACAAAGCATCTACAGAAGCTAAAGCTTTCCCTGTTATAATATGTTTTATTTATTTTTTTTATTATTATTTTTTGTTAAACGCCGCTGCTAGGGGGGAGTAGTGGTAAGCCATTGACCCCGTACGCCCAAATGCGCCAGATCAAACCTGGCCCCCGTTATTGCATTTTCAAGATGCAGAACATTGACAGCACCGTATGACTATGCGGCATGTTAAAGATCCCTTGAGTATCCGTTTGGCGTGGATTCTCTCGTCTAAATTAAAATCCCCGGTGCAGTTTGCATCCATTAGAGCCCAGGTGCCTCTAACTAGGGGGACACTGAGCGTCAAAAATTCGCTTCGATGGTACCACACTCATTGTTGTGCCGCTGAAAGAGGTAGTACCAATCTCTGGGAAACGCACTAGGTCTTCAATCGGCGGAGGCCAATTCAGGGGCCTAATAAGAAAAAAAAAAAAGTTAAATGAAAATAGTAAATATATCGTAAAATATTTTTTAGTTGCCAGCTGAAGGTTAGAAGGAAGTAGGTAAAAATAATGTCATTGTACTTTTTTTATTCACTAACATCACTGAATAGATTTTTAAAATGTACGAACAAAAATTTTATATATAAGTGGCTTAAGTGTCTGTCGCCGATAGCTTATTGGTTGCTTGCGTAACTGTAATGCAGTTGCCATTGTTGTAACACATGTTAAATATACTAATAATCAAAATATTCTCTAGCATTTTGAGTAAGGCATCGCTAGATTTACAATCTCCGTAAAAAATGTAAACGCGAATTTAATTTAATCCTTCTTTCTTTGTTTTAATTTATTTATCGTCTGCGCTTTTTATCTATATTAAAGTGGCATCGCTCTTTTTTCCAGTTTCGCTAAAACTATTGTTATGACGATGATTATGTTGGATATAAATAAATATTTTTCACAAGCAATTTGATTATATAGTAAATAATATATTTATTTTACAGATTATTATAACTGAGATGGTTTTTTTTTCGGTAAGAATATTTTTTTCCGGAATTATATGTTTATTATTTATTTATTAAACTTTACTGTTATACCTAAGAAATATCTCTTTGATTTGATGTGCATCTCCGGTTACTGGGAGAATCGTATATTTATACTATCTAGAACAGCGGTCATTCCGTAGGACCGCCGGGCTTAAAAGTTTGTTATAAACGTAATAGTTCCCTCATCTAAATTTAAACTGTTATCAAAGCTTGCTAATTTAAACCATTTATTGCCTCTGTCTCATGATTTACCATCACACTTTTTCTACCGTGCATGTGATCGAAACACTTTTTTCCCTCCTCATTCTAATGGGGCTGCGTATGGTCACTAACCTTTGCAGACCTAGTGCATTCCCCTGAGACCGGCATTCATTCTTTCAAATAGCACCAGTATCGGCGGACGCCATTACCCCTTTGAGAATTTTATCGCTCCGTTTCCCCCTAGATGGCGGCACCTGATCTCTAATTGATGCGAAGCTGCACTGGAATTTAACTTAGCCGAGGGTATCCAAGCCGGACATATACTCAAGGGATCTTTAACATGCCGCAGAATCATACGACATGAGTGCGGTTGATTTTCTGCATCTTGAAAATCCACCGACTTGGGCCACGTTTGATCCTGAAAGCGACGAGGACAGTGCCTTACTATTGCGCTACCCTCCCGACATGACCGAAACACAATCGCCCAAAAACTCAAATCTAAAATTTAATTAACGCAAACTGTCATTTCAAAACTTCCGATACGAGAATATACTTAATATTCTCGACATCAAATTTTTCTGCATTTAATATCTAAGAGAAGATATTTCTTTATCTTTTTTTAGCAATTTCTCGAAACTCAAAATAATGAATTTATTAAGGACAGAGGGAATATTTTAGAGCAGAGTTTTACATTATATTCAACTGCTTACCACATACGGCACAGCTTAAAATGATTCTACCTCAACATTTTCATTAAATGATATAAAGAACCTAATCCCAAATTAATTAAAGTCTTAAATAGGATTTTTAAAACTAGATAAGAAAATCATTATTCGTAAAAGTAAAAAAAATATATTTATAAAAACATCACACTGAGTTTTCTACAAACGCACTGTAGAAAATTAAAATAATTTCAATAGGTAAGCTAAAAAATTGAAACGCCAAAGAAAATTAATAAAGGACACAAATAAGTTGGATTCAATCATTGCTTTTACCTTTTCATGTACTTTTGTTGAATTCGCTATAATTTTAATGAAGCATTTAAATTTGATATCTGTGGATGGTTATTAAACTTCATTCCAGCGCTTTAATTTTTAATCATAGATTTAATTAATTCTTCCTTGCGTCTTTTGAATAGCATCACTCGCTGGGAAAATGTAAAATTTAATGCTCCTTGATTCCTAAAAAAGAAAAATTTACTAAGATTGTCTACTTCATTGTGGGTTTTTACGTAAAATTTATAATTTCAAAAAAATGGGAGGATAGGTAAAATTGTAATTAAAAGTGCATGCATAGCTGTAATAAGCACTGTGTTAAAGTCGCAAACTATCCAGCAAAGGCTAAAATGAAGCAAAATAGTAAACTTGAATATCTAAACTTAAAAAAAAAAAAAAAAAAATACAAGTAGGCATTGTTAACTTGATTAATAACTAAGAATATAGATTGTTTTTAAGGATTTTATGCAAACTTGGCCTTCTTTACCTTCGTTAATAAATTATTCATAGTTGCCTAGCTTATTAGCAAAAAATGCTGGATTTTCATTTTTCAATATTTTTAGAAGTACAAAAAGCCATGACTTTTCTGTTTGCTTCATCTGTATTTTTTTTTATTCGTTTAGTTGATTATTTTATTTATTTATTATATCTTTTCTTTCTTTGATAACTTTTTCCTCATTTCTTCTTCTGTGTCTCAATTTAAGAGAACCACATTTTCAAATTCCATTCATACATACACTCTAAAATGTCGTACAAATTGTCATCAAGTCTTACAAAAGGTTTAAAACCATTTTAAACTTCAAGATTTAATTATTTCTGTTTTCTACATTTAGAAGAATTTTTCAAATCGGAATTTAAAAAAAAAAGAAACAAGAAAAAAAATTAATTTAAATTTTCTAAGGTACCTTTTGCCAGTAATATTTCTCAGAAAATGATTGAATTTTGTAACAAATTCTTGTTTGAAGCCTTCGAAAGCATAACTTCTGGATAGCACTCGACAAACAAGCAAGCAAACCTTGAGCTTTCCGTTGCTGCCGCCTATGCTGCCAATGCAAATAAAATGGGATGCGGTTTGTTTCATCAAATTTTAAACTATGTGAACATATTGATTACGCATCCTCTTCTTTTTGAAAAGAAAAAAAAAACGTTTAAGTTATTCGATTACAACACATTTGATTTTTCGTTAAAAATCACCTTACGGAAAATGCATTATTTGTTTTGAGTTGCAACGCATTTCCAAATCAACACAATTTTGAAAGACTCCACAGCAAAGTATATTTCAAATTAATTAAAATCAACACGATACTAGAAGAGAAATGACTCGAGCAAAATTCAATATTTACTTCCTCCCAAGCATGCACGACCGGAGCTGATTGTTTTAAACTTAAAAACGATCTGCAGGTTTATATTTAGCTTTCGTCTCGCTTATGTGCAACGGCGAATGAAAAACTTCCGTTACTTTGTTTACGTGACTGCCGTTTTTCAACAATTCATTTCTTTAAAGAAATTTCAGCAAAGAAGTTTGTTGCTCAAGGCAAATAAAAGAACAAATAAAACCTTTCCTTATGTACTCTCTACCTTTCTATTAACCGAACTCTTCAAACACTCAAAATATTCCCTTGTTTTCAACGGTCTTTATAACCGTGCATTTTGTTTCGGTATTTTTTTCTTTCAGCCATTGTTCTTCTTTCTTCCATGTTTGTTTATTTTATTGTTTTTTTTCCTCCTATTTTATCGATGACTTTCCAACCTCGCCTTGAACTTACATTAACTTTAATGATGTACTTGCTTTCCATATGACCTCTTTTTTTTGTTTTTAAAGATTTTTTTTATTACAAAATAAATAGCTTTCTAGAAAAAAATGGCGAAAGGCTTTTAAATATTCACGGGTTTTTTGTCAAAAATGTTATGGTCTCTTTCTGCCATCTTGCGAACCAAGACTGTATTGACGATTAGAACGAGCACACCGATTCAGTTCCTCTAGCTATTCATTCTGATGCTTTATTTATTTCGTTTGCGTTTTTTTCTTTTTCCCTCGGTTTAGTTTAACCAAATTAAGCGCATTTAGAGGATGGAAAATAAAACCTAACATTTTCTTTTCTCTCGATATTTTTTATTTTCCTTCCAACACACATCCTTAGAGAGATGTGTTGACCCGAAGAAATTAAACATGAGTTAGGGGCCGTTCATAAATGATGTCACGCTTTTTTCCCATATATTTGACCCCCTGCCCCTTTGTCACAATATGTCGCACATCAGCGGCCCTCTTCCCCCCTTTGTCAGATGTTAGGCTATGTTGCATAATGCATGATGTCACACTTCTTGTTACCCCCTCCCCTTGTCACACTTTGTCACAATTTCACGAACCAAATTTCAATCCCCCCATTCGAAGCGTGACATGAATTGTTAATGATCCCTTATTCTATAATTATATATTTTTTAAAGAAAATGCATTTAAATATTCTTTCTAAAAATAAACGCGTAAGAGTTTGTTACAGCGGAGATAATTAGACACATTTCAAGTTAATTGGTCGCGTTACAAAAGTTGGAAATAGAAAAATATAGGCGTTAAGTCTGTAAATAATTCGGATATTTAGGTTCGTTTAAGTTAAAAAAATCGGTGTAAAACATGTTGTTGATCGCTTATAAGAAATAGATCAAATTAAGTTGGAATATTTTGCGGTTACTACAGATGCGACAATGAGTCTTTAAAATAGGTTTGGTGTTAGTCTTATATATTTTTGTGTAAGTTATTTGATTTAAATAGAACATTTTTCCCAGCTGTTCTCCCGGGATGCTCATTTTTATCTAGAACAATTTCCTTTTTAATTCTAATTCGTTAAAAAACATAGCGTCATTCTGTGCGTAGAATAATTGCAAATACCTTTTTATGTATTATATTTAATTACAGTAAAACCTGTAAAGTTGACCACCTTTGTAAGTTGACCACTTTTCTCAGGAACGGAATGAGCCCGTCATCATCTATAAGTTGACCATTAAAATGCTGTACCGCAAGTGGTCAACTTACACAGGTTTCACTGTACAGTAAAACCTGTAAAGTTGACCACTTTTGTCAGGAACGGAATGAGCCCGTCATCCTCTATAAGTTGACCATTAAAATGCTGTACCGCAAGTGGTCAACTTACACAGGTTTCACTGTACAGTAAAACCTGTAACGTTGACCACCTTTGTAAGTTGACCACTTTTGTCAGGAACGGAATGAGCCCGTCATCCTCTATAAGTTGACCATTAAAATGCTGTACCGCAAGTGGTCAACTTACACAGGTTTCACTGTACAGTAAAACCTGTAACGTTGACCACCTTTGTAAGTTGACCACTTTTGTCAGGAACGGAATGAGCCCGTCATCCTCTATAAGTTGACCATTAAAATGCTGTACCGCAAGTGGTCAACTTACACAGGTTTCACTGTACAGTAAAACCTGTAAAGTTGACCACTTTTGTAAGTTGACCACTTTTGTCAGGAACGGAATGAGCCCGTCATCCTCTATAAGTTGACCATTAAAATGCTGCACCGCAAGTGGTCAACTTACATAGGTTTCACTGTACAGTAAAACCTGTAAAGTTGACCCCCTTCGTAAGTTGACGACCTGTCTAAGTTGACCACTAAAGTGCTGCACCGCAAGTGGTCAACTTACACAGGTTTTACTGTATATGAATTTTCTTATTAAAGTGGTGGATTTGTTTACTGAACTGACTTCAAACAAAGGTAGGTCCTATTAGTTGTAATATGCCACAATGCATCTAAAAGCTTTAAGAATATGTTCGACGTTAGAAATTTTAATGTTTCAACATGAAGACATATAGGAAAAAATCTCCTGTTTCAAAATGAGGTGTTTTAAAAAGACACTTTCTAAAGAAACCAAAATTCATTAATTAACGAAAAAACTGAAGAAACCACACTAATTTCAGACTTAAAAAATACGCTTAGAGATTAACTTTTAAAATCTAAATGCTTAAAATGATTGCTTAAAATTACGCTTAGAATTTCAGACAACTTTTGACGAAGAAAAAGATTCAGATTATTAAAATACGGCACTAGATCGAAAATTGAATTTTAAGATCAACATGAAAAGATTTAATAATAAAAAAAATCTACTTCTAATTCAAGAGAAGGTGTTTAAAAAGAAATAACGTCGAAAGGAATGCAAAATGTATTAATAATCCGAAAACTCAAGAAAACCAAAATAGCATTAGACTTTAAAAATACGTTTAAAAGCAGTAACATAACTTTTCCGTGACAACCTAGAACTTCCGCTTCATTGTAGGCAACGAACATAAAACGAATGAGAGAGAGAGGGGGGGGGGGGGGTGTACCTTTTTGGAAAAGAATTTCGAAATTCTTCTATGGGCTGGAATGTGTGGGCACATAAATGAATTTTGTCGGAATGCATTATGAATAAAATTCATTTCTTGGGGTCGGGTATGCATTTCGATGCAACCATTATTTATTCCGGTACCCCCAGGCGCTTTCCACATTTAAATAAACATCACCGCGCTCCCCCTATCTGGCCCTGTCGTCACGAAGGGAGCTGACGCACATTTCCGTTACTGGACACATTTCGGCGCGGAGTTTTGCAAAAGCCCTTTGTGATTTATCCCTTTGAGGAATATTTCCAGCGAGGAAATTTATGAGGACACGAACAGTCTGCAAAATTCTTTGTGTATTATTTAAATAAATTTGTCATTTGGGCAGGATTATAATAATTAATAAATCCTGCACACGGCATTGCGCTGTCTTTTACCGGATTACTAGTTTTAAATACAGTGCAGTTCTGTTTATAACGAAATCGCTTGGGTCCAGTTTAATTATTCGCTATAGAGAAAATGTCGTTATACGGAGATTTTGAATTTATTCCAGCTATTTAAGCAAACTAGAGTTCGCCCAAAAGTCGAACTTCGACCATAATTATTAAATTTAGCATTGAAAACATTATGCTATTAATATAAGTATTATTCATTACTTTTGGCATTTGTAACGTTGAGTGTCTTTTTGTCAACCTCACTTAAAGCAAAAGTATTGTAAAACATTCTTACCTCAGAGCCAATTGCAGTCATAAATGTAGCCGCTTGTACTGCTGCCGATTTCGTACTAAGTTGAGGGACAGTTGAATACAGCTTTAATGTTTGTTATTCTCTTTTTTCATTCCATTGTTTCAGAAAAGCCTTCACTCAAACTCTTAAGAATTATAAAGGAGGGGAGTGACCCGGGTTGCTCCTTTTACATCATTAAACATAAAAATGAACTGATCACCCATTCAGATGTGTCAAAAATATTTAATTGTATTTTTGAACTAAACTGTTTTGGGTAAGTTACACTACATATTTTATTGAATACAACCACGCCTTTTTACTTTTTCCTTTAACATAAATTAAAGAAAGAACTGCAGTTATGTTGACCATTTTTCTTCTTCTCTGACTTTTTCTGGGACTGATATCTATATTTTGCTTTAAGGATAACTGAATATTTTTTCAATTATTCTTGTGAGTTAAACAATTTTGTTATTCTTGTGAGTTAAACTATTTTTTTGTGTTATATATAGCTATATTCATTTCTATTTCAGAAGCTTCTGGTCAATTACTCCGTGAAATATCTTCTATAACAATACAGAAAGCATATTTTATTTCCCCAAATGTTGCAGTCATTAAAATTACTTTATATCCACGTTGCGGTTTTAAGAAAACCCTCACAAGCATCGGAATAAAGCAAAAATAAGATGTTTCCCTTTTTTGATGTTCTCCGCTATTTATGAATTATATTTATTGTGGTGCTATTAAACTAATATAATTTTATCGTGACGTTAAAAGAATCTGGAGCAAAACAAAACAGAAATTTCTCTGTCAGCCCATAATTTTGCTCCCGAAAAAATATTCCCGTTATTCTAAATACCAGGGAGGAAAAATGAGCGTAGTGTTTATGCTATGCTGTGGATATTATATTTTAAAAACATAAACTATTTGCATACATTTCAAATAAACCTTTTTAACCTTTTAACTGTCAAGTTATTTTGATGATTTGGGTACATAAATTGACATTTTTTTTACTGCAAAAATCAAATGTTTACTACAATAGTACAGTTTAGTTTCGAGTTACCTGTATAAAAATTTTAAGTTTTCTAGCCACTGCGTATTCGCTTGAGACGATTGCCACTGAGCGCGGCAGTGGTAAAGTTCGCTTCGAGTGAATCATTATTTTTTAAAAACTAAAAATAATAATTAATTTAGTTATTTAATTAATAAAAATAATAATTAGTTTAATTATTTAAAAATTAAAAATAATAATTAATTTAGTTATTTAAAAAATAAAAATAATAATTAGTTTAATTATTTAAAAAATAAAAATAATAATTAATTTAATTATATAAAAATAATAATAAAAGTGAATACCTATTAGTAGTTCAGTAATTCAGTTTTGTGTGTTACAACTCGAAACACTTTTCCAAGCACAAACCAATTCCACAATTAGTACACCAGAGTGATGTTTCCTTCCTTACATTTTTCCTATTTGCATACTTTTTTGATCAACAACGCACAGTCTTGTAAGCTCAATTCAGAGCAAATTAACTTTTCCTGAGCTAGATTCGGGGTTGACAAAGAGATGAAACCGAAATCAACTTCTCCCGATACATATTCGGGTACAACTCAAAAAAAAAAAAAAATACCCCGAGTAATTCTCGGGCGTGACACTTTGGAAGACCAGTCCTGTGCCCGAGATAATCTCGGGCGTGACATTTTGGAACACCAGTGCTGTGCCCGAGATTATCTCGGGCATGACAGTTAAAAGGTTTAAAACAGTAGCGTTTATGTACTTTAATTTAGTGTGACATTTCACGAATTTAAGAATAAGCTCATCTGCTATTCGAAACAATTGATATTTTTGCTGTACAGCTAACTGAATGTACATTGGAAAGTTTAGTTACCGTTTACCTTGTACAAAAGAGCTGCTCCTATAAGATATACTATTATTTATTTACATGTGATTTTTTTTTGGGGGGGGGGGGGGAGCGTGCGTTTCTTAAGTGATTGCGGAAGATAATTGAGAAATGTATCGGAAATTTAAAAAGTAAAAAAAAAGTTTTTTTAACCTAAATGCATGTGCTATTTTTAAGCTGATTATAAAACGGAAAAAAACTTGCAAAGAGCTACCTGCCCCCTTAAGAACCTATTTTTGATCAGTCTCCTATGGTTATCCTATCAATTATTATGCCATCAATTATTGTTATCGTTATGCATCTTTACATATTTTACAAAAAAGTACATAAAACAGCAAAGGTACTTTTTATTTATTTAATTATAAAACGTAACTTAATTTATTTAAGTAATAATAGAAGTAAAGCTGCTGCCAGCGCCCTCTTAATCAGCTGTATGAGGGAAGATAAAGTCCAATTCTTCTAAAGAAAGTAAAACTCCTTCTTTGTTCGTCTAACAAGATGCGACGTAGAAATTTGAGGTTAGCTTCTAAGGTCATTAGGAACCGACGCTACTAGATTTTGCTTACTAATGAGGGAGCGTCGCTTGTAAGAGTGATTAATTTCATTATTCGAGGAGGCATTCATGTATTTTTCTATTCTTGAGAGGGAAAAAAAGATACTTATCTATTATCAATTCAATTCCATTTATTGTCCGTAAATTTTCCTTTATCTATCACTGCTCAATTGATTTTTTTTTTTTTTTTTGGATGAGGCTTGAATAAAATTTTGCTGTTAATTTTTTAAAAAAAAAGGGGAAAGGCGTTTTCCGGCTTTTAATGCGTTAAGGTCAGAATAAATTCGCAATCAAACATTTTAGAATGTACAGATATGATTTAGACTATTTATAGTTTTAAAATGTCAACGTGTATTTTTTATTTAACAAAGGTAAACGCGATTCGAAACTTTGTTTTTAAGTGCGAACTGTGAAACACTTCTGTTATTTCTAAGCTTTTCACACAATTTTATCAAATCAACAAAAAAAAACAAAAAAAAAACACGTAATATTTCTAAAAACTGCAACAATTGGTCTAAAAATTTTTTTATTTATATGCATAAGTATTTGGGGCGCAGAGGATTTACTGCATCTTGGAAATCCACCAACATTGCCAGCTCGATCCTCTGACCTGGAGCGTACGAGAGCCGCGCCTTGGGCTTCACTGCTCCGTTTTTGTTTTCATTTTTTTATTTTTTTACTATATAATAAGATTAATTAACTAATAAAAAAGTGATATTTTTCTATTTAATTATCTTTTAAATCTATAAAATAATTAATCTATTAAAATTATCTATTAAAATAATTCGGAGCACGCAGTGGATCCCGATCAAGTACTTAGAAGTCGGAGCTCGGAGCAGTTCAGCTCGTAACTGCAGTGGATCCGGATTAAAGACCGGAGCCGGAGCATCGTTGTGCGCCACTGCTCCGCTTTTGTTTTCCTTTTTTATTTTTTTGCCATATAATAAGATTAATTAACTAATAAAAAAGCGATAATTAATGTAATCTATTAAAATTATTCGGAGCACGGGGGGGGGGATCCCGAGCAAGTACTTAGAAGTCGGAGCTCGGAGCAGTTCAGCTCAAAACTGCAGTGGATCCGGATTAAAGACAGGAGCCGGAGCATCGTTGTGCGCCACTGCTCCGTTTTTGTTTTCATTTTTTTTTTACCATAGAAGATCAATTAACTAATAAAAAAGAGATAATTAATATAATCTATTAAAACTATTTGGAGCACACATGGAATCCCGAGCAAGTACTTAGAAGTCGGAGCGCGGAGCCACTCAAAAATATGGCTGCTCCAGCTACCTGGGTAAAAATACTTGCTCAAAAATGAAAAGTAATCATTTAAACATAGTAAAAATACAAAACCACACCAAAAAAAAAAAAAAAAACTGAACGCCACCGAGAATTAGAAATGTTTCTGAAAGTGGAAGTACGAAACATGCAAGAAATATTCTTAACACAATAAATAAGATTTTAAAAAAGTTTTTTTTTTACATTTTAAATTCAAACTGCTATTTTAATAAATGTTTCGTATTTGTCTTCATTTCCATATACATTAACACTCTTGACACAAATAGAATTCTTTTTGCCTCTCCCTTTGAACCAAGAAGTTCAGAATAATTTTATAGAACGGCGTAATTTTAAAAGAATCTTTTCCTTCTTCGTTTACGTCGGATAACGAGTGAGAGAAGAAACGTATTGCCGAGCAGTAAAATCACTGCCTAGGAGGTCATTAGATGTCTCAACTAATACTTTTTACTTTCTAATGGGGCCATTTTCTCTGAAATCTGAGCTGCGCTCCCGGTTGCTACTTTAAGTAAAAGTTTTTTCAGGATTAAGATTTACTTTTCAGGAGCGCTTCTCAATCTTTACGTTGCATTAAGGACAAGAACCATTAATATCTTATTTCTTTATTAAAACTATAAACAACTTTATGTGTTTTCACACAATATTTGCGTTTCATTTTTTTTTCTATGATGGAGGAAAATTCTCCTTATAATTATACAGCTAGATATAACATAAAAATACAGGGGAAGTATATAATTAAACTAAAGTTCACCCAGCAGTCGAATTCGACTATAATTCATTACATTTTTCAAGTTCCATCTCGAACGTTTATGCAACGTTTAGAAATTTGAGTTTTTCTGTTCGGCAACGATTTGTTTTGTTTCATTTTTCAATTAGCGATAATTACTCTTGAGTTTTTCTGTTTGGCGACAGTTTGTTTTGTTTCATTTTTCAGTTAGCGATAATCTCTCTTGAGTTTTTCTGTTTGGCAACAGTTTGTTTTGTTTCAATTTTGAATTAGTAATAATCTTTCTTGAGTTTTTCTATATGGCAACACTTTGTTTTTCCTTTTTCAATTAGCGATAATCTCTCTTGAGTTTTTCTGTTTGGCAACAGTTTGTTTTGTTTCAATTTTGAATTAGTAATAATCTTTCTTGAGTTTTTCTATATGGCAACACTTTGTTTTTCCTTTTTCAATTAGCGATAATCTCTCTTGAGTTTTTCTGTTTGGCAACAGTTTGTTTTGTTTCATTTTTCAATTAGCGATAGTCTCTCTTGAGTTTTTCTGTTTGGCAACAGTTTGTTTTGTCTCATTTTTCAAATAGCGATAATCTCTCTTCTGTGTGACTGATTAACCCACTGAGTAAGTTATTTAATTTAACCCCTTAAAGCATAAGTTTCTTCTGTGTAAGTTTTTTTTTTTTTTTTGCAATTTCAGGTTGTGGGAGGTGACTAGGGAGCGCGTGGGGGGGGGGGGAGGGGGGAGTAAAATTTACATAGAATTTTTTTTTGTATACGAACAAAGTGTAAGCGGATCTCAGACGGGCATTAGGCGTAAAACACGCCCGGGCATGGGTTAACTTTCCGGTAACTTTTGCCTGTGTCAACCACGGGCAAATGCGTTAAAGGGTTAATGCATTCGCAATACATATTCACTTTAATTGTATCTTCTTGAACTCCTTCTCCTGTAAAAAAATAAATGATTTCATGCTACCCTATTATTATTGTTGAATTAGAAATACAAACACTCACTTTCAGTTTAATCAATAGTTCAAAGCGCTAATCCAAGTCAACAAACTTACAAAGCAAAATGACGCGTCACCGCTCTTATTATCTCACTTTGCGTCACATCAAACATTGTTAGCTTGTGATTGAATTTGTTTTGTTGACATTGGGACAAACAATCTGACTGACTTATCATATTGAAATTAATTGCCTGACACCTTAAAATAAGCATTTTTTGTTTCAAAGATGTCTCAGCACTGAAGTAGAACAGCGTGATAGGATATGATGAAATTAAAAAAAAAAATCTCTGAAACTATTTAAAAATTGCAAAATATTTGTCTCTCAAAGTACATTATTAAAAATATTCAAATTAATTTTTTCAAAGTACGTTATTAAAATGTTCAAATTATTTTTATGAATGCTTAATAGTATTGCAGATGAAAAGATAAAATATCAAGACAGCACTATTATAGCTTCATAGTTTAAAAAATTGAATATATTACTTCTTACGTGCAAGATAAAAATAGCATATTCAATTTGCGCGAGTAAAGTAACTGCAAAATAATATATTTGCCCCGTAAACAAATTGTTGACATAACATCTTGCGATAGAATTGAAATTTTGAATTCAAAGAGATTTCTAAAACAATATATCAAACTTTTCGTATCATTATTCATATTTATCCAAATAACTAGTGTGGATTAACAGTATTCTCTATAAATATATATATATATATGTATGTAGAAATCAACTCAGTTTTAACGACGCAGAGTTGTATTTATTGACGGTGTTTATTTAGTAAGCCTCTTTATGCCATGTTTCATTACGAGATGAGCGAAAATTATTCTTAAACTATTACTATAGCTAACATTCAAATCTTTATCAGTTGCTTTATATGTAATGCTAAAATGGAATTATTACAATTACATTTGTATTTTAATTAAATTTAGCTTTTCGCTTTCGTTAATTTCTTTAATTTTTAAAGCAAACGATAATTTACTTTATAATTAATAAAATTTTAATTCGTTATTAGCGTTTGAAGAAACTATAAATTATTTAGACAGCAAAGTCTAAAGTTATTAGTCTGCAAATAAAACAAAGAAAAAGCGACAATTTTTTGAGCAAAAGAAATCTGGCAGCAAAAACTATTATTCAATGAACTAAGACGCGTTCTGAAGTTTTTTGTATGCTTCTTCCAAGATACTGTATTACTTCACAATATCTTTGAAGTCTGGAATAAACAGTTGCCATTCAAAATAGAGGTAAATTATTTCATGCTTTGTTCGTTAATATATTTCAAAGAAGTGCAATCGACAATAATTAACCCTTTAACTACCGGAATATATTCGCAAATCTGTTTGTCTGAACGCCAAAAAAAAAAGTATTCAAAAATTGCATAAATGGCGATACATCTATTTCTTATATATATGTCATGAGTTTCTTACATGAAAAGGAAAAAACTGGAGAATTCCAACAATCAACATTAGTCGTAGAAGTCCCATTTTCGACCTATGGATATTTTTTGAGGTGTTGATTGGAAATTTTTTTGTTCAAGATCAAAATTCCTATGAGATCTAGCTTTTTTTGCTTGAAAATCGGCGGCACACTGTATCAAAAGGGGATGGTCAATACCTCCTTCTGCACCTCTAATTTTGCCATTTTCAATAGAATAAATTATTTCTCATAATGTAAAGAACGAATGCATTTCCATTTGTTCAACTTTTCATTCTGAAACCTACATTTTCAGAAAAAAATTCATCAAATCGCTTATTGACGTTATCCGTAATTCAGGAAAGTTTCGCCAGATCGTCTATTGGCGTTACCCGTAGTTAAAGGGTTAACAATGTGTGTCTGATAAACCTTTGCAAATTTATCTTAGCGAAAGTATTGCTGCGTTATATGTTATTTTCCGTTAGCGAGATTTAACTATTTTGACAAGCAAATCTTGTCTTTATAAAAAAACATATTTTAGTTAAACTTTTGCGTTTAGTTGAAACCTTTTTTGGTGATATTGAACCCGATTTCTTAGTGTTCAGTTGGTGCAAACTTAAAAACGATTCCTTTTTGACGTACTTTATTTTTTTTTAATGTGGTTGTCTAAAAGAATATAGACATTAGAGTCAGGTGGGGGAAAATGGGTCACTTTTTAGCTATTTTCAAAGTTTCATAGAAACAAAACCAGAAACACTTCCATTTCTTTACAATTGCATCTTAACATGGAATTCCTTTAAACCAATTTTATGTAATTTTAATATTTATTTTTTAATTATGAAATAGTTTAACTGAGCTTATAAATTTGTGACCTTTTTACTCCATCGTGGGGTAAAATGCGTCATAATGCAAAATAATGCTGAAAACAATTGTTTATTACTTTGAAATTGGAAAAAAATATGTAGTGTAACATATTTAGCAATATTTTGAATTATGATTACCTTGAAATTAAAAACAATATTGTTATCGATTGTTGCATATTGGTTCACATAACACTTCAACAACATCATCTCTCTCTAACACGTCAACATAATCTTTTTTTAGGGAAAACATATAATTTTGTTTTAAATTCAATTGCAATAAAATAAACAACATACCTTGTTTAAATTTAGGAACTTGCTGCAGTTAGGTACAACAGAGTAAATAAAAAAATATTAGAATAAAACGACCTAATAATAATCATGACCCGTTTTGCCTCATCCAAGAAAAACTGATGTAAAAAAGAAAATAGTTAATATTTTTCTTAACTGCTCTGCCGGAATTGTTCTCCAAAGTTTCTTAGTGAGGAAATACTTTAAATTTAGGCTGTTTGATAAAATATAGAGCTTTTCAGAAGTTGGTAAACCATGTGTTAAGCACACCATCATCCAAGGTGGATAAAAAAAATTGTGTGTTGCCATATTGAAGAACTTAACTTTTTTTTAGATTGAAAAATGTTGCCAACACATAGAAAAATAACATTTAAAATATTCGTTTAAAAAATTCAATTTCAAGTTCTATTATTTTGGGTTTTTATAAAGTGACATCATATGCTATAAAACATTCAATTGTCTAATTTTTTAGACAGACACATAAAATTTTAAAATATACGAAAAAATGAATAATTTTCAGCTGTACACTAACTGAACACCAAAAATGGGGTTGGCAACTGAACGCAAAATTTTTAGTATAGATAAAAAATTCGATAAGTGTTACCATATCGGAATTATTGGTATAGGTCATTACCTTCTTCTACAATATGATAGAAGAAGATTTAAAAGCAACTTTCCACTTTACCAAACATAATTTTTTTTCGATCGATATTGACAACGCGATACGCAGTTCCCTTGCAAATATTTCTTCCGAGAAAAATGGAAAAGTAAAAATAGAACAAATCAAAATGAATAACAGCTTTTACGAAGAAAATGGTGCGCCTTTAAAGTGACTGATAGTGGTATTGTCTAAAAAGAGATCTCTGAGTTTCCAAAATGAATAGAGTTGTCGAACCAGAAAGAGTGAAGTTACTTTAGAGTAATGCCCCAACATTAAAGCCGTCGTTTTATTATATAACAGCGATAAATTAGCAACAGCAAAATATTTCAAGAGTTCGTCTTCTGCTGAATGTGCCATTTTTACGTGTTTCTTTTTTCTAAATATACCTCTAAACTAAAAACTAAATCACGCATAACAACCACGCAGCTTTAATGTGACGTATATATTTTCTCCAATTCAATACATTTGAGCAGTAAAAGTATTGTAAGTTCACGTTATTGATTAAACCAATATTTTCACAAAATATAACTTCCTAAAAGTATATTTGAGGTGCTTAACATTTAAATGTGTGAAACTTAAAAAAAAATATTAATATTACTTTTTTATTATTATTATTTAATTGTTTTAAGGACTTAGAATCATTGATTCATCTCCGCTCATTAATACTTGTTTGCATATGACATTGATACATAAAAAAATCATCAGATATGTGTGGGTTTTATTCGCTGACTGTTGATACATTACGCAGATATGTGTGGGAGACACAGAGATCAAGCATAGAGTAGCAAGACCTTTGTGGCGGACTTACTACTACTGCTTTTGTTCCCTATTCTGTCCTCATTTTTGTCATTTATATTGGGGGGGAGGTAGGTATAATCCCATTACACTAACAGAGATTCAGCATTTATTATATATGCGATATACTTGTTACTTCATAAAATTGGGAGCATCACTGGAGAACAAGTGACAACAAGAACGCATTTTTTGCCTCGATTATACCGTTCTGCAGTACGGGTAAAAATTCTTTTTGGAGTAAGTTTACTATTTTTCTCAAAATTGGGAGCACTCTTATGTTAATAGAAGTGCATTCAGAAATTTTATAACCGTAACCTAAAATGACAATATATCGTGTCGTTTGCAAATCGAATCTTAATTGCTTCCTCTATCGTTAATTTGCTTCGATGCGACTGTCATATCGAAATATAAATATATATATATATCCCTCTCCTATTTTACTATTGTTTAGAAAAGAATGAGTAATGAAAAAGGAGGGAGAGTTGAAGAAGTATATATTTTTTTTTATTTGTAAATCATTTTTAAACCGATCAAAAAGCGAGTTTGCAAGTGAATAAATTCTAAGCTCTTACACGTTTAAACCAGCCCCTCCCCCCCCTCAGTGGAGGTCATGGTGCAGACTGTGCCATTGAAATTATTGGGGAGGACCGTTTTCAAGGTGGGTTTGGGTTGGGGCTTGTCCAATTTTGGGGATTATCGGGTTATTTTAGGGGGGAGGAGTCCGTAGCTTTTTAAGGGTGTTGGGCACCACGTTAGGCATTGCCCCTACTCCCCCCCCCCAATCGGGTGTCTGGATCCACTACAGATTCCGATAGATGCAAAGTGTCACCGTTGTCTTTGCTATGAATGTGTGGTCAAAACAAGGCTGGGTTTAGCTGCAACAAGATAATTTTTCTCAAAATTTTGAAAAAAAAGTGTGATGCATCAAGAAAACAACCATTTAAATTTTGTGGGTAATTGATATTATATAAACTGTTTTGTTTTGTAAATAGTACAGTACTTTATGCATTGATTATTTAAATAATCTAAATTTCGAACAATTTTACTTTCTTGTAAGGCTCTCTCTTTTAATGGAGCTTAAGACTTCCTAGATAAGAAGTAATAAAAATTCCGCTAAGTAACGCTAGCGTCTGAACTTATTCAATGTTTCAGAATCATTACAAATTGAAATCACTGAATAAATATATTAATAGCGAGACGAATAAAAAAGATAATTATAAACAAAATTTTGTTGGAATTCAGGTCGCACATACCATGTAGCACATAATATGTATAGTTTCCGCTATGCATATTTGTGTCCAAGAAATAAAAACAAAAATATTGTAATATACGTATTTTGTTCTTTCTGAATACGATAATCTGTTTTATTTATGAATAATTTACAATCCATTAATTTAAATCATGACATAAAAGCAATAATCGCTACATAGGGAAAGATTAGTAGCTTGACAAGAAAATTAATGAGGTGATTCAAACTGCGTATTTATTTTGGAGAAATGTATGATTTATTCAAATAAGAAAACTTCTGATTAATATTCTATCATGGAGCATTGGACTCAAAAAACCGTGACAGAAATATTTTATATAACTAATTTAAATTAATTGCATATATAATTGCCCTTTTTTTAATTAATACCATCAAGATGTTTTTTCGCTCTAAAATTGCGTTATTAATTAGAATATGTTTTTATTTATTTATTTATTTATTTATTTTTTTTTGAACAATCATGAAAAGCAAAAACAGTTTTTCTAATAACTTATTTTCCGTAAAAAATATGCAGTTTTGAAATTTAAATAGCTTAGATTGAAAATATTCAATTTTAATGTATTGTTTGAGATTATGGTGAATAATCGGATTTAGAAGTGCGTCTTTGTTTCGTTGTTAAACCTAAAAAAATTGCAACCCATGATACATTATTAAAATATGGCATGGTTTGATGGGTATTGTAATATTACGGATTCCGTTCAGTTTTAAACAGCAGCAACTGTACACCTGAATTTTTAGTAACTAAATCAGATTAGATGATAGCTTCTCTCTGAAGTTACGTAACAAGGCTTAACTAATATGGAATAAAAATACTGTTTACATCACAAGGTCCCTTATCCATCGTATTTTCCGAATTAACGTGTTCTAGAAATACAAAGTAATTTCCGTATACTTTAAAATACGGCACGTTTCGATGGGCATTGTAATATTACGGAGTCCCTACAACTTTAAACATCAGCAATTGTACACCTCAATTTAGTAACTAAATCAGATTGGATGATAGTTTCTCTCTAAAGTTACGTAACAAGGCTTAACTAATATGGAAAAAAAAATTGTTTACATCACAGGTCCCTTATCCATCGTAATTTCCGAATTAACGTGTTCCAGAAATATGGAGTAATTTCCGTATAATTTAAAATGCAGCACGTTTCGATGGGCATTGTAATATTACGGAGTCCCAACAACTTTAAACATCAGCAATTGTACACCTGAATTTTTAGTAACTAAATCAGATTGGATGATAGTTTCTCTCTAAAGTTGCGTAACAAGGCTTAACTAATATGGAAAAAAAAATGTTTACATCACAGGTCCCTTATCCATCGTAATTTCCGAATTAACGTGTTCCAGAAATATGGAGTAATTTCCGTATAATTTAAAATGCCGCACGTTTCGATTGATATTGTAATATTACGGAGTCCCTACAACTTTAAACATCAGCAATTGTACACCTGGATTTTTAGTAACTAAATCAGATTAGATGTAACAGTTTTCGAAATATGCAGTAATTTCTGAAGTTACGTAACACGGCTTTTCTAATGCAAAGAAGAAACCTATATTTCCGTTACAGGTTTATTTTCCTTCGTTTCCGTACATATGTGCGAAACAATTAATTCGTATACATCTGCAGACACTGGAGTTTGTCGGCGTAATTTATACATATATATATGAGTCTTTTAATGCACAAATTGAGCTAAACTTCTTAAAAACAGCCTTTTCTCAGGTTTAAAAGTGTTTGATTGGCGTATATAGAGAGAAATATATTTACGCGTAAAGATAATGTTGTACGTATTACAAGTACGCATATACACCTTTGGGAATACTCACACGCTATAAAAAAATAATCATACAAACTCCAGTTTTAAAAAAAATCTAAAAAAGTGCGAGAGGAAACAAGTGATAAATGTGAACACACTCCAGTGTCTCCAGGGAATTTATATTAAAACTTTAGTTAAATGCATTATTTATTTACAAACTCTCTTTTTTTTACGCGTCAATCGCCCCCTTTTAAAGCTGAAATAAATCGTTTTTAAAAAAGTGGCATGAATGGCTGATATATAGCTATAGATGTGTGTGTGTGAGGGAGAGAGAGAGAGAGAGCGAAAAACAGACACACATGTGTAAATGTTTCTAAAAATTTAGCAAAAAGGCGTAAATTTAAAATGAAATGATTTCCTTTTTATACTGTTTCAATTTTATTTATATAGTTTGTTTTAATATATTTAAATAATCAAAGCGCTCTTTTTATTCATTTTCCTATTTACATGAATCATTGTGCCTTAACCTCTTCATTCCAAGTGTACCCAATTGGGTAAATTTTTAAAATAATGTTTATTAACTAGTGCTTGTGCAATTTGAAAGCTAAAACACCCAATGGTTTTTGAAATGAATCAACAGATAGTTTACTTCGTTTGAAACATGGAAATTGGGCATTAATTATTACTTAAACTAATTATTAATTAAAATTTAAAAAAAAATAGTTATTTTGTTTTTTAATCATTTTTTAAATCAGAAAACCAAAAAATTGCGCCAAAATTGTTTGTGCTTAGTTCTGGGGTTTGAAGAGGTTAAGTAATGAAAAGCGCTTTCAGGTGCATTAGTCCAGCAAGTTTTCTTCGTCAGATATGGACGCCTGAGCAATTAATTTACCCTCTTTCAGGTAATATCTAATTTAGGAAGCCATAGACTCTCGTTAGAAACATTGCTATAACGCCTGCATCTAACAAAAAATAGGGAACAATCTCCAACCATCAGCAATTCTAAGCGCGCAATACCAATACAAGTTCACTTAACAAGATCCGAATCCTTGAACGATTCCTAGAAAATCCCCTTAAGCTCCGTTCCTAGGTGTTATCCAATCTGCTAAGGAATCCCGTAGGGAGAAGCCAGGTTGCCCTGATAGCCCTAGAGATAGGCACTCGCAGATAGCAAACTGCGAAACACTTTCCCTTCCCTATTGACATATTTGTCTAGCCTTGCTGCTGTGTTTGGAAAGAAAGTTAGCGTAGGAGAACTTTTGCAAGAAAGGTGAATTGAACACTATTGCTTTCTTATCGGGATAGTGAAGTTTTTTTTTTCTTCCGTGCATATTTGATTTAAATTCTTATGCCTTTTCCTTCTGTCCTTTTTTAAAAATTTATTTTCTATTTCAAGCTATCTGTATACAGCTATATTTTCAGCTATATAAATGCTGTAACTGAAAAAAAATTAATTTTATACATTCAAGACCTTACAATGAATAAAATAATCATTCATTTATAATTACATTTCATTAAACAATCAAACATACATTTATTTTGAATTTCGTGATTCACACACATACACTATTTTAATAATTATTTTTTAAAAATTATGAGTACACAAGAGTAAAATAAAATTTATAATTAGTTGTTGTACTTTACTTCATTGATGTTACCCTTTATTAACTTGTAATTGTCATTTATGTCATTTATGTAATACCATGCATTCGTATTCATATAACATAAAGTGTCATAACCGTCATATGAGGCGCGTAAAAAAAAGAAACATGAAAATCAGAACTAAATAAATAAATAAATATATATATATATATATGTTTTTTGCCCATGTTTTGCGTTGGCATTATATAGTATACAATATCATTGTGTATACAATGCATACACAATGAATAATATAACATGTTATGCTTATTTCCTCAAGATTCTGTGAAGGAAAGGATTTACTGTAGACACAAATATGCAGCGTAGATTTATACCTGTTAAAACTGGTTAATACAACCACGCACGTACGTAAATGTATTCCTTATTTTTATCTATTTTTGGGAGGACTAGATATCAGTGGACTCCCCTACGCCTTTATCTACAAGTTTACACTGTTATATATTAATGCCCAACCTTTTTGCTCACTTAAATCTGTTACAAAAAATTGCGTGAGACAATGATAAATAAAAGAGAAGAATAGTAAAAACAATTTAAAAAAAAAACAATTTTTTTTTTAGTAAGGAAAAAAAATAATAAACGTCAGAAAAATTTTGGGCCTTTTGAATACGAGAAAGATTTCTGGAATTTTAAAATTACACCAAACATATTCGGTTTACTGAACACTATTTTTGGTGTTCAATCAGTATAAAGTTATAAATTATTCATTTTTTGATGTATTTTAGCTTTATGTATGTTTCTGTCTAAAAAATACAGACAGAATGTTTTTTTAGCATATGATGTTTGTTAACTCATATACGGGATCATTCATAAATGATGTCACGCTTCGAGGGGGAGGGGGGTTCGTGAAATTGTGACAAAGTGTGACAAGGTGAGGGGATGGGGGAACAAGAAGTGTGACATCATGCATTATGCAACATAGCGTGACGCGTGACAAATGGGAAGAGTCAGCTGAAGTGTGACATATTGTGACAAAGGGGGGTTCGTTAAATTGTGACAAAGTGTGACAAGGGGAGGGGATGATGTAACAAGAAGTGTGACATCATGCATTATGCAACATAGCGTGACGCATGACAAATGGGAAGAGGGGGGTTCAGCTGAAGTGTGACATATTGTGACAAAGGGGGGAGGGGGACCAAATATATGGGGGGAAAGCGTGACGTCATTTATGAACGGCCCCTACGCGTCTAAAATTCCTTACGATTGCTCATTTATCCTATTTTTATACAAATGAGCAAGAACAAGTTACGGAGTTAACACGTTTCATGCGCTAAGAAACGTTATGCTGTCTATATTTTTTAGACACACATAAAAAAAATAAGTATATCAAAAATGAATAATTTTCAACTTTACACCAAAAATCTTGTGCCGTAACACCACAAATGCTGCAGACTAAACGCAAAATTTTTACAGTGAGAAATGAATAATTTTCAATGTTACACCAACTGAACACCAAACATCGTATTTAGTAACACTAACAATGGTGGCAACTAAACGCAAAATTTTTACAGTGAGAAGTAATCATTTTCAATGTTACAACAGCTGAACACCAAAAATCGTGTTCAGTAACACCAACAATGGTGGCAACTAAACGCAAAATTTTTACAGTGAGAAATGAATCATTTTCAATGTTACAACAACTGAACACCAAAAATCGTGTTCAGTAACACCAAAAATGGTGGCAACTAAAGGCAAAATTTTTACAGTGAGAAATGAATAATTTTCAACTTAACACCAACTGAACGCCAGAAATCATGTGCCGTAACACCACAAATGTTGCAGCCTAAACGCAAAATTTTTCCTATACTGATTGTTTTTTTACATATACATTATTGTGCAATGCAAAATATAAACTTTTAGGTAATGTGGTTTGCTTATAATACAGGGTGCGGCAGCATAACTTCCTTTTTTCAAAACTGAATGAAACCCGTTTTATGAATATTATAAACTTTAAATTTTTTTTATGGTGTAGGTACATGCATAAAGTTATGTTTTACACATCAAACCAGGTAGGTGACGCCCCCTATTCCTCATGCACTGAAAGCCGAATTCTAGCGCTTGTCACGATCCTACCAATATAGCAGCGGGTATGTTAGCAATTTCAGTCTGGATGCTGGCCTTTAGGTGTTGTAGGGTCGTTGGACGATTGACATGAAGTCAATATTTTAAAAAAACCCGGAGAAAAATCACAAGGGGCCAAATCCGGCAAGCGGTTGGCCACTTCAAATCACTGAATGTTTATTCGAAGAGTAGGATTCGGTAGAAAACGCACGCTCCTTCGAGATTCCAATGCAGAATGGCGACTGACCAAGGTGGGAACAAAACTTTAGAACCATCCCTTTGGAATGAGACAATTCCCACCCCCGCAAAAACATTTATAGCCTGAAAGTCGCACATTTCAAAAAAGGAAATTATGCTGCCCCACCCTGTAATAGTTACGCACTAACTATGATAAAATAAACTAATAAGGGCAACAATTAGAAAAAGTTTCCCTAAGCTGTAAGACGATCGTTATGTGACACTTTTATGTGGATAATAATTTCTATAACAGAAAATAAAACCGAATATTTTTTTTTCATCTAAAAATGTATCTTCGAGTCGAGAACATATAGCATCATCACACTTACAGCGGCGAAAACGTCTTAAAACTGATGGTAGGACATTAGTAATGTCACGTTACAAGTTATGCGCAATGTATTAAATCATATCCACTACGTCTTTCGCGAAAGTAGGGCACCTTTTGATGCATGACGTCTCTATATATCTAGGAGTAACATGATTCTTGCAGCCATTTTTTTTTTATAAAAGTACTTTTGTCTTATGTATTACTTTGTTTTGCGGTTGACAATGTATTGCAATATTATAATATATATTCAGTTTTACGAAAGGGTGTAATTTACTAAAAGAATGCTATTGTTTTTGAAAGTATTACGCACTGTTGCTAGTTATATTTTAAAATATCATTTCTATTTTTCATTTTTTTGAGGCAGTCAGGTAATTTAAATTCCAACAAAAATATAAATGTGAAAATCAGGCCAAGTTCGATAGAACAAACAACCTTAGAAGTTGTCGGTGTCAGCGATAAAAGAATGGATACCTAACGGGTGTCAAGCTCCATAGCAGGTCCTTTAAGCATAGCTGTCAGAGTTTGTACAATGTTCTCTAAATTATTTTAAAACGATTTGTATTTTTTCTTTTATTTCGGATTTCTAACTTGGCATGTTTTAATTATGGTAAATTAAATTCACTCATCCAATAAAAAAAATTTCATAGCTATTAAAATCATGCCGCAAACTATACTACTTAATTAGTGATGCGCGCAAAAAGGCTGCAACAAAATTTTTTGCCCTGTCGTAATTGGTGTTAAACGTTTGATTGATAAGGGAAATTACATATCCGGCACTTAGAGGCAAAGGGGTGTAAAAAACAGAAATGAAAAGCAAAGAAGAAGAAGAAAATATGAAAAGAATGCCGAATTATTGAATAATAATAATAAAAACTAGGGTCAAATCGTCTGTAGATTTTATTTTTGTCATGTTTTGTTTTCGGCAATTTGTCTAATGGCAATGATTTTTAGTTTGTTGATAAATATAATTATTCGAAATTTATATTATGCAGTTTTTAATAAAGTTTATCTCACTAACAAACTGTCTTTATTACTGTGTAAACTAGCAAAATGAACAAGACAACGTTTTTCATTGAGTGGCAAAGGGGTGTAAGTTAACTAGTTGGAAGCAATGGGGTGTAAGTAAAAATGAGCTTTTTAAAAAAAAATCCTACGCCACATCTAATCATCAGAAACACTTCACGCTTAAGCCAACGCATACATATGGGACTCGAAAAAAAATATTTATATGAAGAACCTCTAGAACTTAGTATACGAATTAAACTTGAAACGAGTTTTACTCAAAATTATACTTAAGTCACTTACATCCCTTTGCTTCTCACCGACTCATATTTGCAATAGCCGTATCATCAAAGCGCTTGCAAACTGTTGCAAGTTTAAACCAATTACGTTTAACACCAATTACGTCGTAATTGGTGTTAAACGAAGTTGTGATTCCTGCAGTCCAAACGGCATCAAATTAACTTACAACAGCTTGCAAACGTTTTGATGATATGGTTATTGTAAATATGTAATTTCCCCAATCAATCAAGCATGGCACACCTTGCTATACACAGTAAGGCGAGTTGAAAAAAAAATTAAGATCAACAAACCATAAGCTACCTATATCGATACAAGGTTAGCAAACCTTGTAAATAGCGAACGGCGTGGAAAGAAAAAAAAAACTATGATGTGGAACTATTGTTTAAAAAAAATTAAACTCTGATGGTTCATTAATATAGGAGTCGATCCCGAGGAAATTTGGGTCCGTTTTCGGAGACTTCACAAAATTCCAAATAATCAAAACGGAGGCTTCACAAATTAAAAGCAATCAGAACGGACTCTTCACAAAATTCCAATCACTCAGAACGGACCCTTCACAAAATTCCAATCACTCAGAACAGACCTTTCACAAAATTCCAATCACTCAGAAAGGACGCTTCACAAAATTCCAATCACTCAGAACGGACGCTTCACAAAATTCCAATCACTCAGAACGGACGCTTCACAATATTCCAATCACTCAGAACGGACTCTTCACAAAATTCCGAGCTTCCAAGTCATAGTTTTTACAGAGTAGTTCAATAAGTGGAAAATAATAATGACAATTTATCACTATATGTTTAGATTTTGAATGTTCACAAAATTACTTGATTTTTCATAAAAATATTCGTAAAACTCGCAAAAAAGGACCCTGTGATAAATGCCGGATTGGCCCCTAATAGTAATAAGCAGTACACTCCTCTCCTTAGGTGCTAATTGATAAAGTTCTAACGACCAATCAAATATGTGGAGAGGTAGCATACACACGAATGCCAAACCTGCATTTATAAACCTTACTGATGAGGGGAATTGCAGCGAATGGAAGCATCTATATTCCATTTTCATTACGTTTTAGTTTGATGCAATACTCTTCAATGCATAATGCATGGGAATAATTGCGTTGTGAATGTTTCCGTAAGTACATTTGCGAACTAATCCGGATATTTAAGGCATATTTTCTTTACGTTCATATTCATAATTAAAAAGAAAAGTGCATAAGAGAGTCTAAAACGGGATTTCCTCAGATGGTGTCATCCAATAAACGCTTGCGATTAAATAGTCATGAATGCTAAAAATGCGTGCGAACATTTGCCTCATTAATATTAAACCAGCATTCATATGACCCACTTTTACATTTCTTGGATTTAATAACGAATTTAAATTACTTAAAATTTACACATTCCGTATTCATACTAAGTCGTGGAAGTAATTTCCATGCATAAAAGGTTCAGTTTTACATTCTCTCCAAAAGTCAACATAAAACTGTAATTTCAAGCTTAGCTTTCCTAAATTATTTTTCACACATGGGAAAATCGTCGTTTTAAAAACACCAGCAGCGTTTAAGGGAGCTGGGACAGAACTACAAATTGCCACTTTCGCTCTTCAGTATTTTTCCAACACTTACTTAAACTTTCTAAATAGCACTGTGCTTCTTTGGAAGAAGAAAGTAATTTTAGCGGTTTCTTTAAGGGTCTCATATATTTCTGCTTGTAGCGTTTTTTTCTTAAACATAGCCCTTTGTTTCTCGCCTCCCATTTCTTAAAAGCGCCGCATAATTTTATCATTTCCAGCATCTATTCTCGGGAAAGATTTCTACGACCGAGTTTGTAACCGCAGCGTATGACTAATGGATTTTGACTTAAAACTAACTACTGCGATTTTAGCGAATTAGTTCAATTTATTAAACGAGCAGTTAGATTAAAAGAAAAATTGATGTGTGAGTTTCTAGAATAAGTTATAATTCGAATGTTTTTTTTTTCTTTTTTAAATTCTTATTGATACATATTATATGCAAAGAAAACACTTATAAAGCGATGTAAAGGATAAGTAAAATATATTACTACTACCTTCTTCGTATTTATGTATCGCTCGTATATATATATACATGTAAATAGGTCAAGAAATAAAATAAATGAGCTAGAGCAGTGTACTTTTTTAGATCTTTAATTAATGATCTATCATTTTAAAATCTTTTTATAAATTTGGTTCTTACAGCCAATACTGCTGTGGATTTACTTTTGCCTTTTTAATTTAATGGCTTTTATTTGCATGCCATCTCTGCAACCCATGTGGACAGTTTGGCGCAGTGGTAAGGCGCAGGCCTCGTACGCCCAAGTTCGCAGGTTCAAACCTGGCCAAGGTAGGTGAATTTTCAAGATGCAGAAAATCGTCTGCGCCGATGTCGTACGATAATGCGGAATGTGCAAAAGATTCCTTGAACAGACACTAGACAGTTGGCTTGGATGTTCTCGGCTAAATAAATTCCTAGTGCAATATGCAGCAATTGGAGCTCGGGTGCCGCCAGCTAGGGGAAACTGAGCTTAAAAATTCTCAGTGGTAATGGCATCGCCGACAGTGGTGCTACTTTAAAAAAATGGATGCCGATTTCCGGGGAAGGCACTAGGTCTGCAAAAGGGTTAGTAAACGTATGCAGCCCTGTTGGAGGGAAAAAAATATATCTGCAACAAATTCCGACATCTTTATGGCTTTGTTTACGCATGTAATTTTGCGCTCCCCCCACTAATGAGAAGATCAAACTGCTATTTTTATTTATTTTTTTATTATATCCACATTATATACTTCATTATGTTCTCCGTTTTATTTATTTATTTATTGAGGCTTCGTGCAATGAGTTTATTATTACGGCCTACTGATATGGGCCTATTGTTGTTTACGTTAGATTACCCTCCCCCCTTAGATTAATTATTTTACATTTATACTGTACAGCTCGGTGATAAGGTCATTTGGTCATAAGACATAAATATTCTGATCCCCTTCTTAATACCCCCTAAAACCCAAACTAACGTTTTTAAAAAAGTTTACTCAGTACCTGCTATCATATTATTTTTATAAACTTCCATGATACGTAGAGCATATTCAAATAATGGTTTCAGAAAGGAAATCGAAATTTATTTAATATCGTTCATTAATCTGCATTGTTTACTTACAATAAATAGTTCAATTTGCATATTTACATGTTTGACATTTTTAAATTTTTGAAATAAAAGATTTTATGTACTCGTACAACAAGACATTTTAAAAATATATAATTTTAATGTCGAATCTATCAGTATTTCATAAAAAGCATATCCTGTAGGGAAAGATAGAATAGATCAAATCCAGTTAAACTTTTCAATGCTCTGCCTATTACACATCCCCCCCTTTTTACGTCAGTTGCAATTACAGTGATCCCTCGTTTTTCGCGGTTAATGGGTACCACAGCCTTCCGCGAAACTGAAAAACCACGAAGTAGGATTTGCCGCTAAGAATTTTCGTAAATGCGGGTACACGAATGCTTTAAATATAAACAGTATTTATACTTCACACATTTAAGACAAAAATTACAACAGTATACGTAATTACTTAAACGTGTCGGTTCTAATTAATAAGGTTAATCTCAAAACGTTATAGTACAGTAATAAACATATCTCAACATTGATTTCTGAGAGAGGCGCAGAGTCTCGTGTTGGTGGGAGCTTTTGAGAGCCCGTGGTATGTACTCTGAGTCAACACATCTCTTTGTTTGACATCTAGAGATCCTTCTCTCTCGCGCATCAACATGAAACAACACTCCTTTCCGCAATGTGGCTGCCGACATGGTTGTATTTTTTCATTTTTATTTTTTGATGAATATTTTGGAAAAACCCGCGAAGCACTGAAGCCGCAAAACATGAAGCGCGAAATGGCAAGGGAACACTGTACATCTATTTTTACTGCTCAAATAAACGTTATCCTTGAGTTCCTGTACAACAGACAGGTTTCCGGTAGGGAGGCGTAATGGTAAGACGCATGTCTCGTACGCCCAAGTTCACAGGATTCAGCCTGGCCCAAGTCGGCGGATTTTCAAGATGCAGAAAATCGACAGCACCCATGTCGTATAATTATGCGGCATGTTAAAGATGCCTTGAGCATCCATTTGGCGTAGTTACTCTCGGCTTAATTAAATTCCCAGTGCAATTTACATCAAGTAAAAATCAGGTACTGCTCTCTAGGGGGAACCTGAGCGTCAAAAATTACGGCAATGGTACCACAATCATTGCCGTACCTCTGTGAGAGTTGGTACTAATCTCTGGGAACGTACTAGGTCTGCAATGGTTAAGCACCAATATTAGGCAGCCGACTAAAACAGAGCTTTCCAAACTATCCCTGATGGCGACGCCCTTCCAGTACATACAATTTACCCAGACACCCGTTCGCTGATACTAATCAAAAAGATTTGATTTTATCATAACAAATGGCATTTTAAAGCAATAATCATTTCATATGTGAATTGAAAATACCGTATAATTAATACATTAAACACTTTTTTCACAGATACAAAATTTTCCAATACCATCAAGAATTCAATGGCTCACATGGGCTTGACGGCCATTACAAATCTGTCTTATATTAGGTCGGATGTAAGACAAATTCACACGCATTTCTTCAGCGAACTTTCTCAAACTACTACGTTTAACTGTTTTGTTATTAATCATAACGGAAAATGCACTTTCACACGAATACGATGTAGAAAACTTCAGCAAAATGAAGAGCGCCCTCCTACGTAGGTGAGGATAATCATGCCGAATAGAAATCCAGAAGTTGCACAAATCTGATTCCTGGCCCCCCTTCAGCAAGTTGATGTCAGGGAGGGGAGACTTTAGCCTCCTTGGTTGAAGTTCACAAGTGCTGGAAAGAACAAAAGGGTTTCTTAGCCAGTCATACTGGTTTATATCTAATGTTGGAAAATATCCATGCAACCTATCTTTTAATTGCAGTAAATGGTCTTGAATCAATGGTTGTATTTCATTACTAACTGCACATTTAGACATTAATGGAAACATGTCAAAATTGTTTTGTTTTGTGATCTATGATTGCACTGAACCAAGAAAAGGATGTTTGATATTATTTTATCATAAGCTCTTCATTCGTTTTACAATCTCGCGACATCCTTGATGCTAATACGCGACACCCAGTTTGGAAAGCACTGCACTAAAAGCTAAAATGAAATAAAGCAGACAGGTTAGAAATGGCCATAGAAAAACTTACTGCATGCACTTAAACTTTCAAGTTAATTTGATAAAATAACACAGTAAGATATTATTAAAATTTAAAAAAAACGTCTTGAAATTTAATTTATATAACTCGACAAGTTTCCATTCGAAGTACTGACAGTGAACATAAATCCATGCACAATTTCTTGAAAGAGGTGACAATGAACTTAAAACGGCACATTAGAAAGTTTTGTTTTTAGTGGGTAACGAGTAGGAAGAGTAATGCCCATGGGAAAACTTACCGCCTTCATTTGAAATTTTTAAGTCACACTTTACTGAATTAACACTCTAGTATTAAAATTCTAAAAATGTCTTGAATTTTATTATACATAATTCAACAAGTTCACATTTGAAATACTGAGAACGAACGTAAAACCGTGCAGACTTTCTTGAAAAATTTCAAACCGAACTTAAAAAGGCACGTCAGAAAGTCTAGTTTTAGTGGGTAACGAACAGGAGGAGGAATGCGGAGGAGTAATGCGCACGTCCAATTCAGATATTTTTAATCACCAGGGGGAGGACGTCATCTACACGAATACATTAGGCCGAGGTAGTTGTAATATCCTCATTTACATTTCTCCGGGCCATTATAAACTCCCTTACATCTGACAGAACGGATACATTTGCGAATCTCTCTGAGCCAATTAGTGCAGATGGCAGAGATTTATTAGTACGATTCCTAGATCGATGTTTCTCGCAGAAAAGCATTAATTATTACAACAGCTGGAAGTGTGTGCTGGAGCGGAAAATTGAACACTGCGAGTCTTTTACTTGGCTGGCTTGCAGAGATTTTAATCGCCATTTCCGATTTTTTTTTTTTAAATCTTGGAAATTGGAAATGATTTTGAATGACGGAGCATCGAGCGCTAGTTAAAAGTTAATCTCGGGAGAGGAGGAAGTGCCTTTTTATTGAAAATATTTGTTAAAATCAGTTAGGCTATGTTAGAGACTCGGTTATAATAAGAATTAAAATAACTCTAATTATTCGCTTTTGATTCAGGAATAAGAGCACGGCAGAAAAAAATCAGCGTAAAATTAACCAGTTTCTTTAACTGTTAAAAAACAACAAAAATTGTTCCAAAAGAAAAATATTTCACCCCGAGAGCTTCTTTCAATATGCTTGTTCATAGGAACTCGGACCTCATGTCAGCGTTTACCACATTTGCTTCACTTTTGTACACACGAGCTAATATTAAGGTTTTTTGAACTGTTCAAAATTGAACGAAAACTTGTTCAAACCAAAAAGTAAAATATAGAAAAGAAGTGTTATTGCGAATGCACAAAAAAATATTTCGGTTTGGACAACTCCTTCAAAAGTTATTCGATGGGCATACAGACCGTGTTTCGAGGTTACAAGGAACCCTTTTTCCAATGCAAAAGAGCGTAGCATATTTTTTTTTTTTTTTTTTCGTGGCAGGAATTGTGCACCATTAAATCGGGGATCTCGAGCAGATGCCTTTTGGCGTGGATCCGCTCTCACTTCTAAATATTTCATCCGGCTCCGCTCCGTGCTGCAAATAACTTTAATAGAATATATTTTTATGTCTTTTTTTTAGTTAAAAATAGTCGGAGCAGTGCAGCAGAACAAAGTTCTTTGCTCCATCGCCGCTCCAGTTTCGAATGTAAACTCTTTGCTTCATTGCTGGAAGCTCTTGCTCCCCGCGCCGTTTTTACTCTGATTAACATACGTAAATTTGCAATTATTTATTCTCCGAAGTATTTCCTGCCGAACGTGCTAAATCTTTTAAATATGGAGATATTTTATTACATAATGTAAAGGGACCGTTCATAAATGATGTCACTTTTTTTCTCACATATTTGACCCCTTCCCCCCTTTGTCACAAAATGTCACACTTCAACGGACCCCCCTTCCCCCTTTATCACATGTCATGCTATGTTGCATAAGCAGGGATATCACACTCCTTGTTACCCCCTCCCCTCTCCTTGTCACACTTTGTCACAATCTCATTCCCCCCCTCGAAGCGGGACATCATTTATGAATGATCCGAAAGATAATTTATTGCATATTTATTTTCGTATTGGTGATATTTGTTTCGTTTTATATTTGATCCTTATTTGACTTTATTGCACGTACATTATTTCTAAACACAGCTAATAGCTGCTGGCATGTGTCACATCTTCGGTTAGAATTTTTTCCACAGTTCTGTCTTTTAAACCCTCGTTACTAAGTAAAGCGCCAAAATTTTCAATAACATTGCTGTAAAGTTTGGAGGCGTTTTTTTCTCCTGATCTCACTAAGCTCATGAAATCAAAAAATATCTCTATACAAGCAAATAAAAGTTAATTATGTAAGCAAATTATGACATCGGGAAATTTAAAATAAATATGTTTCGGCATCTGAAAAACTCGTTTGTCTCGAATAAAATATATCATTCCCAATATATTAACGTGTGCTATTTTGGGGTTTTATTATCTCATGTATGGCATTTAATGGCGAGACGAATGGTTTGTGAATTTATTTTCAATTTATTAATATTTTTGATTTAACTTATTCTAAAATGACGTATATGTCTCTAAATATTTTTTCTCATATTTTCGTTTCAATTAGTGAATAGTGATACTGAAGCAAGACTTGGAACTTAGTTGTATCTTGTTATACTCTTCAAAATTTAGAATTTATATTTAAATACACATAAAATTCTCTAATATCAAACACTTTTTATAAATTGGCTACACTTATATTTAAAAAAATGTAATCTTATAGTCCACTTTGATAAGACCTTTTACTAGACATTCAAAGTTGCAATAAAACACACGTGCTTGAAATCAGATACACCAGAACTTCACAACAGCATATCTACCTTTTTCCTTCAAGCCATCGGCACGTTCTGTAGTGCAGAAACCAGACACTCAAGTACACCGACTCTTCCAACTAAACGACGAATCATTCTCCAAATCACCTTTCCGCTGGAGAGTACATGCGAGAAATATGTAAATGAGATTCAAAATATCTCTCTCCCTAGCTCTTCAACAACTCCCTTCTATTAGACGCTGTTCCCTTTTTAAATCGACGCCTTTTGTTAAACGTTGAATACCGCCATACTAAAAGGAACGCCGAATGGAAGAATTCATCTGAGAGGCGGCACGTAATCTGAGATGAGAATTTTCGATAAGAAGATTATTCGCGACAATATGCCGAGCAGATATCAAGTTTTAAAATAATCGCTACATTAATACCTAGACAAAGATCTTACGAAAGCTCATTTGAAAATCTCTTGTGAAAATACAGTTTTAATATTTTCGCTTTCGGAGATCTGTTGTTAATAATATGCGATGTTACTCTGTTTTTAAGGATATGAGATTAAATTGCATATTTTTGAGATTACTAAATGTTCTAAACTTGAAGTTGTAACTGTAAATATTCATCAAGACTATACTCGCATTAAATTGTGTTCCTGTTTAACCTTTAGAGACCTAACGCTCCTTTCTGAGGCTAATCAAATTCTTTCTGTGTTGTTAATTTGGATGAGTTGCATTCTATTCAAAGCTCTTTAGGATATGATAAAAGTTAGAATTGTTAAAGCCAATGAGAAGATTATAATTATACTAGTCTTAATAACTCTAGAAACGTATGTCGTTATGTTTTCCTATTTAATGTATTCAAAAATGTCTCCATGTATCTATTCGTATGAATCTCTGTTCCTTAGTTTGTAATTACAAAAGCGGAAGTTTTTAAGAAATTTGGCACAAAATCGCGATTGATCCCTTTGTTGAACTCGATACAATTCCATACCCAACGCAATACAGTCGCAAAAATTCTTTCAAAAATATTTTGATAAAATTTCAAAATAAAATAGATATTTTTTAATTTGATTTTAATTATGTTCATCTCGTTATCGTGGAAAAAATTGTTTTTGCTTTCACAATTAACATAAATTTATAGCTGAAGCAACAATACATTAAGTTAAATCTCTTCGAAAGTATGTAATAAACACAATATGCATAGGTTCTGTAAATAGCTATCTTAATAAAGAAAGAATGAGCTGCATTTTATGTCGCAACTTATAAGAATTGAGTAAAGCGAAAAATAAAGGTTTAAACGAACATAATTGTACGTAATTTACTATGTTTCAAGAAATTAGTTTATATTTCTTCAGTATGTAGAATGCATGCCTATGTCCTTAGGTGCGCTATAAATAAACGTTATAAGTAAAGTGGTTAATTCGAATATTATATAACCAAATGTATCTTATTTGGATGATCACGCATTGTGTTAGGTATTAAATTTCCAAATTTATTTGATATACAGGGTGCAGTAAATCACACAGTGCAGTTTAGCAAGTCTATTTAAAAAAAAAAAAAAACGACGCAGCGTACAGAGACGATGTTTTTTTTATTCAGTACATCATGCCGTTTTATGCAGCAAAAATGATATCAAAAAGATGATGTCCGCCAGCAGCGATATATTGGTGAAGGCGATTTCTGAAGTTTTCAGCCGCATTTTGACACATTTCGATTGGTATAGCGACGATTTCCCCCCAAAATCGCTCTTTGTGTACTTCCAAGGTGTGAGCCCAATTTTGAAAAAGATTGTGCTTCAGGTAGTCCCACAAGAGAGAGGAAATCGACGCGATACCAATCGAATTGTGTCGAAAAACGGCTAAAATCGCCTTCATCAATGTGTCGCTGCTGGTGGCCATCCTCTTTCTAATATCATTTCTAAAACTTCATGTATAAAACGGCATGATGAACTGAATAAAATAAAAACCTATTAATTTATAAAACTTTGGAATACAAGGGATTTAATTTTCTTATCTATCAATGCGTTTTGCTTTAAAATACTTTGGCGCTCGTATGCTGTAAAGTTTGAACAAGTAAATTTAACTGTTATGAAATAGTCTTTGTTAATAATATTAAATCGCCAAAAATGTTTTAAGTTACATGGTTTTATTTAAATTCAAAACATCGTTGCATTATCCAAACAAAACTATTGTTGCCAAACGGCAAATGATAATGTTGATCATTTCCTCAGAGCCAAAATTATTAATTTATTTTCCTAATTAAAGTTGTAATAAATTATAAAATGGATGGATTATTGCATTGTCATCGAAGATAAGCTTGCGTGCAAAATTTGAATATAATTTAAGCAGTAATAGTTGTGGCGGAATTTTATAAGGCGGTTTTCGACAAGTCAAGTTAAATAAAACCATGTAATAAAAACAATACTCGTTTCCGTACGTTGCGTCGTTTTTTAACATAAACTTTCAGTACTGCAATGTGTGATTTGTCGCACTCTGTATATATACGTGAAAATAAATGAATGAAGAACGAAACAGAAAAAAAAGCAAGTTAACAGTAAAATTTCTCTTAAATGTCTTTCAGTTTCAAGACCTCTTACTTGAAAAATAAGAGATAAAGAACAAACAAATCAACTAAAAATTGCTTCACTAAAGATTTTGTTTCGTTTAAAGTTTCACATAGTTTCTTAACGATTTTGAAGCTCCAGTAGTTTCGCGCAACCTTCAATTCGAATACTACCTTTATAGTTGAAGTTATTTCTGTTTTATAGAGCTTTAATGGTTAAAACAATCGCATCCAGTTTATGACGTACCTGAAAAGAAACCCATGTTTTCTCTCTCTCTAAAACTATAAGGGTAAGCTATTTTGGGGTTTTATTATCTCATTTATGGCATTTAACGTGGAAGTGAATGGGGGTTGTGCATTGTTTTTTTCAATTCATTAATGTTTATTATTTAGCTTATTCTAAAATGGTGAATATTTCTTTAAATATTTTTTTTCTCATCTCTTCGTTTCAATTTGTGAAGAGTGATAATGAAGCAAGGTCTTAAACTTAGTATATATGGTCATAATCTTCAAAATTCAGAAGTTCTGATAAAAAACACAAAATATTTCCATGGCATCTAAAAAATGTTTTATCAATATACCCATACACACAAAAAAAAACCATCGTTTAATCTGAAAATCCACAGCAATAACCAGACATTCCAAGCTGCAATAAAACATACTTTCTTGAAATCCGAACAGAATCTTAATGTTAGATGAAATTACGGGAACAATCCATTGTTCATTAATAGCTGAAACTCTAATCAAACTTAATTTACACATACTCGAAAACGTTAAAAAACACTTAGTTTGCTTTAGTTTCATAGTGAAGTGAGAAAAGATATTAAACTGCATTGAGAGAATTTCCCTTCCCTTGCAAATATTGAACTCGGAATACGTCCTGTTATAATTACATTATTTGCCCAAATTTACTTTTTCGTAAAATTTTGTTAAGTCGATTTTGGTAAAATAACACCTGAAATTCGATTGCATTGATATTTATCAGATAAAAAGAGAAAGAGTGAACACACAAAAGAGGCATAAACCAACAATACACACACGCGGGCCGTGGTAGTCTCGTGGTTAGGATATCGAGCTTCGGATCGGAGGAGCTCGGCTGCGATACACGAGCCGCTGAAGATCCACAATGTACACTTGGGGACACGTGTATGTAAAATCCGTGGACCCTGAAGTCCCGAGGGTAGGGAGAATTTCCCTTCCCTTCACCCTTAAATCTAAAAAGGAAGGTGGCGTATTTGTGGTGGCGCCATCTGGTGTCATCCAAATACATAACGAGCCAAGTCAAACTTCCACCGTTGTGGTGCTCATCTCTAAACGGAAGGCGCGCCATATTGACTTAATTCCTAGTCGCTCTGCGAAAAGGAGATTTTATATCCAAGTGGCATTAGAAACAACAACAATACACGCACACACACACAAAAAAACTAAAACACATACGTATGCAAGAAAAAAAATCGAACGCACATAATTAGTTAGCAACGAGCACATACAGACACAAATATTCCAAACATACGCGCACAAATATTCCAAACACACATACCCCCGTTCCCGCATGCCTCCCCCTCCCCCAAACAGATCACATGCACATACACAACCCTTTCCCACCGACCACACACGCATAACTCACTCACACAAATGATACGGTATCCATTATCCAAGTGAAATGTGGTATAGAAGTATTTCAAATTGTTATGCAATGTCAGTGATAGCGACTTTTTAAAAAAAATCAATACAAGTATTATAGTTATTCATAATACATATTTTATATAAATTTGATAACATTTTGAAATAGCTCCCCCACTTTTTGCACCAATATTTGGTATCAAACAATAATGAAACAAGCATAAGACATAAACCATTCAGAATTCAAAATTTGATAACTAAATGTATCCTCAATATATACTCAAATGTATCCTCACTATATACTCAAATGTATCCTCACTATATACTCAAATGTATCCTCACTATATACTCAAATGTATCCTCAATATATAGTCAAATGTATCCTCAATATATAGTCAAATGTATCCTCAATATATAGTCAAATGTATCCTCAATATATAGTCAAATGTATCCTCAATATATACTCAAATGTATCCTCAATATATCTTCAATATATACTCAAATCAATGTATACTCAAATGTCGACTCAACGACAGTATTTTGGATATTTCTAAGAATCAGTTTGAAGGAATTTTTCTTTGCTAAATTATCCTCTATAATGTATCCTCAATAATTCTCAATATATACTAAATGTATCCTCAATATATCTTCAATATATACTCAAATGTCGACTCAACGACAGTATTTTGGATATTTCTAAGAATCAATTTGAAGGAATTTTTCTTTGCTAAATTATCCTCAATAATGTATCCTCAATAATTATCAATATATACTAAATGTATCCTCAATAATTCTCAATATATACTCAAATCAATGAATACTCAAATGTCGACTCAACGACAGATTTTTGGATATTTCTAAGAATCAATTTGAAGGAATATCTCTTTGCTAAATTATATTTATTTACTATATTTCTTTCCTAACAAATTAATGAAATATATATGCTATTAATTTAAAAAAGCAGAAGCAATGAAATTACTTTACTTAATTCCTAATTTCGAAGCTCGGTAATGACTCGCCGGCGTATAATTTTTCCCAGGAAACTCATAAGACTGACTGTCTGTCAACGGGGATCTCCTAGCATTTTCAGTCCCCACTCCAGTCAGATGATGCCTTTAAGATTCCCATCACACCTGTTACCTCCATTAATTACTCCTTAGAGAGTTTTGATGACACAGTGCGTGATGACTTCACTTCAGTTGCTCCTCGAAAAGCATAACATGTGTTGCCAAAAAATAGAGCTATATTTTACGCCTTTCCGGATAATGAAAAGAGATATGAAAGTAATGCGCGGTAATGAGAAAACGGGAGGAAGCGAATTTAATTTCATGCGGATATAAAGTGACGCTTGAAGTGTGACAGATGATCAGTAAATAAATAGTTTTGTGAGGTGTAAGTTGAAAATATGCTCAACTATTTAAGTGTGTAAAGTAGGAGAGGAAATGATTTCACCGTTTATTATACAAACACAAATATAGTAAACTAACATTTATGTATCTGCGTAAGGGATACGCTAAAAAAAAAGACTCAGGCGTAAGAGACTTATAAATGAAATTTAACCTACTTTTAGATCAAACAGTTCAACCAAAGCGATATGCCCGGCAGAATCTACCAAGAAGAATCCAGACTACCACTTTCGTAAATGTTGATGCAAAAAATAATCTTGGCAAAAGAAAACAGAATAGCATTCCTTAACATTTGAATACATTTTCGTCTCAAAGAAACAACTTGTGATAATATAATTAACATATCTTGATTAATAAAAATATCTCAAACTAATTTCTACTTTCCCTGTGATGTGAAAAACTCGCATATTTCTTAGAGAAACTATTCATGCGGGTAATTTTGTATTGTAATGAACGAAAATTTTTTTTTCATCTTGGATGACGAATTTTTACATGTTAAGAAGCTGGTTGTTTCTAATTTAACAGTTTAACTGGAAACGTATTCCATGTTGATTTGGTTGAACAGTTGGGTACTTATATTGCCGGGTCATCATACTTGAAAATGTTACTGAAAAACATTTTTAGTAAAAGAAATTAGAATGACATTATTTCTTACTCTTGAATAAATATCTAATACGAACTACGTTTTTTTTTTAATTTTTTTTAAAAGTTTCAACAAATAAGCACTGTTGCTCGTTCTTGTAAAAGTATTTTAACTCATTGTTAAAATTGTTTTGTTACATTGATTTGTAAAATTGTTTTTTTACATTGCCCCTTGATTTTCACCAAGTTGTGATCGCGGTTGATCGCCGATCTGGGCGGTGTTGCAAAGCTGCAATCAGGAATGGCGCCAAACAAAAATCGACAATTTCGCCATGGGGCACCCTAAAGTATATTTTCACCGTTACATATTGGTACATATGTTAATAAAACAAGAAGTTCAGTCTAGAACTATACGAGCCTACTTTCCCGTATACAATGAATTCAAATTTATAATCTAGCTATCTCTCTCTCTCTGTCTTTCTCGTTTAGCTTTAGTTTTTAATTGATTCAAATGGACCTTTTTCAACGGTTAATACATATTCATTCAATCATTATTTATTGTCATTCATGTATTTATTCACTCATCTATTCACTCATTTATTCATTCATTCTTTTGCTTATTCATTTAATCATTCATTAATTAAAAAATATTCTTGAAAATCCCGATCAAAAAATTTTATAGGAAAATAGGCTCGTTAATTCTGGATAAACTTTCTATTTGTAGATGTTCTACGTCATAAGAGCTTTCCGATAAAGTTTGTTGCAAGCAAATCGGTCCGTTAGATCAGAAATTATATAGGATTGAAATTTCCCCGTAGGCGATATGTTAATTTTTTTTGAACTGTTCAAAATGAACAAAAATTGTTCAAATCAATATTTTACGCCAAGAACTTCTTCCAGTGAGCTTGTTCATGGGAACTTATATCTTGAACCCAGAGTTTACATTTGCCTCATTTTCACCCATAGGCGGTAATGTTAAAATTTTTTGAACTGTTCAAAATTGAACAAAAAATTGTTCAAATCAAAAAGTAAAATATGGAAATGAGATGTCCTAGCCGAGATCTTTCGAATACAAAAAGAATTTTTCCAATCGGACAATTCATTCAAAAGTTATCAGGGGGGGGGGGGGGCAGACCGACAGACAGACATACCGACAAACCGACCGACACACTTTTTCCCCATCTCAAAACCCTAATTTCAATTTTTTTATTTTTCAATTTTTATTTAATTACTTAACTTATTTTTGACTTTTCTTGATTTCTAACGATATTTTCACGATACATTAAGCCTTCTTTCATGCTTTATTATTATTTTTTTTTTTTACTTTTACGGGAAAGTAGGCTAAAAATATCGAAAAATATTTTAAACATTGATTAAAATTACAATAAATTGTACGTTCTATTTTAAATATAAATAATGTATAACGCAAAATTGAATAACACATACTCAGCAGCGTTACATTAAGCAGACGTTTACACTGCGTTGTGACTGTGCTGACAGAAAAACAACATTTACAGAATTTATGGAATCGGGGGAAATCTTACCCGCCGATACGGTGGACCAGCAATGATCTGAGGTAAAATTGGACCGGTCTGCCTTAAAAATATTTTCCGATTTAAGTGACAGCAATAATAAAATTTGGTTCGATGTTTTTTAAGTTAATGCTATCATTTTACGATACATAATTTTGCTATTAAAGGTTAGCACGTAATGTAGGGTTTTGCGTTTTTTTCTCATAATTTTCTCTGAAGTTTCGCCAAAGATTATTTGCATATAATGACAGCAATAAGTACTTAATATTTAAATAGATTTAGACTAAATGATAATGAAATGTTTCAATTCACGTATATGGCGGCTGTGCAATTCCTAGTGTTAATATATTGCTATTATTATTATTCATTTCAATTAATTAAATATTAATTTTATATTTTATTTATTTATCCGTGTATTTCCTGAAAGAAAAACAAAACACCTGTGTCCGCGAAGATTTTTTACAAATATTACCGCTCCTCGGCTCAAAAACCGTTGTGAAAATGTGACTAAAATTGTTCTTAAGAATTAAAATAATTTAGCGAGAAAGCATTATTAGCACCAAATCACAAATGCATAAATGAATGCTTGAGATCTCTATGACTAACAAGAAGTTCCGTCTAGAGCTATACGAGCCTACTTTCCCGTATACACCGAATTCAAATTTATAATCTAGCTATCTCTCTCTCTGTCTTTCTCGTTTAGTTTTAGTTCTTAATTGCTTCAAATATACCTTTTTCAACGGTTAATAGATATTCATTCAATCATTCATTTATTAAGTCATTCATGTATTTAGTCACTCATTTATTCATTCATTATTTTGCTTATTAATTTAATCATTCATTGATTCAAAAATATTCTTGAAAATCCCGATCAAAAAATTTCATAGGAAAATAGGCTCCTTAGTTCTGGATGTACTTTCTATTTGTACATGTTCTACGTCATAAGAGCTTTCCGATAAAGTTTGTTCCAAGCAAATCGGTCCGTTAGATCAGGAATTATATAGGATTGAAATTTCCCCGTAGGCGGTATGTTATTTTTTTTTTTTTGAACTTGTTCAAAAATGAACATAATTGTTCAAATCAATATTTCACGCCAAGAACTTCTTCCAGTGAGCTTGTTCATGGGAACTTGGATCTTGTACCCAAAGTATACATAATTTGCTTCATTTTCACCCATAGGCGATAATGTTAAAATTTTTTGAACTGTTCAAAATTGAACAAAAAATTGTTCAAATGAAAAAGTGGGAATATGGAAATGAGATGTCCTCGCCGAGATCTTTCGAATGCAAAAAGAATTTTTCGAGTCGGACAATTCGTTCAAAAGTTATTAGGGGGGACAGACAGACAGACCGACAGACACACTTTTTTCCCATCTCAAAACCCTATTTTCATTTTTTTTTTTTCAATCTTTATCTAATTACTTAACTTATTTTTGATTTTTCTTGATTTTTAACGATATTTTCACGATACATTAAGCCTTCTTTCATGCTTTATTATTATTTTTTTTACTTTTACGGGAAAGTCGGCTAAAAAAAGGGGGCAGCTTCTTTGAGGTTGCTGCTTTTTGTACAGGCGACCAGGGATCAATCCCAACCATGGCAAGAACTTTGTTATTTATTCGGTGCCATGCGACAACGCATGGTAATCCTAAATTGGAAGTAGGAAAGAAAAAGCTGTGAAAGTATGTCTCTTGTGGCATTTTATCTGAAAATTACTTCTTCCACTATGGATTTCTAAAGTTCGCACGAGTTTATGACGTAGCTTAGTACGCTGCACCTCAAATGAGAAGACGCCTGACCTGGGGAGGGTTCATATCTTGGGGAGAATTATTAAGTTAAGGGGACACGGGACCTTGAAATCATCAAATTTTCGAAATTTTTTTTTTCATTGAAAGTATGAAGAAAATAATTGTCTATCTTGTGGTGTAAAATTTTTTTCGATACGATGATTTTTAACGATTTTATGACGTTTTTTCGAAAAAGTGGGCGGGGCTTGGGAGTGAGAGTTTTGACACTTTCACAGCTGTCAAGTTTGTTTACCTTCTGATTCTCTCGTATTTTTCTGAATTTTCCCCTCAGATTTTCGAATTTAATATTAAAAATATTTTAATTATTATATTTGAACAGTTTGGCAACACTGCGTTAACTTTGACCGTGTTTCTTTGAACATTTTCGCATTTGTTTATGTTTATTTTTTGCCTAGTTTGCTATCATTTTCGAACTCGCATTAGATACTCCTTTTGTTGATTTTTTTTCTCGTTATATTGTTACATTTTGTTTTTTTATTGTTACATCATTGTTTTTTGCTGTTATCTTATCGTATTTTCGTTTTCCTTTTGTTTTTACTGTTGTTTTCAAAAATTTATTTTGGAAACTCAAACTATGGATTCCATCAATTCACGATGGCACAAGCCGAGGCCACACTCAACTAAGAGAAGAAAAAGTGCTATAGCAAATGCAAAAAAACGATGGAATAAAACAGCTGTTGCTTCTACAGTTTCAGCTGATGATACTGGGATATCTGACCTGAATGATTCCAGGACTGTGAAAAAATTAAAACTTTTCTCTGATATCTCAAACACTTGTGATGTGCCTTCATCTACCGCAACTTTATTTTATGATGAAATGTGGTCCCCTCTGCTAAAAGAACTCAAATGTTCTTCCTGTGAATCTCATAGTTTGAATGTAAAGAAAACAAACACAGAATATGGTTTAGCTGCAAAACTAAACATTTTCTGCGACTCCTGCAAAAAAGAGTATAGCAGTGTATTCTCCAGTCCACGTGAAGAAAACAGTAAAAAATTTGCAGTAAATAAAGATGCTGTTTCTGCTTTTCTCAGCTTTGGAAAAGGACATGCCGCACTGGAGAAATTTTCGGGACATATGGGCCTCAACGCAATGGACCGAAAGACATTCGATTCATATGTCTCACATTTGGCGGAGGAAAATGTAGCTTTTAAGGCTGATGTTTTGCAAAAATGCCGCGAAAAGGTGAGGGAGGAACATAAAAAAATTAGTGAAAGCGAGGAAAGTCCTGAAGAAGTTATTAACATTGGGGTGTCGTTCGATGGAACCTGGCAGAAGCGTGGGCATAGCTCCTTGTATGGCATTGGCTGTGTCATTGACATTATGACTGGCATTGTGCTGGACTTTGAAATTGTTTCAAAATACTGTCACCTATGTGAAGTAACAAAAAAGGAACTTGATGAGAGTTCGCCAGAATATCAAATATGGCATGAAGCACACAAGACATCTGGTTTATGTGAGAAAAATTATGATGGCTCATCGAACGCGATGGAAATGTATGCAGCAGAAATTTTGTGGCGTCGATCCATTAAAGTATGCAATATGCGTTATACGGTTCTGCTTTCTGATGGCGATTCAAAAACCTTTTCACATTTGAAGCAATTGAATGTATATGAAGGTTATGAAATTGAAAAAGAAGAGTGTGTAAACCACGTTGCAAAGAGACTTGGTACAGCGCTTCGAAATAAAGTGAAAGAACACAAAGTTAGAGGAGAAACATTGGGAGGCAAGCGTAAAGGACATCTCACTGATGCATTGATATCAAGGCTCACAAATTATTATCGAAAAGCGATAACTTCTAATGCTCCTGATATCGATGCAATGAAAACCTCCATTCTTGCTTCACTTTACCATTGCTCATCGACAGATACCAAGCCCAAGCATTTCAAATGTCCACAAGGTGAAAGTTCTTGGTGCTTTTACAACCGAGCTAAAGCTCTTGGTCAAAAAGCTCCGAGTCATTCCAAAATGAAAGCTCCTCTCAATGATGAAATAGTCTCCAAAATCTTGCCTGTTTATCAGAGATTAGCTTGTGATGATTTGTTGAAGCGCTGTACCTCTGGGCAAACCCAAAATGCAAATGAAAGTTTGCATAGTGTTATCTGGCAGCTGTGCTCGAAAGATGTGTTTGTGTCAAAACGACGATTAGATATAGCAGCGACAAATGCCATAAGCCAATACAACATGGGAAGTGTTGCAGCCGCGTGCTTAAAAAATGATGCAGCCTATTTGAAAGTTGCAGAGAAAATTGATATTCGTCGCATCAATCAGAGTGTCAGACGACAGTCTTGTGTGTATAAGAAGGCTGCCAAACAAAAGAAATACAGTAAAAAAACTGCTGATAAAAAAATTAAAAAAACTGAAGGGGAAACATATAGTGCTGGGGCATTCTAATGCATGGAACATTTATATCTTTGAGCATTTCTGGAAAATATATTGCTTGTTTGTAAGCAGTGCAATGACAAAAAGAGTGTTATTCAGAACTTTTTACGAGCTTATAACTTTATTGAAACACACAATGGAATTCCTTCACTAAATGTTCAATAAGAATTCTGTAATTTCTTTTTACTGATAATAATACAATAGTTACAAAAAAAACATATAAATAATGCTGTTATGTGCTTTTTAAGGATGCTATCAAACTCTAAGTAATATTTAGTGCCATTTGCCCAAAATGAAATTTTTTTTCTCGATAAAACTTTGTACCCTTTTCTTCGCTACTTTAAAACCTGCACCTGCATTTCTTAATAATTTATCTAATATTTTTTTCGCTGTTTCATATAAGAATTTTAAATAAATTTTGGCACTACTTTTTGTGAAGCTATCCTTAAAAACAATTGTTAGAAGCTAATATCCTAGACACGTAATCAAATTTGCCGAAATCTTTGAGAATTGCTTTTTCATAGTAAAAATAAAGAATTATGCACCTGTTCTAATAATAATATAATAGTATTGACTATAAGAAGCATGTAAATAATATTATTATGCGTTTTAAGGATATCTTTACTCTTCGAGCCATATTTAGTACATTTATACAAAAAAATGCCTTTTTCTCCGTAATTTTTTTTTTGTTATTTTCCAACTTTAACTTGAAGGCCGCGTCTGAATTTTTGAGTAATCAACCTACAACTTTTTGCATAGTTTTATATGACTATTAGAATTATTTTTTCGCATTACTTTTTATGAAACATGTATTAGGATTTTTTTAATACTGGTTTCATTGTAGTGAGAACCAAAGAATTTTGAAAAAAATATGGTCGAAACTAAAAAAAAAAAATTTCCCAGAAACTATTAAAATTAAACTGTTACAGTTTGCCAATAAGGGTTTACACTGTCATTATGTGTCCCCATGCAAATTTTTGTGCTGTTTGGTTGAAATTCCAGACGCGAGGCTCAATTTTTATGTTTTTCATATTTTTCATATTTCGCTATAATTTTGCAGTTTTTTTAGTCAAAATTATTTCTAATGAGCTTAAAATTTAAAATTTAGCATAAATACACAAAAGTAATTGTAACAAAAGTCTAAGTTAAGTATAAAATTTAAAAAAATAAAATTTCATTTTAAAGGTCCCGTGTCCCCTTAAACCTCCACTTTATCTACTTGATTTTTAAATTAAAAGCGGCTTATTTCTGAAAGTTCCAACCTTTTTTAAATACACTATGTTGCCATACATGATCGGCCACTTTGGGATCATTCATAAATGATGTCACGCTTCGAGGGGGGTGGGGGGCTCGTGAAATTGTGACAAAGCGTGACAAGGGGAGGGGAGGGGGTAACAAGTGTGACATTATGCATTATGTAACATGGCGTGATGAGTGACAAAGGGGGGAGGGGGTCCACATAGGTGTGACCTATTGTGACAAAGGGGGGGGGAGGTGGTCAAATATATGGGAAAAAAGCGTGACGTCATTTATGAACGGCCCCTTTACATAGTAGACGTTTTGTCGAAAGCCTAAAGAAATACTTGATGATTAACAGTGAAAACTCAGGGTTGTAGAGAACGTATAACGCATTATATATTTCACACTAAGGTTTATACCGAAGGTAAATAGGGGAGTTGCAATACAAATTGAAGAATATAAAATATATTTGCGATCAACCTGCAAAAAAGTAATGCATGAAATGCGTTTTAACTGTAGCATGTACCTTTATACTTTTCAAAAATATTTGTACTTAATTGTGTTAGCACGTATAATCATGGAGTTAAGAGGATTTCTTTGAAAAAATCGTTAGGGTCTAGTAATGTATGCTAATGTCTCGTTTTTTAGCCTACTTTCTCGTAAAAGTAAAAAATAATAATAATAAAGCATGAAAGAAGGCTTAATGTAACGTGAAAATATCGTTAGAAATCAAGAAAAGTCAAAAAATAAGTTAAGTAATTAAATAAAGATTGAAAAATAAAAGATTTGAAAGTAGGGTTTTGAGATGGGGAAAAAGTGTGTCGGTCGGTCTGTCTGTCTCGGTCTGTCGGTCTGTCTGTCTGTCGGTCTGTCTGTCTGTCGGTCTGTCTGTCTGTCGGTCTGTCCCCCCAATAACTTTTGAACGAATTGTCCGATTGGAAAAATTCTTTTTGCATTCGAAAGATCTCGGCGAGAACATCTCATTTCCATATTTTACTTTTTGATTTGAACAGTTCAATAAATTTTAACATTAGCGCCTATTTGTGAAAATGAAGCAAATTATGTAAACTCTGGGTACAAGATATAAGTTCCCATGAACATGCTCACTGGAAGAAGTTCTTGGCGTGAAATATTGATTTGAACAATTTTTGTTCATTTTTGAACACAAAAAAAAAAAAAAATTAACATACCGCCTACGGGAAAATTTCAATCCTATATAATTTCTGATCTAACGGACAGATTTGCTTGGAACAAACTTTATCGGAAAGCTCTTATGACGTAGAATATGTACAAGTAGAAAGTTCATCCAGAAATAACGAGCCTATTTTCCTATGAAAGTTTTTGATCGGGATTTTCAAGAATATTTTTTAATTAATGAATGATTAAATGAATAAGCAAAAGAATGAATGAAGAAATGAGTAAATAAATACATGAATGACTTAATAAATAATGATTAAATGAATATGTATTAACCGTTGAAAAGGTATATTTGAAGCAATTAAGAACTAAAGCTAAACGAGAAAGACAGAGAGAGAGAGATAGCTGGATTATAAATTTGAATTCGGTGTATAGGGGAAAGTAGGCTAGACGGAACTTCTTGTTTTTTTTTTTTTTTTTTGTTATAGCACTCCTGATTTTAAAAGCAGTAGTGCAATGCAATTATCAGGAAACTTGCCAGGATGCAACAGGAGCAATTACCTGCATAAGACGGAAGTAATACTGAATAGTCAACGAAGTATGAGAATGTGATACTAAATGATGTTTAACTGCGCATGCGCAAGCATTAACAAATATATATTTTGCCTCTTGCGTTCATCGGTATCCAATCGGGGGCTTTTTAAAATGCTGTTTATTTAACTAGAGTTTTTGAACTTGTGAACTATTTGAAAACTAAAAACTCCCGATTGTTTTTGAAATCAATCAACAAATAGTTTACTTGGTTCTAAATATAGAAATTGGGCATAAATTATTATTTAAACTAATTATTAATATAATTTTGAAAAAAATCATAGCTATCTTACTTTGTAATCAATTTTAAATTAAAGAACCATACAATTGAGTCAAACTTGTATGTGCTTAAATTCTGGGGTTTCAAGAGGATATATATCTATATAATTTTGATGTCACATGTATGGATCTTCTCCAGTAAAAATCCTAAGGAATTAGTAGTAATGTTCTTAGAGATATCGTCAATCGAACAAATTTATTTTCAGTTGTTTTCAGAAAGAAACAAAACGATTAGTGATTTTTTACATTGTTACTACCTGTATTTCTTGCTAACTTGAAGTGGTGACCGTAACGTTTTGGGTAAAACCTCTCATTGTTTGGCTTCTTTCTAAAATAATAAGAAATTTAATGCGTTCAATTCACAATTTTTGTTTTGATAACAGCCCCGCAGTCTTAAAAGCTTTCACTTGGCGATTACTTACAAAAGTCAATTTATATAATAAAAATTTAAGGCGGGTTCGTCAGACCGCTGTTGAAACAAACACTACAGCACTGATCACGTTCAACAGAATATATGGATCGCTAATCTAGCTGTACCAAAAACTTTTCTGTTCCAGTACTCGAAAATGATTGCTCATGTTTAGTAGTAAATCCAGTTCACACTGATAACAACTTTCGCATTGCAGATCAATAACCATAATTTTCGGTTTATCATCTTCTGTCAAAACAACCTGCTTGTTACCAGGCAAAATTATTCAAAGCAGTGCCAAGAAAACCTGTCGACCGACGGGTTAGAACAAACCGATTAGTTTTGCCAAAAAGGAAGGTAAATTATCTCCTACTGGAACAGAATCGACGTCTGGCCCAGAACTAAATAACTCATTTCGATCGGCGCTGAAGAAAATGAAGTAGATGCAGCATGATAAAGGATGCACAATAAATCAATCTCGTTAAAAAGCCCTATTAGTTGAAGCTGCCGGCGAGGGTAAAGCTTGTTGAAATCTTGATGGTCGTGAATGACAGCTAAGAGGAAACAGAATCCTCTCGGGAAAATTATGCATTTTAGTCCGGAAAAGCTACTGTTAAAAGAGTAATACTCGATAAGGGCCTGGGGATTTTTTCAACGCGAATGCTTATTTTTAAGGGATGAAAACACAGCAAAGTGCGCATTCTCAGTTTATATTTAAGCCTCTATTTATTTAGTTTATCAGATTTACTGGCAGGTAATCCTGCTTGCGATAAAATATCGTCTGATAGTTGCAAGTATTTTTTTTTTAAAATAAACTTAAAGTTATTTTTTGTTGTATTGCTACAATTTTTATTTGTCGTTTGCTAAATTTTGCTTTTTTTTTTCTTACATTATTAGCAATGATTTGGCAAGTGTAAGAATTTATTGTTGCATAGAATAAGTTATAGTGCTTATAAGAGATAGTGCGTCAACCGGCCGCATCTAAAGACGAAAAAGTGACAGTAATTAAACAAAGTCTTGGTTTCAAAGGTGTTTTATTGCACTTTTGAAACCAAGTTTGCATGCTGTATAGACAAACTGATAATTTTTAAACCACATATTTTTAACTTTTGGAATTTTTTTCTTAAATTTTAAAGGATTTTTTGCTAATAGTAACTAGTAGATATTGCGTCTTTTAAAACTGCTATTATTATCAATTATACCCTCTTACACACACACACATATATATATACCACGTGCTCAACAGGAGTACACGTAGACAATTGTACACATACACGCATTGTACACGCATATGAAATGGGCATACTGTGCATATTCAGTGCAATGTTCATGTACATACATGTACACTAGACACACACGTAGACACAGGAGTACCTATGTTCACATACGCAATAATATACACATGTACACTAAAGAGCACTCGAGTGTATATCTGCACATATACAAATATTGTTCACATATATGCACAATTGCACATACACGTGTGTGCGTTTTCGTACATGTAAACACATATGTGCACAGTAGTATACAAGCATACACAATTACTTATGCGTAAAAGTGCACAAGTGTTTAAAAGGTATACAGAAGTACATATGTACTCAGCAGTACACATGCACACTGCATACTGAAAAATCGGCGTTTTTACGTATAATAAATAGCTGAGAAAGTTGAAGCATAATTCAGTTAAAAATAAGAAATTAAAACTCAAAAATTACATGTGTTTTTAAGGAAAATGAAGAACATGTCACAAATTGCGCTTCATGGAAATGTACTACTGAAAGAAATTTTCAGAGATCATAACGTTTATTGAAAAAAGCAAACCGGAGCTCGACAGGTAAAACGTCTAAAAACTGCGTTTTTGTAACATACGTTTTTTTCGCAAAACGCCATGTTTTCTTATTATACTTAAAACATTTTTGCATTTCTAACACTGTCTGAACGTTACATTTCAAACTACCGGGGGTTAAAAATTCACAAAGCTTTAATGTGTTCACTAAATGGTTAAAGTCAAAGTATTTCACTCCATGTTTCTTGCAAACACTTCATGTAAGCGTAGATAAGAACTTGTAAAGCATGAAACGGAATACCACCTTTAATTTTACATTTTTTAAAATGTGTCGTTTTCCCCACACAGAAATGCCTTATGTTTGCATTAGTTTCTTAATATACACTGGCAATGTCTGCTTTTTATCACGGGAATAAAGCTTATTTTCTATTTCATTTTACTAACACTTTGCGATATTACTGGTGGAAAAACTCAGAAAGGAAAAGGCCATATAGTAATTTGAGCTGTATTTGCTCCTTTTTTGAAAAAAAAAAATATTTGTTTCCTTTTTTTTCGTTTGGACCTCATCCAAAGAAACATCATGATAAAGTTTATCAGTGCTGTGAATTGTTGGAAACTCTAGCCTCAAAGCCCATCCTTCTACAATTTCGCCATTTTTTTTCTGCAGAATTATTATCTTTTGTTTCCAAAAAAGATTCTTTCACTTTCTTATTTCTTTAAACTATCTCAGTAAGATTCTAATCGCACACATGACTGATGCTTACTTTTAACTCGAAGAAAAAATCCGAAAGTTTGAAAAAAAAATCAGGAAACACATAAAAAAAGTAATTTTTCTTTTCTTCTCCTTAAACTTTCCTCTCAAGCTTTTTGTTTCCGAATTGTGAGCCGTCATGTTTTGTTTTGTTTCTTTCATGCTCATAAGTTACATCGCTTACTTCTGATTCACTGAAATTTACAAATTTTTATTTTTAAGCTCATTTTTATGGTTATGGTTTGTGGCTTTTTTTTTTTTTTTGTTACTTAGTTCAGTGCATTTTTTTTACGATTCTCGAGTTCTTGAAAATAAAAGGAATAGTTTTTTTCCTCAAATTTGTTACAGTGCAATACAATGTATCTTTTTTATGTACATATAAGTTCATCATACCTGATCTCCAATAAACAAAGAAGAAATAAATAATTAAAAAAAATCTCCCCCCCCCCCCTTTTTTCGCGTAAAGATATTTGAAATTGTTTGCAATTTACAACATTTGTTAAAAATTTAAGGAAAAAAGATTATTTTGCATTAGATTTTTTCGTTAAAGAGATGTTTTTTTCCAACCTGTAATCTAGTGATGATAAATCTTGTTCATGGAAAAAAAAAGGAAAAAAAGAATTTATTTTGATACAAAAACGCAAGTTGCATTGTATTGCATTAATAAGAATAAATTTCATTGCTTAAGATAATTCTTTCTTGATTTTAAAATATATATCAAAGAGATTTATTTACAATTTTTAGTAGTATATTTTTTAAACATTTTATGGAACTATAGTGCTAGTTAATGAACGAAGAGATTTTAATTCCAAAGATAATTTTACACAAAATGATCATTATGCAACATCACCGAAGAGAAACAAAATGAAAAAAAAATCACTGAAACGAAATATTGAGATAAATTTTATTTACACAAAAACTCTTGCGCGTAATTACATAAGTCAGTTTTACGTGGAAAAACTTCAACACATTTTCCATCTTAGTTTGCATTTTGTATGATCCGGTACGGAGAAGCTAATCCGTTTTAAAAGTCTTGACAAATGGTGTCTACCTGTTAAACAATAGATGTTTTGAATTAGTCCACTATGTTTCTTCAAAATGATTTAAACGTGTAGAAGTATGAAGAAATGATACCAATTTATTAATATTTTTCGGATGTATAAAATATTTTGAAAGAAGAGCGTAAAATAAACGTAGCAGCACTATAAAGAAAGATAATACATAGATGCGTATTGGCGCCGATTAATGTCGCGAATGTGTGACGTCACTTCCGTTTTATTACTTGCACCATTCGTTATAAAATAGTAATTGCGCAGTGGTAACCCTAAGCAGCAGTCGATCCAGCAGTTTTAACAGGGTCCGTTTTGTTGTGAATTTTAAAAACATTTTTGCGTGAAAATTCAAAATTTAAACATAGTGATATTTTCTTTATTATTAATCTTCGCCGCTTATTTAATAAGAAATTCTGTTAGACCTACGATTTTAGTAGCTCAGAATTTTGTGAAGGGTACGGTTTGATTAGTAAGAATTTCGTCAAGGGTCCGAATACGAACTTGAATTTACTCTGTCGTGACCCCTGCTGGGAGTGACCATAGTTATTCACGTGGACAGTGAATGTATTTTCCCTCCTCTCAGAAGAAAAATTTGAATCAAGTCAATTAACGCATGTCATTGGTTCAACATAATTAATGACCACGCTATCATTATTCCAAACGCTCCTTGATGAATGTCATTTATTCCAAGATTAAAAATTGATTTCGTTCAGGGAGCCATGATTGGTTGACTGAGGTTTGATGTGTTCTGGTTCGCCTACTCATGTCTCATTCTTGGGGCCCTTTTCTCAAACGCTTCCAGCACTTTGCTATGGTTAGTGGAATCGATGTTTTTGAATCTGTATTTCTCAAAAATATTTCGCAAACTTATTAGCTTGAGGGATAAAAATGTTGCTATTTTAAGAAAGAAACAAGCAGCCAAATCGTACACCGGCACTCGTCGAAGAGTTCATCATTCACGTGGTACAGAATGAGCAATGCGTTCTGCACCTTATTATATATACATGCTGGCACTATATGATGAAATTGTTTCATGATCGCGCCAGAAAAAGAAAAAAAAATACTTGAAGATTTCAAAAGAACTTATGCTAAACGTCACTTTCGGAAAAATATATGTGCGTATTGGCGTTCTATGCATACACGACCTACGTTATTTTTCTCGGCTATGAAAATGCAATTCAGAAAAAGGGAAAACTTAAATACAATCAATAAGTGCATAAAATAAATAAGAAACCGGTATTTTATTCGTATGTGCAAAACGGAATCTGGAAATTAGAACCATTTTGCCTCCAAGTTAAACAAACAGATCACAAGACGGATGTAAAATTTACGAGCTTATTTTTTTCAAAATCTACTGACGCATTACTTTCACAGAAAAAGCGGCTTTAATGCAAAGGAAGCACACAGAAAGAAAAGTCTTATTCAGATACAAAATTGGATGAATGTAGAAATGTCTTCAGCTAGTTTCACTCTCAAGCATCCCTTGGGTAATGTTCTGAGAAAAACTTAAAATTCGTGAAGTGCTCGTAAATGGAACAAAAATAATGCCCTTAGGGCGAATCTTCCGTTGCATCTACATCAGATTATTAAAATATTTGAATAGATCCTGCGCTTGTATGATTCTTACACAAAAATGCTCCGAGATGCTAGCAAAGAAAAATAATACATTTTACATCTTGATCGCAATCTTTTGCAGTGTTCTCAGAAGATAAAATGCAGATTCAGTGTTATGCCGATTTTTAGCTTTTGATTCTGAAAAGACTTCGACTAGATGATTTACAGTTCGCCTTTTTTTTAATTTTCCGTTTCGCCACTAATTTTTGAATGATCGAGTTTATCAATGCAGTGATTGTTTAAAAAGAAATATCATTCTTTTCAAGTGACAAATTAGATGGCTATCCTTCCGGTTTTTAATCTTAAACAACATTTTTCTGTGAAGTACAATTTTCACGAGGAGAGGAAGAATACCAAAGGAGTATAGTGGGGGAAAATGAATTCCGCAGCTCTTAATAAAGTTAGCTACAAGCAGAGAAAATAGGATTTATTTATGAGAAGATATTGGAATCAGAAGCAGGATGGAAAGCGATGTTCTACTTCTTGAAGTTAGTTATAAGCATAGTTTTAACTAACAAGCTTGAAGTTAGTGTAAAGCTGAGTTACAATTTACAAGCTTAAAGTTAGTTAAAAGCAGAGTTACAACTTCCAAGCTTAAAGTTGGTTAAAAGCAGAGAAAATCGGATTTATTTATGACAGGGTAGGCTAACCAGAAGCAGGATGGAAAGCGGGGATCTACTTCTTGAAGTTAGTTACAAGCAGAGTTCCAACTAACAAGAAGAGTTAAAAACTACAAGCTTGAGGTGAGTTAAAAGCACAGAAAATCGGATATATTTATGACAAGATAGTGTAATCAGAAGCGGATGAAAAGTGAGGAGCAGGAGCGCAGAGCAGTGGAGCAACGAGATTTTGCACAAAACAGCTGCAGAGCAGAAGCAAAGGATTTTCTTCAAGTTACTTACTAGCAGAGGTACAATTAACATGCAGAGTTACAACTCACAAGCTTGAAGTTAGTTGCAAACATAGTTACAACTTACAAGCTTGAAGTTAGTTGCAAACATAGTTACAACTTACAAGCTAGAAGTTAGTTGCAAATATAGTTACAACTTACAACCTTAAATTTAGTTACAAACAGATTTACAACTTACAAGCTTGAAGTTAGTTACAAACAGACTTGCAAGCTCGAAGTTAGTTACAAGCATAGAAAGTCGGATTTATTTATGAAAAAAAGTAAGCTTCTAGACAAAAACCTTCCAACTGTCCCAAAATTGCTTCAGTTGGATGTTTTCCATCAAGATCAGTGTTTTGCATTGAAAAAGGGGTTCCTTGTAACCTATAAACACGTGTCTGCAATTTTTGTGACTAATTTTACGTTGACTTTTAAAATATTGCCATTTGAAATAGGAGCCTCATATAAAGGTAAGGATGCTATTTGAAATAAGGGCCTCATATAAGGGTAAGGATGCTATTTTAAATAGGAGCCCCGTTCAAGGGTAAGGATGATATTTGAAATAGGACCCTCATTATGAGGGTAAGGATGCTATTCGAAATAGGAGCCTCATTATGAGGGTACGGATGCTATTTGAAATAGGAGCCTCATTATGAGGGTAAGGATGCTATTTGAAACAGGAGCCTCATTATGAGGGTAAGGATGCTATTTTTAACAGGAGCCTCATTATGAAGGTAAGGATGCTATTTGAAACAGGAGACTCATTATGAGGGTGATAATGACATGAGGGCTAAGTTGAAGTAAGACATAAACTATAGTTAGATTTTATTTTGCACATCAAAATTTCAACTCATATAAATGTTTCTAAATCAACGTTTCACGGCGGCCTAAGATGAAAACTTTCTTTCCCTTGAAGTCAAAATTACTTATGAGAAAAAAATTTAAAAAAAAAAAAGATATAGTGAAAATTACTGCATGGATATTTTTAGAAAACAAGTTAAATATTCTAAATCCGAAAAACTGCGAGCAAATCTTCAAAGCCTTTGAGTCGTAATGTGACAGTTTCATCCATGAACGTGCTCTGTTAAGATATTTTTTTTACATTTAGCCAAGTGAGGGAAAAAAAAAACTTTTCTGAGAAAACCCATTTTCTTCACAAGAGATTATCAAAGGTGTGAAACAGTTTTCCCTTTTTCATGTTTGTGCTTGTCTGATTTTCTTTCCAGGTTTCCAGTTTCCCACTGAATTTATTTTCAGTCTTTTATGCTCTCACGAACGCGGCACACGGTACATCCAAGGTCCTATAAGGATAAGAGAAAGATCTATTTGCTCCGTAGCTTAATGAAAGTTTAAAGTATAGAAGCGCTCTGTGTGCTGACATTATTACACTGATGTTTACATTAGGAGTAGACTGACATTAAATTCTAGTGAAAAGTGATGATATTTACCTAAATTAAAAGATCATATGGGTGGTGCCTTCCAGAGTTTTCACATTTACAAATGCGTCAGCAGAAGATTTTTTAATGAGCAAAAAATATTTTTGTTTAAAAACCACAACTATTTGTATAGTTAATGGTTCGAAAAATAAATACACTAACTTTACTTAAATTTCAACTTAGTAATTATGAGAGTTGTAATTTAATTTTTAGTGAGAACTCTACTGAATTTTGAATATACTTTTAATGGATTTTCTATTTTTTTTAAATAGCATTTATATAAAGTTTTTAATGTATTTATCAATTTGTAATTAGTTTAGCAGGAAATAGGGTTTCAACCATTTGAACATAGATAATAACTTGAATATCAATATTAAAGTATGCTAATTTTTTCTTAAACAGAATAAGATAACAAGAATCTTCTTGAACAAATAGCAGAACTGATTTTCAAACAATCTTCCTTTTTTTAATGAGCATCGTGTGAATAGGTTGAACACTATTATTAATTTCAGGACTGCTTAAAGAATTAAGTATTTCTTTTTCAGATCTCAAAAACATTATATAAAACAAAAAGGGAATTTTATAATTTATGGTAACCTGTTTTACATAAAGCTTAGCATCATCTAAGTGGGTTTAACGCTGCTTTTAATTTCAGGGCAAATCACATTTTCAAATATCAAAGAACATTAAGCAAAACGTATAGAAAACTCTATAATTCATAGTAAACAATTTGTTTCATGTAAAACTGAGCCTCATCTAAATGGATTTAACGCTACTATTAATTGTGGCGTAGATTTACTGACTAAAAATGGTGATGCTAAATTTTACTATATTTGGACACTAACTTGGGTATGTTATACCAAAATATAGTAAAAGTAAGCACGATTCTTTGCAAAAAGGAATATTTGCACCATTTTTTGGATACAACATGGTGGCAAATGTTTTACAGTGTAGAATCTCTGAAATCTCGAAAATCATTGAACCAGAACCAGACAGATGGAAAACTTTAATTTATAATATATAATTATGAGTACTACAACTTTGTTTTAGTAGAAAAAAATAGTGAACCATATCGTAAAATGCTGAAAAAAAGCAAAATGCTCACAAGTCTTTTTTTATACATTTCTTAGTGTTTAATCGTAAAAATTATTTTTAGTTTATACGGATATAGCTAATGTATAAGAGTTTCATATAAAACGTCGGCTTTGTTTCTGGAATTACAGCTGTAACGGTCATACTTGATAATCAGCAGAATTGATAAGAAGCAATGATTTAAAAAATCTTTAATTAAAAGAAAATTGTACTAATAAATCGTGTTTTCTCTCTGACACATCAGTCTTTTTCAATTCCTTCAATTAGTTCGCAGTCTCGCTGTATCTTGTTCAAATTTTCAATCGTTAACCCTCTAATTCAAAACTCCGCCTCAAGGCGGGAAGAATATATTGACCGATCCTACTTTGTAGTGGGTTTAAGCCACGTATACTTCTGACATTGCTGATTGAAAATCATAATGCTCATGACATCATGATTTTTAGATGGCGCTACTTCTGTTCCTCTTGAGTTTTGAGATAAGAAGGAAACGAAAAGAGGAAAGAACGAAATTGAGTTTGAGAAAAGAAACAGAAGAATAGTGATAGCGCCATCTAGAAATCATTGAAAACGTCAGTAAGAGGTGTGGTTTAAGCCTACTACTGGGTGGGATCGGTAAATAGGCGGCGGACGACGATAAAAAAAACTTGGGCAATAGAGGGTTAATAAAATGTTTTTTATTCATCCACTCAAGTTCAAATACATTTTTAAGAACTTGTAGTGGATGGCACTTGATGTTAATACAGTTTTTTTTTTAAAATATTAATTAATTCATTACATTTAACCGTTATTCATTTTACCTTCATATAGATTCCATTAGAATATTGAAGCCATAGGTCACTGTATTTATCACACGAAATTTGAATCTTTAGAAGAACTCGTTGATTCCCATTCTGCTTATGCTAACACGTAAAAATAAATAAATAATTTTACAGTACATAAGATGCAAGGTACCACTGTAGATTATGCAGTAATATATCTACGACGAAAGCAATTCGTAGCAGGTCAAGCATATGTCGCTTTGAGTCGCGTGAAATCATTAGATGGAATATAATTTTAAGAACTGGACTGCTCGAAACTCACTGGAAAGGTTCCTTACAATTACAAGAGATGGACAAAAGGACAAATTATTGACCACCATGAGCTTTATAAATTAGAAACAAAAATATGTTAATAAAAAAAAAACTAAAACATCTTTCTTCTTTTTTTTTTTTTTTGACCTAAGTAGGAATTGACTTTTTTTTTAATATTACTTGTTAACTTTTAAATATTTTCTTTAATCGCTAAAATTTAACATGTTTTCAGAAGAAGCTTTTAAAATGAACAAACCAAATGCTTCATATTTTTTTCCCTTAACAAAATCCCAATGCGAACTGAAAAAACAAGAGATTATCCTCATTACGAAAAATTATAAAGCTTTTTTTTTTCTTTTCCTAATGATTTTTACTCACCCACCATTGAACCGAAAAACAATAATTCCTAATTGCTGGTAACAAAACATCGTTAATTGCCACCTCATTAAAATCTCTTCCATTGTTACCCCGACGCAAAGTCATTTAAAATCTATGTACTGTAAGATTGTATCGTTCCGTAAAAGTCTCTAATGGTGAAAGGTCTCGAAAGTAGCGGTCTCATTTGTCAGGGATTGTAAACCTCGATGCATTTTCAAAGGATTTTCGTCCGCTTGAAGAAATCTTTCCAACGTCTATTTTAAGGTTTTTTTTTTCTTTTTCATCTTCTTACGGGCTTTTAGACTCACGAGCTTGAAGAGAAATGTCATATGATATCTCGAATGTTATTTTCGGGAATGTAAGAAACGAAGATGGAAATATTCCAAATATGTATGGGGTAAGAATAAAAAAAAATTTCAAATTGTGTACCGATCCGATTTTGTTTGCGTATGTATTTGAACATTACGTAAAAGCCTATCGTTTCATGCATTTCCCCCCTACTTTTAGTAGGAGGTAGGTAGCAGTAGATTTAAAGAGGCACATTACTACTTCCACTTTTTTTTTTTTCGTTTAACAGTCAGATAAAAAATATTTCATGCATTTAATTCCAATTATGATTAAAAATAAAATTTGAAAGTAGAGCCTAACTGTGATCAACCATTCATTTCAATTCCTTTTTTAAAAACCATTTAATTAAAAAATTAACTTTTTTTTTTTCATTTTTTAAAATTAATAAAGTTTATAACTTTCTCAATTATATCTTTCTTCAAAAGATTTTTTTCTCTGCAATACTTCCTAAACATTCCAGAACAAAAGTTATCATTCAATTAACTATCTGAAACCGAGTTGAATTTTAACATTGTTTTTCATTAAAAACTCAGAAAAAAGGACAAAAAGTTCAAAATTTCAACAATTAGAAAAAACAATCTACAAAATTCAAAGTCAAACCCATGCTAGTGTTTGTTAAACATACTACGTGGAATACACATACAAAGTTTCAAAGCTGTATTTTTAACTGAAAAAAAAAGCCCAAGGGATTTTTCAACACACATAATTGGTCAAAAATACAAAGCAGAGAAAAATGCGTTCACAGATTTTAAACGTGTTACGAAAACAGTTGAAGTCGTAAAACGAAAACAGTTAAAGTCGTTTACAAAAACCGTAATATCGTTTAAAGTCTTGCGTACATACGTTTGAAATTTTGCATGAGGCTTTAAAGCAGTTTTATCTGTTGAAATAAATAATTTTTAAAAAAATCGATATTTTGAACAATTTTAGGGTACTGTGCCCCCTTAAAATAGTTTTTCTTTTTTTTTCCCAGTCTCATTTATTTATTATTCAAATATAGTCAATTATAAACTAGACCGTATATCCGATATCCGGCAGAATCAATATCCGACGCATCACCGAACGCGGAACCACCACGGAAAAGTTCCGAAATTTCATTTTTAAAAATTTTTAGGTTTAGGTTCAAACTCTGCTCGAATTTATAATCATTTTAAAACCGTCCATTTAATTTAATATAAAGTCAATAGAAATAATTCAAATATTACGGAATTTCTTCTTGAACTGTGATAAATAAATAGTTGTCATTATTAATTCCTTCTGAAGGCCAATAAAAATGACTTGATACGTTTTCCTGAACATATGCTCTTTCTCTGCAGAATACTCTAACCAAAGATAATGGCAAATAAATTGTTTTTCTATGGAGATCAAGAAGCATTAATTTGATAGGTTATGTCAGAACACATATTTATTCATCAGTTATGCCTGTCCTGAAATATGAAATTTCTACTATGAATAAAAGAGTAACTATTAACATCAGACCAACCTTTTATAATCTCAATACTTTAGTAATTAGGCAACGCCCCCTCCCTCCCGAATGTTTTAATATAATATTAGTTTGGTTTTTTGCTTTGAATTTGATTTCTTCACGTTTTATGATGACTTCTTTGCTTCTTATAAAAGGAAAGTTGTTGTTGATGTTGTTTCGTACTTACGTATTATCGCAACCAGGTTGGCGAGATTGGCGACTTATATATCTACTTATGGTTACCGCCTTAGATAGGTACAAAATCCGAGTTGCCAATTTGGCTCGTTATGCCCGAATTTGGCATGGTTGCGATAATACGTAAGTACCGTTGTTTCTAATGCCACTTGTGTATCCATGCTCCCCTTCGCAGAGCGAATACGAATTAAGGAAGTAAGGAGCGCCTTCCGTTTATAGATGAACACGACAACGGTGGAAGTGTGACTTATCTCATTACATATTCGGATGACACTAAATGACGCCTTCCTACTCCAAAATACGCCGCCCTTTCTTTTTTGACCTAAGAGTGAAAGAAAGGGCCACTCTCCACACACCGGTACCGTCAGAACAAGGGTCCACGGATATTACATGCACATATCCCCAAGTATACATGGCGGGCCTATCGTAAATTTTTAAGGACTGTTGCCCATCTTCTACTGGGATTTTTTAGCTAAGTTTTTCTCTATATATTGTCAACAGAGTGTTGTACATGTGTCACTTGCCTTGGGAATGTTGCAATGTTTCCCAGCGCAACGCCAGGCATGCCAGCTAGTATTTAATTACCATAACTTGGAACGCAACTAAAAACATAACTAAAAGGGTCAGACAACAATATCACGCTAAACTAAAAGCCCGATTAGGCAGTTCCCTACGCAAGGCCGACTCTATTTGCTCTTTTTGCCTCCTTGTGTTTCTACGCAGTGCCCAAACGGCTCTGGCCGGTGTTGCCAATCCAAAACCTCCAAAATTCTTACGTGCACATCTGGAGTTGTTCTCTTAGGGAATGGTAAAAAAGGGAGACCAGCAAAAAAGTGATACCTACAGAGGGTTTAATGCTGTTTAACATTTGTGGGACTAATATATTTTTTAAATTGTATTATAGGGATCTGGGCGAGCCACTTTTTTGAGTTGCTCCAGCTCCACTCCAGCTCTAATCTGTGCTCCGAATAATTACAATGAAGTATATTATTTGGTGTTGTTGTGTCGTGCGCAAAGTGAAGAAGAATGGGTGCGCTACCCCTGAGTCTAACGGAGTTCTTCCTCCCCTTTGAGAGGTCTCTTAATTCTGAACCAGCTCCCAGATGAAAGACCGTCACCTCCGGTTGACACCCTCGAGGTATCGTTTCACTTGGAGGACATTGGAGCCACGACCTATTTAACGTGCACCATTTAACGTTCCAGGTCCCTTTAGTGTACATGGTCCACAGCGACCAGCCTCGAGAGGTCGTCACCCTCCCAAACCACGGACCTTAGTCACTATTGCTTTACTTTCGGCGTTCTGCAGGAGCCGAGCTTCTACCGACTGGTCCACTGTGGGACTATGTATTATTTTATTCTTTTTTGAGTTAATATTTTTATATGATAAAAAATGAAGTAAAAATGGAGTAGCACATTTTTGCTCCGGCTCCGCTCAAGCTTCCAGCAAACTCTCATTGCTCCGGCTGCACTCCAGATTCATGATTATTATTTCAGCGGGCAACGCCGCAAGTATTACGTAAAGCAAGTGAAATTTAAGCAAACAATATTCTAGATCGCAGCGTTTACCATGTAACGATTGTTCAAAATTCTGGAAATAGTGTACCCTCTCCTGACTAAAATCACATATTCTGAGAGTTGATTGAAAACGCCAACAAGTTCAGAAAATGTGCGTAAGGCCGGGAACACACTTGGCGCTTTTTTCCGATCAGATTTTTTACCGTCGCCGCCGTACCAGTAGTAGCGAATATGAGGGTACTGCGACATACACATTGCGTGGGAAAAGGGGCGATCGGTTTGTTTAACGGTTTGTTTTAGTGGGCGGCAGCAATGCAGCCGCCCACTGCCACTACAATCGACGGATTTTTTAGTCCCCGCCGAAATGGTGGCAATACGTGACTAAATATGCTCTTGCACACCCACCGTCCGTTGAGAATGGTGCGATTTTTTCATGGCGTATAAAGTGGTTCAAGTCGAATATTTTTACGTTGTAAGTGATTTTTCAGCAGGTTGTGCAGTTTTTCGAATGACGAGATTGACATCCTAAAATAATGGAAAAACTTTTCTTCGTCGTTTCTTAAAACAGGAAGCAAGGTGTGGAAGGCTCCAGCTTGGGGTGATCATATGTCCTTGAATTTTGAGGACAGTCCCCAAATTTGTATATTTTTAATGCTTTTGACCCCCAAAACACTTTAACTACTTGGGGACGCAGAAACTCCCCAAATTAAAAACATTCCATTCTTTCGCCCCGAATTCCGTCTACAATTGCAATTCGGAGCCTTTAAGACAGTATTTTGTAAAATTCAAGATACTATGATGGCCATTACCAAATTATTGCCTTAGTATTACAATGCCTAACAGGTAATAAACTAAGTAAACAGGCATACATTTTGTAGGAAATATGCTTGGATACCCGTTGAAATATATTAATAAGAGTAAGTTTTCATAATACTAGTGTATGCGCATTGGCTTGTTATGTCACCCAAATTTTTTTTCTAGCATCCCCAAATTGTTCTTGAATTTGGGGACATGTCCCCAAATTGACGCTCATAAATGTGGGCACTCTACTCCAACTTTATGTCGCCTTTGATTAATCGGATTAACCCAAATCAGTTTTTTTCCCTCCTCAATCGACTGCAAAATAACAACAATGCAAGAACTTGTGATTTATTCATGTTGTACACAACACTGTTTATAATAGGATAAAACGACAATTAAATAGACACTTGTTGCACGGTGGTCAGTGGTTCGACTGGTGTGACGTCAGTGCGATGATTAGACAGCGGCGGATATTATACGCCCAGTGTGTAAATGCGACATTTTCTTAGAGCTGCAACCGGTAAAAAATCCGATCGTACATAAACGCGCCATTATATTTGAGCTTTTATTCTACTCCATTAACTTAGAAAATTACAGCTACAGAATTGAGAAAATAAATTTTACATTCAACGTAGTTTGTAGCAAACTATTCGCCCTTATCTCCTGTGCTAATTTAATTCCATTAAGATCTCTTGGGAAAAGCGTTGAAAAATGTCTTGAACACTACTATGTACTGAGGGCTTCATACACTTTCTCTAACGCAGGTAAAAAATATCTTTGATATTGACGTAATTTTTTAAAAGCTATTAAATAAATATCAACCTTTCAAATGTTTAATGTGCATCCTCAGCTAGATTGTTAAAATATTATTTAACAATTTTTTATCCCGCGTTATAATATTATTCTTTGATATACATCATAAGTATATATTTTTTGAAGAATAATATTTTGTAATGATGATGGTGCCAAAATAAGCTGTAATAATATTTTCAAAAAGAGCAGAGAAAAAAAATCTTACTTCTTAAGAGTAGAAAAGAGCTCTTTGTAATATTAAGTACTCTCAGATGAATCTTTTGCAAAAGCTGAAAAAATAAAGAATCTTGTCGTTGAAGTTATTGCTTACAAAATATTTTCACAATATTTTTTTTAAGGAATTCGGTTTCCATTTTTCGACATTCGAATATAACGGACAATTATCTTTGTCCGTTATTTATTATTCTTCAGTTCTTACTGAATTATTAGTTGTACTTTTTTCCTTCATTTTTTCGATGTTTATACGAGGAAAAAGACTACTTTCTAACTCGCTATTATTGATAGCTTTTTTTAAATGTTCTATTACTTTATCATATTTCCTTGCTTTCTAGTTTTATGGACAAGTAGCATAAGAAGCTTTCCTTGTGAAATAATCTGTTTTGTGTGTGATTTGCCATAATATGGATGCGCCAAATAATAATTTATTAAATTAAGTTAAACCAGTGTTTTGATCAAAACTTTTAAATTTAAAATTAGACTTAAGTAAAACGTTCTGACACTCTAAGTACCAGATAAAATTGTAAAGCATTGCCAAACAACCATTAGAATATCATTGAAAGTAGATTTGACGGTATTTTTAAAAATACGTTTTTAATTCTTTATTGAATTTTAAACTTAATTATTAAATCATGGAATTTGAGAAAAATATAGGAATTTTTTTTTCCATAGATTATTGTGAAAAGATTAAACAATTTTGCTCCCTTTGTTTACTTTTTTAAAAACATCCATGTGAAAAAAATCATCCAGTAGTGGCTGCATTTGATTGCGAATACGCTAATTCTCCCTCAATTTTCTTTGAAATTAATCGTTAAAAAATACGGTTTTTTTTTTGTAAAACGGATTATATATATATGATGTTTTAGTATAAAAATGTTTAATGCTTTTCATTCACGTTTTGCTGCGCAGTTAGTGCAATCCGATTTGCTGGCTCTGTTATGCATGAATAAATGCTACTAATTAAATTAAAAATTATAATGATAACAGGCTTATGTAGAATGTTTTCATGAAGTTATCCTCATTAATTTTTATTTTGTAGTTCTCCTTTTGAGAAATACATTCAAATAATTTATACGTTTCTAAAACAAATGCTTTGAAACATCCATCGGCAATTAATGATCAACAAGACATAATAAAATGAATATTTGAAAATTTGATAATTAATAACCAACAAAACTAAACACAAAATTGAAGAAATATATAATTAATAATCTGCAAAATAAAAACACTTCAGTATTAAAATTTAATAATATAAACAACCAACAGCAAAAATGGAACATCATTAAAATATAACGCAATCTTTTATTTTATTATTAGAATACGGAAAAAAAAGCTATACGAAAGTGCTCATTAGCAGAGATAATTAGTTTTTAGACTGTTGTTCATATATAGTTCAAATGAAAAACACAATGTAGTAGATGGAACAAGTTAAAGCTGATTTAGATTTTGATTAAAATTCAATTCTGACTAACGATTTTTAGCTATAACTTTCTAGTATTTCATTTCTACCTTTCTTAAGTTTTTCTCCCCTCAAAGCTGTCCTTTCATTGAACAAGGAAACTGCACTTTTGAACTTTATAATTAATTTGACCAAAATAGAATTTTTCATTTACTTGGAATGACACCAACTCCAAGTAAAAAGGGGTAACCAAGGAGGGTACAAGTAGAAGGAGTTCCCCCGAGTAATTTGGGGAAGAATTACCCAGGTCTTCTGCTCAATTGATTGGTTTAAGACAATATATGCCATTAAATGCTATTAATTTTTTTTATCGCTACCATGGCAACAAAGGAGTTTTAATTCTGTGTAAGAATTTTTTTGTGTTTAAAACGTGTGAAATGAATAAAGGTGTTTCAATGGAGGCAATTCATACAGCGTCATAAGTCACGTGAGAGCGATGTAAGCGATGCAAACAAAGGAAGCTGTCGTATTGCTTTACTTCGAGTTCAACAAATCTAATTAAAACTAGGCCTAAATAAAATTCTACGTTATTAAAAACTAGGACTAAATAAAGTTCTACCTTATATAAAATTAGCATTAAATGAAATACTATAACTGTTGTAATAATTAATAAATTTATTTTATAATGATTAAATTAAAGGTAAATTACTTGGTTAATAGTCAGAAAAAGCTATGAAAATAGTCTAATTTCAAGATAGCTAATTTTGCTTAGTGAACAGCACATAGAACGCAATTAAAAATTTGGTAAACAAATCAGCGATCACCGTTATCACGTGACGCGATGAATTGCCTCCATTCAGTTATTGTGTATGAATTATTAATCAATACTCCTTGGAACTACCAAAAGTCCTTAAAGAAAACTAGTAGACGAGCATGTATCCAAAAGGTTCTTTACGTGCATCGTAATTCTTTACTTTCGTTTCAAATATATGTATCTAAATAAATTGTCTCGTTCCAATAGGGTATCTTAAACACGCCTTCCATCATGTCCACGTAATTAAGCTCGGATCATCGTTCCCGATTACACGATTGGCTGAACTCAGCTCTTGCAATTTTAACATAATATGAACTACGGTTCGTTAATTCCCTTCTGAAAGTAAGTGATGAAGCATATCGTAGTCATTACGTGATGGATTTGTTTGACACTTTCCCAAGAACAGTTCATATTTGGATTGATATTAAGAATTCATCTATTTTTTTTTCTCAGTCATTCAAGTCAACATTTTTTATAGAATATACCTTACAAATTTTTAGTCAATGGAAAAAAAAGTTGTGACAGTGTATCTAACTGTTAACGTCTTGTTTTCACTTGTCACAAAAATAACTGTTTAAATGAAAAAGTAGCAAAGTTAAATTACCGAAAAATGGACTAGCAAATTGTACCTGATTCACTTCCTTTGAATTACATGGAATACTAAGCCTACACTGGTAAAAAGTACTAGTTCTGTCTTTCACCAAAAAATATTTAAACAAGAAGTTCCGTCTAGAACTATACGAGCCTACTTTCCCGTTTACACCAGCTTCAAATTTGTAATCTACCTATCTCTCTCTCTCTCCCTTTCTCGTTTAACTTTAGCTCTTAATTGCTTCAAATATACCTTTTTCAACGGTTAATACATATTCATTCAATCGTTCATTTATTCAGTCATTCATGTATTTATTCACTCATTGATTCCTTCATTCTTTTGCTTATTCATTTAATCATTCATTAATTCAAAAGTATTCTTGAAAATCTCGAACAAAATATTTCATAGGAAAATAGGCTCGTTAGTTCTGGGTAAACTTTATATCTGTACATGTTCTACGTCATAAGAGCTTTTTGATAAAGTTTGTTCCAAGCAAATCGGTCCCTTAGATCAGGATTTATATAGGATTGAAATTTCCCCGTAGGCGCTATGTTAATTTTTTTGAACTGTTCAAAAATTAACAAAGGTTTTTCAAATCAATATTTCACGCCAAGAAATTCTTCGAGTGAGCTTGTTCATTGGAACTTGGATCTTTTACCCAGAGTTTACATCATTTGCTTCATTTTCGCCCATAGGCGGTAATGTTAAAATTTTTTGAACTGTTCAAAATTGAACGAAAAATTGTTCAAATCAAAAATTAAAATATGGAAATGAGATGTCCTCGCCGAGATCTTTCGAATGCAAAAAGATTTTTTTGAATCGGACAATTCGTTCAAAAGTTATTAAGGGGGGACAGACCGACAGACACACCGACACACTTTTTCCCCATCTCAAAACCCTACTTTCAAATTTTTTTTTTTCAATCTTCATTTAATTAATTAACTTATTTTTGACTTTTTTTTATTTCTAACGATATTTTCACGATACATTAAGCCTTCTTTCATGCTTTATTATTATTTTTTTTTACTTTTACGGGAAAGTGGGCTAAAAACGGTCAAATTTGGCTGCAACCAGCGCTTACAGAATATGCAACGAACAAAATATTCTAGTTCCTATGAACTCTGCTTGTAATCAAAATAAGAAATTGTCATTTCTTATTTTGCGATTAGACCAACATTTGGTACTACACTTGAACCAATGAAACGAAACTTGAACCCTAAACTTGAACCTTTTTAATGGTTCCTAGTTTCCCATAGTGGGGAAAAACCATAGAGGATGGTTTATTCAATTGCCAGACACAAAATGATTGACTACTTTTTAACAGTTTTTTAAGAAAGTAAAAACGTTAAAGTGATGTAAAATGATATATTAGGGCTTGGAAAATGGCTTGATAATATATATGTGGTTTAACACTTAAAGATCATATCTAAAATTAAAATGCTTGTAATTTTATGTCATCTCAATTACAGTAAGAACAGAAAATATTTTATCGATTGATTCGAATTGTACTTAACAACTAACACATTAAATTTTAAAACCTAAAGATTTTTGATGCGGTACAACGAGGGAAATCTTTTCAAAATAGGAAGTCAATGGGAATGAGAAAGATTAAAATTTAAATTAATTACATTCATACTGAACTCCTATATTAAAATCTTATTTCTGCATCTAAGGAATACGCAATTTCATATGCTGCCCATATTATGAACCATTTGTTTCATAGACGCATCTTTTAAAGCTGGGTACATAGTTTTAATATAAATTTAAGGGGTAGAGTCTTAATTAATAAATAATATTAAATCGCCAAAAATGTTTTAAGTTACATGGTTTTATTTAAATTCAAAACATCGTTGCATTATCCAAACAAAACTATTGTTGCCAAACGGCAAATGATAATGCTGATCATTTCCTCAGAGCCAAAATTATTAATTTATTTTCCTAATTAACGTTATAATAAATTATAAAATGGATGGATTATTGTATTGCCATCGAAGATAAGCTTGTGTGCAAAATTTGAAGATAATTACCGCCTTACAAAATTCCGCCAAAAGTCAAGTTAAATGACACCATGTAAAAATATATTATTTTAGTCGGAATATATGTCGCTGATACTATTTTTAATGATAAACTAGTATAACATGTTCCTATACACATACGTCGGTGATTTATTTTTCTACATAAATATACCTTTTTATTCTCATTTTTACGTGCATAACAATTCCCCAGTTAATTCTGTTTGAAGATTTCTTTTCTTAATTTTTACTTTATAATGTGTTGAATAATAGATTTTACTTAAAGAACCTTGCAGTTTAGTACCTAATTAATAGTTTATTACTTAATATAATAGTTTAATAGTTAGTCTTATAACAGAAGACAGAAGAATCTTGTAGTTTAGTGTTTCTTTTTTGCGCGTAAAGGCACAAAAAAAGAAAAGAATCTGAAGGCGAAATGGGAATTTATTGTTCAAATAAGAATGAGAAGATAAATTGGAGTTTCCAGATCGTTTTTTTTTTTTCACGATTCACTTTCATTCTTTATTCAGCATTTCTCTGCCAGGATACTTTATTATTAGTTACGTGGCTTGGCTTTGCAACATTAACAAGAAAAACTCTGATTGTAATTAAATATATAGTGCAGCATAAGGAGTACTTATTTCCTCCATAGTTACAATACATGCAGATCAATGCAAATCGGATTAATACATACATACTTGGTTGCATAAGCGCATATATTTGAAGTAGTTTTACTGAAATCGATCTTTGAAATTGATTTAATTACAGTAAAAAAATGATAGTTTCCATTTCGACAACCAGGTGGGGGTTTTTTGCTTCTCCATCGATGGAGGCAATTCAAGCAACGTCATTGGTCACGTGGCAGCGATAAAAGCAATCATAAAAAAACTAGGCCTAAATAAAGTTCTTCTGCATTACATAAAATCAACACTGAATAAAACACTAAATATCGTAATAATTAGTAAATTTCTTTTGTAATGATTAATTTTTATGAAATACTGGGTTATAATATGAAAAAGCTGTGAAAATAGTCAAATTAATTTTAAGATAATTTTGCCTAGTGAACTCCACGTAGAGCTCAATTGAAAATCTTAGTAAACAAAGAGCGGATGTCACGTGACAACGATGATCGTTCATGAGTCCCTCTAGCGGTGATGTGCCTCCATTGCAAATCTTATCACCAACTTGCTGCAATTAAAAGAGAAAAACTTAGCAGTAACTATAACCTCCCTGTATGTCCTATCCATAACAATTTACGAATGGGATAAAATAATAATAATAATAATAAAACATAAGTTTTTGATTGTAAAATCTGCTCTTGGGTTCGTCATGCGGCCCTTTCTCACCTGGTGGTAAATTTTTGCACTACTATTTTATTGATGCAGATATATTTTCCCCATAGACCAGATAACATTTGTCAAGTGTCAATGCCATACGTTTATTGGAACAAACTCTACGCAGATCTACACAGAGATAGGGTAACTGTAACTATAACCACCTTGTATGTCCTATTCATAATTATCTAGGAGTGGAAAAAAATAGTAATAGTGATAATTTTCCAAAACCCATGTTAGGTTTTGTAAAATTTTGATTGTAACGCCTTATCACTTATCTTAATAACTAATGAAAAATACATAAAAAATGTGCATAAATAACTTCGCTATACGACCAGAGCGCATTTCGCATATCTCAGAAGACGCATTTGCAAATGCTAACCATCGTTTTAAAATATTTTCTTTATAAGTTGCATTTATTCGATATTAGATAACGTTTCGGATTGTTAGAATCTTGTGTATGAATATTTGATTCTAAATGCATGAACAATGCTGTGAACTAATTATGGGATTCCCCATGATGGGGTTTCCGCTGTTATTTGACTCATCTCAAATATGTTTAAAAGTTATACGAATAAAGATGATTAATTAGCACACTAAGGAGAACTCGGTAAAACAAACTAAATTCTATATTTACCGCCATTTTCTCCGGAAGGGGACATAGCGTTAAAGCACTGGCCTCGTACGACCAAGTTCGCATTATCAAACCTGGCCCAAGTCGGTGGAATTTCAAGATGAAGGAAATCGTCAGCGGCCATGTCATATGATGATGCGGCATGTTAAAGATCCGTTGAGTATATGTTTGGCTTGGATACTCTCGGCTTAATAAAATTTCTAGTGCAGTTTCACATCATTTAGAGCTCAAGTGCCTCCATCTAGGGGAAACTGTGCATCAAAATTCTCAAATGGTAATAACATCCGCCGATAGTGGTGCGACTGGAAAGAATGGATGCAGGTTTCTGAGGAATGCAGTAATTCTGCAAAGGTTAATGACCATACGCGACCCCATAAAAAAAAAAAACCCCGCCATTTTCACTTTTTTCAGATGTACGGGGGATGATATGTACTCTTCTTCTTCTAAATGATATCTTCTGCAGTCAATGGGTTAATATGCATAAAATAAAGTATATGCAACAAGGTTAAAGTATATTCTTTCTTAGTTTGTGTTATTTTGTGTATTTTTGGAAAATTTTAGTAATGCCAACCATTGAATAAAATTTTAAGTTTTCCAATTTAAGGATGAATTAATTTAAAATTGTAAACTGACATCAAACTGAAAATCTGACATTCAATATATTATACGAAACATTATTAGGCCCAGCAAATGTTCCTGGTCTGAACCAATCCCAAGATATCTCAATCACCGCTTCAGCATTACTTCCGATTGCTATGGCGAATGAACACGAACCCGAGCATGCGCAGAAGGCGAGAACTGTGCGTTAGAGAGCGCGATGAAGCGCATACATATGCTATTGCAATCACGCGCCGGCTTTACTTTATGCATTTACCTATATTCTATTTCGGAGTTCTCGTTCACTTAACTCCTGCGTGACTAGCAGTTAAAACTGATGTTTGAATAAAGATTGTCTTTCTTTCGTCAATTTATTTTGTACGACATTATCGGAATATGCAATGGTCCACGAAAGGCATGTTCAAATTCCTTGTGATCGACATAACTAAATTCAAATTATCGTTTCTATATACAGTAAAACCCCGTTATACCGCGACACAGTATACCGCGGAATCGGATATACCGTGGTGACTATCATGTCCCCCGACGTTTAAACCACCCTTTGTCATTGCCATTTAAAGGTGATTCCTTATTCACCATTGTAAACAAAGCCAGCCCGAGCACACAAATATTCTAGCCAAAGAGCTCCCCCCCCCCCCACACTCTAACAGATAAAGCCCTATTGTGATAGGCCTGATGTACACCTTTTTATGCTTTTTCTGTCTTTCAACCAATCTTTCTATTCCAAATTCTTAACATTTCTAAAAAGTAAACATATTCTCCAATGCATGAAGGCCTAAAACATTGTTTCTTTGAGAAGTGCATTCTTCCCCTTCCAAACCTAGTTTTTTTCCTGAGGGCATCTCCCCCTTCACAATCCCATGTTGAAAAGAGAGATATTTTTAAGCCCCCTTTTTCTCGGAACACAGTTGGTTTATAACCTATCGCTCGATAGACTGATTGTGATTGCGCAGTTGAAATGTGTGTTTCTTGCGCAGCAATTATCGTGAACAAAATGGCAGCAAAGAAAAGAAAAAAAATATAATATGAGAGAAAAGTTTCGGCTTAGTGGTGGAGCTAAAAATGATGCAAAAAAAGCGAGTAATATTTCGCAATATGGTTCCCGCGGTATAGTTTCACTATAACGCGGGGTATGTTATAACGCGGGTGCCAAACATGTCCCCTATCACCCGCATTTTAACGGGGTTTTACTGTACTATATACAGTCAGATAAATTATGTTGCAACTCAAGTGTTTTATTTTTTTACTTCAGTGCGCAGTAATTAAGATATTCTTACGCAATATCTATTTTATAATCCATAATATATATAAATTAAACATACGATCAATTTAGAAAAAAACATAAATTATATAATATTGGCAACATAAAAACACTAAAAATATTTTAAAAGTAACTATAGATTAAACCTTTCAAAAGCAGTGGATGAGGAACGTGTAGCGAACATTCTGTTAAAACTGAATCCAAGGAAATTTTGTCATCCTACATCCAATTTTTTTAACGCAATGTCTTGCTATTGCCGATTTTTTCATACCCAACAATTTTCATCAAAAATGTGTAAAAATTATTCTCTGAGCAGTTACCTCGCTCACGTCAGCGTGTATCTTGCACCATTCGCATAATTTATTCTAACGTTAACATGCTCCAGCACAATGTGTAAAGCACAGTAAAAATTAGTACGATTTTAGCAAATTTATGTTGTACATGTACATTACAATTTTATATTACTTAGTTTTAAATAGAAATTCATAATTAAAGATTTATAAATTTACCGCACCTCACGAAATATTTAACATTTACTTAAATAACTGCATAGATCTATCATCTCTATAAAAAAGTGTTCTCCATATCGAACTTTTCAACTAGAACCAAGCGGTTTCGTTATAAGGAGACTCCACTGCATTTTTTTCTTTCTCTGTTGTTGCGTAAACGTAAATAGGCTGTAGGATAACCCAATTAAGTCCGGAGTCTTTCCGCCATTAATAAGTGCTAACTGTCGCCCGCGACATTGTTCGTGGGGGAATTTAGATGTGTATGTTTGAGAACTCCTGGCCTGAGCAAAATGTTACCAATTTGGGCGTCTTTTTGGGCGCTGCATTTCTAAGCTGCAGAAGTCCTAAACAAAATTAAACGGCGTTGAGGTGACGATGTCGTAAAAACCGGAACATTATGGAGCTACACAACTTTTTTTTTTCAAAGTAAGCGATCAAATGCTTTCTCGTGTGCGCTGATTTCTGGGGGCGGTAAATGTTTTGGCTAAAACAACACGGCAAACGAATAAATCAAAATTTAGTTCGTTTTTATTGATATTTTTAAACTAGAGGGATGCGAAGGGGAGGTGAACAAATATGTCCTCCACTTAGACAAGGTCATACAAAAATTGCTTGTAACGTCATTCTTCGCAAGAAAATCTTAATAGCTAGATTTAGTAAAATTAATGCTCCCTGTAAAGCGCCATTTAGTGGCAGAGCGTGAGAACCAAAATTTTACTTCTTAACCACACTGGAACCGTACATTTTTTCAGAATAAAAAGTAGCCTATGTGCTGTTGCAGACTATAATCTATCTCTCTGACAAATTTCATCCAGATCCGTATAGCCGTTCTCGTATCATCGAGTAACAAACATACATCCAAACTTTCGTAATTATAACCGTATATATTAATACTGGATAATATAAGGTATTTTGAGGAATATGTGCCATTAAAGTATATACAGTCTAAAATATAGTCAAACATAATTGTGAACTTATCTCTGGTAAGTAAAGATTTTCCAATTTCGAATGTGACATACAATACTTTTATAGGCACGAATATAGAATTGTTAGCTTCCATACGAACTCGAGTATAAGTCTACATTTTCATGTGTAGTTGGAATCACATTTTCGCTGATTAGCGTAGCATGCGAATCCGACGATATGTACAATAAAGATGGCAGCAAATAATGGTGTTCTCAATTGACCGAAATATATGAAAATTCGTATTTGGAACAATACTCAGCATTTTAATGAGTTCTAGAGATAACTTTTATTCACCATGTCAAAGTAATAAAGATTTTAAATTCATGAACTGTTGATTATTAATTTTCGTCATAACCTAAATGTTAGGAATTATAAATGTGCTGATATAGACCTTATTTTACGCTTTGCACTTGTTATATCGTCCATATGATTTCGATCGAATTCTTTTCATTTTGGGAAGTTTCAATTTCGGCTACATTGATGCTCAATATAAGTTTTGATTTGGAAAATGTATCCTTTATATTTATGTACAAAGTACTAATGTAATAACCCAAACTACTTTTAGAAATGCGATACTTGTTTAGCATTATTCTCTAAATTCTAATACGTGCTTCGGTGATAAAAATATGCGTGGAAAAAATTAAAAAAGAAAAAATTTGATGAAAAGGAGCTGTTTGTTTTCTGATTGGTGTAAAGCAGCAACGAATTAAAAAAATCATGAGAAACAGTGCATGAATAAAACAAAACTAGAATTTCTGCAGCAGTTAGCACGTAAAAAATACATTTTCTACAATTACATATGCGTCAACACTTACCTGACATTCGAAGTAAGTTTTTTTTCTTTTTTTAATAATGAGTCAATCTGCTTTACTTAAAATACGTAACAGCTTCGGAGAGTTTTGCATAAATTACTAACATTCGTAATTTATGTTCAAAACAAATGAATCATAACAAACTTGCTTTAAAAATGCAAAGTAAAACTTAACTTAGCATTCAGACTTCAATGAAATAAACGAACTGTTTTACTATGAGTAAAAAAAAATAATAAATAAAAATTTGATTGAAACCCATTTTTGTTAATGATTCATTACTTCCCAAGGACATAAAAATTTAAAACTAAACATAATCTGCGAAACCTATTCTTCTCAGGTGATTACCTAAAATACACTTTTATCAAAATCGAAATCAGAAGCAAAGCAAAATGCTCCACGGATACAAGAAGCTATAAAATAAACGAAATCATTGATTATTACAGAGGGGAAACTTCTTTTTGATGATGAAACTATCTGTTTTTCATTAAGAGACGCAAATGGTCTCTTAAAATCAATATTGGACATTAAAAAGAATAACCGTATTTATTTAATGTAGGATGTTGCATGCTGGTCATGAGAACTGCTTTTATTTGATTTGAATGCGAGCGGGATCGCTCTTTGCCAGTCGTGTGGCGGTGACATAATTAGTGCGCAATTGTTGCAACTGATGAACACTGCAAAAAAAGTACTTCATCTAAAACACGTAAAACTAACGTGAATACATACACGTGTATTCATGAGAGGAAATTGCATATATTGTAACTGAGGCTTTTACGGCCGCTGTCCTTAACAAACATAATCTTTTCCTGGCTTATAAGGCCGTGGTCCAACCAAGATGTTTCTGGCTGAAGTTTCGCCTCACATGTCTGGTCCTTATATATGAAGAAACACCTGTGCTTAAACCTTATTGGACAGCCTGAGATCGGTGGCTTATCCAATAAGGTTTAAGCTCATGTGTTGCTTGATATATAAGGACCAGACCTCTGCCTTGACTTCATTTTAACTCTGGAGAAGCCTGAAACATGTCAGGCAAACGTCAGCCAGAAACATCTTGGTTGGACCACGGCCTATATAAGCCCGGAAAATATTATGTTTGCATATAGTGTTTTGTTGCTAAGGCCACTTGGATATCCAAGCTCCCCTTGCAGCGATCAGGAATTAAGGCAGACAAGGAACGCCTTCCGTTTTTGATCAGCACCACAAAGGTGGAAGTACGACTTGTCTCAAGCACAGCTTATGTATTCAGATAAACCAGATGACGCCATCAAAAATACGCCCGTTCTTCCTTTTCTGACCTAAATGTGAAGGAAGGGAAGTTCTGAATCCTCCGGGGACCATTGGGACGCCAAGGTCATTGGGAATTCAAGGGATTTTACATACACGTATCCCCAAGTGCACATGTTGGGTCTCCAGCGGGTCGAGTATCAAGCACCCAACCCTCCGGTTAGAAATTCGACATCTTAACCACTAGGCTACCATGGGCCCATAAATTATTTTTAAACGCTAAACGGAAACAGAAAAAAAGTAAAGACTGAAAAAGTATAGAAAAATGGTCAGAAATTTAAAGACAGAAATTACGCGGACAGCTTATAATACTTCTGTAGCAGAATTTGGTTTTTTAAGGTTCAATTTTTCGTAAAGCCAGTTTCGATTCATGTTGATTTTTCTACTATTTTTTCAAAAATATATATATAATTCATCAACTGCATTCTCTTTTCACGTTCCAGGATTTAAATTTTCGAGCATTCAAGCATCGTATCTTATTTTGACTTATATATACATATTTGCTGTATGCACCTTGTGCTCAAACAATATACACAAAGATTTATTTCAGTATTTACCACAAAATTACTTATTCGAAATAGGTGAATGAGGCTTGTGCTAATTAACTGAAGCCTTGGTATCATAAACTAGCTATATTTCGTCTCTGGTGTAGAAAAAAACAATGAATTGAGATTAAGAAGTAAATATTATTGATATTGAATAATCATTAGATAGAATATAAAAATTCACAAACGTATTCAGACTTTAAAATCTAAAATAAATGAATATAAAACAGAAACAAATGCTTTAAATAAAAAGAGAGTCGCAGCTCGGTTTTTGCTATAATCCGTTTAGTTTATGTAAATTATGAAAGGAATTTGGGTATAACCATTGTTGTTATTTTCTTGCATAATACAGTGTTGAATGTGTCAAAAAAGTGTTACTTGAGCTATGCATTTTTTTTTGCATACTAAACGAATTTATTGCATTTTTGTTCCTATAAATGAAGTGAACAAGTAGAGACGTTTAATTTAGAATTATTGTTCATTATATATATATATACAGTGAGACTCTATTATAGCGTTATTCAAGGGACCGGGATATTTATGACGCTATAAGCGATCACCATTACTATTGATTGGCGAATAAAGGGACTGGAATTTCTTGACGTTATAACAGAGTTATCGCTATAAACGATGTCGTTATAACCAAGTTCAACTGTATATATATAAAATAAAAATTCTAATTCAACCTTTCACCAAAAAAAAAAAAGAAAAAATGGCGAAATTTAGTTACAACCAACATTTGGTACTAAGTTGAACCATTATAAATGGCGTATTTTCACAATGAATGTGAACCTAGCCTGTTAAAAATGTAGGTGCATGTTGCACCAAAAAATAGTGCAAAGTATTGCTTATTCGAAGGGGTGGTGCTATATTTTGGTGCAACGTGCGCAGGTTAGCGCCAAAATATATAAAATTAATCGTCATCCTTTGTAGCCAGCAAATTTGCACCATTTTTTGGTGCAACATACACTAAATGTTTTAGTGAAGGAACCATTGTAATGTTTTAACTTTAGAACCAAATGCGGTTGGCAGCTAAATGTCACCATTTCCTTGGTGAAAGGTTGATTTAGAATTTTTTAGTATATATATATATATATATATATATATGCCTCTAAATTTTATTAGCAAAGTTTGTATAAATAAAATTTCCTGCGTATAACATTTTTTTAATGTTAAAAAAAAATAACTACGGCGTTCTTTTTTATCGTGCATAAAGATTTAAAAGGCATGTCATGTAGACTAGCTTTTGTTTTCAAGCTTATTTTTTCTACGTGGATACTAAACATCCTTAACTGTATATTTTATGTATTAGAAATTGTAATAAGCATACTAAATACAAATATCTTATGCAACTCACCGTTGGCTGGACTGTAAATATTGAGGTAGAGGCAGTCTTCGCTCTGATTGGTGAGAAAAGGCACCAACCTTTTCAAATGGTCCAATCGTCCAGCTGGCATTCTCTTGAGGGCTTCAGTTTCGTTGGAGATGTCTGGTATTTTTTGTGGGCATACTGGACTCAAATGATCGGCTGATCTGACACCTTTCCAATGAGGGGGCGTTACGGGGGGCATGAAACGTAGAGATCCCATTGGCACTCCCGCGTAGGGCACACCCAAGAACTTCTCCACTGGTTGAAGATGACGGTTAGACAAAGTAACAATAACACCTCTTAGAGAACCATATTTAGTAGTTACCACTCTTGAACTTGGTCGCTGGGTATCACACTTTACATGAAATATGACAAGAGCACACATCACAAGTGTTATGTTCGTTGAAGTTGCCTTCCATCTACGAATCATGGATGGTAAAGCCATTTTTCTTTGAAAAAGTTTATTAAATTCGCCAAGACAATGTATCAGGAATTATTTAAAACAGCTTTTTACGAAAAGAGCTTTTTTTCCATTCAGTGAATTTTATGATAATATATCAATGTCCATCATTTAAAGAATCAGCCTGTTCTTTTCAACCAACTTATCTTAATGAATTAACAATCACTAGACTGTCTTACACTTCAATCCCTATTGTCTTCATTTTATATATTTTTACATTGGATTGCAAAATATAAATCGTAACATTTTTATTCATCAGTTAGACATTTTTAAATGTGCAACATGTTTGTGTCGTCTATTCAAGAAATATTTCATCAAAAAATGTAATCATAACTTGATATAAACAAGAAAAGTCATTACAACAATAATTACATAAAGCGAGCTTCAGATTTTGAGCTGTTCTCAACAGGACAGAAGATTTAAAATAATTTTAAAAGATTTTTTTAAAATAATCAATTGCTGTACATTTTAAATATACAGTTATCTAAGTGCATACGCATTTCACACATTCATGTCAGATAAAAAATAGTGATCCGGCTCGATGAAATAAGAACAGGCGAAATTTATTCCTCAACAACCTCAGGCGTAAATTATTTCTTGATAAACTTCGCCACCTGAGACCACTAACTTACCCACAGTCATTGCAACGGTTCAAGTGGAAAAAACCAAATATGCAAGAAGAGGGGAAAAAAAAACTAAGTTTTAAAAAAAAAAAATGCAACCACCTTCTCACCGACCCCCTCAGACACAATCATTGATGGAATACCTCTCCTTGATTGCTGTTCTTTCCGATCTGCGAAGCGTGGGTGACTTAAACGTCCGATTCGAGCCCCTGGCGTCGTCTGAATCATGTGCTTCCTCCAGTCTCCTCTTCTCCCAGATCTCTCCGTGCGCCTGCGCGGGTGAGGAAGGAAAAGGGGCATCCGGAGTTTGGACTTTTCCTTCAAAATGGAGTTAAGGAGACGGGATCACGCCCCCTGTGAAACAATGCTCAATCACGATTCTTTTGCTTGTAATTATCAAAAGATTAATTGCGAAGAGTTTTTTTTTTGTCTTGTCTGTTTCAGGGGTCGATCCAGCATTTTTAATGTCACTTTTTTTCTTTTTTTGTGAATTTTAAAGCATTTTTGTGAGAAATCAAATATTTTTTTGAAAATTTAAAATTCAAACATAGTGATAAAATAGTATTTTTTTGCCGCTTATTTAATAAATTATCCTAAAGTACGATTTGGTTGCTCGGAATTTGGTGAATGGTCCGTTTTGATTAATTAGAATTATGTGTAGGGGACCGTTCATAAATGATGTCACGCTTTTTTCCTATATATTTGAACCCCCTCCCCCCCTTTATCACAATATGTCACACTTCAGCGTCCCCCTTTGTCACATGTCACGCTATGTTGCATGATGCATGATGTCACAATTCGTGTTACCCCATCCCCTCCCCTTGTCACACTTTATCACAATTTCAAGAACCCCCCTTGATTTATTGGAGTTTTTTTTTTTTGGGTGCGTTTTGATTGGTTGGGATTGCGTAGGGTGAGTTTAGATTGGTTAGAATTATATGAAGGGTGCGTTTTGATTGATTGGAATTTTGTGAATGTTCCGAAAACGGACCTGAAATTCCTCTAGCGCTACCGCTGCCTGTCACAACTTTTTTATTTCATCTCAAATACGAAATATCAAGGATCTAGAGCGTAGTGTGGAGCAGAAGCAATGGAGAAACCAGATTGAGCTTGAAACTGGAGCAGAGCCTGAGGCGAAAAGTTGTTCTCCCGCTGCTCCGATATTCTTCTTTTATACTTTTTTTATTTTTCTTCATATAAAAAAATAACTAAAAAAGAATAATATCCGTACCTGAGAGCCGTACTATCCTAGGTCCATTTTACATGTTTTTGCGATGAAGAAAAAAAATAAACATTTTTAGTGCTATAAGACTATATACTTTTCCGTGCAAACATTAGACTTAAAATAGGATATAGAAGAAAGTACCGTGCATATTGAAAAAATAATGGACTAGTCTATTGTCTCCATCAGGATGGCCACAACAGACTAGTTCAACATTTATTCAATCTGATTTCGTTATTTTTAGCAAATAAAGTGAGAACTAACTATTCAAACTCGTTTGAGCATCCATAGAAATTGCTCTATGTATCTGATATCTTGTATTATTATTATGGCTTAGCAGCAGAACCACTTTTCCACATATAGACGTTTTGGTTAATGATTTTTGTTTTTCTGCCCTAGCTTAGTTTTGTCGAAATATATCCATGAGATTTTCTATGACTCGAATTTCCGTTATCTCGAATTATTATTTATTCTCCTCCTCTATTTCGCGATAGCGAGAGTTGACTGTAGGAAAATGAATACCAAAACTAAGAGATGATTTCAGTAGATTTATATTTCTTAAGAGAAAAAAAAATGTGAGAAACACGAAAGACTAAGAAAAAAAGAGATAAGCCTACTTTTAGGATCTCTTCAGTTTTAAAATGGAAAACATGCAAAACTTGTATAAAAAAGAAAGAATACCGTTAATAAGCAACTTTCAAAAATCTTCTATATTTATATGAAAAATGTTTGGCGAAAACAAAGCTTTTTTTTCTATTAAATAAAATAGAATTTTAACGAAAGAATCTTTCCAAATACAAGATTAACGTTTTAATTGCGTATTTTTCCCCTTATTATTGATTTCTCCGTTAAAAAAGTAAATCTTCTTTTAGCCAAAACATTCTTCTCCGAAGAGAAAAAGAAACAAATAATGAAGAAAAGAAATGAAGTCATTGAAAACAAATACGGCACGAAATTTGCTTGAGGAATTTTCTCATATTAATTAAAGTGTTGTTTATTATTGTTATGTTATTGTAAAGTATGTTCATGCCAAAGCATTGTTTCTTAATTGATACTACTTACAGCCGGACTTATTTCTTACAGCAAGCCAATAAATGCGATGTATAAAAAACAATGTATTTTAGTCACGATTTCAACAACATTGTCATATTATTTTTCCTTTGCCAGTCTGTAAAATAGCTAAACTGTAGCTTACACACTAAAAATGTTGCGTTTGTTTGCCACCATTTTTTTTTTTTTTTTGTACAGTTTGTGTAAAGAAAACTATTAATTTTTTTGGTGCATTTTAAATTCCTTTAAGGGGACTCGGCACTAAAAATCGGTCAAAATATCGATTTTGGGATTTTTGCTCCAAATTATACTTTATATATTAGAGAACGTTTGTGCAAAGCTTCAAAATCCTACGTACAGTCTAAGATGTTTTATTTTTGATTTTATATGAGCATTTTAACGCTTTTTTTTTACCTAACCAAAAACTTTAAATGGCTTTTTCTCAGCTTCTCTATTTTGGATACTATGTGATAGTTAAAATGCTAAGGCTTTTTCAAATATGTATCTATTCACTTGAAATTTTTATTACTTGTTCCAAATGTTCAACTAAATGTAACCTAGTAGGGATTTTTGATTAATTTATTAGAAATTATTTTAATGCAGTTTAACTTGAAAAAATCTTGCAATACCGAGATTTTTCTTAGATTTTCCAGTTTTGAATTTTTGTTTTCAAGAACTAATAAAGACATCAAAAATTCCATACTACAAAGTGAGGAGTATAGTTTTTTCTTTCCGGTAAAAAAAATCCAGGCAAAAATTTCGCATTTTCAAAAAGGAGTAGCGTTTTAAAAAATTTTTAAATTTGTAAATTTTTTCAAATTTTGAATTTTTTGGAATTTTTTTAAATACTTTTTTTCTTTTACACCTCAAGTTACATTCATAAACATATATAACCAGTCAATACACCTTGAAACATGTTCCATTTGAGAAGGTGGATTTTTAGGTGCCGAGTCCCCTTAAGTGTCTGTCCAAAACAATACAGAAAGTACGATGTTTTTTAGCATATGATGTTCATTCACTCATCTGTGCATCAAAAGTTCATTGAAATTGTTCATTTATCCTATTTTGATAGAAATAATCAATCGTAATGAAATTTCGAAATGTAACGGAGTTGAGAAATTTCATACATATTACACCGTCAACATTATTTCAGACAACCACATGAAAAAGAATACAGTACAATGAAACCTGTGTAAGTTGACCACTTGCGGTGCAGCACTTTAGTGGTCAACTTAGACAGGTCGTCAACTTTGCAGGTTCACTGTACAGTGAAATCTGTGTACGTTGACCACTTGCGGTGCAGCACTTTAGTGGTCAACTTAGACAGGTCGTCAACTTTGCAGGTTCACTGTGCAGTGAAACCTGTGTAAGTTGACCACTTGCGGTGCAGCACTTTAGTGGTCAACTTAGACAGGTCGTCAACTTTACAGGTTTACTGTACAGTGAAAACTGTGTAAGGTGACCACTTGCGGTGCAGCACTTTGGTGCTCAACTTAGACAGGTCGTCAACTTTGCAGGTTCACTGTACAGTGAAATCTGTGTACGTTGACCACTTGCGGTGCAGCACTTTAGTGGTCAACTTAGACAGGTCGTCAACTTTGCAGGTTTACTGTACAGTGAAACCTGTGTAAGTTGACCACTTGCGGTCCAGCACTTTAGTGGTCAACTTAGACAGGTGGTCAACTTACAGAGGGTGGAGATTTTTTTTGTCATTTCTTACACTATGCATCTATTCATTTGCAACTAGTTAAAATATAGCTTTATGTAATGACGCTACTTTAAAATAGTGATTAGCTTCTTTCTTTCTCACAATTAAATAAAATATCATTAAAGAAAATTAACCCAAAAATCTTACAATACACCCTATACAACTTCAAAAATAAAGTACTTAATTAAAATTAAGATAAATATCATCTTAATTATGTCAGTAACTTATATGATGGTAAAGATTTCCTAAAAATATATATCCTTCAAAATGGCTATATCAGATGAAAGAAAAAAGAAGAAACTTATTTAAAGAATAAAAGAGTGCTCATAGTAAGTACAAAGATAAAACAACGTAAAAAAGCACAAATTCAGAATAAAAATAAACGCAAATAACTATTTCGAAGCTACAATGGAGAGTGAACAGGTAAGAACCGGAGAGACAACAGGTATTTCTTTTTTGCACTGATGAAGAAGCTCCATTGTAGCTTCGAAATAGCTATTTGCGTTACTTTTTATTCTGAATTTGTGCTTTTTTACGTTGTTTTATCTTTGTACTTACATTTTAGCACAAAGCATTTTGATCATTTGTCTTATGCTCATAGTAGTTTTCCCGTATGGTTAACCTACACAAAGGTTTAGGCAAATTTTATACTGATGTTTCATCCACACAGACAAGTACTGGAGTAACTTTTTAGCATAAAAAAATCCTGAAGCAGCTATTTTAGTTTTTTTATCTTTCCAAAAATAGATAAATAAATATAGTAATAATTAGGCGGTCAACTTTCGAAGCGTTTTTTATAATATCCCCACCCAAATTTGGCGTATATCAGTGGTCAACATAGACAGGTCAAGTTACAAAGGTTTCCCTATATTAGATAATATATAGGGCTGATTCCGTTCCTGACACAAGTGGTCAACTTAGGCAGGTGGTCAGGTTACAAAGGTGGTCAACTTTACAGGTTTTACTGTGCATCAAAAATGAATTATTTTTAACTTTACACCAGCTGAACACCAAGAAATGTGTTCAGTAACACCAAAAAACGTGTTCAGTAACTCCAAAAAAAAGTGTTCAGTAACACCAAAAAATGTTGGCAACTAAACACAAAATTTTTACGGTCCTTAATGCTTTAAAATATTGCTTATCAAAATAATGCATTTTTCTTTCCAATCGGAACTTAAAAACGCAACTATTCGCTTCTATTTTCAACTAGAAAAATTATCCGGCGTTAGCCATGACAATACAAATAATAATAATAATAATAATAATAATAATAATAAACAAATTTTGTTTTTCATTTAGAATCAAGCCACCGAAAAATCGCCAAACAAGAAGCATCGATACACAATAGCATTTGTTTTTCCAACTTAGTGATTTTAGCAGAGCGCTAACTATATTTTTTCATTATTTCATTGCTTAAGGTTATATTCTAGAATTCAGGGATCTGGAGCGAAGCACGGAGCAAGAGCGAGGAGCAGTGGAGCAAAGAGACTTTTCTCGAAACTAGAACGGAGCTAGGTATTTTTTTTAAACTTTAATATGTTTAATGATGTTAAAGTATTTATTAACAAAAAACAGATATGTGATGTAATCTGCAAATAGCAACAGTACTGCTATATAGCAACAGTCTTTTTAGGAATGAGTTTTATCTCGATTGCCTAATAATTTAGTCCACCAAGCCATGTTGCTATCTGCTATCTATAACAATATAACATTACAAATATAAATGAGGCTTGCCTAACAAAAGAAAAGGGGGAATAATTACAAAACTAATCACAAAACTGACAAGAAAATCGGTTAAAAAGCACATTAGATAATAGTTTTCAACTGATTAGTCTTAGCCCATATATATATATATATTTCAAATCGCATTTTAAAACCCCTTAACGCATTGCCCGTGTCTGACACGTGCGAAAGTTACCAGAAAGTTCGTCCATGCCCGTGCGATATTTTATTTCTAATGCCCGTCTGAGATCCGTTTACATTTTTTTTGTGTAATATGTTTCTTCTATGTAACTTTTATCCCAACTCCCCGTACCCTAGTCAGCCCCACAACCAATGAAAAGTGGAAATTGCAAAGAATAACTTTCACTATACTAGTTTTTCAGAAGAAAAAGAACCTGCTATAAGGGATTAAAAATATGTTTTCAAATTAAAAATTTTGCTATGATTTGACACGAAATTCATCAACTACAGCGGCAAACCGATTTCACAAATGAGCACTATTCAAGTTATAAAACGTGCACTATTCCATTTACTTAATAATCGACAGAAATCCAATCTTTAACGGCTGCGTAAATATTATGAACTAATCATGCAAACTCCCCCAGGCACAATACCGTTCTTTTATTCCAATTCCCAGAACCGATACATACAAAGTTTCATCTAAAGAAATAAATGCGGAATTGTTACCAAAGAGCATTGATCAAAAAGGGATATATATTGATCTCTCAAGATTAAAGGATTTATTCTACGGAAAGAGAAGGAAATATAATTAATTCGTGGGGTTAGATAAAAGCGGAGGAATTATTTTTCGTGAGGGTTATGAGATGAATGGAACATTTGATGCAAATTAGATTGAGGTACACAATTTAGTTAGAGCAAACGTGTCAAAAAAGCTTATTTCTAATCTGCTTTAGACTACAATTGATAAAATGTATCAGTTTAAATCTTTGCTTGAAAGACAAAGACCGAGATATAACTAAGACTGTTATTTTTAACAGCTCCTGATTTACGAACAATTAATATTTGTAAGACGCAACATTGTAACAAACTGATTGAAAAATGATAATTAGATTGTTTCATAATTTAATGTAGATTATTTGATAAGCAGTAAGTTTGTGTTTACACGTTTCATGAAAAAAACTAATCGCAAATGCTCAAAAAAAAAAAACTAATGGTTAAGAAAATTAAACTTGTTTTATGTCAACACAACCGGAAAATTGCTGCTCTTGAGCTACGTGAATTTGGCTCTACAAAATAGATCGAAACTGTAAGGTATTTACTTTATAAATAGAACCTTACTTTAAATATAAACATATAAATAAAATTCATAGATTCAGGGACAGTTGGACAAATATTATTTTACACAAGCACAAGTTAAACAGGATAACATATAAGTCTCCAAACTACTGTTCTTAACATTTTCTCTCTTTTAAACTCTCTCACGGTTACAGTTTAATACACTACAGTAACATCTTATATATTATTTCTCTAGTCTGTTTCTATGTCGGTCCGCGAGATTTTCCTTATTCCTTTATCAAATTCCATGATTTAACTGCGATTTTACAAATAGCTGAACTAAATGTAAAATAATATGTTTTTAATACAAAATATGAACAGTAATTTTAAAAGTACTTTCTAATCTCTATCTCTATCTTCTCTACTAATAATAAAGCAGCAAGTATGTGTGTGTGTGTCTGTCTGTGTCCGGCGTAGGGCCCAGACCGTCCAACGGTTTTTCATGAAATTTGGCACGAAATTAGTTTGGAACATGGGGGTGTGCACCTCGGAGATTTTTTTTCCGAAATTCGAATTTGTTCTTCTTTTATTCCAATTTATAGCCGAAAGTTTCATAAAATAGTCATTTTCTATGGGAAGGAATTATCGCATCGCTTCAAGCTTGATACCGTTGAAAAGCGCGTAAAAAACTACCCCGGATGGAGTTTCGCTCTGCCTGCGAAAATTCGAAGAATCTAAATAACGTAGAAAAAAAGTTATTAGCATTTTTCTCTGCAGTTCGAAATTATTTTTTCACGGTAATTAACTTTAATTTTAATTGTTACCATGCCGACTGACTATTGATCCGTTTTTCTTTCAACGAATTAAAATTTATTGCTGGCGGTTTGTAGCATTTTGAGGAGCAGCCGATTTTTAGCCTACTTTCCCGTAAAAGTAAAAAATAATAATAATAAAGCATGAAAGAAGGCTTAATGTATCGTGAAAATATCGTTAAAAATCAAGAAAAGTCAAAAATAAGTGAAGTAATTAAATAAAGATTGAAAAATAAAAAATTTGAAAGTAGGGTATTGAGATGGGGGAAAAGTGGGTCTGTCGGTCTGTCTGTCTGTCGGTCTGTCCCCCCCCCCTAATAACTTTTGAACGAATTGTCCGATTGGCAAAATTATTTTTGCATTCGAAAGATCTCGGCGAGGACATCTCATTTCTATATTTTACTTTTTGATTTGAACAATTTTTTGTTCAATTTTGAACAGTTCAAAAAATTTTAACATTAGTGCCTATGGACAAAATTGAAGCAAATTCTGTAAACTCTGGGCACAAGAGCCAAGTTCCTATTGCAAGCTTATTGAAAGGAGTTCTCGGCGTGAAATATTGATGTGAACAGTTTTTGTTCAAAAAATTAACACAGAGCTTACGGGGAAATTTCAACCCTATATAAATCCTGATCTAACGGACCGATTTGCTTGGAACAAACTTTATCGGAAAGCTCTTATAACGTAGAACATGTAGAAATAGAAAGTTTATCCAGAACTTACGAGCCTATTTTGCTATGAAATTTTTTGATCGGGATTTTCAAAGATATTTCTCAGTGACTCAATGAGTGAAATAATGAATGAATGAATAAATGAAAGAGTGAAAGAATAAATCAATGAATAAATGAATGAGGAAAAGAATGAATGAATAAATTATTGAATAAATGAAAATATAAATAAATGAGTGAATAAATACATGAATGCGTAAATGAATGAATAAACACTTGAATGAGGTAACGAATGAATGAATAAATGCATGACTGAATAAATGAAAGAATGAATGAGTGAGTGAATGAATATGTATTATCCGTTGAAAAAGGTATATTTTCAATAATTAGAACTAAAGATAAATAAGAAAGAGAGAGAAAGAGATAGCTAGATTATAAGTTTGAATTTGGTGTATACGGGAAAGTAGGCTCGTATAGTTCTAGACGGAACTTCTTGTTAATTTATTCTTTTTTTAGATTTTGATTATTATTTTTTTAAAGCGAATTGAAATTTATTTCCTGCGGCTCACAGGCGGTTGATAGTTTTATTTTGATTTCCTTATTTTGACATGTATTTTACGGGACCATTTTCCATACTGCACAGGGGTTTTTAAAAGAAATCTTATCCTTTATAGCGTTTTTTGTTATTCCAGCTTATTATTACTATTTATACTTTCATTTATTTTTATTTTTTCGCCAGTGAATTAGCACATATGTTATTTTCCTATTTGAGCTCGGATGAAAGGTTTATTCCGCTTTCAAAGCTCGGCTTGCTGCTGTTTGTTTCTGCAAGCAACAAAATTTCGTCTTTCTATATTAAGCCGGGTCCCGACGCTACGTTTTGCACAACTTTTTGTCTCCGCAGTTCAACACGCTGCAGATAAAACGTTGCGTATAGATTAGAAAAGTGCGCAGTTTTGAGTCCGGTGCGAAGACTGTACAGTTGCAGCGATAACTGAGCTAGAAAGAATAGATGTCTTTGAGCATTCATTTTGTTTCTCAGTTTCAATTCGTCAGGTGACAATGGCCGACTTTCGGCAATGTTCTCAGGAGTTTCTCACAAAATTTATTGCATTATGCGAAAGTTTCCCATGCATTTGGCGTGTCAAATCCAAGGAGTATAGTGACAGGGATAAAAAGGGGGACGCTTATGAGAGTTTAGTGGAAAAAATCAAAGAAATTGATGCAACCGCAAACAGAGAAACAGTTGTAAATAATTAATTCTTTGAGAAGTGTTTACCGTAAAGAATTGGCAAAAGTTAATAAATCGATTCGATCTGGGGCTGCAGACGAAATCTACAAGCCATCTCTCTGGTATTTTGATTTGTTACATTTCCTAAATGATAAGGAGACACCAAGGCAGTCTAGGAATACCATCGATGAAAATAAAGAGATTGCAGTTGTCGAACCACCAGAACAGGCAACAAAAGATATTTATTTTATGTAATCATTTGACCACTTTAAACGCCGGGTACTTCTGAGACGTTCCAGTCTTTTTTTTTAACATGACACCACGCCAAAATTGACCAGAGTAGTACCTCCTTCATGACGATATCGCACAAAACTGAGTGAAATATACAGATATCTCTGCACCATGTAGACGCATAAAAAACTGCAACGTTTTCATTCAGTATTAAGACTGCGTAGACAAAAGGTTGTACAAAACGTAGCGTGTGCACCCGGCTTTAATGTCAATAAATAATAGATAAAAATTAATTATACTAAAAATTTATTAGTTAAAAATATTATAATTTATTATAATCGTCCTTTTTGTGTGGGTACTTGAACTAAACAAACAAAATGCGTTTTCTTTCAAATATTTTCTTTTTTGTTTTGTTTCGCTTCTTTCTTTCCTTTTAATTGTGCGTGTTTTGTAAAAAAAATGCTTAAATGTGTAGGATATCTGGCTGATTGCCGTGGCCAGCTAATTTTTAATTATGTGGAATGCTATACATTTTAATAAAACAACATAATTTACACCTAAAAAAGTGATCACTATATACACAATGGCAAACCGACTGGTCTTTCCATTTTTTAACACGGGCATAGCAGTGCGGGTACCGCTAGTAAGAAAATAAGAAAAGTCGGACGTTCCAGAAGTTTTGGTGGAATATCGTGCCGGCTAATGACGAAAAACAGACCCACAGCTTGAAAATGTACCGCTTCTATTAAATTTGAGGTTTAAAATCATCTAGGAAGAATTCCTTTAATGGATGCGTCTATTTTTCGATAGATATCGATGCGGATATCCACGTAGAACATCAGCGTTTACTTATTTCTTTTTAAAATTTGCACTTCCGTCATAATAAGCAGAGCTTATGATGAACTCTTAGAGGATCCTTCAACGTAACGAAAAAATTGCAACAAAACACCACTTAACCAAAACCTCTGGCACGTCAGACTTTTCTTATTAGTAAGTACTTTTGAAATTACTGTTCATTAATATTAATTGAAATTACTGTTCGTAATTACTGTTCCAAATTTTTAAAGAATGGAATGCCACACAAAACGATTTGGTGAGCAGTGCGGAATTCCCCACGGGTCGACATTGTATATTATGAAATAAATTGTGTTGAAACTGATTATAGCCATTGTTCATTATGAAATAAATTGTGTTGAAACTGATTATAGCCATTGTATATTATGAAATAAATTGTGTTGAAACTGATTATAGCCTTTGTATATTATGAAATAAATTGTGTTGAAACTGATTATAGCCATTGTATATTATGAAATAAATTGTGTTGAAACTGATTATAGCCATTGTATATTATGAAATAAATTGTGTTGAAACTGATTATAGCCATTGTATATTATGAAATAAATTGTGTTGAAACTGATTATTAAACTGTAACTGTGATTCTTAAAAGAAAAATCCCAACGGTTTTAATCTGGAAATTCACTCTTTTAACTTCTGAAGTTCGCCAACCATTGATGCAATGCAGTGGTTCGCAATCGTTTCACGTCGCGACCCTATAGATATATATATATATATATATATAATATACATGTCCGTCATGTCCCGTATCAGCAGCCGGGCTAAGTTTCATGACTGGACATAACAGCATTCATTTTTTTTCTTTCCTTTATTTTCTACTCATCAGGTATTTACAAGAATACTATTTACAATGATGAATGACATGAATATTTATAGTATTTACAAAAGCGGTCCCCATAGAGAACATCTCGCAGGAGCACAATTTCTCTGTGTTATCCTTTAAGCATCAGCTCACCAAGTGACGCTATTCTTTGTTTTCCAGACCCTTCTTGGCTTCTTTTAGCCAATCAGAACTCAGGGTTATAGTTTTGGTTCACGTTTTAGAGTGGACCCGTAAAAAGGACCCAATTGGTATTAGTTCAGGTTTACAAAAGTTACGTTAAAAGGTCCCAACGGTAGTTTGCTTTTAAAAAGACAAAGAAAGAAATAAGAATAATGTATTTAATTTATTAGAACCTCACATACATATATATACACTTTCACACAAGTACTTTGACACGAACACGATACCTTAGATTCCAAGTTGTTGTTTCTGAATCCAACCCCACTATTAATGTGTTTATTTTATAATCTGAAAGCATGCTGTGAAATAAGCAAATTTATCGTGGACTGAGAGATTGCATTTTTACTTTAACACTTTTCTGCTGTTAAGTATTGAAATTTATTAACACGTTGACGGACAATTGCGTCTATAGCCGTCAAAGCGAAGTTCACTATGCGGCATGACGGCAATAGCCGTCCAAAACAAAACGGTCGATTTTAGACACTACAGCTTTAGCGGCACAAATATGCATTTAACGGCGTACAAGTAGAAGCCTAATGTCATGTTTTGGAAACAATTTTTTACGTTGAATTTCATTTTCCACCTGTTACAGGACTTGCAGCTTTAGTATGCACGTGGGTGTGAAGGGAGTAGTGCGATCGTGTTTTCTCTTGAATTATAGTGTCAATTTTCGAACTTCACTTGCTCCCACTGTCCGTCAATGTGTTAAAATTATGTATATCAATTGGTTTTTTTTTTTAAATATTTCTGTATATTGTTTGAACTTTAGTTGTTTTGTCATTTAAATATTTTGTTTTATATTTAAATATTCTTTTATGTCATTTGAATATTTCTTTATAATATTTAAATATTCTTTTATGTCATTTGAATATTTCTTTATAATATTTGAATATTTTTTATGTCATTTAAATATCTCCTTGAATTATTCGAATATTTCGTTACATCATTTGAATATTTTTCGCACGTTTCTTTCTTTTAAAATTTTTGATGGATTTCATTGCGGTCGAATATGACGAAAATTGCCAAGTCACTAGACAATTTCTTTGTAATTCATTCCCTTAAGTTTAGAATAAAATTCAAAATATTTAAGATAATTATTAAAGTTAGAAATTATGCGATGACCCCATGAGAATTTGGGGCCCGACCGGACCAACCTGTCAGTCCCAAAGTGTTGTAAATTGTTAAACTTAATCCATTCCCCAATGCTAGAATGTTGCGATCTTCATTGACGAATGTATAATTGTAAGGGCGGAATCGCAGCACTTTTGCGATACGCAGGGATCGTCAGGAGAGCAATGAGATTTTGCTCTAAAACTGGATCGGAGCCGAAGCAACGAACTTCGTTTTGTTCCACTGTTCCAATTTTTGTTAAAAACTTTTTTAATGGTTTATCATATGAAAAAATAATTAACCAAAAAAAGAGATAATAATGTAAACTCTTAAAATTATTGGTGCATGGTAGTCGAAGTAAGTACAGTGGAGCCCCGCCATTCGTCCGCCTCGCTATTCGTACAACTCGCTATTCGTCCAACTTGTTCAAGTAAAATTCAACTCATCATTCGTACTTGTCCCTCGATTCGTACGGCACCAGGGGCCAGCTGGGTTACCAGTTTGGATTTTTTAAAGAAAAAAATTGAGAAATTATGCTCATTTTGAACCCGTCTGGGAATATTTTGTTTGGCGTTTCTGATTTTTTAAAAAGTTTTAATACTTTACTTTCTAAGATCAACTTGTAGATTCTTTGCTCTAATTTTAACTTTCTAAGGGGCAGCAAGAGGAAGTGGTTGAAGAACTTTCTTCTGCAGAGGAGGATAGTAGTAAGGAAAGCAATTCCTTTGCAGAAATTAAAGAGCTCTGTTACCCCTGCGAGAAAATACAGAGAGTGGTGGAAAAATGGCATCCTAACAGTGCTGTGGTCAACGGCCTTAACTTTTTCAACGACAATGTTATTGATCATTTTAGAAAAAAATTGAACTATCGTGAATTTGAACTATCGTGAAAGGCAGACAATATTGAACAGGTTTTAGAGAAATAGTTCCAAGATTCTGCTAGTGCAAAAAGACAGAAAAATAAAGAACAGCAGAAAAGAAGAAAACACCCGAACGGATGTTACCTGATGTTTTTATAGAAAAGGACTCCTATTCCAACCATTTCTCTTACTCCTCTCAACATTCCATCAGCTCACCTCAGTACAAGCAAAGTGCAGTTAAATTTCTATTTATCTATAATTTCACGTGCAGTACTGTACATTTGTTTTTCATAGGTTTAAATAAGCAACCATCTGTGGGTCTGGAACTGATTAATCCAATTTACATTGTATCTCATGTGAAAAAATAATTCGCCATTCAAACTGCATCCTGGAAAGAATTGTGTATGAATAGCGGGGTTCAACTGTATTCAGAAATCGGAGCAGAGGGGGTAACTCAAAAAATGGACTGTTCCAGATACCTGACAAAACGCATCTTTCGTGATAAGACTGCGGCTATAGTTATATGCCTCTTTGCTAGAATTTATTTGTTCCAGTTAAATCAAAAAATATGTTTTCTGGGTGAAGGTAATTTTTAATCGTTGATTGAATGATGCAGGACCAATAACGTTCGCTGTAAAGCTAAATTTAGATTCACACCCTTTGTGACGAAAATAAGTAATTCCGCCTAATACTGCGTTTCGGTTTGAAAAGTTCATTCTATGTGTCGCACATGTTTATCGCTGAGTTGCAGAATAATGTTATCAAGCGTGACGGACCATTTTTCAGCTGTTTGTTTTCTTTTAACCCTACATTTGAAAAGCAAGTTCAGTTCAACTGCTTTGATCTTGTTTGAAATAAAAAGTAAGCTCGGGAAAAGAAAAGCATGAAATTCTAAACATTTTATTTCAGCCAGTAAATGTCAGTTCATGCTTTTCATTTGTTTTCCTAAATCTACACCTTTGACAGACAGCCATGTTTCGTTGTTCACTTCTAACCTAATTTAAGTTGATATGTGGCACTAGCCAAATTGCCTCAAAGGATTTTTTTCTTCTGTTTTGAAAATATGGGGCATCGATCCGACGCTGCATAAATAGTAATAATAGTGGAAGTTTTGAACTTCGAGAAAGGACAAGAAATGGCGAATGAAAAGGAAAAAAAAAAAAAGACAGAAGCGAGGACACGACAAAAGAAAAATCCAAGATCAATTTTTAGCGGTTTTGTAGAACTTTTCATTTTTCTTCTCGACGGGAGCTGTTGCAACAGTTTGCCTGTGAAATGTTCCTCGTTTTTCATTTCTGTTGCTTTTTTATTTTATATTTTTCAATGCCTTCTGGTATCCCCCTCCCTCCCTCCCTAGAGCATGGAAGCATTATTTCAGATTTTAAAAGAACATTGTTGAATGACAGCTTTCTTTCGTTGCAGAACGATAAATGTACTTCGTGTTTGCAAAAACATATAAGGCATATTTTCATATACTAATATATATATTTATATGTATATATATAATTATATTCTATTCTATTCTAATGGTACCCGCTCTATAAAACTACTAGTTTACGCATTCATATTGTTAATTAAAGCTTTTGTATTTTATTTTTTCCTCAACAAATGTTTAACAATTAAGTAACGCTTATTCCCAGAAACCTTACCATCTTTTTTAAGGGAAATTGTAAGGTAGATTTTCTTTGCGAAAATTTTTAGGAAATTGATCCATGAAAACATGAATGAAATTACAAACTTTTCTTTACTAGTAAAACTGTTAAGCTGCTTCCGTGAATTATTTATTATTTGATATTTTTAACGTGTTCATTATTTATATTTGAAACATAGGATGGCTTAAATTATATATTTCGACATAAATAAAAGTTGCACAATATTTAATTATATTTGAAACCCAAACTATACTTATATACACGATTTTTTATTGATACTTTGAAAAACGCTTCACTTGTATTACTCCATCCTCTCCAATAATGTTAAAACGTTTGCCCCTTAATCCTTTCGCGATGGATTACGCTTCACTTTGGGCAAGTTTTAGAACACGTTTTTTGGTTGGATTTTGTAGCTTTCATAATAAAATATTTTTTTTTTGTAGATTAAAAAGAATGATAATAATTTAGTCCTCTCCCAGGCCCGTCATTTCAAATTGTCTCGGGGGGGGGGGGGGTATAAACTCGATTATTATTGCATTAAAAAATCAACAAAATATATGTACATACATATAAATACATTATATTTTCCAAGTCAGGGGGAAATTGACTCCCCTCTGAACGACGAACTTGTTCTCTCCCTGGTATGGGTAATATCCTTGATATTTAAAAGTGTTTCAACACATCGTTATAACTTAAAAGTGATAATGATATAAATGTATTGGCAAGCTGCGAGAATTATAATTTAAAAAAGACAAATATTTCCTCTATGTAGGGCATTGAGGCAATATATATTAATTTCACTGAATTTCCTCTTGAGTCTCAAGAATTGCTAATGTTTGATATTTAGATCCTTAAGTCCCTTCCCAAAGTAATCATTAAATTTAATCTTTGTTTACGCTTCCGCTGCTACCAATGACTACGGAGGTATAGTGAGATCCTGTATTAAAGTAATCAGAAGTAAAGTGGTGCAAAGAATCCTGTACGTATATATATGTAGTGGTACGTGTGTTGAAAAACGGAAATGATTTTTTTAAATCGTAATCTGAGTCGTTATTTAGTCAGTATTACCAGGGGATCAGGGCTTAGAATTCTCCCCCTCCCGCTTAGAAAGATTTATATTTTTTAATATATGGTCCGTGTCGTTATTTAATATTTAATCAGCATTATCCGGGGCAGAGCTTTGAAGGTTACCCCACCCCCTCCGAAGAAAGGGTTGTATTTTTTAGCCTACTTTCCCGTAAAAGTAAAAAAAAAAAAAGCATGCAAGAAGGTTTAATGTATCGTGAAAATATCGTTAGAAATCAAGAAAAGTCAAAAATAAGTTAAGTAATTAAATAAAAATTGAAAAATAAAAAATTTGAAAGTAGGGGGATGGGGAAAAAATGTGTCTGTCGGTCTGTCCCCCCTTAATAACTTTTGAACGAATTGTCAGATTCGAAAAATTCTTTTTGCATTCGAAAGAACTCGGCGAGGACATCTCATTTCCTTATTTTACTTTTTGATTTGAACAATTTTTTGTTCAATTTTGAACAGTTCAAAAAAAATTTAACATTAGCGCCTAATGAAGCAAATTATGTAAACTCTGGGTACAAGATCCAAGTTCCAATGAACAAGCTCACTGGAAGAAGTTCTTGGCGTGAAATATTGATTTGTACAATTTTTGTTCATTTTTGAACAGTTCAAAAAAATTTAACATACCGCCTACGGGGAAATTTCAATCATATATAAATCCTGATCTAACGGACCGATTTGTTTGGAACAAACTTTATCGGAAAGCTCCTATGACGTAGAACATGTACAAATAGAAAGTTCATCCAGAACTAACGAGCCTATTTTCCTATGAAATTTTTTGATCGGGATTTTCAAGAATATTTTTGAATTAATGAATGATTAAATGAATAAGCGAAAGAATGAATGAATAAATGAGTGCATAAATACATGAATGACTGAATAAATGAATGATTGAATGAAAATGTATTAACCGTTGAAAAAGGTATATTTGAAGCAATTAAGAACTAAAGCTGAACGAGAGAAACAGAGAGAGAGAGAGAGAGAGAGATAGCTAGATTATAAATTTAAAGCTGGTGTATACGGGAAAGTAGGCTCGTATAGTTCTAGACGGAACTTCTTGTTGCTATATGGGCTGAGCTGTTATTCAGTCTTTGAAGATTTATGCCCCCATTTGAGAAATTGTTATACTTTTTGTAATATGGGCTGCGCTGAGTGGGGGCCGTTCATAAATGACGTCACGCTTTTTTCCTATATATTTGACCCCCTCCCCCCTTTGTCACAATATGTCACACTCAGCGGACCCCCTCCCGCCCTTTGTCACGTGTCACGCTATGTTGCATAATGCATGTGCATAATGTTACACTTTTTCGCAATTTCACGAACCCCCCTCCCCCCTCGAAGCGTGACATCATTTATGAACGATCCCATGTGTAACAGTTAAAGACGAATAATTTAACTTAAATTATCTTTCTTTATAACCCAAACTACCTTGGGTACTTATAACTGGCTGCATAGGCCGAGCGCGAAGTGTTCCTGCGGTTCGCCAAGAGGCTACAGCTTAAGGGGGGATTCGAACGGGAAGAGATGCTATACGAATCGATAAGATTCATTCCACTTGCCAAGGCGTTAGATTACAAAGCACCTCTGCTGTACTTTATCGACTATACCACCTCAAGTCTGAAATTCTAACAGAGTGCACACTTCTAATGTCTATATTTTGAAAAAGGGCATGTGGCCTCAATTGAGAAAATTGAAAAAAATATAACAATCCTAAATAGGTTGCAAAAAAAAGGAAACATTTAAACAAAAACATATGAATAGGCAAAGTAAAAATAAATTTAAAATTTTCATGTAACTAATAATCAGTATTGATTGAATGAAGATCTTTTATGAGTTTTTGGATAAAAAACGATGATTTATATAAATGTTTTGTGTCATGATTTGTCTTGATTTATGCTTTTTTTTTTTTTTTTTTTACAGACTCGAGCTTAGAGCGGGATGACTATATATATTCTTTCATTTCAAAAATGCATGGAAAAAATATGTGCTGGTAAGAATATTTAGGTTTTCGAAATATTTAAAGGAAATTAAATGATATCGGTTTCTTCTGGGTGACAAAATTCTAAATTTTTGACTGATGGACATTTTCTCGATGTGCCTTAGTGTTGAATCCCCTAGTGCATGTTGGTAAATAAACCATGGCAACAATTTGAAAGAAATAAAATAGGTTCTTATGGCTTGTTATGGCTTCAAAAATTTTCCCTTTTGAGCAAAAGTTTCATTAGAACGAGTAATTAATTTCTTTTATTTATTTATTTATGATTTTTTGTAATCTTGTATAGTAGGCGAAAAGCTCAATATGAAAAGAAAAACTATGACGAAAATTGTATCTTTAAAAAATAGAAAAATTGCCCGCAGTTCAATTTTTTTGGGATTTAAGAGGAGCCGGAAGGATATCATTTAATTTTCTTCAAATTTATTGCATGGGAGTTTCTTACCAATACACATCTTTTCTACATTAAAACATTGCTTTGATAATGCTTACATTAAACTAAAAAAGTTTTCATTCCTAGGTTAGCGCTTTTGCTCCTGAACAAGCCTCAGATTTATGTTCAATTACAAAATAACATTGTGTGTCTATGTTGAACTTCTAAAAGCTGTGGTTTCAATAATTTCAATCATAAATACTATTATGATTGAAATAATATGATTATAATTAAGCTTTCCCTAATTAGGGCATCCTAAAGCACAACAAAATTGGTATGTGGACTAGATGCGCTCAAAAAACCACGAAAAAAAATAGTTCTAAAGATGGCCGCTAGGGGCGCTGTTTAGCTTTATAACAGGGTTTTAACGTAGGAAATGACCAGTACGTCATAAAAATAATAGTATTAATGTTGAGGAAAGGAGAAAAATTCATTGCATGATAACCTAAACTTGTTTTTTCTTTGTTTTTTGACACGCAGAAGAACTGTTATAGCTTTATTTACTTTCCTTTTAACTGGCAAGACAATACAGTCAACGCTCTGTATAACGACCACACATTATAAAGACCATTCCATTATAACGACCAGTGGTAAAAGTCCCAACTTTATCCCTATGAACTCTATGTGAATTTGCTTTCGGTATAGCGACCTTTCTGAATCGTCTAATCCGATACAGCGACCATACCAGCAGAGGCGTAGCTAGGGTTTTCAGCGCCCGAGGACAACTGAAGATTATGCGCCCCCCTGTGCCCCTGGGGGCCTAGGGGCGGCCCTAAAGGGAGTTAAAAACTTTTATGCCTCCTAAATGATAAATAGTTCTGAAAAGCAGCCCTTTTAACTTTCATTCTTATTAGCGACCATTCACTTCTAAGGGGAAAATGGGGACAATTTGGCTTTGCAAAATTACTTTTCTAATTTCCCACGCACTCTTATTCTACATTGGTTATTCCCAATAAGATTAGCAGATCTTCAGTTCAAATAATTTTCTTTTCGCATTAAAAAATAAAACAAATTAACATTAATTTGGCGCCTTTTGACGCTGCGCCCGGGGACAGCTGTCCCTCCTTACCTCTACCTAGCTACGCCTCTGCATACCAGGCGTCATGTCAGCTCAGAAGTTCTGCTTCCAGAAATGTGAATGTAATTTTTTTCCCTATATTTTCTACTTTAAAATCTGTTTAATATTTTGTTATAATATTTTGCACTGATATTTTTTTCTAAATTCTAATTCCAAACATAAAAATTCCAAAAATAATTTAGTTGGAATCTTTTAAAAACTACCAATTTTAATGGAAACACTTAATATGCATGATGCATGTATATTTTTAAAGGAAAAATACATCTCTTATAGCGACCACTCGTTATAAAGAAATTTTTCTGTGGGACGCAGATGGTCGTTATATCGAGCGTCGACTGTATATATGGACGGAAAAGTGTACAATAAATGCTGATATTATTTCTTTTATTCCTTATTGGTCACTTACTACCTGAAAACCATGTTATGAGGCTAAACATCGCCATTTTTTGAACTTTTTCTTTTATTCATGATTCCTTGAGCGCATCTCGTGTACAGTCCACATACCAATTTTGGTGTCAATCGTTGAACGGCTTTAGCTGTAGGACGGCTCTGAATAGGGGAAGCTTAATTAAAAGAAAAATGTTGAGTCAATTTTTGGAATTAAAGAGTATTATGCGGTGCACATTCGAAGAATTACGCACTGCTTGCTAAAAAATTACGTTAACTACGTTGAAACTACTTTCACTTAAATCCAGGTGAAGTCTCCTAAATGTACGTTCTTGATTGCATCGTTAGCAACATGCTTCAACGGTCGGCACCTCTCTAATATTCATTCACTTATTTTTCTCATCACATGCAAAAAGGATAATGAAATACAATAAACGTATTTCTGAAATAGTAATTTCTTTGTTATGATTTTTATTGTTGTTAATAACACTTGGATATCCAAACTCTCCTCACAGAGAGACCATGAATTAAGGCAGACAAGGAGCGCCTTCTATTTTCAATGAGAACCACAAGGGTAGAAATACAACTTGGCTCAAGCGCAGCTTATGTATTTGGATGATACCAGATGGCACCCCCACAAATACGTCACCTTCCTTTCTTTATCCCTTCCTGAAAGGAAGGGACCCTGCACCTGTGGAGGGGTACCCTTCGGGACTTCAGGGTCGGATTTACGTGCACGTATCGAACACCGACCCTTCCGGGTGGAAATCCTACAGCCGGCTACCACGGCCCTCATGATTTTTGTTTGGTTACTAACTAGGATAAACAAGAGGGGCGTTTTTTTTTTGAAAAAAAGGCTTATTTTGCTATTTTCAGTGTGTTGAGAATTGTTTTATACATACTCGTATTAAGTGAATTAAAGCTTTTTAATTTTATTTTTTATTTTTATCTTCTACGAATTTTTAACAGTTACTAATCCCAGAATCGAACAATCTTTTTTGCACGAACTTCAGTTGGAGATTTTTTTGGCGAAATTTTTTCTTTCTTTTTTTTCTAATGGGGCTGCGTATGATCATTAGCCTTTGCAGACCTAGTGCATACCCCGGTAATCGGGTTCCATTTTTTCAAGTAGCACCACTATCGGTGGATGACATTACCACTGAGAATTTGATCGCTCAGTTTCCCCTAGATTCGGCACCTCAGCTCTCTTTTGATGCGACTTGCACTAGGTATTTAATTTAGCCGAGAGGATCCAAGCCAAACGGATACTCAAGGGACCTTTAACATGCCGCACAATCATGCGACATGGACGCAGACGTTTGGGACGCAGACGACGCCTGCGATCTTGGGCGTACGAGACTTGCGCTTTACCTATACGTCACCCTGTCTACTTATTTTTCTTTTTTTTGCGAAATTGGTTCATGAAAACATGCATAAAATAACCAGCTTTTTGTTTTTCTGAAATAATTTTGAGAATAAATGTCATGTGATAATTACTGGGTCTACAGCAGCCACTTTTTTAAATTCCTCCTCTCCACGTCTGCTCCGATTTCCATATACTTGCTCCTGCTCAGCTCAAAGTTCCGAAAAAGAGTAGCAAGCTATATTAATTATTTATGTCGACAGGGTGGCGTAGTGGTAAGACGCAGGTCTCGTACGCTCAAGATCGCAGGTTCAAACCTGGCCAAGTCGGTGGATTTTCAAGATGCAGAAAATCGTCTGCGCCCATGTCGTATGATTATGCGGTATGTTAAAGATCCCTTGAGTAGACATTTGGCTTGGATGCTCTCGGCTAAATTAAATTGTTAGTGCGTATTGCATCGATGAGAGCTCAGGTACCGCCATTAGTGGTAGACTGAACGTCAAAATTCTCATGCGGCGAAGATACCACACTCATTGTGGTGTCGCTAAAAGAGATGGTACCAATTACTAGGGAACGCACTAGGTCTGGGATGCTCTCGGCTAAATAAATTCCTAGTGCATATTGCATCAATGAGAGCTCAGGTACCTCCATCTAGTGGTAACTGAACGTCAAAAAAATTGGGTGCCGCTGAAAGAGTTGGTACCAATCTCTGGGGACGCACTAGGTCTGCAATGGTTGATGACCAATACTGCAGCCCCATTAGAAAGAAAAAAATATATATTAATTATTTATTTTTTATATACGAAGAAATTAAAAAAGTTTAAAGGAAAGTACTTCAGTGGAGCACAGAAATTTGCTTTGCTCCTGTTCCACTCCAGTTTCGAGCAGCCCCCCCCCCCCTCTCTCTTGCTCTATGCTCCGCTCTAGATCCCAGCTTGAAAGTTTTATGTTGAAACATTAGGAAGCAATTTTCTTTTATCCACTGTCTTATTTATTTATTCATTCGTGTTATCTTGGATAATATTATGAACGTCCAAAGTTGGCTTTTTTATATAGAAAAGTTAATTTTTCAAGTTGAAAAATTCCTTCTCAATAATTTATGCCAATTCTTGTGGTTGTATAAATCTTTGGGCCGTTGTAGCCTGTGGTGGACTTCCAACCGGAACATTGCGTGTGCGATACCCGACCCGCTGAAGACCCACCATGTACACTTCCCGCATGTAAAATTCGTGGACCCTGAAGTCTCGAGGCAGTTCCAAGTGTACCAGAGGGTATATCATTTCTCTTCCTTTCACTCTTTGGTCAAAAAAGGAAGGTGGGATTTTTGTGGTGGCGCCATCTTGTGTCATCCGAATACCGTTCAGTCAAGTCGTACTTCCACAGTTGTGGTTTAACGGAATCTATAAACGGAAGGTACCCCTTGGTGCCTTAATTTCTGGTCGCTCTGCGAGGGGAGGTTGGATATCCAAAAGGTATTTGCAAGACGTATTTGTGGTGGCGTCATGTGGTGTCGCCTAAATATATATCATTTTGAGCGAAGTTGTACTTCTGCCCTTGCGGTGCTTATTAAAAACGGAAGGCGCTCCCCTGCAGCCTTAATTAGCGTAATAGCTGTTGTTGTTATCCAAAAGGTATTTGCAACAACAACATAATGTAAATGATTGAGTGAGCTAAGATTTATTAGCCTTCAAAGCTTTAAAGTTTAGATCTGTGTCAAGCTCCCACCTTTGAGATCTTTCCATTTATGAATCTAGCTTTTAAACCAACTCCAGTGTGCTACAAAAACAAAATAATTTTATTAACCATTCCACTGAAGAGAATGCGACTGCACCACTTTCAAACCAAAGACACGCTGAAGCCAGAGAAGCAGTCTATTTGTCTTAAGTTCCCCCATTGTTAAAGGATTTCCAGTTAAATGCAAAGCGTTAATTCCTCACGCTCCGAATTTGCTCGGGAAATTCATTTGCTTATTTATCTATATCCGCGCATAATTCCATCCTCAAGTCTGCGGTTTGAAATCGATTATTCATTAACCAAAAATTAAAAGTATAGATAATAAACTGTAACTCGTAATTAACTGGTGTTTCATTAATTGCAAATATTATTTGCTACGTTGTTTGTTTGCACTTTTCCTTGTGGTATTGTAATTAAATAAATACGGAAGCAAGCATAAATTTGTATGATGTAATATGGTATTAAATGAATAATAAAACAATTATTAATTAATTAATTAATACTATGTTTGAGAATATTAATTAATAATTGTTTAAATTAAGTTTAGAGGTTACAAAAAGTGTTGCCACGTGGGTTCTATAAATGTATTTTAGTGAATAAATGGCCTTTGCGGAAATATATCTTTTCTTATCTTCCTCTCTAATAACCGGGTTTAATACAAATTCGAGGTCGTGGTAGCTTAGTGGATAGAATATCGGCCTTCCAACCGGAAGATTGGGGTTCAATACCCAATCCGCTGAAGACCCTCCATGTACTCTTGAGGATACGTGCATGTAAAATCTGTGGACCCTGAAGTCCCGAGGCAGCTCCGAGGAAATCGGAGGTTGGAAAATTTCATGTTCCTTCAGTCTCATGTCAAAAAAGGAAGGTGGCGTATTTGGGGTGGCGCCATCTAGTGTCATACAAATACATATTGAGCCAAGTCACTAAGGCTCGACCGATGCATCGGCGCCGATGGTTCAACTAAGTTGCCATCGGCCATCGGCATCGGCAGCCGATGTTAACTTTAGAAAAACATCGGCCCATCGGCCTTGAAAAACATCTAAAAGCCGATGCAAGGCCGATGTTTTTCGCAGGGACAACTTTCCAGAAAACATTCTGCCTTTAACTTTCTGTTTTCTCCATAGCTAGATTTCTATTTCCATACAATAACAGGCAGCGTCAGCACATCAGTTAAAAAAAGCACAAAAATAATGTCATTCTACAAAGTATTTGATAAAAAATTCGGAAAAATAGTTTAAGCGATCGCTGCCCGAAAACCGTCATTATTGAAATTATTTCTCTTTGAGCAGGATGCTCGCGAAATAGGATATGTTAAAGTAAAAGTAATAGAGGCGTCTTATGAGTGCTATTTGTTTTTCGCACTAGGTTAGCTGCCTCATTTTTGTCCATTTTTCGTTTAATAACGACTTAGTGCATTAGATGTCATTGTGCAATAATATTATATTATCTGCTTTTAGTTTGTCATGTTTCTTATTATTCGAAAACTGTAAACAATACAAAGTCAACTCAATCAAAGTACGATAATAATTTTAATTTTTACCAGTGCAAACTTTTTATTCTTAGCGGTTTTCTTTTTTTTTTCTTTCTTTTCTTTTTTTTTTTGCTTCTTCGATCCCACGTGTTAATTTTAGAAATCTCGTTGCATCTGCTTTTAGTGTGCGGTTATTCTCATTATTTCATTTTTAGTTTACAACATAGAAAAGATTGGTCAAAAATACGAAAACATTTTCCAGTATAAATGTTTATTGATCGAAATTTTATGTGTCCAAGTTTCGACTTGCAATTTTTAAAGATTGAGTTCACGCGACAGAGGATTTAATATCTTAATAAAAATGCTAAAATTTCTTTATTTTCAAAGAATGATCAATTCATTTTTTTTGTTTTCAAAATACATCTTAACTTTTTTTTATACGATAATTATTTTAATTTTTCCCCGTTTATACTTCGTTTTTTAGCTCATTTTTTTTTTTTTTTTGGCTTCTTTGATGCCACATGTTAGACAGTTGACAGTTTTTCTGCTACTGTACAGCAATCCGTTGCATCTGCTTTCAGTTTAGAATATTTCTTGTTGTCTTATTGTTAGTTTACAACATAGAATGGGCGTTACTGCGAGCGAAATATTTTAACATTTTATTTTTAATTTAGAAAAAGAACTATTTTTAGTTAAAAAACTTTCATAATGAAAAATAAACACATAGTCGTTCCCGCTTTTCTTTTAAAAACGAGCGGAGAGGGATGAAAAAAAATCTGAGAGGAGGGGCTTGACAATTTCGTTAAAGATACAAACCCACATTATTTGTTAGTCTTTATTATAACATCTGCATTCCTCTCCATGAAAAAAATAGGAAAAGAAAGGCAGATGCACTTGGCATTTGCAGTGCAGGTGTTATAAAGAGAAAATGTTATAGGAAAGGGAATTAGACCCGATCCGATCTAATAGTTATTGAGTTTTTTTTTTTTTTTTTTTGCAAAGATAAGAAAAAAGAAGTCCTCTCATACAGCATTTTTAATTTTTTTTAATCTCCAAATAGTTTAATTACTTTACTAGAATCGCGAGTGATTCTTTTTGTTTTAATTATTATGTAAACTTCCCCCAAACAATTTTACGGTGCTTGAAAAATGCATTTTCGTTTTTATAAACATAAAAATAAATAAATGATTTAAATGACATTTTTGACAAGCGTTCTACACGTTTTAATGGTTTAAAGTGACTTTTTCTTCCATCGGCCGATGGCCGATGGAAAAGGAGAATAATCGGCAATCGGCCATCGGCCGATCTCGGAACAATCGGCTAACAATCGGCATCGGCCCATCGGCCTAAAAATGCCATCGGTCGAGCCCTACAAGTCACACTTCCACCCTTGTGGTGGAATCTATGAACGGAAGGCGCTCCTTACTGCCTTGATTCCTAATTGCTCTAAAGCGAAGGGGAGCTCACTCTCAGAAACGGAGCTCTTATTTTTGACGATTCTTCAATCGTCAAGAAAATTTCGTCCTTTACAACGATTCTTTCCTCGCGCGACCACGTGACTTAAAAACGTTACAACACAAATTTCGCCCATTTGACGAAAGGTGTACTCTGAGCATTTTTCACGAAGCCGTTTCGTCAAATACGACGAAAGTTTCGTGAGATTTGAACATGCGTTGCCGAGAGTGTTTGGATACCGAAACGGCAATAGAAACAACTAAATTCACATGTTATTGCATAAAATGAAATTAGTAAGAATGATAGCTTAAATACTTGCTTTTTTTTCTATTTTTCAGCATTTATTATGCAAGAAAAAAACCAATGGTCAGTTTCATTAAAACTATTTGTGTTCATTGTTTATTTTATTAACTTGTACGTGTATTTTCTTAGTTTAAAAAATCCTGTTGTTTTCAACGATTTTGATTTCAGTTAAAGTTTATAACAGGTGTTGTGTTCCTGTTATTTGGTAACATCTGTTACACAATGTTCTTTTTCTGAATGTTCCTTTTTTATACTCAATTTACTTAATTTGTTCTATTTTGTAGAACATTACGTTCGTGAAAACGCTAATATTTTACTTTAAGTGTATCATTTTATTTTTCTCATTACATCAGCGTATGATTTTTTGAAAACTTGACGCCTTTAGCGAGCCCTTGGGAAGCAGTCGCGCATGCGCAGTCTGAACTAATTTCCTTTCTAGAGATATTTAACCAGTTCTGCCTCCGCGGTTTCGCGCTTGCTTCGGGTCTTTGTTTTATCGAAATAGGGGATTTGTGGCGATATAAATGTGAGGGAGTAATTTCTCTTTTTATGGAAAATAATATGCTAGCTGAGTTCTTTGACTTTTTCTTTTGCTCCAAAGATAGGAAAAGGTATGTAACCAAATTGAAAAAAGTAATAAAGAGCTCTAAAACTCAAAGCGATTCGAGTGCCCGTTTTCACATGTCGCCCTCCCCGCACCCCTCTTTTGCGGAATAAAATCGTCCGCAAGTAATGTAGGCCCGGCTTTCGTAAGCGAATGATACCCATGTTGTAGAAATAAGATGATGAAGACTCATATTATACCTTTTTCAATTTATTACATCTCGCTTTGCATACTGCGTCTAATTTTTAATTATCCAAAAAAAAAAAATATATTAAAGTCTTCATACAAAATGGTGAACTCGTTTCAAAATAAAATACACTTTAAAACATGTTTATATTAGTTCATATTTGATAACCAAACTCATTGATTTGAAGCAAAATTAAAAATCAAAATTCTTAAAATTAAGTATTTTAATCATATTAAGTAGTAAATTAATAAGAAATTCATTCTGACAAAATACGAAATCATGGCTTAAAATTTTAAAATCTGAAACATCACACCTTTCTCCTTAACCAAAAGATGGCGACACGAACATTAAATCGCAAGAAATGCGAGTTTTCCAATCAATAACAGTGAAGCTTCCAATCGACTGGTTAATGCGAGAGAGAGTAAGAAAAGGGGATAATTTCAAATGATGATTCATTAATTGAGATGTATCGTTTGCATATTGAGTTAAAAAAAAAAAAGATGTTTCTAGTATTGTTATTAGTAAGATTTCATATTATTTTTATATTTATTCTTTGTGCTTCAAAACTGGAAAGCAATAATTTAATAATTAGTGTGGTGATACAATATATATTTTCACCTCAGAAATGAAAGAAATCAACGATAGTAGGAAAATTGCATACATGAAGTAGCAATGTGTGATGCATAATGGGTTTTAAATTTTGTGGCATGTACATTTTTTAATGTGTTTGAGGGAATACAACATTTTACACTCAACCTACAAAAGAAAGATATATTTTCTAAAGTAAGATTACAGGGATAGTGCATTGAACAGCTTTTGACTATTTCATGATTGCCCCACTAATTGAATCAATAATTTTTAAGTATGCGGCATATCTACTTTTCTCCACCAAACCCCTACCTGTTAGCCGAGGCCTTAGGATTGCTTACGCACGGGGAGAGGTAGTAGGGTCTACGGATTTTACATGCCGTAGTATCCCCAAGTATATATGGTGGTCTTCAGTGGGTATCGAACGCGCGACCTTCCAGGCGGAAGTCCAACGTGCTAACCACTGGGCTACCACGGCCCGCGGCATATCTACTAAGTTGTTTCCATTTTATGGCGATAGCACTGATTCTCTCTTCCCCGTTTTACTTGTTTATATATATAATACAAAGTCCACTAATTGACTATATTCGATGCGATTAATTTCTATAAAGACGTTTGGAGGATAACCGATCGTTCAAGGTATTGTTATTTAATATTATGTATAACGCGATCGTGAAGAATCACGACTCTGAGTGTAACAAAGACCCGCATAACGATAATTTTTGCGTTCTGCAAAATTCGGAGAAATTTTGCAGATTTAGCGCAGAAGAAATCAAAGAAAAAAAAAACGCTAACCTTCGTTATAAAAAAAAGAAAGAAAGACAACGAAATGACAAGCTGTCTGACTGTTCACATGGAGAGTATACTTTTCTGTATACATATAATGCATTTTACATTTGATTGCGATATTCTCACTGTTCACATGGAGAGCACACTTTTCTGTATGCACATAATGTACTCTACATTTGAATGCGAACCCGACAGGGCGGCCTAGTGGTAAGGCAGCAGGCCTCGTACGCCCAAGATCGCGGGTTCAAACCTGGCCCGAGTAGGTGGATTTTCAAGATGCAGAAAATCGTCTGCGCCCATGTCGTATGATTATGCAGCATGTAAAAGATCCCTTGAGTAGATATTTGGCTTGGATGCTCTCGGCTAAATTAAATTGTTAGTGCGTATTGCATCGATGAGAGCTCAGGTACCGCCATCTAGTGGTAACTGAACGTCAAAATTCTCATGCGGCGAAGGTACCACACTCATTGTAGTGCCGCTGAAAGAGATGGTACCATTACTGGGGAACGCACTAGGTCTGCATTGGTTGTAAGACCCAATACTGCAGCCCCATTGGAAAGAAAAAAGAAAAAAAAAGCATTTGATTGCGATACTTATCTCATCAATGGTTCATACCTTTTTCAAAATACTCTTCACTTGAAATTATGTTTCATTCATTAACTTTCAGTGCATATTTTACATTTTGCAATGCTTTTAATAGTACAATAGGCCTCGATTATCCGAGGCAATGTGGACCGAGGGTACCTCGGACTATCGAAAACTCGGATAACACGGACTCGGTTTAAATCGAGAGGGAAACATGGGTTGAAAAATAAATGAAAATGTCGTCAAATATGCAAATAAAGACATTTACTGTACACATTAGTAGAGCACATGTTCTAGTTAAAGTTGTTTCTTGAAGACGTCTATATATATATATATATGATGGGAGGAGACATCGACGGCAGCGCCATCAGGCGGAAGGTCACGGAAGCGAGTAGTTTAGAGTGAGTCTCCGTTCTGCGTGGACGTGCAAGCGCTGCGTGTGCTTGAGGGTGGTGATGTTCTCAGTAGAAGTTTTGTTCTGTAAATAGCGATTTGTACATATATAAGTGTAAATAGAGTCGTTTTTTATATTTTTCATGATGAGTCATTATTTAAGTAGACCCTAGACCCGAACAAAGAGCCTACATATATATATAATACATATATATATATAGTTTTCTGTTCAACGGAACTCGTTTGCTTCCTTGCTACCGTTGTACGCTATGGTGATAGCCGTAAAAGGTCTGTTGAAGTTGTCTTTGACTGGTGTTCTAGATCTAGGTCTTTATATCACCAGAAAATAAAATGAAAATGCAACAATGCAACTTACGCCATTGGATAACTGACGTCAGTCAGTGATGCTACCATCGGCCGCCAAAATAAAAATATTTTTTCAAGGGCAAATGTACCTCGGTTAACCCGGAACTCGGTTAGTCGGGGCTCGGATAACCGAGGCCCTACTGTACAACTATTTCGAATTGTCACAAAAAAACTATTAATTTAAGGACTAGTATCTCATTAATTAATATTTTTTGTTTACGTTCACTTTAATCTGATTTTAAAAATTTCATATTGTTTGTTTATTGTACAATTTACACCACATTATATAACAAAAGAATATTATCGGTTCATTTAGCACAACGAACAGTTGATCATCAAATCAAATTGTCCGATTCTAATTTTTTTTTTTTTTTGCATGCGAAAGATCTCGGCAAGGACATCTGATTTCTAAATTTTACTTTTCGATTTGAACAATGAATTGATTGTTCAATTTTGAACAGTTCACAACATCTCAAAATGATCTCCCATGGGCAAAAGAAAAGCAAACTATGTAAACTCTAGTCATACAATTCACGTTCCTGCGAATAAGCGTATCGGAAAGAGCTCTCGGCGCGAAAATTTTTTTTAATTGAACATCTTTCGTTCATTTTGGAACAGTTCAAAAAAAAAAATAACATTAGCGCGTACGGGACGTTTCAACCCTATATATGTCTGATCTAATAAACGGATTTGCTTGGAACAAACTTTACCGGAAGGGTCTTATAACGTAGAACATGTACAAATAAGAAGTTCATCCAGAACTTAACGAGCCCGATTTCTCATGAAATTTTTTTCAGCGGGATTTTTAAGGATATTTCTGATTTAATGAATGAACAAATAAGTGTCTAAATACGTATTAACCGTCGAAATATATGTATTTGAAGAAATTAAGAACTAAAGCTAAATAAGAAAGATAGATTATAAATTTGTTGTTGGTGTATACGGGAAAGAAGGCTGGTATAATTCTAGACGGAGCTTCCAGTTCTTGTTTTCCGTTTAAAACCCGAAGGTATGTCAAAATACGTTCCTACTAGAAAATTACGTTTCCAATCTCTAATTAACCAACATGCACTTGCGCGGCTCTTCACTCATTTGGCGCCCATCACCTGAGGTATTTATTAGACAGTTCCCTTTAAGTGACGGCGGAAGGATCAAGCGAATAATTGTTGAGCGGAACGTCAGGAAATAGAAGCATCCCCAGAGGAGCCCGAAAGAAACTAAACAGAAGTGGCGTAAAACACTAGAAGAATTTAATGAAGTAATGGGTGACTGGTGGTCATTTTATCCACCTCTGTCCCAGTCCCCGGTGGTCAGTGGAGATTGTCTGTGATCCTGTCACAGAAAATCCTCTTAGCAGTGACTAGGGACGAGGATTAACGGTGGCAGTTTTCTTGTTCTTGGAATGTTTTTTCCGAGTGCTTACAAAATCAATTCGGCGTGGATTCATTTTGGATGGTTGTGTTTAGTGTCCTTCTCAAGCGAAAGAAATTTCTCGGCCGTGTTTTTCTTATTGCAAGTGCTGGCGGAGCAGAGTTCTACGATACATTTTATGAAATTTATGGTCCGAATATTAGCTGAAGTGTTCAGGATTATAAAAAAAACAAAACGTTTCAACTGAGTGCGTAAAAAAATTGATTATTACAGATCGGAATTTTGACGTTTGGACGGTTCTGCGCATGGCAGAAAAGAGCGAATCCATTCCAATTTTAGGGAATTTCGTTTTTCCGCGTTTAGTCAGTACGGCACATAGCATCAGGTAGGAAGAAATCAAGTATTCTAAACGACTAGAGCAAAAACAAAAATGGCACATCGCATATACCAGCGGTTCCTTCCTTGAACATGAATGGATTCTTCTTGGCATCTGCAAATCAGATAGCTTTGGTTGGCATATGCCAGCGGTTCCTGCCTTGAACATGAATGGATTCTACTTGGCATTCTGCCAAGCATATAGCTTTGGTTGATGGTGGAACTGTAATGTGGAGAAAAGTGTGTGACGATTAGTTACGCTTCGTACTGATTACTGAGGATTCAGTTCAACACTACACAAACATATTTTAGTGTATTTCCCATATTTTGCTAATATTAACATAAATAGAGCTTGGCTTAGGATGCAAGTATAGAATCTTTTGCTGCCGTAAATATAAAGCATGAAAAAGTGATAACTTATATAGCCCACTCGTGTTTTTTGGCATATAATAAATAATATATCCCACTAAATTTTTATATGCTGATACATATAATTTTCATTTCATTGTGGCTTTTTAGGACGTCATCAAGGCATTTCTGTTTGCAGTTTTACATGAAACATCCTCCCCGTCAGCTTGTTACTGCTGTTACTTATCATCTGGCATAGGAAAGGTCCAGTTTGAAACTAGTAATTGGATTGACCAGAATAACATGCATTAAATCACAGTAGCTACGCTTTGTGCTAGGAGCTATTTAAGTTCTAAGAAGGTTAAGTACAATTTATCTGTAGTAATTGTGTAACAATACAGTATATTTCTTATAAATATTGATTAAATATTATATTAAAGTGATTAAATAAGAACGAGTTTGAATTTCTGGCTTTTTTAAGAAACGCACAAAAGGCCCTTTTTGAAAAATCATATAAAATATCTGGGGCAAAAATACACAATATAATTGATAGCAGCTCATTAAGCACTTTAAGGGTAACAAATGAGCAGATTTTCAGGTTTTTAAAAAATGGCTTTTTTGAGTAATCACACTTTAAAAATCGTTATTTTTGAACATTTTCAAATTTCAAAATTTAAATTCTGAGAGGATATGCATCTCAGGCTTACAATAAAATTTGATACAAAACTTCCATAACAACACTTTAGTGAATAAACAAAATACTCGTATTTGAGGTGAAGAACAACTCAAAGAAGTTCAAAAGCTGCCGTTAAATCCAGACAAAACAACTGTTTGGTGTGTGTTTATGGGCCGGTGGAATAATCGGTCCATATTTCTTCAAAACAGAGGCCGGCTGGAATGTTATCGTGAATGGTGACCGTTATCGCTCCATGATAACAGACTATTTGATGCTCGAAATTGAAGCAGGTGGTCTCGACGAAATTTGGTCCCAACAAGATGGTACCACCTGCCATACAGCCCGTGAAACCATGGCTTTACAGCGAGAGCAAGTCGGCGGACAGATCATTTCACGCTTTGGACCAGTGATTCGGCCGACTAGATCATGTGACATCACACCTTGACTTTTTTCTTTTGGGCTATGTAAAGTCCAAAGTCTACAGGGATAAGCCGGCTACGATTGAGGCATTGGAGACCAATATTACTCGAGTCATGGGCCGAATTCCACTCCAAATACTCACACTCGTCACTGAAAATTGGAATTTCAGAATGGACCTTGTTAACCGTAGTCGCGGACAACATTTGGAAGAAATTATCTTTAAAAAATAATTGTAAAGAATAGTTCTTTTGTATGATAATAAAGATTATAAAATAAAATTGTTTTTATTCTTTTTTTTTATTGAAAAGAAAAAAATACCTCTAAATGAATCACCCTTTATAAAGACTTAACGCTTCTATACAGATTTCCTTCTGTACATAAGGCACGCTCCTATACATATTTCCTTCCATACAGACTTGACACGTCTATACAGATTTCCTTCTATACAGAAGCCGCGCTCCTAAACAGATTTTCTTCTATACATACTTAACGCTTCTATACAGATTTCCTTCTATGCAAAAGCCACGCTCCTATACATATTTCCTTCTATACGAATTCCATGCTCCCATACAGATTTCCTTCTATGCAGATTCCACGCTCCTGTACATATATCCTTCTATACAGATTCCACGCTCCTATACAGATTTCCTTATATACAGACTTACCGCTTCTATACAGATTTCATCCTTTACAGATTCCTCGCTCCTATACAGATTTCTTTCTATACAGACTTCACCCTTCTATACATATTTCTTTCAATACAGACGCAACGCTCCTATACAGATTTCATTCTATACAGATTCCACGCTCCCATACAGATTTCTTTCTATACAGACTTCACCCTTCTATACATATTTCTTTCAATACAGACGCAACGCTCCTATACAGATTTCATTCTATACAGATTCCACGCTCCCATACAGATTTTCCTTCTATACAGACTTCACGCTTCTATACATATTTCTTTCAATACAGACGCAACGCCATTATACAGATTTCCTTCTATACAGATTTTACGCTCCCACACAGATTTCCTTCTATACAGACTTAACGCTTCTATACATATTTCTTTCAAGGCAGACTTATCGCTCCTATACAGATTTCCTTTTATACAGATTCCGCGTTTCCATACAGATTTCCTTCTGTACAAACTTAACGCTTCTATACAGATTTCCTTCTGCGCAGAAGCCACGCTCCTGTACAGGTTTCCTTCTATACAAATTTCCTTCTGTACAGTCTTAACACTTCTATACAGATTCTTTCACTACAGACTCCACGCTCTATTCCAGGTCTCTGAAAATAACAGGAATAAGATTAATAATTAAACGAATAGAAATCATAACTAAAAGCAATCCTATTAAAACTATTTGGCGCGCGGAGGGTAGTTGGAGCGAATATCTAGAAGTCGAAGCTGAGCTGGAGCAGATGAACTCAAATAAGTTGCTATTTCAGTTATGAATTCTGTTAGTATAATTTCAATAATTTCCATCACAGAAAGAGGGTTTTAGTTAAATTAATTTGGAGCCAAAACTAAACCATAACAAGTGTTATCAGGTCCGTGGTACGCCAGTGGTTACGATGTCGGACTTCTAACCGAGAGATTGGGTGTTCGATACCCGACCCGCTGAGGACCCTCCATGTGCACTCGGGGAGATGTGCCTGTAAAATCCGTGGACCCTTCAGTCCTGAAGCAGTTCCGTGAGTACCAGAGGAAGGAGAATTTCCCTTCCCTTCACTCTTTGTCCAAAAAGGAAGGTGGCGTACTAGCGGTGGTGCCACCTAGTGTCATCCAAATACATCTTGAGCCAAGTCGTACTTCCACCGCCGCGGCTCTCATCTATAAACGGAAGGCGCTCCCTTGCTGCCTTAATTCCTAATCGCTCTGCGAAGGGGAGCTAGGATACCCACGTGGCATGAAAAACAACAAGAAACAGGTATTACGAAATCGACAGTTCTACATTGGAAAGTAGGCATGTTCAGATGATGGACAAATCAAGGGAGTAGACACAAGCTAGCTCCCACATTTCTGTACGTATCGATTCAAAACCCTGCTGAAAATATTTTTAGGAAATCCATCAGAAAGAAGTAAAACGTAACACTTACGGGTACAAAAAGAAAAAAAAATCACAAAAACAACAACCAAACATGAGGGAGAACACTCTTAAAGCTGAATCATTAGCTTAATCTGGCAATAGAACTTTTCATAAGTGCATTAGAGTTAAGCCTTGAAGGATGATTGTCTTATAACCCCCCATCCATTTCCAACTTTAAGTACTTTCCTTGTCGGCATTCGGGATTTTTTTCAGCATCCAGAACCCTTGGAACTGCCTCAGGACATCAGAGTCCACAGACTTTTCATGCACCTATCCCTAAATCTACATGAAATCTTCTGGTAGGGTTTTGAACTTAAAATCTTCCGGCTCGAAGTCAGACCAACTAGTAGTAACAACCTACTAAAAATAAATAAATAAATAAGTAGTTAAATAAATAAGTAAGCTCTTATACTGCACCTGCGCTTTATTTAATTAATTAATACTTTATTCCTACAGCTTCTCAGCAAAACCCCGAATGTGAACAACCGAAAGAAATCTTATTAAACGTATGTAAACGGCATTTGAAATCCCATCATTGTTCGAAGCATTCGCGGAAACTCGTGTAAGAGGCTTTTAAATAAATTTAACCTCTTCACTTCCGTTACATCTCAGTGGTTTGTTCGTTTCTTGAATCGCAGGATGTGATTAACTCCGTATTTTGTTTTTCACCGTTTTAATTTCTTTCTTTCAGCTAAATAAATTGGTTTTTATTTCAACTCTTTTGAATCAGAATAATCATTTTTTTTTGTTATTCATTGTTTTAATCGATACCTCCGTAAAAAAACAGACGATTTCATTTAACTATTTTCCAACGAAGTGATTGGCCAGAATTTTTCTCTAACGTAGCGCCATCTCTTATTCAAAATTTTCTTTTTTCTTCCGCACGCTCTATTTATTTCCTAATTTAGAAGCCAAACTAACTGTAAAAATTTGGCGTTTAGTTGCTACCATTTTTGGTGTTACTGAACACGATATTTGGTGTAATTAAACACGATATTTGGAGTAACTGAACACGATATTTGGCGTAACTGAACACGATATTTGGAGTAACTGAACCCGATATTTGGAGTAACTGAACACGATATTTGGCGTAACTGAACACGATATTTGGCGTAACTGAACACGATATTTGGTATAACTGAACACGATATTTGGAGTAACTGAACACGATATTTGGTGTAACTGAACACGATATTTGGTGTAACTGAACACGATATTTGGTGTAACTGAACACGATATTTGGTGTTTAGGCGGTGTAAATTTGAAAATGGTTCATTTTTCATGTATTTAACTTTTTTTTTTATGTGCCAGTCTTAAAAATATAGACAGTATAATGGTTCTTAACACACGAAATTTGTTAAAATTTGTTACGTATCAACATTACGTATCAAATGTATTTTTTGGAGAGACACTTAAAATAATTTAAAATACATCAGAAAACGAATAATTTTAACTTTACATCAACTGAACACCAAAAATGGTGACAACTAAACTCAAAATTTTTACAATGCACTTTTGTAATACATTTTATAAATCTCACTATTTTTCTTAATTAGGAGGTCAATTTGAAAGCAATACTTTTATATCTTTCTCTTTCTAATGGGGCTGTGTAGGGTCATTAATGTTTGCATACCTAGTGCGTACCCCGGTAATTGGCATCCATTTTTTTCAAGTAGTACCACGGCCGGTGGATGCCATTGCCACTGAGAATTTGGACGCTCAGTTTCCCCTAGATGGCCGTACCTGAGCTCCCTTTTGATGCGACTTGCACTGGGTATTTAATTTAGCCGAGAAGTTCCAAGCCAAACGGATACTCAAGGGATCTTTAACATGCCGCACAATCATGCGACATGGACGCAGACGATTTTCTGCATCTGGAAAAGCCACCAATTTGGGCCAGGTTCGAACCAATGATCTTGGGCGTACGAGACCTGCGTCTTACCACTATGCCACCCTGTCGACCTGAAAGCAATACTTGCCAATGTTATTAGGAAAACTATTTTCATATATTTTCTTTAAATTAGTGTAATGATTATTTCGGTTTTTTAGAGCTTCTACAACTGAATTGTTCACTAACTAAGCAGTCATACTTATCACTATCCTTTAACTGAAATTCAAAATCTTTGAAAATGAAACATACGCGCAACAGCACGCTTTAAGCCACTATACGTAGCAACCACTAGCGACTGCAACTTGACCGGCAATATTATCAAATGGACAGATTTTTATTGTAACGAAGGTTTTTGTAACAAAAGATCAATTAATTCTCTTTTGATACATTTAGTTATCAAAATAATAATTTCTCATTTATTCAAGGTTTACTTTATTCATGCCTCGAATAATATTTATTTTTTTAAACGCTTAACTGTTGCTTGACTGTTACTCCGTGACGGAAACTTGTCACGCACTTTTAATGTAGGTTTACGCAGCATGCCATTTTCTTTCACAGATATTCAGAATTATAATTTCCATTAAATTCCGCGATTAATTTTTGCATGAACTATACTTTAAAACACCTACAATTTTTATTTACACTTTTTTCTAAATCTTTTGGCCAGATAAATTCAAATCATAACCATTTTTACTTATGCACTATACCCTGTGGCGTAGGCTTCCTGTTCCGGTGCCTCGCCATGTGCATTTTTTTTCCGTCAGTTGGAAACTTGATATCATACACGAGTGACGCTTTTTCGCTAGCTCCCCAGCAGAGGAATTCCTTTGTGTTTCCTTCTGACTGGGGATGCCTCATATAACTGCCTTTTGAAAATGCTTTTTGAAGTGAAAATTATCCTTGAAAAAATGCATTGATTGAAGTACTCAAGGTGCTGTAAATTTTTAGGACAGCATAGTGAATGCGTTCATCGACCGATCAAAAGAAACAAGTCTTTTTTTTTATATCTAGTAATTGTATGATACGATTCACGATCCATGTGCTGAACTTGAAATATGTAAATGACTTCATCTACATTGAAGGACACTCATTAATTGAGGACGACACTTCATAACTAAATATGCTATGCCAATAAACGACTGAATCACGGACATTATGTATTTTGAAACGAATATGGAAGTATAATATAAGACCGTTGAATCGCCAATGGAGAGCATTATACAGCAAAGGCGCGCTTTCTGGTGATCAAGTTTATTTCATGCATCAATCAGCGAAGGTATCGATAAGAGTGCTAATTCAAGCCGTGGATCCGCAGGTCATTAACATTTTTTATGATTGATCAATCATTACTTTATATTTTTTTGTTGGCCAATTCAGTTTTTTTTAATTAATGCCTAAGATGTAAAATTTTTGGATTTTTAAGGTATTTAAATATAATCAAGAAATTTTTATGAAATTAATGAAGTAACTATTATGAATAAATAATTGATTTTTTAAATTATGAATATAGATTTATTCACAATAACAACTGATCTTCTATTTCAGCATATGAATAATGATATATTTAATTCATTTTTTTATAACACAACGCAATATACTTTGAATTAAGTATTTAAATCTAAAATATTTATTAATCAATGTGTTTTAATATGTTTTATACACGGTACATGGTATTTAATATTAATAATTAACACACACATCGTAACATAATTGTAACAGTTTTGAAATACAAGTTATTTTTATTCATTTACTTTTCTAGGAAATTATTCGTTTGCACTTAAGCAGGGTGATTGTTACTTTATATTTTGCAATATGTCTATCTCGCTAAGTTCTTATATAATATTCACCTGTCAATCATACTATAATAGAATAAATATGATTACTATCGAGGTGGGAAAGTTATTCCATTTAGACACGTTAGTTTATATATGTGTATATAAATATATATATATATATATAAACTTAAAACCTAGTCGTATTTTCCTGTGTCTCTAGCGTTTGAATAGATAGTTGCATGAAAACGCGATTTCTTTACCCAAGATTATACTTTATCATTTATCGAGCAGAAAAGAAAAAAAAACTTGTAAGAAGGCTTTATGTATATTAAAAATATCGTTTTTTTTTTTTTTTTTAAAGTCAAGAATAAGTTTAGTAATAAAGTAAAGATTGAAAAATACGAAAAAGGAAACTAGGTTTGAGATAAGGAAAATGTTTTGGTGGGTCTCTTTGTATTCAACCCCCCTCCCCAATAACTTAAGGGAATTGTCCGATTCAATAAATATATATTTTTTGCATTCGAAAGATCTTGACGAGGACATATTATTTCTATATTTTACTCTTTGATTTGAAGAATTTCCCTTCAACTTGAACAGTTTAAGACGAAGGTGGACCTTACTTTTTAAAATATTGGCCCGAAAATCGTTTTTTTTTTTTTTTTTTTTACAAAAAGAAAATGATTTATGCATAAATATGACCTCATTTTAAAGATTAATATTTAAAAGTGAGCTTTGATTTCAACACGATTAGCCATTTAAAATGCCTTTTATCTAGAAACCAAATTTTTCTGCTTATTGAAATTTCAAAATGCTCCTTGCTACTTGCTTTTTGTTCTATAAGGCTCAAACTTAATAAATGATTAGTTCTTTATTTACCAACAGATAATTAAATGAATGCCGAAATTTCTTTTTATGTTAAATTTTTTCATTATATAACAACTTTAACCAAACAAATAAAAAATTGTATCACAAGGAACCTTTCAAAATTTAATTAAAAATTTTTTAGTTTCTTTAATTTACAAACAAAATTTCAATATATTTTTTTAATGTTCGGTATATTTATCGAGTGATTTGCAAGTACAGAAAATTTCAAAGTATTACATAATAAAAATAAAAATTGTATTTGAAGGTCACCTTAAACAATTAGTTAGTAGAGCCAACGGATAAATTAAACCCGATCTAATTCCTAACATACGGATTTCCTTGGAACAAACTGGATCCGACGGAGTCATTCACAGACACGAAGTTAAACCAGAACTAAACCAGTCTATTTTCCATGAAACGTTTTGATCTGGATTTTTAGTGACAGAATGAATGGAAAAATAAATGAGTGTTAATTTTACAAGTTAAACCAGCACTGAACCAGTCTATTTTCCATGAAACGTTTTGATCTGGATTTTTAGTGACAGAATGAATGGAAAAATAAATGAGTGTTAATTTTACAAGTTAAACCAGAACTAAACCAGTCTATTTCCCATGACACGTTTTGATCTGGATTTTTAGTGACAGAATGAGTGAATGAATATGTATTTTCCGTTGCAAAAGGTATATTTGAAGTAACCAATTAAGAACTAATGCTGAATGAGAAAGACGAAGAGAGAGAGCTAGATTATAAATATGACGTTGGTGTATGTACGGGAAAGTAGGCTCGTATAGTTCTAGATGGAACTTATTGTTCAAAGTTATTTTTGGCAGCGTGGAAACTTTTTTTCGTTTTTTTCTCTGATGGGGCGGGTATGGTCACTAACCTTTGCAGACCTAGTGCATTCCCAGGAAACCGGCAACCATTATTTGAAGTAGCAAAACTATCGGCGGATGGGGGCTCGTATGGTCACTAACCTCTGCAGACCCAGTGCATCCCCAGGAAACCGGCAACCATTCTTTGAAGTAGCAAAACTATCGGCGGATGCCATTACCGCTTAAGAATTTTGACGCTCAATTTCCACCTAGATGGCGGTACCTGAGCTCTAAGTGATGCGAAACTGCACTAGGAATTTAATTCAGCCGAGAGTATCCGAGCCGAACAGATACTCAAGGGATCTTTTACATGCCGAATAATCATGCGACATGGGCGAAGACGATTTTCTGCAACCTAAAATTTCACCGACTTGGGCCAGGTTTGATCCTGCTAACTTGGGCGTGCGAGGGCAGTGCCTTACCACTACGCTACCCTGCCAGCACTTGGAACCGTTGTGTGATAAGTATAGTAGTTTACACATTTTTAAAAATTGGTATTAATTCGAATCTTGCGGTGTTCCAAGCTTTAAGTGAAAAATTTCCACGCATGTGTTGATGCTTAAAATTTGAACATTATTTTAAAATGTTGATAGGTTTTGAAGACTGCTAAGACCTGAACTTCTTTCCCTGTAAATTTCTTAAACCTACATTTTATTTTTCATTTTTGTCTCGAAATTTAAAAAAAAAAAAAAAAGATTTTGAGCGCTTATTTTTAGCGCGTTGTTAGCATGGTTGAAAGTGAAGATTGGCACACGATTCCTTTATCCGCATTTCGATTTTCCGCTCCACCCTCTTGAGTTATATAGGCCTATATATGTTTTTAACATAATTTCCTTTTTACTCAACTCAATGCAGTTTATAAGTATGTGATAATGCAGTTGGCTCAGTTAACCTTCAATCATGTTATGATTGATTAAGAATCGTTGGTTAATATTAAGGACTGAACGTTTCTCATGCATGTAGAGTGGCGAAGGCCCACTCAATATTCGCTCGCGGCCCACTGGTGGGTCGAGACCCTTAGTTTGGGAAATACTGCACTAGAGGGCTATGGAGTATAATGCAGTTGGCTCAGTTAACCTTCAATCATGTTATGATTGATTAAGAATCGTTGGATAATATTAAGGACTGAACGTTTCTCATGCATTAAGGAAGTTAACCCGATTGAAATTCCGAAACGAATTTCAAGTGAATTAAAAAATACATTTTTGGAATAAATTAGTTAGGATTAATTGAATTTAGAATATGCAATTTTAGATAATTAAGGTAATTAAAATTTAAAATACCATTTCATATATATATTTATCAATATATATATATATATATGCGTGTAGAGTGCGAGGAGACATCGACGGTAGCTCCATCAGGCGGAAAGTAACGGAAGTGAGCAGCAGTTTAGCGAGAGCTTCGTCCTGAGTGGACGTGCAAGCGCTGTGTGTGTTTGAGTGTGGTGATAATCTCAGCTGAAGTTTTTTTGTAAAATAGTGATTTCTAAATACCGTAATTATCTGTGTATAGCCCGCGGGTTATTTGCAAAAAAGCTCCTTTTTTTTTTTTTTGCTATCTGCGGGCAATATAACGATGCGAGCAATACATAAAATTCAAAAAAACAAGTATTATTAAAAAGAAAACAACCATTCAAAAATATCGAAATATCGTTTCCTGCAAAACAAAAAGCAGAGAAATAAATCGTAGCTTTCGAAACGACAGTCAGAAGCAGATTGGGGCTCGGGCGCTACAGGCGAATGTATTGTTCTCGAGTGGTGTATCCCATGTTTTTTATATGGGTGCGGGTTATACAACGAACGTGATTTTTTTAGAATGATTTTTTCTTCCTGAGGACTATACAACGATGCGGGCTATTTACCGATAATTGCGGTAGATGAGTGTAAATAGAGTCATTTTTTATATATTTCATAGTGAGTCATTATTTAAGTAGATTCTAGACCCGAACAAAGAGCCTACATATATATATATATATATATATATATAAAGAGCATATATATATATACAAATAAAATTAAATTTAATTGTGAACAACCTAAATTAGTGCACCGGTTTTTTTCTCTCAATTGAAGTGTATAGTAATACAAAGGTAGGGCATTACTGTCAACCGTATGTCTTGCAGATATACATGTATAAGTATTTTAATCTAATGCTTTAACACTTAGAAAATATCTCTGGAAGTTAAAAATTAAATTAATAGCATCAAAAAAACAAGAGATAACTGGATTCACTCAATAAGTCACTTAAAATAAGTAAACATATTTTGCTTAATCTCATTCTATGGAACATTTTATCGCCAACTCTAATAAGAAAATGTTAAGGGCTGAAAAAAAAACAAATCCTCTTTGCTCATTTCCGTCACACATCACTAGTTCGATCTTTCCTTTAATGGCAGGAAACACTTTGAGAAGAGTTTCTTTCGCCTTTCATTTCTCTGCCATTTTGTCTCGTTCCAGCAAAACGATTGAATTTTTATTTGCATGGAAAACATCGCTTTGTTTTTCGTTCTTTCTATTTTTGACGATTGAGATTTCTTCCATGGGAGCAAAAAAAGAAAAAGTGAAAGAACCGATTTAGGAGCAGCAAGCATTTAAGTGCAGGAAGGTTTTTTTTTTTTTCTGATGAAGCTGCAGTATTGGTCATCAACCATTGCAGAGCTAGTGCGTCCCCAGAGTTTGGTACCAACTCTTTCAGTGGCACCACAATGAGCGTGGTACCATTGCCGCAATTTTTTTGACGCTTAGTTTCCCTTAGATGGGGCACCTGAGCTCTCGTTGATGCAATATGCACTAGGAATTTAATTTAGCCGAGAGTATCCATGCCAAACAGATACTCAAGGGATCTTTAACATACCGAATAATCATACGACATGGACGCAGACGATTTTCTGCATCTTGAAAATCCACCGACTTCGACCAGGTTTGAACCTGCAATCTTGGGCATACGAGACATGCGTCTTACCACTAAGCCATCCTGCGACTAAGTGCAGGAAGTAAGAAAAGTTGTTTTAGTATTCTTGAACTTTTTAAGCCATTTAGTACTGGGCGATGTCTAATTTTTGATACCGCGATTCATCGTCAAAATAATATCGCGATATTTCGATATATCGCGATGTTTCAGGACAGTATGGGACCCCAAATTCGGATCCCGAAATCCGAAAGACCCAAAATCCGGAACTCTCCCCCCCCCCAAAAAAAAAAGAAATCGGTAGCTGAAAAAAAAAAACCCCAGCTTTTGTTTTTTAAAGAAATATCGGGAAATATTTCGCACCGTATTTTTTGGAAATAGACATTTTAAAAAGAAGGAAAATAAAATGTAATGAACATGTTTAAAATCGGAAATGTGCAGTTTTCAAAAAAAGTTATTTCGCGATTTTCTGAAAAGGGTTCGTTTTGCGATTAGAGTTTTTGTTGTTGCTTTAATGCTGAGTTAATATCATCAAATTTGGCTTTTTTAAATTCCTGGTAGTTATATTATATTTATTTTTTAAAATGAAATAATTTTCGCGCGATACAGAACATTCGAAAAATTGAAATTCGGCGTTTCTCACATTTTTCCGATAATCTCATCTTTTACTGCAATTTGGTGACACGAGAATATAAAATCATATCAGAATTTGACGAAATTCTTTTCTTTTATTGTTTAATTAAAGAGGTTAAAATAATATCAGGAAAAGTCTAGATCTTTCGATGTTTTGCCTCAAATGTAAGTCGACTCCAACTTCGTTTTTATGTTAAATTCCGCGACCTATAGGCAAGTATATACGATAATAAAAAATGCTATAAATGAGCAAAATGCTAACAAAAACTTCCAGAGAAAATTATATGGGGTCTTATCCTACTTACAAAATGTTTTGAATGAGGACCCAAAATTCGGAAATCCGGAAAATTCGCGGCCCCGCGCGTTCCGGATTTGAGGTTCTGTACTGTATGTTAAATTCGATGCATAGCTAAGCAAATATATAAAAGAAATTCGTTTGTCGAAAATCAAATATAAAACACTAATAACAATAATATTATGAAATGATATTTTAAGTTATTTTATATGAATTTTGAAAAAAATAAATCTCTTAATATCTAAATCTTCTCTCAAAATAATATACCTACCAGTATATAGGCATCGTTTTTATTGAAAACAACTTAAATGTATTACCAAGTTTAAGGGGACTTAGCACGTTTCAAATGTAGAAAATCGATGAAAATACCAATTTTTCAATTTTTTGCTTAAAATGTGGTTTGACTCTCCTAGTATATCTGAGCGAAGTTTTGAAGCGATACAACCAATATAAATGTAGTTAAAAAGTAATTAAGAAGTAAGAGAATTCAAATATTTCTGATGTTTTAGTAGGGTTTTGAATTCTTTAAGCTGCGTTTTCTCGGTTTGTGTTTTTTCGCAATATTATAGTACTTAAAATGCTAAAACTTCTATATATATTCATGTAGCAACTTGAAATTTTTTGGTGTGTGTTCAATATGATGTGCTTGATAAAACTAGGAATGAATTTTGCTATATATTTGTAAAAAAAAATTTAAAAATGAAAATGTAACAAAAGTCGCTTTTTTGTGTGTGTTCTGCCATCGATGTAACTTTAAAAACTTTTTTCTCAAAAACTAATTAATTAATAGCAAAACCCATCCCTAAAATTGTAACCCATACTATAATAAGTACTTTAAAAAAATTTGGTAAAAAAAAAAATCCAGAAATGAAAAAGAAGGAAATTTAAAATCGTTAAATTATTTTTAAAAAATTAAATTTTAAAATTTTCTGTTAGTTGAATTCGGATTTTTCACGTGAAAATCATTTTGTTGAACAATAGCACTTCATAATATACAAATGAAATAGGTAAAAGTTATTAAATTTAAAAAAAATGTCAAAAGGTGCCAAGTCCCCTTAACACTGAAAATAATTATTTCGGAAATTGAATTACGAGCAAACGAGCTCCCGCCCCCTTTCTTCCCGAGCATTTCACTTCGGTGAAAATGCTGATTAACCGCCCTCTTTGATTGACATTATAATTATAAAGAAAGAATAATTAGCAAATTAGAAAAAACGAACTTTTACAGAAATCGCTATCGCAAAAAAAAAAAAAAAAAAAAAGGCAATGAGTAAAAAATTGCTTAACTTACGATCTTAAATATATTCCCTAAATGTTAATTTCAGTATTTTAAAAATATTAATTTCAACTCTCATGTTGTGTAAAGCAACGCAGTTTCAAAATGACACGAAACACCGTCGTTGGGGTGCGTATAGACGTGCAAGAATCTTCAATTTTTACAAGTTACAATAACAATATCCAGTCTGAAATAAAGATGAGAAAAAAAGTTAAAAAAAATATTTTTAATAATAATAGCTAAAACATCTACTTATGTATATTTCATGAATTTAGAAGAATCACGCATAAAAAAAAAAGTATTTAAAAAATACAGACGAATTGGAACAAGTGCCTTTACACAGATCTACCGAACACTAATTTATAATTTTACTATTAGTAAACTGTTTGTGAAAATGTAATATACAAGTGTCTCCTACTTTGCATAGAAGGAAAATAACTTGTTTTCGGTTGAACTTTTTCAGAAACTGAACAACGTTTTTTATTGTAAAAGAGAATGAATGAATTATTTTAAGATTAATTCAAAAACGTACATCTATTTTTTCCAAACTTATTAAATATATTTTTCATGCATTAAGAAAGTCTTAAATACCATTTACAAACTTAAATTTAAAAAATAAAGAAATAAATCACTTAAGGCATATTGCAGATTTTAGCCCATTTTAGTAAAAAGAAAAAAATCCTTTTAGCGAGCTTTTACCGCTTGTCAATTAATGAAAAGCAAAGGAAACGAAATATTGTGTTTCCAAACTTATTAAATATATTTTTCATGCATTAAGAAAGTCTTAAATACCATTTACAAACTTAAATTTAAAAAATAAAGAAATAAATCACTTAAGGCATATTGCAGATATTAGCCTTTTTTAGTAAAAAGAAAAAATCATTTTAGCGAGCTTTTACCGCTTGTCAATTAATGAAAAGCAAAGGAAACGAAATATTGTGTTTCCAAACTTATTAAATATATTTTTCATGCATTAAGAAAGTCTTAAATACCATTTACAAACTTAAATTTAAAAAATAAAGAAATAAATCACTTAAGGCATATTGCAGATATTAGCCTTTTTTAGTAAAAAGAAAAAATCATTTTAGCGAGCTTTTACCGCTTGTCAATTAATGAAAAGCAAAGGAAACGAAATATTGTCCCAATCATAAAAGAATCCTATCATTTATTCACTTCCCATTATTGCCGCTAGAAGACCTAGGTCAGAAGTTCGGAATGCACAAGCCACGCTAACGTTTCGAAAAAAAGAACCAACACACGAAGGAGCGCCGACAACGATTTCCTCGGCAAAAGACGCGCCACGATGGTTTCATCGGCAAACGCCGATAGCACATGTTTTCCCTCACGTCAGAAAGAGCAAAGAACAAGCGCTTACGAAGAATCGGGTATCGTCGTCAGTCACGATGTTATAGGAAACCGCGATATCATCGTCAGTAACGATATATCGGAAACAGTGATATCATAGTCACTCAAGATATATCGAAAACCGTGATATCATCGCCAATCACGATATATCGAAGATACAGCAATGTGAAATCGAACATCGCGATGAATACGTAATACCGGTATTTTGTGAAATATCGATATATCGCTCAGTCCTAGCCGTGATTACGTCTTATGTTTGCAGTCGAAACATATTGTTCGTTAATTATAGTATGTTGTAATTAGAATCCACGTGCCAAGGTCACATAGCTGTACTTTTTCCCCTTCCTTTCGCCATGGTTTCCGTGCTAGAAACTTTTTCAGCACTTGGTTCGGGGAACATGATAAGACAGTTTGTTGTTTTAGTTATAATAATAATAGACGGATTCAAATAAGATTTATTTCTCAATGGCAAAAATAGATTGCGTGAGATAAAGTATTCTAATATTTTGAGCCCATCTAAATCTTATTCTAATATTTTGATGTGTTTCAGAAAGCTATTGAAAAGCACATTTATTGTATTTTATATTTAGTAAATATTAAAATCTTATCTAAACATTTTAGATTTAATTTATGAGGAATTAAATTGCGTTTACTTATTATTAAAAATAGATAAATTCTTTCTTATCACTTTTTCTCAATTATTCTAATATTTTGAAGTCTGGCTCTGTTATCGTTCTCGCAGTTGCCATGGGGACGACGCAGGAAACGCGACCTTGATGCGCCTATTCTAATTACACAGACTATAGTTTTGGTTGAGACTATTTTTCAAGGAATATTTACTCCTTGAGTTTGTGGTTTTTTTTTTTTTTTTTTTTTTTTTTTTTGTGGTGCGATATTTTTATTTTACGAAAGTTAGTCCCCGTAGGGGTGCTTTCCCACCAAAGGTGACGAAGACATTTTGTCTCCGTCGTAATAGACTGTTACCATGGTGATCAAATAAACAGCGATGAGATGTCTCCTAGAAAGCGCATTCAACAAATGGCGCTCGTGGATGGAAAGCAACATTTAGAGACGCAATAAAAAATGCCAATCAGCTAATACGTGGGCGAAAAATTACGAGTTTAATTATCGTTTTGCCATATGGTACTTTGCATTTAAACTGTTGCAAACTGTGGGCCTTTTATATTTGTAATTGATTTATGATTACAAAAGATTTTATCAATCATAATTTTTTAACGATTCAAAAAATTGTGGGAAAAATTCTTACTATGTTCTTTAAATAATTAATTTACTTTTCCCATTTTAGAGCAATTTTTAATCTCAAGTCAGGGTTTTTTTTCCACAAAATTTTCTTTTTTATTATTTTAAGTGTCAATACGTTTTTTCATATGAATACTATATTAAAAAAAAAAACATATCAAATGGCACACCCACCTTCAATGACTGTCTTTGAAAAATTTGTATAACAAATTACGTTTTGAAGTTGATTTTAATAAGTCTAAAAGAAACTGCAGTCCTTAAACAAACTGAGTGAATTAAATTTTTGTTTTAGAGAAGCCTTCACTCAAACTTTCTTTATAATTGCTATTAGTATTTCTGCTTAATATCAAGAAACATTTTTTCACAAAGATTTTTACATTTATTACCGAATAGTTTTTTCCATTAAAAGAAAATTACCTATTTTTCATTCATAACGTTCTTTCTAAAGAACAACTGTAGTTGAATCGACGCACCATATTCAACTTAGACGACCGGCTATCGATTAAAAATCGGTTCATTTAATCAAAAATTATGGATGAAAATACAGATAAACTACTCTATTTCCCCCCATAACTTATTTCTAATTACACTGTGCAACAATGAACTTTTTTTTTCCTTTAGATGACACTATGTTATTCTATATAAACAAAAGGTGCATGATTCAAATATCTAAACCAAAATGGTCCATCACGTACCATTTTTGCTGGAGATCCACTCCTCATATTTATACAATTTGGTTATAGAAGAATATAACTGAGGCTTACTTATTAAAAACACAAACACTAAAATGAATTTTTGGCCGTTTCATCTCATGGGCATGTGTTGGTCTGCTCTGATAACAGTTTAGCAATATTCAATTAGTATACTTCCATTCTATCGAGCGCCAAAAAGCCTTTTCAAGCAGAGATGTCCTGAGGAAACCTTTCGACATGCTCATCATTAATTGCACTAAGGTTTTGAGAAATAAAGTCCATATGGGAGCCCAAAAAAGGTAGTTTTCATGAAATATAGCAACCTAATAATTACAAAAGCATTTTATCATGTCACCAGCAAGATTTTTGTAGTTTTCAGCTTTCTCCATTTCCAAGAAAAGGTGAGCGCACTGATTGGCCAGCCAGGCTGATTTTTTGGCTTCTGGCTGTTTCTTTTCATACTCTTCATCATGAAAGGACTTCCATATTCCTTAAGTTGTGGGCCAATAAAAATCCTTTCTTTTACTTTTGCCTCTCTTAAATTTTTGAATTTGTTCCTGAAATGCAAGAAAGCCACTTCTTCTCTGTCCAGAGCATTTACAAATATTTCGATAAACCAAGTTTAAGGTGCAATTGTTGGAAAAAATGCACATTGTAGATCATCATAGACTCATTTGTTATGCTTTTGCCACTTGTAATTTTGAAATTTCCTTTGTGTTTGCAGAATATGCTACTGGAATGAATAGGAGAAAAAAATATTTAGATGGAGGAGCACTGATGAACAAGCGCCACTTTGCTGAATTGTGCTCATGTCCTAATGCTTGAAATAGTGCATTCACATCACAGCAGCATACCATTTTTTCTTGCACCGTAAAATAGTCTACAAAATGCCTTTGCTGTCTTGTAAAAGACTCAAAACTTCGAGAAGTCGATAAAGCTTTTGTTGCCAAAAATGTCGCTAACGTGACCCAACCTTATTAAAAAAGTCTCTAGAATGGCAACGATCTCACTATCAGTGAGAAAGATATAATTTATAATAAATTAAGTCGATAAATTACAAAAAGAGGCACATTTATCCAGAAAATACGTTAAAAGCTAAAATGTGGAATTTTGTGAAAATGGTATGTGATAGGCCAAAAAGAATTGCAGATTCGTAATTTTCAGCCAAAAATACATAAGAAACAGACATTTTCATCCAAAGGACATTTTTCGTGTTGCACAGTGTTATTGAATATCGTCAAATGGAAGTACGGGACCTATGAGAAAGCACCCTTGATCGATAAAAAGGAACTCATCGAAATTGGGTCATCCAGTAAGAAGTTATCCTAGCCAAAAAATAAAAAAATAATAGATATTTTTTTTCTTGTGGAAGTCGGTTAATAAGTTGAGCCATATGAATTAGAGAAACGTTTTGCTAGTTCGAGCGTTTTAAAATGGCGTGAATAAACTGTCACGATTCGGGTAAGATCACCGCTTGGCTTGAAAGAAAATAAAAAATGTAATAAAATTATAAATCAATAAACTTTAAAGCAATAGAAGTTAATTTTATCTTCTCAAACTCAAGCGTCACAGACTTCCTTGCAGAAGTGAATAATCTACTTTTTTTTAAAAAATGATACCTCTCTAGTACGAGTTAGGCGGACAGACGCATTCAAATTTCAACCCGATTCTAATAAATTGGAACATCTCGCTTAACAATGCGGATGGTGGGGGGGGGGGGGGGAGGTATTGGAAAAAGTATCAAACGGTGGTCATTACGCCTGAAGAGCACTGGGGAATTAATGAGAATTTAATGAAGGATGGAACACGGTAACGGAGTGTCTCTTAATGCATCAGTGCCACCTCTAATTCTGTCTAATGAGTTCGACATCCAATACTACTCCATGACTAAGGAATGGCAGAAGGAGGGGTCTCGCAGTGATCAATAGACAATTGGAATCGGCGAAGGTTTCGAATGCTCTTGGAGAATAGTTATTGCCACATCTGCTTATTCTTTACTTTTTAATGCAGAATGAATCCTATTTGATTTCTAGATTGAATAAAATTTTTCAAGGCATATATATATATATACTAGTACGCCCGGCAGTCATACGAAATGACCGCTGCTCTAAATATTATAAATTGTAATTAAATGATTTGTGCAAAGGTGTCTGCTAATTCAAACTGAATTACCCAGATCAGGTGGCGAGGACGCCCCTTCGATTACAGCCGCACACTACTATACATTTATTTACTATATAATCAAATTGTTTGTGAAAAATATATATTTATCATCGAAAGAACTTATTGAAAATTTTATTATGGTTTTCAAAATAACAGTTATAACGAAACTGGGAAAAAAGAGCGCTGCCACTCTGATAAGAAATATGAAAAGGGCAGACAATAAATAAATAAATTTAAAAGCAAGAAAGGATTAAATTAAATTCGCGTATACATTAATTTTTAACGGAGATTGCAGAGAATCCTCATTCAATATGCTAGATAAATGTTTCGATTTTTATTAGTATATTTGTTATACAATAACAATGGCAACTGCATTGATTTGTTTGTTCACACGGCAACTGTAATTATATGGTTGGAAATGAGGGCAACAATGCAAAAATAAAATAAAACGGGTCAAAAAAAGCATTGAAAAATTAAAAACAAATTAATTTAAAAAAAAAACTAATTGAGTCACAACTTTCATTTTTGCGGCGATGCGTTTCTCGGGTCGTAAACATTAACCGTGCCGAATGTGGTCCCGATCGGTAAAACGGCCTAGGATCCTATAGCGGACAGACAGACAGAATAAGCCGCTTATATATATACTGGTACGCCCGGCAGTCATACGAAATGACCGCTGTTCTAGATATTATAAATTGCAATTAAAATGATTTGTGCAAAGGTGTCTGCTAATTCAAACTGAATGACCCAGATCAGGTGGCGAGGACGCCCCTTTGCTTACAGCCCCACAATTTATTTACTATATAATCAAATTGTTTGTGAAAAATATATATTTATCATCGAAAGAACTTATTGAAAATTTTATTATGCTTTTCAAAACAACAGTTTTAACGAAACTGGGGAAAAAGAGAGCTGCCACTCTAATAAGAAAAATATGAAAAGGGCAGACAATAAATAAATAAATTAAAAAGAAAGAAAGGATTAAATTAAATTTGCGTATACATTCATTTTTAACGGAGATTGAAATACAGCGAAGTCTCACTCAATATGACGTTAACGGAGATAAACGTTTTGATTATTATTAGTATATTTGCTACATTTGTTAAATGGCATTTGCATTGATTTGTTTGTTCACACGGCAACTGTAATTATACTGATGTAAACGACAGCAACAATGCAAAAATAAAATAAAACGGGTCAAAAAAAGAATTGAAAAATTAAAAAAAAATAATTTAAAAAAAACTAATTGAGTCACAACTTTCATTTTTGCTGCGATGCGTTTCTCAGGTCGTAAACATTAACCGTGCCGAATGTGGTCCCGATCGGTAAAATGTCCTAAGATCCTATAACGGACAGACAGACAGAATAATCTGCTTATATATAAGACTAGTAAACCCGGCGGTCATACAAAATGACCGCTATACAAAATGACCGCTGTTCTAAGTATTATAAATTGTGATTGAAATGATTTGTGCAAAGGTGTCTGCTAATTCAAACTGAATTACCCAGGTCAGGCTGCGAGGAAGCCCCTTTGCTTACTGCCCCACACTACTATATATTTGTTTACTATATAATCAAATTGTTTGTGAAAGATATATATTTATCGTCGAAAGAACTTATTGAAAATTTTATTATGCTTTTCAAAACAACAGTTTTAACGAAACTGGGAAAAAGAGAGCTGCCACTCTAATTTTGAAAAATATATAAAAAGCGCAGACAATGAATAAACCAATTAAAAAGAAAGAAGGGATTAAATTAAATTCGCGCATACATTAATTTTCAACGGAAATTGCAAATACAGCGAAGCCCCACTCAATATGGTAGGGAAACGTTTTAATTATTATTAGTATATTTGTTATACATTTTTACAACAATGGCAACTGCGATGATTTGTTGGTTCACACGGCAACTGTAATTATATGGTTGGAAACGACGGCAACAATGCAAAAATAAAATAAAACGGGTCAAGAAAATCATTGAAAATTTAAAAAAAAACTAATTGAGTCATAACTTTTCTTTTTTACGGCGATGAGTTTCTCGGGTCGTAAACATTAACCGTGCCGAATGTGGTCCCGATCGGTAAGACGGCCTGGGATTCTATAGCGGACAGACAGACAGACAGAATAAGCCGCTTATATATAAGATATATATATATATACATACAGTAAAACCTGTAAAGTTGACCACTTTTGTCAGGAACGGGATTAGCCCTTTTCCCTCTACCTCACCTTCTATAAATTGACCACCTGTCTAAGTTGACCACTAAAGTGCAGCACCATAAGTGGTCAACTTACACAGGTTTCACTGTATATATATATATATATATATATATATATATATATACATATCAGTATTGTCACAGTGGAGATGGATAGCGGTCCGCCTCGGGTGACCCTTTGGGGGGGGGGGGCGTTATGGGTTGCACCCGAAATGAATTAAAGAGTTTCTTTTTTAAAGTACGTATGCTTGATTTGTACAATTTTACTGGAGATATTTCAACATACCATAACTGACAACAGATGTAGTTTAGGGAAAAGTTTAGACTAAAAAAATAAAATGGAATTTCTTTAGTTTCTGAAAACTACAAGTTTATACAAAGAAGTGTTGGGTTTTTACTTTTTTCTTATGTAATTATTTATTTTTTTTTAGTGTGGCTTTGTTACACACCTGGAACCTGATGGGAACTGGTTCTGATTAGCTTTTGGTTCAAATCCGTTCGAAGGGGGCATTGCAATTGAATGATCTTCTGGATTAGCGCGAGTTCGATAACTCAAGAAGTAATTGAAAAATTCGAACAAAATTTGGTTTTCAAGTAGGAACAGGTGCTGATAACATTTTGGCACCATTCGCTTCAAGGGGGGTGGAGCAATTGATCTTTTTATAAGCTTTGTGGACGATGTAACTCAAAACGTGATGCACAGAAATAAACGAAATTCAGTACACATAAGGTAAATGACCCGGTAGTGGACACTTTTCTCTACCTGTTAGGCGAAGCCTTAGGATTGTTTACGCACGGGGAGAGGTAGTGGGGTCTACGGATTTTACATGCACATATCCCCAAGTATACATGGTGGTCTTCAGTGCTGGTTAATAGCACTAAAGTTGGCGTGGAGCATCTATGCAAGTACATGGATCATAATTTTTAATAGTTGCCTCCACAACGGTCACATTTGCTGATGTTTACAAAAGCCGACCCATAAGAAGGTGGGGGATTTGGGGAAAATATATGAGAAAAATGCCTGACATCATTTATGAAGGGTCCCTTAGTCATTTTTAAAATTATTTCTCCAAGTTAACAGTATAAAATAGATGATATTCATTTCTGTCCACTACTAATGCAAATACGGATCTTATAAATGTCCACTATAAATTCAAATTAAACGTTTAGTAAATTTGACGTAAAAATCCTCATTTTTCATCAAATGACATTTTATAGGTCATTAATTTTTAGAGAAATAGTTGGCAATGAAGCTAAATATGCAGATATTAAATGTAAGTCCCTTGAAAAAATTTTGCCACGTAAAAGAGTACGAACTATAATTTAACTGTGTCCACTACCGGGTCATTTACCTTACATTCTGATAGAGAGTGGAGTCGATTAAATTTCGGCGCCGATGGAGGTCGAGCACTCGGACGTTCTTATCGCTTAGAGCAGGGGTCTCCAAACTTTCCAGCCTTAGGGTCATATTGATTACTCCAGTAAATTCCAAGGGCCAAAACCATATTATCATTAATTGTTGCCGGTGGTAAAAAGTTGAATCAGTCCACTAGTGGTGTAAAATATGATTACTTTTTTGCCAGATGCCATTAGCGACGGGGAAGCTGATGTATTTTCTGTATCGTATGGGTATCCGTTATAATGGGGTACCCGCATCGTATCGCCATAGTAATCATTGATTACAAAAGTAATGAAATACACAAGTAATCATTGATTACTTTTTTCTTCAGTAATCGTTACTTCGGTTCCTAACGAGTACTCAAGTAACGAATGAGTATTTTTTTACATGAAAAAAAAAGTCCGAAAAAGTACGCCACGTTTAAAAAAGGCTGCAAATCGAACTAAAGTCCGCAAAACGGCAACACTGCATATTATTAATTTTCCTGTCATTATCTGTAAGTTCTAGATTAGTCGTAGAGTACGAGCGAGCCATGAGGAGTAACGTGACAGGACATCTGGTGGACACAAGCAGAAATAGGTAGTACCTTCTATCCCTAACAGATGGCGCTAATAGCACTTACAGAATAATCTCGTTGGTTCGATAAAGTTCTGGTGTCTTCCACTCACTTCTAGATGGCAGTAAGTGAAATATATAAGAAGGCTAGTGGCGCAACCACAAGTCAGTTCCTATGACACTGCTGTGAAATAAAATAGTGCGTACCTCCTTAAAACGTGTTTGTGCGTGTTTAAGTTTAAGACATCTTTGTAACAATATTTTTATTTGAATTGTTGCTTTTGTGTGTGATTTAGTAGAATGGAAAAGACGCGAAAAATTGATAGTGAATGCAGAAAATTCAAAGATCAGTGGAACATTCAGTATTTCGTAATTGAGTCCAGTAACAAGGCGCTATGTTTGATTTGCAATGAAAGCATAGCCGTTCTCAAAGAATATAACATTAAACGTCATTATGAAGCAAAACATTTTCAAAATTACTCAAAATATACAGGAAGTTTGCGGACAGAAAAATTCGAAGCTATGAAGAGCGGATTGAAATCGCAGAAATCTTTATTTACAAAACTCAAAACTGAACAAGAGGCTGCAACTCGTGCCAGCTTTCGTGTGGCTCTTGATATTGCAAAACGTGGAAAACCATTCACCGATGGAGAAATGGTCAAAGAATGCATAATCGCAGTAGCCGAAGAAATGTGCCCTGAAAAGGTAAATTTATTAAAAACTGTCAGTATGTCAGCAAACACTGTGGCTCGAAGGGTAGAAGACATCGCTGAATATATATCCTCTCAACTGTTCAACAAAAATGGACATGTTGAGTGGTTTTCTTTGGCCTTGGATGAGTCAACGGATGTGTCAGATACTGCTCAGGTGTTGATTTATATTCGAGGAGTAGATAAAAGCTATGAAGTGCATGAAGAACTTCTTGATATGTATAGTATTCATGGCACAACTACTGGTTCAGATATTTTTAAAGAAGTTGAAATGGCCATTAAGCAAAAGAACCTTCGATGGAAAAACTTGAAATGTATTACAACTGATGGAGGCAAAAACATGAGTGGGAAAGATAAAGGACTGGTCGCTCTTGTGTCAAAGGCTGTAGAAAATGACGGTGGTTCAAAACCAATAGTCTTACATTGTATCATTCATCAACAGTCTTTGTGCGGAAAATGTTTGGATATGTCTGAAGTTCTGAAACCAGTCATATCAACTGTTAATTTTATCAGATCTTTTGGGCTGAATCACCGACAATTCGTACAATTTATTAAAGAGATTGGAGAAAATGACTTACCTTATCATACTGCCGTACGTTGGCTTAGTTGTGGGAAAGTCCTTCAGCGCTTTTTTGAACTTCGAGCAGTGATCGAATTTTTTTTGAATGAAAAGCATCGCCCTCTTACTGAATTGCAAAACAACGCATGGCTGTGGAAGTTAGCATTCTATGTTGATTTGACAAAACATGTGAACGAACTGAATTTGAGATTGCAAGGAGAAAACCAGCATCTTCCTGATTTATACAATAATATCAAATCATTCCGGAAGAAATTGATACTGTTTCAATCACAACTACGAAGTAAATGTTTTTCACATTTTAAAACATGTGAAATATTTAGCCACACCACTGAGACCGAGTTTCCTATCGATTTTGCAATCGAAACTTTGAGTGCTTTGAAAATAAATTTTGATACTCGTTTCTCGGACTTTGATGCCATTGCGAATCAAATTAAGATTTTTCAGAATCCTTTTGATACTGACATTGAAACCCTAGCCCCGGAACTTCAAATGGAAATGATTGATCTACAGTGCAGTGATATAATTAAGAACAAATATCAAAACTTATCTTTGTTGGAATTTTATAAGTGTCTTCCACTGACACAATTTGATAATTTGCATAAATTTGCTCGTGGGCTGTTTTCTGTTTTTGGTACTACTTATTTGTGTGAGAAGACCTTTTCCAAAATGAAGTACACAAAAAATGTTTACAGATCTAAATTAACTGATGAGCATCTTAAATCTCTTTTAATAATTGGTACAAGTAAAATTAGTCCACAACTACAAACTATTGTCAGTGGAAAATCTCAATTACATAAATCTCATTAGTATTTCATCTGTCGTTATGCTTGTTATAAGTTATCTTTTCATTTAAAATGTATAAAATATTAGTTGGATTCATTTCAATAATTTGTTAGTTAGTAAATAATAACCTACAACAATGTTATGAGTAGTTAGCCCATGACCATATCAATGTAGATGTCATATTAATAATTATTCAACATAAAAATAGATTACTTCAGTAAACTTAATTTAATTTGCTATAAAAAATAAATATGTTCTCTAGAAGGAGTTTTCTTTCAAGTATGCTAGCTCTCCGCGGGCCGGACAAAATCTGTCCGCGGGCCGGATGTGGCCCTCGGGCCGTAGTTTAGAGACCCCTGGCTTAGAGTATATATCCAGAATCCAACAATCAAATACCGCCACAGGCGCAGATATGTTTTGTATTGTATAGTTGCCATTTCACCAATTCGTTAACACATAACATTCCTATCAATAAATTTAGCATTTTGCTGCTTCGTTGGCACCACAAACCTCTTTTAATTATTTTATCTCAGTTTAAAATCCTTCGTTTTATACAAATTATTTTTCTTTCCAGTAAAGATTTGTAACATAATAGGGATATGTGGCGAGCAGTGGTACTCATATGAAGGATATAGAAGAAAGTTCCGTGACAGCAGACGCGTTTAGGTTATGAATTTTCTTATGCGATAACAAATTTGAAAATCTAAAAAAAAAAACAAATAAAAAGAAGTTCCGTCTAGAACTAAACGAACCTGCTTTCCTGTATACACCAACTTCAAATTTTTAATCTAGTTATCTCTCCCTCTCTTCCTTTCTCGTTTACCTTTGGATCTTAATTGCTTCAAATATACCTTTTTCAACGGTTACATATTTTTTCACTCACTCGCTCACTCATTTATTCAGTCATTCATTCACTCGTTCATGTATTTATTCACTCATTTACTTATTGTTTTTCTTTTTCATTTGCTCATTTATTCACTATATTTGTTCATTCATTTATTTAGTCATTCATTCACTCATTTACTTATTTTTTCATTCATTTGCTCAAGTATTCACTCATTTGTTCATTCATGCTTCACTTATTCCTTTTTTTCACTCATTAAATCAAAAATATTCTTAAAAATCCCGATTAAAATAATTTCATAGGAAAATAGGTTCGTTAGTTCTGTATGAACTTTCTACCTGTACATGTTCTACATTATAATAACTTTTTAAAAAAAAGTTTGTTATAAGCAAATCGGTCCGTTAGATCAGGATTTATATAGGATTGAAATTTCCCCGTAGGCGCTATGTTAATTTTTTTTAAACTGTTCAAAAATGAACAAAAATTGTCCAAATCATTATTTCACGCCGAGGCTTCTTCCAGTAAGCTTGCTCATAATGAACTTGCATCGTGTGCACAGAGTTTACATACTTTGCTTCATTTTTGCCCATAGGCGCTAATATTAAAATTGTTTGAACTGTTCAAAATTGAGCGAAAATTTGTTCAAATCAAAAAGTAAAATATGGAAATCAGATGTCCTCGCCGAGATCTTTCGAATGAAATTTTTCGAATCTGACAATTCGTTCAAAAGTTCTTACCAGCCAGACAAATTGAGCGACAGACCGACAGACACACTTTTTTCCCCATCTCAAAACCCTACTTTCAAATTTGGTATTTTTCAATCGTTAATTATTCACTTATTTTTGACTTTTCGTGATTTCTAACGATATTTTCACGATACATTAAGCCTTCTTACATGCTTTATTATTATTTTTTTTTACTTTTACGGGAAAGTAGGCTGAAAAAGAAACAAATCGGAACAGTGGAGTACAACATATTTTTTTTTTTTTTTGGTCTGGCTATTCTCCAGTTCCGAATAAAATATCGTTGCTCCTCTGCTCCGAGTGGATGCTCCACGCTCCTCTTCTGTTTAATGAATTTCACGACTTTAAAAAAAAAAAAAATACAACGTATTTTTTTGTTACAATCTACCCTAGGTCGGTGGATATTTCAGATTCATAAAACGGTCGGTGTCCATGTCGTACTTTTATGCTGCACGTTAATCATCACTTGACTATTTTTTTGGCTTGGATACTTCTTTCTTTCTTTCTAATGGGGCTGAATATGGTCATTAACCTTTGCAGACCTAGTTCGTATCCCAGTAATCGGCATCCATTTTTTCAAGTAGCACCACTGTCGGTGGAGGTCATTGCGACTGAGTATTTGGACGCGTAGTTTCCCCTAGAAGGCGGCACCTGAGCTCTCATTTGATGCGACTTTCACTAGGTATCTAATTTAGCGAAAGTATCCAAGCCACACGGATACTCAAGGGATCTTTAACATGCCGCACAATCATGCGACATGGGCGCAGACGATTTTCTGCATCTTGAAAATCCACCGACTTAGGCCAGGTTTGAACCTGTGATCTTGGGCGTACGAGACTTGCGCCTTACCACTACGCCACCCTGTCGTCTTGGCTTGAATACTTTTGGGTAAAATAACGTCCTAGTGCAATTTGCCTTGGCGCAGCTCAGCTGCCTCCCGGTGGTGAGAATACTAGGCGCCAAAATTCTCAAGGGTAACGGAATCCGGCGGTTGGGGTGCCATAAGAAGCAGAGGTTGCCACTCTCTGGGAAATGCCCTAGAATGGCGAGGAGGCAATAGGGAGCTCCATCAAAATAGCAACAACAAAAACAATATATAATTTACAATAAAATTGAATTTTAACAATATGAGGGCGCGTCCCCAGGTGGCGGATCGGGGAATGCTTCCATTGGTTAATCCTTTGGGTGGTAGAAGGGAAATAAAATACTTTCCGCGGGAGCAACAGGTGGAAGTCTAACCTCGCAGGATGCTCTGGCAAACTGTTTCTTCCACTCCTCTATTCCACAGAAGTTTTTGATGTGGTCAGAATCTGTTTTAGACACTTTTGGACAAATTTAATCTTTTTCACAACTGGACAAGACAACAACAACAACGGTTGCCTGCATTAGCTACTAGTAGATCGGAGTTGGAAGAAAAAAAATGTCCGTTATTGGCATGTCGATGTTTTTTCTTTCCCTTTTTGCTTCATAGAGACATTATTAAAACTTGTTGAGAATAATATTGTTTAAAGAGAAAGCAAAGTTTTAAAACTACATGAAAGAAACTGATATTACAAAGGGAAAGTGCAAGTAATACGACTCTAGGGATTGTACAAGAAACAATATATATATATATATTAAATATATATATATTTATACACACACATATATATATATATATACGAGAAGATTCTGTGATTGAAGTGATAAATGAACACAAAATCATTGTTTTAAAATTAATGTATAAAAAATCGAAGTCCAAAGTGTATTGCTTCGGCAAAAACTACATCTGTATAACAAATGTCATGGCTCTAGGCCTTTGGGAAGCGCGCCACTCACAAACTCCTTTTTTTACTTGATATACAGATACATATCAATTTTCATGACAGTTCTTTCTGCGAAATCTCATTCAATATGCTCACAACTAAATGTTTTAAAAGCCTTTTATTAAACGGAAAAATTGCGAAGATAATGAATATTCCATTGCCACTTGGCGATAAGAACTGATATTTTAATTAGGCTCCATTCCATACGTGTCTCGATTTCTGAAATGCACCCTCTAATCTTATTGAATTTGTTCTGGAACCGGTAATTCGTCCTAATAAGATAGCAGCTCGAGGCAAGAAGAAAAGAAATTAAAGCAACAAAAAGGCAGGTGCTTGATAAATGATTGTAATTGTTTCCGGTTGCATTAGCAATTCATTATCTATGTCTGACTGGAACAACACGAAAAATTATTAGGAAGAATGAAAGTGGCCGTGTTATTGGAATTCATATGAGGCTTAAAATGAGAAGAATAATTTAAATTCTTTTCGTTAGCTTATGTGTGGTGCTCGTCCTGTTCTTCGAGCAAGAGACTAAACCATTATCTTTTTAGTTATGATGCTATTTTATTAGTTGATATTTTACCTGTTAAATATTCTTCTTTCTTATTATTTGTATTTATTTAGGACGTAAACAAATGCGTTTTCTGAGAACCTAATCCTATTTTGTCGTTACATATTTGATTCACGTAATTTATTGTCAAAATAATCTTGTAAGCAGCACTTCTGAAAGAAAATATTCAGGGCAAAGAAAGAAAAAACGGGATAAAAATTGAAACTGAAATCCTTCCTTAAATTATGCAGTGCTCACAGCTTTGTTTTTTTCAAAAATGAGACCACTACTTACATTTTTGCAGGGCAAACTGTCGTTTTTTGATTAGAAATATATTAATTAATCAATGTATGCTGCGACTATTAAAAAAAAGAAAAATAAGAAAAAGAAAAAACTAAATTGAACACGTGTTTTTTTAATTAGATCCAATGCACACGGACGATCCGGTTGCGGTCAGGAGTGACAGATCCAGTGGCGATCAGGCGTGACAGATCCGGCGCAGTAGTACATTAGGTTAAATGGGCCGCTGGTAAGTTTGTCTGGTTAGTTTTAATGAAGAAAAAACACTTCTACATATCATCATTTTGTATATTCACCTGTTTTAAGACTCAAAGCCACCTCTAATTTCTAAAGTTGACAATTTTGATTTAAGGCCAGGTTTTTGACTGAAATACCAGTCGGTGCGCCGTGCGAATTCCTACATAATGCTTTTTTTAAGGGTTAATAAGAACACGGGTTTCGTTCTGAAAATCCCTACCTAATGTTTTTCCGGATTTTACGGTGGTTTTATTAGCGCGCCTTTTCATTTGGGGGATAAAAGACTTTTCACAAAAGTCACATTAAATATGTTTTAAGATTTTAAAATGCATTATATAATTATAGACGATGATCGTAGTCCGTACTGAAAAGGTTTTAAAAAATCACTTTGACGAAAAACGTTTAGTACTAATTTAGTGCAAGATGTAATTTTAATTCATACAATACTCCACGCATTTACATTTGAAAAATTGGATTCCATCTGCAATAGATGCAAATAGTCCCCGACCTGACACAGCCACTGGAGCGCATTCAGTTGGCTTATATACCACTCCAATACCTGTTTTTTTGGGCAGCTTGAAGAAACAAACAAACAAAAAGAACAAGAAAAAATAATTTTTGTTTCTTAATAATTAAACATGCAAATGATGAATTAAAATAAAATTAAATAAAGCAAATAAGCGACTGCTACGTTGCGATTTAGATGTCGCTACCGACATTTTTTTTAACTACCAGAAGTTTTTTTAGATTTGTTATCAAAACTAAAAAAGTTTGAAAAAATAAGAGAAAGAAAAAAACTGAATTGAAAACGTGTTTTTTTAAAAATTAGATCCAATGCACACGGACGATCCGGTTGCGGTCAGGAGTTACAATTCCGGTTGCGGTCAGGAGTGGCAGATCTAGTTGCGATCAGGAAAAATACTGTCAAATACAATTTGTAAATACTGTCTCCATTTTTGCATGTTGTGTCTGCTCAATCTTGGGCTACCTACAGCTATTGCATGATGAGACCTTTTTTTAAAAAAAGGAAAAACAATTCTTATATGAGGATTTCTTATCCCCCCGTCGGTTGTCATACAATCATAAAATCTAAATGTCTATATCGGAACAACTCAGAATTTTTAAAAAATTGTTAACTTTATAACTCTGTCAAATATTTTTCGGAGTGAAAAGGATGAAAGGCGACGACCCTACACACTTTTAATTACATATTACGAAGTTAGAGTTTCGTCGTCCGAAAAGAAGCGGCAGAAAATAAGGAAGGACAACTAAGTAAAACAAATCCCCCCGATGATAAATTGTACCCGTGTTCTTGTCTAGTGATCCCGACGGGAGTAATCTTATCCGCTATAATTAACCGACTGATGAGGCTATTAGAGAGTTCCGAAAGTTCATTCCAAGTCGCTTTATTTCCCTCATACTCTGTCAGGATCTGGAAGGGAATCTTTTACAATCAAACTTTAAATTAATGGCATTCTTAAACAAAACTTTGCCCTGGAAGAGGGAATCTAACGAGGTGCATGTTCTTTAAAGGTTTATGAAAAGATATGTAGTGTGTGTGTGTGTGTGTTATTGTTCGAAAAATGGCTAACGGCGGATGATATTTTCGCGGTCGCGTATTGGTGATCATTTGGGTGAAGTTAAAGGATGTGTACTAAACACTGCTATAAAGTTACTTTGTTTAGGAGATGTTATGTTATTTATAGGTAAGTTAATTTGGAAAATGAAGTGCATTTTTAGTTCCAGGGAAGTATTTTTTCTCTTTCTAATGGGGCCGTGTATGGTCATTAACCTTTGCAGACCTAGTGCGTACCCCAGTAACCGGCATTCATTTTTTCAAGTAGCACCACTGTCGGTGGATGCCATTGCCACTGAGAATTTGGACATTCAGTTTCCCCTAGATGGCGGCCCCTGAGCGCTCATTTGATGCGAATTGCACTAGGCATTTAGTTTAGCAGAGAGTATACAAGCCAAACGGATACTCAAGGGATCTTTAACATGCCAAAAAATCATGCAACATGGACGCAGACGATTTTCTGCATCTTGAAAACACACCGACTTGGGCCAGGTTCGAACCTGCGATCTGGGGCGTGCGAGTCCTGCGTATCACCACTACGCCAGTCCCGCAGTGGACCAGTAGGCAGAAGCTCGGTTCCCGTAGAACACCGAAAGTGAAGCAACATCGACTTAGGTCAGTGTTTGGGAGGGTGACAACCTCTCGCGGCTGGTTCCTGTGAGCCCGTGTACGCTGAAGAGAGCTGGTGCACGTTAAATAGGTCGTGGCTCCAATGTCCTCCAAGTGAAACGATACCTCTGGGGGGTGCCAATCCCAGGTGACGGTCTCTCATCTGGGAACTGATTCAAAAAGTTAAGAGACCACATATAAAGGGGCGGAAATCGGACTCCTGCCTATAAGGGCCCCGTTAGACTCAGGAGCAGCGCACCCATTCTTCCTCGGTTCGCGCGAGGATACGACAGCAACAACAACCACTACGCCACCCTGTCGATAGCTTCAGGGTAGTTATGGAAATTATTTTTGTCGAACACTTGTGTATATGAAATGTTGAAACCTTTTTCTGTTAAAAACATCTTAAAAATTATTCAGCACAGCCTAGTTGTTCTTTTAAAATTTCACTCAATATTCGCGTGGCTCATGCACAAAAGTACCAACTTCCTACGATAGCAGCTTACTGCACCTATACAAAAGATTGGGAGCTTGATGAGCGGTTGAAAATATAGTAAACTAGTTGATCTCCCGCAGATCATCTGAGAGCTATAATTTCAACAATCAAACATGAGAATGATCGCTCGATGTAAACAAACTCAGGTGTTGCCACCCCAAAGAATTGGGAAATTAACCATTTTAAAATAGTAAAAAACACTTTAAATTTGAAAGGCTTAAGAGGACTTGGCACCTTTCAAATGTAGAAAATCGATGAAAATACCGATTTTTCAATTTTTTGCTTAAAATGTGGTTTGACTCTCTTAGTATATCTCAACGAAGTTTTGAAGCGATACAACCAATATAAATGTAGTTAAAAAGTGAGAAAATTCAAATATTTTTGATGTTTTAGTAGGATTTTGTATTCTTTAAACTGCGTTTTCTCGGATTGTGTTTTTTCGCAATATTGTACTACTAAAAATGCTAAAACTTCTACATATATTCATGTAGCAACTTGAAATTTTTTTTGTGTGTTCAATATGATCTGCTTGATAAAATTAGTAATAGACTTTGCTATATATTTGCAAAAAAAATTTTAAAAATGAAAATGTAACAAAAAACGCCTTTTTTTCTGTGTTCTACCATCGATGTGACTTTAAAAACTTTTTTCTCAAAAACTAATTAATTAATAGCAAAACCCATCAATAAAATTGTAAACCATACTATGAGAAGTACTTAAAAAAAATTTTGGTAAAAAAAAGTCAAGAAATGAAGAAGAAGAAGGAAATTTAAAATCGTTAAATTATTTAAAAAAAAATAAATTTTAAAATTTTCTGTTTGTTGAACTTTGATTTTTCGCGTAAAAATCCTTTTGTTGAAGAATAGCACTTAATAATATACAAATGAAATAGGTACAAGTTCTTAAATAAAAAAAAATGTCAACAGGTGCCAAGTCCCCTTAGGAAAAGATGGCTTGATATAAACATGAGCATGATCGTTCGATGTAAACAAACGAAGGTGTTGTCACTCCAAATAATCGGAAATTAAAACTTGGGCCATGAATGGAAACATTTTTATAGAAACAGGAATGAATTCGTAAAAATCACGTAAGTTACGATAATAAGTACAAATAATATGTTACTATTCTATGCTAATCATTAAACAAAATTTCTAACATCGTTTTTCCTTAGTTTGTTTTTCACACGATGTCACTATCTCAGCGTTTCTCAACCTTTCAGTATTCACGGCCCAATTTTCTATCATAATTTTCATCGCGCCCCCCTTACCAAAAAATGTATGCAACTATAATGTATATGAGTACTAATTCTGTTTTGAATTATTTTTAACTAACTACCAAAACAAGAGTAAAAACAGTTAATTTTAGTAATATAATTAATTTAGTAATAAATCACTATTTGAATTTTGGGCAGGAGTAGAGGATGATTTTTCTGCACGAAAAACAAATGCATTTCGCATTCTATTACCTTTCTCAACATCCTCGACAACTTTTGTGAAACTGGATTTTCTGCTGTGGCTTCTTTGAAGACAAACTATAGATCTCGGCTAAATATAGAAGAAACTGACTGGCAATTTCTAATATTTAACCTTCCTTCGAAAAACTTTGCTTTGAAAGACAGGCCCAAGGAAGTTACTAATATTATTAAATTTGTTTTTAATTTAGTAAGTTTTGATGAAGAAAGTTTCAATTTAGTAATTTCTTTTACTTTAATAAGTTATTAAATATGTCGAAATGTATTTTGTTTTCTATGTGTATGTCTGGTTTCCTTTCAGTCAGTTGATCATTTTTTTAAAGTAATATTTTCTCTTTGATATTCTCGCGCCCCCCTTTTCGTGTGCTCGCGCCCCACTAGGGGGCGCGCCCCACAGGTTGCGAATCGCTGCACTATCTTATCGTAAACCTAAAATTTAATTGTAACTGGTCCATGTTAATTAAAATATATGTATGGATAATACAGCGGTCAAAACTATGTGTTTTCGGAACAATAATACCAAAAGGCTCATAGAAAATATTTACATAACTATTATTCATTCTTATTTTTAAATTATAAAATGCTAGATATCACATTTTATAGATTTTAGTCTAAACATTTCCTAAAACAATTTTATTATGTTGTCTACCTATCATTCCTTTCACCGTTTCCATATGCATCTTTTATTTAACTTACTTAAAATGCACTTCCTGCAGCCAGTTTTACTTTAAAGATGACGATGTTTCATCGCTTAGATAATTTAATTACAAACATTATTATTACAGTACGAGTTGCAAATATTTTAAAGAAAGCACGCGTATTTTCAACGCAGATTTAGAGTACATTATTCAAATAATTTAAACGGGTTATTATTTTGAAAATTAAGAAAACGCAGTTTCCACTATCTTTATTCGGCAGCATAGTTGAGATAAAGTTATCAGTAAAAAACAAAATTTAAATCGTTTACGTAACAGTGATTTTTAAAAATTTTTAACACAGACGCCGAAGTATGTAAACGTCGTGAAGTATGTTCTTGCACTATGCAATAAAAGCTTCCTTTAAAATTCTGTATAAATACGTGGTTTTGCATACAATTCAAAAGCGCTTTTAAAAACAATTATTTTTATCTTAAGAATGGAATCAATTCACCGCTAGAGGGACTCATGAGCAGTTGTCGTTGTCACGTGATATCCGCTCTTTGTTTGCTAAGATTTTCAATTGAGTTTGTTTTGTTTGTTTTACGACCATTTCAGGTCACATAAATATTCGAGTTTATTTGCTATTCTCAAGGATATGCTTCAAACTCTCGTCTAATATTACAGATAGAACAAGACAGCACAACAGATTTTATTATACAAGGAAGGAAATACACCCAGGGCAAAATGGGAATCGAACCCACGCCGCTTTCTCTCCGCGCAGGAAGCACCGGAGCCAGTCGATTTAACCGCTCAGCCACTGAGGCCCCTCAATTGAGTTCTACGTGGAGTTCACTAGGCAAAATTAGTTATCTTAACATTAATTAGAATATTTTCACAGCTTTTTCTGATAAAACCCAGTATTTACATTTAATTTAATCATTATAAAATAAATTTAATAATTATTACAATAGGTATAGTGCTTTGTTTCGTGTTGATTTTACGTAATGTAGAACAACTTTATTTAGTCCTAGTTTTTAATTAGATTTGCCGAACTCGAAGTAAAGCTTCCTGTGTTCACATTGCTTTCATCGCTGCCACGTGACCAATGACGTTGCTTGAATTGCCTCCATTGCAAAACCGGCACTATGTATGCTTCAATGTACAATGCGACATTTTAGCTTTTAAAAACAAGACAATTGGATTTCGGGAATGGCAGTTCTTTTCTTGCCTGGGTTCAAAAGGAGATGATTGAGTTTTATGTATGGAGGGGTATCTCAGCAGTCCGTTTTGAAGTGTCGCTTGATAAAACCGGATGACACATCATCAGCGAAAAGTAAATAAATCGGCTAACGATAACAAATTCACCATTATTTAGCGGTAGGGAGTTGGGAGGAAAACTGGTAGATAATGGAAGAAATAGCAATTTAACTGTAGTAGTAAATTTAACACTTTCTCTAAATCTCTTTCGCTCACCTTTTATATGTATAACACAGTGTGTTGATAAAGTATATTTATTATTTATATATATATACATACATACACATACATACATATATATATATATATATATATATATACATATATCACATATATATAGTTATACATATATATATATATATATATATAAATCTAATGTTGATGTCGGCGGAGCCAATCAAATCGTAGCTACTATAACAACAGCAGCCAATTAGAAACGAGATATCCTCAGCTACGCCGACGTTTAAAATGATAATTGAAACGATTGTTATGCGTTTCTTTGATGTGAGTTATTCACACTACTTTTACAGTTAAATATCTAAAGTGTCACGATTTTGGGGGATATTTCAATAACAGTACTTTTTCTCATGCATTCATATCTCAAACATATTTTCGCCAAGGAAAACATTATATTTATTTAAGTTTTAAAGCGATTTCTTTGTTACCAAATATGAAAACTTCTTTACACAAATCTTAAAGCATGTAATAAAGGGTTGAGTAGTAAATTTCTTTTTCTGTCGTCGCCAAGAGTCATAATAATAAATGAAACGTGTACCTAAAAATATACCTATATTGCGTTTAGAATTTAAAACTTTACCTTAGGGTACGATCCTCTCCATTTTAAATTTTCGAGTGATTATATTACTTCGTACGTTTACGTATAATTTCGATTGTAGGAATCAACAGCGACATTCGGAATCTGGCCAGGCTTTTGATACTGTGTAAAAGCTATGTACATTATGTTACGAGACATATATTTTGGATTCCAAAGAGTTGCGTGCCATATAGCACGTTATTTCTGAAAGAGAACAGATTATTCCCATCTATGTAAATAAAAATGTAAGTGTTCGTTTGTTCATAACTTCAAATCTCCGAAAGTACTTCACCACTTGCTTTGACATTTTGCCAGGACGTTGCGCTCGAATACGTGCGTGTTTTTATATATCACTTTTAATCTATTTTAATTTTGATTTAATTATTTTGTTTTTTAATGTTTTAATCGAAAAATTTCGTTAATAATAAGCAAACATAAGTTAGCTTCGAATGGCAATAGTTGAATTTAGAATTTTCTTCTGTTTACGTTTTTTGTTTATTTCCATAACAATAATATTTCAATGCGTTGAAGTACTTTTGCACTCGAAGATTAAATGGAACTTTAAAACAAAGATTACTTATTTTGAATGGCACCAGTGTGTTTTAGCTATTTTCCTTTTGATTCAAAAATTCCGTGTGTATTTTTGCACTTAATGATCAAGGGGAACTTTAAAGCAAGGATTATTTATTTTAATGGCAATTTTTTAATTTATAATTTATTTTTGTGTTTGTGTTTCTTCTGTTTAGATAAGGCTTATGTTGGAATTTTTCAATGTGCCTACCCAGACAATATCAAATCTTCACACACAATGGAACGACAAAAAAAAAAATTGCCCCCAAGCGTTGTGAAAAAAAACATAAAGCTCAAGACCAATAAATGAAATTGAGCAGTTCAGATCTAGACACGGATTGCTTCTCAAGTGGACAATTATATATTTCGTGTTCTAGAATGGGTCTAGGGACATCCAGACAATCTATATTTTCAAACAATGAAACAAGAAAGCATTGTGAAATGAAACATATTAGAAATATGTGCTTTCTCTTGCTTTTCCATCGAACCAGACTGAGCCACAGCAACGCGTGGCCGGTTACAGCTAGTAAGACATGAAATAGTATAGTTTGTAAAAAGCGAGCGAAGCTAGCTCAAACTCGCGAAGCGATCCGAAGGAGCTGTGTAAGCAAATCTAGGGATTGGTTAGCGATTGCGAGCAGGGGCGGCAGGCCCCCAATTAATGCATAAACTTCATACATTCGACTTAACTAAAACACAATCTGATGACTTTGTTATAGCATGTATGTTAAATGGAAAATAGCATCAGGTATAAACAAAATGGCAAATAAACGGCTTTTGTTCAATTCAGTATGCTTTTGTTCAATTCATCTTTTCAAAAATTATATCTCTAATGCGTTAATCATCATCGGAATTGATTATCTTTTAAAGTGTCCGTATTCTTCATTAAATAAACACTAGCATTCATTAATTCACAATTTATGAATCCCGACAAACGTAATATTTCAATTCAAATAATACCTTCATTAAGTACGCAGTTCTGAACTTGGACGCATCGTTATTTCAATGATTATCTTAAAACGAAAAATTCAAGCATTCCTTTTGATATGGGATATTGATAAAATCGGCTGCAACACCCTTATTCTACGTAAAATGAATCGAGAAATAATGAGAATTTAATGAAGGTGGATGCACGTTCCAAGACTCCCTTAGTGCATCAGTGCCACCTGTTTAATCGGAGCAGCAGCGGAAAGGTATTCTTTTGTTCCAGTCCGGTAGAATGGGTGGTTAAGGAAAGAATTGAATTTGAGTTATCTGCGATAGGGGTAGCGAAGTCGAATTTCTAATGAATAACAAGAATCAACGTCCTAATTTATTATGTATTTTCGTGTTGATTTAATATAAGGTGAAGCTGAGATTATTAAAACTCATGATATTATTTTCTTCCATATCCGATGTCCCATCTGATTCACTCGTTCATGTAGTTATTCACGCATTTTTTTATTTATTTATTAACTTGTTCAAGTATTTATTTACTCATTTATTCATTCATTCTTCCACTCATTCATTTATTCATTTGGAAATATATTTAAAAATACAGATCAAAAAGTTTCATGGTAAAATAGACTCGTTTAGTTCTTGAGGCAACAATGTTTTGAGGCAGACACTTAAGGGGAAATACGTGTAAAACGGCGTATTAAGACCAATTTTCATGAATTTTTTTTCAACGTATAAACAATAAATATATTTTATTGAGATTTTGAGGTTATTTTATAAATATATTTAAGAACATTTACTAAAATTTTCAAACATTTTTCTTGAAAAATCCCGGAGATATCGGCTGCTGCACACTGTAAGTGGCCTACCGGGTCGAAAGTTTGCGTACATCCTGGAGGTCACAATTTTTATCTGAAATCAATTTTTTTTTAAATCTACTTTTTTTATAAGTGTGTCTTCTAGTTGAACTAAAATCACTGAAAAAAATTGAAAATTTCTATTTTTTTGGAATGGGAAAAGTAAGCACAATTTTTAACCGCGTTTTTTGTCCTTTTTTTACAATGAAAAAGTAAAAATAAAGATATGTTTATGATTCTAGTTTAACTAAAGCGTGTATACATAAAGAAAATGTGTGCTAAATTTGATAAGGATTGATCAACAACTCTGCGAGCTAGAGTGTACGCAAATCCGAAAAAAGTAGTTTCGAGAAAAACGCGTTTGAAAAAAAGAGTGGTATTGAAGGTAAATTTAAGGCAGAAATGAATCAATTTGTTTATACTTATAGATACTAATATTTATAGAAATTTCTATCCCAGGTCTCAATTGTTAAAAGAAATAAAAGGACATCTGGTAACGTTCTCTAATACCCTTCAGGTCATTCATGAGGGACTACCTGCTCAACTGCTCTAACGCTCAAATGCTTATAACTTTTAAACGACGACTTTGATTTTTTTTTTTTTTTTTTTGAAATTTTCAGGGTATATTATTAAATAGCTGTAGAATCGATTTATGAAGGAAAAAAAATAATTTTTCGAAACCTTTACACGTACTTCCCCCTTAAAAGAATTTAAAATACAACAAAAAGTGACTCATTTTTAACATTACACCAACTGAACCAACTTTTATATTGCTCTTGCTATACAAAATATGTCTAGATTATTACATGAAAATCTCAATTCCAAAAACTAAATATATGACTTTCAATGGCAAAAAACCAGTTAGAACAAAAATTGTTATAAATAACAAATCTATCGAACAAATACAGTAATTTACCTATCTAGGCGGTGACATAACCTATGATTATAACCATCATGGACATCATGTTCAAAAGAAATTACATAAATTCCAACATATCTGCGGTACCCTGATCCGAACTCTAAAGGATACGTGAAGTTCCGTCTAGAACTATACGAGCCCTACTTTCTCGTATACACCCAACTTCCCAAATGTATAATCTAGCTATCTCTCTCTCTCTCTCTTTTTCATTTCACTTTAGTCCTTCATTACTTCAAATATACCTTGTTTAACGGTTAATACATATTCATTCACTCACTCATTCATTCTTACATTTATTCAGTTATTCATTTATTCATACATTCTTTCATTTATTCAGTTATTCATTCATTCTTTTATTTATTTAGTTATTCATTTATTCATTCATTCATTTACTCATTCATCTATTTATTCATCATTTGTTTATTTTTCATTCATTCACTCATTTGTTTTACCATCTATTCACTCATTTATTTATTTTATTATTTATTTACTTATTTATTCATTCATTCCTTCACTGATTCATTTTATAATTTCATTCATTCGAAATTACCTTTAAAACACCCGATCAAAAAATTCATAGGAAAATAGGATCGCTTAGCTCTGGTTCAACTTCATACATGTTAACTTCATAAAAGTTTTCTGATAAAGTTTGTTCCAAGCAAATCCCTCTGTTAGAATTTATACAGCATTGAAATTTCCTTGCAGGCGCTATTATTATTATTTATTTTTTTTTACTTTGGAATGTTCAAATCAAAAAATATTTCTCACTGAGAGCTTCTTACAATAAGCTTGTTCATAGGAGCTTGGGTCTCATGCCCATAGCTTAGATAATTTGCTTTATTTTTGCCCATAGGCGCTAATGTTAAAATTTTTTGAACTGCTCAAAATTGAACGAAAAATTGTTCAAATCAAAAAGTAAAATATAGAAATGAGCTGTCCTCGTCGAGATCTTTCAATTGGAAAAAAAATCGAATCGGACAATTCGTTCAAATGTTTTATTGGGAGGGACTGACAGACTGACCGACAGACCCACATTTTCCCCATTTCAAAACCTTACTTTCAATTTGCTTATTTTTCAATCTTTTTTTTTTTCTTCACCATTTTTAACGATATTTTTCAATACATTAAGCTTTCTTTCGTGATTTATTATTATTATCTTTACTTTTACGGGAAAGTAGACTAAAAAGTACACTTAAAACGAACTAAAATTTTGCAAAGTCTTGGCAGTCCCCACTCCACTCAAGATTTAAGCAGAATACAAGCAACATACATGAGATTTTAGAAATCTGTACTATAAGATAAGAACTGAAGATATCCGTAAGGAGTTTAAATATTTTGCATTAAGAGTTGAAATTACAGCATACCACGACAAACTGGAGACGCCATGTTCAACTCGTGGACACGTGAAAAACTACCTACAGCCACATTTTATTACAGGCCGCAAGGCAAACAAGACTGATGTGGGCCCAGGAAACGATGGTTTGACCAGGAAGCCGGAAATGGGCTGAATCCTTGCGGTGGAAGAAGAAGATGTTGATACATGTCGGCAATTTTGAATTTGGGTACATACAATTATTACGGTATGCATCTGCTTTGTTCAAACGGTAATTGTACCAAGTGCAAATTTTCACTTTTGATTCTACTAAGGAAAAACTTAACATTAGGTACATTCCATTATGTGGCAGACATGGTGAACACACCTTTTTGCATGTCATACTAAATATTAAAATAATTTTATAAATATTGGTGTATTTCCACATATTTATAACTACTTCAAAATTAAGGGAAGATTTTTAGTCTAAGAAGGAAGAAACGTTTGAAGAATTATGTAAAAACAAGCTAAGAGTAAAAACATGTCCAATTTTTGTCAGGTCGGTCACTACATGATTATACATAACCAGTCAAAATATTTACCTCTTAAGCTAAAATTAGTCATCTATTTTTCAAGTAGACATGAAGATGTGAAATACCACCAACATTTATAAAGTTATTTAATTTTTAGTATTTTAATAAAACAAAAAAGTTATCGCAGGGAAGACATATACAATGAACCATAAATGTTATCTTTAAACTATTTCAGTATTTAGTGGATTTTAATATCTGATTGGGAAAAATAATGTGATTTTGTCGCGTGGCATGTCATCAACTGTAGCAAACTCTCCTAATATGAACGAGAATCAAAGTGATTGTACTAAATTAAATCTTTTATCGTTTTTATTTTTTGATAAATATTAATTCTAGTGCCTTCATGCAAATGTTAAAAGGTGTCCACCATGTTGGTAGTCGACTGTAAATGCAAATTTATTTATTTAGATATTAGCAATTATCTTTTGCACTTATTTTCTTTTCACATCATTCCATTGAAATTTTAGCTTTCATTCACACAATTTTAACTCAGCATCATCAAACAAATTAAAATACATTTATTTGCCCCAATCCAAAAATTTTCAAGAACCTCTCTTACTACGGGTTCTTGATGAACACAATCCCTCGGTGCTAAAGTGAATAGCGAAATAATGAGAATTTAATGAACTGAGGTACACGATTCCATATCCCTTAATGCATCAGTGCCACCTGTTTAATCAAAGCAGCAGCGAGAGGCGCCCCTTTTGTTCGAAAATGGAAGAAAGGGTGGTTAAAGAACGAATCGAATCCGAAAGGATTTGTAATCGGAAACAAGCCAAATTCTTGATGAATGACGATGCCTCCGCCCCTCCCTTTCTCAAGTTGTATTCCACCCCTTAATATTCTCCTGAGATAGTTGTGTGTGTAAAGGTTTGTGGAACAAAGTTGAAAGCATTGTTAAGTGAGGATAGAATGCACTCGCGGAGGGGAGAAAAGATTTATTAAAAGTTTGCTCCATTGTTGTACATTTTTCACACTCTGCTGCTCCTCGATTAGTACAAAGAATTCGTTTAATATCGATGTAGAATTTATTTTCCATCGCATCACTTATTGTCACTGAAGAGAGACCAAATCGTTTCTTTTTTTATTTTTTTAACTTTCTCTGTCTACCCTTTTTCTACCTATCTCTGTCTACACTTTTTTTACTATATCTGTCTACCCATTTTTTAACTATCCCTGTCTACAATTTTTTAAAAATATCTCTGTCTACCGTTTTTTTTTAAACTATATCTGTCTATCCTTTTTTTTAACTATCTGTTTACCTTATTTTTAACTATCTCTGTCCAACTTTTTTTTGAACTATATCTGTATACCCTATTTTTAACTATCTCTGTCTACCTTTTTTTTTAACTAGCTCTGTTTACCTTTTTTTTTTTTTGAACTACCTCTGTCTACCTTTTTTTTTTTTTTTTTTGAGTTTTATAAAATTGAATGTTTCACGGAGAAGCCAGTAAAGGGAATTTATGCAGGGATATGGAGCAGCACACTTTTTTGAGATGCTCCACTCTACTTACCTGTTCCAGCTCATCTCCATACTATGAATTACTTTATTAGATTACATCACTTATCTACTTTTTGTTATTATTATTATTATTATTTGTGTGTAAGAAAATATTGAAAACGTGTTTAAAAAAATGGAAAGGATACTTCTGAATGATTGAGTGAAAGAATGAATGAATCAATAAGATAAAAAACGAAAGAATAAATGAATGAATAAGTGAATGAATGAGTAAATGAATGAGTGAATGAATATGTATTATCCGTTGAAAAGGGTATATTTGAAGTAATTGAGAACTAAAGTAAAATGAGAAAGAGAGAGAGATTGCTAGAATATCAGTTTGATGTTGGTGTATACGGGAAAGTAGGCTCGCATAGTTCTAGACAAGGGGTCTTCAACCAGTGGCCCGCCAAGCCTTTGTCATAAGTTAAAAACGAAAATGCTTAAAAAAGAATAATTAGATACAATATAAAAGAAAAGAAAATGGCCGATTGCTACAACAGTTTAAAAAAAAAGACAATTCACACATGCGCTAGGGGGAAAACAGTATGGAGAGCAAAACTATATTTCTTGCTTAAAAACTGACTCGTCATTTAGGAGTGTCTGTGGGGAGGAAGGGCTTTGAGGAAAACACATTAATTCAAAGCTGGTTCTTCGGGGTTGTGATACCACCATAGATCCTATCCTCCCCAATAGAAATTTTTGAGACATTGTAGGAAATTCACCAGCCGTTCGGAAAAGATTAATGCAATGTAAAAAGAGAATATATCGTTTATTTTTAACTGAGAATCGCCTATGGTGTGGGGCGCCGATCTTCTCGAGCTATTGGATGTGACTATTGTAAAAGTTTGAAGACCCCTATTCTAGACGGAACTTCACTTGTTTTGTTATTTTTTTTTTTTCATTTTCAAAGAAGAATGACATGATAGAAATGTCAGATATTTTTGCCACATCCCTTATTTTCGTGAGCTAAAAAAGTGGTTCCCTGTGTTAAATTAAACGAAACTCGTGTATGTACGTTTGATTTCAAAAGTAAGACTTTCAAAGGTGAAAACTGTTTTCAGCATTGCATGATAAAATGAATTCAAACGGTATCATCAGCTACCAGTAGTTCTAGAAATTATTGCGTAAATAAGTGTTCAAAGACAAACCATTAGAATTGGAGTATTCGCTTGTTTGGGCATTTACATCAGGCGTCACCTTCTGAACCGTCTCTTAAAACAGTGTGAATTTAGATAATGATATGAAGTGTATTAACGAGCTTTAAAGATTTTCTAACATATTTTGTGATTCGACTACTAAAATAAGGCAGCCAAACATAAAAGCAGCACAAAAGAATGACGTCCATCGTTCTTAATTATTTTGTTTGTGCTGCTTCGAACTGCATCGAAATTTAAATAAAACTTTTATCTTCTTGTGCAGGGTAGGGCAAAAGTAATGACCCGGTTTTGAAGGGTTATATGAAAAACAACTAATACAATTTGAGACTTAAAATTTTTTATATTTTTATCTGTATTTAATACCAGTTTTTACATTAAGTTTTGAATACCACTTTAGCAAGATGGCGACCTTCTGCAGCAATACACTGATGCAGTCTATTTTTCCACTCAGAGAGAATAGACTGCATCTTTGTGTGCATTTCAATATCCCGCGTAATGTTACGGACATTATTCTTTTTTTTTTGTGGGGTTATTTGCAGGGGAAAGTTCCCCATACTTTAGAAGAGCTAAAGGACCGAATTATCAATGAAATATCCGCCATAACCCCTTGAAATGTGCAGAAATGTTTTCCAAAATTTCAGAAATGGACTGCATCAGTGTATTGGTACTGAAGTCCGCTATCTTGCTGAAGTGGTATTCAAAACTTAATGTAAAAAATGGCATTAACTACATATCAAAATAAAAAAGAGTTTTAAGTCTCAAACTGTCATAGTTTTTTTAAACCCCTCAAAACCGGGTCATTACTTTTGCCCCACCCTGTATTTTGTAAATTATAAAACATTCAAACAGGTGTTTTCACCTTAAAAAATGACATTTTTTAGAAAGGGAAACATAATTAACCGTAAATATATGTTACACAACATTCTAACGTTACAACATGCAGTACAACTTATATGAAACATTTCTCACTGGAATTCATTTTGAACAAGATATTTATGAAAACAACGAATGTGGGTCAGCACAAAGTAAAAAGTTTTAGTTCAACCCTTTAGCCCCAAAAAAGGCAAAGAAATGGCGAAATTTAGTTGCAACCAACATTTAGTACTCATTTGAACCATTAGAATTTAGTAGTCTCACCATTAAAGTAAAACTACTCTGTAAAAATGTTTGGTGTTACTGAACCATATTTTTGGTGTGCAGCCGTTGTAAAGTTGAAAGCTACATTGTTAGAAATTTCATCATGAAATTACGGTTAAATGACCGGCAGCAGTCTGTCCATCTAATTCACCGTTAAATTTACGGTTTGGAACATGTTTTTACCTTTACGGGACATAAACATCTCCAATCAGCTTGGTTAAAAATCCATTAATACAAAAGTTTACGGTTTTATAACTATTTAAAAATGGTTTCAAAACAAAATTTTGAGTTTTGAACCATTTCGAGGCCTAGAACCTTCGAGGTGAAAAAACCGTAATCGAAGCTTGCGGGAATCGAACCCGGGTGTATGGCACACCAACCTTGCTCTCTAACCATTCGGCCATCTGTACCACACAAAGCGGTCGTTTATTTATCAATAAATCTTCCTTTTCAACAGGAGCCATCTTTGGTCTAAATTTACTGTATTGACAAAAATCATTTTATTTGCTGCAAAAACTAAAATACAAACAAGCTTCAGCAAATCAAATGATGGGTTTGCTCATTCGCAAACAGTTCGGGAATCCGATGTCTCCCATTTTTGATTTACGTGTGTATGGCTTTCTATTTAGTAACCACTTCTTAAGCCATTTTTTTTCCTTCTTTTTTTATATACACATGCAGATTTGAACTGATAAATCTTTATTCATATTTTAACAACAACGTACGACCGATAAGGTTTCGCAACCAAGATGGACGCCCGATTCCTATTGAGCGCTTAAAAATGACGATTAGTTAAACGTTTCTTAGGATAAACAGAGAATAAACGATTTTTTTCGCAATCAGTGGTTTGAGTACCATCATTTTAATGGTTATTCAAATGTTGTCATTAAATAGGTAAAATAACAATCAAATAAATGCTTATTTTACTATTTTCTTACGGAAATTTTTAACAGTGTATTCATTCTTCCATGCATTTTAAATTCTTTTAAATATCTGTCTAAAACTACAGACAGCAGAATGTTTTATAGCATATGATGTTTGTTACTCATCTCATTAAAAATTCCATACGATTGCTCATTTATCCTACTTTCATAGAAATGAGCTATCGTGATGACATTTCGATACGTAATAAAAATTATTTACGATTGCTATCCTACTTTCATAGAAATGCGCTATCGTGATGACATTTCGATACGTAATAAAAATTCCTTACGATTGCTCATTTATCCTACTTTCATAGAAATGAGCTATCGTGATGACATTTCGATACGTAATAAAAATTCCTTACGATTGCTCATTTATCCTACTTTCATAGAAATGAGCTATCGTGATGACATTTCGATACGTAATAAAAATTATTTACGATTGCTATCCTACTTTCATAGAAACGAGCTATCGTGATGACATTTCGATACGTAATAAAAATTTCTTACGATTGCTCATTTATCCTACTTTCATAGAAATGAGCTATCGTGATGACATTTCGATACGTAATAAAAATTCCTTACGATTGCTCATTTATCCTACTTTCATAGAAATGAGCTATCGTGATGACATTTCGATACGTAATAAAAATTCCTTACGATTGCTCATTTATCCTACTTTCATAGAAACGAGCTATTGTGATGACATTTCGATACGTAACAGAGTTAACACACTTCATGTGTTAAGAAACGTTATACAAACTATATTTTTTTAGACAGCCACATAAAACAATTTAAAGTGTGTCAAAAATGAATCATTTTCAACTTTACACTAACTGAACACCAAAGTTCGTGTTCAGTAACAACAAAAGTATTGGCAACTAAATGCAATTTCGTCGCCTCAGAGCAACAGTAAGACATCTAGATCGTTTTCCTATAAGGGATCATTCATAAATGATGTCACGCTTCGAGGGGGGGAGGGGGGTTCATGAAATGGTGACAAAGTGTGGCAAGGGGTGGGGCGGGGGTAACAAGAAATGTGACATCCTGCATTATGCAACATAGCTTGACGCGTGACAAAGGGGGGGAGGGGGTACGCTGAAGTGTGACGTATTGTGACAAAGGGGGGAGGGAGGTCAAATATATGTGAAAAAAGCGTGACGTCATTTATGAACGGCCCCTGAAATCAATTAAATTTTTCAAAACACCACTGAAGATGTAATCAAAAGTTAGGGGAGTTCCCAAAATTTCAGTAAGGGGCCGTTCATAAATGACGCTTTTTTCCCATATATTCGACCCCCTCCCCCCCTTTGTCACAATATGTCACACTTCAGTGGACCCCCCTTCCCTCCTTTGTCACGCGTCACCCTATGTTGCATAATGCATGATGTCACACCTCTTGCTACCTCCTCCCCTCCCCTTGTCACACTTTGTCACAATTTCACGAACCCCTCGAAGCGTGACATCATTTATGAATGATCCCTAAAATCCCTGAACTACAGCCTCAGGTATTTAGACTTGAAAAAACAGCAAATTTTAAACATCAATCTTATAGGAAATTCTGGTTTTACTCATATCCTACTGTTGCTCTGAGGCGACGATTTTTACATTGTAGGAACATTGGTTAAAGTTTAGTAACAAATGCTGATTGCAGCTAAATTTTACCTTTTTTTTTGGTGAATGGTTGAGCTAGGTGTTTTTACAGTGCAAGACGATACCCTAAAGCAGTTGGACCGAAATGGACAGGGCCCTCCTCGTGGTGCGGTCTGGGGCATGCTAAATCTCCACCGATCCGCTCCAGGCGGATGTTAATCTCACTTTGTAGTGAGGCTGCAGCACCGGGACGGTAGAGCTGGTAGGCAACGCTCGCCAGTCCGCTGCCCATGCCCCATTCTGGCTGTTAAGCTGTGTGAGAGTTTGTGGTAGGAATATGGTTGAAACACTGTGTCCGTGACATTCGGTGTAATCTGGGAAGACCATAATTGTTGCTACGTACTGTAGGACGCTGTTGCAATGGGCACAGTTAAACAGTTAGAACAAGTTGATAGTTTTATTTTAAAAGCTTATAGAAAAGCATTCTCAAAACAGTGTTTCAGAAGTTGAGCATAAACTATCATTAGACGTGCAGGACATTAATAAAATATTGCAAAATACTCATTTATCTGCTTTCAAAATTAGAAATTAGGATTATACTTTTTAAAGTTAAGATTCACACCAAACTTTAAATGTTTTGTTTCATGGATACTTACAAACATAAGCACTTTCTCTCTAAAAATATTTTTTCCCCTTAGAAAGACACGATTTGTTAGTACTCATACGGGAGAAAATTTAATTTCGTTGTACTGTTGTTGAATAAATTATATTTTCCTTTGTAAATATGCAATTCTCGGAAACTTCTAATAAATTTAGGATTGCTTAGTTCATTCAAGTAAATAAACAAGATGTTATTCCTGAATTGAAGCAAAACCCCTGCCCCTTTTTCTGTGTTGATCTGATTCATCCATCCAAGCGAAAAATCTAATTAACTGATAAATACTTCATCAATTATGAAAACAAACTCCACTCAAAACTAGTAAGGAAAAAAGGAAAGAAAATAGCTTTGAGGACTCTTCCACGCATACGGAATAACTTATGACATCTTTGAAGTATTATTATAACTGATAAAATCATTTTAAAACATAGCTTTATTTTCTCATTTGTTAATTTTTAGAAGTATTTACTTGAGTATAAGATTTGTTTATGCATTATCCATTATCTATGCTTTAAATTTAATTAGGCTTTAAAACATGCTGAAACGTCGTAGAAGCCAAATAAATAACTATGAAAAATATTATTTCCAACTCTGATAAATTTAACTCTACTTAATAAAGGGATTATTTTCTCCTTTTTATAAAACATGTTTTCTTTATATATCGAGTGCTAACAAGTTGTTTTTCGTATCTATGGGGACACAGTAAACTATATGAATAAAATTAAATTAATTTAACATTAATTTGAATTGCACATAGTGTTTTCCTTTTTTGATTGACATATCCACGTGAGTAACTAATATAGTTTTATTATTTTATGAAAATTAAAAACAGTGAGGATAAATAGAAAAAGCTTTTAAGTACAAATAAATATTTCGAATCGGTAGTAGTCCAAACCTTTTAGCAAATAGTACATTTTTAGTCTATTTTTTCTATAAATTAATATATGAACATGAAAGAAGGTTTAATATATACTTCGCGAACCTATCGTTAATACATAATTAGTTAATTCAAAATATTCGGAAAAATTGAAAGTCGGATTATAAGATGAGAGAAATGTGTGTCGGTCGGCAAAATATCTGATCACAAAAATAGAAGGTCCTAGGCTCAAAAAATATTTTCGTTGAAGCAATGGACTGAAAAATGAAAGTATAAAGTGCTCGTTAGGAAATATAATTTTACCCGCAACACTTTACGTTATACTTTTCCCCGTATTGTCCTGTTCAAGAAATAACGATTACTATTGAAATCGCAACCGATTATTATTGAATCGAAAAAGAAAAATAGCAACCTGTTAGGCGATTATGCTTTTGGAATAAACATTCGATAAAGTATGTGAGTATTCAGCGAAAAACTTGCACCGTAATGTTCGTGTAAATTTTACTCAGATTTTTTATAGTGCACGTCATGCTTTCTATATTTTTTATAATAAAACAAGCAAATGTGGCATCAGATGATGTACGTGACAATTTAAATGCACCTTGATTGAAAGCTAGTTGTGATACATTGAGAAATGTTCATTACGCCTTATGAAAAACGGGCTTTGACACCAGAACCACAAATCATTTATTTAAAGACCTACATTTTCAATTACATTTAAGATCCTTGCTGATTCCATTTAACAACAGCAACATTCATGGGCCTCATGCTATCAAATTTTCCCTTTGTCCCTAAATAATCTACGGAGAAGCCCCTCAGGGATCATTAAGAGAGTATAGGAAAATGACACAACTTAAAATGATCTTTCGAAACTCCCTAATAGGCTCATCAGTTGGTTAATTATGTCCGGAAAGATGATCCCAGCGGGATAACCAATCCTCAACACCGGCGCAATTTATCAACAAAGAGCTACATTTTACTCAACTTTCCCTCGCCTTTTCATTTTCTTTCGCACTCCGACTGAACCTAATTGCTGCGCATTCTGATAAGAATTTTTAATCATTTTAATTCCCTTCCATTTATTTTATTTGTTTTAACGATTTTCTTCTGTTCGGGACAACAAAGATTACATTTCCACAAGAATTTCAGATAATGACGGTGGTGAAGAGATAATTATTGATAAGGACAATTTGAACAACTTTAAATCCTCCAAATAATTGATTTTTTTTAGGACCTTGTTTGTAGCTGTAAAAATTATTTTGCCCACAAACATGAAAGATTAATTAATCGAATAAGTCAGTACGAAGGAGATAGTGAAAAATGTATTTCTCATTGGGAGATAACTGAAAGTTCATTTGACATTTTTAGAGTTTCTAGAGCAGCTTATCCCAATCTTTTTTTTTTTTCGCGGATCACCATTTTTCTTGCAAACTATTTGCGTACCACTGCTAATGTAACTTTATTATATAAAATGGAACCCTAATAGATTATAAAAAAATACTACCACCCGCGCGCTACTAAGTTTTTTAATCACGCTATTTTTATAGTTAATGTAGGGAAAAGCGTTTATTAAAATAAAGCTGCATGCAAAAAAAATAGGAAATATATGAAATATATTTTTAAAGGTACTTCCAAAACGATATTTGAAATACGTTTTTAAATACAAAATGCCTATCATGTAAAAAAGGAAAAAAACAAAATTAATGAGAAGGTTGCTGCTGCATGGCAGATACAAGCGAAATGATAGCTGGTTCAGTAGAAGTTGGTTTTGACTTCAAATTTGGGTCGACATCTAATTTGCTTCTATATTTAGTTTTAATTAATATTTTATTGGAAAAAGCAGTTTCACAAAGAAGAGTGCTTGTGAACTGAATTAAGGGCAGCAATGCTGCTCTTGACAATAACGAAAATTCATTTTTAACTTTAAGACAACATTCTACCAACTCTAATCGGACAAATTTGATCTTCAATCCTGAGTTTTTGTGCTTAAACCTCTTTTTTTTTTGCTTGTATGCGTACCACATGGAGAGGCTTCGCTTAGTTCTAGAGTAACATATGAACAAATAAAGATATTTGTATTATAGTATTGTTAGATTGTCTTTCATAGAAGAGAAGACTGACCTCTTCTAAAATATTAAATAAATCTTAATTTCAGAGATAAACTTCAATAAAATTTAATTACTAACAAAACATAAAATAATTTATCTCCAGACTGGTTTTGCTGTGTTTATTCCACAGAGCCCAGCATATATAATAAATATCTTCGAAGCAGGGCAATAAAGAGAATTCACATGAGAAAAAAATTCAAATTCTGCTTTTATACATTCCCCCCGCCCGCTTTGCTGCCATTTTTCATTGCGGTTCTTTTAGCTTTATTTGAGTAGCAGACGATCTTTCTAACATAATTTAAAACTTTATTAAGCTCTTTTCTGATTTAAAAACAAAAGAGAAATAATTAAATAAAATGAAATCAAATTACAAATATAACAACAATAGTTTTTTTTTTTTTGCATTATTTCAGTAATAATTCTTTATAGTGACAGAGTCAAATAAAAATTCTTATACTGGCTCACATTATTGCCTACAGAGTTCTTTTTTTTTTTCACTATTTTTCACGATTTAATATTTATTATGCATTGAAAATGAAGTTTAACTTCTTTAACACACACTTTTGTGCAATCAATTGGGACAAATTAAAACATATTTCTTTCCTTTTGATTAACTTTGCATCGATACCATTTCCAGTTAAACATGTAATATTATGAAGCATCCCCACTTTCAGCAAAACTTATTCATTAAATTGTCATTTATTGAACTTTAGAACCACATATTTATTATTTGTCCACCAGACATTTTGTTTAATACTGCCTATTTTACCAAACCTACTCAAAATGTCCCTAAGTTCTATTTGTTCGGACAATAAGAGTTATAAACGGTGAAAATTTTAAGAACAAATATTTTTACAGCGTTTACTTAGCGGCATGCATAAGATATACGAAAAGCTATGCTGATCTAATGCAGATCAAAAACGAACATTTATCTGTCATAAACATTAACTTGCAACTTAAGCACAAAAAAAAAAATAGCTTTCTGTTTTTAGAACCTATAAACCATATTTTCCTTCTATTCTCTATTCCTTATAACCAAACGTCTCAAATAAGAAAAACGTCGATGCACTGTATAAAATATCTGTAGGGAAACTGAGTGTATCTTTAAATTTACGAAGAACTCGATACAAATCAGATAATCAAGAGTTTTGATAATATATTCTCAATAAAATTCCTGTTCTTTTTCTTTCTCTGTAAAAAATAGAGAGATATTTATAAAGTTACGTAAAACTGAACACTTAAGATCTTCCCCTCTAAACCAAACATCTGCAAATCTAACCAAAATAATAAGCATATTTGGGTTACAAAAAATACGTGTTTTTTTTTAAGTTAGGAGCGGTTCCCTTCTCCAGAGCACGAAACTGGAATTACACGACAGAAAAAAAGAGCTATTTTTCTCACACATAATACATTTTCGTCGATTAAAATAATGAGCCTAATTACATCAGATTCTTTTTTGAGAGACAAATTTGTGTTCAAAGTTGTAGTTGATAGCAAATTTCCGTTATTCTAAATCATATAACACAAACTCAATTCATCAATTATTTTTTTTTTTTTACGAAGTTGTTAGGACACGTTTGCGATTCGCCGTGCGTAGAATAGCGCCGACGTAGTTATGCGTGTCGTAAGAGGCGACTAAAATAGCATTATCCGATCCGGATGACGTATGGCTTGCTTTGTCGCATGACTATGGCCCCGGGTCGGTAAAGCAGGTAGGCAACGCTCTGCCAGCCCAGCCCTTTATGGCCGGTGCTGGTTGTCAAGTGTCTAGAGAGTTTGTGGGAGGTTTGTAGGAGGACAGCGCTACGGTCGCACCCCCTCGTATTGGGGGTTGCCAGTGAAGGCCTCGATGCTATAGACAGTATGACCGTAGTTAGCATTCATTACACGTTTGCGATTTTCTTTCCGGGTATCTTTTGCCCATAAAATTTTGAACTCTTTCTTTTAATTACTACTAATGTTATTGATTAATTATATCAGTATGTCTTTTTCCGTAAGCGTCGTTTTGCTACATAGATAAAAGAAATTTCAATATATATTCACAAATATTCTATAAATATTGACAGTATTCAAATTGTTGTAATACAAAAATTAATACTTTGCCTCTCTTCTTTCTGAACGGGTTCTCCACAAACTGATTTATTCGTTTCAATATTTAAAAATATTTCTGTTTCTTTTTTTAACACAAAATGTGGAACTTTTATTGGAAAAGCTTGCATTGCCTTCAATCGATTTCGAATTCTACTTCTATCTATAGTATGGATTTCAAGCTCCTGCTTCTTACATTTTTCTACATCATTTTTCCATTTCTTTTCAATAAAAGGAATTTGCAGTTTTATATAACATATAATACTTTGAAAACGATTGCATGCTTTGCCTTTTAAAGCTTTCGGTTTCAAGCTGATTTTTTTCCTTTCTCCTATCCTTTCCACTTTCTCTTTCCGATATAATTTTAATATCGTCGGGGTTTTTTTTGGCCCGAATTCAATGCTTCTCGTCAGAGCAGTTCAATTTAGCAGAACATTCGTGTATACATTTTGTTGCATATGTTATAAAAAATGGAAAAAGTTTTTATATAAGGTAAATGACCCGGTAGTGGACACAGTTAAGAAAATTTTCGTACTCTTTTACGTGGCAAATTTTTTCAAAGGATTTGCATCAATATTTGAATATTTAGCTTCATCGCCAACTATTTCTCCAAAAATTAATTACTTATAAAATGTCATTTGATGAAAAATGAGGATTTTTACGTCAAATTTACTTAACGCTTCATTTGTATCTATAGTGGACATTTATAAGACACGTATTTGCATGAGTAGTAGACAGAAATGAATATCATCTATTTTATACTGTTAACTTGGAGAAATAATTTAAAAAATGACTAAGGGACCATTCATAAATGATGTCAGGCATTTTTCTCATATATTTTCCCCAAATCCCCCACCTTCTTATGGGTCGGCTTTAGTAAACATCAGCAAATATGACCCTTGTGGAGGCAGCTATTAATTATTATGATCCCTGTACTTCCATAGATGCTCTAAGCCAACTTGAGTTCCATTAACCAGCACTAAGAATAGTTCGCTATATGTTCTGATAATTTCATTCAAGTTTAATGCTACATTCGCTTCTTTTAGGAGCTAAAAGACCTAAGTGTCCACTACTAGAGCAGTGTCCACTACCACGGGCCGTGGTAGCCTAGTGGTTAGCACGTCGGACTTCCACCTGGAAGGTTGCGCGTTCGATACCCACTGAAGACCACCATGTATACTTGGGAATATGTGCATGTAAAATCCGTAGACCCCACTACCTCTCCCCATGCGTAAGCAATCCTAAGGCCTCGGCTAACAGGTAGGGGTCTGGTGGAGAAAAGTGTCCACTACCGGGTTATTTACCTTATATAGTTACGAAATTAGGGATACCGATGTTGTTTCTCGCTAAGCTTAGCGACTTTCCGATCACGTTAGAATATTCTAGTTTTTGCTGGAACATTTTGGCACCCCACATTCGGCGCCGAAACGTTACGGGTTCGTCATACTTTAAAGCAATGACTAACTCCTTGTACAAAGAGATGAAGTTATGTACAGTATGTACAGATTTTAAGCGCAAAAAAATATCTCACAACGATTACACATCACCGTACAAACCAGCGGTCATCTCGTATTTACCTCCCAAATACGAAAAGAATCAAGCACGAAGCTTACAGCACAACGTGCCTGTCTGACAGGCACTCGCCAAAAGACTAAAACTGAACTGAACTCTTTTTTACTTCTCTCCATAGCTCCTTATCCCGGATCACGTGACATGAAGCTTCCAGAAAATTCTAGGAAAAACGAGAAATATCTTATAACGTATTTGGAAAGTCGCCAAGCTTGGCGAGAAACAACACCGGTACCTCCAATTTCGTAACAATATTGTTAGAAATTGACGATTCTTTGCAAACCAAATCTCAAACAATGTTGTCTTCCTTTTTCTGTATTTAAGTAAAATATCATTGATCTGAAGCGGAGCGTGGAGCAAGAACGTGGAGAATTGAAGCAACGAGAATTTGCTCGAAACTGGATTGGAGCCGGAGCAAAAAAAAAAAACTGTTATGGTCCAGTGCTCCGTTTTTTATTAGTTAAAAATAATTAACTAAAAAAAGATGACTTATACAAGTAGAATCTATTAAAATTACTCGAAGCACTGACCGGAGCAGAGCACGAATTTTAAAGTCGGAGCGAAGCTGGAGCAGAACGGCTCAAAAAATTGGGTGCTCCAAATCCTTGACCCCCTAATCAAGTCTCCCCCTAATAACTTTTGAACGAATAGTCCGATTCAAAAAATTCTTTTTGCATTCGAAAGATCTAGGCGAGATTGATTTGAACAATGTTTTGTTCAATTTTGAACAGTTCAAAAAATTTTAACATTAGCGCCTATGGGCAAAAGTGAAGCAAATTATGTAAACTCTGGGAATAAGAGTCGAATTCTTATGGACAAGATTATTAAAATAAGTTCTCGAAGGAAATTTTTTTTTGAGTTGAACAACTTTTGTTCATTTTTGAACAGCTCAAAAAAATTAACGGTACTTCTTCCTTTATCCCGGCGCAGGCGATATAGTCGTCATGCATAATGATGCAACCAACGCCGAACGGAATATCTCCGCCGGTAACCTTTAGCGCGTTTTGCTGCCTTGGCGATATTTGAGCCAGGATAAAGAAATTTATTTTGAAACAGTTCAAAAAAAAAAAAAAATTAACATTAGCGCCTACGGGGAAAATTCAATCCTTTATAAATCATGATCTAACAGACCGATTTGCTTGGAACAAAATTTATCGGATAGATGTTTGGCCGTAGAACATGTGCAGATACGAAGTTCAACCAGAGAGGAACGAGCTTATTTTCTTATGAAGTTTTTTGATCGGGATTTTTAAGGGTATTTTCGAATGAATGAATGAATGACTAATTGAATGAATGAGTGAAGGAATAAACGAATAAATGAGTGAATAAATCAGTGAATAAATACATAAATGAGAAAAATGAGTGAATAAATAAACGAATGACTGAATAAAGGAAAGAATGAGTGAGTGAATGAATATGTATTAACCGTTCGAAAAGGTACATTTGAAGTAATTAAGAGCTAAAGTTAAATGAGGAAGAGAGAGAGAGAGAGAGAGTTAGCTAGATTATAAATATCGAGTTGGTGAATAACGGGAAAGTAGGCTCGTATAGTTCTAGACGGAGTATAAAAAGGTGTGACCAGATAACACTGGTCAACAAGTGTTTTGCCCCAAGAATGATTTTCACTTTTCCTGATGTAGTCTTGCACGAGGAATCCATATCTGGCATCAAAATTTTTCCATCACGTATAGTTTTTTAATTATGAGGAAGGAAAAGTTCGTTTTTTACGTTTTTTCAGTGTTTTCCCGATCACGCAGCATCGTTTTTATTGAGATAAAGTACTCAAAAGAGCTTGCATGTCAACCATTAAATCAGTGGTCACTTTATTTTGCTGGAAAAAACTTAGTGAAGTGTCGCAAACAGCCCCCGCAGACCCCGAACGGAAGTGCGTATCAAATGACTGCACTGGATGCGGGTCTCGGCAGGAATTTCGCAAGTATTGGGATACAAAGGCAAAAGATTGATACTGTACGACACGTTTAATGAGCATGAGCTACTATATTTTATCGTAGAAATCTCCTGTTGTGTGTAAAAATGCCCCCTGAAAACATGGGAGCTGTATAACCGATTAACATGGAGAGCGGTTCCATCAGGACATTTCAGTTATCGAAAAGAGATATCAACGGAAGTGGAATGCAACTATTATGTTAGCAGATTACTGCTGGACGTTAAAAAGGGACATTCCTGAGGCAAAGTGTGCCAGAACATGTCAAAAGGAAATCTTTTAAGGAAAATAGAAAATTACTTGGTTTTTTGGTGGAAATGCTTGTAATGTAAAAATTACAATGCCCTTTAAAAAAAAGGGGGGGGGGTGACCTAAGGACTTATATTGACTAATCTTAGAAGTATTTTCCAAGCTGAATTCGAAAATGAAAACCATTTTCCTTATCACTTAAGGGGGAGCTGGTAAGGTACTGCAATAATTTAGGGTAAATGTTATGAATGTTAACTATTACAGCGCTTTGCACAGAAAATCCTTACGTGATAGAGAAAAATGGTTTTCATTTTCGAATTCAGCGTGAAAAATACTTCTAAGATCACTTAACAAAGTCTTTGGGGCAGAAAAAAAGTTTTTTTTTTTGTAGACCAATGTAATACCAAAATATGCAAATGTATAGCAATTTGTTGTAGTGCAGTGCTTATTCAGTGGAGCGGAGCCGGAGCAAAAAATATTGGTTGTGCTCCACTCTCTTTTTTTTTTTTTTTACTTTTTAAAATTTTTTACCATTTAAAAATTTTATTAACTGAAAAACGAGATAAATAGTACAATCTGTTACGTCTGTTCTAGAATGAAGCCTATTATGCAACTATTTACCAGTCGGAGCAGGAGTTACGGCGGAGCAACGCAACTCAAAATAATGGCAGCTCTATATACCTGTAACAAATATTTATTTAACATAGCAAATGGACCTTTAAAAAAAAAGTTATAAACAAAACTCATTTTTTTACATTTTCTACAGTATTTGAGAACAATACTGACGTGAATTATTTTTTCGTTGACATTTGGGGAATTTGAAAACTACTTGGTTGCAGCTAAATTTCCCCATTTTTTTTTTTTTTTTGGTGAAAAGTTTAAATAGAAATTTTCATGGTGTAAGACATACAGTAGAAATACCCCTTATTGGAAGTCCCAAGATTTTACTGTTCTACTTGTACCATGTCACTTTTAGGTTGTAATTTCTTGTTTAAAAATAGACAACAACAAAAAGTAAACAGTGATGACAAAAGTTTTAGTTTTCGAAGAGTTGAATAAAATGCAGTAAAACTCCTCTCATGGGACGCGCCTCTTAGACGGACAGTTAATTCCCCGCCAGCAAACCACTGAGCCTAAAAGAACTCCTCTGTTGTGGAAACCTCTCTATTACGGACAATTATTTTTGTCCCGCTTGTGTCCACTATAGAGGATTTTCACTGTACATAGTTTTAAGTATATTAACCCCTTCCCCCTCGCTCCCGTGAAAATGACGGGGTGAGTTTTCGCTCTCTATTTCTCTCTTCCGTGAAAATGACGGGGTGAGTATTTGCTCTCTATTTCTCTCTCCCGTGAAAATGACGGGGTGAGTTTTCGCTCTCTATTTCACTCTCCCGTGAAAATGACGGGGTGAGTTTTCGCTCTCTATTTCTCTCTCCCGTGAAAATGACGGGGTGAGTTTTCGCTCTATTTCTTTCTCCCGTGAAAATGACGGGGTGAGTATTCGTTCTCTATTTCTCTCTCCCGTGAAAATGACGGGGTGAGTTTTCGCTCTCTATTTCTCGCTCTCGTGATATTTCCGGGCTGAAGTGTTTAAAATTTCAAAATAAAAACGAATCAGAAATTAAAAATGAATATATATATTGTTCACACACATATTTTTATATAATTTTCAGGGATAAAAAAATAGGCACTTTTATGACCGTTTTCTTGAAAATTAACCGATCGTTAAGGGGTTAAATGCAGTCGTATTAGTAGACATGAGTAAAGCTCATCTCAAGGGCCACCCCTCTTAGGCGGACAGTTTTTAATTCCCCGCCAGCGAAGCATTGAGCCTATAAAATCTCCTCTTTTTGCGAACACCTCTCGATTACGGACACATATTTTTGTATAAAAATAATACTAATGTATCAAAATAATATTGATTAGTACTAATGTTTTAAACAATACATTAGGTTCAAATTTTGCTTCAGATGTAATTCAAAAAAATTAAACTAGTAAGACATGCGATTCATTATCAAACAATAAAGTTGGTGTCTCTCATTCCACGCAGAGATTAAAAAGACCGCATTAAACATTGTACTAGATTCCAAAGACTTAAATAAAAGCATGCACCTCCGATGCACTTGTACAATGTACAACTACATAGACTGCACAAGCAAAGTGCTTTAAGGTATTAAGGAATGAAAGCGGTAAGAACAGCAAAATCCATGTAAAATGGTTGATAAATGAATGTTCGTTTCCTGGAAAACATCAAGGACTTCCTTTTAATTACTCGGAGGATGGTGATTGTACAGATACTTTGGACCTTGCTGTTAATTTAGTGCAAATGAAGAAATGTGTTTTAGTCACGAAAGACAAATGGCTTCTCTTAACTATGTTTAATTATTGGTACAGCAGCCCTCCTATGTTTTGTCATTTGCATTGTTCAAACTTAAAATTCTTTGCTTCTTGACTCGCTTCTAGAAGGATCTATATGTTCTTTATATAATTAAAATTTTCAACAAGTTGCGATGAGCTTTTCCGCTTGATTTAAATACTTCGTGCCTTTCCCCTTTCTTTCTATTTCTTTTTTTATGCTTTTTCTTTCTTTTTTTCTTTTTTTAACAGATGAAAAATCAAACTACGGTCTAAATAACATTTTAAAAAATCCCCAAAACTATTGCGTTAGATTTCTTTAACTTTTCCTTTTCTGCCTCGGGGTGAGGGGCTGTGGGAGTTTGTACGATATGCCATAGAAACACTAATAATGCAGAATATTTCGAAGCGTAGTGCCAGATAGATTAAGTTTTATGGCCTGACAAAACTGTTTTTTTTTAAATAAATGCTTAAACCGTTAAACAATTGCTCTAATAAATAATGCTTAATACGGCATATTTCTGTATTTCAAAATTAATGTTGGTACTCGATAAAGGAGCACCGATTATTTTTACGCAAAGGTTTGTCCACATCTTTTATTTAAAAAAAAATATTTTTTTGATTTTTGTTTTATTCTTATTTATTTATTTATTATTGTTTTAAATTTCTTTCTTTGTTTATTTACTATTTATTTATTAAATTTCTTTTTTTACATATTTCAATCCTTTGCTGTCATGTTTTTTCGATTCATAGTAGTTTCATATGTCATTTATAAGTTTTCCTGAAAATGAAGTCTTTATACTTTTGATATTTGTCTTTTCCATTTTGTTTGGAGCTTAAGTAGCTTAAGTTGAAAAACCAATGGGAAACTTACGTTTGACATTGCAAGCATGTTAAAAATGTGACTTGAAATACCACTCAATAACACTGCAACTACACATTGCTTTCTTACTCATCAGTAAGAAAAGTCTCAATTATAATTCTTACATAAAGTCCTCGCAGAATTATTTGTAGGAAATTTTGTGTTATAATAAATATTTATATAATACATAGTAAATATTTTTTAAAGTCCGTTCAGTACCTCAAAATTGTTCAAAATATCGATTTTTTTTTTTTTAAATTACGTATTTTGATAGATAAAACTGTTTTAAAGCCTCATGCAATTTCAAAGTTATGTGAGCAATATTTTAAAAAATACATTCAAGTTTTTGTAAATGGCATTGGCTGCTTTTATTCTGCACTTAAAACCTTTAAAGGCATTTTTCTCTGCTAAAAAAATTTAAAAATAGAAAAAAAAAGTTTTCTTTAAATTTTAAATTTGTGGTTTGTTACAGTGAGGTTCTACTTACAAATCTCATTTCTGATCATAATTGGAATTAAATGCATGTATTATTTTTAGTTGATTGTTAAACGAAAAGAAAATCTAATGAGGTACTGTGTCTCTTTAAATTTAAATGCAGTGTGCCCAGTTCCGAAAAAGTTCCAAACATTGCGGCTACATGTGTGGAATCTTTACTATCCACTGTTAGAAATTTCATCACGAAATTACGGTTAAATAACCGGCAGCAGTCTGTCCATCCAATTTACCGTTAAATTTAGGGTTTAGAACATTTTTCTATCTTTACGTTGCCTAAACCATTTCCAATCAGCTTGGTTAAAAAGACGTAAATACAAAAGTTTACGGTTTTATAACCATTTAAAAATGGTTTCAAACCAAAATTTGTTCCGTTTTTGAACCATTTCAGGCATTAAATCTTCGAGGTGTAGAAACCGTAAACGAAGTGCTTGGGACTCGAACCCCGCATGCGTGGTGTACAAGTCTTGCTCTATATCCACTCGGCCATCTTAATCACGTAAAGCGGCCGTTTATTTATCAATAAATCTTCTTTTCCAACAGGCAAACTGCCTTAAAATTGAGATTTCAGTGTTTGATTGGATCCAAATTAATTTTTGGTCTAAATTTACTGTATATTGACGAAAATCATTTTATTTGCTGAAAAAATTAAAATACAAACAAGCTTCAGCAGCTCAAATGATGGATTCGCTCATTCGCAAACAGTTCGGGAATCCGATGTCTCCCATTTTTGATTTACGTGTGTATGTGTTTCTTTTTAGTAACCAATGCTTAAGTCACTTTTTTTCCTTCTTTTTTTTCTACACATGCATATTTGAACTGATAAATCTTTATTCATATTTTAACAACAACGTACGACCGGTAAGGTTTCGCAACCAAGATGGACGCCCAATTCTTATTGAGCGCTTGAAAATTACGGTTAGTTAAACGTTCTTTAGGATAAACAGAGAATAAACGATTTTTTTCATAATCAGCTATTTGAGTACCATCTTTTTAATGGTTATTCAACTGTTGTAATTAAATATGGTAAAATAACAATCAAATAAATGGTTATTTTACTATTTTATTACGGAAATTTTTAACAGTGTTATAATGCCATTTCAATAGAAGACACTTTTAATCAACTAAAAATTTATCAAATTGGAATTTAAAATAATTTTAAGAGAGAAATATCTAAATTAATAAATGTTGATTTAGTTTCATTTACTAACTCAATTTTCAGGAAAGAAATAATTTATTGCTCTTGTTTACTTTTTCTTCATATCTTTAAAAAGATAAAAAACTTCTAAGACATGTTAATTTTCTTCATTTCAAGTACTTTTATTTTACTCTACATATGTATAAAAAGAAGACAAACCTAGAGCAAATGCATTTTGTTTAACAATTTTAATTTGATTAATTAAAAATGTATAAAATACATTTTTTTCTTAAAATTAAAACAATTATGCTGCATTTTAGTTCTTTTACACATACATTTAAAAAATGATCAACGACGAAATATACAAATTAAAGAAACACTTTCACTAATTGAAAATTGAATTAGAAACACAAGAAAATACCGTATTTTCCCTTTTTCTTTTTATTAGACTACTTTCCCGTAAAAGTAAAAAAAAAATAAAGCATGAAAGAAGGCTTAATGTATCGTGAAAATATCGTTAAAAATCAAGAAAAGTCAAAAATAAGTGAAGTAATTAAATAAAGATTGAAAAATAAAAAATTTGAAAGTAGGGTATTGAGATGGGGAAAAAGTGTGTCTGTCGGTCTGTCGGTCTGTCTGTCTGTCTGTCGGTGTGTCCCCCCCTAATAACTTTTGAACGAATTGTCCGATTGGAAAATTTTTTTTTTGCATTCGAAAGATCTCGGCAAGGACATCTCATTTCTATATTTTACTTTTTGATTTGAACAATTTTTTGTTCAATTTTGAACAGCTCAAAAAATTTTAACATTAGCGCCTATGGACAAAATTGAAGCAAATTCTGTAAACTCTGGGCACAAGAGCCAAGTTCCTACTGCAAGCTTATTGAAAGGAGTTCTCGGCGTGAAATATTGATTTGAACAGTTTTTGTTCAAAAAATTAACACAGAGCTTACGGGGAAATTTCAACCCTATATAAATCCTGATCTAACGGACCGATTTGCTTGGAACAAACTTTATCGGAAAGCTCTTATAACGTAGAACATGTAGAAATAGAAAGTTTATCCAGAACTTACTAGCCTATTTTGCTATATGAAATTTTTTGATCGGAATTTTCAAGGATATTTCTCAGTGACTCAATGAGTGAAATAATGAATGAATGAATAAATGAAAGAGTGAAAGAATAAATCAATGAATAAATGAATGAGGAAAAGAATGAATGAATAAATTATTGAATAAATGAAAATATAAATAAATGAGTGAATAAATACATGAATGCGTAAATGAATGAATAAACACTTGAATGAGGTAACGAATGAATGAATAAATGCATGGCTGAATAAATGAAAGAATGAATGAGTGAGTGAATGAATATGTATTATCCGTTGAAAAAGGTATATTTTCAATAATTAGAACTAAAGATAAATAAGAAAGAGAGAGAAAGAGTTAGCTAGATTATAAATTTGAATTTGGTGTATACGGGAAAGTAGGCTCGTATAGTTCTAGACGGAACTTCTTGTCTTTTTATTCTTTTTTAGTGAAAAATAGCTAAAAGAAACGTTTTAAAATATCGTTTTTAAAAGACATTCGTTTACTTAGATCCGAAATTTCGTAATTTAATGTTTCCTTGTTTAGCCTACTTTCCCGTTAAAGTAAAAGAAAATAATAATAAAGCATGAAAGAAGGCTTAATGTATCGAGAAAATATCGTTAGAAATCAAGAAAAGTCAAAAATAAGTTAAGTAATTAAATAAAGATTGAAAAATAAAAAATTTGAAAGTAGGGTTTTGAGATGGGGAAAAAGTGTGTCTGTCGGTCTGTCTGTCTCTCGGTCTGTCCCCCCCTAATAACTTTTGAACGAATTGTCCGATCAGAAAAATTCTTTTTGCATTTGAAAGATCTCGGCGAGGACATCTTATTTCCATATTTTACTTTTTGGTTTGAAAATTTTTTGTTCAATTTTGAACAGTTCAAAAAATTTTAACATTAGCGCATATGGGCGAAAATGAAGCAAATGATGTAAACTCTGGGTACAAGATCCAAGTTCCAATGAACAATCTTACTGGAGGAAGCTCTTGGCGTGAAATATTGGTTTGAACAATTTTTGTTCATTTTTGAACAGTTAAAAAAAAATTAACATACCGCCTACGGGGAAATTTCAATCCTATATAATTCCTGATCTAACGGCCCGATTTGCTTGTAACAAACTTTATCGGAAAGCTCTTATGACGGAGAACATGTACAAATAGAAAGTTCATCCAGAACTAAAGAGCCTATTTTACTATGAAATTTTTTGATCGGGATTTTCAAGAATATTTTTGAATTAATGAATGATCAAATGAATAAGCAAAAGAATGAATGAATAAATGAGTGAATAAATACATGAATGATTTAACAAATGAATGATTGAAAGAATATGTATTAACCGTTGAAAAAGGTATATTTGAAGCAATTAAGAAGAAGCTAAACGTGAAAAACAGAGAGAGAGGTAGCTAGATTATACATTTGAATTCGGTGTATAAGGGAAAGTAGGCTCGTATAGTTCTAGACGGAACTTCTTGTTATTCTTTAATTTTAGAAAGGCACTCCTGTGAAGATTTAAAATTTCATGAACATTTCTAAATATAAGTAAATATAATATTTCGGTTAGTTTTTCTTTTTGTCTGTTTCAAAAAAGACAAGATCTGAAAGAAAAATAGATTTAATATTTTTACGAAGTTTTTAAAAATATCTTATAATTAGTTGCTGTTATGAGATTGGAGGCACTTTCATAATATGGGGTGCGGCAAATCAAACAGTACAGTTTTGAAAGTCTATTAAAAAAAACAACACAACTTACAGAAATGAGGTTTATTTTATTTTATTCAGTACTTAATAGTATTTTATTTTATTCTTTCAAAACTACACTCTTTGATTTGTCGCACCCCCTGTAGAAATCCATTCTAAACATAGCATTTTTCTTAAAAAATTCATAATACAGGGTGCGGCAAATCAAACAGTACTGTTTTGAAAATCTATTAAAAAAACTACGCAACTTACAGAAATGAGGTTTATTTTATTTTATTCAGTACATCATGTCGTTTTATACCTTAAGTTTTAAAAATGATATCGGAAAGATATTGGGCCGCCAGCAGCGATACGTTGATGGAAGGCGATTTCTGAAGTTTTCGACCGCATTTGGACACCTTTCGATTGGTATAGCGACGATTTTCTCCCGAATTCGCTCTTTGTGTTCTTCCAAGGAGTGAGGCAGATTTTGAAAAATATCTTGCTTCAGGTAGCCCCACTGGAGGGAGGAAATTACCCATCGAAATGCAGCCGAAAATTTCAGAAATCGCAATCGCCATGTATCGCTGCTGGCGGCCATCCTCTTTCTGATATCATTTTTAAAACTTAATGTATAAAACGGCATGAAGAATAAAATAAACCTCATTTCTGAAAGTTGCGTCGTTTTTTTTTAAAGAGTCTTTCAAAACTACACTCTTTGATTTGCCGCACCCCCTGCAGAAATCCATTCTAAACATAGCAGTTTTTAAAAATTTCAATTTAAATTTTATTTCACGCTTCTCTGGCTGGGACAATATCTACGAGACATTTCATGTAGAATGTTATATACCCGATTTTGCAAAAAGCGATTGAAATACATAGACAAGTTCACAGGGGGTAAGGATTGCCCCTATGATGGTGGACAGATGAGAACTGTAGTATAAGGATGCATTAGATCCCCAAAAGGTCCCAAACTGGTTGCCGCGGAACCTTTGTGTAAAAATATGTAAATAAAAATAATATTTTATTAAAATATAGCTACATTTACACCATTTAACACTCTAATGCCCAACTCCGCCTCAAGGCGACGACGATTAAAAAATGGGCATTACAGGATTAACTTAGCCTCGTGTGTACTGATTGGTACTTTTACTGACGCAGTAGAAACCGACAATCCGTCAATACGAAGGCAGAGTTACTGAGTTATTAAGCTCCAATTAGGTTAACCACAGGTTTCCCCAATCCGTGGTCTCGCCCCTACCTGTCATCATAAATGGAAGGTGCGGGCGTAGGGGAATAACCCCCTTTATTCCCAACGCCGCCTCAAAGCGGACGACGATAAAAAACTTGGGCTTTTGAGTGTTAAGATTGAATTTTATTAAATGCCAGCATTCTTAGGCCTGGCCAGCCTTCAACACGTATACAGTCCGGATTACGGTGGCACAGTAACAACTGCGCGCTTTCACTTCCATTTATACTACTGATAAGTGCCTTCTCCCGTAGAACACCGAAAGTGAAGCAACATCGACTTAGGTCAGTATTTGGGAGGGTGACAACCTCTAGCTGCTGGTTCCTGCGAGGCCGTGTACGCTAAAGGGAGCTGGTGCACGTTAAGTAGGTCGTGGCTCCAATGTCCTCCAAGTGAAAAGATACCTCTGGGGGGGCCAACCCCAGGTGCTGGTCTCTCATCTGAGAGCTGGTTCAAAAAATTAAGAGACCGCATATAAAGGGCGGAAGTCGGAGTCCTGCCTATAAGGGCACCGTTAGACTCAGGAGCAGCGCCCCCATTCTTCCTAGCTTCGCGTGAGGATACGATAGCAACAAAATAAGCGCCTTCTTGCAGGAACGATCGAAGAGGATTTTCTTTACACATAGGGTGCCACAGCGAAAGAGGAGGGGTGCCACAAAGCACTCATAACAAAATTTCTTCGTTGCTAAACCAGATATCATATGACTGGAGGGCGGCGGGAAAATTCTTATTCTTCCAAGGGTGCAGACCTTGTGCCAGCAACAGAGCAGTTTAAGTAAATGGTGATGATGATAAAAAGGCTTAAAAAAGGTTTACGGCTCTTAATTCTATTTCCTACAACTTATCATTCTTATACTATGTCCGATACGTGTTATTTTACTTTGAAAAATAAATTTTGAAACATTTTACACCCATTTCTTGAATAACCATCAACGTTGATAAAGAACGCCATAAAGGTTAATGCACTAGAATGTCTTAACTTCCAGGCAAGGATTCACGGCGGACCATCATGCAAACAGTTGCAATTTATATCCGTAAAGGGCAATTGTCGCGATAATAAGTCACAATCGAATTCAGGTGGCTCTTTGAAATAGCAATTACAGTTTTTTTTCATTTTCTTTTCTCGCCTGAAATTTCGAAACTGAACAGCCACTGCTTTTACACACACAAGGCAGACTTTATTCCTGTCCTGTCGAGTGATTGGACAGGATTTAGAGGTGCCCTTAAACCAAACTCGAGAACACAATGAGCATTGGAGGGTTTTATTCCTTTGTTTTATGGTCTGTAAAGAAGACGAACTGAGGGGGGAGAGGCAAAAGTGCTTTACGATTTTCTTCGGACGAGACTGATCGAAGAGTCGGGCGCCGATCAAAAATGGAAGACGCTGGGGAGGTGGGGATACTGAGAATCATAATATTGGCTTGAGTGCTCTTAGCGAGTATTAAAAGGATTTTTACGACATCGCAAAGAACAAAGAAGGATCTAAAGGTTGAATAACTACGCTTGAGGTCAATGTTATAAATTTTTCAGAATTTATAAATTCTTTGTCTTTGAAAGCTTTAAAATCGTTTCATTTCAGGAGGGGGAAAAACAGGTTAATTATTTCGGGAGTGCGAAGCATAAAATTCAGAATTGTGCATTATCTTTAGGTCTCTGAATAGGATATTATAAATTCCAAAATCTTTTGAAACTATGCAACATACAATTATTGATAAATGTATTATGTTCATCGGTTTAAAGAACTTTTTTTTTCTTTTTAAGTTCAGAATTTAACTACGCTTAGACGTAGCAAAGATTGTCATTTACCTGGAACTGGTGAATAATTATTTACTGCAACATACCTAAAAGGAAGATGCACTTATATAATATTTACAAAGCAATGTAGTATTCGCATAATATTTTGCTTGATAAAAACTAACTTTTGTCAGTGATTTCTGTTGCAATTTTCGGCAGTTTTTCTTTGATTTGTTGTTCTTTGATCATTATTACTGATCATTTAAAAGGAGATCGACCTCAAGAGCTCCGTCATATACAATTGTATTATAAAAATATAACAATTATAATTTCAAAAGTTTGATATATGTATATTTAATGTACAGGAACGTTGGACAAAACCGGGCCACCAAATTATAAATTTACACAAACAGTGAAACCTGTATAAGTTGAACACTTGTGGTGCAGCACTTTAATGGTCAACTTAGACAGGTCGTCAACTTACGAAGGTGGTCAACTTTACAGGTTTTACTGTACAGTGAAACCTGTGTAAGTTGACCACTTGCGGTGCAGCACTTTAATGGTCTACTTAGACAAGTCGTCATCTTACGAAGATGGTCAACTCTACAGGTTTTACTATACAGTGAAACCTGTGTAAGTTGACCACTTGCGGTGCAGCACTTTAGTGGTCAACTTTGACAGGTCGTCAACTTACCAAGGTGGTCAACTTTACAGGTTTTACTGTACAGTGAAACCTGTGTAAGTTGACCACTTGCGGTGCAGCACTTTAATGGTCAACTTAGACAGGTCGTCAACTTACGAAGGTGGTCAACTTTACAGGTTTTACTGCACAGTTAAACCTGTGTAAGTTGACCACTTGCGGTGCAGCGCTTTAGTGGTCAACTTAGACAGGTCGTCAACTTACGAAGGTGGTCAACTTTACAGGTTTTACTGCACAGTTAAACCTGTGTGTAAGTTGACCACTTGCGGTGCAGCGCTTTAGTGGTCAACTTAGACAGGGATCAACTTACAGATTGTGTAGATTTCTGATTTTTTGTTTGACATTTCTTACACTATGCATTTATTCATTTGTAAGTAGTTAAAACATAGCTTTATCTATTAACATTAATTTAAAATATTAATTAGCTCTTGTTTATCACAATTATCTAAAATATCAGCAGAGAAATCGAACCTGAATGAATTGCAATGTATCCCATACAACTTTAAAATTAAAGTACTTTGTTAAGATTAAGATTAATAATTATGTAAGTTACTTATTTAATGGTAAAGATTTCCTAAAAATGCATCATTTTTCAAAATGATGCATTTTTAGGAAACTTATTTAAACAATTTATGAAACTAATTTAAGGAGTAAAAGAGTGCTTATAGTGATTTTCCATTGGGTTTACTTACAGAGGTTTAAGCATACTTTATATTGATGTTTCATCTATCCAAACAAATACTGGTTTAAGATTATAGCATAAAAATATACTGGATAAGTTATTCAATTTTTTTTATCTTTGCAAAAATTTATAAACAAATAAATATAGTAATAATTAGGCGGACAACTTACAAAGTGTTTTTATAATACTCCACCCAAATTTGGCCTACATACGTGGTTGATGCAGACAAGTAGACAAATGAGGTGGTCAAGATAAAGATTTCCTTACATTAGATAATATAGGGCTAATTTCAGTCGTGACAAAGTGGTCAAGATAGACAGGTGGTCAACTTTACAGATATTACTGTATTTTCAAAACATTCGAATAATTTAACAAACAAATGAATTTTACATCCCGGTTACCTGGATCTTTTTGTGCAGTGACCGGATAATCCGGATATTTAAATTCCGGATTTTTGAACTCTGGATATTTAAAAAGCAAAACGGGTATTATACCGGATATCCGGTGACTTCCGGAGTACCCCCGCGCACCCCGTCGGTGCGTTTTTGGTTATACTCATAACTGATGCAGCAGTTTTAATGTAATAACGCGTAATTTCTCTTTTCAACAAAATATCTACGTTTAGACAAAGGTCAAACCCATTACTGGTGGCAAATGTCGCTGTTGCAAATGCAGCATTCACTCACCCTGCTGTTGTCGAAGTGTTGATGTCACGTTTAGAGCTTTATCTAAATATCGTGATGAAATATTTCAAAATAATACATAATCGGAATGCAGCAATTTCACGCAGTCTGCGGTCTCATTTTTCATTTTGCAACAACATTAAATTATGTGGATTAGTTCTCAGTTTTGAATTACCAAGAGCGGGGGGAAATAGATGCGGGACGAATGATTTGTTGCATGTGGGGGCGTTTCATCTTTGCGATCTGTAATACGCTCCATTATGGTGAAATGTCAAGTGTTACGGCCTGTCGTGTGCCGTAGAAAATATGAATGCGTTTGAATACAATGCGTATTTTCAGTTGGGGATATGGTCATTAATTGTTGGTGTTCCGTGGTTTTCGGTTTGCAGGTGAAGTAGGGAGAATAGTTTATATTGTTATGTTATTGCGTTTCGGATTGACCAAAACGTCTGCCGTCGAAGTACCCCTTAGTTAATGAGCTAAAATGCAAGAAAGGGTTTATTGGCTAGGTAACGGATTTATTGCCTTCGGCGACTACACTGTAAAAATTGTGCGTTTATTTGCCACCATTTTTAGTGTTACCCAACACGAATTTTGATGTTCAGTTGATGTAAAATTGAAAACCATTCATTTTTAATACATCTTTTAATTTTTTTATGTGTCTGTCTAAAAAAATATGGCACAGTATAAAGTTTCTTAGCTCATGAAATTTGTTTACTTTGTTCATTAAATCGAAATTTCGTTGCGATTGCTCATTGCTCTGTAAACAGGATAAATGAGCAATCGTAATGAACTTTTGATGAGTAGATGAGTGAACGAACATCATATGCTAAAAAACATTCTGCAGTCTACTTTTTTTTATTGAAAAGACACTTAAAAGAATGGAGGCAAATCATCGCGTCACGTGATAATGATGGTGGCTGATTTGTTTACCAAATTTTTAATCGAGTTCTGCGTGCAGTTCACGAAGCAAAATGAGCTATCTTAAAAATTAGACTAGTTTCATAGCTTTTTCTGATTATAAACCAAGTAATTTACCTTTTATTTAATCATTATAAAATAAATTTATTAGTTATTACAATAGTTATTGTGTTTTATTTAGTGTTAATTTTATATAACGTAGAACTTCATTTAGTCCTAGTTTTTAATAACGTGGAACTTTATTTAGTCCTAGTTTTAATTAAATTAGTTTAAATTCATAAAAGAAGTTTTAATTAGTAATAATTTAGGCTTTATAGGCTCCACGGGTAATTCTATTGTTGATAAACCGTTGTATGTAACGGATTATACCCGTTTTTTCATAATGGAATAATGCCGAGCAGTTTCCGGCACTAACTGGAAATAATAGCGTAATTACTAAAGTAAAGAAAGGATCATTATTATTTAATGAAAAATTCGTTTCTAAAATCTGTTTATTCGAAACGTCAGAAAACAATGCATTTTTTGTCATATCGGCTACTGTCAAAGCTGAAATAAAAAAGAAAGAAACTTACACAGCAAAAGTTAGGATTTGAACCGAATGCAAGGTAAGTTTTTGTTATTGATTATTTATCATAATTAATTTTGACGTTTTTTTGTTTTATAGATTTCAATGCCTATGAAGTTCACGTTCTTAACATTCGTAATATTCATTTGAAATAGATGACCCATATGGAACGCAGTATAACATCTTTCAAAACTCAAGAAAATATTCAAACGAAAACATACTGTTAAACAAGCGAATTCGAAGTAAAGCAATGCTACAGCTCCCTTTGTTTACATCGCTTACAGCGGTATTACGCTACCTATGACAGTATATGAATTGCCTTCATTTAAAAATCATCAAAAAATCAGTAATTTTTTATTTTGTAACACCGGAACGCGCCAAAAATGGTGGCAAATAAACGCAAAATTTTTAGTGTACGATTTCATTGTTTGGCTACGATCTACATCTGTATGGCAACCCTAGTATTCGTCGTCATTAAATTGATGAAGGTTACAAAGAATCTGCCCATTTGTCGATCTATTGCGTTTTTGATGAACTTTATTTATTTATTTATTTATTTTTGCTGGCACTATTAAGGGGGAAAATATGCGTAAAACGGCGTGTTAAGAGCCATTTTCATGAATTTTTTTTAACATATAAAGAATAAATATATTTTATTTAAACTTTGTGATTATTTTGTAAATATATTGAAGAACATTTACTGACAATTTGAAACATTTTTCTTGAAAAATCCCGGAGATATCGGCTGCTGCATATTGTAAGTCGCCACCCGGGTCGGCAGTTTGCGTACATCCTGGAGGTCACAATTTTTATCTGAAGTCAATTTTTTTTAATCTACTTTTTTTTATAAGTGTCTCTTCTAGTTGAACTAAAATCATCACAAAAAATTGAAAATTTCTATTTTTTTTAGAATGAGAAAATTAAGTACGATTTTTAACCGTTTTTTTAACAAGAAAAAAAAGTAAAAATAAAGATATGTTTATGATTCTAGTTCAACTAAAGTGTGTATATATAAAGAAAATGTGTGCTAAATTTGATAAAGATTGTTTAAAAACTCGGTGAGCTAGAATGTACGCAAATTCGAAAAAAGAAGTTTCGAGAAAAACACGTTTGAAAAAAAAAAGAGCGGTATTTAAGGTAAATGTAAGGCAGTAATGAATCAATTTTTTTTTATACTAAAAGACATATCCGTGGTCTCAATTGTTGAAAGAAATAAAAGGACATCTGCTAACGTTCTCTAATACCCTTCAAGGGGATTCATGAGGGACTGACTACCTGCTCAACTGCTCCAAAAGGGGCGCTCACTCAAATGCTTATAACTTTTAAACGACTTCGAAGGTTGCTTTGAAATTTTCAGGGTATATTATTGAATAGTTGTAGAATCGATTGATGAAGAAAAACATTTTTAAAAAATATTTTAAAAACTTTACACTCATTTCCCCACTTAAACGAGATTAAAAGTTCCTTTTATTTTTATTTTTCCTCGAGAGCATTAGAAAAGCAGCCCATAAGTTAGACTAAAACTTCCATTATTAAAACGTAAAAGGAAACTATGACGAGCAAATATGGTGTCGGATTCCAGTGGGACGCCGAACTAGAAAATAAACAAGTTGATAAGCGCCATTGCACCCCCTCTCCTACTCTTTTACTACACAGTAAACACTTTTGGTGTTACTGAGCCCCATTTTTATTGTTCAGTTGGTGTAAATTTCAAAATTATTCATTTTTTGATGTATTGAAAGAAATTTTAAGTGTCTGTCTAAAAAAATACCAGACAGCAGAATGTTTTTTACGCATGAAACATTCATTATGATTGCTCATTTATCATATTTTCGCGAAATTGAGCAATCACAATGGCATTTCGATTCGTAACGGAGTTAACAACATTCATGGGGTAAGAAGCGTTACACCGTCTATATTCTTTTAGACAGACACATAAAAAAATCGAAGCCTATCAAAAGTGAATTATTTTCAACTTTACACCAACTGAGCACCAAAAATTGTGTTACGTAACACCGAAAATAGTGGCAACTAAACCAAAATTTTTACAGTGACAAATGAATAATTTCATTGTTACACCAACTGAGCACCAAAAATAGTGGCAACTAAACGCAAAATTTTTAGTGAGAAATGAGTAATTTTCAATGTTACACCAACTGAACACCAAAAATCGTGTTCAGTAATACCAAAAATAGTGGCAACTAAACCCAAAATTTTTAGTGAGAAGTGAATAATTTTCAATCTTACACCAACTGAACACCAAAAATCGTGTTCAGTAACACCAAAAATAGTGGCAACTAAACGCAAAATTTTTACAGTGAGAAATGAATAATTTCATTGTTACACCAACTGAGCACCAAAAATAGTGGCAACTAAACGCAAAATGTTTAGTGAGAAATGAATAATTTTCAATGTTACACCAACTGAACACCAAAAATCGTGTTCAGTAGTACCAAAAATAGTGGCAACTAAACGCAAAATTTTTACAATGAGAAAGGAATCATTCTCAATGTTACACCAACTGAACACCAAAAATAGTGGCAACAAGACGCAAAATTTTTACAGAGAGAAATGCATAATTTTCAATGTTACACCAACTGAGCACCAAAAATAGTGGCAACTAAACCCAAAATTTTTAGGGAGAAGTGAATAATTTTTAATGTTACACCAACTGAAAACCAAAAATCGTGTTCAATAACACCAAAAATAGCGGCAACTAAACGCAAAATTTTTACAGTGAGAAGTGAATAATTTTCAATGTTACACCAACTGAACACACAAAATCGTGTTCAGTAACATCAAAAATAGTGGCAACTAAACACAAAATTTTTACAGTGAGAAATGAATAATTTTCAATGTTACACCAACTGAACACCAAAAATTGTGTTCCGTAACACCGAAAATGGTGGCAACTAAACCAAAATTTTTAGTGAGAAATGCATAATTTTCAATGTTACACCAACTGAGAACCAAAAATAGTGGCAACTAAACCCAAAATTTTTAGTGAGAAGTGAATAATTTTTAATGTTACACCAACTGAACACTAAAAATCATGTTCAATAACACCAAAAATAGTGGCAACTAAACGCAAAATTTTTACAGTGAGAAATGCATAATTTTCAATGTTACACCAACTAAACACCAAAAATAGTGGCAACTAAACGCAAAAATTTTAGTGAGAAATGAATAATTTTCAATGTTACACCACTGAACACCAAAAATTGTGCCACCAATCTCAGATTTTCGAAAGTACTCCTGAGATTAACTTTATGCGTCTAGTTAGAGCCAAAAATTAGGAAGAAATTTTTTCAGTCTATCCCTAAATATCAGCGGATATCAGAGCAACCTTTTCCTCCTTTCGAAAAAACTAGGTGCTGTTCGAGTAGTCTCAGTTAAAATTAGTACGTTAGAAGCGTAGCATAGGATTGAAGAAGGGGTTCTGTATATTTGTGAAACACTCGTATGCAACTTTTATTGCTGTTTTGTGATTTCAAAGTTTTTTTTTTTTTTTGTTTTTTTCCTCCCACAAAAAGTAAACATTACTTCTAAATGCAATTTAGGCAATTTCCACTACAAGTTTTTCCCTACAGAAAAGAGACTCGAAAGAAATCCGTACAACTATACTTTAATTTCCTCAATTATGAAAATGAAGTAGAATCGCAAATCTATACACAAAAAGGTAAAGACAAAACAGTTAAGAACCATTTTCTCATCTGTTTCTCAACTGATTTTCTTACTTTACTTTTGTTCAGTAGCTATTGACGAGTTTTAGTGATAACAAATTTAAAAAATCTGGCAAAGACAAAACATTTAAGAACCATTTTCTCCTCTGTTTCTAAACTGATTTTCTTACTTTACTTTTGCTTAGTAGCTATTGACGAGTTTTAGTGATATCAATTAAGAAAATATAGCAAAGACAAAACATTTAAGAACCATTTTCTCCTCTGTTTCTGAACTGATTTTCTTACTTTACTTTTGCTTTGTAGCTATTGACGAGTTTTAGTGATATCAATTAAGAAAATTTGGAAAAGACAAAACAGTTAAGAACCATTTTCTCATATGTTTCTCAACTGATTTTCTTACTTTACATTTGTTTAGTAGCTATTGACGAGTTTTAGTGATATCAATAAAAAAAATGGCAAAGACAAAGCAGTTAAGAATCATTTTCGCCTCTGTTTCTCAACTGATTTTTTTACTTTTGTTTTTGTTTAGTAGCTATTGACGAGTTTTAGTGATATCAATTTAAAAATATTGGAAACAGTTTATTAATAGTTAATTATTTCCCCTTTTCTTTTGTCATTCAAGCTTCAACCGTGCAACCGTAAGTGTCAATGTCCATTGAGAAGAAAACTATCCTGCCCATTGATATGTTTCTTCTAAACATTTCAGGAATACAGCTGTTCTATCAGTTTTGTTTGGCTAGTATCATAAAAGAAAATAAAGCACTCCTTTCCAGTGCAAAATTGTTCTTTCTATTTCTACATCCTTTCTTTGCACTGTTATTTTCAAGGCCTACGTTCTACTGCCCAATTGCTCTTTTAAGCACTTGATGAAAGGTCTGGAAAAATTAGCACTTAAAGCGTAAAGACCGTAAAAAGTTACGTTCTACACTGGATTCCTTTCGAGAATTCTCGCACTCTGGAGCCAAGTCTGATTCCTAACTGCCAATTATTACGTTTGGGGGACGTAATAATTCGTTTCCTTGTTCGAAATTCTTTCGAGTCATTAAGATTTAGTACGCGATAGGGAAATAAAACAGCATTTATTCAGGTAGAAATTAAAGGGGTTTTCCAGTATGTTGTTGCAGTTGGAGAACTGCTTCGGCCGTTGCAGGTCTTAGGGTGACACAGTTGCCACAATTTGTTTATGGTTTAAAATTCGTTATTTTCTCAAATATTGTAATTAAGGATCTGGAGCGGAGCGTGAAGCAGGATCAACGCAATTTTGCTCGAAACTGGAGTGGAGCTGGAGCAAAGAATGTTTTTGTACTCCGTTGCTACTCTTTTTTTTATTTTTGGAGCAGAGCCGGAACAAAGAAGCTTTTTGTGCTTACCGCTCAGTTTTTGTTTTGTTTTGTTTTTCTTATTTTTTATTTTTTTACATATGAAAAATGTAAATAAATTTTAAAAGATAGAGATTAATAAAATAACACTATGCAACACGAAAAATGGTGTTTGGATAAAAATGTCTGTTTCTTATGTATTTTTTGGCTGAAAACTACGAATATGCAATTATTTTTTGCCTATCACGTACCATTTTTCCAAAATTCCACATTTTAGCTTTTTACGTATTTTCTGGATAAATGTGCATATATTCGTAATTTATCGACTTAATTTATTATAAATTATATCTTTCTTACTGATAGTTAGCATCGAGCATTTCAGCGCTCGATAGAATGGAAGTATACTAATTGAATATTGCTAAACTGTTATCAGAGCAGACCAATAGATGGCCACAAGAAGATAGGGCCAAAAAAAATTTTTAGGGTTTGTGGTTTCAATAAGTAAGCCTGAGGTACATTCTTCTATAACCAAACTGTATAAATATGAGAAGTGGGTCTCCAGCGAAAACGGTACGTGATGGACCATTTTGGTTTGGATATTTGAATCAAGCACCTATTGTTTAAATAGAATCACAAAGTTTCATCTAAAGGACAAAAAAAAAAAAAAAAGTTCAAATTTGTTGCACAGTGATAATTCAAATTTTTCGGAGCATAGAGCGGAGTTGGAACGAATAGAAACCAGATCGGAACAATTCGAAAAAGTGGCTGCTTCAGATCTCCGGATGTGTAATCCACATTTTCCAACGTAGTTTTCGTATTTGCAGAATGTTGAGCAATCTGAGATATATTTTCGGTTTATTTATTTATTTTTATTTTACTGATATAAAACACAAAATGATAAAAATATTTCTAAGAAAATTCCATCCATGCACACTCTTATCCGAATAATTATTTTGAAGGAAAAAGTTCTTGAATCAAAATTACATACTACGATAAACAATCTTTTTAATGAAACGCATGATTTACAATGAATAAAATATTTCGTCAGAATATCAATAAGCTCATTTCTTTTTTTTAATTTCCTGATTCATCTCCATTAAAGTTTTGTTTCAAAATTTCCAGTAGAAGAAAGACTCAAGCCGTTATCATCCCCTTAAGAAATAGCTCTTTTCCCAAAAAAGTGGGATTCACATCAATAAATTGTCGCAATCTTTCTGAATTTTGAAGATATTCAACAGAAATTTTTTGGTTGAAATAAAACCAGTAAAAAAATTGCTCTCTTTCGCACATGCGCAGTAAAAAAACTAATTACTTTTAATGTCCATTTTTATGAAATGTTCAATATTTTCATTACAAATTTCAGTATAATGCTTCACATGTATTGTATCAAGCTTTCTGAAAGTTTGGTGATGTTTTGTGAAAATCTTTGCGTGGTAAAAAGCAAAAACGTAATGGGAATTAGATAAATGCCTATATCTTCGTGAGTATTCTTTCAGTTTTTACGAAAATGCACAAAAATATTGTACATGGCAATAAAACTATTTTTCTGAAATTCACAGCTTATGCTTATTCCCACCTTTTTACGACGCAGTACACTAAAAAAAATCTCCTGAAAATAACGGGAAAAGTACGGAAGCAGAGTTGCTGGAAATATTCCGTTTCTGATAATATTTTCCCGGGCTTTGACAGAAGTTCCATTTCTTTTTTCCTCCATTAATCCAAACCAGGTTGCAAAAATACAGCAAAGCAAAACGGAAAAGTTCCGTTCTCGTACTTTCAGGACGTGATATTTCCGTTTTTGGATGGAAAAACCATGTATTGAAGCCCTACGGAAGTCTTCCGTTAAAATCAGTCAAACAACACTCTGAAATTCAGGTTTTTTTTAAACAGTGTATCATCAGAAACGTATTCCTACTTTTCATTTTGTTGACGGCCCCCTAAATGCAAGAGCGAAGAAATCATCCCCATATTTTCGTTTAGATCTGAAGAACTTGGTATCTGTACACGTTCGTCACAAGATCTTTCCGATAAAGTTTGTTACAAGCAAATCCGTCTGTTAGATCAGGATTTATATAGGATTGAAATTTCCTTGTAGGTACTAATATTATTATTTTTTTAAACTATTCAACATTGAGCAAAAATTGTTCAAATAAAAAAATATTCCACGTCGAGAGCTCCTACCAATCTTCTACAAAGGAGCTTCGAACTTATGTTTAGGATTTACGTAATTTGCGTCATATTTCGCCTTAGACGCTGTTAAGTTTTTTTAACTGTGTTAAATTAAGCGGAAAATTGTTCAAATCAAAAAATAAAATATGAAAAGGAGGTCTCCTCACCGAGATCTTTCGAATGCGAAAAAATATTTTGAATCGGACAATTCTCTCAAACGTTATTGAAGGAGGCGGGGAGGGGGGGGGGGGAGACAGATATACTTTAAAAATTTTATTTTTCAATATTTATTTAATTAATTCACTCATGTTTGGCTTTTCTTTAATTTTTTAGCGATACTTTTACGTTACATTCAGTCTTCTTTCATGTATTTTTTTTTTTTTTTTTTTTAATATCTTTAGCTGGGAAGTAGCATAAAATCAATAACATCTTAAAACTTGGGGAAAAAATATCCAGTAAAATATTATTATTATCATTAAGGTAAGAAAATATTTTTTTGGCGAACCGGTCCGATTTTACTATAGACCCGGTTCCTCGGGTCAGTGGTTCAGTATTTCCCATTCTGTAAACGCTGTAAATGTTGTTTTTCTGTCAGCACAGTCTTAATGCAGTTTAAACAACATGTTCTTGAATGTCATAACGATATTTGTGAACGTGTTACGATATTGTTTAGTGTCATTTGGAGGCATCAGTTGATCCTAGGCAATAATTACTCTAAAAAGGTAGAGTAATTATTTAAAAAAAATAGCAATAAATAAATAAATACAGAGAAGCAATAAAAATGAAGAAAATCTTGAATTTTGTGAAAATAACTAGTAAAAATATTGCATTTAAAGATTCTTTTTTTTTGTTTGAATCCGTAACTACACTTATCAATGTTCAAGGAACATTCTTGAATGTCACTACGATATTTGTGAATGTCATACGATATTGTTTAGTGTCGTTTGAATGCATTTGAATCTCTTCTAGAATTTTAAAATTGTATACACTATACAATAGCTTCTTCGTCCAGAAAACGCAGAACTTGAAAGTCACTGTTAAACTATTGCAATTAAATATTTTTAACATTAAAGTTAGTTCCGCTTATTGTCGAATATTGAATGCCGGAAGTTAACATATTGCGAGAGGAATAAGGATTACGTTTTGTTAAATACTTCATAGTTATTTCCATGTCACCTATTAATTTAATTATAAAGCATAAACCGAAATTTAAGCCTTTCAACGTAACAACTATAAGATAAAAGCACACTTTTCATCCGTTTATGAAGATGGTGATAAAGCAAAAAATACTGAACATACATAAAATAAAACTATCTATTTTCCTTAATATTTACTAGTAGTTCTGGAAGTATCAGACAGTGCTTGACAGTTCGTAACTGTACATTATTTTAAGCATGCCAATATCTGTTGTCTGCTCTTATACTGGAACGCGTGTGATAAAATTAGGACATTTATTCGTTTTAATTGTACTAACAAAACATATAATTCTAACAAATGAAAATTACAGGAACATTTGCTTCTACAGAGAAAAGTATTGTACGACAATTATTAATGTTTAGGATTTTGGTATTAACACTCATCAATCAATAAAACAAAATATGCTTCATGTTCACCAAGCAAACTTTTTGTTAGTGTAATTATAAAAAGTCAAAATATCAGCATTTTATATATACAGTAAAATCTGTAAAGTTGACCACCTGTATAACTTGACCACTTTTATCGTGGACAGAATTAGTCCTATATTATACAATGTAGGGAAACCTCTGTAAGTTGACCACTTAATTTGACCACCTGTGTATATTGACCACTTATGCACGCCAAATTTGGGGGTAAGTATTATAAAAACCTCTTTGTAAGTTAACCACCTAATTATTACTATATTTATTTGTTTATCTAGTTTTGCAAAGCTTAAAAAACCTAAAATAACTTCCCCAAGGAAACATCAATATAAAGTTTGCCTGCCTAAACTTCTTTGCTGGTTAACCGAGTGGAAAAACTAGTATCAGCCCTCTTTTATTCTGTAAAAAAGTTTCTTCTTTTTCTTCTATCAGATGTAGCCATTTTGAAAAATTATGTACTTTTAGGAGATCTTTACTGTCATTTAAGTAACTTACTTAATTAATAAGTTATTATCTATATTTTAACTAAGTACTTTACTTTTAAAGTTGCATAGGGTGCATTGTAAGTAACGCAGGTTAAATTTCTCTAATGATATTTTAAATAATTGTGAAAAAATACCAGGTAATTACCATTTTAAAGTAACGTTAATACATCAAGCTATATTTTTGTTAGTTACGAATGAATAAATGCGTAGTGCAAGAAATGACAAAAAGAAAGGAAAAAAAATCTCCTCCCTCTTAAAGTTGGCCACCTGTCTAAGTTGTTGACCACTAAAGTTCTACACCGCAAGTGATCAACTTACACAGGTAAAAAAGTGAAGTTAAAATTCTCTAAGCTGCGTCTAATACAAAAGTATGTAAAATGTATTATCATAAGAGCACAATGATATGTGTAGTTAAAATTGGTCTCTATTGTTAAAATAAGTTTTATTTTAGAGTCTTACTCCTATTTTTGGGGGCTTTGACAGCCGCATGATTATCCACCGAGGATGCGACAGAAAATGTCATTGTTATCACACAGCGCCATCTATATTTAGGAAAAGATACCAATGTAGGAAGGATATCGGGAAAAGCCAATTTTCGCACTGAAATATTTTTAACTAAAAGAATTCTGAGCCACCATTCTGTAGAATAAATTGAAAGAGGAGAATGGGGAGAATGGAAGTATTAAACACGTACCTTTTAATTACGTGAGTTTGTCTGCGATCACTTTTGCGATAATTCACTGTGTTTCTAGTTCATAATGGATAAAAAGACGAGTCTGAATTAATAATAATAATAGTCAAATAACACCATATTGTTCGATGAAAGAGATTATACGAAGTTTGCAATTTGAAGGAAAGGTAATAAGTTTACAAATAACTAAATGAGATGAAATGACGGGGGGGATGAGCTTTTTTCAGAATTTTTGCGAGGTGACTAGTTGATTATGTCCTTAACTATTTAGTATTTACCCGGTTTGCTAATATTTCTAATGACAAAATTTTAAAAATAAAAAATAGGGATAGCACCCGAAACTTTCGTGATGAAGATGATGAACTGACAAGAACCCCTGCTACAAAAAATCAACCAGAAAAAAAATCAAACCGAATAGCAACAACCGCCTTACATAACCAGAAACAATTCTATCAAATATACAGTCACACTTCCTTTTGTCATAGTTTGTGACTGCCGCATAAAAAACTAACATAATCGCACCAAACAAATCGCATAAAAGAGCCCCACACAAAAACAGATGCGACTGTATTGTTTTTCAAAATTATTATACTTAATCCATCAATTAAAACCCTTTGATACTCTAACTTCATTTATTTAGGGAACTCCCACTGACATAGACGGTAGTGCAAAAGGCTCCTGCTCCATGAAGAACGGTTGCTGATTTGCGTAGCACTTTTTTCAAACTTGCCCTAGTGTTTCGGATCCCACTTCAATATGTGAGCAACAGCGATGCTTAGGGCCATTTCGTGCTCGGTCTGCGTAGCCAATTAGGAATATGCACTATATTGAAAATCACCTTTAAAATGTCCTTTCTATATACAATCGATCATGATAAACTCAAAAATCAACTTTAAAAATCGCTAAAACCTACAATTTATAAGTAAACCATTAATTAAAATCTCCCAATTTGAAGCAAAATCACGTGATTGAAAACGGCGCAGCGATTGGTGTGACGTCACAATTCATGACTTGGCGCGCCGAAAGTCGCTTTTGCAGTCTTTCCGATTCTCACTCGATACGTAATTTTATTGTTGAATTCTTTTATTTTATTTGACAGCGCTAATTCTATTGCAAAGTTTTCTTCAGGAAGAATGACGACTGTAGAACAAGGATTTGTAAAAGGCCAGTCCAATAATCTTCCCAAATTAGACACCATATCTATGTTTTCTTTTTTGGGAAAGCATCCAGATTTTGTAGGGGCAGAAATGAAAGGCGTAAAAGCGATGCGGTAAGTTATGTTATACATTTTTTTCTTTAAAAGAGAAAAAATTGCAATTTTTAACCATTTTTTGAGTAAAACTGATGTTACTACCAAAAAGTTTTTCTTAGGCAAGCATAATATTTATAATGTTGTTCTTTTCGTCATCCTGATAAGTTCATTTATCAAATTAGAATAAAATAAACGCTAAACTTAAGTTATTATTTTATTTTTAGAAGTGAATATTTTTAATGGAAGCTACAGTTAATAGGTGCCGTTTTCCAACAAGTTCTGTTCAGCACAAACTAAATCATTTATATTGAATATATAAAGTAGCTTAAAAAGTTACCTATTTTTTCAATTAATTCTTTTTTTGTTGTATATCAAAATTAAGTTTCATGAAACTAAGCAAATCGTTTTTCAAAACACTTTTTTCATTGCTACAAGGGTAATTTTAATAATTTCAAGAGATTTAAAACTGGGTTCTTCAATAAATTCCAAATTTTTAAACAACTCTTTCAAACTACTAATTATTATTTATATGCATATATATTTTAGTAACTTGTTTCCCATGGTCTGAGATAAGTGTCTTGTTTTAAACACTATCTGAGCCAGCAACTTTCTATTAATAAGGTTTCAAACAACCTGTTACTTTGGAATTACCCTGTATAACAACATATTGATTTTAAAATACATTTCAAATTATGTAACATTAAAAGTATTTGACCTTGTACAACATGTTATGCCAGTAATTTACCACTATTTTTTCTATTTGTTATCTGTTTAAAAATTAGGTTAGTGTTTAAAGTGTTTTCAATCAAATATATTTTTTAAATTGTTAAAATTACTAAATAGATATAAGTACTCATATTACACTATTTATTATCAGATCAGGACGTGAAAATTATGGAGATAATGCAATTGGATATGTGCAGGTCAAAAGAGAAGGCAATATCTGCACTGTAAAAGCTCGAGTTACTCCAGAGCACAGCATACATAAGAAAGCCTATTCTGTATCATTAGTATGTGATGAGCAAGAAGAGGAAATTATATCAGTTCAATGTGAAGATTGTGCTGCATCTTCAGGTAACAAAAATTTCTTATGTAACCCATTATAAAGCATAAATCAAATCATTAATTCACTTGAACTTATTTCTATTTATGATTCAAATAATAGGTATTCATTAGAGAAGCATATTATATCTAGTGCATATGAAGCAAATTCTCATTTTAATATATTTTTTTCCATAAAATAAAGGCAACACATCCATTTACTTGCAAATATATACGAAATTTAATTAATTAGAATAAAGTGCTTTCGAATATTTTCTTACTTCAATGAGGGGCAGTAAGGGCCAGTTCTCTAGCAGGGAAAAATTCCCTTGGGCCCCAGTGTAAAAAATACCTGTTGTATTATACAAATTTAAAAAAAAAAAGGCAACCACATATACTCCTTTTTTCCTAGTCCATAATGAGCTACTGATATGTCACATTTTATTCTGTAACTCTCAATGCTTCTCCTCTTTCAACACCCTCCCCCCACCCACTATAGCACAGTGAAATAATTAGTACAGCAAATTGTTCCCACATGGAGGATATGGGTTAGAATACCGGCAAGGGCATGAATGTTATTAATTGTTATAGTACTTCTTAAGATCATATTCTGGTATACTAGTACTCAACCTCTTGGGCCTACAGTAGCACAAAAAGGAACAAAAGTTATGGTGCTTTGTTGTACTCTTTTTTTTTTAATATTTTTAATATTATTGCGAATTCCCACTGCCAGTTTGTTTGAGGCTAAACAAACTCACTCCAAAATCTTTTCCTTTGGTTCTGAAGTTTTAAAAGGTATGTTTTTTTTTTTTTTTTTGTATTTGTGTTTGTTTAGTGAGTGATTTGCGTAGATAAAAGTTTTCAAATTACAAAATGAAACAATAGCTTATGCTTGACAGAAATTTTGTTTGTCACAAATCTCAATAAAATGTACCGAGTACCATCTGAATAGCTTTAAACAATAATTTACGAAGCAAACTTAAATGCAATCATTGCTGGCATGGGGAAATGAAAATAAGTTGGAAGTGAAGCCACCTAGCATTCATGATAAATAAAATTATGCATATCATTTTATTTATTACAGATGTAAGCAACAACAATATAATTTACTCACTACTGAATCTAAACATTGTTGATACATTTTACTACTTACATAAATTCAAATCCAAAAAGGTTCTTTGTAAAATATTTTTCTGTGCTCAAATTATGATTAAAGAACGTTAACAATTAAATTTATCATACCTATTGTTATTCAATTTTTAGGTGGATGTAAGCATTCAATAGCACTTCTAACTTGGATACACCGTAGAAGTGAAGATCCACCCTGCACATCAACTGAGTGCTATTGGAAAAGGTCCAAATTATCTAAAGTTGGAACCCAGATCAAGCTGATAAAAGCAAGAGATATTGGAAAACGTATGTCCCAGCATTCAGACTTCCAACCTGATACGAACATTTTTTCCCATGTAAGAGAAGAGTGCATAAAACTAAAATGTTTTGATACTAATTTGTCAAAATATTGGAAGGTTGATAGTGACACAGAGAAATTGTTCATACACTATCTTATGCATGATTTTTATACAAGACACGTGTGACAAACAGCAGACGATTTTCTACAATTTTGTTCACACATGGTTGGTGACAAACAATGTGAAAATGCTTACAAAGAAACAATGGGGCAAGCTAACAATGTTTTGTGGAATGAGTTTAGGTACGCTAAGATAACAGCTTCAAAAATACATGAAGTTGTTCGTTGCAACACATATGAAGGAGTTCTGGTAGAGACCATTTTAGGTGGATATCCTATAAAGGATACAAATGCAATGAAGAGAGGTCGTAAACTGGAAGAAGCTGTTCGGATACAGCTTGAGAAAGCACAGAATTTCAAGCTATATACATGTGGACTTCTGATCTCTTCGAAGTATCATGTAATAGGAGCCTCGGCAGATGCAATAAATGACGAATTTGTAGTTGAAATCAAATGCCCTACTTCAGAAAAAACTACAAAGAATTATGTTCAGAATGGACAAATAAAGGAAAAATATTTGGCACAGTTGCAGCTGCAAATGTATTTGCATAAGAAGCAAAAGGGGATATTTTGCATAGCTGATCCAAGTTTTGAAATGAGCAGAGCAATAGACATTTTTACTGTAAATATTGATGAACAATATTGCAAAAATTTAATTGAAAACTCAATTGAGTTTTGGAAAAAAGCAATATTCCCTTTAATCAGGAAAAATTTTAATTAAATGGCTATATATGTTTTCTTTGCTCATGATTAAAATTTTTCAATTCAAATTCATGTTTTTTAAAATGAATCTAACAATTAATAAAAACTATATTCATAGTACACAAGATTTAACAGCAACAAAGAAAAAGGGCCAGCAGTAGTCAGCCAGACTTTTTCCTCATGGGGGAACGCCCTTAAGGGCAGCAGCTATTGCCACCTGATTATTTTTTTAATTTAGTGCAATAAAACTCTTGTTGCGGACACCACCAACAAAAAACTTTTTCCGTAATAGTGTATTATCGACACAAGGTTTTTTTTTAGGATCAATGGTTTGTTGGCGGGGGATTAACAACTGTCCAGTTAAGAGGGGTGTATGCATTAGAGTAGTGTCTGTTAGGAGGAGCTTTACTGTATTATGTTTCCCCATAAGAAAAATAAATTTGCCCTATGGATATTTTAATATTACTTAAATTTGCACATGTGTATTAGCTGGCAATATTTTTAGACCCTACACTCCACCAAATACATATAATAGAGGCGCAGAATATTCTAGTGCCACTTATGCTTGTACCAGTCCTGCAAAGAAATGACCTAGATATTCATCTGCATTTAAGAAAACACATTAAAGAACAATACTTAATTTTCTTCTAATTTTTTTGAAGCAGTTAACATATTTTGTAGTTGAGAGCACAAGCGCAGGGACATAACTAGAGGGGGGCAGATGGGGCGTATGCCCCAGGTGCCAGATTATTTTAGGGGCGCAAATTTAACTAAATGTGTGTGTTTACATAAATATATACTTTTTTTTTTGTGTGTATATAAGGGGGTGGGGGAGCTAAAGCCTGGTCTTGCCCCAGTTATAAAATGAGCTAGTTACGTCCCTGCACAAGAGTAAGTCTGTACCTTAATCGTCATTCAAAAAGTTGGGAGAAATTCGGATTCCCAATGTTTAGTAAGTGAGATACAGGAATCAGTGTATTTAATGGTGCAACTATTTGACTAGTCACATGAAAACATTACACTCCATAATTATTTTTACTCACCTCCTTATTTTTAATTTGTTTAAATTCAAAACATTTTGTTTAATGAAAAAAATATTTTTGTACATTTTACGTGTTGTGTCATTTAAAAGAAATCTTTAATTAAATTTGATGGGGGAAATTTTCTGAATATTGTTATTAATATTAGAATGAAAAAGTGAAAGCTTTTTTCATCAACAACTACAGAAAAGATAAGTTCCAAAGATGAGTAGGAGGTGTGATTGGAAAGTTTTAAGAATGGGCTTGTAATTTCACAGTGGCGGTACTTACATGCTACTGTGATGCATATCCTTCAAAATAGTCCCCTTCTGACTGAACACACAACTGTAATAGTGTTTCCACTTTTTGAAATATTTCTGGAAATTTTTTTCTCGGGTGTGTTAAGGACGCTTGCCGGATTCGCCAAGATGTCTTCAATCCAGTCAAATTGCTTCCCTTTCAGTGAAAATTTTAGTTTAGGAGACAGGTAGAAGAATTTTTGACAAAATTTAACATTAATGTGCTTCCACAACCACCCTACTCCCCTGATATATCCCCTGCGGACTCTTGTCTCCTAAACTGAAATTTTCACTGAATTAGAAGCGATTTGACTCGATTGAAGAGGCGAATCCGGTGAGCAGCCTTAACACAGTTGAGGAAAAAAAATTCCAGGAGTGTTTCAAAAAGTGGAAACTCCATTGGAGTCGGTGTGTTCAGTCAGAAAGGGCCTATTTTGAAGGATATGCATCACAGTAGCACGTAAGTACTGCCATTGTGATATTACAAGCCCATTCTTAAAACTTTCCAATCACACTTCCCTATCTCTTCTTTAAAAAATATATATAAAAAAATATTTTTACTATTTTCTAGGAAATATTCAACAATTTACATTCACATCTGCCTACTTCTGATTTTTACTTGATCTATATTAAGAAAATTTATCAGCTATCTCACATTCCAACCTTTAGTAATTCAACAGTTTAGTGCATGCAGTAAATCACGAGTCATGTATGTAATAAGTAAATACAGAAAAATGTAATATAAAGGGGAAAAAAATGTTTATATGCAACATTACATGCTTCAACTTTATTTTAAGAGAAAAATAACTTGTAGATATCTAATAAGTCTACAGAACAAGTTGCATAAAAAACTTGCATACAATGCTCAAATTACATCAGCCTAAATAACATTTTAGAATGGCTATTTACAAATGCAAATGGAAAATAAATTTTTTGAAAAATTAAATAAAATGAATGAAATTTTACATTTTAATTATTTTGCTCTGCATATTAATCACCCCACATGCAACAGTAATAACATGGTCCACCAGTGGTATCAAATGTATGTCAATACAACTGTGAGGTACCAACATTTGAAACTCTCTTAACCTTCCGATTACCCGTTCAACGTGTATTCGCAAGGCTGCTATACGTTTTGTTTCTCTCACTTCAGCCTTTGTGCACTTAACATTTGTGAGAACAGAGGGAGGTCTTATCAGTGTACATCCCAATCTTTGCAGAACCGTGGATTCATGTTTAAACCCACGGTCTGCCATTACATGCATACCAGGTTGAAGCATTTCCAAATAATTGCTATCTTCAACAATGGCTACATCAGTAGCTCTCCCACCATAGCCACAAGAAATAAAGCTGACCAATCCATCAGGGGTACATGAAATCAAGTACTTTAATGTATTGCATTTGTAGTAACTCGACCAAGTCAGACTCTGATGCACTGGATCTGTAGGCTTTTCAATTTGAATTTCCAAACAGTCAATTATGGAAACCACTTTTCCATATCTTGCTCGGAAGGCTATGGGCAACCTTTGTCGCACTAAATCTCTCTCGGGCCAGAAGATAAGTCCTCGAAAAACATTAGCAATTTTCTCCACTGCTTTGGAGAAAATACGGCTAGTTTGACTTTGGCTGATGCCAAAATCTATTCCTAGGATTGTAAATGAAGAATCAAGTTTGATTTTTTTTAAAACAATGTAAATGTTTCGTAGTGATACTTTTGAAAACTTTATAAGCAATGAAATTATAAAAATACTCTTTTCTGGTAGGCCTAAATATATTTTTGGGTTTTTTTCTATTGACATAATGCTACCCTTTATCATAATTTGTTTGAACTTGAATTTTTCACATTCTTCTTCAGAACTATAATTCTCCGATTCTTCGCTAACTGAATCATATTCATATTCACTGCTACTGCTGCTACATTCTATTGCGACTTCAATACCACTAATGGTACCTGACTTAGTGGGAGAAGTCATTGATGCAACTTCTTTTTTGTGCACTTTCAAGGGCGATGTAGCAGCATTAGTAACCTGGAGCACATGTAGATTAGCACTTACTGCTTTGCTCCTCACTGATTTTTTTATGCACACTTGGAAAGATTTATCTTTTTTGTTGTCCACAGCAGAACACCTTGAAGGTGAATCACATGCTGAACTAAGTTCAAGCTGATCCTCTTCCTGCATTACTTGCATGTCCTCAATAGGAGATGGGGATAAAACTTGATTAATGAAATCCAATCTTTTCCTTTTCTGCGGGTAGCTTCTGGGAGGTGTTGGTAATTGCTGTTTTTTTTCTGGCAATCAAAAATGTGTGGAACAACACCAGCTTTTAGTCTGTGTTGCTTAACATTTCCAGACAGCCGATACTGCCAATAGTTCTCCATTTCTGTTTCTAACTGAAAAATAAATAAATTTATGAGTAAAATTATCTTAAGTATAGCATTATTGTCAAAATGTGTTAACAATTTGCTTTTTAATTTGCAGAGAATTATATTTAATATGCATCAAATTTATGCTTATCATTGTACCTTTATATCAAGTAGTCATTGTACCAAATGAATCGATACTATTTTAATAATTCCCTTTCCTTTAAATTTGATTTAAACAATACTTTAAAATTACTCGGTAAAATATGCAAAATGTGTGAAAAATTAAAAAACAAATAAAATATTTCAGCTTAAATGCAATATAAATAAACAACTAATTTTAGTGTGCGACACAACATGCTCTTCTTTAAATACAGTGTAAGTAATGATTTTAAGTCACATTTTGAAATAGTAACACTATTAAACATTGTACCAATTTTTTCTAAATATCCAGAGCCTGATCCGGCCACTGCATTACTACATTAAGATCCATTTAACCAGCATATCTAATTTGATATTTTAAATTTTATTAAGTTAGCATGTTGTGAAAATAGATATAAATTAAAAAACTTATATGTACTTTGAAGCATTGTGATATTTAAAATATTATGTATATAATTTGTATCAAGCCCCAGAGCCAGATATCCAATATGGATAAGTCGCACAGACACCTGATATCCAGTATCCAGAAATCAATGCCCAGTTTATTTCCAATGTTAAGTTAACCTTGGCCCCCGTGGTGTAGTCCAGAAAAAAAAGTTGGGGGGACACATATGCATACAACAATAAGCTATTGAAATCAAAAATGGGGACCCATATGCTAAAATGCAAAACGCTTGGTGGGACGCTCGTATTAAAATGAAAAGGTAGGGGGATGCTGTCCTTCCGCTGCTTGGTAACGACTGATTATTTCAGTTGTAACTATAAAACTAGCCTAAAATATCTTAGCTTGTAATGAGCGAGTGAAGCGAGCTAGGATTGCTTCAAATCACAGCTCCAGTGGTTGGGGAATGGGGAGCGATAGAAGGCAGGGAGCCGCAGCCCCCTAGCCAGATAAATTTTTCAAAAAGCTTAACATTTAACATATTTTGTCCTGTAACTTTTTTGAATGTGTCCACTTGTTAACAAAGTTTCCTACACAGAAGTTTGAAAATAGGGCATTTTCATTTAGAAGTGCCGCTACTGTTGTTATTAGTTCTCTCTATGGTTGGTTTTGCTTTATAGGGGTAGTATTCTTTTTGAAAAAAAAATAATAACCATTATCAATAAGGCAAGTTATAAATAAATTTATAAATTTTTAAGGAAAAACTAAACATAATTTAGATGGATTAATGCATGAGTAATTTATTTGACAAGTTTATTGCAAAATAAAAAAGCAATAATTTCATTTCATTATCATATATTGAATGTAATTCCTTTAAAATAACCAAAACTGATGCTAAGTATGTACTAACATTTTGCACCAAGTAATTTTAAATAATGAACATGTGCAATAGACATTCTTCTAGCTCAATATCTTCCTTTAATTTCTTTTTAAAGAATAAAAGTAACAAAGTTTCAAGTCATTATATGTATGAATAACTGCTAAGCAATTAAAGGTAACCTGACAGAATTACAGGTATAACTTGACAGAAGTGTCACGATTATCATGATTATAGCAATTAAATTTTTATCAATGCATTTTTCCTTCAAAAAAAAAAAAAAAAAAAATAAAATACTCATATGTGGGATTGAATTTACTTATTAAACTGTATGATGACATACAGGGTTTAACTTTTAGAAAAAATCGAAAAGTTTTAAGCCCTAAAGCGGCATCAAACCATTAAATTGCAAATGTTCTTTAAAAGCTCTTAAATTACACTAAAAATACAAAAAAGTATTTAAAACTTACCGAAAAATGATCTTCACAACAGTGTAAACTAGATGTCGATGTAAGCTTCTTATTCTTGTCAGTGTCTCTTTTCATAGCTGAACACCATTTTTTACGAATGTTTTCATTTTTTGGAACAGAAAAAAATATTTTGTTCGGAGTTTTCGATGTTGTATTAGTACAACACGGCACGATACAATATTTATAGTTCGAACTTTTTACTTTTTCAGGATCATCCATAATTTGTTTTAATAAAGCAATTAAAATCTCCGGTGATGAAAATTACGCGATAGAATTTGTTATGGATAACAAGCGAACGACGATCATGAATTGTGACGTCACAGGAAGTAACAGTCAGCGATTTCCGTTTTCGTTAGGCGTGACGTAATAGTAATTTAAAGTGTGTTTTAAATATAATTAAAGCCCTTAAATTGCAATTTAATTAGCATTTTTCGATGTAGTTTTTGACTCTCTTTCATTTAGAAAAGATTTTGAAAATCATGCATATTGTCCATTATCAGTGACCAAGATGGTTGGCACATCGCAATTCGCAAACAAAGTACCATTCATTAAGTGTTGTGCTTTTTTTGTGCATTATTCATTCCAAAACCAGTCATGTGTTACTTCTTAACAAACAATCTGATAATTGGCCGTATAAAATAAACGATGCAAAATAATGAATAAATAAGCATCACTATTGACCTTTTTCTTGAATAAATAGGAAAATATTTTGTGTACTTTCATAAATAAGTGCCAGTAATTAAAATAATGTCACTAAATTTGAGTAATATTTTCTAAAACTACTACATACTATTATTTCTGAGATGCTTTGCGTGGTTTAATTCTATAAAAAATGTTAATATTGCTTTTCATTTGAACTATTTTACATGAGTTAATAATTAAAATTCTTAGGTGTTTCAATAATTAAAACTCTTAGGTGCTTTTCACCTTTTTAGGTGATTCAGAGGCTTTAATGGCAATTTATTAAGTAATAAAAGAACCATTCATTTAGCTCTGCTTTTTTACATATTATTCTTCATGAAAATTCCAAATAAATCCTTCCTAAAAGTAGTCATGCAGCATTTTTAAACAAACATTATCCTAATTGATGTTTTACTAACACAACTAAATAAAGCAAACTGGATGGTAAACAAATGTCGGTATCGTAATCGACGCTTTACGTATTAAACATTAAATTTTTTTGTGTGCAATTTTAATAACAAGTACCACTATTTTTTTTTTATAAAATGTAACCTTAATGAAAAATTGTAGTTTCAATAATAATATTTCTACAACTGCTACATACTGCTATTTCCGGAATGTTTTCCATGATTTTATAAATAAAAAATCTGACGCACTCCGAGCACAGCCATGCATCACTTATGACACAGCGCAACCAACAAGAAAACGAACAAAGCACGGATGTTTTACTCACACTGCTAAACTATTCATGAAGTTCGTGTGCCTCTAATGGTCCGAAACATTATCGGCTCCGGCTCTTTGAAGCATCTCTCATTTTTAGTAAATATTCATGGTGTTAATGAGGGGGATTTGGGCGAAACAAATCTGTCCCTTTCGTGGGAGCAGAAGAAAGTTATCTACATCCTGCTGGGTGCTATTACGGAACAGCAGGCTATCGAATGTTCTGGCCGCTGGAAACGGAACGGGATTTCTTTAAATTCTGGAATGGTTTATCGAATTCATTTATATCAAGGACATTTATTGCGTATAATGTTATGACATTCGCTTTTTTTTCGTAAACTATTGTTTGTTAGTTTTATTTTTTTTCTCTCTTAACTATCAGAACCGCGAAATTAGTATACAGTGCAATAAGTATGTAATAGTTAGAGGAGCAAGCTCCTTAGATTAAGGAAAATGAAATATGTATTGAGAATTTTTCTCCCCTGACACCAAACTATGAGAAAATGAGACGGTGCAATAAGTATGTAATAGTTAGAGGAGCAAGCTCCTTAGATTAAGGAAAATGAAATATGTATTGAGAATTTTTCTCCCCTGACACCAAACTATGAGAAAATGAGACGGTGCAATAAGTATGTAATAGTTAGAGGAGCAAGCTCCTTAGATTAAGGAAAATGAAATATTTTAAATTTTCCCGAGAATGGTTTCATACCCCCTTTTTTTACATTCCAAATTTATGAGTAAATGAGACGGTGCAATAAGTATGTAATAGTTAGAGGAGCAAGCTCCTTAGATTAAGGAAAATGAAATATGTATTGAGAATTTTTCTCCCCTGACACCAAACTATGAGTAAATGAGACGGTGCAATAAGTATGTAATAGTTAGAGGAGCAAGCTCCTTAGATTAAGGAAAATGAAATATGTATTGAGAATTTTTCTCCCCTGACACCAAACTATGAGTAAATGAGACGGTGCAATAAGTATGTAATAGTTAGAGGAGCAAGCTCCTTAGATTAAGGAAAATGAAATATGTATTGAGAATTTTTCTCCCCTGACACCAAACTATGAGAAAATGAGACGGTGCAATAAGTATGTAATAGTTAGAGGAGCAAGCTCCTTAGATTAAGGAAAATGAAATATGTATTGAGAATTTTTCTCCCCTGACACCAAACTATGAGAAAATGAGACGGTGCAATAAGTATGTAATAGTTAGAGGAGCAAGCTCCTTAGATTAAGGAAAATGAAATATGTATTGAGAATTTTTCTCCCCTGACACCAAACTATGAGTAAATGAGACGGTGCAATAAGTATGTAATAGTTAGAGGAGCAAGCTCCTTAGATTAAGGAAAATGAAATATGTATTGAGAATTTTTCTCCCCTGACACCAAACTATGAGTAAATGAGACGGTGCAATAAGTATGTAATAGTTAGAGGAGCAAGCTCCTTAGATTAAGGAAAATGAAATATGTATTGAGAATTTTTCTCCCCTGACACCAAACTATGAGAAAATGAGACGGTGCAATAAGTATGTAATAGTTAGAGGAGCAAGCTCCTTAGATTAAGGAAAATGAAATATGTATTGAGAATTTTTCTCCCCTGACACCAAACTATGAGTAAATGAGACGGTGCAATAAGTATGTAATAGTTAGAGGAGCAAGCTCCTTAGATTAGGGAAAATGAAATATGTATTGAGAATTTTTCTCCCCTGACACCAAACTATGAGAAAATGAGACTACTAAAAATTTCTACAATTTAATGTGTACGCCATAAAAAATAGTGCAAAAAGACCGTGGTAGCCTAGTGGTTAGGATGTCCAGCTTCATATCGGAGGGTCTCGGATTCGATACCCGAGCCGCTAAAGACCCACCCCGGCGATTCGTGCATGTAAAATCCATGGACCCCGAGGCAGTTCCGAAGGTACCGGAGGGTGGAGACTTTCCCTTCCCTTTACTCTTAGGTCACAAATGAAGGTGGTGTATTAGTGGTGGCGCGATCTGGTGCCATCCAAGTGCATAATGAGCCAAGTAGTACTTCCACCGTTGTGGTGCTTATCTATAAACGGAAGGCGTTCCTTACTGCCTTAATTCCTACTCGCTCTGCGAAGGGGAGCTTGGATATCCAAGTGGCTTTAGAAACGACAACAACAACTATTTGCAAACGAAACAATTTTCTTTTCACAAGTTATTCTCCCCCCTATTTTTAAGAGCCTCTGGTACTTTAGTGCTATGCGAAGACGAGTGTAAGGTCATTACAAAAGAAAAATACAAAAAAAAAAAAAAAAAACAATAACACTATATCCTAATTATACTTTTTTTAATCTTAGTTTTTGCTAGAATTTTCTGGAATCTTCATGTCACGTGATATTTAATGCTATACAAGGAGCTCTGTCGATATGTTAAAAAGTGCAGTTCAGTTTTAGACTTTGGCGAGTGCATGTCTCAGTCTGAGCAGTTGTGCTGTAAGCTTCGTGCTTGATTCTATTCCTATTTGAGAAGCAAATACGGGATGACCGTTGGTTTTGCGATGATGAGTGATCGTTGGTAAATATTTTTGTGTGCTTAAATCTGTACATGGTGTAAGTGTAAATAACCTGTAAATAAATTGCTCTGTTTTGTACAAGGAGTTGGTCAATGGTTCAAAGTACGACGATCCCGCAACAATATGTAAAATTTATAATAAATTAAAACAGCCAGTTTGAGATAGATTTCGAATTGGTAAAAATGTTTAGAATTTATTGAGAAATGGTAGAGTTGCATTGACATATTTGCTTTTGATTCTGAGAAAACAATATGTAATAGAAATAAAATTTCACGTTAAATTAAAGCACAAATGGGCATTAAAACGCAGACATATGTTTGGGAAGCTTATCATATTAACAGGAATAGTTCTAATTTGGTTAATGATTCTTCCTCAACTCCTTATTTTTCACAGGTCTGGCATAAGTTCCTTTAATTTGTTGTTCTTTCTTGGGTTTCTTGTTAGTTTTCCTTTTTTTGTGTCAATTTTTTCTCTCTCCCCCCTCCCCCTCTTTTGCATGTGTACTTTGTTTTGCTTTTTGTTTTGGTATTTTCTGTAATTTTACTTCCATTTTATTCTTTGTATTTTATTTTATTTTTTTGCAATTTTCATGTATTTTCACATTTTTATGCACGCTGTTGTCTTTTTCTTTGTTTTTATTGATATTCCTTTTTACTTTCTGTACTTCCAACTACATTCGTTTGTTGCTCTCTTATTGGTGCCTTTAATACTACTTCTACTTCCACTTCACACTGCCTTTATTCTCATTGGTTTACAGTTAATTCTTATGCTATATAAGCTTTGTTTTTGTTGTTCTGTCTGCTTCATTTGGATGTTTTGCATCTAGAACCTCCCTGTCGCATTGAAAAAGGGATTCCAAGCGATCCCGAAACATATGTCTGCGTTTTAATGCCCATTTGTGCTTTAATTTAACGTGAAATTTTATTTCTATTACTTTGCACAAAGTTTAATCATTACTAAAACAATATGTAGCTTAAAGTTTGTAAACAGCGAGAGTTATAATAAATTCAAAACATGAGATTCAGTAAATCTAATTCAACTTTAGACGTAAGTGAAAGAATTGTATTCATATTTAACTTTTAAAGCTTAAGATTCTAAAGACATTAAGAAGTGGTAATGAATCACGAAAGTCTGATTTTAAACAAAATTGGTTACAAATATTTAGAAAATATTAAAATATAAATCAGAGTTAAATTTTGAAATTTCCCAAAAAAATTATTAAGTAAGTTTTAAACTCCTAGATGTTACAGTAAAGAAAAAAATAATATATACATATAAACAAAACATATAATAAAATAATATTAAAAAACAGAAAATGGAATTTTTTTTCCGCAAACATACCACACTGGCTTAATAGAATTTGACATTATAGAAATATTGAGTGCTGTCTTAATAGCTGTAAGTCTTTTTAATTGGCCTGGGGGACCGTTCATAAATGTCATGCTTTTTTCCCACATTTTTGACCCCCCCCCCCTTTGTCACAATTTCACGAACCTCCCCTCCCCCCTCGAAGCGTGACATCATTTATGAATGATCCCTAGGCAGTATGAACGCCATCTAGAAGCTTGAAAAATAGACAATTCTTTGCCCCCTTGTATTTCATAAACATAATCTTATGTTTGGTAGCATTATTAAGAAAACATCGTGTTTTTAATTCAAAGGTTACAGTAACAAGGATTTTTGATGATAGAAGAACTCTGACAATATTAGCGCGACATTCCACTACAAACTTCCCTGCTCACAGTGTGAAAAATAGTGATAGAAACTAAAAACAAATTTCTAACAAAACTATATTCCTAACACCAGTTAGGCACTTTAGTTAAAGTGTAATACTAATAAAACTTTAAATTTGCTCAAATTTTCAAAGCGTTCTTTTTTTATAGTACTTTTTTTTAACGAGAAAAAATCCACAATTTTTTAAGTTAAAACTCCCCGGACCTTTGATCTGAACCAAACAAAAAAATGTAATTAACAGCTGCTATAATAGTTAACTAAAATGATACATTAGCTTTGTGCTATAAACTGAAATACAAATTTTTTCACGTTAAGAAAGCACAAATTAGCATTAATATGCATTTTAATGCTAATTTTTGCTTTCTTAACATGACATAATTTTTTATTACAATAGTGAACTAGTTACTGTATAGTTTTTTCAAGCCGAATCAGATCATGCAAGTTTAGTTCATCGCTAATGTTCACTCCAAGGAGCCAATAACACGTAAATAGAAAATATTTATTTTCTACTTTTTCTGTATAGATATTAGATGACTATTTTGTTAAATTACAATTAAAATATTTTAGATGATTGCGATTTAACACTAAACCAAACAGATCAGTTTAAAGACCGGCTGACTTTACAAAATTGATAAATTCCAGGTTTCTGTTTTTCTTGATCTTACTGAACGACTTTTTCTAGCTACTTTGCTAGTAAAGCTAGCTAGCTACATTGCTACTTCGGTATCCGCAGCTTTTAGTTATTTCTAGATTATATTCAGTTAATGCACGCATTTTGTTGCTCAAACTTTAATGTAGAATATCAATTATCTGCTGTGCATGTAATGAATAAACTGCTGTGTTTGTTGTTTACATATAAATGTCTTCTTTGCAAAATCAAGGCAGAAAAAAAACTAGAAAAATTACATTCGTTATAATATACCGATTTAATTTTCAACAGATAAATCCTTCTTTCTTTTTCCTGATACGCCATTGAACAAAAGAAGTAAAGTGAGACAGATTGCGGGAATTCTCAAAGGAAAAAAAGGCTCCTTGATTTTTGAAATGCAATTGATCGAAATGCCTGCTTTCTTTTACTCCGATTTTCAGTCGATTGCTCTGCTGAGGCCATTTTATTTCGTAGAAAAAAAACAGGTATTTACTGGAAAAGAATCCTAGTTTGAGATTTACTAGAGGGAAAATTAATTCTGGAATGTGGGACATATATAGCTTAAAGAAATGAATAATTATTGTATTAATTGAAATCTCGAAGTCATTAAGTCGTACTATGCAAGGTATTTTAGAAGTGTATACTCAAATAGAAAACAAAGTTATAGATAAATTCCTGGACATTTTTTTCAAATCACAATTGAGCAATAGCTTATTTAATAGGTTTCTTTACAACTAGTACCACCTGTTAGAAGTGAATCAATCGAGAGCAGGCATTGGTCAGATGGCAAGGCTTACACATTCAGCCTTACCATGTATTATATTATATTATGAGTAAGACAATATTTATGTCCCAATCTCAAATGTGAAAACTTCATATTTTTTTACACTAGTTATTATAAGTTTTTTATCAGTAACAACCCTTATTCTAGCACTGGTTCATATGCCTTAAAACAGCCTAATGCCAGATTCCAAGGCTTTTCACGGGCAAATAAGTGGTCACAATTGAGAAACAATCATGTTTTTTTAATACCCAATTTACACATGGTTATTTTTCATTCAGCTTCGACCAGGTTATTTTTAACACGTTATTACAGTCATAATTAGTTAATAAAAGTCATTTTTTTTTCAACCCTCAGGCGTTTAAATCCAGTCATTTCACTTCAAAGTCAAATTTGTCACTTTGTTTAAAGTACAAAAGTAACGGATGATTGTTTTTTGTTTTTATACGGCCATCATGATTTGAATATGTATTACTATAACCATTATTAGTTTTGATGTAAATAGGAAGATTTTTACATATACGTATGTTATATACATTCAGTGGTTAAAAAGTTTAAAACTCATTGCTCATGTTTAACCCTTTGAAGCACGGGTTTTTTTTTTGTAAAAACTTATAAAAAATGATCGAGGTTTTTTTTTTTTTTCTTTTTGACAGAAAATGATTATATAGATATAGAATAAATTGGGTTTGGTAATTTCATTTGTAGGGGGTGACTAAAGAGTCGGGCGTAGGGTAAAGAATGCGTAAAGAAATGATTATACAAAGTGTAAATAGATCTCAGACGGGCATTAGAAATGAAATAACGCGAGATACAAGGTCGCCCGTGTGAGACACGGGCATGGGAAACATTTGCCGGTACCCCTTCGCCCGTGTTAGACACGGGCATGGGGAACACTTGCCGGTACCCCTTCACCCGTGTTAGACACGGCATGGGAAACATTTGCCGGTACTCCTTCGCCCGTGTTAGACACGGGCATGGGGAACATTTGACAGTATCCCTTCGCCCGTGTTGGACACGGGCATGGGGAACATTTGCCGGTACCCCTTCGCCCGGGTTAGACACGGGCATGGAGAACATTTGACAGTATCCCTTCGCCCGTGTTGGACACGGGCATAGGAAACATTTGCCGGGACCCCTTCGCCCGGGTTAGACACGGGCATGGAGAACATTTGCCGGTACCCCTTCGCCCGTGTTAGACACGGGCTGGGAACATTTGCCAGTATCCCTTCGCCCGTGTTAGACACGGGCATGGGAAACATTTGCCGGTACCCCTTCGCCCGGGTTAGACACGGGCATGGAGGAACATTTGCCGGTACCCCTTCGCCCGTGTTAGACACGGGCATGGGAAACATTTGCCAGTATCCCTTCGCCCGAGTTAGACACGGGCATGGAGAACATTTGCCGGTACCCCATTCGCCCGTGTTAGACACGGGCAAATGCGTTAAGGGTTTAATATCCTCATGGAACCTAAATAATCTGTAGGAGTATTGGTACACGCTAAGGACATGCTAGCTTGTGACAAGTTCCCTTTTGAGAAGTTAGGACAACTATTCAGCTGAAAATCAATTTAAAAAAAAGGGGGCAATTTGTTTATGACTAGTTAAAGATTTCGTCATCAATAGTTGAAAGTTTCGTTCCATTGATTTCATGTTTATGAATTAAGCATTCAATGTTGCTCAGCGACTAAAACCGCCTTGTAGTACTTTTCTCCTCCGTCCCCTTCCCTGTTAGCACGAGGCCTTAGGAATGCCCTACCCCAGGCCCGGCGAAGTGGAGTCCGCTGATTGACCACGGTTGGCGTAGTCGCGCCGACATTGCAAGGCTGGACTGGCGTCTAGCAAACCTATCTCTTGCTGCGTGAGCCTGGCCCTTGGTATATTATGCTCGAAGCATACCAGATGGAGGGTTATTGCTAAAGGAGAAGGGGAATTGGGCCCTATTGCATACATATTAAACTACAACATGTCGTACACTATTGAACAATATAAGCTTCTAGGCTACCCCGTCAATATTGGATAAAAGTTTGTGATCAATACCGCTTTATTGGGTTGCCTCTTTAAAAAAAAAAAAATAGTTATGCAGCCGTTTTGGTGGTAACCACCGGAACCTTGGAGGGGATGGGGTTACGCCTTAGACTGGTTACTTACCGTTAATCCTGTAAGACCGACTGGTGGTACTTTTCTCCCCATCCCCCTTCCCTGTTACCACGTGGTCTTCAGGGACGCCCACTCCCGGGCGTGAGTGGAATTGTAAAGCAAATTTCTTAATTTATCAGAAACTAAAATTTCTTAGAATCTCACCTCAGAATGTTGATAGGAACTGTTTGAGCGCCTGTACCCTACTTTCCTTAACTTAAAAGTATAGTAATGGAATATATATAAGGACTGCATCTCGAAAAGGAATTTAATGTTTTTGTTGGAATATGAATAGTGGAATTGTAGTAACAATATCAATGAAGACAAAAATATTGACAATGTATAACATTGCATTCCTATGAGAATCTGACACTGGAATTTACATCTCAATTTTGGCGTCACATCTGTAGCCAACTTGGCCGTATGCAGCCTAATTTTCGCCAATCTATGCCGTCACTTCCGGTTTTATCCCCTTCCAGAGTTTTACCCTCCACTATTCGCATAACATTTACTATCTTTATTCTGAAAAAATCAGATTAAATGCAAATAAAACAATATGCTCCTAGATTGCTTTAAAAAAAGGCGAAGTTGAAAAATATAGTTCAGCTTTTCAATGAACAATAAAATATTATGTTAAGCGCAAAATATATATACCGGCATTTGTATCTCTCTATAGTTTAAAAAAAAAGTCAGTCCCACTCTTTCAGAGAAATGCTGCCTTCTGAGATTATAAATCTTACAAATCCAGATCTACTCGATGAATAGTTCTGAAAATGTTATGAATTATAGAAAACAATTCTGATGAAAACGCTATTATAAAACATTTATAGTTTCAAACAGTAGTTTTAGTAATTTGAAAGTAAATAAACCCTATGCAAAACTGCCAGTGCAAATAAGCAATTATTTCATTGACTGCTTTAAAAAAAGGTGATGTTTAAACTTGATACTATGAAAAAATTATTTTAGCTTTTAATGAACAATAAAATCTCATGTATAGCACGATATATTTAGCGGTATTTGCATAGTTTCAAAATCAAACCATTTCGTTGTATCTAAATGTTTCTTTTTCTCTATTCTGTTTTAGAACAGTATAAAAATGTTTTGTTTATCTTTAAATGCGCATTAAATGCCCTAAAGACGAACGTTTTCTAAAGAGATTATTTTTCGACAATGATATCAGATAATTCCCCTTTGTTTACTTAGCATCATTTCCATGGATCAAATAAAAACATGTACAGAGAAAGACAACACAATTTTGATCTGCTTATTAAATTTTGGGTGCATTTATTTTGATGTGTTTGTTTTCAACTGCAGATATAAATAAACAGATTGAATTCGAAATAAATTATACTAGCTGTTCCTCCGCATCTGCGGGCTATGAGATCAACAAGTAAACTCCGGTGGAAATTTCTGCGAAAACAGTTTTCAAGAAATTCTGATGAAGTTCTGTATAGTCTGTATTACAAGATAATCTGTATTACGGATTCAAGTTCTGTATTGTATGTATTACTGAACAAACTACGATTTTCCACTCCAAATAATCGGAATAAACCATTTTAAAATTGTTAAAAGCGCTTTAAAATTCGAAAGGCTTAAGAAATCGCTAGATATAAACATGAGAATAATTGTTCGATGTAAATAAACTTAGGTGTTCTCTCCCCAAGGGATAAGCAATTGAAAATTGAGTTATGAATGTAAGTATTTCTCACGAAAAGGACATTAATTTGTTAGAGTCCCGTAAGCTACTATAAAATACCAATTTTATGTTAGTTTTAAATGCTAATCATTGAAAAAAAATTTTCAATATCGTTTTACCACAGTTTGTTTTTTTGCATGATGTCTTTGTCTGTATCGTATCGTATCGCAAAATTTAATCGTAACTGGTCCACCTTAAGTGAAATATACAGTAAAACCTGTAAAGTTGACCTTTGTAAGCTGGCTACCTGTCTAAGTTGACCACGTGTGTATGGTAAGGAATTAGCCCTATGTTTAATGATGTAGGGAAACCTTTGTAACATGACCACCTCCTTTGACCACCTGTCTATATTGACCACTTATGTACGCCAAATTTGAGTGGGGGTATTATAAAAAACCCTTTGTAACATGACCACCTCCTGTGAACTCCGAAAACAATCGAAATTTCAAGTTCAATGCGCTAACTGGGGGTTGAATAAAAATCTGTTTTTTAATTTGCATGTTACTTACCTACCCAAGAGGCAAGTTTTCCGCGGTATAGCGTTTCGAAGAAAAAACATTATTTTTTTTCGACCCACCCTATTAATCATTCGTGTGTGAGCCACCAGTGGTACACGCCGCCAGCTGACCCATTCAGTGGTACACGCCGTCCTCAACGTGTTAATAATAGTTCTAAAGCTGAGAACGTCAGAATTTTTCGTTATGACACAAGTACACACTCTAGCACTCAATACATTTATATACTTATATTCTAAAAAGTGTGTACATATTCCTTCTTAACTGAATTTATTCTAATGCATTCACTCTCAGAAATAGAGCTCCCACTTTCGATGATTCTACAATCGTGAATGAAATTTCGTCATTTACAACGATTCTTTCCTCGCGCGATCACGTGACTTTAAAAAGTTACTACACAAATTTCGCCAATTTCAAGAAAGGTTTACTGGGAGCATTTTTCGCGAAGCCATTTCGTCAAATACGACGAAAGTTTCGTGAGATTTTAGCATGCGTTTCTGAGAGTGTGTATATTCTCAAATGCTGTGTAATTTGTATGTTCGGTAAATTGAATTGAAGTTTGCTCCTAATTAAATCCCCAAACCTCCCACTTTCTTGCCAATCAATGCAGGGAAGACAATTGCTGCAGCGATTGAAGATAGAAATCGCGCCAACGGCTAAAGATGGGAATCTCGATAAACATAGCCAAACTAACACTGGATTTCCCACATTTTTTTTTTTTTTGTCCCAAACTTGTCGATGCAACATCAAACGGTCTCTAGCTTATGTCGTCATTTCCGCTTGCATTCCCTTTCATTTTGTTTTAAATTTCTGCTGGTCGCTTCTGTCAATTGCAGATCTAGTGCATCCCCCCCCCCCCAGATATCGGTACTAACTCTTTCAGCGGCACCCCAATGAGTGTGGTATCATTGCCGCATGAGAATTTCGACGTCCGGTTTCGACACCTGAAAGGGCAAACATCCGGACTCTGCTGATGCGAAATTGCACTAGGAACTTAATTTAGCCCAGAGCATCCAAGCCAAATGTCTACTGAAGGGATCTTTAACATGTCATACCACATAGGCGCAGGTGAGCTTCTGCATCTTGCAAATCCACCGACTCTGCCAGGCTCGATCCTCAGGCCTGGGGCGTACGAGCTCCGCGCCTTACCAGGCCGCCATCATGCCGGCTCATTCCCTTACATTACTTCAGTTTTACATTGTGTTAAAATGTCAGCTTCGGAGCGCCAAAAGAAATATAACTTCAAAAATACTTTATCATGCCAGAATAATTTAATAATGGCAAAACACTATTCTTCGTAACATTTAAATGCAAATTAAAAATAACTCTTGTCTAGGAAATAACACAAAAATCCAGAAAATACGAAAAAAGGAAAAAGAAGAGACGGGGCCACAAAAGAAGAACTACATTTAAATGGGTGATCTTTATTTGCTCCGTAAATGGCTTTCGAATAAAATTATCTATACGAATTTTGAAAACAAGAACGATTTTTCGGGAAACAATCCCACATACACATACACACACACAAAAAAAAAAAAAAAACAGATTTCATTTACCGTAAAAGGGAATTCGTGGAAAATACATATTTTTTTTATAATTTAAATCTTTGGTTTTTCCGTGAATACATTATTTTGCCTTTTAAAATCAATCTAAGCATTAAAGGATCAGAGTATTAGGGCAACAAAAGCTGGGATTTATTTTTAAACAAAAGTGTCTTTTTGAAAGAATAATTCTTAAGTAGAAATATCTTTCATCAACATCAATTTTTTGCTGATGCTGAGAACACATTACATTGAATTAGGGGGGAAAAATACGATAGTGAGCTATATGAACCGTACACTGTAAGAAAATTCTGTAAAAATGTAAAAAGGAAACTGCGTTTTTCTGTAAATTTACGAAGAACTTGTTTCACATCAAATAATCATGTTCCTGGATAACAGTTTCTCAATAAATTTCTTGCTTTTTTTTTTTTGCACTCTACAGAACTTCAAGAAAAGATCGGTTACTTCATGTAAAGCTGAACACAAGAGATCTGTCACTCTGGGTTCAAAAATTGCTAAAAATTTCTTATACAGTAAAACCTGTAAAGTTGACCACCTTCGTAAGCTGACCACTTTTGTCAGGAACTTAATTAGCTCTATATTATGGAATGTAATAAAACCTTTGTAACTTGACCACTTGACCACCTAAGTTGACCACTTACGTGCACCGAATTTAGGTGAGAGTAATATAAAAAACCCTTTGTTAATTGATCACCTAAATGTTACTATAGTTTTTTGTTTGTCTATTTTTGAAAAGATAAACAAAAACTAAAATATCTTCTCCCAGATATTTTTATGCTGCAATGTTGGACCAGTATTTGTCTGGATGGATGAAACATCAATAAAACGTTCAAACGCCTCAAAAAACAATCAAACGCCTAAATCTCTTTGTAAGGTATCCATAAGGGAAAACTACTATGAGCACTCTTTTACTCTTTAAATAAGTTTCTTCTATCTGATATAGCCATTTTGAGAAACTATTCATTTCTAGGAAATCGTTACCATCAAAAGAGTAAGTTGCATAACTAAGTTATCCATAAGGGAAAACTACTATGAGCACTCTTTTGTTCTTTAAATAAGTTTCTTCTATCTGATATAGCCATTTTGAGAAATTATTCATTTCTAGGAAATCGTTACCATCAAAAGAGTAAGTTGCATAACTAAGTTATCCATAAGGGAAAACTACTATGAGCACTCTTTTGTTCTTTAAATAAGTTTCTTCTATCTGATATAGCCATTTTGAGAAATTATTCATTTCTAGGAAATCGTTACCATCAAAAGAGTAAGTTGCATAACTAAGTTATCCATAAGGGAAAACTACTATGAGCACTCTTTTGTTCTTTAAATAAGTTTCTTCTATCTGATATAGCCATTTTGAGAAATTATTCATTTCTAGGAAATCGTTACCATCAAAAGAGTAAGTTGCATAACTAATTAGATATTTGTCTTTATCTATACTAATATTATAAAGCTGTAGAGTTTGTTTGCTTGAACGCGCTAATCTCATGAACTACTGATCCGATTTGAAAAAAAAATTCAGTGTTAGATAGATCATTTATCGAGGAAGGCTATAGGCTATATATTATCGCGCTAAGACCAATAGGAGCGGAGTTCCGAAAGTTGCATAAAATAGTCCTTTTCTATCGGAACAAATTATCACATCCTTTCGAGCTTGATACCATTGAAAAGCCCGTAAAAAACTATCCTAGAATGGGTTTTGTCTTTCGTGCTAAAATCGGAGGCCTCTAAATGAACTAGAAAAGAAGTTATAATCGTTTCTCTCTGTAGTGTGAAATTCGTTTTTCACGGTAACTAACTTTAATTTTATTTGACCCAGATGATGACCGTTTCATTTTATTTGCATTGTTGCATCGTTTGAACAATTGTTACAGTTGCCGTGTGAACAAACAAATAAATGCAGTTGCCATTGTTAAACAAATAAAAAAAAATAATAATCAACGTTTCTAGCATTTTGATGAGGCATCGCTGTATTTGCAAAATATAATCCAAGATAGACCGTGCAACGCCGGGCGTCGCAGCTAGTCTTATATAAGTGCTTTAATTTTAAAGTTGTATAAGATACGTTCTAAGTCATTCAGGTTAAATTTCTCTAATGATACTTCAGATTATTGTGAAAAAAAAGCTAATTACTATTTTAAAGTAACTTTAATACATGAAGCTACATTTTAATAAGTTGCAAATAAATCAATGCATAATGTAAAAAATGACAAAGAAACCCCTCCACCCTCTATAACAGCGTTTCTCAACCTTTCAGTTTCGCGGTCCAATTTTCTATCATAATTTTCATCGCGCCCCCCCCCCCCTACCATAAAATGTATACAACAATAATGTATATAAGTGCTGGGTGCTGATTTAGTTTTTGAATTATTTTTAACTAACTTCCAAAACAAGAATAAAAACAAGTAATTTTAGTAATAAAATTAATTTAGTAATAAATCACTATTTGAATTTTGAGCAGAAGTAGAGAATGATTTTTCTGTACTAAAAACAAGGGCATTTCTCATTCTATTACCATTTTCAACATCCTCAACAATTTTTGGAAACTGAATTTCCTGCTGTAGCTTCTTTGAAGACAAACTATAGATCTTGGCTAAATATAGAAACAACTGAGGGTGGCAATTTCTAATATTAAGCCTTCCTTCGAAAAACTTTGCTTTGAAAGACCGGCCAAAGGAAGTCACTAATAATTATTAAATTTGTTTTTAATTTAGTATGTTTTGAATGAGAAAGTTTTGATTTAGTAATTTGTTTTACTTTAATACGTTATTAAATATGTAGAAATGTATTGTGTTTTCTATGTGTATTTGTGCTTTCCTTTCAGTCAGTTAATCAATTTTTTAAAGTAATATTTTCTCTTGGATATTCTCGCGCCCCCCCTTTTTCGTGCGCTCGCTCCCCACTAGGGGGGCGCGCCCCACAGGTTGAGAATCGCTGCTCTATAAGTTGACAACCTGTCTAAGTTGACCACTAAAGTGAGGCACCGCAAGTGGTCAACGCACACAGGTTTCACGTATGTTGTTGGCGCAGTCCTCCCAACTGCGGTGGCATATTAGGCCAAGCTGCCTGAGGCACATGAATCACAACAGAATGGGCTCAACTGAACTCCCCTTCGACTTCGTGAGCCATAAATCGTAATTCAGTGTACTCACAGATGACGCCACTACTGTGGCACGTTATCAGTTGCTATCAATTTACAGAATGTTCTCTATTTTTTTTTTCTATGTAAATTCAAATTTTATAGAAACGGCAAACGTTTCATGTTTTTAGTTCCCTGTAATTTTACGCCAGACTCCGGATAAATGATTTCCAGGAGATTCACATGTACATTCCGGCAAGAATTTTTTACAGGGTACCCATTTGAAAAATAGAAGGAAACGATGCATACATGCATTCTTAAATACATAAATGCACTGCATTTCCTACCGACTGGTTCGTCGCACTTTAAACCAATCACTAATTTTAAAAAAGCCCTTTTTTAGAGTATGTACACATTTTCAAGCACTCAAAAATATCTCACAAAGTTCATACATCAAAGTCATCTCGTATTTAATTACACGGTTTTACTTTTAAATTGATTTGTCACGGAAGTTTGTTAGGCGGTTTTCAACCACTATTACTGCATACATTATCTTCAAACTTTGCACACAAGCCTATCTTCCGGGTGACAATACAATATTCCATCCATTTTATAATTAATTATAACGTTAATTAGGAGAAAAACAATAATTATGGCTCTGAGGAAATGATCAGAATTATTATTTGCCGAATGGCATCAATAGCTTTGTTTGGATAATACAACGATGTTTTGAATTTTAAAATACTCAAATCGGGGCGAAAAAAGAAACTGCGACGTAGCGGAAGGGGTACTGGAGAAAAAGAAGGAAATTATACCATGAAAAACGAGCATGGTGACTGCATACATTTTAAAAAAACCGCGTAACTTGAAGCATTTTTTATCTCTTATTCCCAAATACAATTGGAATCAAGCACGATGCTTACAGCGCGAGGGCTCAGACTGACATGCACTCCAAAAGACGAAAACTGAACTAAACTCTGTAACTTCTCGCTAGAGCTCCTTACATAACATCTCGAATCACGTGACATGAATATTCCAGAAAATTCTAGTGAAACCAGGATTCTCAATGACGCTCCGAAAGTCGCCAAGCTTGGCGAGAAACAACATAGATACCCCTAAAATTGTAGCAATACATACACCATATTTTATTCCAAAGTTATAAGGAAAATACTTTTTCCAAACTTTTAAATGAGGGGATAGCCCGGTTTCATTGACAGTATATATAATAACTTGTTTAGTTCTAGAAGAACTTCTCGCTGAATATTTAAATACTTATCTTGTAGCGACTAAAATTTAATTCACTTGAATAACCTTAACACTGTTAAATGCTTCATCGATTGATTGTTCGATAGTGATGAAGTTCTCAAATAATGAATAGCACTTGATATTTCGGTCAATAATGAGTTTAAGTTGATTTGTTTCCAACTTTCAATTTAAGAGAATTCAGTTCTTAATGAATCTAAATTTGGCGATTTAATAAAATCAATGAATTACATTGAATGTCCGTAACATACCATTCTAAGGATAATTCTTCCAGACTAGGTTTTTACTATATTTAAGAACGTACATTTAAGAAAGTTACAACATTTTTATTATCGCAGAAGAAAAATTCAATCAAGAAAGAACGCACAACAAAATGGCAAGCTATACATCTTCAATCTGTTTTCTTACTTCAAAATTTCCAACCTTTGAACGATTATATTAAAATATGCTTTTATTATTAACCGACATTACAAAAGATGAGGTTATACATTCATATCGCATGTGTGTCTTTTTTTTTTTTTTTTTTTGTTTGTCCACCCATACCTTCTCACCGGAAGAACGGATTATCATGATCTTTTTTTAATCTATCGACGGTGGTTTCCCACAGGTTCCATGCTTTTGTTTGATAATATTTGATAATTGGAAAAAAAAGGGTACAGTGAAACCTGTGTAAGTTGAGCACTTGCGGTGCAGCACTTTAGTGGTCAACTTAGACAGGTGGTCAACTTATAGAGGGTGATGTAGGGGGTGAAGGGATAACTCGGTTCCTGCAAAGGTGGTCAACTTATAAAGGGTGAGGTAGAGGGTGAAGGAATAACTCGGTTCCTGACAAAGGTGGTCAACTTAGACAGGTGGTCAACTTATAAAGGGTGAGGTAGAGGGGGAAGGGATAACTCGGTTCCTGACAAAGGTGGTCAACTTACAACGGTAGTCAACTTTACAGGTTTTACTGCATACGAAGAAATGGAGTCTTTTTATGTTTCTTCATCCATAACTTTTGACCAAATGAACCGATTGTGATGATATTGGGTGATATTTGGTGATGATATGAGGGTGGTCTAAAATATCGTACATCGATTTGACTACAATTGTTCTTGAGAAATAACGTTATGAATGAAAAATAAGTATTTTTCTTTTAATATTGGAAAGGCTCGTCTTGATATTTCTTTGTTGAGTAAATTATTAGGTAATAAATATGACACTCATTTTCAAAAAGAGTTTGCTGCCATTAATCTGTAATATTAAAATTAATTATAATAAAAGTTTGAGCGAAGGCTTCTTTGAAACAAAAATAAAATTCATTCAGTCTGTTTTAAGACTGAAGTCTGCTCTGGACTTTTTGAAATCAATTTCAAAACGCAATTTATTCATATGAAAATATGAAAAATGTATTTTCACTGAAAAGAATAAAATAAAATAACTTTAGGAAAAAAAATAGAGCTGACTTCAAATTATAAATTGCGTTAAAAAGTAACAAATAAATTTCTTCTTTAAACAACATCGATACGGCTTTTAAACATAATTTTTTAAGTCGGTGCAAAATTATGATACATAAAATATTTTGTAATCATGAAACAAGTACAAATATAAATGGCCCAGTGTGGGCAACAGTTTCAATGTTGCGTAATTGTAACTAGACAATTTTGCGCCGGCTTCAAAAAGTATGATTAAAAGTCGTATCGATGTTATTTAAAGAAATAATTTATTTTTTTTTACTTTTTAGCACAATTTATAATTTGAAGTCGGATTTATTTTTTTTCCAAAAGTTTTTTTTTAAACATAAATAAATTATTATGTGTTTATATATTTACATATTTTATTATAACTTAAGTTCAGATAGCTTCAATTCTTGCTCTTAGTATTTCACCACGGCTTGTAACTTTAGTAGTAAGGGAAGAGTAAGACATTTTGCAACAATTTCAATTGAGTCCTGAACATACGTGAAAAAATAGAATAAAAAAACAATACAAACATGAAAAATGAGTAATTTATTTTTTTATAATGTTAGCTATATGTCGGTTCATGCGGAGTGATGTTTTCCGCTATCTTCAAGTCCATTCTATTGAACTTTGTTATGATTTTCAAAGAGTAAATAGTTTTAGCTGATTCTCCAAACTACATCAGCTATATTTTCTTACTCTCTTTTAATTCCTTTCTTTTTATTTTTTCTTTTATTAATGTATTTTGAAACCATTTTTATAATATACAAACATAAACGGAGTTAAGGGGACGTGGCAACTTTCAAATGCAGAAAATCGATGAAAATACCGATTTTTCAATTTTTTACGTAAAATGTGGTTGGACTCTCCTAGTATATGTGAGCGAAGTTTTGAAGCTATACAACCAATATAAATGTAGTTAAGAAATAAGAGGATTCAAATATTTCTGATGTTTTAGTAGGATTTTGTATTCTTCAAACTGCGTTTTCTCGGTTGGTGTTTTTTCGTAATATTTTAGTACTTAAAATGCTAAAACTTCTACATATATTCATGCAGCAACTTGAAATTTTTTTTGTGTGTTCAATATGATGTGTTTGATAAAATAAGGGATGGATTTTGCTATATATTTGCAAAAAAAAAAATTAATGAAATTGTAACAAAAGTCGCTTTTTTTCTGTGTTTTACCATCGATGTAACTTTAAAACCTTTTTTCTCAAAAACTAATTAATTAATAGCAAAACCCATCCCTAAAATTGTAAACCATACTATAATAAGTACTTAAAATAAATTTGGAAAAAATAAGTCAAGAAATGAAGAAGAAGGAAATTTAAAATCGTTAAATTATTTTCAAAAAATTTAAAAATTTTAAATTTTCTGTTAGTTGAATTTTGATTTTTCTCGTGAAAATCATTTTGTTGCACAATAGCACATCTTAACATGCAAATGAAATAGGTAAAAGTTCTTAAATAAAAAAAAATTGTCAAAAGGTGCCGAGTCCTCTTAAGTGTAAATTTGACGCAGTAAATTCTTAACTTGTGTGCACACTATTTCTTCTTTGCATATATATATATATATATATATATATATATATGTATGTTTCCTAGTTTCGGCTTAAAAAAGTTAAATTATGAAAAAAAAAAAAAAAAAAAAAGATGAAACATTTACTGTTCGTTCATTAGAAGTTTGCCCCAAGCTATAGATTTTTTTATGTACTGTATGAACACCGTGCGTATATAATACTCTTATTGGCACACGTGAATAAAACAAACAAATAAATAAACTTGAGTACGTAATTTTCTTAAAATTTCAGAGAGCAAAATAAATTAAAAATTCGTTATGTTATCTTTTTCACTCTTTTTTTCTTTTATTTAACGTTTTAATAAGAAACTGTTTGAAGATTTAGAGTTTAATAAAAACGCTTCTTCTAAGCAAAAGTTGTTACAACTTATTTCCTCAATAACAAAAGACATTTTTCTTAAGAAGCACTTTCTATAACGTTTATTTATACAGTACCATATGGAATAGACAGTTATCTCCACAAGTGTGAGATCGTCGGAGGAAAAAAATATTTAAAAAAAAAGCCACTCATAAAATGTATCTTTTATTACAATTAGTTTCTTTAAATCCTGGCACAAGAAAATAAAGATATTTGGTTGCATCTGAATATTATTTTTGATATAAGTATTGCTATAATTCCATTTATAGATACTTTAATAAGTTGATTATTTCTCTTTCTTCAAAAAACAGACGATAATATAATGTAAAGTAAAATTGTTTTAGAAGGATCGTCTGTTACTGAAAAAAAAAGAATAATAATAAAATTAATAAATAAATAAAAATACCAAACTTATAAGCAAAATATATATCTATATATAAAAGAGCAGTGTCTGTCGATATGTCCGTCGCTCCATAGAATCCTAGTCCGTTTTACCGATCGGGACCACATTCGGCATGGTTAATATTTACGACCCAAGAAATTCATCGCTGCAAAAATGAAAGTTGTGACTCAATTAGTTTTTTTTTTTTTAATTATTTTTTAAACTTTTCAATGATTTTTCCTACACGTTTAGATCCCTTAAACTATGCACGCTTATATCTTTAAGACTACGCGACGGATTTTAGCGCGGTTTTCATCAATAGACAGAGTGGTTCAAGAGGAAGGTTTATAGACCCGTTAGAAAAATATCCTACATTTAGTTCCTTTTTTTATTCCAATTTTACGCAATTTTCCACTTGAATTCCCCAATGATGGGGTGAAAAACACGTTGCATATATTAATGATACATATCAATCGAAAGCGCTGATTTTTCTGCGCAAGATGATATTTGTTCTAAGTTTCTAAGTCAATAAGAACGCCAGTTATAAGCTTTTTAGTTCGATGTCTTAAGGCTTACCTTGACCCAAAAATAACAATTAACAGTTCCCTCAACTTTGGCGATGTCTTTGATTCGTTCATATGTTTTGTAAAGGCTGAACCTTGACGATCGTAACCAGTCTGTAAACTGGATCAAGTTCAGCCTTGGTTTTGTGATTCGTTTATATGTTTTCAAACTTGCTATTTATAAATTGGCAACATACGGTTGCTATTGAAATTTTGTTTACGTTCTTATTCATATCCCTATATTTCATAAACTAGCGGTACCCGCACGGCTATGCCCGTGTTAAAAAATGAAAAGACCAGTCGAATTGCCATTGTGTACATAGTGATAACTTTTTTAGGTGTAAATTATGTTATTTTATTAAAATGTATAGCATTCCACATAATTAAAAATTAGTTGCTCACGGCAATCAGCCAGAGATCCTACACATTTAAGCATTTTTTTTTTTACAAAACACGCAAAATAAAAAAGGAAAAAGAAAAGAAAGGAAACGAAACAAAACAAAAAAGAAAATATTTGAAAGAAAACGCATTTTGCTTGTTTAGTTCAAGTAGCCACACAAAAAGGACGATTATAATAAATTATAATAATTTTAATTAATAAATTTTTAGTATAGTTAATTTTTATCTATTATTTATTGATATTAAAGCCGGGTCAAGACGCTACGTTTTGTATAACCTTTTGTCTGAGCGGTCTTCAGACTGAATGAAAACGTTGCAGTTTTATATACGTCTACATGGTGCAGAGATATCTGTATATTTCACTCAAATTTGTGCGATATCGTCATGAAGGAGGTACTACTCTGGTCAATTTTGGCGTGGTGTCATGTTAAAAAAAAAAAGGACTGGAATGTCTCAGAAGTACCCGGCGTTCAACGTGGTCAAATGATTACATAAAATAAATATTTTTTGTTGCCTGTTCTGGTGGTTCGATCACTGCGATCTCTTTATTTTCATCCATGGTATTCCTAGACTGCCTTGGTGTCTCTTGATCATTTAGGAAATGTAACAAATCAAAATACCAGAGAGATGGCTTGTAGATTTCGTCTCCAGCCCCAGATCGAATCGATTTATTATTTTTTGCCAATTCTTTACGGTAAACACTTCTCAAAGAATTAATTATTTACAACTGTTTCTCTATTTGCGGTTGCATCAATTTCGTTCAATTTTTCCACTAAACTTTCATAAGAGTCCCCCTTTTTATTCCTGTCACTATACTCCTTGGATTTGACACGCCAAATGCATGGGAAACTTTCGCATAATGCAATAAATTTTGTGAGAAACTCCCGAGAACATTGCCGAAAGTCGGCCATTGTCGCCAGACGAATTGAAACTGAGAAACAAAATGAATCGGGAAAGTGTGCTACCGTCTACATGTGCCGATTTGTCTGCACAGTACAAAGGCATCTATGCTTTCTAGCTTAGTTATCGCTGCAACTGTTCAGTCTTCTCACCGGACTCAAAACTAGGCACTTTTCCAATCTATATGCAACGTTTTATTTGCAACGTGTTGAACTGCGGAGACAAAAAGTTGGAGAAAAAGTAGCGACTGGACCCGCCTTAAAACAGAAAGACGAAATTTTGTAGCTTTCAGAAACAAACAGCAGCAAGCAAAGCTTTGAAAGCGGAATAAACCTTTCAGCCGAGCTCAAATAGGAAAATAACATATGTGCTAATTCACAGGCGAAAAAAAAAAACATAAAATAAATGAAATTATAAATAGTAATAATAAGCTGGAATAATAAAAATCGCTATAAAGAATAACATTTCCTTTAAAAACCCCTGTGCAGTATGGAAAATGCTCCCGTAAAATACATGTCAAAATAAGGAAATCAAAATAAAACTATCAACCGCCTGTGAGCCACAGGAAATAAATTTCAATTCGCTTTATAAAAAAAAAAATAAAGTCCAACAAAAGAAATAAATAAATTAAAAATCGGCTGCTCCTCAAAATGTTAAAAACCGCAAGCAATAAATTTTTATTCGTTAAAAGAAACAAGAAGTTCCGTCTAGAACTATACGAGCCTACTTTCCCGTATACACCAAATTCAAATTTATAATCTAGCTATCTCTTTCTCTCTCTTTCTTATTTATCTTTAGTTCTAATTATTAAAAATATACCTTTTTCAACGGATAATACATATTCATTCACTCACTCATTCATTCTTTCATTTATTCAGCCATGCATTTATTCATTCATTCGTTACCTCATTCAAGTGTTTATTCATTCATTTACGCATTCATGTATTTATTCACTCATTTATTTATATTTTCATTTATTCAATAATTTATTCATTTATTCTTTTCCTCATTCATTTATTCATTGATTTATTCTTTCACTCTTTCATTTATTCATTCATTCATTATTTCACTCATTGAGTCACTGAGAAATATCCTTGAAAATCCCGATCAAAAAATTTCATAGCAAAATAGGCTCGTAAGTTCTGGATAAACTTTCTATTTCTACATGTTCTACGTTATAAGAGCTTTCCGATAAAGTTTGTTCCAAGCAAATCGGTCCGTTAGATCAGGATTTATATAGGGTTGAAATTTCCCCGTAAGCTCTGTGTTAATTTTTTGAACTGTTCAAAAATGAACAAAAACTGTTCAAATCAATATTTCACGCCGAGAACTCCTTTCAATAAGCTTGCAATAGGAACTTGGCTCTTGTGCCCAGAGTTTACAGAATTTGCTTCAATTTTGTCCATAGGAGCTAATGTTAAAATTTTTTGAACTGTTCAAAATTGAACAATAAATTATTCAAATAAAAAAGTAAAATATGGAAATGAGATGTCCTCGCCGAGATCTTTCGAATGCAAAAAGAATTTTTCCAATCGGACAATTCGTTCAAAAGTTATTAGGGGGGGACAGACCGACAGACAGACAGACCGACAGACCGACAGACACACTTTTTCCCCATCTCAATACCCTACTTTCAAATTTTTTATTTTTCAATCTTTATTTAATTACTTCACTTATTTTTGACTTTTCTTGATTTTTAACGATATTTTCACGATACGTTAAGCCTTCTTTCATGCTTTATTATTATTTTTTTTTACTTTTACGGGAAAGTAGGCTAAAAAGGATTAATAGGCAGTCGGCATGGTAACAATTAAAATTAATTACCGTGAAAAAATAATTTCGAACTGCAGAGAAAAATGCCCATAACTTCTTCTCTAGGTAATTTAGCGGCTTCGAACTTTCGCACGTAGAGTGAAACTCCTTCCGGGGTAGTTTTTTACGCGCTTTTCAACGGTATCAATTTCGAAGCGATGCGATAATTCCTTCCCATAGGAAATGACTATTTTATGAAACTTTCGGCTATAAATTAAAATAAAAGAAGAACAAATTCGAATTTCAGAAAAAACTCTCCGAGGTGCACACCCCCATGTTCCAAACTAATTTCGTGCCAAATTTCATGAAAATCCGCTGGACGGTCTGGGTCCTACGCCGGACACAGACAGACACACATACTTGCTGCTTTATTAGCCTACTTTCCCGTAAAAGTAAAAAATAATAATAAAGCATGAAAGAAGGCTTAATGTATCGTGAAAATATCGTTAAAAATCAAGAAAAGTCAAAAATGAGTGAAGTAATTAAATAAAGATTGAAAAATAAAAAATTTGAATGTAGGGTATTGAGATGGGGACAAAACGTGTCTGTCTGTCTGTCGGTCTGACCCCCCCCCCTAATAACTTTTGAACGAATTGTTCGATTGGAAAAATTCTTTTTGCATTCGAAAGATCTCGGCGAGGACATCTCATTTCTATATTTTACTTTTTGATTTGAACAATTTTTTGTTAAATTTTGAACAGTTCAAAAAATTTTAACATTAGCGCCTATGGGCGAAAATGAAGCAAATGATGTGAACTCTGGGTACAAGATCCAAGTTCCAATGAACAAGCTCACTGGAAGAAGTTCTTGGCGTGAAATATTGATTTGAACAATTTTTGTTCATTTTTGAACAGTTCAAAAAAAAATTAACATAGTGCCTACGGGGAAATTTCAATCCTTTATAAATCCTGATCTAGCGGGCGGATTTGCTTGGAACAAACTGTATCAGAAAGCTCTTATGACGTAGAACATGTACACATAAAAAGTTCATCCAGAACTAACGAGCCTATTTTCTTATGAAATTTTTTGATCGGGATTTTCAAGAATATTTTTGAATTAATAAAAGATTAAATGAATAAACAAAATAATGAATGAATAAATGAGTGAATAAATACATGAATGACTGAATAAATGAATGATTGAACGAATCTGTATTAACCGTTGAAAAAGGCATATTTGAAGCAATTAAGAACTAAAGCTAAACGAAAAAGAGAGAGAGATAGCTAGATTATAAATTTGAAGCTGGTGTATACGGGAAAGTAGGCTCGTATAGTTCTAGACGGAACTTCTTGTTATTAGTAGAGATGTACTTACATCTGTTGTGAATATAAGTAATAGGTATCGTTTTGGTTGAATTTTTATTATTGTTTTCGAACATTTTTCGTTGAATATGTAATTTCTTTGTCTTGTGTTATTAAATTTGTACAAAAAAAAAAAAAAAAAAACATTAAATAAGTCATAATGTCACCGAAAAAACGTACTTCGTTTGGTAAATCTTCGGTTGCGAAACGAATGAAGACACAAAGAGCATGCGAAACAGAAGAAGAACGCAATCAAAAGCTTCAAGAGGATGCTGTAAGACACGCTGTACGAAAATCATTGCAAACAGAAGAAGAACGTTATAGAAGGCTTCAAGAAGATGCTTTAAGACACGCTCCATCACATATGTATGCAAGTATGTTAACAAGGGTTCTGATGCAGCTATATTTGCTCTACAAGACACTATGCATGATGAAGTTACTACTTTTCAACATAGATCAACACGGGCAACGCCGGGTATTACTGCTAGTTAATTAATGAAAAATAAATATGAAAAATAAGAATAAATCTTGCAACTAAGAAAAACAGTTATTATTTATTACAATTTCATTTTTGAACCTTAATTCAATTTAACTTTTAAATTATTTCTATTTTATTTTTAGAGCAGATGAAAGACTAATTGAAAATGTTTAAAACGATCGTATGCTATTGAAATAAAGATGAAAAACTAGCCTCGTAAGAGAAAAAAATGGCAACAACGAATACATTTGGCAAAATGAAAGGAAGAGTTCTATAGTTTTAATTATGTGAATTTCTTTCTGTGTTTCGAAATATTGTGCTGTCTGAGCTCTATGAAAATAACAAAACCATTACGGAGGTTATGGTTTATTTGGGTTATATTATATATTATTTATATATATTGGGTTTATGGCTATTATGGTTATTTTATGTTTTGTTTGTTAATATATTCTGCAGTGAATAGCATCTCTTTATTTAACATATATTTAAGAATCTGTTTTTGGCGTGTGGTGGACGTTAGTCTTTCTTCCTCTTCTAACTGTTGTTAATAGTACAATCAAGATTATTGTACGATCCCAATATTATGATTATTAATTCGATTTTTTTTCTTTTTTTGAAAGAATTTTTCTGATTGAATTAAAAGTTAGAGTGGAAATACTAATGTTAGAATTTCTTCACTGCAAGAAATTCTTCAAGGCAGTTTTTAATGGTATATTTTTTAGTTCTGTAGTAATGTCTTATATTGTTTTCAGTGTGTACTATTTACTGTCATGCAAAGCTTATTACAAATGAATAAAAATGCTCTAAATCAAAGTTTCCGAATTCGTGAACGTTATGACCCTTTTTTTAAGAGCTTGCCTATGACGATCCCCCTTTTTTTAAATAAATGCATAGCAACTCACGTCATTTTACCAACTACTTAGCAAAGATATTGTACAAATATACTTTTTATGTTATTAGTTTGTTTAATGGATTTATTATTCTTATTAATACAGTAAGTGTTTTGTTTTGCTTGTTTTATTCACATTTTTTTTAAAAATCACATACTAAACACCATTCGAAACAACTGAATAACTTTTTCCTGATGAAGGTTTTACGGTTTAAAATACAACTCATGAAGGGAAAAAATCATATGTAATTAAATATGAGCTAACAAAAAATTAAAACCATTTTCTATTAAAATGCCTCTTCTATAAAATTGTTCCTTTTATAGACAAACCAAAATGGGGGGAAACATAAATAAATTACCAGGTTTAAACATATTTTTCTTCCATGAAAATACTTATAAAGTCATGTAAAAAACAATTTTGAAATGATAAAAGTGAAATAGATTTTCTATGTGACGTGATCCACAGTTGCAGAAACTTTGCTTTAAACTCTATTTTATCATTTCATTTTACTTTTTTCTATATCCCAGACGTAGAAGAATTAGATTCGTGATGAAGTATTAGATTCGTGAAGCTATTTCACGAATTTCCATGGATTTACATGCTTAGATGTGTTCTGAACCCATTTGGACCATTTTTGGAAATTGACTGTATGTGGCCTTTTTTTTGTGGCCGCTGTAACTTAAAAAGTAAGGCATAGAATCGGACGAAATTTGTCCACACATGAACCGTAATAGGAACTGATGTTTGATTGGTTTTTGGCGTCATTTGCTCGAAGGGGGTGCGACAATTGATCCTTTTATTAGTTTCTTGTGGGCGCTGTAACTGAAAATGTAACGCATAGAAATAAACGAAAATCGGTACACACATGCTTCCTGATAGGAAGAGGTGTTGTTTACAGCTTGGCTTCGTTTGCTCCAAGGGGGGTGAATCAATCGAACGTCTTTCTCGCTAAGCGTATATTTCAAGAATCCAACAATTTAAACTATCAGACTCTGGCGCCAATCGCGCCAAAGAAGCAGATAATTTTCCTTTTTTTTTGTCTTTTATTTTATTGATGAATAATGACCATGCATTCGTCTTCACAAAGCACTGCAGTTATAATAATCGTCATCTGAAGCACGTGAATGGGAAAAAAATCAATAAAGCAGGCAGGATAGCCTTTAAAAAAATCTTGGCATGACTTGTGCTGGCATTTTATACACATAAAACTTTTTTTCTTTTTTTTTTTTCAAAAATTGATTAGAAGTGGCAATTTTTTTTTTTTTTTTTTTTTTTGAAGATGGGGTGTTATTTCGTTCCTGTTAAATCTTGCTTCTTTTGATGACATGGAAAATTTCGCTATTTATTTGAATTATAATTTTAAACTTGATATAGGAATTCAATTCAAAATAATTTCATCCTTATCCCGTCTCTTGACAGATGAGTTCAAAATTGAAATAAATATCATTGTCTAGAAATCCCAAAAGATGCTATCGAAAGCAATTTCTGTCGAAAGAATTTGACTACTGGATGTCCAAAGGGTAAATCTGATTGAAAATCAGAGCTTATATTCTCAATTTTGCAGGAATAAGTGCCATTGGAGATGACTGTTCCGTTCTAATGAGTTGTTTCCCTCTAAATCGAAAACATGGAGGTTTCAACTCTTCAAAAATGTGATATATTTTTGTTTAACTAACTATATTCTGAATGCTAGTTATGTAGTAAGTTTTAAAAAAATTAGCTACATAAATTTAGGTTAATAAAATGTAAATGAATTAACTACGACGTATCTATATGAAATTAGAAAAAAAAATCAATGTATTTAAGCACAAAATTTGCAATTCGAAATGCAGGCACGTGTTTCGAAACTACAAGGAAATCATTTTTTTTTAAATTCAAGAAGGAATGAAGAAGGAGAGCAAACATTTTTGTAAAGTCTGTCTTTCTTTGCTTATTCCCAAAAGAAGGCTTTACTTCCCAAGCTCACTTTTATCTTGCATTGAAAAAGGAATTGAAAAAGGAAGGACACACGTGTTTGCATTTTGTAGCTCAAATTTTGTACTTACGTTGCTTCTTATCGTTATTCAATTGTCGCACAAAATGTAAACATTTTTGCTTATGCAGACACTCGTAAGTCCGGTGGTCATACGAAATGACCGCTGTTCTGGATATTATAAATATACAATTCTCCCAGTAACCGGAAATGCACATCAAAACATCAAATCAAAGATATATTTATCAGGTAGAACAGTAAAGTTTAATGAATAAATAATAAACATATAATCATTTCGGAAAAAAATATTCTTACCGAAAAAAAAAATATCTACGTTATCATAATCTGTCTAACGAAACTGGAAAAAAGAGCGCTGCCACTTTAAATATATAAAAAGCGCAGACGATTACACTGCTGTAAATTCGCTAAGCTTTTGGCGAACTTCTATTTTGTAGAACTTCGCCGTAAGTTCTCTTCCATAAAAAAACGTTTTCATTATAGAAACAATTGTGTAGATGGCAGCACGATGCAGTTTTCTTGGAGTAAAAAATTCGGAATGATCTATCGGCGACAAACATACACTTAAGCGGCTTATATATAAGATTTAACGTAATGTGTAGTTTCCGGAAAAAAATAAACCAAATGGAACTTTAAATTTGTGGAGGAATGTATTTTATTAAACACATAAACTATACGTGTGTATGCTTTTTTCGTGTGCTTTCTATCTAAGTATAGTATTTATATTATGGGCGTAAATTGAAGTTTTTACATTACGAGATCTTTTGTTAAAAATGGTGTATTTCTTTTGAATAAAAAAAAATCCTCACTTTCAAGGCAACTCGCAGTAATAAACTCAATCATCAAAGTAGAGCTTCATTAAAACTTTCCTCTTTGTGATGGCGATTTCCATGTTGGTAATTCCATTATTTTAACTCTTTGCGGATTCATTCCTCCAGAAGTTAGAATTGTTGAGTTCCGGTGCACACATCAAACCATTTCACAAAAAAGTTTAGAACGTATGAAATTCTTACTAAATTGAACCGGCAAAACACGCAAACAGAACAATCTTTCATTTAGCAAGCCTGATTTTGAAGCATGAAAAATGTCTATTGTCAACAAAACTTAACAACTAACCACTATCTTGACATAATATGGTAAAGTTACTTGAAAATGGGATCTAGCATATAAATATTTTAAATACAAATACAAAAGTGACGACTAGCAACAGGCTCAGGGCCCACCAAGGCTGGTCCTAGTCAATTTAGCAGTCCTCAATGAGCATCAAGAGCTTACTTAACATTTTTTACCCCACTGCAATTAACCGTCGCTTCCGGCAAACTATTCCAACTGCCTACAACCCTATTGAAGTAATAATGTTTCCTAATTTCAAGATTAGCCCGAGATTTGTAAAGCTTAAGACAATGACCTCTGGTTTTGCTTTCAGCACTAGCTGTAGTCCATCAACATTTCCCATTTTAATGAATTTAAACAACTGAATCATGTCCCCTGTAACTCTCCTTTGCTCAGGACTATACTAAAATTATCACTAAGAAATCTACCGCTGTTAATTACAGTAGAATAAATAGAAAGGTTAACCTACCCTTTCCTTAGTCAATATCGTATTAATTATTACTGTGATTCGTGGAAAATGCAGATTTTTCGAGTTGGTTTCCCTTAATAAATTCTACATGTAGATAAAAACATACAAAGAACGGACTGGGGTTCTAGATAAAAAGATAGGGTTCAAATAACACTGTGCAACAAATAGGAACTTCTTTTTTTGTCCTTTAGATGAAACTATGTGATTCTATATAAACAAAAGGTGCTTGATTCAAATATCCAAACCAAAATGGTCCATCACGTACCGTTTTTCCTGGAGACCTGCTTCTCATATTTATGCAATTTGGTTATAGAAGAATGTAACTGCGGCTTTCTTATTGAAAACACAAACACTAAAATGATTTTTGTGGACCGTTTCATCTTGTGGGCATCTGTTGGTGTGCTCTGATAGCAGATGAGCAATATTCAATTCGTATACTTCCATTCTATCGACTGCTGAAACACTTTTCAAACACAGATGTCCTGATGAAACTTTTCCCCATGCTCATCCTTAATTGCGAAAAGGTTTTGAGAAAAGAAGTCCATATGGGAGTCCAAAAAGTGTAGTTTTAATGAAATATAGCAACCTAATGGTACAAAAGCATTTCATCATGTCCCCAACAAGATTTTCGGAGTTTTCAGCTTTCTCATTTCCAAGGAAATGAGAGCACACTGACTTAAAGACCAGCCAGGTGGATTTTTCGGCTTCTGACTTTGTTTTCATACTCTTCATCATAAAAGGACTTCCTTAAGTTGTGGGCCAATAAAAATCTTTTTTTTTTTTTACTTTTGCCTCACTTAAATGTTTGAATTTGTTACTGAGATGCAAGAAAGCCACTACTTCTCGATTCAGAGCTTTTACAAATATTTCGATAAACCAAGTTTAGTGTGCAATTGTGGAAAAAAGCCACATTGTAGATTTACAAGTGGCTCATTTGATACGTTTTTGCCTCTCATTATTTTGAAATTTTTTTTTGTGTTTGCAGAATATGCTACAGGAATGAATAGGAAAAAATACTTAGATGGAGGAGCACTGATAAACAAGTGCCAATCTGCTGAATTGTTCTCATGTAATAATGCTTGAAACAGTACTTTCACATCACAGCAGTATGCTATTTTTTCTTTCTCCGCAAAATAGTCTACAAAATGCTTTTTTCGTCTTGTAAAAGACTCTAAACTTCGAGAAGTAGATAAAGCTTTTTTGCCCAAAATGTTGCTAAAGTAACCTTAGTTCATTAAAAAGGTCTCTAGAATGGCAACGATCTCATTGTCAATGAGAAAGATATAATTTATATTAAATTAATTCGATAAATTACGAAAATATGCACATTTATCCAGAAAATACGTAAAAAGCTAATGTGCGGAATTTTAGGAAAATGGTACGGGATAGACAAAAAGTAATTGCAGATTCGTAATTTTTAGCCAGAAATACATAAGAAACAGTCATTTTCATCCAAAGGACATTTTTAGTGTTGCACAGTGTAATCAATTTCAAAAACATATCGTGAGATAATTCGAATAAAAAAGACGATGGATATTTAGACGGGTCGTAAGGAAAACCGAAATTTTCAGTTTGTACTATAAGGGCTTATTAAATTACATTTAACTTACTGTAATAAGGCAATACACTTATAAAAAGAAACATTTAATTAACGTCAACAAACACAGCAAATGCTATAAGCTACAACCAGGCTATACCCTAACGTAGGTTTCGTACCGCCTGACTTAAAACATTTATTTTGTTGCCATTCGCTTTTTACAAAGAGTTCTATAATATCTATATAAACTACAGCTTATAGTACTAATCGTGACTACCACAATGTAAAACATGGTATCTGGCAAAAATAAGGTCTATTTTCCTGTATTTTGGGGCTTACACTGAAAAATTCAATATGAATGTGAAACTATTCATAATTATAATGTTTCAACTTTAGCAAGAAGTGTTGGTTAAAGCTAAATTTCCCCATTTGTTTTTTTTTTTTTTTCATTTTTAATTGAAAAGTTGAACCAGAATTTTTTACAGTGTAGCGAAGAAAAGACGATGAACGTTTAATCGAAAAGTTGCGAAGGAAATGCTAAATATTAAAAACGTCCGATTAAAAAGAAATTTAAATGACAATTAAAAATGAATTCTGAATTGATATGTCTTGAGAAATTATGCATAACTAATATGTGAATTGATCAATTTATTGAAAGAATGACTAGATATTCCGAATAGGAAAAACCTCGAACACTTAGAAATGAAGACGCTGTTCATAATTAATCCAGACACGATGAGCTTTATATTATCTGAATATATTATTCGAATTAATATATCTGATAACTAATATTATCCAAAAGAAAAGGCGATATAAATTAATGAGTGAATATGAGATTCAAAATGACCAGTTTGAGGAAAAATGGAATTATATTATCCACATAAGGCAGTATAATTATTGCATTTTATGATATACTTGCTTGCTTTTTTGAAATTCAGTTTTACGCTGATCAGAATATGATTATCACGTCATATTGTTGATTATACTAAAATTACCCTCACTAACTCTGACCTTTTAATAATATTAATTTCGTTATTGCGCCAGAAGGAAAATCGGCTCAAGTCCCTAGAGATTGAATTTGATTGACGTTGGTGCAGAGACGGCCTACCTCTAGGGAAGAACTTTAGAACTCATATCGAATTTCCCATCTCTTGATTTGACAGTTAGGTAATCCTTTTATTAAATCTTTTCGCAAATTTTATACTCCGTGTGATTTCTCAGAAAGTATTTAAGATTAGTCAAGGTGACAATTTAGTAGTCTTCCTTTATTAAAGTAACCAAATTATAAAGTAAGTAAGATGCTCGATATCCATCCAAAACATTTGAGGATTTAAAAAAAAAAAAAAAAAATCAGCAGCGCTATATGCTGCTATAATGGTAAGGAATACTTCTTTTACCCTCTCTAAGGCGGTGGGAAATACGCTTCCCACCAAATTCATCAAGTTCTAGATGTTTATAGTACGCTTTTTTACCTTTTCTGATTAGTGGAACCTTGGGAGAACTCTGGGAAGTATATTTACCACTACATGCGTAAATATTCAAATATTTAAGCTATCACCCCCTCCCTTCAAAGGGGTGGTGGAAAAAATCATGTCAATATTATTTAATGTCCTATATGAATTTATTTTTTGAAATCAATCAAAATCCGAAAAATATTTTAACATACCGGTACTACAAAAAGATGTCCCTTTTTTAAGGGTTAAATCGCTGAGCTTCTAGTGATTGTAATTTTTCGCTCTTAGTACTTTTATCAAAAAAGCTTTGAAGCTACATTAGAGTGGAGCGAAAAAAAACGAAATTTCTGTTACTGAAAATATGCACCTACCAATTGTTACGATTTTGTTCAACCCATATACTTGTAAACTAATGTATTATTATTATAATTAGTTTATATTTTCTTTAACCTACGCAACGAACCTATTTCAATATTTCACGACTAAAAAAAAGTACCCCAGCAATTTATTTCGACAAAATAAATTTAGAAATAATCTGCAAGTGTAATTATTTACCAAATGAAATAAATTGCATAAGCGTACAACCATTATTGATAAACGAAACTAAACTCAGTGGCGCTACAGCCTATTGGGGACCATGGCATACTGTGCCCAAGGGCCCTGGGGTGCAGAAGCAGATGTTCTGGTCAAGGGGTAGGCCATACGCGGAACCCCCAGTGTTTAGTTCCTAAGCATCCTTTTATGTACCCTACTGAAGGGATGAAATGCTGAGTCGACCCTGCCCAGCCCGTGAATCCAACCCCGGACCTGTGGCATGGAAGCACGGAAGGCTACCACTCAGCCACTGGACCTCAGCCATTATTTATATCCTCAAAAAAATTCTCGGTGAAATCGAAACATTTCAAAACTCTTCGAGATTGTCTCATGTAATGCGCTAGGAATACCGCCCTCCCCTTCAATTTTCCAGTCAAGGAAACAGATCTAGGCGGTAAAACAAAAAAGCTATTTTTCTCTCATAGTAAATAAAGTACGAGTCCACAAAACTCATTATGCTCATTACATGATTGGAAGCTATCTGCGATACTCACTGACCTTTAAAAGCTTAAATAAGAGGCCAAATTTCCCTCTAAGTCATCACAAAAGAAATAAAATGATTTTCTTTTTGCAGAAAAAACTTGATACATTAAAATAATGTAACACAGGCAAACATATTGCATACATGCTTTTCTGCATTTTTCTGCAATGAAGAATATGTGCCCCGAATGTGTGTATATGTTACCCCGAAAAATTTGCACTCGCTAGTTTTGGAATTTTGTGCTTTATTAAGGTTGTTATTATTTATTTACCTAATTACCGCATTGTGATGCAAATTCAAAATGATGTTTCGATATTTTTTTAATTCAATAAAACTTTCCAATTATAATGTCATTTTTAAGATGCAATTTTTCTCCAATATTTCTATTCAATCATTTACATTAACAAATTAATTGAAAAATGCTTCTATTCGTTATGATGTTGAAATGCAAATTTTTTTGAATGTAAAGTAAAGAAACTGGGAAGCGAAGTGAGTAACGTTCAAAACAATAAATGGAAAAATATGCCACCTTTAGTTTTTTAGAGATAAGGAACAATCTCAAAATAATTTTCATCAATTATTACAGTTTTAATTAATTTTTTCAACAATATATTTTTGCAAAGTATCAAATAATGTATGCCATTCCTTTGTACACTTTTAGCTTCTTGATGGAGCTAGATAATTAGTTATTTTCAAGATATTAAGATAATTAGTCATTTTCTTCGAGTATGTCGAGGCTAAAAGTCTAACAAATGAAAATGATAATAATTTAACTTTGTGCAAGTAAACAATAGAAATATAATTTCACGTTAATTAAAAGCACAAATGCTCATTTGTGCTTTAAATTAACGTGGAATGAAAATGTTTTGTGTTTTATTTCTCTTAACGAGACAGAATTGGATTTGATAGAACTATAGAGTACATTATGATTTCTTAAGGGGTGAAGTATGCTTCAGGAATTTAAGATTTTAATAAAAAATATTTTCATAGTTTACATTCGTTTTGTTTGTAAATAAATAGGTGAGAGCAAGTGGTTTTAATGTACATTCATGGATTTAACCTTATTTAAGCATTTTTTTGAACTGATCTAATTCACGAAAAAAAGTTTACATCAAAAATTATTTTAAGCAGAGCGCTCCTTTAATAAGCTTGTCTGAAGGAACTTGCATCTTAAGTCCAGGGTTTAGGGGCCGTTCATAAATGACGTCACGCTTTTTTCCCATATATTTGACCACCCTCCCCTCCTTTGTCACAATATGTCACACTTCAGCGGACCCCCTCCCCCCCCCTTTGTCACGCGTCACGCTATGTTGCATAATGCATGATGTCGCACTTCTTGTTACCCCCTCCCCTCCCCTTGTCACACTTTGTCACAATTTCACGAACCCCCTCACCCCTAGAAGTGTGACATCATTTATGAATGATTCTTTATATACTTTGCTTCATATTTCCCCGTATGCATTAATGTTAAGAGTTTTTGAACTGTTAAAAACTTAACGAAAAATTGTTCAAATCAAAAAACAAAATATGGAACCATGGTCCTCGCTGATATCTTTCGAATGCAAAAAAATAAAACGTATTTTGAATCGGACAATTCCTTCAAAAGTTGGGGGCAGACAGGCCGACAGACACACAGTTTTCCCATCTCAAAATCCATACTTAATCATTTTTACTTTTTAATATTTATTTAATTACTTAACTTATCTTTGACTGTGTCTTACTTTCACGCCTTTATTCATTCTTTTTTTCTTTTACGGGAAAGTAGGCTAAAAATAACACAATTTATAAAATTATACGGAGCAGGGAGTGGAGCTGGAGCAGAGTATTTAGATGGAGGGGAGATGGAGCAGAGCCACTCGAATCAGTGGCTGTTATAGATCCCTCGTCACAAAAGTTTTTACCAGGGAACAGTCGGCAGTCACTTTTCAGAATTGCACCGCACTCCAGCTCTACTCCGGCATCTATATCGCAGCTCCGTCTCCGCTCCGAATTATTTTAAATATAAATAATATTTTTTGTCGCTTTTGTTTATTATACTATATTAGCACGTTTATGTGCAATAGAAAATTTTTAAGAAGGTGTTCTATTTTTTAGATAAATATTCAATAGTTGATATACTTTCCGATTTTCTTAATTCTTTTTTCTTTCCTCCAATTTACGCATGCGTCAGGTCTGCTTCTATTTCATCAAAATAGGAGGTAGTGGGTGGGCGGCAAAGCATGAATAAAGATTAGAAAATGCTTAGTTTTTAAGAAGAATAGTAAACTCTCTGTGTTTTTTTTTTTCTCTTCTATGGTAAAGGTTCAAATTGGAAATAGAATATATTATCATCAGGGAAAAGCAAAAATTGACAGCGTGAAATATAGTTTCCTAAAGTACCCAACTCAGCGTATCTCCCCTTTTGTCGAATAGAATATTCCCGACGGATAGCCTCGGCTTTCGTAAACGAACAGTACGTACAGAGCTTTGGGGGGGGGGGGGGAGTACAACCAAAGATAAAGGGGGAAAAGAGCCAGAACTACAAAACTGGCATCGCCAATAATGGTTTTATTTTTATTTTATTAATTTTGTTTTCTAAATCTGTAATCAGTACTTACTCTTCTACGCAAACACTGCACCTGCCCAGTTTCATCGCCGCTACTCAGTTTTGCTGAGTACAGATATTTTGCTGCAGATGGTGTATCCTAGTAATGCACAAATGTCAAATATCACTAGACTACATTGAAGTACAGTGAAACCTGTGTAAGTTGACCACTTGCGGTGCAGCACTTTAGTGGTCAACTTAGACAGGTGGTCAACTTATAGAGGGTGAGGTAGGGGTGAAGGACTAATTCCGTTCCTGACAAAAGTGGTCAACTTATAGAGGGTGAGGTAGAGGGTGAAGGACTAATTCCGTTCCTGACAAAAGTGGTCAACTTATAGAGGGTAAGGTAGAGGGTGAAGGACTAATTCCGTTCCTGACAAAAGTGGTCAACTTAGACAGGTGGTCAACTTACAAAGGTGGTCAACTTTACAGGTTTTACTGTACCATCGTGGGGAACTGTTCAATCAATGAATGGCCCTACACAAAAGGAAGAAAAAAAAAAAAAAAACGTCGCAAGCATGATTTCATTTTGGCTGATGGAATGAAAAACTAGTCCGGATATACCATTCCAAAAATACGAGTAAGAACCAGACTGTTATATGAAAAGTGATTTTTTTTAATAAGTTAAGTTATAAAACTAAGAAATTAATTAATTTGTTGAATAAAACAAATAACTAACAAAAAAAAAAAAAAATTACCCAAATGAAATATAAAAATGGGGGGGGGGGGGCAGGAGAACATAATAACTTATCTGCCTACCGCTTTTATTTTTATAATTGTTACATAAAAAATTGTGCAGTTTTATAAACACATTGGCGGACAGAGGAACAAGTGAAGTTCGAAAATTAACAATATATGTTTTTGTAAATTTTTAGAATATTAGAATTGTAGTTTTACTCTTTCTGCTTAAATAAACTTAATTTTTATTAATTCAGCCCCTTTAATTAGATATGGTGCCATCGTTAAATGTATCAATAACAAACATAAATTCAAGAGAAAAGACGATCGCACTACTCCCTTCACAACCACGTACATAGTGAAGCAGCAAGTCGTGTAACAGGTGGAAAACGAAATTCAACCTAAAAAATTGTTTTCAAAACATGACACTAGGCTTCTACTTGTACGCCGGTAAATGCACATTTGGGCCGCTATAGCCTTAGTGTCTAAAGACGACCATTTTCGTCTTGGACGGCTATGCTGTCATGCCGCATAGGGAACTTCGCTTTGACGGCTATAGACGCAAGTGTTCGTCAACGTGTTAAGAAATCAGTTTTACACGCGAACAATTATTTTACTCATACATTTTTATGTTCATGATACTTTTAATAGGTATACGCATAAAAAAATCCTTTATTTTTGCCTCAAAATTATGGTATCAATGAGTTATGCTCCCTTTTGTTCAGAACTCTAACCTATTTATATATAACTTTGACTAGCGAAAGCTAAAAAGTATAAAAATTATAATAATATAAGAGTTTTGAAATCAACTCTGAATTCAAAAAGTTTCGCTTGTTCACAAATTTTGAAATTTATGATTTCTGAAAAACCAAAGCATTTTTAAATCTGCTTCGCATAGCTGTTACAACAATGTACGTGTAATACAACCATAAACGGGGGGGGGGGGGCGTATTGGACAATCATTCAACTGCAATTTTCCATTTTTATGGTAGCGAAAGAAGTGTTTTTAGTTTCCATTTATTTAGAGATTTATTTGAGAGTAAATCTTGCGTGCGCGATTAGGGTAAAATTTCAGCATGAAGTGAAAATATTGATCAAACGGAAGTGAAGACGAGGTAGTCGCCACGAGATAGTCACCAACCTTGCGCCAAAAATGATATTCAAAATGCGGTATCAGCCATAGAATATTGGAGAGCTTCTCGCAGAACGCGTGTTAAACTTTTGGCGAGATTTCCGTCGAATATCTGGAGCGGAGCGTGGAGCCAAGAAGTGGGGCACCGAGATTTTCTGCGATCCTGGAGCGGTGTCAGTGTAAAAAAAAAAAATTGTGTTCTACTGCTAAAGACTTTAATTTTCTTCTTATATAAAATGTTAACTAAGAAGAAAAAATAAATAATATAATCTATTAAATCTAGCGGAGCAGGGACTGGAGCTGGAGCGGAGGCGGAGCAAGCATATAAAATTAGCTAGGATGGAACGGAGCTACTCAAAAAAGTAGCTGCTCCAGAATCGTGAAAATATCGTTAAAAATAAAGAAAAGTCAAAAATAAGGGAATTAGTTAAATAAAGATTAAAAAATAAAAACATTTGAAAATAGGGTTTTGAGATAGGAAAAAAGTGTGTCTGTCGGTCTGCCCCCCCCCCCCCCCCAATATCTTTTGAACGAATTATCCGATTCAAAAAATTATTTCTGCATTCGAAAGATCTCAGCGAGGACATCTCATTTCTATATTTTACTTTTTGATTTGAGCATTTTTTTTTTTCAATTTTGAACAGTTTAAAAAAAATTTAACATTAGCGCCTATGGGCAAAAATGGAGCTAATTGTGTAAAACTCTGGGGCACACGATGCAAGTGCTTATGAGCAAGCTTAGTAAAAGAAGCCTCGGCGTCAAAAATTGATTTGAACAATTTTTGTTCATTTTTGAACAGCTCAAAAAAAATTACATACCTCGTACGGGGAAATTTCAATCCCATATAAATCCTGATCTAACGGACCGATTTGCTTGGAACAAACTTTATCGGAAAGCTCTTATAACTTAGAACATATACAGATTTTTAAGAATATTTTTGAATTAATGAATGATTAAATGAACACGTGAAAGAATGAATGAACAAATGAGTGAATAAATGAGCGAATGAATGAAAAAAATAAGTAAATGAGTGATTAAATACATGAATGAGTGAATGAATATGTAACCGTTGAAAAGGGTATATTTGAAGCAATTAAGATCTAAAGGTAAACGAGAAAGACAGAGAGAGAGAGACATAGCTAGATTATAAATTTGAAATTGGTGTATACGGGAAAGTGGGCTCGTATAGTTCTAGACGGAACTTCTTGTTAAGGATGAATATTGCTCGTTCGGCTGTAGTTCAGTATTTTGTTCAGTATTGAAATCAATTAACGCTCGTATTTCGCAGGAATTCATTACTATCGAAGCGTGCCATCAATTTCAATTTTCAATCAAATGGATGTCTCATCGGTCGAATCGATCGTAACATCTCGAATTAATTTGACTTGATTCCTCTTACATACGTTTGTCCAAATATGTTCTAGAATCACCTGCAAATTGGAATCTTTGGAATTGGTTACATTCAATCTCAGGGTTATTATGTAATCCCAGTGAGTGGGTAAATGTAGTTAATTTCGTTGTTTCTACTACTCTCCCAATAGGGCATAGGGTAAATCTGGTAAAGTTGGCGTACATTTGAAAAACATGATGAAAAAAGAATGGAAACGTACATTTTTGGCTAAACTTTTGATGACTATTATAGATTACATTCCTTGCGCATGCATTTCTTTTTTTTTTTTTTTTGTCGTTACGCTATAAGTTAAAGCCAGCAGCTGGAATAAATCTAAGACACCTATTTTTCGATTCTCTTCTTATGGCAGCGATTCTAAACCTGTGGGGCGCGAGTACACGGGAAGGGGGGCACGAGAATATCCTAAACACATCTTTAAAAATTTGATTAACTGACTGAAAGGAAAGCACACATACACATAGAAGACAAAATACATTCCGACATAAAAAATAAGTGCTTTCTTAACATGAAATTATTTTTTGTTACAGTTTAATTGCATAAAGTTAAACTATTATTATTGTTATCATACATTTCGACATATTTAATAACTTATTAAAGTGAAACAAATTACTAAAATTTAAACTTTCTTAATCAAAACATTCTAAACTAAAAACAATTTTAATAATTTATAGTGACTTCCTTGGCCCTGTCTTTCAAAGTAAAATTTTTCGAAGGAAGGCTTAATATTAGAAATTGCCACCCTCGTTGTTTCTTTATTTAGCAGAGATGTATTGTTTGTCTTCAAAGGAGCCACAGTAAAAAATCGAGTTTCACAAAAGTTGTTGAGGATGTTGAAAATGGTAATAGAATGCGAAATGCCCTTGTTTTTAGTGCAGAAAAATCATCCTCTACCCCTACCCAAAATTCAAAAAGTGATTTATTACTAAAATTACTTGTTTTTACTCTTATTTTGGCAGTTAGTTAAAATAATTAAAAAACAGAATCAGTTCACATATACATTATTGTTGTATACATTTTATGGTAAGGAGAGGGGGGGGGGGGCGCGATGAAAATTATGATAGAAAATGGGGCCGCGAATACTGAAAGGTTGAGAAACGCTGTCTTATGGGGCGGGTGGGATTGCGCACATGGGTGGTTTAGACTAGGGATGTAGCGAATATTCGGCCACTGTTCGGTATTCGGTTCTGTTTCCGTCGTTTGTCTTGTGCTCTCATTGGCTGACTTCTGATATTTCTGATAAAAATACCACTGTATCTCTAGTAGTTGTCGCATGCATTCGAGTTTGTTATGTGCGGATTCAATTTTGCTTTGATGTATGGGATTTGCTGTGGGTCAATCCATCTGAAATGATCCAGAAAAAGGGGAAACAATTGCTTGATGCTTTTTATATATTTAAATTTTGCCAGGCAATTAATTGTTCGCTTGAGATCCCAAAACAAGAGTTTAAAAAATTATTAATACTTGAATTTTTTTATTACAGCCGTTTGCAAGTCACATCTTTAGTGGTTTTTCATGATGAAAATACAGCTTTAAATTAATCTGTACAGCCTTTTTACTTCTCAATGTTTCATAATGATTTAAAATCCATTATATTCCGTAAGAAATGAGAAAAAATGTCATTCGGTTTCTTTTTGATTTATTTTTTTAATATGGAAATGGAGCTTGAAAATACTATTTTAATAACAAAAACTTGCAATTTAAAATTTGTGAAATTTTTTATGAAAAAAATTGCGAGTTTACGCTTTTTTTTTTATTTTTTTTAATAAAATTGCATTCAGTTCGTTTTTAAATATTGAGTCTCAAAGTTAGCATTTCGACATCGAAAATTCAAGTTTAGCTAATTATAAAGAATAAAGGAAAGCTTCCAAAACGCACATACTTTCCTTCTGATCAAAATAATAAAAGGTACCTATTCAGGGGGGAAAATGTACAGGAGAATCTTACTTTCTTCCATCAATAAATTTCACGCGAAATATTCGACTTATCGTTTTGAAAATTGCATTTGCAAACTCAATTTTTATTTTTAAAAAAATATATTGACAAAGAAACCGAAATCAATAATTTGTTCATTTTTTACGGAATATAATAGTCTTTAAATCATTTTGAAATGTTCATAAATAAAAAAAAAAATTATTTAAAGCAGTATTTTCTTGAAAAACCACTCAAGAAGTGACTTAAAAATGGCAATAAGAAAAAAATTTCAAAATTTAAAAAACTTTTAAACTCTTGTTTTGGGGTTTCAAGGTAACATTAAATGAACGGCCAAAAAAATAAAACAATAAAAGAAAAAAAAAAAAACATGGAGCAACCTAGCCTGAATGATTGCACATGGATTCACCCCTGTACTATTCATTAGCTATTTACTGTAGTTGTTTATATATTTCTGTGTTTTTTTTTTTTTTTTACGCTAACAGTTCGTTTTATTCTTTTGGGTATCACAAAAGATCATTTTCAAATAATAAAAAAAATACTTAAATACTCAAATAATAAAAAAAAGCAGAGAAAACAGTATTAAGTTAGATGTATTTTCTATTTAACACTCCGTAGGTCGCGCTGTATCTCACAGATACAAAGCTTTGAATTTACTTTCTTTTAAATCGAAGGAGGAATGTCACGTCCTTGACCAGAGCAATATCTGCCCTTCCGGTCACTAGGTCTCCTGGACTGTTGTAGGAGTAGGTGTCGGGGGAATTCCCCCCCCCCCCCCGCTTTTGGGGGTTCATTTGCGGTTTGTATCTATGGGATACAGCGTGACCGATGACGTTTTCCGTTTGTTATACTAATTTTATTAATTTATGCGTTTATTTTGTTTTTGAAAATGAGTAAAAAAAGCTTTATAGATTCAAATGATCAGAAAGAGCTTGAAACAGTTCATTAAATTTTATTTTTTGATGAAAATTAAGATTTAGATGAAGAAATTTTCGATGATAGTGACGAAGTAGATTTTATGGAATGTCATTCTGGTTATGGAATGTCATTTTGGTTATGGAATGTCATTCAACATAAAGACTAGGTAAACGCAATATAAGTTTTCATTTGCAAAAATTGTTTGAATAGTTAATATTTTAATTTAGAATATTTTCACCTAATATAATTATATATAAACACCTATTGTACGCACATATTTTATTACTTTACATTTCTTTTTGCTTGTAAGTATTTGCGTTCTAATTTAATATTTTCATTGTATTTTGTATTGAAATAAAGGAGAGATAAGGGTCCAAATGTAGGGGTGCTGGAGCCTGGTACAAAAATCGAAAATACATTTTAAAAAATACTTTCATAATTAAATTTACGCATTGCTATTAAATGTATGTGTGAGATACAACGCGCCCGATGGTGCAAGATTTGGAGCGTGCCCGACGGAGTGTTAAAAAAGGAAATTTATAAAACCACGAACATTAATCCCAGAATAAACGACACTTTCATAAACCATACATCCTACCATGTATTTTTATTTAAACTTAGCCTTGAGCAACACTGTTGCCTGAAGTGCTTTTTAGCGAACAAGAAATAGAACATTTTCAGATAACGTATCACGAAAATAGTTGGAGAAACTGAGAAATACGAGCCTAATCCAATCAAAAGAACTGTTACTTCTTATGACGCTGTAATTCTGATGTGAAAAAAAAAAAAAAAAAAACATTTATTTATTTTTTCTTTATATCAAGCCTTTATTTATCTACCTTTTTGAAATTAAATATTCTATATTTTCCTCACGCGTAGCGCAGCATAATGCATATTTCTTTTTCGATTTCACTTTCCCATACTTACTTCCCAAAGTGAACAAAACATTCTCTGGTGTATTCACTGGCTGTGACAGTTGTAATACATTTCCTTCAGTCTGCAGCTTGAACTGTCTTCAATCTCCTCTCCTCGTCTTGAAAAATTTTAAAGAAAAAAAAGACAGGAAGGGAAAAAAAAAAATGCAATCCTTGCAAAGCTTTCCAGGAAATATAGATTTGGTTCATATTTTCATTTCTTTGTATGAAAACAGACACGCAGTGTTCTTTCGTAGATTAAACTTTGACTTTTTCGGTTTAAGCTCCAAGTATCCAATTTCTAAACTTTGTTTCTTTAGAAATGCATTCGCGACATTGCATCTAAGCGACCCTGCTAAAGCCAAGCACCATATTTGTAGTAAATACAACTATGCAGTTAAAGTTTTTTACTCCTTAAAACGGCCATTATATTTTGAAACCTTTTTTTTTTTTTTTCCCGCAATAAGTCACTGCTAAAAATCATACACTGTTAACTCAGTATTCTTGTTATTGGTAGGAAATGTCTTATTTTCAAATGCACCATGTTCTCGGTATAACTCCGGATCAAAATGACGTACATTTGTAAAACCGAAATCTTTGAAACACATTGTGTGCGGGACACGTACTAGCACGTTTTCTGACGACTGGTACTTGAGGTCGGGACACGTACTAGTATGTGTTAGTGCAACGACGTGGTTTCTTTGCATCGCTTTTAGAGAAAGAAATAGTAGGCTGGCAAACACATTTTTTTCTATTTTTGTACAAAATGAAATGGAAACAGAGCATGTGAAAACACCTTCACAGTGATATACAAAATCACAGCAGACGGCCCATAGCGCTAATTATTTTTATGATTGCTATTTTCATGTAAGAATGATTATAAATAATATAATTCGAAAAAAATAAAACTATAATTTGTATTTGATTTCTCATATTTACGATACTATTATAAATGTATCCGCTAAAAATATTATTTTTTGTTTACAACAATCATAATATTATATATTTCAATATAAAATACGAAACGTTTATGTTGAAAAACTAAATAATTTTCAATTAATTGAGATTTAAATGAATAGCTAAATTTGCGCGCAAAACCCCGAGCCCGGCACAATTCCGCCGTGAAATGTACCCGCACACATTGTGTTAAGTAACCTTTTTTCTCAAAAATGCTCCGGTACGATTTAATATTTGATACCACTATAAAAAACCCTCAAGTTTCCTCACTGAAGCTAGAACGCGGATTGTCCAAAGGGTTTTAAATACTATAGCACTGCGCCAGGAAGACATCGAAGGGTAAAAGATAAATTATTTTTATCAAACGTACCAGCTGTGGGCGCTAAAGTACTTCCGCGTCAAATTTATCCTCAGCCCAATCCAAAAGAGCTTCCACCAGTCCATTCTATGTCCTTATTTTACTGCGTCCGATCCGAATCCGAAGAATTGTTCATCGCGAATTCCTGCTTTGAAGAGACGAAGAGACTACTCACGTCTTTCAATCATTCTCGTGCAGTAAATAGTTCCCTTATTTTGATACAAATACTATCGTTAAAAAAGGCCTGTATTAATTACGAACGTAGTTGCTCTATAAATTTTTAATTTATTTCAGCTAATACTTGCCCCTCCTGTAACGATAATTTCTAAGTAAGCATCGGCTAAAGAAACTGATAACGGCTGTTGCACCTTTTTAATTCAAAATTACTTTAAAAAATAAGCAGGTACGTTTTCTCATATTTAAGGACACCGTTTTAAACAGTGTTAGCTGTGACGCACTGCTTACGATTAATTTCAGTTACTAATTTCAGTTACTCTGTAACTGAAATCTACTCATCTCAATTACAAAGAACATCTTTAATAAAACAACACACACACACATAACTAACTATACATTACGAGAACGGAACATGGACATGGACACAAATCCACAACACTCAACGAACTGCTTCTTTTTATCATTTCATATCTGGGAGAGAGTCCATAGGCGCCATCTATTATTTGTATTATTTGTTATAGTGTCTTTCTATTTGTTACAACTCATAATTTGCAAATGAAAAAAGATCTTCATGATGATCTCATTTTTAGTGTTTCTTTTCTACCTACTAGTTTGGGGATCTCATTTCTTTAGTTTCTATACTGCAGAAATGCTTTCATGACATTGCAGGTAAACGATCCTGATAAAGTAGCTAATTTTTTTTTTTTTAAATAGACTATGCAATAAAAGCTGAGTTATTTCTCAAAAAATCATTGCTAAAAATTCAAGCACTAAAAAAAATTTCACTGAAAGTACAGAAGAATCTACTAGAAATCATTTGTACGGAGTAAAATTATTAAAGAAAAGGGAAATTACATGGGTTTTGGGTCAATGTCTATAATTTTGTAAACTGATTGATAAGATTTAATCAAGCTATTTTCCAGAAAGATCCTTACGCGACTAGTAACACGAAAACAACTTGTTGTTTTCTTTTTAAAATTTTCTTTGGTTGCAAGAGGAAAAGTTGTGCACCAGTGTTACGCACTATCTACAAACATTTTGTAAATCTTCATTAAAATTAAAACTTTCATCGCAAAAGAGGCCAAAGCTTCGAGAAATTAAAAATAAATATATAAACAGAAGTTTAAAAAAAATTAAATCTTTAATTTAAATTTCAACAATTTTGGTAATTAAATTTCGCGTAGAAGAAAAATTATATATATAATGCGAAATCATTTGCGAGAAAAATAATATTTTTATTCACCGCAAAAGAGAGAATGTTTTAATAAATATAAAAATGATTGGGACACTATAGATATTGCAAAACATGATTGTTAATGTAATTTAACGAAACCTGAATACAGTAAAACCTCGTAATACCGCGCCTCAGTATACCGCGGAATCGGATATAACGCGGTTGCTATTATGTCCCCCGACGTTTATACCACTCTTTATAATTGCAAACCACCCTTTGTATTCCAGATTCCTTAAAATTTTTGAAAAGTAAACATATTCTCTAGTCCGTGAGAATGTATAAAGGCTTAAAACATTGTTTTTTTTTTTTTTTTTTTAAGTGCGTTCCTCCCCTTCCACACGAATCTAATTTTTTCTTAGATTCTCTCCCCCTTCATAATATCATATTGATAACTTAACAAGATTTTTAAGCCCACATTTTCTCAGAACACAATTGTTTTTGCTGCGGTTCATATGGTTTAAGCTTAGGAGCCTCAAAAAGCAGAAAAAATTAATCAGAATAACCTATCACTCGATAGCCTAACTGCTCAGTTGAGAAGGGTGCTTTTTGCCCAGTAATTACAGCAAATAAAATGGCAGCAAACAAGAAAAGAAACAATTATACAATAGAAGAAAGTTAAAAGTAATTGATAAAGTTAAAAGTGGTGCAATACGAGCGAGTATATTTCGTAAATATGGTTCCGCGGTACAGTTCCATTATATCGCGGTTATGTTATAACGCGGGTGCCAAACATGTCCCCCGACACCCGCGTTGTAACGGGGTTTTACCGTACTTGTAACATATCCTCATAACATAAATAAGTGATGATATTCGCATAAATGTAGAAGGCATTTATGATGTATACTGCAGTGCTAAGCGCAAAAAGTCGTATCTGCATTTTTTGGCAAAATGGAATTATTGCCATCAGGTGGTTTTTGTCACTTATTTCCCCTAAATACAATGTTTTGTGGTCCTACCCTGAAAGGGAAATTAAAAAAAAAAAAAAAAAATCCGAAAAGGTCAATATCTTATTTTGGAGGCCAGATACGATGTTAGTGCTTAGCACGGCAGTATACCTCGATCGCGAACAGAAAAAAAAAAAAAATAGCGCTACAGTTCTATGTTGTTTAAAGACACTTGAGGATGATTAAAATATTAGGGATCTGGTGTGGATCGGGGAGCAGGAGCGAAGAGCAGTGAAGCCACGAGATTTTGTTTGAAACTGGAACAGTTCTTGAGCAGGGAAATTTGTTATGCTAAATCAATTATACAAGTGGAGCTATAGCGATCTGGATGACTCAAAAAAAAGTAGCTTCTCCAGATCCCTAAGAAATATCATACACAACAAAGTTATCTTTTTAAAGAAATATATCACCCCATGCACGATTTTTGTATGTACTTCCTAATAGATTTTCGAAAATAAATATTTCGCATTGCACAATATTGCCACCTATTTCACCGGTAACTTTCAGGTTTCAATTCAACAATCCAGCAAAATTAGATAAAACTAACGCGGAAAATTATCGCCCATTGGAGAGTTTTAGTTTAAATGATTTTATAAAAGCGGCGAGAGAAAGAGCAACAACAAAGCCAAACAAAAAAAAATAGAAACTATATAAGGCAAAGAATGAGCAAAATTTTGTTGCATTGAAAAATCTGTCCTGTATTTAAAGAGCAATTATTGCTGAACACCGTGCTCTAACTTGGCAGGTTGGATCGATTTATTGTTCAAACTCCAATAAGGACATGATTAATGATGTGATTTTTTTTCTGTAAAATGTTTTAAAATTTTGCGCGAAAGCGATGTATTATTCCGTAAAATAAATTTTTCCTCTTTCTTATTAAGTCTTTTTAAAGGTAACAAATGCTGGATGAAATTCTGAAATTATTTAAATAGTTGATGTGTTTTAAAGTATTTTTAGGTAGTTATTATTTTATGTATTGTTTTAAGAAAACGATTTTTAGAAATTTGCGTATATATTATGTTGATTTTTCTCTAGACAAATGTAAAATAGCTTTAAAACCTCAAGTTTGGAGGGCTGATTTAACACATTCATGAAAACGAATTGTATTCAATAAGATATTTATTAACAACTTAAACTTAATTTAAAACTTTTATGTTTTCATTTTGCTTAAAAAAATATTATATTAACTTTTATTTTATTTCCTTCAGTTTCCTGTTTTTTCCAACCGTAATACAGCACTGAACGAACCTTCTCTACCCGTGTTTTTGGTAAGGATGGTGAGGAAATATTCACAAATAATCGATTTTTATCGCAAACCTCAACAAAAATGCACTGAATGAATGCAACAAAAATGCAAGCACTTGCAACTGAATTGTGAACTTCCTCTTAGGAAATAGGTATTTTCCAATAAATGTTTAAATACACTTCAACAAACTGCCGATATCTTTCGGAATTTTAAAATATTCAACTGAAATGTTTTAATGAGTTACTCAATGGATTCCATCACATATTAATATTTGTGGCAACGAGGTCGCAGATCATTTGGCCAAAGAGGACAGTGAGGAAGATATGTCCACTGGCTCATCCCTTACTTATCAGCAACTTTAATCAAATGAAAAATCTAAACAAAAATCAATCTGGCAAACTCCACCTACGCATCAATGGTATACCGGAAAAATCTCCTGGCACTCTTCTGGAAATCAAATGCGATAGAACCTCCAAGACTGCCATAGCCGGACTCTCAACTGGTCACCTAAAATGTTTATCATTCGAACGTGGCACAAAAATTTACCCCACTTGTAAAAAATGTTGTATCCATCCAACCTCACCGAAACATATACTACACAGATTGCGTCGGACTATCCCGGGCGGATTTAACATCAAATCCCCTTCTTGTCATCGACTTTCTGACTGTCAACAACTTATTGGAGTTGATCTGACTAATGTCAGATCATGAGGATAAGCAACAACAACAACACTGAGTTACTCTGTTAATTTGGGTTTGACATTATAAGTTAAAAATTGGTATCTTTTGCACATGCGCAGTAAAAAAATAATTCATTTAAAGGTCCATCATTTAAGAAATACTCAACATTATTACTTCAAATTTCAGTGCAATGCTTCATTTACATGCTATCAAATTTTCTAAAAGTTAAGTAACGTTTAGTGTAAAACTTTGCGTGTTATATATGGAAAAAGGGTATTCGTTTCAATTCTTGATTCGAGAACAAAATAGTATCGGTGTAGTGATGGATAGCCAAGTCAAAGGTGAAAGTACCAAATTAAGTCCTTGTTTGCCTTTTAATTAATTTTATTCAACAATAAACACAAACACAACAACTAAATTAAAAATTATACTATATATATACTAGTACATATTTACTCTCTAAGTTCTTACATGGACTTCCTTTTTGGGAATTTTATTCATTCACTAATATTTACTTAAATAACTGAAAAAAGGCTCTATTCTCAGTATTACGATATCTTTCAGACTCTTTATCTTTCCCATTGCTTACAACGCGTCTGAAATCTAAATATTCATTTATAGCAATTTATAATGAGTATACATTTCAAGCAATCTTGATGACCATCATTTAATATTCATGTTAAAACAAACATGGACCTGGAGCGGAGTGTAGAGCAAAAAGTTTTTTTTCAAAAATTTGTTTTATTACTCTACTGCTTCGATATTCTTTTAAAATCTTTTAAAGTTTTTATCACATAAAAAAATTAATACTCTAAAGAAAGGGACAAATAATCCAATCTAGTAAAATAATTTGGAATATATATCGGAACAAATTAAAAATGGCTGCTCTCGCTCCCTGATTAAAACGAAGTAAAATTCCAAAGTATTTTTCTTTGTTTTGCCTGTTAGGTGAAAGATTTTGCTACAAATTGGAAATTTAAATTTAACCTTTACGTTTGGATATCTATCTCCATCACATAAACTATAACTCTGGAAGCAATTCGATACCAAACGACGTGAAAAGAGTACACAAAGAGAAAAGTTTTTGCATTGGAAAAAAAAAAAAGACTTCTTTTCTTTTCTCTTCCTACATTTTGCTCTTTTTTTTTTTTTGTGCATACAGATAAAAGGAATTTCCTGGTTCGTTCTTCCTTTCTTTCTTTTCTGCCCTTCCCATTGTGGCATCGCAGAAAAAGATTTAAGGGACTTCACAGCAGCTGTCGTTAACATTGAAGTCAAACTTATCCATTCTTAAAATTAAGAAAAAATGGTCCGCATAACTCTTCGAAGGCAATTTCCTTCCAAATAATGCCATCCCAATATATATATATATATATATATATATATATATATATATACAGTAAACCCTGTAAAGTGAACCGCCTTTCTAAGTTAATCACCTGTTTACGTTGACTGCTTTTGTCAGGAACGGAATTCGCCCTATGTTACCGAATGTGAGAAAACCTTTGTAACAAGACCACCTGTGTATATTGACCACTTATATAGACCAAATTAGGGGGGGAGTATATTATTAAAGTCCTTTGTAAGACCACCTAATTATTACCATGATATTTATGCATGTAATAATAAAAAAACCTTTTCCAGGATATTTTTTATGCTATAATATTATACCAGTATGCGTCCGCACTGCATGGATGAAACAGTAATTATAAAGCTTGTCTAAAACCTTTTTAACACTACTAATGGAACAATAACTATGATAATTCTTTTATTCTATAAATAAAAGAATGCTCATTTTTCTTCTTTTTTGTTCTATCTGAGATAGGCATTTTGAACAATCATGTATTTTTAGGAAACCTTTAGCATGAAATACACAACTTACATAATCAATATGATATATATCTTTATTTTAGATAAGTACTTGAATTTTAAAGTTGCTCTGCAGATCCCTGGTTTTTAGCTTATACATCAGTTTCGATTGTGATTTTCAAGTTGCTAGCTTTAACTAAAAGATAAACAACCTTGCGATAGCGCTATACTAGACTGCAACGTTTCTTGACAATGACGTCACAACGCGCGGCAGAAGAAATGAGTAAACGGCGAGGCTTTTGGGGTTACAAGGACTAGGGTCGAAAAGACGTTACACCAACTTGGCGAATAATCCGATTAAGCAATCTATTTGGCACATTGCGCGTTTGAAAACTCATTTGTCAGCTTAGGGATTGTTCATAAATGATGTCACGCTTTGAGGGATGGAGGGGGGGGGGGGGTTCCTGAAATTGTGACAAGGGGAGCAAGGGGTAAATAGGGTTGGCGAAAGGGGGGGGGTCACCCTAAAATGAACAGACTCAACACCAATAAGAAGGGTAAACGAGTTGAAAATTCACTAGTCATAAATACTTGTCTCTAAAGATATAATCCGTGTTTATTTCAGGCATCTCCCAGGGGGGGGGAGCTACTCCCTCGGAGCAAGTCAACTCCCCCCCCCCCCCGGCAAAAAATTCGGATCACAAGTTTTTAAAAAAGAAAGAAAAGAGAAATTACGCTTTTTCGACACTTTACTTTCAGAAACACTTTCAGGGAAAGGACATTGAACACTATCACGAGCGACACCAAAAGTAACTTAAAAGATATAAGACTTTATTTTGAAAAAAATTGTGGGTTGAGAGTAACCAAACTCCTTTCTCTTTCCTCTAACATCAACAAAGTATCCCGAAATTACATTGCTAGGAAGATTTCAAAAAGTTGTTTCCTGGGGAGAGCTCTCGAACCCTTGCCTCCAGATTTAGCCTAAGCATTATAGATGTAAGACCATTTACAAAAATTCAAGCTGCAGAAGCCACAAATAGCCACTTCTGTAACTTCACCAAAGATCTAAACATACATCTCTACTATCTATACATCAAAAAGCTATCATATATGTAAAAAAATTCATATTAACATCATTTCTAGTCATATATATCTATATATATGTATATATAAAGAGTATGATTTTGAAGCATACACTGCCCTTCCTAATTCTTAACATGCTCCCCCTGCTCCGGAGCCAAGGCAGTATCCAGAATATTTTTTCGGGGGGGGGGGGGGGGTCGCCCAGACTTCGATACACTTACGTTAAGCAAAGCTTCAGGGAGGAATATATGATACATTGCAAAAGATTTCTGGTGGGGGACGCGGCCCGTGGGTCCCTCTTCCCCTGTGGATACGGGCTTGATTCACAAAAACATTAAACATTCATTACGAGATCTATTAGTTTATTTTTTAAAACAAACGCAAAAGAAAATTCAATATTTAGCGCTAAGCAATCATGTATGTCCAAGCATTCATAATATTAAAACTGGGAAATAGTGGAATTTTAGAGAAAAAAATCCGAATTCCCCTACAAAAATTCTCATCCCCACAGTAAATTAAATTTCTAAAAATTTTGTTAAATTTGTAGCAAAACATACCTCTGAAGTGGAAGCGTCTGAATCAAATTTTCTTTTCTTTTTAGATGACGAACGTGTCCATTGCTGGAGTGCAAACATTATTATGTATCGAAAATAATTAAAAATTTAGCTAAAATATAAATAATACTTGATTGTAAATTAAAATGCAGCATTAAACCGTAGCAGTGGGATTGGAAACGTTGAACGGATGATTTCCAGAGTCGTAATGCAATCAGTGATGGACCATAATAAAAAAAAAAAAATAAAAAAAAGAAAACATTTAAAATATAAGAGATGAGAGAACATCTGTAAATGAGAGTGCAATGCAAATACAGTTCATCAGTTTTCCAATGTGCTCATCTACAAAAAAGATTTTACCAAAATGGGTTTTTGGACAGGAAGTCATAAATAAATACAAACTGCTCTTTAAGTTTCTTGATGAGCATCCCTTCCTGGCCTGAGGGTTTAACCCATTAGGACAATTGTTGGCTAGGGGTCCTTCATTTTCAGACCCCAGCGCCTACACTGGTTTATCAGAAAATAAAACTCTTTCACAGTAGTAGAGAATATTTTATTCACGAAAGTTATTACTTGTGCGATTGTATTCCCAAATTGCTGCCTTTAGGTAAAAAAGACATCAAGAAAGAAAGAAAACCCTCTGGAGTGATTGAAAGGATCTCTGTTTGTCTGGGTGTGGTACAGTGATTGAAGATACCTTTGGCTGTAACCTCCCCCACCTCCCAAGCTGATAAGGGGGTTGATTATAACAAGATGAAAAGTCATCTTTATTATGAGCTGCATACTTTGGTCATGATTACAACCCTTCAGAGAAAGAGGAAATAAAATCAGATGCATATGTGTTTAATTTTCTTAGGAAAAAAAAATATGTTCTTTGCAAAGCCGTAGCTCAGAATTTTTTTTTGTGTGCCTAAATGTGCCTAAATAATTAAATACCCAATGGGGGGCGGGGGGTTTGAACCCCCCAAATCCCCCCCTGGTTACGCCTATGAAGGGGAGGGGAGGGGGTAACAAGTAGTGTGACATCATGCATTATACAACATAGCGTGACATGTGACAAAGGGGGGAGGTTGGGGTCCGCTGAAGTGTGACATATTGTGACAAAGGGGAGAGGAGGGTCAAAAATACGGGAAAAAAGCGTGACATTATTTATGAACGCCCGCTTATCAGAAAAAGATACAGATGAAACAAATTTAAAAACCTATTTCTTTTACATAATCATAATTTCTGTTACTGGATCAAATATATTTCTTGTTAATGTAATCATTAAAAGTATATTTTCTTCTGAAAATCGTTTTCTCCCTTCAATAATTCATAAAAACGGTTGGACTTTTGAACACTTTCGTTGTTCAAATAAATATTTTTTTTTCCTTCCTGTTACCCCCTGAGCTAGATTATTTTCCTCTATAAGTTTGTGTTTAATGTAAAATTATGATATTAACAAAAATAATAGTAATAGTAACGATATTAACGAATGGAATATTAATAACTATTTAGCTTTAAGCAAAGTTACAAGCCAGCAAGTCAGACATAAACCTAAACCATTCTAAATCTCGCCAAACCGCTTATGGGAAGATCGCCAACTGCTTGTGTGCTCTTATTGGCTGAGCGTTCAGTTCTAAATGAGGGTATTAGTACGCGCTGCACTTCTCGTAAAATTGAAAATATACAACATTTTATGAAAATTATGAGAAAAAAACGCTATATATGCGTAAGTTAAAATACCTTATCATATTTCTATAGCGAAGTGCTAAGTTTAACTCAAAAATCGGACACCGCGCGGAGAACTACTTTCTTCGTTTGCTCTCAGCATATTTCTCCATAGTCAAGAAACTTTGCAGTTGAGTATAGATACTCAAACTGTCTTATTTACTAGCCTTTAGACAGGCAGTCGGACAGCATTTCACGGTCGGTTTTGGACTCAAGTCCAAAATGGTATTCCCACGACGAAGAGACTGATTTTTCGTCACGGACTGTAGGTGGACTTTGCTCTCTATAAATCGAAGTGTCAGATTAGATTAGTTTTTACTGCCAGTCATTCTAAGCGGGTGTGCCCTATCATATATATATATATAAAAGCGAGAGAGAGAGAGAGTATTCATGTGCAAAATGTATTTACACTGAAAAGAGTAAAATAAAATAATTATGGAGGAAAAATAGAACCGACTTCAAATTAAATATTGCGGTAAGAAGTAAAAAAAATTCCTTCTTTAAACAACGTCGACAAGACACAGTTTTAGAAGTCGGTGCAGAATTTCGAGATATAAAAGCTTTTGTAATTCATGAGTCAAAAATAAATATAAATGGACCAGAGATTGCAACAGTTCCAATTTGAAGTGACACATGGTGTAATGGTAATTAGACTGCAACAATATTTTGCTGATTTCTAAAACTATGTTTAAAAGTTGCATCGATGTTGTTTAAAGAATGCATTTATTTATTACTTTTTCGCGCAATTTATACTTTGAAGTCGGTCTAGTTTTTTGCCCTAAAAATTATTTTAATTTCATTTGTTTTGATGATTTCTCGTCGTTTCGGTTTCTTTATGTGTGCGGGAAAATATACTATAGAGTACTCAAACTATAATTAAAGCACCTAGAAGTGTAAGTGACAAATTGAATACTTGGGGATATACTTCAAATGATAGGGAAATCACTATTCTATATTGTGGTAAGAGTTGTAAGGGGTTGCCTTAACAGGTGCTGCCCCAAACATGATTTAGAAACATGTATCAGTAAAGGTCTTATTAGATCCAAACTTTAAACGCGTTTTTCGGGATCGTTTGTTGGCCACTTACATGCTTTTGCTCCCCACTGCCGTAATTCTAATAGGTTAATTTAATTCTAATGATTGATATAAAAGCAGCTGACAGTTCAAGAGATATTTTTCCTTATCATATATCATCTACTTTGAGGGCGAACCAAAACGGTAATTCATTCTAAGTCGTCTGGAAATCGACAACATAATTAATATGCAAAGCAAAAACGAAACTTTCTCGTAGAAGATGGCGAACATGTTCTGTCAGGCACAAATTCTAAAGTAGCGGAAGTCAATACAGCTTCCGGTGTAAGTTGGGGAACAGAGGAAAAAGAAAAATAACTTCTCTAGGAGGAAAGCCCAAATCTACTGAATAATTTTCCTTTAACTTGTACCGTCCGCTTTTCGGATATTTGCGGCAGAGATAACAAGCTTTGGGACATCGAACAGTAGATTCAATCCCTCCAGTCGGCAGGGAACTTGAAAAAAGGATATAAAGAAGATAAATCGAACGTCTCTGGAAAATTCTGCTCTTCCCTTTTCTTAAAGTTCTATTGGAGATCTTTTTATCAAAGAGATAAAGAAGTCTGCATTAACAGAAAAATAATTCCTATCCTTAAAAAATAGGGAGTAATAGGCATGAAAAAGTGAGAGAGATTAAATTTCTGAATGTTATGAAAACGAGTTGAAATTAAAGAGAGCCAAGGGATATTACGTAAAAACCTTGAGGAATTCCTAATATCATAAAATGTAGGATGAAAGAAAAAGAATGGATCTAATAGGTTTATATTCTATTTCGGAGATTTCCCGATGCATTGATTTTTACAGTAGAATTTCCTATTACAATATTCGTTGTTTGGCGTTCCCCTCCGTCCAGTCCCCTCTATAGACTGGTTGGGTATCTGTACTACCCCATACATATGGTACACTCTCAGAAATAGAGCTCTCACTTTTGACGATTCTTCAATCGTCAGGAAAATTTCGTCATTTATAACGATTCTTTCCTCGAGAGATCACGTGACTTTAAAAGTTTTTAACACAAACTTTTTTTTTTCTTTTTGCACACACAAAATTCGCCAAAATTCACGAAATTCGCCAATTTGACGAAAATTTCACTCGGAGCATTTTTCACGAAGCCATTTCGTCAAATACGGCGAAAGTTTCGTGAGATTCGAGCATTCATCTCTGAGAGTATATTTATGTATAAAACACGCTCAATTTTACAACACATCATAATTACTTATGTTAAAAATTATTTTTCTCCACAGACAACGGGTGAAAAAAAAAAAAAAAAAAAGAACTAAAAATTATGAAAAACATTCTAATGCTCTTAATCCTATTACTTTCTTAGCGCTGCTATGAAAAAAAAATGTGAGGTATGACTGTGTCATGGACACGGCCGTGTGTTGTAAGTGAATATGTTCATGTAACTGGTTATATCTTTTAAATAAAATATTTTTATTTATGCATTTAGAATAAAAGCAAGGAAACACATAATTATTGTGTTACAATATAACTTTATTAATTGATAACTTTATAGTTTTGGCTTTTCGATGCGTATAAGCCAACATTATCTATATATTTTTATTATTTTTTTTAATTCTAACACTTTATTATATTCACTGTCACTACTTTAAACTAATGTTTTATATACAATCGATAGATTTTGACGACAGCTGATGATTAAAACTTAAACGAACATCGATCCTTCTACGAATCCAAAGCTATACTAATTCCAAATTTCGATACGCAGCAACATAACCTCAAAATGGCGGCGCTTCCCTCTTTACACCCCCGCGATGCGTCACTGTTCTCGCTTATTGTAATGAATTCTTTGATCCTTTAGCTATCTAGTGGTATTATTTAGTTTTGGATGTAGAGGATATATTCGAAACTACAACGCCAAATTGTATCCCCCGATTTTGTTATCATTAGATTTTTTGGATTGCTCCCGTATGGTAGCAAATTTAATAACGTATTCACTTCAAAAAAAAATAAATTATAAATAGTGCAGACGATAAATAAATTAAAAACTATACTCAACTGCAAAGTTTCTTGACTATGGAGAAATATGCTGAGAGCAAACGAAAAAAGTAGTTCTCCGCGCGTTGTCCGATTTTCGAGTTAAACTAAGCACTTCGCTATAGAAATGTGATAAGGTATTTTAACCTACGCATATATAGCGTTTATTTGTCATGATTTTCATAAAATGTTGCATATTTTCAATTTTACGAGAAGTTCAACACGTAGTAATACCTTGATTTAGAACTGAGCGCTAAGCCAATAAGAGCTCACGAGCAGTTGGCGATCTTCCCATAAGCGGTTTGGCGAGATTTAGAGTGGTTTATGTTTATACCTGACTCGCTGGCTTGTGACTTTGCTTAAAGCTAAATAGTTATTATTATTCCATTCGTTAATATCGTAATTTTACATTAGAAACAAACTTACACAGGAAAAAAATTAGACTCAGGGGATAAAAGGGAGGGAAAAAAAAATTATTTGAAAAACGAAAGTGTTCAAAAGTCCAACCGTTTTTATGAATTATTGAAGGGAGAAAAGGATTTTTAGAAGAAACTATGCTTTTAATGATTACGTTAACAAGAAATATATTTGATCCAACAAAGAAAATTATGATTATGCAAAAAAAAAAATAAGTTTTTAATTTTTTTTACATCTCTTTATCTTTTTTTGATAAACTGACAAATGAGTTTTCAAACGCGTGATGAGCCAAATAGAATGCTTAATCGGATTATTTCGCCAAGTTGGTGTGCCGTCTTTTCGATCCTCGTCCTTGTAACCCCAAAACCCTCTACGTTTACTCATTTGTTCTGCCGCGCGTTGTGACGTCATTGTCAAGAAACGTTGCAGTATAGTATAGCAAAGAAACATAAAGCAATGCAGGCTATTAACAAAGTATTAATCGAGAAATATAAAGTACAACAGACGAATGAATAAATCAATAAATACTACGCTGTGAAAAATTATAGGGGCAATGAAAAAAAAAATATTTTTTTTTCCAGTCTTTAACTGAATTTGTATCAATCTGTGCTCTTTTACACCGTTTCAAATATTTAATGTTATAAAGCATGCTTTCTTTTAACGAAGTCTATTCATAATTTTTTTTCACATCGAGTGCAATTTAGAACCACTTATCCATTATATGTCCCTTAACGTATTTTTTGGTTATAATGTCTATTGTGCCAACAAAACGTCTCAAAATATCCCGTTCATTATATTTTAGTGGTGTTTATAGGTCAAATATTTCCTTTGCTGTATGCATAAAATGTTCGAAAAGCAATTGAGATTTTATATAGAGCAAAAACGAACATTAACCAATCATAAAAAACAACTTACACCTTGCAGGGAAAGATATTTTTCTCTGCTTTTCAAGCCGATAAAGCCATATTCTTAATGGTCACACTTCTAAAAAAAAAAAGAAACATATTGCGTAAGCCCGTCTAAAACCGCCTGTTAGCAATCGCATTAAAGTTGAGAGGAAACTTTAGCTTGTCCCAATTACATCGCAAAGCATAGTAAACAAAACACTTGAGCAGCGTTTCTCAAACTTTCAGTATTCACGGCCCAATTTTCTATCATAATTTTCATCGCGCCCCCCTTACCATAAAATGTATACGAAAATAATATATATGATTACTGATTCTGTAATTAGTTTTAACTAACTGCCAAAACAAGAATAAAAACAAGTAATTTTAGTAATAAAATTAATTTAGTAATAAATCACTATTTGAATATTGGGCAGGAGTAGAAGATGATTTTTCTGCACTAAAAACAAGGGCATTTCACATTATATTACCATTTTCAACATTCTCAAGAACTTTTGTCAAACTGGATTTAGCTGTGGCTTCTTTGAAGACAAACAATAGATCTCGGCTAAATATAGAAACAACTTAGGGTGAAAATTTCGAATATGAAGCCTTCCTACGAAAAACTTTGTTTTGAAAGACAGGCCAAGGAAGTTACTAATAATTATTACATTTGTTTTTAATTTAGTATGTTTTAATTAAGAAAGTTTTAATTTAGTAATTTGTTTTACTTTAATGAGTTATTAAAGATGTCGAAATGAATTTTGTTTTCTATGTGAATGTGTGCTTTCCTTTCAGTCAGTTAATCAATTTTTTAAAGTAATGTTTTCTGTTGGATATTCTCGCGCCCCACAGGTTGAGGATCACTGCCCTAGAGATTCAAATAAAATAACTATTCGTAAGAAATACTAACAAAATTACAGCAATGTCAATCCTTAACGTGCAAATAAATTCATTCTCAGTATTAAGTTTCGCAAAATATTATTTTTATTCTAAAAATGTAAGAGAATTAAACATTGCATTTGTAGTTAAATCTGAGGAGTGATTAAAGGCGGCACATGAAGGGTATATAGCTAACTGTATGCGATTTTAGCCTACATTGCCGTTAAAGCGAAACAAATTATTCAAAGAATGAAAGAAAGCTTAATGTCTCGTAAAAAAATTTCTAATAAATAGGAAATAAGTCTAGTTAATAAATATCAGTAAGAAACATTAACGAATTAACTTCTTAACACTATTATAAATGCGACAGTTTGGATGTATGTCTGGTACTCAATCACGCCAGAACGGCTGAACGGGTCTGGATGAAATTTCGCACAGAGATTATAGCATATAGTCTACTTTTTATCCCGGAAAAATGTACGGTTGTCATGGAGCATAACTATATAAAAATGAGCATTAATGCGTAATATGTACGGTGTGGTTTAATAATGTTAATAAATGAAAATGAATGAATAGAAATGAAAATGAATCATAATAAATGAAAATGAATGAATAGAAATGAAAATGAATGCTAATAAATGAAAATGAAAGAAAATCACTACCGTTAATGAGGACTACTATGGCCTTAAGGTCGATCTTTGGCCCAAACTGAGAAAAAAATATCTTCTAACCTTTAGTAAGAGGTTTTTAAAATTATTTCGACAGTGCCTGCTAGGGAGCAGCACCAAGCACGCAGTGATGTGTACTAAAAAGTGCGATAGCTCTCCACAAGGAGAAACATTAGTAGTTTTCTTTTCTTTGTGCTAACACGCGCTTTTATAACCTCTTAAACTTTTATATGTGGAAGCTGTTACACATCTGCAAAGAGGGGAAAATACCTATATAAAAATTATTTACTATTTCACGAAGTAGTATAGTTTACTTCTCATTTCTGCTAAGGTTTTTTTTTTTTTTTTTTAATTCACCAATAGCAACAGTTCTCTCAACCTCAAAATTACGACCAACTTTGGCCCAGCTTATTTCTGGACCAATAATGCTTTGGCAGACTGATTTGATTTTTGCAACTGCACTAACTGTTACATATAAATTATATAATTGTTAATATAACTGCTGTAACTAATTTATCAGGCCACAGTGGCCTGACTACGGAAGACGAAAATAAATTGGAAGCTTTCAGTGATTCCAAAGACGTCTAAAGTTGCCTCCTCTTCTTACAATTCCAGTAATTAATTGCCTGGAAGAGAACCTCAAGACAAACTCCAAGTAGGGGATTTTGTTGTTGCAGAATGGAAGGTGTCATGCCGATTGCGGACGGTCAGATGCGGAAAATAGGGAGGGTGATATATCAACAATGGGACATGATTGCAAGGGTCGAGGGTTACATCCCACTTGCAGACAGACAGACGCAGGTGACGAAAAGGGGAATTTATCGCGTCACTTTGGTTTTGTGTTCATCTTCACGGTGCCTATTTCCCCTCACGTCTTTCTCCTTTCTCGACACAAAACTGATCTTACGCTTTCATATTGCAGCGTTCCGGCTACCAGGTCATACATTTTATAATTAATTTTAAAACTTTCTTCGTGAACAATTTGAGTGACAAGTGATGATATTTCTTCCCAAACTCTTTTTTTTTTTTTTTGCATATTTCTATCGTTTCCTTGTCTAAGATTTTTGCTTCATTTCGTACATAAGAATGAGCAGTCATGCTTATAACATTATATACACACAAAATCCGTCTTCATATTTCCCTTACATTTTTCCTTTCTTTCTTTTGAGCAAGCCCATGAAATGTATTTTTCGGTTTTCTGAAGCATTCTGTACTTGCATCCTTTTACAAGGCGAAGTTTTACCTTTGTAGTTGATATTAAATCAACTGAGACAGACTCCATGCTTTAAACCAGCAGAAATGAAAACAATCTGTTTACTGCTCCACAATCAAGCATAATATGAATAAATGCTACACATGTACTAAGTACCACAAAACAGAAGGTGCCCGAATCGACAAATGCTGACCAATAAAACGTGTAAACTTCTTTTTCCACCACAAATAAAGCGATAAACTCCCCCTTCTGTACCCCCGTTAAAATGTTGTAACCATGTAAAATAGAAGTGAAAGTGATTGCTTATCTTCCTTATTCTCACTGTTCATTGTTCCTTTCCGATTTCCGCATCTGGCATGCAACCGAATGGAATGGGCTCAGGTTTCCAGGGATATGATGTGAGAGAAGGACCTTTTTTTGAGTGCATAGAACGCAACAGCAAGTTTTGGAGGGGGCTGGCAGTTAATGACTCTTTACAAATAATGTTTTACCCCCCAAATGGTTTCTATTAATAAAATTATTCAATCTCCAAAACTAATGAAAAGAGGGCTACTCTCCGTCGGCACGTCCTAAGCCTACACACATATTTAAAAAAAAAAAAAACTTTCCTCAAAATATATATGCTCGACTCAAACTTCATATTAAATGTATTTTTCTTTCAAATAAACATATTTTCTGACGAACCCAAGTCTTTCTTTGGCCCTAGTTAGTTATACAATGATTTTAAACAGATAAAACCACCTTGGGCCAAAGCAACCCAAACGCGAAGTCCCAAATTCATAAAAATTAACAAGAAGTACCGTCTAGAACTATACGAGGCAACATTCCCGTATACACTACTTTCAAATTTATAATCTAGCTATCTCTCTTTTTCCCGTTTAGCATTAGTTCTTAATTGCTTTAAATATATCTTTTTCAACGATTAATATATATTCATTGACTTCTTCATTCATTAATTCATTAATCCAGTCATTCATGTATTCATTCATTCACTCATTCATGTATTTATTCACTAATTTACTTATTTTTTCATTCATTTGCTCATTTATTATTTTTTTTATCATTTATTCTTCCATTTGTTCACTTATTCATTTAATCATTCCTTAATTCAAAAATATTCTTGAAAAACAGGATCAAAAAATTCCATAGGAAAATCTGTACATGTTCTGAGTTATAAGAGCTTTCCAATACAATTTGTTCCAAGCAAATCGGTCCGTTAGATCAGGATTTATATAGGATTGAAATTTCCCCGTATGCGCTATGTTAATTATTTTTGAACTGTTCAAAAATAAACAAAAATTGTTCAAATCAATATTTCACGCCGAGGCTTCTTCTATTAAGCTTGCTCATAAGAACATGAATCGTGTGCCCCAGAGTTTACATTTTTTTTTTTTTTTTTCATTTTTGCCCAAAGGCGCTAATGTTAAAATTTTTTGAACTGTTCAAAATTGAACGAAAAATTACTCAAATCAAAAAGTATGGAAATGAGATGTCCTCACCGAGATCTTTCGAATACAAAAAGAATTTATCGAATCGGATAATTCGTTCAAAAGTTCTCCCGCCCCCCCCCCCCCTATCTCAAAACCCTCCTTTCAATTTTATTATTTTTCAATTTTTATTGAATTACTTAACTTATTTTTGACTTGTCTTGGTTTTTAACGATATTTTCACGATACATTAACCCTTCTTTCATGCTTTTTTTTTTTTTAACTTTTACGGGAAAGTAGGCTAAAAAGGGTAATAACGCTTAGAAAACAAATGATAAATATTCAGAAATTAAATAAAAAGTGGTCTGGATGTGTAAAAAGGTTACCACAGCTTATAAATTGTAAAAGTAACAAAATTATTGGTAAAAAATTAAAAAAGCTCCAAATTGTGGGCCGATTTCCCGGTATCGGCCTGATAGATTAAGTGGTAAAGGACTCGGTGCGTAACTGAGGGACCAGGGATCGAGTCCCAGACCGGACTAATTGATTTTTTCCCAATTAATTGCTCCATTGATAGCGTCCAAATGAAGAAAATACAACGTATAATAGAAATAACAAAGTATTTACCGCCCAGAAATCAGCTCACACAAGGAGGGCTTTGCTCGACAACTATGAAAAAAAAAAGTTGTTCAGTGCCATAATGTCCCGGTTTTTAAGTAATCGATGCTTCAACGCCGTTTGATTTGGTTTAGGACTTCTGCCGTCCAGAAATACCGCGCTCGAAAGGAGGCCTTTTACAATATTCGCCCACTTTGATCACATTTTGATCAGGCCGTCAGTTCTCGCTCACGCACATAAAAATGTCCACGCAAACGAAGTCGCGAGCAACAGCTAGTTGAACTCTATATTGACATTTATACCATGAATAAATCGTTATCGAATAGGCGAATTTGTTTCGTGCACACTTAGTTGGATATCACTTCTGACAAAAGACACATGCATAAAATGGCGATTTTATTAGTTTAAGGCTTTTTTTTTTTGAACCAGTCAAAAATAATTAACATTACTGACTATTTTAGAAAGTCAAACATTTTTTTCTAATAGTAATTAACACTAAAAAATTCTTCTCATAAAAAATCACAGTAATTGCTGTGACTCTGAATATATTTCTAATGTTTCGGTGCAGGAAATAAGAGGAAGTAGCGAATGAAATGCAAATGTAATTTCCCAATGACTAATGTAAAAGTGATAGATTAACTGTCGTCTGCAAAAAATAGTTTTGAAATTAATATCATCATAAGTTTGATCAGTTTGCTTCACCAGTTTAAAGAAAACACAACGAACTTCTTCTAAGGAGTTGGGTAAAAAACAGTTGAGCAAGCACGTGGTTACAATGTTCTCGGGGCAGTAGAAAACTTTCTACAAAAATATTGAAATAATTTGGATTCAAAGAATAAATTTTAAAAACCAAAGCAGAAAATGAAAGATTTTTTTTTTAGTCTTGAACATGAGCGTTATTAAGGGGACTTGGCACCTTTCAAATGTAGAAAATGGCTAAAAATAACGATTTTTGAATTTTTTGCTTAAAATGTGGTTTGACTCTCCTAGTATATCTGAGCGAAGTTTTGAAGCGATACAACCAATATAAATGTAGTTAAGAAGTAAGAGAACTCAAATATTTCTGATGTTTTAGTAGGATTTTGTATTCTTTAAACTGCGTTTTCTCGGTTTGTGTGTTTTTGCCATATTATAGTACTTAAAATGCTAAAACTTCTACATATATTCATGTAGCAATTTGAAATTTGTGTGTGTGTGTTCTATATGATGTGCTTGATAAAATTAGGGATGGAATTTGCTATATATTTTCAAAAAAAAATTTTTTTAAATGAAAATGTAACAAAAGTCGTTTTTTTTCTGCGTTCTACCATCGATGTAACTTTAAAAACGTTTTTCTCAAAAACAAGTTAATTAATAGCAAAACCCATTCCTAAAATTGTAAACCATACTATAATAAGTACTTTTAAAAAATTTGGTAAAAAAAAGTCAAGAAATGAAAAAGAAGAAGGAAATTTAAAATTGTTAAATAATTTTGAAAAAATTAAATTTTAAAATTTTCTGTTAGTTGAATTTTGATTTTTCATGTGAAAATCATTTTGTTGAACAATAGCGCATCATAACATACAAATGAAATAGGTAAAAGTTCTTAAATTTAAAAAAAAATTGTCATAAGTGGCCAAGTCCCCTTAAGAAACAAAGCTGCAGAATTTTGAATAAATAAAACAAGCAATAGAAACTGGAAAATAGTGAATGTCCTCGTAACCAATTGTTTTCCGTAATTTAAAATAAAATTTAATATAACAACATAATAAGCAGCTAGATCGAGCTTTCCGTACCTGATACGTCATTTTGGAATAATTTTCAAGATTTAGCCTCTCAAATGCACATTCTTCAAGCAAAAAATTATAACTGAGCGAGAGAAAAAATATTGCAATTGTACTGATTTTACGATTGCACATGTTCAAAAATTAATATCGCCTGTTCTCCCCCCTCGTTCCGCGACCCTGCATAGAAGGATTGGCATCAACTCGATGTATATAACCTTTAAAACACAACAAAATACATGTACATGCATATAAATACATTATATTTCACAAGCCAGGGCGGTCAATTGCACCCTTGACCTCCCTAAATGACGAAATTCTTATGTAAATAGTTATAACATATTATATAAATATTACGCTATACTAATATGCCAATAGCACTATAGCTGTAATCTTTTATGTAAATATTTATTATCGGTCCGTCAGTGGCAGGAAATTACAGCAATTATTCTGTTATATTTGAGAGTGTGTTCAACAAAAAGGCTGAAAATATAAAAATCATGTGGAATTTTCAATTCCCTATTGTTTGAAAATTCAATTAAACATAGTAGAAAATTAAAAAATTGCTTCACGCTACAAACGCTATATTTCATAAATTCCTCTCCGCTGATTATATAGAGCAAAATATCTCGACATAAAACTTGCAGCAAGGAAATTCCTCGAACTCGGAACTTTGCGCACAAGAAGAATTCTTGCGCATACAGCAATTTACCCTGTCATGAAAAATGCTGCATAAATTTTTAAACATATGTTCCGGGAAATTGCTCTTTCAGGCAAACTCTTTTAAAATTACCCGGTAACTATTTATTTATTTAGATAGTCGAGAATGCCATTATACTTCGTTATTTTGAAAGCGCAAAGCAAATAACGTAAGCCGTTTATTTTACGAAATGATAGAATGTGTAATATTTCTGCCGCGGCCCCTTCTCAACTGCGCCGCTGAGGCAGAAATTCGCGCATTTATCTCTCGGCGTTGTTTCCTTCCAAAGAAACGCAAAATATCAGTTGTGAAAGGAATTAATCCATTTGGAGATTTTAAGGTGAATAAATTCGTGAATAACGTCGCAATTGCGGAAAGAAACGATACAAATGGTCTATTGTTGTGAAACTAAGCAGAAAATGCGCAAATGCTCTGTTTAGTAGTAAAAAGGACTTTTTCAAAGATTGGAAATGGCAAGTGGTTTGTGCTAAACGATTGTGCTCAGTTAGAATTTTAGCTCATGTCATCTCAACATATAATATTCAAATACAGTGAAACTGCAAAGTTGACCACCTTTGTAAACCTCACGAAACGTCAAACGTCATCACGCAATAAATGCAATGGCCTTTATCTGCTTATTGTTTCCCCTTTGTTACGCATCCATAATTCTTTACCTGACTACTATTGACTCATATGAGGATTATATCTACTGCGCTTGCTTACTTTTGCAAGATTTCAATCCTCTCTCTTGCACCTTCATATTAATCAAAGCTTATGAAGTGGAATGTTCTGCAGGATGTTTTTTTGCTCTTTTTCACTATATTATACTGCTCAGTTTGCTTACATATATGCACTTTAGCTTCTTGTTTCAGAGATAAGCTAAACAATTTGAATATATCATTCTATGATGATGTTTCTGCCTCACTAATGAAACGTTACATTAAGATTTTGAATCTTGTTGAAGATGTCCAAGATAGCTTCTCACAGCCATTACGCCTTCTCATCTTCCACTGTTCTCTTACACTGTTTGTAGATCTGCTCCATTTGCTTTAAACGGATGCAAAGGACCTTTCCCTACTTGTAAATCCAGATTTTATTTAATTTCGCAGTAAGTTCGTTAGTCTTGTTTTTTACCATAAGTTTTGCAGCTCAGGTTTATGTGAATCTTAATGAAACGTCAAATGCTGTAGTGTCATCAGTACGAAAAGTTGATTTTAAAAACTCCGAAAGATGGAAGACACAACTACAATTTGTTTCTGATCAATGCAATGACAATATACAAACCAATCTATCCCTTATTAGCTGGTTATTTCAAAACTGATTTTTTTTTCTGGAATGGGGACATTGCTGACTTACAGCTTACTTGCTTTGAGTATAAGACAAAACTAAGAAATCATATTTCAAGAAAAAGAAAAATAGCAGAGTCATTTAATTATTAATGACTCTTCTTGATGATACTGTTTATTCTTGATGATAAAATAAAACAAACATTTTGTCCAGAACAAAACGAACCTAATTTTCTGTGAAATAAAACTATATTTCTGTTTGTTTAATTTGCTCCGATTTTAGGAATTCTATCAATAATGAATGGTGGAAGAAATCCTTTAATTTTCTTCATTTTAAAATTGGAAAAAATTTTGTATGATGAAATATATTTGAAGTTATTACGCCGTTCAAAACGCCGACTAATGAAAACTAAACAATATGTTTTTTATGTTCACCGAAATATAAATATGCCGTTTCTGTAGATATGAATTGCATGATCGACTAAAAAGGTTACCTTTGTAAGACGTAAAACGCTAATAAAAACCCTTTACTAAAGCGTTTTTATTGAATGTCATCGGTACTCGAACCCTACCGAACTTGGGAACATTCCCAACACATCTGTAAATGAATGAATAAATTAATTTTATTCATATTCTCTATGCTAAAATCTATTTTATATTTATCGTAATCTCTAATATCTATTTTATGCTACTTAAACATGTTTTATTTATTTAATTATTTCAGTTTGTGGGAAGTGATCATGAAAAATATAAGCATTTATTGTGTTGCCATTAAACTATTATTTAAATCTTTAACAGTGAATATACATTTTAGTTTTACGTTGAAAAATAATCAATTGCAATATCTAAAGCTATACAGCCCTTAAAAATTAAAGAATAAATATATTAAAAATATATATTAATGTCTTTGACAATGACATTGTAGCATATATGAACAAATTACCCCACATTATTTGATACATTATGCAGTGAAAAGCCGTCGCCAGAATTTATCTCTTTTTTAGCCTACTTTCGCGTAAAAGTAAAAATAAATAAATAATAAAGCATGAAAAAAAGCTTAATGTATCGTAAAAATATAGTTAAAAATGAAGAAAAGTCAAAAATAAAACTGAAGTAATTAAATAAAAAATGAAAAATAAAAAAACTGAAAGTAGGATTTTGAGATGGGGAAAATGTGTGTCAGTCGGTCTGTCTCCCCCCCCCCCCCCCCGAATAACTTTTAAGCGAATTGTCCGATTCGAAAAAATCTTTTTGCATTCGAAAGATCTCGGCGAGGATGATGACGAACAATTCGAACAATTTTACATTCAATTCTGAACAGTTCAAAAAAATTTAACATTATCGCCTATGGGCAAAAATGAAGCAGATTATGTACACTCTGGGCACAAGATCCAAGTTCCTATGAGCAAGCTTATTGGAAGAAGCTCTCGGCGTGAAATATTGATTTGAACAATTTTTGTTGCTTTTTAGTTCCGAAAAAATTAACATTAGCGCGTACGGGGAAATTTCAATCCCATATAAATTCTGATCTAACCGACGGATTTTCTTGCAACAAGCTTTATCGGAAAGATGTTATAATGTAGTACATGTACAAGATACGAAGTTCAACAAGAACTGAACGAGCCTATTTTCCTACGAAATTTTTGATCGGTATTTTAAGGATATTTTTCAATGAATAAATGAATACATGATTGAGTGAAAGGATGAATGAATGAATAACTGAATGAGTGAAAGAATGAATAAATGATAAAATAAATAAATGAGTGAATAAATACATAAATGAGTAAATGACTGAATGAATAAATGAAAGACTGAATAAATGAAAGGATGAATGAGTGAGTGAATGAACGTGTATTATCCGTTGAGAAAGGTACATTTGAAGTAATTAAGAACTAAAGCTAAATGTGAAAGAGAAAGAAAGAGATAGATTATAAATTTGAATTTGGTGTATACGGGAAAGTAGGCTCGTATAATTCTAGACGAAACTTCATGTTCCTTTTTACTTTCTTTTTAATTTTACGTTACAATGTAACGCATAAGTTACACTTTATATTAGACTGATACATTTAACGAGGAAATGCATTAAAATATAATTTACAGTATGTCAGTTCTGTCTGAAATAATGAGATATCATGAGTTGTTTTTGTGTTTTAAATATTTTCAAACTATAGCTTTTCATCTTAGTAGGAGATTCCAAAAACGTTTCCATTTTTTCTTACTTTTAAACAAAAGAAAGTAAATAACTAAAAATAAAAACCTAGTGCCTATGGTTTGCATACACACCTTATCATTTCTTTGTATCTTTCGTCAGCGAATAACTCCTCAATAGTGGGGAGCTTTTACTTTTGGAAACATTATATCAATATAAACTATTCAGTTCGGACGTTCTAACAGACGTTAAAACAACATTGCATCCACAGAATGCTAAATGGGACGCCTTGCATTGGTCGATAAAACTGATGCAAATTCCAAAACTTCTATAACACTTTCAATAGCAATGTGACATTTGGACGATAAAACTATTTAAGTGTCAATAAAATACGAATAAAAGATCATACCTGTTGTTTTTATGAGATGCAACATAAGCAATTTCCATCGTCCTCAGGGAAACTTCAAGTCCAATTTTGGTCACAAATGAGCTATCCAGACTCTATACGCAGAAAAAATTATATTATCACATGAATTATATTCACAAAACAAATAAGTCCAAATGCTACGTTTCTTTCATAGAAGAGTTTGAACTTCTATATGCTTACTATATTTTGCGGTATGCGCGTACGTTGCACCCTGCCCAGTTGGAACTTCAACGAGAAAACGTTCAGACGTAAACAATCAGTGGTGTTGCCAAAGCGAAATGTGTATTTAAAATAATAATAACGGAAGAGTCTTTGCAACTCTATCGTTCTAAAGAGCATTCATTAGCTCTTTTTTGTGTGTCTTACTAGCAAGTATAAACGTTCCTTCTGAACAATCGGGATTTGAACATGTGTACATATGTTCTAAAAGTACACAACTGGAACAACATAGAAGTCAGATTCAAGCAGCACTTGAATCTCACAACACTCTCTTTCAAATATCCACTCTCAAAGTGTGTAGATATTATAATAATATTGTTACGAATTTTGGGGCACCGATGTTGTTTCTCGCCAAGCTTGGCGCCATCTCGTATCGTGATAGGTAATTCCAGTCTTTGATGGAAATTTCTGGAATAGTCCTGTCACGTGATCTGCGATGGAAAAAAAAATAGCTTCGGCGAGAAGTTTAAAAAGAGTTCAGTATAGTGTTAGATTTGGCAAGAGCCTAACAGTCTGAGCCGTTGTGCTGCGCAAGCTTCGTGCTTGTTGATATTCGTATTTTGTAAAGTAAATACGTGATTACCGTTCATTTGTTTGGTGATGTGTAAACTGCGAGATATTTTTGTGTGATCTGTACCTAAATAGGCTGTAAATAAATTGCTCTGTGTGCTTTTTACAAGGACTTATTCACTGATTTAAAGTAAGACACAAAACCCGTAACATTTTGGCGACCAACACGGTATTGGTTTGGACTTTGAAAATTTAGTGACTGTGAATTCATGTTTTCTTATACGGTGATAACAAGAGCAATGGAGGAACAGATAAAACTTATGTTAGAAGCTATCAATTCTTTGAAAAATGATATGACTGCCAAAATTGACGCCAATCAAGAATAACTGAAAAGTGATATCAATTCTTTGTAAAGTGACACAAATGGTTTGACTGCCAAAATTGACGCCAACCAAGAACAACTAAAAAGTGATATCAATTCCGTAAAAAGTGACACAAATGGTCTGTCTGCCAAAACTGACGCCCATCAAGAAGAACGAAAAAAAATGACCTTAGATCCGTGAAGACGCTGGTGGAAACAAACTTTTCTGACTTTGAAAATAGAATAGAGGCCATTGAAGAAAATTTTGAGGCCCGACTTTGGACTGAAAGAGAGTAGGATTATAGACCTAGTAAAAAGACTGGCAAGTTTTGAAAGCAACATTCCTCTAACAACGGTTTCTCGGCCATCCGTTAAGCTTGCAGTTTATGACGGAAAATTAACGGCAAGTTTATAAAACCCAGTTTTTGATTGTCGCCAAGGCGAATGGATGGGACTGTGCCACTAAAGCATGCCAATTGGCGGCGACACTTCGTAGAGATGCAGCCAATGAGTTACAAACTTTCCAAGACAACCAACTTACAGATCTTAATGCGCTAATATCTGCGTTAGAGCTCCACTTTGGAGAAAAGTGCCAAAAAGACTTTAGCTGACTGCAGCTGAAATCTAGAATCCAGACATCGTCTGAAACATTTCAAGAGCTGGCTGCGGACGTATAGATTCTCTTCCATCTTGCCTTTTCTGAACGCCCTGCTGAAGTGCGGGATAATTTATCCTTCAATTATTTTGTAGACGGAGTTCGAGATCCCGAAATACAGAAGGCTCTCAGGGTGGCGGATGAAAAACGACCTGAAATCCACTCTGGTCTATGCCATGAAGTACGAGGCCGCCCAGCAAGCTACCCGCAAAGATCGCCATTCCGTCAGGGGTGCGAGAGCGATTGATACTGATGAGGAAACAACACGTCTCGATGACCTGGAAAAAGAAATTAAGGAGATGTGTAGACCGAATTAGCAAACTTACAACTCCTACATCTGAACAAACGAAGAAACAAACTCTCTGAAGAAACAAACTCTCAAACGCTGGAGGTGCGGTGGTGGAAGGTCACCTGCGAAGAGACTGCCGAGATAGAGGAGCGCAGAATTTCGCTCCCTCGAAGATTCCGGGAAAACTAGTTAATGGCCATCTCTCGGGGCGGAGGTCTCCAGATAAGAGTAAGCCTCATCTTAGGAGTTTTCAGATCTCGTTGATGAGTGGCTGCAGTGATGGACTCTTTATTTAAGGATATGTAAATGCATTACCCTGTAAAATGGTCTTGGACACGGGAGCTCCTGCTTGTGTAATTAGAACGGATGTAGCGCGTGAGCGTGGAGATAACTTTGTTTGGACGTCACCCTGCGTGACCCTCCAGACCGTAACTGGTGACAAGATCAAGATCGAAGGCAAAATGAATCTTGAGATAGTGTTTGGGATTTGAATTTGAATTTGAATTGAAGTACATTTATTTTCCAGTTCGTGTGCTTAGTCTCGGGACTCGCTAATGAACTGTCGTCCAATATGACAGATAACACAAGACAATCATGTAAGATTTTTATTACATCACAAAGAGAGGAAATAACAGAAATACACCCAGGGCAGGGTGGGAATCGAACCTACTGCCTTGTTACTGCGCGCAAGCAGCGGGCGGAAACTGGTACTAAGACCGAGCAGCCACCGAGGCCCCCAGTGTTTGGGAATTCCGCTTATCATCATACAGCGATTGTTGCCGATATTGCTGAGCCTTTCATTCTCGAACTAGACTTTTTAATTAATCTAGACACTCGGCAATGCGTCCGCCAAGCTCAGAAAGTCAGCCAAATTCAGAAACGGCGACACCGGCAAATGTGTATATTTACCCGAACCATTTCGAGCTGCTTTTGACCCCATCATTACCCAAAAACTATTAGACCTACATACTTGAAATTTTGTTCTTCTAATAGAGATTCCATTAACCCCTAGAACAGGGGTCTCCAAACTACGGCCCGAGGGCCACATCCGGCCCGCGGACAGATTTTGTCCGGCCCGCGGAGAGCTAGCATACTTGAAAGAAAACTCCTTCTAGAGAACATATTTATTTTTTATAGCAAATTAAATTAAGTTTACTGAAGTAATCTATTTTTATGTTGAATAATTATGTTGTAGGGTAATCAATATGGCCCTAAGGCTGGAAAGTTTGGAGACCCCTGCCCTAGAATATCAAATTTCATTGATGTACCTCTTATGGTTATGGGATTATTAAGGTCTGAAAAGTGTCATTTTTATCACTCACTCACTTACTCATCGAAAATCTAACTTACTTCTAGGGGATATAGAAACTTGAAACTTGGTATCAAGGTAGACAATTTCTCATATATAAAGAACAAAATCTGAAACTTCAAAAAATGACATTATTTTCGAAGTTACTAGCATACTCATAAGTAGCATCATACCTAACGACTTCAAACAGCAGCCATATTTTTCTGCCATTAATATAAACAATACTCTCTCGCGCTTAAAGGAAAATAATTGATGCATTGAAATTCACTTTCCGCTTTGATCTTTTGCCTAAACGCTAAACTCAACCTAAGTACAAACAATCCCGTGTAGTAGTACAGAACTTTTCAATGTTTTAAATGAAAGATTAATCAACTAAAGATGGACTAACGTACTTATTACGGAGAAATGTAAACAAACGAAAAAAAAAAATCAAATAATTAATAGCGGCTATTTAGCTTGGTTTAATTTAGTATAACATCGTCAATATAAAAACACATTTTAGCTTTTCAAAAATTAATGATATCCCAACAAAACATAAATGTGAAAAAAGGGCCAAGTTCGATAGAACAAAAACGGCCTTCGGAGTAGTTGGTGTCAGCGATAAAAGAATTGATATCTAACGGGTACCAAGTTCCATAGCAAATCTTTTAATCATAGCTGTAAAAGTGTACACTATTCTTTAATTTATTTAAAAACAATTTTATCGGATCCCTAACTAGGCAAATAAGTACGTAATTTAATTAAGATAAATTACGTTCAAGAAGATGATAAGAAGACAAGTAGAAATGAACTATAATAGCTTGCCACATGATTTTACTAACTATTAACAATTTCTAATTGAATGAGTTAAATTTTTTTAATGTAATTTGGTTTATTAACAGTTGCCAAGTTAGGAATCCAATAAAAAAATGTTTTTAAATGAATTAAAGAACATTGTACATTCTTACAGCTATGATTAAAAGATTTTCTATGGAACTTAGTACCCGTTGGATCTCGATTCTTTTTTTGCTGACACCAACTACTCCGAAGGCCGTTTTTGTTCTATCGAACTTGGCCCTTTTTTTCATATTTATGTTTTGTTGGGAAAATGATTTTACTTTAAACTTCAATGACTGAGTTGAAAAAGGAACTGGATAGCACTAGATGGTTTCCAAAGTCTCTGGAAGGTGACATCGAGATTAGCCCTTAGAAAGAGACATCACTGGAAGACTGCTATACGCTTGAAAAAAGCAACCCAGCCGGGACAGCTCCTGCAATTGGGACTGACTTGGAAACGGCGGATTCCGGTGTTGGCGTGTTTTAGCCTGAAAAATTGGAGACGGTTTTTTGGCGATCAAGATGGCCGAGCAACTGCAAGCTGTTTGGACTTCACAGCGGCTGATGAACTTATTGGAGACACAATGAAGTCTCAAGTTGCTCTAAATATGGAAAAAAAGGACTTCAATGGAAAGAGCAGAAAGTTTGGCGACCCGAAAATCCAGCCAAACCTGGAGCATTGTTCATTTCAAGTAGTAAAGGAAAGTGGAACGCCAAATTTTCATGCTGATTTTGAAGGGGAAATGAAACAATTTTATCCTGAAGAAATTGATGCCAAGGTATTGACCAAAACGTAAAAAGACTGATGAAATGTGCTTGTCGAAGAAAGTTGTTGAATCTGTCATCGCTGCCCCTACTTACTGCCGTTGGCATGTCCGTAACAATGTACATGTAACTGGTCAATAGAAATTAATAATATGTGTCAGTCTGTGGGGACACATATTATTAATTTCTATTGACCAAAGATTTTTTAACCATGCAGAGTTAACATATGAGACCTCCTATCGAAACACATGTTCACTGATATCATACACAATGTGTCAAAGAATTTTCATTGCTAGAGTAACAAGTTCAATCACCTTAACATAAAAAGTGGACAAGAAAAACGTATTTTAGTTGAGTGTCAAATACTGATTGTAGGGGAGGAGCGAACTAAAAATAAAGGCTTGGATAAATATTCTTTTATTTATCTTTCTAAAACTGCAACGGTAATTTTGTTCTTTCTGAGCTTTAGCTCTATAGATCGTTAAGGCTTGCGATCGAAGCGCCTTGCCTTCCTTTCTTATGGTGCGGTAATTTTGTTCATCATCATATCCAAATCATTTTCTCAATTCTTGTCTTCACTTCACTTCCTAATCCAATAATAATCATTTTCTAAAATCCTTTCTTTACTTTAGTTCGCTCGGGAGCCTCACTGATCATATATTTCGGATAACAGGTGTTAATCGGAAGGACAGATAGAGTCAGACGAGCAGTCTGCTCACATGTCTACGGTGACAAAAAGCTAATTCATCCCGCTTGAAGAAGTTGTGTTTGACGAGAGAGTCAAAGTGGAGAGTCCCTGCAACATCAAAATATACTGCAATATTAAAATCAAATTTAATAGTGTTGCTAGCCTGCAGGGTGGCGTAGTGGTAACGCACTGGCCTAGTACGTCCAAGTTCGCAGGACCAAACGTGGCCCAAGTCGGTGGATTTTCGAGATGGAGAAAATCGTCATCGCCCATGTCGTATGATTATGCGGCATGTTAAAGACCTCGGAAGTACACTCTCAGAAATAGAGCTCTAACTTTCGACGATTCTTCAATCGTCAAAAAAATTTCGTCATTTACAACGATTATTTCCTCGCGTGATCACGTGACTTAAAAAAGTTACTACACAAATTTCTTCTATTTGACGAAAGGTTTACTCGGATCATTTTTCACGAAGCAATTTCGTCTGATACGACGAAAGTTTCGTGAGATTTGGCTTGGATAGTCTCGTCTAAAGTAAAATCCTAGTGCAGTATCGCACCGTTAGAGCTCAGGGGAGAACCCCCCTCTAGGGGAGAACAGAGGGTAAAAATTCTGAAGCGGTAATGTCATCCGCCGATAGTGGTGCTGCATGAGAGAATGGATACCGGTTTGAGGGGTAGGCACAGGTCTGCAAATGTTTAATGATCATGCGCAGCCCCATTAGAAAGAAGAAGAATGATCGTGTTTCTTGATCATGAGGCAGAGAACTGAGACAAGGAGACAGATTTAATATCTCAAAATTTATGTTCACAACTCCACCAAGAGCGATAACAATCGCAGACTCGTATTACAGGTTTAAAAGGTGTTTCAAGCCTCTAATTATTATTTAATATCATTATTTTATACCTAAACTTTAACGAATCGCGTTTTGGCAACGTGAGAGATTTTCGAAAATAAAAATGGTTTGACTGAGAATGAAAATCGCTATGATTATGTTAGAAAACGGGAATTGTATTTCATATTGAGAGGAGATTTTACCATCATTAACACCTAAAAGTAGGTTTTGGGATATAATAATATTGATTTGTTGTAAATATATGTAAATATTTATGTTTGTGAGAGCCTTCAACAAAGTGTGGGTCTAAAGCCGAGTTTCCTGGTTCGAGTCTGAGTATGAAAATATCGCAACAGAAGGAATCCATTTTTCATTTCAAAATAAATAAGCTTACGGTTGAAAAGTATTCGACGAAACTTATTTTATTCCAGAACTTCATTCTGTTTGGACTGAAAAAATAATTTATTGTAACTCTGTGTTAATATTTCTCACGAGCGAAAAATATATTTCTGTTGAGAATAATAACTTTAACTTTTTCTTTTAATCAGCTCGCGAGATTATACGTTGTTTAATATATGAAAAAAATAGAAAATGGTTTTTCAAGATAGTAGTGTGCTCTTATATTTGTAATGTGTATTTGGTATGTTTGTTTTGTTTTATTAAATGTTATTTATGTTTTTGATAACATAATTTGCCACTTTTTTCGATTCACGCATAACAAAATGGTAGCAGAGCGTGGTTTTGTGGTTTAATGGTTGCTAAAAAGTGATGTAAATGCAATTTGATATTTCCTCATTAGGGTTAGCTTTCTTAAGCAAATGAATGAAAGAAATATTTATATTACATGCAGATTAGACTAACCGCTAATTCAGATTTGTAATATGGCTGACTCTAGTGTCGGAATTTCGAGGATTGAACCTCTAAATAGCAAAAATTATGCTTTATGGAGCACAAGAGTAGGAGCTCTCATTAAAGCTAAGCATTTGTATGATGTAATTGCACAAGAAGAACCAGTAGTAAATGAAAAAGATGAATCGAGTATTAAATTATATAATGACTGGTCTGCAAGAAACGATGAAGCGTATGGATTAATTATTTTGACTTTGTCCGCAGAGCAAGTTATGACTGTTAGAGGAATTACTAAAGCTAAAGAACTGTGGGAATTATTGAAAAGACGTCATGAAGGAGTAGAAAAACACAGAAAGATTAATTTGAAGATTAGATTAGCGAAGATTGATAAAAGCAACCGAGAATCAGTAGAAGAATATTTAATAAGAGCACAGACAATTGCAAATGAAATTTCTGATCTGGGAACTCAAATAGAAGAGAATGAACTGATTGGATATATTATGGAAGGTTTACCGAAGAAATATAGCGAAGTTGTTACAGCTGTTTCTTCAAATCCTGATATATCTTATGAATTGATGAGAGAAACTTTGTTGACATATGAAAGAAAATATGACAAAGTTGAGACTGAAATTCAAGCATTTAAATCTAATGAATTTAACAGAAAAAAGGGATGTTGTTTTTCGTGTGGAAAATTCGGGCACAAATCCTTTGAATGTTGGAACAATCAGAAGAAAATTTCGAAATATGAAAGAAATGGAAACAGAGGAAATGCAAAAGGACTAATGAATAGAAACAGAGGATTTGAAAATGAGAAATTCAATGGCAAGCAAGGTAGCTATGTTCACAAAGAAAAGAAAGAACACTCTTGTTTTTCAAAAGGATTTGCTCTTCAAACAAAACTGCATGATAAATCAGATAATTATAAAAATGATAAAGAGACAACATGGATGTTAGATTCAGCATGTTCATCTCATATGACTTATCAAGAAGAAATAGTAAGTAATCCAAAAGTCGAAGAAGTAAAAATTGCAACAGCTGAACAAAATAGAAGCATACAGTCAAGATTTAGAGGTGATGTGAAAGCTATTGCACACAATGAATATGAAGACACCAATATTAAATTAGGGGGTGTCCTATACGTTCCAAATTTGAGTGGAAATCTGATGTCAGTTCCAAGTCTGGTGAAAAAGGGTAAGAAAGTTATTTTGGATGATAAAGGTGCCACTATTTATGAAAAACAAAGTGGAGAACTAATTGCCAGAGGAACATTTGAAGATGATGCATTTTTGATTAAACTTGAGGTGAAGGAAAACATGAATGAAAAATGTCATAAAACAGAAGAAATAACTAAAGAGATTTGGCATAAAAGATTAGGACATGTGAATTATAAATATTTAGACAAAATGATAAATAGAAATCTTGTCAGAGGAATTGAAGATATAAAAGGTGATGAGAAAACTTGTGAAGCATGCATTCAAGGTAAATTAACTAGGTCCCCATTTCAGCAAGTAACTGAAGAGAAAACAAAACAAATTCTGGACAGATTACATGTTGATTTATCTGGACCTATGAATATTCAATCTTTAAACGGAAGTAAATATATGTTGTTGATTATTGATGAATTTAGTAGGAGATATTTTGTCGAATTTGTAGCAAGAAAGAGGGAAGTATCGAGAAAAATTACTGACTTTATTGAAAGGAGAGAAAATGAAACAACGAAAAAAGTGAAATCAATTCGTTCAGATAACGGAACTGAATTCATAAACGAAACATTACTTGAATATTACAAAAGAAAAGGCATCAAAGTTGAAAAAACTACAGCTTATTCCCCACAGAGCAATGGAATAGCTGAAAGAGGGAATAGAACTATTATTGACATAGCCAGGACTTTATTAGTTGATGCAGGTCTGCCTGTATGTTTTTGGGCAGAAGCAGTTTGGACCGCAGTATATCTGAATAATTTGACGCCGACAGCGAAAAGAGAGAAAACTCCCATGGAATTATGGAGTAATAAGAAACCTACAGTACGACATCTAAAAGTATTTGGATGCAAAGCGTTTTATAGGAATGATCAAGTGAACAGGAAGAAGTTCGATGTTAGAGCAAGACCAGGTGTGTTCCTAGGATATTCCAAAGATCGCCAAGCGTACAGGGTTTATGATAAGGAAGAAAATAAAATCAAAGAGAGTAGAGATGTAATTTTTATAGAAAATGAAATGGGATATGTAGAGGAAAATGACAGTAATTACAATATAGAAGAACTTGACTACATAACAATTCAATCAAGTGACGTAAATGACTGCCAAAAGCATGATGTAGTGAATAAAGAATCATTAGTGAGCATTCCCAAGGATAATGAAGATAATCCAAATGGAATAAAGGACCCGAAAGAAAATGCTCTCAAAAGAGGGCTTCCACCTGGTAACTCAAAAGAAATTAGTATTCAGGGAAGAAGTGAAGACGTAGAAGAAATTGAACTACCATTACTAGATCGAGGCGTTAGACGATCATCTAGGGAAAAGAAATCTATCACAAGATACTCAGCAAATGTCACTTTAGAAAATATTCCAAAGACTTATCAAGATGTATTAAATTCTAAAGAGAAACAAAAATGGACACAAGCTATAGAAGAGGAACTGAAATCAATGGAACAACATAACGTATGGAAGATCGTTGATCGACCTAAGAATACGAAAATTCTCAGAAGCAAATTTGTTTTTACACTGAAAAAGGAGAGTGAAAATAAAAGATACAAAGCTCGATTAGTTATTGACGGTTCAAGAGAGAAACTGGGTCGAGATTTCAAAGAATCATACAGTCCTGTAATGAAACCCGAATCCTTTCGAACGCTATTGAAAATATCAGCTATAAATGATTACAAAGTTAGAATTTTTGATGTGGAAACTGCTTATTTAAATAGTAAGTTAAAAAGATCTGTTTATATGAATCCTCCTGATGGTTTTGATATTGAAAGTGGAAAAGTATTACTAGTCACTGGAAGTTTGTATGGACTCCCAGAATCAGGAAGATGCTGGTATGATAAACTAAAGAAAATATTGAACAAAATAGGAATGAAAGAATGCAAATCTGATCCATCTGTATTTATCAGCCAAGATACTGATAAATATATTGCTTTAGGAATGTATGTTGATGACGGGATCATTATTGGAGAATCTGAAGATCTCATTGAGGATTTTTTGAGGAATTTAAGAAAGGAAATTAAGATTAAAGAAATAAAGAATAAAATCAACTTTCTTGGAATCGACATAGACTTTTACGAAGAAGGAATTATGCTCAACCAAAAAGAATACATAACAGAAATTTTAGAACGTTTTGATATGCAAAACTGTAACTCTGTGAAAACACCAGGAGTTCTTGGAATGAATTTAGATGAATATGAAAATTTCAAACCAGTGGACATGAAATTGTACCAGGAGATGTTGGGTAGTATAATGTATCTAGTTACTGGGACACGACCAGATTTAGCATACAGTATCAGCAAGTTATCTCAATATTCAAAAGATCCTAGAGAAATTCATTTACAAGCTTTGAAGAGAGTATTGCGTTATCTACAAGGTACTAAAGAATTCAAGTTAAAGATAGATAAATGCAAAGAAAACCTACATATTAATTCTGATGCAAGCTGGTGTACCAGTAAAGATTCAAAATCATTCAGTGGTTATACCGTTAAGATAGGAAACTCATTAATTGGATGGAAGAGTAACAAACAGAAGATCGTAACTTTGTCAACCATGGAATCCGAATTGGTTAGTTTATGCGATGCAGTATGTGAAGGACGGTGGTTGATAGATTTATTAGAAGAGTTGAGACAAGAGGAATTAGTGCATCGTCCAATAAAGATATATACAGACAGCCAATCCGCAATAGATTGGATATATAACCCAAGAGTAAACAACAGAAATAAGCATATATCAAGAAAATACCATTTTATAAAAGAAGAAGTGGAAAATAAAGAATTTGACATACATCATATAGCAGGTACGGAAATGGATGCTGATGTGATGACTAAAGATGTGAGCCAAGTGAAGATGCGTACTCATCTGCAGAAACTTGGAATCATTTTTCCCGTCGTGTGAAAGGAGGGATGTGTTAATATTTCTCACGAGCGAAAAATATATTTCTGTTGAGAATAATAACTTTAACTTTTTCTTTTAATCAGCTCGCGAGATTATACGTTGTTTAATATATGAAAAGAATAGAAAATGGTTTTTCAAGATAGTAGTGTGCTCTTATATTTGTAATGTGTATTTGGTATGTTTGTTTTGTTTTATTAAATGTTATTTATGTTTTTGATAACATAATTTGCCACTTTTTTCGATTCACGCATAACACTCTGAAACAGGCGTGTGCAGTTTGCATTTTTAACGGCTATTTTAGGGCCTTGTACAGGAAGTATAGTGTAAACTCCTAGGAGAGCCCACCGCTTTTCAAAATCGCCAATTTGGCTTCCATTTCGTGGAACGATAGAAGCGGGTTTCTATCGAACCTGGTTTACCAAGATTGCGTACTTATCGCCAACCACGCCACTGGGTTGGGCTCTCCTGAGACCCACCCGAAGTATAGTTTTCGCAAAAAAACTTTGCTGGTAAAATTACAATAGAAATTTCCATTTTAATTACTCTCTAAATCAGTTTTGAATATTTTTTGTATGCACGTACGTACATATGGGCAACCGATGTACTCATTTTGATCTTCCCTGAATCGTTTCACAAGATTTTTTTCTAGTTGAGCATTTTTGTTCTGGTTACAATTATATATTTTAAAAGGACTCTTTAACCACTTTGTATGTCAATCCTGAGTTATTTATAGCATCACGACATTTGGAACAAAATAGAATGTGTAGAAGAAACAAAAATGAAATGAAAACGCAACTTAGAAAGAAGAAAAGAGCATTTTAAATATTTAAACCACTTTATTTTAAACTAGTGTCGAAAAAAAACTGGATATTTTATAGAAATATCCCCATCAGTGTAATAACAACAAGGATTTCTGCCGAAAAACCTCAAAATACCGCCAACATTGTTAAACTGTCACTAGATCTAGCATCTCCCTTTTGGTACCGAATCTTATTCCAAGGATGAGAGATACCGCCAAGTTTTCGCGAAATGATCCCTAGTCGTTATGTATGTATGAATATATATATATATTCATGGGTTGGTAAAATGAAAATTTATTTGAAATATGAGTGGGAGTTTTTTTTTTTTCTCTCACGAATACGATACATTGTTTACTTTGTACAATAATGTAAAATAACTGCTAAACGAACGCACGTTTGTCGGTTCTTCTCATTTAATACTCTGTTTCAATTAAAAAGAACAACTTCTAATCACAATATTACACTAAGTACAGGGTAGGGCAGAGGTAATGACGCAGTATTGAAGGGGTATAAAAGAAAACTTATATAATTTGGGACTTAAAACTTTATATATTTTGATCTGTATATAATCCTATTTTTTACATTAAATTTTGAATACCACTTCAGCAAGATGGCGGCCTTCAGCAGCAATACACTGATGCAGTCTATTCTTCAACGCAGAGAGCTCTTCGTGTGCAGTTCAGCATTCCGTGTTATGTTACGATCCTTAGCGGAACCCTTTTTCCGTGGGGTTATTTGAAGGCGAAAGTTTGGAAACATTGCCTTATTTAGAAGAGCTGAAGGACCGAGGAAATATATACCGTACCCCTTAAAATGTGCAGAAAAGTTTCCCAAAACTTCAGAAACAGACTGCATCAGTGTACTGCTGCTAGAGGCCACCACCTTGCTGAAATGGTAATCAAAACTGAATGTAAAAAAATGAATATATACAGATCAAAATATAAAAAGTTTTAAGTCTTAAATTGTATTAGTTTTTTTTATACAAAACCGGGTCTTTACTTCCGCCCCACCCTGTGCTTAATTCCGACAATCCATGGTCAGAAAGCTTGGTTTGTATCAGTGGCTCAGAGGTCTAAGTGACTGTTTCCGGTGCCTGCCTACGCGCTGTGAAGAGGCGATGGGTTCGATTCCCGTCCTACGCCCTGGGTGTATTCTTTTAATTTCCCTCTTTATACTGAAATTTTTGAAGTGAAACTTCTAATGCGACTTCCTACAAGGTCGCGTTAAACGTTTAACGCTATCGGGGTCCGTATCCTTGCTAAATGCACGATGGCTGTTAGTGAAGGGCGCATCTATATATTTATACTGTATATTTAAGTTACGTCATCGGGGTTCGTATCCATGCTAAATTTTGAATTGCTGGCTGTTGTTTTTTATATTAAGATTGCATTTTTAAATTACGTCATCGGGGTCCGTATCCTTACTAAACGTTGAATTGCTGGCTGTTTTTTTATTAAGATTGTAGTTTTAAATTACGACATCTGGGTCCGTATCCATTTAAATGCAGCATTGCCGTTCATGAAGGGCGCATATGTTCATTAATTTTACATTAATATAGTTTGATTTCATACACATATAATTTAATAGGGTAGTATTTTTGATTTTCAAATTTAGTGGATAAGAATTGTAATAAAATAATTTTTATAAAAAAATAGAACCGACTTCGAATCATAAATTGCGCTAAAAAGTGAAAAATAAATTATTTTTTTAAACAACATCGATGTGACTTTTAAACATAATTTTATAAGTCGGTGCAAAATTAGGATAGATAAAATCTTTTGTAATCATGAATAAGCTACAAATATTTTCTTACTATATTTTATCAGGATTAGCAACCAGTAGTTCCAATATGAAGTAGCAAATGGTGTAATTGTAATTAGACTCATAAGTTTGCACCGACTTCTAAAACTATGTTTAAAAGTCACATCGATGCTGTTTGAAAAAAAAAATTTATTTTTCACTTTTTAGCGCAATTTATAATTTGAAGTCGGTTCTATTTTTTATAAAAAGTATTTTATTTTATTCTTTTTAGTGCAAATAAATTTTTTATTTTCATACTCTATTTTTAAAAAATCCATATCAAAGGGCAAACCCTCTTTGAATGAATGGCACTAAAAATTAATCATTTGTATGAAAAACTTCCGTTTTGAAGTCGATTTTTGCAAACAAACTGATTGGATTTAATTTTTGCCTCAGAGAAGCATTCAGTCAAACTTTTGCTGTAATTGCTTTTAATATTATAGCCCAATGGCAACAAACACTTTTTAAACAATGACTTTTATATTTATTAATAGTTTTCCCAACAAGGAAAAATCAAGCAAAGCCTTTCCAATTAAAATAAAAAATACTTGTTTTTCACCCTCAACGTTTTTTCTAAAAAACAAAAGTAGTCAGATTGATGTACGATATTTGAGTTAGACGACCCTCTATCGATTAAAGAAAAAATCGTCAAAATCGGTTTATTTAGTCAAAAGTTATGGATGAAAACACAAAAAACATACTACATTTCTGCCCATTACTTTTGTTCTATTTATCGAATATGGTCAAACGAAGGTACGGGACCTATGGGAAACCACTCTTGATCGATTGAAAAAAAAAATATGAAAATCGGTTTATCCGGTGCGAAGTTATGAGTGGACAAACAAAAAAAACAAAACAAAAAAAAAAAAACGACATACATACAATATGAATGTATAAACTTCCTTTGCAAAGTCGGTTAAAAAATGAGTGAAAACAGTCCCACGGACAATGCGACGGATTTAAGGTTATGTCAAGGTACGTCTCTTGTGAATATCAATTGATCGTTAGGTTTTCTCTTTGAAATTAAATCATGACGCATTCACATACATTATTAATACAAATACATTGTGAATTGTAAGCAATGTTAATAAAGTTTGTCTTAAAGAAACAATATGATTTCACTAAAAATCAATTTCTACCCCTTCCTATGTTCATTTCCACATTACGAAGTTTCACTTCTTCCGCGCGGAGGGACTCCACGCACTATTTATTTATGGTATTGTCCTTTTGTATCTGTTATATTGGACAAGAGTTTGAGGCATACATATCCTCCGAGAGAAGGAAATAAACTCGAGAATGTATGTGACTTGAAATAGTAGTAAATAAAGAAATAAATAGTAATGTCTAATCGACTGGTTCCGATACCTGCCTGTGCGCAGTGAAGAGGCGTCGGTTCGATTCCGACTTTTCCCTGGGTGTATTTCCTTCTTTGTATATTAAAATCTGTTGTGCTGTCTTGTTCTATCTGTCTTATTAGAGGGGAGTTTGAGGCATATCCTTGAGAATCGCAAATAAACTCGAATATTTAGGTGATCTGAAATAGTCGTTAACAAACAAACAAAATAGTAATGTTTGGTAACCGTAACTCAGAAATCGCAACCGCAACCATTGCGTTGACCCTGCATGTTCTCTTAAACCGTGCAGAAACTCATCCCTCATTTACAGTATTTTGTGGTGTGAAGATAAGAAAATATTCTTGGCAAAAATTATTCAAATGCGACAATTTGTTTTTTCAAGACTGCATGACTTTTAATTTTCAGTAAATCCCCGGATCCCTTGCGTATCAGTAAATCCCCGGACAGTGATAATCAAATGCTAAGTTTCATTTTATATTTTTAAAGATATATTTTTCCCGGCTGTTGCGTGCATTTATCGCCAGACTATCAACGTTCACGGATCTAAACCATTCCTAGTAATATTACTTGAACTGTGGCTTCAAGACCTAAGTGCAAGCTCTGCGCTAAGAGGTAAGATTTTTTTTCTCAATTTTTTACAAAAAGTATGTTAATGCACATTTGCGTGATTTAAATTATATTCCATTTTATTTTAAAGTACTTAACACGTTGACTACCAACCTACGAGATAATTCGTATTAGGTGAACTTGTTGAGAGACCAAATTACAAGATGTGTTGTTGTTGCTGACTTTTTTTTCATTTTTCAATACATTTAAAGAAAGTTAGTAATATTTTACTTAATGAAATGCTTTGTGCAATACGTTTTAATTAAATTAAACTATCGTCTGGAAATTCACAAAGTACAAAAAGCGCTGGCAGTCAGCGTGTCGGCAGTGAATGTGTTAACATTGTTTATGAGCATGTTTGGCGAAATAAATACACCAGTAACAATAGCCGCACATCTCAAAAATTTTAAAAAATGTACTAATTTAATACTTATGTATTTATGCCCCCATTGTTGAGATAAATATAGTTTACGTACCTGGTGCGTAATGGCATAATACTTGATGTAAGCACTAGTGGCACATCTATATTTAAAAATTTGAAAACAAAAATTCTTGCGAACTTCATCACGCATACATTATTTAGACTACCAGCCAATGATCTTCTTAAACTATAATCTTTTTTAATGTAGAATTGTGACAGTTGTCTAAATCTATTAAAATAAGCATACGACGAAAGTAATGTTGATTTTTTTTTGTTACGTAGATATTGTCTGAATTAGTACCTTTTAGTAGTCGATAAGTTAATAAGGAAAATTTGTATACTGCTTAACCGGTTTAATTTCGGTTTGCATTAGGTTCATTTCAATTTGGACCACTAAAGGTACAAAATTATTGTACCTTTGTCAGTTAACTATTGTATTTACTGACATAAAACTGAAGAATTAAAGTATTGCATCGTCAGCGAAAACTAAAAAATAATATAAACATCATTTAAAATAAATTAACCTGTTTGGAAGCGATCCTTCCATTAAGGTCTCTTTGAACTACTTCGGAAAAGTTATTTGAAAAGGAGTTATTTAATAAAAGTATTACTGTTCATTATCAAATATCGACTTTTTGTAGCGTTATGCATTCTGGCGTGGTGACGCAAAATCGGCAAATTGATGTTTGCAGTTAATTTTAATGCAAACCAAATCGTTTTGAACAGTAATCCAGTTCATACTATCTCTTCGTTTTAAAGATAACAGTTGAGTAATTTTCACGAAGCACATATTTAAGTAAACAAGCGACAAAATAAGTCGAATCCAAAATTCTAATGTCCAAATCTCTTTCGACATTTGTGATTCATTTAAATTACAAAATATCAAAGTAAATAAATAAATTCTAAAGTGATTTCATATCTATATGATTGTTTTAAAAATGTAGGAGAATTTTAGTCTAAGAAATAAATATTTTCAATTATTATGAAAAAAGATTCCGTGACAGATATTACAAAAAAAAAAAACCTCGTTTGACGAAACATGTTTTACGTAATTGTTTCCATATTTGATTTCTTAGACTAAAATTCTTCTGCTGTTTGTAAAGTGGACATGGAGATGAGCATGCACACTAAATTTTTCAAAGTTTATTCAATATTTTGCATCAAACATGGAACTTTTCTTTTTTTCATGTTTGTCTATGGCAGCGTTTTCCAACCGGGGGTTCACGTGATGTCGAAAGGTTGTTCGCGAAAATAACAATGCAATGGCGGAAATTTTAACTGCTGTAAAAGAAAAACGAAATATTACATTTACTTACCTATTAGGATGGATTGTAAATATATTTTGCAATAGATTGCTTTTATTGATTGTTTCCAATAGATTGTGGTGGGGCGTAGGGAGAATACGCACAAACTTTGAAAGCAGTTGTTTCCACTGTTACCTGATATCGAAAATCTGAATCTCAATGCGATACCGAATGATATTTATTGATTTATTTTAAATTTTGACTGTATGCCTGTACCACCACCTCTTAAATTTTCCTCGCTTACAGCGAAAAAAGAGTCGAAAATTTAAAAATTTACAAAACTTAAAAGTTGCATTATTTTCGGCTAATTTTTCCTATAGCTACAGATCCCAAAGTAGAACTGTAGGATATTTATTTATAAATTTTTCATTTTGTTCTCCCATGTATTGCACTTTGTTCCAAATTTTGTGAATTTTGTACATTTCAACGCAAAAGCGGAACCGAGCGATATTTATCGATAGATTCAAAACTTGATACGCATATTTCTCATGCCGTTCCACAACTTTTTCGCACTATCAGGAAAATAATTTTTATGGATATTTTTTTGAGAATACACATGGTTTACTGCCCTATTAATCATTCAAAAGAACAAATTCTACTCTATTAATATCTACCCGCGTCTGTCTGTCTGGGTGTCTGTCACCTCATCTCCTCGAGAACGGTGCGAGACTGTGCGACGTCGAGCCGGTCATCGTCGGATTCGGATTTTTCCCGGGGAAGTTATATCGTCCCGTTTCATCCACGTGGGGCTCTAAGTTATTCAAGATAAATCCAACTATAGCTGGATTTGACTTATGCGATAATTCTGTAATTACTGAACAAAAGTATAGTCTGAACCATGAACGATAGTTTAAGCATATTTTTATTCTATTAAAAAACCATATATATATATATATATATATATTTTTAATTTGACAATTGATACGTGGTAGTAAAATCATTTTTACTGATGTGTAGATGGTTTTAAAAAATTTTGGGGATTTAAATAGCACTGCTTTGCGTGTTTTGGGGTGTGGTGGCCCGTGGTCAATGGCCCGTGAATGACACAACATTTTCCAGTCTATCGAGAAATAATCTTGTGAAACTTGCTCTTTGAAACAAAACTAAAATACTGTCATACACTGGTTGTTGAGATAAGCCTCTACCTGCATTTAACCCTACACTGCGCCTTGTTCTTTTTAAACAACACCTCTGTTTTTCGCTCACTAAGCTCTAGTTTTGTATAATTTTTTACATGTGACGCATTTTTTCGTTTTATTTTGTATGTACGATCATATTAGTTAATATAGTTTCCCCTAGATCTTGTAAACTTAGCTCAAGGCTCATCTTTTTTCACAAAATCGTAAGATATGTTGATTTTGTAAAAAGCAATAACTTCTTAATTTTTTCCCTACAAATTTGAAACAACAAGTTAATTTTAAAAAATAGTCTTTAATTGCTTACATAGCTTTAAAATAAAATAAATATAAGTTTTCCGAAAATTTTCGGGTAAAATATATATTTGGGCGCCTTTTTCACTTGTTGTTTAAAACAACAATGCGCATTCTGGACTGCTTTTTATGCTCCTGCTGTTGTAAATTTTGTGGTGATATCTATTATGAATTTTGTGATAACATCAACATAGATATTGTTCCTCGGTGGAAGAAAGGTAAGATAAGGGGACTTACCTTCTATTTTTCATACGTTAGCAATTTCACTATTGCACAACTTCAGTTGAATGTGATCCAGTTTTTTCATATATAAGGCACAGGCACTAAGTGACACACACACAATAATTCCAGACAAACAGGTACTATCTTGCACTTAAAAATATTTAATGATTAATACTTTAGATTTATAATATACATTAGTTAAGATTTACTTTTTAATTAAGTGCAGATATTTAATTCTTGAGTATAGATACGCGAGAAGTTACAAGTGAGCGTCTACAATATTGTATGAGCTTGGAAAGAATACTTGAAGTGCTTAGCTACAGAGTAAGAAAGAAAAGTTCATGGCCATTGCCACGTCATAGGTTTTAGTTCAATAAAAGAAAGCCATATGGTCTCTTTCATTTCTTTCTTATGCAACCTCTCGTTGCTGTTGCTATGGGGTGAATCGGTGTTCGTGCATTAACTTCATTACTGTTAATTTCTATCACTCCCCCCTAATGCTAGAACAGTGCTGTGGAGTCAATTGTAGTTGACTTCGATGTTTCTCCAGTCCTTGTCTGGGTGCGGGTTTAGTCAGTATGTCCGCAATCATATCGTCAGTTGGACAGCAATGTACATCGATTATTCCATCATCCTTTAGCTGTTTAACACAGTGAAATTTGATGTCGACATGCTTTGATCTATTCGTGTATTTTGGTGCTTCAATCATTTTTATACACGGTATATTATCTTCGTATAATTTTATTGGAAGTTCTTGTTCTAGACCGAGATCTTTCAGTAAGTTTAGTATCCAAAGCAGGTCCTGTGAAGCTTGAGCAGCTGACACAAATTCAGCTTCAGCTGATGACATTGCCACATTTGGCTGTTTTTTGCTTAGCCAATGGATAGGTGACTTTCCAAGTTGTACATGCTTCCAGATGTTGACTTTGGGTCATTTTTGTCGCCTGCCCAGTCTGAGTCGCTGTAACATGTTAAAATTGCATCTGGATTGGGATTTATCACTAACTCTAAATTACTTGTGGTTTATAAATACTTAATAATTCTCTTTACTTGTTCCCAATCCTTTTTACGCGGTTTTTCATTGCGTCTGCTAAGTATGTTTACCGAAGCTGAAATATCGGGTCTGCTAATAGTCGCGACATAAAGAAGTGCGCCTATGGCTTTGCTGTATTCTATGTTATTCGGAAGTAGGTTCTCTTCAGTATCGTCTCTTACATATCCCGTCTCCATTGGTGTGTAGCAGGGTTTTGCGTCTTTTAAATTGAATTTGTTTATTATTTCTGTTATTTTGAAATTTTGGTTTAATGCAAAATATCCTTTTTCAGTTTTGCGAATGTGTATGCCTAAATAATGTTTTACGGGACCTAAATCTTTTATTTGGAATTTTCTTTGTAGTTTTTCGATCGTTTTCTGTATTTGTTTTTCTTTTCCGGCTATTAATATATTGTCGACATAGACTATTAAGTAAGTTACATTTTCTCCGACTCCTTTTGTATATAGGCAAGGATCTGCCACACTTGGTACGAAATCTATGTCTTTCAAGGTTTTTTCTATCTTAACCTGACAAGCCCTAGCGGCTTGTTTTAAACCGTAAATAGCCTTTTGCAATCGGCAAACTTTATTTTCTTTTCCAGGGACAATAAAGCCCTCTGGTTGCGACATGTATACATTTTCGTTTAGGTCGCCATGCAAGGAAAGCGGTTTTTACGTCAATATGGTGGACGTCTAATTTTTTGTGTATCGCAGTTGCTAATAATGCCCTTATCGTTGTATGGGATACCACTGGAGCAAAGGTCTCGTCATAATTTTCCCCAAACTTTTGAGAGTACCCCTTTGCTACCAGTCGCGCTTTATACCTCTCAATTTTACCTTCGCTATCATATTTCGTTTTAAAAGTCCATCTTGATCCTATTACGTTTTCGCCACGCGGGGGATCTACCAAAACCCATGTTTTATTTTGTTCGAGAGAATTCATCTCTTCCTTAGCGGCATTGATCCAATTTTGTTTCTCGCATGGATTTTGCATGTTTTGAATTTCGCTCCAATTTTTCGGTTCGCGTACTAAGTCATATTTTGTTAAATAAGCTAGACGATCCGGCGGAACCCCCTTGTTTTGTCGTTCTGACCTCCTAGGCTGGTCATTTACTGTGTTCTGAACGTCGGGAGTTTCATTTGTTTCCTGTATATCTATTTCTACTTTAGGCGAAATTTCCCTTGTTATCGGGTGTTGCAGTTGTTCGCTCTGAACCTTGTTTTTATTTATTTCGTCGAAATTATGTTTTGAATATTCTTTGTCAAGTATATTTGAATTTGTTTCTTCGACAAATTTTACAGTGCGGACTAATATTACGTTTTTTCCTTCCGTGTATATTCGATATGCTTTCGACCTATTGTCGTATCCCACAAGAATTCCTTCTATTGCTTTGTCAACTAACTTTCCCCTTTTATTCTTATGAATGTATGCATAGGATTTACATCCGAAAATTTTGATGTGGGATAAATCAGGTTTATAGCTTGTCCACATCTCGTATGAGGTTACGTCGTTTGACTTAGTGGGAAGACGATTTTGAAGGTAGGTAGCCGTATTTACGGCTTCTCCCCAGAACTTCTTTGGTAAATCGGCTTCAGATAACACACAACGGGTCATTTCTATTAAACTGCGATTTTTACGCTCCGAAACACCATTCTGCGCTGGGCATCCCGGTACTGTTAATTGATGCTGCATTCCCATTTCCGCTAGAAAATCTTCCGTTTCCCGGCTTGTATATTCTCCTCCATTATCGGATCGGAGAGTTTGCATTATTCGCCCAAATTTATTCTTGGTCATTGCAACGTATTGTTTCAACTTCGTGAGTACCTCACTCTTTCTTGTTAAGAGATAAATAATTGTAAACCTGCTAAAATCATCTATAAACGTAAGAAAATACGTTTTGCCTCCGATTGTCGGAGTTTGTATTGGGCCCGCTATGTCCGTATGTACTAATTCAAGGACTTGTTTTGCCCTATGCTGTGCCTGTTTCGGGTATGGTGCGTCGGTTAGTTTAGATTTAATGCAGTTTTCACATAATGTATCGTGATTACAATTTTCTAATTTAATACCTGTCGCAAGGTTCTTTTGTGTTATTTCCTTTATTGCATTAAAGTTTTTATCTCCTAATCTTCTATGCCACAGTTCAATGCAATTATTATTATTGCAATGATGCGCTAATTTTGCATAATGTTCATTTTTAGTATCTAAGATAACCTCGTATAAATTGTTATTTATTTTAAATTCTAGGTAAATATTTCCATTATGTTTTAACTCGCAACTATCATTTTTATATGTTAATTTACATCCGTTTTGTGTTGCTTTCTTTACTGACATTAAATTAGTTTCAATTTCAGGAACATATAAAACTTCCTTTAAAGTTATTTCATTTATTTTTTGATCCGAAGTTTTTGTTTTCATTTTAACGCTTCCTGAGCCGTACGCTTTTAATACATTGCCATTGGCAACGGTTACACAGCTTTGATAATTGTCTGTTATTTCAGTAAACAATGATTTATCATTGCAAATGTGTGCCGACGATCCCGAATCTACAATCCAACCACTATTATTAGGCTTATTTGTGATGAACGCTAAATTATCTGTTTTATCAGTGCACACTTTTTCCTCATTCGAGTGTGTGTTGTTTGCTCTTTCATTTCTGTGTGAATTATTTTGCACGTAGTGTTTATTTTGATTTCTTTGATAATTTGACTGTTTATATTTGAGGTGCCAACGTTGTAATTTTTCATGGGCTTTCTTGTAACAAAATGTGCAATACTTGTTGTTTTCCCGTCTAGGATATGATTTTTTATTATTAGCTTTAAATGCTTTTGTTGCATTTTCATTTACTGACGCTGAGTTTTCAACTCTTTTCTGAAATTCATCAGTAAGTTTGCACTTTATAAATTCCGATGTTAATTCCTCTTCATTTCTAGCCTCTAAGGCGGTTATTAAAGTGTCATACGAAGATGGCAATGAGCACAGTAGTAATGCAGATAGATGCTGGTCTTTGATATCTTCTCCGATAGCTTTAAGCTTATCGGTAATTTCAAGCATTTTCACAATGTGATTATTCATATTTCCGCCTTCTTCAAGTTTTGCGCTATAGAGCTTTCTAAGCAAATACAACTTGCTTGATAAATTAGCTCTTTCGTGAATGTTTTTTAAGGCGTTCCAGGTGCCTTTTGTAGTCGCTTCCTTCTTCACGTGTACAATTTGTGTGTCATTAATTAATAAATTAATCAGTGCCCTGGCCTTTTGATCTTTCTTTGACCATTCTGTAGTCATAGGGTTTGGTGGATCATCAGTTATATAATTAAATAAGTCCTCCTTAATTAGGAGCATTTCTGCCTTAAATTTCCAGACAGAGTAATTATTATTATTTAATTTTTCAAATGAAAAGCTTTTTTTAAAAGAAGCCATGTTTCCACTTGTAATTTTTAACTCTTAATATATATGAATGGTAGATAATGTTTTTAAATAGTCTTTAATGTTCAATATAGTTTATATCTTTCATTTAAATATTAATCTTATTGTCATTTGTTGAGAGCAGAGCGCTAGATTCAGCTTCAGTCTCATAATCTGTTGTAAATTTTGTGGTGATATCTATTATGAATTTTGTGATAACATCAACATAGATATTGTTCCTCGGTGGAAGAAAGGTAAGATAAGGGGACTTACCTTCTATTTTTCATACGTTAGCAATTTCACTATTGCACAACTTCAGTTGAATGTGATCCAGTTTTTTCATATATAAGGCACAGGCACTAAGTGACACACACACAATAATTCCAGACAAACAGGTACTATCTTGCACTTAAAAATATTTAATGATTAATACTTTAGATTTATAATATACATTAGTTAAGATTTACTTTTTAATTAAGTGCAGATATTTAATTCTTGAGTATAGATACGCGAGAAGTTACAAGTGAGCGTCTACAACATTGTATGAGCTTGGAACGAATACTTGAAGTGCTTAGCTACAGAGTAAGAAAGAAAAGTTCATGGCCATTGCCACGTCATAGGTTTTAGTTCAATAAAAGAAAGCCATATGGTCTCTTTCATTTCTTTCTTATGCAACCTCTCGTTGCTGTTGCTATGGGGTGAATCGGTGTTCGTGCATTAACTTCATTACTGTTAATTTCTATCACTCCCCCCTAATGCTAGAACAGTGCTGTGGAGTCAATTGTAGTTGACTTCGATGTTTCTCCAGTCCTTGTCTGGGTGCGGGTTTAGTCAGTATGTCCGCAATCATATCGTCAGTTGGACAGCAATGTACATCGATTATTCCATCATCCTTTAGCTGTTTAACACAGTGAAATTTGATGTCGACATGCTTTGATCTATTCGTGTATTTTGGTGCTTCAATCATTTTTATACACGGTATATTATCTTCGTATAATTTTATTGGAAGTTCTTGTTCTAGACCGAGATCTTTCAGTAAGTTTAGTATCCAAAGCAGGTCCTGTGAAGCTTGAGCAGCTGACACAAATTCAGCTTCAGCTGATGACATTGCCACATTTGGCTGTTTTTTGCTTAGCCAATGGATAGGTGACTTTCCAAGTTGTACATGCTTCCAGATGTTGACTTTGGGTCATTTTTGTCGCCTGCCCAGTCTGAGTCGCTGTAACATGTTAAAATTGCATCTGGATTGGGATTTATCACTAACTCTAAATTACTTGTGGTTTATAAAAAATACTTAATAATTCTCTTTACTTTTTCCCCAACCCTTTTTACGCGGTTTTTCATTGCGTCTGCTAAGTATGTTTACCGAAGCGAAATATCGGGTCTGCTAATAGTCGCGACATAAAGAAGTGCGCCTATGGCTTTGCTGTATTCTATGTTATTCGGAAGTAGGTTCTCTTCAGTATCGTCTCTTACATATCCCGTCTCCATTGGTGTGTAGCGGGGTTTTTGCGTCTTTTAAATTGAATTTGTTTATTATTTCTTTTATTTTGAAATTTTGGTTTAATGCAAAATATCCTTTTTCAGTTTTGCGAATGTGTATGCCTAAATGTTTTACGGGACCTAAATCTTTTATTTGGAATTTTCTTTGTAGTTTTTCGATCGTTTTCTGTATTTGTTTTTCTTTTCCGGCTATTAATATATTGTCGACATAGACTATTAAGTAAGTTACATTTTCTCCGACTCCTTTTGTATATAGGCAAGGATCTGCCACACTTGGTACGAAATCTATGTCTTTCAAGGTTTTTTCTATCTTAACCTGACAAGCCCTAGCGGCTTGTTTTAAACCGTAAATAGCCTTTTGCAATCGGCAAACTTTATTTTCTTTTCCAGGGACAATAAAGCCCTCTGGTTGCGACATGTATACATTTTCGTTTAGGTCGCCATGCAAGGAAAGCGGTTTTTACGTCAATATGGTGGACGTCTAATTTTTTGTGTATCGCAGTTGCTAATAATCCCCTTATCGTTGTATGGGATACCACTGGAGCAAAGGTCTCGTCATAATTTTCCCCAAACTTTTGAGAGTACCCCTTTGCTACCAGTCGCGCTTTATACCTCTCAATTTTACCTTCGCTATCATATTTCTTTTTAAAAAGTCCATCTTGATCCTATTACGTTTTCGCCACGCGGGGGATCTACCAAAACCCATGTTTTATTTTGTTCGAGAGAATTCATCTCTTCCTTAGCGGCATTGACCCAAATTTTGTTTCTCGCATGGATTTTGCATTTTTTGAATTTCGCTCCAATTTTTCGGTTCGCGTACTAAGTCATATTTTGTTAAATAAGCTAGACGATCCGGCGGAACCCCCTTTTTTTGTCGTTCTGACCTCCTAGGCTGGTCATTTACTGTGTTCTGAACGTCGGGAGTTTCATTTGTTTCCTGTATATCTATTTCTACTTTAGGCGAAATTTCCCTTGTTATCGGGTGTTGCAGTTGTTCGCTCTGAACCTTGTTTTTATTTATTTCGTCGAAATTATTTTTTGAATATTCTTTGTCAAGTATATTTGAATTTTTTTCTTCGACAAATTTTTCAGTGCGGACTAATATTACGTTTTTTCCTTCCGTGTATATTCGATATGCTTTCGACCTATTGTCGTATCCCACAAGAATTCCTTCTATTGCTTTGTCAACTAACTTTCCCCTTTTATTCTTATGAATGTATGCATAGGATTTACATCCGAAAATTTTGATGTGGGATAAATCAGGTTTATAGCTTGTCCACATCTCGTATGAGGTTACGTCGTTTGACTTAGTGGGAAGACGATTTTTAAGGTAGGTAGCCGTATTTACGGCTTCTCCCCAGAACTTCTTTTGGGAAATCGGCTTCAGATAACACACAACGGGTCATTTCTATTAAACTGCGATTTTTACGCTCCGAAACACCCTTCTGCGCTGGGCATCCCGGTACTGTTAATTGATGCTGCATTCCCATTTCCGCTAGAAAATCTTCCGTTTCCCGGCTTGTATATTCTCCTCCATTTTCGGATCGGAGAGTTTGCATTATTCGCCCAAATTTATTCTTGGTCATTGCAACGTATTGTTTCAACTTCGTGAGTACCTCACTCTTTCTTGTTAAGAGATAAATAATTGTAAACCTGCTAAAATCATCTATAAACGTAAGAAAATACGTTTTGCCTCCGATTGTCGGAGTTTGTATTGGGCCCGCTATGTCCGTATGTACCAATTCAAGGACTTGTTTTGCCCTATGCTGTGCCTGTTTCGGGTATGGTGCGTCGGTTAGTTTAGATTTAATGCAGTTTTCACATAATGTATCGTGATTACAATTTTCTAATTTAAAACCTGTCGCAAGGTTCTTTTGTGTTATTTTCCCTTTTTTGCATTAAAGTTTTTATCTCCTAATCTTCTATGCCACAGTTCAATGCAATTATTATTATTGCAATGATGCGCTAATTTTGCATAATGTTCATTTTTTGTATCTAAGATAACCTCGTATAAATTGTTATTTATTTTAAATTCTAGGTAAATATTTCCATTATGTTTTAACTCGCAACTATCATTTTTATATGTTAATTTACATCCGTTTTGTGTTGCTTTCTTTACTGACATTAAATTAGTTTCAATTTCAGGAACATATAAAACTTCCTTTAAAGTTATTTCATTTATTTTTTGATCCGAAGTTTTTGTTTTCATTTTAACGCTTCCCGAGCCGTACGCTTTAATACATTGCCATTGGCAACGGTTACACAGCTTTGATAATTGTCTGTTATTTTAGTAAACAATGATTTATCATTGCAAATGTGTGCCGACGATCCCGAATCTACAATCCAACCACTATTATTAGGCTTATTTGTGATGAACGCTAAATTATCTGTTTTATCAGTGCACACTTTTTCCTCATTCGAGTGTGTGTTGTTTGCTCTTTCATTTCTGTGTGAATTATTTTGCACGTAGTGTTTATTTTTATTTCTTTGATAATTTGACTGTTTATATTTGAGGTGCCAACGTTGTAATTTTTCATGGGGTTTCTTGTAACAAAATGTGCAATACTTGTTGTTTTCCCGTCTAGGATATGATTTTTTATTATTAGCTTTAAATGCTTTTGTTGCATTTTCATTTACTGACGCTGAGTTTTCAACTCTTTTCTGAAATTCATCAGTAAGTTTTCACTTTATAAATTCCGATGTTAATTCCTCTTCATTTCTAGCCTCTAAGGGGGTTATTAAAGTGTCATACGAAGATGGCAATGAGCACAGTAGTAATGCAGATAGATGCTGGTCTTTGATATCTTCTCCGATAGCTTTAAGCTTATCGGTAATTTCAAGCATTTTCACAATGTGATTATTCATATTTCCGCCTTCTTCAAGTTTTGCGCTATAGAGCTTTCTAAGCAAATACAACTTTCTTGATAAATTAGCTCTTTCGTGAATGTTTTTTAAGGTGTCATTAATTAATAAATTAATCAGTGCCCTGGCCTTTTGATCTTTCTTTGACCATTCTGTAGTCATAGGGTTTGGTGGATCATCAGTTATATAATTAAATAAGTCCTCCTTAATTAGGAGCATTTCTGCCTTAAATTTCCAGACAGAGTAATTATTATTATTTAATTTTTCAAATGAAAAGCTTTTTTTAAAAGAAGCCATGTTTCCACTTGTAATTTTTAACTCTTAATATATATGAATGGTAGATAATGTTTTTAAATAGTCTTTAATGTTCAATATAGTTTATATCTTTCATTTAAATATTAATCTTATTGTCATTTGTTGAGAGCAGAGCGCTAGATTCAGCTTCAGTCTCATAATCTGTTGTAAATTTTGTGGTGATATCTATTATGAATTTTGTGATAACATCAACATAGATATTGTTCCTCGGTGGAAGAAAGGTAAGATAAGGGGACTTACCTTCTATTTTTCATACGTTAGCAATTTCACTATTGCACAACTTCAGTTGAATGTGATCCAGTTTTTTCATATATAAGGCACAGGCACTAAGTGACACACACACAATAATTCCAGACAAACAGGTACTATCTTGCACTTAAAAATATTTAATGATTAATACTTTAGATTTATAATATACATTAGTTAAGATTTACTTTTTAATTAAGTGCAGATATTTAATTCTTGAGTATAGATACGCGAGAAGTTACAAGTGAGCGTCTACAACATTGTATGAGCTTGGAACGAATACTTGAAGTGCTTAGCTACAGAGTAAGAAAGAAAAGTTCATGGCCATTGCCACGTCATAGGTTTTAGTTCAATAAAAGAAAGCCATATGGTCTCTTTCATTTCTTTCTTATGCAACCTCTCGTTGCTGTTGCTATGGGGTGAATCGGTGTTCGTGCATTAACTTCATTACTGTTAATTTCTATCACTCCCCCCTAATGCTAGAACAGTGCTGTGGAGTCAATTGTAGTTGACTTCGATGTTTCTCCAGTCCTTGTCTGGGTGCGGGTTTAGTCAGTATGTCCGCAATCATATCGTCAGTTGGACAGCAATGTACATCGATTATTCCATCATCCTTTAGCTGTTTAACACAGTGAAATTTGATGTCGACATGCTTTGATCTATTCGTGTATTTTGGTGCTTCAATCATTTTTATACACGGTATATTATCTTCGTATAATTTTATTGGAAGTTCTTGTTCTAGACCGAGATCTTTCAGTAAGTTTAGTATCCAAAGCAGGTCCTGTGAAGCTTGAGCAGCTGACACAAATTCAGCTTCAGCTGATGACATTGCCACATTTGGCTGTTTTTTGCTTAGCCAATGGATAGGTGACTTTCCAAGTTGTACATGCTTCCAGATGTTGACTTTGGGTCATTTTTGTCGCCTGCCCAGTCTGAGTCGCTGTAACATGTTAAAATTGCATCTGGATTGGGATTTATCACTAACTCTAAATTACTTGTGGTTTATAAATACTTAATAATTCTCTTTACTTGTTCCCAATCCTTTTTACGCGGTTTTTCATTGCGTCTGCTAAGTATGTTTACCGAAGCTGAAATATCGGGTCTGCTAATAGTCGCGACATAAAGAAGTGCGCCTATGGCTTTGCTGTATTCTATGTTATTCGGAAGTAGGTTCTCTTCAGTATCGTCTCTTACATATCCCGTCTCCATTGGTGTGTAGCAGGGTTTTGCGTCTTTTAAATTGAATTTGTTTATTATTTCTGTTATTTTGAAATTTTGGTTTAATGCAAAATATCCTTTTTCAGTTTTGCGAATGTGTATGCCTAAATAATGTTTTACGGGACCTAAATCTTTTATTTGGAATTTTCTTTGTAGTTTTTCGATCGTTTTCTGTATTTGTTTTTCTTTTCCGGCTATTAATATATTGTCGACATAGACTATTAAGTAAGTTACATTTTCTCCGACTCCTTTTGTATATAGGCAAGGATCTGCCACACTTGGTACGAAATCTATGTCTTTCAAGGTTTTTTCTATCTTAACCTGACAAGCCCTAGCGGCTTGTTTTAAACCGTAAATAGCCTTTTGCAATCGGCAAACTTTATTTTCTTTTCCAGGGACAATAAAGCCCTCTGGTTGCGACATGTATACATTTTCGTTTAGGTCGCCATGCAAGGAAAGCGGTTTTTACGTCAATATGGTGGACGTCTAATTTTTTGTGTATCGCAGTTGCTAATAATGCCCTTATCGTTGTATGGGATACCACTGGAGCAAAGGTCTCGTCATAATTTTCCCCAAACTTTTGAGAGTACCCCTTTGCTACCAGTCGCGCTTTATACCTCTCAATTTTACCTTCGCTATCATATTTCGTTTTAAAAGTCCATCTTGATCCTATTACGTTTTCGCCACGCGGGGGATCTACCAAAACCCATGTTTTATTTTGTTCGAGAGAATTCATCTCTTCCTTAGCGGCATTGATCCAATTTTGTTTCTCGCATGGATTTTGCATGTTTTGAATTTCGCTCCAATTTTTCGGTTCGCGTACTAAGTCATATTTTGTTAAATAAGCTAGACGATCCGGCGGAACCCCCTTGTTTTGTCGTTCTGACCTCCTAGGCTGGTCATTTACTGTGTTCTGAACGTCGGGAGTTTCATTTGTTTCCTGTATATCTATTTCTACTTTAGGCGAAATTTCCCTTGTTATCGGGTGTTGCAGTTGTTCGCTCTGAACCTTGTTTTTATTTATTTCGTCGAAATTATGTTTTGAATATTCTTTGTCAAGTATATTTGAATTTGTTTCTTCGACAAATTTTACAGTGCGGACTAATATTACGTTTTTTCCTTCCGTGTATATTCGATATGCTTTCGACCTATTGTCGTATCCCACAAGAATTCCTTCTATTGCTTTGTCAACTAACTTTCCCCTTTTATTCTTATGAATGTATGCATAGGATTTACATCCGAAAATTTTGATGTGGGATAAATCAGGTTTATAGCTTGTCCACATCTCGTATGAGGTTACGTCGTTTGACTTAGTGGGAAGACGATTTTGAAGGTAGGTAGCCGTATTTACGGCTTCTCCCCAGAACTTCTTTGGTAAATCGGCTTCAGATAACACACAACGGGTCATTTCTATTAAACTGCGATTTTTACGCTCCGAAACACCATTCTGCGCTGGGCATCCCGGTACTGTTAATTGATGCTGCATTCCCATTTCCGCTAGAAAATCTTCCGTTTCCCGGCTTGTATATTCTCCTCCATTATCGGATCGGAGAGTTTGCATTATTCGCCCAAATTTATTCTTGGTCATTGCAACGTATTGTTTCAACTTCGTGAGTACCTCACTCTTTCTTGTTAAGAGATAAATAATTGTAAACCTGCTAAAATCATCTATAAACGTAAGAAAATACGTTTTGCCTCCGATTGTCGGAGTTTGTATTGGGCCCGCTATGTCCGTATGTACCAATTCAAGGACTTGTTTTGCCCTATGCTGTGCCTGTTTCGGGTATGGTGCGTCGGTTAGTTTAGATTTAATGCAGTTTTCACATAATGTATCGTGATTACAATTTTCTAATTTAATACCTGTCGCAAGGTTCTTTTGTGTTATTTCCTTTATTGCATTAAAGTTTTTATCTCCTAATCTTCTATGCCACAGTTCAATGCAATTATTATTATTGCAATGATGCGCTAATTTTGCATAATGTTCATTTTTAGTATCTAAGATAACCTCGTATAAATTGTTATTTATTTTAAATTCTAGGTAAATATTTCCATTATGTTTTAACTCGCAACTATCATTTTTATATGTTAATTTACATCCGTTTTGTGTTGCTTTCTTTACTGACATTAAATTAGTTTCAATTTCAGGAACATATAAAACTTCCTTTAAAGTTATTTCATTTATTTTTTGATCCGAAGTTTTTGTTTTCATTTTAACGCTTCCTGAGCCGTACGCTTTTAATACATTGCCATTGGCAACGGTTACACAGCTTTGATAATTGTCTGTTATTTCAGTAAACAATGATTTATCATTGCAAATGTGTGCCGACGATCCCGAATCTACAATCCAACCACTATTATTAGGCTTATTTGTGATGAACGCTAAATTATCTGTTTTATCAGTGCACACTTTTTCCTCATTCGAGTGTGTGTTGTTTGCTCTTTCATTTCTGTGTGAATTATTTTGCACGTAGTGTTTATTTTGATTTCTTTGATAATTTGACTGTTTATATTTGAGGTGCCAACGTTGTAATTTTTCATGGGCTTTCTTGTAACAAAATGTGCAATACTTGTTGTTTTCCCGTCTAGGATATGATTTTTTATTATTAGCTTTAAATGCTTTTGTTGCATTTTCATTTACTGACGCTGAGTTTTCAACTCTTTTCTGAAATTCATCAGTAAGTTTGCACTTTATAAATTCCGATGTTAATTCCTCTTCATTTCTAGCCTCTAAGGCGGTTATTAAAGTGTCATACGAAGATGGCAATGAGCACAGTAGTAATGCAGATAGATGCTGGTCTTTGATATCTTCTCCGATAGCTTTAAGCTTATCGGTAATTTCAAGCATTTTCACAATGTGATTATTCATATTTCCGCCTTCTTCAAGTTTTGCGCTATAGAGCTTTCTAAGCAAATACAACTTGCTTGATAAATTAGCTCTTTCGTGAATGTTTTTTAAGGCGTTCCAGGTGCCTTTTGTAGTCGCTTCCTTCTTCACGTGTACAATTTGTGTGTCATTAATTAATAAATTAATCAGTGCCCTGGCCTTTTGATCTTTCTTTGACCATTCTGTAGTCATAGGGTTTGGTGGATCATCAGTTATATAATTAAATAAGTCCTCCTTAATTAGGAGCATTTCTGCCTTAAATTTCCAGACAGAGTAATTATTATTATTTAATTTTTCAAATGAAAAGCTTTTTTTAAAAGAAGCCATGTTTCCACTTGTAATTTTTAACTCTTAATATATATGAATGGTAGATAATGTTTTTAAATAGTCTTTAATGTTCAATATAGTTTATATCTTTCATTTAAATATTAATCTTATTGTCATTTGTTGAGAGCAGAGCGCTAGATTCAGCTTCAGTCTCATAATCTGTTGTAAATTTTGTGGTGATATCTATTATGAATTTTGTGATAACATCAACATAGATATTGTTCCTCGGTGGAAGAAAGGTAAGATAAGGGGACTTACCTTCTATTTTTCATACGTTAGCAATTTCACTATTGCACAACTTCAGTTGAATGTGATCCAGTTTTTTCATATATAAGGCACAGGCACTAAGTGACACACACACAATAATTCCAGACAAACAGGTACTATCTTGCACTTAAAAATATTTAATGATTAATACTTTAGATTTATAATATACATTAGTTAAGATTTACTTTTTAATTAAGTGCAGATATTTAATTCTTGAGTATAGATACGCGAGAAGTTACAAGTGAGCGTCTACAACATTGTATGAGTTTGGAAAGAATACTTGAAGTGCTTAGCTACAGAGTAAGAAAGAAAAGTTCATGGCCATTGCCACGTCATAGGTTTTAGTTCAATAAAAGAAAGCCATATGGTCTCTTTCATTTCTTTCTTATGCAACCTCTCGTTGCTGTTGCTATGGGGTGAATCGGTGTTCGTGCATTAACTTCATTACTGTTAATTTCTATCACCTGCATTATTCGCAGTATAAACAAGAACAGGTGTCACGGTTGTTCTATTTTACTTTATTTAGTATCTTTTAGAAGATTACTGTTATAAATATAAAAAACTAGCGTAAAAGTGGTCGATTAAATTATTATTTAGGAATTCTGTTTAAAATCAATTCGCGCTCAACTAAAGAAGAAACGAACATTATCGCATAGACCCCCTACAGACGTTAGGTTTCTTGTTTAAAATCTTTTATTTAAATTATTAAACTTCATTAGTAATTAAAATAAAAATTTGCACGTGATGTAACTAATAATTATTAGTTACATGTGAAAATTTTTACTTATTTTTTTTTTTTATTTGTAATTAATGTTAAAATAAAATATTTTATTAAATTTACTAACTTATTGCTATTTTACGATTAAAATACATACCTATTTATGATTGATTTTGTTTCATTGATTAAAATGATTATATAAAAAAAGTATTATTGTGTTTAAAAACATGTCAAATTTTCTCGAATTCTATTTTTCCGAATTAAATAAGAATTTTTTTAGTATTTTCCCCCTTATAACTAGCACAAAAAAACACACAAAAAAATATTTTACAAAGAAATAAAAATTAGCGCAGTGCAGGGTTAAAATTATTCTCTAGTGCCAAAACTTTTATAAATCGTAGTTTGGCAACGAGGGAGTTATGAGTCTGGCTTGCGTCATGATTGTTTGAGAACAGGAGAACTATTTTACTGTGAGAGGAGATATTTGCCAAATACTTGTAAATACCTTCGTTAAAGTTTTAAATAAACTGTATATGTGTAAAACCGAGCCTCCTGGTTCTAGTCTCTGTCTATGGAAAGTAGCGTGATGAGCCATCGATACGCAACACTGTTTGATTTAAACTACATGAAAAAGCCGATATCCTCACAAAATGACAGTAATCCAAAACGCCATTTAGCCTTAAAGAAAAAGATTTCATATTGATAGTAAACATATTCAAATGGCTCTTCTCAGAAAGTATCCAGTTTGGAAGTACGAAATGTTTATCAGTGGTTTTGGGTGGTTTGAAAAAGCCTTATGGGTTCCAAGTTTAAACTTTTTACTCACATGATTCGAATAAAAACCGCATCCATTTGTTTCCTAACCCAAATAGATGTCACGACAAAATCGCAAGTTTCAGATGAAGCCTAAAACACAAATGCATTTATATTTCCGATACAGCCGGAAATGCCTGTTCAGTAGCTAACTACTCGCGCGCCCTAAGGTACCCATCTTTATCGCTCTGCATTCCCAAAGTCAGCAAACGATGTTCACTGGCATTGTTTTAATTACTAGAACAATGCAATACAAATGACCCAAGCAGTGCACGGCTAGTGGAAGCCAATTCCATTCCTGAATTTAATGAATTCACTTCACTTTAGAGGATTCGCGGAAGATAACACGGCTACTACCACTCTCTGTTTACTGTTCCCCGTCACATGATCTATGCTAAACCTCGTAATTGATAACTTGGCGATCCATGATGATATGTACATTCATTAAAATGGCTGATTTGTATTGATAACTACCATCATTTGGAATATGTTTCGATCATTGTAAATGAAAAATGTTTTAATTAAATAAGCTATCAATTTAACAAACTTAATAAAGATATAATACAGTAAAAATGCTTCAAGTTACACGGTTTTACTAAAAAAAAAAAAACTAAACTAAATTAAAACTAAAAAAAATAGGTTTTTCCTAATTAACGTTATAATCTCTATATATATATATATAAATGAATCCCTATATCCCTTGGTCACGCCCTCACGTGTGAAAGGCTGGACCGATTTCACTAATTCTTTTTTTATTGTGTTTGTTATTGTCAGGAGAAGGTTCTTATGAAAGAAAAAAAATAAGAAAATAGCTAAATTAGCAGAGATATTAATTAACTAGTACGCCCGGCAGTCATACGAAATGACTGCTGTACTAGATATTATAAATTGTAATTAAAATGATTTGTGCAAAGGTGTCTGCTAATTCAAACTGAATTACCTAGGTCAGGCAGCGAGGACGCCCCTTTACATACTGCCCCCCACTACTATATATTTATTTGCTATATAATCAAGTTGTTTGTGAAAAATATATATTCATCATCGAAATAACTTATTGAAAATTTTATTATGCTTTTCAAGACAAAAGTTTAAGGAAACTGGGCAAAAAGAGCGCTGCCACTTTAATAAGAAAAAAAAAACTCAGACGATGAAGAAATAAATTAAAAAGAAAGAATGAATTAAATTAAATTCGCGTACGCATTCATTTTTAACAGAAATTGAAAATACAGCGAAGCCTCACTCAATATGCTAGATGAACGTTTCGATTATTATTAGTATATTTGTTACATTTGTCACAATGGCAACTGCATTGATTTGTTTGTTCACACGGCAACTGTAATTATATTGTTGGAAACTACGGCAACAATGCAAAAATAAAATAAAACGGATCAAAAAAAAAACATTGAAAAATTTTTAAAAATTAATTAAAAAAATATATTTGAGTCACAACTTCCATTTTCGCAGCGATGCTTTTCTCGGGTCGTAAACATTAACCGTGCCGAATGTGGTCCCGATCGGTAAAACGGCCTGGGATCCTACAGCGGACAGACAGACAGAATTTAAGCCGCTTATATATAAGCAAACGCAATTTTGTGCAAGTTTTATTTTATTTTTGCATTGTTGCATCAATCCAACAATATATAATGCAGTTGCCGTGTCAACAATACTAATAATTAAAGTCTCTCTAGCATTTAGAGTGAGGCTTCGCTGTATTTGCAATCTCCGTTAAATTTAATCCGTCTTTATTTTTCATTTATTTATCGTCTGCTATCTAATAAAAACTATTTTTCGTGTTTTAACGGGGACTTTTAAAGATTGTGTAAATTATTCTGAATGCATAAAACGAAAATGGCGTAAAATCGAAAACGGATAGAAAGGGACAATTAACTGTCCTTATTCTGATGCGATTTTTTTGAATTTCTCTATTATTAATATCGTCCGGGTTTGTAGGTCTGTGTATGGATAGATAATAAAGAATTTCAATGCAGTGTTGTATTTAAGCTCGCGCAGCGCTGGTCGTACAACGGTTTCTTAACAAAAATCGAACGCCAAAAAGAATAAAAGCGATTTGCAAAAAAAAAAAAAACCTACTTTTTGGGAGTATTATCCTTACTATTCAAAGAGCTTTTGACCTTATATGTACTTCTTAGAAATTTTACATGGACTATTAGCGTTGTATCAGAATTTTTCTCTTTATTTGTTTAGCCCGTGCAACGCCGGGCGGCACGCCTAGTAAATTATAAAATGGATGGAATATTGTATTGTTATCTGGTAGGGGGGAGGGCTTGTGTGCACAGTTTGAAGGTAATTTAGGCAGTAATAGTGGTCGAACACCGCGTAACAAACTTCCATGACAAATCAAGTTTAATATGACCAAACAAAGCTACCGTTGCCATTCAACAAATAATAATTATGATAATTTCCTGAGAGCCAAAATTATTATTTTTTCCGGAAAAAAATAAAAATAATAATTTAGCAAAATATAATTATAATTAATCGGTTATGCGAACCATACGTTGGCGACTTTTTACGAACTGTCTCCAACACGAACGTTGGCGTTATTTAGCGACGAGCGACACTAAATTTGAACAAACCACCATTAAATATTCGGTGATGTTTGATAATAAGTCATCCATATTTATATCAGTAAAATGTGTACACCAACATTTGGCGCCATTCATATGCTTTAGCATGGTTTCCCGATAAAGTCCAAGCAACAGATAATTTACCTCTGACATAATATTTTTAAGCTGAAATTCAGACTATCGAAGGTACAAGTCTTGAAAAATTCATAAGTTATTGCGAACCAAATGTCTTATAACATATGATGCTAACATTATAATTACGTAGAAACGCCAATTACTGCAGCATAATTTTATATTTGACGCAGAATAACAATTTTCCGCGAAGAATCTAATAATAAGATATTTACCGATTTTGTAATAAAATAATGTTTATTCGTTTTATACTTAAAAGTGCATACATGTGTATAACCCATCAATACTATCTGAAATAAATTAAAAGTTCGGTTTTCAAAACATAATAAATTGTATCATAGAAAATGTGTAAAGAAATAACATATTAGTTATTTTTTTATCATTAACTATGATGTGAAATTCAATAGTTTACCATCAAGATGAAAAATAAGTATTTGCACGTCGAGAAATTGAAATTTTGTTGTTAAACGTAAATAGAGGATGTTGGAGACATAAAAAAAAAGTAATTTTACTGCTTTTAGATTTAAAAGCAATTTTGAAACAAAGAAAGACAATGTCTAGGCGATTTTAACTTGTGTTTGTTTTTTCAAACTTATCGTTGCTTGTTTTATCGTTCGTTCACAATTTCCAATCGAAGAAGTTTTGCTTTTATCCTAAACACGTATATTAAAATGGAAATTTCTTTTTTAAAGTCTTTTTCATACAAGACATAAGAGCCTAGACTTTTAGTTGGGAAAATCTATATATATATATAAAATGAACTTTTGACCTTGTGGCTGCGCGCTCTACAGCAAAATCTACGCAACGTACGATTACAAAACCTTTCACAAAATTCTATTATAGCCTGATGCTTTGCAAGACGAAGCCGTTTTTTTGAAATTCGAAATACTATTTTTTTAAATTTAACAATTAACTATTAATTTTCCAGTATTTTCTTTACTCCTTACGAGCTGTCTCAAGAAATGAAGTGAAGTGGGTTAGAAATTCCGCGGTTGAATGTAAACAAAGCATCGTTTGAGCCATGAGGCGAGGCCAAGTGCCTTGCATGTAACGAAAATCAGTGTTTTAACTGACCCATTTTGAAAAGTATTTTGTGATTTGATCGATTATTTTAACGAATTTATTTTTTAATGATGCCTAACACAATCCATTAAAAATTGCAATTACCAAAAGTTTACATCAGTAGCATATAATGATTACTGCATGGGTGATTCTGATCCGAAATTCTCCGACATTTCCGAAAATTGTCGAGCACCTTTTCCGAAAGTTTTAATAAAAATAACGGTTTTCCGAAAAATATTTAATGTATTAATCATAAGATTTCTTTTACAATTAATATCTGCTTCTCTTGCTACCTACACACAAGCAAAATAGTTAGTACTACTTTTTAAAAAATTCAATACAATTTTTTTCAGAAAAAAAAAAACTTCTGGAATATAGTAGACCTTTCATTTAATTACTTAAAGAATTATTTTTGAGCTTATATATATATATATATATATATATATATTTGCAATGTATTGTTGTGTTGAGAGGGGATTCAATAAAAGAAAGCCATATGGTCTCTTTCATTTCTTTCTTATGCAACCTCTCGTTGCTGTTGCTATGGGGTGAATCGGTGTTCGTGCATTAACTTCATTACTGTTAATTTCTATCACCTGCATTATTCGCAGTATAAACAAGAACAGGTGTCACGGTTGTTTATTTTACTTTATTTAGTATCTTTTAGAAGATTACTGTTATAAATATAAAAAATTAGCGTAAAAGTGGTCGATTAAATTATTATTTAGGAATTCTGTTTAAAATCAATTCGCGCTCAACTAAAGAAGAAACGAACATTATCGCATAGACCCCCTACAGACGTTAGGTTTCTTGTTTAAAATCTTTTATTTAAATTATTAAACTTCATTAGTAATTAAAATAAAAATTTGCACGTGATGTAACTAATAATTATTAGTTACATGTGAAAATTTTTATTTAAATTTTTTTTTTATTTGTAATTAATGTTAAAATAAAATATTTTATTAAATTTACTAACTTATTGCTATTTTACGATTAAAATACATACCTATTTATGATTGATTTTGTTTCATTGATTAAAATGATTATAAAAAAAAAGTATTATTGTGTTTAAAAACATGTCAAATTTTCTCGAATTCTATTTTTCCGAATTAAATAAGAATTTTTTTAAGTTTTTTTCCCCCTTATAACTAGCACAAAAAAACACACAAAAAAATATTTTACAAAGAAATAAAAATTAGCGCAGTGCAGGGTTAAAATTATTCTCTAGTGCCAAAACTTTTATAAATCGTAGTTTGGCAACGAGGGAGTTATGAGTCTGGCTTGCGTCATGATTGTTTGAGAACAGGAGAACTATTTTACTGTGAGAGGAGATATTTGCCAAATACTTGTAAATACCTTCGTTAAAGTTTTAAATAAACTGTATATGTGTAAAACCGAGCCTCCTGGTTCTAGTCTCTGTCTATGGAAAGTAGCGTGATGAGCCATCGATACGCAACACTGTTTGATTTAAACTACATGAAAAAGCCGATATCCTCACAAAATGACAGTAATCCAAAACGCCATTTAGCCTTAAAGAAAAAGATTTCATATTGATAGTAAACATATTCAAATGGCTCTTCTCAGAAAGTATCCAGTTTGGAAGTACGAAATGTTTATCAGTGGTTTTGGGTGGTTTGAAAAAGCCTTATGGGTTCCAAGTTTAAACTTTTTACTCACATGATTCGAATAAAAACCGCATCCATTTGTTTCCTAACCCAAATAGATGTCACGACAAAATCGCAAGTTTCAGATGAAGCCTAAAACACAAATGCATTTATATTTCCGATACAGCCGGAAATGCCTGTTCAGTAGCTAACTACTCGCGCGCCCTAAGGTACCCATCTTTATCGCTCTGCATTCCCAAAGTCAGCAAACGATGTTCACTGGCATTGTTTTAATTACTAGAACAATGCAATACAAATGACCCAAGCAGTGCACGGCTAGTGGAAGCCAATTCCATTCCTGAATTTAATGAATTCACTTCACTTTAGAGGATTCGCGGAAGATAACACGGCTACTACCACTCTCTGTTTACTGTTCCCCGTCACATGATCTATGCTAAACCTCGTAATTGATAACTTGGCGATCCATGATGATATGTACATTCATTAAAATGGCTGATTTGTATTGATAACTACCATCATTTGGAATATGTTTCGATCATTGTAAATGAAAAATGTTTTAATTAAATAAGCTATCAATTTAACAAACTTAATAAAGATATAATACAGTAAAAATGCTTCAAGTTACACGGTTTTACTAAAAAAAAAAAAACTAAACTAAATTAAAACTAAAAAAAATAGGTTTTTCCTAATTAACGTTATAATCTCTATATATATATATATAAATGAATCCCTATATCCCTTGGTCACGCCCTCACGTGTGAAAGGCTGGACCGATTTCACTAATTCTTTTTTTATTGTGTTTGTTATTGTCAGGAGAAGGTTCTTATGAAAGAAAAAAAATAAGAAAATAGCTAAATTAGCAGAGATATTAATTAACTAGTACGCCCGGCAGTCATACGAAATGACTGCTGTACTAGATATTATAAATTGTAATTAAAATGATTTGTGCAAAGGTGTCTGCTAATTCAAACTGAATTACCTAGGTCAGGCAGCGAGGACGCCCCTTTACATACTGCCCCCCACTACTATATATTTATTTGCTATATAATCAAGTTGTTTGTGAAAAATATATATTCATCATCGAAATAACTTATTGAAAATTTTATTATGCTTTTCAAGACAAAAGTTTAAGGAAACTGGGCAAAAAGAGCGCTGCCACTTTAATAAGAAAAAAAAAACTCAGACGATGAAGAAATAAATTAAAAAGAAAGAATGAATTAAATTAAATTCGCGTACGCATTCATTTTTAACAGAAATTGAAAATACAGCGAAGCCTCACTCAATATGCTAGATGAACGTTTCGATTATTATTAGTATATTTGTTACATTTGTCACAATGGCAACTGCATTGATTTGTTTGTTCACACGGCAACTGTAATTATATTGTTGGAAACTACGGCAACAATGCAAAAATAAAATAAAACGGATCAAAAAAAAAAACATTGAAAAATTTTTAAAAATTAATTAAAAAAATATATTTGAGTCACAACTTCCATTTTCGCAGCGATGCTTTTCTCGGGTCGTAAACATTAACCGTGCCGAATGTGGTCCCGATCGGTAAAACGGCCTGGGATCCTACAGCGGACAGACAGACAGAATTTAAGCCGCTTATATATAAGCAAACGCAATTTTGTGCAAGTTTTATTTTATTTTTGCATTGTTGCATCAATCCAACAATATATAATGCAGTTGCCGTGTCAACAATACTAATAATTAAAGTCTCTCTAGCATTTAGAGTGAGGCTTCGCTGTATTTGCAATCTCCGTTAAATTTAATCCGTCTTTATTTTTCATTTATTTATCGTCTGCTATCTAATAAAAACTATTTTTCGTGTTTTAACGGGGACTTTTAAAGATTGTGTAAATTATTCTGAATGCATAAAACGAAAATGGCGTAAAATCGAAAACGGATAGAAAGGGACAATTAACTGTCCTTATTCTGATGCGATTTTTTTGAATTTCTCTATTATTAATATCGTCCGGGTTTGTAGGTCTGTGTATGGATAGATAATAAAGAATTTCAATGCAGTGTTGTATTTAAGCTCGCGCAGCGCTGGTCGTACAACGGTTTCTTAACAAAAATCGAACGCCAAAAAGAATAAAAGCGATTTGCAAAAAAAAAAAAAACCTACTTTTTGGGAGTATTATCCTTACTATTCAAAGAGCTTTTGACCTTATATGTACTTCTTAGAAATTTTACATGGACTATTAGCGTTGTATCAGAATTTTTCTCTTTATTTGTTTAGCCCGTGCAACGCCGGGCGGCACGCCTAGTAAATTATAAAATGGATGGAATATTGTATTGTTATCTGGTAGGGGGGAGGGCTTGTGTGCACAGTTTGAAGGTAATTTAGGCAGTAATAGTGGTCGAACACCGCGTAACAAACTTCCATGACAAATCAAGTTTAATATGACCAAACAAAGCTACCGTTGCCATTCAACAAATAATAATTATGATAATTTCCTGAGAGCCAAAATTATTATTTTTTCCGGAAAAAAATAAAAATAATAATTTAGCAAAATATAATTATAATTAATCGGTTATGCGAACCATACGTTGGCGACTTTTTACGAACTGTCTCCAACACGAACGTTGGCGTTATTTAGCGACGAGCGACACTAAATTTGAACAAACCACCATTAAATATTCGGTGATGTTTGATAATAAGTCATCCATATTTATATCAGTAAAATGTGTACACCAACATTTGGCGCCATTCATATGCTTTAGCATGGTTTCCCGATAAAGTCCAAGCAACAGATAATTTACCTCTGACATAATATTTTTAAGCTGAAATTCAGACTATCGAAGGTACAAGTCTTGAAAAATTCATAAGTTATTGCGAACCAAATGTCTTATAACATATGATGCTAACATTATAATTACGTAGAAACGCCAATTACTGCAGCATAATTTTATATTTGACGCAGAATAACAATTTTCCGCGAAGAATCTAATAATAAGATATTTACCGATTTTGTAATAAAATAATGTTTATTCGTTTTATACTTAAAAGTGCATACATGTGTATAACCCATCAATACTATCTGAAATAAATTAAAAGTTCGGTTTTCAAAACATAATAAATTGTATCATAGAAAATGTGTAAAGAAATAACATATTAGTTATTTTTTTATCATTAACTATGATGTGAAATTCAATAGTTTACCATCAAGATGAAAAATAAGTATTTGCACGTCGAGAAATTGAAATTTTGTTGTTAAACGTAAATAGAGGATGTTGGAGACATAAAAAAAAAGTAATTTTACTGCTTTTAGATTTAAAAGCAATTTTGAAACAAAGAAAGACAATGTCTAGGCGATTTTAACTTGTGTTTGTTTTTTCAAACTTATCGTTGCTTGTTTTATCGTTCGTTCACAATTTCCAATCGAAGAAGTTTTGCTTTTATCCTAAACACGTATATTAAAATGGAAATTTCTTTTTTAAAGTCTTTTTCATACAAGACATAAGAGCCTAGACTTTTAGTTGGGAAAATCTATATATATATATAAAATGAACTTTTGACCTTGTGGCTGCGCGCTCTACAGCAAAATCTACGCAACGTACGATTACAAAACCTTTCACAAAATTCTATTATAGCCTGATGCTTTGCAAGACGAAGCCGTTTTTTTGAAATTCGAAATACTATTTTTTTAAATTTAACAATTAACTATTAATTTTCCAGTATTTTCTTTACTCCTTACGAGCTGTCTCAAGAAATGAAGTGAAGTGGGTTAGAAATTCCGCGGTTGAATGTAAACAAAGCATCGTTTGAGCCATGAGGCGAGGCCAAGTGCCTTGCATGTAACGAAAATCAGTGTTTTAACTGACCCATTTTGAAAAGTATTTTGTGATTTGATCGATTATTTTAACGAATTTATTTTTTAATGATGCCTAACACAATCCATTAAAAATTGCAATTACCAAAAGTTTACATCAGTAGCATATAATGATTACTGCATGGGTGATTCTGATCCGAAATTCTCCGACATTTCCGAAAATTGTCGAGCACCTTTTCCGAAAGTTTTAATAAAAATAACGGTTTTCCGAAAAATATTTAATGTATTAATCATAAGATTTCTTTTACAATTAATATCTGCTTCTCTTGCTACCTACACACAAGCAAAATAGTTAGTACTACTTTTTAAAAAATTCAATACAATTTTTTTCAGAAAAAAAAAAACTTCTGGAATATAGTAGACCTTTCATTTAATTACTTAAAGAATTATTTTTGAGCTTATATATATATATATATATATATATATATTTGCAATGTATTGTTGTGTTGAGAGGGGAGGGGGTTATTAATATATATACTTTGTTTTAAATTGATGGTGCATACTTTTTACCAAAATTTTGTCTGAAGTTCCGATTTTTTTTTTGCTTGAAATCTCCCATGGTTTACTGGAGAGGTGAAAAATTTCTTTTTGAGAGGTGATTTTCTTTCTGAAAATGTTGTTGGGCCTACTTAAACAATATATATCGATTTCAGCTGTGCTAAAAAATTTAATATGTTAACAGATTATTGAACTTATTAGTATCATAGTATCTGTTCATAAAAATAATATTCATTAAATGCAAAAAACAAGTAGCAAACAACTTTCACTCGATCGATGAATAATTTAATTTTCCTTTTGAACATGTTGACGGTTGCATTGCTTTAGTGGTGAATTTATAGGGGCAGACAGTTGCAACCTCCCATGATACACACATTCAAAATAAAATAAGTACATTATTTTTAAATAAAGAATTTTAAAAATAATTGAGGCAATATGTAAATTTATAATGTTTGCTTAATGTTTTGTGATTACTTAAATATTCATTATTATTTCTAAATATACTCACTCGAGTAAATGTGCATCGTTCACATAATTTTTCAGACTTCGCCTTTCATCATTTGTATTAAAAAAGTATAACATTTACAACAATTTCAAGATTTCATCATTTATCGTTATTCTATCATAGTATATGTGAAAAGTTTACAAACTAAGGAAAAACCCCGATTTAACATTCCACCAATCTACGTTTTACCCGCACTGGGCTAAAAAATTTAAGATGTTAACAGATTATGAGACTTATTAGTAACATAGTATCTATTCTTAAAAATAATATTCATTGACTGCGAAAAAAAAAGTACTAAACAACTTTCACTAAATCGATGAAGAATTTTATTTTCCTTTTGATCATGTTGACGGGGCATTGCTTCAGTGTTCACATAATTTTCAAGAATTCGCCATTCATCATTTGTATTAAAAAAGGATAGCATTTACAACAATTTCAAGAATTCATCATTTATCATTATTTTGTCATATTATAAGTGAAAAGTTTTCATATCGACAGTGAAACCCCGATTTAACATCCTGCCAATCTAAGTTTTCCAGCATTTTACGTTTTTTTTCATCAGGTCCCTGTTTTTCCGTATCCTAATTGATGTTAAAATATCCCAGATTCTAAGTTTGTTACTTAACTTTCACTCGATCGATAGGGAATTTAATTTTACTTTTGAACATGTTGGCGGGAGCACTGCTTCAGTGACGAATTTGTAGGGGAGGGGGGTTACAATCTCCAGAGGCGTAGCTAGGGTTTTCAGCGCCTGGGGACAACTGAAGATTTTGCGCCTCCCTGTGCCCCTGGGGGCCTAGGGGCTCCCTAACGGGAATTTAAAAAAACTTTTATGCTTCCTAAATGATAAAACTCTAAAAAGCAGCCCTTTTAACTTTCATTTTTAGCAGCGGCCATTCACTTCTAAGGGGAAAATGAGACACTTTGGCTTCGCAAAATTATTTGTCTGATTTCCTACGCACGCCTGTTCTACATTGGTCATTCCTGATATGATTTGTGATGCTCCCACTTTTTTGTCGAACATATTCACACCTATTCAGTTCAAATAATTTTCTTCTTGCATTTAAATATAAAATTAAATAAATTAACACTAATTTGGCGCCCCTTGACGCTGCGCCAGGGGACAGCTGTCCCTCCTTGCCCCCACCTAGCTACGCCTCGGACAATCTCCCATGATATGCACATTCAACATAAAATAATTAAGTTGTTTTTAAATGAAGAGTTTTAAAAATAGTTGAGGCATTTATGTATTTTACTTATGTAAATTTGTAATGTTTGCTTAATATTTTGTGATTACTTTAACATCCATCATTATTTCTAAATATACTCACACACTTGAATAAATGTGTAGTGTTCACATAATTTTCAAGAATTTGCCATTCATCATTTGTTAAAAAAGGACAACAATTTCAAGAATTCATCATATTTATCATTATTCTATCATATTATAAGTGAAACGTTTTCATATCTACAGTGAAACCCCCGATTTAACGTCTCGCCAATCTGTTTTCCCGCATTTTACGTTTTTTTCATCAGGTCCCAGTTTTTCTGTATCCTAATTGATGTTAAAATATCCCAGATTCTAAGTTTGTTGCTTATCGACTTATCCATATTTTATGTTTTCCCTCGAAAGTGAAAAAAGAAAAATTTTCTAAAATTAGAAATATTTTTCCTTTTGTGCCTTTTTTAAAGCTTTAAGCACGTTGTTAAAAGTTAATTATTACTCTCTCACAAAATAAATCACAATCGAGGATTGTTTTTGTTTTCAAGAAATTTCAAAAAGGGGCTATTCGAGTTGATCAAGGTGTGAGAAAGTTCGTTCGTTTCCAGTATGGAACTGGAGAAGTTTGTTCTTTTTGCCATTTTATAAATCAACAAAGCTCCAACATTTCGAGTCTAAAGACGATTTCGTTAGCATGTCACTATTTCACAGAGGCGTAGCTAGGTGGGGGCAATGAGGGACAGCTGTCCCCGGGCGCAACGTCAAGGGGCGCCAAATTATTGTTAATTTATTTTTTTTAAATGCGAAAAGAAAATTATTTGAACTGAAGAGGCGTGAATATGCTCGACAAAAAAGTGGGAACACCGCAAGCCATATAGGGAATGTCCAATGTAGCACAGGAGTGCGTGGGAAATCAGACAAATAATTTTGCGAGGCCAAAGTGTCCCATTTTTAACTTAGAAGTGAATGGTCGCTAATAAAAATGAAAGTTAAAAGGGTTGTTTTTTAGAGCTATTTATCATTTAGGAAGCATACAAGTTTTTTTAGGCCTGGGACCTGTTTTCCTCTAGGGGCGCCCCTAGGCCCCCAAGGGCAAAGGGGGGAGTGGCGCAAAATCTTCAGTTGTCCCCGGGCGCTGAAAACCCTAGCTACGCCTCTGCTATTACATGCTATGTACTGTACTCTTATTGGACGGAACAGTTTACATATAGTGGACATTTTACAAATAGCGGAAAATATTTTCTTTCCCAGTAGGACTAGGGAAAAAACTTGCAAAGCATTTCAATACTGGAAGATTCAACATTCACTTTCAGCTCCATGACTAAAAAACAATCCACTATTACAGATTATTTTCAACCTAAATTCCAGAATTCGTAATTAAATGCGTTAAAATGGTATGTATTCGAAAATATAGATATTATACTTTTTGAAAGAGTTGAAATCTGCCATTCATCATTTGTAGCATAAAATATAACGTTCCCAACAATTTCAAGAATTCATCATCCGTAACAAAATTCAAATCATTAGTCTATCAGTTTCATTGAAAATGCCTCGCCTACCTATAAGAAAGTGTTGTTTACAGAGTTGAAATCAGAGCCAGAGAGAAAACTTTCACCACTGAATTAGCCAAGAGACACCACTAGATAAAAAAATACGACTTGAGCGTATTAAAATACGTATGTTCGTGTCAGAACATCACCCCGATTGCCATTTTTGTGGCATTGAATGCTGTAAAAAAAAGCAATAGTCCATGTTCTGCTCATAACTAAGCAAGTGTCCATTGCACTAACATTAAGAACTGTAGGTAGGATTCCACGATAAGAAGAAAATTTTTCTTGCATTTTTAGTGTACTAATTTAGTAACAGATTCTTTTCAGCTTTGAACCATAAAATTTCCCTTTTCAACATTCACATTCACTTTCGAATTTACTTTTGTCAAGATATGTCTCTTAAGCGATGCGTATCAGGAATTGATGTGATACTCCAAAAGCAAATTTATAGGCAGGATATTCCATTATCCGCTACTAAAGAAATGTTTTTGTATATTGGCGTAGCTAAGTGGGGGCGGACCGCCCCAGGTGTCACCCATTCAGGGGTGACAACCAGCCCCGATGGAGTGAAAAAATGAACCTTTAAAAGCTCCCTAGAATAAAACAAATACTTAAAATGGGAGAAAAAAATATCCAATTTAATTTTCTATTTTTGAGCAAAGTGTTTCCTTTAAAAAATATTCACAATGTTTTTAACCGCTAATCATAACCAGTGCCCTCAACAAATACTTTAAATATTATGAGGCTCATGATGCAAATGGTGTTCTTCGTTTCCAAACCTGCAATTTTTTTAACAAAAAATTATTATACTTCATTAAAACGCATACTTCACGGTTTACATGATTTTTTTTTTTGGATGGGGAAGGCGTAATCTTTTCCACTGGGTCACTGGGTGACACCCATGCTAGCTACGCCACTGCATCCCATACAATTTTCACTATGAACATACTTCCCATATAGCTGCCACTGATATTTTTTTATTTCATCAAATTGCTTACATATACGTAGTCCAGCATCTCTTCGCCGCGGCTTTTGCTTTTCTTGAATAGACTAAGGATGATCAGTAACTGTTAGGTTTTTCAGATGATCTTTATTAAATGGCTTTGTCTGATCAATTTATCAATTCCCCATTTAGACTAATTTGTGGCAATTAAAATTTCATATTTACAATTATATAAATTCATTTCTCTGATTTAATTTCAAAATGTATCTTTATGTATAAAGCTACTAATACACTTATTTTTTAATTTTTGCATCACAATTTACTCTTTTCATTGGTTTAAATAAACATTTATGAAATAACAGTTATATTTTTAATTTCAGACTCAGAAAGAATGTACTGTTATCTACCAGAGTCAGAGTAAAAAAAAAAGCTATCTAAAAGTTTTGATGATGTAATAAAGATAAATATGCCACATGGTACAAATATAGATCAATAAATATAGGTTATTAGTGATAGATTGAAAAAAAATTACACCTAAGTCAAGGTAGATATACATTTGTAGAAAAATACCGGCTGAAATAAGTTTTTATCGGCTCAGAAGTGACCTAAGAGGTCGCCTTCGGTGACTTGCTTGGGACAAAAAACAAGTTGCGCCGTAGGCGCCGCTATTTTAACATTGCACGGGCAACGCCGTTGCGGGTACCGCTAGTAATGAATAATTTGAGAAAATTTACGTTTTTTTATTTTTTTTTCAAAGCTACTTTTTTTTTCAGAATGGCAAAAGTTAGTACGAAGCTAGTTAAAGTATAAGTTGTCACGATTCAATTTCCATTGCTATAAATTAGAGCACACAAATGCATGTATGCATATGCAATTGCTGATTTTTACTACTTTTAACGTGGGTGCATATAACTCATTTTAAAAACCGCATATTTATATTAAACTGCGTTAAATTTCTCAGCAAGAACAAAAATAAAAGGCTATTTATTTTTTTATTATTTTTTTTGGAACGAATTTGAACTTATAAAATCCCTTCAAATTCGACGTCGGAAATCAACTTTAAAGAAAACTTGAATTTTGAGTCAGCATTTCTTATTTGATAATTGTTCTTTATGTTTGGAAAAGCTTTTCCTTAAGAGCACTTTCAGTTTGACAAAGCATTAAACGTCTTGTCAAATAATGAGCTTTTCCATTATTTAATGGCGTGTTGCAAAAAATCTCGAAAGTTCTTTCATGACAACCATTCTTGAAAAAAATTGGAGACAAAAATCTTTTTAAGTGGCAACATTTGTTTTCAACTTTAGGAAAAACGTTTTCATGATGTCATGTGTAAGCGATTTAACCTCATCTATTATACTTTGTAAAGTATGCCACTGTTATTTTCGCTGCTGTTTATATGCGTAAGGGATTTTTTTTTATTCTTGCAAAAAAAGGCACAAAACGTTTTCATGATGTCATTTTAACCTCATCTATTATACTTTGTAAAGTATGTCACTGTTATTTTCGCTACTGTTTATATGCGTAAGGGATTTTTTTTTATTCTTGCAAAAAAAGGCACAAAACGTTTTCATGATGTCATTTTAACCTCATCTATTATACTTTGTAAAGTATGTCACTGTTATTTTCGCTACTGTTTATATGCGTAAGGGATTTTTTTTTTTTTTTAATTCTTGCAAAAAAAGGCAAAAAACCGTTTTCATGATGTCATGTGTAAGAGATTTAACCTCATCTATTATACTTTGTAAAGTATGTCACTGTTATTTTCGCTACTGTTTATATGCGTAAGGGATTTTTTTTTTTAATTCTTGCATAAAAAGGCACAAAACGTTTTCATGATGTCATTTTAACCTCATCTATTATACTTTGTAAAGTATGTCACTGTTATTTTCGCTACTGTTTATATGCGTAAGGGATTTTTTTTTTTTTTAATTCTTGCATAAAAAGGCACAAAACGTTTTCATGATGTCATGTGTAAGAGATTTAACCTCATCTATTATACTTTGTAAAGTATGTCACTGTTATTTTCGCTACTGTTTATATGCGTAAGGGATTTTTTTTTTATTCTTGCAAAAAAAGGCACAAAATGTTTTCATGATGTCATGTGTAAGAGATTTAACCTCATCTATTATACTTTGTAAAGTATATCACTGTTATTTTCGCTACTGTTTATATGCGTAAGGGTTTTTTTTTTTTAATTCTTGCAAAAAAAAGGCACAAAACGTTTTCATGATGCCATGTGTAAGAGATTTAACCTCATCTATTATACTTTGTAAATTATGTCAGCGTTATTTTCGCTACTGTTTATATGCGTAAGGGATTTTTTTTTATTCTTACAAAAAAAGGCACATTATCTTAAATCGCAATTGCGACTTGCCTTTATTTTGAAGAGCAAAATTACCTGGCGCTGCACGCTACAATAGTTGTATTGAGAAATACAGCAAAACCTGTAAAGTTAACGACCTTCGTAAGATGATTCCCTGTCTAAGTTGACCACTTATGTACGCCAAATTTGGGTGAAAGAATTATTAAAAAAAAAAAAACCTTTGTAAGATGACCGCCTAATTATTATTTGTGTTGTGTATAATTTTTTGTGTATCTATTTTTGAAAAGATAAAAAAAAAATCAAAATAACTAAAATAACTTCTCCAGGATTTTTTATGTTATATTGTTCGAACATTAATGTTTCATCCATCCAGACAAATAATATAAATTTCACCTAAACCTCTTTGTAAGTTGACCCTATGATAAAACTCCTGCGAGCTCTCTATTATTTTTTAAATGAGTGTCTTCTTTTTTCTTCTACCTGATATAGCCATTTTGAAAAAAATATGCATTTTTAGTGAATCTTTACCATTAAATAGGTAACTTGCACAATTAATAAGATATTTGTCTTTATCTTAACCAAGTCACTTTAAGCTTAACGTTGTATAGGATACATTTTAAGTCACTCTGGCGAAACTTCTCTAATGGTATTTTAGATCAGTGTGCAAAAGATTAGCTAATTACTATTTCGAAGCAACGCTAATACATTAAGGTGTATTTTAATTAGTGGCAAATGAATAAATGCAGAGTGTAAGAAATGAACAAAAAAATCTTCTATAAGTTGACCACTAAAGTGCTGCACCTCAAGTGGTCAACTTACACAAGTTTCACTTTATATAATTTTGCCACATCACTGCTCTAGCACAATTTAATACATATTTAAAACCCCTTAACGCCTTTGCCCGTGACTGACACGGGCTTGAGTTAGCAGCAAATTTGCACGTGTCCCCTCACACGGGCCATCTTGTTTCTCGCGTTATTCTATTTCCAATGCCGTCTGAGATACGTTCTGGTAATCTTTACTAATATTATAAAGCTGTAGAGTTTGTTTGCTTGAACGCGCTTATCTCAGGAACTACTGGTCCGATTTGAAAAATTCTTTCAGTGTTAGATAGCCCGTTCATCGAGGGAGGCTATAGGCCAAATATCATCACGCTAAGACCAAAAGGAGCGGAGTTCCGAAAATTGCATAAAATAGTCCTTTTCTATCGGAAGAAATGATCGCACCCTTTCGAGCTTGATACCATTGAAAAGCCCGTAAAAAACTATCCTTTTAAGAGTTTTGTCCTTTGTGCTAAAATTGGAAGTCTCTAAATTAACTAGAAAAGAAGTTATAAGCGTTTTTCTCTGAAATTTGAAGTTATTTTTTCACGGTAATTAACTTAAATTTTATTTGACCTTGATGATGACCGTTTTATTTTATTTGCATTGTTGCATCGTGTCAACAATTGTTACAGTTGCCGTGTGAACAAACAAATGAATGCAGTTGCCATTGTTAAACAAATCAGGTATAATAATAATCAACGGTTCTTGCATTTTGATGAGGCATCGCTGTATTTGCAAAATATAGTTGAAAATAGACCGTGCAACGTCGGGCGTAGCAGCTAGTAATAAATAAACTAGATACCTGTCCCTTTGACTACCTTCTTCTGAAATAACTAGTAAGCCCGGCGGTCATACGAAATGACCGCTGTTCTAGATATTATAAATTGTAGTTAAAATGATTTGTGCAAAGGTGTCTGCTAATTCAAACTGAATGACCCAGGTCAGGCTGCGAGGACGCCCCTTCTATTACTGCCCCACTCTACTATATATTTATTTACTATATAATGAAATTGTTTGTGAAAAATATATACCTATCATCGAAAGAACTTATTGAAAAATTTATTATGCAATTCAAAACAAAAGTTTTAACGAAACTGGGGAAGAATAGTTGCCACTCTAATAAGAAACATAAAATAAGCACAGACAATAAATAAATAAATTAAAAAGAAAGAAAGGATTAAATTAATTAAATTCGCGTGTACATTTTTTTAACGGAGATTGCAAATACAGCGAAGCCTCACTCAATATGCTAGATAAACGTTTCGATTATTATTAGTATATTTGTTACATTTGTTACAATATCAATGAAAGCTGCATTGATTTGTTTGTTCACACGGCCAATGTAATTATATAGTTGGAAATGAGGGCAACAATGCAAAAATAAAATAAAACGGGTCAAAAAAAATCATTGAAAAATTTTTAAAAAAATAATTAAAAAAAAACTAATTGATTTCATTTTTGCAGCGATGAGTTTCTCGGGTCGTAAACATTAACCGTGCCAAATGTGGTCCCTATCGGTAAAACGGCCTGGGATCCTATAGCGGACAGACAGAATAAGCCATTTATATATAAGATGCCGTCCGAGATCCTTTCTGGAAATAATAGATAGAATAGGTCGAGACCTCCTTTTAACTAGTGAGTGAATCTTTGGACATTTTGAAAGACAATCAGTTGCTGTTGTTTTTTTCTTTGCATATTGACAACAATAACATATCATATTACACTTAATAATTTTAATTGTTAGAAGCGAGACCTCCGTTATAATACAGACCTGTCCATTTAACTACTTCCTGCGAAGCAATTACACGTAATTTTTTCTCAATGATTAGAGCCATCTGTTATTATTTTTTTTCTTCCTCACGCTCTAATTATTTCATGATTTGGAAGCAAAATACTGCTGTAAAACATTTTATAAATATCACTATTTTCCTTACATTAATTAGGAGCTTGATTTGAAAGCAATACTTACAATAGTAGGAATTATTTTCCTGCATTTAGCTTTCCGTAAACTTGTCAAATCATTATTTCGATATATAAAACACTTCAAAAACTAAAACCTTCACCATCTAAGCAGTGATTCTTATTACTATCCCTTAACTGAAATTCAAAATCGTGGAAAATGAAACATAACAAACCAGCACGCGTGGGACGAAAAGCACGTTTCGAAGCGCAATGCCGAGCGACCTCTAGCACTACAAGCCGACCGGAAATATTATCAAATGGACAGGTTCTATTATAACGGAGGGTTGCGCACTATGCCTATATGTTCATTTTCTTCCAGGAAAAAAAACGATGATTTTTTACCAGTTTTTCCGAGACGCAATTTGTTCTTTAAGGGTTCAAATAAACATTGGATAAAAAATGTTTTAAATTACACGGTTATATTTTAAAAAAAAGCTAACATTTTTCGACATGATTTTGAGTATTTTAAAATTCAAAACATCGTTAGCATTATCCAAACATTCCAAACAAAGCTAGCGTCGCCATTCGACAAATAACAATTATGATCATTTCCTCAGAGCCTAATTTTCCTTCCTAATTAACGTTATAATAAATTATAAAGTGGATGGAATATTGTATTGTCATCAAAGATAAGTTTATGTGCAAAGTCTGAAGATAATTTATACAGTAGAAGTGGTTAAAAACCGCCTAACAAACTTCCGTGACAAATCAAGTTAAATAAAACCGTGTAAAAAAATCTCCCAGTAAGTGGCTAATTATGAAACTAAATTCTAATTACATATTTTTAAAAAATGTGAGGCTAGTGTGGTGCCCAAACACTATTTTCCATGGTACATTTCCTGAATGACATCGTGGAAAATAAATGATTAAATGCGTTTTACTAACACCTAGAGCAGCAACGTGTTACAGCACGAAACCTCGTTGCCAAAAATTAACAATAGAAATTAAATTAAAACTTAATGACTTATTTTTGCTACACTAACTCATTGGAATTCGTTCTCTCCCAACTCTTCATTATCAATAAAGGCTTTGATTTATTCTCGTTTGTAGAAATAAGATTGTGAGCAATAACTCGCGCTCTATTTACCCTAGAGTTGTACATGTACTCTGTTCAGTTAAAAATTTATTCATTGAAACTTTAATAATATATTGTTTATTAATTATTTTTTTATTAATTAAAGCTTTATTAATATAATATTTATTACTGTAATAATTAATATTTTATTAATTTATAATTTATTACTTTAATAGTATTCTGCTCATGATCAGAATACTTTTAAAAACACATGAAGTTAAAATTGAACTGGTATACCACGCGTTATTTGATTATAATGACAGCTTAATTTTCGTAATTGAAAATAACATCATACCTTTAAATCTTTACAAAAAGAAAAAAAAAACTTTGAAGGCATAAGACGAAAAATTGTGAATAATATAATAATAATTTATGGAATAAGACCTTACCAAATATTACATCTATGTTACAGACAAATAAAATGTTTGAATAAATGCAATCTCTATTCATTTTATGAGATCTTCTGGAAATAAAAATATAATTTTATTCAGTATTTAATGTCTGATTCATTTGTTTGCTGTAATATCAAGAGTGCATTTTCTCAAACATACAATTAAATGTACCCTGCTGTAGGTTTTTAATCAACAGAAACTTCGAAGGATGTAGTAACAATAAAATAAATTTGCTGAATGAAGCCCGAAAGATATTAAATCCCTTTAAAGAGTTACAGAATATAAAAACTTGAACTTTATATTAGACTGATTCTTTTTTTGAAGAAAAAAATAGTTTTTGTCTAATGATTGAAACACGAACAGTGCAGTTTTATTCACTATAAAATCCTTTTCTTTCTTGAGCAAAGACGAATAACACAAAAAAAAAAATTCGTGAGGATAGTAAATATTTGTTTGCAAAGAGCGTTTAGATGAGTTTGAAAAAAACGGTAGGGCATACAAAAAGTTTTGTCTAGTTTGTTGACTTACATCACTTTTTGCAACTATTTGCAACTACATTTCAGCCGTTCGTATTTTCGTTAGTTTATTTTGTAAAAGATTTCACCGAATAAAAATAGAAATGTAAATTAAAGAAGCGTTTTATCTACTTAAAATAAAACTTATTTAAGCTTTTCCGAAATTTTAACAAGAAATAATATGCTTGGAAACGAATGCATTTTGTGATGTAGAAAAAATATGTATAGATATAGTACATGCGAAATACTTATTTACGTGTACATTTTCTATAATTTCAATTCTGAGGAATAAAAGTGTTCAAAATAACTTATAATCAGGGGTCTAGGCCGTGGTAGCCTAGTGGTTAGGATGACAGACTTCCAACCGGAAGATTGGGTGTTCTATACCCGACTCGCTGAAGCCCCAAACCATGCACATTTCGGGATACGTGCATGTAAAACCCGTGGACCCTGAAGTCATTATCCAGTTCCGAGGGTACCGGAGGTAAAATCCCTTCTCTTCATTTTTATTTCAAAAAAGGTAGGTGGCGTATTTGTGGTCGCACCATCTGGTGTCGTCCAAATACATAATGAGCCAAGGCGTACTTTCATCGTTGTGGTGCTCATCTATAAAACGTAAGATGCTCCTTTACTGCCTTAATTCCTGTTCGCTATTCGAATGGAGGGGCTTGGATTCCCTAGTGGCATTAGAATGAACAACAAAAGTAAGGGTTTAAAAGCCTTAATTTACTTATCATTAACTTCTTTTCGGTAAGTAAATATTGTTTAAGCATTATTTTTTATTTTTCACTTAAAGGACTTTAAAAATTCTGAACTCTTTTGTTTTTAATTTTTGTTTTAAGTAGTTTTAATAGAAACAAAATATTACATTAATATGCTAAAATCATTGTTATCTAAGCGTTGTAGAAGCTCGGTTCCCGCAGAACACCGAAACTGAAGCAACATCGATCTAGGTCAGTGTTTGGGAGGGTGACAACCTCTCGCGGCTGGTTCCTGTAGGCCGTGTACGCTAAAGGGAGCTGGTGCACGTTAAATAGGTCGTGGCTCCAATGTCCTCCAAGTGAAACGATACATCTGGGGGTGCCAATCCCAGGTGACGGTTTCCCATCTGGGAGCTGGTTCAAAAAATTAAGAGACTTTTCAAAGGGGCGGAAATCGGACTCCTGCCTACAAGGGCCCCGTTAGACTCAGGAGCAGCGTACCCATTCTTACCCACAACAACAACAACAACATTGTTATCTAAAATGATAATATTTATAATTGGTTCAAGTGGAAAAACATTTAATACTGAACACTTTTCGCTTGATTGTTTGAAATAGTCTTCTGGTTTCAAAAGTAATTATGATGGAAATTTATTTTGCATAAAAACAATTTAACATATTTGTTCAAATGATTGCGTAAAATTTAACTAATATTTAATTTTTCTTGAAATATTATTTATTTTCCTTTCTTAAATGTGGAACGTTTGAGTTCTAATGGAAATATTCATATCCATAATAAATATCCATCAAACGCAAGAAACGTTTTTAAGAAGTATTTTCTCCGCACAATTTTCAGACAGCAAAAGTACAACTAAGGTAATTTAAAGTAGAAATAGTGAAATTACCAAGTTATTCTTAATGTTTCAGCACTTTGAATTTTTCTTGTAGACAAAGGGACATTTTTGAAATTTATTTCATTGTCTTAGAATGTTTTTCTCTTTAATTCGCATTTTGAAGCATTTTTCTACATTATGTTGTTGCACACAATATACACAACAATATATGAATTAATTTTAATGTATGCGGTTTTTAAAATTATCTATATGTACCCACATCAAAGTAGTAAATGCATACATGCATAACTGTGCTCTAATAACTAGTAATAGAAAGGGGATCCTGACAACTCGTTGCTTCAACTAGCTTCGTGCTAACTTTTTCAATTCTGAAAAAAAAAAGGAATTTTCACAAAGTATTTACTATTTTTCTAAGTAAAAGTCTAGGCTCTTATGTCTTGTATGTAAAGGACTTTAAAAAAAAATTACAATATGCGTGTTTTAGGATGAAAGGCAAAACATTGTGAACGAACGGTAAGACAAGCAAACAAGCATCGATACGTTTGAATAAACAATCATCGGTTAGGATCGTCTAGACATTGTCTTTCCTTGTTTAAAAAGTGCTTTTAAATCTAAAAGCAGCAAAGTGACTTTTTTATGCCTCTAACATCTTATATTTACGTTTAACAACAAAATTTTAATTTCTCGACGTACAAATAAATATTTTTCATCTTGATTGTAAACTATTGAATTTCACATCATATTTAATGATAAAAAATTAACTGTTGTGTCATTTCTTTACAAATTTTTTTATGATACATTTTATTACGTTTTTAAAACCGAACATTTAAATTATTTCAGATAGCATTGATGGGTTATACACATGCATGCATATTTAAGGACAAAAAAATGCACTTAATAATTTTATTACAAAATCGGTAAATATCTTAAATAAGTTATTTACTAATTTTTTAATTATTAGATTTTTCGTGGAAAATTTTTATACTGCGTCAAATATAAAATTATACAAGTTGGCAAGTTTCTACGTAATTATAATGTTAGCGTCATATGTTATACGACATTTGGCAGGCAATAAATTCTTAATTTGTCAAAACGTGTACAGGTCAAAACGTGTACCCGAAATTCAGCTTTAAAAATATTATGTCAGAAGTAAACTATAGGTGGCTTGTACCTTATAGGGAAAACATGCCAAGAATGGCGCCAAATTTTGGTATACACAGTTTACTGATATATAAATCCTAGTAAGCCGGTGGTCATACGAAATGATAACTGTTCTAGATATTATAAATATACAATTCTCGATAAGACATCGCCAAAGTTGAGTTATTGTTATTTTTGGGTCAAGGTAGGAATTAAGAAATCGAACTAAAAAGCTTATAACTTTCGTTCTTTTTGACTTAGAAACAAAGAATAAATAATTTGTGCAGAAAAATCAGCGCTTTCGATCGATGTATTATATTTATATGTGCAAGGTTTTTTCATCACCATTTTGGGGAATTTATGTGGAAAATTGCGTAAATTTGGAATAAAAGAACTACCTGCAGGATTTTTTTCTAACGGGCCTATGAACCTTCCTCTTGAACAACTCTGTATATTGATGAAAACCGCATTAAAATCCGTTGCATAGTTTAAAACATCTATGCGCACATAGTTTAAAGGATCTAAGCGTAGAAAAAATCATTGAAAATTTAAAAAATTAATTAAAAATAAACTAATTGAGTCACAACTTTCATTTTTCCAGCGATGAGTTTCTCGCGTAGTAAACGTTAACCGTGCCGAATGTGGTCCTGATTGGTGTTTTACCAATCACGGCCTAGGATTCTATAGCGAACAGACATGCAGACAGATCGACATACAAAATAAGCCGCCTATATTTAAGATAAGATATTAATCTATATAAATAAAACCAAAAGTTTGTGTGTGTATGTCTGTCTGTCGATCGCCTCCTGGCGAGATGGAACGGTCAAGTAGTACGAAATTTTGTTTACAGGTACCTTGGGTCAGGTCCTCGTGCACCTCGAAGAGTTTTTCCGAAAATTCGAATTTGTTCTTCTTTTATTCCAATTTAAGCAAAACTGTTAATTTTAGGAATATCTCATCGAAGAAACGTCACACCTTTTCGATTTTTGCACCATATTGATGCCCGTAAAAAACGGCACAAAATGATTTCCTTCTGATGTTCGTAGAACGAATAGAACACGCGCAATATTCATTTAAGGTAGTTCTCGAACTTTAAAGCAAGGCTTACCTCTGAATTTATCTGCTCAAATTGCGTGTTTTCGCCAAAATAAATACTACTTTTGTCGCCAACTAGATGATTTTTGTTAACGTAAGATTGAAAAAATTGTTTTATCTTTATTCATGCCGTTTTTATGAGTGAAACAAATTCTAAAAATTCATTTCATTTTTTAGCATACTGCAGACGATTTTTAATTACTTCTTGAGGTTGATTCTTCGTTGTTTTTTGCCGATTTAGTATTATGGTACCTGTTCAACAATTTCATGAAACATATTATTTCTTATGGTAGAGTCTCCGTTTTATCAGCAAAACAAATTCTAAAAATTCATTTCATTTTTATACATATTTTGTGGATTATAAACGGCAGACGGTTTTCAATTACTTTATCTGGAGGTTTATTTTTCCTTCCATATTTTACTAAAGTGATTTATTTTATAAAACATTTACTTAATTTTGTTTACTGTCTATTTGGCACTATTTGGACAGAATTTAGTTACTTCTTTTTAAATTTCACGAGTCAGGATTGGTTCAGTACTAAACATTTTCTAACCTAAATGTGCATTTGCCTTTGGAAATAATGCTTTCTTTCTTTCGTTTTTATTCGAATTTTATGAAAGTACGATTTAATTGAATTCAGGGAATCCTTTGACGGTTTTGCAAGTGGTATTTATAACAGCTGTCCGTATTTTGATGGGGAATTTAAGATGGACTGTTGGTAATTTTAGGAACAGTAGCTCTTGAAGGTCAGTACTGTAATGGGTATTTTTAGTCACTGACGTCTTTATTCTAATGGAGATTTTTTGAGACTAATAGGAATAGTTGTCTTTATTGAAATAGGGGGATTTAAGGATTTTTTTCTTTATTGTGGACTCTTACAATTATCACGCTGCATGTGCGCATTTTAGTTACTGTTGCAATTACTTTAATGGCAATTTTATGAAGTGTTGTTGCATTTTAAAGTGGATTTTTATGGACTATTATTCTTGCTCTAAAAGGAATTTTTCTAGGCTGTTCGTTTTAATGCAATCGTGTTTTTAAATGATTTTTACTGTTTAAATAAGGTTTTTAAGGCCTGTTGACCATCTCCTACTCTTGGATTTTTTTAAAAAAAATTTCCTTACATATTTACAACAGAATTTTGGACATGCGTCACTTAGCCTGCGAATGATGCAATATTATCCCGCGCAACGCCGGGCATGTCAGCTAGTGATAAATATGGAGCACTTATTCTCAAGTATTGCGGTTACATATAATAGCGGTTTGTTCAAGTTTAGTGACATTTAATCGCTAAATATCGCCAACGTTCGTGTTGGAGACAGTTCGCAAAAAGTCGCCAACGTAAGGTTCGCATAACCGATAAGTTATAGTTACGTTTTGCCCTGACAGTCCTATCCACACGAAAATTATTTTTAGTTGCCGTTTCTCTTCTAATCGTCATACGATTATCCTATTATTTAGTCTGTTATTGACAGAGTGGTATGATTAGCGAATGTATGACATTTTAGATTACTGTATTTTGTTAGAATGTTACCATTTTACTCGTATTTTTTTCGTTTTATTATTACATTGTTTTATTTAACTTGACTTGTGGCGGAATTTTGTAAGGCGGTTTTCGACAACTATTACTGCATAAATTATCTTCAAATTTTGCACACAAGCTTATCTTCGATGACAATACAATAATCCATCCATTTAATAATTTATTATAACGTTAATTAGGAAAAAAAAATAATAATTTTGGCTCTGAGGAAATGAGCAGCATTATCATTTGCCGCTTGGCAACAATAGTTTTGTTTGGATAATGCAACGATGTTTTGAATTTAAATAAAACCATGTGACTTAAAACATTTTTGGCGATTTAATAATTATTCCAATACCTGATTTTATGCATCGGTCCGCTTTTTTGAGCTCGAGCTCCCTAACAACTAATAGCTGATTAAATTATATAGGTCCTTCTATAAATGGATGAAGGTGAATGTAGTGCAATAAACTACGCCAAACGTTCAGGAATAAGTTATGATGTTAAGGGAAACTAATATAATAAATATTGTTTATATTTCGGTTTCAATTTTCACTTTTTCATAAATGTTTAATTGCCAAAGTTAATTATAGACTTTGAGAAATAAAATCTAACTTGGATTTTACCATACACATAGGCTGTTTTCATTTTAAACATAAGCTACACCCCAAATTTGGGTTTGAGTATTATAAAAAGCACTTTGTAAGTGAGCCACCTAATTATTACTTATATTTATTTATCTATTTTTGCAAAAATAACAAAAAAAACTCAAATAACTTCTCCCGAATATTTTGTTATGCTATCATGTTAGACCATTATTCCTTTGTATGGTTAATACATCAGTATAAAGTTTGCCTTAAGGGCTTTGTAAGTGAGCCATACACTGTTAGAAATTTCATTATGAAATTACGGTTAAATGACCGGCAGCAGTCTGTTCATGTCACCGTTAAATTTACGGTTTGGAACATTTTTCTATCTTTATGGGACCTAACCATTTTCAATCAGCTTGGTTGAAAAGCCGTAAATACAAAAGTTTACGGTTTTATAACCATTTAAAAATGGTTTCAAAACAAAATTTTTACCGTTTTTGAACCATTTCGAGACGTAGAATCTTCGAGGCGTAGAAAGCGTAAACGAAGCTTGCGGGTATCGAACCCGGTTGTTCTGGTATACCAACCTTGCTCTCTAACCATTCGGCCATCTGCACCACACAAAGCGGTTGTTTATTTATCAATAAATATTTCCTTTTAACAGGAAAACTGCATTAAAATTGAAATTTCAGTTTTTGATCGGATCTAAAGCCATTTTTGGTCTAAATTTGCTGTATATTGACAAAAATCATTTTATTTGCTGCAAAAATTAAATTACAAACAATCTTCAGCAGCTCAAATGATGAGTTCGCTTATTCTCAAACAGTTCGGGAATCCGATGTCTCCCATTTTTGATTTACGTGTGTATGTCTTACTATTTAGTAAATACTGCTTAAGCCGCTTTTTTTTCTGTTTTTTTTTATACACACATGCATATTTGCACTGAGAAATCTTTATTCATATTTTAGCAACAGCGTACGACAGGTAAGGTTTCGCAACCAAGATGGACGCTCGATTCTTATTGAGCGCTTGAAAATGACGGTTAGTTAAACGTTCTTTAGGATAAAAAGAGAATAAACGATTTTTTTCGCGATCAGCGGTTTGAGTACCATCTTTTTAATGGTTATTCAACTGTTGTAATTAAATATGGTAAAATAACAATCAAATAAATCGTTATTTTACTATTTTGTTTCGGAAATTTTTAACAGTGTAGATTTTTCTCTATACTGCATTGTGATTGAAAGTAAGCGTCTTACACCAATATTTTTACCCTTTTAGAAGTCGGAACATTAAAGATTATTTGTTAAAAAAGGGGGTTTTATTGGCTTGAAAAGCAGAGACATATATTTTTTCCCACAATTTGCGCAAATTGTTTATGACATGAAAATGTTTGTTTTTGATCTGCATTAGATCGGAATGGTTTTTAGTTCGTTTAATATATGCTGCAAAGAAAATACTGAAAAATAATTCCTCCTAAAAACATCATATTCTGTGACCTTCTTAGTCTCCAATTAAATAGAAGTAATGGGCAATTTTGCTGAGCTTTGTTGGTAAAATAGGCAGTATAACCAAAAAACGGTACACAAGTAATGGGGGAGTGCTTCTAGAGTGCAATCATTGCCAAAAAAATTTATGAATCCGTTTAAATAAAATTGGTTAACAAGATGTAGAATAGCACAAAACGAATCACAGGCAAAATTTAAGAAAAGAAAAAGGGCATGTTTTTTGGTGGTATGCTAATTTAAACCAGCACAACACTAATTCTTTTGCTAGATGTTTCCGACTTAACTTTTATTTGGTCTTGATTCATATTGCAATCAACTTTGGATCTCCACAGTTCACCTTTTATCGCTAGTGCGTTAAAGACAAGTTTGAAACGTTTCACCTTTCAATAATACATAGTAACTCAACTAGGTAGAGATTTTAAAATGTCTACGTAAATGCAAGGCACAAGTTCATTACTCAAAATTTAACTTTAGGATATGGTAAAATTAAGCGTTAACTGCTGAGATACGTAAGCTGATAAAAGACATTACACAATTTAAAACTTAACAAATTTAATAAATAACAAAAACATAATAAAACAAAATCAAAATTAACTTTAAACATGAGCCGCGGGCAACAACCCACGCGAGCACACGACCGCTGCACAGCAAAAAGAAAGAGAGAGCGAGTGAAAAAACATTTCACTTGGCATTTATACTGTTCTTCTCGCGTCCAAACACTGATGCCACAAAACTTTAAAAAGTTCGCTAACGATGCATAACAATGAGCAGGTTGCATAATAACGATGCATAACAACAGGTTGCCACAGTTTGTTCCAAATAATGTGCACAATACAGTATAACTGCACCGGAATTTGATCAACTTTGTAAATGTTGAAACATCCATTACAATTGTCACAGATCCTCATCGGGAATTTCGTTCCAAATGAAAATCTTTGAGTTTATCCATAGTGAAACAGACCTTGGCCTTAAAATTAACCCTCTCTTCAAACGTGAGAGATACTTGCTACAGCACTTTTGCTTGCTAAAAATGTCAGTTTTTTTTTTTAAAGGGAAATTTACGGCATAAGGACCACAGTTGCAAATGCAGGACTGTAAAAGGGCACAGTTTAAAAATGCTACTGTTTTATCTTCAAACATTGGTGAATACAATATAGTTTGAAATTTGGGGTCACTTATTCCAGGAAACCCTGTACAGTATAGGAAGAAATGCTCTTCTGGGTTAATGAAAATATAATACAAATATTGCCTTCCAATTATTAACAGTGTTTCAAGTAATTTTGTTGAAATATGTTTTAATTTTAAGTGCTTCAAGAACTTCCATCGCGATTTAAATACATTTGACCTTGCTGTAAAATGACAAAAGATATAAAAATAAGAGATTAAACATCAAAGAGAGGCGGGGAAACGAAAAGTAATGTTTGAAACAAAAAAAAATCCTCTTAAAAGAAATTTTAAGACAAAAGTTTCGAAAAAGAGAAGCAATGTTCTTTATTCAAAATGTTAATTGAAATTTGCATTTCTTTTTCTCTTATGAAGCATTTTAAGGCGGTCTTTAAAAGCTCTTTACAAAAATGACTTAATTATTGAAGAGAAAAAGAAATTGGGTGGGGAGTTTAGAAGTGTATAAAAAAAGCAAAATTGAATACATGTTTTTGTCAATCAATGCTTTTGAAACTTATTTCGATTGAGAAAATGATGATTTTTTAACAGAGAAATTAATTAAAAGCGATAGTTATTATTTCTTTTCGATTTCAAGGATATCTTTTTTTATCAGTACTAATTGCTTCGTGCGAAGTAAAAAGCAACTACTTTCGAAGACGCTTTTTTAAGTTGTCGTCGAATTAGTTTTACTTCACTTATGTTTGGATAAAATTACGTACTTCGATATGTTTTTATTACATGGTTTTATTTAACTTGACTTGTCACGGAATTTTGTTAGGAGGTTTTCAACCACTATTACTGCATAAATTACCTTCAAACTTAGCACATAAGCTTATCTACAATACAATAATCCATCCATTTTATAATTTACTAGCTGTACCCGGCCACGCTTTGCTGTGGTTTAGTCTGGGTCGATGGAAAAGCAAGAAAAAGCACATATTTCTAATATGTTTCATTTGAGAATGCTTGTTGTTTCATTGTCTGGTTAATTCCATGAAAATGCGACATAGACATTGTTTTTTAAATTCCAACTAAATTCATTTTTTTTGGTTCCAGTTGATAGAAAATTAGTCAAATTTTATGAAAATAACAAGATGTAATAGTGTAATTGTACAAATAATTTTTTATAGTTAGTTACTCTAAGACTAACTTTGAAACAAAAAATCTGCTTTTTTTTAACGCAAGTTTAATGTCCTTTGAAGCACTTAAATAGTACATAGATTTTTTAAACAAATATATTTATTAACAGAATGGTTTACTTTATGTATAAAAACACCAAAATTTTCACTGGAAACCTTTTAATTATTTTGCTATTCCCCACAAACTTGATATTAGTCTTCATGTCATGTCTGTCACAAAAAATGTGATTTTTTTTATTTTAAACAATATCTACTTGATAAAAATTATTAACACTTTTTTTTCTCTTTTTATATGTCAAAAGAAAGAGCTCATAAAAAATTTGAAAAGTTAAGCTAAAATTTGAGTGAATTATAGAACTTTAAATTTTGTCATGTCTGTCACACCAGTCATGTCTGTCACATCAGTCGTCTGTCACAATTAGTTCTTCAAGCACCTTTCCTCAATTTTCCCTAAGAGCATAACCGATTCTATACAAATGATTGTCTGTGATGACAGCAATAAAAGTTGCATGCTTCAAATATGTGATGAATGTAAAAACCTTAAGCTTTTCAGTAAGTTCATTGAAAATACTTGCAACAGTGAACTAGAATCTGAAGTTTCCTACCAACAATGGATAAAATCAGATGACGGAGCTGTAGTTCCAAACAAAAAAAGAGGGAATTTTAAATGATGTATTGAATTTATTGGAGGAAAAGCTTCAATACTTCTTGTGCCATGTGTATGTGAAACGTACACAGTCTAAAGTTTTCACTAATATAAAAAATAATTTGCCAGATGGAAAACTTCTGATACAAACCAACTTTAGTGAAAACTATTCTCATACTTATCAAGATGAGATTCAGTCTGCTCCCCCACTGGCAGAATACTTCCTCTACTATATACACTACAATGGTATAGTACTATGATAATGACTCTGTCACTGTTTCTTCAGAGCCATATGTTGTAATATCTGATTATGGTAATCATGACAAATATGCTGTTACGTTTAACAATTTAGTCATTGAAAAATTTATGGAAAATCATCCAGAGTTTAAAGTGAAGGATATTGAATTTCAATCTGATGGAACATCTCAACACTTCAAACAAAAATACAGTGAAACCTCTCATAAAGACCACCTCTATAAAGAGACCACCTCTCATAAGGACCATTTTTTTAAGGTCTAAAACTTCCAGCTATAGGCTCAATATTAACTTTCTCTCCATTAAAAGACCACTTATTTTCTGTCTCCCTCCCAATAAAACCACTTTCAGATGAACAGGTAGGATTATTTCCCCTAGGGTAATTTTAAAATTACCTTATTTCTGAGAAAAACAGGACCCATCTAGTAGGTGGAGGAAGCTAATGTACCTGTTCCTGGTATTGGGTGGGTGATCAGCACCAAGGTAGGGAAATTGGACGAATGTTACCTTTCTTGAAGAGCTAAAGCCGTTTGTAGAGTTCACAGGGTATTTCCCTCTTAAAATTATTGTAAACTAAATGATACTACAGTCAATATTATTTAGATTTTTTTAGGAGCTTATTCTGATTCAGAAATACAAGCTTCCTCCAGTGAAACAGCCATCAATTTGCTATCAAGAAACACTGAATGAAATAAATGGATTAATAGAAAATTCAATTCCTGCTACAGATGACTCTAAATTTGTTTCAGGAAATCAAAGATTAGAGCTAAAGATTGTTAATGAGAAATTATTAAAATCAAAGCAAACTTCGATTAATTCTTTTTTTAAAACTATTCATTCATAAAATAGTAATAAAAACAAGTTTCAGAATAGTGTTTTGTTGTATTATTGCAGGAGACTTTGTTTTAGCCATTACCTCTATTCGGAGACCACCTCTCTGTAAGACCGATTTTCTACGGTCTAGTGGGTGGTCTCTTTAAAGAGGTTTCACTGTATACGATATTTTCAATGACCCAAAGTAAGCTCGCAACAGTCTGGCATTTCTCAGCAACATCACATGGCAAAGGTTGTATTGACGGAATTGGTGGAACTATCAAGCGTCAAGTCCGAGAGGCTACTCGATCCAGAAGAATAGATCCTAGAACACCATGCAAGTTTGCTGAAGCTGCGAGGAAACTTTGTCCAGGAATCAATGTCTTGTATGAGTCTGAAGAAAACATACAAAAAATGAAAGTAAACCTTGATCTCACTTGGCAAGAAATCAAAACAATGCCTGGAACAAGAAACGCTCATTGTTTTCGATCATGTGCACCTGGTGTAATATTTTATAGCCTGACTTCAGAGTGCAAAAAGGGTACTCTTTTTACTTTCCATACAGGTGAATGTACCGAGAACAATCTCTTGGAAAGAATGTACCGAGAACAATCTCTTGGAAAGAATGCTCAAAATTTGCAGTGTGGCCAGTGGGTGAATGTGCAATATGACAATGAAGTTTTTCGTGGAATAATAACAGAAATTGCCCAGAACCAGTACAAAGTAAAATGCTTATTACCAACTAAAATTAAAGGCATGTTTACATTTGAACAAGAAGATCATGTTGTTTGGTACGAGAAGGAGCAAATACTAGAAAATGTAACAGCTCCAACACTAGTCAATTCCAGGGGGTTTTATAAATTTTAAATATTTTTTTTAATTAATTTTGTGTCTTTATGAGTTATTTTGTAATTTATGTTGTAATATCCAAGTTGTGGTGAAATTTAAAGTGATGTTTAAGAAAAAAAAATACTCAAGTTTATAGATAATTGTACACGTGTCATGTCTGTCACAAAACCCTGTCATGTCTGTCACACTAATAAATTTTTTATAATATTTTACAGTTTACAAATTTCTTAATATTCTTCATTCTGTTTGACATATCCAAGTCTTATTTTGATTCCCCAAAAATTCTAGACTTGACATGCGTACCAATTAAGAGCAAATGGTAAGAATGTATGGTCACTCAAAATCCATGTCTTAATTTTGTCATGTCTGTCACAGCTGGTTTTAACCCAATAAATTAAAGGTATTTTATTTTGAATTAAAAATTTAATGTTTTTTATATTCAAGGCCTATATTTGCATCACTCCATTGCAATTTTCTACTTATCAGTTAATATTTAGTACTTAAAAATTAGCAAAAATGTTGTCTTATGTCATGTCTGTCACAAATGGAATTAACCTGTCTGAAAATATAGATTGCCTGGTTCTAGAACACACAATATATAATTGTACTCATGAGAAGATCTAAACTGTTCAATTTGATTGATTGGTCTTGACCTTTATGTTTTTTCACAATGCTTGAGGGCATTTTTTTTTGTTCCATTGTCTGTGAAAATTTTGATATTGTCTGGCTCGGCACATTGAAAAATTCCAACATAAGCCTTATCCAAACAGAAGAAACACAAACACAAAAATTCTAAATTAAAAATTTGCCGTTCAAAATAAATTATCTGTGTTTTACAGTTCCCTTAATCGTTAAGTTCAAAAATATTTAAAAAATACTTCAACACAAACAGAAAAAACACAAAATTTTAACATCAGGATGAAAATATCTAAATGAAACTGTTAACATTCAAAATAAGTAATCTTCGTTTTAAAGTTCCATTTAATCGTCGAGAGCAAAAATACTAACAAATACTTCAATACAAACAGAAAAAACACAAAATTTTTGAGTAAAAATGAAAATAGCTAAATTAAACTGTTGCTATTCAAAATAAGTATTCTGTGGTTTAAAGTTCTCCTTAATCGTAGAGTGCAAAAATACTTCAACACAAACAGAAAAAATTATTAAATCAAAATGAAAATAGCTGTACCCTGCCAATTGTTGCAGTGGCTCATTCTTCTCAATAAAACATTAAAAAACAAAATAATTAAATCAAAGTTTAAATAAATTAAAAGTGATATATAAAAACACATGTTCTGATAAAATTTCAAAGCAATTGGTGAAGTACTTACGGAGATTTGAGGTAATGAACCAAGGCTGAACTTGATCGTAACCGTAAACTGGATCACGTTCAGCCTTGTATGAACAAACGAACACAAACATTTTTATTTATATAGCTTATATTACCCGGAGTTGAAGAAACTGCTAGTTATTATTTTTGGATCAAGGTAAGCCTTAAGAAATCGACCTAAAAATGTAATAACTGGCGTTCTTTTTGACTTAGAAACTTCGAACAAATTCCATCTTGTGCAGAAAGATCAGCGGTTTCGATCGATATATTACATTAATATGTGCAAGGTTTTTTTCACCCCATAATGGGAAATTTATGTAGAAATTTGCTTAAAATTGGAATAAAAAAGGAACTACTTGTCAGATTTTTTTTCTAACGGGTCTATAAACCATCCTCTTGAATCACTCTGTCTACTGGCAAAATTTCAAAACAATCGGTGAAGAAATTTCGGAGATTTGCGGCTATGAACAAACGAACACTTACATTTTTATTTATACTCGTATAGATTATAACGTTCATTAGGAAAAAAAAATAATTTTGGCTCTATCAAATTTTGGATTTAGGAAATTATCAGAATTATAATTTGTCATTTGGCAACAATTGTTTTGTTTGGATAATGCAACGATGTTTTGAATTTAAATAAAATCGTGTAAATTGGAATATTTTTGGCGATTTAATATTTATTTTAATAAAATAATTTTTAGAAAAAAATAGAACCGACTTAGAATTGCGCTAAACAGTGAAAAATAAATTAATTCTTTAAACAACATCGATGTGATTTTTAAACATAGTTTTAGAAGTCGCTGCAAAATTATGAGTCCAACTGCCACTACACCATGTGCTACTTACTACACCACTGTTCCTGATTCTGGGCCATTTATATTTGTAGTTGATTCATGATTACAAAAGATTGTATCTGTATTAATTTTGCACTGACTTCTAAAACTACGTTTAAAAGTCACATCGATGTTGTTTAAAGAATTAATTTTTTTTTCACTTTTTAGCGCAATTTTAGGTCTGTTCTATTTTTTTCTAAAAATTATTTTATTTTATTCTTTTTAGTGTAATTACATCTACATATATATATATAAATGAATCCCTATTTCCCTTGGTCACGGCATCACGCGCGAATGGCTGGACCGATTTCACTAATTATTTTTTTTGTTGTGTTTGTTATTGTTAGGAGAAGGTTCTTATGAAAGAAAAAATTAAGAAATTAGCTAAGTTAGCGGAGATATTAATTAAAAACGCAATTTTTGTCAAGTTTTATTTTACTTTTGCATTGTTGCATTGTTCCAACAATATATAATACAGTTGCCGTGTGAATTAAAATTAATGCCATTGCCATTGTTGTAGCAAATGTCAACAGTACTAATAATCAATGTCTCTCTAGCATTTAGCGTGCGGCTTCGCTGTATTTGCAATCTCCGTTAAATTTATTCCTTCTTTCTTTTACAGTTATTTATCGTCTGCTATCTAATAAAAACTATTTTTCGTATTTTAACGGGGACTTTTAAAGATTGTGTTAATTATTCTGAATGCATAAAACGAAAATGGCGTAAAATCGAACAAAACAAGCGGGTTCGATTCCCGCAAGCTTCGTTTACGGTTTTTACGCCTCGAAATGGTTCAAACACGGTAAACATTTTGTTTCGAAACGATTTTTAAATGGTTTTAAAACCGTAAACTGTTGTATTTACGGCTTTTTAACCAAGCGGATTGGAAATTTGTTAGGTCCCGTAAAGATAGAAAAATGCTCCAAACTATAAATTTAACGGTGAATTAGATGAACAGACTGCTGCCAGTCATTTAACCATAATTTCATGATGAAATTTCTAGCAGTGTATGTATATATATACTGTGTGTGTGTGTGTAAATTTTTCTTTAAAGATTTTTTTTATTTTCTAACATTTCAACCAATTCTACCAAAAACATTTTGTTTTCTCAGTTTGAGAGAATAAAAATTTTTTTCCGAATTTTTATTTTTGCAAGATTTTATAGACCCGAAATAAATAAAAAACAATTCGAGTTTCAGAATGCGATCTGGCTTTGCTATTTCCGCCAGTACATGACTGAGTTTTGCGATGAATTTTTCCCAGTCTGTGAAGTGCAATGGCTTGGAATAGTAAACATGCACACTCACATATAGACAAACTCTTCTATATATGTTGATAAAGAGCGAGCATAATCGATCAGCTAGCCAATATAACAAGGTCGAAACCACATATTTCTTAATTTCAGTTGAAAACTACTAGGGCAGAGTGTACCTTAGGCTTTCTTTTACCCAGTCTTTCTTTGATTTAACGGATTATTTAGTTAAAGTGCGGATTTCTGTATCGAACAGTAATTTCTTTTTATTATTAATTATATTTTCTGGGAACCTACTATTTACATATTTTTCCGTATGATGTTTCAGTTGTGTTGATTCACAAAGCAGAGATAAGTGTAACATTTTAAAAGTGATAATTGTTTACCAAAAAAAAATCAGATTTTTGTTTAAATAATTGATAAATATGCTTAATTTTCACTCTTTGTAGTTTTCTGGTTACAGCTTTGATTTTAATATTTTGCAAAACTCCAAATTACAAAAACAGTTTAAATGTTTCTTTCTTATCGCATTATTATTTATGTTTTTTTTTTTTTTGACTTCAAAGAGGGTCGAAGTAAAATAAAAAAAGAGAAGACTTCTGTTGAAAACAACAAAATAAAAAAGAGCCCCTAGAAATGAAAAGCTCAATTCAAGAAAAAAAATAGTATGTGGTAGACACCACGGAAATTATTTCTATATCCTTCATACGAATATGACTACTAGCTAATTGTCCCTATTATGATACAAATTCAATTTTTTTAAAAATAATAATGAATTGCATAAAAGGAAATATTTTTAACCATGGTAAACTTCCTAAAAGGTTTATACTACCAGCGAAGTCTCAAAATGCTAAAAATATTGATAACAATGTCATTTGTTAACGTGTCCAGAATCTAAATAACACCTTTTCCCATTGAGATACTTACAATTTTGTTTGAACTGCTGGATTCTTGAGGGTATACGCTTTGTGAGCAAACCCCTCCCTGGAGTGAATGGTACCAAAATTTAATCAACGCCACTTTCTATCAGGATGTATGTGTGCAGTGAGTTTCGTTTAATTATATGCATTATGTCTTGAGTAACGACGCCAACAAAAAAATAATGAAAAGTTGGATTGCTCCAACCCATTTGAAGCGAACGGCGACAAAATGTAATCAGCACCTGTTCCTATTAAGATCCACTTGTGTACCAAATTTTGTTTGAATTATTCCCATTATGTGAGAAAAAAGCACCTACGCTAGTTAAAAAATACGTTAGATTGATCCGTCCCCTTTGAATGGATTCGTGCCGAACTATTCAGCACCAGTTTCTATCAGCGTCTGTGTGAGCACCGAATTTCGTTCGATCCCATGCATTAGTTTTTGAGCTACAGCGGACACACACGCACGAAAAAAAGCACATACAGACATTTTAAAAGTTTGTTGTGGCCGACACGGAGCGTTCTTCTATATCCTTCATATGACTATTACTACCCGCCAAATGCCCTTATTATGATACAAACCCTTACTGAAAAAAAAATTATATATATATAAACAAAGGGATTTTAAATCAAGATAAACTTTTTAAAAGGTTTTGTTTTAACGAAGCCTCAAAATTCTAAGAATATTACTAAGAATTTCATTTGCTAACGTGTTGGTCAACTGGCAGCAATACAGGACAAAACAAAATCTCTGCTCCCTTGGCGCTATTGCCGCGTTTACACGATGCCAGTTGAAGAGACAATTGTCTGGAGACAGCTTATTGGCATAAAGTTATTGGCTACGTGTGAAAAATTCAGCGACAGTTGTCCTGAAATTCAGTTGGCTCAAGGAGTAGACAGAGGACAATGAACTGGGCCCAGTGACACCCCCCACCACTCTGAATCACAGTTATCGAGCCAGTTGGCGCCGTGTGAACGTTGCAGCCAGTTGATTTGCTTCGCGTTGTGCCAATTCACTCGTGTCAGTCAAGTCTGCTGTGTTTGTTTCGTCATCAACTGCCATGCCAATACTTTCATAGTGTGAACAGGATCCCAACTGGCCTGGCCATCACATTCCCCCAACTGTCCAGAGACAATTGGCCAAGACAATTATCTCTTCAACTGACATCATGTAGACGCGGCTTATAGGCGCCAGAATACAAGTGTCTGAATTGTTGGATTCTTGAGGTATACGCATAGCGGAAAAACGTTCGCTTGCTACACCCCACCTGTATCGAATAGCGCCAAAATTAAGTCAACATTACTTCCTATCAGGATGCATGTGCGTACCGAATTACGTTAATTCTATTCATTATGTCTTCAGTTACATAGGCAACAAATAGAACAAAAAAAAAGACATACAAAGACTTTTCTGAAAATGATCAAAACAGATTCAGCACATATTAAAACATACAAAACCGTCGAAGTTCAAAAAATGCCATTACTTTTTATGTACATGGTACAAAAAAAAAAAAGTAAAAAAGATGACTGTTATGCCTTTTTTTTTTTTTTTTACTTTTCTTTTTGTAGACGGTCATTTTCCAATGCTTCCAAAATAACTGAACTTATTCGTTTCTGAAATGACTTCTGAAAATAAAAGAAAATTGAAATATAGTTTTCTAATTGGATAGAAAACAAAATCTGAATATTTTTGACACTTTTTTTTTTGGGCACTCGTTTAAATTGAAAAAAAAAAGTTTTTTTTAAGCAGATAACTTCAATAAAATAAGTTATTATTGATATTTGGATTATTTTTAGTTAATTAATAAACGCTTCGTGGAAAGCAAGAACCAAATGATTTTTGACACTTTTTTTCTTAATTGCCGTCAAAGAAGCTTTTATTTTTACTCAATTAAAATATTTTTTTCTTCATCTATCACGAATAGTAATTTATTTATTTATTTTATTTTTTTTTTGTGCTGTGAATTACCTTTTTTCCCATCCTTTATAATACGTTTTTTTTTTCTTTTTTTCTGAATGATATTTTTTATGTATTTATCTGTTTTTCTTTCTTTCTGATGGCTACTAAAATTTTATAGATGAAAAAAAAAATAGTTAAATGCGGCCGAAAGAAAAAGTTAATTTGATTCATATGTATTTTTTTTTTCACTCATAGAAATCAGATTTGTGCTGAATTTAACAAAAAAAAAATTGCAAAATTATGCTTCAGGTTTGATCGCAAATACTAAAAAGAGGCAAAATAAAGCTTACATGTAAAATATTCAAGCAACTGAGATCTGTTTTTAGGGAAATAAGAATACGGTTCCATATTTATAGTTTCATCTGAAATTCTTATTAGCTTATAAGTTTTAAAATATTGTATGCCATCATTGTTAGTAGTTATGAATTTATATACAGTAAAATCTGTAAAGTTGACCACCTTTGTAAGTTGACCACCTGTCTAACTTGACCACTTTTGTCAGGAACTGAATTAGACCTATATTATATGATGTAGGGAAAAGTTTGTGACTTGACTACCTCTCTATGTTGACCACTTATGTAAGCCAAATTTGGGTGGGAGTATTATAAAAAAAGAACCTTTAGTAGCCTAATTATTATTACTTTTGCAAAGTAAAAAAAAATAAATTCTCCAGGGTACTTTTATGTTATAACGTTAAACCAGTATTTGTCTGGATGAATGAAACCTCAATATAAAGTTTGCCAAAAGCTCTTTGTAAGTTAACCATATCGTAAAACTACTATGAAACTCTTGTATTCCTTAAATACGTTTCTGCTTTTTGCTTCTAATTGATCTAGCTATTTTAAAGAAGTTTCTTTTTAGGGAATCTTTAAAATCAAATAAGTAACTTGCATAATAATAAGATAATTATTTTAATTTAAAAAAAACGTTTTGATTTTAAAGTCGTATAGGATACATTGTAAGTGATTTATAGTCCGTGTAATTAGAATCGGCGTGTCAAGGTCACACAACTCAACCATTTCCCCTTCTGGTCGTCATGGTTTCTGAGCTAGAAACTTTTTCTCCACTTGGTTTGGCGCACATAAGTAAGTTTGCTGTTTTAGTTATAATAATAATAAACGGATTCAAATCAGATATATTCCTCAATGGCAAAAATAGACTGTAATTAGAATCGGCGTGTCAAGGTCACACAACTCAACCATTTCCCCTTCTGGTCGTCATGGTTTCTGTGCTAGAAACTTTTTCTCCACTTGGTTTGGCGCACATAAGTAAGTTTGCTGTTTTAGTTATAATAATAATAAACGTATTCAAATCATATTTATTCCTCAATGGCAAAAATAGACTGCGTCAGATCAAGTATTCTAATATTTTGAACCAATCTAAATCTTATTCTAATATTTTGATGTGTTTGAGAAATCTATTGTATACCTAATTTATCGCATTTTATATTTTGTAAATGTTAAAATCTTATCTAAACATTCTAGATTTAATTTATGAGAAATTTAAATGCATTTACTTAGTATCAAAAATAAATAAATGGAAAATAAATTCTTCCTTATTACTTTTTCTCAATTATTCGAATATTTTGAATCGGAGGTGTAGTAATGCAATTGCCTTAACTGCAGTGCAAAAAAAAAAAAAAAAATCTGGCGCTGTTTTCTTTTCTGCAGCTGCCATGGCAACGCGACCTTGATGCGCCTATTCTAATTACAGACTATAGGTTAAATTTCTCTGATGGTATTTTAGATAATTGTGATAAAAAAGCTAATTACAATTTTAAAGTATTGTTAATAGATGAAGCTATATTTTAATTAGTTACATATGAATAAACGCATAGTGTAAAAAAATACAAAAAAAAAAAAAAAAAAAGAAAAGAAATCTCCAACTTCTATAAGTGGGCCACCTGTCTAAGTTGACCACTAAAATGCTGCACCGCGAGTGGTCATCTTACACAGGTTTCACTGCATCAGTGCAATCTCTTTTTTACATTTTTTTCTTTACATGACTGTTTCATGGGGCCCGGAATTTGGAAGGACCCCAAAGGCTTTGGCATTGGATCAGTGCAGAGGGTAAAACTTTTCTACGGCTAAGATGTAAGCGTGATGGGTGGAAGGGAGGGGTGGTGACAAAACTGTCATCCCACCCCACGATCCTCTTCTCAGTTCTAGACATAACGCATAAAACGTTAAAAAATCCTTATTTTTAAAAAAGGAAACTTTAAAAACATGACATGAACATATTAAATAATTATCAATGCGTACTTTAACTTATAACGGCAACTCAAGTTGATTTGCATAGAAGTCCTCTTGGTGAATTAACCGCTTGCGCTGCCAAAAACACCGACGCGTATACCATATCGGTCCAGTGTCACTCGCAGAGAGGCGTCACACATACCACTGATAACGAACCTATGCCCCACATGTCAGACTCTGACCCACGCAAGAATTTTAACTGACCAACGACTTCTAGGCAACCATTTGTTTGTTTACACGGGTTTATTTAGGTTTTATAATCTGTGTGGATAATTTTTATTCCGTTTGTATTTTTTCAAGCACTGCATTGACACAAAAGTAATTTATATGCTGTCTATAACCTTCAGTTTAATAATTACAGTTATAAAGTGATGCAATGAGTTTGTGGTGTTTGAAATAAAGCAAAAGTGTTTACAAAATATCAAATAAAGTGTATAATTTTAATCACATTTGGTTTGTTGAAAAATAAATCAACAAACCGAAGCAAATAACCATATTTAAAGCACATTCTTCAAATAAAATGTATGTAATTCTCGTTACTCCTTGTGCATTCAAACACCTATTGTCATTTGCACCTAACACTTAAGAATTTTTAACCCCAGTAAAAAAATTTAAATCTTCAAATACGCGATTTTTTTCCAGTGAAGTCAATTGAATTTTAGAGATAAATAGTTTTAAAAATACTCACTTAAAATTTTTTAAACTTAATTTTAGTGCAAATGGGTATTAGTGGCCCACGAACTAGTACTAAAAAAATATAAATATAATTTCACCCACGTTTCGAAAAGGTTCATTATACCTAGGCTTGCCATACGTCCTGGATTAACCGGGACAGTCCAGGTATTTTGCTCATGTCCCGGTGTCCCGTCCAGTTTTATCAGTGTCCCGGAAACGGCTGTAATAAGATGTAAAAGAAATGAAGTCAAAACTATGAGTGGTTTGAAAACAAAGAATATCGTTGTTTACTTATTAATTGCCTTTTTAGTGTGACAAAAATGTTTTTTTGAAATTGTTTTTGTAGTTAGACAAAAAGTTGTAGTTTTAAAAGATAAGACTTAGTAATTAATTGTTCAATTAAACAATTTTATGAAGTGTTTTAAAATTTATTTTATTAACACTGCTTTCTGGATGGTAGACCAGCAAAAATTATCATTAAAAAGGGAAAAAAAAAATATTTTTAAGTAAATTAAGTAGCAAAAATTCCTTTTTTATTTTTAAATGGTGGGTACACTAACAATTTAAGGTTCCAGATTCCCCATTCCTGTTACTTGCGAGGCTTAAAAAAAGGCTTAAAACTCACCATTTTGCTTTTAGTTTTTTTTTGAATTTCCCCCTAACCGCCTCCCCCCGCTACTTGGGGGATGGCATACCCCCCAGACCGCCTGGTATGTCCATCCCATATAAATGTGTCCCGGTTTCACTAAGCAAAAATATGGCAAGCCTAATTATACCTGCCTTAGACAAATCGGGAAAATATTTGTATTTTTTAAACTCATTTACTTTCGAACTACAACTTTGATAGATTTTCAGTTATTAGAAGAAAGACGTCTTATCGTGAGCAAAGGTTCACTTCGTTTTACGGTGTTCCTTCCACTCCATGATAACTTTGAGGGAACTATCTCAATTTAAAAAAAGGAAAAAATATTTCTACGAAATATTATTATGTTTTTGAGACTTTTTGTGGCCTGCAGGGTGGCGTAGTGGTAGTACGCAGGATCAAGCCTGGCCCAAGTCGGTGGATTTTCCAGATGGAGAAAATCGTCAGCGCCCACGTCGTATGATGATGCGACATGTTAGAGATCCCTTGAGTATCTGTTTGGCTTGGATACTCTCGGCTCAATTAAATTCCTAGTGCAATTTCGCATCGCGTAGAGCTCAGGTGCCGCCATCTAGGGAGAAACTGGGCATCAAAATTCTCAATGGCATCCGCCGACAGCGGTGCTACTTGAAAGAATGGATCCCGATTCTCCGGGGAAGGCACTAGGTCTGCAGTGGTCAGTGACCATACGCAGACATTAGAAAGGAAAAAAAAAAGTTTCACTTTTATGTGAACAGTTTTTAATCAGTTTTGAGCAGTTCGAAAAACTTATTAACATGCTCTTCATGCAAAATTCGCTAGTTTACATATTGTGCTCTACAAAGAGGAAATATTTTTTTAATGTTTATTATACTAAACAAAAAGTTTGAGGCTTTCAGGAGTTCTAGTCAAACTGTGTTATTTTCTTTGAAAAAACTCTCTCCAAAAATATAGTGCTTGGTTTTATTTATTTAAATTATATATATATATATATACTTGTAAGCCCGGCGGTGACGTAATGACCGCTGTTCTAGATATTATAAATATACAATTCTAACAGTAACCTTAAATGCACATCAAATCAAAGAGATATTTATCAAGTAGAACAGTAAAGTTTAATCAATAAATAATAAACTTATAATAATTTCGGAAAAAATTTTCTTACCCAAAAAAAAAAAACCCCATCTAAGTTACAATAATCTGTAAAATAAGTTTTATTTACTATATAATCAAATTGTTTGTAAAAAATATTTATTTATATCCAACTTTATCATCGTCAAAACAGTAGGTTTAACGAAACTGGAAAAAAGAGCGCTGCTACTTTAACATATATAAAAAGCGCAGACGATAAATAAATTAAAACAAAATAAGGATAAAATTAAATTCGCGTTTACATTATAGATACAATTGTGCAGATGGCAGCACGATACAGTTTTCTCGGAGTAAGAAATTCGGAATAAGCTATCGGCGACAAACAGACAATTAGGCGGTTTATATATAAGATATATATATATATTAATCATATTAAAATATTTTTTGAGTGTAGAAACAGTTAATGTGCAAAGTGTCATTAATCTAGCATATTCCTATTTCATACACGTGTTCTGGTGCTAGAACTTCTCTGTTATAATAAATAAAGTTTAATGGTTTGGGATGTAAATAAATTTGAAAATTGTTACTTTTAATTAGAAACGACATCACAAACAATTATCGAACTTCAGAATAAAGTAATTTTGTAGCGTAGTAGCTCACGACGTTTTTTTAGTATATTAACTACTTAATGCCATAAGTTTTTCTATTATCATTTATGAGGAGCAATGTTATGAGGATGCAATACGTTCCTAATTTCTGAATTACTCGCAACGCTTCAGATTTGGCTGTCATTAAGTAAAACTAGGTAATGTCTAGTGTGCTTTTAGACACCATAATCATGCAACAATTCTTTAGTACTCGAAGATTAATTCCAGCTCTGATTAAAATATGCGCCAAAATAACCTGTCTTCCTGAAGAGTGTAAAACCCCTCCAGACATTTGAGATTTCGTCCGAAACAAGTAGTTCCATGAAAGTGAGCGCGATGCTTGAAATTTTAATTCTTCTGGAAGAGATAATTCCGAGTAAAAGTTTCAGCAAAATGGGAACGGAAGATGTTAAGTGTCGGGGACGTTTGGAGTCATTAAAAGTCGGAGTGAATGGCTTAATGATCTTGTCTGAAAATTGGAGGCCAGACTTGATTTTAATCGCTACGGCAAACAGTAACCCTGTGGGTCTCTTGATTTGTGAAAGTTCGAGTTGTAAAGAATGACAGGGTTACACATTATTATTACAAATGCATTCATTTCACGAGCTAGTCGAATGTAGTCGAGTGCATTACATGCCCATCATTGTTTATAGTTCGTTGTTCTGACATCCCCTAAAGACTACTTTTAACCACTTGCGCTGGAACAACGGGTCACGCACGTCGTAATGCTTTTGTCAGAGAATCGCCAACGACGTGCGATTGTCACAGAAACAAAAACGACGAGCTGGGCACATCGGCCCTTTGCATGATTATTAATAAACTAGAAAGCCCGACGGTCATACGAAATGACCGCGGTACTAGATATTATAAATACTAATGCAAACAAATGTTCACCTTTCCCCTGACCCACTCAATTTGAGTTGAGTTGTAAAGCGTTTCAAAAACAGATGATTGCTATTGCAAACAAATGTTCACCTTCCCCCTGACCCGCTCAATTTGAGTTGAGTTGTAAGCCGTTTCAAAAACAGATGATTGCTATTGCAAACAAATGTTCACCTTCCCCCTGACCCGCTCAATTTGAGTTGAGTTGTAAACCGTTTCAAAAACAGATGATTGCTATTGCAAACAAATGTTCACCTTCCCCCTGATACGCTCAATTTGCGTTCAGTTGAAAATTCAAAATAAATTACAATGCATTTAAAATACAATGTCGGAATAAAATCTCGCAAGATATTTAAATGTTCTTAAATGCCATGATAATTTAATTAAAACAATAACTGCATGTATGGTATCAGTGTATATGGACTATTTGACTGTCGTGGCAATTTCACCCCATTGGCTAGTACAGTTACGCCAGCAACCAATATGCTATCGGCACAAACACACACTTAAGCAGCTTATTTATAAGCTAAATTTAATATTAAAATGCGAATCATTTTATAACCAATCAACGCTCTATATTCCCTTCAAAAAACCATTAAAAGGCGTAAGTCGAAAACAAAAGAGTTTAGAAAATTTCTCTAAGGCATATCGAACAGTGTGACGCCTCTCAGGGAGTGACACTGAACCGTTCTGGTACACGCGTCGGGAATGTTTTCTCAGCGTAAGTGTTTAAGATTAAATATTTCATGCAAAAGTTTTGCCTCCATGCTGCTCGTAGGGTGACCTGAATTATGCAGCCCCTAAAATAACTAAATACCCTTAGACTAAATTTTTTGCAGAAAAGATGACTAATTCATAATTTTATTTACAGTGAATGCCATTATGTGACCACGGTAAATGTTATTAGTCTGTTAATGGTATCAAATTCGCTATGTCCCGTCCGTTTCGATAAAATGTATTGTAAAATCATTGTTTTTGTATTTAAAATTATGTTTATTCCGTATCAATTTACAATAAAATTTGTCCGTAAACCGTCGAGAACTGGGGATTTTTTTCTTTCTATTTATAAATATTTTTCTAAAATTCTGTCAAAGATATTCACGTCTGATTAGATGAGAGAGGCGCTTCGAATCTTGAGCCGTTAAAAATTAATGTAAACGCGAATTTAATTTAATCTTTCTTTGTTTGTTTTACTTTATTTGTCGTCTGCGCTTTTTATATATTAAAGTGGCAGCGCTCTTTTTCCAGTTTCGTTAAAACTATTGTTTTGACGTTGATTATGTTGGATATAAATAAATATTTATCACAAACAATTTGATCATATAGTAAATAATATTTTTATTTTACTGATTATTATAACTTAGATGGGTTTTTTTCGGTAAGAATATTTTTTCCGGAATTATTATATGTTTATTATTTATTCACTAAACTTTACTGTTCTACCTGATAAATATATCTTTGATTTGATGTGCATTTCCGGTTACTGGGAGAATTGTATATTTATAATATCTAGAACAGCGGTCATTTCGTATGACCACCGGGCTTACTAATTATTTGTTAATATACGCTTTACAACTTCAATGGGCACTTTCATGGCCTTATATGAAGAATGATAGTTAAACCTTTTCATTCCCTTCGCAATTGAACTTAACTAGCAAAAGAGGCCAAAGAAAAAGAGGGACTGCCCTGAGAAATTCTTCCAAAGAAGGAACTGAAAATAACCTAGCATTTTCATGTTATCCAAGCTACTGGCAACGGGGAAAATGTTCTGGAGTTTAATCGAACATAAGTAAAAGATGAGAATTGTTCATGGTACATGCTTTACTGTCATTAGCACTAAAGGGTGGCTCTAGCTACATCATTCGTGGTGCAGTCTTTTAGTCTTAAAAATTTCGACGTAGTTTCTCAGTATTGATTTTCCTGCTTTTTGGATCTAATATGTTGTAGTTTCTGTAGAAAACTATTAGCTCATAAATGCATACACTACCCCCATATTTGAGTTGAAACTGTTGTCTCTCTATTTTGAAAAATAAGTTTTATATTGAAATTGAGCTAACACTATTCACCTGGAGTTGAGGAAACTGCTCATTATTATTTTTGGATCAAGGTAAGCCTTAAGAAATCGCACTAAATAGCTTAAAACTGGCGTTCTTATCGACATAGAAACTTAGAACAAATATCATCTTGTGCAGAAAAATGAGCGCTTTCGATCGACATATTACTATAATATGTGCAAGATTTTCTCACCCCCATATTGGAGAATTTATGTGGACAATTGCGTAAAATTGGAACAAAAAAAGAACTACCTGTAGGATTATTTTTTAAGAAACCTTCACAGGAGTGTACTCAACAACTTCCCAAAGTTTCATGGCGATCGGATGAATGGTGTAGTAATGCATTAAGGACAGACACGCATATATATATATATTGATTAATCAAATAAATTTATTGTATTATTAAATTTATTAACAATTTATATTACAATGTGTTTATCACGACTATTATATTATAATTATGACTTACATTTATTATGTTTTTATCCTATTTAATTATTAACTTTTTAATAACACATTCCAGTTCACAAACTGTTTTTTTCTTATTATGTGACGCATTATATTCGAAACCAAAGAAGTTTCTAACATGGTTTTGAATGTCTAGCATTGCTCAACATTGTTGGAATTCCAACCACTCTTTTGATTTCAATTCTGGGAAAATTATTCAAAAATGTTCTTCCCCTTTAGAGCTTGACTTTTGGGAAGCTTATCATATTAACAGGGATAGTTCTAATTTGGTTAATGATTCTTCCTCAACTCCTTATTTTTTGCAGGTCTGGCATAAGTTCCTTTAATTTGTTGTTCTTTCTTGGTTTTCTTGCTAGTTTTCCTTTTTTTTTGTGTCTATTTTGTTATTTTTTCTCTCTCCTCCCCCCTCCCCCTCCTTTACATGTGTAATTTGTTTTGCTTTTTGTTTTGGTATTTTCTGTACTTAATTTATTTCCATTTTATTCTTTGTATTTTATTTTATTATTTTTGCAATTTTCATGTATTTTCACATTTTTATGCATGTTGTCGTCTTTTTTGCTTTGTTTTTATTGATATTCCTTTTTACTTCCTGAACTTTCAACTGGATTCGTTTGTTGCTCTCTTATTGGTGCTTTCCCTGCTACTTCTACTTCCACTTGACACTGCCTTCGTTGTAATTGGTTTACAGTTAATTCTTAGGCTATATAAGCTTGGTTTTTGTTGTTTTGTCTGCTTCATTTGATTTGTTTTGCATCTAGAAGCTCCCTGTCGCATTGAAAAAGGGATTCCAAGCAATCCCGAAACATATGTCTGCGTTTTAATGCTCATTTGTGCTTTAAATTAACGTGAAATTATATTTATATTATGGTTTTGAATACCTTAAAAATGCTAATTAAGTTTTTTTACTTGGTTGATCAATCAATTTACATCACTCAGTTGCTAGGATTAGCTAAGAGTGTCAAGTCATCACTTCAGATTGTATGCGAGAAGCGCTAAAACGACAAAGAACGCTTCAAATATAAGAAAAAAGTCGTATATATAATATACTGCACCAGTTCAGCAATCTTCCTCTAAAGTTCGTGACAAAAACTTCAGAATACAGAGCAGTAATTCGGAAAGTAGCTTTTTAAAACGCCTCTTTTTTTTTCCTTTTCTTCTTTTAACTACATTTTAAGTAGAATTTCCCTACATACATCTTCAAATTGAAGCATAAGCAAATTTATAGTTCCTGTTTTTTATTTTTAACTGATTGGAATACCTTTAAAAACTACACAAGATATATTCTTTTCAAAGCATTATATATAATAGACGAGGATTTTTCTTGTAAATAAAAAAAAAACATATGTCTAGTGAGTCATTCGGGTTATTTTTTGTATTTTTAGCTGCTGTATAATATAAAATGAGTCCTTTTTTACCGTTCATTATTTACTTGTGATGTTTAAAGTGAAAAACATGTCAGTAGATAAAGTGCATTTACGACACTGCAACTTGTATGAATTCCAAAAAGGAAGCAACGCATCGGTTGCATGTAAAAATGTATGTGCTGTATTTAGAAAAGATATTGTAAATATTCGTACTTGTCAAAGATGGTTTAGCAAATTTCGTTCCTGGGATCTGAGCGTACAAGAAAGTGATCGATCTGAGCGACTATCTAAGATCGATAATGATGTTTTGCTTCCCATGTTGGAAAATAATCCACACTTAGCAAGAAATTGCAGAAAAGTTTGGCATTCATCATACAACTTTTGGATATCACATTAAATCTCTTGGGTTTGTGTTAAAGGAAAGTGTTTGGGTTCCACATGAATTTCTTTAAAATACGACAGAAAATTCCCTCCAACCCAATATATTTATATACAAAATTTGTCCCATTTTTTTTTTATTCTCGTCTCACCTAGATTTTCATTTCGTTTTGTCAGATGAAATATGCGTACTTTGTGTAGTAAAACCTATTTTTAATGACAACTTTATTTTTCGTTTAAACCTGTTGCTTTTCGGCACTGCGTTTCAAAGGCGGTATAGAACAAGGCGTTTGTGCTCGAGGCTCATATACCGACAACGGTATCTATGTCATTGATCGGTAGAACGCTTCTTTCAATCTTGTTCTAGTGCTTCGAAATCTACTGTAAGCTATAGGATCCCTAGTGATTACTAGGGCCGGGTGAGCCTGTACAGATGTATAGGTACTTTTTTTTTTTTACATTTAATTTGTTATAGTGTGCGAGAGTTGCCTTTATACAACCGTATTCCACACCATTTTCTTGATTTTTATTGCTATTAATAGATACATTTACTTATTTCTTCTTCCTATTGGTGCTACTTAAAATTCAGACAAAAGAAGATTAAAGTAATTTTGGATTTTCTTTTAGAATCGATTGTCTATTTTTCGAACAGTGTATTAGTTGCTTCCTTTTATTAACAATATTAAAATGTTTTTTGTCATGTTCTTAACTGTGTTTTAAAATGTGTTCTTATACGCGTACATGAGTGCCCGCACGAATTTTTATAAATTATTATTTTCTAATTACGAATTATGTACGATGTACATCATTTCCTTACTCATATTTTTCAACTCAAAAAATAATTAACTACTTCTGGTAAACTACGACATTGGAAAAAACGATAACTCAGTAAGGAAACGGACCTATTGCATAAAAATTATTTAATACTATTCTTGAAGAACTTATAAAAACACTTCACCATTTTCTTTCTCGCGTTTACTTCTGCTTCGGGAAAATATTGTAAATCGATGCAAAACAGAGGAGGGGAAAGACGGCAAAGCTAAAGAAAAAAAAAATATTCAAATTGAATTACGTTTATGTTCGTAGTTTAATTATTTCTTGAAAAAGAATGTCATTGGTTTTAAAATACTAAATGCCTTAATAGAGACCTCCTTTATAATAGAACCGTCCTTTTAACTGGTTTCCTACAAAGTGATTGTCCGCAATTTTTTAAGAAAAAGATAGTACTACATAGTTATTTTTCTTTAACTTCTCTATGGAGGAATCTACTTTATGTTAAGTAATGTAACGAATATTGATTTACTATTCATTTGTTGGTATGCTGACCGACTCGACGAAAATTCAGTTAACACGTCTACGGTAAAAATGTCCAGTGCCTGGAATTTTGAAACCATTTTCTTTCACATTATGCATGTTGGCTTTAAGAGTCGGTGAAAGGAACAGTGGTGTCAGTCGATTTTGTGCCATTTTGAGAAACTAGGTGTTTTGCTAAAAGTACTGGAAAACATCCATGATATAGAAACGAGTTACACCGCTTTTCTTATCACCTCATATATAAAAATAGCTTTTGTGCACGAGATCTGCTTTATGCGATTCAACTTATTTAAATCAGCTGTATATACAAAGTGATGTTTCAGCATACCTGGCTTAAAGTGCTGTTTCAAAGAACTTAAACCAGTTGAAAGTGCTATTTCAGCTCATAGACATGAAGCCATATGTGTTGATATAATGTAGTACAGTTTATGTAACTAAGTTCTTCGTTAACTTTTAAAAAGTGAACGGAATACAGTCGAATTAATGCTCCTATCATCGTGACCTTTTTTTTACCAGTAAACGTGGCCAGTACCCCTCATGAATGAGAGGGGAAAAAAGTCTGGACGGTCAAAAGCGTTTGGGAAGGTAACCACATACTCCACACTAAATTCACCTAGTTAGCTTACTAACTTCAGAGAAGAACCGTTTTTGCCTTATGCTATAGTCTGTGTAATTAGAATAGGCGCATCAAGGTCGCGTTTCCTGCTTTGTCCCCAGGGCAACTGCGAGAAAGATAACAGAGCCAGACTTTTTTTTTGCACTGCAGTTAAGGCAATTGCATGACTACACCTCCGATTCAAAATATTAGAATAATTGAAAAAAAGTAATAAGAAAGTATTTATTTTCCATTTATTCATTTTTGATACTAAGTAAATGCGATTAAATTTCTCATGAATTAAATCTAGAGTGTTTAGATAATATTTTAACATTTACAAAATATAAAATACAATAAATTAGGTATATAATAGCTTTCTGAAACGCATCAAAATATTAGAATAAGATTTAGATTGGCTCAAAATATTAGAGTACTTTATCTGACGCCATCTTTTTTTTTTTTTGCCATTGAGAAACAAATCTGATTTGAATCCGTCTATTATTATCATAACTAAAACAACAACCATACTTATCGTGCTCTCCAAACCAAGTGGGGGAAAAGTTTCTAGAACGGAAACCATGGCGACCAGAAGGGGGAAAGTTAGAGTTGTGTGGCCTTGACACGCCGATTCTAATTACGCAGACTATAGATACATACCACATACGAGACACGTACGCACATGTCAGACACATACGCATATGCGAGACACAGACGTCACGAGAAAACTCGTCAAAATACTAAACTAGAGCAGGAGTAAAGATTAGGTCAATCGCGATTGACCGGTTTACCAGGAAGATCGTTTGGACTGTCCGCCTTTAATTAGATCTGCCCGAAAACGAAAATTTAGTAGTTCATAATGTCGCGGGTAGGCCAAGCCCACAATGACAAAGTTGCGTAATCCGGTATTTGAAGTCTGATCTGGAAATGTATACTAATAATAAAATAATTATCATTATTGTGATTATTTTATTTTGGATTTCTAAATAATAGTGCCGAAAAATTGAAACAGCTATTTGTACTGATGTGTTCAATTACATGTCTTCTTTTATACCAACACCCGTTTACTTTTTTTATTCTTCTTAATATGTCCTTTCTCTTAAATTAGTGGTTAATTCCACACTAATCGACTATTACTTTTAAAAGGGCACTATGGCCATTTTTTCCATAAATGTCCTTTGCCTTCCTAGCTACATATTTTTTACCCTGACGTCACTCATTTTTCTTATATCTCGAAGCTCGCAAGTTGCAATCATAAAAAAGTTTCTTGTGACACGTGTATGCAACGTGTTTACAATTTTATGTGCCATAGCGATGTTCTCTCTCTCTCACATACACACACACGTGTCTATATGTGTGTACACTTTTCCATAGCTTTGGAGCACAAAGAATTTACAAGGACTTTTTATTTTGAAACTCCTAATTAAACTTTGTAGTTTGACATTTTAATTATAAAAGAAGGAAATGATTTTTATTCTCGCACAAAACAAGTTAATGAATTTTCTATCGAACGTGTCACAATTCATTTTAAGTTTTTTGCATTGTTTTAACGTAGAGTATTGAAGATAAATAATTTCTCAATTCGAATTCTTTTCTTCCATCAAACATTTTCTCAAAGTTTAATGAAACTGCAAATGCAACTGAAGCATTATAAAGCGACAAATGGAAGACGATAACATTGTGTTATGCTAAAAAAAAAAAAAAAGCAGAAATTTCAAACAGTGAATAATTGTTTTTTCTTTCTTCCAATTGGAACATGTTTACTGGGCGGTCATTTCAAAATGCTAATTAATTTCAAAAGAAAAAAGGAAGCATCTTTTCAGGATTAGTTTTTGTCTTTCGGCGAATTTAATTATTGGAATGTCAAGAGAAATATAAAGAGCTATTTTTTTTTGCTTAGCATTAATGAGAAATTGAATTGTCTTATTATTCAACACGATAGTTTTGGTAAACTATTATAGTAGATAAGATATTTGATATGTGTTACCAGCAAAGTTTGAAATCCGGCATTCTGTAGAATTTCTGGGCATTGTATATAACTCTGAAACTATCCGGCAATGTATGAAACGATTTCACACATTCCTAGGCATTCTATAGAATGGCAAATGAGAAACCAGCAAAGTGTAAAATACATCTCCGATTCGTTTCGAATATGACGTATCAAGGCACTTTTGAATATATTTTTTTAATTGCACTCTCATTGTTTTTTTTCAGAATAACATTTTTATTTTGGGGAAATTCACATCATTTACATAATAACCTCATCAGCGACTTTTTTCATACTTTGCCTAAATTGCATTTGTTATTCTAAAGAATGCCTAGGTATTATATACAATGCCTAGACATTCTAGAGAATGCCTACGTTTTATGCTTTGTACAGTAGCTGACTTGTCTTCAATGTAATTTTCTTCTTTCCCTTTTAATGGGTTTATTGCAGACGTTTTAAACATTACAATCGCTTTTAAACATTTGCGCTGGAAAGACATGCCACGCACGTCGTATTGCTTTTCTCACAGAATCGCCAACGACGTGGTATGCACGTCGTCATGCGATTGTCACAGAAACAAAAACGACGTGCGTGGCACGTCGGCACTTTGCATGAATAAATTTAATATTTTCTTTTGTATAATTTTATAATAGACGCTCTATATTCCCTTCAAAAAAATATAACAGTTTTAGGCCGGAAATAAATGAGTTTATAAAATATAAATCTCTTTCCGATTTCTCTAAGGCATCGAGCACTGTGTGACGCCTCTCGGCGAGTGACGCTGCACCGTTCTGGTGCATGCGTCGGTGAATTTCTTATTAGCGCAAGTGGTTAATGAAGGACTTTTCTACTTCACTCCTTTACCCTGTTAGCACGTGGCCTTAGGGCTGCCCTCCCCCGGGCACGATTAAGTGAAGTTCGACGACAGCTCGTGACCGACCGGAGGTAGACTAGCTGGGCGCCAGCCCAGCCTTCCTACATTGCTGTGTGGACCTGGCCCTCCTTGATACCCCTATGCTTGAAGAGTATCATTGAAGAGTATCATTGAATTTGTGGTTCCCTGGTTAATGAAGGACTACCATTCCATCATGATAGATGCTTCTGCTTAATTTTTATGGTTTTAATGAATAAGAACATGACCAAAACCTAAAATATACAATAGCACAATCGAGCTGATTACTAAGTAAAATGTTTCAAATGTAAATTGATGTAGCAGTTCGCATTTCTAGTGTAAGAAGATAGAAAATATAGTGCAGAAGGTTAAAGAAAAATGGAAACTTGGAATTTTACAACAGTGATTAAAATCTCGAAAGCGGTCACCGCTCTGGTAGGTTTATTTCATTGTAAATGTTTTTGACTTTCGAGTTATCATTATTGATTCGAGTATAGTTGAAGGCACACCTTCCATTGCATATGTTTTTAATGGTTCGAATATAATTGAACAAATACAACGTTGTGAGATATACATTTCATTCCATACGTATTTAGTGTTGAGAAAATGGTTGATATACAGTTAAACGAATATGACTTGGTGGCTAAAAAGCAAATTTCATTGCATACGCTTTTAATGTTGAGACAATGATTTGATACAGACGAAGAAATTACACACGGCATGACACGGGTTTGGTTTTCTGAATTTTCTTCGATTTTTTTTTCTAACATGTTGGGTATTTTAACAGTAGCCACACTTAACATGACTCAAGCACTCAATTAGTTATTTTTCCTAAATTAAGCGTTCTCATGTTAATTCTAATTGTTCGATTTTTACTGACCATTTTTCTTCCGAAACACATTTATTTCTCACGTCATTACCTCCCAGTGCTCAATCTAGTAATCAGCTTCATCCCCTGACATTCATCATCGCTTCCTTCATATTTCCACTCTGATGAAATTCAGCAAGTAATAAATATTTTCCAGAAATAAAACGCTTTGCGCTCCTAAATGCTGCAAAAGCCATTCAATGGCGAACATTCTTCCTTCCTGGTGGACGGAAATTGGGAAATCGTGGTAAGCTAAGCAAGTTTGATTGCCCCAGAGTGAAAAATGAAGAGTTAAGTATTATTTGGCCGCAGTGATAAATGAAGCACTGCTTTAGGATGGATTCAATTCGCTAGAGCAGTCTCTGTCCCATATAGTTCATTGTTGCTTCCCGATTACCATAATGTAATTTTCGGCTTCCGGAGATTTGTGAAAAAGTGTTTGTAGTTCGTAAGGTGACAGAAATTGAATATTTTTAAAATAATGAATAAAAATGTAACGATCTTTTTAAACCATTAATATCTGCTTCAAACAAAAATAACTACTGCGGGTAAAGACGAATAGATTTGACATACTTCATTATTCAGGGTTCCCCACCCCCTCAGATTAACACCACACCCCCTAAACCCCCCCCCAATTGAGCAAAAAATTGGACAAGAACCTCTAAAAGCCCCTGAAAACAGCCCCTCCCTCATTTCAATCGCACAGTTCGAGCCACGCGCCCCCCGCCCTCCGCAACACAGCATGACTTATAATATAAAAAATGTTTTCAGTTAGTTTTATTTTTAAGAAAAACTAAAAAATTTAGTCATGATTTGAGTATTTTAAAATTAAAAACATCGTTGCATTACCCAAACATTAAAACAAAGCTATTGTTGCCATTCGACAAATAATACTTCTTTTAATATCGTCAGAGCCAAAATTATTCCTTTTTTTTTTTCCCTAATCAACGTTAATCAATTTAAAAATGCATGAAATATTGTTATCAAAGATAAGCTTGTGTGCCAAGTTTGAAGGTAATATATGCAGTAGTAGTTGTCGAAAACCGCGTAATGAACTTCTGTGACAAATCAAGTTAACAAAAACCTTGCAAAAAAACTACTGTTTTTTTTTTATTATTTTCGTACTTAAATTTTTTGGTGAAAGCGCGTGAAGAGGCCTCAATACTAAATATGTAATCATGCGCAAATGCGTGGGAGGGATATTTGTCTCAGTAGCTGGGTTGCCAGATTTTCCAGATGACTTTTAGCCAGTTGGGAGAAACACTTTAACCAAAATTAGCCATTTAAATTAATTCGGTTGTTGTTGTTGCCACCAAAGCTCTAACTCGGATATTCATTTTGTCCGATATCTGATATATCTCTGCATGACCGATTTGTACCAGATATCGGATATCCGGTGTCTCTTGTCTGACGGATTTGTACCGGATATCCGGTTCGGATGTTTGAAACCTGTAAATTCTATGCATATTTTTAATCTTCGTTGAAAAAAAGAAAAAAAAAAAACAAATATACTTTAATGCGGAAAACTAAATTCAAACTTAGCCAATATTAGCCAGAATTGTTTGTGGCTAATAATTGGAAATACTTTTAGTCAGTAGCATCTTAAACTAGCTATAATGGCTAATTTTAGCCACATCTGGCAACCCTGCTCAGTAGTCAGTCAGGAGTTTGATAGGGAAAACCTGCGCTCCTACATTTGCTCTTCGTTTCAATGAGCATTATTTATATTACAGTTCGACCACGGAATTTTGACATTCGGACGCTTCTGTGCATGGGCAGAAAAGAACGAATCCATTCGAGTTTTAGGGAAGTTTGCTTCGCAGGTGCGTTTATTTTGTTTGGTGTAAGTAACTAAATTTATAAACGGTCATATAGCATTAGTTCGAAAGAAATAAAGCTTGATAAAGAAATAGAACGAGAACAAAATATCGAGGCGCATTCTTTATACTGTCGGCCCCGCTTAACCCTTTATCTACTGAATTATTATCTGCAGTAATTTTTCTTACAGAAATAGTTTGTCTAGGTATTTACACTGAAAATTAAGGTATTTACATAAATAAAGTGTTCTGTCTAAAAGTATTTATTTCCTTACAGTTAATAAGTGCCCCAGAGTATTTACATTGTGAAATTAATTATATACACATTTTAATCAAAATATTTCAATCTGAACAAAATGGAAGTTCAAACAAAGCATTGGTTTCAAAACTATCTATGTTCCTTTCCTCGCTAAAATACCCCTTGCTGATATGTATCCTGAAAAAGGGGAATGTAAAGACTGTCCCTGCAAAGTACCATCAGAACATTGGTAAAAATGGTTGCTGGGATAGAATTTATAGAGGACGGTACTTATAAGTACCGTTAGTAGATAAAGGGTTAAAGGAATACCGTCGGTTCCAGCATATTTTATTCGATTATGCGGTTAAATTTTCTTTACCTTACAGAACTGATAATATTGACTCGAAATGTAATAATAAATCAGTATATCTAATTAAAAGAAGTTATTAATGTTAGTGTTTAAAAGGTTTTTTAAATAAAATAAATGAAAACAAAATAATTAATTTACTACATTATTATATATTTTTAAGTACAAATTAATATGATGAAAAGTAAGGTTTTGCTGAAACATCAACTTGAAAATTCAAAAATTTTTCTTATTTACTTATTTATTTTTGAAATTTAATTATTTTTTTTATCAAAAATATTTCAAAAGCAAACCAGCATTATTGGATTATCCGGGGAAATGATTCAATTAAACGGGGATCTTTAACATTGCGTCTATGGGGAAATATTCGGTTCCGGAAGGTTTTATTCTTATAACGGGGTATTACTTTATCTGTTACCTGATTAAGCGGGGCTGACAGTACCAGCAGTTTCTCCCTTGAACATGAATGAATTTTTGGCACTCTTCCAGCCGACTTGCTTTGGTTGATGGTAGAACTGTAGGTGTGTCTGTTGGTATTGGGTTGATGTGAAGGTTGCAAACTGGTTTTTGAACTTGAAGCCTTAACAGTCATAAATAAGTTAATAAATATTGCGGTATGAGTTGTACTTAATCCCACCAATCACGATTTGTTCAAACAGTTATGTTTTAATTTTTAAAAAAAATATATTATTTAATTTTAAATATAGTTCGCTGAAAGAAATGCACAGTGCGTATGCAAATTCTTTTTTTTTTCCTAAATAATGTCTCCATATTTTGATACTTAAAACATACTTGTAATTGAAGTTTAAAATTTCACGTCTGATTTTTAGTGTAAAAATTGCTACTTCTTGAACTTAATAGTCATTTTAAGAGACTTTTTGTTTTCTGTGCTGAATACATTTTTTGAAATCTTAAGTATATTAAATTTCGAGAACAGAATTAAAGCTTTATTGAATCTCTTCTGGAAAAAAAATGTAATCTAATTTACATGTTATTAAATTGAATGTCTTCAGTTAAAGATGTTGAACTTCATTATTTGACACGGTGTTCTCAGTTTTTCGTTCAAACATTTAAATTTGCAGAACTAATGCTTATTAAAGTAAAGGAAATGTTTTAATCTTATTCGTTTCATTTTACACAAATTATTTTATTTCTTCAAGAAAAGGAATAATAATAAAATAATAAGCTCTTTTGTTTCTAAATTAAAAATATATTATTTTGATAATATAGATAACTCTAACAAAATTAATTTAACCAGAAAATGAATATAACACTTAGTAAAAGGGTAGAAAATAAAATGACCGTATAAATCAAAATAGATGCGAATGGTTTTTTTTCTTTTTTGGAATGTATGGAACGTACAAAATGAAACTACACTGGTGTGCAAAACTTAAGCAACAATGTAAATTTTAAGCAGAGAGTTGTGAAATTGCAGAAAAAGAGTTCTTGCAATTAGTACAATGTACCTGCAATTCAGTAGAAAGGTCATGCAGATGCAAATATCAGGAACAAAGCGTCAGAGGCAATATGAGCGTATGCGAAACGCGTGCTGTCGGCGCGCGCACCTTAAGAGTACATTAAAAGGAAGGATGGAAATGCAATTAAAGACATTCGCTGTAGGTGCAAGTGAGTATTTTCGTGAACTATGGCTGGAAGATATCATCTGGACGACTTCACACGTGGAAGAATGATCGGAAAGTTGGAGGAGGGTTGCAGTGTGACCAGTGTAGCTGGAGAGTTCGGAACCAACAAAAGCGTCGTTTCACGCGCTTAGAAAGCCTTCCGAACCACAGGTACAGCTGTCATAAAGGCTGGCGGGGACCGCCCCAGAAAAACAACTGCAGTGGATGACCGATATATCGTCCTGCAGGTGAAAAGAACCCGGAACCAGTCGGCAAACGCCATTGCTCAGCAACTGTGTACAGCAACGGGGCATCAAGTGTCACGGTATACTGTGGCCAGACGATTTCTCAAAGGCGGCTAATTCGCTCGTCGTCAAGAACGCTGCATCCCTTTGATAGCAGGCCATCGGCGGCGCCGTTTAGAGTGGTGCAAGGAGCACAAAAACTATACCTCCCATCATTGGAGTCATGTGCTTTTTACGGATGAGAGTCGTTTCAGTGCCCCACGCGATTCTGGACGCCAGTTGGTTTGGAGAGAGGTCGGACACGGTTTCATCTCAGTAACATCGTGGAAAGAGACCGTTACGGTGGTCCTGGAGTTATCGTCTGGGGAGTCATTATGCTGAACGGGCGGACTGAGTTCCACATTTTCGACAGAGGTTCTGTAACAGGAGATCGCTATTGTCAGGAGTACTCCTTCCCCATGTGCGTCTGTCCAGAGGTGCCATTGAACCAGACTTTATTTTATGGATGACATTGTACCCCCACATCGGACACAATCTGTTCAGAAGCTACTGGAAAGTGAAGATGTCACTCGAATTGATTGGCCAGCAAACTTCCCTGATTTAAATCCTATTGAACATGTGTGGGATGCTTTAGGAAGACGCATTGCGGCGCGATTCCATCTCCTGGGAACATCCAAGATCTGAAACGGATACTGATTGAGGCACGGACACTCTTACCCCAAAAACTTGTGGACAATCTGGTTCTGATTATGGGTAGGCGATGCGAAGCAATCATTGCAGCACGGGAAGGACATATCCCATACTGAGGAACATCTGCCTGCCATTCTTCCTCTTGGATAGACAATCTTGTGTAACGATATTATGAGTTCAATAAAGCCTATTTTCGTTTGATTCCACATTGTAGGAATTGCATTCATTTTTACGCAGTTATGCTTTCATCATCCTTTAAGTACAAAACTGCTCTCTCTCATTTCTAAATTTCATGTCTCTCAGATGATTTTTAGAGGAGTTATGGCATAAAAACCACCTGTTGCTTAAGTTTTGCACACCAGTGTACAACTGTTTCTATTTTAAGTGATAGTTTAAAATGTGCATAATTTTGTGTTTCTTACTTTTTGGTAAACATTTTTTTATTAACATTTGTTAAGATAAGAATTTCATGGAAAACAGGAACACATGGTGCCTGCACTTAATGCAATAATTGGAAGTATATATCGGCAATTTCGAAATTTTTAAGGACTCAAGTTTTAACGATTAGTATATAAATCCAAACGTATATCTAAACACGAACAATTCCTTCGAAATGTTGATCCACTTTTGCTCCTTCTGAAATTCAAAATTTCATAATCGCTTTTGAAAGTTTCATATATTCGATCAGAAATTAACCAAAGCAAATATCACAAAAAAAGCAGTAATCTTTGTCGTAAAAGCATAGGACTACACACATTTGAGGATAACCTGCCGACAACATTAACCACGATCATTAAAGTAACCCAGCGATTGTTAACATGTGGGGCGCGCCTCACTAGTGGGGCGCGAGCACACGAGAAGGGGGGCGCTAGAATATCCAAGAGAAGACATTACTTTAAAAAATTGATTAACAGACTGAAAGCCCACATGCACATAGAAAACAAACTGCATTTCGACATATTTAATAACTTATTAAAGTAAAACAAATTACTAAATTAAAACTTTCTTAATCAAAGCATACTAAATTAAAAACAAATTTAATAATTATTAGTCACTTGCTTGGACCTGTCTTTAAAGTAAAGTTTTTCGAAGGAAGGCTTAATATTAGAAATTGCTACCCTCAGTTCTGTTTCTTTATGTAGCCAAGATCTATAGTTTGTCTTCAAAGAAGCCACAGCACAGCAGAAAATCCAGTTTCACAAAAGTTGTTAAGGATGTTGAAAATGGTAATAGAATGCGAAATGCCCTTGTTTTTAGTTCAGAAAAATCATCCTCTACTCATGCCCAAAATTCAAATAGTGATTTATTACTAAATCAATTTTATTCCTAAAATTACTTTTTTTCACTCTTGTTTTGGCAGTTAGTTAAAACTAATTCAAAAACAGAATCAGTACTCATATGCATTATTGTTGTATACATTTTATGGTAAGGGGGGGGGGGCGATGAAAATTATGATAGAAAATTGGGCCGCGAATACTGAAAGGTTGAGAAACGCTGAAGTAACCTTAAGCTACCGTTTCAAAAACCTCCACCCGTCGCGACGTTATCTAATGTGCCCCTATCATTATTTTCTACTGATTTTTTAAATTGATGTGACTTTACATCATCAACCTCTGACCATGGAAAATAAATGTAATACAAACGAATCCGATGCTAAGGATCTAATTCTGGGTATGTTTAGAACACGGGGTATTAGGCACAGTGCGACCACGAAGGTACATGACAGAAAAAGGCGAATACATTCGAGTTTTAGGGAAGTTCGTTCTGCAGGTGCGTTTATGAGCATGCGAATCAGAATGTTTGCCTCTCTGTTTGTTGAAACTAACTCCATTTGTGAACTGCAATATTGCATCAGTCCGCAAGAAATCAAGTATGCTGAAAGAACTAGAAAGAAAACAGAAACGCCACATTCCATATAGCAGCAGTTCCTCCCTTGAACATGAATGGATTGTTCTTGGCATTCTGCCAAGGCTGATTGCTTTGGTTATTGATTGAACTGTGCATGCATGCGTCTTGAAAGCACCCTACAGTTGGAAAACTAATAAAATCACTTACAGTTGCGAAAATTCTACAATTTAATCATTACGCTTGACGTAAGACCTCCCTCATTTCATGTCACATTACAGACTCAGACGTCTTTGAGGCGTCATTGTATGTCAAAGGGTTATTAATTTGAAAGTTTGACGCCACACTCTGGGTGAGACAAATTTATACCCATTTTACTGGTGTTTATTTTCAGTCGATAATGATGTTTCAAATAAACGTTACTGTGTCTGCAAGGAGCTTTTATCTCTAGGTGAAAAAGATTTTTTCCTGCACTAACAATAAAAGATTATCTAACTGCTTTCCGTGTATATCAACGCTCCCTGCGCCCCATAGGGATGTTCAAAGTAACATCCCTATCCCTCTGTGTTTCTGATAAAATGCATATTGATGCAAAGAACAATCATACCCGGAAATGTGATAGCTCTGTAATCAATTTTCATTATTTTATTACACATACTTTTCTCCGCCAGACCCCTACCTGTTAGCCGAGGCCTTAGGATTGCTTACGCACGGGGAGAAGTAGTGGGGTCTACAGATTTTACATGCACATATCCCCAAGTATACATGGTGGTCTTCAGTGGGTATCGAACGCGCGACCTTCCAGGAGGAAGTCCGACGTGCTAACCACTAGGCTACCACGGCCCTTATCACACATACTAAATCTTGCAATGATTTAACAATCCAAAACATTATTTAACCTCAAGAAAGGCACTTTAAAGTAATGGTCAAAATTTCCCAATGCCCAGGAAGACAGTGCTGAGTTAAGCTCCTATTGAACTGGAGGTGGCTTATAGAAAAAACTGTTGTATAATATAGTTAGTACGAAAAGGTAGATTCGCAAATAGCGAAGAATATACAGTTAAACCTGTAAAGTTGACCACATGTCTAATTTGCCCACTTTTGTAAGGAACGGAATTAGCCCTTTATTATATAATGGACCGAACTCTTTGTTACTTGACCACCTAAGTCTTACTTTATTTGCACAAAAGAGCATTAAAGCGCACACATACGTTTCGGGATTGCTTGGAATCCCTTTTTCAATGCGACAGGAAGCTTCTAGATGCAAAACATCCAAATGAAGCAGACAAAACAACAGAAACAAAGCTTATATAGCCTAAGAATTAACTGTAAACCAATGAGAATGAAGGCAGTGTGAAGTGGAAGTAGAAGTAGCGGGAAGGCACCAATAAGAGAGCAACAAACGAATCCAGTTGAAAGTACAGGGAGTATTGATATTCCTTTTTACTTTCTGTACTTCCAACTGCATTCGTTTGTTGCTCTCTTATTGGTGCCTTTCCTACTACTTCTACTTCCACTTCACACTGCCTTTATTCTCATTGGTTTACAGTTAATTCTTAGGCTATATTAGCTTTGTTTTTTTTTTTGTTGTTTTGTCTGCTTCATTTGGATGTTTTGCATCTAGAAGCTCCCTGTCGCATTGAAAAAGGGATTCCAAGCAATCCCGAAACATATATCTGCGTTTTAATGCTTATTTGTGCTTTAAATTAACGTGAAATTATATGTCTATTACTGTTTACTTGCACAAAGTTAAATTATTTTTATCTTACTTTATTTATATTTTTATTTGTTTTTTCAAAGATTAAAAAAAAAAAAAAACTTACATAACGTCTCCCAGAATATTTTTCACGCTATAATGCTGGACCAGTGTTTTTCTGGATGGATGAAACATCAATATAAAGTTTGTCTAAAGCTCTTTGTAAGTGAACCATATAGAGAAACGACTAAGAGCACTCTTTTATTTTTTAAATAAGCTTCTTCTTCTTTGTCTTTCTTTACCATCAAATAAGTAACTTACATAATTAATAAGATATTTATCTTTATTTTTGCTGAGTACTTTACTTTTAAAGTTGTATGGGATACATTGTAAGTGATTCAGGTTAAATGTCTCTAATGATATTATTATTTGATAATTGTGGAACAAAGCTTTTTTTTTTCTATTTTGAAGTAGCGCTAATAGATAAAGCGATATTTTAATTAGTTACAAATGAATAAATGCATACTCTGTAAGAAATGACAAAAAAAAAACCCCTTCCTCTATTAGTTGACCACTAAAGTACTGCACTGCAAGTGGTCAACTTACACAGGTTTGTCTCTCTCTCTATATATAAAAAACTGCTTATGCAGTTGAAATCAGATGAAAGCTTTTGCATTTTTTGTCAAAAAGTGCAACATTAAAGATTCCATTCGCGAGCATTTTGAGTGATAATTTTCGTGTGATAATTACTTATAAATATTTTTTCTTATTTCTTTTTTTACGTTTAGAACAGTTTTCTTTCTTAATTTGGTCTTTTATAAAAGAAATGTAGTAATTTTCAATTTTTTACAGTTGCGTGTATAAAACCTGAAGAACTAAGGAACTAATCTGAAAAGCAGAGTTGAAAAACAAATAAATAAAATAAAAAGTTGCGTGGAATTTGAAATATTTCCATATTTCCTTTATTTTGTTTCCTTTTTTTTTTTCTATTTTATAGGGGCGGGGCGCGGGACTGATTCAATACGGAATAAAAACTAATTTCATCGGAAACGTGCAAAAATATTGTTTGTACTTTTTGTCAAAAAGATTGTTAAAAACGGTTTACATGAGACAAAAGTAGTAATTAGAATGTTTTCGTCTTTTCGTATGCTAATGAAAAATTTAATCTAAGCATTTTTAAATCAATGTTTTTTGTATTGTTCCTTTTTGAAGAAGGAAATAAAGTTATTGTAATTATTGCTGCTAAATTGTTTTTTTTTTTTTTTTAATCAATGCCTTCAGTTAAGGGGATTAATTTTTCGAGCAGAGGATTAATTTCCTTTTTTAAAAGAAAAAATATTTAAAAAGATGTATCGGTTCTGAACAATCTTATTAATTTTTCAAGTAAAGGAAATTACATTGTATAAAGAAACTTTCACACTTAATGCAATGTGATGTTATTAAAAATAACGTTTTAAGCAACTCAGGAAGCCGAAAAATCTTTACTAAATTTTATAATACGCTGACAAAATAAATGCAACTTTTTTTTTGAGAAAAAAAAAAGTATTTTTTAAAGAAACTTTTGTTTTATAAACCATCACTCTCAAGATTAGTTCTGAATGAAAGTGAAATAAGCCTTGTTTTACGAGAAACGTCTTGGAATAATTATTCCAACACAAATATTTGCTTTTGTTAAAAAAAATGAGTTTAGAACGTTCGGTATGTGACGATAAATTTATTACCTTTACTGCGAATTCTATCTAAAACCGTCTTGATCATAGACATATTAGCACAGACGAAGTAACGCTGGCTTTTCTTTCGCTTTGCGAGTGACCGAGGGGAGAACAGGTCACGTGAAGTGGACGATCCAGTTTCGACCAATGAGCGTCTCTTGTCTTATCTCGCTTCGCCTTATCTGCTTTTATCCTCATTTCTTCCTACGGCGGGAAGTTTTCAAGAAACTGTTCAATTGTAGCGAACGCAAGGACCCTAATTCGAGTGGAATTCGAAACTTTCGCTTATCAGCTAAAGCAACGCCTTCTAAACAGGGATTGGCTTTTCCTCTTCAACAGGGGTGCCAGACAGGTTCCCGTTTTTGTGCTACTGGAGCGCCCCCAAGCGGTGTCTACGATTTTGCAGGGTCTATGGTCTTGTGAAAGCAAAAATCCGCAACCTGTTAAAAACGCACATTACCCTAAAATTTCTTGAATCTTTCTCTGTTTTGATGGTTAATCTGTTGATAAAAGATGAACTCGCACATTTATCTCTTATTATACCATTTATTGAAATTAAATTGTGTTTATATGTTAACTTCTCATATATAAGCGGCTTATTATGTCTGTCTGTGTGCTATAGAATTCCAGGCCGTTTTATCGATCGGGACGACATTCGGCACGGTTAATGTTTAAGATCCGAGAAACTCGTCGTTGAAAAAATGAAAGTTGTGACTCGATTAGTTTTTTTTTTTTATTGTTGTTATTATTATTTTAATTTTTCAATGATTTTTTTGATCCGTTTTATTTTACTTTTGCATTGTTGCCGTCGTTTCCAACCACATAATTACATTTGCCGTGTGAACAAGCAAATCAATGCAGTTGCCATTGTTGAAACAAATGTACTAATAATAATCAAAACGTCTCTCTAGCATATTGAGTGAGGCTTCGCTGTACTTTCAATCTCCGTTTAAAAATTAACGAATACGCGAATTTAATTTAATCTCTTCTCTCTTTTTAATTCATTCCTTTATCGTCTGCCCTTTTCATATTTTTCTTATTAGAGTGGCAGCGCTCTTTTTTCCCAGTTTCGTTAAAACTGTTGTTTTGAAAAGCATAATAAAATTTTAAATAAGTTATTTCTATGATAAATATATATTTTTCACAAACAATTTGATTATATAGTAAATAAATATATAGTAGTGTGGGGCAGTAAACAAAGGGGCGTCCTAGCCGCCTGACCTGGGTAATTCAGTTTGAATTAGCAGGCACCTTTGCACAAATCATTTTAATTACAATTTATAATATCCAAAACAGCGGTCATTTCGTATGACCGCCGAGCGTACTAGTATTTTATAAGCTTCCTTCTTCTGATATGTACATGTGTATAAAGAAAAATTGTGACGCTTAACCCTCTGAGTTCGATTCCCGGGCTGGGCAGGGTCGAATCAGCCTTTCATCCCTGCAGTTGGGTCGATAAAATAAGGACCAGGCATGCTTGGGAACTAAACACTAGGGATTCCGCGTCAGGGGTGACCCCTTGACCGGCACAATGGCTGACGCGCCGCTGAGTTTAGTTTCTTAGTAAGCCCTCTGAGTGCTCCAATTCTTTTAGTCAATTTGCTTCTAAATATGCATAATTTGGTAATTGCTTATTTAGAATCTACATATGTTTTGGAATTTAAATCAGTAATATATTTTTGCTACAAATATTTTTTATTATTATTTTTGGTCACAAGAACAGATATATGTTCTAAAGCATGAATTTTAGCATACAGTTCTAAAATTTTATACAGCTACAGCTATCCCTGGAATAAAACCTCAATTAAAGTCTAAATACTTCAGTAATTGCAGTACTGAAAATTAAGGGGAGTCAAAACCCAAAAATGTCAGAAAAAAAAACGAAATTTTTTACACTGGCGTAAGTACTAAATTAAATCTTGAAAAATGTTTCTAAAAGTTTCAGAAAAATTGAAGCAATTTTTATTGATTCATCATTGATTGTATCCCGGCGTGATTTGCCTCCTTTTCATTTCGAAGCCGAAACTGTGCTGAATCTAATCCGCATATTTATTTTTTTAAATAAAATAATTGAGAAGAAGCAATTTCATCGTGACTTTAACTGAAAAAAAGTTTCCTACTTGTAATTTTGTTAAAGAAAGCATTTAAGTTTTTGCAAACTCAAAATGCTGTTTTGTCTCGCTTTGTTTTTGCGCATTTCGTCTAAATTAAAGAGCAAAGGCTTTTTAAAATTTGTATCTATAATGTGTTGATTTTTTAATACATATTCCTGAAACTATACAAACCAAATTAATGTTTTACTTTTATGATAACTTAAGTACTTTTTTTAAAATTCTTTTAGAAAGTTTTTTTTTTTCGTTTTTTTTTTTTAAGTCAGGTTTTTTCCCCTCAAAAAGTATTTGACTTATAAAAATTCAAAGAATATAAGTTTTGCTTTATGAGTAATAAATCAATAAAAAAATATTCAGATTTTAAGCCAATTTTTGAAAAAGATGCATTTTTAAAAATTGCTAAATTTAGTTTTAAAAATTAAAATTTTCAAATTATGTTTAAGAAATATATATTTTTTTAAACTTTAAATTACTTATGAAGTGATATAACATGACATGAGAAAATAATTGTAAATAAAAGTACCATAGAGAGAAAAAAAATGATGGTCTCATGGGGCCGTTCTCCTTAAGCGATTAAGCAGCGGGATGACAATTTTCGCTATATTTTACGATGCACGTGAAAATCACGGGATAAGCAGTCAAAGGGTTAACAGAGATGTGTGGTTCTCTAAAATACTGTTTTTGAACAATTGAAAATCATCGATCACGTGGGAGTTCAGTTAAAAATCACTTTTAAGTCCGAAACTTTTAAATATTTAATTGTTGAGAAAACTAGTAAAAGTCATTTTAACCTATATATGCCTATCGTTCCAAATGAGGGACGGCTCTTAAAATGACTCGTATTTCTGTAATTATGTACAGATTTATTTATTTTTTTGATGATTACACTATTTCGAATTCATTTTTCTTTAAATTAGAAATGACAAATGGAAGAACATACGCAATACTGTAAAATTTCGAACAAAGAAGTAGTTGTTGCTTTAATTTTATGATATTTTGCGATGTTCGGGGGGGGGGGGGGTCATGGTTATTTTATGGTACATCTAAATATTCTTTCTTTTGTCTCTGAACTTAGGCTCTTCATGAGGTACGCATTTCTAAGAAAACCTGTAGCATCTCTTGCCTTCTATTCTATTTTTGGGATGTACAGTTCTTTTTAAGTAAAAAAAAGAATCACTTTTACTCTTTATTACTTTATTTTTACATTTTCTTTATCTCTATTTCAAACAATATTTCATTACAGATTAAGTAAAACAATGCAGGCATTAATGGGTTGAAAATTGCTAGTTTCTACAGTAGGTTTTCCCTACGCAATTATAATATTATATGAACTGTTATAACTTGAAATAACTAATCGTACATTCTAATTCACTACCGTAGTATATTAAATCCTTTTTGTGCGGTTTTGTCAGAATGTCGACGATATTAAATGCAGAAAAATATCTTCGGAAAATATAAATGAAGACTGCTATTCTATCTCAGAACTATTTCTTTTTTAACGGAAAATTTACTTCCATCCATCCCTTCCTATTGCTGTATAAAATACTCATCCCAAAACGCGTTTCGCTGCATAAATTAATCCTGATGTGATTGTTGATTTACATTAACTTAAATACGTTGATTAGCGAGGGGTTATTTATAATTTCCAGCCTAATTCAGACACAGAGCACAGCTATTACATGGGTAGGAGGGAAGTGGGGGAGGAAATTTATACAACGGGAGACAACACAAAAATTCATTAACTGGAGTTAGAAAGTGAATTAAGCGACCTAATTGCCAACTGGGCGTTCTCAAGACACCTGAAATGGATCTCAAAGGCAAGACGTTCTTTCTTGTCCGCTGCTTTAATGCACAACAAAGAGAAATAAAAACTCTTTCGGTATCTTGTCTTCATTAAAGAAGCATTTCTGCCAACGGTAGATGATTTTTTTTCTCGTTCTGCTGGCTGCAGTGTACAAATTGATATGCATGACAGCATGCCTTCTTTGCTGACTAACTTTATACTGTTCGTCGTAAATACGTTACCACTGCCTTTTAACGAAATCAGCAATTAGAGAGGAGAAAAGTAAATATATTTGTTTTTATTTAAAGCATTTCTCATATGTACATAAAAATTGAAGAAATGAAGAACATTTTATCTATTGAACAAGAACTTTGCGAAAATCTTGACCTTAAATTGTAAAACAAGATTATTTAACTGCCACAAAAGTCGTTTCTTATCGTATTTATAGTATATATATGCAGTTGAACTTGGTTATAACGACATCGTTTATAGCGACAACAATAATATGAAGTCAAGAAATTCCAGTCTTTTCATACGCCAATCAATAGCAATGATGATCGCTTATAGCGTCATAAATATCCCTGTCCCTTGAACGACGCTATAACAAAGTTTTAATGTATTTCCTCTTTTTTCCCCGATCCATTTTAATATAATTGTTGTTCCTTATGTGAATCTAAAAAAATGTTGTCATTTTCGCAATTTCTCATGCATACATATTTTAAATCGTGGCATGCTGGGAAAATTGACATTTAGGAAAAAAAAAATGATTATAACTTCGTGAATATGCGTGGTGGCTAATTTTATGAAAAACGGCAGAAATATTGTACATGGCAAGTAAATTCTTCTGCGAAATTCATAGCTTTTTTACAGCATTTTGCTGGACAGGATTATCGAAAGCATCTTTTATTTTGTTCAATTTGTTGTAGGTCCCCTAAATGCATGCGTGATGAAATTTTTACTGGAAAGTGGGAAGAAAGCACGCTTTTTATATGACCTAAGTTCCAGAACATTTTGTCATGTATTTCTCTAGAAATTTTTTAAAAATGCCAAAAATGAAATTGGCTATATAGTGTATGTTGTAAAAGCACATTCTGCACTTTCAACTCTTACATGAGGTGTTTAGTGCGATTCTCTACTGGAGCATGATATTTGTTCAGTAAAGAAACTAGATAGTACGTAAGGGATCGTCCATAAATGATGTCCCACTGTTTTCAGTATATTTGACCCCCTACCCCCTTTGTCACATGTCACGCTATAATCTATACTAATATTATAAAGCTGAAGAGTTTGTTTGCTTGAACGCGCTAATCTCAGGAACTACTGGTCCGATTTGAAACATTCTTTCAGTGTTAAATAGATCATTAATCGAGGAAGGCTATAGGCTATATATCATCACGCTAAGGCCAATAGGAGCCGAGTGCCGAAAATTGCATAAAATAATCCTTTCTAGTGGAAGAAATTGTCGCATCTTTTCGAGCTTGATAAAATTGAAAAGCGCGTAAAAAACTACTTCAGGAAGAGTTTTTCGCTACGTGCTAAAATTCGAAGCATCTAAATTAACTGGAAAAGAAGTTATACGCGTTTTTCTCTGTAGTTAGAAATTATTTTTTCACGGAAATTAACTTTAATTTTATTCAACCCAGATGATGACCGTTCTATTTTATTTGCATTGTTGCATCGTTTCAACAATTGCTTCAGTTGCCGTGTGAACAAACAAATCAATGCAGTTGCCATTGTTAAACAAATCAAATATAATAATAATCAACGTTTCTAGCATTTTTAAGGGGCATCACTGTATTTTCAAAATATAATTTAAGATAGACCGTGCAACGCCGGGCGTTGCAGCTAGTGCATATATATACTTGCAGTTCAGAAACGAAGCACTGCGTTATAGATCACGTTTCCGATTTTATTTTTGAGTTTCTAATGACATTTGTGAGCATAATAATAATTATTACATGTGTACTTAGTTTGTATAAAATAAGATTAAGGTTTACTGCACAAAAGATAATTACTGTAGAACCGTAAACTATATTATTTGTCGAACTTCTGTAAAAATGACCCACCCTATTTTACCTTGCCGAATTAAGTGTAAATGCCTAAGAAAGTGTACTTTTAAACTTTTAGCAAGAAATAAATTTAAACCTTAAGCAGCATTGGTGTTTCCGATACAAAATGATCCATGAGACTTCCAATTCCAATTATGAAAACCAAAACACTTTAAAAATCAATTTAATTTGTTGATTTTAAATGTTTTTATAGAAACAAAAATGTGTAATGTCACACCGCTTCTTACACCCTCCCCTCCTCTTGTGAAAAACTGTCACAATTTCTTGAACCCCCTCCCCCTCGATGCGTGACATCAGTTATGAATGACCCCTTAATAAATGCTGTTCAGATGTGATATTATAAGCAATATCTATAAAACTATGAAGGCGGCCAGTTCTTATTTGTCATGGATATTTAGATGATAATTATTACCAAGCCTGGAGAAAATCTTTGATTCATTATTATACTTCTTAATCTGTTAAAAAATCCAAGAACCGGAAATGAAAAATATGAAAAAAAATTGTTATTTTTATTATGATTTAGAGCAGGGGTCTCCAAACTTTCCAGCCTTAGGGCCATATTGATTACTCCAGTAAATTCCAAGGGCCAAAACCATATTATCATTAATTGTTGCCGGTGGTAAAAAGTTGAATCAGTCCACTAGTGGTGTAAAATATGATTACTTTTTTGCCAGATGCCATTAGCTAGCTCTCCGCGGGCCGGACAAAATCTGTCCGCGGGCCGGATGTGGCCCTCGGGCCGTAGTTTGGAGACCCCTGATTTAGAGCATAGGTTCTCAACGTAGGCGATAACGCCCCCTTGTGGGCGTTTGAGACTTTCAGCGGGGCAGTAAAAGACCCCGAGAAAACTAGGAGGCATTGAGATGACACGGAGGGGCATGGGCAGATTAATTAGATAAAGTCTAAAATAGACTAAAGACGCTGATTATGCACTAACAAAAGTATTAGGTTTATGGTCGATTGTTCAACGATTTCTGATAGCATTCCCATCTTCATATTTAGGTGAACGTGGCTACAGTGCTGTAGCAACATTGGTAACCAAAAAGAGAAATTGGCTCCATATTACTGAACGCGGCGACTTACGATTGTTCTCAAGTAAAATCGAGCCTGATATTAGCAATCTCCTTAAAATGCGTCAAATTCAAACTTCTCATTAGTTAAGTTACGAATGCGATGTCTGAAAATTTTAATAAAAATACTTTTCAATGTAATGAAGTATGCGTTTTGATTTCTCTCATTAGAATAGTCTTCCTTAAAAACAGAAATAGAGGATAGGGTCATATCCTATCTACGAATAAAATGTATAATATTACACATTTAAAAATATATTAGTGGGAATAGCTATTTCAGATTCGCAAGTAAATAAAGAGGGGCTTTAGATAAAAAAAAATCTCGAAGTGAGCGGTGAGCAAAAAAAGGTTGAGAACCTATGATTTAGAACAGCGTTTCCTAACCGTTGGTTCGCGAGCCCCCAGGGGTTCGTGCGGTGCAGAAAGGGGGGGATGGGTCAATTGCGTTCAAGATAACGCAAAAGGGTCGAGTTGCCCTCACCGCCCAAATTCTGAGCGACCGAGTTGCCTTTAATCCCCTTCCCCTTTCATAAAGGATTATACTGTTCCCCTGGGATTGCACACCAGCCCACCTCACTATAATGCGTGTTTTAAATAATTTTATTTCAACTTGACTACAACTCTGTGCAAGTTTTTACTCTCCTCATAACTGTGATGCAATTTCGATTTCAAAATCAGTGTAGCATTTTCATGAAAATACACATTTGCTGTGCATTTACAATTACGGCATCTCCACTTCCAGCCTTCAATGGTCTCTCGGTCTTCATAAAATTTGTAGCCTGCTAAAACAACTAACTTGCGTTCTTTTTCACTCGGCATAGATTACATTTTAGCAACTTAGCAAAAAGACAGCTTTCAAAGGAATGACCTACAAGGGTAGAAGTACAAATTCACTAACGAATGACTCTGCAATATACAAGTTTAACAACCCCTTTTATTGGTCAGAGAAAGAGCCCCTCTAATAGGTATGATAAAGAGATTATCTTTTCTCCACCCCCCCCCCCCCGATGACAGGAGGTGGAGTCGGGGAGTGGGGAGTGCAACCGACCCTCAAAGTTTACTGATAACAAATACTTTGAGGGCAACTGACCCTTTTGCCTTGATTGACAGGTGAGTGGGGAGTACAACTGACCCTCGCCCCAGAAAAGGGGTTCGCGAAAATAATATTGCAATGGCGGAGTTTTTTTATCGCTAACGTAAAAGAAAAAACAAAATAATAAATTTACATACTTATTAGGAAAGAGTGCAAAAATGTTTTTTTTTTTTTAATAAATTGTTTTCCAGATAATGCAGAAAAGTAGTGTACTGTCATAGGAAGTATGCATACAAAATTTGAAATGCGTTTTATTTCTACTTTTGCCTGGTTTCTAATTTGGATCCCAACCAAATTTGGTACAAAATTGGTACCGAAAGATATTACTTTAAATTTTAGAACTTGTTTTTCTCCAACTATTTTCCACTTTTTCATTGCAAGCGCGAAGAACGAGTCGGAAATGTAAAAATTTGCTACATAATAGGTAAAATTTTGCATTATTTTAGGCTAATTTGTCATTATACAGAACCTCAAGTGGAACCAGAAGATATTTATTCATCAATTTTAAATTTTTAACCAAAAAAAAAAATAATAAAAAAGTAATACTATTTTAAAAAATATTTGTAGCCGTATTTTTTATTAGCGGTATTTATTTAAATTTAGGTGCTTTGAAATAATTACGCTTTAATTTTTTGTTATGAAGTATTGTTCAACATGGAAAATAAATGCACTAGTAAATTTCATCGTTTTGTCACCCGTTACTAACGGCTACAGCCCGGGGGGTTCGCCATTTTCTCTCGGATCATAGAAGGGGTTCGCAAGGGGAAAAAGGTTGGAAAACACTGATTTAGAAGAATCAAATACGCTAAACAATGTAGTATTTTGAGTTCCAACACAATTCATCATAATCATTGACTCCGCTGCAGTACAAAATGTTACACGTCAGTTCGAATTAGACTTCGCTAAGCCACTCTGTTAAAAACTAATTTCTGATACAACTTTAATTAAAGAAACTTTAGGAAGCGTTTATATATATATATATTTCTAAATACGCTTTTCGTTTTGTATAATTAACTTCTCTCTAAATTCAAATACCTACTTCACTCATCTGTTTTTCTTGATTTTTCACTTGAGATTGAAATTTATTTCCTTAAGCTGCTCACAAAAACCGTTTTACTGTCTTTTTTTTTTGCAAGACATTTCAAAAGGAATTCACAGGTGTGAATGCAGTCGTCATGAAAAGCTGCTGGATATTTCACAGAAATTAATTAATACTTTGACTTGTAGGATTCAGTAATTGCGCGTCGGCATAATTTCAGAAATAAGAAAGGAGAGTAATTATTTATTTAATGAAGCTTTGTACTCAAAAAACATATTTGAAGCATTCATTCTTTTTTTTTTTTAAGATTAGCTTTGCATTTTCATTAAAACTGTAATTACATTTGAAGAATGAAAAAGGCCATATCTCTGAAATTTATTTTATCAAAAAATGGGCATTTGTGTCATAAATTAAGTAGAATATTTTGAGTAAGATATTTAAGGATAAGAATTGCAAAATATGAAATAAGAGTTATTTTCTTTAAAGAGATTTTTCTTCAATTGTTACTGTCAGGCTAAGCTGAAACTAAATTTGAAATTGCTTTAGTTATTTGTTTCTCTTGAAACACACAAACCAGGCATCGGATGAGAAACTGCAATATGTTCGCTCTGATTTCAATACTTGAAAAGGTAAAATAATACATTTTGCATAACTTTTTTTTTTTTTTTTTGCCGTATTCAAACACAGAAATTGACAAAGGAAATGAATATTTTTTGAGGTTTAACGTTTTAAAAGATAACAAAACCATGTCTTTAAAATATGTACATAGAATAATATGTACATTAAAATATGTACATAGATATAGGGTGTGTCGAAAAAATACACATTTTTCTTAAGTTGTAATATCCCGGACTCCATAAAGGGTTAAACCAGGAATTAAAATCAGTTCATACTAGTCGGTTCATACCTGTGCGGAACTCCACACTCATTTTGGAGAAAAGACATTGTGAAGAAGAATAGAAAAAAGTAAACGGTTGTTGGTACAAAAGAAGGTATGTCATGGAACACATTAGTACAAATAGCCGGTACAATTTTTTCCACTATTATTTAGATCAGTGTTTCCCAACCTTTTCCCCTTTCTGAAGTCGTTAGTGACGGGTGACAAAACTGCAAAATTTACTAACACATCTACTTTCCATGTTGCACAATATTTCATCGTAAGAAATGAAAACATAATTATTGCAAAATATCTGAATTTAAATAAAAACTAAAATACAGCTACAAATATATTTTTTTTATTATTTGTTCTTTTGAATTATTATTAGAGCAGTAAACATACGTATTCCTAAAAAAATTTAAAAATTGTTTTCCACTTTCTGGTTGTAAAGTACAAAAATCGGAAATGTTTTGGAAATATAAATAAAATTAAAATATACCTATTTTCAAATTTCTAATTGTGATATTGCGATAACGCAGAAAATAAAGTGTGATAAATGTAAGTCCAAATTTAAAATTAATGAGTAAATATCTTTTGGTTACACTCTAGGCTCTGCAATCTGCATAATGAAAAATTAACCTGAAATAACGCAAAGTTTTATGGAGTAAATTTTCATGTTTCCGATTCGTTCTTCGCGCTTGCGAGGAAGAAGTGGGAAATGGTAGGAGCAAAATACGTTCTAAAATTAAAAATAATTCAATAAGTATCTTTCGGTACCAATTTGTGATCCAGATTGGTATCGAAATGATAAATTGGATTGTGATCCAAACTAGAAATCCGGCATAAATAGAAAGAAGTGCATTTCAACTTTTGTATGTATGCTTCCAATATGGCAGTTCACTACTTTTCTGCATTATCTGGAAAACAATGTTCGTACTAAAAAAAATCATTTTGTTCTCCTACTTAATATGCAAATTTACTTTTTCATTTTTTTCCTTTTACTTTAGCGATAAAAATTTCCGCCATTGCAATAATTTTTTTGCGAACCCTGTAGGGGTTCGCGAACCACCGGTTGGGAAACGCTGATTTAGATATTCAAAATAATTAAATAATCACAATAATACTAATAATTATTTTTATTATTGGTATACATAGCATTAAAATACAATAACCAAACAGTTCCATTATTTAAAATATATTTACTCTTGGTTGTTTCGGCTCTACACATTCATAATATAAATGAATGTGTAGAGAGATTAACCATTGAATGAGTTTGACACACAGACGCAGCTAAAACTGTCCAATTTTCTACACAATAAAAACACAAGAGTTTCTTCTTTGTTTACTTTACAACAGATGGCGCCAGCATACACAAAAGCCATTTGGCATCCATAGAAGGACCACTTAATAGATTATTTTAAAACTCAGATTTAAGAGAAGCGGTACCTTTGTTAGAACGTGGGTCTATTTTTCGTCATTAACCGGCACGAAAAGCTTTAAAATGAGGGGTAAATCGTGGAATTTGATAAAAGAATAAAGAAAATATCGCGGAGCGACAGAAATTCAGGCTAGTGAAATAATCTATACTAGCTGATTTCCCGCAGAACATCTGCGGCTATAACTATTTTAAAAACCGCTTTAAAATTCGAAAGGCTTAAGAAAAATCGCTCGATATAAACAATCTAAAGTGTTGCCATTCCAAAGAATCGTAAATTAAAAATTGAGTTATGAATGAAAATACTTTTTAAGAAATAGAAATAAATTTGTTAAAGTCCGTAAGTTACGATATTGAATACAAATATTATGTTACTTTTCTTTGCTAATCAATAAACCAATTTTTAAGTATCGTTTTACCATAGTTTGCTTTTTGCATGATGTCAGCATCGTATCGTATCGCAAAATTTAATCGTAACTGGTCCACGCTAAGTGAAATATATATATGGATATAGATCTTCCGGACGCGTATGTGCTCTAACCTTTGCAGGAAGCAGAGACATTTTTTAATATTTTTAAACTGGCCTGTTCCGGAATAAGCTCGAATTATTATGCATAACAGACACTAAAAAAAAAAAAAAAAAACTTTAAGTATTAATTAAATCTATCAACATCTTCCGTTGGCACTTTGCCACCAAACGATTATGGAAGTATTAATGGAATTATAAACAAGAGCTACACATAAAATTATGTTTCACATTCAAAGGGAAAAAATCTTGACAGCTTTCCTGTTTTTTCCTTGGTGAGTTCAAATTTGAATGCTCCAAAGGATTTTTTTCTTATGCCATTAGTAATATTTATAAGCATATTTTTTCAAATGTTTTTTCCAAATTTCGACAAACTCTATAGCATATATGCGCGACCGCATGTTATAATCCGATTTTGCTCCTCCTTTTAATCCTTTTTTAGTCTCCTCAATTCGCACTGTTCGTGCGCTATGACGATTCGAAAAACAAATTTGCATATATTTCTGCCCACAGCCTGAAACATTCCTGTAAAAAATCAGAAAAGAAACTGAGTGATTTTGTGAAGTTTCGTGGAGAACTTGTGTAAAACCAAACGATTAAAGTTCTTGATAGCAATTTATTGATAAGGGGCCGTTCATAAATGACGTCACGCTTTTTCCCCATATATTTGACCCCCTCCCCCCTTTGTCACAATACGTCACACTTCAGCGGACTCCCCTCCCCTACTTTGTCACGCGTCACGCTATGTTGCATGTTGTATAATGCAGGATGTCACACTTCTTGTTACCCCCCCCCCCCTTTTCCCCCCCCTTGGGTCACAATTTCCCCCCCGGAAACCCTTAAAAAAAGCCCCCGAACAAAATTTCTTGTTATAACAGCTCCGTGGGAAACTGAACATCTAAGATCTGTGGTTACCAGTTTCAAAATTATAGACATATACGTTATATATGATGTTGGTGTACGGTTTATTTTCATCTCTACTAAGCAGCCAAAAGCACGGCAACCAGTCCGTCCAATTCCAGAGGCATCTTTGGCCGAGCGCTGTAAGGCATGGGAGTCGCCTTCTACTGTGTGCATTAGAAATAGTAATTCAGCGTACCACCAGATGGCGCCAGTACTGTGGCGCGTTATGTTTTGCTGTCAATGGTGTATGTACATTTTTTTTAAATCCGTAAAGTAAAACGCAGATTGAAACCAGTTTTAAAAGTTTTATTTTAACGAAGTATTTTTTTTATTTTTCTTGACATTGAATTATTCCATTTCTCCTTTGAATACTTAGCACAAAAAGAAAAGAAAATAAGAATCTTAGCTAATTTGTTATTCTTCTCAAAAAGTAAACATATCCTCATCTTTATTTCTTCTACCACCCCTGTTTCGATGAAATTGAAGCAGTCCTGACGCATGCGTAAAGCAAAGGAAGGTTTCGGCTTAGAAAAACGGACAGTACACGCGAGTACTACAAGTAAACAATACGACGCATCACACTGATGCACGAAATTGAGTGTGTTTTAAATAACACTTTGCAACTCTTCATATACAGTCAATCAGGGAAACTTCGATATACTATTTCTTTATGTTTAAGTGCCCCCGTCATATTTTGATAGTGTTACTGTAATCACTGGCATAAAACTGAAGAAGAACTCGTAAAGTATATCTTACTCACCATAAATTAAACCAGTTCAGAAAAGTTATTTTAAAAAGCATTATTTTAATAGAAGTATTAGAATAGTTGTGCTACTCTGAACCAGAAAAACAAAATTTGCAATTGCTTAAGAAAAAAATTCACAGCTTCACACTTTCTATAATTTATGATACATAGAACAGCTCCAAGAATTTCAACAACTTCAAGGGATTCGGTAACTTCATATCTGCACTGAAAAATGTCTTCAAAGCAGTGATTTCCAAATGTTAAAAAAACCTGAATTTTCAGAGTGTTTTTTGACTGATTTTAACAGAATATTTCCGTAGTGCTTCAATACATGGTTTTTCCTTTCAAAAACGGAAATATCACGTCCTGAAAATACCAGAACGGATCTTTTCTGTTTTACGGTTGCAGTATTTTCACAACCTGATTTGGATTAACGGAGAAAAAAAGAAATGGAACTTCTGTCAAATCTCGGGAAAATGCTCAGAAACGGAATATTTCCGGCAACTCTGCTGTCGTACTTGTTCCGTTATTTTTGGGAGATTTTTTTTTTTTCAATGTGTATTATACAGTTGTCTGTGTACAATGTTGCAAACTTTTTCCGTAAAATTAAGAGTAGAAACCTGATTTTATGACCTAGCCAGCGGAGGGAAGAACTGGACTTTCTAGTTTTTTTTTTAAAATCATATATACTAAAAAAAATGACTTGATGCAAAATTAAGTCCATGCTTCTATTTTACCCTGAACAACTGTAATGAGAACGGTCGTAAAGCGAGGTAAATATTAAAATATTATATTTTTTCATTTTCTCCATTAAACCTTTTTTTAGAATGTCCACTTTACGTACTTTTCAAGATGCTTTTTTTTTCGCAAACGCGTATTTTAAACTCAAATAAAGATTCGATTTTCCCTTTTGGTTCAATATTAACAGTAAAGTAAATTTATAAATAAGACTTTTCATCTTATGGGGTAATACCATTTTAGAAAAGATTAAATGGAAATCATCCATTAGAAAGATAAAACATTAAGGGTTGGCAAAAACTAGCAAAAGTAAGAGTCGATGAATCGGTAGGAAAGAAACTTTCTACCAGAAAAGATCGAGATTTTGCTTTACTTGTTCTTAGAACAAGTAGTGGGCGTTTTTAGTGCCCGTCAACCTTGCTCCAATTCTACGATGTTCCATATATTTTATCTTTAGCAAGTATAGGAGGAAAAATATATTCATTAGTAATGCAAACTCTTCAATATATGTAAAAATTATACATATACAGTAAAACGTGTGTAAAGTTGACCACCTTTGCGATCTTATCCTTTTACGATAATAAATACAAATATTATGTCAGTTTTCTATGCTAATCATTGAACAAATTTTTTAATATATTTTTACGACAGTTGGTCCCTTCATTATATCGGTATCGTATAGTATCGCAAAATTTAATCGTAACTGTTCCACATTAACTGAAATATACACCGTAAAGCCTGTAAAGTTGACCACTTTTGTAAGCTGCCTACCAGTCGAAGATGAACACGTCTGTCAGGTATGTAATTTGCCTTATGTTTTATAATGTAGGGAAACCTTTGTAACATGACCACCTAAGTTGACCACCTGCCTATGTTGACCACTTACAAACGCCAAATTTGGGAGGGAGCATTATAAAAAACCTTTTGTAAGTTGACCGCCTAACTATTACTATATTTATTTGTTTGTCTATTTTTGGAAAGATAAAAAAACTAAAATAGCTTCTCCAGGATATTTGTTATGCTATAATGCTGGACCAGTATTTGTCTGGACGGATGAAACATCAATATAAAGTTTGACTAAACCTCTTTGTAAGTTAAGCAAATGGGAAAACTACTATGAGCGCTCTTTTGTTTTTTAAATATGTTTCTGCTTTTTTTCTTTGATCTGATATAGCCATTTTGAAGAATATATATTTTGAGGAAATCTTTACCATCATATAAGTAACTGACATAATTAATATGAGATTTATCTTAATTTTAATAAAGTATACTTCACTTTTGAGGTCGCACATTGTAAGTCGTTCGGGTTAAATTTCTTTCATGATATTTTATATAATTGGGAAAAAAAATCTAATCACTACTTTAAGGTAACGTCATTACATGAAACGATATTTTTATTAATTATAAATGAATAAATGCCTAGTGTAAGAAATAACAGCTCCCCCCCCCCCTTATAAGTTGACCACTAAAGTGCTGCACCGCAAGTAATCAACTTACACAGGTTTCACTGTCAATAAAAACAAATAAGTTTTTCCAACCCCTTTTTAGATTCAGTTTTGATTTGAAACACAAAGGCTAAAGTGACCTACAGACAATTGTAGGCAGTTAATATATTTCCCCTTTGCCTCCTCCATTTTTTCATGACGCGAAAGAAATTATATAACTTGAGACCCAGGTAGTTTTTGCAGAACCAGCCAAAAGTTAAAAACTTGCGGTATCGCGTGACGGAGAGCTCAAAATATTATATAAGGGAGAAGAAACTAATTTTCATGGGATTTTGTGGGATTCGTAAGAGGTACTTTGTATAAGAATGTAAAAGGTGTAAATAGCATTTTCGTGTTCTTCGTTTGTTTATGTTTTCGTCGACCGGAGATGTGTATTTTGCATTCCAACCGTGTATTGGCTTCAAATGAAAAAAAAAAAAAAGGTTTGATAATGCTGCTGCGACTGACTTTAAAGATTGACAAACACAGCTTAAATGAAGTTGTGACATAGCTGATTCTCCATATAAGTTAGGATACACTAAAAATGATTTGCCTGGAAATACGAGAATCTACTGGAAATCCATTACCCGGAGCCTGAATTAAAATTTCAGAGACATGAAAACAAGAAACTTTAAAAGGAAATTACAAAAAGATGGCGGGATAACTTACAGAGAACACTCTGTAAATTGACTGCAATAAAAGTTCCCAATGCTCAATAAATTAACAGAAATATAATACCTAAGACTGTAAAATTACCGAAAGTAAAATGGGAAAAACAACTACTAGGGTAGACTGGGTACGGTTGTGCCAGGTTACGGTTGTGACAGTCGTCATATTAGCGGAACCATAAGGAATACCGGGTTGGGTACAAGTGTGGGAGGAGCGGCTTGCCTGTCTGAACGTGTGTCACAGTATAGCATCAGCCATCGCGCGACATGACGCTAGCAGAGGCCTTCATTACTTTTTAACAGTCAAAAGTAAGTATTTTTATTCGATTTTTGAAAATAATTGTTGTTGTATGCGTACAGATAGAGTAATGAATGTTTTTCTTCGTTATAAGTTCAACATTAATGGTTAAATAGCAGTAATTACTTTGTCCGTAGATTATTTTGTATTGACATGGTGGGTGTTCTTTTGCAAAGGAGTGCACTGGGTGCGGTTGTGACATATTTTGTGGGTACGGTTGTGACACTAGTAAAATTTGTTTTTTTCCTTTAGATGCCCAGACAACGCTTGAGGAAGTCAGAAAAAGGGCAGTGTGACATAACAAATTATGAAGACGCTTTTAAAGAAGTGAAACGCGGGATTTCTATACGGAGAGCTGCGGAAATGTACGAAGTTAATCGTATGTCTTTGTTACGATACATATGTAAACGCGATGGAATACTATGCCTCCTTTATTTGTATTGCCTCGGGTCCGCTATCACGATAATTTTGTTAGGGATGGGCCAGTAGGATCGATTGGGACTGCAAATCCTTCAGGCTGGATGCAAGATGCATCGTTCCTCAGATTTCTCGAACATTTTAAGAAATTCTCTAATGCTTCTCCAACGCACAGGGTCTTTCTACTACTGGATAACCATTCCTCGCATATCCACATTAATACATTGGATTTTTGTAAAGAAAATGGAATCACTTTACTTTCATTTCCTCCACACTGCTCGCACAAACTGCAGCGCTTGGACAGATCTGTCTGCGGACACTTAAAAAAGGCTGTAAATACTGCTTGTGATGGATGGATGCGGAGTTACACTGGAAAAACCATGACAATCTACGATGTACCAGGTATTATCAAAACTGCTATGCCTCTGGTTTTCACACAAGCGAATATTCAGGCTGGTTTTTGTAAAACTGGTATTTATACGTATAATCGTAATATACTCCAAGAAATAGACTTTGCACCATCTTTTATAACGGATAGGACAAACCCTGACGCTGGTGAGAACACTCCGGGACCTAAAGATGAAATACCGCCACTTTCAGTTTCCTTATTGGATGAATCTTCAATTCCACATCCAAGCAATGTTCAGCCAGCTGCATCATTCTCAGCCACACCACCTGTTTTTTCGCCTGAAATTGTTCGGCCTTTTCCGAAGGCTCCCCAAAGAAATACAAGAGGTTTCAGACCCAAAAAGTCGACTATTTATACAGACACGCCTGAAAAAAAGGCAGTCAGGCAAGAATATGAAGAAAAAGAAAAACGATTGAAAGCTAAGCAGGTAAAGAAAAAAGGAAGAAACAAAGCAAGCAACAGGAAGACATCGCCACCGTCATCGGATGAAGAAGAGTATTTTTGTCTGGTTTGTCTAGGCGCATATTCTGAAAGTAGGGCTGGTGAAAAATGGATCAAATGCCAAGGAAAATGTGAGCTCTGGTCCCACTTAGAGAGCGCAGGTGGTTGTCGCCAATACATTTGTAATAACTCTGATGAATCTGACTAGATCTAAATTAAATATTATCTGCAATAAAAGTGGTTTTGGGCCATTTTGGTGTATTTTTCAACCTGTCACTACCGACCCCAAGCACTGTCACAACCGCCCCTGGGGTGTGGTCGGTTGTGACATTTTTTCCTTTTTTTCTAATTTGCTCCTATGAGTTAACTATTGTACTCAGGGACAAAATTTTAGTATTCATACGTAGACCGATAAACACTTTACTTAAAAAACAAATTCTATCCAGCTAACAGGCATACTAACGAATTTATGGGCGATCAAAGGAAAATTGTCACAACCGTACCCAGTCTCCCCTACCCCGCAGCAGTGGCGCAATCTGTGCGTTCCCTGAATCCTTATTTCTGGCATGCGAATCGAATTTGAAGTTGGGGGTAGGCGATAATCGATCTGTGGGTTTAGAATTTGAGTTCACGCTATGGTCATAAAATAAGTATAATAATAATTAAAAATTATGGGAATTGTTTAATCAGAACAATACGTTTTCAATTAACCTTCTCGAAATGATAATTAATAACTTTGTTGGACAAAAATTAAAAAAGCAAATAAAAGAAGGAAGAAACACCAATCATTTTTTTTAAGTTTAGAAATGGAATACTGGAAGAAAAAGAATGTCTACCCTCGACCAAATAATGATACTAAAACTCTATCAGTGTTGCCACTGATAATAAATTATTAATATAAATAACTTACGAATGTAAGACTCCCTTTCAAAGTGTCCTCATATGAGGACACTGGGATTTAACAGATATATTAGCTTGTCGTTAAAAAAGATGTTGTTATAGCCAACTTCGACTGTATTTTGCAAGTAGTTTTTTAATGTATATAAATAATTTTCTTCACGGTTATTTTCTTAGTTCATTGTTTCAACATGTACAAAATAAAGTTAGTCAATATTTCCGTTATGATTACTCCCCCTTTAAGTTGCATTAATACAAAATATATATGGTCAGCAACAGAAACAATAAAACATTATCCTCTCTCTGCAGTGAAATGCTTTTGTTGCATTTCTTTACATTTTTCTAATAATGTACCTGCTATCCCTTGTTTTGTGATGAAAGTTAATATTTTTTCCTCTTTTGTTCCCTATATTTAAACTCGAAAGTGCTTTTGAAAGAATGCAATAAACAACATGGACTTCGGGGAATAAATCTGTCAATAAAAAAGCCATAGCAAAAATACTAAACTTTTCACTTCTATGACGAAAATTGAAAGATATTACTTTTGATATTTTTCTCTTACTTATGAACGCTTTTCTTTTGTTTGTTCGACGTACTTCAGGCTCTATAAAATTGAGAATTTAGCTACTATGCTCTTTACGCAGATATTTTTTTTCAAGATATAGAATAGTTGAGTAAAAGAAAATGGAATTAGTTTTCCCAAACGTATATTTTGGTTTTAGAATAGTTAAAATGTGTTTTTTAATCCTTTTAAACTCAGTATAGAAGCAAACTAATAATATGAGAAGAAATTAGAAGGAGAAGGTTGCAATAATTAGTTTGCATTATCCAGTCTATCTTTAAATCTTTACATCGGCTTAAAATACAATATAACAAAGCTTGTTATTTGAATATACCCCCACTAATATTATACCAAAAACAAAACCTTACAATCTTGGATGGTGCTTTACTTATTTTATATTTCTTTTACATTATTTTGTTTTTTATGTCTATTACATCTATTATTTATCTGTTTCTTTGAGTTTAGTTTTTCAATTATAATTAATGTAGTTATTAACAGATTGCATTGCAGAATTTTTTATAAACATTCTCGGAAATTTATCTGTAGATAGCTTTACTCAAATATTAACTTCTCATTGCTACTAAGAATAGTAAAACTTATTATCGATATCAGTTTGTGCATAACTTACTATTAAATTTACTGCCAAGCGGAATTATCAAATGCGAATTCAGAAAAAACGATTTTTGCGAAAAAAATCGATTTTTTTTAAATTTTATATTTAAAAAGAATAAGTATTTAAGATTTCAAAAATGTTTGGTTTTTGTTGCTACGATACACAAAAACGAAGTTACACGCAATTAAGTTAACCAGAAGTCGCATCGCAAGCACATAAAAGTGGAATTTAAATTGCGTTTTCTGAAAAACTACTTTTTTCGATATTTTTGTTCACGGCAGATCTCGTAACTCGAAACGTTTTATACCCATTACTGTGATTTTTTAAAGAATTGTTTCACACATTGCTATCTGTGTTTTGAACTAAAATCTAAGCTCTATGTCAGTATTTAAAAAAAATACAGGCATTTATTTGTGAAATATTGTGTTTTTTTCGGTGAAAAACGTATGAATTTCTACAAAACTGCTATATTTTTCTCAATTTTGGACCTATTATAAAACTTTTAGTTCAGAACACAGTTAAGTAATATAGAAACATATATTATTAAGGATTTTAAAATATATCGAGTTAAAGTGAGTATAGAGTGTTTGGCGTAAACTGTAAAATTAGCTATTTTTTGCTAAAATTTCCCAATTTTTCAAAATTTTATAAAAATATAGCTATTATTTTGTTTGTTTTCTTAATTTTAATTACTTTTGAACTTAAAAAAATATGCATTTAGTAATTATTTCATTGTTTTGAAAAAAAAGCCTCCGAACGTAGGCAGACCCCATGGAATTGAACATAGAGTTTAGTTAGTTAATCAGGAATTAAACATAGTCAACTATTTTACTAACTCATTGATTAAATATTTAACGAATTGATTCGCTTATCACCGTTTTCACGAACCTTCAAAAGTTCTAGCCCAGTATAACACAAACTGAAAGTTGTCGCAGTTGTAAATTTAACAGTATTTAAATTAAGTTGTCCTTAAGCAGTCGTACTTTGCTTCACCTATTTTTTCAGAGTACACCACGGCAGGTTTGTGTTTTGGCGCCCGCTGAATACCAAGACAAAATGGCGATTTGGCGATTTATATTTTTTTTTCCGCAAGAATAAATTTTACGTTGAACGTGTTATGCTACGTTTTCGTGTCTTGAGACAAAGATTGCGTTTATTGAATTCCATTTATTCCAAGAAAAGGAATTAATTTCTAATCTAAACTTCACGTAAAGTTTGTTTTTTCGCCTTGTACTTAGTAAATGGTTTTTACAATGGTAATATAATAAATAAGTGTTGTGAGGGATTTAAGGCCAAAACACTCAAACTATTTTAGTTAATTTAGTCTAGTGAGACGACGTTGAGAATATTTAGTAAAAAAAAAGCAACAAATTATACATCTCTAAAGTCTTAAAATTAGGATAAAATACCAAGTCTTACGTTTAAAATTGAAGATATTAGTTTAAACTTCAACCGAATATTTTCAAATTAACTAAGGAATATACCAAAACGTTAAAGGATATAGATTGAACGAAATTCCCCTAAAATCCCTATACTTACATTGTGCATTTTTTCTGACAGAGGAACACGCATTATAATTTATGAATTCATCAAAAAAGCTCTGACGCTAACAGCATATATTAAAAATGATTAGATAAATCGATTAACGAAGAAGTTAATTACGGTTAGCAAGAAACAAATTCGTGGCAGCGGATTAATGATTGATATAATTAAATTTGATTAATGATGAAGTAAATTTGATTTGTGTAATTACTTTAACTTTGAGTGAAACAGGCCGCTTGAATTATGGTTTTTAAAAAATGTATTTCACCCTAGTTCTTGGTCATTCCGGGCAAAAACCATTTATCCTTATCCCGCTATTTTTCGCAGATATTATGTTTAATCTGGGCATTAAGCAAGGATGTGCATTATGGGAGCACTACTTACGTAGTTTTCAAGAGCCGTTATTATTGCGGTTAATTTACATATTTTTTCACTTTAAAAACTATTAATATAGTTTTTTTAAAATCATTTTTTAGTAAACGAGCTCCACTAAATATTTTTCATGTGACTTAAGGTATCCGCCTACGTTTAAAACTTCATTTTCCGTCAAAAAATCACTTTTTAAAAAACTTCGGTGTTGTAAAATATACCATTTTAGGATTTCAAAAAGGTTTTGTTTTGTCTTCACGTCATTTCAAAGGAAATTTGTAGCAGTACACATACAGTACATAGTATTTGTAAAAGTACACTTTTTTCCCCACTTCAAAATATGTTTTTCTCAGAACTGCTTTCAATGAAAACTGATACTTCAAAGAAGATTTCTTAAAAGGTTCATAACATATTTGAATGAAATTCAGCAGAAATGTTCTTTATAGTATTTACTAGGGAACGACCTATAATCTTCTGATTTGCATACATTTTACTGGTTTTTTTCTTATATTTAGCTTTAAAGGCAGTTAAAATCTCGAAAATTCAATTTAGAAGCACCATGACTCTTTACTAAAAGTAAATAAAGCCCTATTCTAGTGTACAAGAAATGAAAATCATACAAAAATATTCAAGTAGATGCATTTGTAAAAATTGGAGAATTTTTTGAAAAATGTTAATTTTACTATAATTTCTTATTTGTTTTCAAATTTTGTAAAATATATTTATGAATTCGTTTTTAAAGTGTGTCTTCAATAATTATGATGTTAATTAAATCTAAAAATAAAAAGGCTTAAAATATTTTTGTCAATTAAAAAAAAAAAAGTTCTACGAACGTAGTCTGATACCTTAATCGATGTAAATAAAGGTGAACATTATGTATACTATATCGAGCAGTATATCCATTACACAGGCAATACATTCTAAATGTTGGTGTGTTACACCAAAAAATAGTGTTAATTTATTGTTTGTAAAAGACTGCTTAGTTTCGCTATAATTTCAGGGGTTTTCAAACAAATTCGATCTGACGCAGTTTTTTTATCAGTTTCAGACTGATGTAAAATTTAAATTTAAAAAGAGAAAACACTACTTCTAATTTTAAAATGGGACTTTGTGTGTGTGCGGAGAGGTGACAGGTGATTGAGATTTGTGAGGTGAGGAGATTTGTACTAAATTCCATACCAATCCACCAATTGGTGTGGCTATGCTGTGTTTTTCAATTCCACTTGGGTATCCAAGTTCCCCTTCGCAGAGCGCCCAGGAATTGAGGCAGTAAGGAGCGCCTTCCGTTTATTGATGAGCACCACAACGGTGGAAGGACGACTTGGCTCATTATGTATTTGGATGACACCAGACGGCGCCACCACAAATACGACACCTTCCTTTTTAACCTAAGAGTAAAAGGAAGGGAAATTCCCCACCCTCCGGTACCCTCGGAGCTGCCTCGAGACTTCAGGGGTCACGGATTTTACATGCACGTAGCCCCAAGGGTACATGGTGGGTCTTCAGTGAGTCGGGTATCGAACACCCAATCTTCCTCGGAAGCTCGACATCCTAACCACTAGGTTACCACGTCCCTTATTTAAGTGCAAAACTGTTTGTGAAAAAAACCTTATCTGATGAAAAGGGCAAAAAAATATATTTCGTTTTTGGATTTTATACAAAAAAAATAACGCAAAAATCACTACACAAAATTAAAGGGATTATTAATTTTCAAAAAGCAGTTTGTATTAGCACATGCAAAAACACGCACATACACACACATGCAAACACCTTTCTATATAGATTGATTTATTACGTAATATAGATGTATTACGTTAAAAAATGAATTCTAAACTATATATTTTAATATGTATGAAAACCTATCAAGAAAATTTACTCATGGAGGTCAAGAGCTCAAATTGAGAATGGACATCAAAAAATGAAATTTCCTAAATGTGAAACCAAAATTCCGATTTTGACGGATTATTGTTTAGAATACTAAGCAGTTATCGTCTGGTATAAACACACCCAGGAGTTGATTTCTTCTGAAAATATTTTCATAACAAAATCTAAAGGTTGTACTTGTTTTAGAGAAATAAAGCTTATAATAATAAATTCCCTTGGCAGTGAACATTTTCTAATATGATCCTAGTAACATAAATCTCTCTTTAGCGAAACAGACATCTTATGTGAGTTCATTTTGCCTACTTTACATAAATTTAATTAAGTTTATCTTTAGTTTCTTAAGTGATTTAATGAAATATATGTTTTAAAAAAATCAATGCCGATTTCTTGCTTAAATAATATCGTCAGAAATAAAGGCTGCTTCAACAAAATTGATAAGCTTGGAATAGTTTGAAATATACTTTCCACGGTAAATGCGTCATATTGCTTCTCTTTATAATTTGTTTGCTCCATTACTCAGTAAATAATGAGTAATAATCTCATATTATTAAGGATGCCTGTCGATACTAATTGGACAAATATGGTGGTAGTAATTATTATCTAACTATTAACATCAGTAGTAAAGTAACTAAGTAGATTTACAACAAGATTGGACTTATAATTGAAATAAAATAAAGATAATCTGGATTTTACGCTGTAGCGAAACAAGGTGGCATTGATTTGTTTTAGATAGTTAATTGAAACAATATGGCGCCTTCTCGTGAAATATTTTGGTAATAATAAAATGAGATTGTTTAATTTGTCATATATTTTAGTTCGTTTCAATATTTATAAAAGTTATTCGGCAATGACTTTTTGAATTTTTGCTAAATATAAAAAGTAAATAAATAAATAAAAGCACGATGGTTGAATTTGCTATACCCATAATAATTTTCACACAAGCATTGACAATTATATTTGAACAAGATGCCAATGTTGCACATTTTTGTATATTTGAATACAACAACGTTTTGGCAAAAACTGCATATACGCAGTTAGCTATATAAATTTGGTACAGGTGCAGTAGCGTCACTACTGGGAGCGGGCGTTGGTGCGCCCTGGGAGACCCTCTTTTGAGGGGTGTTGGGGTGACACCACCGAAAATGAAAAAGGGTTTTTGAAAAAAAATGCACCTGAATTCTACAATTTACTTGATGTTATTTAAACATATAACAGAAAATAAATGTAGTTTATTAAAAGTGACACCAAATAAACAAAATAAAGGTTTTTGTTTTGTTTTGCAGTACTAAAATTAATATAAACTACAAAATGCACTAAAACATCTCGATGTTATCTAAATTCTATTTTTGATGTTTAGTTGGTGAAAAGTTCAAAATAGCTCCTTTGAGGCATTTTAAAATATTCATCTTAAAAAAAAATACAGACAGCAAATGTTCTTTTAGCATATGATGTTCATCAACTCATCTGCGCATCAAAAATTCATTCTGATGGCTCATGTATCCTATTTTCATAGAAATGAACAATCGCAATAAAACTACGATACGTACCGGAGTTAACACATTTCATGTGCGAAGAAACGGCATATTTAATACTGTCTATATTTTTATAGACAGACACATAAAAAAATTAAAGTACATCAAAAATGAATCATTTTCAATTTTACACCAACTGAACACCAACAATCGTGTTCAGTAACACCAAAAAATGTTGCCAACTAAACGCAAAATTTTTACAGTGAGAAATGAATAATTTTCAACGTTACACCAACTGAACACTAAAAATTGTGTTCAGTAACACCAAAAATGGTGGCAACTCAACTAGAAATTTTTACAGTGAGAAATGAATAATTTTCAACGTTACACCAACTGAACACTAAAAATCGTGTTCAGTAACACCAAAAATGGTGGCAACTAAACGCAAAATTTTTACTGTGAGAAATAAATAATCATCAATGTTACACCAACTGAACACCAAAAAATGTGTTCAGTAACACCAAAAATGGTGGCAACTAAACGCAAAATTTTTACTGTGAGAAATAAATAATCATCAATATTACACCAACTGAACACCAAAAAATGTGTTCAGTAACACCAAAAATGGTGGCAACTAAACGCAAAATTTTTACTGTGAGAAATAAATAATCATTAATGTTACACCAACTGAACACCAAAAAATGTGTTCAGTAACACCAAAAATGGTGGCAACTAAACGCAACATTTTTACTGTGAGATATAAATAATCATCAATGTTACACCAACTGAACACCAAAAAATGTGTTCAGTAACACCAAAAATGGTGGCAACTAAACGCAAAATTTTTACTGTGAGAAATAAATAATCATCAATGTTACACTAACTGAACACCAAAAAATGTGTTCAGTAACACCAAAAATGGTGGCAACTAAACGCAAAATTTTTACTGTGAGAAATAAATAATCATCAATGTTACACTAACTGAACACCAAAAAATGTGTTCAGTAACACCAAAAATGGTGGCAACTAAACGCAAAATTTTTAGTGTTCAAGTTTATACAACACACCAACGTCTTCCCTTGTTTTGGAGTGGGAAGGGGGTTGGCACCACAAATTTCCGCCCCGGGGGACATCCATGGGATATATGTATAACTGCGCACCCAGGGTTTTGCTTTGGGGAGGTACGATGGTCAGGATTACGGATACATTGGATATTGGTTTTGCCAGTAACGCATCCTTATCTGGTGGATCCGTACCGGATATACGGCTCTAATAATTGAAACATGTATATTTTATATATTTTTTTTAAACATACAAATGCTTCTAATACGAAATGAGTCTTTAATTTTCATACATTTTCAAAACATGCTAATAAAATTGCATTTTTTGACCAACCATTATTTTTGAAAAATGTTTTTTTTTAAAGATGCAGTTAATCTGTGTTTATCTAACACCAAATTTATCAGTAAAATAACAGTAACTAGTAAAAACATCCCTACACCTAATTTTATTATAATGTACAATTTTGAATATTCCCATTTCAAACACGAATTATTAAAATACGTTTCAAAGTATGTACGGTTGAACTCGCTTTATACGAAATGCCAAAAATTCTCGAATTTGTTCGTATTAGCCGTTATTCGTTACAACCGTGAACAAGCAAAATTGTTAAAAAAAGTATTAGAAATGCATGTGTATATTTTAAAAATAATGACTACTATTTATAATAAAAAGTGAAATAAATAGTGAAAATAAATTATTTATTTTTGCTAATATACACTTTTAAATCTTACTAGTGCATTGATAAAAAGTGAACTTACCTCTTAAAATTTAACAATTTTGGAAAAAATCTTTAATGGTTAGTTGTTTTTTAGGTACATTAAATTTTATCATACGCATGTCTCGGCGCAAAATGCCTAGTGCCATTTATACTTGGTGGTTTACAATAACTCAAAATAACCGCCAATTTCTATTAAAAAGAGTTAATTATATGCAATCGATAAAATTTTTCATGAATAGGATCGACAGTTTGCTCGTCTTAGCCGAAATTTGTATATTAGCCTTCGTAATATGCGTGAGATTTATAGCGTAATTAAATAGTAAACCAAACTTAATGAACAAAATATTCGTTTTAGACGTGATTTCGTATTAACAGTGTTCGTATTAAGAAAGTTTAACTGTATTTTAGTTTATTATTTAATTTTTTTTTCTACTCGTATAATTGGCTCCAAACTTCGACTTCCCGATAATAATTCCTTTAATTTTCGAAGTTTAATTTTTTGCCGAAATCGTAGTTGTGGCAATGTAATATACTCTCTAAATTGAGTCCATGGCCGTCATTCTGTCCGTTAGAGAAAGGATTTTAGTGCATTCCTGTCAATGCTTTTGTTGCCCCAAAGTGAAAACACTGTCCGCGTAAGAAGTATGTCTGCATTTTAAGGAGTGGCCGTTAGGAGGGGTTCTATTATATGCGTAGGGTTTTACTTACAAAATGCAAAGCCATGTAGTAGAAGATAAAGCTCAAAACTAAAAATTTACGTTATTTCACAGTAATTTTAAATGTCAAATCTTCTAATGTTTATTGCTGCAGAATAAAAATACTCAAACTTATATCTTCGCTTTTTTTCCCCACTCATAATTTTCTGTTTGTGGAAGGAATGATTCAAGGTATTCCATCGCTCTTGGTTCCAACTCCAGGTTCCTGTAGTTCATTTAAGTTCACCGGTGACAGCAACGTTGTCAAGGAAATCCCGCGCGCAAAACAAAGAACCAGCAGAAACAAGACAACTAAACCCGCCTTCCTCTTGTTGTTGTCACAGTACGGGTTAAACGATGTGTCTCTTGTTTCTTTAAAAATGTACACTAATATTTGGTTTATTATTTTTTTTTCATACATTTTTTTTTTTTGGATTTATTCGCCAAAGTTGGACTTGTTCAAACGAGAAACATTCAATTAATTTACTCCTGTTACTTCTTAAAAAGCAGTTACTTAAAAACAGGCAGAATACGAATATGTTATTTGATACTTAAACATAAAACATTATGATTTTTTTGAAAAAGAAATTCATACATGTCATTGAAGCAATTGACACGATTTTTACTTCCGGGGGGGGGGGGGAAGCCTAACACAATTAAAATGCATTTGGTGGTAAATATACCTTCTCAGGCTTTAGAATGTATGCCAACATTAGAGGTAAAATTGTAAACACTTATAACTTGATGAATTTGGAAGTAAGTATGTACCACCATTATGAAACGTTAAAAGACTTTTAGTTGAGTTTCTAATTAGAAAAAAGAATAAACTTAAGATCTTCCAATGAAATATGCATACATTTTTCCATGTCTGTTTTTTTTTTTTTTTTCATTTAAAAATAATAATAAACTTTGTAAATGTCGTTTGAAAATCATTTGAAGTACATCGTCACTCGTATAATAATTACCCTCTCATTAAAAAAGGAACAGAAAAATTATGGAACGATTATAGTATTTTGTCGTTATAGCACATTTGTTAAATTCTAAATTTGACCACGGTCATTAATTAAGCAAAAGCGGAAAATATCTACAAACATTTGCCAGAGAATAGTTGAAATAGATGCTGAGTGATTATTAAGCGGGAAAAAAGTGCTTTATTTTCTTGAAACATTTATGTAACTACATCATTAGGAGACTTTATTTCAAGTAGATTAGTTATTTAAAATGGTTTAGAAAAAAAAATTCCGAAACTCCTTCGGAAAAAAAAATCCGAAGTTGCGAGAAATTTTGATTAAAATCAAATTTCTTCTTTAAGATAAAAAAATATGTATATCAATTTAAGAGAAAAAAAATTGCAGCAATTTAAGAGACATTTTTTTTTTTGCAGCAATTTAAGAGAAAAAAAATATGTGCATCAATTTAGGAGGGAAAAAAAATATGTGCATCAATTTAAGAGGAAAAAAATATGCGCAGCAATTTAAGAGAAAAAACAGTAATTTTGATGAATTATTTCGTCAGAAAACAGACATTAACTCAGCAAATGAAAAAAAAAATATATTTAAAAATAATGATGACAGCAACCAGTTGATATTTTCACTCTATTAATTCATTATATTTGAAAGCATTTTTTCTTTAAAATTATACGAGGAAATAAAATTTTTTCATTTAGTTTTCACACGTGCAAGCAGCAAACACAGCATGACTTTAAAAGCTCTAAATAAAACTTTCGTGTGATGCCATTAATTAAAAAAGGGGACACGGGACCCTTTTTAAAAAATGAAAAAAAACTATGTATGTATAAATTTTATAAACCTCATACGTAAGACCTTTTTTTTAGTAATTAAAATTTTTTGAAATTTTGCTAAATTTTTTAAATTTCGAAGCTTTGCTTAGGAAAATAATTTTTGACTAAAAAAATTTTTGAAAAAATTTTTAGCGAAAATTTTTGAAAAATTTTGAAAAAACATTTTAAAAACTGGGGAAAAAACTTTCGGTCCTTTTGGAAAATTTTTCCAAAATAGAAACCCGGGAAAAAAAATTTGCAAATTTTTGCACACATTCTATGACAAGTAAACCCTTATTGGAAAACTTTTGTAACAGTTTATCTTTTAATAAATTTTTGGGAATTTTTTTTTTTTTTTTTAGTTAGCGACCCCCTTAAAATTTTTTTCCAACCCTTTCTTTGGTTCCCCCCACCTGTCAATCAAACAAAGGGGATTTCAAATATTTGTTATAAAACATGGGTTTCCCCCTAACCTAAGTAATGTGGAAAAATAATTCTAATATCATATAAATTCTATGCCCAAAAAAGGGGTTTTAACTTGAAATTACTTTTTAAATTTTCTTCACCCGTAGGTCATTCAAGTTAAAGGTTGCTAAGTTGCCAAAAATGTAATTACCGGGGGAAAAAGGGCAATTTTTTTGCATAAATTTTTTTAAACGAGGCCTCGAAGGTAATGGAGATCCTTTTAAAAACGCAAATTTTTTAAAAAAATTAAATGATTTTAAAAAAATTTCTCACTTATAAAAAAATTTCCCAATTTTTCAATTAAAAAAATTATTTAAAAAGAAATGAGGTGGGGATTAATAACTATAATTTTTACTAGGGAAAAAAGGGAATTCCCCAAAATTTCGGTGAAACTTTTTATTTTTCGTTATCTTAGGAATTAACCCTTTTTAACAATTGGCAACGGTTAAAGGGAAAGCTTTTTAAAAAGGTTTAAGTGCCAAATTTTTATTTTTTTAAAACCTCTTTATGAAACTTGCGAAAAAAGCTATTAGAAAAATTATTTAAAGGAAATGCATACATTTTAGTAGTAGGGGAAAATTTTTTAAAGGGACTATTCTAATGAGAAAAAAAAAATACTTCAAATGGAAAATATTTTTTTAAAATTTTAGCATCCTTTAAAAGAATGAAAAAGTTTAAATTTAGCATTTTTATGAGATTTTAATATAGGTATTTTACAGTAAAAAGAAATTAACCCCCAATTCTTATGGAGCCAAATTTTTCTTTTTGGTTCCAATTTTTGTGTTTCAATAAAAAGATAAGTTATAAAAAGTTCTGAATAAACCAATCTTTTTGTGATAACACTGCTTTTTCAAACAAGCAATTAAAATTTTCCAGTAATCTCAATGCCTTATTTTCCTGGGGTTTTAGAAAGCCCCCCACAATGTTTCCCCCTTCAGTTGTTCTAAATCATTTAAAAATCAGCAATTTTTTTTATTTGTTATTTTCTTTTCTTTTTACAGCCTTATTAAAAACCAAAGACTTCGGGCTTGGAAACACTCATCATTTTTAAAAGCGACAATAAGAATTTTCTCTGCAACTTTCAAATAGGCTGCATCATTTTTTAAGCACGCGGCTGCAACACTTCCCATGTTGTATTGGCTTATGGCATTTGTCGCTGCTATATCTAATCGTCGTTTTGACACAAACACATCTTTCGAGCACAGCTGCCAGATAACACTATGCAAACTTTCATTTGCATTTTGGGTTTTCCCAGAGGTACAGCGCTTCAACAAATCATCACAAGCTAATCTCTGATAAACAGGCAAGATTTTGGAGACTATTTCATCATTGAGAGGAGCTTTCATTTTGGAATGACTAGGAGCTTTTTGATCAAGAGATCTCGGTTGTAAAAGCACCAAGAACTTTCACCTTGTGGACATTTGAAATGCTTGGGCTTGGTATCTGTCGATGAGCAATGGTAAAGTGAAGCAAAAATGGAGGTTTTCATTGCATCGATATCAGTAGCATTAGAAGTTATCGCTTTTCGATAATAATTTGTGAGCCTTGATATCAATGCATCAGTAAGATGTCCTTTACGCTTGCCTCCCAATGTTTCTCCTCTAACTTTGTGTTCTTTCACTTTATTTCGAAGCGCTGTACCAAGTCTCTTTGCAACGTGGTTTACACACTCTTCTTTTTCAATTTCATAACTTTCATATACATACAATTGCTTCAAATGTGAAAAGGTTTTTGAATCGCCATCAGAAAGCAGAACCGTATAACGCATATTGCATACTTTAATGGATCGACGCCACAAAATTTCTGCTGCATACATTTCCATCGCGTTCGATGAGCCATCATAATTTTTCTCACATAAACCAGATGTCTTGTGTGCTTCATGCCATATTTGATATTCTGGCGAACTCTCATCAAGTTCCTTTTTTGTTACTTCACATAGGTGACAGTATTTTGAAACAATTTCAAAGTCCAGCACAATGCCAGTCATAATGTCAATGACACAGCCAATGCCATACAAGGAGCTATGGCCACGCTTCTGCCAGGTTCCATCGAACGACACCCCAATGTTAATAACTTCTTCAGGATTTTCCTCGCTTTCACTAATTTTTTTATGTTCCTCCCTCATCTTTTCGCGGCATTTTTGCAAAACATCAGCCTTAAAAGCTACATTTTCCTCCGCCAAATGTGAGACATATGAATCGAATGTCTTTCGGTCCATTGCGTTGAGGCCCATATGTCCCGAAAATTTCTCCAGTGCGGCATGTCCTTTTCCAAAGCTGAGAAAAGCAGAAACAGCTTCTTTATTTACTGCAAATTTTTTACTGTTTTCTTCACGTGGACTGGAGAATACACTACTATACTCTTTTTTGCAGGAGTCGCAGAAAATGTTTAGTTTTGGAGCAAAACCATATTCTGTGTTTGTTTTCTTTACATTCAAACTATGAGATTCACAGGAAGAACATTTGAGTTCTTTTAGCAGAGGGGACCACATTTCATCATAAAATAAAGTTGCGGTAGATGAAGGCACATCAAAAGTGTTTGAGATATCAGAGAAAAGTTTTAATTTTTTCAGTCCTGGAATCATTCAGGTCAGATATCCCAGTATCATCAGCTGAAACTGTAGAAGCAACAGCTGTTTTATTCCATCGTTTTTTTTGCATTTTCTATGGCACTTTTTCGTCTCTTAGTTGAGTGTGGCCTCGGCTTGTGCCATCGTGAATTGATGGAATCCATAGTTTGAGTTTCCAAAATAAATTTTTGAAAACAACAGTAAAAACAAAAGGAAAACGAAAATACGATAAGATAACAGCAAAAAACAATGATGTAACAATAAAAAAACGAAATGTAACAATATAACGAGAAAAAAAAATCAACAAAAGGAGTATTTAATGCGAGTTCGAAAATGATAGCAAACTAGGCAAAAAATAAACATAAACAAATGCGAAAATGTTCAAAGAAACACGGTCAAAGTTAACGCAGTGTTGCCAAACTGTTCAAATATAATAATTAAAATATTTTTAATATTAAATTCAAAAATCTGAGGGGAAAATTCGGAAAAATACGAGAGAATCAGAAGGTAAACAAACTTGACAGCTGTGAAAGTGTCAAAACTCTCACTCTCAAGCCCCGCCCACTTTTTCGAAAAAACGTCATAAAATCGTTAAAAATAATCGTATCGAAAAAAATTTTACACCACAAGATAGACAATTATTTTCTTCATACTTTCAATGAAAAAAAAAAATTTCGAAAATTTGATGATTTCAAGGTCCCGTGTCCCCTTAAAGTAATTTGAACTAAATGTGTCACGTCCGTGCCTTCTTTTGTTAGAGAATCAGGCACATACAGAGAAAAAAACTATGTATGTATATAATTATACTAGTAAGACGGCGGTCATACGAAATGACCGCTGTTCTAAATATTATAAATTGTAATTAAAATGATTTGTGCAAAGGTGTTTGCTAATTCAAACTGAATTAACCAGGCCAGGCGGCGAGGACGCTCCTTCGCTTAGTGCCCCACACTACTATATATTTATTTACTATATAATCAAATTGTTTGTGAAAAATATATATTTATCATCGAAATAACTTATTTAAAATTTTATTATGCTTTTCAAAACAACAGTTTTAACGAAACTGGGAAAAAAGAGTAAAGTAATATCTTTCGGTACCAATTTGGTACCAAATTTGGTTGGGATCCAAATTAGAAACCAGGCAAAAGTAGAAATAAAACGCATTTCAAATTTTGTATGCATACTTCCTATGACAGTACACTACTTTTCTGCATTATCTGGAAAACAATTTATTAAAAAAAAAAAAAAACAGTTTTGCACTCTTTCCTAATAAGTATGTAAATTTATTATTTTGTTTTTTCTTTTACGTTAGCGATAAAAAAAACTCCGCCATTGCAATATTATTTTCGCGAACCCCCTTTCTGGGGCGAGGGTCAGTTGTACTCCCCACTCACCTGTCAATCAAAGCAAAAGGGTCAGTTGCCCTCAAAGTATTTGTTATCAGTAAACTTTGAGGGTCGGTTGCACTCCCCACTCCCCACTCCACCTCCTGTCATCGGGGGGGGGGGGGTGGAGGAAAGATAATCTCTTTATCATACCTATTAGAGGGGCTCTTTCTCTGACCAATAAAAGGGGTTGTTAAACTTGTATATTGCAGTCATTCGTTAGTGAATTTGTACTTCTACCCTTGTAGGTCATTCCTTTGAAAGCTGTCTTTTTGCTAAGTTGCTAAAATGTAATCTATGCCGAGTGAAAAAGGAAGCAAGTTAGTTGTTTTAGCAGGCTACATATTTTATGAAGACCGAGAGACCATTGAAGGCTGGAAGTGGAGATGCCGTAATTGTAAAAGCACAGCAAAAGTGTATTTTCATGAAAATGCTACACTGATTTTGAAATCGAAATTGCATCACAGTTATGAGGAGAGTAAAAACTTACACAGAGTTGTAGTCAAGTTGAAATAAAATTATTTAAAACACGCATTATAGTGAGGTGGGCAGGTGTGCAATCCCAGGGGAACAGTATAATCCTTTATGAAAGGGGAAGGGGATTAAAGGCAACTCGGTCGCTCAGAATTTGGGCGGTGAGGGCAACTCGACCCTTTTGCGTTATCTTGAGGGCAATTGACCCATCCCCCCTTTCTGCACCGCACGAACCCCTGGGGGCTCGCGAACCAACGGTTAGGAAACGCTGTTCTAAATCATAGGTTCTCAACCTTTTTTTGCTCACCGCTCACTTCGAGATTTTTTTTTATCTAAAGCCCCTCTTTATTTACTTGCGAATCTGAAATAGCTATTCCCATGAATATATTTTTAAATGTGTAATATTATACATTTTATTCGTAGATAGGCTATGACCCTATCCTCTATTTCTGTTTTTAAGGAAGACTATTCTAATGAGAGAAATCAAAACGCATACTTCATTACATTGAAAAGTATTTTTATTAAAATTTTCAGACATCGCATTCGTAACTTAACTAATGAGAAGTTTGAATTTGACGCATTTTAAGGAGATTGCTAATATCAGGCTCGATTTTACTTAAAAACAATCGGTAAGTCGCCGCGTTCAGTGATATGGAGCCAATTTCTCTTTTTGGTTACCAATGTTGCTACAGCACTGTAGCCACGTTCAACTGAATATGAAGATGGGAATGTTATCAGAAAACGTTGAACAATCGACCATAAACCTAATACTTTTGTAAGTGCATAATCAGCGTGTTTAGTCTATTTTAGACTATATCTAATTAATCTACCCATGCCCCTCCGTGTCATCTCAATGCCTCCTAGTTTTCTCTGGGTCTTTTACCGCCCCCCCCCTAAAAGTCTCAAACGCCCACAAGGGGGCGTTATCGCCCACGTTGAGAACCTATGTTCTAAATCATATTAAAAATAACAATTTTTTTCATATTTTTCATTTCCGGTTCTTGGATTTTTTAACAGATTAAGAAGTATAATAATGAATCAAAGATTTTCTTCGGGCTTGGTAATAATTATCATTTGAATATGCATGACATATAAGAACTGGCCGCCTTCATAGTTTTATAGATATATTGCTTATAATATCGCATCTGAACAGCATACATTAGGGGGTCTTTCATAACTGATATCACGCTTCGACTGGGAGGGGGTTCAAGAAATTGTGACAGTTTGTCACAACGGGAGGGGAGAACATTCCCCTAAAGAAGTGTGACATTACACATTTTTGTTTCTATAAAAACATTTAAAATCAGCAAATTCTTTGATTTTTAAACTAGTTTTGATTTTTATAATTGGAATTCGAAATCCAATGGACCATTTTGTATCGTAAACACCAATGCTGCTTAAGGTTTAAATTTATTTCTTGCTAAAAGTTTAAAAGTACACTTTCTTAGGCATTTACACTTAATTCGGCAAGATAAAGTTGTGTGGGTCATTTTTACAGAAGTTCGACAAATAATATAGTTTACTGTTCTACAGTAATCATCTTTTGTGCAGTAAACCTTAATCTTATTTTATACAAACTAAGTACACATGTAATAATTATTATTATGCTCACAAATGTCATTAAAAACTCAAAAATAAAATCGGAAACGTGATCTATAACGCAGTGCTTCGTTTCTGAACTGCATATATGCACTAGCTGCGACGCCCGGCGTAGCACTTAATATATCTTAAACTATATTTTGCAAATAAAGCGAATGCCTCATCAAAATGCTAGAAACGTTGATTTTTTTTTATTTGTTTAACAATGGCAACTGCATTGATTTGTTTGTTCACACGGCAACTGTAACAATTGTTGAAACGATGCAACAATGCAAATAAAATAAAACGGTCATCATCTGGGTCAAATAAAATTAAAGTTAATTACCGTGAATAAGTAATTTCAAACTTCAGAGAAAAACGCTTATAACTTCTTTTCTAGTTAATTTAGAGGCTTCCAATTTTAGCACGAAGGACAAAACTCTTTCTAGGATAGTTCTTTACGGGCTCTTCAATGGTATCAAGCTTGAAAGGATGCGATAATTTCTTCCGATAGAAGAGGACTATTTTATGTAATTTTTGGAACTCCACTCCAATTGGTCTTAGCGTGATGATATATAGCCTATAGCCTTCCTCCATAAATGAGCTATCTAACACTGAAAGAATTTTTCAAATCGGATCAGTAGTTCCTGAGATTAGCGCGTTCAAGCAAACAAACTCTACAGCTTTATAATATTAGTATAGATTTAATATATAATCAAATTGTCTGTGAAAAATATATATTTATCATCGGAAGAACTTATTGAAAATTTTAAACAAAAGTTTTAACGAAACTGGAAAAAAAAGAGCGCTGCCACTTTAATAAGAAAAATACAAAGAGCGCAGACGATGCAGCGAAGCCTCACTTAATATGCTAGAGAAACGTTTTGATTATTATTAGTATATTCGTTACATTGGCTACAACAATGGCAACTGCACTGATTTGTTTGTTCACACAGCAACTGTATTTATATGGTTGGAAATGACGGCAACAATGCAAAAATAAAATATAACGGGTCAAAAAAATCATTGAAAAATTAAAATAATAATAATAAAAAAAAAACTAATTGAGTCACAACTTTCATTTTTGCAGCGATGCGTTTCTCGGGTCGTAAACATTAACCGTACCGAATGTAGTCCCGATCGGTAATACGGTTATAGCGGACAGACAGACAGAATAAGCCGCTTATATATAAGATTAAATTGGAAGCTTTTAGTTTTTATTGTTAAGATAAGAGGATATTTTAACGAACTGCAATGTTGTGTTAAGTATCTGTGCACATTTGTTTTCTACGGTGAAAACATTAGAAACAAAATTTATAAACTTCAATATGGAATGTCAGCCTTCCCCATTGCAACAATGCCGTATTCCATACTTATGTCATCACTCGTCAAAAACAGAAGGTACGTAATTGGAAGGGTCTTATTTTCCTGATTTAACTAATACTGACTGTCTGTTTCGTGCGTTGACCAACATCTAAAACCGAAAAATCCTTGCTTTTGTATGATGTCAAAAATATCGTTCAGGAATTTTTCATTCTAATTCTGTATTAAGTTTGCATTCGTTTAATGGTCTGTAAATTTCCTCACCCAATAGAATTATAGCAATTTTTAATCTATATAAATAAACTCACTTTTGTGTTCGAGTATGTTTGAAATAAGTAAACGCTTTTATAGAACGTAGAGAAAAAATAAAAATACTATTGATTCAGAATTTTACCAGACGTAACTTTAGCTATTTTCATTATTTTTTTTATCTTAAAATAATAATATTTAATTCATTTTCCAAATTTACTCACGTTCTATGCTGAGTACAACTCAACTTCAGTGAGGCAAGTTAACCATTCGTAATTAATTGTTAGCACAGACGATATCTTTCGAATCGGTTTTACTATTGTGAAATTTAACCGATTGTGCCTGCCATTTTTCGTATGCATTATTGTGTAATATGTATTTGCAAATTGTCTTCTTGGGTTCTATCATTAATATTTGATATAGCCGTGCAACGCCGGGCGAAGCATCTAGTAGAATTATAACTAAAAAAACAGCAGAACAAAGTACTTCTAATATCTCCCAGATTTCTTTGTTTCAACCCAAGTTTTTAATTTGTTTATCTAGCTATTTTTCGTAACTTATTTTACTACGACAAGACGTTCAAATGCTACATTTTTATAACTCAAATACATTTTCCAAAAGGCTTCTTTAAGAGCACTACATCCATCCTTTATCTTAGGAGAAAAATACAGGGAAATAACAAAAAGATCTGCGATAACATATCATAAAAAAGCGGAAAGATAAATACCGAAATAGAACAAACCATTAAAACTTACAAACACTGACACACCCACTGCTTGTACACCGTAAAATTAGAGAGAAATATCTTTTCTTTGTACTAGAAATTGTTTTGACGTTTCCCTTGACTGTCATTCCCCTACATCGATCTAATAATATGTTTTAAAACAAATAAATGAAATTAGCATGTTGAGAAGCTGTAAAATAATCTAAATAATTATGGTTTTGTCTCTAAATCGATTATTTGTTTGTATCTACTAATTATAGCTTTGAAAAATTAGAGTTAACTTGAAAAAGTTAGTTTCATTCCAATTATTATTTTTTTAGTTTGACAAATTATTTTGTGGTTTTACCTTTCGTATAAATTTGTTTTCATTCAATCAATCCACAAAGACAAACAAAGGAGAAAAACAGAAACAAAAAAGAAAAATCGCAATTTGTTTACAATATATTTTTTTACAAATAATATTTTTTCCTTTAAACAACAAAGAGATTCTCGGTATCGCCCTGTCATCCATGAGCAGTAAAATGAGAAGCAATTTAAAATTACCAACTATCATATGAGTAATTGTTCGAAACATTTTTTGAGAACATCAGGAATGAACAAATATATTATTTTCTTATGTTTATCGTGTATTGTTCGTGTGTTTTAATTAATTTAACAAAACGTTCCTTTAAATTATGACTCTTCCGAATTACAGTCTTTTTTCTTAGGAAGATCATTTTTTCAAATTATTCATTTTAGCTGAGACTTCACTCAAAGACAAAAGCTTTTGAATAGAAATTCTTTTCTTTACAATGCTAAGTCTTTCTTTTTATGTTCAGAATTTAGAGCAACACTGGAACATTTGAAAAGATACTAAGTCATTTATTTATTTGTGGCAAAATACTCTGGGTCAAAAGTTTTGAATTTCAAAATTGAAATGGTTATTATATTATTTTCATTTGTATCAAAATAATATAATCATGATTTATGCGATTCCGGATGAAGCCGGCAATTTAGAAGCGTAAAAAGTCTTGTAAAATAGTTATTTTTACTTATAATGGTTTAGAAATTAGGGGTATCCACTTTGTTTCTCGCCAAGATTGGCGACTTTCGTATCGCTGTAGATAATTTTAGCTTTTGCTAGAATTCTCTGGAATATTCTCGTCACGTGATTCGGGATGTTGTTTTAGGAGCTCCGGCGAGAAGATAAAACGTTCAGTTAAGTTTTAGTCTTTTGCGAGTGGATGTCAGTCTGAGATATTGTGCAGTAAGCTTCGTGCTTGATTCTATTCGTATTTGGGAAATATATACGAGAGGGACTTTGGTTTCACGGTGACGTGTGAACTTCGTGAGATAGTTTTGCGTGCGTAATATCTGTACATACTGGAAATAACTTGCAAATAAAAGGGGCCTCAGTGACTGAGCGGTCTAATCGACTGGTTCCGGTGCCTCCCTGAGCGGAGTGAAAGATGCGCGGGTCCGATACCCACCTTCCCCTGGGTATATTTCCTTCTTTGTGTATTAAAATCTGTTCTACTGTCTTGTTCTATCTTTTATATATTAGACGAGAGTTTGAGGCATATCCTTGAGAATAGCAAATAAACTCGAATATTTACGTTACCTGAAATGGTCGTAAACATTGTAAATAAACTGCTTGTTCAAGGAGTTATCCAAATGTGTAAAGTACGACGAACCCGTAACAGTATTTACATCAATTATTGATCTGGTTATAACATTTAGAACAAAATCACTTTGAGAAACGAAACTGGAACCACTTGCTCTCACGACTATCGCGCGAAATTTGATGTATGGCTCGTATGTCTGGAATTTGTACACAGCTTACAATGCGCTGTTCAGTTCGGTCCCCATCTTTTTGACCTAACTTTCGGCAAAAATAATAAATTTATAAAGACAGTAGTGTCAATAATCAAGGGTTTGAATCATCCACTTTTCTGATTTGCTCCCGCTCCAACTTCTACGTAGTTGCGATGTTTTTACTTCTAGAAGCTCTCTGTCGCATTGAAAAAGGGATTCCATGCAATCCTGAAACATATGTCTGCGTTTTAATGCTCATTTGTGCTTTCTTAACGTGAAATAATTTTTTATTACACTTTACTTATCACAAATTTAATTAATTATTTTATACTATTAATGTATTTTTCTATAGTTAACTCATTTTTAATACGATGAAGAACAGAAAATTCGGAGCAGTGGAGGGAGACGAATTTCTTTGCCTCTGCCCTGCTCCTGATTTGAGATAAATCTCGTTGCTTCATTCTCTTCTCCACATCCCTATAAATAACATAAAAATATTTTAAATGACTATCAAAATATTTTAAGAGGAAAAAAACAAAGGGCGGATATTATGTCTCAAATCAGAATATCGACACCCTGAAAATATTTGCACATTATTTTTGTGACCTGAAGATAGATATGTGAACTATTTTTTGAAGTAGATGAACTATATGAGTCACTCAAAACAATACTAAAACTTCCTCAATTTGCTGTTTTATTATTGAAGTAAAGGGACAAACAAGCATTTGGAAAAAACTAATTATCTTATCCATTAAAATAAGAATTTTTCTGTTCATTAATTTGTGCATTATTCCTGGTACAGTATGAAATTGCTTTAAGTAATAAAAATGAGTAATTTTAAAAGCTGTTAAAACAAATATTTAATGCTTTATATTCTTGGAAATTCTACCAACGTGTGTGTGTTTTTAAATATGAATAATGAATTTGATTCTCCAACGAAATATAATAAAATAAGCAAACATCCTATTAATATGAAAAATTAATAATCTCTAGAATAAAAAGATACCAGGAATTGTTGAAAGAATAAGAATCAATGATTTTTCTCTAGAATAAAGATTTAGAAGAGTACCTGGGAATCAAAAGCTTTTTTTTTTTTAAATATTGAAAAGATTGGCATATTCTGTTGTGTATTAGGGTGGGTCGAAAAAAAGTAATGTTTTTTTTTTTTTTTTTTCGAAACGCTATACCACGGAAAACTTGCCTCTGGGGTAGGTAAGTAACATGCAAATAAAAAAACAGATTTTTATTGAACCCCTAGTTAGCGCATTGAACTTGAAATTTCGATTTTTTTCGAAAATCAAGTCATTTTACAAGTTTTTTCGCAGAAGTCAGCAATTATTATTTTTAACTGCTATAGTGAAAATCATTTATTAAAAGGGTTGAAAAGCACACAAAAAAATTAAAATCGTCAAAATCTTCCAATTTGTGGAAGCGCAAAAGACTCAAAAATCGGTTAATTATCGCATTTTTGGTACGTACTAACACCTCATGTGAAAGGCATAGTCCAGCATCCTGAGCTATGTGTTAATAGCCCATTTCTTTTTTTTATATATACTTTACACTTCATTTCATTGTAATAGAACAGCGTTTTCCAACCAGTGGTTCGCGTGGTGTCGGAAGGGGTTCATGAAAATAATGTTGCAATAACGGAATTTTTAACTGCTAATGCACAAGAAAAAACTAAATAAATTTACGTACGCATTAGGAAGGAGTGTAAAAATGATTTCTTTTAAATAAATTGTTTTCCCGATAATGCACACAAGTTGACGAATGGCATGGAAAGCATGCATGCAAAATTTGAAATGCACTTATTTCTACTATTGTCTGATTTCGAAAACTTGAATCACAAAGTGGTATCGGAAGAAATTCCTTGATAAATTTAAAATTTCTAATCTCCTACCATTTCCCACTTTTTCCTCGCTTCCCTATTTCCCGACGCGAAGAAAATGTAAACCTAGATGATTTACAAAAATGGTTGCGAACCACTGTAAAATAAATTTCATTCAGTGGAGTGGTTCCCAGCCTGTTTTTTCTTGCAAACCCCTACTAAGATCCGAAAGAACACGGCGATCCCCTTTCTGTAGTCCTTAATAACGGGTAACAAAAATGCAAAATTTGCTGTCACGTTTATTTTGCTTTTAGTACAATAGTTCATCACAAAAAGAATGGAATTGCAAATTATTGTAAAGTTTGAGCCAAAGCAAAAATACAGCTACAAGATAATACATATGTTTTCTTAATTATTACTTTTTATTAGATGTTCTTTTTGACCTATTAATAGAGCAGTAAAAAGAATCTTAATTAAAAATTATTTTACCGTTAGTGTGAAAGAAATGTTAGCAGAGTGTCATGAGAACTAACCATATCATATGAACTAACCATAGGTACACAATTTTGATTCAATCAATAAATATCTTACTGCTCAAAATTCGCGAAAGTTGGAAAATTACAATATTAAAATTCATTTGTATTCAAACTTTACATTGCGAACATGCAGAACAGATGGACTACTTTTTGATGAATGCGAATACAAAATTTAAAAAAATAAATGATTAAATATCTTCGGTTTAACTTTACGGCCTGTATGGGAGAAGATAGCCAAAAATAATGCAAAATTTTACATTTAGGAAAATTTGTATATTTCCGACTTTTTCTTCGCTTTAGCGAGGAAAAAGGGGAGAAATGGTAGGAGAAACATACGTACAAAATTTTAAATTAATGAAGAAATTTCTTCCGATACCACTTTGTGATTCAAGTTTTCGAAATCAGACAATGGTAGAAATAAACGCATTTCACATTTTATACGAATGCTTCCTATGCCAGACCACAGCTGTTATGCATTATCGGGAAAACAATTTATTTTAAAAAATCAATTTTACACTCCGTCCTAATACGTATGTAAATTTATTATTTAGTTTTTTTCTTGTACGTTAGCAATTAAAAATTCCGCCATTGCAATATTATATTCGCGAATGCCCTTCGTACACCACGGGAACCACTGGAGATTCGCGAACCACTGGTTGCGAAATTACAATTACCGCTGTTTTATTACAATGAAATGAAGTGTAAAGTATATTAAAAAAAAAGAAATGGGCTATTAACACATAGCTCAGGATGCTGGACTATGCCTTTCACATAAGGTGGTTAGTACGTACCAAAAATGCGATAATTTACCGATTTTTGAGTCTTTTGCGCTGCCACAAATTGGAAGATTTTGACGATTTTAATTCTTTTGTGTGCTTTTCAACCCTTTTAATAAATGATTTTCACTATAGCAGTTAAAAATAATAATTGCTGACTTCTGCGAAAAATCTTGTAAAATGACTTGATTTTCGAAAAAAATCGAAATTTCAAGTTCAATGTGCTAACTAGGGGTTCAATAAAAATCTGTTTTTTAATTTGCATGTTACTTGCCTACCCCAGAGGCAAGTTTTCCGCGGTATAGCGTTTCGAAATAAAAACATTAGCACTATCATTACCTCTCTTTTTCAGACTATTGAACCGAAAAATCAAAAACACTCTTAATAACTTCTGCTTGAAATTATCTTAACCAGGAAGATTAAAAATAATTTTTAATATGAGTATCAGAAAATTGGCTTGTATCGCAATCAAAAGCGGGCTTTCCAGATGTAAACATGTAAGTAAATAAATTAAATTAAAAGTAATGAATCAGACATGAAAAGAAGATGTATAATTACATTGATGTTTGGTCGCACATTTGATTGTGACCTATTAGGATTTGGTAAAATTTTAACACGTGTTAGGTTTTAATGAAACTAAGACTAATTTAATATTTATGAATAAGCAAAACAAATGTGTTCTTACGTTTAAAAAAAATAATGAGCTCGTTAAACATGGTGATGAACAGAAATAAATGTACTGAAATAAACTGTGTTGCCAAACGACAATGATCTGTATCGAAAAAAAATCCCTTTTTTTCCTTTGAGTAAAATACTTCTGTTATAACTCCATTTAAATATTAATTCCATCTAGCTTTATATTTTGATCAATAAATTTATTTTATTTTGATTATTTTTTTCAAAGCAAACAATAACTTAATACAAATTAAAATTATTTTAGAATGATCGTCTGCAATAAAGCTCAAATACTGGATATATAAGCAAATACATCTGGCAACAAAGAAAAATGTAAAATAATAAAAGAATTGTTGTCTTTGGGAGATGGAAATTTGATTTTCTGAGCTTCTTTTAAGAGTCCATGCTGTTCCTGAACTTTCCGAAATAAACAGGTGAAAATCCTTGTGGAGGTAAATTATCAACTGTTTATTTTTTGCAAATATTTTTTAATGAAGCACGTCACTTAAAACAGCATTTATTTATGAAACTGCTTCCAGCGCCTGGTAGTTGTCGGTCATTTTATTCCATCAGTTTTATTTTTAATTTTCCTTGTATTTTATACTTTCTACTTATGCAATGTATCTATCTCCTATGCATCTTTATTTCTTCCTCGTAGTGGACAAATTACTTTATTTTCACTGTACAAACAAGTTTCAAAATTAGTACCATTTGCTTTTTTTTAATAATTTAGAATTCCAGCAAATATTACGATTCAATTTCATACAATATAAAATAAAAATTTTATTGACTGAAACAATAAGATCAATACCACTTCTAAAGAAATAAATAAGGAAGTAAATAAATAATAATAATAAAAATGAAAATAAATTCTGCGATTTACATCAATTTTCAATAAAAGTTAATATCTGTTTTTCGCCAATTCTTAACAGTAATCTCGCTTTCGGTTTTTATTCCAAGCGGAAGTAAATAATATTTTCAACTTCATTACATTTTAAAATGAGCCACATCCGCAAAACCTTTAAATGAAAAGTGCGAAGTGAAGAATAAACATGCTTGTGGAAAGGTTATAATCCGCTTAATAAAGTAGGAGCGAGCCTCCCACTCAGAAATATAAAGAAACTAACGAGAAAGCATCAACATGATGAAATACAACAGGTAAAATAGCAAATGAATTCCAGCCATGATAACATTAACTGGAAGATTACAAAGCAGCATTTTTGCCAGTCATGCAATTTGACGCTTATGTGAGAACGCAGTGCGTGTTGTAGCTCGTTAGGGAGTTCTTACAGAGGAGTAAAACTGAAGTTTCGAACATTTTATTACGAAAACAGATTCATTCCTGATTCTCATGCTAGTTGCAAGAAACAGCACTCGCGAAAAGCTAATATTACAGCCGTATTGCTAAAATGGTTGCGATTAAATGAGCAAATTTGTGTACTATTTTTTTATAATTTGAGAGAGAATGATACTGCCACGTTATGATGTTGTCAATGGAGGCAATTCACCGCTAGAGGGACTCATGAACGATCATCGTTGTCACGTGATATACGCTCTTTGTTTACTAAGATTTTCAATTAAGTTCTATGTGGAGTTCATTAGGCAAAATGAGTTATCTTAAAAGTAATTAGACTATTTTCGCAACTTTATCTGATTATAACCCAGTACTTACATTTAATTTAATCATTATAAAAGAAATTTTTTAATCATTGCAATAGTTATAGTGTTTTATTTAGTGTTAATTTTATGTAATGTAGAATAACTTTATTTAGGCCTAGTTTTCAATTAGCCACGTGACCAATGACGTTGCTTGAATTGTCTCCATTGATGTCGTTTTTTCTAAATCTTTACCACAACATAAAATATATACATAAATAAAATTTATGTTTGACTTCAAGGCTTATCTTCAACACCTCTATTGCCCGAGGATGATGCTTAATTTTGATAAATATGTTACCTAATTCTATAAAACCACGGGATAAAATATCCCATCCTAAATATCTAAATGAATACTTATGTGAAAACCGCAACTCTTATTTTTACATGAGATGAAAGATCCGTTATCCTAGTTGGTAAGTGAGTCATCTAGCAGCAAAGGGGTGTAAGTGACAAAATTGAAAATTTGGTGATAAATAGTGTCAATGTTAGGGAAACCACTATTCTGTTGTTGTTGTGGCTTATGCCACTTGGAAATCCAAGCTCCCTTCGCAGAGTGACTAGGAATTAGGGCAGTAATGAGCGCCTTCCATTTCAAGATAAGCACCAATGGTGGAAGTACGACTAGGCTCATAATGTACTTGGATGACACCAGATGGCGCCGAAACAAATATGCCACTTTCCTTGTTAGACCTACGGGTGAAGGGAAGTTAAAATCTCCACCCACCGGTACCCTCGGAACTGCCACAGGGTTCACGGATTTTACATGCACATATCCCCAAGTGTACATGGTGGATCTTCAGCGGCCCGGGTATCGAACCCGAGATCCTCCGATCCGAAGCTCGACATCCTGACCACTAGGATACCACGGCCATAATCACTATTCTATATTGTGTCAAGAAATGTTAAGGGTTGCCCCAATAGGTGCTGCCCCCCAACATGATTCAGAAAAAAAAAAGCATTAAAGGTCTCATAAGATCGAAACTTTGAACGCGTTTTTCTCGGAATAGCTTTTTGATCACTTACATCCCTTTGCTTCTCACTGCCTTAATTCAGAAAACGTCGAACTACAGTTGGGGGAAACACAATATTGTCCAATTGAACCCGGGAAGGTTATGCACAGGGCAGCAGACTTCAATCAAATCAAACCCCCAAACATTTCTCTCGCCTCGCCAAGATAATGTCCGCATTCAATTTAATCCTCTTGGCGATATCGAATGCCTTACAGCAGCAGGCTAATGAAGTCACTAATGTTACGTAAATAGCAGGAGTTTAGCAATTTCGAATGTGTCATAATGCATAAGGGGTGCTCTTTTTGATCTCGCGCATATTTCATGTATTATGCTATTGGCAAATACATCCAATAAGAAGTGAAGCATTTTTCAGTAATATAGACTGGCAATTTGTGCTTTTCCGTTTTATTGTATTAACGGTTGCGTACCATTGAAATCATTTTCTGAAGAACGGGTCTTAATACATTAAATAAATAACTAACACTGATCTGAAAAAAAAAAATGATTTTTGAAAAAATAAGAAGCGTTTTAATTTTGAGTAGGGTCAGGTGGGGTAAAATGTTTCATTTTTAGCTATTTTCATATTTAAAGTTTCATAGCAACAAAACCAGAAACATTTCCCATTTCTTTTCAATTGCATCTTAAAATTGAACTCCTTTAGATCAATTTTATGCCATTTTAATATATTTTTTTTATTATGAAATTGTTTAACTGAGCTTATAAAGTTGTGACCTGATTTACTCCATCGTGGGGCAAAATGCGTCATAATGCAAAATAATGCTGAAAACAGTTATTTATTACTTTGAAATTGAGAAAAAAAAGTAAGTAACATATTTAGCAACATTTTTAACTATAATTACATTAATTATTAATTTAATGTTTAAATAATATTGTTCTAGATTGTTATATTTTGGTCCACATAACACTTCAACAACATCACTTCTCTCTACGACATCAACATGATCTTTTTTAGGGAAAACATTTAAAAATTGTTTTTAAATTTATTTCAATAAAATAAACAACGTACACTGTTTAAATTTAGGATTTTTTCTGCAGTGAGGTGCAACAGAGTAAATTTTAAAACGCTAATAGAATAGAACTAGCTAAGCCTAACCATGACCCATTTTACCCCACCAAGAAAAACTGGTGTAAAAAATTCAATATTCATTTATTTTTTACATGCCCGGCTGTAATTGTTCTCCTTAATTTCTTTGTGCAGAAATCCTTTAAATTTGGGTTCTTACTTGATAAAATATTGAGATTTTCAGAAGTTGGTAAACCATGTGTTTAGCACACTATCATCCAAAAATTAAAGAAAATATTTTTTTTTGTGTTGCCATATTTAAGTACCTAACTTTTTTAGAATGAAAAATGTTGCCAACACATTGAAATATAACATTAAAAATATTGGCTTAAAAATTTCAATTTCAAGTTATATTATTTTGAGTTTTTTACCAAGTGACCCATTTTACCCCATGACCCATTTTACCCCATCCTACCCTGCTGATTTTTATGTTATTTTTAGTATAAAATCCAAACATATTTTTTTTTAAAGTGCATAAGGATTTTATAACAAACTGTATGTAAAACTGTTTTACAATTAACTGAGATCTCCTTATGGTTTGATGATGAATATTAATTTGACAATTCACTAAATGTATTCAAAAGAAAGTTTTTTTTTAATTGTTGATTCAAGAAAATAATAAATTTACTAATAGGTACATTATGAAAGTTATAGTTCTTATAGTAGCGATTCCTCCTTTTTCTTAAAGTTACAATTTATTACTGTTTCAAATCTTAAAATATTTTTGGATATTTTGTATAAGAGATTTGAAGTTTGGATCCTTGAAATAAGTTGTGCTCATAACTTTGTGCCATACATCAAAAAGGAAAGTACAACGTATATTCCGCACAAATTTTTCAAAAGGAAAATAACATTGCACGTGTTTCGAAAAAGAAAAGGAACTTTTTTAAAGCAGAAGTGAACTTCTAGGTCAAAGACATCCAAGTGAATTTTTGTTCTATCTTATCTTAAGTTGGGGACCTTTTTCATTTAGAAAGGCATTTCTCCTGCACTGGAAAAGATTCCTCGTGCCCTCGAAACATGTGTATGCAGCCTTTTGAAAAATGTGCGTCGTGCACGTTACATTTCAGTCCTTGATTTAGATCCTTGTTGTATTATTCAAGAAATGTAATAACAACCAGTTTGAAAGATGTTCATTAGGGTGGTGCATATTTTTCGAAGTTTTGAATTTTCAACCTCTTACCCTCTAAATTTGTTCCATTATACCAAAAAAATGATTATGATAAAATTTTGTCACCAGCAAACAATATTTAGAGGTTGCTCAAACAGGGTAAAGTTTCATAATTGAACGAGATTTTGCGATTTTTTGAATTTTTAAGCAAGATAAAAATATGCTTTGCAATTATGTTTAATTTATTTAATAATATTAAAAAGTAACTTCTCTATTAATCAGTAAAAATTAAACATTGTAAATTGTATAGCTATAATTGACTCTAATCTACAAGTATGTAGTATGGAACAATTTTGCACTGAAATAACAGTGAACTTAGCAAGTGGTGAAAGGTCACCAAATAATATTTGTGTGACCTTTCACCACTTGCCAAGTTCACTGTTATTTCAGTGCAAAATTGTTCCATACTACATACTTGTAGATTAGAGTCAATTATAGCTATACAATTTACAATGTTTAATTTTTACTGATTAATAGAGAAGTTACTTTTTAATATTATTAAATAAATTAAACATAATTGCAAAGCATATTTTTATCTTGCTTAAAAATTCAAAAAATCGCAAAATCTCGTTCAATTATGAAACTTTACCCTGTTTGAGCAACCTCTAAATATAAGGTCACACAAATAATATTTGTGTGACCTTTCACCACTTGCCACTTGTGTTGCCTTTCACCACTTTTGTCACGCTTTCTTAATTAAAAATACAGTATTCCAGTGTACCTCATAGCTGGCAACAACTGTCTGAACCAGTGATCGCCAAACTGAGGAAGCCACTGAGCAACTGTACATTTTCCACATTTTACTATGAGATATTCCCCGCCCCTTTCTTCTCCCCAATAGAAAAGAAAGAAAGAAACAAACAAAAAACAGGACAGAAAAAGTTGTAATCTTTTCAATTCTCAGTTATTTACATAAGTGAGTGGACGGCCATATTTTTCATGTACTATATATTTATGTCAGCAAAATATTCTTTATTTTCTTTCTGAACCATGAACTATCAAAGCGAATATTAACAAAATATGGAAAATCAGCAGCTGTTGGTGTAATTATGTGGAAATTAACCACATGAGTACCACTGCAATCTACTAAAGATTTCCTGGCGAGTTACTTGTAGTTACGGTTTGATGTGACTCTTGTTTGGTTAGCTGACATCCTATGTGTAATATACACAGGCTAGCAGCAAATATTTGGCGGTATGCCATTACCAAACAATATCAGTACTAAAAGGGAACTCACAAATGAATTGATGGTTATTTTTTCCCTTAGCGTCATCAATTTTTATTTTTATTGTTACTGCTGCCCTCAAAGGAAGTGGGTGAGCGATCCAGATTTACCCAATTCATCAAACTCGAAATTTTTAACGCCTTACTTATCCTTTACAAATTACATTGAAACTATCTAATATGCTCATTGCACTGCCTCAAAATCAAGCAGCATCTATATTAAAAATACTGCATAATAGTCTTGTAAATATTTTGTTTGGTCTAATTCAATTAGATATAATGCAGTTGGGATTCAATAGTGTTATTGAAGCAATATTTAGTTTTTTTTTTTTTCATGTCTAATGCTCTCAAATATTATTTGTGTGACCTTTCCCCACTTGCCAAGTTCACTGGTTTTTCAGTGCAAAATTACTACATACTTGTAGATTAGAGCAGTCGTTACCCAACCGTAAATCGCAAGCGACAATTAACTCACAAGGAAATCTTCGGTAGATCGAGGTCATACTCAGGTGGTTAATCTGCAAATAATTACACTAACAACTGTTAGTGGATTTTCCATATTTTGTCAATATTTGCATTGAAAGCTTATGGCTCAGAAAGAAAATTGAGAATATTTTTTTGGCATAAATCCATGAAAAAGCAGTAACTGCCAATATAGTAGCCCTCTCGTCTCCGTTCTGGGATATATAAATAAATAACTGAGAATTGAAGAATTTCTTACTTTTTCGACTTGTCTTTCTTTACTATGGGGATGGGGGGGGGGGAGGCGGAGAATAACTCATAGTAAAACTTGGAAACTGTATTATTGCTCAGTGGTTCCATAAGTTTGGCAATCAGTCATTTAAACAGTTGTTGCCACCTATGAGGTAGACTTGAATACTGTATATTTTATTCAGAAAACTACTTTATGATAACGTTGCAATTTACAAATGTTTAATTTTTACTTATTCATATAGAAGTTACTCTTTAATATAATTACATAAATTAAACATAATTGCAAATCATTATTTTTCTCTTGCTTAAAAATTCAAAAAATCGCAAAATCTCGTTAATTTATGAAACTTTACCCTCTTTGAGCTACCTCTAAATATTGTTTGCTGGTGATAAAAGTTTATAATAATCATTTTTTGGCATAAGGGAACAAATTTAGGGGGTAAGAGGTTGAAAATTCAAAACTTCAAAAAATAAGCACCACCCTAATGTTCATACATTCCTTATTTTTTGCTTCAAGAGACACTTGTCACACAAAGTGTCTTATTCAATAACTTACTGAGTTGAGATGGTCGTGGTCCCCTTAATAATAATTGTATTTTTCAGCGCATCCACACTTTTTCGTTTAACAACCAGATAAAAGATAATTCATGCATTTTATTCCAATTATGGTTAGAAATGAATGATCATTTTCAAGTGAGAAACTGCTGGTATAAGAATGTACTGTATTCTGTTCTAGTTTTAGTTTGTTTGTTTGTTTACTACCATTTCTGGTCACATAAATATTCGAGTTTATTTGCTATTCTCAAGGATATGCCTCAAACTCTCGTCTAATATGACAGATAGAACAAGACAGCGCAACAGATTTTAATATACAAAGAAGGAAATACACCCAGGGGAAAGTGGGAATCGAACCCACGCCTCTTTCACTCCGCGCAGGGAGGTACCGGAACTAGTCGATTAAACCGCTCAGCCCTTGAGGCCCCTAATTTTAGTTCGTTTAGAATACTTGATTTCATCCGAACTGATGCCACTGCCAGTTTAAAAACTCAGTTGCTTTCAACAGAGAAGAAAACATTCTGACTCGCGTACCAATAAATGCACCTGAAAAACGAACTTCCCTAAAATTCGAATGGATTCGTCTTTTTCTTCCATGCGCAGAAGTGCCTAAGTTGCCGAACTGTAGTAGCAAAAACATTAATTATAATATACAACTAACGTTATGTTCCACAATGATATGTATATTGCTGCGTTTATATCTGTTTACTATGTCTAGCAACAAATTAATAAATTTGACGCTTTAGTGGTGGCAAAGAATTAAAGAGTGACACTGAAAGTCAAAGCTTACATTTTTCTTTATGCTTGGGAGAAACAATTATAAGTTTTTATCCTAAACATGCGCGGTTATATTTGTCAAAATATGTTTATTCAAAACTTGCGAACAAAGTTAGAGGTACACTTCAATGTGTTGCGAGGAAGGACATTGGATAAAACTAACTTTCCCCAAATTGATGCGAAAATAATTGTTTCTCAGTTCCATTTATTGCTGTTTTATTCATTATGAGGGTTAAATTACGCATCGATTGAAATTTCAACACACTCAGCGCCCTCGCCAGCAGCTGTGCTTAAAATTAACTTCCAATATAATTCAGTATTATCTCCGGTATGCCTTAAACAACTGTTGGACGTAATCTTAATTTAAGCCACTGGGAGTTCTGAAATGCTAAATACGCTTCATTTCATCCAACGTGGAAGGTGATATACCATATTCCCCAATAATTACAGCAACACTAGGGCAGACATTGATGCAAAATTACACTCAGGGACTTGAGCAGACAATGTACATCTCGATTGGGATGGCTGTTGACTGTGAATCAGCAGATTTCCCATTATCCGAGGGGCTGCCGAGAGTTAAACTACTGATGAGTTTTGTTATGCGAACTGATCAAGTGCGTGTTGAGTTATAAAGTGCGATTCTCATGCGAATTCAAGGCTCTCAAATCGTAATTCGTATTTCTTACATCGCAAAACATCTCAAATCTGCAACTAGGTGAATTTGAACATAATGGAAATGTATATATAGGGCTTTCGTCTGACTTAAATATCTGCGTTGGAATTAATTGTAGTAAGTTCTTGCAGACCCAGCTGAACCTATTTTTCAGTCATGCAATTGATTTAAAATTTTATAAATCAATCGCATGGCTGATTTTTTTTTTTTTAATTTTACTTGTGAACTGCCTAATTTCGCCCTAAAAGTTTTTTTTTTAAAGAAAACAATAATCAACGCCGGCTTAATGTATCGTAAAAATATCGTTAAAAATAAGAAAATCAAAAAATAGGTTAAGGCTACAGTGTGGTTGTTAAAAATTTAGTGGACACTAAATTTTTTATCCACATGTTCAAAATTTTATGTATTAGTGTGTTTGTAATAACTGAAAGTATTAAAAAAAATTTGGTGCAAAACAAGTAATACTTTTAAGAAATTAAAAATTTTTTTAAACGAAAATATAAGAACTTTAAAATATTCCCTGCGTTGCATTATTTTTTCAAACTTCAAATTTCCAGTAGTTTTTTAATCTTTAGGCAAGACTACACAAAAATTGCGATTATCTGCACTGTTTTATGTGACAATTTACAAAATATAGCAAAAAATGAACATTTATGTGAAATTTTCAGCAAAAACGATGATTTTAACAGAAAAAGGTTGAATTTCTAGCTAAACACCACTGATATTACTAAAAATCATCTTAACTGTTATGTAGTCTTACCTAAAGATTAAAACACAACTGGAAATTAGAAGTTTGCAAAAAAAATTGCAACGCGGGGAACATTTTAAAGATTTTATATTTTTGTTTACAATTTTTTTAAAAATTTTTAATTTCTTAAAAGTATTAATTTTTTGCACTAAATTTTTTAAAATACTTTCATTTATTACAAACACACTACCACACAAAATTTGAATCATGTGGATAAAAAATTTTAAAAAAAGGCTACAATGGACACTAAAAATATTTAAGTAATAAAAAAAAAATTGAAAAAAAAAAATAGGTTTTTCAGATGGGGAAAATTTTTGTCGGTCAGTTTAACCCCCCCTCCCCCAATAACTTTTGAAAGAGTTGTTCGATTCGAAAGATTTTTTTTTTTTTGCATTCGAAATATCTCGAGGAGGAAATGTGATATCCATATTTTACTTTTTGATTTGAACAATTTTTTGTTTAATTTTGTTAATCATTTCTTAATGACTCCTTACGCACAAAATTTTTGGCCCACTATAGAGGGGTTTACTACAACAATAGCGCATAAAAAAAGAAAAAAACGAAATGTACCGTTCGTGACATATAGGATGCTATTTCACGAATGTTATACAATGTATGAACGTAAGTTTTCAATTGAACATTATATGGTTGTTTAAAAGACACCAACAATTTCATTGTTGTATGCTACAAGCATCAGTAGTCCCGCAGTGGGGACCAGTCGGAAGAAGCTTGGTTCCCCCTAGAAAGTGAAGCAACATCGACAGAGGTCAGTGTTTGGGAGGGTGACCACCCCTCGCGTCTGGTTGCTGGCACGTTAAATCCGTCGTGGTTCCAATGTCCTCCAAGTGGAACGATACCTCTGGGGTTGCCAACCCCAAATGACTGTCTCTCAGCTGGGAGCTGGTTCAAAAATGAAAAGACAACACTAAAGGGACGGATGTCAGACTCCTGCCTATAGGGGCCCCGTTTGACTCAGGAGCAATACACCCATTTTTCTTCGCGTCGCGCGTGGACACTACACCAACCAACCAACGTCAGTACTTTTTTTCAGTTTTGCTCTAACTCGTTTAAGGATCTATACGGTCAGGTGTGGTAAAATAGGTCAATTTTAGCTATTTTCATATTTAAAGTTTCATAGCAGCAAAACCAGAAACGTTTCCCATTTCTTTTCGATTGCATCTTAACATTGAACTCCTTTAGAACAATTTTATGTCATTTTAATGTTTATTTTTTTAATTATGAAATAGTTTAACTGAGCTTATAAAGTTGTGACCTGATTTACTCCATGGTGGGGTAAAATGGGTCATAATGCAAAATAATGCTGAAAACAGTTATTTTTTACTTTGAAATTGAAAAAAAAGTAAGTAACAAATTTAGCAACAATTTGAATTATAATTACCTTGAAATGTTAAAATAATATTGTTCTAGATTGTTATATATTGGTTCACATAATACTTCAACAACATCACTTCTCTCTACCACATCAACACAATCTTTTTTAGGAAAAAAAATTAAAAAAAATTTTAAATGTAATTTCAATAAAATAAACTACATACATTGTTTAAATTTAGGAATTTTCTGCAGTGAAGTTCAACAGAGTAAATTTTTAAACAATAATAGAATAGTACTACCTAAGCCTAACCATGACCCATTTTACCCCATCCAAGAAAAACTGGTGTAAAAAAAATCAATATTTATTTTTTTTCTTACATGCTCGGCTGTAATTGTTCTCCAAAGTTTTTTTGTGTGGAAATCCTTTAAATTTGGGTTGTTATTTGATAAAATCTAGAGATTTTTAGAAGTTGGCAACCCATGTGTTTAGCACACTATCATCCAAAAATTGCAAAAATATTTTTTTAGTTGCCATATTTAAGAACCTAACTTTTTTCAGAAGGTAAAATGTTGCCAACACATTGAAATATAACATAAAAAATATTGGCTTAAAAATAACAATTTCAAGTTCTATTATTTTGAGTTTTTTATCAAGTGACCCATTTTACCCCATCCTACCCTACCTCATATGTACATAATTTCAAAACCACCATGATTTGATAACTCTTCTATATATAGCATTAAATCTAGCACTGTAAAAACGCACAGGAGTTCAGAGAACTCTAGGGTAGACCAGGTCCATGGTTTTTTCTCTACAATAAAATCATCTTTCTGTAAATGACAATGTACTGATGATGTCCTACTTGCGAGTACATATTTTTCTAGATTAATCCACAAAGGATCAACTACAACACTAGATTCGCTGAAAGCTAAAGCCAAAATTTAAAAATCCTTGCTCGCGAAATACTAAAAATAATGAAACATGCATGCAATTAATTCTTTTTACTTTCCACCTGCATCAAAAATTAACACGCTTTCATTTGCAATATTTTTCAAAATATCTTTGCATTTTAAATGCAATATAAAATACTGTAATTCCGCATTCGCTGTGATCGTCTCTGAAATACTCATTTTATTCTTTTTAATTCACTCTTGAGCTATTGGCGTTTGTGTTTTAGCGCGCAGAAATGTAAAAGTATACTTCAATATGTTTGTCATAAACTGAAAAGGATTATTAGGAGCACCAATTTATGTTTCATATTGAATTATTGAACAATTCCGAATGATGGAAGTATGTGTTATTTATTTGTTTATTTCTCTGGTATGAAATCTTGTTGATTAAAATGCCCTTTGTCTAAAATATTTTTATGCGATACAGAACATTATAAAGATGTTTTTAAAAATACAATGGTATTAAGTGGGGTTCGGAAAAATAGTATTGCAAATTTTTGTATAATTGCAATATGTGTAATATGTGTGTTTAGTACATTTGTAATAGAACTTCAAAACCCGAAACTTATTGAGAAATGTTGTTTCCGTATTCAGTTAGTTAAAAAAAATACCATTGCCAATCTCAATGCTTTGTAGAATATACCTGAACTGATAGAGCATTTCGAAAACATTACCATATAATCTGTTTTGAAAGAAAGAATTATTTTTTTTGTGGACGATTTAAAAAAATGTAGGTATTATGAGCATATTAAGCTGCGTATTTAGCATTTTTTCTTTAAATTTTTGTGATTACCGGTGCTACCGTTGCCATTGTAACAGGACCCATAGGTCTGCATTAAAAGACAAAACGGGAAAGTTTTAAAAATATTTCAATTAGCTTCAACCAAGTAGCATTATTAAATAAGGTACATTTTCCAGACCATTAATGGTAGTTGTGTTGAAAACCACTTTTTTAGTTTAAAAATAAAATACTTGTTGCTAAAAAAAAAAAGAAAGGAAAAGAAAAAACTGCAACTTTAACGAAAACAATATCGAAATTTTTTCCAAGGAACCATTCCTTTTATTTTACAACTAGCGGTACCTGCACGGCCATACCTGTGTTAAGAAGTGAAACGACTAGTTGATTCACCATTGTATACATACAATGGTATTTTTTAATGTGCATATATTCTATTAAGATGTTAAGCATCCCACAAAATTTAAGATTATTCAACCTACGATCCTACATATTTAAGCAACTTTATTTTTTGTGACAAGGAAGCACACATAAAAAAAGCGAAAATAAATTATTAAAAATGAGTTCTTTTTGTTTTGTTTACGTACCCACAAAAAGCACGATTATAAGGCATTAGAATAGTATTCATGTATTTAAAGTAAAACATTTTTTAAAAAAATATTTTCATCTATTATTCATTGATAGTAAGATAGAGAGCCGAACTTTTGTTGCTTGCAGAAACAGCAGGAAAAAGGGAAAAAAAAAAAAAAACTTTCAGTAGAGCTCAAATAGTCAAATGATGGGGAGGGAAAGGGAATTTATAAAATAAAAATAAATAAATACTTAGTTATGATATAACTCTCTTCATAATGAATGTAGTTTTGTCTATTTCGAAATACATTAAGATTTTTTTTTTCTTTTAAGTAAACGACACTGATGATCATTTTCTTTCTTTAAGCCAGGGGTCTCCAAACTTTCCAGCCTTAGGGCCATATTGATTACTCCAGTAAATTCCAAGGGCCAAAACCATATTATCATTAATTGTTGCCGGTGGTAAAAAGTTGAATCAGTCCACTAGTGGTGTAAAATATGATTACTTTTTTGCCAGATGCCATTAGCTAGCTCTCCGCGGGCCGGACAAAATCTGTCCGCGGGCCGGATGTGGCCCGCGGGCCGTAGTTTGGAGACCCCTGCTTTAAGCGATGGAAAGAATTTAATATTTTTTACTCAAACGTCTTACTAAGTATAAATATTGCAAATCTGCAGTGAAATTACTTTTTTAGTCAAGTATAGAGAGATTCATTCAGAGGTAAACTAAGAGAGGAAAAAAAAAACGAACGATACGGAGAATATTTGCCAATGAGGTCCTTATAATTATATGAGAGAAGGGGTGTTTACGCTTCTAGGAATCGAAAGTTAACTACTATAAAAAGCCAAACAACTCCATCACTCCACATGCTCTAAAAACATAAATATTTGAAAATAATTAATCACTCTGGAAGCCACCACAATTGAGTAATTGAACGAACAATTCCTAGCCCATTGCGTGAGATTCTGCTTTTGTAAGCACCCAGCACAAGCGCAAAATATTATCCTCGCTCTAGTAACCGCGGCCTCTCTGCTAATTAATAATGAATACAATAACTCCAATTGTAAAAGCAATTTGCTATTTAACAACCGAATCAATGCGGCGGTGCTCCTGGCGTTATCTATTTATCTACGAGTTATTCGTCATAAAGTTAAATTGTAAAATCGATTTATGCAAATAACAGATTATTATTTCGAGTATTAAACCAATTTCCCTTCCAAAGCGGGAGGAAATAGAGGGGTTGGCCAATATTTGTTGTACTAAAAGGAATCATCTAGCGGGCCGTGGTAGCCTAGCGGTTAGGATCTCGAGCTTCGGATCGGAGGATCTCGGGTTCGGTACCGGGGCCGCTGAAGACCAACCATATGCACTGCCGTGGGCAGGTAAACGGCAGTATCTACAAATTTTTCGATTTTCGTTTTTTTGCATTTTTGTAAACTATATAACTTCAAGTTTATTGTACTAACATGTTTATCTGGTTTACACTACAAATAAACCATTTTTTTTGGCAGTGGCAATTAGCAGTAACTGCTTTTAACACTACATTATGCAGATAATCGGCAGTATGTACATACTGCTTTTTACCTTCCTACAAGCGTTCTTTTTGCGATCGAAAATTGCGGAATCACAGGCGGAAAAACCGGTTTTGCCACTTTCTTTGATCTTGCTCTTTCAAAGTGATTTAGTGTTCTGTCGCAAAGTGCGAAACATTAACTAGTTACTTTATTGTAACTAATTGTTGCTTCCTAAAATGGATGTAAGCGCTATAGATGGTCGGGAATTTTCCCTTGTTTCCTATTCAGTGTCAGAAAACTCGGGACAAGAACTCCCGTCTACGTCAACCTGTAGCCAAAATCCCATGCGGGCAGATGAAGAGTCGCTTCTTAATGCAAAAAATTGTGAGTAGCTTATAAAAAAAGGAGCGGTGCCGAACTCAGACTAAGCGTATTGCTAGAGACGCAGAAAAGCTACAGCTGCGGTCTCCTTGCAATGCAGATACTTGCCAGCTGAACTGCTGCAAAACAGTTTCCCTTGAAGAAAGGAGAAAAATTCATGAGGACTTCACAAAGATGTCCAGCCACGAGAAAAAATTTTTGGTCTTACAGAGAATTCAAAAAGAAGCAATAAAAAGGAAGACCACTTAAACGATCCGACGTAAAAATTCTATTAGGTATTCGTTCCAAACATCTACCGGAACCTACCGTGTTTGCAAAGTTATCTTTCTAAGCACAGTCTGATTCCCCCCGAAAAATGAGAAATGATTACGACGGCAATTAGGACATCTGAATTCAACTTGATTTCACCACGTCCCTCGCAACGCTGCCGCCCAACTCCCCTGAAGAAATTTGAGAGGGAGTCTATGTGGAGCCACATTTTGTCATTCAATCCATGCGCAAGCAATTATAGGAGGGAACTCACTCCGAAACGAGTTTATCTTCCGAGCGAACTTACAGTAAACTCCATGCACAAGGATTATAAGGAAAAACATACGGAAAATCTCTGCAGTTACTAGATTTACCTAAAGGAGGTAACTAAAATGAACATTAGTTTTGCCAAACTCGGAGGGCAACACTGCTCCACATGTTTAGAATATGAACGTCAAAACCATAGTAACCATGCCATCCATTCCGACTGCTTTGTATGTAAGTCATGGGGTACTCATCTGCAAAAAGCCAAAGATCCTCGGGATCGTTACAAGGTTGATGCTGAAAATTCTTTACAAAATTGTCACCCATATCACGTCATTCTCAGCGTCGACTTGCAGTAGGTCATAATGTTACTCCGAGTACCTGGTCACAAATCGGTCTGCCTTACGAAAAGGGTTGTAGTTTTTCATGAGACTTTCGCTGCAGTTGTAGATCAAAGGAAGAATCAAAATGTATCCAACACAAAGAGGAACAACATCTCAGTGATCTGGCATGAAGCTGTGGCTGGGCGAAATGCCGAAGAAATTGGCTCCTCCTACGCCAAGGCCTTATAACTAGAGAGAGACAGCAAAACGGTCGTCTACTGGCTGGACAATTGTACGGCGCAAAATAAAAATTGGTGCCTATCTACCACCATGACTGCCATGGTAAACAGCAAGAAGAGAAGCGTAGAGACAAGTTCCTTCTGATATTTTGAACCCGGGCGCACTTTCATGAGCGCTAATTCCATTTGCCATGGCATGGAAACAGGAGATGAGGAGACGAGGAGGTAATGTTTTTGATTTCCTCGACTTTGAAGAAGTTGTGGCTTCCTACAACAGCAGGAAGATGACTATTATCAACATGAAGGTACTGGACTTTCTGGACTTCCCTGCAGGACAATCCCAATGGAAACTGAAGTCCAAGGACAGACCGTACTTAGACGACATAATAAATCGTCAATGTTGCGTTCCGCCGAGGTTCTCGGAATCTCTTCTACAAAGAGGATCATAAACAGCGTCGGTTCAAAGAATTCGACTTAAAAACACGAAATTATTCAGAAATTGTGCCCTTTAATGCCAGAGAATCGAAGAGCCTTTTGGGAGACACTTCCAGTCAATGATAAATCAGAAGATTTAATAGATGAGTAAAAAAATCTTTTCATGAAGTTTTTTATTTTTCAGTGATTAATTTAACTTAAAATTTCTGGATTCTGAAAAGGCTTTGCTATTGCCCATTTACTTAGGCAAATATTTCTGGTATTAGACGTTATGCAATCATTGTAATTTTAAATTTATATCAAGTTGATATGTGTCTTTTTGGCACTGCACATATAATTTACTTACATTTTTTTATATTGCCACTTATTATTTTATATTATTATTTATTTATGTTAAATATATGAAATATATGTATAAAAATTTATTTATGTTTTTATATAATAAAATATATTATGGTTTGTAATTGTATGTTTTATATCATTTTTTATTTATATTAAATTTCTATCCAGTGGTTACAGTGTATTTATTTAAATGTCATTAATAAAATAAAAATACATACACTCTTCGTAATAATATTTTTCGCAATAACCTATCTATTTTGCATCATATGCGCTTCGTAATGCTTAACTACTGCGCATTTAATAAAGAAATGTGCAGTTACTGCTAACTGCCTGCCAGCTGTATATGACAATTACTACGGAGAATGGAAGTTAAACGGCAGTAACTGCTTTTACAATCTATAGGAATGCAAAATCAAAATGAAACCTACGGCGAAAAAAATATTTCAATGTCAACACATAAAATCACTTTACTTCAAATTTCAGTGTTTTATTGTTATTTGTGGGAATTCAAAAACGCGTTTCTTCAAATGTCTCGAAAACTCATTTTGTGTAGATACTGCCGTTGACCTGCCCACGGCAGTACACTTGGGGATACGTGCATGTAAAATCCGTAAACCTTGAAGTCCCAAGGCAGTTCTTGAGTTTTGTTTCCCAGCTTGGTCAGTTACCATTGACAACTTGTAATTTTTTGTTGTTGGTTTTCTGAAATCCCGCGTTAGCGTCAACCATCCAAAGACCAGGGTTCATACTCAAATTGCCAAAAAAATTTCCATGACTTTTCCAGGTTGATCCAAAGCAGAATTCCAGGTTACATTTCAAGTAAAAACATTTATTAGCAAATGCACTACTTGTACATTAAATACGTCTACCCATAGCATTTTATACATAAAATTATATTAACATCATATTAAAAAGTTCCACAGACGCTCATTAAGATAACAAACTTATACTATAGAATTTCTAGTCTGTAGAATTTAAAAATAAAATTTTGTGACACACCACTGCCAAAAGATATTAGCTTTTATATTTGCATCCGTCTTTTTTATTTGTTTTTAATTTAAATTTTAGAAAGCTAATTTAAAACTATAAAACATAAAATATAAAGAATAAATAAAAAAAACTAAAAATTAGGATGATCCCAGTTTGGACAAATCTGTTTTTTAACTCTATAATAACGCATGAAAAACAAATATTTAAAGAAATATTGATGTAGGCACTTTTATGCCCCATGACAATATAATAAACACCATTACATAAAGAAAAAACCTATATAGAAAAAGGAAGGTGAGTTAATTGAGGATCTGACATCGCGATGAGCGTAGGTTCCCCCCAAGGGATCCCTGGTAGGAGTAAAAATTCTTGACTTTTCCAGGTTTTATCAAAAATTTACGTTTTTCCCTGACTATTCCATGAAATTTGTAAAGGATATCAATTTCCATGACTTTTCCAGGTTTTTCATGATTTCCAGGTGGAGTATGAACCCTTAAAGACCCACCAACACCTGAAGGCTAACACTGTTTTCCAATATACACGCTGCTATTCTAGTAAGGATCACGACAAACGTCAGAAATCAGATCGCATTGTATGTCCAATGGGGGAGGGGGGGGGGGTTCACCTAGAAAACTTTACTTTTTGAACTATGTAAAACAAAACTTTAGATGTGTACCTTCATTATAACTAAATAATTAAAACATTCTTTTAAAAAAAAAAGTGTGTCCGCGCACTGTAGATAGACAAATAATCTAATTAAGGAGACAAAAATAGATAAAATTTTTCAAATGGTTTCCAAAAGCATATTATTCATGCGAATTTTGTGACCGCAATATGAAACAAAATCTAGAATTAGCTTGTATCAATTAATATGTCTGTCTATTATATATCTATTACATATATATATATATATATATTTATATATATATATATATATTTATTTATGTATATATATAGAAGAATTGTTTGTTTCTGCTATCGTTATAATAAATTACGTAAATAATTTTATTTTTTGGCATTTGTCGGAAACAGTAAGAAAACAAATTGGTAATTTTAAAGAAAAAAAAAGTATAAACCGAATAAAAACTTATTCATCATAAAATACCCATTTCAAAGTATTAATTGAATTTTTGAGTGTATTCTAATCAATTCCATAGAAATTCAAGTTCTAGTTTTCCCATAAATTCACTTGAGTTTGGGAAAAAATACATAAGTCAAAAATTTGCATTTTTTGACTTATGTGCTTTTTCCCAAACGCTCGTGAATTAATCCCCGCAATTGGATTTGCAGTAAAAAAGGTAGAATAGGTGATTTTTTTTTCTCTCTCTCTCTCATCGCTATTTGCAACGAGACTTTGAGCAACACTAGTGAATGTGAGCAACCTTGGTTACAATAGCCTGAACACTATACATATATCTATAATATGTATATATACTAACACATGAAATAGCTGACAATTCATATCTTCAAGTGGCTTCATAACTCAGCTTGCATCTCTGTCGAAAAAGTCTGACTCAATCTGAGAGAGCTACTGCAGCAGTCGCCGTTCGCATTTCTTCATGACGTTCAGTCAGATGTCGAAACAGCTGACAGATAAAAACTACGCTATAAGAAAAGAACGAGTAAAAGTAAAGAAATAAATATTAGCTCAAGAACAAGCTCCAGTCTCCCTCCTTTTATTCTTTGGCGGCAGAAATGTCTTAACTTTACACTGCGCGCTTTTTTTCAAAAAATCAACATGTATTATGATTTTGTGGAAAAAGAAGAACCTTGAGCCCAGTTAACAAGATAGTTAACTAATATGATATTACTATAGGGGAAACTATATTAATTAATATGATACTACATCTTCTTTACTAATAATAAAGCAGCAAGTATGTATGTCTATGGTGTGTGTGTGTGTCTTTTTCCCTCGTAAGGCCAAGACCGTTCTGCGGATTTTCATGAAATTTGGCACGAAAATAGTTTGGAACGGAGGTGTGCACCTCGGAGGGTTTTTTCTGAAATTCGAATTTGTTCTTTTTTCATTGTAATTTATAGCCGAAAATTACATAAAAGGGTTCTTTTCTATTGGAAGAAATTATCGCATCGTTTCGAACTTGATGCCATTGAAAAAAACTAGCCCCGTAAAAAAACTACCCCAGGAAAAGTTTTGCTCCGTGTGCTAAAATTCGAAGTCTCTAAATTAACTAGGAAAGAAGTTATAAGCGTCTTTCTCTGAAGTTCGAAACTATTTTTTCATGGTAATTAACTTTACTTTTATTTTCTGCAGACGATTGATAACGCTTGCTTTTTATTAGCCTACTTTAATGTAAAAGTAAAAATAATAATAATAAAGTAGGAAAGAAGGCTTAATGCACCGTGAAAATATCGTTAGAAATCAAGAGAAGTCAAAAACAAGTTAATTAATTAAATGAAGATTGAAAAAAAAAATGAAAGAAGGGTTTTGAGATGGGGGAAAAAGTGTGTCTGTCGGTCTGTCTGTCTGTCGGTTTGTCGGTCTGACTGTCGATCTGTCCCCCCTAATATCTTTTGAACGAATTGTCCGATTCGAAAAATTATTTTTGCATAAAAAGAAACTCGGCAAGGACATCTCATTTCCATATTTTACTTTTTGATTTAAACAATTTTTTGTTCAATTTTGAACAATTCAAATAGTTTTAACATTAGCGCCTATGGGTGAAAATGAAGCAAGGTATGTAAACTCTGGGTACAAGATCCAAGTTCCAATGAACAAGCTCACTGGAAGAAGTTCTTGGCGTGAAATATTGATTTGAATATTTTTTGTCCATTTTTGAACAGTTAAAAAAAATTAACATACCGCCTACGGGGAAATTTCAATCCTATATAAATCCTGATCTAACGGTCCGATTTGCTTGGAACAAACTTATAGAAAAGATCTTATGGCGTAGAACATGTACAAATAGAAAGTTCATCCAGAAGTAACGAGCCGTTTTTCCTATGAAATTTATTGATCGGGATTTTCAAGAATATTTTTGAATAAATGAATGATTAAATGAATAAGCAAAAGAATGAATGAATAAATGAGTGAATAAATACATGAATGACTAAATAAATGAATGACTGAATGAATATGTATTAACCGTTGAAAAACTTATATTTGAAGCAATTAAGAACTAAAGCTAAACGAGAAAAACAGAGTGAGAGATAGCTAGATTATAAATTTGAAGCTGGTGTATGAGGGAAAGTAGGCTCGTATAGTTCTAGACGGAACTTCTTGTTTTATTTGAATTGTTAACATGCCGACTGGCTTATGATCCTTTTTCTTTTTTAAGGAATTAAAATTTATTTCCTGCGTCTCACAGGCGATCGATAGCTTTATTTTGATTTCCTTATTTTGACATGTATTTCCCGGGACCATTTTCCACACCGCACAGGGGTTCTTTAAAGAAATGTTATCCTTTATAGCCATTTTTGTCATTCCAAATCATTGTAACTATTTATGTTTTTATGTATTTTATTTTTTTTCTTCAGTGAATTAGCAGAAATGTTATTTTCCTGTTTGAGATCGGATGAAAGGTTTTTTCCGCTTTCAAGGCTTTGCTTGCTGCTGTTTGTTTCAGCAAGCTACAACATTTTGTCTTTCTGTTTCACTGTAAATGAGCAATAAATAAAATTTAAATATACTAAACATTTCTTAATTAAAACTATTCTAAATGATTATAATCATCCTTTTTGTGTGGGTACTTGAACTAAACACACAAAATGTGTATTATTTTTAAGATTTTCTTTCTCGTTTTGTTTCGTTTCTTTCTTTCTTTTTTAATTTTTGTATTGCGTATGTTTTTTAAAAAAAAATGCTTAAATATATAGGATTACTGGTTTTTTGTCGTGGGCGGCTAATTTTTAATTGTGTGGAATGCTATACATTTTACTTTTCTCCACCAGACCCCTACCTGTTAGCCGAGGCCTTAGGATTGCTTGCGCACGGGGAGAGGTAGTGGGGTCCACGAATTTTACATGCACGTATCCTCAAGTGTACATGGTGAGTCTTCAGCGGGTATCGTACGCTCGACCTTCCAGGTGGAAGTCCGATGCTCTAACAACTAGGCTGCTATGACCTGCTATACATTTTACTAAAATAACATAGTTTACACATTAAAACGTTATCACTATATACTAGGGATGTAACGAATATTCGGCCACTATTCGGTATTCGGCCTATTCGGCCCTTTGGCCGAATAATCATTTCATCACCAAGCCGAATATTCTGCCTGGCCGAATACTGTGTAAGGTCAATATTCGGCCTGGCCGAATATTGATGGAATATTTGGCCGACTAGTTCTGCTGCAGTAGAAATGTAAAAAAATAAAGAAATTAGTAGATTTTAAACATTTAAAAGTGTATTATAATTATTGCAAAATAATATATTAGTTTATTGTTTTAAAAAATAAAAATAATTTAGAAAAAAACGACTTTTTTTATACCTAGTTTCAGGTTTGCCTGAGCAAAAACAGATTTTAAAGAGGTAATATTGTATTTTATGTTTAGCATTTGCTCCCAAAGCTGGCAAAAGTTAATTATGATATATGAAAAATTAATTTTGTGATAATTAACAAAGTAGAAGTTAGACTTTGTTTGGGTAGACTGATTTATTGTGAATATTGGGTAAGAGAGAAATGTGAAAAGCCTAGAACATATCATGAATATTTAGATAGCATAAGTTATTGGGGTTTTTGAAAATTAAAAAATATATTCCAGTTAAGTGTATTAAATTTTAATATATCGTTTAAAGAGAGTTATGTAAAAACCCCATAAAATAAAAATATTAACTTTTATAACTTCTAAAATATCTTCATAAAACAGTTTTGAGCAAGGTAAAAATTCACTTAGCAATAGTAGTTCTTTCATTTGAATTAAATAATTAGTTAAATAATGCCAATGCTTACTACCATATAACCTGTCATTTCTATTCCACCTGTGGGTGAAATTCTTAGTTTTGTTACATTCAAAACAATAGAGAAAATAGATTAATTTTAAATAGTTTTAAATTCTTAACCAACAGAATTAAATCATACATCATAGATTGTGTGTAATTGGTGTTTGACTTTGTCATTAAATTTAAACTTGTCAAATACTTTCTATTACAACGATTTTCTAGAAATTTTAATATTCGGCCTAAGACATTGGCCGAGTATTCGGCTTCGGCCTATTCGGCCTAGAAGAAATGGCCGAATATTCGGCTTCGGCCTATTCGGCCTAGAAGAAATGGCCGAATATTCGGCTTCGGCCTGAAAGAAGTGGCCGAATTTTCGGTATTCGGCTATTCTGCCAAATCACTATTCGTTACATCCCTACTATATACACAGTGACGAATCTACTGATATAAACTTATCTTTCATAATGGAGAGACATCAGTTTAGTTATCAACGGAAAAACAAAAATAAAGCATACCTTCGATTTAACGTTTTTCTCAAATGATAAATAGGTTTTAAATTCGAGATTGCCTTGATAAAAGTATTTTCTCCCCGATTTAACGATTTCCTTGATTTAGCAATAGCATTTAAATAAATATCGCCACAAAAGGAATAAGTATGGTTTGTACTAGATTTAAAATAACGTGGCGAATATGACACGCTACAATTTGACTTTTTAAATTAGTCATTGGCAATAAATTGGAACACACTAATGAAATTGTGCTTACCTTTTTTTTGTATTGTTAAAATTCAGCACGAGCAGCGCCGTGTGAGTACCGCTAGTAAAATATAAAATTAAACTCCTGCTGAATTCCGAAAAGGGCGACAAATACACACTTGGCCGAGAATTGCATCCAACTACTATGAATTGCCACCAACGTCATGTAGTATAATATGTCGTGTAACGGGAGCTTCCGAGATGATCAATCTATGTCAATGTTGGCACAAGATTGGGCTTTGATGAGAGAAGAGATCAATAGGTTGAAGTTCCCATTCCTGAATTAATTTGAAAAGTCAAGATGCGCGAGCGGCAGCTGCTTATAGAGGTCAGTTTTGTGTCAATACGTGCAAGTGGAGTTAGATCAATGCAAGACGCCGCTGCGGACCCAAGCTAAAAATATCAGAAATGAAGTGTCTGTGCGGCTCTTATTTACTTATACAACATAGTTTAGGATATAACTGTGATGCTTAATATGGTGTTTATTTATATTGCTACATTATATATATATATATATACACATATTTATGTATATATATATATATATACATAAATATGTGTGTATATATATATATATATATATATATAATGTAGCAATATAAATAAACACCATATTAAGCATCACATTACATATACATAAATATATGTGTATATGCGTATGTATAAATAAAATATATATATATATATTTGTATATATATATATATATATATATATATATACAAATATTTATATATATATATATATATACATATATTTTATTTATATATATACATATACACAGTAAAATCCCGTTAAAACGTGGGTGTCGGTGGAAATGTTTGGCACCTGGGTTACAGCATAACCATGGTGTAGTGAAACTATACCGCGAAACCATATTCATGAAATAATGCTCGCTTTTGCTGCATCATATTTAACTATATCAATTACCCGCAACTTTTCTTCCCCCTATAGTATAATTTTTTATTTTTTTCTTTGCTGCTATTTTATTCACTGTAACTGCTGGCCAAGAAACACGCATCTAAGCTGCGCAATCAGTCTATCGAGCGGTAGGTTAAAAACCAACTGTGTTCCGAAAAAAAAAAGGTGCTGAAAATCTCTTTATGTATCAACATGGGATTGTGAAGGGTGGAGAGGTCTTATGGAAAAATATTAGATTTGGAAGAGGAGGAACGCTCTTCTTACTGGTGAATATGTTTACTTTTCAGGAATGCTAACGAATCTGGAATACAAAGGTTGATAGTGCTATAAACGAAGTTACACACCTACAATTAGACTTCTGAAAATGGAATAGTTAAACATTGAACTGAACAGTCCCTGACAGATTGAGCTCCGCTCATGTCAAGAGAAAAAAGTCAGGGCAATTGGACTTGATTTTGAAATCAAGCTATATGTTCTGGGTTGAAAGACAGAAAAAGCATGAAAAAGGTGCACATCACGCCTGTCACAATAGGGCTTTATCTTGTTAGCGTGTCTGGTGGGGGGATGCGTGCTCTTTGGATAGAATATTTGTGTGCTTCGGCTGACTTTATTTACAATGGTAAATAAGTAATCACCTTTAAATGGCAATGATAAAGGGTGGTTTAAACGTCGGGGGACATGATAGTCACCGCGGTATACTGAGGCGCGGTATAACGGGGTGTTACTGTAATGTAGTAATACAAATAAATATTATATATAAATAACTCTATATTTCTAGAGAGAGAGAGATAGAGAGAAATGGGGGGGGGGGAGGCGAGGATACAGGATTTTTCTGAAGGGAGGTCATATATTAATATTATTTTTTTAAGCTTTCCTCGGAAAGCTCCTAACAGGCAAAATTATAAGATTTCAGTTCGTTATTTATATAATGTTTAAAAATGCTTGACACCCGAAGGATCTGTAGGAGGTATAACTTTTCTATTCTTTATTGACTATTCCTTCTCAACAGAGTTACGAAAATAATAATTTTAAGGAATGCTAAACTATTTAATTAAACTATGATAAATTGAAAAAAAAAATGCTGAAACTGATAGCATTTCATTACACACATCCTTCAAAAGACAATTTTTTTGCTTTCATTAATAATTTTAAGCAACGAAACAAATAAAGGAAAAAACATGTATACATAAATTTAGTAATAAGCCTCGTGTAATTAATGAAGCATATTTTGTAAATATTCATGTGAGCTATACAAATATCTAGTTTCAAAAGAATAAACTGTCTAGAGAGATGTCTAATGTTCTATAGCACTTTTATGCACGAACAAGGAAAACACGTGACTCTGAAGCGGAACTCAGATAGTTGTTCGGCGCAATTCTAATAAAGAGTTCTAATTAAGACGGCGCATAAGAGAAAAATTGCGTTTTTCCTTTCATAAGTTCTATTAAAATGTTTGTCAGCATATGAAAATAATAAAAAATGCCGTCTACACTCATGAAATATACAACGTTATATAATCATGTTAATTCCAAGCAAAATGCAGTTGGCTCATTCCATATTTTTAATGCATAGATTCTAATGTTTATGAATTCTAAAGATACAAACTAAAGGGGTTTTTTTTAAACTCTAAATTTAACAGTTTTTTAAATATTGTAGCTTTGATAAAAGTACTTTAAATTTGAATATATATTACTATTGATAATTAATTTATCTTCGCTAAAAATACAATATCAGTAAACATTTTAAAAGGCGTTAGGCATTCGGCAATATTTATGTTCCAAGTGTTGAATTACTTGTTGAGTAATTTCTGCGTTTATTTAGACAGAAAACTTTATTAAACTAAATGTTAATAATGTTGATTTAATATATTAGTATACGTACTAACTTAGCGACATACTAATTAGTTCATTAATCATTATGTTATATATTGTAATGACTTCAACATTGTAGGAATATATATAGGTAAACATATACATTTTCATATATTTTATATGAAAATGCATATATTTACCTTTGTCAAGTAGTTTATATCTTTCCATAAATTTGCAAAATTTATAGTCTCCTATTTCGTCAAATACTTTTTTTTTCAAAACTCAATTTTTTAAACCAATTTCGCATAAAAATTAAAAGCCAAAAATATTTTATAATACTGATGTGAAAAAACGTAATGTTAACGTAATGAAAGTTAATCCTCCGCACTGCACATGATTTTTTTATACTCCATCGCTTCTCAAGCGGGGGTCGCGACCCCTGAGGGGGCGGGGTGTCGTTCTTAAGTATAAAGGTGTCATAATCTGACAAAAACAGTAAAAAATATCATTTTATTAAAGAAAATGCCTTAAATTATGATCACATACTCTAAAATTTAGTGCTGTTAAAGAATATTGCATTAGGCGGGTTGCAAGGTTTTTTTGTGCATGTTTTTTCACGGGGTCGCTATTCTCAAAAGGCCAGTGAGAAACGATGAACTAGACTATTTTAAACTGTAAAAAATAATTTCACATATTTAAAGCGCAAATGAGCATTAAAATGCAGAATACATATGTTACGGGATTGCTTGTATTCCCTTTTCAGTGCAATAGTGGAGCTTCTAGATGCAAAACATCCAAATGAAGCAGACAAAACAACAAAACACGGCTTATATAGCCTGAGATTTACCTGAAGATCAATGAGAATAAAGGCAGTATAAAAGTAGAAGTAACCGGGAAGGCACCAATAAGAAAGCACTAACAAACCCCGTGTTTTTGTTGTTCTGTCTGCTTCATTTGGATGTGTTTCATCTAGAAGCTCCATTATTGCATTAAAAAAAGGGATTCTAAGAAATCCCGAAACATATGTCTGCATTTTAATGCTCATTTGTGCTTTAATTAAGTACAATTATTTTTTAAAGTTTACTTATGTACCATTTTATTTCGTTTTAGTGTGATTGCTTATCTATTTTTTCTTTACTCATTACCTTCTTTTTGGAAAAGTATATTTTAAAGCATTCTTTTAGCACAAATAATACGTTTGTTAAAAAGGCGAGTCAAATATCGAACAAGGAAATAAATAGGATTAGGTACGAGTTATTAATGAACGAGGTTCAGCTATGCAAAATATGTAAGATTATTTATAGCAAGTATACATAAACTGCACTTAAGTGGTCATAAAACGGTGGATGACTTAGAACCAGAGCGCAATGTGCATAGGAGCTCAGTTTCTGCACACACTTTCAATTTTATGCAGAAGTCTACACAATAGACGCAGAGGCGTAGCTAGGGTTTTCAGCTCCCGGGGACAACTGAAGATTTTGCGCCCCCCCCCCCTCGTGCCACTGGGGGCCTAGAGGTGCCCCTAAAGGAAATTAAAAAAAACTTTGATACTTCCTAATTGATAAATAACTCTAAAAATCAGCCCTTTTCTCCTTCCTTTTTATTAGCGACCATTCACTTTTAAGGGAAAAAATGGGACATTTTGGCTTTGCAAAATTATTTGTCTGATTTCCCACGCACTCCTGTGCTATATTGCTCATTTCCGATTTGTGGTGCTCCCACTTTTTTGTCGAACATATTCACACCTCTTCAAATTAAATATTTTCTTTTCGTATTTAAAAATAAAATAAATTTGCATTAATTTGGCGCCCCTTGACGCTGCGCCCGGGGACAGATGTCCCACCTTGCCCCCCTCTAGCTACGCCTCTGAATAGACGGAATCCTGACTGTTTACGCATCAAAATAATAATAATATTAATAATAATAATAAAAATAATATGTTCTGAAATATATTCGGATCATGCACCTCTTGCGTTAGAAATTACGCCCTGCGTAAAATTATTTCGGATTGGTGGATTTTTCCTCAATTTCCGACAACGCAGCTAAAGAGCCAATTTTTTGAATACCATTCTACCCATTCACAAAAGACGTGCTTATCCTACATGTTAAATTTGATTTTCAAAATTAAATAAATCTGCATGTTTTAAAAGTACAGCAACGCTCTTTATAACGACCACACATTATAAAGACCATTCCATTTTAACTACCAGTGTAGTACGGTGCAATTAGACCCAAACCCCAACATCCAAAGTAAAAGTTTCCCTCCAACTCCAAACTGTTCTATACGGTCCACATATTGTTTGGTAAAAAGTCACACCAATTTGAGCGTCGGGTTTGGGGGGAGGGAGAAGTTGGTAAATTAGTAGTTTTTATCTGTTTTTTTTTTTTTTTTTTCAAATATTTCGAAAAGTATGCGCTTTAGCGCAAAAGTGTTATTTACAAAAATAATTTATATTAAATTACGAACAAAAATGGTATTTTACATATTATTGCTAAAGTGAACGGTTCCAGAGTTACGGAGGGTGTAAAAGTAGACATTTTTCGTATTTTTAAGTTTTTTTTTTTTTTTTAAATGACATTATCTCTAAGGAAATTAATTTTTTATACAGAATTATGTTTTGTAAAAGAAAATTGTGATTTTCGTGGCCAGTGGTATGCTAGTGATAAGCCCTTGAAGGAACGATAACCTCACCACTTTTTCAAGGGGCGCTACTTTTTAAAGGAAAAGAGGCTTCCACTGGGCTAGGTCACATAAACCAGTGGTACGGAGAAACCCACTCTGAACTTTCTCTAGACGATGCCACATTATGAATGAGCATCTTTCCAACATAAATGATTTTAAAAATATAAAAATATTATCTGTATAATAATTATGATATATAATTATATCATTTTAAATCATAATATTGTATAAAATTGCAGCTTTTCGAGGTTTTTCTTTAGAAAATAGGCATATTTGGCTGTATATAGCAACCATATTTTCTTATTTTTTTAAAAATTAGTGTAAACTATTCATCAGTATTCAGTCCTCTTCAAACATAGCACCCTCCTCTTCTTGATCTTCGTCTAAGATGTTCGTGTTCCTGTTATTGCATTCTAGGCCCGAGCAATTACCGCACATGCTTGAGCAGTTTAGACCACTATTTGTGCACTAGCAGTTACCGATGCACTCATCTTTGCAAGCACACGCTAATAGGAAAGTAACTCCTGGGGAGCTGCAGAATGTACTGTTATAATTGGTCTCAGGTACTCGCCAATCTTCTTCCACCCCCACTCGAGCGGATTCTTCTTCTCATTCAGCCACTGCTGCACCTGGTGGTAGGTCCTAAATGAATGCTGTCTGACAACTGCTGAAGTGGGAGGAAGTGCAGCCAACTTGAACAATGAATGTATAGGCTACTTTGCAATAGCGTGCAAGTAACACTGGTAGCGAAAATAATCTAGATCTTTAGTGTTCTTGGCTCTAAACATTAAAAGAAGGAAATGCTTTCCAACGTCAGCCACTGCACTGGGGTCAGCTTTAGGGTCGTTGAAGACTAGAAGTTTCGTACGAAGAGCGTTGTTGGCTTGCACTTTCCTATACGGTGAAATTTTCCCCTTCTTGTAGATCGCTGGCTGATACAGCGTCACATCCTGTGAAGGTGTATATTGCTAAGAGTACACCTTTCATGTCCCCAATCCCTCGATGAATGTCAGAAATAGTGCACTCTTTTTCCTGCTGATTGCCTTTCTTTGGTATCACCATTTTCAATTTGTTCTCTAGTGGTGCGTGAACAGTCAACAAGACTAGTAAGTCCGTGTCATCACCAATTACACAAGCTTCAACTCCTTTCTTAGCTTCATCAATCGCTGTTAAAACTATTAATAAGTCAGCTTCTCCCGATATTTGTTGAATTGAGCAACCACCTCTTTGCAAGTGTACTGTAAGAAGAGTAATAAGGCCCATTTTGTTCTTAGCGTTAGATAGAAATTCACTTTGATTGATATTTACATTGATTGAGTCTTCTACTTTCACTTCAATGTTAGTGGTGGAACGTGATCTACGTAACTGTTCTTCATCTTTTGTGTTTCCTTGCTCGTATCCGTCAAAAACAACAGTTGCTGGCCCATAATGAGTAAATATGTAATCTGTGTATTGCTCGCAAATTTGTCTAAAGGTAGCTGGGCGTCTCCAGGCAACACGATGAAGGAGGTGACCCCCATCAATTAATGCAATACACTTTCTCTGAATCTGGGGTGATTGAGGATGATTCATTTGAATCTGGAACCAAAGCAGTCCCCATTGAAGATTTGCTTCCCTTCCTTATCAAGCCAGATTCGTCAAACAAGGATGGATGATAATCTCATAATTCAAATTAAAATATTTTTCAAGTCTCTCATCACTCCTTACTGTGCATACCATCCGTTGTAAGAGAGTGTTAGGGTTCACACATACAGTGTTCTCGTTAATTGACATTGACTTGGTTGTAGAGGCTAGAGACTTAACAGCTAACTTTCTTTTCAAGTGTACCTCCTTGAATGTTTTGTTCTCAATCTCTTTCAAGGCTACTGTTCCAACTTCAAATGCTTTATCACGGTGTCTCCCCGGTTTCGCCGACAAAAAATTTCCTTCCCCCCTTTTTCCCTGTTTAAATTTCCCTTTTGAAATGTTTCGGGATTTCTAGGGATTTCAAGTCGGAAGCGGTGGGGCCTAGTTCTTGGTCACTGTCCACTCTTTTCTTAATCCTTTTGTCCACCCCTTCTAATCAGTATGACTCACCACAGGTGCAGAAGCACGTGGTGATTTGGATTTTATTTTGCATTGATTTGTTCGGTTTTGCGAGGAACTTATTTGATTTATCTTTGAGCAGCATGATACACACTGCAAAAAAATTTCAAATTTTTAAAATGATTAACTGTGGATTATGATCCACAAATCCGGCGGTACGTTAATGTTTTTTAAAACTAATATTAATTATGTTTGTTTAAAATATAAAGTTGAAGTACAGATTTGAATTAAAACAACTATCTTTTGTTTAGTGTGAAGAAGGTGTTAAATGTAAACATTTCGGAAATGGGGGTAATATTCATGCAATGAAAAGATTTTAAGGAAGCATTCAGATTTATAAATAATTTTATTTTGGACATTCAACGCTTGTTATTTTTAAATTAACTAGGCGTGCCGCCCGGCGTTGCACGGGCTAAAACAGATAAAGAGAAAAATTCAGAAATAACGCTAATAGTCCATGTAGAATTTCTAAGAAGTACATATAAGGTCAAAAGTTCCTTGAATCCTCAGGATAATACTCCCCAAAAAGTCGTTTTTTTTTTTTTTGCAAATCCATTTTTATGCTATGCAACAATCCCTAAAAATGTTATGCTAAGCAATGGCCTTCGCGCGAGCCTAAATAAGAGCAACAGTAACTAAAATCATAGATTGATTAAGTACAATGCTCCCAAAAAGTAGTTTTTTTTTTGGCGTTCGATTTTTGCTACGAAACCGTTGTACGCCCGGCGCTGCGCGAGCTTAAATACAACACGACATTGAAATTCCTTATTATCTATCGATACACAGACATACAGACACGGACCGATATTAATAATAGAGAAATTCAAAAAATTCACATTAGAATAAAGACAATTAATTATCCCATTCCATCCGTTTTCGATTTTACGCCATTTTTGTTTTATGCATTCAGAATAATTAACACAATCTTTAAATGTCCCCGTTAAAATACGAATAATCCACTTTTAACAAGTCGAGAAATTGCAGAAGAGTTTGGCATTCATCATACAACTGCTGGATATTACATTAAATCTCTTGGGTTTGTGTTAAAGCAGGGTTCGCGCTAGGCCGCGCGATTGCGCGATTCCCGCAATATTTTTTGAAATCCCACTCAAAAAAAATTTTTTTTTGGGCTTAAACGTTAAAAATCCCACTTAAAATTTTGGGCAAGGAGGAAAATCTCACCTTATATTTTTCCCCAGTGTGAACCCTGGTTAAAGCAAAGTGTTTGGGTTCCACATGAGTTATATTTTCTTTAAAATACGACAGAACTTTCCCTCCAACTTAAAAGTTATCAAACATTAGCTGTAATAAAATATTCTTGTTTAAAGTGCATCATCTAATGTCCTAAAAACCGGTCCCAATTTTTGTATGAATTACGTTCTTAATTAATTTCCATTTCTTTTTTCCAACCTACTCCTAGCCTTGAAATAAGCATATTGCTGGGTATTTAGTAAGAATAGTAAATTATTTGTTTTAGCACGGTAAAAGTCTTTTAATTATTTGAAAATTTAAAAAGAGAGAGATTAGGCAATTAATTTATGTCAAAATTATCTGTTTGAACTATTTATAGTCAAAACTTTTATTTTATTGCGTTTTATTTGTTTATATTTTTGAAATTGATTCTGCTGCATTTTATAATTGTTTGAGGGGTGCTAGAAACCCAATTGAAACAACGAAAATTGAGTTTTTTGTGAAATTAGGCTTTCTACCTATTTGATAATGTTTTTCAAAACCCTTACAAACGCAAAAAGCATCATATTTTGGTAAACAAATATGGCTGCTAACAGAATTCTGGAAACGACAAACATTTAAAATAGTGTTTTTGGACTCAACAGCATTCAGGAATAAACGGTGTATCTCCAATTTCTCGCCGAACTATTGCCACTTAATATGAAATGACCCGGATGGATATTTCTGTCGCCGAAACCGGTGATTAGCCTACGATGTTTTTCCCTCTTCGAGGGAATTTGTCAACGAATGGGGGAAGAAAATTTTAGTGTCGGCGAAACCGGAATGAACCCTTTATCACAGTTCACGTTTCCATCTGCTACAAGCACTGTTGATAAGGAAGAGAGTTCAGGTGTTTTAGAAAACGAATTGTGTTCCTCAAGCCAAAAAATAAAAGTTTGCAAGTCCTTGCAATTTCTTTTCTGCCTTGCCTCTCGCATCTCCACGTGCAGCTCTGAAGATACGCTGCGCACACCTGAAATACTATGTACTTGAAACGAGTCATTATGCAGTAACTTTTCTTTAACACCATCTTGACGAATTTTATTGCACTGAATGATCTTGTCCACCGCCTTTCTAAGAGTAATTAGTTCACCACCCTTGTCCTTACAAAGTTTCAACACACACTCCGCCATAGTTCACACACTTTCAAAAGTGATTATCACCGAATTCGCACAGTATTCTAAAGATGAACAACAAAAAAATGGCAGCTGAACTTCACAAGAAATAACACTCACAAACGCAATGAACGGGTCTTCAAATACGACTGAACGAAAGAGAATATATGAGAAAGTTTATGAGGGAGAGGGGCGGGCGGCAGGTGCAGGCTGTACGTGATTGGTCGACCGACACTCTGGGGGCCGCGCTTGTACTATACCGATTCTCTTTCCCACTATTTTTTGGCTTCTAAACCTATGTCGTAACTCTTAGCTTCTTTTGGACTACAATACGACTGTACAATATTACTTTTTAATGAAATTATTTAGTTATTTCCCTTTACATAGCAGTTATAATTTCATTTTTTCAAAAAATTTAAAAAATACAAAAGATGTCTACTTTTAACCCTCCGTAACTCTGGAACCGTTCACTTTAGCAACAATATGTATATTACCATTTTTGTTCGCAATTTAATGTAGATTATTTTTATATATAACACTTTTGCGCTAAAGCTCATAGTTTTCGAAATATTTGAAAAAAAAAAAAACAGATAAAAACTACTAATTTACCAACTTCTCCCCCCCCCCAAACCCGACGCTCAAAATGGTGTGACTTTTTACCAAACAATATGTGGACCGTCTAGAACAGTTTGGAGTTCGAGGGAAACTTTTACTTTGGATGTTGGGGTTAGGCCATTTTTCGGCCTAATTGCACCGTACTAGTGGTAAAAGTCCCAACTTTATTCCTATGAATTCTATATTAATTTGCTTTCGGTATAGCGACCTTTCTAAATCGTCTAATCCAATACAGCGAACGTACTAGCTGTCATGTCAGCTCAGAAGCTTCCAGATGTGTGAATGTAAACTATTCCCTACACTTTCTACTTTAAAATCTGTTAATATTTGTTATAATATTTTGCATGGATAATTTTTTTTTTAAACTCCAGTGATTAAAAATAATTTAAGCATTTAGTTGGATTTTTTTTTTAAATTAATAATTTTAATGGAACTACTGAATGCATGATGTATGATTTTTCATGATGATGAATTTTCTTAAAGAAAATTCTACCTCTTATACGACCACTCGTTATAAGGACCTTTTTTGTGGGACGCAGATTGTCGTTAGATCGGGCGTCGACTGTATATGTAAGTTATAAACGTACTACGTAGTTGAAAGCTTTCGGAAGCTAAAAATTGGACATAAATTTACAGGTTTCATACTGTATTGCAGGATATCCAGTACAAATAAGTCAAAACAATGGATGCCTAATATCCGGTAAAATCAATGTCCAATGCATCCCTAATCCAGACCTTGATCCCCTCTCCCCAAAGCAAAGGTTTGGATACGCTACTACACATATAAGGCAGGGAGAAGCAAAGGGATGTAAGTGGATCTAAAAACGATTCCGAGAAAAACGCCTCAAAGTTTGGATCTTATGAGGTCTTTTTTTTTTTTCTAAATCAGGCTGTTGAGGAGCAAATGTTAGAGATATCCCTAGCATCTCTTGCCACAATATAGAATAGTGTTTTCCCTATCATTTGCGCTGGTTATATCACAATTTTCAATTTTGTCACTTACACCTCTTTGCTTCTACGTGCCTCATATATGCATGCATACTGTTCGCTTACAAAAGCCGAGTATTTTTTTTTTCTTTCTAATGGGCTGCGTATGGTCACTAACCTTTGCAGACCTAGTGCGTACCCCGTAAAGCGGCATCCATTTTTTCCAGTAGCACCACTGTCGGTGGATGCCATTGCCACTGAGAATTTGGACGCTCAGTTTGCCCTATATGGCGGCCACCTGAGCTCTCATTTGATACGAATTGCACTAGGTATTTAATTTAGCCGAGAGTATCCAAGCCAATCGGATAGTCAAGGGATCTTAAACATGCCGCACAATCTTGCGACATGGACGCCGAGGATTTTCTGCTACTTGAAAATCCAGCGACTTGCCCCAGGTTCGAACCTGCGATCTTGGACGTACGAGACCTGCGTCTTACCACTACGCCACCCTGTCGGCCGAAAGCCGAGACTATCCGTCGTTAAAATTCTATCCGGCAAAGGGGCTGGTGATACGCTGAGATGGGCGTTTTTCGAAATTGTATTTCATGCTGTCATTTTTTGCTTTTCCCCGATGATGGTATATTCTATTCCAACTTTTAACACAAAAGAGAAAAGAGAGGGAAAAAAAATCCAGAGTTCATTATTCTTCATAGAAACAAAACATTTCCTAATCTTTATTCATCCTGTCCTCCCTATTTCGATGAAAAAGAGGCAAACCTGACGCATGCGCCAATGCGAGTAAAGTCTAAATCAAGTTAAATAAAACTGCTGCTTCGCAGTTTCTTTTTCCGCCATGACTTGTTTTAAAATTCAAAACATCGTTGCCCCAAACATTCCAAACAAAGATATCGTTGCCATTTGACAAATAATTCTGATAATTTCCTCAGAGCCAAAATTATTTTTTTCCAAGTTTTAAGAAAATCGAACAATATGTTTACGAAATTCTCCAACTTATGCACATAAAAATCAATAAATACTGCAAAGAATTTGGTTGATGTATTTTTCTTTACTCCTGAAGACACACAGGGTTGAATTAGATAAGTGTTCTTCCACCATGTTCGGTATAAAATTATCTCAGCGTGAGTTGCTCATTTATTTGGCAAATAAACTAAACTCAATGCAGCTTACATCGCTAGTGAGTCAAACGTCAAAACATTCAACTTAACACACTCTCAGCGCGTCATCAGTTTCTACATGAAACGTCTAAGAAGATACAATATTAGCCCTCCGGCCTGCTCAAATAGCAGCGCTCGAGCCACTACATCACACTTGAAACTGTTAGCAGAATGAGAGAACTCGCGAAGAGCCTTCAAATGCTCCGAGATATATTCAAGCGTAAGCATATCGTGCTCGCGTTCGCTCAGTCATATGTTATTAAGTGCGGTAAGAGGAAATAGAGCTCGAGATGAATGGGGCGTTCAGTGGGATCAGATCCCGAATTTAGCATACGATGCGTGTGATGAATTATCATCTTTCACTAGGTTATTTCTAACCACACGCTTAGTCATTTTCCATGGAATGTTTCAAGGGAAATAAACTTTCTGCTATTTTTTTTTTAAAATCCGTCTAGAACTATACGAGCCTATTTGTCCGTATTCCCCAACATCAAATTCATTATCTATCTCTCTTTCGCATTTGGCTTTACCTATTAATTATTAATAAGATTAATTATAGCATAAAAAATGTTTTAAGTCACACGGTTTTATTTTCAGTAATAGTGGTCGAAAACTACGTAGCAAATTTCCGTAATAAATAAAGTTAAATAAAACCGCTGCTTCCCAGTTTTTTTTTCCGTCATGATTTGTTTTAAAATTCAAAACATCGTTGCATTATCCAAACATTCCAAACAAAGCTCTCGTTGCCATTTGACAAGTAATAATTCTGATAACTTCCTCAGAGACAAAATTATTTTTTTTTCCAAATTAACGTTATAATCTTTACTAATATTATAAAGCTGAAGACTTTTTTTTTGAACGCGCTAATCTCAGGAACTACTGGTCCGATTTGAAAAATTCTTTCAGTGTTAGATAGCCCGTGTATTTTTATTTGCATTGTTGCATCGTTTCAACAATTGTTAGTTGCCGTGTGAACAAACAACTCAATGAAGTTGCCATTGTTATACAAATTAAGAGTAATAATAATCAACGGTGTTCTAGCATTTGGATGAGGCATCGCTGTATTTGCAAAATATAGTTTAAGATAGACCGTGCAACGCCGGGCGTAGCAGCTAGTAAATTATAAAATGAATGGAATTTTGTACTGTCATCGAAGATAAGCTTGTGTGCAAAGTTTGGAGATAATTTATGCACTACTAGTGGTCGAAACCGAGTAACAAACTCCGGGACAAATCAAGCTAAGTAGAACCGTGTAATTAAAAATACCTTCTTCGACGTTTACGTGTTCCTTGACTCATTCATTAAGTTATTCTCTCATCCATGTATTTTACTCATTCAATCAATTATTTTGTCATTAATGTATTTATTCAGTCCTTCATTCATTCATTTATGTAATTATTCAGTCGTCCATTCATTCATTTATGTGTTTATTCACTCATTTATTTATTTCCTCCTTTATTTATTCATTCTTTCACTCATTCAATCATTCATTCATTCAGAAATGTCCTTAAAAGTGCAGATTCAAAAATTTCTTAAGAAAATAGGCTCGTTTAGTTCTGGATAAACTTTATATCTGTACATGTCCCACGTCATAAGTTCCTTCCTATGAAGTTTGTTCCAAGCAAATCCGTCTCTTAGATCATCATTTATATAGGACAAGCTGTTCCCGCGACTTCGTTCGCGTGGAAATTTTGATGTGTACCTGCATGTGTGAGAACTGATGGCCTGTCCAAAAAGGCGAATAATTTAAAAGGCGTACTTTTGGGCGGCAGAAGTCCTGCACAAATTAAGTGGAGTTGAGGCGACGATGGCTTAAAAACTAGAACATTACGGCGCTATAAAACATTTTGTTTTTAAAGTGAGCGATCAAGCGCCCACTTTTAGCGCCAATTTCGGGGCAATATTTTGTCAACTTTGGCTGGAAAGCACAGCATTTAGACGCAAATATACACTACAGTCATTTTCTAAGAATAAAGAACAATAACAAACTACACAAATTGTAACTAACCTTAAAACAATGTACTGTAAAAGTACCCAAAAAATAACTAATTTAACGACGATCTAATTACAAAAGCAAACAACTATCCTATTGTTTAAAAATAATAAAGAAGGAATAAATTTGCGTACATTAATTTGACGGAGATTGAAATAACAACTATGCCTCATCAAAATGCTAGAAAAGTTGTTTATTATTATATTTGATTTGTTAAACATTGGTAACTGCATTGATTTGTTCACACGGGATGGAATATTGTATTTTCATCGGAAGGTAAGCTTGTGTGCAAAGTATGAATATAATTTATGCAGTAATAGTGGTTAAAAACAGCACGACAAACTTCCGTGACAAATCAAGTTAAATAAAACAGTGTAAATATGTAAATGGGATGTCCTCGCGTATTATTTACGTTCGCGTATCCCGCTTTCCGATGAAAGTATCATTTACGTTCATGTATAATTCTTAACATTTTCCCATGCATGAAACGTTTTGTTTTTTTTTAATATATCCAACAATGATTTCCTACGTTTATGTACATTATCTGACCGTAAAGAATGCAAAATATATTTATATTTAATAGAGTTTTGAACCTACTACACAACGGAATAATACTTTGATAGTAAAAAAAAAATCATGGAAATCGGTTCATCCAGGGAGAAGTTATGAGTGGACAAACAAAAAAAAAAAAAAAAAAAAAAAAACCCGACATACATACAATATGAATGTATAACCTCCTTCCTTTATGAAGTCGGTTAATGATGTCGCTACGATGTTAATATTTGCGAACTATTTCTGCCATTCTTATTATATTTTTAAGAAACTCTTTTGAAGGTAAAGCTAAAAAAGAAAAATAGATGAAAGACAGCTTTTGATTCCAGAATAGCCTTAAAAAAGTTTCTCTTCGGTAAGTAATGCGATTCATTCCGACATTTGTCATAGCGATTTCATTCTTTCTGAGAGTCTTTTGGTAGGAGAACAGGATCTGCATTCGACTTCATGGAAATCTCTACTTAGTATTCATCAGTATGAAGTTTCAATAGGGTGGGAAGTCGTATTAGAGTATTTGCTTTGAGGTTGAAGAAATATGATTTCAGGTTTTACCCAAAATACAACGGCTTTAGAAAGCTTTTCCCCAATTCTTACTGTTAGTTCACACTTTCCTTATATCTTGTTCAAATTTTGAATTGTCAATAATATCATTTTTTTATCCACTCAAGTTCAAATCAGTTTTTTAAACGTAGTGAATAACACTTGGTGTTAACACAGTTTATTCAAATATTAATTCATTCATTAAATTTAACCGTTATTTATTTTAGTTTTCTGTGGATTCCATTAAAAATAATTGAAGCCATATGTCACTATTTTTAAAGCACGAAATTTGATCCTTTAGAAGCAGTCGTTGGTTCCCATTCTGCTTATGCTAATACAGAAAAAAATAATTAATTAATTATAGATTCATATGGATTCCATTAGAAATATTGAAGCCATAGGTCACTATTCTTAAAGCATGAAATTTGATCCTTTAGAAGCCCTCGTTGGTTCCCATTCTGCTTATGCTAACACAGAAAAAAATATTTAATTAATTATAGTTTTATATGGATTCCATTAGAAATATTGAAGCCAAAGGTCACTATTTTTTAAGCATTTAGTACACGAAGTTTGATTCTTAAGAACTCGTTCATTCCCATTCTGCTTATGCTAACACGTAAAAAAAAAAAAAAAGAATAAATTAATTTTATTCTTAATTTTGAATGTTGCGTACAGATACACTATCTACCAAAAAGTATTTGGACACTTTGGATTTTAGACATTTTTAAAAAATTCTGAAGAAATATTAAACTTGCTGTTCTGTATTTTGTACCATGGAAAAAATATACTTAAACTCGCATTTATGAAACAAAATTCAGGCTTAGGGGCAATTAAGGGGCGGTCAAAAAATTACAGAAGAAAAACCACACTTTTGAACTTCTTGTATCAGAAAATCATCGAAATGTCCTGTAACTTTCGCAAACATTTTTAATTATATACGCAATGCTTACTCCCGCTTTCGTCAGAATAGCAGTAATAGTGATGAAGATATGGGCATTTGTTTTAAATATTCGAAATTTTTTGCAAGTGTTTTGCTTATAACTCGCTGAGTTCTATCTCAAATTCCATGAAAGTTGCAGACAGTTTGACAAAATAAAAAGGAAGTATGGTACCAAAACGTGGGAAAAATGTAATTAATAGTCAATGAGATTTGAGCAGTTTTATTAAAAGAATTGTGATTGCGCATGCGCGAAAGATGTTAATTTTTTTTTTTTTTTAATTTGGTAGTGAGATCTATGGAGCAACTTATGTAAAAGTTTCAGTTAAATATTGATATTTTTCAAAGAGATATACACCATACAGTGAACCGTATTTAGCAAGCTCTCAAATTGGAGAAAAATGATAAGGGGTTTTCCCCAATTTTTTATATTGCATGATAAATTGGAAAATTAAAAGATGTTAAACTGAATTAAATTGCGTTATTTGTGTTCATGGAGTCTGAATTTGAACGCTATTGTTCACTTTGCCAAAATTATCATGCAATATAAAAATTTGGGGAAAACCCATTATCTTAATGATCATTAACGAACTTGGGCCTACTTTAGTGCTAAATGGAATCCTCATAACCTATATCACAGTTCAAATCAACAAGAAATAGTAAATAGGTTGGAGGAGTATCCAAGCATAAATTAACTCCATCTAATAAGTATCCCTTATTAAAATGTATCTCTCTTAGAGCCTTTACTTCCCTAATGAATCCTCCAAAGATAACTGCTAAAATCACAGTGCGAATTTGAAATGAAACTTTGACTTTAATCATTTTATGTTTAATAGTCCAGCACATTTCTTATTTCTGTTTGTATTCTGGCTTTCAGAATGTATCATTACGAAGAGAATTTGGCTTTAATATTGGTGAGATATGCATAGTAAAGTTCACTCCATTTGAATAATTTTTCGAATTGTTGTTGCATGAGAAATATTCAAAAGGGACCGCATATATTTAGATATGATCAAGATAATTTATACACTTTATATACATTTTGGGCAATGCGTGCGGATAATTTTCAGTATTTGGATTTCCATGTGTAAAATAGCTAGACATTCTTAAGAAATATTTAAACTCCATGACTTTTTTTTCATTCAAATTTTCGTTTTCCTCTCGGTCATAACCCTTTAAAGGGAGTCGTCACCATAGGACCATTTTCTTTTCTATAGTGTTTTTATTTGAAACTTTTGTCTCCTGTCATGTTATATCACTTCATAAGAAAGTTAATATTAAAGAAATGGATTTTTAGAATATATATATTTTTTTAAATAATAAAATATAATTTTAAAAAATAGCAATTTTTGAAGATGCATCTTCTTTTTCAAAAATTGGAGTTAAGTCTCAATTTTTTTATTGATTCATTTGATTTATTGATTTTTGAGAAAAAAACAACAAGAAGTTCGTCTAGAACTATACGAGCCAACTTTCCCGTATACACCACCTTCAAACTTATAATCTAGCTATCTCTCTCTCTCTCTCTCTTTCTCGTTTAGCTTTAGCTCTTAATTGCTTCAAATATGCCATTTTCATCGGTTAATACATATTCACTCATTCGTTAACTCATTTATTTAGTCGCTCATGTATTCATTCACTCATTCCGTAGCTCATTTATTTACTTCTTTTTTTCATTTTTATCATTTATTCACTCATTTGTTCATCCATTCTATCACTTATTCATTTGATCATTCATTATTTCAAAAATATTATTGAAAATCCAGATCAAAAATTTCATAGGAAAATAGGCTCATTAGTTCCGGAGGAACTTTCTATTTGTGCCTGTTCTACGTTGTAAGAGCTTTCAGATAAAGTTTGTTCCAAGCAAATCGGTCCGTTAGATCAGGATTTATATAGGATTTAAATTTCCCCGTAGGCGGTATGTTAATTTTTTTTGAACTGTTCAAAAATTGTTCATATCAATATTTCACGCCAAGAACTTCTTCCAGTGAGCTTGTTCATTGGAACTTGGATCTTGTCCCAGAGTTTACATAATTTGCTTCATTTTTGCCCAGAGGCGCTAATGTTAAAATTTTTGAACTGTTCAAAATTGAACGAAAAATTGTTCAAATCAAAAAGTAAAATATGGAAATGAGATGTCCTTGCCGAGTTTTTTTTTTTTTTTTTTGAATGCAAAAAAAAATCTTTGGAATCAGACAATTCCCTATAAATTTATTAGGGGGGAGGACATACAGATCGACAGACACATTTTTCCCCATCTCAAAACCCTACTTTCAAATTTTTTTTCATTCTTTATTTCATTACTTAACTTATTTTTGACTTTCTTGGTTTCTAACCATATTTTCAAGATACATTAAGCCTTCTTTCACGCTGTATTATTATTGTTTTAACTTTTACGGGAAAGTAGGCTAAAAACTGTATTTCTTCAATTACAGCCAAGGTGAAATTACTTCTCGCTCATTTTATTTTCAAAAATATGTGGCTTATATTCAGCACAGTTTCAGTTTCGGTATGAAAATGTGGCAAATCGCACCGTAAAAAAAATCAATGGTAAATCAATAAATATTGCTTCAATTTTTCTGAAAACTTTCAGGGAACATTTTTGAAGATTTGTTTTACTAAGTTACGATTTTTTTTCCTTTTTATGAATATTTAACTAGTGATTGTGTCGTAGCAACATGTAATTAAAAAAATAAAAAAAAATCTTTATAGATATAGGTGAAAACGAATTTAAAGACAATTTATGTATTTTATCGTTTTTTTTTGTTTTTTTTTTTTTTTTTGTAGTATCTAAAAAAATCTCGTTAAGCACACAATCTTGATCTAACCGCTGAACCAGTGTACTTAAAACTAGTGATATATATGTATATACATATACAGTATAACCTCGTTATACCGCGCCTTAGCACACCGCGGAATCGGATATACTGTGGTTACTATCATGTTCCCCGACATTTAAACCACCCTTTATCATTGCCATTTAAAGGTGATTCCTTATTTACCAATGTAAACAAAGCCAATCCGAGCACACAAATATTCAAGTCATAGAGCTTCCATCACCCCACCACACACACTAACATATAAAACCCTATTGTGATAGGCGTGATACACACCTCTTGGTTTATAAAGTATCGTTTCATAAACTGATTACGCAATTGAGATGTGTGCTTCTTGAACTGAAATTACAGTTAATAAAATGGCAGCAAAGAAATGAAAAAAAAATATGCTATCGAAGAAAAGTCATGAGTGATTGCTAAAGTTAAAAATGATGCAACAAAAGCGAGTATTGTTTGGATAATTTGGTTCCGCGGTATAGCTACACGTCCCCCGACACCCGCGTTTTAACGGGGTTTTACTATATATCGAATAACCATGGAATTCCTTTTTCTTTGTATCTTGCTTGGCGATCATTCATAAATGATGTCACGCTTCGAGGGGGGAGGGGGGTTCGCGAAATTGTGACAAAGTGTGACAAGGGGATGGGAGGGGGTAACAAGAAGTGTGAGATCATGCATTATACCACATAGCGCGACATGTGACAAAGGGGGAAGGGGGTCCGCTGAAGTGTGGCATATTGTGACAAAGAGGGTAAGGGGACAAATACATGGGGAAAAAGATTGACATCATTTATGAACGGCGCCTTATGAGTTAAAACAGATGTTTAATAATTCAAATTTAAAAAAATCTATACTAATATTATAAAATAATTTTTGGAAAAAAAATAGAACCGACTTCAAACTATAAATTGCGCTAAAAAGTAAAAAATAATATTATTCTTTAAACAACTTGGATACGACTTTTAAACATTAACGTGAAATTTTATTTCTATTACTTTGCACAAAGTTTAATCATTACTATAATTTATGAAGTTAGTGCAAAATTATGACAGTCTAATTATAACTACACCATGCGTTATTTTACACTGAAACTGTTGCAAACTCTACGCTATTTATATTTGTAATTGGTTCATAAGTAACAAAAGGAATAATGCATAAAAATCCATCATAATTTTGCACCTACTTCAAAAATTACGTTTAAAAGTCGTATCGGAGTTGCTTAAAGAATAATATTATTTTTTACTTTTTAGCGCAATTTATAGTTTGAAGTCGGTTCTATTTTTTTTCCAAAAATTATTTTATTTCATTCTTTTTAGTGTAAATACATTTTTATTTAAATACTCTATTTTTAAAACATACATATCAAAGGGGAAGCCTTTGAGGGAATGACACTAAAAACTAACCGTTTGAAAGATAAATTTCGTTTTAAAATCGATTTTAAAGAGTTACTAGAGCAAGCAAACATTGGATCTAATTTCTTCTTCAGAGAAGCCTTCAGTCTATTTCTTGTTATAATTGCTTTTAATATGACATCTTAATGGCAACAAACTCTTTTTTAACAATTAGTTTCATTTTTATTAACAACTTTTCCAACAAAGAAAAATCGAGCCTAGCCTTTCCAATTAAAATGAAAAAATACTTATTTTTCACCCATAACGTTTTTCTATAAAACAGATGTAGTCAAACGGATGCGCGATAATTGAGTTAGACGAACCTTTTTCGATCAAAGAAAAAATATTCAAAATCGGTTCATTTAGTCAAAAGTTATGGATGAAAAAGCAAAAAAATGACCACATTTCAGCCCATAATTTTTTTTCTAATTATCGAATATGGTCAACCAAGGTATGGGACCTATGGGAAACCACCCTCGATCGATTAAAAAAAAATTATGAAAATCGGTTCATCCGGTAAGAAGTTATGAGTGGACGAAAAAAAAAAAAAAAACGACGTGCATACAATCTGAATGTATAACCTCCTTCCTTTGTGAAGTCGGTTAATAAAACTGTAGAGTTTGTTTGATTGAACGCTCTAATCTCAGTAACTACTGGTCCGATTTGAAAAATTCTTTTAGTGTTAGATAGATCATTTATCGAGGAAGGCTACAGGCTATATATCATCACGCTAAGAGCAATTGGAGCAGAGCTCCGAAAGTTGCATAAAATAGTCCTTTCTATCGGAAGAAATGATTGCATCCTTTCGAGCTTGATACCATTGAAAAGTGCGTAAAAACTACTTCAGGAAGAGTATTTTGCTTCGTGCTAAAATTGGAAACCTCTAAATTAACTAGAAAAGAATTAATAGGCGTTTTTCTCTGAAGTTTGAAATTATTTTTTCACGATAATTAACTTTGATTTTTTTTGACTCAGATGATGAACGTTTTATTTTATTTGCATTGTTGCATCGCTTCAACAATTGTTACAGTTGCCGTGTGAACAAACAAATCAATGCAGTTGCCATTGTTAAACATATAAAAAAAAAAAATCAATGTTTCTAGCATTTTGATGGGGCATCGCTGTATTTTCAAAATATAATTTAAGATAGACAGTGCAACGCCGGGCGTCGCAGCTAGTATATTTATAAAAAATATAACGTTTTTCTTGCGCACTAAATAGGGAGAAATTTTTTTGTTCTAGAATTTTTTTCCACGATTTTTTGACGATCGCAGACGCCGCTACTGAATTTTAGTGGCCATTTCGGAACTAATCGCCATATTTAATTTAATTTTTTTGGAAATGCTTCAGAAAACCGTCAAATCATGATAAAAGTGGTAGAATGTTGCATTGTCATCTGGTTCTGAGCTATATGTAGTTTCTGAACAATAACTTGTCGGGGAATGGTCGAAAATTCGATTGCAAAATTCCGCGGACAGACAAGAAAGCAAGTTAAAAAAAAACGTTGTAAAATAGCTCATTATTGAATATGTCTCAACAAAGCGTTCTCATTCTATTTTTACATTTATTTGATATTTTTTTATTGGAATAAAAATTATTAAACACTTATCAGCGCAAAAGTTTGAAGCACAGAAAGTGCATGACTGCTTAATCATAGCCTTAAACACGCCGCACCACTCCTAGAATATTTAAAATAGCAGCTGTTTTCAATCTTCGTAAAATTTACTGCATCCAGAGCGATTCGTTAAATAGCCGTGAATCAACACATACACACTCCCTTCATCTTCCTCCCGCGCATGTTGACATTGCGTGCTATGAATTTGCATATTAAGTTTTCGGTTAAAACTTGCTTGTGGCTGCAACTACGCGTCGTCAGAGAACTATTTCACGTTTTAAACACTAACATATTTAATGCGTGAATTTTGTCTCGGCATGGGAGCATTTGGATGCGATCATTGAAGTTACTGGAATACTATCAAAGACAGAACCTAAGAAAGCTCTGTCGTTATCGCCGGATTCAATAATAATAATAAGGTACAGTAATAAATAAAGCTAAACATAAACTAAACTATCAGAAGGAAAACAGATATCTGGAGCAACCACGTTTTTGTGTTTCTCCGCTTCAGATCCGCATAATATCAATAGAATCTACTAGCTAATTCTATTTTTTTTAAATTTGAGTTCTTTTAGCTTTGTTCGTGATTTTTACTAGAACGTGTTGCTATCTTTACCATTCATGTTATGCGATTGTGTGATTTTGCAGAATATCTATTAAGCAAACAATAATGTAAAGTTCATAATTATTTGATTTAAGCCACTGTGACTCGGAAGACCAAAGTTTAATAAGAGCGAAAACTAAAAATATAAAAGGCATAATTTACTATCAACATGAAGTCAAAAAGGATTTTTTTTTCCTTTCCAGTTGTTATCAATTTATTGCTTAAGATTCTTTATCGCGAAGCGAACAACATTTAAAACAAAAGATGTTATAGTAAAATTGTTCATTTATTAAAATTATTCGTTAGATTTTTATTCGTAAAATTGCAAGTTTTGAATCATCTATTATAGAAAAAGGCTCTTTTTTGTAATTTTACATTCTTTACTTCATAAACGGGTAATTTTTTAGTATTTCTGAAAAATAATGATTTCACATTATCTGCTTAAACAAAATGCTTTCTTCTCCACTGCTGATAAGTCTGAAGAATAATAATTTTATATCCTAACTAAAACAAAATCTTTGTTTCATTGCTATCCGTCTGATAAATATTGCATGACCTTTTTTTTTTTTCTGAAAAGGTATCTAAATGTTAGATTGTAAAATATTCATAATTATGATAGTACTGTGTAAATAAATATTTTATAAATTATATGAAATATAAAAAAGCTTACTTGTTTCAAATTGTAGGACGTTCTAAGTTAAAGTTCTAAGTTCTTCTCTGTTAAAATTGTGAATCTTAGGAATAACAAATGCTTCTTAAAATATATCATTAGTTGTATGTATTTATTTCATTTATTTTTGTCTGCCACAAAACTGTGAGTACAATATTCCCCAACTATCGCGTACAGTACGCTGTTAACAATATTTGCTTCCAGCTAACGTATTCCGAAAAGTCTAGTTCATCAAAGATGTCCTTTGGTATTGTCGGAAAAGTAACAGGATTCCCGCTTCGAGGGTAAGGGTTCCAATATTGGCCAGGAGGATGGATGTTATTGATCGGTATAGCACTTCTTTCTAACCTGTCCTGATGGTTCGTATACCAGTTTCAACTGCAGATCGCTCAGCGATCCCGGGGGTTCTTCAGGATCGACCTGTTAAGCAAAATAAAAATGCACAAGCTCGTGTGAGTTACAGCGAACAATAAATTTCAATCATCGTATCAGGTTTTTTTGTTGTCAACATTTTCGTTTTTCATTCAGAAATCATTTGCTCCAGCAATTGGATTTAGTAATCATATTTCCCAAATCGAGTTTCACAAATATATTTTTCAATATTAGTGCTCAGCGGACATGTTTTGAAAATGAGTTTAAGAGAACATTTTCTGGCTTTTATAAATATTAATTCTTTGAACTCTGTTTGTAAGTAATATATACAAGAAGAGGAAGAAAAAATGGACAGGATTAATCTTTAGATGTTTTCAAACTCAAAAACTTTTCAACTCCACTGAATATTACAAATATTTGATCATCGTTATGTAAGCGTATTGCAATTCCTCCCCCCCCCCCCCAGAAAAAAAAAAATCTGATGCATTAAATTAGTTTTATGCTTTAGTGAGGAACGCATACTGAACAAACAGGTCGATCCTGAAGCGCCCCCGTGGATCGCTGAGGGATCTGCAGTTGAAACTGGTATACGAACCATCAGGACATGTTAGAAACAAAGGCTATACCGATCAATAACATCCATCCTCCTCTCCTGTCCAAAATTCGAACCCGTACCCTCGACGCAGGAGTCCTGTTACTTTTCCGACAATACCAAAGGACATCTTTGATGAACTAGACTTTTCGGAATATGTTAGCTGGAAGCAAATATTCTTAACAGCGTACTGTACGCAATAATTTGGGGAATAAAAAGATATGTGTACTAATAAGGATATTTTCAGCAGTCTATAAAAACACGAAGTTTTTTAAGTGAAAAAGTTGTTTTTAAATTTCTTAGTTGAAAACGAATTAGCGTTTTTAGAGCGTAATATACATCTGAGTTTACGTACCATAATAAAAATAAATATTCCATTCTTGTACTTCTTCAAGAAACACCTTTTAAAAGAGTGAAGCTACTTCAAAGAAATATTATTGTATATTCACCTTATAAACGTTATTAAACTAAATAATTTTGAAAAATTCTAGATCTTTATAATATTTTTTATTCTTTTCATGTAAGAAGCTGTTTTTTTTTATTATTTTATTATTATTCAGGGTTCCATTAGCAAAAAATAATTTTGGTTCACTCTATGCACTAGTATATTTTTATAGGAGAAAAAAAAGGAAAAGAAGTTAAAAAGGGTTTTTCGTGACAGTTTGTTTTTAAATGGCATTTAATCTCGCCTATGAGCGTGACTCCCAAAACATGCCAATCTATGTTTAGTTAAAAATTTCAAAAAAAAAAAAATAGTTTTACCTCAGAAAGTTTTTTTGCACTTCTGTAGAAAAAAAACACACTATTTGCCCCAAAAGAAATGTGAGATGTACTGGTTATATTTAAAGATAAATGAGCATATAAAGCGTGACAAGGGGAGGGGAGGGAGTAACAAGAAGTGTGACATTACACATTTTGAATTCTATAAAAACAGTTTAAATAATTAGCAAATTAAAATATTTTTTTTTATATTTTGATGCTAAAGTTTCATTGATCATTTTGTATCGTAATAACCGATGGTGATAAAGGTTTAAATTTACTTCTTGTTAAAAGTTTAAAGGGAAATTTTCGTGGGCATTTACACTTTTAACCCTGTAATGCCCAAGTTTATTATCGTCGTCCGCCTTGAGGCAGAGTTGAAAAGTAGATGGCTAATTAAACATTTCTTTCATTGTCTTACATTGTGGTTAATAGCTTGGTAGAAATTTTTAGTGTTATTTTTCATGAATCATTTCCTTTAAATTATTTAAATTTGACTTAACCCAGTAATGCCCAAGTTTTGTTATCGTCGTCCGCCTTGAGGCAGAGTTGAAAATTAGATGGCTAATTAAACATTTCTTTCATTGTCTTACATTTTGGTTAATAGCTTGGTAGAAATTTTTAGTGTTATTTTTCTTCAATCATTTCCTTTAAATTATTTAAATTTGACTTAACCCTCTAATGACCAAGTTTTGTTACCGTCGTCCGCCTTGAGGCGGAGTTGGGAATTAGAGGGTTAAGTTAAAACCCTCTAATTCCCAAGAGGGGTAATACTACTTATTGTTCGTGTTGTTAACCTTAGCCTCATTTTATGCAAATTAAGCACACATGTAATCATTACTATGATGCTCACAAATGTCATTAAAAGTTCAAAAATAAAATTAGAAACGTGATTTATAACGCAGCGCTTCGTTTCTGAACTGCAAGTACATGCGCTTATGTAACATGTGCATACGCTTATGTAACATGTACATACACTTTATGTACATACGCTTACGTAACATGTATATACGCATTATGTGCATACGCTTATGTAACATGTACATACACTTTATGAACATACGCTTATGTAACATATATATACGCTTTATGTGCATACGCTTATGTAACATGTACATACGCTTTACGTACATACCCTTATGTAACATGTACATACGCTTATGTAACATGTACATACGCTTTAATGTACACACCGCTTACGTAACATGTACATACGCTTTATGTACATACGCTTATATAAGGGATCATTCATAAATGATGTCACGCTTCAAAGGGGGAGGGGGGGTCGTGAAATTGTGACAAAGTGTGACAAGGGGAGGGGAGGGGGTAACAAGAAGTGTGACATCATGATTAAGCAACATAGCGAGAAGCGTGACAAAGGGGGGGAGAGGGGTCCGCTGAAGTGTGACATATTGTGACAAAGGGGGGGAGGGGTCAAATATATTTGAAAAAAGCGTGCCGTCATTTATGAACGGCCCCTAACATGTATATACGCTTTATGAACATACGCTTATGTAATTTGTATATACGCTTTATGTACATACGCTTTATGTACATACTCTTATGTAATATGTATATACGCTTTATGTACATACGCTTATGTAATATGTATATACGCTTATGTAATATGTACATACGCTTATGTAATATGTATATACGCTTTATGTGCATACGCTTATGTAACATGTACATACGCTTTATGTACATACGCTTATATAACATGCATATACGCTTTATGTACATACGCTTATGTAACATGTATATACGCTTTATGTACACACGCTTATGTAACATGTACATACGCTCATTCGTGACATGTGACAATGGCATGTATGATGAAGTGTGACATTTTGTGACAAAAGGAGAGGGTCAAATATATAGAAAAAAGATGACATCTTTTCTGAACGGTCTCGAAGGAGTCTTCTAATTCGATTTTTACGAAGTCACTACTTAATTAGGTGTTCAGCTGAAAAAGTACACTATAACTTATGGTCCACTGAAAAAGTACACTATTGCTACAACAGAGTTCACTATATCGTAGGTTCACTACAGCGGGGTTCCACTGCATAAAAATGCAAGTAAACTCACAAAAACTTAGAATTTTACTTTCAACAATGTGTTAACTTGTACAACGTTCAACAGTACAGGTATGAAATGCTTTGATTTTATGACTTTTGCCTAAGTACTTTTTGTGTACTAACTTTAAAAAGAATAAGTATCGCGGGCGTCATGAAACGTTCTTCTGTATCTATATATCTTATATATAAGTCTCTGAAGTGTCTGTTTCTCACCGATAGCTCTTTCCGAATTTCTTACTCCGAGAAAACTGCATCGTGCTGCCATCTACATAATCGTTTCTATAATGAAGACGTCTCATAATCAAAACATTTATCCAACATTTTGAGTGAGGCATCGCTAGATTTTCAATCTCCGTTAAAAAATAATGTAAACGCGAATTTAATTTAATCCTTCTTTCTTTGTTTTAATTTGTTTATCGTCTGCGCTTTTTATATATATTAAAGTGGCAGCGCTCTTTTTCCCAGGTTTCCTTAAAACTATTGTTTTGACGATGATTATGTTGGATGTAAATACATATTTTTCACAAACAATTTGATATATAGTAAATAATATTTTTATTTTACAGATGATTATAACTTAGATGTTTTTTTCAGTAAGAAAATGGTTTCCGAAATTATGATATGTTCATTATTTATCCATTAAACATTACTGCTCTACCTGATAAATAAATATATCTTTGATTTGATGTGCATTTCCGGTTACTGGGAGAATTGTGTATTTATAATATCTAGAACAGCGGTCATTTCGTATGACCGCCAGGCTTACTGGTTTCATATAAACACACTGTCTGTCTTGGCGACAAAAACTATTTTGTCGCCTAGATTCTTGGTCCCCTGCAAAACGTCTACAGATCTACCTATACTCAAATTAATTTGCTGACCGCTTAGACCACAACATAGAATGTTTAGAACAGTTGGGGAGAATGCGAGTCGGCCCGTTACTACACGATCTAACATGCTAATGGAAGACAATAATGATTCACTCGAACACGTGACAAGTATAAGGTATGCGGGATTGTTTAACCAACGAGCGAAACAATTGTTCAAATAACGCAACCAGGTCACATCGAGGGTTACGTCTGAGGCAGCTATCTAATGAACCCAGTTTTGGCTAATGCCGCCTTCGCTTTGCAATTGCAATTAGCGGCCGCGTTGAAGACCAGATTTCACCAATTATAGCCTAGATAGAACTACTCCGTCAGATAATGGGTCTACACTGTAAACCTTTCGCGTTTAGTCGCCACCATCCTTGGTGTTACTGAACGCTATTTTTGGTGTGCAGTTGGTGCAAAGGTGAAAATAATTCATTTTTTGATGTAGAGTAAAACCTGTAAAGGTGAAAAGGATTCATTTTTTGATGTAGAGTAAAACCTGTAAAGGTGAAAAGGATTCATTTTTTGAGGTACAGTAAAACATGTAAAGGTGAAAAGGATTCATTTTTTGATGTACAGTAAAACCTGTAAAGGTGAAAAGAATTCATTTTTTGATGTACAGTAAAACCTGTAAAGTTGACCACCTTTGTAAGCTGACCACCCGTCCAAGTTGACCACTTTTTTCAGGAACGAAATTAGCTCTATATTATCTAATGTAGAGAAACCTTTGACCTGACCACTTAAATTGACCACCTGTCTCTGTTGACCGCTTATGTGCGCCAAGTTTGTGTGGGAGTATTACAAAAAACCCTTTGTAAGTTGAGCGCCGAATTATTACCATGTTTATGTCTTTATCTATTTTTTGGAAGGTTTAAAAGATACTAAAATAGTTTCTCCAGGATATTTTTTTTGCTATAATGTATGTATTTGTCTGGATGGATGATCAAATGGGGAAACGACTATGATCACTCTTTTTTTCTTTAAATAAGTTTCTTCTTTTTTCTTTGATCTGATATAGCCATTTTGAAAAATATATATTTTAAGAAAATATTTAGCATCATATACGAAATAATTAATATGATATGTATCCGAATTTTAACGAAGTACTTCACTTTTGAAGTTGTATAAGATGCATTGTAAGTCATTCGGGTTGAATTTTTTTAATGATATTTTAGATAATTGTGAGGGAAAAAAAGCTAATCACTATTTTAAAGTAACGTCATTACATGTAGCCATATTTTAATCTATACTAATATTGTAAAGCTGTAGAGTTTGTTTGCTTGAACGCGCTAATCTCAAGAACTAATGGTCCGATTTGAAAAATTCTTTCAGTGTCAGATAGCCCATTGATTGAGGAAGGCTATAGGCTATATATCAACACGCTAAGACCAATCGGAGCGAAGTTCCGAAAGTTGCATAAAATAGTCCTTTTCTATCGGAAGAAATGATCGCATCCTTTCGAGCTTGATACCATTGAAAAGCGCGTAAAAAAAACCACTTGAGGAAGATGTTTTTGTTACGTGCTAAAATTGGAAGCCTCTAAATTAACTAGAAAAGAGATTATAAGCGTTTTCTCTGTAGTTTGAAATTATATTTTCACCGTAATCAACTTTAATTTTATTTGACCCAGATGATGACCGTTTTATTTTATTTGCATTGTTGCATCGTCTCAATAATTGTTACAGTTACCGTGTGAACAAACAAATCAATGCAGTTGCCATTGTTAAACAAGTAAAAAAAAAAAATCAACCTTTCTAGCATTTTGATGAGGCATTGCTTTATTCGCAAGATCTAATTTAGGATAGACCGTGCAACGCCGGGCGTCGCAGTTAGTTAGTTATAAATGAATAAGTACATAGTGTAAGGAATAATAAAAAAAAATCTCCACCCTCTGTAAGTTGACCACCTGTCTAAGTGTACCACTAAAGTGCTGCCCCGCAAGTGGTCAACTTAAGCAGGTTTCACTGTATTTTAAATTCCTTTAAGTGTCAGTCTAAAAAAAAAAAAGACAGCAGAATGTTTTTTAGCAAATGATGTTCGTTAACTCATCTACGTATCAAAAGTTCATTACGATTGCTCATTCATCCTATTTTCACAGAAATGAGCAATCGTACTGAAATTTCGATACGTAACGGAGTGCGCACATTTCATGTGCTAAGAAACATTATACTGCCAATATTTTTTGGACAATTATAACATTTTTAAAAAATATATAAAAAAAGAATAATTATTAATTTTACCCTCACTTTACTTCTAATTAATCGAAAGGGACACTTCTAAAAATTCAATTCAATCCAAAGGGACCCTTCACAAAATCAAATCAATCAAAACGGACCCTTCACAAAATTCACATCAATTAAAACGGACCCTTCACAAAATTGAAATCAGTCAAAACGGACCCTTTACAAAATCAAATTCTCAATCAAAACGGACCCTTCACAAAATTCAAATCAGTCAAAACGGACCTTAAAAATTAAATCAATCAATTCAAATAATCAAAACGCCCTTACAAAATCAAATCAATCAATTCAAATCAATCAAAACGGACCCTTCACAAAATTCAAATCAATCAAAACGGACCCTTCACAAAATTCAAATCAATCAAAACGGACCCTTCACAAAATTCAAATCAATCAAAACGGACCCTTCACAAAATTCAAATAAAGTCAAAACGGACCCTTCACAAAATTAAACTCAATCAAAACGGACCCTTCACAAAATATAACTCAATCAAAACGGACCCTTCAAAAAATTTAATCAACATTAAAATCAAAAAACGGACCCTTCACAAAATTAAATCAATCAATTCAAATCAATCAAAACGGACCCTTCACAAAATTCAAATCAATCAAAACGGACCCTTCACAAAATTCCAAATAATCAAAAGGGCAATAACAACGACAACAAAAGCAATGACAAAAGCAACAACAACTCAGTTGAACAAAATGGCTAATTTTGGCTAAAATGTTCCTCGCCACGGGCTAAAAGTAGGCTGGAAAATCCTGCAACCTTGCATCAGGGAAAGTAACGACGCTCTACTTGGACTAAGAAAGATTGGACGCAACCCCTGAGTGTATGATGTTGGCAAGAGTTTCTGGAAGATGGAACTCTGTACAGCAACCTGTGTGCAGGCATTAGAAGGAGCAGCAACTTTACTAAAGATCTTATATATTCATAAGTCACATTTCTAATGTTTAGTTTTTATTCAATCATTTCTATAGTAAATATAAAATAGAATAAATGTTGATTAGAATGAGTAACGACGTTACTACAATAAATAAATAAAAATAAAAGTGGAGAATAAGACAGTCAGCCTGCTAATCTTCATTGTCTGCAAAAAAAAAAAAATCGGTATTTTTACGTTCAATTTTATTTATCAAATTATGTATTTTTTTTCTTTTTAGCCTACTTTCCCGTAAAAGTAAAAAAAAAAATAATAATAAAGCATGAAAGGAGGCTTAATGTATCTTTAAAATATCGTTAAAAATAAAGAACTGTCAAAAAAAAGTGAAGTAATTAAATAAAGATTGAAAAATAAAAAATTTGAAAGTAGGGTTTTGAGATGAGATGGGAGGGGGGGGGGGGAATGTGTCTGTCGGTCTGCCCCCCCCCCCCCCATAATACTTTTTGAACGAATAGTCCGATTCGAAAAATTCTTTTTGCATTCGAAAGATCTCGGCGAGGACATCTCATTTCCATAATTAACTTTTTGATTTGAACAATTTTTCGTTCAATTTTGAACAGTTCAAAAATTTAACATTACCGCCTTTGGGCGAAAATGAAGCAAATTATGTAAACTCTGGGTACAAGATCCATGTTCGAATGAACAAGCTTACTGGAAGAAGCTCTTGGCGTGAAATATCAATTTGAACAGTTTATGTTCATTTTTGAACAGTTCAAAAAATTAACGTAGCGCTTACGGGGAAATTTCATTCCTATATAAATCCTGATCTAACGGACCGATTTGCTTGGAACAAACTTTATCGGAAAGCTCTTATAACGTAGAACATGTACAAATAGAAAGTTCATCCTGAACTAACGAGCCTATTTTCTTATGACATTTTTTTATCGGGATTTTTGAAGATATTTCTCAATGAATAAATAAATGAGTGAAAGTGTAAATGAATGAATAAATTAAAGAGTGAAAGAATGAATAAATGAATGAGTGAAAGTATGAATGAATGAATGAATAAATGAAAGAGTGAAAAACTGAATCAATGAATAAACAAATGAGGAAAAGAATAAATAAATAATGGAATAAATACATAAATGAGTAAATGAATGAATAAATGAATGGCTGAATAAAGGAAAGAATGAATGAGTGAATGAATATGTATTATCCGTTGAAGTGGTATATTTGAAAAAATTAAGAACTAGAGCTAAAGGAGAAAAAGATAGCTAGATTATAAATTTGAATTTGGTGTATACGTGAAAGTAGAACCGTATAGTTCTAGACGGAACTTCTTGTTTTGTATAAAAATAGTTTTATTTAAATCTAAGCATCGCTTCTTGTAGTTACGGAACAGGAGACCAAAAATGTTTCGACCAATCAAACACCGTTAGTCTTAAGGTGATTTCACACCAAAGGCGACAATGCCAATATTCCTGTATTTTCTCATCTACGCAAGCAAAAGGCGTATTTTCGCCTTCAAAAACTGGTACTGCGCTTGCGCAAATGAGAAAGGACAGGAACTTTGTCGCCTTTAGTGGGACAGCACCCTTACGAAGGTAGATAAAGGCTGCAGACTGTTTTATTTCTTATAAAATTAAATGGGAAACATGGCTCAAAATTAATAAAATCTTAACTATAACAACTCAAAAATAATTTTCTAATTCCTAAGCATTCACTTTTCAATGGTAATATGGTGTTTCTCTCTTAAGGGATCCATTTATGAAACAGTTAACTTTTTAATTTCAGTCACCAGAGCTTATTTGAAATGAAATATTTCATTTGCTTCTTTATTTTTAATTAAAAACTAAATGGAGATCGTAATAAAAAGTGCCGGTTACAAATTGTCAAGGGGATACTCTTATACGGATGAAGAAGAACACATTTAGTTTCTCTTAGTTCTTAATTTAATATGTCTTTCCTTTTTTTTTGCTAGTATGTTAGTTTTTGATTATAGATAGGAAAAAAAATAACGAAATGTCAGCTCTCGAAGGAAATCGTAATTATTGTTTAACATTGTAGTGAACGCCTACGTCCACAAATTGATTTGTTCCCTTCTTTAGGTATAACTATCATGATAATTTGTTCTAAATTTGAATATCATAAAATTTTGGAGAACGCCTACAATATCACAAATATAAGGGTTTTCGTGTATTCTTCTTTCTTGTATTATTATGATTATTTTTTAAATGCAAATAAGATTTTTTTATTTTTATTATCCTTATAACATATTAAAGCGATGTTGTGAAATTATTTCCGCTGTCGGGAGGGGGGGGGGATCTCATTTTTATTGGTATTTTGTCATTCATCTCTCGCATATATAAAATTGCTACCAATAAATGCTTGACTAAAAGTTGATAAGGATATTTCGTATGTCATTAAAGATAAAATTTGAATCTTTATATCTGTGTCTGAAATAAAAGTTTGCAATATTGGTTCTTTCTTTTGCTTACATAAGAAGCTAGAAAATGGAGGTATATATATATATATATGTACATATTGTTACAGTGTTCGTCTTTTTGACTTTACTTCAATGACTATAACTAATTTTAGAAAACACAGAACAATTTATTTTACAAACTATTTACACTGTATACAAATTTCACATAAAAATATCCCTCGGAATTCAAACATTACCCTAAGAACAACGGTAATCCCGTATATATTAACCAAAATACGAAAAGAACCAAGCAAGAAGCTTGCAGCGCAACGGCTCAGACTATCAGGCACTCGGCGAAAGCCAACAACGTAACTGAACTTGTCGAACCCTTCGCCGGAGCTATTTATAAAGCATCGTGGATCACGCGACAGGAATATTCCAGGAATTTCCATCAAAGGCTAGAATTATCTATCACGTGATCCAGATGTCGCCAGCTTGGCGAGAAATAACATCGGTACCCCAGAATTCGTGACAATATATATATATATATATATATATATATATTAATTACAAATCAATTTAATGCTAAGACATGGTAAATGGTTTTTGATTCACAAAATGAGCCGTTTATATAGAATGTTATTTGCGTTATAAGCCGAAAATTATTCCTTGTGACTGACTGTGTTACATAAAAAGCGTGAAGGAAACGGTCATAAATTGAATCCAGCGCAAGTTGACCACTTGCGGAGCAGCAGTTTAGTGGTCAACTTATAGAGGATGAGGGGCTAATTCCGTTTCTGACAAAAGTTGTCAACTTAGGCAGGTGGTCAACTCACAAAGGTGGTCAACTTTACAGGTTTTACTGTACTTAAACTACTGAAGTTCAGAAGGAAATATCAGTATGAATTGCATACCTAAAATATATTCGTAACCATCTGCAGCATAGTATGAACTGTGGGCATACTTCCCTCTACCACATCAACATGATCTTTTTTAGGGAAAACATACAATTTTTTAAAATTTAATTTCGATAAAATAAACAACATACATTGTTTAAATTTAGGAACTTGCTGCAGTTAGGTGCAACAGAGTAATTAAAAAAAATATAGAATAAAACGATCTAATCCTAACCATGACCCATTTTACCCCATCCAAGAAATACTAATGTAAAAAAGAAAATATTTAATTTTTTTCTTAACTGCTCTCCTGGAATTGTTCTCCAAAGTTTCTTCATGATTAAATACTTTAAATTTGGGCTGGTTATTTGATAAAATGTAGAGCTTTTTAGAAGTTGGTAAACCATGTGTTAAGCACACCATCACCAAAGTTGAGAAAAAAAATTTTGGTGTTGCCATATTGAAGAACCTAATTTTTTTTTAGATTGAAAAATGTTGCCAACTCATAGAAAAAAACCTTTTAAAAATATTGGTTTAAAAATTTCAAGTTCAAGTTCTATTATTTTGGGTTCTTTATAAACTGACCCATTTTACCCCATGATCCATTTTACCCCTTCCTCCCCTATGAAGAGATTGGAACTAAAAAAAGGATCAGCACCAGCTCACACTGAGGTACGTACACCCAAGTGCCAAATTTAGTTTAAATCCTTCATTTCTTCTTAAGATACACGCTTAGAGAGAAACGTTCAATTGCGTGATTGTGTCACTCACTTTGGACAACTGATGCAAAAAAAAAAAAAAAAAAAGAATCAGAACCTTGAATAGTTGTAGAATCGATTTATGAAGAAATTGTTTTTTTTTTTTAATTTTTATGAGACCTCTACGCCTGTTTTCCCTTTTTCCCCCCCGGTTACATCTGAAAAGAAATACTGCAGTGCGCCGCAGCAGAATCTGATGAATTAAATTTTATTGGCGTAGTTTAACTATTTGGCGAAGCCAGTGCGAAATGATCCCTTGAGTATCTGTTCGGCTCGGATACTCTCGGCTAAATTGAACGCCTAGTGCAGTTTTGCATCATTTAGAGCTCAGGTGCCGCCATCTAGCGGGAAACTGAGCGTCAAAAGCTTTAAGTGGTAATGGCATCCTCCGATAGTGGTACCACTGGTTTCCGGAAGAACCCACCACCCCGGTGGTACCACTGGTCTCTGATAGTGGTACCACATTTGCAGACCTAGTGCAGTCGCGCACTAGGTCTGCACAGGTTGGTGACCATATGAAGCCCGATTAGAAAGAAAAACAAATTGTACGCACATAATAAAGGGAGAAACATACACTTTTTCGTGCGTTTTCCCACCGATTCATTAACATTCTAAAAGCATAATTAATGTGGTTAAAATAATTAAATAAATGAAGAAAACAAGAACAAAAAATGGCTACATGTATACACGTTGACGATAGTGGAATTGTTGGTCAATCATGGTAAAAAAGCTGTTCAAAGGGGTGTTCTAGTGTCGAGGCATGAATTTCGCCCGGTTTTGAAGCGCTGTACAAAGGAAACAAAAAATATTTTTAGTATCCATTTAATTATCATTTGTTTATTGATGTTTTATTATTACATACAAAAAATAACCAAAAAAAATTTTAATTGACAGAGCTATGAGCAATCAAAGTGAAAATCCAAAAAATGAAGAGGGTGTCATGGCGTGCATTATTCCTACCCTCCTGGTGATCTGAAAAATAAAAAACTGACATATTCTTAATTATTATAAATGCGGCTATCGTATGAACCTTGGACAAGTTTATTTATTTTTTTTTTTTAAATGGCGGCTGTTTGAAAAAAAAAAAAATCTTTTTCGCATATTTTTTTAACAATTAGAAATTTTTAAAAATACTAAATGAAACGTTATAGTTTTGGGCAATGTTCACACGATAAAGGGATGTATAAAGAACATCCTCTACAAATTTGAAGTAAATCAGTCCATTAAAACTCGAGATATCCTTACCGCCAACCCGAATAAAGTAGTGTCGAGAAAAACGCGTTTAAATTTTGAGACAAGTTTTCGGAAGTTTTACTTATAGAATGGTACAGAATAATGACATATTTTTAATCGGCAATTCCTGCTGCATATAAGAAACCTTCCTCTACTTAAAAATGCTCATTCTCCGATGTTCTCTCGTGAAAACGAGCAGTTCTACATTCATTCGACGCCTCTGAAGTCCGGAGTTCCACGCGCTCGATACGCGGTACGCTCTTCGTCCCGTCTCGCTGCAAAAGCATTAGCTCCCGCCCCCCTCCTATGCCAATCGTAATTCCCCCATAACATCTAAGATTTTTAATATGGGTATAAAACCTTCATTAAAAATACTAGCTGCGAAGATCGGTACGAAGGCGGGCTCAAAACTAACTTAAAATAAAACTAAAAGGAAAATATTCTAACAAAACAAGTTTCTATGTCCTTCACTTAAATATAGATTTAAAAGGGATACTATACAATAAAGATTTTATAAGGAATATTCAACCGTAGGGACTTCTTCTGTTGACTTGCAGCAGGCGGACCTGTACCGATGCCACGTCACTAAAACGGCTGTAGATCATGAAATAATAGGAATTTTGAAAAATGCTTTTAATGGCATATTCGTGAATGTCTAAGTTTTGGAAATATGAAAGAAAAATTTCATTTTTTTTCAAAATTCTACACTAGAATACCCCCCCCCCCCCTTAAGCCGCGTAGGTTGTATTTTATCTCGATGTAACTAACATAAAGGTCGTTATAGGTAGAGTAAAAAACTCGAAGCCGAAATAGTAAAGTTATTATTTTCATTTTTTTTTCGTAATTTATATACTAATAAAAAAACCTTTATTCGAACCATGATTTTAAACCAAGGAGAAAGCTTCAAAGAATAGTAATCCATCCTATGTAATTTTTTTTTCATCATAAAAGCATCTGAACCCCCAAGGAAAAAAAAAATACATAGAATTTTCAGGTGAGATTACTGTATATTTCAGAATGCTTCTATTTTGATTTGAGAATGATGTTTTCTTTTTTTTTTTTTTTGAAGTTTCTCAAAGCAATTACGGTGCAGGAAAAAACTTTTCAATGTTTTTACTTCCTCTAACGTTTTTTCTACATTCAAAGGAAAAATATCCGTGGAATTTAACACCTGCATCTTGTCTTTAGAGCATTCGCTAAAAAAGTAAGGCAAAAAATATATATTTCTTTTTAACATTATTTCTGTATTTGAAGAAAGGAAAAGCTTATCAAGTGTGATAGGTGATATGTACTTTTGTTACAAGTTGAAAAAGATAACGTAGTAAATGTTTTGATGTAATATATATATATACTAGCGGTACCCGCGTGGCGTTGCCCGTGCTGAATTTGAAAAAACTCTCCTGTGCGTTGTCCTCGCTAAGATTATAAAAAACGTCGCATGCGGTACTGACCTTGCTACGATTATAAAAAACGTCACCTGCAGCACTGCCTGTAGTGTTTGAAAAACATCGTCTAAATATTTATCAAATAAAACATTAGATATGGTCAACACTTGAAAAAGTTACATACTATGAAAAATGAAATCTTAATGATGTCCCTCTAAAGTGGCAGAAGTACTACTAAATGGAGGCAATTCGCCGCTAGAGGGACTCATGAACGATCACCGTTGTCACGTGATATCCGCTCTTTGTTTACTAAGATTTTCAAATGAGTTCTATGTGGAGTTCACTAGGCAAAATTAGTTATCTTAAAATTTAGTAGACTATTTTCACAGCTTTTTTTGATTATAACCCAGTATTTACATTTAATTTAATCATTATAAAATAAATTTATTAATTATTACAATAGTTATAGTGTATTATTTAGTGTTAATTTTATGTAAGGTAGAAGAACTTTATTTAGGCCTAGTGTTTAGTTAGATTTGTCGAACTCGAAGTAAAGCGATGCTACGGCTTCTTTGTTTACATTTCTCTATCGCTGCCACGTGACCAAAGACGCTGCTTGAATTGCCTCCATTACAGGTCTACCATCACAAGCAAATCAATCTGCCTGGCCGAGTGCCAAGAAGAATCCGTTCATGTTCAATCGGGGATCTGCTGGTATAAAGAAAGCGCTGTTTTTGTTCTCGTTCTAGTTCGTTTTACGTAGCCGTAGAAGTGGTCTCATATAACTTTCCAAATAGTTCGCACAAATAAGTGTTGCAAAATCATGTAAAATAAATGCTGCAAAATATTTGAGTTTAAAAAATGAGAAAGCAAAACTGTCGTGACTTTTTTTTTTTACAAATTTCGTGCTCGTTTTAATAAACACAACGAAGTTCCCATGGCTATTTGATTTGCTATACAATTCAATAATAAGTTTTTAAAACGCAGTTTGCATCAAGAATGCTCAGAAACGTAACTTTGGTTGATACCAGCATAACATAATTTATCTACAGGCAGAGAAAGGCTTGGGTTTTAAGAAAACGTTACTTTTGATCCCAAAGAGACAGGCTGTTAAAGCATTTCACAACGGTTTTTCAACTTTTGCTACAAATATTCAGAAATTGACGTCATTACGATTATGATTAGTAATAGTCAGCGAATAGTAATTAAGTTTTAAAAAATTCAAAGAGAATTTAGAGTCAACTTATTCATAACAATTCAATATTATATCGAACAAGAATGTTCGTGACTTGTGTGTGTTTCTTAAACCTGAACTAATTTTTTATTTTAAATTCCAAAATGTCAGTTTAACTATTAATTTAATAGTTAAACTGATTATTTAATCCCATCTTTTGTGTCAGTATAATAGTTAAGAACTTAAATTTCTAAAACTGTTTTAATAACAATTTTTGCCACGTAAATATAAAACAACTGTAACATAAGAAAATAAACTGACACATTTCGTTTCAAATTTGGAAGATTTTTTTTCAAAACAAACTAATCTTTTATTGTCTGTTCTATTCAAGAAAAAATAATTTCAAATGGGCTGTTTATTTTACCTTTCGAAATTGGCTTTTGCTTTGTTTTGACGCCTCAGATTTATTTAACAATTGTATTCCTTTTCTTCTTTATGACACTGCAAATAAAATGCTGAGTCCTGGCCTAGTTTTTTAATAACTTCCATCATTGTTTTAATAAACGTAATGCTACTGGAATATGAGAAATTATGATTTTCCTATAGAAACGCATACATCAATAGAAATTTTCTTTTCATTGTTTTGTTTTCTTTTTTATGAAACATGGGAACAATGTAAATAAACAATGGAATTTACATAATACCTTTTTAAATAAAAAATAAAAAAAAAAGAACATTTCAGTAAACACACATGGTAATTATTATTAATTTTAAATGAGAAAGAAAATGTATTTAAAGCTTAGATTTTTTGAATAAATATCGCATCTAAATGCTTTTTTTTTTTTTTTTGCATTCCTTTTAGCGTTCTTTATATTCACCCTGACTGAAGTGTATTTTACAATTTTGTTGTTGTTGTTTCGTTTATATGCAGTTAACATGGTGCTGCTCAAACATATCCCTCCTGGGCTGCAATAGCGGCACAACTCAAAAATCATGTTTTGAGATAAGTGGGTTTAAAGTTTTCATTGCTAAGGAAAATGTATAAGAAATGCTTTAGTTTTCTGCCATCTTACGGCCTAATATTGAATTATGAGTTGTGCTAGTATTGCTGCTGCAGAGAATGTGTATTTTCATATTTACTTCTGATGTTATAGCCCAAAACGCGTGTTTTTTTTTTTTTTTTTTTGAGTTGTGCCACTATGGCAACCCATGAGCGATATATGCTAAATTTGAGGGAAAAAAAGTGTTTGTATAATACAGTAACCCCTCGTTATATCGCTCATTCGGATATATCGCGTCTTTTTTATGTCTCCGAAAATTTTGTTTGAGTTCTCGAAAGTAAAAATACTGCCTTTCTGAGTAAAACCCTTTTATCTTCCACTAAACAAAGCCATCGAACAGGAATGTTTTCCTTTCTTCTAAATTTGCTGAGGTTAAAATCTGCAGCAAATCTTCTCCAAACCTCCTATTTCTGGATACCTTTTAGTACAGAAAGGATTCGCACTTGGATGAACAAATCCGAATTATACAATCCCCTTAATCCCCACGTTTTGAATTATTTCTAGCGGCATTGGTTATCGCGCATTCGGATATATATCGCTTTTTTGCTGTCCCCCGACAAGCGCGATATAACGAGGGGCTACTGCATATACATATATATATCTATATATAATTCATATTTGATTCTCATGAAAGAAAAAAGTATCGCTCAAAATGTTGGAAAATATGCATGTATTAAAAAGCGTTGTAAAAATTTTTCTTTTTAAATTGGAGCAGAGGAGCAGAATTTTCTCTGCTCTATATTTGAATAAAAACTCGTTGCTCCATGTACCTCCTCCACGCTCCGCTCCAGATCCCTTCGTTCTACGAATAAACATCGATTGGTGTGCGTCGATAAACAAATTACAGTAAAACCTGTAAAGTTGCACTCTCAGAAACAGAATCGTCGCTTTTGAGGACTTTGGTATCGTAAAGAAAATTTCGTCATTTATAACGAAACTTTCCTCGCGAGATCACATGACTTTAAAAAATTACTATAGAAATTTCGGCAATTTGACGAAAGGTTTACTCGGAGCATTTTTCACGAAGCCATTTCGTCAAATACGACGAAAGTTTCGTTAGATTTGAGCATGTGTTTCTGAGAGTGTGACAACCTTTGTAAGTTGACCACATGACTCTGTTGACCACTTTTGTCAGGAACGGAATGAGCCCTATACTATATAATGTAGGAAAACCTTTGTAACATCACCACCTAAGTTCACCACCTGTCTATATTGATATTGCGAGTGCACCGCCTAATTATTACTGCATTTAATTTGTGTATCTAATTTTGCAAAGATAAAAAAGAAACTAAAATAACTTTTCCAAGATATTTGCTATGCGATCATGTTAGTCCAGTACTTGTTTGGATGGATGAAACATCAATATAAAGTCTGCCTAAACCTCTAAGTTAGCCATACTGGAGAACTACTATGATAACTCTTTTGTTCTTTAAATAAGTTTCTTCTTTTTCTTCTAATTGATCGAGCCATTTTGAAAAATATGTATTTTTAGGGAATCTTTAATATTGAATAAGTAAAATAAAATATTTATCTTTATTTTAACTAAGTGCTTTAATTTTTAAAATTTATAGTAAAGTTGTAAATTGACCACTAACGTGCTGCACCGCAAGTGGTCAACTTACACTCCTCCGGGCGGGCAGTTTTTAATACCCCGAGCCGAAAAAAAAAAAAACCGTTTGTGGACACCTCTCTATTACGACACATATTTTTGTCTTGCTGGCGCCCGAAGCAAGAGAATAATTCAGAAGAACTGTAATCTATATAAACAAGAAGTTCCGTCTAGAACTATACGAGCCTACTTTCCTGTATACACCGAATTCAAATTTATAATCTAGCTATATCTCTCTCTCTGTCTTTCTTGTTTAGTTTTAGTTCTTAATTGCTTCAAATATACCTTTTTCAACGGTTAATAGGTATTCATTCAATCATTCATTTATTAAGTCATTCATGTATTTAGTCACTCATTTATTCATTCATTCTTTTGCTTATTCATTTAATCATTCATTGATTCAAAAATATTCTTGAAAATCAAGATCAAAAAATTTCATAGGAAAATAGGCTCCTTAGGTTCTGGATGTACTTTCTATTTATACATGTTCCACTTCATAAGAGCTTTCCTATAAAGTTTGTTCCAAGCAAATCCGTCCGTTAGATCAGGAATTATATAGGATTAAAATTTCCCCGTAGGCGGAATGTTAAATTTTTTTTGAACTGTTCAAAAATGAACAAAAAGTGTTCAAATCAATATTTCACGCCAAGAACTTCTTCCAGTGAGATTGTTCATGGGAACTTGGATCTTGTCCCCCAGAGTTTACATAATTTGCTCCATTTTCACCCATAGGCGATAATGTTAAAATTTTTTGATTTTTTTCAAAATTGAATAATAAATTATTCAAATAAAAAAAGTAAAATATGGAAATGAGATGTAATCGCCGAGATCTTTCGAATGCAAAAAGAATTTTTCGAATCGGACAATTCGTTCAAAAGTTATTAGAGGGGGGACAGACCGACAGACGGACCGACAGACAAACAGACAGACTGACAGACCGACAGACACACTATTTTCCCCATCTCAAAACCCTTCTTTCAATTTTTTTATTTTTCAATCTTTATTTAATTACTTAACTTATTTTTGACTTTTCTTGATTTTTAACGACATTTTCACGATACATACTTCTTTCATGCTTTATTATTATTATTTTTTACTTTTACGGGAAAGTAGGCTAATAAAAATGTAAGTGTTCGTTTGTTCATAACCTCAAATCTCCGAAAGTACTTCACGGATTTTAATGCGGTTTTCATTAATAGACAGAGTGATTCAAGAGAAAGGTTTATAGACTCTTAAGAAAAAAATCCGATAGGTAGTTCTCTTTTTTATTCCAATTTTACGCGAAATTTCTAAGAAAATTCCCTAATATGGGGGTGAAAAATCCTTACTCATATTAATATAATATATTGATAGAAAGCTTTGATTTTTCTGCACAAGATGAAATTTGTTCGAAGTTTCTACGTCAATAAGAGCGCCAGTTATAAGCTTTTTAGTTCGATTTCTTAAGGGTTACCTTGGTCCAAAAATAATAATTAGCAGTTTATTCAACTCCGAGTGAACAATGTTAGCTAAATCTATATAAATGTAAATGTTCGTTTGTTCATAACCTCAAATCTCCAAAAGTACTTCACCGATTGATTTGAAATTTGCCGGAACATCGCGTTCGAATACGTGGGTGCTTTTATATATACATTTTAATTAATTTTAATTTTGATTTAATTTTTTCGTTTTTTAATGTTTTAATTGAAATATTTTGTTAATAATGAGCAAACATAAGTTAGCTTCGAATGTCTACAGCTGGATTTAGAATTTTCTTCTGTGTAGGTTTGGATTAGGCTTATTTTAGAAATTTTCATTTTGAATCGTGTTTATTTCTTATTAGTCTTCATATTTTGGTACTAATTTCTCAAATCAAGCTTACGTTTGTGTTTTTATATATAACTTTTAATATATTTAATTCTGATTTTTTCGGTTTTTAATGTTTTAATTGAAATATTTTGTTAATAATGAGCAAACATAAGTTAGCTTCGAATGGCAACAGCTGGATTTAGAATTTTCTTCTGTGTAGGTTTGGATTAGGCTTATTTTCGAAATTTTCATTTTGAATCGTGTTTATTTCTTATTAGTCTTCATATTTTGGTACTAATTTCTCAAATCAAACTTACGTTTGTGTTTTTATATATAACTTTTAATATATTTAATTCTGATCTTTCCGGTTTTTAATGTTTTAATTGAAATATTTCGTTAATAATAAGCAAACACAAGTTAGCTTTGAATGGCAACATGTGGATTTAGATTAGCATTTGCAATCACCACAAACGAAGTTTAGGGTCAATCATTATAATTGTGTGGTTTAAATCTAGACTCAAGTTGCTTCTTACATGGACAATTAAATGTTGCGTGTTCTAGAGTTGGAAAATAAGACAATCTCTATGTCTTCACAGCCAATGGAGCCACAAGAAACATTAATAAAGTATGTTGCATTCAAAATGTTGCCAACACATAGAAACATAATTTTAAAAATTTCAAATTCAAGGTCTATTATTTTTGTTTTTTTATAAAGTGTCCCATTTTACCCTAGCCTCCATTACTAAAGTTTCTTTTCCTAATTTATGTACGGATTCTACCGACCTGTTATGTTAATTTTGTTTTCTCCCGCATTGGATTTTTCGCAATGTTTACTAATTTTCAAACTATTTAAACTTATGTTTGGAACATAGCTATCCCACGCATAAATTTTAATAAAATTTAATTAATTTATATATATTGCCGTTCCGGAAGAACAATGACGTATCTTTAAAAATGTTCCAAACGCAAATAATTCCATAGACAATATCAGAAACACATCCCTTACACAGGGGGATCTGGACGTAATTGTAGAACGACAGCTTGTGTCTTCTAGAACAACAAACAACGTTAAGAGAAACAACGACGTAACTGCACTTAGGGGTTGAAATGAAGGTAATTAAGTCCTAATAACGCTGCTCAAACATATCCCTCCTGGGCTGCAATAGCGGCACAACTCAAAAATCATGTTTTGAGATAAGTGGGTTTAAAGTTTTCATTGCTAAGGAAAATGTATAAGAAATGCTTTAGTTTTCTGCCATCTTACGGCCTAATATTGAATTATGAGTTGTGCTAGTATTGCTGCTGCAGAGAATGTGTATTTTCATATTTACTTCTGATGTTATAGCCCAAAACGCGTGTTTTTTTTTTTTTTTTTTTGAGTTGTGCCACTATGGCAACCCATGAGCGATATATGCTAAATTTGAGGGAAAAAAAGTGTTTGTATAATACAGTAACCCCTCGTTATATCGCTCATTCGGATATATCGCGTCTTTTTTATGTCTCCGAAAATTTTGTTTGAGTTCTCGAAAGTAAAAATACTGCCTTTCTGAGTAAAACCCTTTTATCTTCCACTAAACAAAGCCATCGAACAGGAATGTTTTCCTTTCTTCTAAATTTGCTGAGGTTAAAATCTGCAGCAAATCTTCTCCAAACCTCCTATTTCTGGATACCTTTTAGTACAGAAAGGATTCGCACTTGGATGAACAAATCCGAATTATACAATCCCCTTAATCCCCACGTTTTGAATTATTTCTAGCGGCATTGGTTATCGCGCATTCGGATATATATCGCTTTTTTGCTGTCCCCCGACAAGCGCGATATAACGAGGGGCTACTGCATATACATATATATATCTATATATAATTCATATTTGATTCTCATGAAAGAAAAAAGTATCGCTCAAAATGTTGGAAAATATGCATGTATTAAAAAGCGTTGTAAAAATTTTTCTTTTTAAATTGGAGCAGAGGAGCAGAATTTTCTCTGCTCTATATTTGAATAAAAACTCGTTGCTCCATGTACCTCCTCCACGCTCCGCTCCAGATCCCCTCGTTCTACGAATAAACATCGATTGGTGTGCGTCGATAAACAAATTACAGTAAAACCTGTAAAGTTGCACTCTCAGAAACAGAATCGTCGCTTTTGAGGACTTTGGTATCGTAAAGAAAATTTCGTCATTTATAACGAAACTTTCCTCGCGAGATCACATGACTTTAAAAAATTACTATAGAAATTTCGGCAATTTGACGAAAGGTTTTTCTCGGAGCATTTTTCACGAAGCCATTTCGTCAAATACGACGAAAGTTTCGTTAGATTTGAGCATGTGTTTCTGAGAGTGTGACAACCTTTGTAAGTTGACCACATGACTCTGTTGACCACTTTTGTCAGGAACGGAATGAGCCCTATACTATATAATGTAGGAAAACCTTTGTAACATCACCACCTAAGTTCACCACCTGTCTATATTGATATTGCGAGTGCACCGCCTAATTATTACTGCATTTAATTTGTGTATCTAATTTTGCAAAGATAAAAAAGAAACTAAAATAACTTTTCCAAGATATTTGCTATGCGATCATGTTAGTCCAGTACTTGTTTGGATGGATGAAACATCAATATAAAGTCTGCCTAAACCTCTAAGTTAGCCATACTGGAGAACTACTATGATAACTCTTTTGTTCTTTAAAGAAGTTTCTTCTTTTTCTTCTAATTGATCGAGCCATTTTGAAAAATATGTATTTTTAGGGAATCTTTAATATTGAATAAGTAAAATAAAATATTTATCTTTATTTTAACTAAGTGCTTTAATTTTTAAAATTTATAGTAAAGTTGTAAATTGACCACTAACGTGCTGCACCGCAAGTGGTCAACTTACACTCCTCCGGGCGGGCAGTTTTTAATACCCCGAGCCAAAAAAAAAAAACCGTTTGTGGACACCTCTCTATTACGACACATATTTTTGTCTTGCTGGCGCCCGAAGCAAGAGAATAATTCATAAGAACTGTAATCTATATAAACAAGAAGTTCCGTCTAGAACTATACGAGCCTACTTTCCTGTATACACCGAATTCAAATTTATAATCTAGCTACCTCTCTCTCTCTCTGTCTTTCTTGTTTAGTTTTAGTTCTTAATTGCTTCAAATATACCTTTTTCAACGGTTAATAGGTATTCATTCAATCATTCATTTATTAAGTCATTCATGTATTTAGTCACTCATTTATTCATTCATTCTTTTGCTTATTCATTTAATCATTCATTGATTCAAAAATATTCTTGAAAATCAAGATCAAAAAATTTCATAGGAAAATAGGCTCCTTAGGTTCTGGATGTACTTTCTATTTGTACATGTTCTACTTCATAAGAGCTTTCCGATAAAGTTTGTTCCAAGCAAATCCGTCCGTTAGATCAGGAATTATATAGGATTGAAATTTCCCCGTAGGCGGAATGTTAATTTTTTTTTGAACTGTTCAAAAATGATCAAAAAGTGTTCAAATCAATATTTCACGCCAAGAACTTCTTCCAGTGAGATTGTTCATGGGAACTTGGATCTTGTACCCAAAGTTTACATAATTTGCTCCATTTTCACCCATAGGCGATAATGTTAAAATTTTTTGAACTTTTTCAAAATTGAATAATAAATTATTCAAATAAAAAAGTAAAATATGGAAATGAGATGTAATCGCCGAGATCTTTCGAATGCAAAAAGAATTTTTCGAATCGGACAATTCGTTCAAAAGTTATTAGAGGGGGGACAGACCGACAGACGGACCGACAGAAAAAGACAGACTGACAGACCGACAGACACACTATTTTCCCCATCTCAAAACCCTTCTTTCAATTTTTTTATTTTTCAATCTTTATTTAATTACTTAACTTATTTTTGACTTTTCTTGATTTTTAACGACATTTTCACGATACATTAACCCTTTTTTCATGCTTTATTATTATTATTTTTTACTTTTACGGGAAAGTAGGCTAATAAAAATGTAAGTGTTCGTTTGTTCATAACCTCAAATCTCCGAAAGTACTTCACGGATTTTAATGCGGTTTTCATTAATAGACAGAGTGATTCAAGAGAAAGGTTTATAGACTCTTAAGAAAAAAATCCGATAGGTAGTTCTCTTTTTTATTCCAATTTTACGCGAAATTTCTAAGAAAATTCCCTAATATGGGGGTGAAAAATCCTTACTCATATTAATATAATATATTGATAGAAAGCTTTGATTTTTCTGCACAAGATGAAATTTGTTCGAAGTTTCTACGTCAATAAGAGCGCCAGTTATAAGCTTTTTAGTTCGATTTCTTAAGGGTTACCTTGATCCAAAAATAATAATTAGCAGTTTATTCAACTCCGAGTGAACAATGTTAGCTAAATCTTTTAAAAAAAAATGTAAATGTTCGTTTGTTCATAACCTCAAATCTCCAAAAGTACTTCACCGATTGATTTGAAATTTGCCGGAACATCGCGTTCGAATACGTGGGTGCTTTTATATATACATTTTAATTAATTTTAATTTTGATTTAATTTTTTCGTTTTTTAATGTTTTAATTGAAATATTTTGTTAATAATGAGCAAACATAAGTTAGCTTCGGGAAATTTTTTTTCTTTTTTCAAAAACTGGAAATTTTAGGAAAAAAATTTTCTTCTGTGTAGGTTTGGATTAGGCTTATTTTAGAAATTTTCATTTTGAATCGTGTTTATTTCTTATTAGTCTTCATATTTTGGTACTAATTTCTCAAATCAAGCTTACGTTTGTGTTTTTATATATAACTTTTAATATATTTAATTCTGATTTTTTCGGTTTTTAATGTTTTAATTGAAATATTTTGTTAATAATGAGCAAACATAAGTTAGCTTCGAATGGCAACAGCTGGATTTAGAATTTTCTTCTGTGTAGGTTTGGATTAGGCTTATTTTCGAAATTTTCATTTTGAATCGTGTTTATTTCTTATTAGTCTTCATATTTTGGTACTAATTTCTCAAATCAAACTTACGTTTGTGTTTTTATATATAACTTTTAATATATTTAATTCTGATCTTTCCGGTTTTTAATGTTTTAATTGAAATATTTCGTTAATAATAAGCAAACACAAGTTAGCTTTGAATGGCAACATGTGGATTTAGATTAGCATTTGCAATCACCACAAACGAAGTTTAGGGTCAATCATTATAATTGTGTGGTTTAAATCTAGACTCAAGTTGCTTCTTACATGGACAATTAAATGTTGCGTGTTCTAGAGTTGGAAAATAAGACAATCTCTATGTCTTCACAGCCAATGGAGCCACAAGAAACATTAATAAAGTATGTTGCATTCAAAATGTTGCCAACACATAGAAACATAATTTTAAAAATTTCAAATTCAAGGTCTATTATTTTTGTTTTTTTATAAAGTGTCCCATTTTACCCTAGCCTCCATTACTAAAGTTTCTTTTCCTAATTTATGTACGGATTCTACCGACCTGTTATGTTAATTTTGTTTTCTCCCGCATTGGATTTTTCGCAATGTTTACTAATTTTCAAACTATTTAAACTTATGTTTGGAACATAGCTATCCCACGCATAAATTTTAATAAAATTTAATTAATTTATATATATTGCCGTTCCGGAAGAACAATGACGTATCTTTAAAAATGTTCCAAACGCAAATAATTCCATAGACAATATCAGAAACACATCCCTTACACAGGGGGATCTGGACGTAATTGTAGAACGACAGCTTGTGTCTTCTAGAACAACAAACAACGTTAAGAGAAACAACGACGTAACTGCACTTAGGGGTTGAAATGAAGGTAATTAAGTCCTAATAACTGGTAAATGAAAGTAAAGTATTATCCTACATAGTTACTCTCAATATACCATTATTTTCTGTCACTTACACCCTTTTCAATTACAGTGAAATCTGAGTAAATTGACCACTTGCGGTGCAGCACTTTAATGGTCAACTTAGACAGGTCGTCAACTTACGAAGGTGGTCAACTTTACAGGATTTACTGTACAGTGAAACCTGTGTAAGTTGACCACTTGCGGTGCAGCACTTTAATGGTCAACTTAGACAGGTCGTCAACTTACGAAGGTGGTCAACTTTACAGGTTTTACCTGTGTAAGTTGACCATTTGCGGTGCAGCACTTTAATTGTCAACTTAGACAGGTCGTCAACTTACGAAGGTGGTCAACTTTACAGGTTTTACTGTACAGTGAATCCTGTGTAAGTTGACCACTTGCGGTGCAGCACTTTAATGGTCAACTTAGACAGGTCGTCAACTTACGAAGGTGGTCAACTTTACAGGTTTTACTGTACAGTGAAATCTGTGTAAACTGACCACTTGCGGTGCAGCACTTTAGTGGTCAACTTAGACAGGTGGTCAACTTATAGAGGGTGGAATTTTTTTTTTTATTTCTTACACTATGTATTTATTCATTTATACCTAATTAAATCATAGCTTCATGTAATGACGCTACTTTGAAATAGTGATTAGCTATTTTTTTCCCACAATTATCTAAAATATCATTAAAGAGATTTAACCCGAATGTCTTACCATGTATCCTATACAACTTCAAAAGTAAAGTACTTAGTTGAAATCAAGATAAATAATCATATTAATTATGTCAATAGCTTATAGATTTCTTTAAAATATATATTTTTAAAAATGGCTATATCAGATCAAAGAAAAAGAAGAAATTTATTTAAAGAATAAAAGAGTGCTCATAGTCGTTTTCCCATTTGGTTCACTTACAAAGAGGTTTAGGCAAGTTTTATATCGATGTTTCATCCATCCAGACAAATACTGGTCTAACATTATAGCAAAAAAAAATATCCTGAAGAAGCTAATTTTGCTTTTTTTCTTTCCATAAATCGATAAACAAATAAATATATCGTAATAATTAGTCGGTCCACTTACGAAGGTTTTTTTTATAATACTCCCACCCAAATTTGACGCACATAAGTGGTCAACATAGACAGGTGGTCAACTTAGGTGGTCAAGTTACAAATGTTTCCCTACATTGGAGAATATAGGGGTAATTCCGCTCCTGACAAAAGTGGTCAACTTAGAGTGGTGGTCAGCTTACAAAGGTGGTCAACTTTACAGGTATTACTGTATATGATTTATACAACTGCAAATCGTTTTTTAGCCTACTTTCCCGTAAAAGTAAAAAAAAATAATAATAAAGCATGAAAGAAGGCTTAATGTATCCTGAAAATATCGTTAAAAATCAAGAAAAGTCAAAAATAAGTGAAGTAATTAAATAAAGATTGAAAAATAAAAAATTTGAAAGTAGGGTTTTGAGATGGGGAAAAAGTGTGTTTGTCGGTCTGTCGGTCTGTCTGTCGGTCTGTCCCCCCCTAATAACTTTTGAACGAATTGTCCGATTGGAAAAATTCTTTTGCATTCGAAAGATCTCGGCGAGGACATCTCATTTCTATATTTTACTTTTTGATTTGAACAATTTTTCGTTCAATTTTGAACAGTTCAAAAAATTTTAACATTAGCGCCTATGGACAAAATTGAAGCAAATTCTGTAAACTCTGGGCACAAGAGCCAAGTTCCTATTGCAAGCTTATTGAAATTAGTTCCCGGCGTGAAATATTGATTTGAACAGTTTTTGTTCATTTTTGAACAGTTCAAAAAATTAACACAGAGCTTACGGGGAAATTTCAACCCTATATAAATCCTGATCTAACGGACCGATTTGCTTGGAACAAACTTTATCGGAAAGCTCTTATGACGTAGAACATGTAGAAATAGAAAGTTTATCCAGAACTTACGAGCCTATTTTGCTATGAAATCTTTTGATCGGGATTTTCAAGGATATTTCTCAGTGACTCAATGAGTGAAATAATGAATGAATGAATAAATGAAAGAGTGAAAGAATAAATCAATGAATAAATGAATGAGGAAAAGAATGAATGAATAAATTATTGAATAAATGAAAATATAAATACATGAGTGAATAAATACATGAATGCGTAAATGAATGAACGAACACTTGAATGAGGTAACGAATGAATGAATAAATGCATGGCTGAATAAATGAAAGAATGAATGAGTGAGTGAATGAATATGTATTATCCGTTGAAAAAGGTATATTTTCAATAATTAGAACTAAAGATAAATAAGAAAGAGAGAGAAAGAGATAGCTAGATTATAAATTTGAATTTGGTGTATACGGGAAAGTAGGCTCGTATAGTTCTAGACGGAACTTCTTGTTTTTTTACTCTCCTGTAAAATTGAAGTTTTTGCATTTGCGTCAGTTCTTCCGGAAGGGCTATTGAGTTTGCTCCGCCTCAGTTCCGCTTCGACTTCCAAACATTTGCTCCACACCATGCTCTAAATTATTTTACATTTTTAACATTACATTACTTTTATCTTTTTTAAAGTTTTTTTTTACTTAAAAATAATTAATTTGAACAGTGGAGCACGAGATATTTTTTGCTCCGGCACTGCTCAAGTTTCGAGCAAAATCTCGCTGTTCCTCTAAGAGCTCCAGCTCCTTGACTACACTGTAAAAATTCTACGTTTAGTTGCCAAAATATTTGCTGCTACTGAGCATGATTTTGGTGTTCAGTTGATGCAAAGTTGAAAATGATTCATTTTTGATGTATTTAAATTTTTTTATGTAACTGTCTAAAAAATGATAGACAGTATAAATTATCCTAGCTCTTGAAATGTGTTAATTCCATTACGTATCGACATTTCATTACAATTGCTCATTTCTATGAAAATAGTATGAATGAGCACTCGTAATGAACTTTTGATGCGCATATGAGTTTACGAACGTCATACGCTAAAAACAACATCCTGCTGTAGGTATTTTTTTTTATACAGACACTGAAAAGAACTCAATATACACCAAAAATTAATAACTTTCAACTGGGCATCAACCAAAATTGATGTTCAGTTGGTGCCCAAATTTTTTTATGCAAAATATTTATAGTGTAGAAAAGCATAAAACTATGCGCAAGTAATCATATTAATATCCTCAGTCAAAATATAAAATTAAATACTTGAATGATTTTTTAAAGGTCAAAAAAGCTTGGAACACGCTTTGCAAATTCTTAAAAAACGAAACTATGCAAAAAGCAAAATAAAAAAGCTTTGCTTGCACAGGTGAAAAAAAAAGTTCTGGAAAATTAATGATTTCAATTAAAGGGAAACATGAAAAGTGAAAGAAAATTGCGTTTTACTTGACACCGTCTTTAATCAATGTTTTCCATGTGTGGACTTGGCTTAAACATAAAGATTAAAGTTTTAAAATATTCAGGGTATCTACGGCAATTTCGTGCCAAAAATTATGGCAAGTTCTTTAACAGACATATATACCGAATGATAAATTTTTTTCTTTGAATTTTTACGAAAAACGCATTTGAAATTTTACTCTCATAATTGTTTACGATTTTCTCTAGTTTTTAGAATCAATTTTAGGTTTTGTTGATTTTTAGTGAACTTCTAGCATTATTTTACTAAATACTACGATCGATTCTAAATCGATTTTTACTAAATTTCAGCCACAATAAACTCTCTAATTTTAATGACTCAAATAACTTATAATGATTGGTTTATTTAGACTGAAATGATCAGGATTGCGTTATTTAAGTTCTAATAGTGTATTAGTAGTTAGTAAATGTCTTCAGATCCCTGACTAGGAAAACATAAAATTATAGCAAGTGCTCATATGAATAAAGAAGTCTGAGTCGAAAGATAATATTAAATAATTAAACGATTTCTTAAAGGTTAAAGAAGCTTTCAACACGCGTTACAAATTCTTAAAAAGCAAAATTTAAAAAAAGTGAAAAAATTGCTGGAAAATTAACGATTTCAATGGAGGCAATTCAAGCAGCGACTTTCCGTATTGCGGTGCGTGCAGAGCCTTTGTCTCGATCCCTTAAACACCAACAATTTTTCGCCAATACGTAGCAGCCAAGGCGGAAAACGGAAATCACGTGATATAAACAACATTGCCGCTCGCATGTAACTGAATAGCGTTTAGCAAATTATGAACGTTGTTTTTTTTAATTGTAAAATTAACATTTTAAAAGAGGGTACTTTTCTATCTTTAGGTTTCGACTCGGATGGTTAATAAAGATAATGCAGGAGGTGTTTTGTTAAGCAAGATTTAAAAAAGAAATAAAATTTGAAATTTAATAACAAAACAGATTTTGTATCTGTTACACACGAACTTTCGCTACATTGTACGGTGGAAATAGTTTGAGAATATGAATAGTACGATCGTTACTGAGAAAAATATAAATGACCATTTTTTGTTGGTGATTGTTGTGCAGATTACTAAAATTCGTTATCTAATTTAATTATTAGGAGTGAAAGACTGTTCAATTTACTGGGCTTATTCTGACACAGGTAGCGTAGCAAGGCTTTCAAAACGACTGGTTTATTCCCGGAAAAAAACGGGTTTTTCTCCGGAAATTTAAAGCAAAATCGGGAAATTTCAGACTTTTCAAAAACTGGGAACATTCGATTTTTTTTTCTTAAAATAATAATTTTAATACATCAATAATACAAAATTTTTTATGAAATTTTCGTAATAAATACTTTACCGAACATTATTGTTAAAGCATTTTGAAACAGACAACATATTTATTTCGTTGCGGTAGTATTCGCTAGCTTGCTGAGGCACGCTAGTATTCGCTGTAACAAAATTTTACAGTTAGAATGAAAAAAAAAGGAAGTTGTTAATATTTTTTATTTACATTGTAAAAGTTGATATTTGTTTAAGTCATCAATAAAAATCAAAATGACACATAAAAAAAAACAACCTTTACAAAAAATTATTGAAATGTATAGTGCTTTAAATAGTATTTCTTATTAAAAATTACCCCTCCAAATGTGTTGGTAAAGTTGCAATAAAATGCTACGAATAAAACGGAGAATTTATGTATATATATATTATTCCTGATAGTAATTTGAAATCTAGGAAAGGAATAAAGAAGAAAAAAGATTTTGAAGGTTAATCTTTATTTCTGCTAAGTAACCAAGTCAATTATATTTTTAGAATCAATATATTGCAATAAAAAGGCCTCTTGAATTTACAAGTTAATTTTCTCAATTATATAAGTTTGTTATAAAATGTTATGTTTAACGCTAGAATAGAAATAATATAACGTTAATGGTCTATGTTCCTGTAACAATATTTGAACACTGGAAACATTTTTATAGTGAGTAAATAATATGATTATTTGAAGAAAGCTTAAGTTCGTTTTTTACTCTTAAATTTAACAATGTTCCCAAATTTCCCAGTTTCTTCCCGAAAATTTCCGGGTTTTTATCCTCACTTCACAATTATCGGGTTTTTTGCATTTCTAGGCACAGGGTATGTTATGGAATATTGAATGGATGCTTCTTAACAAAGCTCAAATTAGTAAACTAACGCCAGGAACTATCCGTAAGTTCGATAAATGAATTATTATTTTTATTATTCAAAAAATATTTTATTATAATCATTTCATCTACATTTTTAATGCATAAAAATTTTATTACTTGCATCCTGAAGCTCACAAATTTATCAGTTGATAAATAAGTTTATTTTGACCCAGCATAGCATACGTACAATGATTTGTGATTTCTTAATGCTGGTTTTTGAACAAATGGTTTTTTACTAGGTCAAACATTTTATTTCTTATTTAGTGTTCAGTCGATTAGTATTATTTGTATTTTCAATATATGATCGACTCAATAAAAATATTAAAACGTTAGGACTTGTTAAATGTTTGCTTTTATTATCATATATTGATGATTTCATTATGTTTTCGTTATAATGATAAACTGCGTGCGGTAATTCGAAATAATAATAACAAATAAAAATGAAGTTTAACAAATTTGAACATTGAACGGGAAAAAAATCAACTGGATTATAGATTTATAAAAAAAGTAGCACAACAAAGAAAAATAACAAAAAAAAACGAAAAATAACAGAAAAATAACAAAAAATAAAACACAAAACAAACATTTATTTCATCAATTCTGAAATAGCTATTTTCATATATATTCTTCTATTAATTTTCACCTTTTAACTAAAAAAAATAGTTATATAGACATAAATAGATTTAATTCTTTTGGTACAAATTTGTGAAATATTGCAGGAAAATTAAACGACTCAAAACTGTCTTAGTTCTCATAGCATACAGTCAGATCTTATACACATTTTGCACAATATAAAATAGTTTCTGTGATGATTTATGTTTTTTATGTATTTTTTTGAAACAATATTTTATAAAAAAAAGTCATTCAAGTATTGAAAACAACATCATAATAATAAGATACGTACTGCAAAATATTTGTTGCCAAGATGTTGTTGTAATAATAAGTTAAATACATTGCAATAATGTATGTGTGAATTATTGCAACCTTGCAATAGTAATTCAAAGATTTAAGCAGACGTACAAAGGCGAAACTACAATGGCGGCGAAATTCGCGGGGTTGCTGTGTTGTCCTCCGTCTAATGTTTACATTCGGGGGTGGTCACATTGTGAACTGAATCTTCGCCAGTTTGGTGAAAATCGGCAAAAGCTCTGCACGCACCGCAATACGGAAAGTCGCATTCAGGCAACGTCATTGGTCACGTGGCAGCGCTGAAGGCAATGTAAACAAAGGAAGCTTTTCTTCGAGTTAAAAAAATCTGTTTAGAAACTAAGACTAAATAAAGTTCTTCTACATTATATAAAATTAACATTAAATAAAACACTATAACTATTGTAATAATTAATAAATTTGTTTTATAATGATTAAATTAAATTTAAATACTGGGTTATAATCAGAAAAAGCTGGGAAAATAGTCCAATTAAGTTTTAAGATAACTAATCTTGCCTAGTGAACTAGTAGAACTCAATTGAAAATCTTGCTAAAGAAAGAGCGGATATCACGTGACAACGATGGTCGCTTATGAGTCCCTCTAGCGGTGAATTGCCTCCATCAATGGAATAAAGTGGAAAATGAAACTCAGAAAATTGCGTTTTTCTCGACTGCGTCTTTAATCGATGTTTCGGGAGAATTATCATAACGGTGGATCATGACAAAGTGGCGATAAAATCCTTATTTTAGCTACCCTATACAATTTTCCCTAAAACTCGACTGGATAAGTTCTATTCTGCCATGCGCAGATGCGTCCAAATATCAAAAATCCGTGGTCAAACTGTGGCAACTTGACTCGGATAGCTTGAAGTGATCTGATTATAGTCTTTAATTTGAATAGGCGCATCAGGGGCGTGTTTCCTGTTTTGTTCCCATGGCAACTGCGAGAAAGATAACAGAGCCAGACTTTTTTTTTTGCACTGCAGTTAAGGCACTTGCATTACTACACCTCCGATTCAAAATATTAAGAATAATTGAGAAAAGTAATAAGAATGAATTTAGTTTCCAGTTATTTATTTTTGATATTAAGTAAATGCAATGAAATTAAATTTCTCATAAATTAAATCTAGATTGTTTGGATAAGATTTTAACATTTACAAATATAAAATACAATAAATTAGCTATACAATACCTTTCTGAAACACATCAAATTATTAGAATACTTTATCTTGCGCAATCTATTTTTGCAATTGAGAAATAAATCTGATTTTTTCCGTCTATTATTATTATAACTAAAACAACAAACTGACTTATTATGTTCCCCAAACCAAGTGGGGAAAAAGTTTCTAGCACTGAAATCATGGCGACTAAAAGGGGAAAAGGTAGAGTTGTGTGACCTTGACGCGCCGATTCTAACTACACAGACTATAGTTTCCTTTCTCCATAAATTTGTTCTCATAAACCGAACAGTGACTAAACACACACAGCAGTGGTTTTTCGGACGATTGTTAACAGTATCTTCCTTTCATTTTAATTCCAATCTATCGACACTTGATTGATCAGAATCGAGATCTTGAATATTTACTGAGAAAAAAAGATTGTTCGCATTCACTGCTTATGGACCACTTTTATTTGCACACCCGAAAACAGCTCAAGCAGTGCTCCCCTAAGAACTCCCAATTTTTTAACACTATTTTCACGTATTGGTTAAAATGCTTTTGGCGTCGTGCATCAAATGCTTATATTATACTAGTAAGCCCGGAGGTCATACGACATGACCGCTGTTCTAGATATTATAAATATACAATTCTCCCAGTAAGGGATCATTCATAAAAGATGTCACGCTTCGAGGGGGGAGGGGGGGGGGTTCATGAAATTGTGACAAAGTGTGACAAGGGGAGGGGTAACGAGAAGTGTGACATGCTGCTTATGCAACATAGCGTGACATGTGACAAAGGGGGGAGAGGGGGTCCGCTGAAGTGTGACATTTTCTGACAAATGGGGGAGGGGAAAAAGCATGACATCATGTATGAACGCTCCCTAACCGGAAATACACATCAAATCAAGGAGATATGTATCAGGTAGAACAGTAAAGTTTAATGGATAAATAATAAATATATAATAATTTCGGAAAAAATGTTCTTACCGAAAAGAAAAACATTTAAGTTATAATAATATGTAAAATAAAAATAATATTTACTATATAGCCAAATTGTTTGAAAAATATGTATTTATCTCCGACATAATCATCGTCAAAGCAATAGTTTTAACGAAACTGGGAAAAAGAGCGCTACCACTTAAATACATATAAAAAGCGCAGACGATAAATAAATTAAAACAAAGAAAGAAGGATTAAATTAAATTCGCGTTTACATTCACTTTTAACGGAAATTGCAAATCCAGCGATGCCTCACTGATAATGCTAGAGAAATGTTTTGATTATTAGTCGTCTTCATTACAGAAACAATTGTGTAGATGGCAGCCCGATGCAGTTTTATCGGAGTGAGAAATTCGGAATAAGCTATCGGCGACAAACCGACGCTTAAGTGGCTTATATATAAGATTTTTGAAATGTTTAGGCGTAGATAAATATGTTTCATGATATTAAATCCGTTTTCAAAACCTCTTAGATTGTTCTATAATTGCCTAATCCGATTTGTTTAAATTAATCTGCTATGCCTTCGAGATTAAAATGCGAGAACACGACGATTAACTTTAAACTGAATACATTTTCGTCAATCGCATTAAGTCTCATGTTCGAAATTTTATTTCATCTTTCAAACATCAACTAACGTTTAGAATCTGAATGAGTAATAACAAGTCGTAGCAAAGTGTTGGATTCCCTCTTGAAAAATAACAAAGAGATGTGTACATTTTCTGTGCAACCCTCTAAGGCAGTGGTGGGGAAACTTTTTTTAAGACGGGCCATTTGTAATAACTAGACAATTGTAGCGGGCCAAAGAATAATGCTTAATCGTTAAAAAATTTATGTGTTCTATAAACATATACATATATTATTACATACACTTATTATTTTAATAGTAAAAAAGCAAAAGGTAAGAAAATTATAAGCACAAAATATAAAATGAATTTAGTGTAGGAATTGGAGTTTTCCGGTTCTTTCGAGAAAACAGAACAATGAATCGAAAATGCGAGAGTGTCTGGAAGTTTCGAGCGAAGATGAGTCATCTGTTTAGGCCGGATGGATTTGTCCAGAATACTATTGTGTTTTGGATATCGCCGCAGGTAGTTTTTATGCGGGTCGTCACATTACGAAGTAAGAACGCGTTCAAACATTCTCACGACGGCACTCTTAAACGGGCCGGATTAAACCTTTCCGCGGGCCGGACTTGGCCCGCGGGCCGTAGTTTCCCCATCACTGCTCTAAGGAAAACTTGCTTTAAATAACAAGGCATAATGTATTCAATGTTTATACACTGGTTAAAGCGACGCAAAAGTGGTCCGTTTTAAATTTCGCTATATGTGTTTAGGTTACTGTTTCGTTATTATTATGTGACTCTATAACCGTAACATTCAGAACGATAAATCTATCAGTAATATTTCGTGAAAGAAGATTAGTTAAAAACATCAATGGTACACGATTTTTTTAATACTTTATACACGCTACGGGGTAATTTCAAAAAGTGTGTACAGAACAGACATTTATCGAACACAAAAATCAATCAAAAGAGCGTAGACAGTGGCGATTTTTGAAAATGAGTAGAGTCGTTAAGCTCGAGATCCAAAAAAATTGGGTGGAGGGTTTGTAAGAGAATTAAATTAAAAAATATAACCTTGTGAAATGTTATATTAGTGAATTTTTACCTGTAAAATATTTAGTGGCAAATATATCAATTATTGTTGTATTAGATATTCTAAGGAATGAGTGCAAAAAGACTAAATCCACATAAAAATTTAAAATTTTTCAACACAATATTTTTTTCCTTGAATAATTTCAAACTGAGTCCAAAGTTAAGTAAATAAATATATTCCCCAAAAATGGATGTTATGGATTTGTATAGATAGCTTAATAATACAATAGGAAGCAAAATTTTTCTGTTAAACCCTAAATTTAAATGTCTGTGTCTTTAAAGAATTAAGTTCCCCCTTTTGTATTTTATTTTATAATTTGTACTATTTTTTTACTGGGGGGTTGGGGTGCCAAACATCCCACATAAAATCTTTTTGGGGTGTTCATTGTATCCTAACCCGGTAAATTAAGTTACCGGTAAATTTGTGTTCTATCCATAATTCATCTGTGCTCACCGCTAGAGGGCACAACTACGCAATTATCTTTTTTGTTCAGTGTGTGTGTAGATGTCGTCTAATAAAGTTGTTTTAAGAACTGTGTGCTACTCTTCCCATCATAAAAATTGGTCCGTCGAAAGCCACAGCCATAAGCAAGCAAGTGATTGATGATGTGCAGTAGTCAACATTTAGCAGTTCTACAATAGCTAAATAATCACCCGTGTAAATACATAAATCGAAAAGCGAAACGAGCATCGCACTCGCTCTCATTGAGGAAGGTCACAGCCAAAACATGGAAACCCTCCTAAAACAAAAACGCATTCTTAAAGGTAAGCTTACTAGACTTATTACTCAAGTAAATAAATGCAAAAATATTTCTATTTCTGATATTGAAGTGTACGAAAACGACACTAATATCTTAGGAAATGAAATAAATACTTTAAATGATGAAATTCTAACTACTTGTTCCGATGAAGAATTTGATAAATATGAAGTAGAAAGGCATGAATTATTCTCAAAATTAGATTCATTGAAAATTTCTTTAAGGAATGAGAGAATAAAATGCGTTAAAACTAACGCTGCAAATAACGCTGCTCTAAATACATCTCAGAACGCAGTATGTTCAGATGTAAATAGTTTAAAACTTCCGCTTGTTGAATTACCAGTGTTTACTTCTAATTATATTGATTGGATTTCATTTCGGGATTTATTTTTAGCAAGTGTGGGAAACAATAAATCATTAAGTAATTGTCAGAAGTTACAGTATCTTAAACTTTCTGTTAAAGGGGAAGCTGCAACTCTATTACAATCAATTCAAATTTCAAACGAAAATTATGAAAAAGCGTGGAAGGCACTCACTGAGCGTTATGAAAACGAATCGGAAATCATAAATGCAGCTTTAAACAAATTAATTTCTCTGTCTAATTTAAAACATGAATCCGCCACAGGGTTAAGGGAATTAATTGACACTAGTTCACAATGCATAGACACATTAAAAATCCTAGGACAGCCTGTAGAGCATTGGGATACTATGATTATTTTTCTTTTAAAAGGAAAACTTGATTCAGAAACACTTCGTGTATGGACGCTAGAACAGACAAAGAAAAGTCCTTCTTTCGAAGAATTCAAAACTTTCATACTTAATCGTGCAGATGCCTTAGCTTCTTTGGCACTACGCCAGAAAGAGAAACCAAATGTAAACCACGAGATCGGTTTTGCCAACAGAAATAAAAAAACACATAAATCAGTATATGCATCTCAAGTGGTTTCAAACGCCTGCATAATTTGTAAGAGTAATTCTCACTTCGGATTATTTAAATGCAATACGTTTTTAGATCTGCCGTTAAAAGAAAAATGGAGTGTGGTAAACAGGAATAAATTGTGTGCTAATTGCTTGAAATCAAATAAAACACATCGGCCTGAAACCTGTCGCTCAGGAAGTTGTAAATATTGTTCTCAACCACATAATTCATTATTATGCGTGAAAAATGCAAATGAAATTAACTCTGAACCGCAAACTGAAAACGGAAGTATTTCTACGATCAGTAGCAATAGTACAATCGTTCCAGTCACACAATGCATTTTACTGCCTACTGCAGTAGTTTATGTCAATGACATTTATGGCACATCGCACAAGTGCAGAATTCTTATTGATTCAGCTAGTCAAGGCACATTCATTAGGGAAAGTTTTGTAAACCTATTAAAATTGAAACGTAATCGTATAAACATAAACGTCGATGGTTTGAGTTCGCAAAAGGTAGGCAAGGTTACAGGTTCGGTTCAAGTACAAATAACACCACTATTTTACAAAAATGCAACAATCACAACTGAAGCATTCATTATACCCAAAATAACTTGTGACCTTCCACAATGCCCTGTCGATGTCTCTGTTCTTGACAACTTCAAACATTTAAAATTGGCTGATAATAACTGTCATCAACCTGGCCCTATAGATATTCTGCTGGGTGCAGATATATTTGGTGAAATCATGCTCAAAGGACACACAACTATTCCAGGACACTCACTAGTTGCCCTTGAATCTATTTTTGGATGGGTAATTCTAGGGAAAACAAATATCAGGCCAAACTTTAACTCAAAAACTGTAATAGCCAATCATGTAAGCTGTAATGTTGAGTACGAGCTAGACAAATTTTGGAAATTAGAGGAACTCTCAGAATCGAAACCTGCTACTGCAGAAGAAGCCGCATGCGAAAAGCATTTTAAAGAGACATTCTCACGTGATTCCACGGGAAGATTTATTGTTAAATTTCCGTTCCTTGTATCCACTCAGGAACTTGGATCGTCAAGAGACATTGCTGTGAATAGGTTGCAAGAAATTGAACGCCGATTTGCAAAAAATCAGTCACTTTCGGTGCAATATCACAAATTCATGCAAGATTATTTAGATTTAGGTCATATGGAACTAATTCCAGAGAGGGACATTGATATTCCAACCAAAGCTAGTTTTTATCTCCCTCATCATGCAGTTCCTAATAAAACAGGAGATAAATTCCGTGTTGTTTTCGATGGTTCTGCAAAATCATCAACTGGTGTTTCACTGAACGACAATTTGATGGTTGGACCACAGCTGCAGAATGATATTACAACATTACTAGTGCGTTTTAGAAAAAACAAAATAGCAATAACAGCAGACATTGAAAAAATGTATAGGCAAGTTATCCTGAAAGGCTCAGACTTTCAGAGAATAGTCTGTCGTAATTCACCTTCAGAGCCAATTGAAGACTACAGATTAACAAGGATTGCATATGGCACAGCTTCAGCACCATACCTTGCAGTTCGAAGCCTCCAGCAATTAGCAGTAGAGGAAGAAGATCGATTTCCATTGGCCTCCAAAGCAGCTATTAAAGATTTCTACGTAGACGACTTATTGTCTGGTACGAATTCCATCTCAGAAGCTATTGAACTCCAAAGACAACTAATGCAAATGTTGTCGCGTGCAGGATTTATTCTTAGAAAATGGGCTTCAAATAGTCCAGAGCTGCTACAATCAATTGAACCAGATTTTCTATCCACCAACTCATGTGTCAGTATGGACAAGGAGGATGCTGTGAAAACATTAGGTATCCTATGGCACCCAAGACTAGACGTGTTCCTATTTAACATCGACGTATCCTGTCTTCAAGGAACTTTGACGAAGAGAAAACTTCTCTCAACAATTGCAAAGAGTTTCGATCCTCTGGGATGGTTATCGCCAATAACGATTAAGTCCAAAATTTTGATGCAGACTCTGTGGAAATATCATCTTCAATGGGATGAAAATGTTCCTGAGGACATTGCACAAGAATGGTCCGAAATTGCAAAAGCTATGATGCTTGTCAAGGACATTGAAATTTCAAGGTTCTTATCAACTGAATCCAATGACCAATTTCAGTTATTTGGCTTCAGCGATGCTTCAGAAAAGGCATATGCAGCGGCAGTTTATTTCCGGTCTGTGTTGGATACTGGAGAAATCAACGTACAGCTTGTTATGTCCAAGACCAGAGTAGCACCATTGAAAACTATATTTCTTCCAAGACTGGAATTATGTGGTGCTCTGCTTCTAGTAAAATTGATGAACTTCACCTGCAAAGCATTAAACTTTCCTATATCTCAAACTCATTTTTTCACGGATTCTACTATTGTTCTCTCTTGGTTAGGATCGCATTCTAGTAGATGGAAGACCTTCGTAGCCAACAGAGTGTCCAAAATCCAAACTATATCTTTACCGATCCAGTAGCATCATGTTAATGGTGATGCTAATCCAGCTGATCATGCAACTCGAGGTATCTCATCTTCAACCCTACTCACTTCATCTTGGTTCAGTGGACCTAAATTTCTGTATGAACCAATGACCTTACAAGTAAGTACATCGGCACCTCCAGTTCCAGAGCCTATGCCAGAGGAAAGACAGTGTACAGTGCAAACTACTACAACCAATCATGTACCTGATTTAAATCATTTGTACGAACGGTATTCATCTCTTTCTAAACTTACACGCGTTATTGCCTTTTGTTTAAGATTTATTCAGATTTGCAGAAATTCACAGGACAAAATAACTGGATTCTTAAAGACCGATGAACTGAATAGTGCCATGTGTGTATTAATTAAATCAGTTCAATCTATCGAGTTTAATAATGAGATCAATGCAATTTTAAAAAAATCAGCCCTTATCTTGTAGAAGCAAAATTTTACCTCTTAACCCCTTTTTAGATGATTCAGGTATCCTGAGGGTGGGCGGCCGCCTGCGACATGCAAATATCGCATACGGTCAAAAACATCCCATATTACTGCCAAAAAGGCACGTTCTAACTGATCTCATTGTTAGACATTATCATCAAAATTTATTGCATGCAGGTCCTCAACTTGTTCAATCAGCAATACAAGAACAATTCTGGATTATAGATGCAAAGGATCTCATCAGACGTTTGATTAGAAAATGTGTTAAATGTTGTAGAATCAGAGCATCTGTTACAAACCAAATGATGAGTGATTTACCACCCACTCGCCTTTCTCCTGCTCCCACATTTTCGCGCTGTGGAGTAGATTATGCAGGTGCGTTTCAAATTAAAGCCACTAAAGGACGAGGGTCAAAATCATTAAAAGCATACATTGCTCCTTTTGTTTGTTTTCTTACTAGAGCAATACACTTAGAGTTGGTCACTGATCTTTCAGCAGACGCTTTTATCGCAGCTCTTAAGAGATTCATTTCTCGTCGAGGCAAATGCAGTGACATATACTGTGATTGTGGTTCCAACTTTGTTGGAGCTAAACGCAAACTCATGGAATTTGAAAAGCTAACAAAATCAAAATATTATAATCAGAGTATTAATCAGTTTTTGACTGAAAAGGGCATTAAGTGGCATTTAAATGTTCCAGGTGCACCACACATGGGTGGTCTCTGGGAGGCAGGCATAAAATCAACAAAATTTCATTTAAAACGTGTTGTTGGTGATTTGAAACTAACACACGAAGAATTTGAAACACTTCTAACCCAAATAGAAGCTTGTCTAAATTCTAGACCACTAACAGCATTGTCTAGTGATTCCAATGATCTATCCGCCTTAACACCAGGTCATTTTATCATTGGGCGATCATTAACCAGCCTTCCTGAACCAAATTATCTTGATTCTAACATTTCTCATTTGACAAGGTGGCAACTTGTTCAAAAAATGGTCCAACAATTTTGGAAACGTTGGCATAAAGAATACCTCTGCCGATTACAACAAAGACCAAAATGGTTATTACCAACAAAAAATTTTCAAATAAATGATTTATGTCTTTTAAAGGACGATAATTTGCCTCCTGCTAAATGGAAAATGTGCAGAATAATTCAATTACACCCTGGTGATGATAATAAAGTAAGAGTTGTGACAATCAAAACAACCGATGGAACATTTAAAAGAAATGTTACAAAATTGTGTCAATTACCAATTTAAATGAGAATCATACATGTTTATTCAGTCATTTTGAAGGATATATAAATTTTATTAATTATACATTTCAAATATTTTTCAATTCATTTATTTTCATTTGTTTAATATATGTCTTTATGCTTAATTATAAATTTCATGTGTATTGAAATGTTATTTCAAGGTGGGCGGCATGTTCTGGCCATAATTCATCTGTGCTCACCGCTAGAGGGCACAACTACGCAATTATCACTTTGTTTGTATAATAGATTTTTATATAACTTTGACCTCAGACCCCGTTCTCTATAACTGCAAAGTTTGTTGACTATGGAAAAATATGCTGAGAGCAAACGAAGAAAGTAGTTCTCCGCGCGGTGTCCTATTAAACTAAGCACTTCACAAAAGAAATATAATAAGGTATTTTAACCTGTACATATATATCGCTTGTTTGTCAAAATTTTCATAAAATGTTATATATTTTCAAATTTACGAGAAGTTTAACGCGTAGTAATACCTTCATTTAGAACTGAACGCTCAGCCAATAAGAGCTCACGAACAATTGACGATATTCCCATAAGCGGTTTGGCGAGATTTAGAATGGTTTGTGTTTATGTCTGACTCGCTGGCTTGTGACTTTGCTTAAAGCTAAATAATTATTATTTCATTCATTAATTTCGTTATTAGAATTTTTACGTTAATATCGTAATTTTCCATTAAAAACAAACTTACACAGGAAAAAAATTTGCGCTCAGGGGGTAACAGGAAGGAAAAAAAAAATATTTATTTGAAAAACGAAAGTGCTCAAAAGTCCAACCGTTTTTATGAATTATTGAAGGGAGAAAATGATTTTTAGATGAAAATATACTTTTCATGATTACATTAAGAATAAATATATTTGATCCAATAAAATAAATTATGATTATGTAAAAAGAAATTAGTTTTTAAATTTGTTACATCTGTTTATCTTGACTGACAAATATAATACTGAATATACTCATTGTATAAACTGACAAATGAGTTTTAAAACGCGTAATGTGCCAAATAGAATGCTTAATCGGATTATTTTGCCAAGTTGGTGTGGCGTCTTTTCGACCCTCATCCTTGTAACAGCAACAGCCTCGCAGTTTACTCATTTCGTCTGCCGCGCGTTGTGACGTCATTGTCAAGAAACATTGCCGTTTAGTATAGTAACCCCTACAACTGAAGTTGCCAAAACAATGTATACCATCTTATATATAATCGCCTTATTCTGCCTGTCTGTCTGTCTGTCTGTCCGCGATAGGATCCTAGGCCGTTTGAGAGATCGGGACCACATTCGGTACGGTTAATGTTTACGACCCGTGAAACGCATTGCCGCAAAAATGAAAGTAGTGACTCAATTAGTTTTTTTTAATTAATTTTTTAAAATTTTTCAATACTTTTTTTGACCCGTTTTATTTTATTTTTGCATTGTTGCAGTCGTTTCCAACAGTATAATTACAGTTGCCGTGTGAACAAACAAATCAATGCAGTTGCCATTTAACAAATGTACTAATAATAATCAAAATGTGCATCTAACATATTGAGTGAGGCTTCTCTGTATTTTCAATTTCCGTTAAAAATGAATGCATACGCGAATTTAATTTAGTACTTTCTTTCTTTTTAATTTATTTCTTTATCGTCTGCGCTTTTTTTATTTTTCTTCTTAGAGTGGCAGCGCTCTTTATGCCCAGTTTCGTTAAAACTTTTGTTTTGAAACGCATAATAAAATTTTAAATAAGTTATTTCGATGATAAATATATATTTTTCAAACAACTTGATTATATAGTAAATAAATATATAGTAGTGTGGGGCAGTATGCAAAGGGGCTTCCTCGCAGCCTGACCTGGGTCATTCAGTTTGAATTAGCAGACACCTTTGCACAAATCACTTTAATTACAATTTATAATATCTAGAACAGCGGTCATTTCGTATGACTGCCGGGCGTACTAGTACCTATATATGCATTTTCTGACAAAAGAAAACTCGATCATTTTTTATCAGTTTATCCGAAAAAAACTCGTGTGCTTCGGTGGATTAAACAAAAACCCCAACTTTATCAGTTAGCAGTACGCCGCGATTGTTTGAATTGATCATTTTCCTGGACGGTTTTTTCTTGTTTCCTGAAGAACACGAACTACCAGATTCCAGTTGAGTTCAGCTCCGAACCCATCGCAAGAATCTTGTCGCAATTGTAACCTTTCGGAATTTTAGATAGGGTTCTTATATTCTTAGTTATCGGCAGTGTCCATGTCGTATGACTATGCCGCATGTTAAATATCCCTTGAGTATCCATTTGACGTCTTGGATACTACCGCCTAAATTAAAGTACTCGAAATTTAGTGCAGTTTCACATCGGCAGAGTCCAGGTGCTTCACCTCCCAGTGCTAGGTGTCTAAATTATCATGTGACAATGGCACCCGCCGATAGCTACTTAAAAGAATGAATGCCGGTTTCTGGGGAGTGTACTATTTCTGCAGAGTTAATGACTATACGAAGCCCGTTAGAAAGAAAGAAAAAAAATGTTATCGACAGCCAGCAGCATAAATCTCTTTAGATTAAAAAAAATAAAAGTTCGACTTTATATACCATTGATGAATCACTAATCCATGCTTTCCTCATATACTTTTCTGTTTAGTCTCCTTACATTAACTGCAGCTCATAAGTCTATTATTATTGCATTTGTTGTAAATATTTAGTTAAATATTGTAAAGAAATACTTCCTACGGTCGAAAGATTAATATAATCACTTGATTGAGAATCATTATTTATTAAAAATCAGGGATCATGGAGAAGCCAGTTTTGAGTTGATAAGCACCAATTTCCAAATTCTTGTTTCGCTCCGCACTATGAATTATTTTAATAGATTATATTATTTCGTTTTTTTTTAGTTATTACTACCTTGCACGAAGTACGAGAAGTATTGTAATCGCGAAAAATTTCGCCCTCAAGTTTCAGGATAAATTTGCATTTTAATCACAAATTAATCAGTTTGGACAGATTTTTTTCACATCGTTTGTATCTGTGTACATACCCACGTGATAATGGACCACTGAAATTTTGATTTTGACCATCCCCGAGCCCGTTTTGACGAGTTTTGTTGTGCCGTCTGTATGTGCGTACCGTACGTATCTGCCATAACTCAAAAACAGTTTGTCGACCAAGACTGAAATTTCGTATGTGCAAGGTCTACTTGCGCACCTCCTATTTTGGTTGCAATCGGATGTTCCAAAAGGGGTATTTTATGCGATTTTGTGCCAATTTCCTGCAAATTTGTCGTTTTCCACAGCAAGATATTTACCCAAATGCATTTCTGAAATCAAATCCATAGTTGAGTGTATTGGCGTTTATTTGGCGACCACTTGTGAATATTTCGACAATAGTGGCGATATCTAGCCAAATCGGCCGCTAATATAGAGAAGCTAAATCCGGCGTCGGTATGGCGATGTATACGACCCTGTGAAACCCACAGGTTAAAGCATTTTCAAGAATTAGGATCTTGTAAAGCTGTTTTTAATCCATTGATTTTCAACAAAGTAGAGTTAGACATTTTATCATGAAATTACGGTTAAACAGCCGGCAGCAGTCTGTCCATCTATTTCACCGTTAAATTTACGGTTTGGAACATCTATCTACCTTTACGGGACCTAAACCATTCCAAAATCAGCTTGGTTAAAAAGCCGTACATACAAAAGTTTACGGTTTCATACCCATTTATAAATGGTTTCAAAACTGTAAATTTAAGATTTTACACCATTTCGAGACGTAGAATCTTCGAGGAGTAGAAACCGTAAACGAAGCATGCGGGAATCGAACCCCGAGTGTAGGGCGTACCAACCTTGCGCTCTAAACATTCGGCCATCTACACCACTCAAAGCGGCCTTCATTTATCAATAAATCTTTTCCAACTGGCAAACTGCATTAAAATTGAGTTTTTAGTTTTAAGTGGATCCAAAGTCATTTTTGGTCTAAATTTACTGTATATTGACGAAACCATTCTGTTTGCTGCAAAAATTAAAATACAAACAAGCTTCAGCAGCTCAAATGATGGGTTCACTCATTCGCAAACAGTTCGGGAATCCGATGTCTCCCATTTTTGATTTACGTGTGTATGTGTTTCTATTTAGTAACCACTGCTTAAGCCACTTTTTTTTCTTCTTTTTTATACACACATGCAGATTTGAACTGATAAACCTTTATTCATATTTTAACAACAACGTACGACCGGCAACGTTTCGCAACCAAGATGGACGCCTGATTCTTATTAAGCGCTTGAAAATGACGGTTAGTTAAACGTGTTTTTAGGATGAACAGAAAATAAACGATTTTTTCGCAATCAGCGGTTTGAGTACCATCCTTTTAATGGTTATTTAACTGTTGTAATTAAATATGGTAAAATAACAATCAAAAAATGGTTATATTACTGTTCTCTTGCGGAATTTTTTAACAGTGTAGTGCGTTTAAATGTTTCAAATGGCATTCACGCCTCACCCTAATTCATGCTTTGTTTTTTTTTTTTCTTTTTTAGATTCCTTTCAGATCCTGCTGTGTTTTAATATCAGTTTTCTCAGAGCAAGAAAAATAATAAATTTCATTAATCCTGAAAACACCATTATCTATATATACTGTATTATATAGGTGTAGTTAAATAAAAGTAAGCTAAAAGGTTTTGTTTTAATAATGAAACTGAGAAATACACCTTTTAACGTGAGTGTATGATACTCGCACTTTTTTAGTTCCCTAAAAGGTGTATTATATTTAGTGTAGTTCAAAGAAGTCATGTGGTGGACACATCAGCTCGTTTTTAACATGATAAAAAAAATGGGAGCAGCGGAATACATATCTTTTTTACCCCGGCTCCAGTTTCGAGGAAAGTCCCGGCTCTCTACTTTCCGCTCCAAATCCCTATAGAAGATGCAAACACGTTATATAAGAGCAAAATTTTACATTTCATAAAACAAGCATTGCATTTTCTGATTGAGATGAAATATTCTTACATTTAATCGCTACATTTATAGAGCCTTCTGATCAAAGACAATAATATATTTAACTCTCCATTCATTTATCTCTTCCTGCATATTCTTGTAATACTCAATTTCTCTCCCAGACATGTTCCTCCGCTGTGATTTCCCTCACAATCCTAATTACCTTTAAGCAATATGTCATCCGTGAAACGCATTAGGAAACCAATCTGAAATTTCTGAATTCCATCCGCTACTTTGATTGCAGACGCAAACAAATCAGAGCTCCAGATGCGCATCCAGATACTGCGGAACCATTAATCAAGCCCTCTCTGTTATTTAATCCGCATTGAATCAAGAACAACGGTTGGCCAACGGTCGTACAAGTAATAGACGAAACGCGTTATTAATCGTGAGCAGAATACAAAAATCGAGGTAATATACATTCTCGATTTTCGGAAAATGACTTGCATATTTCTAACATGTCACCAGCCCTTTTTAATCGAAATATTTCGCAGATTGGAATTTATTTCCACCATTATATTCCTCTCTCTTGCTGTTTTTCTTGTAACTTACAGGAAGACGAGTAGAGACACATGGCGGGGATTACGGTGATATGATATTATGTGAATACGTAGGAGATTCTAAAGTTTTAATGTGATGCCTTAATATTGAAGAAAAACTCGCATTCGCTAAATGACTCCCGTCGTCATTTAATGTCAGTATTTCATTGAAGGAGGCTGTCATTTATTTTCATTACTTCTAGTAGCTATTCATATACATTAAATTTTATAACTTGCTTTAAAATAAAGAACGTAATTTCATTTTTAGAAGATGGGACCCTTTTTTAACTTATCAAATCACAATGACTTCGTTGAGTTTTGTTTTCTTTCTTTATTTTTTTAAATCAGTTTCGGAGCATTACCCTGCTTACAAAAATGAGTATTCTTAGAAAACGTATACAGTTTGATACTGTATGAAACGTTGTTGTTCCTTTGGTGTTGATTTTCTATGTGTTTTTGGAAATTAATTATTTCCAAAATGGTAGCTATTTATTTACGTTAAATTTTACAACCTACTTTAAAACAAAGAATGTAATTTCATTTTTAGAAAATGAAACCCTTTTCCTTTACTTATTAAATCACCACGACTACGCTGAGTTTTATTTTCGTTCTTTATTTTTTAAATGGAATTTCGGATCATTATCCTTGTGACGAAAAGGAGCATGCTTAGAAAACATGTAAAGATTGATACTATATAAGACGTTGTTTTTCCTTCGGTGTTGATTTTCAATGCTTTTTCGGAAATTAATAAATACTCAAAACATATTTCTATAATATATTTATAATTACTCATAAAGACATACTGTATAGTGAAACTCCTCCTAGCGGACACCCCTCAAATGCGGACAGTTTTTAATTCTCCGCCTGCAAAGCACTGAGCCTAAAAAAAAAATCCTCTTTTACCACATCTCTCAATTGCGGACAAATAACTTTATCTCGCTGGTGTCCGCTATAGATAGGCTTGCTATAGGATATTTTTGGTTAGTGAAACCGAGACACATTAATATGGAATCTGCAATCTGCATACGGGGGGGGGGGGGGCTTGGGGGTATTCCATACCCCCAGAGGCGGGGAGGTCTTCGGAAATGTAAAAAAAATAAATAAAAGCAAAATGGTGAGCTTTAAGCCTCGCAAGTAACGCCAGTGGGGAATCTGGAACCCTAAATTGCTAGTCTACCTTCCTTTTTAATGAGAATTTTTTCTGTTCTACCATTTAGAAAGAAGTGTTAATAAAATAAAGTTTAAAATACTTCATAAAATCGTTGAATTGAACAATTAATTACTAAGTCATTTTTTTAAAAATTACTTTTTGTCTAACAACAAAAAACATTTCAAAAAAAAAAACATTTTTGTCTAACTAAAAACGCAATTAATAAATTAACAATGTTATTCTTTGTTTTCATCCCACTCATATTTCTGCCTTTTCCAATATGTCTTTGTTAAGCTTGACCTTTTCATAACAGTCAGAGCACAGAAAATGCCAAAGTTTATTTTGCATACAATCAATGCTCTTGCAGTGGACTCTCCCATTCATGCTCTGTCATCTTAAAGATTCTTAATGTCTTCATAAAAGATTCTTAAAAACATAAATTCATTACTTTTTGCACCTCACAGCCGTTTCCGGGACATTGATAAAACTGGGCGGGACACCGGGACAAGAGCAAAATACTGGGGCGTATGGCAAGCCTAGCTATAGAGGAGTTTTACTGTATTTAGTTAACCTTCTTGTCACCGAAACATAAGGAAGTAAGAAAGACTGGTTGACCCGTGCGGAGTTCTACACTCATTTAGGAGAAATGACATTATGAAGAAGAATGGTAAAACGTAAACGGGTGTTGGTAAAAAAGAAGACATGTCATTGTACACGTCAGTACAAATAGCTGTTACAATTTTTCCCCACTCTATTCATTAGATATTCAAAATAATAAAATAATCACAATAATAATGATAATAATTTTTGTTATTAGTGTAGATAGTATTAAAATACAATAACGGAACAGTTCCATTACCGAAAATATGCAGTAAAACCTGTAAAGTTGGCCGCCTGGCTAAGTTCACCACTTTTGTCAGGAACGGAATTAGCGATTCTTGGCTATATTTTCTTGTTAAACATTTATTCAATTCGCTGCCTATTTACATTATTATCTGCATATTATTTACAGTGGCTCAGATTCCACATCCTTGGTCTAAAGTTCTTAGCCGTTTCAAAGTTACGGGCGCAAGCTCTCCCGCACAATAAACGTTCTAAAGCTTTTTGGTGTTTCCTTTCACGGGCCCAAGCTCTCCCGCACAATGTTACGTCTGGATGGGCGCAACTCCTCCCTGTCCAGCATTCGAAGATCTCGTAGCCTCGTAGGCAAGCGAAAGTCGATCTTCTCGCCCCCGCTTTTGAGGGCAGCTTATATAGGGGGTGCCTGACCTTAGGCCGACATTGAGGGCAAGGGGTCACACGTGCACCATTTCCTGTCGTGTGGGCCCCTTCGTCCTGCCACGTAGGCCCCGTAGGTTTGCTGGCCTAGGCCTAACCTGACGAGCCCTATACTATATAATGTAGGATAACCTTTGTAATTTGACCACCTAAGACGCCCACCTGTCTATATTGACCACTTATGTACGCCAAATTTGGGTGGGAGTATTATAAAAACCGTGTGTAGGTTGACCGTCTAATTATTACTATATTTATTTGTTTATCTAGTTTTGAAAAAAATAAAAAAAACTAAAATAACTAAGATAACTTCTCCAGGATAATTGTTATGCTATCATGTTAGACCAGTATTTGTTTGGATGGATGAAACATCAATATAAAGTTGGCCTAAACCTTCTTGTAAGTTGACAATACGAGAAAACTAGTATGAGCACTCTTTTGTTCTTTAAATAAGTTTCTTCTTTTTCTTCTAATTAACTAGCCATTTTGAAAATGTATGTATTTTTAAGGAATCTTTACCATCAAATAAGTAGAATAACATATTTATCTTTATTTTAATTATACTCAACTGCAAAGTTTCCTGACTATGGAGAAATAGGCTGAGAGCAAACGAAGAAAGTAGTTCTCCGCGCGGTGTCCGATTTTCGAGTTAAACTAAGCACTTCGCTACAGAAATGTGCTAAGGTATTTTAACCTACGCATATAAAGCGTTTATTTGTCATGATTTTGTATAAATATGTTGATAAAATGTTATGTATTTTCAATTTTACGAGAAATTCAACGCGTAGTAATACCTTGATTTAGAACTGAACGCTCATCCAATAAGAGCGCACGAGCAATTGGCGATCTTCCCTATGCGGTTTGGCGAGATTTAGAATGGTTTATGTTTATGCCTGACTCGCAGGCTTGTGACTTTGCTTAAAGCTAAATAGTTATTATTATTCCATTCGTTAATATCGTAATTTTCCATTAAAAACAAACTTACAGAGGAAAAAAAAATAGGCTCAAGGGATAAAAGGAAGGAAAGAAATTATTTATTTGAAAAACGAAAGTGTTCAAAAGTCCAACCGTTTTTATGAATTATTGAAGGAAGAAAAGGATTTTTGGAAGAAAATATATTTTAATGATTACCTTAACAAGAAATATATTTGATCCAGTAAAAGATATTATGAATACGTAAAAAGAAATAAGTTTTTAAATTTTGTTACATCTGTTTATCTTTCTCTGATAAACTGAAAAATAAGTTTTCAAACGCGTAATGTACCAAATAGAATGCTTAATCGGATTATTTCGTTAAGTTGGTGTGCCGTCTTTTCGATCCTCGTCCTTGTAACCCCAAAAGCCTCGCCGTTTACTCATTTGTTCTGCCGCGAGTTGTGACGTCATTGTCAAGAAACGTTGCAGTCTAGTGCATAAGTGATTTAATTTTAAAGTTCTATAGGATACCTTGTAAGTAATTGAGATTAAATTTATCTGATGATATTTTAGATAATTGTGAAAAATAGCTGATAACTAATTTTAAAGTAAAGTTAAAACATGAAGTTATGTTTTAATGAGTCACAAATGAATAAACGCATTTTGTAAGAAATGTCAAAAAAAAGAAATATCCACCCTCTATAAGTTGACCACCTGTCTATGTTGACCACTAAAGTGTTGCACCGCAAGTGGTCAACTTACACAGGTTGCACTGTAGTTACCGTTGGGCTGGTTAGGCTCTACACATCCGTAATATAAATGAATGTGTAGAACCTAACGAGTGAATAAGTTTAACACACAAACGCAGCTAAAACCGTCCAATTTTTTACACAATTAAAACATATGACTTTCTTGTTCGTTTACTTGATGACAGATGACGCCAGCATACACAACACCAATTTGGCATCCATTAAAGGACATTTTCTTAGACTAAATTAAACCTTAAGTTTAAGAGAAGCGATACATTTTCAGACCGTGGGTCTATTTTTCGTCATAAAGCCGGGACGATAAGCTTTAAAATAGGGGGTAAATCATGGAATTTGATAAAGGAATGAGGAAGATCTCGCGGACCGACAGAAAGACAGGATCGAGTAATAATATATATAGATTACTATTTGTTGATTGTAGATTGAGCATAAAATGGCATCACAAATCATTTGCAAAAGATTTTTCTTTCAAGGGATCCTTCCTGAATAAAATAATAATTTCCTTCTGCTTTTTTTTTTTTTTTTAATGAGCCGCATATTGCGGTAACGTGCAATGTGAGGGCGGGTGCATAGTTCAAAAGTTATTTTCAGACAGACAGACAGATAAATTTTCCTCATCTCAAAACCTTTCTTTCAAATTTTTTATTTTCCAATCTTCATTTAATTATTTCGCTTATTGTTGACTTTTCTTTTTTTTTTTACGAAATTTTCACGATACACTAAGGTTTTTTTTTTTCTTTTTTAAACTCTTACGGGGAAAATTGGTTAATAAACTGGATAATTTCTGTATATGAAAAAAGTAAAAATAATTAAGCAATTGATTGATGACGTACAATAAATGAAGGATTCTTGCAGTCATATTGTATGCTATACACCAGCGGTCTCCAAACTACGGCCCGCGGGCCACATCCGGCCCGCGGACAGATTTTGTCCTGCCCGCGGAGAGCTAGCTAATGGCATCTGGCAAAAAAGTAATCATATTTTACACCACTAGTGGACTGATTCAACTTTTTACCACCGGCAACAATTAATGATAATATGGTTTTGGCCCTTGGAATTTACTGGAGTAATCAATATGGCCCTAAGGCTGGAAAGTTTGGAGACCCCTGCTATACACGAATAACAGGTGTCACTGAACAAAGTAAAGATACATTTTGCAGTTTTTTAAACCAAACTATCGATGTCTGAAGTAGGAGCCCGATATGAGCGTCAGGGTGATTAGAGGATTAAGTTCAATTAAAAAAAAAAAAAACTACACATTTTGTGGCATTTTAAAGAAAAAGAAAGGAAATTCAATCCGGATTTTTAAAACGTAAACTAACATGCAGAACATAGGATACAGCCAGACCTCTATATAAAGTCACCCTGCATAAGGTAATTTTTTTGAGTCCCAAATAAATTCAATCCAGACTTTTAAAACGTAAACTAACAGGCAAAACAGAGAATACAGCCAGACCTCTATATAACGTCACCCTGCATAAGGTCATTTTTTGAAGTCCCAAATAAATTCCATCCGGACTTTTAAAACGTAAACTAACATACAGAACAGAGGATACAGCCGGACCTCTATATAGAGTCACCCTGCATAAGGTCATTTTTTTAAGTCCAGGCTCATTGAACATCAAATATGTATCAATCGCCTGGCGGTTATAAGGTCCCTCCGCTTATAAGGTCATTTTCGTGAAGTCCCGAGGAGACACCTTATCTTTTATCGAGATCTCACTGTTTATACCCAATAACCATGTTAAGGTCAGTTTTTTTTACGTCCCGGCTCATTGAACATCAAATATGTATCAATCGCCTGGCGGTTATAAGGTCCCTCCGCTTATAAGGTCATTTTCGTGAAGTCCCGAGGAGACACCTTATCTTTTATCGAGATCTCACTGTTTATACCCAATAACCATGTTAAGGTCAGTTTTTTTTACGTCCCGGCTCATTGAACATCAAATATGTATCAATCTGTTATAAGGTCCCTCCGCTTATAAGGTCATTTTCGTGAAGTCCTGATAAGTCACCTTATCTTTTATCGAGATCTGACTGTTAATACCCAATAACCATGTTAACTTTATTTAACAAACAGTTACTCAACAGACAATACTTAACGAAATTACCTTTTGGTTTCTTTTCCCGGGAATTATTATAAATAATTTGGGCTTCCATGATCCTTATTATCAGGGGTAACCTGGAATATTACATTATTTATGCGTACTTTTTCTTAACTTATTGGCCTATTTATTTTCTTAACTTACCTAAACACAATTAGGGGGTATACTAGTGTAGAGGCATGAATTTCGCCCGGTTTTTGCAGCGCCGTACAAAGGAAACAAAAACATTTTTACTATCCATTTTTTTATCATTTGTTTATTGATGTTTTATTATTGCATACAAAAACTAACCAAAAAAAAAATAAATAAATAAAATTGACAAAGTTTCGAGCAGTCAAATTGGGGGATTAAAAAAAAGAGGGTGTCCTGGCGTGCATTATTCCAACCCTCCTGGTAATCTGAAAAATAAAAAGCAGACGGATTCTTAATTACTATAGATGCCGCTATCCTATGAACCTTGGACAAGTCAAATTTATTTTATTTTTTTTTGCAAAATGGCGGCTTTGTGGGGAAAAAATTTCTTTTTTGTATATTTTTTTAACAATTACGAATTTCTTAAAAATACTAAATGAAAAGTTATAGTTTTGAGCAAGGTTCACACGATAAAGTGATGTATAAAGACCATCCTCTCCAAATTTGAAGTAAATAGGTCCATTAGAATTCGATATATCCTTACCGCCAGCTCGAAAAAAAATAGTTTCGAGAAAAACGCGTTCAAAGTTTTGAGAGAAGTTTTCGGCAGTTTTACTCGTGGAATGGTACAGAATACTTACATATTTTTAATCGGCGATTCCTGCTGCATATAAGAAACTTTCCTCTACTTCAAAATACTTATTCTCTGGTTCTCTGGTTCAGTATATATGTTCTCTGGTGAAAACGAGCAGTTCTACCCTGCTTTGACGCCTCTGAAGTCTGGAGTTCCGAGCGCTCGATACGTGCTTCGTCCCTTCTTGCTGCAAAAGCATTAGCTTCCGGGCCAATCGTGAATCCCATAACATCTAAGATTTTAATATGGGTATAGAACCTTCACGAAAAATACTAACTGCGAAAATTGGCTCAAAACTAACTTAAAATATAACTAAAAGGAGAATATTCCAACAAATCAAACTTCTATGTCCTTCAATTAAATATATGTTTAAAAGGGATACTTGTATAGTATTTCTTTTATTATATATAAAGATTTTATAAGGGATATTCAACCGTAGGGATTCGGGACCACGTACCGTCTTTTGTTGACTTGTAGCGGTCGGACGGAAACGGATGCCCCGTCACTAAAACGGCTATAACTCGTGAAATAATAGGAATTTTGAAAAATCCTTTTAATGGCATATTCTTGAATGTCTACATTTTGGAAATATGAAAGAAAATTCTTTCTCGATTTTTCAAAATTCTACACTAGAATACCCCCTTAAGATTAAATGTATGGTGTACTTGCCTATTTAATTTTATTTTATTTTATTCTTACATAATTAGTGCAAGCAAAATGGCAATTTATCCGTATAGTATGCTTTGGTCTTCTTCCCAAGTGCAATCAGAGTTTATGATCAGATAAATGTCAGATATATTTTGAGGAAAAAAAGTGTGACTATGAATTCCTATTTATTTTTTAAACTCATTAAAAACTAATTAGTTTTAAAACAAATGCATAACAATTGTGTTGAAATAATTTACTTGTTTTTGTGAGAAAGCATTTTAACTTTCCTGAGAGAGTCAATTGCCCCTTGTTACTTGTATTTTTAATTGCAATAAAAATATATCAACATTTTTATTAAAAATACTAGAAAATAAGTGTAAATATGTGTTTTATTTTTTTAAACTCATTAAAAGTCAATTAGATTTTTTTAAATGTAAAAATAATTAAATAAAACGCTTTTTTTTTTTTTTTTTGCTTTTTAACTTTCCCGAGAGGGTCAGCAACGCTTGCTGCGGCTAATATTTCTAAATTATAATAAAAATGTATCAGCAATCTTTACATACAACTTATGTCTTTTTAGGAGTACCATGAACTAAAAAAAAAGATAGCCATTCCATCATGAAAAGTTGTTAAATATAGAGAGTTCATATAGCCCCTTCTGCGCGTTTTTAACTAACGACGTCTGAAAAATGACAATAGTATTTGCGAGTATAAATGGAGGAGACTAATTTTGACAGGAACAAAGTTTCCCAAGACATGACAAATGTCAAAAGCCGTATTTTGTGACAAAGATTTATGTCTTTGTCATAATTACCTGATATTCTTTTTCAAGGACGAAGAGATTAGCTGAGGAAAAGGGGGGGGGGTTTTTTCCTCTCTCTCTCTCTCATTTTCAAAACTACCAGTCAATCACTTTGCAGTTAGCACGGTTAAGTGCTCAAATACGTTTGTGAAAATTATTGTCTTGAAACGATTGTTAGAATGATTAATGGCGATTTAAATGAATATGAGGTGTTTTTATGAGCATAGCGAAACGCATGCAGTAGCAGTTTTTGCCACATAAGTCACTGGTTTGGCAAATTTTATTCACGTGAAGGAAAAAAAGTTGAGGGAAAATATTATAAAAGGGCAATTCCATGCGGAAGAGAATTTAATTGCTTTGAATATTGCTGTTTAATGGCAACAAACTTTTATTAAGAATTGGTTTTATATTTTCTAATAATATTTACTCAACAAAGAAAAACCAAGCCAACCCCTTCCAGTAAAAAGAAAAATTCCTTTTTTTACCCATAATGTTCTTTTTTAAGAATAATTGTAATCAAATCGACGTAATATGTTCAAGTTAGAAGACCCTCTATCAATTAAAAAATTCATTAAAATTGGTTCATTTAGTCGAATGTTATGGATGAAAAACCGAAAGGAAAAATTACAAAAACATTTATGCTCATATTTTTTTTAATTATCAAATATTGTCAAATGAAAGTACGGGACTTAAGGGAAGCTACCCTGGATCAATTTAAAAAAAGAATCACGAATATATAAATGAAAGAATGATAAAATTGCATTTTTTGTACACTTTAATCATTTTCCCATTTGGATTTCTTTTAGTTTTCTCATTTTCGCCTTCAATCCTTCCTGCTTATTCGTCACTTCTTTGTAGCCGCTTTTAATTCATCTACATTTCTGTCTCGGGCTGTTAGCATACTCCTATGCAACTCGTTGATGTTGTTAGTTAACTGTTTTGCTTCCAATATCCTGTTATCGTGCAATATATGTATTTAACATTTATTTTTTCCGATTTTTTTCATCACTTCTTTCTAACGGCTTTTAAATGCATTTGCATTTTCCATTATGACCGTTAGCATACTCCCATGTATGGTTGCCAGGTCGCCAAACCTAATAGCCGGACAGACCAGCCAGTTTGGCTGGACATTTGGGAAAAGGCCGGACGCCTTACCTTATTGAGGATTTTGTGTCTCAGTATTAATAGGTACGACACAAAAATTGTATGTAAAATCAAGTTTTTTGATTATTACCATAAATCTTGTTAAAGTCTAATGAAATAAAAACAAGCCGGGCACCGTTTATTTTGGCCGGGCACGCAATCAAAAAGCTTAACTATGTCGGACTTTTTCCGGACGCCTGGCAACCCTATCACATGCAACAAGGTTTTTTTTAATAAGTTTCCTGTTTTGCTTCCAAATCCCGTCCCTTCCTAGCTTTCTCTAGCTTAGCGTCGCCAAAATCATTTCAAAAATATCCTTTAATCTCCGTTTTGGAATTCATTGCATGTATTTTACTGCATTCCGTTAACTCACATCTTTACCCATTGCTTTTTTCGGTAATCGTTATCTGGCGACTTTTACGTCGCCAATTTCGTATAACCCTCCAAATGGTCTTAAATTTAAAAACTAGTTATAGAGATATATGATTGGAGAGTTCTTAGAATGACTTCTACGGCAGTTCCATATGAGTGCATGGAATTTTTTTAAAACAATTTTATATCAAGTTCTAAAACCTGGACACCTGTGAGGGTTCTCCTTTTGTGGGTGAGTTCTAGTTCTTTAAGAGTATTTTAGGTTATTAGAAACTGACTCAGTTATCTATATTAATTTTTATGCATTTTTAATTACTTTGTAGTGACTAGGGGGCTTGTTTAAAATATGTTTCATAAATAAAGCATTTTTTTCTTAAGACTTTATTTTAGTCTTTAGTACGTATATTTAAATTGTACCATGAATACTGTCCCGAGGTGGACCAGTCGGTAGAAGCTCGGTTCCCGCAGAACACCGAAAATGAAGCAACATTGACTGAGATCAGTGTTTGGGAGTGTGACAACCTCGCGCGGCTGGTTCCTGTAGGGCCGTGTCCGTTAAAGGGAGCTGGTGCACGTTAAATAGGTCGTGGCTCCAATGTCCTCCAAGGGAAGCGATACCTCTGGAGGTGCCAATTCCAGGTGACGGTCTCTCGTCTGGGAGCTGGTTCAAAAATTAACAGACCTTTCAAAGGGGCGGAAATCGGACTCCTGCCTATAAGGGCCCCATTAGTATCAGGAGCAGCGTACCCACTCTTCGTCGCCACGCGCGAGGACACGACGACGACGACGACGACAACAACAACAACAACAACCATGATGGGATGATTTTTCAGTGTTTTTTTTCCCCCAACTCTATCTTCTGATGGTACTTATAAGTACCACTCCCTTTAAATTTCCATTCAGAAACCATTTTTACGAATATTCTGACGGTACTTTGTAGGAATACTAGAAGACATTCCAGCAGGGGTTCTATAAAGAGTATTTTAGAGAGGAAAGAGGCTAGTTAAGAACCCAATGATGTGTTTCGAACGTTCATTTTGTTTGGATTGCTCCACTTTTCTGAGTTTTTGCTCCTGATGAGCTGTAAAATTCAAAAATTAATTCCCAGATTTTTTTTTAAATGTGTTATGTAAGAATTCGGAAAACGGTTTGGTTGGATATTTTAAGTGGACATTGCATGTAATTGATTTCACAGTTGAATGGCTCTGTGGTAATTTTCAATAGTGACGAATAAGCTGAGTATTTTAATCATTAAAATCCCTTAATTTTCATAGCAGTTCCCCCCACACAAAAAAAATCATGGGGAAAATTCTAAAGAACATAATGCAGTTGATAAAACGTTAAATATTTCATTCTATTGACACCACCATTTTGTTCTGGAAAGTTCTGTTAGTTACTTCGCTACAGAAAATCTACGGACAACATAGGAAACATAAAGAAGGTACTAGAAAAAGGAAACGTTAATTCATAATGATAACGCCACTGAAGCTGCTTTTAGCGTTTGATACATTTATCAAAAGTAGACGTCTGGAGATAATTGACAATCCCTTTTTTTCCTCCTCATTTTTTTCGTACTAGTCACTGTTCCGATGTATCGACTCTTACGGGGTTTTGTCCATTTCTTAGACGTCTGGAGATAATTGACAATCCCTTTTTTTCCTCCTCATTTTTTCGTACTAGTCACTGTTCCGATGTATCGACTCTTACGGGGTTTTGTCCATTTCTTAGACGGCTGGAGATAATTGACAATCCCTTTTTTTTCTCCTCATTTTTTCGTACTAGTCACTGTTCCGATGTATCGACTCTTACGGGGTTTTGTCCATTTCTTAGACGTCTGGAGATAATTGACAATCCCTTTTTTTTCCTCCTCATTTTTTCGTACTAGTCACTGTTCCGATGTATCGACTCTTACGGGGTTTTGTCCATTTCTTAGACGTCTGGAGATAATTGACAATCCCTTTTTTTTCCTCCTCATTTTTTCGTACTAGTCACTGTTCCGATGTATCGACTCTTACGGGGTTTTGTCCATTTCTTAGACGTCTGGAGATAATTGACAATCCCTTTTTTTTCCTCCTCATTTTTTCGTACTAGTCACTGTTCCGATGTATCGACTCTTACGGGGTTTTGTCCATTTCTTAGACGTCTGGAGATAATTGACAATCCCTTTTTTTTTCCTCCTCATTTTTTCGTACTAGTCACTGTTCCGATGTATCGACTCTTACGGGGTTTTGTCCATTTCTTAGACGTCTGGAGATAATTGACAATCCCTTTTTTTTCCTCCTCATTTTTTCGTACTAGTCACTGTTCCGATGTATCGACTCTTACGGGGTTTTGTCCATTTCTTAGACGTCTGGAGATAATTGACAATCCCTTTTTTTTTCCTCCTCATTTTTTCGTACTAGTCACTGTTCCGATGTATCGACTCTTACGGGGTTTTGTCCATTTCTTAGACGTCTGGAGATAATTGACAATCCCTTTTTTTTCCTCCTCATTTTTTCGTACTAGTCACTGTTCCGATGTATCGACTCTTACGGGGTTTTGTCCATTTCTTAGACGTCTGGAGATAATTGACAATCCCTTTTTTTCCTCCTCATTTTTTCGTACTAGTCACTGTTCCGATGTATCGACTCTTACGGGGTTTTGCCCATTTCTAAGAGTCGGGAGATATGAATTGTTACCCCTCAAATTTCGTAAGAGATCGAGAAGCTTTATGATTCATGTATCATTTATTAGTCCCAGTAAATGGTAGCCATTTTGGATGAATGTCCAAAAAATTTTTGTAATGTGGTTGCTAACTACTTACTGATCCTTATAGTTTCCTTGTAATAAGGGTTCGATGATTTAAATTGGCTTGATTTAAATCGCGATTTAAAAGGAGATTGTTTTATACATAAAGATGTGTTGCATTCACGAACTCTATTTTAAGCAAAACTTCATAGTTCTCTCTATCTCCCTCTCTCTCTCTGTGTGTGTGTATTATATAACTTTAGAACTATTTTTTTTCTTCAAATTTTACACTATTACTCTTAATTTTCAGGTGTCTGTCTCAACATCAAAGCATAATTCATTGAACAATTCATAGTAATCATGATCCACTTAATGTGTTTAAATTTGAACAATAGTTTTACACTGTGAATACCACGGCCACACAATAAATAATTCAGGATAATAAAAATTTAAAACAAAGTTGTTTATATTTTAGAATATGTATCCTTAAAGATGTTTCATACATGTTCCGAAATAGCTCAAGGTTTTTTTTTCCGTGTGAAATATTTTTTTCATCTTAGAAATTTTCAACAAAGATAACCGATTAAAACGAAATGTTTCAGTTTTTAATAATAGATGGAGGGATCATATGGTTTTAATAAACAGGTAAATTGAAAAATATTTCAAGTTATTTCATGTATGAAAAAATAGAAAAATGAATGCAGTGCATTCCATGTAAAATTAAGTGCACACAAATGTTTAATTTTTCTCAGCTTTCAACAGCAAAAGAATTCAGATTAAATTTGTTCGTTTTTTACTATTGTATCTGAGTGTACTATTATCCTGGGAGGCTAAATTTCATTTGAATCATGCATTCGTATTTACACATTTTTATTATCAGTAAAAAAATCTACTTCAATAAAAACAGCTTAAAAATGTGTTTCTGCGTGCAGTTTAAGGGGGGAAATACGTGTGAAACGGCGTATTAAGAGCAATTTTCATGATTTTTTTTAACGTACAATGAATGAATATATTTAATTGAGATTTTGAGACTATTTTATAGATATATTGAAGAACATTTACTGAAAGTTTTATACATTTTTCTTAAAATATCCCGGAGATATCCGCTGCTGCACACTGTAAGTCCAGACCCGGGTCGTCAGTTTGCGAACACTCTAGCTCGCAGAGGTTTTGATCAATCCTTATCCAATTTAGCACACATTTTCTTTATTTATACACGCTTTAGTTGAACTAAAATCATTACAAAAAAATTGAAAATTTCTATTTTTTTAGAATGGGAAAATTAAATACGATTTTTAACTGCTTTTTCTGTTCTTTTTTTACAATAAAAAGAGTAAAAATAAAGATACGTTTATGATTCTAGTTCAACTAAAGCGTGTATATATAAAGAAAATGTGTGCTAAATTTGATAAGGATTGATCAAAAAGTCTGCGAGATTTTTAGAGTGTACGCAAATTCGAAAAAAACTAGTTTCGAGATAAACGCGTTAGGAAAAAAGAATGGTATTGAAGGTAAATTTAAGGCAGTAATGAATCAATTTTTTTAATTACTTATAGATACTAATACTTAAAGTAATCTCTATACGAGCTCACAATTGTTAAAAGAAATAAAAGGACATCTGCTAACGTTCTCTAATACCCTTGAGGTCATTCATGATGGACTATCTTCTCAGCTGCTCCAAAAGGGGCACTCGCTGTAATGCTTTCAACGACTTGGAATTTTGCTTTGAAATTTTCAGGGTATATTATTGAATAGTTGTAGAATCGATTTATATAATAACTTTTTTTAAAAATTTTTTGAGACCTTTACACGTATTTCCCCCCTTAACAGGTCATACTATTTTATAAGTTACATAATAAATAACCAGTATTTAAGGTCTGTTTTGAAAAAAATCTGATTTGAGTTTAAAAATGTGATTTAAATTTAAAAAATTTTAAACATAACAAACCCTGGTACACATTAAATGGTAGAAAAATTTCTTTTTCGCATCTTCTCATAATTCAAATCTATGGAGCTATTATGGTAATAGTATATCATGCATCAGTTATACTTGGCTGACCGATTACTGATCTTTATATTTTCCTTGTGAGTACGTATTAGGGATGTTTTGAATATACTGCCACTATTTGGTATTCGGCCTGGCCAAATAGTCACTTCATGACCTAGCCGAATATTCGGCTAGGTCAATACTCGGTAAGATTAAATTCGGCCTGGCCAAATACTGAAAGGCTATTCGGCCGAATAGTTCTGCTATAGTAGATGCAGAAATTAAAAAAAAATAATAACAAATTAGTAGATTTTAAATATTTCAAATTGTATTACAGTTATTTCAAAAGAATACATTCACATATAGGTTTAATAAATAAAAATAATTTTGAAAAAAAAATAACTACCCTTTTTAAACATTGTTTTTTGGGTTTGACCGAACAAAAACAGATTTTAAAGTTATAATGTTGTATTTTATACTTAGTATTTGCTCCCAAAAGCTGGCAATAGTTAAATATGATGGAAGAACACTTTATTTTGTTATATTTAACAAAGTGGAAGTCAGACTTGTTTCGGTACACTGATTTATTATGATTATTCGGTAAGAGAGACATGTGAAAAGACTAGATTATATCATGAATATTAAAATAGCATAAGTTATTGTGATTTTTGAGAATAAAAATATATTCCAGTTAAATACATTAAATTTTAATGTATCTTTTAAAAATAGGTATATGAAAACAACCATTAAATAAAAAGATTAACTCTTGATAACTTATAAAATACCTTCATAAAGCTGTTTTGAGGAAGGTAAAAATTCCCAAAGCAATAGTATTTCTTGAATTTGAATTAAATAATTGGTGAAATAATGCTAATGCTTACATTAACACCCGTCGTTTCTATTCCATGTATGGGTAAAATGCACTTTTATTACATTCAAAATAATACAGAAAATACATTAATTTCAGATAGTTTTAGATTCTGAACAATCATGAATTAAATCATACATCATAGATTAATGTGTGGAATGGCCTGTGCTTCGGTCTGGAAGGAATGGGCGAATATTCGGTATTCGGCTAATCGTCCAAATCACTATTCGTTACGTCCTCAGGACTTATGCACCGTTAGTAATATAATAAGATAATTTCGCTATCCCTCTCGGTGAGCACTATGTACCTAGTTCTTAGGGGAAGGACTTCCCACTACACATTAAAGCAGTTTTTTTTTCTTGAGATAATATTCATTGCTCCAAACAGTGGATGATCTTATGTCATTAACTGAAAATTTATTTAATTGAATTATCCAAAAGCAAAGGGACATTTAAATATTTATCAAAACACTGACACACATTAAGACATTGCGAAAGTTAAAGCATTTTAGATTTATGCGAAAATTACTACTTTTCCCTCTATAACTTTTAGTCTAATTAACTAATATGGGAAAGCATAATTATGGGACGTACGGGCGAGATCACCCGCTCGATTAAAAGTTAGAATCATCAAATTCCGTCCATCCAATAAGAAATTATGAACATACTAACGTACAAAAAAGAAATGAAAAACATCCATACGTACGGGTTGTGAATGAGGCAATTTAAGCAACGTCATTGATCACGTGGCCCCGATGAAAGCAATATAAAGAAAGGAAGCCGTAGTAACATCGTTTTAACTCGAGTTCGACAAATCTAATAAAAGAACTACGACCAAATAAAGTTCTTCTACATTGCATAAAATTAACACTAAATACAACACTACAACTATTGCAATAATTAATAAATTTCTTTTATAATGATTAAATTAAATGAAAATACTGGTTTGTAATCAGAAAAAGCTGTGAAAATAGTCTAATTATTTTTAAGATAACTAATTTTGCCTGGTGAACTCCAAGTAGAACTCAATTGAAAATCTTAGTAAACATAGAGCGGTTATCACGTGACAACGATGATCGCTCATGAGTCTCTCTAGCAATGAAATGCCTCCATTGTGAAACGTCTCCTTTTTGAAGTCGCTTAGAAAGTTTGTTTTTCGTGACAGATATGACAAAAATTCAAAAACAGTACGTAACACTCCTGTGTAAAAAGAAAAAAAAAGGCTTGAATTTAATATGTTGGAATTTTGAATAAGATTATGAATGTGTCTTTTCTTTCTTTTTTAATGTGTAGGTAATTTTTAAAGGGTTGGGTTTTGAAGCTGCACTGTGTTTTTCCTTTCTGTTTCTTTTCGCGATTTTTTCGGAAAAAGCGCCAAGGGTTACCGTATAGTAAATTTATTCCCTGCGATGGATGTCAAAACTCAAAATCAGTGTTATAAACAATACCTAAATTACATAAGCCGTTCTTTTCTTTCCAGCACATTTCGACACATCACTTGAATCACTTATATTATTATTTTTTTAATAATGATAATGTGACCTTTTCGAAGTGAAGATTTGTCCAATGTTTATCATGTCTACACTTATTAGGATATGATGAAACAAAAGCACCCAGCGTGAAAATGCCACCATTGCTCATCGACCTCTTGCATTAGAAGATACAGCATTTATCACGTGACCACGTACCTCCCATCTCCACGTTAGATTAAATCACAGCCTGACAGCGGTATGGTGGTAAATAATGATGCGATTAAAACCTGAAGCTTTGGTGCTATGTAGCCATTTGCTAGTGAAACGTAATTGATTGGGACCCGGATATACCTAAGTTTTAATAGTGGATTAGTTGTAACGTGCTTGATACATAATACATAATGGCGTTAAAACAAGGTTTGGAATTTATTACTAAACTGAAATGATCATTTAGGTTTGTGCGAAGTAGTCATACGTTACAGAAGGAAAATGTATCTGATGAGTCATTTATTACACGGTTTTATTTAACTTGATTTGTCATGGAAGTTTGTTACACGGTTTTTGACCACTATTACTGCATAAATTATCTTAAAACTTTGCACACAAGCTTATCTTCCGATGACAATACAATATTCCATCCATTTTATGACTTATTATAACGTTGATTAGGAAACAAAATTAGTAATTCTGGCTTTGAGGAAATGATCATAATTACGAGGTGCGTTCATAAAGTAAGGGCCGTTTGATCACAGAAAAAAATATACTCATAAGAAACAAATTTCATTGTCATATTTAGTTAGGTACAAACTTACTTTACTTCTCTACATAATCGCCGTTCACTTCTAAGCATTTTTCGTACTGCTGCACCAGCTTCTTTAACCCCTCTGCATAAAAGCTTGCCGCCTGAGAGTTGAACCAGTTGACAAAGGCGTTTTTCAGTCCCTCTTCGGTTTCAAAACGTTGTCCACCGAGCCACTGTTTAAAATATAAGAAGAGAAAGTACTCTTAGTCGCTAGGTGCAAGGTCGGGACTGTACGATGGGTGGTCAAAAAGTTCCCAACGAAAATCTTGAATTTTTTCCTTGGTTTTGGCAGCAGTGTGAGGACGCGCGTTATCGTGGAGGAGGATTATGTAAGATGACAGTTTCCCGCGGCGTTTGTTTTGGATTGCACGTCTCATTTTGTTGAACGCACTTCACAGGTGGCGGGATCAACGATTTTCGCGGCCATTGTTCTTTGCATTCACGGACAACAATACGACTTCAGAATCAAAATAAATGACGCTGTAGCTTCGCAATGAGTCAATAGATGGCACTGAAGTAGTAAAACTGTGCTCAGAAGCGCCATTATTTAAATATAAGCAAACGGTCCTTACTTTTTGAACGTGCCTCGTATTATTGGTCGAATGGCAACGATAGCTTTGTCTGGCGGAAATCCATTCATTCATTCAAAAAATAATCAGGGCGATTTTTTTCTTAATAAAACCGTAACTTAAAACATTTTTGCGCGTTTATTTATAACTAGCGGTACCCGCATGGCTATGCCCGTGTTAAAAAATGAAAAGACCAGTCGGTTTGCCATTGTGTATATAATGATAACTTTTTTAGGTGTAAATTATGTTATTTTATTAAAATGAATAGCATTCCACATAATTAAAAATTAGCTGCCCACGGCAATCAGCCAGAGATCCTACACATTTAAGCATTTTTTTTACATAACACGCACAATAAAAAAGTAAAAAAGAAAGAAAGAAACGAAACAAAACAAAAAAGAAAATATTTGAAAGAAAACGCATTTTGTTTGTTTAGTTCAAGTACCCACACAAAAAAAGGACGATTATAATACATTATAATAGTTTTAATTGATATATTTTTAGTATAATTAATTTTTATCTATTATTTATTGACATTAAAGCCGGGTCCAGAAGCTACGTTTTGTACAACCTTTTGTCTATGCAGTCTTAATACTGAATGAAAACGCTGCAGTTTTTTATGCGTCTACATGGTGCAGAGATATCTGTATATTTCACTCAGTTTAGTGCGATATCGTCATGAAGGAGGTACTACTCTGGTCAATTTTGGCATGGTGTCATGTTAAAAAAAAAAAAGACTGGAACGTCTCAGAAGTACCCGGCGTTCAAAGTGGTCAAATGATTACATAAAATAAATATTTTTTTGTTGCCTGTTCTGGTGGTTCGACAACTGCAATCTCTTTATTTTCATCCATGGTAATCCTGGACTGCCTTGGTGTCTCCTGATCATTTAGGAAGTGTAACAAATCAAAATACCAGAGAGATGGCTTGTAGATTTCGTCTCCAGCCCCAGATCGAATCGATTTATTAACTTTTGCCAATTCTTTACGGTAAACACTTCTCAAAGGATTAATTATTTACAACTGTTTCTCTGTTTGCGGTTGCATCAATTTCTTTGAATTTTTCCACTAAACTCTCATAAGCGTCCCCCTTTTTATCCCTGTCACTATACTCCTTGGATTTGACACGCCAAATGCATGGGAAACTTTCGCATAATGCAATAAATTTTGTGAGAAACTCCTGAGAACATTGCCGAAAGTCGGCCATCGTCACCTGACGAATTGAAACTGAGAAACAAAATGAATCGGAAAAGGTTGCTACCGTCTACATGTGCCGATTTGTCCGCACAGTTCAAAGACATCTATGCTTTCTAGCTCAGCTATCGCTGCAACTGTACAGTCTTCGCACCGGACTCAAAACTGCGCACTTTTCTAATCTATACGCAACGTTTTATCTGCAGCGTGTTGAGCTGCGGAGACAAAAAGTTGTGCAGAACGCAGCGTCGGGACCCGGCTTAAAACAGAAAGACGAAATTTTGTAGCTTGCAGAAACAAACAGCAGCAAGCAAAGCTTTGAAAGCGGAATGAACCTCTCATCCGAGCTCAAATAGAAAAATACCATATGTGCTAATTCACATGCGAAAAAAAAAATAAAATAAATGAAAGTATAAATAGTAATAAGCTGGAATAACAAAAATCGCTATAAAAAATAACATTTCTTTTAAAAACCCCTGTGCAGTATGGAAAATGGTCTCGTAAAATACATGTCAAAATAAGGAAATCAAAATAAAACTATCAACCGCCTGTGAGCCGCAGGAAATAAATTTCAGTTCGCTTTAAAAAATAATAATCAAAATCTAAAAACAGAAATAAATAAATTATAAATCGACTGCTCCTCAAAATGCTAAAAACCGCTAGCAATAAATTTTAATTCGTTGAAAGAAAAAAGGATTAATAGTCAGTCGGCATGGTAACAATTAAAACTAAAGTTAATTAGCGTGAAAAAATAATTTCGAACTGCAGAGAAAAACGCTTATAACTTCTTTTCTAGGTAATTTAGAGGCTTCGAATTTTCGCACATAGAGTGAAACTTCTCCCGGGGTAGTTTTTTACGCGCTTTTCAACAATATCAAGCTCGAAGCGATGCAATAAATCCTTCCCATAGAAAATGATTATTTTATGAAACTTTCGGCTATAAATTGGAATAAAGAAAAACAAATTCGAATTTCGGAAAAAATTCTCCGAGGTGCACAGCCCCATGTTCCAAACTAATTTCGTGCCAAATCTCATGAAAATCCGTTGGACGGTCTGGGCCCTACGCCGGACACAGACAGACACACACACACACACAAACAACACACACACACACATACTTGCTGCTTTATTATTAGTAGAGACTACTAATATATTATTATTCGTGTCGTTATATTTACATTTTATGATCGTGATACGCTTTGATACTTTTGCATATGTGCAAAACAAGTCCTTGCTTAAAATGCATTGTTTATTTTAAACTAAAACAAATTTGTATTTGCTTTAAAGGCGGAATATCGTACAGTAATACAGAATTCCATGTTCCTTTCCATTGCATCAAATCATTTAAAACATCAAAGCATTTTCAGTTCGAGATGAGTTTAATACTTTTCATTTTTTTTTCAATTTCGCTCAACAAGAGGGTGACAACATTCAAAATCCGGAAATAGTCTCTTAGTTTACTTTACGACCCATCAAACTTAGTTTCGACTTGGAAACTTGAGTCAGAGCAGAAAGGCAAATGCAACTAGCACGCTTAACAGCACGCTAAAATGTTTCCATCCTCGAGCTTTTATCGCCATTTTAATAAACGAGTTCTCTTAATGATAGAAGGTCTGGAAGCTTTCACTTTACAGCGAGAGATTCAAGTGGCGAATAAACTTTTATCTTGCAGGGCATTTGCTGCTACGGGTTTATGTTGTTCGGTTTTGAAGAAAGGCTGCCGTAAACAAAACTGACCATTAACATTTGTTTATTTTTCGATTAATGATATGTGTAGCATGACTGTCCTAACGGCAAACTTTCTAAACAAAATAGCAATAATAATGCGTTTACAGCCATCGAAGATAATTGGAAAAAAAGGGGGGGAGGGAAACTGTAATGTTTTTTGTTTTTTGTTTTCGTAATAGCCACCATGTTTTATAAAAACGAACAGTATTTTATTGTTAAAATGCAAGGAATGAATTTATAAATGACGATTTATTTCAAGTATTTCGACTATTACTAATATTGGCTGTATATTATTACTCTTTTTGATGTCATTATTTATTTTTTATTATGACCCTTAATATAATAGTAAAAAATATTACTCAAAGATGATTGGTAAAGGTAAAATAGTATTTTTTTTCTAATGGGGCTGCGCATGGTCATTAACCTTTGCAGACCTAGTGCGTACCCCGGTAATAGGCATCCATTATTTCAAGTAGCACCACTGTCGGTGGATGCCATTGCCACTGAGAATTTGGACACTCAGTTTCACCTAGATGGTGGCACCTGAGCTCTCATTTGATGCGACTTGCACTAGGTATTTAATTTAGCCGAGGGTATCGAAGCCAAACGGATACTCAAGGGATCTTTAACATGTCGCACAATCATGCTACAAGGGCACAGACGATTTTCTGCATCATGAAAATCCACCGACCTGCAATCTTGGGCGTACGAGACCTGCGCCTTACCACTACGCAACCCTGTCGACAGGTAAAATAGTACTTACATACTAGTAATAAAGATAATAGTAACCTCATGACTCTAAAATAATGTATAATAAAAATACTTGTATGCATATTGCATAATGTATAATGTTGAATGGGCAGTTTTAGATCTTGTTTTCATAAGAAAAGTAATCCTTGTAGATGAAATGATTTTTTTTTACAAAACATTAAAGTGATTTACAGAAAATATTGAATAAAATATCAATAGATTTACCATAGATTTCAGGCGCAATTTTTATATCCGTCTGTAACAGCCTATGTTAAACAATAGTTAAACAATATGTTTGCATTTATTATAATAGCTTCGAAAACAAAGGCACGTATTCTTATTCACAAAAAAAAAATAATAAAAGATTCAAAAAGATAGCGGGACAGAAAAAAGTAGATAAGAAAAACGGATTGAAATTAATTGACCGATTTGATCAATCTCCGCCTTTTGTTTTTCTTGAATTTTGTCTGCAAAAAATCATAACATTCGTCAAAATATAATTGAAAATAATTTTTCCCCGGGCTTTCACAAATCTTCTACCTTGGGTTTTGTAGTTATCAATTCTTCAAGGAGCTTTGAACATCTTTTGCACTATGTAAATTGACGTGATAAGAATTTTGTATTCAATGATAAAAAATGAATGATATACCGAAATATAACTGGAGCATACCTTATTTCTTCACGATGAAACAAAACTATAGCAAATAAGGAGAGATCACAGATCCCATTGGAGACTGATTATCCCTGGAATTTTCATGAATCATCACAGAATTTGCTGCTCGGACAGATATGTACGTATTTGCTGGGGATGCATAAGAGATTCTGGGAGAGCTCCGGTGTTTTCGCTATTGACACACGACATGGAATGCTCTGTTTGAGTTATAGCGTCTAATGCCTGCCGAGTAATAGAAAGTACAGAATAAGACAGAAGGGATATGAGCTCCTTGGAATATCTAAATATTGAGCATGGAGATTCTGCTGCATTATATGTTTGGATTTGCTGCGAGGAGAGCTTGTCGTATGATTTGTACGTAGCGCATGAATTACTATTGGTCGATGCAGAGCAGCTCTTATTGTCGAAGAAAGACATTAAACCCAAAATCGAAACAGGAGAATCTTCCTCTTTTTTTTTTCATAAGCAGCATTTCAAGACGACTTGATACACGAATTTTTCAGTTTCAAAAAAAGGGGGTAAAATAATTCAAGCTTAGGTGTGCTATAATTCTTTAAGAATAACTTTTCGCCCCCCCCCCCCTCGTTAAGGGATATACATTTGTACATTTGTTGGTTGGGGGAGAAGTGACAGAAATGTTTAGTTATGGATTTGATGTAGAAAAAAAAACAATATAATGCAGTGAGAAGCAAAGGAATGTAAGCGACCAAAAAACGATTCCGAGAAAAACGCGTTCAAAATTTGGATCTTATGGGACCTGTAATGGGTTTTTTTTTTTAAATCATGTCGGGACGCCGCACCCTAACATCTCTTGTGTTAAAGTGCCTTATATATTAAAGTTTTGCATTTAAATTTCGCAAAATGTGTGATTAATCCTCACATCAATCTCTGCTTGTACTTCTTGTAGCCGTAATTAACAAGGCAATGACGTTTGAACCTATAATAAGGTTTTCGTAAACATGTGTAGTAACCGAGAATCGAGACATGAAACAGGTAGAGCAGGGGTCCCCAACCTTGCGCCCGCGGGAACCACGGCGCCCGTCGATCGGTCTAGGTGCGCCCGCTGCTTGAGCCCGACGATAAAATATTTCAGTTTTCCATTTTAAACTAGCAAACATTTAGAACCTAGATTATATGAATAAGCGGCCATATAACTGTAAATAATCTCAACCCTATAGTGATAAATGACAATGAATATCGCACAATCAAAATATAGATTACGACTCTTACAGGTGAACACCTTGACGATTGCTTGCGAGCAGGAATTTCAACATATTATCCCAATTCTGAAGCGCTGTCCAGTGAAATGCAATGCCAAACATCAAACTGACTGTATTTTATATATTTTATAAATAATTTTTATACTTCGTATGATTTGCAAGCAATTTAGAAATCATTTAATTTACACAAAAATATTAATACAGTCCACGCTCTTTATAACGACCACACATTATAAAGACCATTCCATTATAACGACCAGTGGTAAAAGTCCCAACTTTATCGCTGCGAACTCTATGTTAATTTGCTTTCGGTATAGCGACCTTTCTGAATCGTCTGATCCAATACAGCGACCGTACGAGGTGTCATGTCAGCTCAGAAGCTCTGCTTCCAGATGTGTGAATGTAATTTTTCCCCTATATTTTTTACTTTAAAATCTGTTATTATTTGTTATAATATTTTGCACTGATAATTTTTTTTTAATTCCAATGATTAAAAATAATTTCAGCATTTAGTTGGAATTCTTTTAAAATTACTAATTTAAATGGAACTACTGAATGCATGACGCGTATATATTTTTTAAAGAAAATTCTACCCCTTATAGCAAACACTCGTTATAAAGACCTTTTTCCGTGGGACGCAGATGGTCGTTGTATCGAGCGTCGACTGTACTAATTATATTAATATATTAAATTAATTTTTAAAATTAAATTTTTTGTGTATTACATGTAGTGTGTATTGTTAACTATGTCCACCAACTATAAATTTGTCTTGAAAAAATAAATGGGACCCACCGTTCGACCGATATTCTGGTATGTGCTCTTAGATACAGAAAAGGTTGTAGACCCCCAAAATAGAGAGTAGACACATAAACGCAAAATCGAAATCATGTACAAACAAACTAGTCTACAGACCGATGCACAGTTCCTCGTTTTAAAAAAATAACTTTTAAATGTTTTCTTTTTTACAATATTTATTATTAATTACGTAATTTGTAAAGCGTTTTCTATTTTTACCAAAAATTAAACCTTTTTAGCCTACTTTCCCGTAAAAGTAAAAAAAAATAATAATAAAGCATGAAAGAAGGCTTAATGTATCGTGAAAATATCGTTAAAAATCAAGAAAAGTCAAAAATAAGTGAAGTAATTAAATAAAGATTGAAAAATAAAAAATTTGAAAGTAGGGTATTGAGAGGGGGAAAAAGTGTGTCTGTCGGTCTGTCTGTCTGTCGGTCTGTCTGTCTGTCTGTCGGTCTGTACCCCCCTAATAACTTTTGAACGAATTGTCCGATTGGAAAAATTCTTTTTGCATTCGAAAGATCTCGGCGAGGACATCTCATTTCTATATTTTACTTTTTGATTTGAACAATTTTTTGTTCAATTTTGAACAGTTCAAAAAATTTTAACATTAGCGCCTATGGACAAAATTGAAGCAAATTCTGTAAACTCTGGGCACAAGAGCCAAGTTCCTATTGAAAGCTTATTGAAAGGAGTTCTCGGCGTGAAATATTGATTTGAACAGTTTTTGTTCATTTTTGAACAGTTCAAAAAATTAACACAGAGCTTACGGGGAAATTTCAACCCTATATAAATCCTGATCTAACGGACCGATTTGCTTGGAACAAACTTTATCGGAAAGCTCTTATGACGTAGAACATGTACAAATAGAAAGTTTATCTAGAACTTACGAGCCTATTTTGCTATGAAATTTTTTGATCGGGGTTTTCAAGGATATTTCTCAGTGACTCAATGAGTGAAATAATGAATGAATGAATAAATGAAAGAGTGAAAGAATAAATCAATGAACAAATGAATGAGGAAAAGAATGAATGAATAAATTATTGAATAAATGAAAACATAAATAAGTGAGTGAATAAATACATGAATGCGTAAATGAATGAATAAACACTTGAATGAGGTAACGAATGAATGAATAAATGCATGGCTGAATAAATGAAAGAATGAATGAGTGAGTGAATGAATATGTATTATCCGTTGAAAAAGGTATATTTTCAATAATTAGAACTAAAGATAAATAAGAAAGAGAGAGAAAGAGATAGCTAGATTATAAATTTGAATTTGGTGCATACGGGAAAGTAGGCTCGTATAGTTCTAGACGGAACTTCTTGTTTTAAATAATTTTGCTTGATTTTATCATCACATTTAAATGTGTCTCTTTCCCCCCACTGAAAAGTAGGTTATAAAAATAATGAAGCCGTCCAAAGTAAGGCTAGTAAGCTTAAAACTAAGGTTTTAAGTTACAACAAATGCAGGCAGAGTGGGAAAAAAGGAAAGTTTTTATTTTTCCACTGCAGATAATATTTACTAAGTTATAATTGTGCATCGTCAAGATGTCATTTAAAATGAAAAACACACCTAATTTTATCTTGGATATGTACCATTTACACAATTTTTTAAAATCGAATTACAGTGAAGTCTTTATAACAAAAAATAAACTGCTGGCTATGGAGAGTTATATGGTGATTTGAGGGGTTTTGCAGATATTTATCAAAATGCCACTTTTTAGTAGATACTTTTTAGTTAAGTTCATTATTATAGGTACTGACTGTTAAACTAAAAATGAAGTAATGCGCAATGTAAATTTGTAGAAGTTACGCAAATTTGTGTTGCACGAATAAAATACTCAAAATTGAAGAACAGTCCACAATTTAGAAAATAATCTACTAGTACAGTAAAACCTGTAAAGTTGACCAGCTGTCTAAGTTGACCCCTTTTGTGAGGAACCAAATGAGTCCCATATTATAGTTGTAGAATCGATTTATGAAGAATTCTTTTTTTAATTTTTTTGACCTTTACACGTATTTCCCCCCGTAATGCATAGTGTAAGAAGTGGCAAAACAAAATCTCATCCCTCTATAAGTGGTCTAAGTTGACCACTAAAGTGGTCAACCTGTCTAAGTTGACCATTAAAGTGGAGCACCGCAAGTGGTCAACTAACACTTTACTGTACGTACTTATTTTCTTTCCTTGAAAAATCATGTTATTGTACATTACTTTGTGAGCGAATATGTAAATAATCAACTTTCTCCAGGATAAAGATTGAAAAGATATGTGAGAAAATAATTCTTATAGAGAGACTACCACATCGTTATAGGGAGATTATTTTTAATTATTTTTAATTTTTCTAATTAAAATTTTGTTATGCGGAGAAATTCGTTGTAACGGGCGTTCGCTGTGAGGAAATTCTTCTGTAATCACAGAGTGTCATGTCTTAAACACTCCGCGTTTTAATTTGTGTAGTTGGCAGTTGAAAATGAAGCAATAAAAACCAAAGTAAATTGTACAAATATAGTTTCATTCTTGTTCAACACTAAGGTAGCAAAAAAGTAAATTTCTAATTGAATTCAATTTCAGCTCAGAGTAAAATGAATAGCATTTCGTAATTAAAATGTTCACGAATTACAAGGAGTAAAGAAAGAAAGCTTGGTAAAAATTTTCTCCCCCCCCCCCCTCAAAGCCGAGAACGAACAGGCATTTTCAAAATGAAGGCCGCGTTTTCAGAAAGAGAAGACCGAAATTAGAAGACCTCAGTTTTTTTGATTAATGATGATGAGAAAATTCCTTACATTCACTTTAGCTCAGTCTTTTGGAGAATAAAAGAAAGCGCGTGATTCATTTGGGGGAAAAAAGGAAGAGAAATTATACAAAACGCATGTTTAAATCTTTCATTTAGAAAGAGTAAGAACTTAGAGCTCATGCATGAAAAATAAGTCGCAAAATTGATTTGTATTGGTTTGATTTTAAATAATGTGTTAATAACAAAGAATAAGTGAGGTATAACACATTTTTTCAGCTAACTCCATGTAAGACAAACGCAACAAATTACTTTTTTTTTCTATTACTAAATATTAAGATAATTTAATAAATGCAGTGAAACCTATATAAGTTGACTACTTGTGGAGCAGCACTTTAGTATTCAACTTATAAAGGGATAAGTGTTTTTTAGCCTACTTTCCCGTAAAAGTAAAAAAAATAATAATAAAGCATGAAAGAAGGCTTAATGTACTGTGAAAATATCATTAGAAATCAAGAAAAGTCAAAAATAAGTTAAGTAATTAAATAAAGATTGAAAAAAAAAAATTTGGAAGTATGGTTTTGAGATGGGAGGGAAAAAGTGTGTCGGTCGGTCCATCCCCCAGTAATAACTTTTGAACGAATTGTCCGATTGAAAAAATTCTTTTTGCATTCGAAAGATCTCGGCGAGGACATCTCATTTCCATATTTTACTTGTTGAACAATTTTTTGCTTAATTTTGAACAGTTCAAAAAATTTTAACATTAGCACCTATGGGCGAAAATAAAGCAAATGATGTAAACTCTGGGTACAAGATCCAAGTTCCAATGAACAAGCTCACTTGAAGAAGTTCTTATCGTGGAATATTGATTTGAAAAAGTTTTTGTTCATTTTTGAACAGTTCAAAAAAAATTAGTTTCAATAATTAATTAATTAAAAATTAATTAATTATTGAAATTTCCCCGTAGGCGCTATGCTTACGGGGAAATTTCAATCCTATACAAATCCTGATCTAACGAACAGATTTGCTTGGAACAAACATTATCGGAAAACTCTTATCACGTAGAACATGTACATATAGAAAGTTCACCCAGAACTTACGAACCTATTTTCCTGTGAAATTTTTGATCGAGATTTTCAAGAATATTTTTGAATTAATGAATGATTAAATCAATAAGCAAAGGAATGAATTAATAACTGAGTGAATAAATACATGAATGACCGAGTAAATGAATGATTGAATGAATATGTATTAACCGTTGAAAAAGGTATATTTGAAGCAATTAAGAACTTAAACTAAACGAGAAAGAGAGAGAGAGGGTTACCTAGAATATAAATTTGAAGCTGGTGTATACGGGAAAGTAGGCTCGTATAGTTCTAGACGGAACTTCTTGTTTTTTCCTTACATTTTGATTTAAATACTGGTAACTGTTTAAAATATAACTTCATGTATTAACGTTACTCTAAAATAGTAACTAGCTATTTTTTCACAATTATCTAACATATCATTCGAGAAGTTTCACATGAATGCCTTACAGTGTATCCTATACAACTTGAAAAGTAAAGTACAGTAAAACCTGTAAAGTTGACCACCTGTCTAAGTTGAACACTTTTGTCAGGAGCGGAATCAGCCGTATATTATATAGTATAGGGAAACCTTTGTAACTTGACCATCTGCCTATGTTGACCACTTACATACACCATATTTGTGTATGAGTACTATAAAACCCCTTTGTAACTTGACCATCTGCCTATGTTGACCACTTACATACACCATATTTGTGTATGAGTACTATAAAACCCCTTTGTAACTTGACCATCTGCCTATGTTGACCACTTACATACACCATATTTGTGTATGAGTACTATAAAACCCCTTTGTAAGTTGACCGCCTAATATTCTTAAAATGACCTTTCTTTTTTATTTTTTTTGTTCCATCTGAGATAAAAATTTTGAACAATCATGTATTTTTAGGAAATCTTTACCATCAAATAAAAGACTTGCATAATTAATAAGATATTTATCTTTATTTTAGCTAAGTACTTCAATTTTAAGGTGTATGATACATTGTGAGCCATTCAGGTTTAACTTCTTAAATGATATTTTTGTTAAATAAAATAGTTAAGTACTTTTTAGCCTACTTTCCAGTAAAAGTAAAAAAAAATAATAATAAAGCATGAAAGAAGGCATATTGTATCGTAAAAATATCGTTAAAAATAAAGAAAAGTAAAAAAAAAAGTGAAATAATTAAATAAAGATTGAAAAATAAAAAATTTGAAAGTAGGGTTTTGAGATGGGGAAAAATGTGTCTGTCGGTCTGTCCCCCCCTAATAACTTTTGAACGAATTGTCCGATTCAAAAAAATTCTTTTTGCATTCGAAAGATCTCGACGAGTACATCTCATTTTCATATTTTACTTTTTGATTTGAACAATTTTTTGTTCAATTTTGAACAGTTCAAACAAATTTAACATTAGCGCCTATGGGCGAAAATGAAGCAAATGATGTAAACTCTGGGTACAAGATCCATGTTACAATGAACAAGCTTACTGGAAGAAGCGCTAGGCGTGAAGTATCAATTTGAACAGTTTTTGTTCATTTTTGAACAGTTCAAAAAATTAACATAGCGCTTAGGTTGAAATTTCAACCCTATATAAATCCTGATCTAACGGACGGATTTGCTCGAAACAAACTTTATCAGAAAGCTCTTATAACGTAGAACATGTACAAATAGAAAGTTCATGAAGAACTAACGAGCCTATTTTCCTATGAATTTTTTTATCGGGATTTTTAAAGATATTTGTTAATGAGTGAAATAATGAATGAATGAATAAATGAAAGAGTGAAAGAATGAATCAATGAATAAATGAATGAGGAAAATAATGAATGAATGAATAAATGAAAGAATAAGTTAAAAAATAATTAAATGATTAAATAAATAGATAATTGAGTAAACGAATGAATTAATAAATGAATGGCTGAATAAATGAAAGAATGAATGAGTGAGTGAATGAATATGTATTATCCGTTGAAAAAGGTATACTTGAAATACTTTAGAACTAAAGCTAAATGAGAAAGAGAAAGAGAGAGAAAGAGATGGCTAGATTATAAATTTGAATTTGGTATATACGGGAAAGTAGGCTCGTAAAGTTCTAGATGGAACTTATTGTTCAAAGTAAGGTTAGTACATAAACATAAACTCAAATGTATTTTAATTAGTTAAAAAGAAATGAATGGCATGGTGTAAGATTGACAGAAAAAAAAAACAATCATACTCACTCTTTATAAGTTGACCACTAAAGTGCTGCACCACAAATGGTCAACTAACACAGGTTTCACTGTACTTAGTTGAAATAAAGATAACTATATCTTATTAATGACGCAAGTTACTTACATAGGGTGGGCCATCTAACGTTTGGAATTTGACCTTCAGTTATTTTGACATTGAAAGGTTATAGTGAAGGTTATAAGTTGACTGAAATTTAGTTTAGTTTTTGACATTTACGAAATGGGACGGTTTACGCTTGAACGAAGTTGGGAAATATTGAAAACTTACTTTCAAAGTGGAGAATATTCTACCCAAACGGTAAGAAATTATTATGAAGCTCACTTCCATCTCGGAGGCTATGTCAATAAGCAAAATTGTCGCATTTGGGGATCAGAGAATCCACACTTGACTATTGAGCAGCCTATGCATCCACAACGAGTAACTGTTTGGTGTAGTTTTTGGTCCGGTGGCATGATTGGGCCAATTTTCTTTGAAAATGAGCAAGGAGCCACCGTTACCGTCAATAGCGAACGTTACTCTGCCATGCTAAACGAATTTTTGTTTCCAAAAATTGAAGAGGATGACATGAGTGACATTTCGTTTTGAACAGGACACTTGCCACACAGCCAACTTAACCATCGATCTTTTGCGCACTGTTTTGGGAATCGAATAATCAGCCGAAATGCTGATGTGAATTGGTCACCTCGGAGCTGTGATTTGACCCCGTTGGATTTATTTTTGTGGGGAGCCCGTAAGGATAAATGTTTCGCTAACCACCCAGAGACGATTGATGTCTTGGAACACGAAATCGATATTGCCATTCGTGCGACTGTAGACTGTAGTGTTTTGATTGCTTGTAGCCCAAGCAATCAAAAATGTACTAAAAATTTGGGTTGACCGGATGGGGTACTGTCAAGTTAATCCGTGGCAGTCATTTGAATAATGTTGGGTTTCAGTCATAAATGAAAATGTTAAATTCTTCTAATAAAGTCATAATTTTGAAAAATATTAATTAGTTGTTATTTTATAGCCAATTCAAATTCCAAAAGTTAAATGGCCCACCCTGTATGATGGTAAAGTTATCCTATAAATACATCCTTTTAAAAAATGGCTACATCAGATTGAAGAAAAAGTAAGAAACTTATTTATAGAGGAAAAGAGTGCTTATAGTTGTTTTTCCCTGTGAAGTTACAAAGAGGTTTAGGCTAACTTTCTATTGATGTTTCATCCATGGTCTAACATTATAGCATAAAAAATACCCTGGAGAAGTTATTTCAAATTTTTTTATCTTTTCAAAAATAGATAAATAAATAGATATAGTAATAATTAGGCGGTCAACTTACAAACTGTTCTTCATAATATTCCCACCCAAATGTGACGTACATAAGTTTTCAATATAGACAGGTGGTCAAATGAGTTGAAGTTACAAAGGCTTCCCTACATTATATAATATAGGGCTCATTCCGTTCCTGACAGAAGTGGTCAACTTAGACAGGTGGTCAGCATACAAAGGTACAGGTTTAACTAAAGTACATGTAAAATTTTACACAATTTACTCTATTGGTATCCTTGCATATCTGAAAATAATCATTTGCAAAATGAGCAAAGAGACTTCCTTCTACTCTCCTATCCATTTATATTTTCTATCATGTATTGAAAAATTCACACTTCAAATTTACTGATTTTTTTTAAAGTATTTAACATGATCGAAAAAAAATTTGTAAACGAAATTCTGCCTTTTATAATTCACATAAACAACATTTCAAAAAAAAAAAAAAAAAACATACCTGAGGTCGGCAACTTTTTATTTAATTTGCTACATTTTTCCTCCCTTTGTTTTGAACTTGTCAGATTTCACTTGAGTGCGGGAAAAACTTTTTGAGGTCATTAATCAGAAAATTTAACTTCTTTTAATAAGGTAAGATTTTCTTTCTGGAAAACTGGCGTCATTTTCTTCTGGAATATTTTCATTCCGTAAGGAAGAAAAAATATATAGTACCTGCTCCATTTTTCCTCCTTGTAATTAGTAGTTTTCATTTCCGAAGTTCAGCAAGTTTTTCTTTTTGTTTACGAACTTATCAAAGAAAAAACACTTTTCTTCGTTTTTAGCCTACTTTATGATTAAATGAATAAGCAAAAGAATGAATGAATAAATGAGTGAATAAATACATGAATGACTTAATAAATGAATGATTGAAGGAATATGTATTAACCGTTGAAAAAGGTATATTTAAAGCAATTAAGAATTAAAGCTAAACAAGAAAGAGAGAGAGAGATATAGCTAGATTATAAATTTGAATTCGGTGTATACGGGAAAGTAGGCTCATATAGTTCTAGACGGAACTTCTTGTTATTTTTAAATTTACAAACCACATGACACGTATTCGGTTTTTAAATATATTTTTAACGTTCACTCTAGCATGGCGACAAAGAGAATTGTTGCCAGGACATCGGTAAATATCCACAAGAGCACATAATGTGAACTACACAATTGTCGCTAAAAAGTGTCAATATTTCTATATTTTATTAATAAGGTTGTGGATTAGATGAGTATTTCCCAAAATATGGGTCGCGACCCACTGGTGGGTCGCGAGCGAATATTGAGTAGGCCCTGGCCACTGTATACATGAATTTAAAAAAAAAGGAAGTCTGCGAATAAAAGTAACTAAAATTGAAGTTGATGCTAAAACTTTAATGAAGATAAATAATAAACAAATACATCCCTCCCATTGAAATAACTTTGTGAAAAAACCTTGCAGGTGTAGGTATTTAAGTAATAAAAAAAATGTTTAAGGGATCATTCATAAATGATGTCACGCTTCGAGGGGGGGAGGGAGGGTTCGTGAAATTGTGACAAAGTGTGACAAAGGGGGTAGGGGGTAACAAGAAGTGTGACATCATGCATTATGCAACATACCGTGACGCGTGACAAAGGAGGGGAGGGGGGTCCACTGAAGTGTGACATATTGTGACAAAGGGGGGGAGGGGGTCAAATGAATGGAAAAAAAACGTCATTTATGAACGGCCCCTGAGTTGTGTTTCTTATTTCATCAGCCTTTCATTCATATTGGTAACACTATTTTTTTTTTTTGCAATTAGAAGAAATGAGACAGCATTAAGTAATTCTACAACTCGCCACTAGGTGATATGAGCATTACCTTTTTGTTAGATAGGTCGGAGCCCAATCAACTTTGGCAACCACTGGCTTTGACTGGTTTAAAAGTAAAGTTTTTGTTCTGTTTTTTTATAAAAGCAATAAAACATAAGCTCCGATAAGTCTAAAAAGTGTATAGTTACATATATTATTATTGTTATCTACTTATTTTACCTGTATATATGTTGCCTATAGATTTTTTTTATAATTTTCCTAATAGATCAGTACTGTGGGGGAGTTAAGATTGTAAAAAAAAATATATCCTCGAAAATCATTAGGTGTTAAATGTACAGTTTGTACCGATTCACGGACTTTGCACTTATTTTTAAATGAAATGTTAGTAGAAAACTTCTCTTTTTTTGTTAACCCATGTGAAGTATTTTTATACATCCAAAGTGTTTGTTACTATGTTTGATATTTGTTATTAAGCAAAGGGTTTCTTGAAATGTGTTAATTTTTTTTTGAAAAGGGCTTGTTTCTTTATAATTGAACGGATTTTTTTTTCGTAAATCCTTCGAAATATAAATTTAGGCACTATGGCCATTTTGTGGGTGTCGCGGCCAGGTTCACGACATCAGGGCGCGTGATACGCAAAGTGGCATAGACAATAAAACACAAATTCTTTTGGTTAACTAGATTAATTTATTCACTTATATAGATATTAACTTAGGCCCATGAGACTACTATTAAAAAGGAAAATGAAATGTGCAGGGAACGAACCATGTCCGGATCCAACGGCAGCACTTGTTGTGAATTTTAGTCCATATGTGTCGGTGGGCGATCCTTCCTCGTCCGGAAGCGAATGGTGATCATCATAGTCCTGCTTGCAGAAGAGGCCTGCCGCGCCTATTTTATAGACGGCAGATGTTGTCAATCAAAAATTGTACAGAAGTGGCCCATCTCTGCCTTGGAAGATGAAGTGGTTTCAGGGAAAACTGATCACCTCTGTCCAGATCTGATGATGCTCTGATGTAGTTCTTATGTAACTCTCGTGTTCTCTGACCCTTTCTGATGATGTTTTTGGTTTTAATTCACCAAAAGCCCCTTGCTGATTTGATGGGAGGTCTTGACCAATTCAGGCTCTTTTGGCCTCCCATCTTTTCTTAGATTTCTCCCAACCAGGGCGCTTCCCGTCGGCCGTTGGCTGGCGAGTTTATCTGTGGGGCGGTACGAAGATCCACGCAATCAGAGCGTTTAGCTTCTGGTGTTCTCACGGTGTTGTTGCCTCCTCCGCCATCTTGAGTTATAAAATTTATATTTATCTTATCCCTCCAATGGGCCTTTGTTGAGAAAATCTCTTCAGCTATTGTTGGTCCAGACGGACTGTCGCCGCTGGTCGTAAAAATGCCTATTACATTGTAACCCCCCATCTTTCTGTTACGACAGTGGGCTTACATTAATAGCTCTGAAGCCGCAAAGAATTGAGATCGTGAGGAAGGGATTTCCTTGGAAAATTACGAATCGTTTGGCATCTGTCTCGGCTATTCATGATAAGTTTGTCGAATATGCAAGTGCAAGTCTACATACAAACATTTACAGTGTATATATGGATATACAGTGAAACCTGTGTAAGTTGACCACTTCCGGTGATAGACAGGTGGTCAACTTATAGATGGGCTAGTTCCTTTCCTGACAAAAGTGGTCAACTTAGACCGATGGTCAGCTTACATAGGCGGTCAACTTTGAAGGTTTTACTGTATTTACTTACTTTCGAGTTTTAATAGAGATATTTGAGAAAAAAAAAAAAAAACTTCGATAGAAGAAAAACTAACAAGTACAAACAAAACCATGTGACATGTCTAAAATATATTTCCGTGAACGATTAAGAGGAAAAAATGATTTTATTTATAGTAAGCATTTTTAAAACACATCTCAAACATATTTCTTGCTTTGAACTCTGTAATTTCACTGACAAAAAATATGTTGAAGTGGAAAAGACTTTTTTTTTGCGAAAAGGAAAGTCAGCAAAATAAATTTCCTCGTTTTATTTTTTAATACGGTTCTAAGATTTATGAATTGATGTTTCAGAGGAAACGGAAGATGAATAATTGGCGTAATATTTCAGCTCACAAAATCGATGGTTTACTTTTGAAAGCAGTATATGTTGACTTAAGACAGCAGCTTATTTTTCGTTACTTTTTTGAAGAATTAGGAAAGCGGTTAGAGGAATGTTTTTTAAGCTATAAAAGAGCTTAAGAAGTATTAATTACTGATTGTTTTTTAAAGCATTTATTTATTTTTGAACAAAGCGCTAAAAAAATTCTAAATATAAAGTTATGTTGAAGAAAATTTGTTCTTCAAAGGGACCGTTAATAAATGATTTCGCGCTTTTTCTCCACATAGTTGACCCCCTCCCCACTTTGTCAAAAATGCCACACTTCAACGGACCCCCCTCCCCCCTTTGTCACATGTCACGCTATGTTGCATAAGCAGGGATGTCACACTTCTTGTTTCCTCTTCCCTCCCCTTGTCACATTTTGTCACAACTTCACGAACACCCCGCCCCCCTCCCCCTCGAAACTTGACATCATTTATGAATGATCCCAAAGAAATTTTGAATATCAGTTAAACAGATTTACGTAAGTAATGTTTATACTAAAACACTAAAATATTTGCTTTTGGTAATAATTAATACACTGTTAAAAACTTCCGTAAGAAAATAGAAAAATAACCATTTATTTGATTGTTATTTTGCCATATTTAATGACAACAGTTGAATAACCATTAAAAAGATGGTACTGAAATAGCTGATTGTGAAAAAAATCGTTTATTCTCCGTTTCTCCTAAAGAACGTTTAACTAACCGTAATTTGCAAGCTCTCAATAAGAATCCTGCGTCCGTCTTGGTTGCGAAACCTTACCGGTCGTACGTTGTTGTTAAATATGAATAAAGATTCGGTTCAAATCTGCATGTGTATATAAAAAAAGAAAAAGAAAAAAGTGGCTTAAGCAGTGGTTACTAAATAGAAACACATACACACGTAAATCAAAAATGGGAGACATCGGATTCCCAAACTGTTTGCGAATGAGCGAACCCATCATTTGAGCTGCTGAAGCTTGTTTGTATTTTAATTTTTGCAGCACCTAAAATGATTTTCGTCAATATACAGTAAATTTAGACCAAAAATGACTTTGGATACAATCAAAAACTGAAATCTCAATATTTTAAGGCAGTTTGCCTGTTGGGAAATAAGATTTATTGATAAATAAACGGCCGCTTTAAGTGGTGCAGATTGCTGAAAGACTAGAGCGCAAGGTTGGTATATCATACACCCGGGTTCATTTTCCCGCATGCTACGTTTATGGTTTCTACGCCTCGAAATGGTTCAAAAACGGTAAAAGTTTAGTTTTGAAACCATTTTTAAATAGTTATAACACCATAAACTTTTGTATTTACGACTTTTTAACCAAGTTGATTGGAAATGCTTTAGGTCCCGTAAAGATAGAAAAATGTTCCAAACCGTAAATTTTAAAGTGAATTAGATGGACAGACTGCTGCTGGTTATTTAACCGTAATTTCATGATGAAATTTCTAACAGTGTAAAAATTTGCCTAAAATGGGTAATCAGATAGCAGCTTATTTCTCTTTATTTTTTCAATGCATTTAGCACGCGGTTAGCGAAACGGTCAATAAAAGAGTTTAGAATATAAATTACTGATTGTCTTTTGAAGCATTTATTTATTTTTGAACAGAGCGCTAGAAAGCATTTTTTTCTCAGCAAAAAGTAATTTTTAATAGATTTCTTTTTCAAAGAAATTTTGAATATCACAGGGTTCATACTCCACCTGGAAATCATGGAAAACCTGTAAAAGTCATGGAAATTGATATCCTTTGCAAAAGTCATAGAGAAGTCAGAGATAAACGTAAATTTTTGACAAAACCTGGAAAAGTCAAGGACTTTTTCCTCCACCAGAGACCCCTTGGAGTGAACCTAAGCTCGTCGCAATGTCATATACTCACTAATTCGCCTTTCTTATCCTATATTGTTTTTTTCTTTATATAATTGAGTTTATTGTATTGTCATGGCATAAAAGGGCCTACATCAGCATTTCCTTAAATATTTGTTTTCATGCGCTATTATAGAGTTAAAAAGCTGATTTGTCCCCATTGGGCTCATCCTAATTTTTATTTTATTTTATTTACTCTTTATATTTTATGTAATATAATTTTAAAGTAGCTTTCTAAAATTTAAATTAAAAAAAAATAAAAAGATGGATGCAAATATAACAGCTAATATCTTTTGGCAGTATTGTGTCATGAAATTTTGCTTTTGAAATTCTATAGAGTAGAAATTCTATAGTATAAGTTTGTTATCTTAATGAAAATTTTTTAACATGACGATGATATTATTGTATGTATAAAATGTTATGGCGGGCTTATTTAATGTACAAGTAGTGCATTTGTTAATATTTTTACCTGGAACGTTTACCTGGGATTCTGCTTTGATCTACCTAGAAAAGTCATGGATTTTTTTTTTGGCTATTTGAGTATGAACCCTGATATCAGTAAACAGATTTACGTAAGCAATATCTATCAGGACACTAAAATATTACGTTTTCGTAATAAGATATATATGTTACGGACAAAGTCCGAAGTCCGGCCACTTCGTGAATTGGCCGGCCATTTCGCACTTTGGCCGAGAGGAATGGCCAAGTACGAAGCAATTGAAACGATCAGTGAATATTGTACTTTGGCCGGCCATTTCGCGAAGTGGCCACGATGTTCCCGCCAAAACGCGATGTGCTCATTCAAGAATGTCACAGCTTGTTGCGATAAGTGATTACGGTGATTTATAATTAATTTTTTAATTAAAGGAAAAGTTAAATTTTTTATATTGACAATTTTACTACTTTTTAAATATCTTTTGTATTTCTAATAACTTTTGCTTTACAGAAAAAAAAATGTAGTGGTATGTTTTTTCACTACCGGGTGGTACGATGGGACCACAATTTTTTAAGATATTGAAATATTCTGGGTGGAGTTGGTGAGCAATAAGGGGAAGAAGTTACATTTGGGAAATGTTTACAGGCCGCCTAATGTTAGTCAGGATCAAGACGAGGAGATGTATAGTGTTATTAGGGACATGTCTGGTAAGGGCTCGGTCATCATGATGGGGGATTTCAATTTCCCGGGCATAGACTGGAATAGTTTTTACACTAGCAATGGTAGGGAAGAAGATTTTCTGAAAGTGATTGTTGACCGTTTTTTGGATCAAGTTGATACCCAGGGGACAAGGCATGGTGCTGTGTTGGATCTAGTTTTTTGTGATGTCGGAAGATCTGTTCAGGGGTTGAGTATAGGGGAACATATTGGAGATAGCGATCACAATACTATTAGGTTTTGGACCAGCTTCGATGCTCACAAAGGTGAAAATTTCAGATTCGTACCTAACTTCAGGAATGTTGATTATGTTGCACTTAGGCAGGGTTTGAAAGAGGTTTTTTCTTCTGGGTTGGAGAATAGTGAAGCTGATCTTCAGTGGAAACAGTTTAAGGGGAAATTGGAGAAAACAGTGATGGATTATGTTCCTTTTAGAAAGAAAGGGGATTTCACGAAAATTTGGCCCATGTGGTTCTCTAGGGAGGTGAAAGAAGCTCTCCATTATAAGCAAGCCACTTTTCGGCGACTTAAAGAGACTGGGTGCCATGCTGACAGGATTTTGTATTGTGAAGCTAGGCGTACTTTCAACTATTTGGTACGGAGTAAGAAAAAGGAATTGGAGCAAAAGCTTGCAGATAACATCGAAAGGAATCCTAAGAAATTTTTTGCTTATGCTAATTCAGGAAAAGCTCGTAATACTCAGGTAGGCCCACTAGTGGATGAGAACGGGAACTTGATTCAAAATGAGGGAGATATTGCTGATATTCTAAACAATTTTTTTTCCAGTGTATTTAACAGAAACTGTATCTCAACAGTTGACATAAGCGAGACGCAAGCTAATACACAGCTTGAGGATTTTGTATTTTCTAGGGATGATGTGTTGTTTCATTTGAAAAAGATTAAAGCAAATAAGGCTCCAGGACCTGATAATGTTTATCCGAAAATTTTAGTAGAATGTGCAGAGGAATTAGTGGATGTTGTCTTGACTATTTTCATATCTTCATATAACTCGGGGACTGTGCCAGTGGATTGGAAGCTGGCAAACATAACGCCGCTCTTCAAGAAAGGGTTTAAAACTAAGGCAGGAAATTATAGGCCTGTGAGTCTTACTTCCGTTCTTTGTAAAATTTTTGAAACTCTGATAAAAATCAAAATAGTGAATTACCTGGAGGCAAATGGAGTGTTGACTGACTTTCAGTATGGTTTTAGGCAGGGTAGGTCCTGCACAACTAATTTGTTGCATTTCTATGACAAGGTTACCATGGCATTAGATAATAAAAAGTGCGTAGATGTTGTTTACATTGACTTTCAGAAAGCGTTTGATAAAGTACCGCATGAAGATCTTTTTAGCAAACTTGCTTATATTGGTATTGGTGGAAAAACTTTAATTTGGGTTAAAAATTGGCTGACTGGAAGGAAACAAAGAGTAGTAGTGAAGGGCAATTATTTTCAGTGGATTGATGTTTTGAGCGGGGTTCCACAAGGTTCAGTTCTAGGGCCAATATTATTTATTATTTTTATTAATGATATTACTCAGAGTATTTCCCAGCGCAGTCATTTGATACGCACTTCCGTTCGGGGTCTGCGGGGGCTGTTTACGACAGTCCACTAAGTTTTTTCCAGCAAAATAAAATAACCACTGATTTAACGGTTGACATGCAAGCTCTTTTGAGTACTTTATATCAATAAAAACGATGCTGCGTGATCGGAAAAATACTGAAAAAACTTAAAAATCGAACATTTCCTTCCTCATAACTAAAAAACTATACGTGATGGAAAAATTTTGATGCCAGATATGGATTCCTCGTGCAGAACTACTTCAGGAAAAGTGAAATTCATTCTTAGGGCAAAACACTTGTTGACCAGTGTAATAAGAAGCGTAACAATAAAATTAAGTGAGCTATTTATAATGGCATGATTTAAAACGAAGCCCGCGAGGTTAAATATAATTTAAACTGAAGCGTTTGCCCTAAACTAAGGCTTTAGGCGGCGTTGATCTCCCGAACGGCATCTGACCAACAATATGACTTCAACTTTTTGAGTCAACTCGTTATTTATTCAGTATTACGGAGGTACGCTTTAACCCTCTGGCTGCGTATCCCGCGATTTCCACGGGCAGCGCAGAAGTAGCAAAATTTACTAATCTTGCGGTTATCGCGTAGATAGATAGTTTTTAGTCTATTCTATTAAACTCCGCAAACCGTTCTTTTCCCGTTCCCCGAAAAAAATCGCAAAAAAGCGCGAATTAAGCGAAAAGTTGCGATTTTCTTTTTCTTTTGCTTTTTTTTTTTTTTTTTTTGCGCTGCCCGTGGAAATCGCGGGATACGCAGCCAGAGGGTTAACATATAAACAGTCTCTAAACATATACATATATTTTAGATTTAATATCTGCTGCCTAGTTGTCTTCAGTACTGCACAAAATCGTTTCCGATGGAGCGCTCAATATATTTTCAATTCCGTATTGTTCATTATTTGCAGATTACTGTCCATCAATTGGCTCCCCCGGGTTAACAGAGTCGCTCCACATGATAAACGACTATTAAATGATATTAATAAACTCTAAGGATATTATATAGAGCTTTTTCTCTCTGAATCTTCTGTCCTGACTTAAAAGAGCTTTTTTTTAATAATATAAATAGGCTAGAAAAGTTTACTCAATGGCGGAAGATGATATATTAAGGGGAAAATACGTGTAAAGGTCTCAAAAATTTTTAAAAAATGTTTTTCTTCATAAATCGATTCTACAACTATTCAATAATATACCCTGAAATTTTCAAAGAAAAATTCCAAGTCGTTTAAAAGTTATAAGCATTTGAGCGAGCGCCCCTTTTGGAGCAGTTAAGCAGATAGTCCCTCATGAATGACCTGAAGGGTATTAGAGAACGTTAGCAGATTTCCTTTTATTTCTTTTGACACTTGAGACCTCGGATAGAAATTTCTATAAGTATTAGTATCTACAAGTATAAAAAATTTGATTCATTACTGCCTTAAATTTACCTTAAATACCATTTTTTTTTTCATACGCGTTTTTCTGGAAAGTACTTTTTTCGAATTTGCATACACTCTAGTCGCAGAGTTTTTGATCAATCCTTATCAAATTTAGCACATTTTCTTTATACATACACGCTTTAGTTGAACTAGAATCGTAAACGTATCTTTATTTTTACTTTTTTTATTATAAAAAAAGAACGAAAAAACGGTTAAAAATCGTATTTAATTTTCCTATTCTAAAAAAAAAAAAAAAATCGAAACTTTCAATTTTTTGTGATGATTTTAGTTCAACTAGAAGAGACACTCATAAAAAAAATAGATTTTTAAAAAAATTGAGTTCAGATAAATTGGAAGATTTTTTTTTGCATTCGGAAAATTCATCTTATTTCCATATTTTACTTTTGATTTTAGCAATATTTCCTTGAATTTTGAACAGTTCAATTTTTTATAAAATTAGTGCCTAGGGGCAAAAATAAAGCAAATTATGTAAGCTCTGGGCAAACGATCCAAGTTCCAATGAACAAACGTATTGAAAGGAGTTCTCGGCATGAAACGTATTTTGATTAGAAAAAAAAATGTCCATTTTTTAACAGTTAAATAAAATATAATATCAGCTCCCAAGGGGAATCTTCAATCCTAAATAAATCTTGGTCTAGCAGGCATATTTGTTTGCAACTAGGTTTATTGGAAAGATGTTATGACGTAAAACCTATACAAATACGAAGTTCAACCAGAGACTTTTTTTCCCATGAAACTTTTTGATATAAATTTTTAGGGATATATATGAATGAATAAATCAGTGAGTGAATGAATGCGTATGAATCCCCACGAAATCTTTGCGAACAGCTTTTAAATAATCTTTGAGCTATCTGGTCACGTGAGAATGCAACTGTTTTTTGATTCGTTCCCTGCAAAACTATCTAAGTAGGGTCAGTTGGGGTAATTGTAAACGCTTTTTCAAGGTTTTGACTTTTGATCCTTCCCTACTTCTTGAATAAATTCAGAGATAAAATTGTGAGCATTGTCGCCACTACTGTACTTCTTGTGAGTAAATGTATAAAAATTTTTTGACTTTATGACTATTTGCTAGCGAATGAGCTTGTGTTTACAATTACCCCAGAGATCTGGGGTAATTGTGAACAGTGATTTATTTTCGAATAAGGTTGATGCAAATGGAAAATTGTTTCATACACAGTCTGCTTGAAGGCTTAAGAAGTTCCGGAGCAATGATTCTCAATCTGCGGATAATAGGCCGCATGTGGTCCGCTGAGTTATGTTATGAGTAGGCTGAGATCATTTAACGAGAAATATCTTGAAAAAAAAATCAAGTAATGCGACAAATTTATGTAAAATTTGTCCCACAGTGGATCAGTCGGTTAAGCTTGGATCCCACATAATACCGAAAGCGAAGCACAACTGGCCGTGATCAACGCTTGGGAGGGTGACCACCTTCCTCGACAGATTACTCTGAGACCGAATGCGATAAAGGTAGCTGTGCACGTAAAATACATCGTCGCTTCAAATTTCCACCAAGTTAGAAATAATTTCCGCTGAGGGACAATCCTATGTGACGATCTCTCATCTGGGAGCTGGTTCAAAATCATTAAGCCCCTCTAAGCCAAGTGTACTTCATTCTAGCGGAGCTTATTAATAATCAGTAGGATCTTACTTAATTCGTGGTCGCCCTGCAAGGGGGGGCTTGGATTTCCCAGTGGCATTAGCAACAACAACAACAGATATGTAAAATAGACATAAAAGTGTAATTTACATCAAAATATAATACTTATTGTCCCCCCAAAATACTGGAAATAGGATAAATTTAAGTGTTTACAATTACCCCAGAGTACGAAATTTATGGGGTAATTGTAAACACCTAACTTGCACATGAAAAATAACAGGGAGGATTAAAATCATAACGAAATGTTTTTCGCAGCATTCCATATGACAAATAAAAATGGTTGAAACCGCTTGCATCGCTTTTGTAGACGAGCTGGAGAGGAAAATGTAAGATCATTAAATTCTGTTAAACAACTGTTTTCACTGTACCATTTTCAAACAATAGTGACGCCTCCACAGTTGTTGCTAAACTTACGAAACTGTTTCAATGTCTTCCCTATGCTGTCAGTTTATCACTCACAAGCAGTTAAGTTTTCAAAACCACCACAAGTGTAGTTATGAAGCTTGTTTACAATTACCCCAACTGACCCTATCACGTTACGTAATTTCTTTTGCGTGGTGAGAAAAAGAGACCGTTTTATGGAGAGAGTGAAAGTTGACCTCTTTAAAAAAAATCTCTCATATTTGCAAGCTTGTATCTTTGATTGCATGCAGTGATTCCATAATGGGTTACACCATTGAAAAGAACACACTTTTCTCTTTCAAAATAGGTGTTTCAATTTATTTTTTAATTTCAACTGGTACAGTTGAAATACTGTACCTCCTTGAGTACCATTTTGAAACATAACCTCAAAAAATAGCACCTTCCATAGCGCGTAACCCTTTTCTCAAAAACTATCCATCACACAGCTTTGACATTTTTGTGCTTGCATTCCATAATATGGTAAACAAAAATACGAACCAGAATTTTTTTTTGCTCACACAGAAAAAAAATATAAGTTTTACCCATTTTTTTTTAACCAAAAAGATGACTTAACTTAAAATAAAACAAAAACGGAAAGGAATACACAAAAATCCATTCCTATTATTAAAGATTTCTTATTTTCAAACTGTTTTTTTTTTTTTAAATGAAGAAAATCCATCCACAAATACTCGAAACTGTTAAAACTTTAACATCAATTTTCTCAAAATGCTGTTTTTTCACCTTGCGCAACCATTTATTTGAGTATTTGTTTATGGATTTTCTTCATTAAAAAAAAAAAAAAAATGTTTGTAGATTGTCACATTGCCTCTGACGCTTTGTTCTTGATATTTGCATCCGCATGAGCTTTCTACTGAATTACATGTTCATTGTAATAATCTCAAGAACTCTTTTTCTGCAATTTCATAGATATCTGCTTAAAATTTACATTGTTGCTTACGTTTTGCACACCAGTATATATATATATCGGGAACTACAACCCTTCAATGATACTCTTCAAGCATAGGGGTATCAGGGAGGGCCAGGTCCACACAGCAATGTAGGAAGGCTGGGCTGACGCCCAGCTAGTCTACCTCCGGTCGGTCACGAGCTGTCGTCGAACTTCACTTACCCGTGCCCGGGGGAGGGCAGCCCTAAGGCCACGTGCTAACAGGGCAAAGGAGTGAAGTAGAAAAGTATATATATATATATATATATATATATATCTGACGGCCACCAGCTCCCAGCTTCGGCGCTAAGAGGTGTACGGGTGTCTGGTGGAGAAAAGTATATATATATATATATATATTTATACTAGTAAGCCCGGCGGTCATACGAAATGACCGCTGTTCTAGACATTATAAATTGTAATTAAAGTGATTTGTGCAAAGGTGTCTGCTAATTCAAACTTAAGTACAGAGGGCAAGCGGTGAGGACGCGCCTTTGCTTACTGCCCCACTCTACTATATACTTATCTATTATATAATCAAATTGTTTGTGAAAAATATATATTTATCATCGAAAGAACTTATTGAACATTTTATTATGCTTTTCAAAACAACAGTTTTAACGAAACTGGGAAAAAAGAGCGCTGCCACTCTAATAAGAAAAATATGAAAAGGGCAGACAATAAATAAATAAATTAAAAAGAAAGAAAGGATTAAATTAAATTCTCGTATACATTCATTTTTAACGGAGATTGAAATACAGCGAAGCCTCACTCAATATGACGTTAACGGAGATAAACGTTTCGATTGTTATTAGTATATTTGTGACAATAACAATGGCAACTGTATTGATTTGTTTGTTCACACGGCAACTGTAATTATATGTTTGGAAATGAGGGCAACAATGCAAAAGTAAAATAAAAGGGGTAAAAAAAATCATTGAAAAATTTTAAAAAATCAATTTTAAAAAAAACTGAGTCACAACTTTCATTTTTGCGGCGATGCGTTTCTCGGGTCGTAAACATTAACCGTGCCGAATGTGGTCCCGCTCGGTAAAACGGTCTAGGATCCTATCGCGGACGGACACAGACAGAAAAAGCCGATTATATATAAGACTAGTAAGCCCTGCGGTCAAACGAAATGACCGCTGTTCTAGATATTATAAATTGTAATTAAAATGATTTTTGCAAAGGTTTCTTCTAATTCAAACTGAATGACCCAAGTCAGGCTGCGAGGACGCTCCTTTGCTTACTGCCCTACACAACTATATATTTATTTACTATTCAATCAAATTGTTTGTGAAAAATGTATTTTTACCATCCAAAGAACTTATTGAAAATTTTATTATGCTACTCAAAACAGAAGTTCTAACGAAACTGGACAAAAAGAGCGCTGACATCCTAATAAGACAAATAAATAAAATTAAAAGAAAGGAAGGATTAGATTAAATTCGCGTATACATTAAATTTTAACGGAAATTGCATATACAGCGAAGCCTCACTCCATATGCTAGAGAAATGTTTTAATTATTATGATTATATTTGTTACATTTTTACAACAATGGCAACTGCCTTGATTTGTTTGTTCACCTGGCAACTGTAATTATATGGTTGGAAACGACGGCAACAATGCAAAAATAAAATAAAACGGGTCAAGAAAATCATTGAAATTTTTTTAAAAATGAATTTAAAAAAAAAAATAATTTAGTCACAACTTTCATTTTTGCAGCAAGGAGTTTCTCGGGTCATAAGCATTAACCGTGCCGAATGTGGTCCCGATCGGTAAAACGGCCTGGGATTCTATAACGGACAGACAGACGGACAGACAGAATAAGCCGCTTATATATAAGATATGTGTGTGCGTGTTTGTTTCACTTGCTAAGACATAAATAAAAGCTAAACATATGTTTAATCGGATAATATAATGATTTAAACCCCGAAGAGGACCAAACGATTCCAACTTTCACCGAACAGAATTGGGTCTAAGCAATTCTCGTCGGTTAAAGTCTAAATTTATGTTATACAGTTAGTCCTGAAGTTAGTGTTTATAAGGTAATTATATAATTAGGTAATACATAATAAAAGAAAATTCATTAAAAAAGTCAACTTAAATTAATCAGATGTACTAGATTTCACTTCTTCCCTTCTTTTTTAAGTTTAATCATTGAAGCTAAGTTTTTTACACCGTTTTTGACTGTGATGTGGTTTTCAATGAATTATTTTATACCCTATCTATATAGAGTATAGACCTTCAATTTTCAGCCACTTCGTACGTAAGCTCCTTCCTATTATGGGACTGAAAAATAGACGTTGGACGGGTCTCCGAATATGCACAAACGTTTGTGAAGGGTGCATTTTGGAGGGTCTAAAAATCGACCCGAATTGCCTCTGGCGAGACCCCTGAATATTAACTCGTCTTTTTTTTTTTTTTAAAGAAACACGGGTCGTTAAAAATAAAATTTGCAAAAATTTACCATTATAATTGGTTGTTGAACATCTATTTTGAGACGTATAAACTTAATTTAAAGGATAATAATAAAAATGGCATTAATAATTTATTTATTACCTTTTATAAATAACAAAAATTTCCAAATTATATTATAAAAACAAAACTTGCCCACTAATATTTTATGTATTGCTATGAAATTAATTTATTACAGCTCCAAATAACTGCATATAATAATGATAATAATTGCCAATAAACTGTTTTTCGAGAATTGAAATTTTAAGTTTTAAAATTTTAACAGATTCTCGTAGAGAAAAATATCGGAGCTTTTACATTGTATGGCATCAAAAAAAAAAAAAAACCCCGAATGCACTTGTTTTCTGTTTTCTCTGAAAAAATTTGTTTTTACTCTTTTTCTTGCAAAAATTTAGAAAATGCAAAAAAGCCGGTCGTTTTTTTTAAATCTAATCTTTGGATGAAACTGTGGACGCAGGTGGCGTTTTGTACAAGCTATTTTTTTACACTTAAAATATTTTCCTTTCTCAAAAATAAATAGTACGAGAGGAACGCAGCTATGATTTTGACCTAAAGAAAAGTAATCTTTTTGCTTTACTTGCCTTCCTTATTTGTAGTACTACATACATTATTTTTAATTTAATTTTGTAACGCGAACTGTTGAAAGAGTCTACTTATGATAACATTCTAAGTTAATGATATGGTATTTGTCATTATTCCTCCATTTATGAATAGTAAGACTTCACAGATGTTTAAATCCATTGTTTTGATTTTGTTCATATACGTTATCAATATACACTAAAAAATAGACTTCAATTTCAGCAAAAAAAAAATGGAGAAATTTACATAAAACCAACATTCAGTACTGAATCATTATAATAGTTCCTAGTTCAACGTGTATAGTGAAGCTACACCATTATAATGGTTCAACTTTGTACCAAATGTTTGCTGCAGCTAAATTTCACCATTTTTTGGTGTAAGGTTGAAATAAAGGTTTTTACAGTAGTTTTTAAAATAGTTATACAGTGATAACTCGAGATACGAGTTTAATTCGCTCCGTAACCTTGCTCGTATGTCAATGCGCTCGTATCTTAAAGCAATTTACTGCGCAGGCGCAGTAGACTGGGTGCGCCGTTGCGTCGTCGCTGGCCGTTCCTCGTATCTCAAATTTCGCTCGTATTTCAAAACAAAACTTCGCTGCTCTACAGCGCTCGTATCCTAAATCTCTCGTATGTCAGGGCACTCGTATCTCGAGGTACCACTGTATTATATGGCGTTTCGTTGAGAGTTTTCTTTAGAGTCTTTCATTTTATTGTTCTTCGCTGCTCGACAGCGCTCGTATCTCAAATCTCTCGTATGTCAGGGCACTCGTATCTCGAGGTACCACTGTATTATATGGCGTTTCGTTGAGAGTTTTCTTTAGAGTCTTTCATATTTATTGTTCTTCGCTGCTCGACTGCGCTCGTATCTCAAATCTCTCGTATGTCAGGGCACTCGTATCTCGAGGTACCACTGTATTATATGGCGGTTCGTTGAGCGTTTTCTTTAGAGTCTTTCATATTTATTGTTCTCTTTCAAGATATTTTTTTGAAGTTTTAAGTAGTAAAGAAGAGACGAAAGTTGGGAATTCTATACCACGCCCTATTGAACGACATTTTGCTAGAAAACGGAGAAAACTCAGAGGATGGTAAAAACGTGAAGAATTGTAAGTTTCAGTTGAACTTTTTCAGTTTCTTTCTTTGCAGACCAATAGTGCAGGTTTTTAATGAAGATTTTTTGACTTAAATTTCTAAATTTATTTCAACTGTATAACATTTATACTATCTAAGGGCTCAAATGGTATAGATAACTAATGAAAATGATGTGAGAACTAACCATTGATTTTGAACTTTTTCAGCGTTTCACTCAAAATCTGCATTTTTGCACTTAAACCTCACATTTCATCGCACTGCCTCAAATCCTACTATTCTGTGTAACTACACCGTAAAAAATGTAGTGGTATGTTGCACCAAAAAATGGTGCAGATATGCCTACTACAAAGTATCATGTCTATCTCTACTAAATTTTGATGTTAACTTGATTATGTTGCACCAAAATATGGTAAAATTAAATACCATACTTCGTAGTAAGAAATTTGCACCATGTTTTCGGTGCAATCAGCAGTTAAAGTTTTTAGTGTATTTGACACGGTCACTACCAGTTTCAAAAACCCTTCGGTTTAATTCTTATTACATTTTCTCTGAAAGATACATTTTTTCTGCAGTTATGCCTAGTCCTTTATTGAACTGCAATTTCACAAAAGAAACGAAAAACAATTGGGACGATTCAACGCATCGACGCACTCATGTTTATAAGTTATTTTGTTTGATTGCCGTTTTTATTTTTCTCATCTGTGTTTTGTTCAAAACAAACACTACTAACAAGAAATAACTACACAATATATTACTATCGGCATCTTTGCAGAAAGCTAATCGATCCAGCTAAAATGATGAAAAAGAGCTCTAATACTTGGCAATAAATTTTCGCTGATAAGCATTAATAAAGATAACAGAGAGGTTGAGCCGAAATCAGACTTACAAACTAATAAATTTACGTTGTTGTGCTCATGTTTCACATTCCATGCAGTGGCAATATTTACGATTCCAAGCGTCACTACAGAGGGATTAAAATAACAACAGTAATATTTCACATCAAGAAATCGATACATTCCTGAACGAAATATGCGCGCTATTTCACAATTGTAGAAAAGTTTTTCCAATGTTGCTTTCTCATAGATGATAGTGTTTCACATTTTGGGATGAGGTACTAAAAGATAGGGTTGCTTTTTTTTTTTGTGCTGGACTCAAATGCAGGAACAGGGGCCCCGGAGCCGGAGCGCTCCGGAGCCATGCTTTCCCTAGAGCTGGAGAGGGAGCAGGAGCCCTGAAAATTCCCGGGCTCCTTTAGTTTTTGAATAGTCTCTTTTTTCTATTTTTTTTCTTCTTCAATTTTTAAAATGTTTCCTGTTTAAAATAAAATAATGAAAATTTTTTAAACTTTTAATATTTTGATGATTCAAGATATAATGTGTCTGGCTCATTAATTTTATTTAGTTTCGTTTTTGTTCAGGGTGGAAACACATGCGGGAAAACCGGAAAATCAGGGAATTCTCATGGAAGTTTTATGTTCTGGAAAATATCAGGTAATAATCAGGGGATATTTTAAGGTTATCCAAATATCAGGGAAAATTATCGGGTTACTTCTGTTTTTTTTTAAATTTTAAATTCATTTTGAATATTGCACTATTGGTGAAACTCCTTCAGTCCTTTACTATCTGCTTCATTTTCATGCTGTAAACGTATTTTTTTCATATTGGACTAATTTAACATAATATTGAAATAATTTAATAAGCATCTTAAAGATAAATTGAATATTCTTTTTTTAATTCTTATTTTGTGCAAATTACTTTTTTTTTTGGAAAACTGAAAATATTGAACACGTGCTTCGCGCCAAAAATTTCATGTCGCATTTCAACTTTTAATCATTTGGCATCTTGTATATATTTAAATCATTTTAAAAGTTTGAAATAATTTTAGCATGTGTAAATACAAATCTTCATAGTTCTTGCTTTATTTCAACGATTTTTTTTTTAAATTTTCTAAACGATTTTAGAGTTAGTTTTCAATTATTATTAGCAATTTTAAAAAGAGGCCAATAACAAAACTGAGTCTACCTTACTGGCTACTAACCAAATTTCCCAGTTTTTACCTATATATTGCACCAAAAAGTACTAGATGCTTTCAAACGTTCTGGTTAGAAGAATGAAAACTGCAGTTTTTATAGACTTCTTTTTAATGCTTCGTTAGATTTGAGTCGTGTAGCTAAATGCTTACAACGTAACGCTACAGATAACGAAGATCCGAGAATGAACGGAATTTAAACAACTGATAAGAGTCACACCAATTTCAGCTCATTTAGCAACATCATCATAGATCTCGCGGAAGCCATTTTCCCGAAGCAACACGTCTGCTACAAATTTCGGTTCCATCATCACTTACTGGTTTCCGTCCGTCAACCAGCTATTGAACCCGTCCAGATAACTGACCGAAAGCCAGAGATGAATGACCACCGGATAATATTAATGGTGGCTAGCTCAGAAACCCGGGACGGTTTATCAAATATCGACTTTCGCCTCCAAAAGCGGAGAATGATGAATCTCCCATCCTCACGAAAGAGTTCTTAAATGCAAAAAAAAAAATCCTCTAGATCGTATTTCATACGAGATAAAAATTAGAAAATTCAATGAAACCTACACTGTTAAAAATTTCCGTAAGAAAATAGTAATATCACCATTTATTTGATTGTTATTTTACCATATTTAATTACAACAGTGGAATAACCTTTAAAAAGTTGGTACTCAAACCGCTGATTGCGAAAAAAATCGTTTATTCTCTGTTTATCCTAAAGAACGTTTAACTAACCGTCATTTTCAAGCGCTCGATAGGAATCGGGCGTCCATCTTGGTTGCGAAACCTTACCGGTCGTACGTTGTTTTACAATAGGAAAACGGATTTATCAGTTAAAATCTGCGTGTGTATATAAAAATAGTAGGAAAAAAAAATGGCTTAAGCAGTGGATACTAAATAGAAACACATACACACGTAAATCAAAAATTGGAGACATCGGATTCCCAAACTGTTTGCGAATGAGCGAACCCATAATGTTAGCTGCTGAAGCTTGTTCGTATTTTAATTTTTGCAGCAAATAAAATGATTTTCGTCAATTTACAGTAAATTTAGACCAAAAATAAATTTAGATCCAATCAAAACTGGAATCTCAATTTTAAGGCTGTGTGCCTGTTGGAAAAGAAGATTTATTGATAAATAAACGTCCATTTTACGTGATGACGGTGGCTGAGTGGATAGAGAGCAAGACATGTCAACCACGCATTCGGGGTTCGAGCCCTGCAAGCTTCGTTTACGGTTTCTCGAAGATTCTGCGCCTCGAAATAGTTCAAAAACGGTGAAAATTTTGCTTTCAAACCCTTTTTAAATGGTTATAAAACCGTAAACTTTTGTATTTACGGCTTTTCAACCAAGCAAATTGGAAATGGTTAGGTTCTGTAAAGATAGAAAAATGTTACAAACCGTAAATTTAACGGTGAATTAGATGGACAGACTGCTGCCGGCCTTTTAACCGTAATTTCATGATGAAATTTATAACAGTGTAGATAACCGTGTTCATAGTCGCATGCCAGCAGTAAATTGTATTACGTATATCATGGTATAAATTCACAGTGAGACCTGTGTAAGTAGAGCACTTTTGATGCAGCACTTTAGTGGTCAACTTATAGAGGGTAGAGATTTTTCTTTTTGTCATTTCTTACACTATGCATTTATACATTTGAAACTATTTATAATATAGCTTCATGTATTCGCGTTACTTTAAAATAGTAACAAGTTATTTTTTTCACAATTACTGAAAAAGCAGAACAATAATTTCTTAATAGTAAAATTCTGTTTATTAATTAAGGGAACAATGTACAGTGAAACCTCTCTAAGTTGACCACTTGCGGAGCGGCACTTTAGTGGTCAACTTAGACAGGTGGTTCCTTACAGAGGTTGGAGAAAAATTTTTTGTCATTTCTAACACTATGCGTTTATTCATTTGTAACTAAATAAAATCACTTTATGTGTTAACGTTACTTTAAAATGAGAAATCGGCTATTTTTCTTCCTTTTGACTAATATATCATTAGAGAAATTGAACCTGAATGACTTAGAATGTATCCTTTACAACTTTAAAATTAAATTACTTAGTTCAGTTAAGGATACATATTATCTAAGTTGCTTATATGATGGTAAATATTTCCTAAAAATACATAATTTTTCAAAACGGCTACATCAGAAAGAAGAAAAATGATGAAACTTATTTAAAGAATAAAAGAACGTTCATAGTAGTCTTCCCATATGGTTAACTTACAGAGAGGTTTAGGCAAACCTTATATTGCAGTTTCGATCATTCACGCAAATACTGGTCTAACATTATAGCGTAAAAATCTCCTGGAGAAATTATTTTAGTTTTTTATCTCTTTTGAAATAGATACACCAGTAAACAAAGTAATATTGAGGCGGTCAACATACAGAGTTTTGTTATACTAATCCTAGCCAGATTTTGGCGTACATGAGTAATCAATATAGACAGGTGGTCAAGTTACAAAAGTTTTCTGTTCCTGACGAAAGTGGTCAATATAGACAGGTGGTCAAGTTACAAAAGTTTTCTGTTCCTGACGAAAGTGGTCAATATAGACAGGTGGTCAAGTTACAAAAGTTTTCTGTTCCTGACGAAAGTGGTCAATATAGACAGGTGGTCAAGTTACAAAAGTTTTCTGTTCCTGACGAAAGTGGTCAATATAGACAGGTGGTCAAGTTACAAAAGTTTTCTGTTCCTGACGAAAGTGGTCAATATAGACAGGTGGTCAAGTTACAAAAGTTTTCTGTTCCTGACGAAAGTGGTCAATATAGACAGGTGGTCAAGTTACAAAAGTTTTCTGTTCCTGACGAAAGTGGTCAATATAGACAGGTGGTCAAGTTACAAAAGTTTTCTGTTCCTGACGAAAGTGGTCAATATAGACAGGTGGTCAAGTTACAAAAGTTTTCTGTTCCTGACGAAAGTGGTCAATATAGACAGGTGGTCAAGTTACAAAAGTTTTCTGTTCCTGACGAAAGTGGTCAACTTAGCTAGGTGGTCAGCTTACAAAGGTGGTCAACTTTACAGGTTTCACTGTATAATGAAATCTCCAGATAGCCATGTTCATAGTCGCATTGTGGCAGTGAATTCTATTAAGGACAGGTACTAAAGCCTGGTATACATATGTCCGGAATAGATTTTTTTTTTTTTTAACACTTTGAAATAATGCTGGTAACCTTTCCGTACTGTATTATGTCGCGTCTAGAAAAAATAGTGAAATAATGGTTGTATCGGTGTATTATAACAGCGACCAAATAGAGTCATGAAAAAATTTCGCCAAATTAAGTGCATTGCACTTGAGTGCAGTCCATCAACCAAAGCGATCTTCCTGGCAGAGTGCCAAGAGGAGTCCATTCATGTTCAAGGGAGGAACTGCTGGTATAAGGAATGCGCAATGTTTGTTCTCGTTCCAGTTCGTTTAGCGTACTTGTTTCCCTTTCCGAAGTGATGCTGTGCGCCAGTTTATACATTTAGTTGCTTTCAACAAACGTGTTATGGACCTTGAAAATTATCATATTAATATATATTTGGCGCAGTGTAAGCGGCAGAGACATAAACAACTCGACATAGGGATCATTCATAAATGATGTCACGCTTCGAGGGGGGGAGGGGGGTTCGTGAAAATGTGACAAAGTGTGACAAGGGGGGGGGGTAACAAGAAGTGTGACATCACGCATTATCCAACATAGCGGGACGCGTGACAAAGGGAGGGAGGGGGTCCGCTGAAGTGTGACATATTGTGACAAAGGGGGGTGGGGGGTCAATTATATGGGCAAAAAGCGTGACGTCATTTATGAACGGCCCCATACAGTTGAGCCTCGGTTATCCGCGCCCCGACTAACCGAGGTACATTTGCCCTTGAAAAAAAAAAATTCTTGGCGGCCGATGGTGGCGTCACTTTCTGACGTCAGTCATCCAATTATTTTGTGGCGATATAAAGGCCTAGAACAACAGTCAGAGACAACTTCAATAGACCTTTTACGGCTACAATCATTTCGTAAAACGGCACCAAAGAAGCGTGCGAGTTCCATTAAACAGAAAACAATATATATATATATATATATATACATGGATTTCTTCAAGAGACAGCTTTAACGGGAACATGTACTCTACTGATGTGTTCATATAAATTAGATGTTTGTATGTATGTAACGTCATTTTTTCATTTCATATTATGTACAATAAACGCCTTTTTTGATTAAATTTTCATTTCAACCCATGTTTCCCTCTCGATTTGGACAGAGTCCGTTTTATCCGAGTTTTCCTTTATCCGAGGCACCCTCGGTCCACATTACCTCGGATAATCGACTGTATATCTTTTAATCAAGAATTAAAAAAGCAAAACCGGAACTGGATTATATAATATTGAAAAACATCACGCCAGAAAAATGTATCCCATAATTATAGAAATTTTAGCTGTTTTACCAAGTGTCCCACATGTGAGACATATAGGCAGAAATGAGTTACTTTTTAAAATCTAATTTAACATGTAATGCATTGATACAGTATGGTAAAGTGCAAAAAATACCAATGCAGTGCAACCGAAAAATTTGGATTAAAAATTGAATTAACGCTCCTACAAAAGTGGAGAACGAAATAAAAAAGAGCTTTGGACATTTCAAAGAGCTCCAATAAATAACTAAGCAAAAATGTCGCTCCTTTAGTAATTGCATTATTAAAAATCCTTCAGTTCCATCAATTTGTAGCAGCATTTGTTACTGATAAAACATCTTCCTACTATTAATCAAAGAAGCTTTCATTTTTCAGTTAACATTTTCAGTTTTAAATTTGGCATCTTTGGTGCCCATTCATACAGTCTTCATATCCCTGGGAAAGAATGGGGGAGGGGTAAAATCCCCTTTCCTCTTTCTAATCTATTATCACTTCAGTAATGATAAGCTTTAAAACACTTCGAAAATTTATCAATATATATTTTTTTTTGTCTTAAGTAATCAGAATTTTCTGCAGCAACCATCTATTCTTTGTTTCTGCGGTCCTGTTTTTTCGAGCTTTATCGCTTAGATCTTTTTATAATCTCAAAAGTAATTAGGAAAGGAATTTTTAATTGAATGAACAGCTAAAATTTAAATTGATACGCATTAGCTTTAGACATTGAAAAAAAGTAATTTAAGAACTCCGCTTTAAATAACAGGAATGTTTTGTTTTAATCAGCAACAATTAATTAAAAAACTATGCTTTAATTTACGAAATATATGTGTTGTGTATAAGAAACATTCCTTGAAGATAGATCAAAGAGCATATTTTATTCTTATTCGTTTTTTATTAGTTTGTCAAAAAAAGGTTTATCATACTTGGACAAAATATATTTTTACATTTTATAACACACAAAGTATGTAAAACGTTCAAAATGGTGAAACTTAAAATTAGTTGTTCCAGACAGAACGTTTTTAAAGACTATTTTATACTATATATATATATATATATATATATATATAATATTTGTGGGTGAGTGCAGAGCGAAAATAATTTAACGTCATGTTTCTTAAACACATGTGCAATCAAATAAAAAAAATTCAATTTTATCGAAAATACAATAATCTAAAGCAATAGTAATAATAAAACTCAAAAATCGTTTTAGAGGGGACAATTATTTCTGGTTTATTAAATTAAATATTCGTTGTTCTTTCTTAACCCGTAAATTCGTCTGTGAGACGGATATGGTTTTAGTCCTAATTGGAATAGATATAATAAGTAGTAATAAAAAAGTAAGTAAATAAGTATAAGTAAAAGTAAATAAGTAACTAAAAAGAAGTAGTAAAAAATAAGTAGTAATAATGTAATAAAAGTCTCATAGACGGATATTACTGGGAGTGTGAGTTGGTGAGATATTACCACATACGGGGTAAACACCAAAAAACTTCTTTTACTTAGTATCATCTCATAATGCTGTCCCTAGGTGATACTAATATGCGTAGATTTTCCTTGTAGCCTACATTTTCGTAAACATAAAAAAACGTGTGAACGATAACTTAACGTAGGGTAAAAATATCGTTAAAAATAAAGAAAAGTCAAAAATATGTGAAGTAATTTTAAAAAGATTGAAAAAAAATATATGAAAGTAGAGTTTGAGATTGGGAAAGTCTGTGTGTTTATCTGCATATGTCTGTCTGTATCCCTCTTCCTCTCCCCGGAACAACTTCTGAGGGGATTGTCCGATTGAAAGACTTCATTTATGTATTCATTTATTTATTTATTTTTGCATTCTAAAGTTTTTTTTTAATTGAACTTTTTTTTTTCAATATTGAACAGTTCAAAAACATATTTAACATTAGCGCCTACGGGGAAATGTTAATCCTATATATACCCAGATCTAAGAGAGGGATTAACTTGGAACACACTTTATCGAGAGAATCTTATGACGAGGAACATGTACATATATCAAGTTCATCCAAAACTAAACGAGCCTATTTTCCCAGGAATTCTTTGTATCTTGAGTTTTAAGGATATTTCTGAAGGAATGAATAAATAAATGAATGAATGAAAGAATAAATACCTAAATGAATGCATAAATACATGAGTGAACAAATGAATAAATGAATGAATGAATAAATGCATAAACACATGAGTGAATGAATGAATGTATAAATGAATAAATAAATGAATGAATAAATGCATAAACACATGAGTGAATGAATGAATGTATAAATGAATAAATAAATGTATGAATAAATGCATAAACACATGAGTGAATGAATGAATGTATAAATGAATAAATAAATGAATGAATAAATGCATAAACACATGAGTGAATGAATGAATGTATAAACACATGAGTGAATGAAGGAATAAATGAATGAATGAATGAATGTATAAACACATGAGTGAATGAAGGAATAAATAAATGCATGAATAAATGCATAAATAGATGAGTGAATGAATAAATAAATGAATGAATGAATGCATAAATACATGAGTGAATAAATGCATAAATACATGAGTGAATGAATGAATAAATGAATGCATGAATGCATAAATACATGAGTGAATGAATGAATAAGTGAATGAATGAATGATTGCATAAATACATAATTGAATGAATGAATAAATACATGATTGAATGAGTGAGTTAAAAAATATGTATTAACCGTCGAAAAAGTATATTTGAAATAATTAAGAGCTGAGGTTAATTAAGTGGGAAAGAGACATGGGGACCGTTCATAAATGATGTCACGTATTTTTCAATATATTTGACCCCCCCCCCCCATCGTCACAAAATGTCACACCTCAATGGAACCACTACCCCTCTTTGTCACATGTCACGCTTTATTACATAAGCGTATGTACTTGCAGGTGAGAAACTTAGCAATGCGTTATAGATCACGTTTCCAAATTTATTTTTGAACTTTTACTGACATTTCAGAGTGTAACAATAGTAATGATTATATGATGTATGCTTAATTTGCATAACATGAGATTATGGTTTACAACAAAAAAGTTTGTTAGTATGTAATAGTAAAAGTATCAATTGTTAGAATTCTGACAAAATTAACCGCCCTATTTTTTCTTAAAAGTATTAATGCCTAAAAGGATTTAATTTTAAACTGTAAGTAAATTTAGACTTTAATCAGCATCGGTGATTTCGATACAAAACGAAATCGAATACGTTAAAATCAAGTTGTGAGAATCAAAAAATCTTTAAAAATAAATTTAATTTGATGAATTTAAATCTTTTTAAAGAAACTAAAATGTATGCCGTCACACTTCTTGTTATCCCCTTCCCTCCCCTCGCCACAAACTGTCACAATTTCTCGAACCCCCTCCCCCCCTCCAAGCGTAACATCATTTATGAATGACCCCCATATAGATTATAAATTTTTTGCTGGGTGTATACGGGAAAGTAAGCTCGTATAGTTCTAGACGGAACTTCTTGTTATATTGTAAGCCCCTGTTTTAGACTCTATCACAATTATTTCACACACTCTTTCGTAATTTTCAATCAATTACAGCAAAAGTTGAAACATTAATTAGATTCATATGATTTTGGTGTGTATGAAATACGATTTTAAATGTGTAGTTCTATCACACGGAAACAAAAATGGCTCATACTTCCGTTTGCTATTGGTTTTAGAACACCAGAAGTCCTAATAATGCCAACGATAAGATATAAGGATTCATTTTAATCTTCATTTTACAAAATAAATAAATAAATATAGTAGTTGGAACGGAAAAAGAAATAGATAGAAACAGAACCTAGCACTTTGAGAAGACCTTCAACAGGAAAGAAAATATATTGAATTCTTTTCAGTTATATTATGAGTACTCATGCATTTTTGTTATTGATGATATTGTTGCGTACCGTTTCATTTTAGAATGACTCAAATGACTGAAATAACCAGTTCTTTTCAGAAAAGAAAACCGTTTGAAAATACCTAATTTATGTACGCCACTGAAAATCCTAATGAAATCACATGGAAATTCTCAGCGAAACTTTTTCTGGTTAGAATTGTTCCCATTTGCGTAAATATATTATTTGATTTCCATTAGCTTTGCTTTGTAAAAAATCAAAACTTTCTCCGAGAGAATTACACCCAAATATCAAGAGTACATAAACAAGTACATAATACACCGAGTACCAATTATTATGACCCATCATAAAAATATTTTAATTACGCCGAAACATTCGGATAATTGCGAGCCGTAGAAATTCCACACCCAGATTAAAGAAACGAAATGCACCGATGTTCATTTACTGCAGGACAAAGATTTCCGAGAGGTGCGAGAAAAATAACTCTTGATAATTGAAATCTTTTGAAAAATTTCCATACAATTCCGATTAGGAAGTTATTTTGGGAGAAGTGGAAGAATTTTGTATTGATTGGTATTTTTTTTTTTTTTTTTGAGTAAATAGAAAGTCCGTGTTCTGTGCGTAGTGTAAATGAAAGTTTACAAATGGAAATTTTGCTTTCCTACACTAAAAATTTTTGGTGTTACTGGACATTATTTTTGGTGTTCAGTTGGCGAAAAGTTGAAAATTTTTGGTGTTACTGGACATTATTTTTGGTGTTCAGTTGGCGAAAAGTTGAAAATTTTTGGTGTTACTGAAGATTATTTTTGGTGTTCAGTTGGCGAAAAGTTGAAATTTATTCATTTTTTGATGCATTTAAAATGTTTTTAAGTGTCTGTCTAAAAAAATACAGAGGGCAGAATGTGTTTTTAGCATATGATGCTCGATAACTCATCGACGCATCAAAAATTCATTACGGTTCTTCATTCATCCTATTGTCATAGAAATGAGCCATCGCAGTTTTTTACACACATAAAAAGTTTTAAAGTATAGTAAAACCTGTAGAGTTGACCACCTTTGTAAGCTGACCACCGGTCTAAGTTGACCACCTTTGTAAGCTGACCACCGGTCTAGTTGACCACTTTCTCAATAACGGAATTCGCCCAATAGTATATAATGTAGGGAAACTTTTGTAACTTGACCACCTAAGTTGACCACCTGTCTATATTGACCACTTATGTACTCCAAATTTGGGTGGGAGCATTGTAAAAAACCCTTTGTAAGTTGAGCGCCTAATTATTGCAATATTTATTTGTTTATCTATTTTTGAAAAGATTAAAAAAAAAACTAAAATCACCTCTCCATCATGTTGTTAATGCAATAATGTTAGACCAGTATTTGTTTGGATGGAGATGAAACATCAATATAAAGTTTGCCTCAACTTCTTTGTACGTTAACCATATGGGAAAGCTACTATGAGCATTTTTTTTTTCAAATACTTTCCTTCATATTTCTTCTATTTCACGTTGCCATTTAAAAAAAATATGTATTTTTAGGAAATCTTTACCATCATATAAGTAACTTACATAATTAATAAGCTATTTATCTTAATTTTAATTAGGTACATTAATTTTAAAGTCGTATAGTATTCATTGTAAGTCATTCAGATCAAATTACTCTAATGATATTTTAGATAATTGTTAGAAAATATCTAATCACTATTTTAAAGTAACGTTAATACATAAAGCTATATTTTAAATAGTTACAAATGAATAAATGCATAGAGTAAAGCAGCCTTTACACACACGTTCTTAACCGCGGTCCGGACGGCGAGCCATTCAGATCCGCGGTCAAGAGCGTGCGTGTAAATGCAATTTTAGGACGCTCAAGAACGCGGTTAAGAATGACACTCAGATGCGCGCTGATGATCGCGCTCCAAGAAATGATGCATTTTACATACACGTTCTTAACCGCGCATCAAAGGGGGAGGATTGGACAATTCTGCAAGGGTGTGGCTTCTGCAGGCGGGCTTCAATGGAACGCCCCGCATCTGGACGCGTTCTTGCGCGCGGATAAGAATGCGGTGCATTTCGCAACACATTCTTGAACGCCACGGTTTTACTCGCGTTCTTGACCGTGGCTGGATGCGTCGCGTTCAGTCGCGCGGTTAGGACGTATGTGCAAAGGGCGCTTTAGAAATGAGAAAAAAACCTTCACCCCCTATAAGTTGACCACTAAAGTGATGCACCGCGAGTGGTCAACTTACACATTTTTTACTGTATATCAAAAATGAATATTTTTCATCTTTACACCAAATGAATGCAAAAAATCATGTTCAGTAACAGCAAACGTGGTGGCAACTAAGCGCGAAATTTTAACAGATTAGTGATGGATCAGTTCAATAAATTTACTGGTTTTATAAATTTTCTGTTTTTAAGAACCAGATCGACTGACCGGTGGAAACTGGTAGTAATTGAAATTTATAGAATTTCGCCACCAGGGGGCGTGACCCTTGATACATCACTAGCGTGCAGGAATACGTTGAATCTCACATATCAAAATGTAAATAAATTTATTTACCAGCGCATGCACAATCTGTCAACTTTCATAGAAGAAAATTTATATTTATTTATTTGAATATCCGTTAAGGGATCATTCATAAATGATGTCACGCTTCGAGGGGGGAGGGGGGTTCGTGAAATTGTGACAAAGTGAGACAAGGGGAGGGGAGGGGATAACAAGAAGTTTGACATCGTGCATTATGCAACGTAGCGTGACGCGTGACAAATGGGGGGGGGGGTGGAGTCCGCTGAAGTGTGACATATTGTGACAAAGGGGGGGGGAGGGGGTCAAATATATGGGAAAAAAGAGTGACGTCATTCATGAATGGCCCCTAACTCTTACGAACGTTTTATTTTCTTCATTAATTATCTTTATTCTATGCACAGTCATATTTCAAAAGATTTATTCCTTCAGATCTAATCTATCTTGCTTGCACCCGTGTTGGTGGATACGGGAACTGTGTGTGTTAAATAAAAAAATGCTTCAACACCGCAAAAGTACATTGATTTAAACGAACGTTTTTTTTTTTCCAATCAAATCTAAATAACCTTTATTGTTTTTTTTTTTTTTTTTACTTATAGTTACTTTGTTCATTTACTTATTTATTTGGCTTCCTCACTACCATTTGACCTTCCTAACTTGGTTTGATGGTTCATCACGACCTTGTCGCTGACACCTAATTTCACTATATACTCAAAATATTACCTTGATAATAATAAGAGTATTATCATATATATAAGCAGCTTAAGTGTCTGTCGCCTGTAGCTTATTGGTTGCTTGCGTAACTGTAATGCTGTTGCCATTGTTGTAACACACATGTCAAATATACTTATAATCAAAACTTTTCTCTAGCATTTTGAGTGAGGCATCACTAGATTTGCAATATCCGTTACAAATTAAGGTAAACGCGAATTTAATTTAATCCTTCTTTCTTTGTTTTAATTTATTTATCGTCTGAGCTTTTTATATATATTAAAGTGGCAGCGCTCTTTTTTCCAGTTTCGTTAAAACATTTGTTTTGACGATAATTATGTTGGAAAAAATAAATATTTTTCAAACAATTTGATTATATAGCAAATAATATTTTTATTTTACAGATTATTATATCTTAGATGGTTTTTTTTTTTCGGTAAGAATAATTTTTCCAAAATTATGATATGTTTATTATTTATTCATTAAACTTTACTGTTCTACGTGATAAATATCTCTTTGATTTGATATGCATTTCCGGTTACTGGGAGAATTGTATATTTATAACATCTAGAACAGCAGTCATTTCGTATGACCGCCGGGCTTACTATCTTATCATATTAGACGACACTAACTTTTAATGCAAACGTCTCTATTTAGATACACAATCAAACGTGTGTTACAATAGTTTGATTTATTAGACGATTTTGAAAAATAAATGAATAAATGAACACACAATGACGTCAATAATGGAATCCCATTGTTTTTATTACATAATTCTTTTGTAATATCCATATTTGTTCTCTGATTTACGCTCATGACGTACACATATTTTACAAGTAACTTCACAAATATAAAATCATCCATTCTGCAATGACGCAGTTTTTACATTTTATACACATTCAGCACAAAAAATACACGTTGTAAAAAGTTGTTATTAATGGCGTTTTGAAACCTTCATCGATATGACTGTTCTTTCTTCCCTCCAAAAAAAGAAAAAAAGTTCTAAAAAGGTATAATTCCGAATCCGCGTAATATCCATCGACTTAAAAGAGTGATTTAGCTTTAAATTGAAATCCTTTCAAACATATCCATTTTTTTTATAATCTTCAGAGAATAATACATGCATTCATAATAATAATAACAATAACAATAATAAAAAGGAGAAAATCACAATAGTTTTCTTTAATTTCTTTGCCTGTTCCTGCATTAGAAATATGTTCAGACTTTTAGCATCGAAGAAGAGTACTTGCTTTCCTTTAACTTTTTTCCTTTCTTCTCTCCCCATCCCCATAAATGTCTTATTTGTTACAAGTACTTTCCAAAAGATCAATTTCTTGATAAATAATTAATTTTGACACATGAGGACATACTGGCACTCTCAGAAAAGCATGTTCAAATCTCACGAAACTTTCGTCGTATTTGACGAAATTATTTCGTGAAAAATGCCCGGGGAAAATATTTCGTTAACTGGCGAAATTTGAGTAGCATCTTTTTTAAGTCACGTGAACGCGTGAGGAAAGAAACGTCGTAAATGTCGAAATTTTGTTGACGATTGAAGAATCGTCAAAAGTGAGAGCTTCATTTCTGAGAACGGGTGTACGTCGTTTTTTTTTTAAGTGTAGTTAATTCAATTTTCCATTACATGGAATGTCATTTATTTACAAATCTTTATTTACAGTAAACTAAAGAAAGCGTCACAAATTTATGAACATATAGCACCATTAGTTTTTTTTTTTTTTTTTATTAAATACCGTCACGTAAAAACCGCAACTCAAAATGCCGTTCACTCGAAATATCCATCGCTTTGAGGGTCATTCCACGGCAACGGACGTTACATTTATACATCATTTTTCAACTTCAACGAGCTTTCTAACAAACTTCTTGGGTGTTTTTTAGGTTTTTTAATTTCGGCTAGTAAAAGTACATGTGTTCTAAGTATGCAAAAAAATTTTTGAAGATATATAAGTAATTGCTGTCTGTTAAAAAAAAATGCTGAAATTTCGTTACGTGTGTTACTGTTCGGGTAACACACGTAACGAAATTTCAAAAAAATTTTTATCATACAGCAAATACATATATATCTTCAATTTGTTTGCATACTTAAAACACATGTACTTTTACTAGCCAAAATTAAAAAACCCAAAAAATACACAAGAAGTTTGTTAGAAAGCTCGTTGAAGTTAAAAAATGCTGTATAAATGTAACGTCTTGCCGTGGAATGACCCTTGACAAGAAATTTTGGATCAACCTTTCACCAAAAAAAAAGGTGAAATATAGCTGCAACCAGCAATTTGTACTGAAGTCTAACCATTATAATTGTTCCTAGTTTCCCATTCATGGCGAAATTAAGTGAAGTTTCACCATTATAACAGTTCAATTTACTACTAAATGTTGGTTGCCGCTAAATTCTACCTTTTTTTTTGGTGAAAGGTTCAACTAGAATTTTTTACAGTGCAACTATAGTTCTCACCACCCCACATAATTTTATGTTATTAAGCTATATTAAGCTATTGATTTTTGTTAACTTACGAAACATTTCTTGGTTAAAAGGGTCCAACACGGTGAAGTAAAATCTATTAAAAGCATTTTGGTATTTTTTGACGGATGTAACCGGTAACAAACAATTTTATAAAACTTATGCTTATTGAATTAGTGCAAACATGCACACTACTTGATTTTATTATTTTGTACAGCTGGTGTAAGCTTTTTCGATCTCGTAAACAAAATTAAAGAAACATAGTGTTTTGAGAAATTCAAGTTGACTCACTTTTAATAGCATATTAAGGGAGATTCTAGAACACATAAATGAGATTTTCAGTTAAACAATGTAGAAATTTTTGGCGTAGACGCATCCTAATCTTTGACAAGTTATTTGTGTTTACATATATATATATATATATATATATTCATTTATTATTAATTTATTGTTTCATATTGTTATTATTTTGAAAATTTTGCAACTGGTTATAGTTCAATACAGATACTGACTGGTAATCACCGCTTCTAGTAAAGACAACAATTGAAAAGTCTTTATTACATTAAATTTGAATTTCTCATTTTTTTTTCTTTGACAATCAGATGCGATATTTTTTTTATTTATTTGTAAGTTATTTATGTTATTGCAAAATAAAAAACGGACTTTGTTAGTGCCCCAGTTTCACTATCACGTTTTTTTTATTTGTTTAATTTAATTGTTTATTTATTTGTGCGAAAGACTACATAGATAGCTAAAATAACTGTAGCATCTCCAAGCACTGCGCATTTCTTTTTGATAAAATAAATTATTAAAATAAAAAGCAACTTTATACATAGACGTGAAAATAAACCAATACATTATTCTATACATTTCTCAAAATCAAAGTGTTCCAAAAGGTCTGAAATCGAAGAAAAAAAGCAAGTCTTCTCTCATCAGCTTCAAATATTGTTAACACATCAAGACACATGTTCAAACGTCAACTAAAAATCCTTTCGGAATGAAAGACGGACAACATAGATTTCCAACATATTTAACTCCTCTCTTTGTAATCCACGTGATTGTGAACCGTCCTGTCTCGGTTTAAGTACACACCGGCAAAAATAATGATGTTTAGGATGAGGAGGGAGCATCCGATGCCGATCGTCACCGTCAGGGCAGTAGAATAGGCACCTTGTTGGAAAATCATCGCCAAGGAATCGGTGATATTCATCGATTTGGTCGCCGCTGTGGGGCGCTCTTCCATGATGATGAGTGTGGCGTATGCACTGGTGTTGATGACGTTGGCACGTGACGTTGTGGTGCGAGGTGGTTCCGTGGTCGAGGCGGCGGTCATCGCTATGGGATCTCCGGGGTTCCTGTTCCTGACGATGCCGTCGTAGGTGTGGGGGTTGTCGTGGTCTTCTAACAGGTGGTGGCTCATCGTCGACTCACTTGCCGCCACTCTATGGAGTGTAGGGATGAGATTCAGCCAGAAGGATAGACGGTGGGCATGGTAATGATCGCGTAGGCGTGGTTTCAAGCCTGTAAGGACGAAATATAGCGTTAATAAATCCTTTGTGTATCAGCAGGAACCCAATTAGTTGTGTGTTATGGTAGTACTATATTGAGGATGCTGAAGAACAGTGTTAATATATGAAGGGTAAAGGAATATTTTTTTTGCAATGAATAACTTTCTTTTGCATGCTGATGATATCGCACCGCAATTGGAATGTGCTTATCCTGACTCAACTCAAAAGCAATTTTTTTAACAAAGTATTTTAATTAATATTTTATTGTTATTAAGCGATTGTATATATCCTGAGGTTAAATTTTAAGGCGCAAATTTGAACTTTAGCATCATATTCGGCAGGCACACACATAAGCTTTACCCTCTCTTGTTATTCGTGCGCATAGTTGATATCGTTCTACCTCATTACCGCAAAAACGGGTGATAATACGAAAATGGTCAAATAGATCTTAGATTCACTAGTTCTCTTTCTAATGAAAAATGTATCCTTAAACTGGAGTTCAGAAATGTTCCGTGGAGGAGGACTTCGAATCTCCGCCCTCCGGTTATGTCACACACAAACACTTATTTCTAAAACTCTACGTTCGATTCTGCCAGGTCTACGTATATCCCCGTAAAGTGGTTTAATTTTTATAACCCTTTACGAAAAAGAGGAAATAGCAGTACTTGAGGTTTTCAATTTTACTTCCGATATCGTTCTTGTTTTTCGTATAATCGTTTAATTATGTTGTTCAAAGAATGAATTTATTTTTTACTTTTTAGCGCAATTTATAGTTGCTTTGCTTTGAAGTCGGTTCTATTTTTTTTCTCAAAAATTATTTTTTGACCATTCGTACAGAGTACGGAAAGCAAAAAATGCGAACAAAAATACACAAAGGAGGGGTAACCAGAAAAGAAAAAAGACTGAATTAATTATGTCTTGGTATGGAAAGTAACAAAAAACACGCCTGCAGCACCTAGCCTTCTATTTTATCCCAATAAAGTAAATTTACCGCCAATACGAGGTGTCCCTTTATCTAGAACCAACTGTCGGATGCAAGGCTCGCACGATTAATCGAAACATATCAACGTCACCCGAAGCGGTGCCTTCACTAAAATCGAAATTTGTATGTATTGGACGAGTATTAACAATGCAATAAATATTTATGTGCAGTAAAGTTTGCAGAACATATTAGATTATTTTAGGCAAAAATATTTATGGAGCGAAATTGGTTTGAGGAATGAGGGTTGGAAGGTGAAAGGCTCCTAGCTGGTGCTGAACTTGAATATTTAATTTGTTTGTTTGTATTTATAAATGACATGATTAAATTAAAGCTGAAACTAAATCTTATTGTTAATACATTTTATAGGATTTTCGATTAAAATATTTAATACTAATACTTTTACAATGTTTTAGTATTCTATGTTAATTTTATTTTGAGGTTCATACAATTTAAAATGGGACTGAGTATTACGCTGCCCTAGTTTAAAATCTGTATCAATAAAACTCACGTTTGTGTTCATTTATACTTGAAAAAAGTAAACGCGGGAACTATAGAACGTACTGAAAGAAGAAAAATACTGTTGGATTCAGAATATCACCAGAAGTGACCTAAATTTTTATTTTTATTTTTTTTTAAGCTAAAAAAAAAAAAAAATCGAAAGCTTGAATATTTTCGAATCTGTTTTTCTGGTGTCTTTTGACCGATTATGTCTGCTATTTTTTGTATGAATCATTGTGCAGGTTCTGATCCTGTTGCTCGTCGTCACTTTTGTATTTGTATTTGTATATACAGTAACCCCTCGTTATATCGCTTAGTCGGATATATCAAGGTTTCTCTACGTCTTCGAAAATTTTGTATGAGTTCTCGAAAGTAAAAATATTGCATTTCTGAGCAAAGCCCTTTTCCCCCCACTAAACAAAGCTATCGAACAGGAATGTTTTCTTTTCTTCTGAATTTGCTGGAGTTAAAATCTGCAGCAATTCTCCTCCTACTCCCCAACTTACATGCCTACAGAATGATTCTACTCAAACCAGTTGACGTTTTACTTGTTACTTTTGTATTGATCCGAACGCCCATTATTTGTTGGAATTTTCTGGGAAGAAAATGGTTACCTTTCTCTTTGACATAGTTTTCACACCATTCCCTTGGTGGCATGCACGTGTTCACTCAATTTACTTGTTCGTTTTGACTTATTACTAACGGCATCGGTTCTATCGCGCTTTTTTGCTGTCCCCCGACTGGCGCGATATAACGAGAAAATTGCCTTCCTGGGTTTTATCATCAATATTTGAAACAGCTCGCGTAACGACGGGCTAGGCAGCTAGTAATAATTATTACTAGCTGCCTTATTTTTATTTGTACATACAGTAATCCCTCGTTATATCGGTCATTCGGATATATCGAGGCGATATTATTATGTTGTTGATTGACCATTGTGAGATTGTTTAAAATGTATGTTATTTCTGAAGAATGAGTAAAATCTTAGAATGTTCTCCCTTTGCATGTTTGGGGAAAAGAATCATCTGGAAAATGGAATACAGTCCAGCTTTCTCCCAGATATAGAATTAAGGGGGTACAGTACTTCAAAATTGTCCAAAATATCGAAAACAATTTTATTACGTATTTCGGTAGATAAAACTGTTTTAAAGCCTCAGGAAAAATTTCAAACTTATGTGAGCAATACTTCAAAATATATTCCAGTTCTTGTAAAAGACTTTATCTGCATTTATTCTGCATTTAAAAACTCTAAACGCATTTTTCTCTGCTTTGTATTTCTGACCCATTAGGTGTGGTAAAATCCCTAAGGTTTTTTTTTTTCAAATACAAATACTGCTTTGAAACTTCGTACGTGCATTGCACGGAGTATGTTTAACAAATTTTAGCATGGGTTTGACTCTAAAGTTTCTAGTTTGTTTTTATTTAATTGTTGAATATGAATTATTGGATTTTTTGCCCTTTTTCCCGAGATTTAAAAAAATATATATATTACAATTAAAGCATAGTTTCAGATAGTTAATTCCATGCTAACTTTTATTCTAGAATGTTTCGGAAGAATTATAAAGGAAAAATCTTTTGAAAAAAGATATCATTGAGAAAGCTATAAACTTTTTTTAAAAATGAAGAAAAGTTGAATCTTTTTTTAAAATTTTAAATTAATGTTAGATCACTACTAGGTTTGAAGTGCTACTTTCAAATTTCATTTCTGATCATAATTAGAATTAAATACATGCATTATTTTCCATCTGATTGTTAACCGAAAGAAAATTTAAAAAGTGGTACTGGTGCGCCCTTAAAGTTCATATTTTTTTTTTTCTGATTTTAATAGATAGATAGGTATTGTATATTACCAAGAGAAATATATTTTTGGTGAGTATCGTTGTATTCCGGCCACCAAACTTTGTCGTTTTTCCCCTTCGCTTTTTCATTGTTGGCGTTTTCCCCTTCATAAGGAGAGCCGTTAGGATCTCTGAAAAGAAAACCAAATATATAAGTTTTACACCAAACATACAGTTTAGCGATAAACATGAAATAAATCTTCCAAATCTTTTAAACTCTTAACTGGGCTTTCACACCAAAGACAATATTCCTGTCTTTTCTCATCTGCGCAAACGCAAAGCCTAATTTTGCCTTCAAAAATAGGCTCTGCGGCTGCGCAGCTGAGAAAAGACATGTATTTTGTCTTTGCCGCCTTTGGTGTGAAAGCACTCCAAACTCTTTGACAGTCCAGAATGAGGGAATGTGAAATCAGTCAAAGTGAAATACAAATTAATCCCTTGCTTTTGCAATTTAAGCTGTGTTTCTGTTGATCTCTTTGATTTAGTTGGCGGTTTTTCACCTAGGAAGTCCCTCTTTTTTTTAGCATCATATTCGGGTGGCACACACATAAACATTACCGTCTCTTGTTATTCGTGCGCATAGTGGATACCGTTCTACCCCATTACCGCAAAAAATGGGTGATAATACGAAAATGGCCAAATAGTTCGATTTCAAAAGGGGCTCCTTGTAACCTCGAAACACGTGTCTGCAAATTTTGAGCTTGATTTTACCTTGGTTTCGATTTTTATTTTCACTCAAAGTGAACGTGAAATAAAATGCAAACCCTTGTGCTACAAAGTAAGAATTAACAAGAAGTTCCGTCTAGAACTATACGAGCCTACTTCCCCGTATACACCAGCAAACTTATATTCTAGCTATCTCTATCTCTCTCTCTCTCTTTCTTGTTTAGCTTAAGCTCTTAATTGCTTCAGAAATACCTTTTTCAACGGTTAATACATATTCATTCAATAAATCATTTATTCAGTCATTCATGTATTTATTCACTCAGTTATTAATTCATTATTTTGTTTATTGATTATTCATTAATTCAAAAATATTCTTGAAAACCTCGATCAAAAAATTTCATAGGAAAATAGGATCGTTAGTTCTGGATGAACTTTCTATCTGTACATGTTCTACGTCATAAGAGCTTTCCGATAAATTTTGTTCCAAGCAAATCGGTCCGTTAGATCAGGATTTATATCGGATTAAAATTTCCCCGTAGGCGCTATGTTAATTGTTTTTTGAACTGTTCGAAAATGAACAAAAATTATTCAAATCAATATTTCACGCCAAGAACTTCTTCCAGTGATCTTGTTCATTTGAACTTGGATATTGTACCCAGAGTTAACATAATTTGCTTCATTTTCACCCATAGGTGCTAATGTTAAAAATTTTTGAACTGTTCAAAATTGAACAAAAAATGTTCAAATCAAAAAGTAAAATATTGAAATGAGATATGTCCTCGCCGAGACCTTTCGAATGCAAAAAGAATCCTACAATTCGTTCAAAAGTTATTAGGGAGGGGGGGGGGACCGACAGACACACTTTTTCCCCATCTCAATACTCTACTTTCAAATTTTTTATTTTTCAATCTTTTTTAATTACTTAACTTATTTTTGACTTTTTTTGATTTCTAACGATATTTTCACGATACATTAAGCCTTCTTTTATGCTTTATTATTATTATTATTTTTTGTTTTTTACTTTTACGGGAAAGTAGGCTAAAAAACGACGTAAAATTAAGCGCAAAAATTTAAGACTCGTGTTTCAAGGTTACAAAGATCCCCTTTTTCAATGCAAAAGAGATCAACGGAAACATTGCTAAAATTAAAATTACTTGGAGCACGGAGCGGAGCCGGGTTAAAAATGTAGAAGTGGGAGCAGATCAACTCCAAAAAGTCGCTGATCCAGATCCCTGATTTGGCGATGCACATTTTCTGCCATGAAATAAGTGAACTTTTGTGCTACGAAGTAAAAATAAAAATATCAACGTAAAATGAAGCACAAAACATCCAACTGAAACTAGAAGCTCATTCTTTTGCATTGAAGAAGGGATTCCTTGTAACCTCGAGACACGTGTCTGAAATTTTTGCAAATGTTGCTCTTAATTTAAGTTGTTTTTGATTGTTATATCTCTTGTATGTTACCTCTTATATGATGATTAACTTTTTTTATAGATAAGTTACCTGCAAAGTATGAAACGCCAGCATTCTATAAAATTATCCAGGCATTGTATATAATACATTTTAACCCTACGGTGCATAGTGTAGCCATTTGGCAACACACGTTTTTACTCCAATACCAGCTTTAATAACAGTTTTGAAACAATTTTTTTTGCAAGAAGTATAATATAAGCCTAGATTTATGTCATTAGCTCATAAAATTTCCACTAGAATCCAAATATGTTTGTTAGTTTGAAAATTTGAGTTCAGAGCCAAAAACGTAAAAGTAAACCAGCAACATTCAGCAATTTTTTTTTTCAATAAAAAAAAATTGTTAATTAAAAATTGTTAATTAATTTCACTAAAAATTTATATTTTTAGTGAATTTTGTTTCATTTGATTCCATAATTAATTACCCAGATAACAAAATTAATTTGTAGCCATTTGGCAGCACCATGCATGAAGCAGGAATAAAACTACAAAACGACGTTTGTTCCAATTTCCGTCTGAATTCATAGCAGAGTATAAAATTTCGTTAAATTTGCAATTTGAAAGGTTTAATGAGTCTAATTGTCGACAGGGTCTCGGACGCCCAAGACCGCAGGTTCGAACCTGACCCAAGTAGGTGGATTTTCAAGATGCAGAAAATCGTCTGCGCCCATGTCGCATGGTTGTGCGGCATGTCCAACATAAAGAGTGATATTAGCTGTAATTTTTACTTAAATGTAAACAAATTACATTTTAAGACATCATGTTTCAAGAATTATGCTAATTAGGTCATTAAATATTAATTAGGTAAATAATATTTAGGTTACTATGATTTTTCCCATCAAAGACACATCACTGATCAACTGTGCAAAAATTGGATTTTTTAAATCAAAGTTAAAGAAAAAAAAATTCGAGTGCGTACATATACCATTAAGCATGTTGCTGCATGGTGTAGCCAATTGGCACAGTTTCGATTTTCCTCAAAAAAACATAGTAAATTTTGTTTTTGATTTTTTGAAGTATTTTTCCTTTTCCTTACTCTGTTATAGAAATCAAATATATTTTTTCAGAAGAAATAAACAAATCATACATTGTAGGGTTAATGCTCATTTGTGCCTTCTTAACGTGATTTTTTTTTTTTTTTCAGTTTTACTAGTGCACTAAGTTCATTCATTTTTACTGTAGATGATACCGGCAAAGTATGAAACGGCGGCATTCTATAAAATGCTTAGGCATTGTATATAATGCCGGACATTTTTAGCCAAGGTATGAAATATGAGTAATACATACTTTCTCTAGGCATTGTATATAATACCTAGGCATTCTATAGCATGACAAATGTTACTTAGGCAAAGTATGTAAAAACGTCTTGTTGAGGTTATTATGTAAATAATGTGCATTTCTCAAAAATAAAAATGTTATTCTGAAAACAAATATGAGAGTGCCATTAAAAAAAAACATTATTTTTGTTTTCCACAAGCATCACATCGTAGTGATTCAGCAACCAATAGTCCCTGGGTTCCTTCTTAGTAGTCATTTTGGCTTTTTGTACATCATTTTTTAACTTCTGGTAAGTAGTTTCGGTTAAGAAAACACTATTTTTTTCCAGCGTTCCTCTCCTTTTGCACTTACGGGCGGAGTTCTTAACGAATTGGAGATGTATATTATACTTTGCCGGTTTCTCATTTGGCATTCTACAGAATGCCTAGGAAATGTGTGAAATATAAATCGTTTCATACATTGCCGGTTAGTTTGAGGCATTTTATAGAATGCCGGATCTCAAACTTTTCCGGTAACAGATACATTTTCTTTCTCGTTTTTGATCACATTTTGAAGAGCCATGGAGAAAAAATCTTTATCCCCCATGCAACGACAGTAAACAGGGGTCTGGAGTAACGACATTTTGTTCGAAACTGTAGCAGAGCCAGGGCAGAAAATTTGTTTGTACTCACTTCATTTAAAAAAAAAAAAAAACGCTTTAATCTTTGATATAAAAAATAAGTAACTAAATCAAAAGAGATAAGCAATATAATCTAAATTAGTTATCTATTAACACTATTCGAGGAGCTTTTTACTTTTAAATAGAAATATTTTTATATGCACATTTGAATTTTATTTTCTTAAATCAACTGCTAATAAAGCACTCAAAAAATATAAATACGCTATAAAAAATTTATTTTCTACGACATTACTTAAAATATTCCCTTTTTTAGTATGGTAGCAAAAATATCCGACTTAATATAAATAAATATTTGTATAACCTTTTTTTTTTTTTAATCTCCATAATAAAATGCTTGACGAAAAGAAGAGTGCAAACATTGATAAATATTTGCAACATTAGTACGTTCTTTTATCTAGAAGAAAATATGCCCTCTTAACTTTTGACTCCATTACACTTCCTTTTAATTTCCTTTATGTCGTTTTCTCCTTTTTTATTCTTAAAAAAAAACTATTAGATGCGTTTTATTTTTTATTTTTCCATTTCGTTCATTACTTAGGCAATTGTAATTTTATGCCTTTTTCAGCGATTAAAAGAATTCCTTAATTTGTGCCTGCTACAGAATTTTCCCTGTTTAAGTTGAGAGAGGCAACAAAATTCTCATTAAGTGCTTGTTTGTCGATACCCTGACGCGTTTTTATGCTCTTGATTTTATCTTTCATTTCCAACTTCTGGAAAAGTATTTAATTAAATGTTTTACTTTTTCAAACCTTGATGTTTTTTTAGCTTCTCAAACACTTTTCCTTTTCTTTTTTTTTTTCCTCATACTTTTTAATCCTCCCCCTTTTTTTTTCTTCTTCGAAAGTAAGCAAGCCAGTTTTTTCTTTCTGTCTCATAATTATTTCCGACTTTCTTTCCGACTTATTTATTTAATTTTTGATGACTTTAAATCTCTCGGGAAAGAGATGTAAATGTCAATTGAGTTAAAGAGCCCAAAAACACAAGAATTTCTGATGCTTCTTCAAGACGAAAGACAGTATTTCATCTTTTTTACGAGAGCATAAGATTAGAAAAAAGTTATATATTTTCTTCTAATTAAAATGTTACGCACAGTATTTAATGACTTCAACATTAATCCTAAGTTTTTCTTTCGTTTTGCTAGAAATTCATTATTGCCGTAGGATTAGTTATGGACTGAAGAGTCTGAATGCATGTTAATTTTACATGAAGTGAAATATTAGTAAGAGCTAATTTGTGATATCGTGTGCTTATTGTTTTTAGTATTCTTACTTACGATAATAGTTATCTTAAATTTTTAGAAACAGATTGTCTCAGATTTTTTTTTGAAAATATGGCAATAGATGCAACGAATAGTGATTTGGCCGACTAGCTGAATACCAAATATTCGGCCATGTCTTATAGGTCGAAGCCGAGTATTCGGTTATTTCTTCCAGGCCGAAGCCTAGTATTCGGCCATTTCTGTTAGGCCGAATGCCAAATATTCGGTTGCCAAGATTGAAATTTCTAGAAAATCGTTGTAGTAGAAATCATTTGTATAATTTAAGTATTCACAAAGCCACACCAATTCCACACTTTTGTCTTTGATGTATCATTTAATTATGAATCATCAAAGATTAGTGTGTTAAAGGCTAATGATTTATATGTAGGGCTATGTTTGTTAAGAATCTAAAACTATCTAAAGTTAATGTATTTTTTGTATTGTTTAGATTTTTTAAAAAAAAATGAGAATTTCACCCACAAATGAAATAGCAGTGACAGGTTTTAATGTAAGCATTGGTATTATTTTACTAAATATTTGATTCAAACTAAAGAAATACTTTTGCTTAGTTCATTTTTACCTTGCTCAAAAAAGTTTTTATATTTATTATAAAAAGTCAATATTTTTATTTTGTGCGTTTTATTACATACCTATCTTTAAAAGATCTATTAAAATTTAATGCATTTAACTTTAATATATTTTTATTCCAAAAATACCAATAACTTATGCTACCTTATTATTCATGATACATTCTAGGCTTTTCACGTTTCTCTCTTACCCAATATTCACAATAAATCAGTCTACCCTGTTTGTGCAGACTAATTTATTATAAATATTGGGTAGACCGATAAATCTGTTTTCCACTTTGTTAATAACCAAATAAGTCTTATATTCTCCATCATAATCTATTACTGTCAGTTTTTGGGAGCAGATTATAAGTACAAAATAATATATTATAACTTTAAAAAATGATAAAAACAATGTTTAAAAAAGTAGTTTTTTACCATTTTTTTAAAATTAAAACTATATACCACTTTATTGTTTTTCAGTAAAAATAATATTATTTTGAATGTTTAAAATCTACTAATTTCTTTATTTTTTTACATTTTTACTGTAGCAGAACTATTCGGCCGAGGGATTTTGAGCAGACATTTTTCTGAGTGACTCCGCTCGGTGTTCCGAAAAGTTTTAACGTATTTTGTACTAAGAAATATAAAATAAAAATGTTAATTGCATGTTATATGTGTCTAACAGGTGGGATAAAAATGATGGTTTTTATAAACGTTACTTTAAGAAAGTTACTTCAAAACGCTATTTTCTTTTATTTCACTGTGAAGCGTGTATTAGGATTCCCTTTATTCTCTATCATTGTAAGGAAAAGTAGATTTAACGAGCGATGCATCGATAAACAAATTGGCCGATTGCCGATTAATCGGCCGATACCGAATAATCGGCCGCCGTTTAATTAATACTAATTAATAACGGTAATTATGTTTAATACCATCACTTCTCCATCACTATTCTTTTTGTTTACAATTTTCAACTTTACAGAATTTTCTTTAAGTCAATTTATGTGAGTCGTAGCTTATTTTTAAGTGTGTATTTCCCCTTTACAATGATTCTTTTTAAATTTTGAACAGTGGAGGCAAGGAGAGCTTCCATTCAAAACTATTGGTAGTTTTCATAAAAATTGGTAGTTTTACAGTAACTAGTAGTTATAATACATGAAACTATTTGTATTTTTCATAATAATTGGTAGTTTTAAACAATGATACCTTTTAAATTTTCAAATAGGAGAGGCAAGAAAAGCTAGCATGCGAAACTATTGGTAGTTTTCATGATAATTGGTAGTTTTACAATGAATGGTAGTTATACAATTCGAAACTATTGGTATTTTACATAATAATTGGTAGTTTTACAATGAAACCTTTTGAGTTTTGAATAGTGGAGGCAAGGAGAGCTACAATTCGAAACGATTGCTAGTTTTCATAATAATTGGTAGTTTTACAATGATTGGGAGGTATGCAATTCGAAACTATTGGTATTTTCCATAATAATTGGTAATGGCCATAGTTTCATCCAAAGGATTTGTTTTACAAAGTACGACTGGCTATCTTCATATGTGGCATTTGGGAGATTTGCAGGGTGCAATTGTCTCCCTTCCCAGTTTGAGAAATATGTGCATGACATCTTTTGCTGCAGGAAATTACATTAACTCATTGTAGTAGTGCCCACCAAAGATGGGGCATATTCTACCATTGAACATTTTTGGAGCAGGAATGTTGTAAAAACAATTTAAACAGTGCTGTTGTAAATTTGCGGTTCCTTTGTTATCTCTTATCTTATATGTAGGCCGGCATGTTGGCGTCGGGTCTGAGGATCGAGCCTGGTAATGTCGGTGGTTTTTCAAGGTGCATAAAATCGTCAGCGCCCATGCCGTAGGATTGTGCGGCATGTAAAAGATCCTGTTGAGTAGACATTTGTCTCGGATGCTCTCGGCTAAATTAAATTCCTAGTGCAATTTCGCATCAACAGAGTCCAGGCGCTCGCCCTTTCAGGTGGAGAAACCGGACGTCAAAATTCTCATGCGGTGATGAAACCACACTCATTGTGGTGCCGCTGAAAGAGAGGGTACCAATCGGTCGCGAACGCACTAGGTCTGTAATTGGCAGAAGCAAATAGCAGCCCATTTGAAATTTAAAAAAAATGTTATATCTTATATATGTTTTTATATATAAAATAATTTTTTGATAAATGTTACTATTTTACTCACCTTAGTTATTTTTTGGATGTGGGCACTTGTAATATGACAAGTAAACGAAATATTACTTTAGTAAGCGCCATTTTATATCGGGGCTCGCGTCAGACGAAATTCGGGTATGTTTTCGGCAGGGTTCGTTGATTTAAATCATAATTTAAATCACGATTTAAATCAAGTGATTTTAAAAAAAAAATCATTGCTTCACATGAAGTGATTTTTTTCTTCCAAAAATCATGTATTTTACAATGTTAGAAAGTGTAGTAAAAATTAAATATGTTACAATTACAACCACTGTTTCAAACAAAGCTTCCTAGGTTTATCTGTCTTGTGTGCATAACATATTTCATAAGTTTAGGACTAATTACTATTTTTTTTTAATTTTACAATATTATTCTTATTCTTCAAGCATCTTAACAGCAAAGCATAATTCATTCAATCATTCACCTTAGAATTCACTATAATCATGAACCATTCTGTGTTTTTTATCTTAAAAATATCATTTTAGATCAATTTCATAAACAGAACAAAATAAAAAATTCAGAATAATAGTGTTTAAAACAACAATTGTTAGAATTTAGAATATGCGTCCTTAAAGTTTCATCCATGTCCCCTAATAACTTAAGGTGTTTTTCCTTCTAAAATATTTTTTTATCATAGAAGTTTTCAATAAAGATATTTGATTAAAACGAAAAGTTTCTGTGTTTAATAATGGTGTGCGCATATGATTTTTGTATTCTAAATGGGTAAAAATATTTCAGGCTTTTTCATTTATAAAATAGAGCAAGAAGTTCCGTCTAGAACTATACGAGTCTACTTTTCGTATACACCGAATTCAAATTTATAATCTAGCTATCTCTCTCTCTGTCTTTCTCGTTTAGCTTTAGTTCTTAATTGCTTCAAATATACCTTTTACAACGGTTAACACATATTCACTCAATCATTCATTTATTCAGTCATTCATGTATTTATTCACTCATTTATTCCTTCATTCTTTCGCTTATTCATTTAATCATTCATTAATTCAAAAATATTCTTGAAAATCCCGAACAAAAAATTTCACAGGAAAATAGGCTCGTTAGCTCTGGATGAACTTTCTATTTGTACATGTTCTACGTCATAAGAGCTTTCCGATATAGTTTGGTCCAAAAAATCAGTCCGTTAGATCATTAATTATATAGGATTGAAATTTCCCCGTACGCGGTATGTTAATTTATTTGAACTGTTCAAAAATGAACAAAAATTGTTCAAATCAATGTTTCACGCCAAGAACTTCTTCCAGTGAGCTTGTTCATGGGAACTTGGATCTTGTACCCAGAGTTTACATCATTTGCTTCATTTTCACCCATAGACGCTAATGTTAAAATTTTTTGAACTGTTCAAAATTGAACAAAAAATTCTTAAATCCAAAAGTAAAATATGGAAATGAGATGTTCCCGCCGAGATCTTTCGAATGCAAAAAGAATTTTTCCAATCGGACACTTCGTTCAAACGTTATTGGGGGGGGGGGGGGGATAGACCGACAGACAAACAGACAGACAGACCGACAGACCGACCGACACACTTTTTCCCCCATCTCAAAACCCTACTTTCAAATTTTTAATTTTTCAATCTTTATTTAATTACTTAACTTATTTTTGACTTTTCTTGATTTCTAACGATATTTTCACGATACAGTAAGCCTTCTTTCATGCTTTATTATTATTTTTTTTTACTTTTACGGGAAAGTAGGCTAAAAATGATTAAAGTACACTCAATGTAAAAATTAAGTACACACAAATGTTATTTTTTCAGCTTTCAATAGCAAAAAATTCAGATTAAATTTGTTCATTTTTTTCTGTATTTGTTTGCATACTATTATTCCTGGACTGGTTAAGTTTCATTTGAGTCACACATTTGTATTAAAATTTGTTTATCACTATTATTATTTAAAAAATATTTATTGCTGTGAAAATAGCTTAAAGTATGTTTTTGCATATTGATTAACATGCCATGTTGTTTCTGATTTAAATTTAAGAAATCCGTTTTTTTTTTTGACTTAAAAAAAAAAAAATTACGAACCCTGGTTTTGGACCCTTCACAAAATTCCAAGATTCAAAATCGTTCACGCTACTATTCATTATGAAAGTGGCAAATAATAATACATTTTTTCACCACAATATATTTTAATTTTAAATTTTCACACAATGATCTGAATTCTCACAAAAATCTCCTTAAAATTCACAAAAAGGGACCCTGTTAAAAAATGCTGGAACGATCCCTTAATATGCAAACAAACTGGCAAAATATCATCGCTTGCCATAAATGTTCTACACTGAGAGCTTGTTTCTTTTTAATATTACCTAAATCCCATCAACTTTATCTGTTGATGTTACACTGTTAGAAATTTCATCATGAAATTACGGTTAAATAGCCGGTTGCAGTCGGTCCATCTAATTCACCGTTAAATTTACGGTTTGGAACATTTTTCTACCCTTACGGGACCTAAACCATTTCCAATCAGCTTGGTTAAAAAGCCGTAAATACAAAAATTTACAGTTTCATAACCATTTACAAATGGTTTCAAAACTGTAAATACAAGTTTTTACTCTATTTGAACCATTTGGAGGCGTAGAATCTTCGAGGCGTTAAAAATATAAACGGAAAGCGCGGGAATCGTACCCCGGGCGCTCTTACCATTCGGCCATCACAACCACTCAAAGTGGCAGTTTGTTTATCAATAAATCTTCTTTTCCAACAGGCAAACTGCATTAAAATTGAGATTTCAGTTTTTGATTGGATCCAAAGTCATTTTTGGTCTAAATTTACTGTACATTGACAAAAATCATTTAATTTGCTGCAAAAGTTAAAGTACAAACAAGCTTCAGCAGCTCAAATGATGGGTTCGCTCATTCGCAAACCGTTCGGGAATCCGATGTGACCGATTTTTGATTTACGTGTGTATGTGTTTCTATTTAGTAACTACCGCTTAAGGCACTTTTTTTTCTTCTTTTTTATATACACATGCAGATTTGAACTGATAAATCTTTATTCATATTTTAACAACAACTTACGACCGGTAAGGTTCCACAACCAAGATAGAACCCCGGCACCCTTAAACTACAGTTAGTTAAACTTTCTTTAGGATAAACAGAGAATAAACGATTTTTTTCACAATCAGCGGTTTGAGTACCATCTTTTCAATGGTTATTCAACTGTTGTAATTAAATATGGTAAAAGAACAATCAAATAAATGGTTATACTGCTCTTTGCTTACGGAAATTTTTAACAGTGTACATTTAACCTACTGTCCCGTAAAAGAAAAAATAAATAAAATTAATTAATAAGTTAAAACTGGTAAGAAAGTTATCTTTTTATAAGTAAGAAACCTCATCATAGGAATCTAAAAATTGATTAAGTAGGTATCGATACATATGTTCATGCTAAATATTTCTAGGTAATCATTTTTATTCATCTTTACTACCCTATAAGCAGGGTCCGTGATTTTTTATTGTTTAAAAAATAATTTAAAAAATCGGATTTTATTGTTTTAAATCAGATTTTTTTTTTATTTAAATCGGATTTTTTATTTTTTTTTTTCGAAAAGATCTTAATTTTTTTGGATATTTAGTATGTTACATTCATAGAAACAATATGGCATATTAATCAATATGAAAAAAACACACTTTAAGCTATTTTCATAGCAATAAATATTTTTTAATAGCAATTTTGATGACAAACAAATTTTAATACTAATGCATGGCTCAAATGAAACTTAACTCCACCACGAATAATTGTACACTCATCAGTGCAGAGAAAATGAACGCATTTAATCTTAATTATTTTGCTGTTGAAAACTGAGAAAAGAGTAACAATTGCGTTTACCTAATTTTTACATTGAGTGTACTTTAGTCGTTTTTCTATATTATAAACGAAAAAAAATATTTTTACCCATTTATTAAATTTATATGGTCACACCATTACTAAAAACTGTAACTTTTTGTTTGAATCAAATATCTTTATTGAAAACTTCTATAATAAAAAAAAAATTCGGAAGGAAAAAACCTGAAGATATTAGAGGACATGGATGAAACTTCAAGGATACATCTTCTAAATTGTAACAATTGTTGTTTTGAACACTTTCATTCTGAAATTTCTATTGTGTGGCATTTATTAAATTGGTCTGAAATACTGTTTTTAAGATAAAAAACACACAATGGTTTATGATTATTATGAATTCTAATTTCATAATGAATTGAAAGAATGAATTGTTTGAATGAATTATGCTTTGCTGTTAAGATGCTTGAATAACAGTAGTAATAGTGTAAAATTTAAAAAGTATTAATTAGTTCTAAACTTATGAAATGTGTTATGCACACAGACAGATCGACCTAGGAAGTTTTGTTTGAAACACTGGTTGTAATTGCAACAGATAATTGCAACACTTTCTAAAATTGTAAAATCAATGGGTTTTTTTTTTTGAAAAAAAAAATCATTTGATTTAAATTTATGATTTTTTAAAAAAACCACTTGATTTAAATCGCGATTTAAATCAAGCTGATTTAAATCAACGAACCTTGCCTGTAAGTAAAACTAACATTCTTAAAATCAATATCATCAGTCTTGAAATCTGTAATGCACTATTTCTAAAGTGAGATGGAATTATTTTTCAAAATGTTTACGATACATGGCAAAAAAATCTTCCTTTAAAGTTTTACTATCAAGTCAAGAAAAAAAAAACTATTTATATGTATATATTTTTTTTAAATTGCAACTGATAATCATTAGCAGTACCTGAATAAAAATACCATTACCTAACATCCTGATGAAAAATACTTTTTTTTTGGCAAGAAAAATTAAGTTATTTTCCAGAGCTACGAAGCCATAAAATTATCCTAATTGAAAATTTCGTCCAAATTGACTTCATTAGATTTTGAAAGTGAGCACACGTTTTTAAGGCTTGATTCTACATCATGTAGCCCTAAGCCCTTCATTAATTTAAACTCTTAGCCGATAACTATTTTGTTTAGTATAATTAAAAATTTTGAACATATTGCTTTCTTTCAGCGATTAATCCTATTTGCTGTTTTTTTTCTTCGAATCCGCATTTTTAATTAGTTTAATTTTCTTCTCACGTTAAATTAGACCTCTTATTATTATTTTTTTAAATGTTTAATTTCTTGATGGAAAAAAAAAATATGAAAAGGAATTTTTTTTTAAATATCTTTACCGAGCATTTTCCTTGAACTCTGTAGAGTGTAAAATTAAAATAATATTTCTTGGAAATTGTTAGTAATAACGTTCTTTTGTATATAAAGTAATTCCTTGTTAAGAAGCAAGGCCTGGTCATTGTATTTTTTGGAATAAAAAGTGACTTTCGGTAGGAACGTGAGATATATATTTATTTAACATCATTTGGGTAAAGACTTTACGGAAAATGTTATTGATTTTTAAATCATATTAAAAGTACTGTTTGCGATACTTACATCAGTTCTAAACGTACTAGTGAAATATTACATTCTATAAAACACATCAATGCGTGTGTCTATATGCAGATATCGGGTATTGTGACCTTTTTTTAAAATTATTTCCGTACAGGAATCTATTTTTTTAAATAAATATTTTTTATTATTTAATTTCATTTTTTTAGAATTCCTGTTTTTTACGCACACTTTTCTGTTTATTTTACATCATTAACTATTTTTGTATTTGCTGTCCTTTCTGTATCGTTAATCCGTGCAGCTTAGGCGTAACACGTTTACAGTAATTTCTATCATTCTTCTTGCCTTTCAGGTTTTTAGTTATAGCAATGATATATTATTTCAATCATTATTTCAGCGTTTCTCAACCTTTCAGTATTCGCGGCCCAATTTTCTATCATAATTTTCATCGTGCCCCCAACTTACCTTAAAATGTATACAACAATAATGTATGTTGAGTACTTTGGATTCTGTTTTTGAATTATTTTTAACTAACTGCTAAAACAAGAGTAGAAACGAGTCATTTAGTAATAGAATTAGTTTAATAATAAAAAACAAATTTGACTTTTGGGCAGGAGTAGACGATGATTTTTCTGCACGAAAAACAAGAGCATTTCGCATTCCATTACCATTTTCAACGTCCTACTTTTGTAAAACTGGATTTTCTGCTGTGACATCTTTGAAGACAAATTATAGATCTCGACTGAATTTTGAAACAACTGAGAGTGGATATTTCTAAGCTTAAGGCCTTCTACGAAAAACTCTGCTTTGCAAGACAGGCCCAAGGATGTCACTAATAATTATTAAATTTGTTTTTAATCTAGTTTGTTTTGATTGAGAAAGTTTCAATTTAGTAATTTGTTTTACGTTGATAAGATTTCGAAATAAGATTGATAAATATATCGAATTGTATTTTGTTTTCTATGTGTATATGTGCTTTCCTTTCAGTCAGTTAATCAATTTTTTAAAGTAAGGTTTTCGCTTGGATATTCTAGCACCCCCCTTCTCGTGTGCTCGCGCCCCAACTGGGAATCGCGGCCCACAGGTTGAGAATCGCTGCATTATTTAGTTATCCTTGTACACTTTAAAAAAAAATTGCGTTTAGTTGCCCCCATTTTTATGGTTACTGAGCTCCGTTCTTGTTGTTCAGTTGGTGTAAAGTTAAAAATTATTCATTTTTGATGTACTTTAAATTATTTTTAGACAGATGAGCAATCGTAATGGAATTTCTAGCCGCAAAGGAGGTAACGAACTCCACGTGCTAAGAAACGCTAATTGTCAATATTTTTTTAGACAACCCCATAAGAAAAATTTTAAGTGCATCAAAAATGATTCATTTTCAACTTTAAAACTACCGAACACCAGAAATTGTGTTCAGTAACGCCAGAAATGTTTACAACCAAACGCAATTTTTTTTATAGTGTAGTACGAACTCTGAAACCATGTTTTTCGAGCATTAAAGTTGCCGTAAATGAGCAATTTAAACGACATATTTAGAGAGTTTTAGAGAATCGATGTTCTGGAGACTTTCTTAGGAGCAAACATTTACAACACGAAAAATTCAAAAAATAATCCTGAATTACGTTCAATAAAATAGCAGGTATTTGAAAAAAAAGGTGCACTTTTACTCACCCGAATTTGGCAAAGTTAGTCCAAAAATGAATGACCATTTCGGACAGCACACTTTCCTGTTTAGAAAAGTTCTTCGGAAAATAAGACAAAGAATTCACTAGCGGGGCACCAAAAACATACGGGAGGTCTTCCCCGTGCACACATCCCAACCTTTGCGAGTACAGAGCCTCCTCTGTTTGATGTGTAAAAACGTACTGGTAAGTCCTGGGTTCCCTTGGACTCTGCACTCTCGAGTGATAGTTCCCAGCTCGTACCAGAGGAGCGATCACCAAAGCATCACTCATCGCATCTGTCGTGGAGTCCAAAATATTTATAGGATGCAGATCCGGTTTGCTCCAGTCCGTGTATTCATTCACCACTGTCAGAAAGATCTCCTGGAGGTGGTACGTGAACAGGTTTCTGACCAGAGTTCGCAACATTCTGTCTCTTCTTGTGACGTCAATGCCTGTTTTGTCTTCTTGGCTGGAGAACTGTTCGTAAGACTCGACCCTCGTCATGCCAAACATCAAATCGTATTGGCCGAAAAAATCTGGGTGCTTTTCCATCAAGTCTCCAGGCTCTCCAGGCACCACTACACCGTCGATTGTAGGACCGAAAGCTGACAGGTGGTCGGGGACACTCAGTGGAACGGCTAGAATATCTTGAACTGCACGTTGCCGTAAACATTCTACAAGAACAGCACTGTCTTCTAAGGGGCATTTGAGACTTTTGGCGATTTCCCGTGTGTAGATTAAAGAATTTCGAGCTATTGCCCAAGGACTAAGGGCGGAACCACTCTGAATAATGGCTCTTTGAAAAAGACCTAGAAGAGAAAATATTAAATATCAGTTCTTCAAACATAATTTTAAAACGAACTGTCTACATATATATCTCTCATTACATTTAAAAACCTATATGTAATTATGATGTAGTTTATTCGGAATTTTCAATTTGAATATCCGGATCTCATAACAATTCCACCACACAAGGTGTAGGATGTCTTACATACTTGTTTCGTGAGTCCTATACAACCACGCGTATAGCGCTGTGAAAGGTTCTGCTGGTACGAAGTACCTCGAAAATTTCTAGAAAGGGAAAGAAATTGCCTTCTTTGCTGAATACCATAAGAAAGAAATTTAAATGTTAAATAAAATAAAATTGAAAGCTAAAAAACAATTCATTTGTACACGAAGTATGTGCGCCGACCAACTTCAAAACAAATTTCCATTGTGCTCAAAGTAAAAACCGGCTGCCAGGTTAAAAAGGAGAAATTGGCGTGGAAATTGGCAAGGACCAACACGGAATGGCAATTTTATTAATTACTGGCTAGTTTTATGTAACCTTGGCATGAACATCTGTCATTGATTTTAACGGCAAAGCGACACTAGGCATTTTTTTGAACTAAGAAAATGGTTTCAAAACTCCTGCTGCGCATCTCAATGTATGGATTTGTGTGCATACCGAGCTCGGTGAAAACCCCTTCTAGTTGCAGGGACCCTATTCATAGAAAAAAAAATGCCAACCACCCTGCACACAGTTCTACCATCAATCAAAGTTATATGCCTGGCAAAGTGCCAAGAAGAATCCATTCATGTTCAAGGGTGGAACTGCTGGTACAAGACACGTGTCCTTTTTGACGGAATTCGTCTTCAAATTTGCTACCATACGGGAGTAATCCAAAAATCTAAAGATAACCAAATCGGAAGATACAGTTTGGCGTCGTAGTTTCGAATTTATCCTCTACATCCAAAATTAAATAATACCGTTGGATAGCTAAAGGATCAAAGAATTCATTACGATAATTGAGAACAGTGACGAATCGCGGGGGCTAAAGGGGGAAGCGCCGCCATTTTGAGGTTATTTTGTTGCGTATCGAAATTTGCAATTAGTGTAGCTTTTGACTCGTAGAAACTACGATGTTCGTTTAAGTTTTAATCATCAGCTGTCGTCAAAATCTATCGATTGTATATAAAACATTAGTTTAAAGTAGTGACAGTGAATATTATAAGGTGTTAGAATAAGAAAAATAAGGCGGCTTATACGCGTCTTAAAGCTAAAACTAAAAAGTTATTAACTAATAAAGTTATATCGTAACACAATAATTATTTGTTTCCTTTTTATTCTAAATACATAAATAAAAATATTTTATTTAAAATATATGACCCGTTACATAAACGTATTCACGTACAACACACGGCCGTGTCCAGGACACAGCCATACCCCACTTTTGTTCTCGGTTTAGTTCGTTTAGCGTACTTGATTCCTTCCGAACTGCTATCTGCCAGTTTATAAATTTAGTTGCTTTTAACAACCAGAGAAAAAAAAATATTCGGATTCGCCCACTAAATAAACGCACCTACAAAACGAACTCCCCTAAAACTCGAATAGATTCGTTCTTTTCTCTCACGCGCAGAGACGTCCATCCAAATATAAAAAATCCGTGGCCGAACTGCAGCTATCAGTGAAGAGAATACGCGGACATTCCTCACCCCTGGTCAAAGGTGTCAGCATGAGAAGGTTCACGCAAGCCCCTCCGTGTCCGTGGCCAAATATGGTGACATTCTTCGGATCCCCTCCGAATTCTCCCACATTTTCTTGAATCCAGTGCAAAGCAGCGACTTGATCCATAATTCCATAATTTCCTCGGGATGAGGCATCTACTGCAGGCAAGAAACCTAGAAGTATAAGTACACAACAATTGCATGAAGTAGCAGCTCAGAACTAAATTAAATAATTTAAATAATTATTTTAATTAAATATTGTAATCAAAAACTAAAAGACAATAATTTTTCTCTCCCACCGCGTTAAAATTGGGTTGAAACGACTCTGAAGAAGCCGCTATTTGTTTGAGGTCGTTCACCACCCATAGAAATCTTTCCGGAAGCTATATGATTCTTTCCAAAGCAGAATGACTGAACCTTGATGCTTGCTTTGAAAATCAGAGAGGCATACATTCAACCCACAGTTCTGCATAACGTGCACGATTTCGTACAGGTAAGTTCTACTTAACACTGTAAAAACTGTAATTCAACCCACAGTTCTGCATAACGTGCACGATTTCGTACAGGTAAGTTCTACTTAACACTGTAAAAACTGTAATTCAACCCACAGTTCTGCATAACGTGCACGATTTCGTACAGGTAAGTTCTACTTAACACTGTAAAAACTGTAATTCAACCCACAGTTCTGCATAACGTGCACGATTTCGTACAGGTAAGTTCTACTTAACACTGTAAAACCTACGTCTGGATGGAGTTTTAAAATACACTGTCCCACTGATGAGTAACACCGTTGTCGTAGTTTTGCATTCATGTAAAACAAAAATTAGAAGCATCGTGAAGCAGAAACAGGTGAAAGGTCTTACCAAATATTCCAAGCCGAAAATTGATAGTGATCACAATGATATTTCCAACGCTGGCAATGACACTTCCATCATAGGGATTCCCAGAATTCCAGTCGTATGATTCTCCGTGAATGAAAACCATTACTGGACGTTTCGGAACAGGCTTTTTGGGAACTGGAAGAGGAAAGAAAAATATTCTTATATTCTCTCACATTGCACTTACACGCATTTTACCGTTCAATATTTAAATTAATAATAAAGTGACCATATGGGGGTTGTAATAGTTTATTAACATATTTCTACTAGCAGTAACAAATATATGTTACTGGGAAACCCGATCTGCTGGTAAATATCACAAATGTTTACTTACTTAGTTATTATTATTATTTATTTATTTACTTATTTATTATTTTTCACGTACGCAACTAAAAAGCATTGCAACAACACTGTAAAGAAGGGAAAAGGTTCGACCTCAATTAAAAATGTAAGAAAAAGAAACATTTAACAAGAAGATCCGCCTAGAACTATACGAGCCTACTTTCCGTCTACAACGGCTTCAAATTTATAACTATCTCTCTCTCTTTCTTATTAAAACTGTAGTTCTTAATTGCTTCAAATACACATTTTTCAACGGTTAAAACATATTCATTTACTCGTTTATTCATTCACTTATCAATGTATTCATTCATTCATTCATTCTTTCATTTATTTATTCATTCATAAAATCAGAAATATCAATAAAAATCCAGATGGAAAAATTCATGAGAAAATGGGCTAGCTTAGTTCTGGATGTACTTTATCTGTACACATTCCACGACATAAGATCCTCTAGATAAAGGTTTTTCCAAGTAAATCCATCTCTTAGATCTGGGTATATATAGGATTAAAATTTTCCGATAGTTGCTAATGTTAAAAAACTTTTTGAACTGTTCAAAATTAAACAACAATTGTTAAAATCAAAGAAATATTTCACTTCGAGAGCTCCATCGAATAACCTTATTCAACGGAACTTGTGTCTTATGAACAGGGTTTATATAATTTGCTTTACTTATTTGCCTAAATAGCGCAAATGCTAAGATTTTTTGAACCGTTCAAAATTGAACAAAAAAATGTTAAATCAAAATTAAAATACAGAAATGAGAAGTCCTCACCGAGATCTTTCGAATGCAAAAAAAAAAAAAAAAGTACAATTCTCTTAAAAGTTATTACGGCGGACAGACAGACACATTTTTCCCATCTCAAAACGCTAAATTCAAATTTTTATTTTTCAATCTTTATTTATTTACTTCACTTATTTTTGAATTTTTTTTCGAACGAAATTTTAACGATACGTTAAGCCTTTTTTCATTCTGTTACTTTTAAACTTTTATGGGAACGTGGGCTAAAACAGGAACAAACTAAAACAAGCTTGACTGTGTTAAAACTCGAACTAACATTTACTCGGTCGACCATTATAAAATTCTTACATAACGACAGAAAACACAAACCATATTTACAGTTACGAACACAGAAATGCCTCTCTGCAGAAAACAATGCGAAAGAGAAAGAAATCCCATCACAGTAATTATTTTCCTTGAGAGATTGCGTCCCCTCGAATAGCGCAAAAGGCCGCAATTTTCACCTGCAACATTATTTACTGGCTCCCGTCAGTCTCGCCCTGATTGAACCCTGCCGGAGAGCGAAGAGATAACTGACCTGAGGTCACAAGATAAATGGACCTGGGAGATATTAATGGAATCCAGAAGCCCGAACCCGTTTTTCAAATATCGGAAATTTCCGCTTGGAAAGATGCTGATATATTTTGCTTCCCCCCAACCCGAAATACTTTTCTTAATCATAGAATGCCAACCCTATCCCGTGTTTTTTTTCCCTCTTTTATATTATCTCCAAAAAACTAGATAAGCAAGAAAAAGAGAAAAAAATCGGTTAATAGATTGATCTGCGTTTTTTTTTGTCAAATTGGAAATAGTGAAAAGTTGTACCAGTATGATGGTGAATTAATTCAATGAAGCAGCAATGTTTGTATTATTTTCTTTGGATAAAACATTTGTTTTACGAATAACTAATATTAGTAAACTTTTACTTAAATGACTCGCTTTAGATTTCTTTAAGAGAAATGACATTTTAACACTTTCACTGCCGAAGCAGCAGTTCTACCATAGAGCAATCAGTCTGGAAGAGTGCCAGTCAAATAAACCTTAAGTCATCAAATAAACCTTAATAAAATAATAATGATGGTAATAATAAAACATTTTGCAGCTATCGATAACTAATTTTATGTATTGAAAATTTCTATATACTAAATTGTTGCGCCGTAAAGTTAACTACGGAGAAGTGTGCTGATGTGTAAACCACATCTACTTATCGAACACGGCCGAAAAAATGGCTACTGGTCAGCGTTAATGTAAGAAAAGACCCGAAAATCTGGAATCATTTACTCGATATCGAAGTTTTGACTTACATTGTACTACGCTGACCCCTGGAAAAAAACTTCGACGATGTACTTCGATTTTCCTAAGCTAATGTGATAAAAAACGACCAATAACAGTAGACTATTGTCATCAAATATGGCACATGTACTACGGAATGCATACGAATCGACAGTTTTAGTTATAAATATTTTTTTGTTGAAAGAAATAAAAAAGCGTGTTAATTGGAAATAAATATTATAGGTATTTTGACTTTAGTTTAGTTTCTAATAGAAAATAAATAAATAAATGTAATGAAAAAAGATATTTAGAAACTTAACTTCCTTTTTAATAAATTGTACATTGTTAATGCCACTGTAAAGTCATTTTGAAATGTTAAAAATAATGCTATTATAGAAATTATTATCATTATTATTTCATAGAATAGTATTGCAGTGACAGTACTTTGTCGTATTTCGTGAGAACCACCCTTATAGGTATAGGATATATATATATATATATACATACATATATTGTAACGCAGTCGGAGTTGCTCATTTTTCCACCGGCTCCACAGTCCTAATCAAAACAAATAAATACATACCTTCATGCTTCGTTTGTATTTTTCAATATCTACTATTAGTTCACACTCTCCCGATATCGTGTTCAAATTTTCAATCGTTAATAAAATACTTTTTATTCATCCACTCAAGTTCAAATTCATTTTTTAAACTTATAGTGGATGACACTTGATGCTAATACAGTTTTTTTTTTAAATATAAATTCATTAATTAAATTTAACCGTTTTAATTTTAGTTTTACATGGATTCCATTAGAAATATTGAACCAGGATTCTATAGGGATTCCATTAGAAATGTTGAACCAACCATAGGTCACTATTTTTAAAGCATTATCACACGAAATTCAACTCTTTAGAAAAACACGTAGATCTATGTGTGTATCCATTAATACTATAATGGGTAACAACAGTACATAAGATGCAAAGTAGCACGACTATGCAGTAATATACGTAGGGCAGCAACTCTTCGCAGCAGGTCAAGCACATGCCTTGAGTCGTGTGCAATCATTAGATGGAATAATAATTGAAGAACAGGACTGCTCGAAACTCACTGGAAAGTTCCTTGCAATAATGAAGCATCACAAGAGATGGATAGAAGGATAAATTATAGACCATCATCAGCTTCATAAAGAAACGAAAAAATGTTGAGTAACTAAAATCAAAGTTTTCTTTGTTGACCTACACTGTGAGCAATTCTAGCCCAACCTTTCACAAGAAAAACAAGAAGTTCCGTCTAGAATTATACGAGCCTACTTTCTCGTATACACCAAATTCAAATTTATAATCTAGCTATCTCTTTCTCTCTCTTTCTCCTTTAGCTTTAGTTCTTAATTTTTTCAAATATACATTTTTCAACGGATAATTCATATTCATTCACGCATTCATTTTTTCCTTTATTCAGCCATTCATTTATGCATTCATTCGCTTACTCATTCAAGTGTTTATTCATTCATTTACACATTAATGTATTTATTCCCTCATTTATTCATTCTTTTCCTCATTCATTTATTCATTGATTCATTCTTTTACTCATTCATTTATTCATTGAGAAATATCCTTAAAAAATCCGATAAAAAAATTTCATAGGAAAATAGGCTCGTTAGTTCTGGAAGAACTTTCCATTTGTACATGTTCTATATTATAAGAGCTTTCCGATAAAGTTTGTTCCAAGCAAATCGGTCCGTTAGATCAGGATTTATATAGGGTTGAAATTTCAACCTAAGCGCTATGTTAATTTTTTGAACTGTTCAAAAATGAACAAAAACTGTTCAAATTGATATTTCACGCCAAGCGCTTCTTCCAGTAAGCTTGTTCATTGGAGCATGGATCTTGTACCCAGAGTTTACATCATTTGCTTCATTTTCGCCCATAGGCGCTAATGTTAAATTTGTTTGAACTGTTCAAAATTGAACGAAAAATTGTTCAAAACAAAAAGTAAAATATAGAAATGAGATGTCCTCGCCGAGATCTTTCGAATGCAAAAAGAATTTTTCGAATCGTACTATTCGTTCAAAAGTTATTAGGGGGGGGACAGACCGACAGACACACATTTTCCCCATCTCAAAACCCTACTTTCAAATTTTTTTATTTTCCAATCGTTATTTAATTACTTCACTTTTTTTTTTTTGACTTTTCTTTATTTTTAACGATATTTCTGCGATACATTAAGCCTTCTTTCATGCTTTATTATTATTTTTTTTTACTTTTACGGGAAAGTAGGCTAAAAAAAAGGTGGAATGTAGCTGCAACCAACATTTGTTACTTAAGTTGAAACATTATAATGGCTCCTACCTGTAGTTTCACATTCATTGTGAAACTACGGCAACCAACATTCGGTTCAACGTAGTACCAAATGTTGGTTATAGCTAAATTTCATAATTTTTAGCCTACTTTCACGTAAAATTAAAAAAAAATTATAATAAATTCATTTTTGAACAGTTCAAAAAAATTAACATAACGCCTACGGGGAAATTTCAATCCTATATAAATCCTGATCTAACGGACCGATTTGCTTGGAACAAACTTTATCGGAAAGCTCTTTTTACGTAGAGCATGTACAAATAGAAAGTTCATCCAGAACTAGCGATCCTATTTTCCTATGAAATTTTTTGATCGGGATTTAAGAATATTTTTGAACTCATGAATGATTAAATGAATAAGTGAAAGAATGGATGAACAAATGAATGAATAAATGATAAAAAAGAAATAAACAAGTGAATAAATGAGCTAGTGAACGAAAAAAAGGGTAAATGAGTGAATAAATACATGAATGAGTGAATGAATGAATACATGAATGACTGAATAAATGAATTAATGAATGAATGAGTGAATGAGTATGTATTTACCGTTGAAAAAGGTGTATTTGAAGCAATTAAGAACTAAAGCTAAACGAGAAAAAGAGAAAGAGAGAGAGAGCTTGATTATAAATTGGATGTGGTGTGTACGAGAAAGTAGGCTCGTATAGTTCTAGACGGAACTTCTTGTTTCAATTTTTTCTGGTGAAAAGTAGAACTAGAATGTTTTGCAGTGTTAGTAGGAAATGACTTGAAAAAATATTTTTTATGTTACTTGTTCATTATCAAAAGTGTCTTCACAGTATTTTTTATCAACGGTAATTGTCGCGCGTTGCTGCAATAAAAAACATTTTAAGAGTAAACAAAATATAACCGTGTATATAAAAAACGCCTGCTTTTTTCGAAGGGAAATTTTAAAGTTGAAAAGAATCTCTTCCTACTTAAAATTGACGCTTGCAGGATTACACAATGGCAGAAAGAATTAAGTTAATTGCAGAAGAAACTTAAAGGGATTTATTCAGACTTAAATAGGGGAGATGCAATTTTCAAATGCATCTCTTCACCAGATAGAATTTTACAAGACCAATTTCCATTTCCTTCTAAGTACTTTAGTATTAAATGTTCCAGCTTATTTATTAAATCAATGAACCTCTTATTTTTAATTTTGTAATTTTTAATTAATGATAACTCTCTTGTCTGTTTGTTTCGAAGTTTTTCTTATTTATTTCATAAAAGAAATATTATACAGCTTTTAATGAATGCTATTGGTAGTTTTCTCCATTAGAAGATTCAATTTAAATAACTAAAGAAAAAGGTGGATTAGATTGATCGTTTTTCTTTTTTTTTTATTATTTTGCCATTCTTTGCTGCATACACCATAAACTTTAAAAAAGGGATGGGTTTTCAGTAGCGATTCATTTTTTTTTAATTTTCTAATGGCTTAAATGCTCTCGGCTAAATTAAACACCTAGAGCAAATTTCGCATCAAACAGAGTCCGGGTGCTCACCCTTTTAGATGAAGAAACCGGACTCCAAAATTCTCATGCGGCGATGGTACCACACTCATTATGGTGCCGTATGGGTGTTTAATTCATCATTTGCACTAGCTATCTCGAAATTTTCATTTTGGTCACTTACACCCTTTGCTTCTAAGTGCCTGATATATGAGCTGCATTGGCCCGGCAGCGACACGTTCCATTGAGTGCAAAATGAACTCAACGTTAAAATCGCCAAATTTGATTAAAAATACTTATATAACTATATACATTTCATAATGATTTCAATGCTAAATTTTAATTATTACGGTCGAATTTCGACTGTTGGACGAACTCTCGTAAAAAAAAGCTCTAAAATTAGCTGGGTCAACACGGAAATATTTGGAGAGTTTTCCACAAAAAGTCATGGATGAAGGCTTCATTAAACAATTCCTTTCGTAAATGTGTTGGTTCAAACTATCAGTTGACGTTTGAAATAAGCGTCAGTATTCACAGCCGTCCAATTTACAGTGTTTACAACATTATGGAACTGGAATTGGATCACTCTGTGCTGTTGGCAATATTTCTATATCCTCTGTAAAAAATTTTCTGCATCGATTTGCAGAAAACTAAAAAACTTAAGTATTTATTTTAAGTGTTTTTCTACTCAATCTACACTGTTATTTGTTACTTCAATGGCATATGGCAAAAAAAACATTCAAATAATTGAAAGTGCCATTTTCTATATTAACTGAACTTTATAAGTGTAGGATATTGCCTAAAAATTCATAAGAAGGGGGACTAAAAATTCGTAAAAAAGGAGTGTAAGAAGTGTAATTTCTGAAACGTGTAGAGGAGTAAAAGCATCAATTTGTTAACGGTTCTACAGTTAAATGAGCTACGGACTAATTTCAGTTGCGCAGTAAAATATTATTTCTCATAAAGACATTGTTTATGAGATAGTCACGTCTTTATGAGGTAGTCACGTGTGCATTTTGCATTTCGTGCTAACTTGCTTTGTGATTAACATATTTTTTATCTAATGGAACAATCAAGCAATTGTAAATAAATACCATCCACTCAATTTTTACATCCTTAATTATTATGGATTCATTAATTTTCACGGGGAAAATAATCAAAATATAAAAAATGTTTTCCCCGAAATAAGAAAATTATTTTTTTTTGGGTTTCATTTTATGATGCCGCATAAACGTTGTTACAATAATGTTAATGTTATCTTATATTTTTAGATTATTAACTATTGAATGAAGACATTTTAAAATGGAACTGAAGAACGCATGAAAGGAAATAAATAATATTGAGGAGTATTTTCCTTAAACTATTTAACTTTAATAAATTGGTAAAATTATAAAGATCAAAAGACTTTCAAATACAAAATATTATTCAATGCATTACATCAAAAACAAGTTTTTATGCCCGAATGCAACCTCTTTTCCTAATAAATAAACATGACCTGAACGCGCCAATTATTATTTCTATGCAGAATACAAATTTAATGCAAATATTTCATATCTTCTAAATTGAAACATAAATCCTATTTCACAAAATTCCATTCAATAATATTTTCTTTAAAATATTTGACATAATAAAGCAAATAGCAACTTCCTAAGAGAGCCTTTCAATTCACACCCAGAATAATAATGAATGCATATCATGTAGTTTCATGAAGCATCCTAGTAGAATTTCAAAATTTTAAGGTTGAATTGATAGTTGCTACTTCTCAAGAAACTTATTAATTTGTGTTTCTTATACAATATAGCGAGCGATGCGGCAATAGTTCTGCGTGCCAAATTTGGCAACATTGCTTTCAATAATTCTAAGAAGATTAGAGTGCAGCTTTGCATTATATTATAAAGGATACTTTTATTAGTTGCAATGGGATGCCTCATTGGGCTGCAACAGATATATATAGCCAAATATCTTGCGATATGTATTCATGTTACAATGTTGCCTCAAGAACTCAAACTTCGTTAAATGAAAGACATGATGATATGTTGCATCAACTATATTATTTATTTACATTTAAAAAATAAAATTGTTTAATTTGTTGTTTTTTTAAGCTGTTTTAATTTTTCATTGAAGTTACTAATGCATGATACGCATATATATATATATATATATATCAAAGTGTCATCATAAGCGAAGCAACGTCTAAACCGGAGTTACTTCAAATCACAATTTAAAGAACATATAATGTAATAATGCCCCCCCCCCCCATTCAAGTGTTTATATAATTATTCTACATTTAAAATTAGATTCAATTTCCGTCATTTTGTATCATTTCATAAATCAATGCAAAAACATTAAGAAAAGATAACTTGCTTTTTATTTCGCACGAAAATATTCTCCAGTCAGGGTTTGTTTTTTGATTTACAATTTAAAATTTTTCTTTGTAGTTTGTACCAAAAGTCAAAATCTTCCTGTTTAGCTTCCTCCATGGAAGAAAGGTATTTTTCTACGACATCAATGCAATGGAACGCCTCTGTTTTATTTTGAAGTTTTCGAACAAAGAAAGATGCTTTCTATCAAATTGCCAGACTAAAACAGGGATTATTGTATGCATTTTTAACTTCAACAGCAGTTGAATAGCCATAGTGGTTCTCCCCTGCCCTGTCTTCCTAAACTCTTTCTGACTGGAAATTAAAATCTGTGTACGTCCCTGGAATTTCAGAAACAGAAGTCGAATTTTAAAATAGATGCTTTCTTTCTCCTTGTCCCTTTATCCTTTTCTGAAGTACTGCCGAGTACATATTTAATCCTACGAGCAATGCGAATGAAACGTGTCATTCTTTTTTTGTGACTGTCAATGTTGACAATTGTAAAAATCTTAATTTCCTAATTCGAAGAAGTTCAAGTAAACCTGCAGCTCAATTTTATCTTTCCACCTGTCTCTTTCAAACCTTCTGTGCACGCCTTGCTGGCTCGCGATTGTAAGGTTCAAGGGGGCTGGGGATTTTCTCCACTATAGGTTGATATCACTTGTCATTAATCCATTTTCAGAAATTTTAGGGAAAACTTTTCATGAAATCTTCATTATTTTACTAAAAGGTTTCAGTTAAAAAATAAAGTCCAGCCCGTTTTGACAATTTGAAGTTTCGTCACAAAAAAAGTGGCACAATAAAGTAGTGTCGTGAATTGCGGAGTTATTTAACATTAAAATTATAGGCTGCAAGTTCGGGACTTTGAAAAAGTGACGTGACATCCGGAGTGAAAACGAGGTCCGACTTTATATCTGTATATATATATATATATATACTAGTAAGCCCGGTGGTCATACGAAAAGACCGCTGTTATAATTATAAATATACTGTTCTACGACTATAAATATACAATTCTCGGAAATGCACTTCAAATCAAAGAGATATTTATCAGGTAGAACAATAAAGTTTAATGAATAAATAATTAACGTGTAAAAATTTCGGAAAAAAATTATTTTTACCGAAAAAAACATCTAAGTCTAATAATAAGCTGTAACATAAAAAATTATTTACTATATAATCAAATTGTTTGTAAGAAATATTTATTTATATCCAGCATAATCATCGTCAAAACAATAGTTTTAACGAAACTCTAAAAAAGAGCGCTGTCACTTTAATATATATAAAAAGCGCAGACGATAAATAAATTAAAACAAAGAAAGAAATATTAAATTTAATTCGCGCTTACATTCCTTTTTAACGTAGATTTCAAATCTAGGGATTCCTCACTCAAAATGCTAGAGACATGTTTTGATTGTTAGTATATTTGACATGTGTTACAACAATGGCAACTGCATTACAGTTACATTGTTCATTGAAATTGTTCATTAAAAAATTTAAAAAAAAACCTAATTGAGTCACAATTTTCATTTTTGCAGCGATGAGTTCCTCAGGTCGTAAACATTAACCGTGCCGTATGTGGTCCCGATCGATAAAACGGCCTGGGACTCTATACGAACATACAAACAGACAAACAGAGACAGATCGATACACAGAATAAGCCGCTTATATATAAGATATACATATATATATATATATATACAGTGAAACCTGTGTAAGTTGACCCACTTGCGGTGCTGCACTTTAGTGGTCTGCTTAGACAAGTGGTCAACATTACAGGTTTTACTGTATATATATATATATATATATATGTGTATATATATATATATATATATATATATTTCTCTTTCTCCTCTCTCTCACTCTCTATACATATATATATATATATATATATATATATATATCTTTTTTATAAGCGGTTTATTCTGTCTGTCTCTCTGCTATAGAATCCGAGGCCGTTTTTAAACCGCTTGGTTAATGTTTACGACCCGAGAAACTCATTGCTGCAAAAATGAAAGTTGTGACTCAATTAGTTTTTTGTAATTATTATTTTTTTTTTTTTAAAGATTTTTTTGACCCGTTTTATTTTATTTTTGCACTGTTGCCCTCATTTCCAACCATATAATTACAGTTACCGTGTGAACAAACAAATCAATGCAGTTGTCATAGTTATTGTAACAAATATACTAATAATAACCGAAACGTTTGTCTTTCATATTGAGTGAGGCTTCGCTGTATTTGCAATCTCCGTTAAAAATTAATGTGTACGCGAATTTAATTTAATCCTTTCTTTCTAATAAATTTATTTGTTTTTCATCTGCGCTTTGGTAAAATCGTAGGAGAGCCCACCCCGTTTCAAAAACAATAATTTGTCGTCCACCTCGCAGAACGATAAAACAGGGTTACGATCAAATCAGGATTACCAAGATGGTGTACTCATCGCCAACCGCGCCAACGAGGTGGGCTCTCCTAATAAGTTCCAACCATAAATCTATAGTAGTGGGGGGCAGTAAGAAAAGGGGCGTCCTCGCCGCCTGACCTGTGTAATTCAGTTTGAATTAGCAGACACCTTTGCACAAATCATTTCAATTATAATTTATAATATCTAGAACAGCGGTCGTTTCGTATGACCGCCGGGCTTACTAGTGTGTGTGTATATATATATATATAATAAACTATTTTTATACAACATTTAGAAGTAGGTCTGTTGTGAGTAAATCTGTCTCAAATACTTATGGTGGAGACGTACATGCCTAATTACGCCTAATTGTGCCTAATTATATTTACTCGTATTCCAAAATGTTCAGTCTTGTTATTAATAGTTGTTGGGAAGGAGATTAATCTGATAAGTATTTATCACAGTAAATCATGCATCACAGGATAATCAAACAGTAGGGATAATTGAACTCGGCGACGCCCCTTAAGGGAAGTCGTTGACCACAAGTGATTTTCGTAACAGTGATAAATTCCCCATTGTTCTAAGAGGTAATTCTATTTAATGACACTTTTAAAGCGTCAAAATTGGGAATTATTCGCTACATAGCTATTAAATCAGTAAGTTTTAGTTTACATAGTTATTAAATCAATGCAATCTGACAGACAATTTGAAAAGGACTGTGTTTAAATTATTACTCGTTTTGTAATGGAATAATTCGTTTCATCTATTTTCTTAATCACTTTATTTTACTTTTAAATCGTCGTTATAATAAACCTTTCATGTTTGTCCCAGTCAGATACCTTTTGATTACAACTTATGTTTCACTACTTTCTATCCTCTTCAAGATTAAAGATATTTAAACGTTCTTCAGAACCCACGTTGAAGGATTTCTCGCCCTTAAGTTCTCAAACAAATAATTTATAAAGAGAAAGCTGGGGGGACATCCTTTGCAACTTCGTTTAATGCTGATGAAGGTGCATTTTAGAAACCGTACTTTTATGTTACTGTAAGGCTGTTTTACTACTAAAAATATGCGAATACTTTACTAATAAAGAAAATTAATTTAAAGTTAATAGTAAAGTATCCGATCCGGCTGGTGGTAAGCAATTTAGATGATTATCGGTTAATAATAACGGTTTTCAGTATTTCTTTTAAGGGGACTTGGCACCTTTTGACAATTTTTTTTAAATTTAAGAACACTTACCTATTTCATTTGTGTGTTATGATGTGCTATTGTTCAACAAAATGATATTCACATGAAAAATCAAATTTCAACTAACAGAAAATTTTAAAATTTAATTTTTTAAAAATTATTTAACAATTTTAAATTTCCTCCTTCTTTTTCATTTCTTGACTTTTTTTTACCAAATTTTTAAAAAGTACTTATTATAGTATGGTTTACAATTTTAGGGATGGGTTTTGCTATCAATTAATTAGTTTTTGAGAAAAAAGTTTTTAAAGTTACATCGACGGTAGGACACAGAAAAAAAGCGACTTTTGTTACATTTTCATTCTTTAAATTTGTTTTTGGAAAATATAGCAAATTCCATGCCTAATTTTATCAAGGACCTCATATTGAACACACACAAAAAATTTCAAGTTGCTACATGAATATATGTAAAAGTTTTAGCATTTTAAGTACTACAATATGGCGAAAACACACAAACCGAGAAAACGCAGTTTAAGGAATACAAAATCCTACTAAAACATCAGAAATATTTGAGTTCTCTTACTTCTTAACTACATTTATATTGGTTGTATCGCTTCAAAACTTCGCTCAGATATACTAGGAGGGTCAAGCCCCATTTTAAGCAAAAAATTGAAAAATCGGTATTTTCAGCCATTTTCACCATTTGAAAGGTGCCAAGTCCCCTTAATTGTTTTCAAAATTATCTTTCTATTATAAAATGTTTTTAAGATAATTACCAAAATTTAGTTTCGGCGCTTTGAGCGTATGTGTGTTGAGCCTACTCTCGATCATAATCATATCATCCTTTTTGTAAGTAAAACACACTAAACCTCAACTTCGCTTGTAATAAACAGACTATGTGATTGCAGTCAATGGCGGTGGCTCAGTCTGGTTCGATGGAAAAGAAAGAAAAAGCACATATATGTTTCATTTGACAATGCTTGTTGTTTCATTGTCTGAAAATATAGATTGTCTGGTTTACCCATTCTAGAACACACAATTTATAACTGTACACATGAGAAAATCTAAACTGCTCAATTTGATTGATTGGTCATGAGCTTTATTTTTTTCCACAATGCTTGCGGGCAGTTTTTTTTTTTTTTTTGTTCCATTGTCGGTGAAGATTTTGATATTGTCTGGCTCAGCACATTGAAAAATTCCAATATAATCCTTATCCAAACAGAAGAAACACAAACACAAAAATTCTAAATTAAAAAATTAACGTTCAAAATAAATAATCTGTGTTTTAAAGTTCCCTTAATCGTCAAGTTCAAAAATAATTAAAAAATACTTCAAAATTTAACATCAGAATGAAAATAGCTAAATGAAACTGTTAACATTCAAAATAAGTAATCTTTGTTTTAAGGTTCCATTTAATCTTTGCGTGCAGAAATACTAACAAATACTTCAATACAAACGGAAAAAACAATAAAATAATTTTTGGAAAAAATAGAACCGACTTCAAACTATAAATTGCGCTGAAAAGTAAAAAATAATATTATTCTTTAAATAATTTCGATACGACTTTTAAATATAATTTTTGAAGTCGGTGCAAAATTATGACAGTCTAATTATAATTACATCATGCGTTATTTTACACTGAAACTGTTGCAAACTCTACGCTATTTATATTTGTAATTGGTTCATAGTTACAAAAGGAATCCTGCATCAAAATCCATTATAACTGCACCGACTTCAAAAATGATATTTAAAAGTCGTATCGAAGTTGTTTGAAGGATAATGTTATTTTTTACTTTTCAGCGCAATTTATAATTTATGTCGGTTCTATTTTTTCCAAAAATTATTTTATTTTATTATTTTTAGTGTAAATACATTTTTATATAAATAAATACTCTATTTTTAAGACATACATATCAAAGGGTAAACATTTGAGGGAATGACACTAAAAACTAACCGTTTGTAAGATAAATTTCGTTTTAAAACCGATTTTAAGGGGTCACTGGAGCAAGCAAACTGATTGGCTTTAATTTCTTCTTCAGAGAGGCCTTTAGTCTATTTCTTGTTATAATTGCTTTTAATGTAACAATGAGTTTCATTTTTATTAACAACTTTCCCAACAAAGACAAATCGAGCCTAGCCTTTCCAATTAAAATGAAAAAATACATATTTTTCACCCACAACGTTTTTTCTAAAAAAAACAGATAAAGTCAAACTGATGCGCGATATTTGAGTTAGACGACCCTCTATCGATCAAAGAAAAAATAATCAAAATCGTTTCATTTAGTCAAAAGTTATGGATGAAAAAGCAAAAAAAATTACCACATTTCAGTCCCTTACTTTTTTTCTAACTATCGAATATGGTCAAACCAAGGTATGGGACCTATGGGAAACCACCCTCGATCGATTTTTTAAAAAATCATGAAAATCGGTTCATCCGGTAAGAAGTCATGAGTGGACAAACAAAAAAAAAAAAAACCGACATACATACAATATGAGTGTATAACCTCCTTCCTTTGTGAAGTCGGTTAAAAAAATTTTAAATCAAAATGAAAATAGCTGAATTAAACTGTTGCTATTCAAAATAAGTAGTCTTTGTTTTAAAGTTCCCCTTAATCTTCGATTGCAAAAATACTAACAAATACTTCAATACAAACAGAAAAATTAGTAAATCAAAATGAAAATAGCTGTACCCTGCCAATGGTTGCAGTGGCTCATTCTCCTTAATAAAACATTAAAAACCGAAATATTTAAATCAAAGTTGCAATAAATTAAAAGCGATATATTAAAACACATGTTCTGATAAAATTTCATAGCAATCGAAGTATTTACGAAGATTTGAGGTTAGGAACCAAGGCTGAACTTGATCGTAACCGTAAACTGGATCACGTTCAGCCTTGTACGAACAAACAAACACTTGCATTTTTATTTTCATAGCTTATGTTACCCGGTGTTGAGGAAATTGTTAATTATTATTTTTGGATCAAGGTAAGCCTTAAGAAATCGAGCTAAAATCTTATAACTGGCGTTCTTTTTGACTTAGAAACTTCGAACAAATTCCATTTTATGCAGAAAAATCAGCGCTTTCGATCGATATATTATATTAATATGTGCAAGGTTTTCTTCACCCCCATAATGGGAAATTAATGTAGAAATTTTGCCTTAAATTAGAATAAAAAAAGAACTATCTGTCGGATTTTTTTTCTAACGGGTTTATAAACCATCCGCTTGAATCACTCTGTTAACTGGCAAAATTTCAAACCAATCGGTCAAGTACTTTCGGAGATTTGTGGGTTGCACAAACGAACACTTACATTTTTATTTATATAGATAAATATAACATTGGTGGCGGCGGAGTCAATCAAATCGTAGCACTATAATAACAGCAGCCAATCAGAAGCAAGATCTCATCAGCGGCTAAATCGTTTAAAATTCAAACAATGGCTTATCTTGACAACTGAAACAATTTTTATGCATTTATTTGATTTGTTCAAGCTAGTTTTTAACCGACTTCACAAAGGAAGGAGGTTATACATTCATACTGTATGTATGTCGTTTTTTTTTTTTTTTTTGTTTGCTTGTCCACTCATAACTTCTCACCGGATGAACCGAATTTCATGATTCTTTTTTTAATCGATCGAGGGTGGTTTTCCATAGGTCCCGTATCTTCGTTTGACCATATTCGATAGTTAGAAAAAAAGTTATGGGCAGAAATGTAGTATTTTTTTTGTTTTTTCATCCATAACTTTTGACTAAATGAACCGATTTTGATGATTTTTTCCTTAATCGATAGAGGGTCGTCTAACTCAAAAATTGCAAATCAGTTTGACTACATTTGGTTTTCAGAAAAAACGTTACGGGTGAAAAATAAGTATTTTTTATTTTAATTGGAAAGGCTTGGCTTGATTTTTCTTTGTTGGGAAATCTATTAATAAACATAAAAGTCATTGTTGAAAACATGTTTGCTGTCATGGGCTATAACATTAAATGAAATTACAGCAAGAGTTTGAATGAAGGCTTCTCTGTAGCAAAAATTAATCCAATAAGTTTATTTGCTAAATCGACTTCAAACGTTTTTAGTGCCATTAATTCAAAGAAGTGTGGCCCTTCGATATGGATTTTTTAACTATTTATACTAAAATTGTATTTACACTAAAAAGAATAAAATAAAATAATTTTTATAAAAAAACAGAACCGACTACAAATTATAAATTGCGCTAAAAAGTGAAAAATAAATTAATTCTTAAAACAGCATCGATGGGACTTTTAAACATAGTTTTAGAAGTCGGTGCAAAATTATGAGTTTATTTACCATTACACCATTTGCTACTTCCTATTTTAACTATTGCTAATTCTGCGAAAATATATATATTTTTAATTGAGTCATGATTACAAAAGATTTTATCTATCCTAAATTAGCACCGACTTCTAAAACTATGTTTAAAAGTCACATTGATGTTTTTTAAAGAATTAATTTATTTTTCACTTTTTAGCGCATTTTATAATTTGAAGTCGGTTCTGTTTTTTTATGAAAATTATTTTATATAGTTAAATAACTAAAGCCGGCAACACCTTTGTTGATGTCTTAAAAACAGACTTTTGGCACTCGATTTTTCTCATGCATTCCTATTTTAAAATAACTTTTCGCCAGGGAAAACCCCGCACTTCTTAAAGCTTTAAAGCGATGTCTTTGTTACCGAATATGGAAAGGTCTTTACACAAATCTTAAAATATTCAATAAAGGGTTGAATTCTAAAATTCACCCGGGCGTCACCAAGAGTCATAATAATAAATAAAACGTGTACATAAAAATAATTTTTATGAAAAAATATAACCGACTACAAATTATAAATTGCGCTAAAAAGTAAAAAATAAATTCTTTCTTTAAACAACATCGATGTGACTTTTAAACATAGTCTTGAAAGTCGGTGCAAAATTAAGATAGATGAAATCTTTTGTAATCATGAATCAATTACAATTATATATATTTTCCCAGAATTATAGCAACAGTTCCAATATGAAGTATAAAAGGTGTAATGGTCATTAGACTCATAATTATGCACCGACTTCTAAAACTATGTTTAAAAGTCACGTCGATGTTGTTTAAAAAATTAATTTATTTTTCACTTTTTAGCGCAATTTATAATTTGAGGTCGGTTCTATTTTTTTATAAAAATTATATTATTTTTTTACTTTTTAGTGTAAATACATTTTCTATATAAATACTCTACTTTTTAAAAAAAATCCATATCAAAGGGCAAACCTTCTCTGAATAAATGGCCCTAAAAACTAATCATTTGTATGAAAAATTCCGTTTTGAAGTCGATTTTAGCAAACAAACTGATTGGATTTAATTTTTGCCTTTAGTCAAATTCTTGCTTTAATTGCTTTTAATATTATAGCACAATGGCAACAAACTCTTTTTAAACAGTGACTTTTATATTTATTAATAGTTTTCCCAGCAAAGAAAAATCAAGCAAAGCCTTTCCAATTAAAATAAAAAATACTTATCTTTCACCCGCAACGTTTTTTCTAAAAAAACAAATGTAGTCAGATTGATGTACGATATTTGAGTTAGACGACTCTCTGACGATTAAAGAAAAAATCGTCAAAATCGGTTCATTTGTTCAAAAGTTATGGATGAAAAAACAAAAAACATACTACATTTCTGCCCATTACTTTTGTTTTATGAATCGAATATAGTCAAACGAAGGTGCGGGACCTATGAAAAATAACCCTTGATCGATTTTAAAAAATCATGAAAATCGGTAAACAAACAAAAATAAGCGACATACATACAATATGAATGTATAACCTCCTTCCTTTGTGAAGTCGATTAAAAATATAAGTACAGTGAAGCCTGTGTAAGTTGACCACTTGCGGTGCAGCACTTTAGTGGTCAACTTATAGAGGTGGAGATTTTTTTTTTGTCATTTATTACATTTATTCATTTGTAGCTAATTGAAATATAGCTTCATGTTTTAACTTTACGTTGAAATAGTAATCGGCTTTCTTTTGCAATTATCTAAAATATCAATAGAGAAATTTACAATGTATCCTATGCAACTTTAAATGTAAAGTACTTCGTTAAAATTAAGATAAATATTTTATTAATTATCTAAGCTACTTAAATGATGGTAAGGATTTTCTAAAAATTCATAATTTTAAAAATAGCTACATTAGATAGAATTGGAAAGGAAACTCATTTAAAGAGTAAAAGAGTGCTCATAGTAGTTTTCCATAGGGTTAACTTGCAAAGAAGTTGAGGCAAACTTTATATTGATGTGTCATCTCCATCCAGACAAATACTGGTCTAACATAATAGCATGAAAAATGTCCCGAAGAAGTTATTTTATTTTTTTCCTTGCTAAAATAAATAAATAAATAAATATATTAATTCGGTGGTCAACTTACGAAGGGTTTTTTATAATATTCCCACCCAAATTTGACGTGCATGAGCGGTCAATATAGACAGGTGGTCAAATGAAGTGGTCAAGTTACAAAGGTTTACCTACATTATATAATATAATGCTAATTCGGTTCCTGACAAAAGTGGTCAACTTAGACAAGGTGTCAAGTTATAAAGGTGGTCAACTTCACAGGTTTTACTGTATAGTGCTTTTAGAATTTTGGGCTTAGGGTACGATTCGCTTACTTTAAATTCCCGAGCGAGTATATTACTTCGTAAGTTTATTTACAATTTTAATTGTGAGTATTTAGACGATATCGGAATCTCGCCAAGCTTCCGATACTGGATAAAATCTATGCAATTATGTTACACGAGATATATTTTTGATTCCAAAGAGTTGTACTCAATATAGGACGTTACTTCTGACAGAGAACGGATTCTTTCCACTAGCTATCCAAAAATACAGTGAAACCTGTGTAAGTTAAACACTTGCGGTGCAGCACTTTCGTGGTCAACTTAGACAGGTGGTCAACTTATAGAGGGTGACGACTTTTTTTTTTGTTGTCATTTTTTACACTATGCGTTTATTCATTTGTTAATTGTTACTAATTAAAATATAACTTCATGTATTAAAGTTACTTTGAAATGAGTAATTAGCTACTTTTTACACAATTATATAAAATATCTTTAGATAAATTTAATCTGAATGTCTTACAATGTATCCTATAAAACTTTAAAATTAAAGCATTTAGTTAAAAAAATGATAAATTATATAATAAATAGCTTATTAATTATGTAAGTTACTTATTTGATGGTAAAGGTTTCCTAAAAAGAACATTTTTATTCGGCATAGAAGAGATACGTTGAGATGGATTACTTCCTCAATTATGTTTTAAGCATGCATTTCTTCCCGGTGGTGTTAAATTTCATTTCCGATTTGAAATATTAGCACAAAAAAGAAAGAAAAATAAAACAGCAAAATTATTTATATATTTCAAAATGTCACTATCAGATAGATGAAAAAAGAAGAAACTTATTTAAGGATAAAAGAGTGCTCACAGTAGATTTCCCATATGGTTAACTAACGAAGAGTTTAGGCAAACTTTATATTGATGTTAATTCATCCAGACTAATACTAGTCAGAAGAAGTTAGTTAAATACCCCCAGGAGAAGTAATTTTAGTTTTTTTTATCTTTGCAAAAATACATAAACAAGTAAAAGTATAGTAATTATTAAGTGGTCAACTTACAAAGGGTTTTTTATAATACTCCCATCCAAATTTGGCGCACATAAGTGGTCATCATAGACAGGTGGTCAACTTAAGTGGTCAACTTAGAGAGGTTTCTCTATATTAAATAATATAGGGCTAATTCCGTTCTTGACAATAGTGGTCAACTTAGACAGGTGGCCAACTTAGAAAGATTTCTCTATATTAAATAATGTAGGGGCCTTAATTAGCGGTGCCATTAAAAAAGGTGGTCAACTTAGACAGGTGGCCAACTTACAAAGGTGGTCAACTTAGACAGGTGGCCAACTTAGAAAGATGTCTCTATATTAAATAATGTAGGGCTAATTCCGTTCTTTACAAAAGTGGTCAACTTAGACAGGTGGCCAACTTACAAAGGTGGTCAACTTAGACAGGTGGCCAACTTAGAAAGATGTCTCTATATTAAATAATGTAGGGCTAATTCCGTTCTTTACAAAAGTGGTCAACTTAGACAGGTGGCCAACTTACAAAGGTGGTCAACTTAGACAGGTGGCCAACTTAGAAAGATGTCTCTATATTAAATAATGTAGGGCTAATTCCGTTCTTTACAAAAGTGGTCAACTTAGACAGGTGGCCAACTTACAAAGGTGGTCAACTTAGACAGGTGGCCAACTTAGAAAGATGTCTCTATATTAAATAATGTAGGGCTAATTCCGTTCTTTACAAAAGTGGTCAACTTAGACAGGTGGCCAACTTACAAAGGTGGTCAACTTAGACAGGTGGCCAACTTAGAAAGATGTCTCTATATTAAATACTGTAGGGCTAATTCCGTTCTTTACAAAAGTGGTCAACTTAGACAGGTGGCCAATTTACAAAGGTGGTCAACTTTACAGGTTTTACTGTTGTTCAGTTTGTAATGACGAGCAAGCGAAGCGATCCGAAAGAGCTGGGTAAGCAGTTCTGTGGGCTGGTGAGCGATAGCGAGCAGGAGGCGTGAGCCCCCTAGTATATACATATTAAGTAAAAGATATTTACATCTGCAGAAAATGATGCATTTAAATGTTATATGAAAAACTATACACTTTAACATTACTACTCAAATACGAAAGTGTATACATTAGAACTTTGCGCAACTGTGTTAGAATTTTTGAAGTTATAAAATAGCAGAGGGAAGAGTCTTTAGAATAAATGATTTTTGAAAAGTTTCAGCTATTGCTTTCTCACTTAATTGCTCCTTTTGATACATCATTGTAAACAAAATACAAAATGTTTGCTGTAGCTTATGCATTGAAAAATAAAACGGCATTTTTATTCTTTTCATTACAGTTGTATTATTTAAATACGTTATGAATATTGAAACTGGAAAACGACTTTTTAAAGTAAAATTATATGAAGCAACTATTTTAAATTCCAATATTTACAATTCGTGCCTAACAGTCAAAGATTGCGAAATGTAATTCCTATACATCTATTAGCAACTTTTATTCGGACAAAATGTATGAATATTCTTCGGTAATTACTGCCATTAAAAGAACACTTTTACTTTTGTTTTAAATTTTTATGTTTACTTTAGTTTCGTGTTTCTCTTAGCTGCAGTTATTTCGTCATTGATTCAGTGAGGAAAATTTTTTTTTAAAGCAATTAGCACATTTGAGTACTCAGTTTAATGTTTTGTTTATTCTTTCGTTCCTATATGAAAACGTCTATCTTCAGTGTTTGTATTTCATAAAATTTAATCACTTCTGTTTTTTAAATAGTTATTTATGTTACCTAGAACAAATATACGATAATCGTTGTTTGTAATTAGCATTTGAAATACAAAGTAAGTGTGAATTAGAGCATCTAATTTATGTACTTTCGATTTTTAAAATGAAAGTTTTTGCGCTAATATGTTTTCAATCAAGCGCATGATGTGCATGAAGTAATAATTCCGTTCTTGAGCTCGAAAATTTTGCTTACCAGCAAGCAATTTTTGCATTTTTAAATTTTGATTTCGAAGGAAATTTTGTATTATTGGTAATTGGAACGTAAAACTACTTACGTGTTGTGTGTTTAGTGTCGAAACACCATTTTACTGTCTAATTTCCTTAGCCGAAACGTTTTTTTGGTTACAAAACACAACACAAAAAACGCACTGAATTTGATTCGATTTCGTCTAAAATGCGGGGACGGAAGGAATGAAAAAAGGGGCATGTTTACTTTTCACGAACAATAATAAAAACAGTTGCGTTATTTTTCTTTCTTTTTTGTGCTAATATTTCAAATCTGAAATGAAATTGAACACCACCGGGAAGAAATGCATGCTTAAAATATAATTGAGGAAGTAATCCATCTCAACGTATCACTTCTTTGCCGAATAAAAATGTTCGTCAGTGGTATTCACGGCTGTCGTAAAAATTTTTCTTTTAAAAAACAAAAACTGAAATAACATGAATGTATTGCGCCTTTCGTTTTTTTTGTCTGCTGTAAACCAAAATTTCCCAAAATTTGCTCTCCGGAGCACTCGGCGCTTCCAAAACAACTCCGCCAAAGGAGTTGTCTAAAGTTTAAAATATTTCTATTAAACATATTTTTGTTTATTTATTATTTTTCTGTCTGCAATTAAAATAACAAGTAAATGGTAAAATCTAATGTCTTGCAAGCTTAAATGACGAATCTACTTTATATCGTGAATGAAATTTCATTGTACACCTTCACAATGCAATAAAAAACAAAATACAGATAAAATCTAACGCTCCGCGTTTAATTTACGAATTCAAAGGCGCTCAATGAATAAAAAAGTTTGAACCTCTGCTCTAAACTGAAGAATTTAACTCATTTTATATGGAATTCATTAATCCATGAATACTTCATTTTATACATTACAAGATTGTATTATTTCTTTAAATGTTTAACTGCATTAATTCAGGGAAAGTTTTATTTGCAAAACAAATTTCATTTTTTTTTCTAAAGACTAAGTAAATATAGGGTTTTACTGGAATAATTAGAAAAATTATATAACATATTCTCCCTCTTAATTCAACTTTTCCGCCTCTTAAAAGTCTCTGTGAGATTCCTCGTTATTTTATATTGAACATCTCCTCCGCAAAACAGCGAAAATTAAATCAGGCTTATTACAGAAAAATCGATATATCTCAATTTGTGGTTGGCATTATCACTGTTTTTTACCCCACTTCATTATGAAACTCTAATTTAGGCTTAACTAAGAAAAAATAACTGATTTTTTAAAACTTCTTTTTACTTCCCTGCCGCTTTGCTTTTGGATTTTTAGTTAATCACAGCTGTTCTCTGCCCAACTAGGGAAACATCAAATATTCAACGCGTTGAATTTGTTTCAAGAAACTGTATTTAAAAAGATTGTACAAAAAAAAAATTAAATATAAGACAAAATGAACTGTTGAGCGTGAAAAAAAAATTTTTCGTAAATTTTTTTCAGCTGAACTTAGGTTCATAGTAAAAAAAAATCTGGTATTGAACATTTTAAATATATCTTCTTTGGCAAATGTACATTAATAATGCGCCTTACATAAATTTGTATCTTTTTATATGTCAAATTAAAGTATAAAAACAAAAAACTTTCAACTGATTCTTCTTTTAACGTATAAAATTTATTCTTGCTTTGTGCCTTTCACTCAAAAGACTGCTTCAAAAAAAAAGAAAGTAAAGAAATTATAAAAGAAAGAAAGGAGAATTCTTATTTTTATTTGAAGTTTTCCCTTTTAGTTAAATATTTACTTTGCTTTATTTAGGAAATCTGTTTCAATCCAATAATTGGTGAGTAACGAGTTTTAACATGTGAGATATAAATACTAATCATGTTTCCAAAGATTTTCGTACTTTAGTTTTTTGAGATTTTGAAAACGTAGAAAATAAATTAAGAGATGTCGTAACAGAAATAGGGGGGGGGGGGTTCCAAATTGAAGGGCAGTTTTACGACCACCGGCGACAGTCCGTCTGGACTATCAATAGCGAGAAATGGTAGTTCAACAAAGGCCTATCGGAGGAATAAAAGAAATATGAATTTTATGGCACAGGATGGCTGCGGAGGCAAGAACACCGTGGGAAGACGAGGGCACCACAGGCAAGACGCTCTGATTGCGTGAATCTTCGCCCCGCCCCACTAATAAAATCGCCAGCCAAAGACCGATGGGAAGCGCCCTGGTTGGGAGAGACCTAAGAAAAGATGGGAGGTCAATTGAGCCTGAATTGGTCCAGACCTCTCATCAAATCAGCAAGGAGCTTTGGTTGATTAAAACCAAAATCTCTGCAAAAACATCATCAGATGTTGACAGATGAGATCAGTTTGTCCTGAGACCAGTTCTTCCTAGAGGATTCCCAGTAGAGTTGCTAGAGACTCTTCCGAGGATATTCCCTTGAGATGTCGCCTATTTCTAAAATCCTTGATCACTAAACATCTGCCGTCTGTAAAATAGGCGCGGCAGGCTTCTTCTCCATGTACGACTTTGAGCGATGTTTGTTTCCGGACGAGGAATTGCGGATGCTGAGGAGTGTGATCGCCAACATATATGGATTAACTGTGTAATAAGTGCTGCTCATTTGGATCCGGACGGTGATGGTTCGTTCCCTGCATATGTCTTTTTTAATTAATAGTCTCCTGGTCATAGGTTAACGTCTGTATACATTCTTCAACAATGATGAATAAATTAGTCTAGTTTTTCCTAAAATTGTTATTTCTTGTTTCTATACCACTTTGCGATTTACGCGCCTTTATGTCGTGAACCTGGCCGCGACAAGAGAAAACTAAGGTTTAGTGAAATTTGCGTGGGGAAATATCTCTAATCTAAATTAAAACGCATTTTTACTGGCAAAATAATATTTTTAATTATGTGGTTGTTCGATTTCTAAGAGAGGGTGAAGAAGAAAATGACTCCTTATAAAAATGCTATCATTAAATTAAAATTTAAAAAAATAAGTAACAGAGAGATGCATGAAATATGACGTAATTGGATGACAAAATACAATCTTTTAAGAAGGGAAGAAGATGACAAAGATTTTGAAGAGACAAGAAAGAGGCATTCAAGCAGCTTACTTGTTGAGTCAACTAGGAAAGCTTGGTAACAACACTTTAATTCCAAACTAGATAGATAATATTTAGTCTATACTGTAATGAAAAAAATAATTTCACGTTAAGAAAGCACAAATAAGCTTTAAAATGCAGACATATGTTTCGGGATTGCTTGGAATCCCTTTTTCAAAGCGACAGGGAGCTTCTATATGCAAAAAATGCTAATTTGTGCTTTCTTAACGTGAAATTATTTTTTATTACAGTTTAATTGCACAAAAATGAATTTTTATTATAATATTTAGTCTACTTTGTGTTAAAATGAAGTTATGCTTCTTGATAAATTTGCAGGTCATAAGAAACACCGAGAGAAATAGTCGGTTACAAAAAAGGTAATTGTTAAAACTTACTCTTCAACGTCTCTCAAAGCTTAGTAAAATATTATAAGTATTCCCAAAAAACTCTCAATTCTATAGAGACATAACTTTATTTTAACGAAGCTCACCCCTCCTGCCCCCCCCCCCCTTCAAAGAAAAGCATTTTTAATTTTAGTACATCTTTTTAAAGCAGTGAAAACCCTTGAAATATTTCCTCTCTCATTCACATATTCTAACAATAATAAATTCTTTCAGTTGCCAAAGCAGTCAATAAAATAATACAAAATTTTAAAATGAACTTTGGCAAACGATAAATAAAAATGTCGCAATACAAGAATTATATTTAATTTGTCTTAAAAATAAATTTACTTGCAACGATCAGACGGTTCTTTTCCCCAGTTGTGATTCAAGACGACGCGAGAAACACGGCCCGAATAATGAACTAATAAATTAAATTAAAAAATCAGTGCTGAATTCGTTTGATATATAAAAATTGTTATCACAATCAGAAAACAGTCGCTGAAAAAACCCCTTCTCATATGAAAATCGAGATATGAGGAACTGAAACACATAGCGTTTTTTGAAAAACACATCACCCTCTGCCTGCTTTGAAATGCAATTTCATGGCAGCAAAAGGGCATTTCTTCAAAAGGTAGGAATACAAAGTAGTTCGAATCTATGAATTATTCTTCGAGATGAAAAAGAAATGTAGGTTAGTAAAAAAATTTAAATAATATCAACTGGCGAGAAATTGATTTAAATTCTCTCGCAAGAAATATTTCTACTCCAGAATACAACTGTTTCCTCGAAGTTGGATTCGCTATTTTTATTTTGCCATTTCTCATCAACAAAAATAAACAAGAGTTCATAAATAATTCATACTCGCGATATTTGTGCATGAAAAATATTCATTTTTGACTGGCAATTTGGAGACAGATTCTTTACACCATTGCGAATTTCCTCATGTTCTTTTTTATCTCTACCTCCTTGGGTGTGAATAACTTTTTTGGTGTATCAAGTGTTACAAAGCTTCGGGCGATTTTGACGGAAATGTGAGATTTCTCCTCAACTCTTTTGTGGAAAAAAGGAGCTTGAACTTTTGATTAGATCTAAGAAAACAATTCCAAAGAAACTGCGAATTCTGAACTTTCGAAACACTCCCCTTTTTATTTCTGCGTTTCTTTTTTTCATCTGTTATTTATGATACTTTAGGAATGTAATAATTCTTAATGCAAAAGAAGGGAGGCGGTGAAGAGGTGGGGACATTTTTACTCAACGTGATTTCATCTCTATAACTTAAGCTTTAAAAAGCTAACTTTATGTCCAGTCTTATCTGGCTACAATTTCGACATTTTTTTCAAGAAACAAGTTGCGGTACTTGTTTGAAAATTAAAAGTTTAATGTAAAAAAAGAGCACAATCGAAATTGTCCTGGTCGTCCCAAACATAAGAATTCCATAAAGAATATTATTTTCAGGAAAGAAACAAAAATGGTTAATTTGAAAATACTGGATTTCTTTCTATAATAACTTATCTTTGTTCTAAGTTATCTGAGTACATTTATTTTTGCTGTTGATATTTAATTTTTAGTTTTATCATGAAAACTCTACAGACATGCACCTTCACTAAATGGTGTGTTTAATTCCTTCTTCTCGACTTTTAGCTATCCGGAATCGACCACTGCTACTGAAGATCCGGTTATCCGGTATGTTTAATTTGATATTTCATTTTTAATTAGTATTATGTTTTGAAAATGTTGTGTATGTAAAATCTTAAAATATAGTTAAATCTGTAAAGTTGACCACCTTTGTAAGTTGACCGCTTTTGGCAGGAACGGAATGAGCCCTATATTATTAAATGTAGGGAAACTTTGTAACTTGACCACTTCATTTGACCACATGTCTATATTGACCACTTATGCACGCAAAATTTGGGTGGGAGTATTTTAAAAAACTCTTTGTAAGTTGACCGCCTAAATATTATAATATTTATTTCCTTATCTATTTTTGCAAAAGTAAAAAAAACAACTAATATAACTTCTCCAGGATTATTTTATGCCATAATGTTAGACCATTATTTGTCTGGATGGATTGAAACATCAATATAAATTTGCCTAAATTCCCTCTGTGTAAATTAACCAGACAGGAAAATTACTATAAGCACTCTTTTGTACTTTAAATAAGTTTCTTTTTTTTTTCTTCTAAATGATCTAGCCATTTTGAAAAATTATTTATTTTCAGGGAATCTTTACCATATAGTAAGTAACATACATAATTAACAAGATATTTATCTTTATTTTAACTAAGTGCTTTAATTTGAAAATTGTATAGGATGCATTGTAAGTCATTCATCTTTAATGTATCTAATGATATTTTAGATAATTGTGAAAAAATAGCTAATTTTAAATTTTAAAGTAACGTAAAAGCATGAAATTATATTTTAATTAGTTACAACTAAATGAACGGATAGTGTCAGATATGACAAATGAAATCTCCACCCTCCATTAGTTGACCACATGTCTGAGTTGACCACTAAAGTGCTACACCGCAACTTACACAGATTTCTCTGTATATTGGAAAACGTTCGTACGTTTAAAAGGTGGGATTTAAACATCAGATAGAGTACGAATCCTTCAGACAAGAAACACTCGTTATATGATATCTGTCAAAATCAATATACGACGCATCCATGCCTAATTCCGACTTTGATTCCCTCCTAATGCAAAATCCATGGTGCCTACTAACAACATATATTATTTTAAGCCAGCGTTTCTCAACCTTCAAGTATTCGCGGCCCAATTTTCCATCATAATTTTCATCGCCCCCCCCCCCCACCATAAAACATATACAACCTTAATGTACATGAGTACTGATACTGTTTTTGAATTATTTTTAACTAACTGCCAAAACTAGAGTAAAAACAAGTAATTTTTGTAATAAAATTAATTTAGTAATAAATCACTATTTGAATTTTGGGCACTAGTAGAGGATATTTCTGCACTAAAGAAAGGGCATTTCGCATTCTATTACCATTTTCAACATCCTCAACAACTTTTGCAAACCTGGATTTTTTTGCTGTGGCTTCTTTGAAGACAAAACTATAGATCTCGGCTAAATATAGAATCAACTAAGAGTAGCTATTTCCAATATTAAGCCTTCCTAAGAAAAACTTTGCTTTACAAGGCAGGCCAAAGTGTGTCACTAATAATTATTAAATTTGTGTTTCATTTAGTATGTTTTGATTCAGAAAGTTTTAATTTAGTAATTGGTTTTACTTTGAGAAGTTATTAAATTTGTCGAAATGTATCATGTTTTTTATGTGTATGTGTGCTTTCCTTTCAGTCAGTTAATCCATTTTTAGCCTACTTTCCCGTAAAAGTAAAAAAAATAATAATAAAGCATGAAAGAAGGCTTAATGTATCGTGAAAATATCGTTAGAAATCAAGAAAAGTCAAAAATAAATTAAGTAATTAAATAAAGATTGGAAAATAAAAAATTTGAAAGTAGGGTTTTGAGATGGGGAAAAAGTGTGTCTGTCGGTCTGTCGGTCTGCCCCCCCCCCCTAATAACTTTTGAACGAATTGTCCGATTCGAAAAATTCTTTTTGCATTCGAAAGATCTCGGTGAGGACATCTAATTTCCATGTTTTACTTTTTGATTTGAACAATTTTTTGTTCAATTTTGAACAGTTCACAAAATTTTAACAGCGCCTATGGGCGAAAATGAAGCAAATTATCTAAACCCTGGGTACAAGATCCAAGTTCCAATGAACAAGCTCACTGGAAGAAGTTCTTGGCGTGAAATATTTATTTGAACAATTTTTCTTCATTTTTGAACAGTTCAAAAAAAAAAAAAATTAACATAGTGCCTACGGGAAAATTTCAATCCTATATAAATCCTGATCTAACGGGCCGATTTGCTTGAAACAAACTTTATCAGAAAGCTCTTATGACGTAGAACATGTACAGATAAAAAGTTCATCCAGAACTAACGAGCCTTTTTTCGTATGAAATTTTTTAAGCGGGATTTTCAAGAATATTTTTGAATTAATGAAAGATTAAATGAATAAACAAAATAATGAATGAATAAATGAGTGAATAAATACATGAATGACTGAATAAATGAATGATTGAACGAATATGTATTAACCGTTGAAAAAGTCATATTTGAAGCAATTAAGAACTAAAGCTAAACGAGAAAGAGAGAGAGATAGTTAGATTATCAATTTGAAGCTGGTGTCTACAGGAAAGTAGGCTCGTATAGTTCTAGACGGAACTTCTTGTTTAAATGTTTGTCTTCTATATTCTCGCACCCCCCTTCTCGTGTCTCGCGCCCCACAGGTTGAGAATAGCTGTTTTAAGCAATAACAAGAAGTTCCGTCTAGAACTATACGAGCCTACTTTCCCGTATACACCAAATTCAAATTTATAATCTAACTATCTCTTTCTAAATTAGCTTTAGTTCTTAATTATTTCAAATATACCTTTTTCAACGGATAATACATATTCATTCACTCATTCATTCTTTCCTTTATTCAGCCATTCATTCATTCATTCGTTTACTCATTCATGTCTTTATTCATTTATTTACTCATTCATATATTTATTCCCTTATTTATTCATTCTTTTCCTCATTCATTTATTCATTGATTCATTCTTTCACTCCTTCATTTATTCATTAATTCATGCTTTCACTCATTCCTTTATTCATTGAGAAATATCCTTAAACATCCCGATAAAAAAGTTTTATAGGAAAATAGGCTCGTTAGTTCTGGGTGAACTTTCTATTTGCACATGTTCTACGTTATAAGAGATTTCCGATAAAGTTTGTTCCAAGCAAATCGGTCCATTAGGTCAGGATTTATATAGGATTGAAATTTCCCCGTAAGCGCTATGTTAATTTTTTGAACTGTTCAAAAATGAACAAAATCCCTTCAAATTGATATTTCACGCCATGAGATTCTTGTAGTAAGCTTGTTCATTGGAACATGGATCTTGTACCCAGAGTTTACATAATTTGCTTCATTTTCGCCCATAGGCGCTAATGTTAAATTTTTTTGAACTCTTCAAAATCGAACGAAAAATTGTTCAAAATATGGAAATGAGTTGCCCTCGCCGAGATCTTTCGAATACGAAAAGAATTTTTCGAATCGGACTATTCGTTCAAAAGTTATTAGGGGGGGGGGACAGACCGACCGACAGACCGACAGACCGACAGACCGACAGACAGACCGACAGACACACATTTTCCCCCATCTCAAAACCCTACTTTCAAATTTTTTTATTTTTCAGTCTTTATTTAATTACTTCACTTTTTTTTTACTTTTCTTTATTTTTAACGATATTTTCAAGGTACATTAAGCCTTCTTTCATGCTTTATTATTATTTTTTTTACTTTTACGGGAAAGTAGGCTAAAAAGAGGCTTTTTCGCCTACGTCGTGGAATTTGATAAATAATGAGGAAGATATTGCGAAGCGACAGAAAAGCAGGCTAGAGAAATAACATATACACATAGATTTTTAAAAAATAAAGATAATAATAATTATTATTAAAGGAAGCAGAGTTAAGAGCTGAGTTTTCCCACCCATTCCTTGTCTAATATATCTCTTATCTTCCGTAATAACGTGGCTTCCCACGTATTTTTTTAATTTTTTTTCGGATTTCGAAAAAAAACTTTCTTGTTTGCAACATTTTCCAACATTTTAAAAATGTATACAAAAAAAATGTTTGCTGGAGAAAACTAAGCTGACTCCATGCTTGATCCTTCTTGGCTAGTTGCCAATCCGGTCATCTCGTTAGGCAATTTTAGCGTACGCATGTTTTTTTCTAATACTAGTTCCAATCTTAACAATTGATTACTTGATGCAGCAAAGATCAAAAAATGTGTAGATGCTGGTACAAGGTGTACAAGATATAGCTCGAAACATTGGGAGGAAAATATTAGCCTCCCGATTTTATTTATTTATTTTTTTTAAATCTATTCATTCCAAGTTTACCCAATACTGTTTATTAACTACTGTTGGGGCAATTTGAAAGCTAAAACACTCAATTATTTTTGAAATTAATCAACACTTAGTTTACTTCGTTTTAAACATGGAAATTGGGTATTAATATTTAGTTAAACTAATCATTAATTAAAATTAAAAATAAATATATATTTTTTTAGTTATTTTGTTTTGTAATCATTTTTTAAATCAGAGAACCAAAAAATTGCTTCAAAATTGTTTGTGTTTAGTTCTAGGGTCTAAAGAGGTTATGTTCGTATCCACCTAATGTGATAAAAAAAGTTGCTAATCTTGCACTCATATGCTATCATTGTGTAAGTTTTTTTTTTTTTTTTTTTTTTGCAAAAAATAAAAGGCTGTTGTTAAATCTGTGTAGTTATTGCGGGGAAAAACACAGCTCTGTATGTGTAAACATCTTACGCGTTAGTTGTAATGAATGTTATCCTTGGAATTTACATAAATTATTACTTATCTTACCCGAATTTGCAAACAAGTATACATCATAAAACTTAATTATATTTTCGTGTAAGCAAAAAATGGCGCGTACAGAGAATGACATCACTGCCGCTAGGATAAATGATCATCTAAAACCAGATTACGATGACATTTATTCGTCTAATATAAAAAAAAATAAAGAAAGAAATGCAATTGGATAATCATTTTCTTTCAGCCTTTCTAAGAAATTGTGGAACCAAGGTCCCATCGCTTGTTATTATTTTTCCTAATAAATTTCGAATTTTCGCTTTAAGTCATTTAATCAACATAAGAGATAGAAATTTGCATTTTTGTGAAAATTATCTTGATTATTTAAATACAAATTGAATTGCCACCAAGCAATCTGATATGGACGTCGTAACTTGCACGTTAGTTTCAACGCTAACGATCTATGAAAATTCAAATCGTTGCTAAATTTGTGGTATGCAAATGGCGCGCTTACTCAAAGACTGGCTTTTTCAATGATGAATTCATGAATTTTTGTTTTTCCAAATGTAATGTAGGCGAAACAGCAGTGCAATTCATGATTATGAGGACTTTAAGAATTTCATTCTTGATTGCCATCCGCAATTTATCTTTTCTTCTCTCATTATTATGTACACCAAGTTTGTTTTATGAGATTAAAAGAAAAAAAAAAGACAGATGAAACATAATAGTTAAAAAACAGAATTAACAAATTATTGGCATCTCGAATTTTCTCGAAATTAGCGCTTTGAACCATTATAAAAAAGCATAAATTTATATTTTGTTGCTTACTGAACTACAGAGCACTACATTTGCAACTAAAACTCGGATTCTCCATAAAAGATACGCGTTCAGTAAGCGAAGGAATGGCTTCGGAAATTCATACCTCTAAATCATGGTATGAATTTCAAAAGCCGTTTTTTCATCTTCTTCTAAATCATGTTCTACAAATTTTTTTCTTCTAAATTCATGAAGAAAAAATTTGTAAAACATGATTTTTACTTCAAATCATGTTTTAGAAATTATTATACAGGTACTTAAAGCATTAGGTTCTTAGAAATGTATGTAAAATTGGCATTTTTTCTGAAGATAATTCAATAACTATTGAAAAATATTAAATTTGATTACCTTTAAATGCGATGCCACTTATTAGTTTTAAATCTAAATATTTATTAATACATATTTTTAAGAAACATCACATAGCACATAAAGTCAGTCCATAAAAATGACTGCCCATACATTTCAGCTTTTAGTTTATACATCTCTACTCCATTTTCTGGGAGCTTTAGTTGTTGCGAAGATTTCGAAATCGTAAATTTTGCTCGAAAAAAAGAAAAAGTCAGTTTCCTTTGGATTCATTTAGAAAAGACAGAGCCAGAACCTTTGATTAGTTCGAAAAGGAAACTTCAACACCGAAAAAGATAAACTTCTTAAACTTTTCCACAATTTTCACCTCTTTGATTTTTCCTTGCACAGAACTGCTGTGTCTTTTTCATTCCATTCTGCCTCTGTAGTAACCTAATTTACTCGAATAAATTTCTTGATGTCAGAGAAATAGAAGAGCTTCACAATAATATCTGTGAGTTTCAAAAAAAAATAAGAGACAATCTTCCCAGAATTTAAAAGTTTAGTTAGAAAACTGTGCTCGTTTGTTTCGGTGATTTTTTTCCTCCGTGATGAACAAGAAAACGTCTTTAACTCGGAACCTGTATATTGCATAATGCTGCTTGCTTGGATGATATTCTAAATCATAAGGTAATGCTTGCTATTATTTTGTAAGTGCGAAACGTAAATAAACTTTATTATCATAAGGTATTGCTTGTTATTATTACGTTAGTACGCAATACAAATAAGATTTATACTATCACAAGGTATTGCTTGCTTATTATCTAAGTGCGAACCATAGATAAACTTCATTCATTATCATAAGGTATTGCTTGCTATTATTATGCTTGCACGCAATACAAATAAGATTTATTCTATCACAAAGTATTGCTTGCTTATTATCTAAGTGCGAAACCCATAGATAAACTTTATTATCATAAGGTATTGCTTGCTATTATTATGTTAGTGCGCAATACAAATAAGATTTATATTGTCATAAGGTATTGCTTGCTTATTATCTTTAACTTTATATTATCTGAAAATGAAGTCAGTAAAACCCCATAATACCGCGGTGACTATCATGTCCCCCGACGTTAAACCATCCTTTATCATTGCCATTTAAAGGTGTTTCCTTATTTATCATTGTAAATAAAGCAAGCCCGAGCGCATAAATATTCTAGCCAAAGAGCACCCATTCCCCCACCAGACACACTAATAGATAAAGCCCTATTGCGATAGGCGTGATGTACACCTTTTCTTGCTTTTTCTGTCTTTCAACCTAGAACATCATAGCTTGATTTCCAAATCGGATGCAATCGCCCTGACTTGCTTCTCTTGACATGAGTGGAGCTTAATCTGTCACCAAAGAAGAAAAGAAAAAAATATAATATAGGGGAAGAAAAGTTACGAGCAATTGATAAAGTTAAAAATAATGCAACAAAAGCGAGTATTATTTCGTGAATATGTTTTCGCGGTAGTTTCACTATACCACGGTTATGTTATAACGCGGGAGCCAAACATGTCCCCCGACACCCGCGTTTTAACGGCATTTTACTGTACTTGAACTGAAAATAAAGATGCTGCAAAAGATATATGCTTTTTGTATTTTACAGTAAATAAAAATCATAGTGGAAAAACGACAATACCAATCCGATAAATTTACTTTTTATAGAACCCTTAAAAACATCCAAAATATTTAAAGTATATTTGAGGAAATATAAAAAATCCGATTTAAAGGAAAAGAATATCATTTAAATATTTAAGAAAATATGATTTAACTAAAAAATTCCCGAACCTTGTTCAATCGGAATTTTTTTTCATTTATCTTCTGAAACAGTTATAAAACTGAATTCACGCAGCAACTATTATTACATTGCAGATCCCATAAAACTCTTCTATTGGGCCGTTCATAAATGATGTCACGCTTTTTTCCCATATATTTGACCCCCTTCTCCCCTTTGTCACATGTCATGCTATGTTGCATAATGCATGATGTCACACTTCTTGTTACCCCCTTCCCTTGTCACATTTTGTCACAATTTCACGAACCCCCTTCGAAGCGTGACATCTTTTATGAATGATCCCTATAGTGTAGACCAGCCGGACAAACATAGTTGTCTATATAATAGAGATACAACCGCAAAAGAGGGTATTTTTTAGGCTGAATGCTTTGCTGGCGGGGAGATGTCCGTTTAAGGAAGAGTATCCGAATTTGAGGGATTTCCGTTAGGATAGTGTTTCCCAAACTTTTTCCCTTTGCGAACCCCTTTTAAGATCCGAAAGAAAATGGCGAACCCCCCTGTAGTCGTTAGCAATGGGTGACAAAACTGTTAAATTTGATAGCACATTTTATTTTCCATGTTATACAATATTTCTCTACAAGAAGGGAAAACCTAATTATTGTAAAACATCCGAGTTTAAATAAAAACTAAAATACAGCTGCAGATATTTTTGTGTTATTACTTTCTCATTATTTGCTCTTTTGAATTATTATTAGGGCAGTAAACATGTGTATGCCTAAAAAATTTTTTAAATTATTTTCTCGATAGGTTCCGCTTTCCGGTTAAAATGTACAAAGCGTTGGAAATGTAAAGGAAAATTAAAATTTACATACTATGTACAGTAGGGTGGGTCGAAAAAAAGTAATGTTTTTTTTTTTTTTTTCGAAACGCTATACCGCGGAAAACTTGCCTCTGAAGTAGATAAGTAACATGCAAATTAAAGAACAAATTTTTATTGAACCGCTAGCTAGCGCATTGTACTTAAAATTTCGATTTTTTTCGAAATTCAAGTCGTTTTACAAGTTTTTTCGCAGAACTGAGCCAATACAATTTTTAACTGCTATAGTGAAAGTCCTTTATTAAAAGGGTTGAAAAGCACGAAAACAGAAATGTACACCGTCAAAATCTTTCAATTTGCGGTAGCGCAAAAATCGGTAAGTTGTTGCATTTAAGGTACATACTCACACCTTATGTGAAAGGTATAGTCAAGCATGCTGACATGTGTTAATAGCCCATTTCTTTTTTACTTCACACTTCAATTCATTGTAATAAAACAGCGTTTCCCAACTGGTGGTTCGGATGGTGTCGGAAGGGAGTTCGTGAAAATAATATTGCAATGGCGGAATTTTTAATTGCTAACGTAAAAGAAAAAAACCGAAATGATAAATTTACATACGTATTAGGAGTGCAGACATGATTTTTTTTAATAACTATTTTACCGCATGATTAACATGGAAGCCTACCATATTCATAAAAGCTTAAATAATATTTATAATTCGTCTTTTTCTACCCCTCATATTTCTTGTATTTTGTTAAACGGTTTTGTATTTGCATCTCCGAAAATCTCCCCGGCCAATCGTGCTTCAGCAAATGCTGAGACCTAATTGGCTCGAGATTTCAAGTCTTATGTATTTGAACTTATTAAACACTAGCATTTCATTTCTACTCTCGGCACTGACGAAGGGGGGTGATTGGCCTTGAAACATGTCTGCCATTTTTAATCTTTTAATTGTGCCCTTTAACGTTGCTTTTTCTTCTCTTGGCACAGACGAAGGGTGCTGATTGCCGTTGAAACCGGTCTGTCATTTGTAATCTTCTATTTGCTAATAATCTACTTTTACTCATTTTTATATGATTGACCCTTTTTTTTTCGTTCATCAGAACCCCCCCCCCCCCCCGGATATTCCTAATTTGAATTGCGTACAAAACCATTTTACTGTGGGTAAAATACTGGAGAAAGAAATGTTAATAAAGCGCGAAATTGTAGTTAAAACCTTTTGTTAAATATTTGCATTTTTAAGTTTCTACGAAATAAAAAGGATGGCAACAGTTCTTCTTTCTCAGAAAAGCTTTAAACATTAAATTTTTAAATTAATTTTCTTCATTTGTAATTACTATTTAAATTAAATAACAGAAATTCAAGTTCAAGCTTTGCAAGAGAGACCTGCAGTTTTTCCGCTCCAAACTCGGATTACTTTTAATCCACCAAGAACAATCACAACTCTGCTGAACGTAGAAACTCACCTAATGACGTAAAATGAAAAATAGACGGGAAGTAGTAATTTAGGACTTTTTGTTGCTCCAATTTGTTCCAAAAGAGGCGGCTGGAAAGGTAAAAGGAAAATGGAGTCAAATTTTAAGAAGGGAAGAAATTAAGTTCGGGTTCTGATTAATGGTGATGAGAAAGTTTTTCTCGTTCCCGGGCTTTTGTGAAATTAAAGGATGCGCAAGAAGTTCTTTCCGCAGTGACAGAACATTTCTTGGAATGGAACGAAAGAATTGTATCTTTTGATGTATAGTAAATAACCATACCACATTAAGCTGCATTTAAAAGCGATTCGCGCAATTTTCATTTGTGGAATCTGTACGAAAGTTGCGTGAAGTTTTTAAATGAATTTAAACAATGCGTTGGTGGATCGTACATTGTAAATTTAAAAGGATGGTTTACTGAATTAACTAAAGCTTTTAAGGATTTTGAGCGCATAGTTCGGAAACTAATTGCGTTATGCATGAATTAAAAGTTCAAACGCGAAAGAGTGCGTAAAAAGTTTGTTAAAATATTTAACTTTAGCTTATTTATTTGTAAGTTCCCACAAAACTACTAAAAGTCTGTAAAAACAAAAGTAATGGGAAAAGTAGTTTTAAATAACGTGATTTTTCATTTTTCAAAATGCCTGACTTTCTTGTGATACGTGCTCTATTCTTACAGATATTCATAACACTCAGCAATTAAATGCTCAGGATTTTTATTGGAACACTTTATCAAATAAGTAATACCAAGCATCTGGCAAAAAATTTGGTACTTTTCGCCAAGAGCTTCATTTTATGGGTTCAACTGTTCCCCTGATTTGCGAAATATAATGTACTATATGTATGTACATATATTTTGTTGCTTTTATTAAATGCAATATTCGTTGAGTGGGTCAATAATGGTGGGGCCTCCTCGTGGTGCAGCCTAGTCAACGCTAAATCCCCACCGATCTGCTTCCGGTGGATGTTAGGCTCTCTTTGCAGAGAGACTGCGGCACCGGGACAGTAAAGCAGGTAAGCGACGCTTGCCAGTACGTTCCCGGTTGTCATGCTGGCGGAAAGATTGCATAACATCAGAAGCCTTCACAGATTACCCTTTCGGGGTAATCTGTGACGGCCTCAGATGCTATGTACAGTATGGTCGCAGTTAGCATTTTATATCAATTGGACCCCTCCCCCCCCCCCCTGGAAAAGTTTTCAATGACTGGTCTGCTATTCACAACGCCTTTTTGAATTTTTCTAAATATAAATTTTATTTTAATGTTAAACAAAATTTCATTAATAGAATATTTATCTGAAAAATATTCTATTATATCTTTAATAACTGCTAACAATAACCCAAGTGGCAAGGATAACCGTTACCATCCATATATATATTTCCCTTAATGTGGAGCAGTTACGATTAAATTTTGTGGTGCGATACGATACTATAAACAAATAATAAACATACAAAAGACAAACTGCGGTAAAACGATATTCAAAAATGTGTTTAATGAATATCAAGAAAAAAAAAACATACTATCTGTACCTCTGAAGCAGAAGGTAGTAAGTCCAAAATTATCAATTTTGAGATATTCAATTCATTTTGACAATTCAAAACAATGTTCTAAAATAAATAAAGAATTGAAGTTTCTATCAGTACAAATTTTATTAAAATTGATGCCTATTTCACCATTTACGAGACTATTGAAATTGAGATTCGAGAATTTTAACCTTTATTCAGCTCTCCTGAAAAATTACGTATTTTGACTTACCACCTTCTGCTTCTGAGGTACAGATATTTGTATTTATTATTGTAACTTACGGGCTTAAGCAAATTTATTTCTATTTATAAAAAGTATTTCCATTCATTACTCATACTTTAATTTCCGTTTTTTTGGAGTGGCAACACCTATGTTTGTTTATATCGAGTTATGATTATCACGTTTATATCTGGTGATCTTTTTTTCTCTCAAACATTTCGTATTTTAAAGCGTTTTTTTACGATTTTGAAATGTTTAATTTTCGTTTCTTTGGAGTGGCAACACCTATGTTTGTTTATACTGAGTTATGATTCTCATGTTTATATCTATACTCAACTGCAAAGTTTTTTGACTATGGAGAAATATGCTGAGAGCGAGCGAAGAAAGTAGTTCTCCGCGCGGTGTCCGATTCTCGAGTTAAACTAAGCGCTTCGCTATAGAAATATGATGAGGTATTTTAATCTACATATGTATAGCGTTTATTTGTCATAATTTTCATAAAATGTTATATATTTGCAATTTTACGAGAGGCGTAACGCGAACTAATACCTTCATTTAGAGCTAACGCTCTAGCCCAGCGTTTCCCAACCGGTGGTTCGCGAACCCCCAGGGGTTAGTGCGATACAAAAAGGGGGTTCGCGAAAATAATATTGCAATGGCGGAATTTTTTATCGTTAACGTAACAGAAAAACAAAATATTAAATTTAAACGTAATTAAGAAGGAGTGCAAAAATTATTTTAAAAAAATAATAAATTGTTTTCCAAATAATGCAGAAAAGTAGTGGACTGGCATAGGAAGCATACATACAAAATTTGAAATGTACTTATTTCTACTTTTGCCTGATTTGTAAAATTTGGATCACAAATTGGCACCGAACGATATTTATAGGTATATTTTAAATTTTAGAACGTATGTTTCTAATACCATTTCCTACTTTCTCCTAGCAAGCGCGAAGAACGAGTCGGAAATATGAAAATTTACTACATAAAATGTAAAATTTTCCATTTTTTAGGCTAATTTCTCATTTACAGACACTAAAATGGAAACAGAAGAAATGTATTCATTAATTTTTAACTTGGACCCTGCATTATCGCAATTAGAAATTTGAAAATATGCAAATTTTAATTTTTCCTTAAATTTCCAAAACTTTACCGAATTCTGTTTTTTTAACCGGAAGTTTAACCCATCGGTAAAGTACTTTTTAAAATGGTTTAGGAATACATATGTTTACTGGCCTAATAATTATTCAAAATGAACAAATAATGAAAAAGTAATTATAAAAAATATATTTGCAGTTGTATTTTAGTTTTATTTAAACTTAAATGTTTTACAATAATTCTGTTTTCATTTTTTGTTATGAAGTATTGTACAACATGGAAAATAAATGTACTAGAAAATTTTAGAGTTTTTTCACCCGTTACTATCGACTACAGAAGGGGGTTCGCCATTTTCTTTCGGATCTTAGAAGGGGTTCGCAAGGGTAAAAAGGTTGGGAAACACTGCTCTAGCCAATAAGAACTCACGAGCATTTGGCGATCTTCCGGTAAGCGGTTTGGCGAGATTTGGAGTTGTTTATATTTATGTCTGACTCGCTGACTTGTGACTTTGCTTAAAGCTAAATATTTTTTATTATTCTATTCGTTAATATAGTTGCTATTACTATTATTATTGTTAATATCGTTCTTTTTATTATTACTATATTCGTTAATATCGTTATTATTATTATTTTTTGTTAGTATCGCTCTTATTATTATTATTATATTCGTTAATATTGTTCTGAAAACTTAATCATTATTATTATAAGAATGGAATCTACTTCAAAATTGAATTTCAGTGTTAGCTATCAGAACATTCTCAAGTTATTCTTGAAGTATTATTAATATTTTTAAAACTGATAATCTTTCATGTATTTTAATCATGGTTTTAGTGTTAAAAAATTTAAACATTTAACAAAAACTACAAAATTAATGTATCCTTATTTAAATATTTAATATATTTGTCATGGTAACAATTATGCATATTTGTATGTTCCATTTAGATGATGAATAATCAAAATTAAATGAGATAATTATACTTATATTTATTTCATTACTTCTCTTTCTGTACCTCATATTTGCTGTTGAGTGTAATTATATGATTACTTAAAATCATTTAGATATTTTTGTTTTAAGATATATTATAAGAGATTTAACTTTTCAAGACAAACTTGGTATTTCAGTATGTCTGCAGAATTTGGGAAAAACTAGATAAGTCAATTTTTGGACAAAATGAGATAAATACCCTGGGCAACCCATATTGGTGTCCTACACATCCTGTAAAAGTATGAAAGTCATAATTTCAGTGGTTATGGCTTTAAAACCATTGTGCATTATTAGACCTTTTTAAAACCATAGTTCATTTCAAAATGTAGCTGTGATAAAAAATGTTTTTGTTTTATGTTTGCACAATATCTATCTGCATAAAAGAATTAAGAGTAATATTTTTTCTCTTTTTTGCCGAAAAGAATAACTTATGATGAATATACATTTGATCCAATAAAATAAATTATGATTATATTAAAAAAAAATAAGTTTTTTAATTTGTTACATTGTCTTTTTTTTTTTGGTAAACAGTTTAAAGAGTTTTCAAACATGCAATGTGCCAAATAGAGTGCTTAATCAGATTATTCGCCAAGTTGATAGCTTGGCGTCTTTCCACCCTCCTCCTGCAACCCAACAGCCTCGCTGTTCACTCATTTCTTCGGCCGCGCGTTGTGACGTCATTGTCAAGAAACGTTGCAGTCTAGTATAGCGATCTTTTTTTTTCTCAACCTTTTCGAGTTTTAAAGCGTTTTTTTACGATTTTGAAATGTTTAATTTTCGTTTCTTTGGAGTGGCAACACCTATGTTTGTTTATATTGAGTTATGATTCTCATGTTTATATCTAGCGATCTTTTTTTCTCTCAAACTTTTCGAATTTTAAAGCGTATTTTTACGATTTTGAAATGGATAATTTTAATCTCTGGACTGGCAACAGCTTAGTTTGAGTTATCGAGCGATCATTCTCATGCTTAGTTTGATTGTTGAATTTATAGCCCGCAGATGTTCTGCGGGGATCAACTAGTTAAATCTAATCTTAAACAACGAATGGGTGATTATTAAGCACGCTCACTCCCCTGACAAATTGCGCGTGCCATTGTTATAAAATAAAAATGGCTGGGTATCAGTATGAAGGGATAAGTTCAACAAGCGTGATAACGATGATAAATCAATTAATCGGTGACTGAAGCACTATGCAAAGTTATTCCACCACTTAGTTTCAGTACAGTTTCCGTATCAATGGGGCTAAAAATAAAGATGAATTTTGATTATGTATAATGTTTCGAGTTCATCTGCATTTGCGGTATTTTGGGTTAGTCTAAAATGCCGCGTCAGGCTTTCCTCCGTCAGAAGAGAAAATAGTTTTTCGTCTTCTTTTCAAAAAGTCTTTGAAATATATTTCACGAAATCAGCAAAGATGAATTTCTTCGCGAATAGGAAAATAGATAATTGAAATGATTTGAAAGATACTTTAGATGTTTTTGTTTCATAAGCATCATATAAAACTATTTGCGTTTTCGTGAAAAGAAAAAAAAACACTTAACTTCTAGTGGGGAACAACTGGATGAAACATAAAGCAAAAACAAAGGAAAGTTTCGTTATTTTAATTAAAGGATTAGTCTATAGTCTGTGTCATTAAAATCGGCGTGACAAAGTCACACAACTCTACCTTTTTCCCTTCTGGTCACCATGAATTCCATGCTAGAAACTTTTCTCCCACGTTGGTTTGGCGAATATGATAAGTAAGTTTGTTGTTTTAGTTATAGTAGTAATAGACGGATTCAAATCAGATTTATTTCTCAACGCCAAAAATATATTGCGTAAGATAAAGTATTCTAATATTTTGAACCAATATAAATCTTATTCTAATATTGTGATGTGTTTCAGAAAGTTATTGTATAGTAAACCGAATTTATTGTATTTTATATTTTGTAAATGTTAAAATCTTATCTTAACATTCCAGATTTAATTTATGAGAAATTTAATCGCAAAAATAAATAAATGGAAAATAAATTATTTCTTGTTACTTTTTACAAATTATTCTAATATTTTGTATCGGAGGTGTAGTAATGCAATTGTCTTAACTGCAGTACAAAAAAATGTCTGGCGCTGTTATCTTTATCGCAGTTCCCATGGTAACGAAGCAGGAAACGCGACTATAAAATGAGGCAAGTTAACTAAATTTAGGGGAAAAATAAAACATTGTATTACAATATATGTGCGCAATATTGATTACGAATGGTTTTAATATTACATATACGTGCCCCAAATAATGTTAATGGATTGTATTATTTATCTACCTTTTTTTAGTTAATTAATTAAATTTAATTCTTATTTCTCTTTTTGTAATAAAAAATGTAAAAGTTTTAAAAAATTGGATTAGTGGAGCACAATACATTTTCTCGGTTGTAGTTACGAGCAAAATCTTGTTACTCCACTGTGAACTGCACAGATAAAACCTGATAAAATTGCAAAGGAAATACTTTCCTTACTACTCTCCTCCTCTGAAGAAAGTTCTTCAAACACTTCCTCTTGCTGCTCCCCTTAGAAATTTAAAATTGTCAGTAAAATCTCAAAAAGTATAAAAATTAAAAAAAAAATCGAAAACGTCAAACAAATTATTAATAGACGAGTAAAACAAAATCATAATTTCTCGATTTCTTTCTTTAAAAAAGCCAAACTGGCACCTCTGGCGCCGTCCGAATGGCGGGGCAGCGTAAGAATGACGAGTTGAATTTTACTTGAAGACGTTGGACGAATAACGAGTTGTACGAGCAGTGAGGCGGACGAATGGCAGGGTTCCACTGCATATATATATATAGTGCACAGCAAAGGCCTTAGCTATTGTGACGTGTGAAGTATATTTTATGACAAATCAGGTTACACCATTGTATTTAGCTGAAATTAATTGCAGTTAACGAATGCAAAATTTATTCGTTTCGTGTACGTAATTTTTCAGTTTATTTTTCATCATGATTTAATAAATTAGTCGACCGTAAACCATTTTTATTAATTTATAGGGTCAGCGGGGGGGGGGGGGGAGGGGTTACTTTTTAGCTATTTTCATATTCAAAGTTTCATAGCAACAAAAGCAGAAACATTACCCATTTCTTTTCAATTGCATCTTAACATTGAATTCCTTTTGAACAATTATATGTAATTTTAATATTCATTTTTTAATTATGAAATAGTTTAGCTGAGCTTAGAAAGCTGTGATCTACTTCACCCCATCTTTGGGTAAAATGGGTATTAATGTAAAATAATGCTGAAAATAGTTAATTACTTTGAATTTGGAAAAAAAGTGTGAATGTAACATATTTAGCAAGATTTTGAATAATGAATACATTGAAATGTAAAAATAATATTTTTCTCGATTGTTACATATTGGTTCACATAACACTTCAACAACATCACTTCTCTCAACCACATCAACATGATCTTTTTTAGGGAACTCATATTTTTTTAAAAATTTAATTTCAATAAAATAAAAAACATACAATGTTTAAATTTAGGAACTCGCTGGCAGTTGGATGCAACATAGTTAATAAAAAAATAAAAAATAGGAATTTGGGAATGGTTAGGAAAGAATCTTCCTAATCCTAACCATGACCCATTTTACCCCATCCAAGAAAAACTGATGTAAAAAAGAAAATATTTAATATTTTTCCTAACTGCTCAGCTGGAATTGTTCTCCAAAGTTTCTTAGTGAGGTGATCCTTTAAATTATTGTTGTTATTTCATGAAATATAGAGCTTTTCAGAAGTTGGTAAACCATGTGTTAAGCACACCATCATCCAAAGTTGACAAAAAAAAATGTTGGTGTTGCCATATTTAAGAGCCTAACTTTCTTTAGAATGAAAAATGTTGCCAACACATAGAAAAATAACATTAAAATTATTGGTTTAAAAATTTCAATTTCAAAATCTATTATTTTTGGCTTTTTATAAAGTGACCTACTTTACCGCATGACTCATTTTACCCCATCCTCCCCTAGTTCTTGATGCTTTTACTATCATGATATTTCAATGCTTCATGTTTTTCCCCCGGAAGCAATACAAACTGACCAACTCATAAAGAAATGATTCGTTGTTCAGTTAACTAAATCGAAATCTATCGAAAATACAGAGATTCAAGATATAACACGCGACTAAACCTATAATCAGTTCTAAATTCGTACTTCTACTACACAACTGACGGATATTACTCTAGTGGACATATTAAATTTATCAGCGAAATGAAACAACCCTCATAACATTCGGACTTGCGGAAGCGCCGGCAAACCATCTCTATTTCATAATGCCATTAACTGGAATGCTGGAATACTAAACGGAAGTGTGACGGTAACGGTCGATGACGGGTACGCTGTTTGGAAATGCGGTTAATACGCGCAACTTTGTGCGAGCCGTACGATCATTAACGATTCCGTCATTGTTAACTCGGGAGATATTCCTATAGTTTGTACCTTAACTCGAATCCGAAATCGAGTTATTCTCGAATCTTCGGACTGGGTAACTATTTCAGTATAAAACGGAAGGACATTGGGTCGGCTGCCTCGATACATATTGTTACGAAATTAGGGATGTTGTTTCTCGCCAAGCTTGGCTACTTTACGATCGTTATGGATAATTCTAGTTTTTGCTCGAATTTTCTGGAATCTTCATGTCACGTGATCTACGATGTTATATAAGGAGCTCTGGCCAGAATTTAAAAGAGTTCAGTTTAGTTTCAGTCTTTGGCGAGGATTTGCTGAAATCTTCACGTCACGTGATCTGCGATGTTGTATAAAGAGCTCTGGCGAGAAGTTAAGAGTTCAGTTCAGTTTCAGTGTTTGGCGAGTGTCAGTACATCTGAGCCATTGTGGTGTAAGCTTTGTATTAGATTATTTTCGTATTTGAGAAGTAAATACGGCATGACCGTTGGTTTTGCGGGGATGTGTGAACTTCTTGAGACATTTTTGTCTGCGTAAATATGTACATAGTGTAAATAACTAGTGTTAACAACAACAGCAACAACTTCTTTGAACGAACTCCCCCCTCTTCCTAGGAAAAGTTCTTGATGCTGGTTAATCAAAGTATGCAAAAATAATTCTATTTCCTTTCCGAAAAATGTGCTAAGATAAAAAGTAATTTAGCAAGAAAGTTATTTCTCAAATTCATCAGTCGAAGGAAGAACAAAATAAAAATATGTCAATAGGTTCTACCAGAAGAGGAATAATCTCGGCTTTTTGGCTGCTTCCGTCTTTTTTTCATCTTGTTATTTGAGCTGTGAAAACAAGGGTCTTGGGGAATTGCCAAGATTTTATTTAACGATATTAACCAATTACTTCCGCAGGCAATGTCAGAAGTTTCGTTACAGTATCGCACACAGTTTACGCTCTGTTGACTTTTAATGTGAATTATTCAGATGTGTTTTGCGGTCGAAAGCGTTGGCGTGAACCAAAATGAAGAGAACGCTTTCTTTTCTTCATTCCCTAGAATAAAATAACCAAAGCATGAGTTTTACCCTCATAGAATGAAAAAAGTGTTGTGCAGTCCGAAAGCGAAAATTTGTAAAAATAAATTCAATAAAAACATCTAGTTTTGCTGGGAGATACATGTTAGACGATTTTGAATAAGTTATTTTTGCAATCGATGGGCACATTTCCAAAAGCATTTAGTGAATAAGTAGTGCTGGAGAATTAAAAACGTCAATTCAAAGTGTCAAGCATATGTAAGGAAAAAAAATAAAAGTTGTTGTGCATATTGTAAAGCATTACAAATGCTGTACAATATATACACGGTAAAAATTTTGCGTTTTGTTGCCAGCATTTTTGTTACTATTGAACACGATTTTTGGTGTTCAGTTGGTGTAACACTGAAAATTATTCATTTCTCACTAAAAATGTTGCCTTTAGTTGCCACCATTTTTGGTGTTACTGAACACGATTTTTGGTGTTCAGTTGGTGTAACACTGAAAATTATTCATTTCTCACTGTAAAAATTTTGCATTTAGTTGCCTCCATTTTTGGTGTTACTGAACACGATTTTTTGGTGTTCAGTTGGTGTAACGTTGAAAATTATTCATTTCTCACTAAAAATTTTGCCTTTACTTGCCACCATTTTTGGTGTTACTGAACACGATTTCTGGTGTTCAGTTGGTGTAACATTGAAAATTATTCATTTCTCACTGTAAAAATTTTGCCTTTAGTTGCCACCATTTTTGGTTTTACTGAACACGATTTTTGGTGTTCAGTTGGTGTAATGTTGAAAATTATTCATTTCTCACTGTAAAAATTTTGCCTTTAGTTGCCACCATTGTTGGTGTTACTCAACACGATTTCTGGTGTTCAGTTGCTGTAACATTGAAAATTATTCATTTCTCACTGTAAAAACTTCGCGTTTAGTTGCCACCACTTTTGGTGTTACTGTACACGATTTTTGGTGTTCAGTTGGTGTTAAGTTGAAAATGATTCATATACTTTAATTTTGTTATGTGTCTGTCTCAAAAAAATATGAACAGTATAACGTTTCCTCGCACATGAAATGTGTTAATTCCATTACGTATCGAAATTTCATTACAATTGCTCATTTCTATGAAAATAGGACAGATGAATAATTGCAATGAACTTTTGATGCGTAGATGAGTTAACGAACATCATATGCTAAAAACACATTCTGCTGTCTGTATTTTTTTTTTTTTTTTTGTCAGACACTTAAAAATTTTTTAAATGTTTCAAAAAATGAATCATTTTTAACTTTACGCTAAAAACAATATGCTAAAAATATGCTTCGACAATATGCTGAAAAACCTTCCGCTATCTGTATTGTTTTAGACAGAGACTAAAAAAATACATTTAAAAAGGTGATTTATTTCCAACTTTGTACCAACTAAATACGAACAAAAGTTCTGTCTAGAACTATACAAGCCTACTTTCCCGTATACAGTATGCAACAAATTCAAATTTATAATCTAGCTAACTCTTTCTCTCTCTTTCTCATTTAGCTTTAGTTTTTTATTACTTCAAATATACCTTTTTCAACGGAAAACACATATTCATCATTCACTCACTCATTCATTATTTCCTATATTCATTCATTCATTCATTCATTTATTCATTTATTCATTCATTCAATTACTCATTCCTGTATTTATTCACTCATTTATTTATATTTTCATTCATTCACTTGCTTATTTATTTTTATCATTTACATAATCATTTATTTATTCATTCATTCATTTATTCATTCATCATTTTTTCAATCATTAATTCCTTCATTCATTCATTTATTCATGTATTTATTGATAAATATCCTTAAATATCCCGGTCAAAAAATTTCATAGGAAAATAGGTTCGTTCAGTTCTTGTTGAAATTCGTATCTATACATGTTCTACATGTATAGATTGAATGCAACATCTTTCCGATAAAGTTTGTAGCAAGCAAATCCGTCCGTTAGATCAGGATTTATATGTGATTTAAATTTCCCCGTAAGTGCTAATGCTAATTTTTTTTGTGCAGTTCAAAAATGAACAAAAAGTGTTCAAATCAATATTTCACGCCGAGAGGTTCTTCCAGTAAGCTTGTTCCTTGGAGCTTGGATCTTGTACCCAGAGTTTACATCATCGCCCATAGGCGCTAATGTTAAAATATTTTAAACTTTTCAGAATTGAACGAAAAATTGTTCAAATCAAAAAGTAAAATATGGAAATGAGATCTCGTTGCCGAGATCTTTCGAATGCAAAAAGAATTTTTCGAATCGGACAGTTCGTTCAAAAATTATTGCGGGTGGCAGAGAGACAGATTTGACAGAGCGACAGACACACATTTTTCCCATCTTAATACCCTACTTGCATTTTTTTTTATTTTTCATTCTTTATTTAATTACTTCACTTATTTCTGACTTTTTTTTTTCATTTTTAACGATATTTTTACGATACATTAAGCCTTCTTTCTTGCTGTATTATTATTTTTTACTTTTACCGGAAAGTAGGCTAAAAATGGTGCTCAGTAACACCAAATTTTTTAGTGTAGTATTTAATGAAACGAACGTCAAATTAGGCTAAAAATGGTGCTCAGTAACACCAAATTTTTTACAGTGTAGTATTTAATGAAACGAACGTCAAAGTAGGCTAAAAATGGTGCTCAGTAACACCAAATTTTTTACAGAGTAGTATTTAATGAAACGAACGTCAATCACGAAGACACACAGGATAATTGAATTTGATGCCAAATTTCTTCCCAATCCAGCAATTTATTAATGTCATTTTTTACAACTAACAAACAAGCAAACACACAAACAGGCTTATATATATATATATAAATTATGTATGTGCGTTATGTATGTGTTCAAATTATAATTCAGCTAATTCTTATCAATTTCGTTCAAATAATTAATTAAATTCTTTTTTAAATTTCTTTATAAGAAATGTTTTTAGAATGCAAAAAAAAAAAAATATCACACTCCATACAAGATTCATTGAATATTTATGGTGATTGCATGATTACTGCATTACTCTTTGCATTTGGTTGGTTTATTTTTTGCCCTTCCTTTTATACATTGAAATAAAAATTCATTAGTTTTATTTCATAATCCTAAGAGGGAAATATCTTACAATCAATGCAACAGGAACTATACCTACTAAAAACAATACATAATTTAATATTTCTTGGGGAAAAAAATCATGGATGAATAAATAAAATAATCGCATTTTGTAGACTTTTCATTCCTAATCCACGTTTAAAGTGAAAAAATATCAGATGCTATGGTTATTTATTTATTTATTTTTTTTTTTTCGAATCAGATTCAGATATTCTTTCCCGGGGGAAAAAAGCATTTCTATACATATAACAAAAAATTTTAATTTAATTTTTAGCGATTGAAAGAACGAAAAGCCAAGTTGAAAGCTTTTCTTTTTTTTTCACGTCGACTTTTTTTTTTTTTTTTTTGCCGTTTCTTAATCGAATTATTAAGGAATTAATGCACGAAGTTAATCTTTAAATAATAGAAAAGTTACATTTAAAAATACCGTTTCTTAAAATAATTTTTATGTAAGTGTTTCATACTCGTAGGAAAAGGAAAGCAAAGCATGTCGGGAAAAGCATACTTCGGGGGATTTTCATCCTAATGATTTGAGTTTATTTATTGTTAAAAAGGTTCCATGTATTTAATAAATTGGTATATGCTGCTTTACTGTGTTGATTTCATATTTTATGCTTTCTGAACATAATACATTTTTTATTTCTCGTTGGTCAATATATGATTGCATCAATGCTAGGTCGGAATTGTCCTACAATTCCCATTTTAAAAAAACGTCCGATAATGTCCTACTTTTGCCTAAATTTCCTACAATTTGTTGATTTGTTTTTTGTTAGGGGCCTTTAAATGAGGTCACACTTTTTTTCAATATAATTTAACCCCTCCCCTCTTTGTTACAAAATGTCACACTTCAACATAACTCCTACCGCCCCCCCCCCCCGTCACACGTCACGCTATATACAATAATAATGGTTCTATGTGTACTTGATTTGCACAAAATGCGAATATAAGCCGCTTAAGTGTCTGTTTGTCGCCGATAGCTTATTCCTAATTTCTTACTCCGAGAAACTTCTACACAATTGTCTCTATATTTAAAACGACTAATAATCAAAACATTTCTCTAGCATTTTGAGTGAGGCATCGCTAGATTTGAAATCTCCGTTAAAAATTAATGTAAACGCGAATTTATTTTAATCCTCCTTTCTTTGTTTTAATTTATTTATCGTCTGCGCTTTATATATATATTAAAGTGGCAGCGCTCTTTTTCCCAGTTTCGTTAAAACTATTGTTTTGCCGATGATTATGTTGGATATAAATAAATATTTTTCACAAACAATTTGATTATATAGTAAATAATATTTTTATTTTACAGATTATTATAACTTAGATGTTTTTATTTTTTTCGGTAAGAATATTTTTTTCCGAAATTATTATATGTTCATTATTTATTCATTAAACTTTCCTGTTCTACCTGATAAACATTTCTTTGATTTGATGTGCATTTCCGTTTACTGGGAGAATTGTATATTTATTAATATCTAAAACAGCGGTCATTTCGTATGACCGCCGGGCTTACTACTAAGATTATAACAAAAAACATAATTCGTATGTAATAATAAAAGAAATAATTTCGAATTCTGTAAAAATGACCCCTTTGTCGTAGAAATGTAAAGGGCGATTTCAAATACTCTCACAATTCCTCAACCCCCCCCCCCCCAACCCCCACGCCAACGAAGCGGGTCAACATTTCTGAATGATCTCTACAAGGGACCATTCAAAGATGATATCGCGCTTCGAGGGGGTAGGAGGGGTTCGTGAATTTGTGACAAGGGGAGGGGAGGATGGTATGTTGAAGTACATTTTGTGATAGAGGGGGAGCGGGTTTAAATATATGTGAAAAAAGTGCGACATCATTTATGGACGGCCCCTAAGATATCCACATGTCCTGCAATTCTGGGAACTGTAAGACGACTCTAGCAATGGTATCAATGGAGGCAATTTAAGCAGCGTCACTGGTCACGTGGCAGCGATTAAAGCAATGTCAACAAAGGAAACCGTAGTAACATCGCTTTACCTCCAGTTCGACAAATCTAATAAAAACTAGGCCTAATTGAAGTTCTACCTTACATAAAATTAACGCTAAATAAAACACTATAACTATTGTAATAATTAATAAATTTCTTGAATAATGATTAAATTAAATGTAAATACTGGGTTATAATCAGAAAAAGCTGTGAAAATAGACTAATTAATTTTAAGATAACTAATTTTGCCCAGTGAACTCCACGTAGAACTCCATTGAAAATCCTAATAAACAAAAAGCGGATATCACGTGAGAACGATGATCGCTCATGAGTCCTTTTAGCGGTCAATTGCCTCCATTGTAGAACACCTTCCACCCCTGCTGAAGTAAATATTTTGGAATGACATAAGACTAAAAAAATGGACATATTGCATGAACATACAACATAGTGCCAAATTTCAGCAATTTTTCTGAAAAGTTGAGTGAAAATATCATTTACTATGTAACTTATAAATATACAAGATGCAATATGAACACATTTTTGTCAAGAGGGAGAATGCCGCTGACTTCTGAAAGATGAACTTATGCGCATTTACAAATCCATCGCATTTAAATATTGTATAAATATTGATCATTATTTATAGTATACGAGCATGTAAGTTTTTCAGACCAACGTTAACCATTTTCTACATCCGTTTTAAATGTCGAGCCACTTCCAGCATAGATTCCAAGAGGGATGAATGAAGTAGAAGAAGGAATGCCAAGAAATGTGGTAACAAGCCTTTCATGTGTCTAATAGGTACAATTGATGATATTTGTGTTCTTTGTATCCCCTGTGCTCCCATGCATCTCATCTTGCGCCTCGGTGATTAAGCTTTGGAACCGGGGATCGTTCTCTTGGGCAACCGCCAAACATTATTTAATCCCATTTATCATGTCCTCCCAAAGAATACGCATCTTTTGCCGGGCTTTCCGTTTCTCCATGCGATATTCAAAAACTTTTATGGTCTGTCTATTGTTGAATGCTTCGGAAGAAATTGCATCACTTTTTCTCTCACACACTTGTGTAGATTAAATATGAGAAAATAATAAGCATCTTTGTGTGTCGTCGAATTCTAGATTTATGCCAGCACTCTAAGGAAAAGATGTGTTTAATATATGCCAGAGACATTTTTCTTTTTATTATCCATAGTAAATTAAACAAAAAAATGAATAGTAGTTATCACTTAAAAAAAGAAAAAAATATTCAGGGATGTGGAGAAAGCCCAAGGAGCAGTGATGCAACAAGATTTTGCTCAAAACTGGAGCGCAGTAACTTTCGCTGCAGCGCAGCGATTTTTTTAAATTTTACTTTTTAGACTACTTCACTGTAAAAGTTTTTAAAAAATGTATATTTTAAACATGGATACTTTAAAATAAGTTATTTTTCTCTAACATTTACTTACTAGGTTACATTTTCTCTTTGGTTTTGTTCTTGACATTTCTTCTTTGAATAAAAAATGGTAAAAATTGTATTGAGCATTGTACAAATATTGTAGACACTGTAAAAAAAAATCTCCTCAAAATAACGGAAAAAGTACGGCAGCAGAGTTGCCGGAAATATTCCGTTTCTGAAAATATTTCCCCGAAATCTGACAGACGTTCCATTTCTTTTTTCTCCGTTAATCCAAATCAGGTTGTGAAAATACAGCAACCGTAAAACGGCAAAGTTAAGTTCTTGTATTTTCAGGACGTGATATTTCCGTTTTTGGAAGGAAAAGTCATGTATTGAAGCACTTCGGAAATCTTCCGTTAAAATTAGTCAAAAAAACACTCTGAAAATTCAGAATTTTTTTAACAGTGGATGTAAGGAGCAGTATGAAAGTATGACGAATAAAGACATTAAAAAATTCTTCAAATCTACGTCAAAAGAAGCAGGGGAAAAAAATCAAATTTCCTCATTTTTTTTTTTTTTTTTTTTTTGATAACTTAGCCATTTTGTCTGTTCCTATTTATATATAGATAAAAGAAACTTGTAAGATGAATTACATAGAGGCCTGGTTACTCTTATTATTTTTAAGCACATAAAAATTAAAGTTAAAAAAACACAATAACATTCCTAAATAATTACTAATTATTTAAATATATTTTATTTAAGTAATGTGGGACACATGTTTCGTGAAAGAAAAAAAAAAAGAAACCTTAACGCTGTTTCGCTGATCGCATCTTGCTCGTGCTGGCTGTGCAACGCAACACCTGGAAAAGGGGATCTTGATGGTCGACATAAATCACTCTCCGTGACTTGAGGGTCGAGGTTGAGCTCTGCATCTTTTAGGAAGCAGTAAACATCAGTTACACGCCATTAAAGGCCGAAGTGTCATAAAATATGGATTTAAACTCTTCTTTGCACTGAGCAATAAACCTCGTTCAGGGAGAAGGAGAGACACATTATATTCTTTCCCTTTCTTTGCTTTTCCTTTTTTTTCCCCGGAGAAATGTTCGCCGCATTCGAAGCGTTATGTTATAAGGCATTGCCATGATGCTGGTTTAATTTTTGCCCGCCATTCCAATATTTTATTTTCCGAGGGGAAACAATTGTACGTGTTTAAAAAGTTATATCTCACAAATTCATATTTTTTAATATATTTTTGACAGTGTCTAGCATTTATAAAGCATGGTACATACAGGGACGTAGCACTTTCAAATTGAAAGGGATCTTGGTGTTGCATGTAATCTGAAGTTACAATAACTTAATTCCTACCCGATCCACCATGTACACTTGGGGATACGTGCATGTAAAATCCGTGGACCCTGCAATCCCGAGACTTCCGAGGGTACCCCGGAGGGTAGATAATTTCCCTTTCCTTCACTCTTAGGCCAAAAAAGGACGGTGTCGTACTTGTGGTGGCGCCACCTGGTGTCTTCCGAATACATTATGAACCAAGTTGTACTTCCACCACTGTGTTGTTCATCCATAAAACGGAAGACGCTCCTAATTGCCTTAATTCCTGGTCGATCTGTGAACAACAACAGCAACATAACTTAATTCTGATATTTAATTTTCCAGGAGAAAACATTTACAGGCGTAAGAAGCTATATTTATCAGATTTACATAATTTTTTAGACACTGTCCAGCATTTATAAAGTATCGTAAAGATGAAAACAGCCCTCTCAAAGTGAAAGAAGTTTTGAGGTTGAAAAAAAGTGAACTATGAAATGAGTAAAAGGAGATAATACAACATAAAAGTGCATTATGGTGAGGACCCACACCCTTCATTTGTTGTAAGCTCTTGTCGGAAACTTTTTTACGCAGGCCGACGGGAACTCTCCCCAATAGTGACAAGCGAAACTTGTCAAAAATCACCAATATCGCTGGATTTGGCGTATCATTTTGGCGACATTTTTTTTTTTTTTTTTTTGGGGGTCATTTAAATTTGTATTCTGCTTTAAGTTGAAATTTTACAATGGAGGCAATTCATAGAGCGTCATAGGTCACGTGACAAAGATGTAAGCGATGTAAACAAAGGAAGCTGTAGTATCGTTTTACTTCGAGTTCGCTTGTTTAACATTGCGTTTTTGTTTGAATATTTTATTGAGTTGTAAAAGATGTCATATGTGCTGCATATGGGTCATCTACTTCAACTGAATGTTACGAATGTTAAGAACTTGAGCTTCATAATCATTGGAATCTATGAAACAAAAAAAAAATGTCAAAATAAATTACGATAAATAAACAATAGCAAAAACTTACCTTGCATTCGGTTGAAATCCTAACTTTAGCTGTGTAAGCTTCTTTCTTTTTCATTTCAGCTTTGACAGTAGCCGATATGTCAAAAAAATGCATTGTTTTCTGACGATTCGAGGAAACAGATTTTAGAAACGAATTTTTCATTAAATAATAATGATCCTTTCTTTACTTTAGTAATCACGCTATTATTTCCAGTTAGTGCCGGAAACTGCTCGGCATATTCCATTATGGAAAAATTTGTAAAATCCGTTAAATACAAAGGTTTATCAACAATTGAATCAGCCATGGAGCCCAATAAATCCTGAATTATTACTAATTAAAACTTCTTTCATAAATTTAAACTAATCTAATTAAAAACTAGGCGTAAATAAAGTTCTACGTTATTAAAAACTAAGACTTAATAAAATTCTACGTTATTAAAAACTAGACTAAATAAAGTTCGACGTTATATAAAATTAACACTAAATAAAACACTATAACTATTGTAATAATTAATAAAGTTATTTTATAATACATAAATTAAAGGTAAATTACTTGGTTTAGAAAAGCTATCAAACTAGTCTAATTTTAGGATAGCTACTTTTGCTTCGGAAACTCCACGTAGAACTGAATTAAAAATTTGGTAAACAAATCAGCGAACACCTTTGTCACGTGACGCGATGAATGGCCTCCATTGGATGACACGTGAAACTCGCCAAATATCTCCAAAATCGGCAAGCTGTCACTAGATTTGACGTTTCATTTTAGTACCATTTTTTTTTTGGGTGCACATTTTTATCTGTATTCCGATTTAAGTTGAAATTCTACCTTTATCCCGCCAAAACGAACGCATCATCACTTTGTAATCGGAACCGTTTATTTATACAAATATGCACAATTACGTGTAAATGTTACGTACTACTCATTGTTAGCCTACTTTCCCTGTAAAAGTAAAAAAAAAAAATAATAATAATAAAGCATGAAAGAAGGCTTAATGTATCATGAAAATATCGTTAAAAATCAAGAAAAGTCAAAAATAAGTGAAATAATTAAATGAAGATTGAAAAATAAAAAAAATTGAAAGTAGGGTATTGAAATGAATTAATTACTGAGTGAATAAATACATGAATGACTGAATAAATGAATGATTGAATGAATATGTATTAACCGTTGAAAAAGGTATATCTGAAGCAATTAAGAACTTAAGCTAAACGAGAAAGAGAGAGAGATAGTAAGAATATAAATTTGAAGCTGATGTATACGGGAAAGTAGGCTCGTATAGTTCTAGGCGGAACTTCTTGTTACATTTTCTTTTTATAAAGCTTTCATCAATGTTCGTGACGCCCTTTGGCGCATTAACAAGAAGATTACAAAAAAATTTTGCTAGCTTTGCAAATATTTGCATTACCTGTTTAAGTTTTAAAATGTATATCTGGGAACTTTTCCTTTTTTTTTAAGCAAGAAATTGGAAAAATTCATTTATGAATTATTCAAATGAAGCGTTTTAAATGCAATTGTTTTTTTTTCTCTCCAACGTGGAGGCATTTGCCTTTTCGGCATTCGCCCTTTTCAAAGCCACGGGTGTTTCTGGCCATTTGTGAAGGGTCACCCCGCAATTGTATATGCTCGTATATATATGTGTGTGCGTGTCGTAGTAATTTAACGCCCTTTTTTAACCAGAAATAAAGAAACATTATTGATATTTAGGGCATAACTATATAAAAAAAAATCTGTCCTAAAGAATGAAGTCCGCTAAGTTATAAAGAATAATTATAGAACATAGTTCCTCATCCCTTCTTAGTGTTGCCAATTTCTTCATTAATCTGTCTCTAGCCTCCCAGTACCGCTCATCCAGGAAAGTCCAGCGAAGCGCAGCAAGTGTCCAGCGTTCATGTCCCCTCCAAGGCTGTACAGGCTTCATATTAGAAAAGAGAAATTTTTAAATTTATGGAAGTGTTTTCCGGGGGGGGGGGGGAGACAAACGTGTCCGGCGGCCAGGCGGAATTCGTCAATAATATACTTATCATGCGAGTATATTAGCTTTACTCTTTATTACTAATTTATTTATTTATTTATTGTTTATTTTTTATTTATTCATTCATTATTGCTTATTTCGGGCAGCTAAGCCATACTTTTTCCTGAACAGAACGCATAGGAAAAATGTTTTTCGAGAAAATACGGAAATCTATGTATTGTATACAATTTTGAATTTTATCAAAAGAAATTTGAGGAGTACCTTTCAAATTCATACTTTGAGAAAAAAAAATTCGACTTCTTTTCCATTTTTATCATATTGGATACCCTTTAAGACAATAAAGAGTTTTGAGTTAACACAAAATAGTTCTCGAACTCGATATTCAAGTAAAAAGAAAAATCACAAAATTTGATCAACCTGTGTTTCTCTTTTGCTAGAATCCTATCTCTCTTTCATACTTTAACAGGATGCAAGTTTCTAAGAACTACAATAGAATAATATTCAAAGGAAGAGAAAATAAAATTTTCACCAATGCTCATGTTACGAAGCAATCTTAAATATTTCACTGAAGTTACAACTCGGGATGTTGTTTAACGAAAAGGAAACTGCATTTGAAGTATTGTTCAAATCCGATTTTGAAGAGTTGGGTGGAAAGATTCGTAACGAAAAATGCTCTTGTTTACCGTAAACTCGAGAATAAATAAAAATATTTACTGAACGATGTTTCGACGAATATGAAAACTCTCTTTATTTCTTCTCATGATTGCTGATAAAAACAATTGTTGTTCAAAGTTAAATCTTACTTTAGCCAACAAAATAAATTTCAGTTGTTTCATTTGAATCATAATGCAAGGGAAGGACTTTTAAAAGCATTTATTCGACGGAGGGATCTTCGAGTGGGAGAACAGATCAGTGGAGCTGCAAGATTTTGCTCGAAAGTATAGCGGAGCTGGAGCAAGCAATGTTCTTGTCCTCCGGTGCTCCGACTTTTTTTCCACTTTTTAATTTTTTATCTTATAAAAAAATAAACTAAAACAAGAAATTCCGTCTAGACCTATACGAGCCTACTTTCCCGTATACACCAGCTTCAAATTTATAATCTAGGTATCTACCTCTCTCTCTCTCTTTCTTGTTTACCTTTAGTTCTTAATTGCTTCAAATATACCTTTTTCAAAGGTTACATATTCATTCATTCAATCATTTATTCAGCCATTCATTCACTCATTCATGTATTTATACACTCATTTACTCATTTTTTAATTCATTTGCACATTTATTCACTCATTTGTTCATTCATTCTTTCACTTATTCATTTAATCATTCATTAATTCAAAAATATTCTTAAAAATACCGATCAAAAAAGTTCATAGGAAAAAAAAGTCTCGTTAGTTCTGTATGCACTTTCTATTTGTACAAGTGCTACGTTATAAGAGCTTTCCGATGAAGTTTGTTCCAAGCAAATCGGTCCGATAGATTAGGATAAAATTTCAATGTAGGCGCTAATGTTAAAAAATTTTAACTGTTCAAAATTGAATGAAAAAATGTTGATATCAAAAAGTAACATATGGGAATAAGATGGAGGACGAGATCTTCCGAATGCAAAAATAATTTTTCGAATCGGACAATTCGTTCAAAGGTTATAAAGGGGGGGGGGGGGAGGACAGAAAGACCGACAGACACACTTTTCCCCATCTCAAAACCCTACTTTCATTTTTTTTATTTTTCATTCTTTATTTAATTACTTCACTTATTTTTGACTTTTCTTGATTTTTAACGTTATTTTTACGATACATTAAGCCTTCTTTCATGCTTTATTATTATAAATTTTTCTTTTACGGGAAAGTAGGGTAAAAAGAGAGAAATCAAAATTATTGAAATATACTGCGCATGGAACGTAGAAACTCAAAAACGCTTCTGCTAAAGATCCCTGATATGAAGTACAAATGACTTACATTTGGGGGAAAATTAATTTCCGGGAAAAATATTGCAGCTGGAGGGAATCGGATTGTAACATTTTTCTGTATTTTTATACAGTAAAACGGGTGTAAAAATGGCCACCTATGTAATTTGTCAGCCATTTTTGTCAGGAACAGAATTAGCCCTTTAGGGGCCGTTCATAAATGACGTCACGCTTTTTTCCCATATATTTGACCCCCTCCCCCCCCCTTTGTCACAATACGTCACACTTCAGCGGACCCCCCTCCCCCCCCTTTGTCACGCGTCTTTGCTATGTTGCATAATGCAGGATGTCACACTTCTTGTTACCCCCTCCCCTCCCCTTGTCACACTTTGTCACAATTTCACGAACCCCCCTCCCCCCCTCGAAGCGTGACATCATTTATGAATGATCCCTTATTTTATAATGTAGGGAAACCTTTGTCCACCTGTCTATATTGACAACTTATGTAAGCCAAATTTGGGTGGGAGCAGTATAAAAAAAACCTTTGTAAGTTAACCGCCTAATAAGTAATATATTTATTTGTTTACCTACTTTTGCAAAGATTAAAAAAATTTAAATAATTTCTCCAGGGTATTTTTTACGCTATAATGTTAGGCCAGTATTTGTTTGGATGGATGAAGCATCGATATAAAGTATGCCTAAAACTCTTTGTAAGTTAACATAACTAACTCTTATGAGCACTCTTTTATTCTTGAAATAAGTTTCTTTTTTCTTCTATCTGATGTAGCCATTTCGAAAAATGATGTATTTTTAGGAAATCTTTACTATCAATTAAGTAACTTAAATAATTAATAAGATATTGATCTTTATTTTGGACTAAGTATTTTAATTTTAAAGTTGTGAAGGACACATTGTCAGTCATTCAGATTTAAATTATCTAACGAGGTTTTAGACAATTGTGAAAAGAAAAAAAGATAGTTTATTATTATTTAAAGTAACGTTATTACATGAAGCTATGTCTCAATTAGTTACAAATAAATAAATGAATAGTGTAAGAAATGACAAAAAGAAAGAAAAATTCTCCTCACCCTCTATAAGTTGACCACCTGTCTAAATTGACCACTAAAGTGCTGCATACCGCAAGTGGTCAACTTACACAGGTTTCATTATATATATATATATATATATATATATATATATTAAATCGTACCTTAGTCCTCGTAGAATGGTCAGAGGCCGTAGTAGCCTAGTGGTTAGAGCTTCCACCTGGAAGGTCAAGTGTTCGATGCACGCTGAAGACCCACCATGTACACTTGGGGATACGTGCATGTAAAATTCGTGGACCCCACCACCTCGCCCCGTGCGCAAGCAATTCTAAGGCCTCGGCTAACATGTAGGGGTCTGGTGAAGAAAAGTAGACTGGTAAGTTGTAAAACGCAGCATTAAAAGTAAATCATGAGCAAAATATTTTTTGCATTCCTTTGGTATTACTAGGAAAATTTTACGTAGTTAAAAAAAAGTTTTTACTTTAAACCATGCTCACATTTTACGTAGTTAAATGAAAAAAAGTTTATACTAACTTTTTTTTTAAATTTAAACTATCGCTGTTTAACACATGATGTTTTACCATTTGTGTTAAAGATTTAAAAAAAAGAAAAGTCTCTGCTGACCAATATTAATGCAATAATGAAGGAAAAGAAGCGAGAAAGAATACCCAAAAGAGATATACATAATAAATATATTTCATAGTTTTCTGTCTGAAAACCTCAAAAATTGAGCCTTAATATTAACAATAAAGGAGAATAAAATTATCTTTGTGATTCAGCTTAAAAAATTATTTTGTTTTGCCCCCAAAAAAAGTTATTATGAGTAATTTTGCACGCTTCGAATTAAATAGTATTAAGAGAAACTAGTAGTTTTTACGAAAAATTTGCTTATGAAAATTTTTAATATATAGCAGTAGAATATTCATTTGGATTTCAGTAAACAGTAAAACATTGAACATTTCAAGAAAATATCACCTGTTGACGTTGACAGTTACTATAATTATGTTTAAGAACGCACTTATGCAACCTTTTTTTTTTTTTTTTTTGTGTCTTGCGGTTAAAGATTTATATTTAATTAAATTATTCAACTTTCTAATTTAATTAATTTGCTTTTATCTTTGAAGCAGACGATTGCTTGGTGAAAAGTAAAATTATTTTATCTCAACTGCAAAGTTTCTTGACTATGTAGAAATATGCTGAGAGCAAGCGAAGAAAGTAGTTCTCCGCGCGGTGTCCGATATTCGAGTTAAACTAAGCACTTCGCTACAGAAATATGATAAGGTATTTTAATATACACACGTATAGCGTTTATTTGTCATAATTTTCATAAAATGTTTTATATTTTTAATTTTACGAGAAGCGTAACGCGAACTTAATACCTTCATTTAGAACGAACGCTCTAGCCAAAAAGAAGCAGTTGGCGATCTTCCGATAAGCGGTTTGGCGAGATTTGGAGTTGTTTATATTTATGTCTGACTCGCTGACTTGTGACTTTGCTTAAAGCTAAACATTTTTTGTTATTCTATTGGTTAATATAGTTACTATTATTATTACTATTGCTAATATAGTTCTTTTTATGATTGATATATTCGTTAATATCGTTATTATTATTATTATTGTATTCGTTAATATTGTTGTAAAAAATCAATCGTTGCTATTATAAGAATGGAATCTACTCCAAAATTGAATTTCAGTGTTAGATATCAAAATAGTCTAAAGTTATTCTTGAAGTATTATTAATATTTTTAAAACTGATAATCTTTCATGCATTTTAATCATGGTTTTAGTGTTAAAAAATTTAAACATTTAACAAAAACTACAAAATTAATGTATCCTTATTTAAATATTTAATATATTTGTCATGGTAACAATTATGCATATTTGTATGTTCCATTTAGATGATGAATAATCAAAATTAAATGAGATAATTATACCTCTATTTATTTCATTACTTCTCTTTATGTACCTCATATTTGCTGTTGAGTGTAATTATATGATTACTTAAAATCATTTAGATATTTTTGTTTTAAGATAGATTACAAGAGATTTAACTTTTCAAGACCAATTTGGTATTTCAGTATATCTGGCACCATTTGGGAAAAACTAGATACGTAAGTCGATTTTTGGACAAAATGAGATAAATACCCTGAGCAACCCGTATGGGTGTCCTACACATCCTGTAAAAGTATGAAAGTCATAATGTCAGTGGTGTTCTTTAAAACCATTGTGCATTATTAGACCATTTAATAAACCATAGTGCATTTCAAAATGTAGCTATGATTAAAAATGTTTTTTGATGTTTGTAATATATCTATCTGCATAAAAGTATTAAGAGTATAATTTCTCTCTTTTTTTGCCGAAAAGAATAACTTATGATGAAAATATATTTAATCCTATAAAATAAATTATGATTGCGCAAAAAATTAAGTTTTTATATTTGTTACATATTTTTTTTTCTGATAAACCCACAAATGATTTTTCAAACATGCAATGTGCCATATAGAGTTCTTAATCAGATTATTCGCCAAGTTGCTAGTTTGGCGTCTTTTCGACCCTCCTCCTGCAATCCAACAGCCTCGCTGTTCACTCATATCTTCTGCCGCGCGTTGTGACGTCATTGTCAAGAAACGTTGCAGTCTAGTATAGCTATCTCAAAATTTTCATTTTGGTCACTTACACCCCTTTGCTTCAAAGTGCCTGAATTATCTATCAAGATCGGAAAGTCGCCAAGCTTGGCGAGAAACAACAAAATATAGAGATAAAAGAACACGGGTTCGTAACAATGATGTTGTCAATCCATCTAAAAAAAAAAATTTCAAACTGCAGAGAAAAACGCTTATAACTTCTTTTCTAGTTCATTTAGAGGCTTCAAATTTTAGCACGAAGGAAAAAACTCTTTCTAGGATAGTTTTTTACGGGCTTTTCAATGATATCAAGCTCGAAAGGATGCGATCATTTCTTCCAATAGAAAAGGATTATTTTATGCAATTTTTGGAACTCTGCTTCAATTGGTCTTAGCGTGATGATATATAGCCTATAGCCTTCCTCCATAAATGAGCTATCTAACACTGAAAGAATTTTTCAAATCGGACCAGTAGTTCCTGAGATTAGCGCGTTCGAACAAACAAACTCTATACATTTATAATATTAGTATAGATAATCAATTTACTGAAATGATATTTCACTTATAAACGATTCTTCATAACTTATGTTTTACGATGCATTTCATTGTGTAACTACTTCAAAATATCTCATGAAAACATTATTTTTATCACATTTCATATAACTTAATTCGTTTAAATTCGAATCTTTAATTAGATACTAAAGATGTAATGCATTTTCTACTATATGCTAAACTTTGCGATTTTAAAATAATGTTTCCATTAATATCAAGAAGTGTTTGAATATTATTTCCTTTTTCATTTGATATAACGCGAGTCAACCTACGCCGGGTATCTTACAATTTATATTTCCTTGATTATTGAGATAACTCTTTTGTCATATACAGTAAAACCTCCAAAGTTGACCACCTCTCTACATTGACCACCTCTCTATGTTGACCAAAATTTTATAGTTTGAATGGTCACAACGCATTTTCAATGGAGATTTACCTCTCTGTGTTGACCACCTCCATAAGTTGTATGTTGATCACATTTTAGTATGTAATTCATTATTTACTCTCTGTAACTTGATCACTCATGTTTTCTTGATGAAAGTGCTTTTTACAGTTACCTGAGGGGAAAAAAGAGGACTTAAAAAAAAAAAAAAAATGAATCATTTCTTTAAAAAAAGGGAAAAAATTGCTTTATCTTCAGTAAAAATAAAAATGAATAAGTGCTAAATTTTTCCTTAAAAAAATACTTAAAAGGTTTAAAAAATAATCTCTAATTTTGTACTAATGTTTTTCTAAAAATTCCCTAAGTTGACCACCTTCGTATGTTGACCACTTAGTTACAGTCCCTATGGTGGTCAACTTATGGAGGTTCTACTGTATATATATATATATATATATATATATATAATATCAGTGGCGTTTCTAGCAGGGGTGTCAGCAGGGGCGGTAATTTGTTATCACCCGTCTCCTCTCAAAAAAAAAAAAAAACATCTTAAGAAAATCCATTTTTTTTGGTGTAACTGTATTTATTTTCAGTTCAGTTATAATACGTTGGAGTACCATCAGTAAAATTGTATAATTCAAGGATATGTATTTTCCAAAAACTCTTTATCTCATCCGCTTACACACCCCAAAAGGGTGTCCTACGGCGTGAAACCCCCCCCCCCCCCCCCCATCTCATAGTGACGCTACTGCTGATATACAAAGCTGAATTTCGCTTGCGATACCAAAACTAATATTTGCTTTCAATTAATGTGATTGCGAAACTACTTTATCACATTCAAAAACCCAACAAACGTCAACAAATATCACCCAGTTAGAAATAGTGTAGATCCAAACAAAAACTGCAATATAATGCTGTTTTTAACCGACTTCACAAAGGAAGGAGGTTATACATTCATACTGTATGTATGTCGTTTTTTTTTGTACACTCATAACTTCGAAACGGTTGAACCGATTTTCATGATTTCTTTTTCAATCGATCGAGGGTGGTTTCCCATAGGTCCCGCACCTTCGTTGACCATATTCGATTCATAGAACAAAAGTAATGGGCAGAAATGTATTATAATTTTCGTTTTTTCATCCATAACTTTTGACTAAATGAACCGATTTTGTTGATTTTTTCTTCAATCGATAGAGGGTCGTCTAACTCAAATATTGTACATCAATCTGACTACATTTGTTTCTTAGAAAAAACGTTGCGGGAGAAAAATAAGTAATTTTTATTTTAATGGGAAAGGCTTTGCTTGATTTTTCTTTGTTGAGAAACTATTAATAAATATAAAAGTCATTGTTTAAAAAGTGTTTGTTGCCATTGTGCTATATTATTAAAAGCAATTACAGCAAGAGTTTGACTGAAGGCTTCTCTGAGGCAAAAATTCAATCCAATCAGTTTGCTAAAATCAACTTCAAATCGGAATTTTTTGGACGAATGATTAGTTTTTAGTGTCATTTATTCAAAGAAGGTTTTCCCTTTGATATGGATTTTTTTTTAAAAAATTGAGTATTTATATATAAAATGTATTTACACTAAAAAGAATGAAATAAAATAATTTTTATACAAAAATAGAATCGACTTCAAATTATAAATTGCGCTAAAAAGTGAAAAATAAATTATTTTTTTAAACAACATCGATGTGACTTTTAAACATAGTTGTAGAAGTCGGTGCAAAATTATGAGTCTAATTACCATTACATCATTTGCTACTTCATATTGGAACTGTTGCTAATTCTAGGAAAATGTATATATTTGTAATTGATTCATGATTACAAAAGATTTTATCTGTTCTAATTTTGCACCGACTTCTAAAACTATGTTTAAAAGTCACATCGATGTTGTTTAAAAAATTAATTTATTTTTCACTTTTTAGCGCAATTTATAATTCGAAGTCGGTTCTATTTTTGTATAAAAATTATTTTATTTGCAATGCTGTCAGTTAAAATAACGAACAACAAATGTTTAAGTCCCGCTTCGCGTCATATATTTCAGTTAAATTTCAGATGTTTCAATACATTTTTCTTAAAGAATCGAAACATTTTGAAGATTTGTTTTAACAATTTTCCGAACTCCCTCACAGTACTTTTTACTTCCACCGGCATTCGGGAAATGCTGAATTTTCAGTTTTTTATATCTTCCAGTGGACACTTTCTAAAAGTCCGCTTTATATTCTCGCAGGGTTGCGTAAAACAGGAAAGGGAAAATTCGTTTGGTATGCGCTGTGCGAGTTCGATTCTCAGGTTTATTTCCGACTTTTGTAGAAGATTCATGGCAACACTGACGACGGAATGCAATTCTTTTTTCCCCAGAATATACTCCTTATAAAGTGCGGGCGAAGATATGCGGCAAACGCGATTTCCGTGGCTTGAATTTGAATGAAAATTACTTCAAATTGTCCTGAAAAGCCATCTGGTGTATGATTTAATTCATCAGTTTTAGAAAATTCCAATATTTTTTGAGGCCTCAAAGACTGCTAATATTAATCATTGAATGATCTGTTTTCTATCAGAAATATTTTTTTTCTTAAATACTACGAGACAATAACATTGCAAAAATACTTGAAAATGAAAGCAACAAATATAAAGTTGAGCTTACTGACAGATGAAACAAATATTTACATTCATTTTATCCTTAATCTCCCTTTTTATTGTGTTTCCCAAAAAGTGAATAAAATTTTAAATGCTTTTTTTTTTTTTTTTTTTTTCGAAAATGAAATAAACCTCTACACCTTTAGAATTATAGCAGGCAGTTCCGAACGCACAGGAGGGTGAAGAATTAATTCCCCTTTCATCTTATTTCAAAAAAGGTAGGCGGCGTATTTGTGGTGTCGCCTTCTGGTGTCATCCAAATACATAATCAACCATGTCGTACTTCCACCACTGTGGTGCTCATCTATAAATGGCCCTCCTTACTGCAGATGAATTTTTAGATGTTTCAATCATTACGAAACCTTTCTTTCGTTTCCGAAAACTTGTTTATTTCAGCTTAATTATTTAATTGCTGTAATTTAAGAACTGAATTTAAAGAAAGTCAAACCAAAAGTGAACGTCCGCATAGAGCTCGAATGGAACTGAAAATATAAGGTAAATGACCCGGTAGTGGACACAGTTAAGAAAATTTTCGTACTATTTTACGTGGCAAAATTTTTTCAAGGGACTTACATCAATATTTGCATATTTAGCTTCATCGCAAACTATTTCTCTAAAAATTAACTACCTATGAAATGTCATTTGATGAAAAATTAGAATTTTTACGTCAAATTTACTAAACGCTTCCTTTGTATCTACAGTGGACATTTATAAGACACGTATTTGCATTAGTGTGCACAAAAACTAACGTCATCTGTTTTATGCTGTTAACTTGGAGAAATAATTTTGAAAATGAAATATTAAATATTATGATCCATGTACTTGCATAGATGCTCCACACCAACTTTAGGTCTATTAACCAGCACTAGGAATCGTTCGCTATACACTGTTAGAAATTTCATCATGAAATTACGGTTAAATCACCGGCAGCAGTCTTTTCATCTAATTCACCGTTAAATTTACGGTTTGGAACATTTTTCTATCTTTACGGGACCTAACCGTTTCCGATCAGCTTGGTTAAAAAGCCGTAAATACAAAGGTTTACGGTTGTATAACCATTTAAAAATGGTTTAAAAACAAAATTTATACCGTTTTTGAGCCTGCGCCCTGCGGTGGCGGGCATAGAATAGCGCCGATGTAGCTATGCATGTCGTAAGAGGCGACTAAAATAGCAACATCCGATCCGGGTGACGTAAGGCTGGCTTTGTAGCATGACTATGGCCCCGGGTCGGTAAAGCAGGTCGGCAAAGCTCTGCCAGCAAAGCCCCTATGGCTGGTGCTGGTTGTCAGTTTGTCAGAGAGTTTGTGGGAAGACAAGTAGGACAGCGCCGCAGTCGTGCCCCCTCATACTGGGGGGGGGTAATCCGTGAAGGCCCGGATGCTATAGACGGTACGGCTGTGGTTAGCGTTTCGCACCGTTTTTGAACCATTCCGAGGCGTAGAATCTTCGAGGCGTAGAAACCGTAAACGAAGCTTGCGGGAATCGAACCCGGTTGTTCTGGTATACCAACCTTGCTCGCTAACTATTCGGCCATCTGCACCACAGAAAGCGGTCGCTTATTTTTCAATAAATCTTTCCTTCCAACAGGAAAACTGCATTAAAAGTGAGATTTCAGTTTTTGATTGGATCTAAAGCCATCAACATTTACTGCATATTGACGAAAAACATTTCTTTTTTTTGCTGCAAAAATTAAAATACGAACCAGCTTGAGCAGCTCAAATGATGGGTTCGCTCATTCTCAAACAGTTCGGGAATCCGAAGTCTGCAATTTTTATTTACGTGTGTATGTCTTTCTATTTAGTAAATACTGCTTAAGCCGCTTTTTTTTCTGCTTTTTTATAAACACATGCAGATTTGAACTGATAAATTTTTATTCATATTTTAACAACAACGTACGACCGGTAATGTTTCGCAACCAAGATGGACGCCCGATTCTTATTGAGCGCTTGAAAATGACGGTTAGTTAAACGTTCTTTAGGATAAACAGAGAATAAACGATTTTTTTCGCAATCAGCGGTTTGAGTACCATCTTTTTAATGGTTATTTAACTGTTTTAATTAAATATGGTAAAATAACAATCAAATAAATGGTTATTTTACTATTTTCTTACGGAAATTTTTAACAGTGTAAGGTTCTGATAATTTCATTCAAGTTTAATATTACATTCGCTTATTTTAGGAGCTTAAAGAGCTAAGTGTCCACTACTAGAGCAGTGTCCACTACCGGGTCATTTACCTTAGGACAACCTTAAAAGCGTAAAATTGCAACACTAAATTGGATACACATGTTTAAGGATTACAGGAAACGCTTTTTTCAATGCACCAAAACGTGAGCTTTGAAATGAGAAGACATTCGACAGAAGCGTCTGGTCAAAAAAATTTCGTCGGATATGTTTTCATATAAGCGATTGCAGTAAAAAATGGGCTTGATTTATTCATAATGTAAAATGGGTCTTTGAGCAAGTAAATATCTCCAAATACTACTTTGCCATTACCTTATTTATGCTTTACCCGCATACTACTTTATAGGTATGCATGCTCAAATTGTATTTTTTTTTTAACTACGTTAACGTTCTATAATTTTACAACGTTACATTAATTTCAAAATTTTATAATTTTAAAAATTACAGAATTTTCCTTATAAATAACTAGTGTTTTTTAACTATGTGCAATATAATGGAATAGTCAATTTGTTTCAGCAAAAATACAATACAATGAAAAGTGTATTAATTCAATACGTAAATACTTATAAATTAGGCAGTATTGAAGTATTTGTAGATGAAAAATAGCCAGCAAGGTGGCGTAGTGGTAATGCGCAGGCCTCGTACGCTCAGGATCAAACCTGGCCCAAGTCGGTGGAATTTCAAGATGCGGAAAATCGACAGCGCCCATGTCGTATGAAGATGCGGCAAGTTAAAGATCCCTTGAGTATCCGTTTGGCGTGGATACTCTCGGCTAAATTAAATTCCTACTGCAGTTTGCATCAACGAGAGGTCAGGTGCCGCCATCTAGAGGGAAACTGAGCGTCAAGAATTGCGGCAATGGTACCACGTTGTGGTGCTGCCGAAAGAGTTGGTACCAATCTCTTGGAACGCACTATGACTGCAATATTTAAGATCCAATCATACGCAGCCCATAAAAAATATAAAAAAGTAATTATTCAGTTAATAGCAAAATATTTTTTAATCATTGTCATTAAATAGACAGACAAAGCGGATTAAGCTTTTTGACATTTTTTTTTTCAAAGAAGGAAGACAATGGCATCGCTTTGAAAAATTGATTTAAAGTATTCGAATACAACACAAAATCCATGTTTAATTTCTTTTTCTATGTATTATTTTTTCCTTACTTATTTGTGTTTTGTTTATTTTGCATTTTTCTTTTTGTTCTCGCTACTTTGGAAAATTTTTGAAAAAAAAATTAATTAAAAGCTCATTTAGCATTTAATTACATCAAATGAATAGTAAAAGCTGCCCTCAGGCTATTAATTAGGAAGAAGTAAGAGCAAAACATTCATAAAAATAAAATATGTTCAAAAGGCTTTTAAGAAGGGATTACGCAAATCATAACAGGAAAAAAAAACGAGTAATGGTATTACATTTTTATTTGAATCTGAAATTAGGAAAATCTTCCGGCTTGGACACGCGAATACAAAAAGAAAAAAAAATGTGAGATCAAGTTTAAAAGGCGTAGGGGAATTTAATGTGCATACACCGAAGAAACTTGCGCATTGACACGTTTTGCATACAAATAAAGCTAAAAAAATTCTAAATTAGTTTTAACAAGACATTGAAATATTTCACCCAATCAATTGTAATTAAACCTTGATTAAGTTTAAATGGAACAAACTACGGGGAAGTAACAAAATATTTATTTATGCTTTTTCATGTGCATTTTACTCAATCCGTAGCAATCCTTGATAAAGAAGAAGAAATAGCGTATTTACTTTCATCATGAAACGTAAAGGAAAACAAATCAAAAATTAAATAAAGAGATTTATTCAAAAAAAAAAAAAAAAAAGAAGAATAAGAACTTTGTACGCTTATAGAATGCTTTAAGCATTTAATAGTAAGCCTTAACAGGGAACAATTTCCCAACGTATACAGAACAAAGCACAAACCCAGACAAACTCAACCATATTTCCCCCCTGTAACCAAAAAAATTTCATTTCATTATCTTTCATATACAGCTTAACAGAGCCATCTAGAAAGTTAAAGTCACAGTTTATGAACTGAACATAAATAAAATAAAAATAATAAATGCTTGCTCGCATAAATGCTAAAATTTTCGAAGCAAAAAGTGTCTGTACATAAATAAATAATTTATGAAGAAAGCTCTGGCAACAAAATTACTCATTCTTGATCTTGTAGTTAAGTAATAACATTCGTGCGAGTTTAATTTTACTGTGTTTCATATTGTTGAAAGAAAGATTTGCCTTCAATATGCAGTTAACAGGAACGTCCACTTAATAAAATCTCTACTTTTTTTATTACCATATCCTTATGACTAACGAAAAAATGTGCACATAATGCAATAATAATAACTAAGTTGATTTCGAACAAAGATTGGAATAAGAACTTCAACCGTGAAATCATAATTACAAGTTGATTAAGTTTTGATGGGGTAAATTACAGAGCAGCATTCAGACTCGTATCTTCGCGAATTTCTAGGTCTTCCAAGCGTTCAATTATCTAGATTGAGTAAAGAAGGGCAATTACTCTAGGGCAATGCAAAAAAAAAAAAAAAGACATAGAGTAGATGGTTTCGCAAGACTCGGATTTTTATTTTATGCATAATATATGATATACGGAGTGCAGAGAAAAATTGTTAAAAACGTTCTGAATTAATAAAAAACACTTATAATGTAGAGGTGCTCTTCTTTCAAGAAGGTAAAGTATTCTATATTTGAATGTAAAAGGATGTAATTATATAATTTTTGTAGAAGAATATTTCCTTCTTCTTCTTTTTTCTATATTTATTCATTTTAAAAAAATGTTAAATTTATTAAGAAACACAAATTTATGTAAATTTGGAATTTTCAAGTATCATGCTCCTATTTTTTTTCCTGTAAGTAAAACTCATTTTTAGATTGAATTTCAGATATTTGCAGTCATTATCAGCAAAACGACCCCAAATAATTCCTGTTTATTGTTACTTTTAGATTTTAAAGCACATTCTTCCTGTGAAATTTACGTAACAATTCTGATTTTTTTTTTTTTTTTTTGCTGAACGTATTCGTAACAAACTGATCTGAATGTTATAATGCACCCGATACTGTAATTACTTCTACGGAGATGTTGAATTTTAATTTTGTATTTCCATTTTGTAGCTATTGTTCCCTACACTGTAAAAATTTTGCGCTTAGTTGCGACCATTTTTGGTGTTCCTAAACACGATTTTTGGTTTTCAGATGGTGTAAAGTTCAAAATTATTCATTTTTTATTTCCTTTAATTGGGAAATACGTGTAAAACGGCTTATTAAAAGCATTTTTCATGATTTTTTTTATCCGTATAAAGAATAAATATATTTTATTGCGATTTTGAGGTTATTTTATAAATATATTGAAGCACATTTACTGAAATTTTCAAACATTTTTCTTGATAAATCCCGGAGATATCGGCTACTGCACACTGTAAGTCGCCACCCGGGTCGGCAGTTTGCGTACATCCTGGAGGTCACAATTTCTATCTGAAATCTATTTTTTTTAACCTACTTTTTTATAAGTGTCTCTTCTAGTTGAGTTAAAATCATCACAAAAAATTGAAAATTTCTATTTTTTTTAGAATGAGAAAATTAAGTACGATTTTTAGCCGCTTTTTTTTTTTTTGCTCTTTTTTACAATGAAAAAAAGTAAAAATAAAGATTTGTTTATGATTCCAGTTCAAATAGAGCGTATGTATATAAAAAAATGTGTGCTAAATTTAAAAAGGATTGATCAAAAACTCTCCGAGCTAGAGTGTACGCAAATTCGAAAAAAAGTAGTTTCGAGAAAAACGCGTTTGAAAAGAAGAGTGGTATTGAAGGTAAATTTAAGGCAGTAATGAATCAATTTTTTTATACTTATAGATACTAATACTTATAGAAATTTCTATCCGAGGTCTCAATTGGGGAAAGAAATAAAACGACATCTGCTAATGTTCCCTTATACCCTTCAGGTCATTCATGAGGGACTGCCTGCTCAACTGCTCCAAAAGGGGCACTCGCTCAAATGCTTATAACTTTTAAACGACTTGGAATTTTGCTTTGAAAATTTCAGGGTATATTATTGAATAGTTGTAGAATCCATTTATGAAGAATAAATTTAATTTTTTAAGACCTTTACGCGTGTTCCCCCCCCCCTTAAGTTTTTTTTATGTGTCTGTCTAAAAAATATAAACAGTATAACTTTTCCTAGCACATGAAGTTTGTTATCTCCGTTACGTATCGAAATTTCATTGCGATTGGTCATTTCTATGAAAATAGAATAAATAATCAATCGTACTGAGTTTTTGATGCGTAGATGAGTTCAAGAACATCATATGCTAAAAAACCTTTCTTCTATAGGAGTGTGAATGACATATCCTATAACACTTAAAAATATTTATTCAGGACAAGGAACACAGCACATTACGACTCAGTGACAATTTTGAAGTGTGAACCCAGAACGCAGATGCGAAATTTCTTTAGAGCTTCTACAACGGCAAGGAACTTTAATTAAAAAACTGTAATATTTGCGCTCATTATCGGAAGTTTTCTTAGACACATAAAGTACTGTGTGGAAGCTATTGTGGTGATCGAATTTTTGGAATACTACTGCCCCTATACCGTCTCTTGACGCGTCACTTTGAATTTCTGTGCGGCAGTTTTGGTTGAAAATGCCTAGGACAGGTTTTTGGGAAAGTACAGTTGAACTCGCTTAATACGAAATGCCAAAAATTAGCGAATTTATTCGTATTAGCCGTAATTCGCAACAACCGTGAACAAGTAAAATCGTGTAAAAAAAGGTGGGGTATGGATGTGTCATGGACACGGCCGTGTGTTGCACGTGAATACGTTTATGTAACCGGTTATATATTTTAAATAAAATACTTTTATTTATGTATTTAGAATAAAAGCAAGGAAACAAATAATTATTGTGATACAATATAACTTTATTTATGAATAACTTTATAGTTTTGGCTTTTCGACGCGTATAAGCCGACATTATCTCTATATTTTTGGTATTTTTTTTATTCTAACACCTTATTATATTCACTGTCACTACTTTAAACTAATGTTTTATATACCATCGATAGATTTTGACGACAACTGATGATTAAAACTTAAACGAACATCGTAGCTTCTACGAGTCAAAATAAACTCAAAATGGCGGTGCTTCCCCCTTTACCCCCCGCGATGCGTCACTGTTCTCGCTTATCGTAATTAATTCTTTGATCCTTAAGCAACCCAGTAGTATTATTTATATTTAGATGTAGAGGATAGATTCAAAACTACAACGTCAAACTGTATCCCCCGATTTTGTTATCATTAGATTTTTTGGATTGTTCCCGTATGGTAGCAAATTTAAAGACGTATTCACGTCAAAAAGTATTAGAAATGCATGTTTATATTTTGAAAATAATTACTACTATTTAAGAATATTTCGAAGATAGAGAGTTTGATCCCTGAGCAGACTGACCAGTCCGAAAGCCAATACGTGCATGAGCTTTATTCTCTACCCAAAAAGATTCAACGTATGATTCGAAATACGTACTTGGTGGTTTACAATGGCTCAAATAACCAACAATTTGTTTAAAAAAATAATTATGTGCAATCGAGAAAAATTTTCTTGAATATCTCAGAAATTTTGTTCGTCTTGGCCGAAATTTGTATTTAGCCTTCGTAATATGCGTGTGATATTTAGTGTAATTAAATAGTAAACCAAACTTAATGAGCAAAATGTTCGTTTTAACCGTGATTTTGTATTAATCGTGTTCGTATTAGGAAAGTTCAAAGTATTTTAGTCTGCGGAACGCGGCTCTTTGATCAGCTAGGAATTGAAAATGGGTATCTCTACGAACGAGGTCTCTCTCCAAAGTGGAGAAGTGTCTGGAAGAATTTCTTCAACTGGGTTCAGGTTGCACCCTGGACCATATTATTCATGTGGAACTACTTACAGCCAAGTATACACCACTGGCGAGTCGTAGCTACGTCCCGCTATCAAAAAAGATGCAGGCAAAGAAGGCAGTGCTCAATATACAAAACGAGGACAATAAATGTTTAGTGTGGTGTCTTGTTGCGCATAAACTGAACATTTCGAGAGAAAATCCTCCTCATCGGGTTGCACATTATCTACCACATGAACATGAACTTCAAATGGATGGTGTAGAATTCCCTGTGACAGTCTCAAAAATTAGGCTTTGATATGGTAGAATATGAAGGAATGAATTTGCGAAAATATCCGGCAATACCGAGAAACCGAAGGACATCTTTTGTGTTTTTTCAGATCTGGATAATTTAAGACGGCTTGGGTTTTTGCGGGGGAAGGGTATATTTTCCCATGCTCTGCTACGTGACCTAAACATTGTCTGTCCACTCATCGTCTCTTGTCCATTCTGAAGATGCGTTGCCTCGTGACGTCATTGGGGTGTGGGATGATGGGATGTTGAGATTGCAGGATTCCCGCACCTGTCTGTATGATTTTAGACAGACACTTAAAAGAATTTAAAATACGCCAAAACATGAATAATTTTCAAATTTACACCAACTGAGCACCAAAAACGGTGTTCAGTAGCACCAAACATTTTTACAGTGTAGCTGTATGAAATCTCGATGAATTCCTTTTCTACCGAGATATTCAAATACAGTAAAACCTGTAAAGTTGACCAACTTTGTAAGCTGACCACCTGTCTAAGTAGACCACTTTTTTAGGGACGTAATTAGCCCTATATTATGTAATGTAGGGTAACCCTTGTGACTCGACCACCTATCTGTGTTGACCACTCATATACACCAAATTTGGTGAAAGTATTGTAAAAACTCTTGGTAAGTTGACCACCTAATTATTACTACATTCATTTGTTTATCTATTTTTGCAAAGATAAAAAAAAAACTAAACTAACTTCTGCAGGATAGTTTTTATGCTATAATGTTAAACCAGTATTTGTCTGAATGGATGAAACATCAAAATAAAGTTTGCCTAGACTTCTTTGTAGAATCATAGTGTCTGAGAGGTAGCCGTACGGGCTACCACTCAGTTGTATAATATCGAGAAACCTTTGTAACGTGACCACCTAAGTGGACCACCTGTCTATGTGGACCACTTATGTACGCCAAATTTGGGTGGGAGTATTCTAAAAAACCCTTTGTAAGTGGACTGCCTAATTATTACTATATTTATTTGTTTATCTATGTTTGGAAAGATAAAAAAGTAAAACAGCTTCTCCAGGATATTTTTTATGCTATAATGTTAGACTAGTATTTGTCTGGATGGATAAAACATCGATATAAAGAGTGACTAAACCTCTTTGGGGGAAGTTAACCAAATGGGAAAACTACTATGAGCACTATCTTTTATTCTTTAAATAAGTTTGTTCTTTTTTCTTTGGTCTGATATAGCCATTTTGAAAAATATATATTTTTAGGAAATCCTTAGCATCATATAAGAAACTGACATAATTAATGTGACATTTATCATATTTTTAACTAAGTACTTTACTTTTTCAGCTGCATAGGATACATTGAAATCATTCGGGTTACATTGGTTTAATGATATTTAAGATAATTGTGAAAAAAACTATTTACTATTTTAAAGTAACGTCATTACGTGAAGCTATATTTTAATTATGAATGAATAAATGTATAGTGTAAGAAATAACAGAAAAAATATACACCCTTTGTAAGTTGACCACCTGTCTAAGTTGACCACTAAAGTGCTGCACCGCATGTGGTCAACTTACACAGAACTCACTGTACTTTATTTCAATGCCTATTAAAAGCAAATTCACGCAAAAAAGAAATTGATATTTTAAGTTTTTTAAATCGATGTTTGATTCGTCCATGGAATATCCTGCAAATTTAGATGCAAAAGTACACTCTGACTACAAAACTAAGTAAATTATTTAACGTTAAAAGTGAACTCGCGACTGAACATTCGGGTAGTGACCCGCCACACCAACTTAAAACTCAGCCTTTAAGATATAGCTATTTCGATTGAGTCTTCATTTTGCAAATGGCCGAGAAGCAGTGGGCCACGTGAGAAGGCCTTTCAGCTTCGGACAATCGCCTATGAAAGCGAGAGCTTGCCGTTGGATCCGGTAGTTTTTCGTACTCAGGTTGGTTTTTCATCTGGTCTTATTCACGCGATTTGTGTGCCACCTTGCGGTGTCTAGTTCTATAAGGTCAACTTGACTCACCGGCGGGTCGCGACCCAATAAAATTCAAATCATGAATCATCATTGAATCTCGTAAAAAGCTGGATAATATATAATTTAAGCATAGAAATGTTTAATTGCATATAGAAATGCTTAAATGCATTATTCATATGTTATAAATGCATATAATTACAATTATAGCATATGAATAGTACATTTAAGTTGTTCATAAGTTAAGTTTAAAACCTTTTAAGAAGAAAAATGAGGGAATAATGCATAAGCCTCAATAAATACGTTTATACAAGCAAGAAAATGTACCATAAAACCTCTATAATAATAAAAAAATCAATCTAAGGAAGCACAAAAGAGCATTAAAATGCAGACATACGTTTAGGGATTGCTTAGAATCCCTTTCTCAATGGAAAAATGGCGTTTCTAGAATCAAAAACTTCTAACTCAAAAATCATATGTTAGCGTTTTAAATGAAACTTAAAACATCAGCGTATGAGCTTAATCTCATAATGCTCTAAACATCAATATATTCACGTCGAGCTGAGATCAAATCCAGAAAAAAATTTTAAAAGATTAAATCTCTGAGCATAAGTTTATCTATAACTCTTAGGTGCTCAGGATAAAAGAAATAGTTTTTGCTGAACTGAACACCACCTGAGTCCTTTGTTTTTTGTCAGCATCGGTTTTGTAGAAAAAGATTCAAATAAGGGGAACTAGATTTTCGAAATTCTTGCAAAATTGCACAGTTGTGTGACTGCGGCTTTCTCCCACCGGTACTTTGCAATTCAAAACGTTGGCTTTGGGTTTTCAGAAATCCTCCTTAGAGTTTGATAAATTTTGAAATTTGTATGCATTTGTTTGTTTACGTTTGAGGAAGAAATAGCTTTAGTCTGTATTTCTTTATTATTTCGGCGGATATTTCCGATTTCCCCGAATGAGCAAAAATATTTACATTCAAACAGCGCTTCAATGGTAAAACATTTTATTTGTAAAATGCAATATTGAAATAATTTGTTTCAATCATTTAAAATTATGTTGTTTATCATAAAAATAAGGTCTTGATATACTCTTCAATATCTTAATACAGTTTCTTCGTTTGACATAATTCCAACAGTTACTGTTATATGCTCAAAAATTATAAGCAACATTTTACTTTTTGAAAACCTGTGGTATTCAACTCTAACCGCGTATTTTGGGAATTTTGTTCTCCGAGCGACAAAATAAAATACTTTTTGCAATTCGGGAGTGCTAAAAAATATATAAAAGAAAAATTAAATAATAATTATTAAAACAAATCTTCTCTTCAAACGATTAATCTTTAGTGTTCAATTTTTTGAAAAAATGCATGAAAATAAGAATTAAAAAGTCAGAGGAGGTAATATAAATAAACTACATTCAATACATGGCTTCAGTAATGTACTTATATTAACTGGAAACGTTTTTTTAAAGATTGGCTAGGATATGTTTGGAGAATAAAACTATTTTGGAAATATCTGTATCTCAGTACCAGACTATTTTCAGCCATTGCTTAATTGTAGGAAAATGAACCAACAAGGGATAAAGCATACATATTTTCTAAATGTTGAAATTATGTCTTGCAGCCTAATTCATATAAGGGGCCGTTCATAAATGACGTCACGCTTTTTTCCCATATATTTGACCCCCCTCCCCCCTTTGTCACAATCTGTCACACTTCAGCGGACCCCCTCCCTCCCTTTGTCACAATCTGTCACACTTCAGCGGACCCCCTCCCCCCCCCTTTGTCACGCGTCACGCTATGTTGCTTAACGCATGATGTCACACTTCTTGTAACCCCTTCCCTCCGCTTGTCACACTTTGTCACGATTTCACGAACCCCCCTCCCCCCTCGAAGCGTGACATCATTTTTGAATGATCCCTAAGAGTTTTGTTACTAGGTAGCAAATTTGTTCTTTTCAGTTTTAACGCTCAGTTCTTAAAATATTGATAATGTGACTTACAAAATAATAAATGAACTTCGTGCACAAGTAAACAGTAAAAAATAATAACTGTACTCTTATTTAAGCACAAATGAGCATTAAAATGCAGACATATGTTTCGGAATTGCTTGAAATCCCTTTTTTAATGCAATAGTGCAGCTCCTGGATGCCAAAACATCCAAAAGAAGCAGACAAAACAACAAAAACACGGCTTATTATAGCTTAAGATTTTTAGCCAATGAAAATAAAGGCAGCGGGGAAGTAGAAGTAACCGGAAAGGCACCAAAAAGAAAGCACCAAACGAACCCAGTTGAAAGCAAACAAAGTAAAAAGGAATATCAAATAAACAAAAAAGACCACAGCATGCATAAAAACGCGAAACTACATTGAAAAATGCAAAAACATTAAAATAAATTAGAAAGGATTAAAATGTAAATAGAAATAAGTACAGAAAGAACAACAACTAAAATACAAAATCAAAGTACACATGTAAAGGAGGGGGGAAGATAAGCAGTTTTTTTGTTGTTTTGTCTGCTCCATTTGGATGTTTTTTTCATCTAGAAGCTCCACTATTGCATTGAAAAAGGGATTTCAAGCAATCCCTTAACATATGTCTGCATTTTAGTGGTCATTTGTGCTGAAATAAGCGTGCAATTATTATTTATATATGTAACTTACGTTAGTCAGGACCCCCTGAGGTACAGATATATTCCCTAACGTTCCTATTTTCCCTATATGAATACTTCTAGGAACCAAAATTAATCTCGAAATGATGAGCAATTACTTTAGGGGGACATTTTACGGAAATACATATTCCAATAAGCGCCGAACTTTATCACTGTTGTTGCTCAAAAAGACATGTGATAAAAAAGATAAAGTACCCAAAAAGGTCCCAAGAAATTTATAAATAGGGGAAAGTCGGACAAAACCGGGTCCCAAAGTGTTTTTTTTTTAATTTTATAAGCAAATAAGTGAATAAAATTGCTTAAATTTCTATTTGAATGATGAATTAGTTCTTTAGTTACAGAAATAAATATTTTTCAATGTGGAAGAACAATATTTTGGAGGGTAAATAATTTTTTTTTGGAAGTTTAAAAGTACCCGGTTTTATCCCACCAGGTCGGATAAAACTGGGTATGTTTAGGAACACTTGAAAAATGCTGTTGTCTTACTACTGAAATATTTATTTATAACAATAAATTGGTACAATGGCCGTCCTATACTGAGAAATATAGGTGGGTTAAAAATAGCTCTTCGGGAAATTGTATTTTTGAGTTCTTTTTCCTGTGGAGCCTTCTTAAAAGATGTCTTCTTTTTAATTAATTTCCCGAGCAGATACTTTAAAAAATACGAAAGCATCACACGCAGAAAACATTAGTGAGCTGAATTCGGAAATTGACTGACGAGCAGGCTTAATTTTTATGGGTGCAATTTTTATTCTAACAACATTATAAATTTGTAAAAGCATTATTTTTTTCATTCTACCCTACGTAAAGAAAAAGAAGAAAAAACAGTTTTGGAACAAACTGACAAACACGATTTAATTTTTAAAAACTAATTTTTATTTTAAATGTTAATAATTTTAATTTTATATTTGTACTAAGTGGGAAACTATAATATAGTAGCCTATATTCATACGAAGTCTCTCCTAAAAAGTAATAAAGATTTAATTTCATACCGTTTATGAGATGATTCTTTAAGATTAATATTTTACAAATTAAACTATTTATATTTCACACAGTAAAAAAAAGGTCGTCAATAACCGGGTACTACCCGGTCTTGTCCGACTGCCACGGTCCCGGTTTTATCCGACAACGTCATTAATCAGAAAAGACGGCTTATCACATTTCCAACATGATGCAAAACCTGGTTTAACAATTTAAAATGACTGCTGAAAAAGTTATCAAATGTTGTACTTACCTAAAATAAATTTCTAAGCAATTAGAAACTACAAATTGAAATCGGTGGTGTAAAAATCAAAACTTTTCCACTCGAATTTTTCGAAACATCGACGTTGACAAACAAATAAACAACACTGCCATTCATTTAACTTCAAATAACATGGCGCTTGTTTTCAACAAGTTTCAAGTGTTTTCCGACAAATAGCAATCCGATTTTATCCACCTACCCGGTTTTATCCAACTTTCCCCTACCTAATTTCATTACGTTTCGGAAAATATTTTTATATTTTATCTATCACACATATGAGGAGCAAACAGTCAAAATGTGTTTTCTCCAAAAAAAAAAAATAAAGTTACTGGTTACCAAAACGAGTTGAAAGCTTGTTTTGGTTACAAATAAGAACATACTTTTGTACCAGTTAACGAGGAGTTCAAAGAATAACCAGTAACTTTAATTTTTTTGGAGAAAACACGACTTGACTGTTTGCTCCTCATAGGGGCCGTTCATAAATGACGTCACGCTTTTTACCCCATATATTTGACCCCCCTCCCCCCCTTTGTCACAATATGTCACACTTCAGCGGACTCCCCTCCCCCCTTTGTCACGCATCACGCTATGTTGCATAATGCATGATGTCACACTTCTTGTTACCCCCTCCCCTCCCCTTGTCACACCTTGTCACAATTTCCCGAACCCCCCCTCCCCCCTTCGAAGCGTGACATCATTTATGAATGATCCCATATATACAATACAATTTGTTAGTGGTAAGTAAGTGTGTGCCGTGAAAACGCATCCCTATAATTAAATATAGAAATATTTACACACACTAAACCAATTTACGTATCTCCAACACGCGAAACAAAGACTAAATGAAATTACTTAACAATTTATGGCAGCAGAGTATCAAAACAGCCCCCTGTTGGCCGCAACGTTAACGAGGCGTGATAAAACGTTCACCATAAATGCGCAACAGAGTTACGCTCGTCAGAAAACACAGGATCCGAAGCGTGATGGTAGTAGGGGGCAGCCATTTGTCGATGCATAAAATGGGCAGGCAAGAGGATAATTCCTGGGAGAAACAGTAACGCGCTTTTACAGGGCACTTAATCAGCACTGTCCTTTTTGTTCTCTGTTATATAGTCGCGGTATTTCATGATTTGGTTAGATAGCACTTAAGAAAAAGAAATCATAAAATGGTCAGATTGGAAAGTTGAAGAGATATATTTGCACTAGTCATGTTTTTTACTGATGCCTTGTATTTTAAAAAAGTTTACATTCTTTAAATCATCGTTGACATGAATGCCTTTTATCCGCAATCTTTTTGTCATTAGCTCTCTCTCTCTCTCTCTCTCTCCTCTCCCTCTCTCTTGCATCTTTTAAAATCATACAAATATTTTATCATGTTGTTGTTGTCGTTTTCTAACGGGTGGCGAGGAATTAATGGTTACGCTGCTCCTGAGTTTAACGGGGCCCTTGTAGGCAGAATTCAAATTTCCGCCCCTTTGAAAGGTCTCTTAATTTTTTGAACCAGCTCCCAGATGAGAGACCCGCACCTGGGATTGCCCCCCCCCCCAGAGGTGCGAAACGCTAACCACAGCCTTACCGTCTATAGCATCCGGGCCTTCACGGATTACCCCCCCAGTATGAGGGGGCACGACTGTGGCGCTGTCCTCCTTGTCTTCCCACAAACTCTCTGACAAACTGACAACCAGCACCAGCCATAGGGGCTGGGCTGGCAGAGCTTTGCCGACATGCTTTACCGACCCGGGGCCATAGTCATGCTACAAAGCAAGCCTTACGTCACCCGGATCGCATGTTGCTATTTTAGTCGCCTCTTACGACATGCATAGCTACATCGGCGCTATTCTATGCCCCCCCCCCCCAGAGGTATCGTTTCACTTGGAGGACATTGTAGTCACGACCTATTTAACGTACACCAGCTCCCTTTAGCGTACACGGACCGCAGCCACCAGCCTCGAGAGGTTGTCACCCTCTCTAACACTGACCTCAGTCAATGTTGCCTCACTTTCGGTGTTCTGAGGGAGCCAAGCTCCTACCGACTGGTCTACTGCGCGACAATATTTTATCATGATTCTCTCAATTGATATTGTTGCTCTTCCTTCTTGTTTGTTGCTGTTTGTTTCTAATGCCACTTGGGTATCCAAAGTCCTCTTCGCTGAGCGACCAGGAATTAAAGCAGTAAGGAGCGCGTTTAGTTCACAGATGAGTACAACTTGGTTCATTATGTATTTGGATGGCACTACCACAAATACCACCTTCCTTTTTTGACTTAACCCTTATTCTCATAAAGTAGCATTATAAGGTAAATGACCCGGTATTGGACACAGTTAAGAAAATTTTCCTGATCTTTTACGTGGCAAAATTTTTTCAAGGGACTTTTCAATATTTGCATATTTAGCTTAATCGCCAACTATTTCTCTAAACATTAACTACCTATAAAATGTCATTTGATGACAAATTAAGATTTTACGTCAAATTTACTAAACGCTTCATTTGTATCTATAGTGGACATTCATAAGACACGTATTTGCATTAGTAGTGGACAGAAATGAATATCATCTATTTTATGCTGTTAACTTGGAGAAATAATTTTAAAAATGACTAAGGGACCATTTATAAATGATGTCACGCTTTTTTCACATATATTTCCCCCCAATCCCTGACCTTATTATGGATTGAATTTAGTAAAGAGCAGCAAATGTGACCGTTGTGAAGGCAGCTATTAAATATTATGATCCCTGTACTTGCATAGATGCTCCACGCCAGCTTTAGTTCTACTAACCAGCACTAGGAATCGTTCGCTATAGGTTCTGATAATTTCATTCAAGTTTAATGCTACATTCGCTTATTTTAGGAGCTTAAAGATCTAAGTGTCCACTACCATGTCATTTACCTTATGCTACCTGGGGTTTTCTCCTACTTTCTATTTGAAAAGTGACGTCAGTGCGTATGCTGCAGTTATCTGCTAGCCCTTATGCTCATAAAATAGCATAGATGCTACTTTATGAGAATAAGGATTAAGAATGAATTAAAATTCTCCACCCTCCGGTACCCCCGGAGCTGCCTCGAAACTTCAGGGTCCACGGATTTTACATCCCCGTATCCCCAAATGTAATTGGTGGGTCTTCCGCGGGGCGGTGCACTAGTTATGTTTTTACCGATAACTTGTGGGAAAAAAATAGTTTACATTCTTTAAATGACCATTGACATGAATGCCTTTCATCCGCAATCTTTTAAAATCATACACATATTTTGTCATGATTCTCTCAATTGTTATTGTTACTCCTCCTTCTTGTTTGTTTGTTTCTAATGCCACTTGGGTATTCAAGCTCCCCTTCGCTGTACGACCGGGAATGAAGGCAGTAAGGAGCGCCTTCCGTTCATAGATGAGCACCACAACTGTGGAAGTACGACTTGGCTTATGATGTATTTAGATGACACGAAATGGCGCCACCAAAAATACTACACCACCTTACTTTTTTGAACTAAGAGTGAAGGGAAGGGACACTATCCCTCCTCCGGTACCCGCGGAACTGCCTCGGGACTTCAGAGTCCACGGATTTTACATGCACGTATCCCCAAGTGTACATGGTGGGTCTTCAGCGGGTCGGGTATCGAACACCCAATCCTTCGCTTGGAAGTCCGACATCCTATCCACTAGGCTACCACGGCCTTACTCTTCCTTCTAGTGCAAAAAGGAGCGTGTAATTGGATTGTAAAATTCAATCGGGTTTTTAAATTAAAGGAAGAATGAAAAGAGAAAGGAAACTGAAAATAACTCTGCTTTGAAGAAATTAGTTGCACAGTTTTGCAATTTTTACTTGTTATATCATTTTAAAATCACTGATAAAACTACAAAAAAATGCTGATTAATTCAATTCTCGTAATTAATAAAACATAGGAATTAATGTGTACTTTCAGTGATACAAAAGCGTTCTCATGTAATTTGAAAAATGAAATATGCCGTAAATTATTAAATACTGCAGAAAAACAAATTTTTATTTAATAAAACGTAATTGTTTGCTTTTCGAGCAGTAGCTCAAAATTAAAAGACACTAACATAAAAAACATATTGTCGTTTTTTCCCCTCTAATGTATGTCCCCTATCCCCATTGCGTGTATCGCCCTTCATTGATAAAAATTAGTATCTAAAAAGATTTCTCTAACGATAGTACATTCCGGTTTCTTATTTATCATTTTTAACATTTTAAGATTTGAGGAAGCAACGCGTTGCTGGCTCAAACTGTCCTGAACAAATGCAACCGATTTCCGTCATAACTATTGTTTCTGTATTTTAGTGAATTCATTATTTTTCCGGCTCAGTGAATCCTTTATAATACTACTGTCGGAAGCTTAGAGTTAATCGATTAAAATCCGGAAGTTCCTGAAATAGAATTAGGGAATTTGTCAGAATATAGGAAATGTTGTAGTTTCTAAAGATCAGTAGGAAAAGGGCATTGTGGGAAACTTAAAAATTATTTATTACTGCTGTTTTCTTAAAAAAAAGATAGGAACTCCTGCGAGACAAAATTGTGAATTTGACACTGATGATAATTAATGTTTATCTAGACACTTTTTTTTTCATTCAATAAAACACGAATGTATGGTGCGATATTTTTTATGTATTTTTAGAGCTATTTTTATTTAAAATATTTCATTCGGAAAAAATCGAAGAAATCGAAATTCCCTCACCCTTTAAAACAGTTTACCTACTTTTGTTTTCGAAATACATGTATTCATATGAAATCAGTATTTAATAATTCGTTAAAAATGTTTTAAGTTACATGGTTCTATTTGCATTCCAAACAAAGCTATCGTTGCCATTTGACAAATAGTAATTCTGATAATTTCCTCAGAGCCAAAATTATTGACCTTTTCCCTAATTTACGTTATAATAAATTATAAAAGGGATGGAATATTGTATTGTCATCGGGGAAGAAAAAGTGGTCGAAAACCGCGCAACAAATTCCCGTGACAAATCAAGTTAAATAAAACAGTGTAATACATATATTATAAACAATTGTTTATATATCATTTTTTACTAATAACTGTAGCGGGTGGAATTAAATTGTTTAAAAAATCCAATGTTGAACTTCATTTGAGCGACCACCTCTCATAACGAGATTTTCTCAGAAGGCTATGTGGTCGCTTTCGGGAAATATTGTAGTGAGTCATTTATACATAAATATTTATATATTTATGTATAAATGACTCACTAGTACGTCTAGTAGTTCGATCAATTCGTCTGCAACACAATGCTTTTAAAACTGAAAAGCAGTTTCGTAACGAAACTTGTTAAGGTCGCTTGTTATAAAGCACTCGACAGCAGTCTGTGGTGGGTATTATCTTAAGAGCCATAGTATCTTTAGTAATTTTTCAAAAGTATGAAATGTCTAGTTTTGTGACCAATGTAAGATAGAAGTTTTGTGAACGTATAGGATTGACTGTTTACTTTGGATTTTGATAACTATTTATAAAACGAGATAATTTCTTAGGAGATTAGATTACTTCTCAAGAGTAGAACGCCGATTTTCTGTCACCCACATTTAACTTTTCCCATCTTTAAATTATTTTGTCGTTGGTCCCGAGTTTCTTCAATGTTCTTAGGGCCCGTTCATAAATGACGTCATGCTTTTTTAATATATATTTGACCCCCCTCCCCCCTTTGTCACAATATGTCACACTTCAGCGAACCCCCCCCCCCCTTTGTTACGCGTCGCGCTATGTTGCATAATGCACAATGTCACATTTCTTGTTACCCCCTCTCCTCCCGTTGTCACACTTTGTCACAATTTCATGAACCCCCTCCCCCCCCTTCGAAGCGTGACATCATTTATGAATGACCCCTTAATGTTATTTCTTCCCGTAAAGAACATTGCTGTATTCACTGCATTGCTTTTGACATTTTTACACAAAAAATGCCGATTTGTTTCTTCAAAATGTTCTATAATCGGTTAAACATTACATTCATTTTGAAACCAGAGATATGATTTAAACAATTTCTCATAGCTCATATTCTTTGTTACCCGTCCCTCTCTGTATATTTTTTTTTATTACTGTTATACACGCACTCAAAAACGCATGCTCAAATGTCACGAAACGTTCGACGTATTTGACGAAATGACTTCGTGAAAAACGCTCCGAGTAAATCTTTCGTCGTATTTGACGGAATGGCTTCGTGAAAAATGCTCCGAGTACACCTTTCGTCGTATTTGACGAAATGGCTTCGTGAAAAATTCTCCGAGTAAACCTTTCGTCGTATTTGACGAAATGGCTTCGTGAAAAAATACTCCGACTAAACCTTTCGTCAAATTGCCGAAATTAGTGTAGTAACTATTTTAAGTCACGTGACCGCGCGAGGAAAGAATCGTTATAAATGACGAAATTTGTCCTGACGGTTGAAGATTGAAAATGAGGACTCTATTTTTGAGAGTGTAGCGTAAATAATTTCGGCATGCAAAAATTGCTATGCTGTTTGAGGTACGCATACATACCAAAAGGGGCACACAATACTGGCAAGTTCGGATAATGTACATTTTACTGTGGACTTTAGTTATCTCTTATAAATTTGTTTTCCTGTTAACCCTTTGCACTCGAAGCGATTTTTGTGAAAAGATCACATTCAGACCATATTCAGATGTAAGTTTGATATACGCATTAAAAGAAAAGTCACCGTTGTATGTTATTATTTTTCTAATTCTATATGAACTGCAAATTATTTACAATGTCTCCGTAGCGGAGCCCTCGAGTTTGAAAACCAATTTTAAATGGCTCCGCTCCGGAGCCCTCGAAAGCAAAGGGTTAAAATGTTTGACTACCAAACGCACGAACTTGAGGGTCATGGATTTTGATGAAACTCGGGATATAGGTCAATTTGGACTAAATATGAACCCCCAGGTCAAGCGGTTTGAGTGCTTAGGCCCTAGTTCGTCCACAGCTGGATCAGAAAGTTGCCAATATATTGATATGCAATGGGGTGTTCCATGAAGTTTGGGATTCATAGAAACTCTGTACTAAGGGATCATTCATGAATGATGTCATGCTTCGAGGGAGGAAAAATGAAAAATTCGTGAAATTGTGACGAGGGGAGGAGAGGGGTGACAACAGGTGTGAAAACGTGGTTATGCAACATAGCGTGACGTAAGACAAAGGGGGGGGGGGGTCCATTGGAGTGGGACATTTTGTGATAAAGGGGGGGAGGGGGTCAAATATATGGGGAAAAGCGTGACATCATTTATGGACATTCCCTAAAGAATATTAATGAATAAGTGAATTTATCAATACTCAAAGAACAAAACGCAAAATTGAAAAAAAAGTAAAAATAAATAAAGAAAGAAAATCATTACCCCAAGCTGAGGCCTATGCACTCAATCCGCTTTACTTGCGTTCATATCTATTTAAAATTGTCACATACAGTAAAACCTGTAAAGTTGACCACTTTTGTAAGTTGACCACTAAAGTGCTCCATCACAGGTGGTCAACTTACCTAGGTTTCACTGTATTCTGAGTTTCATCATAACCGTGACCCTCAAGGTCGTGCCGTTTGGTAGTGAGCTTTTGGATTCATCTGGATGTCTTTCCTCTAGAAACTCACTCTTTTGCACTGAAAAGGGATTCCTAGTCACCTCGAAATACGTGTCTGCAATTTTTTGCAATTAATTTTGTCGTTGATTTAAATTTTTACTTTTCATTCCCGTTTTCACAACATTGTGGCAGAACTCTGACTTAACATAACTGTTCTCATAACATTTAAATAAAATTATTTCTTGTACTGCTCTTTCAATAAACATACTACGGTGGTTTTTGTTAATTCGTGAAAAAAATGGATTACATAATTATTTTGAAGGGTGTGGAGCAGGTGTCGTTGCTTCACTGCTTCAGTGAAGCGACACTGCTCGACACCGAGCAAGAAATTAGTTGTGCTCTAATGCTCCATTTTTTAAACCTTTTCTAACTTTTTATTATGTAAAAAATTAACAATTAACTAAAAAAGGAGAAAAATAAAGTATTGTTTCACAATTATTCGGAATACAGAGCGGAATTAATGAGATTTAGCTTTTCAAGTATGGAGAAGAGCTGGAGCGAAGCAATTAAAGAAAGCCTCTGCTCCAGATCCCTCGTTATATTAAATTCTTAATATTAATCATAGCCCATTTATTTCTGCTATTATGACTTTTATTTTCATTCGTGGTACAAAATGTAATCCGAGTTCAATGTCGAAATACAGCCCATCTCAATATATTAAACCTGTAGACTTTAGTCGGAGTTACTTAAATCTTTATTCGATCCACTCTGCAGACTTTACAAGACAAATGTCTTCCATCGAAGTACACGGGAAACCTTCTCTCTTGTTTACAGCTTTTCTTTTCTTCCTGAGAATGGAAACGAAAATATGGGTTTCTATTGAACTTTCAGACATCGTCACACATTTTTTATCTCCTATTATGCATCAACTACAGAGACGCTTTTTCAACAAAATTTGCATATGTGATGGTCAAACTTAGTAATTAATCAAAGGTAACTTATTTATTTAGAAGTAGATAATTTAAGAAATATTTTTTATTTCTTAAATGAATTATATAACGACAAAACAAACTGCTAAAGTACTAACTAAATGGAATGTTATTTGCATATAAAAAGTATAGCAATTTATTACTTCATATTTTAAAATCAATATTTTGCTGTGAACTTCCGCGACATTATCTGTAGAAAAATTCCAACATAGTAACTCATTTGTGCATTATTATTTTCCAAGAAATAGGGTAATCCGACCAACGAATGAACGACTGAGCAAAATTTTAATTTTAAAGTAGAACTATACGAGCCTACTTTCCCGTATGCACCCACATCAAATTTGTAATCTAGCTATCTCTCTAACTTTCTCCTATTTAGCTTGGTTCTTAACCCTTTCGGGACGGGCGCCGCAGTCAGCGAACCGCCGCCACCAGACGGGGTTCTAGCAGAATGGATTGTCACTTGAGGACGGGCGATTTGAGCTGCTAAGCCTAACTTTGGAAAAAAATTCATAAAAAATTAATTTTTTATTCAATTGCTTCAAAATTTGGTACATTATAAGAAAACCTTATTGTCTGCTATAAGGATAAATTTTAAAACTTCATCATAATATTTTCCGTAAAAATTCTATAAAATTAATTTTAGAATGATGAAATTCTTGACTCATCTCAAAAAGTTATGTATGAAAAATATTTTTTAAAAAAATCACAATTTAGTTCACGCAGCATATAGATACAAATAAAATAATACAAATTATTTTATTGATAAAAATTATCTTTGCTGTCGCGGGATGTAGAAGGCATGCATGCTGTAAATTATGTGTCTGATAGTATGTCAGTATCAGAGTCACTATCACTTTCCAGCTCCTTTGAAATATCAAAACTATCATCACTATTTGAGTAAGAAGCATTCACTAATTGGGTGTATTCCTCTTTTTTAAAATTTAGTTTTTTCTTAGCCCTTTTAATAATAAAGCGTTTTGTCAAATGAGACAAGAGAATCTCCTCTAAGCGCTAGCCAAATCCGAATAAAAATGAAGATAAGGAAGCAAACCACTGAATATCTATACATCGACAAAAAAAGAAATAAAAGTATTTGGAATGATCAGAACCATTTGCATGTGTTTATATCAGCTGATCCATTTAAAGCTCCAGCTTGTTTATTTTCATTACTCATTGCCAACGCTACTCTGTCATAAATCCTTCCCTCCTACCGAACCAAGAAAAAAAGAATAAAAAAATGCTGTGGAAATGAAGGTCAACATTCTCCAGTCTCGACATATTACACCATAACAGTCATAGGGCCCCATCTAGTATCAAAGAGAAATACTAATATCTCATTCCATCTGAAATCCCGTATACGGTACGCCCGTCCTCAAGGCTCTATTGGAACAGCGAGACGTATTCGTCACACCCGGCTGTGAGGTAGCTCGCGCTGGCGGTTCGTATACGTCACACCCGGCTGTGAGGTAGCTCGCGCTGGTGGTTCGTATACGTCACACCCGTCCCGAAAGGGTTAATTGCTTCAAATAACCTTTTCAATGGTTTATACATTTTCATTCATTTAGACAGACATACAGACAGACCGACATACACTCATTTTCTCCATCTCAAAACCCTACTGTTATTTTATTTTTTTAAAGGTTTATTTCATTACTGCAAATATTTTTGACATTTTTTATTGTTAACGATATTTTATGATACATTAGGCCTTCTTGCATACTTTATTTATTTTTGCGGGAAAGTAGGCTAAAAATCATAAACTTCTTTAATATGTATACGTGACAATAAGAAGAATATTACTACTGTGTAAATAATACTGTTCAAATTTGTGGAGTATGAAATGGCACATATTCAGGTGTTTCGGGGTGTAAAAATAAGAAGGGGTACTATAAAAGTGGTCAATGATCAGTGAATACACACAACATTTTCCCAGTCAATAACTTGTACGCTTTTGAGTTTAATCATCAGTCAGCTGTCAGACAGCTTGGTATTGCAGAGAAAGAAAAGCTGTGACGGGCTCGCCGGACTTTAAACAGATGACTAATCCATTGAACATACAGATCAATTTATTTTCAAGTTATTTACAGTATGTACAGATTTCAAGCACACAAAAATGTCTCACAAAGCTTACGCATCACTGTAAAAACATACACCGTAACAGTGGTATCGTATTCCCTTTCCGAATATGAATAGAACTAAGCGCGACGCTCACAGCACAATGACTCAGACAGACATGCCATCGCCCAAAGAATAACAAGAAGTTCCGTCTAGAACTATACGAGCCTACTTTCCCGTATGCACCAAATTCAAATTTATAATCTAGCTATCTCTTTCTCTCTCTTTCTTATTTATCTTTAGTTCTAATTATTGAAAATATACCTTTTTCAACGGATAATACATATTCATTCACTCACTCATTCATTATTTCATTTATTCAGCCATGCATTTATTCATTCATTTACGCATTCATGTATTTATTCACTCATTTATTTATATTTTCATTTATTCAATAATTTATTCATTCATTCTTTTCCTCATTCATTTATTCATTGATTTATTCTTTCACTCTTTCATTTATTCATTCATTCATTATTTCACTCATTGAGTCACTGAGAAATATCCTTGAAAATCCCGATCAAAAAATTTTATAGCAAAATAGGCTCGTAAGTTCTGGATAAATTTTCTATTTCTACATGTTCTACGTTATAAGAGCTTTCCGATAAAGTTTGTTTCAAGCAAATCGGTCCGTTAGATCAGGATTTATATAGGGTTGAAATTTCCCCGTAAGCTCTGTGTTAATTTTTTGAACTGTTCAGAAATGAACAAAAACTGTTCAAATCAATATTTCACGCCGAGAACTCCTTTCAATAAGCTTGCAATAGGAACTTGGCTCTTGTGCCCAGAGTTTACAGAATTTGCTTCAATTTTGTCCATAGGCGCTAATGTTAAAATTTTTTGAACTGTTCAAAATTGAACAAAAAATTGTTCAAATCAAAAAGTAAAATATGGAAATGAGATGTCCTCGCCGAGATCTTTCGAATGCAAAAAAAATTTTTCCAATCGGACAATTCGTTCAAAAGTTATTAGGGGGGGACAGACCGACAGACCGACAGACAGACAGACCGACAGACAGACCGACAGACAGACAGACCGACAGACCGACAGACACACTTTTTCCCCATCTCAATACCCTACTTTCAAATTTTTTATTTTTCAATCTTTATTTAATTACTTCACTTATTTTTGACTTTTCTTGATTTTTAACGATATTTTCACGATACATTAAGCCTTCTTTCATGCTTTATTATTATTTTTTTTTACTTTTACGGGAAAGTAGGCTAAAAACTGAACTGAACTTCTGGCCAGAGCTCCTTATATAAAGTGCTTTATATAAAGATCACGTGACATGCATAATCCGGAAAATTGTAGAATTGAGGCGGTGAGGAGCAAAGGGATGTAAGTGACTTAAGCATCATTTTGAGTAAAACTTCTTTGAAGTTTATTCCTATACTAAGTTCTAGAGGTTCTTCATATAAATATTTTTTTTTTTATTTTCGAGTCCTATATGTAGTTGTTAGTTTAAGTATGAAGTGTTTCTGATGATTATATTTGGCGTAAGATTTTTTAAAAAAAGAGGTTATTTTTACTTACACCCCTTTGCTTCCAACTAGTTAACTCACACACCTTTGCCACTCAATGGAAAACGTGTCTTGCTCATTTTGCTAGTTTACACAGTAATACAGATAGTTTGTTAGTGATATACACTTTATTAAAAACTGCATAATATAAATTTCAAATAATTTTATTTATCAAAAAACTCAAAATCATTGCCATTAGATAAATTGCTAAAAGCAAAACATGACAAAAATAAAATCTGCAGACGATTTAACCCTTGTCCTTATTATTATTATTTAACAATTCGGAATTCTTTTCCTATTTTTTTTTCTTCTTAACTTTAAAATCGTTTCGTAAATAGATCGTCTGCATTGCTTATTTAAACTAACGGAAAAATTGAATACTTTTATTTAGAGGCAAAGGGATGCAAGTGCACTTGCATCCCTCTGCCACCAAACGAAATGCAGCTTTTATTTAGTAATTTTTTTTAAACCGTGCTTTTTTGCAGTATCCTGTCAAAGCTACCACTAAAATCTCTTTCCCTCAAAACAGAAGGGTGTTTAGTTTATCATTTGACCTATACTCAACTGCAAAGTTTCTTGACTATGGAGAAACATGCTGAGACCAAACGAAGAAAGTAGTTCTCCGCGCGGTGTCCGATTTTTGAGTTAAGCTTAGCACTTCGCTATAGAAATGTGATAAGGTATTTTAACCTACACATATATAGCATTTATTTGTCAGAATTTTCATAAAATGGTATATATTTTCAATTTTACGAGAAGCGAAACGCGTACTAATACCTTCATTTAGAACTGAACGCTCAGCCAATAAGAGATCACCAGCAGTTGGCGATCTTCCAACAATCAGTTTGGCGAGGTTTGAAATGGTTTATCTTTATGTCTGACTTCCTGGCTTTGCTTAAGGCTGAATAGTTATTATTCCATTCGTTAATATCGTTATTATTGTTATTTTCGTTAATATCGTAACTCTACGTTAAAATTATACAGGAAAAAAATTAGGCTCAGGGGCTAACAGGAAAGAAAAAATATATATTTATTTGAAAAACGAAAGTGTTCAAAAGTCCAACTGTTTTTATTTTTATGAATTATTGAAGGGAGAAAGGATTTTCAGAAGAAAATATACTTTTGATGATTACATTAACAAGACATATATTTGATCAAATAATAGAAATTATGATTATGTAAATAAGATTTTAAATTTGTTACACCTGTATATTTTTCTGATAAGCTGACAAATGAGTTTTCAAACATGCAATGTGCCAAATAGAGTTCTTAATCAGATTATTCGCCAAGTTGGTAGTTTGGCGTCTTTTCGACCCTCCTCCTGCAACCCAACAGCCTCGCTGTTCACTCATTTCTTCGGCCGCGCGTTGTGACGTCATTGTCAAGAAACGTTGCAGTCTAGTATAGCTATCTCAAAATTTTCATTTTGGTCACTTACACCCCTTTGCTTCAAAGTGCCTGAATTATCTATCAAGATCGGAAAGTCGCCAAGCTTGGCGAGAAACAACAAAATATAGAGATAAAAGAACACGGGTTCGTAACAATGATGTTGTCAATCCATCTAAAAAAAATTTTTTGTAACTTTGTTTAAAAAAAAAAAAAAGAAACTGTTCATTTTCTGGTTAGTTTATAATAGTCTAAAAAAATATTTGTAACAGTTAACGTATTCTCACTGCATTATGTGTTCAAAGTGTTCACTCGGTGAAATTTAAAAAATAATGATTTCACGCGGCGAAATTTGACTTTGAGTCTACAGGAAAATTTTCGATTTTAGAAGGTTTTATTCTTAAAAGTTCGGTATTTTTTTTATATCTCATTCTCGATGAACAATACATTAAGAAAATTTTAAAATGTGGTTTTTTGACCTTCAAATGCAATAAATAGCGATCTCAAATGGCAAAAAAATGTGTCATCAATATGCTCTAATTACAAGATAATGCACCTGTAATGCACTCCAGAAACTTCGTTAAACCTTCATTTAATCCAGAAGACAAATGCACCGAATCCAACTTCGCAAGAAGCTTTCTTTCTAATTTATACTTTTTGTTCTCTCAGACAGAGGAAAAAATAAATAAATAAGCGAAACTAAGGCTTCTGTTATCCTGCCAAATGTAAAATCGCTCTTTTGCTCTGTTTGTCTCAATTCTCCATCAACTTAATGGCTCTTAAGAAAGTTTTCTTCTCAACTCAGAGGAATAAGATTATCATACACCTATCTGCAGATGTGTACCATTTCACTTCGATTCCTTTTTGCTCCCCAAATGCGATCTAAATGTGCGACGTTGAGAAACGCTTTATGGACGACGAAACTATTTGTTTATGCTTGAGAACTACTCATAAATATTTGGAATGGAGAGTGCTTCTCTTCGGAATCAGCACTTTGTGTTTCAAGCATTTTGCGGAGGAATAACTATAACCTTTTCTTTGTTATTTGCTTTGCTCGCTTCAGCTCTTTCGCGTGTTTTAAACCTCGAAATGATCTGAGCATAGAGAATGTTTCAAAAAAAGCGCGATTATTTTTTAAACGAAGAAACGTGGTGTGTGCGCTTTTATTTAGGTTTACCATGTTCCGTCTTAATTGTTTCTATGCCATCTGTAAAAAAAAAAAAAAAGGTATATATGCCTTTCGAAGCTACGGTAGACACTTAAAATGTCGAAAATTGGCCAAGATATCGAATTGGTGTATAAAGTATGCCTGCAATGTATTAATGAGTATTAAATATCAAATTTATGTTTATAATAGTAAACATTCAATATATAAGTACTTTTATATTAAAACTGGAAAGCAATTATTCACGTAAAGAAAACACAAAGGGACATTAAGATGCAGACATATGTTTCGGGATTGCTTGGAATCCCTTTTTTTCAAAGAATAACAAGAAGTTCCGTCTAGAACTATACGAGCCTATTTTCCCGTATGCACTGAATTCAAATTTGTAATCTGCCTATCTCTCTCTCTCTCTTTCTCGTTTAGCTTTAGTTCTTAATTGCTTCAAATATACCTTTTTCAGCGGTTAATACATATTCATTCAATCGTTCATTTATTCAGTCATTCATGTATTTATTCATGCATTCTTTTGCTTATTCATTTAATCATTCATTAATTCAAAAATATTCTTGAAAATACCGATCAAAAAATTTCATAGGAAAATAGGCTCGTTAGTTCTGGATGAACTTTCTATTTGTACATTATCTACGTCATAAGAGCTTTCCGATAAAGTTTGTTCCAAGCAAATCGGTCCGTTAGATCAGGAATTATATAGGATTGAAATTTCCCCGTAGGCGGTATGTTAATTTTTTTTTAACTGTTCAAAAATGAACAAAAATTGTTCAAATCAATATTTCACGCCAAGAACTTATTCCAGTGAGCTTGTTCATGGAAACTTGGATCTTGTACCCAGAGTTTACATAATTTGCTTCATATTCACCCATAGGCGCTAATGTTAAAATTTTTTGAACTGTTCAAAATTGAACAAAAAATTGTTCAAATCAAAAAGTAAGATATGGAAATGAGATGTCCTCGCCAAGATCTTTCGAATGCAAAAAGAATTTTTCGAATCGGACAATTCGTTCAAAAGTTATTAAGGTGATTTCTAACGATATTTTCACGATACATCAAGCCTTCTTTCATGCTTTATTATTTTTTTTTTTTTTCTTTTACGGGAAAGTAGGCTAAAAAGGAAAAAACTTGAAAAAGGGGTTCCAAGCAATCCCGAAACATATGTCTGCAGCTTAATGCTCATTTGTGCCTTCTTTACGTGAATAATTGTTTTTCAGTTTTACTAGTGCACAAAGTTCATTTATTTTATACTTTTATATTGTTACACCCTTTTAAAATGAAACAAGAAGTTCCGTCTAGAACTATACGAGCCTACTTTCCCGTATACACCGAATTCAAATTTATAATCTAGCTATTTATCTCTCTGTCTTTCTCGTCTAGCTTTAGTTCTTCATTGCTTCAAATATACCTTTTTCAACGGTTAATACATATTCATTCAATCATTCATTTATTAAGTCATTCATGTATTTATTCACTCATTTATTCATTCTTTCTTTTTCTTATTCATTTAATCATTCATTAATTCAAAAATATTCTTGAAAATTCCGAACAAAAAATTTCATAGAAAAATAGGCTCGTTAGTTCTGAATGAACTTTCTATTAGTACATGTTCTACGCCATAAAAGCTTTCCGATAAAGTTTATTCCAAGCAAATCGGTCCGTTAGATCAGGAATTATACATGATTGAAATTTCCCCGTAGGCGCAATGTTAATTTTTTTGAACTGTTCAAAAATGAAAAAAAATGGTTCAAATCAATATTTCACGCCAAGAACTTTTTTCAGTGAGCTTGTTCATTGGAACTTGGATGTTGTACTCGGAGTTTACAAAATTTGTTTCATTTTCGTCCGTAGGCGCTAATGTTAAAATTTTTTGAATTGTTCAAAATTGAACAAAAAATTGTTCAAATCAAAAAGTAAAATATGGAAATGAGATGTCCTCGCCGAGATCTTTCAAATTCAAAAAGAATTTTTCCAATCGGACAGTTCGTTCAAATGTTATTAGGGGGAGACAGACCGACAGACAGACAGACCGACAGACCGACCGACACACTTTTTTCCCCTCTCAAAACCCTACTTTCAAATTTTTTATTTTTCAGTCTTTATTTAATTACTTAACTTATTTTTGACTTTTCTTGATTTCTAACGATATTTTCACGATACATTAAGCCTTATTTCATGCTTTATTATTATTATTTTTTACTTTTACGGGACAGTAGGCTAAAAAGCCTTTTTTTTTTTCAAAATTTAAGAATTTACCTCAAAACAGAAATTCAAAACGTTAAACGTGCCGCAGTTTTTATGCTATTGCTTACCAAACGCTCCTAAATCATTCTTATATTGCGTAGTTATAGTTTAATGGATGAAATGCAGCATTAATAATTATTTGAAAAGATTTTTTTTTTTAAATCACTAAATTTTCAGAAAATTTCATATAAAAGTACATTTTTGCCTATATTTTGTAATGTCTTATTTTATCCATTGATTTATTAAAGGATATCTAAGGATTTAAAATCAGAGAAAATTTTGACTTTCAAAAATAGTACTGTGGCAAGTGGAACGTTTTTAAAAAGTTTAAAAAAAATTTTAAAAATATAAATTTACAAAAGACTAATATTTTTTTAAGCCAAATATTTTGGTGGGCATTTTTTTCTAACATAAGTACAAACTGACAAATTTTTTAGCTTGTACAAAAAGAATTTTTAAAAAAGTGACTTCTGTAGCCTTAACTGAGTCGCCATGGAGTTCCCATAACAAATTTATTTTGGAACTTGTATTTATTTTGAAAATTCTATTGCCACAATGGAGATAAAATTTAAACATAAATCAGAAGTAATAAAGGTATGGATTTGAATTCATGTGGCGACACGCAACCATATATGTACCCGGTTGGTCCATATATGGCCAATGGAGGCAATTCAACGTCATTGGTCACATGGCAGAGATGAAAGCAGTGTAAACAAAGAAAGCTGTATCATCGCTTTCGTCGAGCTCGACAAATCTAATTAAAAACTAAGCCTAAATAAAGTTCTTCTTCATTACATAAATTAACACTAACTAAAACACTATAACTATTCTAATACTTAATAAATTTCTTGAATAATGATTAAATTAAATGCAAATACTGGTTTACAATCAGAAAAAACTGTGCAAATAGTCTAATTAATTTTAAGATAACTCATTTTGCCTAGTGATCTGCACGTAGAACTCAATTGAAAATCTTAGTAAACAAAGAGCGGATATCACGTAACAACGATCATCGCTCATGAGTCCCTGTAGCGGTGAATTGCCTCCATTGAGTCATATATCGCCTACTTTGCGCAAAAATTGGAATTATAAAACTTGGCGATATCGACAATATTGGCGAGTTTCCGATGTAACTTAATTTTAAAGTATATTCACTGTCAGTAAAATTTGTATTTTCTGTATCGGGGCACGCAGCAAACTTACGCGATCGTACTGATTTAGACTGTTCCTCGCTTTACGGCACTCTTAATATGCATTTTTGCTTCTCTTAGCAATCCCATTTATTGATTGTTAGTACAAGTACTCATATCAATCCTCTTCAAAAATATAAAACTCTTCAAGCTGGAGGTACTATACCTTCTGTCCCTTATAAATGTAGAAAAATCTCTGAAAAGTTTGAAAAAAAAAGCTAAATATCTATTTACAATGAAAAATTCAAGATGTATAACTTGAAACGCGAAAATGGAACTATATTTACATACGTGTTTCGTTTTATCGGAATTCGCTGCACTGAATGTCTAAATAAGAATAAAGACATTTTTGCACATGATATCGATAAAGTGATTAAATTACGCTGCATTTTGCTCTAAATTTATGTGACGTTTAAAGCTGCGGTGGCGAACGAGCGTTGTGCACAACCTAGTCCAAAATGCTTTACTCTTTCAATTAAGAAAAAAAACTTATCTAGAACAACGTTCAGGTAACTATGAGATTAGGAAGAATTCCTTTTATTTTGAATTCATTTTTTCGTGTATATTTAAATAATTCATTTTGTGCGCGCGTATTTTAATTTTTATTTTCGTGTTGGATGAATTTTTCTTTCGCAAGATCAATTTCAAAAAGTTAATACTAAGTTGAAGCTAATTTCAGTGCATTTATTTTAATTAAGAACAGGTATAAAGTTTTTATTTTGAGTTAGGTAAGGAAAATATTTGAAGCGAAACGTTAAGAAAGTACGTAATATTTTAATTTAAGAAGCCGCTATTTAAGAATCATTAATTTACTCAAAGACTTAATTTGTCAAAACAAATACACTTGAAAGATAAACTTGTTTATTTGTTATTCAACGTTATATTTTTAATGAAGAGATATATTTTGTTTCATTACATACAGGTGTAAAATCACTAAACAATTTGAATTGATTTCAGCTTTAGTTAAAGATAAACGTGACTCACTTGAAGTCCGTTTTGTGTATCCTGTCAAATAAATCTAAGAGTCTTGAATAACATTTAATGCTTTCTCTTTAAGGAATATTGTACTCGCAGAATAAATTAAAACTGTTTTTCAGTCTAATGCATTGTTCGCTGTTTCTTTCAAGAGCAATGGTGGCAATTCACCGCTAGAGGGTCTCATGAGCATCATCGTTGTCACGTGATATCCGCTCTTTTTTTACTAAGATTTTCAATTGAGTTCTACTTGGAGTTCACTAGGCAAAATGATTTACTTAAAATTAATTAGACTATTTTCACAGCTTTTTCTGATTACAACCCAGTATTTACATTTAATTTAATCATTATAAAAGAAATTTTTTAATTATTACAATAGTTATAGAGTTGTATTTAGTGTTAATTTTATGTAATGTAGAGGAACTTTATTTAGGCCTAGTTCTTAATCAGATTTGTCGAACTCGAAGTAAAACGATGCTACGGCTTCCTTTGTTTACATTGCTTTCATCGGTGCCACGTGACCAATGACGTTGCTTGAATTGCCTCCATTATGACTAACGGATTGAGGATTGTGACGAATTGAGAATTGATAAACGGATTTGTGGCAATTGAAACTGAAAATAAGCAATTTATTGACGAAACAATGTATAGTTGAACTCGTTAATACGAAATGCCAAAAATTCGCGAGTTTGTTCGTCTTAGCCATTATTCGTAACAACCGTGAATGAGTAAAATTGTATTAAAAAAGTATTAGAAATGCATGTTTAAGTTTTAAAAATACATACTTCTCTTTATAATAAAAAGTAAAATAAATAGTGAAAACAAATGAATTATTTTTACTGATCTATACTTCTACATTGTACTAGTACTTTGAGAAAAAGTGAACTCACCTTTTAAAATTTAACAGTTTTGGAAAAAAACCTTAATGGTTAGTTGTTTTTCAGGTACATTAAATTTTATCATAGGCATATCTCGGCGCAAAATGTCTATTGTATATTGTCATTTTCTGAACTTTAAAACTGATTTACAAAGTGAAATAACGTGCCTTATCGATTTCCTAGAAAAGGGGCCTAAAATTGGGAGACGGGGGCGGTCATTTTCATTGTGCGAACCTGCTTCAATCACACCTGCTGAGGAAACCTTTCGAAGAAGGATTCGAAGATACAGGGTTTGATCCCCGAGCAGACTGATCTGTCCGAAATCCAACACGTGCATTAGCTTAATTCTCCACCCAGAAAGATTTAACATATGATTCGAATGACGTACTTGGTGGTTTACAATGACTCAAAATAACCAACAGTTTCTAAAAAAAATTAATTATATGCAATCGGGAATTTTTTCGTGAATAGGTCAGAAATTTTGTTCGTCTTAGCCGAGATTTGAATTTTAGCCTTCGTAATATGCGTGGGATATTTAGTGTAATTAAATATTAAACCAAACTTGATGAACAAAATGTTCGTTTAGCCGTTATTTCGTATTAACCGTGTTCGTATTAAGAAACTTCAGCTGTTCATGATAAATGTTTTTTGACTGTTAAAAGTTATTCAAAAAGGTATACATAGCACGTATACCTTTATATTTACAGGTTACAAAACATTTTACGTACTACTTTCTTTTTCAGGCATGATTTAAGCAATTTCCTGACACTTTTCTCTCCCTCTTCCCCCATTCTGGTTTTTGATCCTTCTTTTCTTTTTTCCAGGTATATTACGTCGTCTCGATTCATTTTCAGCCATTTTCAAACTTCGGAAAAATGTTACTGATGACAAAAACTTTGTTGATCTTTAAAAATTAAATTCATAAAATACATACATTCAACCGCACTAAAAACGTTCAGTGGCAACAGTTCAAATTTTGGTTGAGAAATTTGTCCAAAGCACAAACAATGACTGTCATTAAAAATAGAAATAGTTTGAGTTTGTAAGGTACTTCAAAAGAAAGGAATAACAAAATGGTATATATAGAAAAATATGTTTGAAATATAGAGTTTGTATTATCAAATTTATACATAAATATATTTATCTGAATAGATTAATTATGGTTTGATTCTGTGAATTTTTTGATATGAATGCCATACCAACCTTTATCCTAAACATATTGAATTTCGCATTATGTGAAATGATTTCCCAGAAAATAGGTGGCGTCGAAAGGCTTCCGCGCTACAAGTGTTTATTTTCTTATTCGCTTTTATGGAAACTGCTTTAACAAAGGAAGGGAAATAATGTTTATCTCGGAGTTTCTGACATTGATAATTTCTTGAAGCCAATAAAGGTAATCGTTGAAAAATGCTGCCTTTTTTTCTTATATTAATGTTAAAAGTATTTTCTAAGAAATGTTCTTATACATTCCTTCATAGCCAAAGCGACGACGAAGCATTAATGCATGGGTATTAAAAGATCTGCGAGACAAAGTTATTTTCCGTGAATACATGCGCACACTTTCTCTGACATTTTAAACCTTTAGTGATTTTCTTAGAACCACAACTCATAAAAGCTTCTCAACGATTTAATAATTTCATTCTTTTCTGAAGTGGAAGCAATTCTCAGAGCAACTGTAAATACGTTATAAATAAATGGAAATTTTGGAGAGACGAAATGCATTGTCCGCTACGAATCTCTGGAATTCTAGACAAAATAAGGTCTCGGCTGACACTATACACATTCTTCCATTTTTATTTGCTAGTAAAACTGCAGAGATAGAACTGGCGCAATCTAGTACTATAATTTATTGTTCGTGTGTCATGACGCACATTCATATTCCAATGGATATTTCTAGAGACTGTTAACCGCGTTTATTTAGGAACCGTTGTCTTAATTCTGGTGGTAGTTCTTGAGAGAAACGTTTGGCAATATTTAAGAATTGTTGCCTGGTAGGCTAATGGGCTTTGCCTTATAATAATATATAATGACGATTTTTAAGAACTTTTACGGTTCTGAAACATATTTGTTTAAGGACTGTTGCTCATCTTCTAATGGGAATTTTCAACTAAATTTCTCCTTATTTATTTACGGCTGAATGTTGGAGACGTTACTTTTATTTCATTTACTTGCTCCGTCAGGGAGTGACATGATGTTCGAGAAAGTCCGCGTAACGCCGGGAACGTCAGCTAGTTGTAAATATCCCCAAAAGTGTTGCCACTCTAGATATTTAACTGTATAAAGCAGTTTAAAGAAGTCAAATAAAAAAGAGCATAATAACTCAATAGTGTCGTCGTCTATATACTCCAATGGTTGAAGTTTAAGCGCGTGCACCGCTGATGCGATCTCCTTCTGATTGGCCGTTACGATTTCATTCGCTCCTACGATACCATCATATATATATATATATATATATATATTTCTATAAGTAGAATACTTTATATCACTATTTTTGCTACAAGTTAGTATCTCTCTTTTTTTTTTTTCTTTTTTTTTCAATTCTTTCATTTTTGAGCAAAATAAGTGTGAAATTTCTTATACTGTAATGGATTCAAAATTGAGCTAATCTTATTTGAGTTTGAAAACTTCCGAGTCAAACTTTTCAGTGCATCTGTACTACAAAGCACATGTTCGATACAATATTTAGAAACTGTTGAAATTGTGTACTCAGAAAATACTCAGTGATATTAACTGGTCTAATTGCCAAAAGTTGGTTTTCTTTGTTTTTTTTTTATCAACAACAAATGTTTTCGGTTTGATTTCTTTTTTAATAGTCAAAGTGCTTCATCATTCCTTACGATGCGAAAATATCCCTTGCAATGTATGTTTGACGTCATACTTATGATTGATAACATCACGTGATGTATGCTGTGGGAGAGAACGATATTCTTAGAAAGGAAACCTTTGATAGCAGATAAGATTTCTGATTGGTCGATGATTCAGTGCTTTAAAACAGTTATTCTGCATAATGATAAGTTGTAAAAATAAAATTTATCACTTTTGCTTCTTCTTCTTTTTTTCTTGATTGTTGAACATTGACGCAAAATATCATTTTGCCATTTTTCAAATCAGAAAATGAGTGAATAAAGGAAAAGTTGAAAAAAGTCATTGCAATGGCAAAGAAGTTGTTAAGTCACTTTTGGTTTTTCAAAATTTTCAGGCAAAAATATAGTTGTTTGCTATTATTAATATTCCTTAATTTTGAAAAAAGGTTTGGTTATAAATTATGTTAGTCTTCTTACCTTTATTTTTGAAGTAAATACCAAGCAATTTCTCTAAAAATATAATGTATTTTTTCCTGACAACTTATTGTTTTCTGCGTGAAATCACAGCGTTTCCTTTTTTTCTCTGGAATTTCACGCAATTTATTTCTTTAGTTTTATCGTTTTATGCAATGCTATTGATTTAATTTATTATTTCAAATGAGAGCTGTTTTAAAATTTAAAAATCTTATTGTGTCAATTATTGAAGTCACTTTTGCAATTGTAGTTATTGTGGTTCAATAGGTCAATTTCACATCATCTTTGGTAGTTGCACAAACAAAAAAAAATAATGTCAGCGAAAAATAATTTCTCAGTTTCCAGAAATAAAAACAACGTTTTCCAGATACAAATAAAAACACAAATTGTTTTTAAATATTTTGAAAATAAAGGAAAGAAAAATGGATTTTTTAAAAAGTTCTATGATGCAAAAACTGACTATTACGTAACGTTTCTATTTTAAAAGAATGAACGTGCGTAAAAGTTCCATAAATAAGAACCTATTGTTGCTCGTTGTTTCGAAATTATTTATTTCCTAAATTCAAAAGAATTCCATCCCGAAGATGAATTCCACGAGCAAGCACTCGAGCATAATGAAATTTTATTGAACTGGACATAAACTAGGCATAAACATCGTTCCCATAATTAAACGAACCATTCAGCAATTACTTTTATCGAATGCATTCGTTACTTTGAAGAGTTGAGTTTATCATTTGAGTTAATTGCATCAGCAATTCTAGAAAACGGTTTTAAGGCACTTTAATGCCCTGATTATGCAAATCATAACAATTTGGAATCGCGGTGTTCGGCTTTTCTATCATTTGATTTCCGCATTAGCAAATGTTCGGGGGTGTCTTTGGAGGTTTGTTGATTGGGTTTGCATGTTTTACATACCTCTTCGCACTTGCCGGAGTGTGTTTGCCACTTAAAGTAAGAACTAGACTGCGGGGATAATGAAATAATTGATTTTAGATGCGTGCGTATCAGAAGAGGTAGGAATGCATTTCACGCCAATTCTTTTGTCGAATACATACATTTAACACTGAGATTATGCGATTCTTTTTTTATTGCAAAATGTATGCATAGAAGTGCAAGTAGCCCCTACCCTTGTGGTACACAATGCTTATTTATAATTTAATTTTAACTTTTATTGCGCTGATGACTGACACCGCCATTTATGCTCGAGTTTGCCGCCATGGTGGCGTCGTGGTAAGGCACGGGACTCTTACGCCCCAGGTAAAATTATCTAGCATGGCAGTGTAGGCGGTTTTACAAGATGTAGAAAATCGTCTGCGCCTACGTCGCGTCGTATGGTTATGCGTCATGTAAAAGATCGCGTGAGTAGACATTTGGCTTGGATGCTCGTGGCTGCATTAAATTCCTAGTGCAATTTCGCATCGACAGAGTCCAGGTGCTCGCCCTTTCAGGTGGAGAAACGTTCTCTTGCGGCGATGGTACCACACTCACTGTGGAGCCGCTGAAAGGGATGGTACCAATCTCTCTGGAAAGCACTTGGTCTGCAATTGGCAAAAGCCAACATCAGCCCATTAGAAATTAAAAAAAATGTATTAAGAAATATTAGTTGAAAATTTCGGAATATTTATGAAACAGGCATCTAATGTATTAGACGAATATTTAAAAATCCTAACATCAATATGTCGGAAGCCTTCTAATCGACAATTAGATTAAACTTTTGACGAAACCTATCTACTTAAGGCTATTTATTTTATAATTAATAAGTATTACTGCTTTACCTTCTTGTATCTAAAATAACGAAATAAACTCGATGCACCATTTTTTTCAGCTGATGTCTTAAAAAACCGGCAACCTCCGCTGTAAAGAAAAAGAGGAAGAACAAAAATAAAAGCAACATAGAATTTATGCTCTCTGCTGTGGAGAGGAGTTCACAAAAGACGAGGTAAGTGGTCTTCCCTTATTGTCGCCTAAATTTCAAAAGCAATCACCGACTCCACTGTCCGATACAAATAGAACACTTCCAACGAAGAACACGTACGCCTATAACAAATAATGGGTCCGAGAGTTTTGAGGACGACTTCAGTTTCGTCGGGGTGGAGCTAGCTCGTCCATTCCCTCCCGGCTGGGAATATATATTTTCTTCCCAAGATGCTGCACCTAGTCTGTTCTCGGTATCATAAAAATATTGAAATAAGAATCAGGGTGAACGTGATTACTTTTTAACGGTTTTTACGTAAAATTCCTCTTTTCATAAATGCAAACCTTTATATTTCTCAGAAATAAATTTTTGATTCAACTAGTTCTTGACCTCAGAAAAATATCATTAATTGAAGATAATTGATTTTAGACACTCGCTGCATTGTCATTTAATTACTTATTTATTCATTCATTTTTATTTAGTAATCATTCTTTTTATTGTAATTTATTTTATTTTGCTATTGTTATTATTTGTATTATGTATTTAATTTATTTATATTAATTTTATTTTATTTTATTATTTATTTATTTGTTTCCACAAAGTAAGTAAAGGGTTTTTAGTAATGTATAACGTCTATTGTAACGAAGGTAATACCTGCAGTGTCATAGTTATGTTAAACAATGTTTTAATGAGATACATTTTCTATATAAATTTTAAAACGCTTGTGTTCTCAGATAATGTATTATTATACTTAAAACGTTATGAAAAAGAAATGTAATAATAAACATTTATTCATAATATATTTACGTAAAACATGTTTTGATCTCAGAAAAACAGATACAATGCTGCGCAATTTTACAGCATGTTTCTTAGTCCGAGTTTGATGCTCATTCTGAGTATATTTTCATGTTTCATACATATATTTCTAATTCTATCTCTTTTTCAATGGGCTGCATTCGACTTACCGCTGAATGTGGGACCATGCTAATTTTAAAGTCCAGTTTCTTTATTTGAAAAGGACGCACCTGGACTTTGTTGATGCGAAATTGCACTACAAATTAAATTTAGCCGAGAGTATCAAAGCCTAATGGCTACTCGAGGGATTTTTTAAACGCCGTGTAATCTTATGGCATGGACGCAGGCGATTTTTTAATTATTAAGTACATAAACTAGTATACAGTAATATATGTATATATATTTCAAATCATTAATTTCAAACAAATGAAAACTGAGTAACATTTCAATTAAAAGTTTTAAAAAACAAAATAAGCGGTTGTGCGTTTCTGGCAGATGTTGTTATAAGTGTACTCTCCGCAAAAAGTTACTATACTCAACTGCAAAGTTTCTTGACTATGGAGAAATATGCTGAGAGCAAACAAAGAATGTAGTTCTCCGTTCGGTGTCCGATTTTCGAGTTAAACTAAGCACTTCGCTATAGAAATATGATAAGGTATTTTAACCTACTCATATATAGCATTTATTTGTCCTAATTTTCATAAAATGTTATATATTTTCAATTTTACGAAAAGTGCAACGCGTAGTAATACCTTCATTTAGAACTGAAAGCTCAGCCAATAAAAGCTCACGAGCAGTTGGCGATCTTCCCATAAGTAGTTTGGCGAGATTTAGAATGGTTTATGTTTATGTCTGACTCGCTGGCTTGTGACTTCGTTTAAAGCTAAATAGTTATTATTATTATTTTCGTTAATATCGTAATTTTCCATTGCAAAAAAACTTACACAGGAAAAGAAAATGGTAATAGGAAGGAAAAAAAATTATTTATTTGAAAAACGAAAGTTTTCAAAAGTCCAACCGTTTTTATGAATTATTGAAGGGAGAAAAGGATTTTTAGAAGAAAATATACTTTTAAGAAAATACATTCACAAGAAATATATTTGAAATTATGATTATGTAAAAATAAATAAGTTTTTAAATTTTGTTACATCTGTTTATCTTTTTCTAATAAACTGACAAATGAGTTTTCAAACGCGCAATGGGCCAAATAGAATGCTTAATCGGATTATTTCCCCAAGTTGGTGTGGCGGCTTTTCGAACCTCATCCTTCTAACCCCAACAGGCTCGCCGTTTACTCATTTCTGCAGCCGCGCGTTGTGACGTCATTGTCAAGAAACGTTGCAGTCTAGTATAGACGTCAACAGTGTTTTAGACTAATGTTTATTTAATAATAATTTAACTTTGTGCAAAGTAATTGGAAATGCGACAGGCCTGTCGCATTGAAAAAGGGATTCCAAGCAATCCCGAAACATATGTCTGCGTTTTAATGCTCATTTGTGCTTTAATTAACGTGAAATTTTATTTCTATTATTTCTAATGTTTATTTGTTAATTCACAACAGTGATCAACAGTGTTTTAGACTAATGTTTATTTGTTAATGTACAGTTCCATTTACTTTCAATCCGAGCCGGAAGAGAAATGCATTACGCTTGTTTAATTTAATTTCTGCAAATTTTTGTATTAAACTATCAGAAGATTTTGCGCATAATTTGCAATTTGTAAACATTTTGTATCATTTAAACACAAATCTCGTGCACCGCGCCGGTCTAATAAAAGTTTTATTGCACGGCACGACCTAAAAACGAACATTTTAAAACCGTTATCATGAAATGCTAGAACGAGTTTATTGACACTAAACGCCAAATAGCGCAATGTAAATAGAAAAACTCTTAATGTAGTACCAGTACAATTCCAGAAAAAGTCCTTACCTAAGAATAGCATCCTACAAAGGACCACTAACGCTTCCTACGCACTCAATATCTCTTTTTCCAACATTGCCCATTAATTCCTGCACCATTTCCACAGCCATTTCTACTACTCCTTCCAGATTTTCTACTACCTTCTTGAAATTGATTTCTCCACTCTTAAATCCAGGTAGTTCTACATTTCAAGAAAGGAGAAAACAAAATCTTATGTATGTTTTCATGAAAGGAATTATCTAAGCGCCATCCACTTTATTTTCTTTATTTATTCACTATACAGCTAGACATTTGCGATTGATTACAATTAAATTTACTACTCTAACGTGCATATGTCTTGCATATTTTTAGTCCGCTTGGTTGCTTACTACCAGTATTCATTTTTTTCTCTCCAGAGTTTTAGTTTATCAAGTACATTGGCATTTAAATAAATAGTGGATCCCCATTAAGTTGAGGTTGTTTTGGTTAATTATTAAATAAATATTTCTTTACCTTTCTGTGAGAAAATTTGTCTTTGATACATGCATTAATTTAATCTTCTTTAGTTCGTATTCGGGCTAAATGCATATGATGACTTGAAGAGTCATCCTTTTCCAAATATTTGCTCTACTATTCATTCCAAGTTTTATATTTGATAAATAGTTGAACATAAACACATTCTGAATAATAAGTGATTTTTCGCCGCATACTTTTATGTTTTGAAGGTTCATTAGTGTTACATTCTTTTTATATATTTCCAATATCATGGAACATAGCCGTGATGTATCCCACAATCCCGGAAGGAGACCACGGTCGGGCGTGAAGAAGAAGCTACTCTTACCTTCAGATCTGGGTCCTGCTTTAAATTAAAACTTTAAATTCATACCCCTTGCAAATTTATATTACATATTTTAAAATGATACAGTTCCTATTCAATGGGTTTAAATGTGAATGATTTGAAGTGATATGAGTGAGTCTATTCCTCCCCCTCTCGTTCGTATATCAGTCTAATTATAAGAATGAACAATCATTTAAGTAAAATACGAATGGTTCTATGTAACATCGTTTAAAGTCGGATTTTAAAAAAAATCCACCCCATTAGGCTTAAGCCTAAATTCCTTCTTTCTCTTTCGTTTTCACACCTGAAGACTGTTTTTGTTGCCCGAAGATGGATGAACCCTAAGTTGCAAGGAAGAAGATAATAGATTTTCTTCTTACGTGACTGATGTCATAAAACATTAGGCATTCTCCTTTAAATGTTTTTAAAAAACGTATTTCGAACGGAAGAATTAAAATAGCTACTCAAAATAAAAATATCTTCATTAGACTCGGCGTCGAAACTTAATCCGACATTTAATTTTCCACATTTAATTGTTTGGATGTTTTATTATCTTTTAATTTATTTCTGTACGTCAAGGTAAAAGAAAACAACTTTTGAAGCGCTCAAAAGACGCACCCTTTTTGAGAAATCAGACTATGTTTTAAAGGCTTTTTGGCTATTTTTTTTGGGGGGGGGGGGAAGGGGGCATACACAAAAATAAATGATGTAATTTTGTAGCTCTCACACAGTCTCAATATGAGGGTAAGCTGAAAAATGCACAAACGCTTTCAGAAAGCAAACGAAATGCAATTCAGAAGCGTTCCCGGCGGAATGTGAAAGTTCACTAGCACCTCTATACGGGCATGTGAAGTTTGAAGTGGTTGCCAGTCATCCTGTATATTTTTAACACTGGGAACACGGAGGTATGTTCTACTACTATGTAGTGTTCGGCAACTACTCGTCAAAAAGTAGTTGACTACCAACTACTAACTACTCTAAACAAAAGTAGTTGCAACTAGTAGTTAACTACTTTCATCTGAGACTAGTTGTAACTAGTAGTTAACAGTTTTCCAAAAGTAGTTAACTACTAATTAACTACTTTTAAGTATAATTCATTTAAATTTCCATTTTTAGGCTTGTTCTTAAATATTTAATCCTAATAATTCAACTCCATATTATTTTTTATCATTAAAACAATTTTAATGAAATTCCTGTAAAACATTCACAGATTGAATATTTCCAAATAATTCCACTGAACAATTAATATATAAAGAGAATATGAATAAAGACAAAACCTTTTTCTCTAAATTTAAACTTTTATTTTAATATGTATTTGTTTAATAAAGTTAATAATTTATGTTTTTAAGAAGTAACAATTTCTCAGCAGTTGTTGTGAAATGAAGGGGTTTACCCTTAATATCAATTTAAAATTATCCCTCTGCACAACCCCCATTGATTAACAAAATATCTTTGTAACGCGCATGCTTTGGAATTTAGATTATATCCTTTTAAATTGTGTTAAAGGAAAGGTTGTTTTTTTTATTTTTTTTTTTTTTTTAATTATAAAATAGTGCTTTTTTTATTTAAATCAAATGTTTTGGATTTTTTAAAGCACAATATGTTTGCGCACACAAATACAGTAACAAATTCAGTTGATTATTTATGCCTTCAAAGAATTTTAAGATATTTCAGTTGAAATAATTATTTATTACTAGTTCAAAGTTCATTATTAATTTATTAGATTTATAAAAATGTATGCTTAATAAACAGAGAACAACAAGAAACAGAAGAGAAAGCTTATGTTTCTAAACTAAATGTATTATAATTTCTTGAATATATACAAATAAGTTGACTGGACTATTATAATTTTTTGAGTGAAATTTCTTGAATATATAAACAGATATGGCAAATATCACATAAAATGTTTACTAGAGTTTAGTCAATTTTACTATTTAGATGTTTCATTAAGAATACCAGTTTTGATGCCTTATCAACCCCCAATAAATTTCTTAACTTTGAGTGCACTATTCCAAATGTAGAAAAGTCTTTTCCAAAGGTGCGGTTGATGCTCTTGCTGTAGTCAGCGTGTCAAGAAACGTAACGATATAATTTTTTTTAATCATAAAAATCAATATTTTGTCTAAAAAGGAATCATAAAAATCAGTATTTTTCTCTGAAAATAAAATCATAAAAATCAGTATTTTCTTCTAAAAGAAATCCTAAATATCAGTATTTTTTCTTTCTTTTTATGTTTTATGGTATCCCAAATGCATGCATGGTACTGTGGTAGAAGTAAAGCTTCCCCATAATGAAGATTTGGTCTTTAAGTGAAACTTCATTGAGTATGTGCTGGTGCGGACGCTATTTATTGACTATATATTAGAAGGCTTTTTCTAATTTGCATAATCCTTCGGCAGCTTGCTTGGGAAAAAAAAAGAAGTTGCGCCGCCCTTGTCGCCGCTATTTTAATCTTTCGCACGGGCAACGCCGTTGCGGGTACCGCTAGTATAACATAATATAAAAAATACATTTGTGTGATCAATATTCATAAGCTAAAAATTTAAATACTATAATGTTTAAAAAAACAGATTTAAAAATTTTTTTTCGAAAGTAGTTGGAATTTTGAAAGTAGTTGTAACTAGTAGTTGGGAAAAAAAGTAGTTTAACTAGTAGTTAACTAGTTCAAAACAAAAGTAGTTACAACTAGTAGTTAACTACGAGTTAACTAGTAGTTGCCCCTAGTAGTTAACTACTTCTAATTAACTGCTGCCGAACACTACTACTATGTAAACATAAGCTAAACAAAGTGTTACTATCTAAGATAAATGACCCGGTAGTGGACAGTTAAGAAAATTTTCGTACTCTTTTACGTGGCAAAATTTTTTCAAAGGACTTACATCAATATTTGCATATTTAGCTTAATCGCCAACTTTTTCTCCAAAAATTAATTACCTATGAAATGTCATTTGATAAAAAATTAGGATTTTTACGTCAAATTTACTAAACGCTTCATTTGTATCTATAGTGGACTTTTATAAGACACGTATTTGCACTAGTAGTGGACAGAAATGAATATCATCTATTTTATGCTGTTAACTTTCAGAAATAATTTTTAAAATGACTAAGTGACCATTCATAAATGATGTCACGCTTTTTCCCCATATATTTTCACCAAATCCCTCACCTTCTTATAGATCGGCTTTAGTAAAGATCAGCAAATGTGACCGTTGTCGAGGGCAGCTATTAAATATGATGATCCATGTACTTGCATAGATGCTCCACGCCAACTTTAGTTCTATTAACCAGCACTAGGAATCGTTCGCTATATGTTCTGATAATTTCATTCAAGTTTAATGCTACATTCGCTTATTTTAGGAGCTTAAATATCTAAGTGTCCACTACTAGAGCAGTGTCCACTACCTCGGGGCCGTGGTAGCCTAGTGGTTAGCACGTCGGACTTCCACCTGGAAGGTCGCGCGTTCGATACCCACTGAAGACCACCATGTATACTTGGGGATATGTGCATGTAAAATCCGTAGACCCCACTACCAGTCTCCCCGTGCGTAAGCAATCCGGGTAAGGCCTCGGCTAACAGGTAGAGGGTCTGGTGGAGAAAAAGTGTCCACTACCGGGTCATTTACCTTATTTGTTTTTTACTCCTGAAATGTGAATCCCATTGCGATTTGTCGTCATTTGAAAGCTTATTAAAATGCCATTTAAAACATGAATTTCCATACCTGTAAATCTATGGGTAATAGAATTTCACACTTGCCTGCCTGGAAAAGCCGCAATTTTGGATGAACCACGCAGCGAACGTAGAAATTCGTATAGTATTAGCGTATAACGTATTGACGTCTATTCATTTCCATAGACGATAAACATAGCAACGTTAAATTCTTACCGTTACACAAAGACTCTTAAACATATGTGACGAATACTTTATCGTTTTAGAGGCCGCCTAGCGCTAATAATCTTGCAAGATGACAACGCTCGAGCACACTCCTCGCTTGCAAATGAAGGGGCTCTGTGAAACCTCAAGTTTGAGCCTCCGGATAAATTCTACGTTTTAGGATAAATCTACGATTTCGGTGCCGGTTAAGTAAAGATGTGATAGAAAAAGGTTTTTCTGAGAGCTAGCTTACTTTCACCAAAAAAAAAAAATTAACAAGAAGTTCCGTTTAGAACTATACAGGCTTAATTTCCCGTATACGCCAACTTCAAATTAATAATACAGCAATATCTCTCTTTTTATCATTTAACTTTTGCTCTTAATTTCTTCAAATTTACTTTTCTCAACGGATAACACCTATTCATTGACGTACTCATTCATGTATTTATTCACTCATTTATTTATTTTTTCACTTATTTACTCATTTATTTGTTTTACCACTTATTCATTCATTTATTTACTCATTCATTTATTCAAAAATATCCTTAAAAATTCCCCGTTCCGCGAATTTCATAGAAAAATAGTCTCGTTTGGTTCTGGTTGACCTTCGTATCTGTGCATGTTCTACTTCATAACATCTTTCCGACAAAGCTTTTTCGAAGCAAATCCGTTTGTTAGATCAGGATTTATATAGGATTGCAATTGCCTCGTAAGTGCTATGTTATTTATTATTATTATTATTATTTTTGAAATGTTCAAAAAATGTTCATTTTTGTTTAAATGTTCAAAAATGACCAAAATTGTTCAAATCAAAAAATATTTCCAGCCGAGAGCTGCTTCCAATAAGCTTGTTCATAGCACCTTGGATCTTATACCCAGAGTTTACATAATTTGCTTCATGTTTGCCCAAAGGCGCGAATGTTAATGTTTCTAAGGCCTTCTTTCATGCTTTGTTAATGTTATTATTATTATTTTTTAGTTTACGGGAAAGTAGGCTAAAAACCGGTTATAATACATAGTTATGTGTATCATACTAATTACAGTCGACGCTCAATATAACGACCATCTGCGTCCCACAGAAAAAGGTCTTTATAACGAGTGGTCGCTATAAGAGGCGGAATTTTTGTTAAAAAATATACATGCATCATGCATATTCAGTATTTGCATTAAAATTGGTAGTTTTTAAAAGATTTCAACTAATTTTTTTTTATCATTGGAACTAAAAAAAAATTATCAGTGCAAAGTATTATAACAAAATATTAAACAGATTTTAAAGTAGAAAATATAGGGGGGGGGGGGATTACATTCAAATTTCTGGAAGCAGAACTTCTGAGCTGACATGACACCTAGTACTACGGTCGCTGTATTGGATTAGACGATTCAGAAAGGTCGCTATACCGACAGCAAATTTACGTAGAAGTTCATAGGGATAAAATTGGGACTTTTACCACTGGTCGTTATAATGGAATGGTCTTTATAATGTGTGGTCGTTATGAAGAGCGTTGACTGTACTAAGTAATATTTAGACCTTTCCTGATACAATATTTTGACTACGCGCCTAGGCGAGATAGGCTCTTGGGGGAGGGGGATAACTTCCAAATACCACGTTCCGCGCAGGTGCGTGCCGTCTAAAAACATAACAAAAATAATTTACGTAAGTAATAAAGTACATTACTTTTCTATGATATTGTATCCCTAAATAATATTCATTACAGCTGAAACGGATTTTCTTTTTCTCTCGCTCCCTATCTTTTTACTTAATCATTTTTTTATTTGTTTTATTTTTTAGGGATGGGAAGCGTGAAAAAGATTCGGTGATTGTTTGTTTTATACAGCGTTGAACACCTCTTAACGGATACTCCTCTTAAGCGGACATTCCTAAGTTACCGACTGCAAAGCATTGAGTCGCTTGCGGGCACCCCTCCCTATATTACGGACACCCCTCCCTATATTACGGACACCAGGGCTCGAAAACACTTTACACGCCCTGCCGGGCATGTTTGTCAAAAAAATACATGCCTGAATAAAATTTTTACGTTCCCAGAAGTTGTTTTGTTGCGTATTAATAAAAACATTTAAATTTGTCGTATATCATTAATCAGACAAAAATTAAATTTACAGCTTTATATCTGAATCAAGAATTTTAACGTTAATCTAAACCCTTAAAAAATTACACTGCAACTAAATAATACATAATAAGTCGTTACAAGTCGAAATTTGCAAAATTTAAATTGTATTACCAATTTTATTGTTGACATGCATGCCTGTCAACATATCAATTTTGAACGCCGGTAAGGATGCGGTGATTTTTCAATACAATACGAAATAATAAAGTTTTGGAAAGAAATATTTGATTAAAAAATGACATGCCCTGCCGGGCATTGTAAGGGTAGAAAATTCATGCCCGAGCGAAATTTTTACATGACCCGGGCATGTCGGGCAGTAAATTTTCGAGCCTTGACGAACACATATTTCTTTTCCCAGTGGTCTCAGTTTTTTAGTTCTTTGTATGCCTGCCAAAATCGATAAACAAATAAATATAGTAGTAATTAGGCGGTACACTTACACAGTTTTTTTTTTTTTTTTTGACTCACATTCAAATTTGGCGTACATATGTGGTCAACATAGACTGGCGGTCAAATGAGGGGGTCATGTTGCAAAGGTTTTTCTATTTATATAAAATATAGGGCTCATTCCGTTCCCGATAAAAGTGGTCATCTTAGACAGGTGGTCATCTTACAAAGGTGGACCAACTTTACAGGTTTTACTGTTTATCTTTAGAGCTTTAGAAACGAACTAAAAATTATTGCAAAAAATCATACATTCACTTGCGCTTCAGCTTTAAGCATAGCTTACAAAGAGTGCATAGCAATAATAATAATCAAAATACCACATAACAAATCTGGAGGATACTTTGAACTTAATTCGGATTCCCCGCTCCACTTGGCCAATTTACGAACCTGCGTCCGTTTCCTCCTGCCAACAAATGAAATACTTAAAGCAGCGGAACACGTAGACCTAATAAGCAATGCAACTAGAGTTTCACTTATCTGTGAAGAAAGGTTTCGTTCTACTTTGTTCAACCAGATTTATTTAGGAAATCTTTTCTTACTAGATTTTTACATTTGTAGAGTTTAAGGAAAAAACTGTGTTTCTTACTTTATGTTGAATACAGTTCATAATAGAATTGTACGTATACTTTCAGAAAACGAAACTTTTTTATCGTAATAAAATGCAGAGCTTTTTTATAAAGAACATATTTACACTATGTTTCTTATTATACTCTTTTTAAATTTCTATTACATTTTTAATTTTTACCATATTGTTGCTACGCTTATCCATTATCATTTCGCTAAAAACAATTATTGCAGACTGAATTTCTCCTGTCACTAGGTTTGCGTTGCTATATAGCTTCAATAATTTTGTGCTATCAGTACGTTATATCTAGCAATAAGGTTACGATTCCAATGTCATTTACTTTGTGAAAGATTACACTACTCGGTTAACTTTTGGTTTTACGCTTTTAATATAGGAAAACGTAGTTTCTGAACGACACATTTTTATAAAATTTCGATGATTTGTAATTTTTCACCGTACATGTGGTTAGGCGCATGGGTGATTCTCATCCGAAATTCTCAGACATTTCCGAAAATTTCAGACTGTTTCGAAAATTAACGAAGAAGAAAGAAGGAAAAGGGGGGATGAAAAAATCGGGTCTCCCGAAAAAAATTTGGTTTATTAATCTTAGATTTCTTTTGCGAATAATATCTGTGCTTTTCTTTCTACTTTGGAATAAGAAATCTATTTCATACTTTAAAAAACAATCCTGTTTCCGGAAAAAATGATTTCCTGTACTAATATTACACTACTTCCATTTAAGCATTTTTTAATTAATTTATTTTTTTGACCTTATATATTCGTATATATTCAGTATGGCCTAGAAGAGGGGTGGGGGTGTTCACCTAATTATATAACTTTGGTTTTAAATTCGTGGTGGCATACCATTTCCGAAAATTTTGTGTGAAGTTCAGATTTTTTGTTTTTTTTTTTTGTACTGAGAATCATCCATGGGATAAGGTGACATGGGATTTTTAAATTAAGGCCTGTATTTATGCTGTAGTAAAAATAGAGTATTTCCTAACTAGCGTAAATTATTACTCGCAATGACTGTTGTAGTACTTAATGCAATTCAATGTCGTTTATGGCAGTTGGTTAATTCTTATTATGTATCCTTTACTGTATCTGTACCAAGCAAATAATTATCTAAAAAATGTCATGCACAAGGTCCGATAAATGACATAATACTTTGAAAATTCGTAAAATTTGAAGCAATGGGAGCTCTTCACTGCGGTTCGCTACAAAAACATATTTTCTCTCTTTCTTCTTCTCCAGAACATTTTTTTCTTTTAGCAAGAGTATCACTTACGTCATAGCATTATTAATAGAGAGTTGCAGTTATTTTTTTTTTGCTCCTGTTATTAAGAAAGGTTTTATTTACATCCATTTTTAAAAGGTTTGCGATAAAAAAATAACGTAAAGAAACTGTACGAAGCACCAACGGCGACAAAAACAAAAAAACATGTATTTCCTCGTTTGCGCACGTGCAGAGCATACTTCTGAAAGCAAATACATGCTCTGCGCTTGCGCAGATATGGAAAAGACATGTTTTTTGTCTTTGTCGCCTTTGGTGTGAAATCACCCTAACACGCGTGTAGAAGTAATGATAAGAAAAGAGGAATGGAGGCACTTCAAGCAACGTCATTTGTCACGTGGCACCGATGAAAGCAACGTAAACAAAGGAAGCCGTAGCATCGCTTTACATCGAGTTCGACAAATCTAATTAAAAAGTAGGCCTAAATAAAGTTCTTAAAGCATAAATTAATAAATTAATTTTATAATGATTAAATTAAATCTAAATACTGGGTTATAATCAGAAAAAGCTATGAAAATAGTCCAATTAATTTTAAGATAACTCATTTCTCCTAGTGAACTCCACGTAGAGCTCAATTGAAAATCTTAGTAAACGAAGAGCGGATATCACGTGACAACGATGATCGCCCATGAGTCCCTCTATTGGTGAATTACCTCCATTAATCTAGCTCTCCTTATTTTGTAAGTGACTTGTGATTACTTTAGTGCAACGCCCTCTCCCGGCCAATATTAACTCATTTTCTTTTCTTAAGAAAAAATAATAAAATTATCTCTTCAAGAACATTGCTTTAAACCACTTTAAAATATATCAAGTCCTTTCGGTTTTATAATATTTTACAAGATTAGTGCATTTATTCTACAATTTGCATTTCACGTTTATTATTTTCCTAACGAATGCAATGAAGCTTTGCTTGTTTCCTTATTTGTGTGATACGCGCCACGGGGAAACGGACTCGAGAGATGAAGTTTGGTGTAGGCGTAGTTTTTGCTTTTTGCCGAATTGTTTACCTTGGAGAACAATTTTCGATTAATTAATTATACGAAAAAGTAAGTTAATTTTTTATGTTTTTTTTTTTTTTAAAGCATGTGCTGCGATCTAACGGATAATTTTTTTTATTGCGAGTTATTTTTTAATTTTTGTATGTTGCAGCAATGCTTTGAAATGCAACAGTACTTTCAATTCAAGTCTTTGCGAAGCAAACCATTTGGTTCGTGAGAAAATCTGCGAGGGCGAGGCGACTGAACTGAGGCATGCGAAGCAACCGCCGAAGGCGGCTGCTTTGCATACAGATACGAATAACACAAAATGCGAATCGCGTAATTCTGGTTTCTAGCGTCTAGTAGAATAATAGTGGTGAGGATGTTGGACTTAAAACCGGAAGATTGGGTGTTCGATAGACGACCCACCGAAGACCCACCATGCACACTTGGGAATGCGTGCATGTAAGATCCGGGGAACCTGAAGTCCCGAGTTTGAAGAATTTCCCTTCTCTTCACTCTTAGGTCAAAAAAGGAAGGTGTCGTATTTGTGGTGGCGCCATCTGGTGTCATCCAGATGCATAATGAGCCATGTCGTACTTCCACCGTTGTGGTGCTCATTGCCAAACGGAAGGCTCTCCTCACTACCTTAATTTCTGCTCGCTCTGCGAATGGGAGTATGGATGTCCAAGTGGCATTGGAAACAACAACAACAGAGTAATAGTTAACAATATTCAAAGGTCCCAAAGCAACTTCTGTCCTTTTATTGTGATTATAAACAAATTTCTGTAGCAGTATTTTGTGTATTAAATATGATAGGACTATATTGTTATATACACCAATAAAACGTGGACATTGTAATATTAAAGAGCTTCTGCGCAGTCAACATCAATCAAAGTAAGATACAAAATTAAAAAGGAAAACAAAGCAAGATAAATAAATAAAAATAAATGCATTCTAATCATAGCTGAGGGTTCTGAAAAGATCGCCATTTGTGCCTCTAAAAGTCTTTGATCATGCGATTAAAATGTGTCCTCGGCCCCAATCGATAAACGACACAAAACAAAATTCTTCATCTTGACAAAACGAGCGCCGTACTTTCTCAATAACAAAATCGATAACCCTCCTGAATGTTCATCCCCGAGTATCAAGTGGTTACTTAGCGTCTGACCGCAGCCTCGAATAAACGATGATTTTTCCTCTTTCTTAAAAGTGAAACTTTCCCGCAGAATTTAAATTCTGGTTTAGGGGAAAGATGATGTTATCATTTGTCTCCTCGTGGCTGTAAAAGTAAGAATTTTGATCTTATGGACAAGAGTAATGATAATAACGAAGCGTCGATAAATGTCACGCATGAGTAAAACGGCAAACAGGACTTTCTTGTTTTATTCTTTCGTTGATGTTATTATACAATGTAGAAAATATTTGCCCAAAAATACGTGAGATCCTACTGGAACTCATCTATCTGGAGTCAGATGTAAAATTAGGGAATCAAAAACAGGAAATTACAAAGTCTTTAAAGAAAGGAAATTACAGAGTGAATGAAAAACAATGGAGTGAATAAAAAGCAATGTGTTGGAGTGAATAAAAAACAATGTGTTGGAGTGAATAAAAAACAATGTGTTGGAGTGAATAAAAAACAATGTGTTGGAGTGAATAAAAACCAATGAACACTGCAGCGCCATCTGTGAATACAGATGGCGCGTCAACAGCAATAATTACTGAGTAGCAGAGCCATCTGTGAGTGCGCTGAATCATTATTACTGGAACGAAGGTCCAGGGTGAGTTCAGAGCTTGAGTCCATGCTGTTGTGAATATTTTGCCTTAAACCCCCCACGCACTAGAGGAGGGCACTACAGAGAAACTTGCATCGTGGCTGTTTATTAAGTTCTTGCTTAAGGGGCCGTTCATAAATGACGTCACGCTTTTTTCCCATATATTTGACCCCCCTCACCCCCTTTGTCACAATATGTCACACTTCAGCGGACCCCCCCTTTGTCACAATATGTCACACTTCAGCGGACCCCCTCCCCCCCTTTGTCACAATATGTCACACTTCAGCGGACCCCCTCCCCCCCTTTGTCACGCGTCACGCTATGTTGCATAATGCATGATGTCACACTTCTTGTTACCCCCTCCCCTCCCTTTGTCACACTTTGTCACAATTTCACGCACCCCCCTCCCCCCCTCGAAGCGTGACATCATTTATGAATGATCCCTAACCTGCAATTTTGTGCTGTGTTGTTTCATAAAGAAGCTGTTATCAAGAAAGTCGGTCGTATAGTTTTATGCAAGCTCTCACGCAAATTTACTGAAACTTTTTCCTTTCTGTACTTTCTGTCCTTCCTGTACAGATTTTTTACAATGGGTACGCCTATTACAATGTCGACACTAACAACATCAGAGACATCAAAATTGATCCATGTTACATTCAGATGGTCCGAAAAAGGGGCCTGTGTGTGTAGAAATGCAACTAGAGATTATTACAACAGAAATTTGCAGTCATCAAATTTAATTGCGTTAAATTTCTCCAAAAAAATTCTGTCTTTACTTTCGACAACGAAATATAATCAAAATAGTGTTAAAACTAAGAAACATGAGTGTAAGGAAAAAACAACGAAAATAAAGCAAAATAATACAAATAGCTATTTTGAGGATCGGGTTAGAGATTAACCAACAGGAACAAAGGCAAGGAAGGAAGAAGACCAATCCGACGCCAGGAACATGAAAAGGAATGATAAAGGGAAAAAAAGATAAAGTTTGCATCATCTGTTTCATTTTAAAAAAAAAACATGGTTTAGTTGAAAAAGAGTCCAGGTCATTTGACCCATACTTTACTATTGAACTGATATTTTATATGAAATTATATATTTATAAATCCAACTAACAGTGATTATTTTCGAAACAATATTAAAAAAAGGACAAATCCTATTAAATAACAGATTATTGATAGGACTATATTTTTTAAAACTACTATGTAGCACATAAATAGTTCTGTTGGAATTTATTGCTAACAATATTTCACCTGCAGAAGAAAAATAATTCTACCTTTAAGCTCGAGCGTAGACTGTACCAATTGTACCTTTATTTCATCTGCTGCGTGACATCAAATTGAAGTTAAAAGCCTTAACTTTCCGTTTGTTTCGTTACCTTTCAAACAGGATTAAAGTGATGAGAAAAGTGGCAAGATGTTATTTGTCTATTTCTTTTTGGCAACGTTCATTTCTTTGCTGTTTCATTTCCCCTTCCAACGAGGAATGAATGCCGACAAAAAAGAACGCAGAAAACGTAATTTATTTTTGACTCAGAAAGCATTCATTGCGATAAACTTTCTTCTGTTGAATGATAAAATCTGTAATTTTGATCAAAAACAATTCAACCTAGTTAAAAAGGTTTTTGTTTCTTTCTTCTTTTTTATTTCTTTTTTAAGCTATCGTATTAAAATCGGTATCAGCTGCTCTGGTTGCCACAGATACATTTTTAAGTACTTCAACATTTTTGCATTTGTGAGCGGTAAACTTCACAATTAAAAAGTTAAAAATATACTTCTAGTATGGTTTATTTTCGTCTTTAGTTTTCCATTTTTAGTTTATAAAATCAGTTATGTTTCAGCTATAAAATCAGTTCTATTATGCATGTATTCAGAACGTGCAATTGAAAGTAACGCGTTTTGTATGATATGAAAATAATTTAAATTCGCGATAAGTAAAAAAAAAAAAAAACTTTTTCCTTTTCGTCTGCATCTGCCTTGCTTTTCATTTCATGTTGCAGCGTTTTCCCGCCTGATAAAAAACGTCTGACGAGAACGAATTTTCACTGCTTTTGATGATAAAACCAATGTACACCATGCATCTCAAATAGAGGGTTACACATAGAGTTGCATGGAACCCGGGAATTTTCGAGGGGAAAGTTGGAAATTTTGTAGGGAAATAACTATTGTATGATTTTACGCACGATTGCTCTGCTTTTGTCACAAGAAGAAAAAAAGAAAAAGTCTTTCAACTTAGGAAATATGAATTTCGAGTTTAACAGTAAGTACGAAATGCGTTTTTATGCTATAATATAATGATCACAAAAGTTTTAATTTAGGTTCACATCGGTTTCTTTCACATCGGTGTCAATTTGTAATGGCCACTGATATAAATAACAGGCAATGTTTAGTTTCACACGAGGCTTCCGTTATAATATATACTCATCTATTTAACTTTCCTTCGAAATAATTGTTCGCATTTTTTGCTCGATGCTTAGATCCGTCTGATACTAAACATTTTCTTTTTCTTCCGCGCATTCCATTGTTTGATGATTTTTTAGTAAAACTACTATTGTAATACATTTTATAAATCTCAAAATTATTTCTTTATAATAATAATAATTAGGAGCTTCATTTGAAAGCAATATTTGAAAAAAATATTAGGTAAATTAATTCCCTGCATGTAGCTTTTCTTTAACTTTTCAAAAGCTCGTTTCGGTTTCAAGAGCTTCTAAAATTGAAATCTTCTCTCTCTCTCTCTCTCTAACTAAGTAGTCATTCTTACTACTATTCTTTAGCTGAAATTCAAAATCGCGGAAAATGAAACATAAGCAGAAAAACACGTTTTGAGGCACTATCATATGAAGCGGCCCCTAGAATTTAGATTAGAAGCGGACCGGCAATATTATCAAATGGACGTGTCTTTATCGTAGCGGAGGTCTCAATTTCACATATAAGTAATATTTTGACATTGAGGTCATTGTGACTAAGTGCCATTTATCGCCAAGGTTCGTGTTGGCTATCCGTCGTAAAAACAAGTTGACAATACATAACCATGAGCACCGAACAAAACAGTGGGTCAAAAGGGAAAGAAAAAATCACAGCAAAATATATTACTAAAGGTTCATTCCAAGAGAGACAGATATGACAAAATACACCAGTTTTGCTTCATTTTAGTTACAATACATTAAAATAACGTAATAAATGCTGGTGTACCATCTTCATTTGCACTTTACTAACAGCAGAAGAATTCAAAGTTAAGAAATGAAAGGTTGAAGGATTGCGTAAGACATCTCGTGGCAAACGCGTCCATTTTTTTTTCATGTCTGACAGATTTATGTAAATAATTCAAAATCTTTATCTCTTATACTAAAATTATTCCACCATTTTTAAAATTAACCAGAAGATGTGTATACACATCAACATTTAAAAATTTATATCAATATTTATTACTTGAAATTAATTAAAAATGTCGTGACAGACACCTAAAAAGACTTATAGATTTAACCGAAATAGAAAACGGTACAGAAATAATAATTTACTTTTTCAGTAAGTAAATTTCCAGTCGTAGCGCGCGTTTTCCGTCAACTGACTTTATTTCCCGTAATTCGGTACGACTACCATTTTCAGTATAACAAACCAAAATCACAAATCAGCTGATATTTTTTGTTGCCAAAACTGAATCTAAAAAATCCAAATTCGTTTGATAAAAAACCAATATCATATATACATTACTCACGTTCCTTCCCCGCAAGAATTCTCTTACTTTTGAGAAATTTATTTCTCCGCCTTTATGCGAGGCATCGGCTTCTCTTTTCTTCATCGGCTCCAAGAAAGAAACTCTCTTCAGCTCCATCTCCTCGGAAGCTTCTTTATCACGGCTTCGGTGTCGCCCCATGATTGATATCGGAGCACGATTCATATGTCAGCGGAAGGAGGAAGAAATATTTCGAGTGGCGTTATCGTGCAACTTCACGCATAACATAATCATTCAGCGCGAAAGAGAAAAAAAAAAAGTAATTGTGTATTTTGCGCCTATCATCTTCTTGGTATTTGTTAGATGAAATTTCAAATATGTCGACCAACATTGTTAGCTATTAATCAATATATATATATATATATATATGGGAAAACAGTATGAGAAAAGTATATTTACCTACGCTTTCATAATCAAATACAGTGAAACCTGTGAAAGTTGACCCCTTCTGGTGCTGCACTTTAGTGGTCAACTTATAGAGGGTGGAAGTTTTGTTTTCTGCCATACCTTACACTATGCGTTTATTCATTTGTAACTAATTAAAATATACCTTCATGTATTAACATTGCTTTAAAATTAGTAATTAGCTAATAATAATTTAACTTTGTGCAATTAAACAGTAATAGAAATAAAATTTCACGTTAATTTAAAGCACAAATGAGCATTAAAACGCAGACATATGTTTCGGGATTGCTTGGAATCCCTTTTTCAATGCGACAGGGAGCTTCTAGATGCAAAACATCCAAATGAAGCAGACAAAACAACAAAAACAAAGCTTATATAGCCTAAGAATTAACTGTAAACCAATGAGAATAACGGCAGTGTGAAGTGGAAGTAGAAGTAGTAGGGAAGGTACCAATAAGAGAGCAACAAACGAATCCATTGAAAGTACAGGAAGTAAAAAGGAATATCAATAAAAACAAATTCCTTGGCTATATAAGCTCTGTTTTTGTTGTTTTGTCTGCTTCATTTGGATGTTTTGCATCTAGAAGCTCCCTGTCGCATTGAAAAAGGGATTCCAAGCAATCCCGAAATATATGTCTGCGTTTTAATGCTCATTTGTGCTTTAAATTAACGTGAAATTTTATTTCTATTACAGTAATTAGCTTTTTTTTTTCACAATTACCTAAACTGTCATTGGAAAAATTTAACCTGAATGACTTACAATATATCTTATACAACTTTAAAGTAAAGCACTTAGTTAAAATAAAGATAAATTTCTTATTAAGTAAGTTACTTATTTGATGGTAAAGATTTCCTAAAAATGTATAATTTTTGAAAATGGCTAGATCAATTAGAATAAAAAAGTGCTCATTGTAGTTTTCCCATATGGTTAACTTATAAAGAGGTTTAGGCAAACTTTATATTGATGTTTCATCCATATAGAGAAACACTGGTCTAGCATTGTAGCATAAAAAATATCCTTTAGAAGTTAAAGTTTTTTTTTATCTTTGCAAAAAATAGATAAACAAATAACTATCGTAATAATTAGGCGGTCAACTTACAAAGGGTTTTTTATATTACTCTCACCCAAATTCGGCGTACATAAGTGGTCAATATAGACACGTGGTCAAATTTGGTGGTCATGTTTCAAAGGTTTCCCTGCATTATATAATATAGGGCTCATTCTGTTCCTGACAAAAGTGGTCAACTTAGACAGGTGGTCAGCTTACAAAGGTGGTCAACTTTACCCGTTTTGCTGTATTTATTTTTTATTTCTAATAGGCTGCGTGCATTGGTTCTTAACCCCTTAACGCAGTTGCCTGTGTCTCACAAGGGGAATCTTGTATCTTATGTGTATTTTGTTTATAATGCCCCTCTGAGATCCGTTTGCACTTTGTTTGTATAATAATTTTTAATATAACTTTTAACCCACCTCCAGCTCTGTAGTCACACCTTACAACTGACATTGCCAAAAACAATTTATATTATACCTATATATGCATTTTCTGACAAAAAGCCCGATCATTTTTTACCAGTTTTCCTCAAAAAGACTCGTGCTTCAAGGGTTTAAATAAATTCAAACTCTAAGAGCGTCTTGAATGCATACTAATTTTGAGTTGCGCCTACGTCGAAAAAAAAAATCAAGAAACTTCACAACAACGATTATTCAACAAACCAAATGATAGATTCAATTTCTAAATCTCAACACAAACTAAACCACACAGAACTAGTGTATATGCCCTCGAAATACATCCATCCGATGCAAAACTCCCCCCTACAGTGCTCGGAATTAATTTATCTTCTCCCCTCATTAATTTCCTCGTTATCTACCTCTTTAAATGATTTAAGCTTTCAGCACCAGTCACATGCTTCGTAGACACCGCCAGCGACGCCACCTCACGTGATATTTAATTTTCAAAATCCGTTTTGACATGCATTTCGCTCATCAGGGCGCGGAATAAATTCATTAATTCGGAATTCCATTTCTCTCAATGCTAATGCCCTGCTTTACGTGTTTCTTTAACGTTATTTACATTTTACGACTCGTGTTTGAATCGCATTTGCTAATCCAATTAAATATTTTACGAGTGTTTCGTTGGCGAATGAATGTGTTGCATTTGTGATGCATGTTTGTAAAAACGAGCTGAAATATGAAACATAATATTTTCCGGGCTAATAGGCCGTGGTCCAACCAGCATATTTCTCGCTGAGGTTTCGCCTGATATGTTTCAGGCTTCTTCAGAGTGTGAATGAAATCAAGGCAGGGGTTTGGTCCAGTCACATTAATGTGACCATCTGCCAAAAGCCAGAATAACCACCTTTCGCAGAGCGGACTGCTGCGAGACGTGCAGGACGAGAGTCACTTAGGTTCCTGAAGGTGTTCACTGGGATGTTGAGCCATACCGACTCTAATGCCGTGGTCAGCTGCACTAGATTACGCGGTTGAGGATCCATGGCGCGAACAACCCGATCGAGATGGTCCCACAGATTCTCGATTGGGCTTAAGTCAGGTGAGTTTGCTGGCCAGGGGAGGACGGTAAACTCATCCTGGTGCTCTTCGAACCACGCACGTACACTGCCAGCTGTATGGCACTTCGCATTGTCCTGCTGGTAGATGCCATCATCCAGAGGAAAAACAATGCACATGTAGGGGTGGACATGGTCCGCAAGGGCAGATGCATACTTGTATTGATTCATCGTGCGTTCCACAATGACCAGTGAACCCAGAGAATGCCAGGAAAACATTCCCTAGACTATAATGCTCCCGCCTCCAGCTTGGACCGTTCCGGCAATGGTTGCAGGGTGTTTGCTTTCAGAGGTTTCACGCCTCATACGCCAACGTCCATCTGTCCGATGGAGCATAAAACGCGATTCATCGGAAAACGCTACCTGTCGCCACTCAGTGGACGTCCAGCTGCGGTACTGGCGTGCAAATTCTAGCCTTCGTCGTCGATGAACAGCAGTCAGCATAGGTGCACGAACCAGGCGTCTGCTTCGGAGGCCCAGACGTAGCAATGTTCGCTGAATAGTAGTTCGGGAGACACTTTTGGTAGCCCCTTGGTTCATTTTGGTGGTCAGTTGCTCAACGGTAGCCCGTCTATCTGCCCGAACGCATCTCCGCAACCGTCGTTCGCCTCTGTCATCTATGGTCCGTGGTGCACCACATTTGCCACGTCGCTGGTTTTGGACAGTCCCATTTTGCCATGCACGGTACACTTTTACCACGGCGGCACGCGAACAGTTCACAAACTCAGCCGTTTCGGAAACGCTTCCACCCTTGGCCCGAAAGCCAATGATCATGCCCTTTTGGACGTCGGATAAATCGCTTCGTTTCTGCATTACGCCAACGAATGAAATGTTTTCCGAAGCCCTCACACACCCTTTATATAAGCTCAACTGCACTGTGCAGCCACCTGCCTTCTGTGATTGGTTATTTAACTCTGACGTGGAAAGTACGTGGTAGTCACATTAATGTGACTGGACTGTGTATATCGAGCATCACATGTGCTCAAACCTCATTGGATAAGCCACCAATCTCAGGCTTGCTGTAACTGCTTCTGATTGGCTCCTCTTCTTTGTTCTTGGCATTGATTGGTGCTTTTTGAAGCAGTGGACCCCATAACTTGTTCACTTTCAAAATTGCCCCTTTTTTATTTATGTTGTAAGGATGTGTATGTATTTCAATAGCTTCTCTATGAAGGCAAGGAAAGTAATGGATATTAGTAGAGAGCGCTTTAGTTAACTATAAGAACTTGACAAAGTCTAAGTTCCTATAGCTGAAATATAACTTTCGAGAGCTATTTCATTTCGGTAAAAATTTTGGGTCCGTGCATGAAAGCAATATGTATTTAAGAAATATAATTGTTTAGGCAGGAAAATATATGTACATGTATATCGCTCATTTGCAGCAAGAACCTCAAAACTCAAAAAACAATGAGTTTTGAGCTAACAGTGTAAGATTATTCCAAACACCACATTGCATTCATTCCTATACTGCATAGGGCCAATAGGAATTGCATGTCTTTTTACAAATTGCATTTTAAGATATCATGTTTCAGAAACTATGCTAATTCAGTCATTAAATCTTCATTTAGGTAATTAATATTTAGTTTAATGTCATTTTCCTAAGATAAAATATCATTAAACATATACCACTGATCTACTGTAGAAAAAATGTATTTTCAAAATCAAAATTCAAAAAAAAAAAAAAAATCAATCAAGTGTGCACGTATACCTTATTCTTCTGCTGTTTGTAATGTGGACATGAAAATGTGTAGGCACGCCCACATTTGTTTAGTGAGAATTTATGACGTTGATGCCGAAAGAAAAAAAAGGATACGTATCTATCTTTAGATATTTTATCTGAAAACGACATCTTACTAGATATAAGTTCCCGCAGTGGAGCAGTCGGTAGTAGCTCAGTTTCCCCACAACACCGAAAGTGAAGCACCATTGATCGAGGAAGGGCTTTGGAAGGGTGTTTGCTCTGGGATCGTGTACGCTGAAGAGAGCTGGTGCACGTTAAATCGGCCATGGTTCCAATTCCGACCAAGTGAAATGATACCTCCGGTGGTACCAATGTACGTCCGGTGGTGCCTATAAGGAGTCCGTTAGAGTCAGGAGCAGCGCGGCCTCGCTTCGAGCGAGGACTCGCCAACAACTAGATGTAAGACATTACGAAATTTCATTTTTATAGATTGCAGCATTGCGAGAAATGGAATATTGCAGTTGAGCAATGAACTCTCATTCGACGTCCAACTTCAACGACATTCAACGTTCTCGTCCGCATCAGATTAGCTTTGCTATCGTTTTCAACCAGCGTGAGGGTAAAATCGCATCCGATTCATCAATCTCATATCAAATTCGTAACGTGACCGGATAAGAAACAATATCGAAATTCATGTGTGCTAGAATCAGGCGAATTGTCTTGCTTACACAAAAAAGGAGAGCTTCCCAGGCCGGCGCTAATACTTTGGTAATTGAGAACTTCCAAAAATGGGGTTTTAATTTTGAAATCGAAGCGTTGGCATGTTAAAAATTACTTTTGATGCTTAAAATGTAAAAAAAGTTGGTTAGAAAAAAAAGTTTTGATTTTAAAATTCAAATCGTCTGTTTTGGTTTTAGAATTGGTACGTAAGTAATCAATGTGTAGTTTTACCGATTGAAAAAGAGAAAAAAAAAACTTTTATCTTCCGCCTTTGATAAAGTTGATAATTATCGATATTTAAGTTTTAAAGCCACGCAAATCTTTAACCACCGAATCTACTTAAAGCATGTTTAAAAAATGCATAAGCACAATTAACCTTATGTAGCAGAAATCAATCGACAGTGCTTAAAAAAACTAAGAATAAGTTAGATACATTTTTTTTTACATTCGATAAATCACATTCTATCAAACAGGGGGACAAATTAAAGATACAAATGTTATTAGTTAAATCGAAATATGAAGGTGGAAATGAGTACACAGAATTAAACTTTAGAGTAATTTTCAGCCAAAACATTATGTCTCTCTGAACAAGTATACATTCATTTTTTTTAATTACCTGACACTTTATATATATATTTTTTTCAAATTACAGCAAAAACTATTTTTATCTTAATTTGCGCGCGTTAATTGTTCCCCAGAACACCCGATAAAAGTCCCAAAAGGGTGTAAACGCAATTTGGCTCGGGTTGAGATAAGGATAGCTATTAACAAGGAATCAAACAAGAGAAAAGCTTAGGAGGGATAATGAACTAAATGGTTACGACAAAAAAGATCAAGCTCCTCTTTACTTTTAAGATTTGTCCCTAAGTCGATATCGATTACGAACGGGTATGTGAAGCTTTTAAAGTGGCTTGGGCACAAAAAAACGTTAACGATTTGTTCAACAAAAATCTAATTTACTGGACAGAAATGCATCTATTTGTCTCATGAATATCTGGTGAATGCATTTTGATAGTGAAATGTAGGTTCGTAATAATTTTTGAAGCAGCAATATTTGCGATATGAGGTAGAAGAAAATCGTTAATTTGCCCTAGTGATGGGCGTACCAGAGAGATTTATATGAATGAATAATTAAATATCGAACTCGTAGTCGAGTGATAAGCAATTGAGTGAATCTCTCAAGTAATTTTAGAATCGAATGATCAACAATTGAATGAACATGCATCGAGCAATTGTGATGGTCGAATGATTAGTAATTAAGTGAATCTCTCAAATAATTTCACTATTGAAGGATCAATAATCCAATGTTCTGATATCCAGGGGCTCTGATAATCGAATGGTCAGCAATAAGTGAAGCTCTCAAACAATTTCATAATTGAAGGATCAATAATCCAATGTTCTGATATCCAGGGGTTCTGATAATCGAAGGGTCAGCATTAAGTAAATCTCTCGAGCGATTTCATAATCGAATGTGCGTCTCGATTGATTTCAGAATCTAATGCACTTCCTGAAAGCATTTCTGCATCTACTGAACTCTTCGAGTGATTTCATACAAATCTCTCAATTATACCCGTCGTTTATTTTGCACTAATAAAAAAAAAAATGCATCTGAACAAACAAATATTGTAAGGTATAAAATTGCTATGAATTTTTTTCACGTAACTGTTTCGGTGTTATAAAGATGGACTCGCACCAATTACAATGAAAAATGGGCAGAGGTCTTTCTGCGCAGGTCATTCATTGGTTGAACATAATTTTACTAACACGCGTTGTGTTGTAATACTAATTTTTTTTATGCCGTCAAGAAAAATGACTTTTACCCAAAGGTCCGCGATTTGTTGATTGTACTGTGACGTCAATAAGAACAGATAAGTCCATATCAGCACACTATTACGACATAATATTTGCGCTGATGTCTCGATAAAATGAGAATCCATCATTAGACCCCCTATTCTTAACTGGAAGGATGTGAAGCGAAGTCAAAATGGCTAAAGCTAAATGCTACTGTTAATATACAAACCCATGAATTCATAGCATTATTTAAAAAAAAAAAAAGTTTTGAGCTTCAGTATGCAACTAGAAAAAATAGAAAATACGAGTATGTGTGGGTAATTCTCATTGTATTTTTGGTTCTTACAATAAAGGATTGCCTCAAATTTCAACTTTGCTTAGGCTCGATGCACACGGACGATCCGGTTGCGGTCAGGCATCGGCCCGCTCGTGTGAGTAGGCACATTTAAGTCAACGTGCTGCTGGACCGGAACTGCGGCATCTGACAGTTCCACTGGTTTGAGTTGGCCCGTTTAACCTAATGTATTACTGCGCGGAAACTTGTCGTGCCTGACCGCAACCGGATTGTCCGTGTGCATCGAGCCTTACTGATGAACTTAAGATAGGTACTGCCATTTATTTTCATATAAATTTTCGTAATACTTGTAATCCAGTTACTATTACGGATTTCCTGCATTTGCCTTTAACATTAATAATAAAAATGTAGAAAATACACAAGTATTTACATATACTAAAGTAAATGCTAAAATTAAATTCCTTAAAATATCCTACATTTACATGAACTTTTGGATTTCATTTAAATTTGTGCCTAGTGTCTAAATTATGTAAGAAATTTTCTTTTTTAAGAATAACCAAACAAAAGTGTAGAATTGTTGAAATACCAACTTAAATAAAGCGATTTTCCATTACTGTTAGACAAAGTTTAACATAAACCATATTTAAATTACAAAAAAACTTCCTAAATATGTGCTGCACATTTTTATTATAGTTACAGTTCATTTATTTATTTATTTTGAATCAAAACTCTCTTTTTTATATAAATCAATTAGCCAGGTTGGTGGGATTTAATTCCTACATTAATTTCATTCGTGAAATTCCATTATATGTCATTCTGACTCATCATAAATATGCTATTTCTGTTCTGCTAAAGGCGAGAGGAATTGCTCATAAAAGAAACGAAACTCACTCTTTGCCTTTACGAAACTCACAATTTCCCTTTGTGAACGGTTGTGTACGGTAAAAAGTAATGCGCTGGGATAAACTGTCCGAAGTTATCTTTTAAGCTCACTTTTGTTGTTTTTTTCAGATGATTAATTTTGTTTCCGATTGCAATCTACAACCCCAAAAGGATGCAGTACAAAGAATACAAATGAGGGTTTGTCGTTTTTCATAAGTAGTAAACATTTTTCTATCTATTTGTTTGTTTGCCTATTTGTTAACGACCAACTCTCGTCTAATATGACAGATAGAACAAGACAGTAAACAGATTTACTATACAAAGGAGGAAATACACCCAGGGGAAAGTCGGAATCGAACTGACGCCTCTTCACTGCGCGCAGGCAGGTACCGGAACCAGTCGATTAGACCGCTCAGCCACTGAGGCCCCCATTTTTCTATCTGCATTTTTCCTTTCACCCCTATTTCCATGAAATCGGAGCAGATCCGACAAACGTGCAAAGGCCCTCGTTGGCCGAGGGGTCTTAGAACCAGTTTCCGCTGCCTGACTGCGCGCTGTGAAAGAGGCGTGGGTTCGATTCCCACCTTCCCCTGGGTGTATTTCCTTCTTTGTATTGTAGCATTATTTTGTGCTGTCTTGTTCTATCTGTCATATTGGACGAGAGTTTGAGGCATATCCTTGTGAAATGGATAGAATAAACTCGAAAATAAATGTGACCTGAAATGGTCGTTTACAAATACATATGTGCAAACTGAAGAAGCACATCAGATAAAAAAAATCAGACACTACGTTTCACGCATGCACTGTGCAAGACAAACTATCGTATGGGTGTACAGTCGGCCATGTTATTATCGTTCTTGTGATGAAAGATTGTTAAGAAGTTTATGGTCGAGTGTTTTCTTACAAATCGCATCCACTAATGATAATGTTTGTTATAATTTTAATCATACGTGAAGCATGTGCAAAATTATTAAAAGTGGTGTTATCGTCGTGATGAGCTGTTTGCACTCTATTTTTTGTTCAATTGCGCAGACGATATCTTTTAAAGTTCTTCAAAAAATTACTTCTGCTTAATGCTGATGTTCTTCAACTACCAACTGCATCAGAGACGGCTCTTAAATGTTAACATTTCAAAACTGTTTTGGCAACAAGTAACTAATTATAGCTATCTGTATTTTTCCGCGTTTTCATTTAAAATGTGGATTGGCTGGCTATCCGGAGGCAGTAAATTGGCATACAGTAACGCCATTTCCTTTATGTTTGTCATCGTGGTCCAAAACGTGGATAATAACATTGTTCAACTTCAAATTGAAGCGTCTATTTGGTGAACTTATATCGCAACTGTAAGGAGTTATGCCGCTCTAGTTTGCAAGCACTTTAACTGGTGAAGATGATGTGTAAGTTTAACGTAAGTAACTTTAAATTTTCACGAATGGAATATGTTCTTGTTTATTATTGCAGTCATTTAACGCCATTTCAGAGCAGTGCATCAAGTTATGTTGTCTGCAGTCTAACAGCGTTAAATGTAATTTGAAACTTTATAGATTACGTTGGAATCCTTTCTAGGTTATTGTCATAGGAATTCCCGGGAGTCCCTCACAGTGCACCAGTGTTATCTAACGTTTAACAGTGTTGAACTTTGTACGTAAGAATTTTATTGCGTGGTATAACTGTTTTTAGTTATTATGTAAAAACTTGACAAAAATTAGTTAATGTTTTCAAGACGTTCTTTAACATAATAATTCAAAATGTCATGGTTTAGACAAAAGCTCGTCCACTCTTAGACGTGAAAATATGTGAGCACGAAAAATATATACAGTTGTTGCAATATTTAGTGCCTAAAACAAAACGGAAAACGTGTGTTTTGTCACATCTGTTACGTTTTTGAATTCTAAAAGAATATTGAGTGGGGGAGACTGCGGTTTTTAAAGTCATATTCGACAAAATCACAGTATGTCACAGTATTTTTGAACCGTCATAGTTGATGCCGTGCGTAAAGAAAAAAACCTTAGTTGACTGCAAATATTAAGCTATCTACAAAAAAACTTAGTAATCTGTCTGTAAATAAACTGGGCTATAGTGGCATCTGCACTACAAATATTTCTGGAGGCCGTTTAAACCACTCAGAAAAATTGTTTTAACCCTTATTCTCATAAAGTAGCATATATGCTACCTGGGGTTTTCTCCTACTTTCTATTTGTTACGTGACGTCAGCTCGTATGTTGCATTGTTATTTGCTAGCCCTTATTCTCATAAAGTAGCATATATGCTACTTTATGAGGATAAGGGTTAACTGAAGACATGCCTGAGACGGTTAATGCAGTAAATGATATCCATTCAAACCCTGGACAGATAATGACAATCGTGCTCTTACGCACTCATTTAATGAGTAAAAATGACACGTACTGATATTACTAAAGAAATGAATAACATTGAAGCAACACATTAAAAATTGATAAAATCCAATTCGAATACCAAAAATTACTTTCTTTCAATGAAACGCTTCAAATAATTATACACACATTTTTACATTAGTTGCGGCCTTATTCACCGGCTGATTTGAACCTTCGAACTGCAGATCAAAAGCTTCCTCAACTAATCAGAGGTCTCAAATCGGCGGCTCGAGTGTTTGACAAAGGTTCGCATCGATTGGTGAATAAGGCTGTTAGTGAAATTCTCGCTTATAAAGCACAAATAATAAGGATTAACTGTTGCAAAAGCCCACACTGAGGAACCAATGTGTTATAATCAATAACCTGGGCCTGCTAGTGCCGTAAAATTCAGCGCGTCCAAGCAGCAACATTCTCCGTCATCTTGGGATATTTTTGTTGCTAGATTACGTTAGGTTTGCACATCTCGACAAGAACATTTAGATTAAAATAAGTTCCTTTCAATTGAGTTGAATTTGTTTTTTCTCTTGGTTTCTTCAGTCTTTTGTCCCGGCTTACTCCCATGTTACCTCTTTTTATGTTAGGGGTCATTCATAAATAATGTCACGCTTCGAAGGGGGAGGGGGGTTCGAGAAAGTGTGACAAGGAGAGAGGAGGGTTTTTAACAAGAAGTGACATTACACATTTTGATTTCTATAAAAACATTTAAAATCAGCCGATTAAGTTTGTTTTAAAAGTTTTTTTGTTTTCATATTTTGATTTTAAACTTTTCTTGATCATTTTGAATCGTAAACAGCGATGCGGATTAAGGCTTACATTTACTTCTTGTTAAAAGTTCAAAAGGACATTTTCTAAGGCATATACACTTCTACGATAAAATGGCGTGGGTCATTTTGTTAGAATTCGAACAATTAATATAGTTTGCTGTTCTATACTAATTATCTTTTTTGTGGTATACTTAATCTCATTTTATACAAGCCACGTAAACATATGTTCAACATTATTATTATGCTCAAAAATGTCATTAAGAGTTCAACAATAAAATTAGAAACGGGATCTATAACGCAGTTCTTTGTTTCTGAATTGCAAGTACGTATACTTATACGCATGTACGTATGTAATATAGCGTAAGGGGTGTAGGAGGGTATGATGAAGTGTCACATTTTGTGACAAACTGGGTTAAATGTACTAAAAAAAGTGGGATATCATTTATGAACGTTTCCGTGGGGGAGAAAAATCCTTTTCGACACTACAAATATTTCTGGAGGTCATTTAAAACACTCAGAAAAATTGTTTTAACCGAAGACCTGCCTGAGAAGGTTGCAACAGTGAATGAAATCAATTCAAAGAAATAAACTCAAACCCTGGATAAATAATGACAATCGTGCAGTTAATTTGTGTTACTATTGTAACATAGTATAGGTGCTAATTTTAAAAAGTATTGCGTGTAACTGAAAAAGGCCAGTAAAGATCGGCTTTTTTTAAAAAAAAACGCTGTCTTTTTTAATAAAAGCCAACCGGTCTGGTCCTTTTTTAAAAAAGCCGGCTTTTTTGAAGCCATCCCTGCTAATGCCATAAAACTGTGCGCGTACCAAGCATCAACTCTTTCCGTCATCTTGGGATATTTTTGTTTTTGATTATGTTTGGTTTTTACGTTTCGACTAAAACGTTTAGTTTAAAACAAGTTTGTTTCGATGGAGTGGAATTTGTTTTTAGTCTTATTTTCTTCATTCTTTTATCTCGGCTACTTTATTACCTCTTTTTCTGTTAGGCTCTGCCACAGATGGGGAACCATTTAACATTTCCATATGCATGTTCAATTACATAAATATGTTCTTTAATACTTTTCCCATCGGATTTTTACGTATTCAACCACTTATTCATTTTGTTTAATCGTTCACTGATTTAGTCGTAACTATCCTTAAAAATCCAGATCAAAAAGTGACGTGGGAAAATAGGCTCGTTTAGTTCTGGATGAACTTCGTATTGGTACATCATAGCATATTTTCGATAAAGTTTTTTCAATCTTTATCGAAAATCCATCTGTTAGAACAATGTTTATATAGGATTGAAAATTCTCCGTAAGCGCTAATGTAATTTCCACATCTTTTCTTTATTTTTTTTAACTGTTCAAAATTTAGCAAACATGGTTCAAATCAAAAATTATTTCTTGTGAAAAGCTCCTTTGAATTAGCTTGATCAAAGGAACTTCGCTCTTATGTCCAGGGCACATAATATGCTTAATTTTTGCCCATAGCCGCTATTTTTAAGATCTATTCAACTGTCCAAAAGTGAATGAAAAATTGCTCAAATCACAAAGTAAAATATGGGAATCAGATGCCCTTGTCGAGATGTTTCGAATGTAAAAAACGTTCTTTTGAATCGGTCAATTCCTTCAAAACTTATTAGGGGCGAAGCGGACAGACAGACCGACACACATTTCCCCATCTCAAAACCCTACTTTCATTTTTTTTATTTTTCATTCTTTATTTTAATTGCTTAACTTAATTTGTTTTTACTTTTTCTTATTTTTAACAACATTTTTACGATACATTAGTCATTTTTTCATTCTTTCTTTTTTTTTTTTTAACTTTTACGGGAAGGTAGGCGAAAAACGTTCGTGTAAAATGTTAAATAACTTTAATATAATGTTTTTCATTTATTACATTTATCTGTCTGCAAAAAAAAAAAAAAAGAAAAAAAAAAAGCTTGAAGAGCTGAAAAAGCAAGATAACTCTAGCGCTTTTAATAACTAAAAGCTCTTTTGTGAGAGAATATTTTTTAACAAAGATAAAAATTTATATCGTGGAAAACAGGAACTATTTTCGTTGCTCATTATCTCAAAAGAAGGAAAAAAAATAAAATACGGAATGCATCTGAACAAATAACAACAGAGTAGAATATGAATAAATGTTTAATATGCATCACAAGCCTCGCAAATCAACTTATTTTCAGTTGTGTGTTAGAAACAAAAAACCTTTTTCTTCCTTCAAAGAACAAAAATTAAAAATAAATAAAAAAGGTATCTCACTTAATTGTATCATTTTTGTTGATAGTTCACACTTTTTCCAGGTAATTGAGTTAAGAAATATTATTGAGTCAATTTTTTGAAGCTAATTAGTGTGCTGAGGCATATGCTAAATAATATAAATCATAGCAACAGAAAATGATCCACGTGTTTTTGTTTTCTTTGTTTTTAAAAAGTTCAAGTAAATTTGTAGTCTCGCGTGATAATTAGAGTGGCCCGAAGTTCCGTCTAGAAATATACGAGCCTACTCCCATATACTCCCACTTCAATTTATAATCTATCTATTTTCTCTTTCTCATTTAGCTTTAGTTCTTAATTGCTTTAAATATACCCTTTACAACGGTTAATACATATTTATTCCTTCATTTATTTATTCATCTATTTACTCATTCATGTAATTATGCACTCATTTAATTATTTTCTCATTTATTCACTCATTTATTCCTTCTTCCTGTCCCTCATTCATTCATTTATTAATTCATTCTTTCACTCATTCTTTTATTCATTCAGAAATATCCTTAAAAATCCCGAAAAATTTTTTTATAAGAAAATAGGCACGCTCAGTTCTTGTTGAACTTCGTATGTTTTCAACAAGAACTGAACGTGCCTACGATGTAGAACGTGCCTGAACGTTCTACATCGTAACATCTTTCCGATTAAGTTTGTTCCAAGCAAATCCGTCTGTTATATCAGAACTTATATAGGATTGAAATTTCCCCGTAGACGCTATGTTTTTTTTGGATTGTTAAAAAGTGAACAAAAATTGTTCAAATCGATATTTCACACCGAGAGCTTCTCCCACTAAGCTTGCTCATATGAACTTGAATCTTAAGCCTATAGTTCACAAAATTTGCTTAATTTTTGCCCATAGGCGCTAATGTTAAAAATTATTGAACTGTTCAAAATTGAACGAAAAATTGTTCAAATCAATAAGTTAAGTATGGAAATGAGGTGTTCTCGCCGAGATCTTTCGAATGAAAAAAAAAACAACTTTCGAATCAGACGATTTCCTCAGAAGTGACAGACACACATTTTTCCCTCCTCAAAACCCTACTTTCAAAATTTTTATTTTTCAATCTTTATTTAACTACTTCACTAATTTTTGACTTTTATTTATTTTTAACGATATATTAAGCCCTCTTTCACACTTTATTTATTTTTTTTATTTTATGGGAATGTAGGCTAAAAAGGAGCGCCGTTTCATTAGTAAATGAGTTTGCGGTTTTGAATATCGTGTTAACGTTGCAAACACCACGCTTTCTAGAACATGTAAAGTCATGTAGATTAAAGGAAGCCACATAAATTTTCTCGAAGTAATGCTTAGTCCGCCACGTTCGCCATTTTATAGACCGTACTGTGTTCATTTACATGAATTAAACTAAAGTATTTTAATAATTTTCAACAGTATTTACTGGAGTTGTGGCTAATGAAAAACTGTATGACATCATATTGGCCAAAATACGACCTCCTGTTACAAATTACGTATTAACATTGAAACTGAACATACACTATTAAACTTTTACAATTTGTTGTCATGGGAATTAAAAAAAAAAAAAACACGGAAAATCTTATGGCGTTTCCCGCTAGAGTAATATTGAGAAAATAAATCAGACCCATGCATCTTTAAAAACAGGAAATTTAATCTAAGAAAATGGATAATTAAATTTAACCCTTTACCGGTCATAAACTAGATTGATTCTTTGGATTTGAGCTAATAACAATAGTACACAGTGTTCAATTATTTATAAAGAAAATTACAAAAAATTACAAAACCAGTAATCGAACGGAATGCTGCCTCCAGTCTATACTATGCTACAAAGAGTTAAATTAAAACTGAGGGGCTTATTTTTATAGATATTGGAATTCCAAATTGGTATGATTGGAATTCCAAAACATTTATTAACCAACTAAAGCTTCGTTAAAGGAAGTAAGTTTCTTGGCAACAAGCCATGCTCTATTTATTTGAGTTTTCGAACAAATTCTACCGGATGTAGTTTTTTATCAGCATCACAGTGTTATGAAGCTTTAGATGGCTTTTTATATTTTTTATTGTCGAAAAAATCTTGAAATTGGACTTTATAAAACACTAATTCGAATTTTCTCTGTGCACACCACTGTTTCTTAAAACAGTGGAAGGCCTTTTCTCTCTAATAATGTGAAACTGAAAGGGATTGATATTATCCTGTAGTGAACTGTTTTTTTCTTTTTTTTTCTTTCTAATGGGGCTGCAGTATTGGTCATCAACCATTGCAGACCTAGAGATTGGTACCAACTCTTTCAGCGGCACCACAATGAGTGTGGTACCATTGCCGCAATTTTTTTTGACGTTCAGTTACCACTGGATGGCGGTACCTGAGCTCTCATTGATGCAATATGCACTAGGAATTTAATTTAGCCGAGAGTATCCATGCCAAACGGATACTCAAGGGATCTTTAACATGCCGCATCATCATACGACATGGACGCAGGCGATTTTCTGCATCTTGAAAATCCACCGACTTGGGCCAGGTTTGAACCTGCGATCTTGGGCATACGAGACCTGCGTCTTACCACTACGCTACCCTGTCGACGTGCAGTGAACTGTTGGTTATTAAAAAAAACAAAATAAAGAAACGACGAATGCAATAATTAATGGTAGTCGACCTGTGCGGAATTCTGCCCTCCGCACCAAATCGTTTTGAGTGACATTCCCTTCTTTAAAAATTTAGGAGAAAGGGCATTATGAAGAAGAATAGAAAAAAGTAAACAGGTGTTGGTACAAAATTAGACATGTATTTGAACGCATCAGTACAAATAGCTATTACATTTTTTTTCTACTATTATTTAGGTATTCGAAATAATAAAAAATCACAAACATAATGATAATTATTTTTATTAACATACATAGCATTAAAATACAATAACGAAACAGTTCCATTGCTTAAAACATAGTAACTGTTGATTGGTTAGGCTCCACACATTCATAACATTAATAAATGTGAAGACCCTAACGATTGAATAAGTTTAGCACTCAGACGCAGATAAAACTGTGCAATTTTCTACACAATAAAAACAGAAGAGTTTCTTGTATGTTTACTTGATAACAGATGGTGTCAGCATAGAGAACACTAATGTGGCATCCAAAAGAACCTTGTAGATGATTTTAAATCCCTAATTTAAGAAAGGCGGTACATTTTTAGACTGTGGGTCTATTTTTCGTCATTATCCGGCACGATAAGCTTTAAAAGTAGGGGCAAATCATGGAATTTGATAAATAAATATATAAGACCGACAGGAAAACAGGCTGGAGAGATAATATATATAGATTATCATTGGGGGGGGGGGGGATCTGGAACAACTACTTTTCGGAGTAGCTCCGCTTCATCTCCGGATTATTTTACGCATCTTTTTCTTTTTAATTAATCACTTTTTTATATAATAAGTTTTAAAATATGAAGTAGTGCAGCACAACACATTTTCTACTCCTGCTCCGTTCGAATTACATGCCTTAAGTTTTTATAAATTTATTTGTTATTACGTAAACTTAAGCTGAAAATGAATGCGAAATACAAAACTAATAAATTAAACAGAAACCAAAAGAAAAAAAATAATTGCAAGCAAATTTACAATCAAGTTAACAACGCGATAATTCACCGACTGCATTAAATTTTAATTTTCTTTTAATCGGGATTATGCTATTGGATTTGCGTGCAAACATTTACCTACTGCGATTCGGAAATGACGAGAAAAAACGCAACAATATCCACTATTTAAATAATTGACTGGCAAACTAAATTGTGCAGAAGAGTAAATGAGGCTTGTATTTGACAGCAGTAAATACAGATTTAACGACGCTTTCCCCATTCAATACCCCGTACATTAAGCCAAACAACGATTTTTCATGAAAAATAAAACGCAACTTTTTATAATGAAAATCAGTGTCGAGCATAATACATATTTAAGCGTTTGCAGCTAAATTTACGTTATTTATTTTAAAGCTCTCATTTTCAGCAATACCCTGCTAAAGATCTTTTTTTTTCAACAAAAAATAAAGCGTACGTATTTTTGTAAATTAAAATAATGTGTTATGTCTCAGACATGAAATTGTAATAAAAACAAAAAAGAAATAAAATTTGCATTAAAAAAAAAAAAACCACTCGATTGAATTATTTGACGCTTGTACTGAGTTTTTTTCTTTTTTCTTGCTGAATATTATCCCATTTAGATTTTTTTTGAACTAATATACGAACCTTATAGACGTTTAATGAAAGGATATAATTAGAATTGATGTTTATATGCTCCGTTGATGGTAAGATGCGTCTATCAACATCTGAAAATACGGGGATCTTGAGCTGAGCGTGGAACAAGAGCCAGATCAAAGAAATTTGTCAAAGAAACGTTGTTAAACGTTAGTTTTGTCAACTGTTAGTGCGTTATTTTAATCTGTCGTACATTGAAATCTTCTGTTTAATATTTTTATTATCTCTTACAACAGTCTAATAAGACAGTGAGAAGCCTTGGGATGTAAGGGACCAAAAAACGATTCCGAGAAAAACGCGTTAATTGTTTGGATTTTATGGGACATTTTAATGGTTTTCTTTTTTCTGTTCTTTTTTTTTTTTTAAATCATGTTGCGGGCAGCACCTGTTAGGGAGCTAGGGACACCCCTACCATCTCGGGCCCCAATATAGAATAGTGCTTTTCCTGTCATTTGCACTATTTATCTCCAAAAGTTCAAATTTTTTACTTACGCCTCTCTATTTCTAGGGGCCTCATATATGGTACAAAAATGTTGTCTCACAATGGATGTTAAATGTGGACGATTGGAATTTAAAACAAGAAGTTCCGTCTAGAACTATACAAGCCTACTTTCCCGTATACACCGAATTCAAATTTATAATCTAGCTATATATCTCTCTGTCTTTCTCGTTTAGCTTTAGTTCTTAATTGCTTCAAATATACCTTTTTCAACGGTTAATACATATTTTATTCAATCATTATTTATTAAGTCATTCATGTATTTATTCACTCATTTATTCATTCATTCTTTTGCTTATTCATTTAATCATTCATTAATTAAAAAATATTCTTGAAAATCCCGATCAAAAAATCTCATAGGAAAAGAGGCTCGTTAGTTCTGGATTAACTTTCTATTTTTACATATTCTACGTCATAAGAGCTTTCCGATAAAGTTTGTTCCAAGCAAATCGGTCCGTTAGATCAGGAATTATATAGGATTGAAATTTCTCCGTAGGCGGTATGTTAATTTTTTTTGAACTGTTCAAAAATGAACAAAAATTGTTCAAATCATTATTTCACGCCAAGAACTTCTTCCAGTGAGCTTGTTCATGGGAACTTATATCTTCTACTCAGAGTTTACATAATTTGCTTCATTTTCACCCATAGACGCTAATGTTAAAATTTTTTGAACTGTTCAAAATTGAACAAAAAAATGCTCAAATCAAAAAGTAAAATATGGAAATGAGATGTCCTCGCCGAGATCTTTCCAATGCAAAAAGAATTTTTCCAATCGGACAATTCGTTCAAAGTTATTAGGGGGGGGGGGGGACAGACAGGCAGGTAGGCAGGCAGACTTTTTCCCCATCTCAAAACCCTACTTTCAAATTTTTTATTTTTCAATCTTTATTTAATTACTTCACTTATTTTTGACTTTTCTTGATTTCTAACGATATTTTCACGATACATTAAGCCTTCTTTCATGCTTTATTATTCTTTTTTTTTACTTTTACGGGAAAGTAGGCTAAAAAGGATATTTTTGCGTAGTTGCGCCCATTTTAGTCGGTCTTACATAATAGAATCTTCTATTTAATATAATTATTCTTTCTTACAACAATCCATTCCACAAGGGTTATTTTCTTTCAAAAGGAGTCGTGCACAAATACGTTAATCAAAATTGTGTCGTCATTACTCCTGGAGTTTCGTATTTTTAACCTTTTCCAGGAAAATATCGAACAAAGACATTAACTCGGTGTTGAGCCACTTACGCCCTGGGAAAGCTAACGATCCCAATTAGTCCGGTATCGCAGTGGGGTAATCCGAACATTAGGGCAAATCTTGAGAACTAGAACAGCAACACATAAGATGTCGCCTTTGTTTGCTGTTCTGGGGCGGTTATTTTTCAAGATAATTTTTATGCTCCCTCGACGTAACGTGATCAAGACGCGGGGAAACAAAAATCCTGTTAAAGTTCATAAAAAAACAGATTTGATTTACGGTTTGTTTAAGTGTTGCAATTTCTTATTTTCTTTGTTCATGAACATCGAAAAAAAATCTCTATTTCGGGAAAAAATGAAGTGCAAAAAAAAAGCTGTTACTAATAAGTTAGGTAAGGTTGTTTTTTTAATCTGCTTGAAACAAAAAACTCGTTAACAAAAAACCTTAATTGGTTCGTTACACCATTCCTTTTTTTAAGAGCGAATTTATATTTATTTTTAAAAATGCTTAAAAATTAAATATTCAAGCTAATTGGAGATATTTAACCTCTTACTACAATATCTTTTTTATATATACTTTTATACTTTTATGAAACTCGTTTTCCTTTTGTTTTGAAATTCAGAATATAAACTTCCGTAAAATATTATATGACTAAGTTGAGAAAATAATACATTCAATCTTTAAATTTGGCTTACATTGTTTAAATGTAATGATGCAGAGGCATTTTTTTTTTAAATCTCAAAGTATAGCTGTGTTCACTAATGTATTTACCAGTATTGCGATACAAAAATTTAAAAAATAATTGACTAACATTTTTTAATATGATATAAGTTCGCGGATTTATGTTATTCTCGATTTTCCTAATCTTGAAATCTTCAGTTTTATGAAATGCAAAAAAGGCAAAAAATGTAATCATGCAGTTGTTTGCTTAGTCAAATTTTATAGATACAGGGTGTCTACAGGTCATGAAAGTCGAAAAAAAGTCACGAATTCGGGAATCGGTAACGAAAATGACGAATAGGTCACGAAATCTTTCGATCTAACCGAACCTGTCTCCCAGAAGGCGTCGGATAACTGTTATCCAACGAATTTTTTAAATATCCGGAGTAAAATCCGGCCACTGAACGAAATATCCAGTTATCCGACATGTCGACTTTGTTTTTTTATTTAAGTAACATGATTTTTGAGAATATATGTAAATTGCAGTCTTACTACGTATTTCGAATCTGTAGAATGTTAAGGAACATGTATGGAATTTACTGGTTTCAAACATAAAAACAAGACGTACATCCGTACGTCCGACTTTCATGTTACTAATGTTAAATACGTTTAATACCATGTTAAATACGTAGTAAGACTGCAATTTACATATATTCTCAAAAATCATGTTACTTAAATAAAAGAACAAAGTCGATATGTCAGATAATCGGGTATTTCGTCCAGTGGCCGGATTGAACTCCGGATCCGAATATTTCAAAATTTGTCGGATAACAGATACCCGATGCCTTCTGAGAGGACCGGTTCTGATAGATCGAAAGATTTCGTGACCTATTCGTCGTTTTCGTTACTTTCGTGAACGATTTCCGAATTCGTGACATTTTTTTTTGAATTTCGTAACTTGTAGACACCCCGTATCTTTAACATTTGATTAAGCAAACAACTGCATAATTATATTTTTTTGCATTTAGAGAGCACTTGAAAAAGCTGAAGATTTCAATATTAAGAACATTAGAAAAGAAGATTGGACCACAAGTAGCAAATGTAGACTTTTTTTGTGATCCAGTAGTGGCCAACCCATTTATATGCAAAATAATAAAGACTTCACAATAAAACCTTATGTTTAGGGCTCGACCGATGGCACTTTTTGGCCGATGGGCCGATGCCGATTGTTGGCCGATTGTTCCGAGGTCGGCCGATGGCCGATTGCCGATTATTCTCCTCTTCCATCGTCCGATGGCCGATGCCGATGGCCGATGGAAAAAAAGTCGCCTTAAACCATTAAAACATGTAGAATGCTTGTCAAAAATGTCATTTAAATCATTTATTATTTATTTTAATGTTTATAAAAACATAAATGCATTATTCAAGCACCGTAAAACTGTTTGGGGTAAGTTTACGCAGTAATTAAAACTGAAAGAATCACTCGCGCTTCTAGTAAAGTAATACAACTATTTGGAGGTTAAAAAAATTAAAAAATGCTATATCAGAGGATTTTTAATTCTTTTCTCTTATCTTTGCAAAATAAAAATACTCAACATTTATTGGATTGGCTCGGGTCTAATTCCCTTTCCTTCAACATTTCCTCTTTATCACACCTGCATTGCAAATGCCAAGTGCAGCTGCCTTTATTTTCATATTTTTTTTCATGGAGAGGAATGCTGATGTTATGACACAGGCTAACAAATAATGTATGTTTGTATTTTTAACGAAACTGTCAACCCCCTCCTCTCAGATTTTTTTCATGATACCCCCCCCCCCCCCCCGTTTTTAAAAGAAAATCGGGAACGATTACATGTTTATTTTTCATTAAAAAAGTTATTTTAAGCTCTTTTTCTGAAATAAAAATAAAATATCAAAAAATTTCGCTCGCAGTATGGTATTATCCCTTGTTTATAACCAAGAAATGCTGAATATTGCTTTAAAAACATAGACTTGAGATTTTTTTGTCATTACAAATGAATGCTGGGTCTTAAGAACTAATCTTATTAGATTTTTTTTTCTTGTGAGTTGAAAATTACTCTAAAATACTTGACATGTTCTTTATATTTTCATGAGCACAATATGTAAGGTCACCGAAATAAACCAATATTTTGAGCACCAGCAGTTTTCTGTTGACAAATAATCTTCTGAAAACCAACGGCGGATCTAAGGGGGGGGCGATGGGGCGATCGCCCCCCCCCCCCTTGGGCTGATTCAAGTGGATACTACAACGACACTCCTAAGTGAGTTTTTACTCTTTGTGCCCCGGGACCAGCCATTTTTTTATGTTCTTGGAATCCCAGCCTAATAGCCCTTCAAGTTCTATGCTTTCCCCCTGTCCCTTTGTCCTTTAGTATTGCTGAGTTGCTAATCCTCGGAGTAATGGGAAAGAGATACCCTGCTCTCTTAGCACGTGGTGTAAATTCCTGCAGCATTTACGCTAAAACCTGGAGTGTGAAACATTTCATTGAACATTCATAATTACAGATGTTTATATAAATTGCACATACTCGTTGATGGTTTTTTTAGTACATATTTAGTATTACATTTTGAAAATTTTAGAAAATATATTACTAATAATTGCTATTATTTTGTAATTTGGACATATCAATTCAAATTTAGAAAATGTATTTACAAGCCTACATTTGTCTTGAGAAAGCTTGAAGGAAATCCTAACTCGGTTAAAACTTGGCTAAGAAGCAGAATGAGTGATGATAGACTCACTGAATTAGCGTTATTGCATGTCCATAAAGATATTACATTGGACGTTGAAAAAATTATAGACAGATTTGCGAAAGCAAAAAAACGTCAGCTTGTGTTCCTTTTATAAGGGCTTTGAATAAACGTATATGCATTGAAAAAATGTGCTAGTAAAATTTTAAATATCACTACACTTGCATTTTCTTTTTGTTGTTCCTGCTGTTTGAAAAAAGGCGGGGGGGGGGGGGGCGGAGGGACTGTTGAAAAGGAATGAAGAATCTTCTCCATCCATCCTTACATTGAACCCCGAGATTTCCAAAATCGCCCCCCCCCCCCCCCTTGAAGATTTTCTAGATCCGCCCTTGCTGAAAACACGTGATCGTTTATAAAAATTAAGATGTATTTTGAAAAAAAAAATATATATATATATATATATTTATATACGTTGACAATTTTGGAAATTAATGAAATTGTAGCATTTTTATTAAGGTATTGTTCCACCCTGTGTCCCAAACTCGTTTTTAAAGAATTAAAATTTTGAAAATTGCAAGTCGAACTTGGACACATAAAATTTCGATCAATAAACATTTATACTGAAAAATTGATTCATATTTTTATCAATATGTTCTATGTTGTACAAGAAATATTCTAAAGTGAAAGCAGAGGGAACGAGATTGTTGTACAATAGCAGAAAAACTGTCAACTGTCTAACACGTGGCATCAAAGAAGCTAAAAAAACGAAGTATAAACGGGGAAAATTAAAATTATTATCGCATAAAAAATGTTAAGATGTATTTTGAAAAAAAAAAATATGCTTTGATCAATCTTTAAAAATAAAGTAATTTTAGCATTTTTATTAAGATGTTATTAATGTTATTAAGGTTGTCACGCGAACTCACATTTTGAAAATTCAACTCGAACTTGGACACATGAAATTTCGATCAATAAATATTTATACTTTAAATTTTTTTCTTATTTTTGACCAATCTTTTCTATAATGGAAACTAAAAATGAAATAATGAGAACAACCGCACACCAAAAGCAGATGAAACAAGATTGCTCCACAATTGTAGAAAAACTGTAACACGTGGGATCGAAGAAGCAAAAAAAAAAGAAAAAAACGCAAAGAGGAAAAAGTTTACGCTGGTAAAAATTAAAATTATTATCGTACTTTGATTGAGTTGACTTTTTATTGTTTACAATTTCGGAATAATAAGAAACATGACAAACTAAAAGCAGATGGTATAATATTATTGCACAATGACATCTAATGCACTAAGTCATTATTAAAAGAAAACGGACAAAAATGAGGCAACTACCCTAGTGCGAAAAACAAATAGCACTCATAAGACGCTTCTATGACTTTTACTTTAACATATTCTATTTCGCGAGCATTATGCTCAAAGAGAACTATTTTAATAATGAAGGTTTTCGGGCAGCGATCGCTTAAACTAGTTTTCCGATTTTTTTTATCAAATACTTTATAGAATAACATTATTTCTGTGTTTTTTTCTTTTTAACTTATGTGCTGCCTGTTATTATATGGAAATAGAAATTGAGCTATGGAGAAAAAAAAAAAGTGAAAGACAGAATGTTTTCTGAAAAGTTGTCCCTGCGAAAAACATCGGCCTTGCATCGGCTTTTAGATGTTTTTTAAGGCCGATGGGCCGATGTTTTTCTAAAGTTAACATCTGCCGCCGATGCCGATGGCCGATGGCAACTTTGTTGAACAATCGGCGCCGATGCATCGGCGAGGCCGATGCATCGGTCGAGCCTTACTTATGTTACTTTTACAAGGAAAGCGTTAGAATGACTAAAAGTAAACAAAAATAGTGCTGATTTAAGTAGGTTAAAGAAAGGTAATCTCTTAACAGGTGAGTGGTAAAGAACAAGCATTTTCACGTTTTAAAACTTGGCTACAAATGACGGCCCACCCCCAGTTTGCTTATTGCTTCCGTTCGATGTGAAATTTAATCTTGATAAAATGTTAAATCCCGTAGATCAGGGGTTGGCAAGTTTAGGCGGGGTCCGGATACTTATGATATTTTTTTTGTCAGGTCCAGAAAAGTTATTTATTTGTAGGCTGCAAGAATTGCCAGACTGGGAGAAAAGAATTCAGTTGGCTATTTTCTTTTTACGTGGAGATCCGAAGATATATTAAATAGCCAGGTTACTTTTTGGGTAATTTATATTTTTGATAAAAATACAAAAAAAAATTCCTTTATTTTTGGAATTTATACTTAACAAGAAGTTCCGTCTAGAACTATACGAGCCTACTTTCCCGTATACACCAAATTCAAATTTATAATCTATCTATCTCTTTCTCTCTCTTTCTTATTTATCTTTACTTCTAATTATTAAAAATATACCTTTTTCAACGGATAATACATATTCATTCACTCACTCCTTCATTCTTTCATTTATTCAGCCATGCATTTATTCATTCATTCGTTACCTCATTCAAGTGTTTATTCATTCATTTACGCATTCATGTATTTATTCACTCATTTATTTATATTTTCATTTATTCAATAATTTATTCATTCATTCTTTTCCTCATTCATTTATTCATTGATTTATTCTTTCACTCTTTCATTTATTCATTCATTCATTATTTCACTCATTGAGTCACTGAGAAATATCCTTGAAAATCCCGATCAAAAAATTTCATAGCAAAATAGGCTCGTAAGTTCTGGATAAATTTTCTATTTCTACATGTTCTACGTTATAAGAGCTTTCCGATAAAGTTTGTTCCAAGCAAATCGGTCCGTTAGATCAGGATTTATATAGGGTTGAAATTTCCCCGTAAGCGCTATGTTAATTTTTTGAACTGTTCAAAAATGAACAAAAATTGTTCAAATTGATATTTCACGCCAAGAGATTCTTCCAGTAAGCTTGTTCATTGGAACATGGATCTTGTACCCAGAGTTTACATAATTTGCCTCATTTTCGCCCGTAGGCGCTAATGTTAAATTTTTTTGAACTGTTCAAAATTGAACAAAAAAATGTTCAAATCAAAAAGTAAAATATAGAAATGAGATGTCCTTGCCGAGATCTTTCGAATGCAAAAATAATTTTTCCAATCGGACAATTCGTTCAAAAGTTATTAGGGGGGGACAGACCGACAGACACACTTTTCCCCCATCTCAATACCCTACTTTCAAATTTTTTATTTTTCAATCTTTATTTAATTACTTCACTTATTTTTGACTTTTCTTGATTTTTAACGATATTTTCACGATACATTAAGCCTTCTTTCATGCTTTATTATTATTTTTTTTTACTTTTACGGGAAAGTAGGCTAAAAATGGGTTCCAGTTTTTGACCCTGGTCCAGTTCCGGACCACGGACTTACCAACCATTGCCTTGGATATATCAACCGACCAATCCTGATAACTAATATGAACATTCAATGCCTACTTCATGTATTAGAGAATAATATTTATTGATATTTGCGTCTATGCATTCCCAAGCACATCAGAAAGAAGATAATTACATTTCAGAAATAAGTTCTCCTTTTCACGTCCCTGCCCGATGAGACGGAGCAGCAAACACATCGGAAACAACTTCTATATTACCACAGAAATGTATAGTTGAATTTTTATTTGGCGCATCTGTGTATCTATCTACCCGTCTTTGCTTCCGTCTCCCCTTTCAAAATTGCTAGGCTCAGCTGGAGTCGGAATCACGTTAATGAAAGGAAAACCGCTGACGAGCTAACAGCAAGAGAAAATAATCCGACTCAATAGGAAGAGGCTTTATGAAATAATACATTATATTGGATCATTTTGCTGTTTTATGTATTTCTTGATTTATAGCAAAACTCGTATTTATTTCTGCTAATAGGCATTATTTCTGAGAGTTCTACCATATATGAATTTGAGGTCCCCCCCCCCCCCCCCCAAATATTGTGGATACTGTACTGAAAAATATACTGTAAACAGTTTTCAACAAATAAGAAAAGAAAATATATTCTATTTTAAAAACCTGATGATTAATTAATCACTCAGTTTGGGTTGGTTTTATTTTTTTTGGAAGCTCTTGAGCGGTTGCTGTTTTGAGTTGCTCCGGCTCCACTCTGTGCTCTGAATAATTTTAATACATTATATAATTATCTTTTTTTGGTTAAATACTTTTTTTATATGATAGTAAATCAAAAAAAAATTTAATTGGAGCAGGTGGAGCACAACAAATATTTTCGTTCTGGCTCTGCTTCAGCTTCGAAACAATTCTCTTGGCTCCACGCTCCGTTCCAGATACTAGTTATTTTTTCTTCCTTTTTGCATATATATATTTATATATATATATCACTACTAGGGGGAGAGAAAATGGCCCGCCAAAGAGTAAAAATAAATTATTTAGCTTTGTGCGATAAATTAAAATTAATAAATAACTACGAAATACACCAACAAAAAAGTGAGAAAACTTCTCTTAACACGGTTTACATTCCTATTAGTTGTTTTCATTGAGACTCCAAATTTTCTCATTGGTAGTCGGTTAACCCTCTGTTTTACTATTCAAACTATTTATGGTTTCCTTCCCGTTGCTTTTTGTCAGATGTGCTTTCGTTCATCCGCTCATGTCTGAATGCATTGAAAAAGGGGTTCTTTTAAATACAAAACATGTGACAGCATTATTATCTTCATTTCAACGCTATTTTTTTCTCTTTTTTAAAAAGTATTCATGCACTTTAAAACCCATAATCCCCTTTTCGCTTTCTAGGTTCTTTTCTTAAATGACAATTAAAAAGTAATGTTGAGATTTAAACCTTGTTAACTCTAAAATGACAACAGTTAAGGACTACATTTTTTATCGCTTTAAGAAAGACTTAATTTTAATCCAAGTATGGTAATTGAATGTGTTTTAATTATTTTATATTTCAACGGAATATTGTCCGTTTTTCCTTGGCATTTTAGTGAACTTTAATTGCATTTATAACGTCCAGTTTCATTTCTAATTGTATTTTATTTTAATCCGAATCCCTTTATTTTCTGTGTTCACAAGTGACTGAACGAAGTGTGTCAACATTTTCAACATTAAAAAGGATAAAAGGAAAAAGTGTTTTCGATAAACTTATCCGCAGAACAAGAAAGTTATTTTTACGGAAACTGAAAACATGCTATTGGAGAATGTAATCGATAAATTCGAGATTGTTTTATCCGTCGCCGCTCTTTCTGAAAGTACTTCGTTTGCTGGAAAAGGAAAAAAACTTGCATTTATTTACTGTTTAGTGAAATTATATCTCCTACACCAGCATCGTACTGCGTTAAGAATTCGTAACTGCGCCAGATTGTAAATTCGGCAAAATAATTTCCTTCTTGGCAAAATAATTTTTTAACGGAAAATTCTCCAAAATTTTCTCTGGTTAAAAAATATAAGTAAGTGATTGCATTTTGTTAAAATAATTATACTTTGGATCTTGTGCCTAGAGTTTACATAATTTACTTCATTTTTGCCCATATACGCTAATGCTAAATTTTTTAAACTGTTCAAAATTGAACGAAACATTGTTCAAATTAGCAAGTAAAATGTGGAAATGAGATGTACTTGCCGAGATCTTTTGAATTCAAAAAAAAAAAAAAAAAAAACGAATTGGATAATTCGTTCAAAAGTTATTAGGGGGGACAGACAGACCGACCGACAGACACACATTTTCATTATTTTTAACGCTATTTTTACGATGCATTAAGCATTCTTCAAGTTTTTCGATGAAATAACCCTTTTTTACTTTTCCGGGAAGTAGGCTAAAAACCATTATTAACACTTTAGCGACGGCAGCGGTTCGAACATACTATGCCCTTTCACCACCCGTTCAGCCGCAGATCGTCCGAGACACCAACCAAAGGCTTTAAAATTTCGCGAGGCTTTAATTTTCGCGAGCCCGTCGTAATCGCGAAAATTTAAGCCTCGTGAAATTTTTTTTTTTTCCGCCTCAAGTAATAATAAAAAAAAGCTGGGTCTTATCCTTTTTTGAATAATAGAAACTTGTTTGAGGTGGAATGCGTGCGTTGAGCCAAGGTCAAAGTTGATAAGCAGCGTATGTTGTTTTAAGAGCGATGGGGGAGGGGAGGGACAAACTTTTCGGACAAAAGGAAGTTTCTTAAAATGTTTTATGCAAAAGATGTACTTTTGGAATTTTTCAACTTTCTCAACTTAACATAGGTACTTTTGGAATTTTTCAACTTTCGGTTCTGTTCATATAAAATTCGCGAAATTTTCAGCTCGCGAAATCACAGATATATTCATTTTCGCGAAAATTACGGCCCGCGAAAATAAGGGCCTTTACAGCAATCGACGACCGGTCGGTAAGCGCTGGGGAGCAAACGTCGATTAATCGACGGCCGGTCGGTACGCGCTGAGAACAAAACGTCGATTAATCGACGGCCGGTCGGTACGCGCTGAGAACAAAACGTCGATTAATCGACGGCCGGTCGGTAAAGTGTTAACAACTAGTCTTTAGCTACAATTTTTGAAATTTAGCTTGCAATTTTAAAATTTGGGTAATTTACTGGCTAACAGTTTAAAATCCCCGTCTCAGGCCATGCATAGCACTGACAACTGTGTTCATATAATTTCGATGATCATTTTTTTTCAGTTTAGAAGTAAACTATCGCGTTTAGAAGTGTTAACTTTTTTTCCTCGAAACTTCTAATAGTACACTTATATCTGCCATTAATGTCTACAAGTATGATCATCATACTCAATGTGTTTTCATGCGGCTAATTCTATTTTCCAAATCCTATAAACGTATATTTTCACCAACTGAATATTTCCGTTCATATTTTCATGTCGAGCACAAGCATAATATTGTACAATAATTGTGTTTCTTTTTTATGCAACAAATGCTTTTTTATAACTATTTAAACCCAATTTGAAAGTAACAACTGTAAGTAGTGGGGTAGTATATGTTGATAGTACCATTTAAGTATGAGCTTTCGCTTTAAATTGTACTTTGCAACTTCTAGCATAAAGATTTTAACAATTTATATACTGAAATATGAGTGGAAAATAAACACGAATCTAACATTCTAATATAGATAAAGTAATCTAGCTTACCGTGCTTGTTGTTTCATTGTCTGAAAATAGATTGTCTGGTTTACGCATTCTAAAACACACAATACAGAATTGTCCACGTGAGAATCTAGATCTAAACCGTTCAATTCGACTGAGTGGTCTTGAGATTTTTTTTTTACAATGCTTGCGGGCATTTTTTTTTTTTTGTCGTTCCATTGTCTGTGAAGATTTTGATATTGTCTGGCTCGGCACATTGAAAAATTCCAACATAAGCCTTATCCAAACAGAACAAAAACAAACACAAACATTCTAAATTCAAAATAAATAATCTTTGTTTTAAAGTTCCCCTTAATCATTAAGTGCAAAATTACTAACAAAATACTTCAATACAAGCAGAAAAACACAAACTTTTAAATAAAAATAAAAATAGTTAAGTTAAACAGTTGCCATTTGCACAAATAAAAATGTAAGTGTTCGTTTATTCTTAATAAGCCTGTGAAACGTAAACAGAAGAAAATTCTAAATCCAGCTGTTGCCATTCAAAGCTAACTTATGTTTGCCAACTAATTGCCTTCAATTAAAACATAAAACAAGAAGCTCAGTCTAGAACTATACGAGCCTACTTTCCCGTATACACCAGCTTCAAATTTATAATCTAGATATATCTCCTCTCTCTTTGTCGTTTAGCTTTAGTTCTTAATTGCTTCAAATATACCTTTTTCAACGGTTAATACATATTTATTCAGTCATTCATGTATTTATTCATTCATTCTTTTACTTATTCATTTAATCATTCACTAATTAAAAAATATTCTTGAAAATCCCGATCAAAAAAATTTCATTGGAAAATAGGCTCGTTATTTCTGGATGAACTTTCTATCTTTACATGTTCTATGTCATATGAGATTTCCGATAAAGTTTGTTCCAATCAAATCGGCCCTTTAGATCAGGATTTATATAGGATTGAAATTTCCCCGTAGGAGCTATGTTAATTTTTTTGAACTGTTCAAAAATGTACAAAAATTGTTCAAATCAATATTTCACCCCAAGAACTTCTTTCAGTGAGCTTGTTCATTGTACCGTGGATCTTGTACCCAGAGTTTACATCATTTGCTTCATTTTCGCCCATTCGCGCTAATGTTAAAATTTTTTTGAACTGTTCAAAATTGAGCAAAAATATTTTCCATCCAAAGTAAACTATGAAAATGAGATGTTCTCGCCGAGATTTTTTAAATGCAAAAAGAATTTTTCGAATCGGACAATTCGTTCAAAAGTTATTAGGATGAGGGACAGACAGACCGAATGACATTTTTCCCCATCTCAAAACCCTACTTTCAAATTTTTTATTTTTCAATCTTTATTTAATTACTTAACTTATTTTTTACTTTTTTTTTCTAACGATATTTTCACGATACATTAAGCCTTCTTTCATGCTTTATTATTATTATTATTATTATTATAACTTTTACGGGAAAGTAGGCTGAAAACGAAATAATTAAATCAAAATAAAAATAAACTAAAAGTGATATGTAAAAACATGCACGTATTTGAACGCAATGTTCTGATACCTTTCCGGTTTAAACAGTATAATATTATTGCATTTAAATAAATAAATGAATATATATACATTATTGTATATGTTTTTATTTCCCAGTCTTGGAGAACATTTGTAGTCAAAATAGCTTGGGTTTTTTTCGTCTTACAAAAAACTTGTTGTCAAGCAGGAAGCCGGGAAAAAAATTGCCAGTATCAATTCTCGCCTTTAAAAAATGATAGTTAAAGAAGCCAAATCATTAAGAAACGAAATAATTAAATCACAATTAAAATAAATTAAAAGCGGAGTATAAAAACACGCACGTATTTGAATGCAATGTTCTGGGAAAATTTCAAAGCAACCGCAGAAGTACTTTTGGAGATTTGAGGTTATGAACAAACGAACACTCACATTTTTATTTATATAGATTGCTTGTTTGTTTGGATTTATAATAATTATAAAAATAATAATAAAGCATTTCGGAAATTAAGATATGTCTCATAAAATGCTGGTCTCTAACAAGTGTGCATGTAAAAAAAAAAAATAAAAGGTCAAAAATGAATTATTCTATAAAATACATTGTTTACTTATTTTATTTTGCTAAAATATTTAAACACTGGGGAAATGATGCATTAACGGCAATAACTTGCAATGTTTCATTGCCTCATTCTTCCGAAGCTAGCAAGTTTTTCACTGCAAATATTATCGAATTGTAAGGAAAACATATGTACAGAATTTAGATTGATTGCAATTTGCAGAAAATCTATACACATCATTAATGAATCTTCTTAAAATTTAATGACCTTCTGAGCCACACGCAATTCATTCCGAATAGTAGAGAAATTTTAAAAATCAACTTGCCGTCTAATAACGTGTAGACTATAACCACCTGTACGCGGCCGTGAGCTACCAAAAATTACTTATCGAGCTACTAGTAGCTGGCAATCGACAGTTTGGTTAACACCGGTCCTAACGGTTTAAGCAATCAAGTGCACAATATTATTTCGCCATATTTGGCTCGAACAAAAAAATTATTTGAAACCAGCTGCGTCGCCCGGCGTAGCATCACAAATTTAAAAAATCTTTTTAAAAAATTATTATGGTTTTGAGTACTTTCTCTCCGCCATCCGACATATCACCGGAAAGTCACGACAAATAAACGGCACAATATCGTCTGCGCTTCAAATTTATCAGGAACGATATTTAGCCTCTCTCGAGATTTCTTTAGTTATATGTGGGCACACGTTAATATTTTCGGAGACGGAAAATTGAATGCTATCTGCGATGCCTCTAAATTCACGCACGTTAATTTAATGAAGGGCAATTACAGTGATGCCTCAAAATCCTAGAAACGTTGACTAGAATTTGATTTGTTAAAATGGCAACAATGCAGAAGAAATAAAACAGCGTTTTAGAAATTATTGTTTTTTTAATATCTCCAGTCATTAAAGTCTCACAGCGATGGGATAGGGCAAAAGGCTTCCTTGGAAAATTTCGAATTTTTCGATATCTCGCTCGACTTTAAACCCCCCAGTCCGTTCGCGAGGAGATAGAGCGCCATAGATATATAAGTACGTTTGTTTACTCTTGGATTTTAATATACAGTAGAACCTCGATTATCCGAGTTAATGTGGTCCGAGGGTACCTTGGATAATCTAAAACTCGGATAATACGGACTGTGTCCAAATCGAGAGGGAAACATGGATTGAAATGAATGAAAATGTATTTAAACATGTAAAAAAAGGCATTTGCTGAACATATTATGAAATGAAAAACATATGGGTCATATATACAAATATCCAATTTTATATATACGTATCAGTAGAGTACATGTTCCAGTTGAAGTTGTCTTTTGAAGAAGTCTATGTATACAGTATATATATGTTACGGCGTATGACCGAAATTGGAGAATGTCGACAATCACCGGTCTGATAGATGGTGAATGTCGACATTCTCCGATTTCCGAGATTCACCGTAACATATGTTTATATTGTTTGCTGTTTAACGGAACTTGTTCGCTTCTTTGATGCCGCTTTACGAAATGGTTGTAGCCGCAAAAGATCTGTTGAAATTGCCTCTGACTGTTCTTCTAGGTCTTTATATCACCAGAAAATAATGATTGATGTCAGTCAGTGACGCCGCCATCGGCCGCGAAAGAAAAAATGTTTTTCAAGGTCAAATGTGCCTCGGTTAACCCAGAGCTCGGTTAGTCGGGGCTCGGATAAGCGAGGCTCTACTATATAAGATTAACTTTTTTCTACCCATTTCTTTCAATGCAGGTTTTCCACTCTCTCTGCATTTAACTTCGGACTGAGAGGCTGTATTGTATTTTACCGCTCGGATCACTCTCCCCCTATGTGATAACACTGTGGCAGACGTCTTGCCAGGTACAAGAATGTTTTCGGAATTTCACCACCGGATCAACATGATATAACCACCTAATTTGTTGCCAATATTACATGTCCGAAACAATATTTCATTGCAACTTCAGCAAACGGCTACTGGCCCTGAATTAGAAACTGAATCATATAAGTTGTGGATAAATTGCATGCTTAACCTAAATACACTGATTCTAACTCGTAAATACTTTTATATTGACTAAAGCGTCCTTTACACATACGTTCTTAACCGCGCGACTGAACGCGGCGCATCCAACCACGCTCAAGAACGCGAGTAAAACCGTGGCGTTCAAGAATGTGTCGCAATAAAGAACACCATTCTTAACCACGCGCAAGAAAGCGCTTCGATGCGGGACGTTCATTGAAATCCCCTACAGAGTGGCTTATGGAATTTCAGAGACGTTCCACGTTCCCAGCTAGCAATCACAACATAATGAAATGTAAAAATGTAATACATTAAACAAAAATCATTAGTAAATGAATTACTCCAATAGTATACACATAATCCAAACACGACTTTCTCATTTCAAACACAAAACCTAGCAAAAGGGATTTTTTATTGCAGAAGCAACATCCTGGGCAGAATTTTCAAATCATCTCGGTACCAGCATGGCTATGCCCGTGTTAAAAAATGAAAAGACCAGTCGGCTCGCCATTGTGTCTATAGTGGTAACTTTTTCATGTGTAAATTATGTTATTTTATTAAAACGTATAGCATTCCACATAATTAAAAACTATCCTCCCACGGCAAAGAATCAGCGATCCTACACATTTAAGAATATATTTTTTTACAAAATAAAAATAACAATAAAAAACAATAAAAATTGAAAAAAAGAAAAGAAAGAAAGGAAACAAAATGAAAAAAAAAAAAATATTTAAGAGAAAACGCATTTTGCTTGTTTAGTTAAAGTACCCACACAGAAAGGACGATTACAATCCATTAGAACAGTTTTAATTAATAAATTTTTAGTATAATTAGTCTTTAGATATTATTCATTCACAGTAAAACATTTTGTAGCTTGCAGAAACTAACAGCAGCAAACAAAGCTTTGAAAGCGGAAAAACCTTTCAGCCGAGCTCAAATAGGCAACTAACATGTGTGATAATTCACTCGAGAAAAAATAATAAAATAAATAAAAAGATAAATATTAAGAATTAGTTGGAATACTAAAAATCGTTATAAAGGATAACATTTATTTAAAAACCCCTGCGCAATATGGAGAATGGTTCCGTAAAATGCATGCCAAAATAGTAAATAAAAAAACAGCTATCGAACGCCTGTGAGCCGCAGGAAATAAATTTTAATTCGTTTTAAAGAAAAAGAATAATTTAAATAAAAAAGAATGATAACAATAATAATAAATTAAATATCGGCTACTCTTCAAAATGCTAAAAACCGCAAGAAATAAATTTCAATTGGTTAAAAACAAGAAGTTCCGTCTAGAACTATACCAGCCTACTTTCCCGTATACAACAAATTCAAATTTATGACCTAGCTATATCTTTCTCTCTCTTTCTCCTTTAGCTTTAGTTCATAATTTTTTCAAATATACCTTTTTCAACGGATAATGCATATTCATTCTTTCATTCTTTCATTTATTCAGCCATTCATTTATTCATTCATTCGTTTACTCATTCATGTGTTTATTCATTCATTTACTCATTCATGTATTTATTCATCCATTTTTTTTTTTTCATTTATTCACTCATTTATTCATTCTTTTCCTCATTCATTCATTGATTCATTCTTTCACTCTGTCATTTATTCATTCTTTCACTCCTTCATTTATTCATTGAGAAATATCCTTAAAAATCCCGATAAAAACATTTCATAGGAAAATAGGCACGTTAGTTCTGGATAAACTATCTATTTGTTCATGTTCTATGTCATAAGATCTTTCCGATAAAGTTTGTTCCAAGCAAATCGGTCTGTTAGATCAGGATTTATACAGTATTGAAATTTCCCCGTAAGCGCTATGTTAATTTTTTGAACTGTTCAAATAAATATTTCACGACAAGAGCTTCCTCCAGTCATCTTGTTCACTGGAACGTGGATCTTGCACCCAGAGTTTACATAATTTGCTTCATTTTCTCCCATAGGCGCTAATGTTAAAATTTTTTGAACTGTTCAAAATTGAACAAAAAATTGTTCAAATCAAGAAGTAAAATATGGAAATGAGATGTCCTCGCTGAGATCTTTCGAATGCAAAAAGAATTTTTCGAATCGGACAATTCGTTCAAAAGTTATTAGGGGGTGGGGGGACAGACCGACAAACAGACAGACCGACATACACACTTTTTCCCCATCTCAAAACCCTACTTTCAAATTTTTTATTTTTCAATCTTGATTTAATTACTTCACTTTTACTTTTCTTGATTTCTAACGATATTTTCACGATACATTAAGCCTTCTTTCATGCTTTATTATTTTATTTTTTTTACTTTTACGGGAAAGTAGGCTAAAAGGATCATAAGCCAGTCGGCATGGTAACAATTCAAATAAAATTAAAGTTAATTACCGTGAAAAATTAATTTCGAACTACAGAGAGAAATGCATATAACTTCTTTTCCAGTTAATTTAGAGGCTTGGAATTTTAGCACAAGAACAAAACTCTTTCTGGGACAGATTTTTACGCTCTTTGCAACGGTATCAAGCTCGAAAGGATGCGATAACTCCTTTCCATAAAAAACGACTATTTATGATATATTCGGCTGTAAATTTAAATAAAGAACAAATTCGAATTTCGGAAAAAACTCTCCAAGGTGCACACCCAAACTAATTTCATGCCAAATTTCATGAAAATCCGCCTGACGATCTGGGCCCTACGCCGGACACAGACATACATAATTGCTGTTTTATTATTAGTAGAGATAGAGATACCCGGAATGGCAATGGACGATAATAAAAAATAATTGTAAAAGTTAAAAAGTTTGACTCGACTTCAATGGAACATCAAGTAGGATTCTCCGTTAGTTGCTTTTCATTTTCAAATATCTAGGTAAATAAGGTAACATTTTTAACTAGGTAACATTTTTAAAGATATATGGTGGAAAGTTGTCTCCCGACGATTCAACAACACGGACCTTATTATAACCTGTTATAATAAGGTACCTTCTTCAAAGCGTGATTATTTAAAACGACTGTAAAAGTTATTTTAACTGAAAAATGCAAAATCAATCTTCATTTTTGAAATCCTTCTAAGACTTGTAATGTATGTAAGTTGAGTGCATTTTATTTTAGTGTTTTTTTATACTTCTGTCGCCTTTCACGAGAAAAGTTTATTAAAAGAAACGACTCTTCTTTTAAAGTTTTTCCCTGGTATTTACTTATCTTTGAAATTCAATTTTATTTCCCATTTAATTAACTTCAATGTAAATGGTAAACCTAAAATTTTTATCTGAAAACTAAAAGTTTGAAGAATAAGACAACGCCCTTCGTGCTAATCGGATAGCATTAGAGAAATATCACTCACCCCTTGCTGGAGCGTAAATATTCAAGTAAAGGCAATCTTCACTCTGGTTGGCCAGAAAAGGCAGCAACCTCTTCAGATAGTCGTACCTCCCAGCGGGCATCCTCTTCAAAGCCTCTGTCTCGTTTGATATGTCCGGCAGTCTCTGTGGACACACCGATCCGAATTTGTCCGCCAAACGGATCCCTTTCCACTGCGGAGGGGTCCCAGGAGGCAGGAACCTCAGGGACCCCTCCGGGACACCTGCGTAGGGTACTCCGAGGAACATCTCCACCGGCTGCAGCTGTTTGTTGGACAGCGTTTGAATCACACCGCGCAGCGAGCCGTACTTGGTGATCACTATGTTTGGCGATGGTTGGTATTTGATGGAATCGGGCTCTTCGTCTGAGCCCGTGCTGCAGATCTCTTTAGCAACGGTGGAGAGTAAAACCAGAATGAATATTTTATGATGAACAGGATATCCGAGATGCATCTTTTGATTGTGCATGTATTACGCTTGAATAAAATCAGATCCTTTAGATATTAGATGAGAAGATAGAACACGAAATTTTGCACCATTTACTGTCATGATATTTTTTTTTTTCACATTTTTCGAAACTCGCGTACAAACTGTTGCTCTTTTTCTATATTCCTTCGTTTGTTCAGTTATTTTCTTTAAGCTTTTGTAATTATAAATTCCGGCGTACTGTTCTAATCCAAAAATATTTCGTGACGCAAAACCTCATTAATGAATATACTTTGATGTTTTATTAAAAAAAAATCGAAAAGCTATTCTCCCTATTCTGTTTCAAAATGGCGTTTTTTGATGTGAGTATCAAAGTCACATTTGATAAAATTATTTTTTTATAAGCAACAAGCGTTCTTGAAAGAATATTTTTTTAGTTGCCAAACATAAAAAAATTCTACACTAAATAATCTAAATTTCTGATTTTAACCTATTTGAGGATTTTTTTTTTCAACAGTCATCATACACATGTGTACCGCACATACATGTTATTTTCATGTTACATGTTAATTTTTTGCGTCTTTTTTTCTTAATGCAACTACTTTACTCAGTCAATATTTGTAACATAACTATTCAGATATTTTTTAAATATATTTCTTCTTCAGTTTTGTGATATATATTCCATTGGATTAGCAGGATAGTTTTTCACCTATTTACATTTCAATTTCTGTAACTGAACTTAAATAAATTTTATAACAACAAGTAACCTTTCTCCACTCATTAACAAAAAATAAATCAGCAATTCAGAATGATAAATCCAGCCGTTGGAAAAAAATATATCATGTTTGAGTGACGAGACTTTGTTATTTTAAAAATTCAGCTATGAGTGTATGAGAAAAAACGATGAACAACACTATAATACAAAAACTACCTGTGAACATGCGAAAATAATTCTCACTTTTATCCTTCGAAATTCCAATCCCGCGGAAATACCACCGATAACTGTAAGATTAGACGGAGTTATCCCAAGAAACATCCATAAATTCTTAAGCGGATTCGAAGAAAAAAGAACTCTGAGAGAAAATCTTCCAGAGTGAGATCCCGTGGTGCAGTCAACCGCCGGACCTTGATCTTAATGGGAATGCTATTTCAAAGTGGAAGTAGGGAAAGCTTTCCACCAGGCGTTGTTGGGTGTCACTGCAGCGCCATCTGCCGAGAAGGAGAGGTCCGGAGAGGGAAGTAAAAACATCCATCAAACGCGAAGAAAAAGGCAGGCGATGGTTTTACCCCTTGATGGAGAAACATTTTCTTCCATTAAGTGCTCGCGAAATTATCAGGTTCAGAATTAAACATCGAGTTGAAATCGGAGTTTAAATCGGCTTGTTCTTGAAAATCGATACTCATAGGGAAGAATTTGTTGCTGGGTCATATTATTTGACTCGCTCGCTATATCGCAAAGAAAATCTTAAATCGTAAAATATCGCATGAAATGATGTCGCCCGTTCGTAATTGAATGTGTTAAAGGTTAGATCCAACTTTGAATAAAATCGTGATTCTGTCCTAAAATTTAAATTTAATCCGCTTTATCTAAACGTACCCCCCCCCCCCCCTCTCTCGTTCTGAGAATAGCTAAGACATGTCTTAATGACCCTGTAACGTTGACTATTTTATGTACAATATTTTCCGATTTCTCAAAGTAGTTTATTTCATATAAATTGTTACTAATAATTTTATTAATTATATCATTACTTATTATGTTTCTTTAGTATTTTTGGATACACTCTTTAGAATTATTTTTAGATTATTTAATATTTTCTGCTCCCAAATAAAATTTAACTTTGTTTCTCTGTCTTTATTACAAAATTAACATATCTTTACTCCTGTGCAAAATATCTACGGATTCGATAAAATATTCGTATTTATTCGCGTGTAACGATTATATTTTATATTGACTTTCACAGTTTGATATTTGTGTGAAATAGGCTAAAGTAAATCCGTGCTGTTTTGAGTACCAGCTGAAGGCGGAATTGTTGGTTCAAAATACATATTGCTTTTTAAATTGAATACTTTTTTCTTGACTACCTTCAGGGCCATTTCACAGTATTTTCTAAAAATGTAGAGTCCGCAACATGACATTTTTTTTTTGTTGTAACTACGTAATTTACTGTTCAATTATCATTAAATTTTATTTTCAAATAATGTGCTCAACACATTATTTGAAAAAAAAAAAAAAAAATTGGTGATAATTAAACTGTAAATTATGTAGTCATAACAAAAAAAAAGTATCATGTTGCGGACTCTACGTTTGGACAAAATACTGTGAAATGGCCCTTCAATTAAAAGTATGAATGCATTATGCTGTTTATTGAATGCGCAGATTATTAAATTCAACATGCGGGGAAAAAATGTATATTGCATTTTCTGTTTACGTTTAATCGCTCTCCGATGAGTAAGATTGAAGTATAATGCAGACTAAAATACAAAATGATTTATGAAAAAAAAAACAAGATGTTGGGAAAAAGAATCTTTCCGCTTTCTGAGATTCTTTCTTTTACTGAAATTTGTCATTGTAAAATTCTAACAGGCCAACTACTAACTGGAAAATTCTTACTTTTTTTGCAGTTGAAATTCTCATCATGAAAAAGTTATTTAAAATGTATATTAGGGTGGTCCAAATTTCGAAGGTGAAAATTTTTTCGGTGCTACCCTCCCATTTGGTTCCAATACATTAGAAAATAAATCAGACAAAATTTGAAAACATTTCAATAATATTAAGAGGTAGCTCAATGCAGATGAAGTTTCCATCATTGCGGAATGTAGAGTGTATTGACAAAGGACTAAATTAATCGCAACTAAGCTTGCTACTTTTATTAACAGAAAGTAATTGCTTTATAAAAAGGCTATTTTATATACACTACTGACTGTAGCCATAAATATATTCTGTAAATATAAACATAAAAATATTTCCTTTATTAGTTGATAATCCCATTATTTGTTCTTGTGGAAATCAACTCGGTATGTTTGAAAGAATAATAATCTCTACCTTCTGCATCTTTTTGTATGCGTTTATCTCGGTTATGCGTCGATACTCAAAAAAATAAATTAAAATAAAATAAATAATAAAGAATGATACAATTCAACTTTGTATTTTCGTCAGATTTAGAGGCATTTTAAAGTCGTTCGTCGGTAAACATTTCAATAATATTAAGAGGTAGCTCAATGCAGATGAAGTTTCCATCATTGCTGAATATAGAGTGCATTGACAAAGGACTAAATTAATCGCAACTAAGCTTGCTACTTTTATTAACAGAACGTAATTGCTTTATAAAAAGGCTATTTTATATACACTACTGACTGTAGTCATAAATATATTCTGTAAATATAAACATAAAAATATTTCCTGTAAGTGTACTGTAAAGCGGAGGCTAGTTGAGCATTAGGGTGGGTCGAAAAAAAGTAATGGTTTTTTTTCGAAACGCTATACCGCGGAAAACTTGCCTCTGTGGTAGGTAAGTAACATGCAAATTAAAAAACAGATTTTTATTGAACCCCTAGCTAGCGCATTGTACTTGAAATTTCGATTTTTTTCGAAAATCAAGTCATTTTACAAGTTTTTTTCGCAGAAGTCAGCCATTATTTTTTTTAACTGCTATAGTGAAAATCATTTATTAAAAGGGTTGAAAATCATACGAAAAAATTAAAACCGTCAAAATCTTTCAATTTGCGGTAGCGCAAAAGACTCAAAAATCGGTAAATTATTGCATTTAAGGTACATAATAACACCTTATCTGAAAGGCATAGTCGAGTATGCTGAGTTATGAGTTAAAACCTTATTTCTTATTTTTTTACTTAATACTTCAATTCATTGTAATAGAACAGCGTTTCCCAACCAGTGGTTCGCGTGGTATCGGAAGGGGTTCATGAAAATAATGTTGCAATAACGGAATTTTTAATTGCTAATGCACAAGAAAAAAACTAAATAAATTTACATACGTATTAGAAAGGAGTGTAAAAATGATTTCTTTTAAATAAATTGTTTTCGCGATAATGCACAAAAGTTGCGAAATGGCATAGAAAGCATGCGTACAAAATTTGAAATGCACTTATTTCTACTATTGTCTGATTTCGAAAACTTGAATCACAAAGTGGTATCGGAAGAAATTTCTTGATAAATCTAAAATTTCTAATCTCTTACCCTTTCCCACTTTTTCTTCGCTCCCCTATTTCCCGACGCGAAGAAAATGTAAATCTAGATGATTTACAAAAATGGTTGTGAACCATTGTAAAATAGAATGATTATATAAAGAAGTAGTTCAAAACCTGTTTTTTCTTGCGAACCACTTCTAAGATCCGAAAGAAAATGGCGATCCTCTTTCTGCAGTCCTTAATAACGGGGAAAAAGAAATATAAAATTTGCTCCTACGTTTATTTTGCTTTTAGTACAATAGTTCATCACAAAAAAAAAATTAAAAAAAAAAAATGGAATTGCAAAATATCGTAAAGTTTAAACCAAAGCAAAAATACAGTTACAAGAAAATACATATGTTTTTTAAAATTATTACTTTTTATTAGATGTTCTTTTTGAATTATTAATAGAGCAGTAAAAAAAAATCTTAACTAAAAATTATTTTACCGTTAGTGCGAAAAAAATGTTAGCAGAGTGTCAAAAGAACTAATCATATCATAAGAACTAACCATAGGTACACAACTTTGAATCAATCAATAAATATCTTTCTGCTCAAAATTCGTAAAAGTTGTGGAAAATTACAATATTAAAATTCTTTGTTTTCAAACTTTTCTTTGCGAACATGCAGAACAGTTGGAATAATTTTTGTTAAATGCGAATACAAAATTTAAAAAAAATAAATGATTAAATATCTTCGGTTAAACTTTACGGTCTGTATGGGAGAAATTATCCAAAAATAATGCAAAATTTTACATTTAGGAAAATTTTCCTATTTCCGACTTTTTCTTCGCGTTAGCGAGGAAAAGGGGGGGGGGGGGAATGGTAGGAGAAACATACATTCAAAATTTTACATTAATCAGGGAATTTCTCCCGATACCACTTTGTGATTCAAGTTTTCGAAATCAGACAATAGTAGAAATAAGCGCATTTCAAATTTTGTACGAATACTTCCTATACCAGTCCACAACTTTTATGCATTATTGGGGAAACACTTTATTTATAAAAAATTCAGTTTTACACTCCATCCTAATATGTATGTAAATTTATTATTTAGTTTTTTTCTTGTACGTTAGCAACTAAAAATTCCGCCATTGCAATATTATATTCACGAACCCCCTTCGTACACCACGGGAACAACTGGGGGTTCACGAACCACTGGTTGGGAAATTACAATTACCGCTGTTCTATTACAATGAAATGAAGTGTAACGTAGAAAAAAAAAAAAAAAAGAAATGCGCTATTAACACATAACTCAGTATGCATGAACTATGCCCTTCGCATAAGGTGTTAGTATGTACCAAAAAGGGGATAATTTACCGATTTTTGAGTCTTTTGCGCTACCACAAATTGGAAGATTTTGACGATTTTAATTTTTTTTTGTGTGCTTTTCGACCCTTTTAATAAATGATTTCACCATAGCCGTTAAAAATAATAATGGCTGACTTCTGCGAAAAAAAACTTGTAAAATGACTTGATTTTCGAAAAAAATCGAAATTTCAAGTACAATGCGCTAGCTAGGGGTTCAATAAAAATCTGTTTTTTAATTTGTATGTTACTTACCTACCCCGGAGGCAAGTTTTCCGCGGTATAGCGTTTCGAGAAAAAAACATTACTTTTTTTCGACCAACCCTATTCAGCATAGGGGTAAACTGGGCAATCGAAATTTGTCGAAATTGTCACATTGTACGCTAACTTATCAACTGGAGGAAAGAAGCTGACACAAAGGAGGAACTCGCTGCACGATCCCTAATGACAATTTGTCAATCGAGTGACGTATACGCAGGCATTGTTTGTTTTGCTGTGTGGTTAGTTTAAATTCATATTTCTTCTGTATACGTCAATAAATCATCCGTTCTTGACCATGTAAGTTTTAAATCTTCACAAATCTATTACGTTTGATGTCTAGAAAGGACTTGTATATTGAAATGGACTTTTCATAACCTCACTTTGGTCTCAAATACTAGTTAATGCTAGGTGGGAAATAGCTTTTTCTCCTGAAGTTGTTTGAACATACTCAACACAAAGTCCAAGAAAGATAGACAGTTGTCAGCACAAGAAAAATTCTGCTCTGGCAGAAACTCTTGGAAAAAATGCATTGAAAGAGGGAAAATATAAAAAACTATTAAAGTTAAAAAGCAAAAGAAAAGAAACGAGTTTCTAAAAAGTTATTTCTTCAGTCAAGTAAGGAAGGCTTTGAAGATGAGTATGGCTGCCTGGATCGACTGCTTATAAAACAAGAATCAACAAGTGGCTGATGTAAAAACAATTGAATTAAATTTACTGATTAAATTACTGCATTGGCCCCACTCAAGAGATGATTATCGAGTATTTCTTGAACTGATTTTTTTACGTTTCGGCAAAACCCCTGCTTGTGGAATCAGATGTGTAGCACTTGGAGTTATGCATCTTCGATCTTGCTCGATGGGCGTCAAAATCTTGTAGTACTGACTTAAAATATGGATATTTTCTGTCAGTTCACCATCACTTCAAAAGATGAAAAGAGATTGCAAAAGATATATATTTTCGCTTTCTGTGCATATTTAAAAGCTAGGATTACAGCTTCTTTACCTCAAAAAGCCCCATATAATGGTTATAATTCAATGAAATCTTTATTGCTGTAAAAAAGATTAATGACAAATTAAGCAAAATTGCATCAGACAAATTAGCCAGTCACTTTTGGTATTTATCAGAGGATCTTGCAACCTTGGCTTTTTTTGACAATAGAGTAGGAGTTATGAAAGAAGTAAATGTAAAAAGTAATACTACTGAAAATTATCCCTAGATTATGCGGCAGAATGTTATGGATATGAAATTAATGGACTTTGTAACAAAGTAGTCAGCTTCATTATTTAACAGAATGAGTTGACTTGATAGATAAATCCACAAATCTGGGAGCTTCAGGAGGATTTTCACAAAGCACTAAATTTTTTTGAAGGAATCGCAGTTGTTATAATAATTATGTTGAAAGGGTATAACTCTTGCAGAAGAGCTTAATGGGAACATAATACACACTGACGATCAATTACAATTCTTGTTGCAAGTTGTCGAACATCGTCGAGCTTATCCAGATTGCAAAAAAGCAGAGTTCAGAAGGACACTGGCGCAATCACATTTATAGTTGTTTTAATATGTTTGTTGCATTGTTATTAGTTTCTACTTACAAAATATTGAAGACTTCAATGAAATAAAATTGAATTCTTTTCCTAGCTTGAGTTTTGTTTCTTTCCTTGTTTAGGGTATAAATCAAAAAATGCCGAACTTTGAGGTTGCTGAGCTACCTCTAAATATTAAAATTATGAGCTGAAACTTTACAATAATTATTTTTTACATAAATGGAACCATTTAAGAGGGTAGCACCAGCAAAAATCAAAATTTTTTTAAAAAGGGCCTTTTTTGGACCACTCTAATGTATATTTATTCATAGTTCAAAGAACGTCGTCCATTTCAGCAAAAATATAATGTAAATGATTTTTTAAATACTCATTTTCTATCATTGTCGTAATGAACTTGTTAGAATATACTTTTTTTTTATTTTTTGAGCTAATAGATGGAGAATTGTGATAATACTGAAATGAAATTATAATCTTTAAAATAATCAAGCATAACATATTAAACTCGAATAACTGCATCTCGTGCAAAACAGTGAAACTCCGAAGCATTCTCCCAACCACTGTTCACATTTCCAAACGGAATGGAAATATTTTTATTGCCTTCGAATCGATTCCATATGATGGCATTTTTCTCCTCGTATAGCAGCCACCAGTAACTTTTTATTTCCTGGCGGGCAGCTTCCGGCTTAACCGATAAGCTCCGAGTCTCCGCTGGAAAGTACAATGTACAGACAATCGTAAAATTTTTCTACATTTTGTTTTCTTCCAATCGGAAAACAGACCGAAACATAATTGCAACAAAACAATTGTTTATCTTGTCTCTGGGGAGCAGCAATTAGTTCACATCTTTTAAAGCCAGTGAAAAGTTAGCAAATGTTTGTAATGACAATAACATTAGTATTATTACTTTTTTTGCCTTATCTTGAGTTGTTATAACAATATTTTTAATGTAAATAGCAATTGCATGGTCTAAGCCAGTATTTTCTTAATGGATTACTTTATATTATGTCGGATAAATGTATTAAAAATAACAATTTGTACTTTTAGATCCTTAGTTTTGCTTCCATTTAATTACAGAACTATTGTTTTAAGTATAGTCCAATTGAAGGAATTATTATTATTTCAAATATAATTCTTTGCATATTTTTAAAGCACATTTTTTAATTTTAATTATTTTTCTCGGTTTATATACATTTTGATGTTCATATTTTTCACAGATGAGTTGTTTCTTATCATTGAAGACGTAATTGCATTAATTACGAAGTTATCATTCTAAGTTCAAAAACCTTCGACTAAGTTTCAATGAACAAAATCATGAAACATGCAAATTGTTCAAAGTGTTCAAAGAAAGAGAAAACTAATATATGCAGCTATAATTTTTAAAAATAAAATCATTTACAATAATTGTTGATCAATTAACTTTCATACTTAATTATTTCACATTTTGCAACAGCTCTCTTATTTTTGTTTGAACGTAAGCGTTTCTTAATCTTTTTTCGAAGTATTCTAAAATTATCTTCACAGCAAAAAGTGTATAAGGGTAACTATCGCAGCAGTTTTTCGTCTTACAAGATTGCATGAAAAATGCAGATAATTTATATATATGTGATTCCTTCAGAGTATTCCTTGCACCACAATGTCAGAAACACAACTGTAGCATAAATTGAGATGTAATCTGAAATATAACTCGAAAAATACTTACGTAAGTCAATGTAGTTAGATTTTAAGTTAAAAGAAAAAAAACTTGAAAAAATAAATGTTAATTTATGTAGCACAAAACTCCTTACAATTGTTTTTTTTTTCTCGTAAAGCATAAATTAAAGTCACTCCATCTTGAAAAAGTGGATTGAAAGCAAAGAAATGTTAAAGATAAATAACCCAATTATAGGTTGGATCAGATATTTACATTAGCGGTTACAACGACGTTACTTTGAGTAGGTTTAAGACATCTTCCAACTTCAGTGAGTCTTTTCATGTTTACTAACCTAGAATCCTCGTAAACATAATTTTTCTTTGTGACACTAACTAATCATAATTAAAAAGTAAGTTCAAGCGCCCGTGTCACTCAGAATTCTGAGGTCTTCATTAGCAAACTCAGAGCAAGAATGCTGTACCTTAAGACAAATAAACTCCTGAAATGTTTATGTAATAAAATTCACCAAAACAGAAGCATCGCAGACACAAAAGTGTTGTTTATGGTTTTGCTGTTCATCACGAAGATTAAATTAAGGAAAATTTCCCGGAGCATCAATGCCGGCGTACATCAAAAGTTTTCTGAGAAGTAAATAAAAGTGGAAGATTAGCAACAACTTCGCATGAATTTTGTTTTTCAGAAATTCTATTCACAAAAATATTAAACCCGTGTTTAATTAAGCCTTGTTGAGAAAGGAGTTTTAATAAAAAAATAAATATGCATAATTTTGGAAGAAGCATTACAGGTCAACCGGTAAAAAATGGTTTTTGCCTGTGTAATTGCAGGATAAACTTTAGTTTAAATGTTATTTTCTATAGGTACTATAGTACACAGCTTGAGTATTGATATAATTAGCAAAAATAAATGTGATAGTACTACTTCCACAGATTCATAAACTGTTCTACTGAACAGCTTAAATGTTTTGAAATAAAACCACAATATTCCGCAATCAGTAAGGTTGCATTTAAATCAACGGAGATATTTTGTCTCCGTCGTTATATACTGTTGCTATGACTATCTAACAGTGATGACATATCACTTAGGTGAGAGTGAATTCCCCCAAACGCGGCAGCGACGAAACTTTTCAGGGAATTTCATTGGTTCGAGACAACTTAATGTTATGTCGAACGCCTTCGTATTACCTGATTGGAGTTTTTACTACGTCATTAAACGTGATTTTTACTCGGATTACCGTGATTCACTGATTGTGCTGTCGAAGAGATATATATGTCTTTGATGTTAGTTTGATAACCTTAGCAAGTAGTTTACGACGGTGGCAAAAAGTTAAGATAATAATTTAAAAAACATGTTTAAATTTTTCTTAATCCGTAAAAAATCACGATCAACTGTCTCATTTTGGCATCTATTTTCTTGATATTTACCACGGCCATAGAGATATTCTACTGTAGAACACCAAAAACAAGATTGAATACGACAAGGCATAACTTACTGTAGATTTTTGTTTCTTTAATCATGTGCTTTTATTTTCGAAAGTGTACTTCGTAGGCCGTTGTGATATTTCTCTTTACCCCGACGACTCCCAACAACTCTCTACGACTCGAAATAATACATCTTCGATTCACGAACACAACACATTTATTATATATAAAACTATTTACACAGGAACATATAACTAAAGACACAACACATCGTTGCTTCCGCTCTTCTCAAGAGCATCTCACCAACTCCCTCTCTTTTCATCCGTTCCCCGAGTCACCCCCTGCGACGATGCTCTGACGTCATACGCCCCCTACTCTGACGTCACAGCCGTGAAATACGCGTTTTAAATGCATTGGAATGAACTTCGTTTTTTTCCCATTAAGCCCACATTTAATATATGACAAGAACAACACATTTAAACTTCATTGGAAAACCGAAACTACGTTCTAAATTTCGGATATGTTGATCATATTTTCTAGTATTCTTCCTTTTTCAAAATATGAATTTTATTGCTAAATAACTAGGGAGGTAGAGCAAGAAAAGGTTTTGAACTCCTTTGATATTTCCTTCTTATGTACGTCGTTCAGAAGAAAATCTTTCTCGTTCACAACTACTTTGTTTCATATATCGGAAACAGAGATGGTCGTCTTGTTGTTTTTCTTCCGGTTTTTGAAAGAATATTTTTTGGACCATTAAATATATTTTAAAACATTGTATTAAATGCCTAATAAATATATACTGCATAAGGGAAAAGCAATTTAATTTCTTTCACACGTCAAAGTTTTCATGGGAAAATCTTCTTCGCTTGCAAACACTCTTAAGCTTTTCAGAAAAAAGCTAAAATGACATTTTCCCTTCCTTTTTTTCCGGAAAATTCCCCGTCTTGTCATTAATATTTTTCGGAAAGTTTGTACTATGTACGCAATAAATAAGAGCCGAGTAAAGAAAAGCAATTTTATTTCTTTTCATGCACCGCTTTTCCAAAATGTCTTCTTTAGTGAAGAAAGAACACTATTATTGACACCCTGAAATATATATTTTTTTCTTTTTTTATTCTGTCGCTGCATACTTTCCATTCATAGTATTATGTTCCCAATAAATAAATCTGTAGCATAAAGATTTGAAAATGCGTTGGTTTAAGTAAACTTTCTCGCTTCGAACAAAATAAAAAGAGCACTTTTATTCTCGTTAGAGAAAAATTTGTGAAACGGTAAATTTTGGAACGTAGAAGCATATTATATTACTTTTCACTGAGTATTGCACTTTAGGAGATAACGTTATTTGATGTAGCTGGCTGCAAATAAAAGTAATACGGGACAGTAAACCTTATGTGTGTGTGTGTGTTCACACAGTGGCACACGCAGGATTTTGCTTTGGTTTAGAGGGACCAAGGTCGAGATTAGGGATAAATCGGTCATTGGTTTTGTCGGATAGTCTATCTCTCGTCTGACAAATCCGTACCAAATATCCGGCTCCGATATTTTAAACCTATAAATTCCATACATTGTTTTAAACATCCCAGCGTGGTAACTTTTTTGTTGACATATCTTTTCATAACGTGTTAAAAAACTAAATTTTAAAAATCGGATTTGACCTACCGGATCAAGTTTCGGATATTTAAAAAAAATCGGTGTTTTCAAAATGGCCACTTCCAGAGCACCCTTTCGATAGTGTCAAAGTTACAAAGGAACCCTTTTAACACGTTCGCTGCCGGTCACTTTAAGGACGAACCTTTACATGACGTAGTATCATGAGCCACACCTAACATACAATGCGGATTGAAGCAGATTGAAAGAAAGGCGAAGCCTTCCCTCCCTTAAATTAAACTGGGTTCATACTCCACCTGGAAATCATGGAAAACCTGGAAAAGCCATGGAACTTGATATCCTTTTGAAAAGTCATGGAATAGTCAGGGAAAAACGTAAATTTTTGACAAAACCTGGAAAGTCAGGTATTTTTTCCCCCTGCCAGGGATGCCTTGGAGGGAACCTACGCTCGTCGCGATGTCAGATCCTCAATTAACTCACTTTCCTTTTCCTATAAATATATATTTTCTTATATAATAGTGTTTATTATATTGTCATTGCATAAAAGTGCCTACATCAGCATTTCTTTAAATATGTGTTTTCATGCATTATTATACAGTTAAAAACCTGATTTGTCCCCACTGGGATCATCCTAATTTTTATTTTATTTTATTTATTCTTTATATTTCATGTTTTATAGTTTTAAATTAGTTTTCTAAAGTTTAAATTACAAAATTAATAAAAAAATATGGATGCAAATATAAAAGATAATATCTTTTGGCAGTATTGTGTCATAAAATTTTGCTTTTGAAATTCTGTAGACTAGAAATTCTATAGTATAAGTTTGCTATCTTAATGAGCATTTGTGGAACTTTTTAATATGAAGTTAATATAATTTTATGTATAAAATGTTATAGTGGACATATTTAATGTACAATTAGCGCATTTTCTAATAAATATTTTTATTTAGAGTGTTAACCTGGATTTCCTTTACCCTTTACCCCGGTCACTTTAAGGACGAACCTTTACATTACGTAGTACCATGAGCCACACCTAACATACAATGCGGGTTGAAGCAGATTGAAAGAAAGGCGAAGCCTTCCCTCCCTTAAATTAAACTGGGAAAAGTCGCCTAAGTTTATACCTGGAAAAGTCATGGAAATTGTTTGGCTATTTGAGTATGAACCCTGATTAAATAACTCAGTTGTCAATCAGTCGCACTAAGGACAGATTATCTTTAATTGAATTATTTAAACAAAACAAACTGTTGCCAAATAGGAAAACTAAAGTGTCTAAAAGTTGTTTAACCCCTAGAGTTTTTTTCGGAAAAACTGGTAAAAAACGATCGAGCTTTTTCTTTTTGACAGAAAATGAATATATAGGTATAGTATAAATTGTTCGTGGCAATTACAGTTGTAGGGGGGAGGGGGACTAGAGAGTGGTGGGTGAGGTAAAAGTTGTATAAATAAAATACCATGCAACCAAAGAGCAAGCGGATCGCAGACAGGCATTAGAAATGAAATAACGCGAGGTACAAGATGCCCGTGGGAGACACGGTCATATCGCTTATAGAAATGAACAGTGTCATATCTGCAATCCAAAAGAGATCCAAAAATAACGCCGATTAAAAACGGCTTATTTAGATAAATTCACAAGCCACACCTCATGACGGACCAGACTCTTCACAAGTGGCGTCTTCCTCCAACTTGGCTGCTTCCACGAGTATTCGATTACCTACTTAGTTTATACATGAAAGTCACACCATTTTTTAAACCTAAAGTAACTTGTTCATAAATGCATGTTTTTCATATTTTAATCGCTGTACTTACAAAATGTAACTATGAAAGTGTAAATATTTTTTTTCTTTAAAGAGATATCAAAGCAAACTACATTTCATACCATTTATAAAATGTTGTTATGCGGTACAAGTTACATATCGAAACTTAAAACTTTAATTAAACCCGGACTCGTTGAATTTAACAAGTATGTATGAAAATACTTCTCTTTTAAAAATAATTGGTGCAAAAAAATGCTTTACCGGCATCCAACAAACAACTTACTCAATTTATTGCTGCTACAAAATTGCTAAAACATTTTAACGAGTTTATTTTATAAGAAGATTTAACATTCACTTTTTAATAATAATAGTAAAAAATATTTTGTGGGTTGTCGCGATTATTGCACATGAATTGCGGATAAAGTTCGCATTTAATGAATGATATTATTAAAAATGTATTTGGTTTGAAAAGAAATATCATTTTTATGTATGACAATATTTGTAATATGTTTTTTCGTAATTACAACAGTTTTTAAAATATTAATTTTTATTGACATGAACATTATTTCCAGAAACACACAAAAATATGATTAGCAAATCATTTAATCTCATAACAATTTCTTCCAAAATCATTGCCATATACATAAACCTAAAAAAATAAGTTGTTAAAATCTCTATTTCAAAAGAAAATTTCAGATGAGTAATCAAACTGAATGAAATACAAAAACGAAATTATTATTTCAGAAGAAAATCTAGAAAAAGTCAGCTAAAACGTTTTTGCAAATAAATAAATAAATAAATTCTTAAACATTTTTCCTTAGAACATTTAGAAAAAACTAATTACTCTAAATGAAATTTAGACAAAAAGCTAAATGAAAAAAAACCTTCCGAAACATATTTTAGTGATATATTTATCTTGAAAGAAATAAATGAAAATTTCAATAACCTTTTTTCGTTTGCAAATTTTTCATGGATAACAACAACTTTCTGTAATAATTTGGTCCTCTGATATGCCATATTTTAGAATTAGTTACTTGTATTGAAGAAATATTCAATGCGGGGTATTTAATAGATATATCGCTTATAGAACTGAACAGTGTCATATCTGTAAAATGGGCATTTTTCGAGAGAGGTGTTTGAACGTTTTACAATTTATTTTATTTAATTACCTCATTTGTTTCAATGATTTTGTTTCAGAAAATAGATATTATTCTAGTTTTTCTCACATGACGGATGTTATTGGCGGACAGGGTCCACTGGAAAAACGACCTAAGTCACATGCTACTTTTTGAACTTTGCTTCATGTTTTATTATAAATTATGAAGTATAAATGAATATAATTATGCATTATAAATATATGTATAATAAATTGGAATTTGGGTGTTACGGAAAAGTAGGCTTGTGTAGTTAAAATTAACATTTATGTTATAAGATAATTAAATAAAAGTAAATTTCAAAAAGTAGTATGTGACTTAGGTCGTTTTTCCAGTGGACCCTTCATATATATCGCTTATAGAAATGAACAGTGTCATATTTGCAAAATGGACAATTTTCAAGAGAGGCGTTTGAACGTTTGACAATTTGTTTTACTTAATTACCTTATTTGTTTCAATGATTTTTTTTTTCATAAAATAGATATTGTTCTAGTTTTTCTAACATGACGGATGTTAATGATGTCAAAAAAAATAAAATAAAAGAAATAGCTATTAAAAGTAGTTATAACAGTATTGCACTAAAAATACAGTTGGCCTCTAGCCTTAATTTTTGAACATTTACTTACGATAGTATTCCCAATATAAAGAGTGCAAAAATTTGAAAATCTATACAGTGGACTCTCTCTATCTGAACACTCCCTAATGTGAACAGCCCCGTATTATGAACACTTTTCGATAGTCCCGGCGAACTTTTATACACTTAACATAGGATGACCTCTCTGTAATCTGAACACCCTATAATATGAACACCCCCGTATTATGAACGCTATTTTATCCCCCATTCAGCAGTTATCTCTCTCTAAACTGAACAGGTGTGCGATTGGAATTCCGAAATTCCCGGAATTCAGATTGCCTCCCCTTTTCGAACAGGTGCTTCAGATCAGACAGGTGTTTTCAGGTGGAGTGGTCAAGAAAAGGCTTATTGCTCCCCCCCCCCCCCTCCGCCCATCTCATTGGACAGCCTTATCTCTTCCCTTTCTTTCTTGTTGCTGAGATTTTTCGCTGGTAAAGGTGACATTTTTTGCCAGTGTACCGATTGCAGCAGTGTTGAAGAACAAGTCAGATATGTCATCGGAAATAAGTAAAACGAAAAAACGGAAAGAACTAAACCTCAATGAAAAGTACCATGTAATTCAAAAATTGAAGTCAAAAGTAAGCCAGAGAAAAATTGCAGTTGAATTCGGGATTTCCGTAGGCCAAGTTAATGCAATTAGTAAGAAAGAAAACGAAATTTTAGCTGCTTTTGAGCAGAATGCACCTGGCTCAAAGTGTAGAATTTTTGAGAAAAAAACGGGAAATGAAAAAATAAACCAGCATGTTTGGAAGTTTTTTTGCCAAATGCGCACAAAGAATCTGCCTGTCACTGGACCTCTGATGAAACAGATTGCGCTTGATTTTGCCGAAAAGGAAAACATTAGTGAATTCAAGGCATTAGATGGGTGGCTTAGTCGATTCAAAGTTCGCCATAATATTGAATTTAAAACCATAAGTGGAGAAGCAGCAGATGTAAACATGGACACAGTAGAGGAATGGAAAACTAAACTTCTAGAATTAACAAAAGATTTTGCTCCTGCTGACATCTTCAATGCCGATGAAACCGGCTTATTTTTTAGGGCCCTTCCAAATAAAACCCTAGAAGAAAGAAGCGATAAATGCATCGACGGAAAAATGTCGAAAGAAAGACTCACTGTCATGCTTTGTGCAAGTTTTACGGGTGAAAAACTTAAACCTCTTGTGATCGGAAAAAGTGCTAAACCGAGATGTTTTAAAAATTTGAAGATTTCATCATTGCCTGTTAACTATAAATTTAATCGAAAAGCCTGGATGACATTTGCAATTTTTACGGAATGGTTGGAAGGTGTTAACGAGAGGATGAAGAGAGAAGGGAGAAAAATTCTTCTTTTCGTGGATAATGCTGCATCACACAAAAATGTAACTCTGAGCAACGTGAGCCTGAAGTTCCTGCCACCAAACTGCACATCTAGAATACAACCATTGGATCAGGGAGTTATAAAAACTTTTAAAGCCCACTACAGAATTTTTTTTCTAAAGAAAATGTCTCTTGCAATGGAAGATGCAAATTCAGCAAGCGAACTGACTAAGAAGGTCAATGTCATGGATGCTGTCCACTGGATATCAATGGCCTGGAATGACGTAACCCCCCACACTATACAGAAATGCTTTTACCGAGCTGGATTTCCACGTGTAGACAAACAAACACGAATTGATGACCAAGAAACAACAGCTTTAAATGACTTGCAGTCAATTCTTCAGGAGCTACATACGGAAATGGAGCCAAGTGGATGGACACCTTCCAGTTTGTTGCAATATCACCGTTGAAGAGGACGAGGATAGTGAAGAAGAAGCGGACGAAGCTGAAGAAACAAGAAGTGCAATAACGTTCAAACAATATGGCCAAGGGATTCAAGACCTTCTGAATTATGCAGCTGAACATCATCAGGAAGCATTTCCACTTTTGAAACAATTTGATAATATGTACGCTGCACGTGCATACACAATGCAAAAACAAACTAAAATTACACATTTTTTTAGGTAAAAACTGTGATGTATTTTTATTATTATTATTGCAATTCCCTTTTTTGTTTGTTTGTTTATCATTATGTAAAACTTTTTAAATTAAAAAAAAAAACAATGAGGTGTAAGAGTACAGGTCCGACTGAGTTTAGTTTGACATTGCAATAGCCGCCAAATCTAAATTCAGCACCTCCATCTCGGTAACTGGCATGACTAACCAGGCTAAGTACTCAGTACAGTCGATAAATTCAATAAACATGTGTTTTGCTGGTTCTCCCTCTATAATGAACACCCCCGTAATCTGAACACTTTTGTTCGGCCCCATGAGTTCAGAATAGAGAGAGTTCACTGTACTATTAAAACCTGCCCGCGTCTTTCTTTCTGTCTGTGTGTGTGTGTGTGTCACCTCGTCTCCTCGAAAACGGCAGGCTGCCCGACGTCCAGCCGGGTACTGTCGGATTCGGAATTTTACGGGGAAGCCATATCGCCCGGTCTCATCCGTGTGGGGCTTTAATTAGCAGAGGTATTAATTAAAAATGCAATTTTTTGCAAGTTTTATTTCATTTTTGCATTGTTGGCATCGTTCCAACAATATATAATACAGTTGCCGTGTGAATTAAAATCAATGCAGTTGTTGCCATTTTTGTAACAAATCAAATACACTAATAATCAATGTTTCTCTAGCATTTTGAGTGAGGCTTCGCTGTATTTGCTCTCCGTTAAAAATTAATGTAGTTGAATCCTTCTTTCTGTTTTATTTATGTATCGTCTGCCATCTAATCAAAACTATTTTTCGTAATTTAACGGGGACTTTTAAAGATTGTGTCAATTATTCTGAATGCATGAGAGGAAAACGGCGTAAAATCGAAAAAGGATTGAAAGGGACGATTAATTGTCCTTATTCTTATGCGATTTTTTTTAAATTTCTCTATTATTAATATCGGTCCAGGTCTGCATGTCTCCGTATAGATAGATACTAACGTTTTTCAATGCCGTGTTGTATTTAAGCTCGCGCAGCGCCGGGCGTACAACGGTTTCTTAACAAAAATCGAACGCCAAAAAAAAAAAACTACTTTTACGAGCATTGTACTTAATCAATGTATGGTTTTTAGAGACTGTTGCTCTTATTTAGGCTCGCGCGAAGACCATTGCTTATTAATATCGGCCCGGGTCTGTATGTCTGTGTATGGATAGTAGATAATAAAGAATTTCAATGCCGTGTTGTATTTAAGCTCGCGCAGCGCCGGGCATAGCCCGGCTCCCCCAATCTATTATTTTAGCCCGGGCAATGCCGGCCGGCACGCCTAGTGTTGATATAAAAACCAAAAAAAAAAAAACGAATTTTTGCAGATATAACACCGCTCATTTCTATACGAGATGTGCAAATTTACCGGTAACTTTCGCCGGCGTCAGCCACGGGCAAATGCGTTAAGTGGTTAAACCAGGGTTCATACTCCATCTGGAAATCATGGAAACCCTGGAAAAGTCATGGAAATTAAAATCCTTTGCAAAAGTCAGGGGAAACGTAAATTTTTGACAAAACCTGGAAAAGTCAGGGATTTTTTCCCCTACCAGGGACCCCTTAGGGGGAACCTACGCTCATCGCAATGTCAGATCCTCAATTAACTCACCTTCCTTTTCCTTTTTAGGATTTTCTTTATGTAATGGGATCATTCATAAATGATGTCACGCTTCGAGGGGGGTTCGTGAAATTGTGACAAAGTGTGACAAGGGGAGGGGAGGGAGTAACAAGAAGTGTGACATCCTGCATTATGCAACATAGCGTGACGCGTGACAAAGGGGGAGGGGGTCCGCTGAAGTGTGACATATTGTGACAAAGGGTGGAGGGGGGTCAAATATATGGAAAAAAAGCGTGACGTCATTTATGAACGGCCCCAATGGTGTTTATTGTAATATCATGGGGAATAAAAGTGCCTACATCAGTATTTCTTTAAATATTTGTTTTTCATGCGTTATTATAGAGTTAAAAAGCTGATTTGTCCAAACTGGGATCATTCTAATTTTTAGTTTATTTTATTTATTCTTTATGTTTATGTTTTATAGCTTTAAATTAGCTTTCTAAAATTTAAATTAAAAAATAAATAAAAAACGTTGGGAGGCAAATATAAAAGCTAATATCTTTTGGCCGTATTGTGTCATAAAATTTTGCATTTTGAAATTCTATTGACTAGAAATTATATAGTATAAGTTTGTTATCTTAATGAGCATCTATGGGATTTTTAAATATGAGGTAAATATAATTGTATGGGGGGGGGGGGGGTATGAAATGTTACGGCGGGCGTATTTAATGTACAAGTAGTGCATTTGCTAACAAATATTTTTACTTGAAACTTTAACCTGGAATTATGCTTTGATATACCTGGAAAAGTCATGGAATTTTTTTTGGCTATTTAAGTATGAACCATGTTAAACATTCGAGGCTGAACTTGAAATATTTAATGAATTACGATCGTATTTCGACCGCTGGACAAACTATACTAGTTTTAATAAGCCAATAACCCCATAATTGAAATAATAAAATCAATTTATTATCTTTCAAATTTTCAACAGCTCAGTTTTTGCGGGAAAAAAAATTCTAATTGAAAGATCAGCGATGCGCCATTTGCTGTTCAAATCATTTTCCGCGCCATCACTAATTATTTTCACAGAGCAGAGATTTACTCACCTACAAACAAATACCGCGTAAAGAAAATAACCTAATTTCTCTGATACATCAAACATTTCACAAGAAACTTTCGAAGAAAACCCTTTCCCGGGTTAACCCAAAAAGCGGAATCCTGTTTCCCGAGAGAATTAAATTACCGTTATCGGGCGCGCAAAAGCTGCATAATGCGAAAAGGTAAAAATGAGTGACAGGGAAGACGCACAACCTGACGTTATCTCGTATGTGCCAAGAGACTTTCGCATCTGTCTTCCACCTAACACGAACCGTGAATCAGGAAGATAAAGTGTGACAGCCGACGTTCAAAATAAAATCTACAACACGTTCTTCTTTTCAGAAGCTCCTCTGATTGAGCTGCGATATTTGAAGTTTCCATGATTAATTTTCAGACATTTGATACTCTGCCACGTGGAAAAGAGCAGATTTTTGCTTTTTTGGGAAATTAATCGCGTAATTATTTTTATTGACTGAGGAGGTGAGGAGATGGGAGCTCTGATTTCCACGAAGCGTGTCCTCACACATAGATTTCAGTTTATGTCGCCGAGGAAGATTTTTTGCTTGAACTTTGAAGTGTTATAGAAAACTCTTACTGACAGTGCAAAAGTATTCATTTTGTTTAAATTTTTTTCATTCTTTCTTTTTTAAAAAAACTAAATAATGGTTCAGGGGTTAAAATTCAAATTTTCAGGTGGTAGGGAGACCTCCTTTCGAAGTTTATAAGTTGAGGGGATAGTAATTTTTTTTTTTTAAGGATACTTTCTTTTTTTTCTGATAATATCAGTAGTTATAGTGACAAGTGAAAAAAAATTGGATTCTCGGGGCGGCCCACCTGGCATAATTTCCACTTAAGGATATGATAAATTATCGGTGGGATCCGGCCATTCCCGCCTTGAATTTCAGCCCCTGATGGTTGGTATTGAATTTTCATTTGATGGGCATTGTTTCCAAATGACAGTACAATGCAAAACCTATTATAATTTGAGGAACATCTGCAATTAAGAAAATGTCCATTCACAGCAACTTCACTTATTAACCCTTAACTGCTGTCAGAGGTCTCGCAGACCTCGAGTCATATTTGACAGCTCGTTCTTATCACTACCTTCATATAATTGCTAACGAACGCCACATTGCAAGATTTGTATAGCAAACTCAATTACTTCGTATCGTAGGGTGTTTTTACACGAAAGGCGACAAAGACAATATTACAGTGGAACCTCTCTTAACCGGCTCCAGATTAACCGGCCTTCGGTTTATCCGGCCCATATTTTTAAAAAACAAAAATAGGTTTTAGAGCATTAATTATGTGGAAGAAACAGGTGCTGCGCGGTACTCGAAAGAATTTTTGTACGGGGTACCTTATCTTCCCGGACAAAAGCGGCATTCTGATGTCGGCGAGAGGGAGGTGGGTGTTTCATGAATCCGCCTACAGGTCCTAATGATATCATGTGTGGCTATTGGCTAATCTCAGGTTCAGTGGGTGAGTCAATTCAGCCCTGCAATTGGTGAGAAGACTTCTTTACTAGCGCTTGATAACTGGTATGTAACTCCCTAAGTAACTGTACAAAAACGCAATAAATCATCACACCTCCAATCTCTTTTGAACTGCTTAATGTGTCTCCCATTTTTCGCAATCCTCCGCTTTAACCGTACTTTTACTAACCGGCTTACCATCGGTCTCAATGGAGGCAATTCAAGCAACGTCATTGGTCACGGGGCAGAGATTAAAGCGATGTAAACAAAGCAGGCTTGGAGTAATCGCGACTACGTAATCGTAATCTCCTGTAATCGATTACATTTTGGCAAAATCGAAATCGCAATCGTAATCTGACAATGGCATACTCTTATAATCATAATCTAAATTGCGTAATCCCTTTTCTTGCGTAATTTTTAATCGTAATCTAGAGGAAAAAATCTGACCCCTTATTAAATCAAAAATCATTAATTTTTGATTAGTGACACTATTTCAGTAATGAGAGTTGTGTGCATAATATCAGCTAATATTTCGCTAATCTAATCGTACGCTAAATCGTAATCGGTTATCATAATCGTAATCAATTATTTTTTTAACGACTGTAATCGCTGCCGTAATCGTAATTACTTTTTGGCAAAGGATTACAATCGTAATCGTATTCATAATCTCTCCATTTTTCTCTTTGTAATCGTAATCGATTACGTTTCTTCGTAATAGACCCCAAGCCTGAAACAAAGTAAGTCGTAGCATCGCTTTACTTCGAGTTCGTCAAATCTAAAACTAGCCCGAAATAAAGTTCTACATTACATAAAAGTAACACTAAATAAAACACTATAACTAATGTAATAATTAATAAATTTCTTTTATAATGATCAAAATTAAATGTAAATACTGGGTTATAATCAGGAAAAGCTGTGAAAATAGTTTAATTAATTTTAAGGTAACTGATTTTGCCTAGCGAACTCCACGTAGAATTCAATTGTAAATCTTACTAAACAAAAAGCAGGTATCACGTGACAACACTGATCGTTCATGAGTCCCGCTAGCGGTGAATTGCCTCCATTAAGCCGGTTAACATAGATTCTACTGTACTGTCTTTTTATATTTTCGCAAGCGCAGAGCACATATTTGCCTACAAAATTATGCTCTGCGATTGCGCAGATGAGAAAAGACAAGGATATTGTCTGTATCGCCTTTGGTGTGAAAACACCCTTACACATTTACCGGGTGGTTATACTTAAACTTCCCCTATTCGGGGCATCCTGCAGCTAAAACCGTTCAACGGATTGACACCAAAATTGGCATATGGACTATATACGAAATGCGATCAAGGACTCATGAAGAAAAAATTCTAAAAATGGCCGCTGTTTAGCCTTATAACACTGCTTTAAAGTAGGAAATGATCACTACGGCATAAAAATAATGATATCAGTATTTATGAAAGGAGAAAAATATTCATGTCATGATAACCTAAACATGTCTTTTTTTTTTGCCACGCAGATGAACTGTTATAGCTTTCTTTACTTTCATTTTAAATGGCAAGATGATAGATATGGACGAAAAAGTGTACAATAAATATTGATATTATTATTTTTATTCCTTACTGGTCATTTCCTATGTTAAAACCCTGTTACAAGGCTAAACAGCGCCCCTAGCGGCCATTTTTAGAACTTTTTTTCATGATTCCTTAAGCGCATGCCGTGTATAGTCCACATACCAATTTTGGTGTCAATCCGTTGAACGGTTTTAGCTGTAGGATACCCTGAGTAGAGGAAGTTTAATTATAACCACCCTGTAATTGCATCTCACCCGTTTTCTCTCGGACCCCCGGCTCGCCATTTACGTCACCGTTCTTGTTGAAAATAAAATCATCTAAGTTGGAGCAAGAAGTTTAAGCAGAATGCTGAAAAATGTTACAAAGTTTACTAAAGAAAAATACACAAAGGGATCATGCATAAATGATGTCACGCTTCGAGGCGGGGAGGGCGGTTCGTGAAATTGTGACAAACTGTGACGAGGGGAGGGGAGGGAGTAACAAGAAGCGTGACATCATGCGTATGCGATATAGCATAAGACAAAGGGGAAAGAAGGTAGGTTGAAGTGTGACATTTTGTGACAAAGCGTGAAATATATGAGAAAAGAGCGTGACATCATTTATGGACGCCAACCTACGCATGAAATGCCACTCTGACAGTGAATTTTCATGTTATATTGTTGACAGCAAACACTAAGCAGGTCCAGAAATTCCAGCAAAAGAAGATACACATTTCTCTTTGGTCTATATAACGTAAGCACCAAGTTTTAATGACATTCGTCCATTAGGATGAGCTCTGTGAGTCTTAACCACGTAACTGTAACTATAACAGCCCTGTATTTTGTTTTGCTTTATCATTTTTCGGCAGTATTTGTGATTTTGTTTTGAAAATTAGTATTTTAAAATTAGGTTTACATCGTTCCTGCCATAACCTTAGCTTGAGTGAGATATTTGGTGTTAGAAATTTTTCAAAACATTTGAAACTCGTCATTTTTATTTCTTATAAAATATTCTTTTTTTGGAATTTTGATTAAAACATATATATAATCATCAATAATAGATACATACCAATTTATTATTAAATCTTCTTGAAATTTTTTATATTTGCTACAAAAAACCAATAGAATGGTAAGCAAACATGAAGTTCTCGTACGCTTGATAGCCCCGAAAAGCGTGCGAAAACTTGTTCAACTCTTTTTCTTAAATTGCTTTCTAAAAATAAAAAGAATAAAAATGTAAACAACTCAACAAAATTACCAAGAGCCCCTAAACACTCACATTTTATTAAACTAAATACTTTTTTTGATAAATCGTATGTCTGGAGAATAAACGAACTTTTTAAATTTTACATCTGTTAACATTCTCGAAATCCAGACAATTTTTTAACATTACAGAAGACGGAAATAAGAAAAAAATTCATAACTCTTTTATCATAAAGTTATATGAACGAAATGCGTCAAAACTATTTGAGATATATTTCATACTTTTTTCCCTCCACAACGTCTTTCAAAAGAATTTTCCCCTTTGAATTTGTAATGCCGCTTTGAATTTTAATTTCCTGAAATATTTGCTATTTATTTTCATATTGCTGCTGCACGTGTTTGCATTCTATTTCATTTTCGAAACACGGCTTTTATTGAAGCTGAGAATAAATCTGCTTTGGATTTATTTTAAGTCGGTTTTGCGTTTTTCGTGTTTTAAAAGTTATCGGTCAAATCCTAAGCTTTGAATTTTTTTTTAATGATTCACAAGATAGTAGCAAACGAAGATAAAAGCTATATTCAAAGATTAATTTTATCTTTTGAAATTTCCGAAATTTTTAGAGTGGGAAAATTATACATAAAACTAATACTGTACAAAAATTTGTTCTAACGCAGCATAATCGGAAGAAAAATCAGTTTCAGTATAATGTCAGAGGATTTAATTAAGGGATTATCTAAGAGCATTGAATGTGTACATGTTAATTCACGAATCAGCTATGCTTAGCTGATTTTAAAAATTAAATTAAACCGGGAGGGAACCAATATTAGTAGCGCATATAGCAATATTTTTATTCTTGTACTTATTTTTGATTTTTAAAATCTGTGCTAAAAATATATGTATATATATATATATATATATAAGAGAGAGAGAGAGAGATACAGTAAAACCTGTAAAGTTGACCATTTTTGTCAGGAATGGAATTAGCCCTATATTATATTGCGCAGGGAAAGCTTTGACTAGATCACCTCATTAGACCACGTTTCTAAATAAAATTACAGATACTATTAACAAACGCCAAATTTGGGTGGGAGTATTATAAAAAATCCCTTAGTAAGTTGACAGCCTAATTATTGCTATATTAATATTTTCATCTATTTTTCCAAAGAAAAAAAAACTATAAAAACTTCTCGAGGATATTTTTTATGCTATGTTGGACCAGTATTTGTCTGGATAGATGAAACATCAATGTAAATTATGCTTAAACATCTTTGTAAGTTAACCATATGGGAAAACTACTATGAGCACTCTGTCCTTTTTTTATTAGCCTACTTTCCCGTAAAAGTAAAAAAATAATAATAATAATAAAGCATGAAAGAAGGCTTAATGTATCGTAAAAATATCGTTAAAAATAAAGAAAAGTAAAAAAAAAAGTGAAGTAATTAAATAAAGATTGAAAAATAAAAAATTTGAAAGTAGGGTTTTGAGATGGGGAAAATGTGTCTGTCGGTCTGTCCCCCCCCCCCCCCCCAATAACCTTTGAACGAATAGTCCGATTCGAAAAATTCTTTTTGCATTCGAAATATCTCGGCGAGGTGATTTGAACAATTTTTCGTTCAATTTTGAACAGTTCAAAAAAATTTAACATTAGCGCCTACGGGCGAAAATGAAGCAAATTATGTAAACTCTGGGTACAAGATCCATGTTCCAATGAACAAGCTTAGTGGAAGAAGCGCTTGGCGTAAAATATCAATTTGAACAGTTTTTGTTCATTTTTGAACATTTCAAAAAATTAACATAGCGCTTACGGGGAAATTTCAATTCTATATAAATCCTGATCTAACGAACCGATTTGCTTGGAACAAACTTTATCGGAAAACTATTATAACGTAGAACACGTAAAAATAGAAAGTTCTTCCAGAACTAACGAGCCTATTTTCCTATGAAATGTTTTTATCGGAATTTTTAAGGATATTTCTCAATGAATAAATGAATGAATGAAAGAATGAATAAATGAATGAAGAAAAGAATGAATAAATGAGGGAATTAATACATGAATGAGTAAATGAATGAATAAACACATAAATGAGTAAACGAATGAATGAATAAATGAATGGCTGAATAAAGGAAAGAATGAATATGTATTATCCGTTGAAAAAGGATTATTTGGAAAAAATAAGGACTGAAGCTAAAGGAGAAAGAGAGAGAAAGAGATAGCTAGATTATAAACCTAAATTTGGTGTATACGGGAAAGTAGGCTCGTATAGTTCTAGACGGAACTTCTTGTTTAAATAAGTATCTTCTAATCGATCTAGACATTTCGAAAAATGATGCATTTGTAGGAAATCTTTACCATCAAATAAGTAAATCACATAATTAATAAGATATTTATCGTTATTTTAACTAAGTACTTTAGTTTTAAAGTTGTATACTACACATTGTAAGTCATTCAGGTGAAATTTATCTAATGATATTTTAGATAAGTGTGGAAAAAATAACTAATTACTAATTTTAAAATACAGTGAAACCCCGATTTTACGTTCCTCAAGGGACTGGGCAAGAAAAACGTAAAATACGGGAAAAACGTAAAATACGGGAAATACATAGAATGAAAAAATAAAATAGAAAAAAACTAAAGGTAGTATGGCTCTTTCAAAAGGTATAATATCTATATTTTACGAAAAGAACATTATTATACATACCATTTTAAGATAATTTTAGCACATTTAGATGCGATTTCTGGCGTTTAGGCTGAAAATAATCCGTATTAGTGGATTGTTTTTTAGTCATTGAGTTCAAAGTGAATGCAGCATCTTCTAGGATTGAAATACGTTGCAAGTTTTTTTTCCTGGTCTTTATAAGAAAGAAAATCGTCTTTCACTATTTGTAAGCTCTTCATTGCAATAGTGAAAGAAGGGACGGGCTGTGCTTCCGGTTGTTTTTGTTGATCTTCATCGGCTGACGAAAAGTACAGAAGGAAAAATATTGCTTATTTTAGAACATTTTTTTTTTCCACATTCCAGGGAAAACATAAAATGCGGGAAATTTCATGTATAACAAACTTACAATCCGGGTTAAATTAACATTTTTAGTATACGGAAAATCAGGGACCTGATGAAAAAAACGTAAAATGCGGGAAAAACGTAGATTCGGGGAACGTAAAATCGGGGTTTCACTGTACTGTTAATGCATGAAGTTACATTTTAATTAGTTACAAATGAATAAACGCATAGTATAGGAAATGGCAAAAAAAAATATCTCCGCCAAGTTCACCACCTGTGTAAGTTTGACCACTAAAGGGCTGCACCGCAAGTGGTCAACTCACACAGGTTTCACTGTATGTTCACTTCGTTTAACTATTATCAAAAAACTGATTTAAAATCTATCAGAACACATTTAAAGGTTCCAACATTCCGATGGGAAATCTTAATGTTCGTTCTGTTATAATTGAAAGACAGAAACCAAAGGCACGTGTGGATCGCAAAAGAGAGAGTTTATTCAAAAATGCGTCGGGTATTTATACAGTTTGGTTGTTTCCAAGGTCACCTTATCAGATTACACTCGATACATTTGCATACATGTTTGTGAAAGGGTTACAGTGAAAGTGAGATTACACTATTATTAACACTCGCCCTTAATCTCACATTTACACAACTTAAAGAACAAACATGAAAAACTAATACACTTTGAAACCAAAAAAAGACAATAATTCAGTGAATTTAGATTTAGGCAGTCCTTTTGTAAGCACATCAGCAATTTCTTTTTCAGTTGGTACATATTCAATTTTAATATTATTTTCTTTTATTACTTCACGAAGGAATTTTAACTTTATGTCAATATGTTTTAACCTCCCATTAAGATTTTCATTTTTAACACATTTAATAGAATGATTGTCTTCAAATATAATAAGAGCATTTACATTTGTAATTTCAGTGGCAACTTTATACAACCATAACAATTCTTTAATACCTTTACACATGGCCAAAATTTCTGCCTCTGTTGAAGAGAGAGCCACACATTTCTGTTTTACACAGGACCAAAATATAGGCATATCACAAAATTTTATGATACAACCAGAAACTGATTTTCTATTATTAGGGTCTGCCCCCCAATCAGCATCTACAAACATTTGCATATCACATTCCGACCTGTTGTTACTGTATAGAATTTTATAGTTACTAGAACCCTTTAAATACCTTAAAACTCTCTTTAATCCCCTCCATCCCGCTTCAGTGGGATGTTCCTGAAGTTGACTAAAACAATTTACAGCAAATAAGATATCAGGTCTAGTAACGTAAGCTAAGTACAAAAGTGATCCTACCAGTTCCCGATAAGGTCCTAAAAAATTTTCTCCCGTTTCAAAATCAGCTACGGTAGCCTTAGCATCAATAGGCAAAACACTAGGTTTAGAATCTGACATATTAAACCTATGCAATAATTTCAAAATGTATGATTCTTGATCTAATGACAATATTCCAGTATCAAATTCTAATCTAATACCCAAAAACTCATTAGCATTTTCAAATTTTGACATTTTAAATTTGTCTGACAAAGTTGATATGACCCAATTAATTTCAGTTACATCATTACCGGCAACCAAACAGTCATCAACATACAAAGCTAAAACTATTTTCTTTGATCAGTAAATCTAACAAATATACAAGGTTCATTTAACAGTTGCGCAAAATTTAATTTAATAATATATTCTAATAATTTCAAAAACCATTGACGTGGAGCTTGTTTTACGCCATACAAGCTTTTATTTAACTTGCATTTACGTCCACTATTGTCATCATAACCTTTAGGTTGATCCATAAATATTTCTTCCAAAAGATCACCATTTAGGAAAGCAGTCTTTACATCCAAAACAAATACAATAAAATTTTCTTTTATTGATAATGCTAAAACCAATCGTAAAACAGGCATACTAATGACAGGGGAATATGTTTCAGTATAATCAAATCCTTCAATTTGTGAGAAGCCCCTAGCCACTAATCTAACTTTATATTTACCATTTCTCTTTTTGTTTAAGACCCACTTACAAGATATAGATTTTCTATCCAGGGGTAAATTTTCAAGTTCCCATACATCATTTGTTTTCATACTTAACATTTCTTCATCCATTGCTTCTTTCCAGAGTGCCTGCTCATTGTTTGAAAGTGATGCAATGTCATCATAAGTTAAAGATTCATTAGCTAGCATAGCCCCATAGCATTCAGGATTAGGATACCTAACCGGTTCTTTGGATACCCTTGCAGATGTTCTAGGTTCTATTTGATCAGTTTTATCACATAAATATTCATCATTAGAACTTAAATCACTCGCATCCTCGGCTATTTCTACTTTATTAGTACTAGTTACGTTAGTTTCATTAAATTTTACATTTCTAGATACAGTAATTGTCTTAGTTTCAGGGCCATTAATCTATAACCAACAGGAGAATAACCTACAAAAATCATTTTCTTACTTTTAGGGTCAAGTTTCTTTCTTTGTGAGGAATGTATTAACATATAAGTATCACACCCAAACACATGCATGTTGCTCAAATCCGGTTCTTTACCATATTTCATGAAGTAAGGGGATAAAAACTCAATTGAACTATTTGGTAACCTGTTTTCTATGTAAGCTGCAGTCAAAACTGCAAAACCCCAAAACTTTTCTGACAAGGAATATTCAAAAAGCATTGCCCGCCCTTTATCTAACAAGGTTCTATTTGCCCTTTCTGCAACCCCATTTAATGCAGGGGTATAAAGAGGAGAAGGTTCAATTAAAACACTAGTATCCTTAGCATACACAGATAATTCCTTACACAAATATTCTTTAGCATTATCACATCGTACATTTTTCACAGTAGGGCTCAATTTAAGAAAACATTTTAACTCTTCAATTACTTCACTTTTACTTTTTAACAATCTTATTTCCATAAATCTACTAAAATCATCAATTAAAGTCATAAAATACCTCTCACCTCTAAAGGTTTCTGGAGTTACAGGTCCACATACGTCAGTATGAATCCGCCTTAAAGGCTCCGATTCTGTTTTCCTCGGTGTTTTACCGATCGGAGTGGCAGTCTGTTTGGCTAGGGGGCACACGTCACAAAAGTCCGTCGGACTTGGTAGTCCCATTCTTAGAAGGACATTATCGCCAGGGTGCCCCAGCCTTCTATGCCACAAGTCAGATGCCAAGTAAACACTGCCATTAACTGGTACAAAATCAGCAATGTATAGTCCTGAGGCACTTTTGTGCCCCAAAACAAAACCATCTGTGTCCTCTTGGCTGAGTGTAACAGTACTATCTTTAAACTCTACAGTAAATCCAGCACTTTCAATTCTCTGAACGGAAATGAGCTGTCCATTGAGTTCTGGTATAAAAAGAACATCTTTCAAAGTTACTTCCTTACCATAGGAAGTAGTCCCTGTAATGCTACCTACACCTTCAATTTTTAGGTTTGAATCTTTTGAAGCGCACTTGATCAATCCACTAGATGATTTTAGTTCTGAAAACCACTCTCTCACAGAGCACATGTGTGAGGTCGCACCGGAGTCTATTATAAAACAATCCTTGCCTGCATTCCCAGCAACAAACGACACAGCCGCCGCAGCACTTCTCCCTGAGGAAGAAACGGCCACCCTGCAATCTTTCTTCATATGCCCCAGCTTTCCGCACTTGAAGCAAGCTTTCTTCCTCCGGCAATACTTGGCAGTGTGGCCTTTCTTTTTACAGTTGAAGCAGGAGAAGTCTTTACGGGCAGGAAAAGCAACACCTTCATCTCTGGAACTATCATCGGAGCCTTTGAAGTTTTTCGCAAGGAGTTCCGCATCCAAAAGCCGCTGAGTAACAAAGTCGACGGTCAGATTGCCACTAGGTTGATTTTCAAGAGCAACTCTGACCACCTCGTATTCCGTTGGGAGGGACATCAAATTGTAAACAATGATATCCGTACCGTCCTCTGTTACACCAGCGAGTCTCAAATCACATACCAAACGAATCACTTCATCAATATGGTATCTCATAGTCACTGCACTTGTTTTCTTTAAAGTAGTCAGTCTCTTCCGAGCGAGAATTTGATTTACCGCTCCTTTCTGGACGTACGTTGCTTCCAATTTCTGCCAAACCTGGCATGCTGTAGTTTCATTTTGAAGAGAAGCGAGCACTTCGTCCCCTAGCAAAGACAGAAGAAGAGCATAAGCTTTGCTCGCCTTAATCCGCTCCGCAGGTGTGGCTGCCGCCGTCAATTCTTCATTCAAAAAGTTATCCAACTCCTTTGCGGAGAAAACGGCCTTGACGCGCCTGGCCCATAGTACGTAATTGGACCCATCCAAAGGAGCAATACCAAAGTTTAAATTCTGCTCCATCGCGTAAACAAAAACACCGATCCCACACAAACACAAAATAACCACGCTCTGCTGAAAGACAGAAACCAAAGGCACGTGTGGATCGGAAAAGACAGAGTTTATTCAAAAATGCGTCTGGTATTTATAGTTTGGTTGCTTCCAAGGTCACCCTATCAGATTACACTCGATACATTTGCATACATGTTTGTGAAAGGGTTACAGTGAAAGTGAGATTACACTATTATTAACAAAAATAAAGTAGTTACTTGCAAGAAGTACAATTCAATGGTTCTTTCCGAAAGCAAAATCTCGGTTTAATTCATGCTTTTTGTTTTGGTATTTTTTGTACTTATTTTATTTCCATTTTATTCTTTGTATTTTATTTTATTATTTTGCAATTTTCATATACTTTCACATTTTTATGCATGCTGTCTTCTTTTTTGCTTTGTTTTTATTGATATTCCTTTTTACTTCCTGTACTTCCAACTGCGTTCGTTTGTTGCTTTCTTATTGGTGTTCCCCTGCTACTTCACTCTTCCACTTCACACTGCCTTCATTCTCATTGGTTTACAGTTAATTCTTAGGCTATATAAGCTTTGTTTTTGTTGATTTGTCTGCTTCATTTGGATGTTTTGCATCTAGAAGCTCCCTGTCGCATTGAAAAAGGGATTCCAAGCAATCCCGAAACATATGTCTGCGTTTTAATGCTCATTTGTGCTTTAATTTAACGTGTAATTATTTTTCTACAACTTAATATATTTCTCTGAATACTGTCCTTCATATTATTGCAGTACTTTACTGTGAATAAAACTGTACTTAAGAACTACCTTTTCAACACTGGAAAATGCTTGGCGGCATGTTGCACCAAAAATGGCGGTAACCTACTGTCTACAAAGGATGCTGCTTAATTGTACCATTTTTGGTGCAACTTGGCTAAGTAACCAACGAAGTATCGGGAAAATAAGTACCGTGGTTTGTAGCCAGTTATTATTATGCACCACTTTTGTGGTGAAATCCACCGCTAAATTTTCTGGTGAAAGTGACTTGATCAATTTGATTTTAATATTAAAATTTAATTCCGATTTTAATTAAAAATTATGACAAATTATGGGAGAAGTATAACTTGCAATGGGGGGGGGGGGGGGGGGACGTAGGTAACTAAGCAAAACTTTGTTATTATTTATTTTATCATTAAGATTTTTGATTAAAAAACAAAGTAGGGAACATGCAGCAAATTGAATTAGTGGGGCAGTGTTTAATAGTAAAATATTCACTCGTATTTATTAAATTGGAGCAATAAGAAATGGTAAAATATTTACTCGTATTTATTAAATTGGGGCAATGTGAAATGGTAAAATATTTACTCGTATTTATTAAATTGGGGCAATGTGAAATGGTAAAATATTTACTCGTATTTACTAAATTGGCGCAGTGTGAAATGGTAAAATATTTACTCGTATTTACTAAATTGGCGCAGTGTGAAATGGTAAAATATTTACTCGGTATTTACTAAATTGGGGCAATGTGAAATGGTAAAATATTTACTCGTATTTATTAAATTGGAGCAATGTGAAATGGTAAGATATTTACTTGTATTTACTAAATTGGGGCAATGTTAAATGGTAAAATATTTACTTGTATTTATTAAATGGGAGCAATGTGAAATGCTAAAATATTTACTCGTATTTATTAAATTGGGGCAATGTGAAATGATAAAATATTTACTTGTATTTATTAAATTGGGGCAATGCGAAATGGTAAAATATTTACTGGTATTTACTAAATTGGGGCAATGTGAAATGGTAAAATATTTACTCGTATTCATTAAATTGGGGCAATGTGAAATGATAAAATATTTACTTATATTTATTAAATTTGGGCAATGTGAAATGGTAAAATATTTACTTGTATTTACTAAATTGGGGCAATGTGAAATGGTAAAATATTTACTCGTATTCATTAAATTGGGGCAATGTGAAATGTTAAAATATTTACTTATATTTATTAAATTGGGGCAATGTGAAATGGTAAAATATTTACTCGTATTTACTAAATTGGCGCAGTGTGAAATGGTAAAATATTTACTTGTATTTACTAAATTGGGGCAATGTTAAATGGTAAAATATTTACTTGTATTTATTAAATTGGGGCAACGTTCAATGGCAAAATATTTTCTTGTATTTACTAAATTGGGGCAATGTGAAATGGTAAAATATTTACTCATACGGTGAAACCTGTGTAAGTTGACCACTTGCGGTGCAGCACTTTAGTTGTCCACTTAGACAGGTGGTCAGCTTATAGAGAGTGGAGAATATGTTTTGTAACTTTCTTACACTATTCATTTATTCATTTATAATTAACTAAAATATAGCTTCATGTGATGACGTTACTTCAAAATAGTGATTAGCTTTTTTTTTTCACAATTATCTAAAATATCATGAAAGAAATTTAACCCGAATAACTTACAATGTATCCTATACAGCTTCAAAAGTAAAGTACCTAAAATTAATATATATATCATATTAATAATGTCAGTTACTTATATAATGCTAAATATTTCCTAAAAATATATATTTTTCAAATTGACTATATCAGATGAAAGGAAAAAGAAGAAACTTATTTAAAAAATAAAAGAGTGCTCATAGTCGTTTTCCCATTTGGTTAACTTACAAAGAGGTTTAGGCAAGCTTTATATTGATGGTTCATCCATCCATCCAGACAAATACTGGTCCAACATTATAGCATAAAAATTATCCTGGAGAAGTTATTTAAGTTCTTTTTAAGTTTTCAAAAATAGACAAATAAATATAGTAATAGTTAGGCGGTCAACTTACAAAGGGTTTTTATAATACTCCCTCCCAAATTTGGCGTACATAAGTGGTCGACATAGACAGGTGGTCAACTTAGTGGTCAAGTTACAAAGGTTTTTCTACATTATATAATATAGGGTTCATTCCGTTCCTGGCAAAAGTGGTCAACTTAAACAGGTGGTCAGCTTACAAAGGTGGTCAACTTTACAGGTTTTACTGTAATTATTAAGTAGGCGGCCTTGCAATTAATTCAATATTGCGAGGGCCGCCTATTTAATAACATTTTAACCCTGTTTCATAAGATGTAGTTGTTCCGAATGAAAAAATAGTTAACTCTAAAGATCAAGCTATATCTTAATACAACCCATTTTAAAAAATTCATGCCCGTGTTGTAATATTTCGTGTTCACTCAAATATTTTTTGATGTTATATAATAAAAATCCTGTCGTAAATATTTTAAATATTAAGACCGACTAATGCCCAGTGCAGTGTTATTTGTTTTTACTTTTGGCCTTGTTAGGGCAAAATGAAATATTATTTTATTTCACTTTGTCTCTGTACCAGTCATCAGATAACAAAATGCGTCCTTCCTTTTTTAGTTCTTTGAATGAATAATTTATTTATCTGATTATTTATTAAGTAGATTTTTCATTCGTTCTTTTAATAATTCATTATTTTTTTTACACTCGTTAATTCATTTATTCATTAGGGGAAATCTATTATACATTAAAATAATTCATGTTTACTAAAAATTAATATTAATCCTCTGTAATCTTAAATATGGATCTTTACATGCTATTTAGATTGCCATAAGGCTACGTACGAATGCAAAGTGTTAGTTATCCCAAAAAATTATTTTCATTCGGAAAATATTTCAATTTTTCACTTTTCCCCATGCATGGCGTAAAGTGATATTTTCCCACTATTTTTTTGTGACGTACAAATTTACTGCCCAAAATGAAAAATAGTAACTCAATGCAAAGGTATGTTATAAAATCCATGGTTCTCTCCTTATATACTCTTATTTTCAAAATTTCCAACTTCATTTTTTTAAATATAATGCATATTAACTGTGTCACTTTGCCCCACTCCTTAACCAAATTCTAAGTCAAATATATCTTCAGTAAAATGCTCTAAAGATGCAAAAAAGGATAATTATTTTGACTTCTGAATAACATAATTAAATTAAAAATGCAAACTAAACATAGGTAAAAATACGACAACTTCTATTTTTCATGCTTCGTAACTAGAGATGCAACGAATAGTGATTTGACCGAATACCGAATTGACTCAGATTCCACACAATCTACGATGAATGATTTCATTATGTTTGTTAGGAATTTAAAACTATCTCAAATGAATGTATTTTCTATATTGTTTTCAATGCAATAAAACTGATAATTTCATCCAGAAGTGGAATGGAAATGGCAGGTTTTAATGTAAGCATTAGCAATTTTTTACTAATGATTCCATTCAAATTAAAGAAATACTTCTGCTTAGTAAACTTTTACCTTGCTCAAAATATTTTTATAAAGATATTTTTAAAGTAATAAAAGTTAGTATTTTCATCTTATGGGCTTTTTACGCAATTATTTTGAAAAGATCTATTAAAATTTAATGCATTTAACTGAAATATATTTTTATTTTCGAATCCCCCAACAACATGCTATCTTAATATTCCTGATATATTCTAGGCTTTTTACATTTCTCTCTTACACCAGTCTACCTAGACAAAGTCCGACTTCCACTTTGTTAATCATAGCAAAATTAATGACTCGTATTCTCCATCATAATTACTCTTAGTGCCAGCTTTTAGGAGCAAATGCTAAGAATAAAATACAATATTATAACTTTGAAATCTGTTTGTGGTCAGTCAAACCTAAAAACAACGTTGAGAAAAAGTGTTTGTTTCGAAATTGTTATTTATTAAAACTATATACACACGTATTCTTTTGCAATAGCTATAATGCCATTTTAAATGTTTAAAATCTACTAATTTCTTTTATTTGTCTACATTTATACTGTAGCAGAACTATTCGGCCGAATATTCCATCGATATTCGGCGAGGCCGAATTTGATCTTACCGAGTATTCGGGCTTAGCCGGATAATTGGCTAGGTCATGAAATGACTATTCCGCCAAAGGGCCGAATAGTGGCCGAATATTCGTTACATCCCTATTCGTAACCCATTACAGTATTTGAATTAGAGAGAAATATTTTTTCTTTCTGCTATTTATTTGAAGTTCAAAACAACGTTTCTCTAGCAGTTAAACATATTCTTCAGCTAAATGTGTTTTCGAAATTTAGTTAAATATTTCTGAATACTATCACGCAAATTGTAGTTTCACAAAACCATTTGATCCATTGCTTGGAGCCCATTTTACATTTCGTTGGCACAACCCATAAATATTCTCCTAGTAAAACAGTTCATTATTAAGTTATTTCGAAACCTGCCCCGAAGAATTTGAAACGCAGGACACAAACAATGTCGTGTAAATAAAATAAATGATCCCGTAGTTGGAAATACCACGACAACTTACCTTTTTTTTTGCTCGGAACTAATCAGAGCTTCCAAATTCAGTCCCATATTAAGGGGAGTTTTAACTTTGTAGAAAGCTTCCAAATGCAATATATCTAATGACATAAGGAACGCAAACGCAAATAAACTGAGTCTGCTATTCATTAGTGCAGCGATGGAGTTTTCGCCAAGATTTTCGACGTCAAAGAAAATATATGAAATATTTATGAGTCTTTGCTTACGGTGTCTCGTGATGCGTCCTTCCGAGCCGAGCAAAATAAATCAAACTGTTTTGAAATAGATGAAATAGAATTTTAAAAGTGCATTGAATACATTATTTTGAACTCGTTTTGAAGTGTATGTTCATAGTTTCGAATGACCTGTGACTGTCATTAATGTACAATTGTACATTTAAATTGTCGACAGGAGGGTCGACAGTTGTGTGCAATGTGTGAAGGTAAATTATGCAGTAATAGATGGTCGAAAACCGCGTAGCAAGCTTCCGTGACAAAGAAAGTTTAATAATATGACCGAATCCAAACAAACCTATCGTTGATAGAAATAAAATTTCTCGTTAATTTAAAGCACAAATGAGCGTTTTAATGCTCATTTGTGCTTTAAATTAACGTGAAATTTATTTTTATTACTGTTTATTAGCAAAGTTAAATTATTATTAAACCTATCGTTGCCATTCGACAAAAAATAATTTTGATAATTGCCTCAGAGCCAAAATAATTTTTTTCCTATTTAACATTATAACAAAAGTAGACAGGGCGGCGTAGCGGTAAGGTGCAGGCCTCGTACGCCCAAGTTCACAGGTTCAAACCTGGCACAAGTAGGTGGATTTTCAAGATGCAGAAAATCGTCTGCGCCCATGTCGTATGATTATACGACATGTGTAAAATATCCCTTGAGTAGACATTTGGCGTCGATGCTCTCGGCTAAATTAAATTCCCAATGCAATCTGCATCAATGAGAGCTCAGGTGGCGCCGCCTAGAGGGAAAATGAGCGTCAAGATTCTCATAGTAGTAATGGCATCCGCCGAAAGTGGTGCTACTTGAAAGAATGGATGCCGATTTGCGGGTAATACACTAAGTCTTAGGAGGTTAGTAACCATGTGCAGCCCCGTTGGAGAAAAAAAACATTTAAATAAATATTATGTTCAAGGAGCAGTATATAACAGCAGTGCGGAGCAGTGGAGGAATGAGATTGTGCTTGAAACTGGAGCGTAGCCTGGTGCAAAGGAATTTATTTTGTTCTGCTGCTCCGATTTATTTATTACATGGTGTTATTTAACTTGACTTGTCACTGAATTTTGTTAGGCGGTTTTCGACCACTATTACTGCATAAATTACACTGTGCAACAAATTTGAACTTTTTATTTGTCCTTTAGATGGAACTATGTGATTCTATATAAACAAAAGGTGCTTGATTCAAGTATCCAAACCAAAATGGTCCATCAAGTACCATTTTTGCTGGAGATCCACTCCTCATATTTATACAATTTGGTTATAGAAGAATATAACTGAGGCTTACTTATTGAAAACACAAACACTAGAATGAATTTTTTGTCCGTTTCATCTCATGGGCATCTGTTGGTGTGTCCTGATAACAGATTAGCAATATTCAATTCCTATACTTCCATTCTATCGACCGCTGAAACGCTTTTTAAACACAGAGATGTCCTGATGAAACCTTTTCCCATGATCATCATTAATTGCGCAAAGTTTTGAGCAAAGAAGTCTACATGGGAGTCCAAAAAATAGTTTTAATGAAATATAGCAACCTAATAATACAAAAGCATTTTATCGTGTCACCAACTAGATTTTCGTAGTTTTACGCTTTTTCATTTCCAAGTAAACGTGAGCACACTGATTTAAAGACCAGCCAGGCGGATTTTTCGGCTTCTGACTGTTTGTTTCCATACTCTTCATCATGAAGGGACTTCCTGAGGTTGTTGGCCAATGAAAATCCTTTCTATTACTTTTGCCTCACTTAAATTTCCGAATTTGTTCTGGAGATGCAAGAAAGCCCCTCCTTCTCTGTCCAGAGCGTTTACAAATATTTCGATAAACCAAGTTCAATGGGCAATTGCTGAAAAAAGACACATTGTATATTTACAAGTGGCTCATTTGATATGTTTTTACTACTCATAATTTTGAAATTTCCTTTGTGTTAACAGAATATGCTACAGGAATGAATAGGAATAAAATACTTAGATGGAGGAGCACTGATAAACAAGCATCACTCTACTGAATTGTGCTCATGTCCTAATGCTTGAAATAGTACATTCACATCCCAGCAGTATACTATTTTTTCTTTATCCGCAAAATAGTCTATAAAATGCCTTTATCGCCTTGCAAAACACTCGAAACTTCGAGAAGTAGATAAAGCTTTTTTTGCCAAAAATGTCGCTAAAATAACCCAAGTTCATTAAAAAGATCTCTAGACTGGTAACGATCTCACTGTCAATGAGAAAGATATAATTAAAAATAAATTAAGTCAATAAATTACGAAAATATGCACATTTATCCAGAAAATACGTAAAAAGCTAAAATGTAAAATTTTGGGAAAATGCCACGTGTTAGGCAAAAAATAATTGCAGATTCATAATTTTCATCCAAAGGACATTTTTCGTGTTGCACAGTGTTATCTTCAAACTTTGCACACAAGCTTATCTTCCGATGACAGTATAATAATCCATCCATTTTATAATTTATTATAACGTTAATTAGGAAAAAAATAGTAATTTTGGCTCTGAGGAAATGATCAGAATTATCATTTATCATTTGGCAACAATAGTTCTGTTTGTATAATGCAACAATGTTTTGAATTTAAATAAAACGGTGTAACTTAAAACATTTTTGGCGATTTAATATTAATTTATTTTACTTTTTCAATTTTTGTTATTTAAAAAAATAATTAATTAAAAAATGAGATATAAATAATAAAATCTGTTGTAATAATGCGGAAATCGGAGTGCGCTGTAAAAATTTTCCGTTTAGTTGCCACCATTTTTGGTGTTACTGAACACGATTTCAGTTGGTGTAAAGTTGAAAAATATTTATTTTTGATATACTTTAAAGTTTTGTTACGTGTCTGTCTAAAACACTATAGACAGTATAGCGTTTAGCACATGAAATGTGTTAACGCCATTATGAATCGCAATGTCATTGCGAATGCTCTTTTCTATGAAAGGGGGGTAAATGCGCAATCGTAATGAATGTTTGATGCGTAGAATGAGTTAACGAGCATCATATACTAAAAAGACATACTGATGTATGTATTTTTTTTAGACAGACACTTAAAAGGATTTAAAGTACATCAAAAGCGAAAAAGTTTTAACTTTACACTAAATGAGCATCTAAAATGGGGTTCAGTAACAGCAAAAATTTTTACTTTGTGGAGCAACACAAATTTGCTGCTCCAGATTCCTGATTACGTTTCAACCGTTTTATCTTTCTTTTTTACTGAGGATATATATAAAATTGTAATAAAAAAAAGTGTGATGTATTAAACTGTGCATATAATTCTCTAAAAATAAAATTATGCGTAAAACATAACCAATCCGAGTTGCCAAGATCAAAATATAAATCCAAATTATCTACTTTTTAACCGACTTCACAAAGTAAGGACATGCATTCATATTGTATGTATGTAATTTTTTTGGGTATTCACTCATAACTTCTCACCGGATGAACCGGTTTTCATGATTTTTTTTTTTTAATCGATCGAGGGTGGTTTCCCATAGAACCTCCCGTATTTTTGTTTTGACCATATTCGATAATTAGAAAAAAAGTTATGGGCAGAAATAATATCATTTTTTTTTTTGTTTTTCATCCATAACTTTTGACTAAATGAACCGATTTTGATGGCTTTCTTTAATAGATACACGGTCGTCTAACTCAAATATCGCATATCAATTTGACTACATTTGTGTTTTAGAAAAAACGTCACGGGCGAAAAATAAGTATTTTTTTATTTTAATTGGAAAGGCTTGACTTGATTTTTCTTTGTTGGGAAAACTATTAATAAATATAAAACTCATTGTTAAAAAAGTGTTTGTTTCCATTGTGCTATAATAATAAATGCAATTACAGGAAGATTTTGACTGAAGGCTTCTCTGAAGCTAAAATTAAATCCAAAAGTTTGTTTGCTAAAATCGACTTCAAAACGGAATTTTTCCTACAAATGATTAGTTTTTAATGTCATTCATTCAAAGAAGGTTTGCCCTTTGATATGTATTTTTTAAAAATAGAGTATTTATATAAAAATGTATTTACACTAAAAAAAATAAAATAAAATAATTTTTGAAAAAAAATAGAACCGACTTCAAGTTATAAATTGAGCTGAAAAGTGAAAAACATCGATGTGACTTTTAAACATAGTTGTAGAAGTCGCTGCAAAATGATGAGCCTAATTACCATTACACCATGGGCTACTATATATTGGAACTGTTGCTAATTCTGGGCCATTTATATTTGTAATTGCTTCATGATTACAAAAGATTTTATCTATTCTAATTGTCACCGATTTCTAAAACTATGTTTGAAAGTCACATTGATGTGGTTTAAAGAATCAATTTATTTTTTCACTTTTCAGCGCAATTTCTAACTTGAAGTTGGTTCTATTTTTTTCCAACAATTATTTTATTCAGTATATTTCTCCGTATAAACAGACATTTTAAAACTGTTCAGGAGATACCTTTTATTAAAAACTTACGTATATATTCTGTATAAAAGTTCTAAACAAAAAGATTTCTTCATTTGGGAATTTTATTCTATGTCTCGACAACTTATTTACTTATATCGAGAACGATATCGGCCTTTAAATTATTATTACTAGTGAGACATATGAACAATATGCAGAATATAGAAACTTTTTGTATGTTTAAATTCTGATTTCAAAAACACTTTACGATGGGGTTACGTATACAAAGCCTTTGTATACCCCATATACAAAGTTTTCCTATATTTCCTTTCATCCCAACGCACTTTCTCCTAGTTGATTTGCGATTTATTTCCTTTCACCAAGCATTTTTAATTTAAATCAGAAAAATTTGCCCTTTGAGAAAATTGTAATAAATATGCACTTTTTGGCAGTCATCGTCATAAAAAATTGCTGATAATGTCCTCTTTGTACTTTAACGCTTTCACAACCTAAGTCGAGGCAATATGTTCTAGTTATAAATGCGTTATGGAGGCAATAATCATTTTCATGGAAGTGAAGTCTGCAAGAGAGGAAATTTGAGGTTCCTAAACCAAACGCGGCTGCTGATTGTTTGCTAAACATAATTTTCCGACTTTCATCATCTCGATAACCCCAGTAAGGGAACGATGAAAATATAATGTTCAGTATTAACCTATGTTCCGTAGGAAGTAATTAGCCTTCTACCTCAAGTTTCACGTCTAGTAGTTGTTACAAACGCACCGTGAAGGCATCGTTGAAAACAGTATAATTAGTGCTTTCATTCAGTGTTAATACAGCTACTGGAACGTGACATGATTCGCCCACACCGTTGTTTACCCCACTATGCATTGTTTTCAAGGTGTGAAAATGTAGACTTTAAAACATCGTTTCTTGATGTACTTAAATTTGTTTTGAAATATTATTAATACTCTTCCTTTGTGAATGAACATTCAGTCTTCAACTTTGTATAAAAGCATTTACTTACACAAAACAAAATCACGTACATTACAAAGTATTTTTTCCCTGTCAGCAACGGGCGAGAAGCTGCCATCAGAACTCCGTCTTAAATTATAACTCACTAGCGGTACCGCATGGCTATGTCTGTGTTAAAAAGTGAAAAGACGAGTCTGTTCGCTACACTGTTAAATATTTCCGTAAGAAAATAGTAATATAACCATTTTTTTAATCGTTGTTTTGCCATATTTAATTACAACAGTTGAATATCCATTAAAATGTGTTAGAACTTATAAAATTGTTCGTAAGTATAAAGACCAACAGAGGGCGCCTGAGACGGTGGAATTGAAGTATTAAGAAACGAAAGCATTACGGGGACGAGATTAGAAAGTAGTAGATGAAGTATGGCAAATGTTAAGTAGTCGGTAAAAATACTTTATGTTGTGTATGTGTGTGTGTTTTGTGATATGTCTATATTAAATAATGAAAAAAATGACAATGCCTACGTCTTTGCTTCTCCTTGTGCATCTCCCTCAGTTACAATGTTCGAAAGTTAAGTAAAGTTTTAACAAATGATGGTACTCCAACCGCGGATTGTGAAAAAAATCGTTTATTCTGTTTCTCCTAAAGAACGTTTAACTAACCGTAATTTACAAGCGCCACTAGGTCTTGTAGTCAATAAGAATCAGGAGTCCATCTTGGTTGTGGAACCTTACAGGTCGTACGTCGTTGTTAAAATATGAATAAAGATTTATCAGTTCAAATCTGCATGTGTATATAAAGAAGAAAAAAAAAGTGGCTTAAGCAGTGGTTACTAAATAGAAATACATACACACGTAAATCAAAAATGGGAGACCTCGGTTTCCCGCACTGTTTGCGAATGAGCGAACCCATCATTTGAGCCGCTGAAGCTTTTTCTATTTTAATTTTTGCAGCAAAAAAAAAAATGATTTTCGTCAATATACAGTAAATTTAGACCAAAAATGACTTTAGATCCAATCAAAAACTGATATCTCAGTTTTAATGCAGTTTGCCTGTTGGGAAAGAAGATTTATTGATAAATATACGGCCGCTTTGAATGTTGTAGATGGCAGAATGATTAGAGCGCAAGGTTGGTATACAATATACGCGACAATGGTTCGATTACAATACGGTTCGATTCCCGCGCGCTTCGTTTACGGATTCTACGAGTCGAAGATTCTACGCCTCGAAATGGTTCAAAAAGGGTAAAAATTTTGTTTTGAAACCATTTTGAAATGGTTATAAAACCGCAAACTTTTGTATTTACGGCTTTTTAACCAAGCTGATTGGAAATGGTTAGGTCCCGTAAAGATAGAAAAATGTTCCGAACCGTAAACTTAACGGTGGATTAGATGGACAGACTGATGCCGCCTATTTTACGGTAATTTCGTGATGAAATTTCTAACAGTGTATTATATAAATACAGTGGTAACTTTTTCATGTGTAAATTGTTATTTCTTCAAAATGTATAGCATTCTACATATTTTAAAATTAGCCACCCATGACAATCAACCAGCGATCCTACACACTTAAGCAACTTTTTTTTTTTACAAAACACACACAGTAAAAACAGAAAGAAACGAAATGAAGAAGAAAATATTTTTAAATAACGCATTTTGTTTGTTTAGTTCAAGTATCCACACAAAATGTACAATTTTAATTCATCAGAATAGTTTAAATTAATGAAATTTTGGCATAATTAATGTTTTTCTATTATTCATTGACAGCAAAACAGAGAGACCAAATTTTGTGGCTGACAAACTAACAGCAGCAAGCAAAACTGACGTAACATGCGTGCTTATTCACTGGAGAGAATAAAATAAATAAAAATATAAATAGTAGTAATAATAATTTGGAACAACAAAAATTCCTATAAAGGATAACATTTTTTTTAAAACCCATGAACGGTGTGGAAAATGGTCCTGTAAAATAATAAAATCAAAAGTAATGAAATCAAAATAGAACTATCGATCAGTTGTGAGCCGCAGGAAATAAACTTTAATTCGTGTTTTTAATAACCAATAAAAATAAGAACCAAAATCCGCTGCTCCTCAAAATGCTAAAAACATGGTGAAGAGAATTTTATTTAGCAAATATACATGTACACAGAATGGCAACAGTTCAAGCAAATATAAAATAAAAAGCAAGCGCTTTCTTTATCAAGCGACTGGAGAAATTAATGTTAATTACCGTGAAAAAATATTTTCGAACTACTGAGAAAAACGCTTATAACTTCTTTTCTAGTTAATTTGGAGGATTCCAATTTTAGCACCTAGATCGAAACTCTTTCTAGAAATTTTTTTAAGGGCTTTTCAATGGTATTAAGCTCGATTTTGCAATAATTTTTTCCGATACAAAAGGACCATTTTATGAAATTTTCGGCTATAAATTGGAATGAAAAAACAAATTCGAATTTCAGAGAAACTCGTCGAGGTGCACACCCGTATGTTCCTAACGAATTTCGTGCCAAATTTCATGAAAACTCCGTCAAACGGTCTTGGCCATACGCCGCCACAGATTCACACACGCGCGCGCAGACATACTTGCGGCTTTATTATTAGTAGAGTATACACATTTTTCTTAACATTTCCATTAAAAAACGGGCAGACAATAAGTAAATTAATTATTCCCCAGTAACAAAATTACGTAAACATAACAGATGATTAAAATTAAGAAATTATTAACAAAAAAAAAAAAATAAACGGGTTACGCAGACGATAATTAAATAGTATATAAAAAACTAACATCGTCGAATGGATAGTATTTATGTATGCGTTTGTGTATTATTTATTATCAATAATGCCCATGATGAGGTGTTTTCAAATCATAATGTCTAATTATGACTTTAATTGAAATACGATCGAAACATGAAAGTTGATGTTAAAGAAGTTCTTCCGTCATTGGATATCAGAATTTGTAATGAATACCATACACAATTTAATTCATTTTCCATTTCATAAAAAAGTTTATCTTTTTTGTTTTTTTATTAAATTGAAGGCAGAGCATATTGATTTTCGGGGAAAAAGGGCATCAAGGCAAGAAAATGTACGCAGTTTAAAGAACATTTTTGAATAACTTAAATATTTTATTTCATGATCCCAAGAGAATACTTAATATCCACAATTCCGCATGAAGCACTGTCTGTGATCAGTGAAAAAGGATTTTTCTTGCCATCTCCAGTAGATACACAAATATATCTTTTTGTTTTTATACGAAATAAAACGGCAAAGCTGCTTTCTCAAACATTATCTATATTTGTAGCCCAACCCTAAATGTGTAGTAGATTTCTTATATTTTGTGCTAAAAATATTTGGAGAGAAGTAAAACCGCTAACTTTGACCACCTTCGTAACTTGACCACCTGTCTGTGTTGACCACGCATATATACACCAAACTTGGGTGAAAGTATTGTAAATACCCCTCGGTAAGTTGACCACTTAATTATTACTATGATATGTATTTATTCTTTGAGAAGATAAAAATTACTTTTCCAGAGTTTTTTTATGCAATAATATTACACCAGTACGTTCCTGCACTGCATGGAGGAAACTGTAACTATAAAGCTTGTCTAAACCTCATTATAACTTAGCCAATGTAGAAACTACTATGACCACTGTAATTTCATAAATTTCTTCTTCTTGTTATATCTGTGACAGCCATTTTGAATAATTATGTATTTTTAGGAAATATCTGCCTTTGAAAAAACATCTTACATAATTAAGAGGATATTTATCTTTATTTTAACTTAGTACTTTAATTATAAAGTTGCATAGTACAACGTAAGCCGTTCTGGTTAAATTTCTCTAATGATATCTTAGATAGTTGTGAAATAAAATAGCCAATTGTTTAGAAGTAAGGTTGATACATGTCAGGTTAGGCCTAGGCCGGCAAACCTACGGGGCCTACGTGACAGGACGAAGGGGCCCACACGACAGGAAATGGTGCACGTGTGTCCTCTTGCCCTCAATGTCGGCCTAAGGTCAGGCACCCCCTATATAAGCTGCCCTCAGAAGCGGGGGCGAGGAGATCGACTTTCGCTTGCCTACGAGGTTGCGGTCGGATGAGCAGGAGATGTTCGAATGCTGGACAGGGAGGAGCTGCGCCCGCCCAGACGTAACGTAACGGGAGAGTTGGTGCCCGTAAGAAATACCAAAGAACTGTAGTCGTAACGGGAGAGCTTGTGCCCGTAGCTTTGAAACATCTAAGAACTCAATGATGTGGAAATTGAACCACTGTAAATAATATGTAAATAGGCAGCGAAGTGAATAAATGTAAATAAAGAAATATAGCCAAGAACTTAACTATACACTTACATGAAGTTAAACTTAAAAGTATCATATTAGTTTTAAAAAAATGAATGCATAGAGAAAGAATGATAAACTAAAAAAGGAAATCATCCCCACCCTCTATAAGTTGACCACCGGTCTAATGCGCCGAATAAATCTAAAGAAGATGTACCGAGTGATAGAAATATAATTTCACGTTAATTTAAAGCACAAATGAGCATTAAAACGCAGACATATGTTTCGGGATTGCTTGGAATCCCTTTTTCAATGCGACAGGGAGCTTCTAGATGCAAAACATCCAAATGAAGCAGACAAAACAACAAAAACAAAGCTTATATAGCCAAGGAATTAACTGTAAACCAATGAGAATAACGGCAGTGTGAAGTGGAAGTAGAAGTAGTAGGGAAGGCACCAATAAGAGAGCGACAAACGAATCCATTGAAAGTACAGGAAGTAAAAAGGAATATCAATAAAAACAAATTCCTTGGCTATATAAGCTCTGTTTTTGTTGTTTTGTCTGCTTCATTTGGATGTTTTGCATCTAGAAGCTCCCTGTCGCATTGAAAAAGGGATTCCAAGCAATCCCGAAATATATGTCTGGGTTTTAATGCTCATTTGTGCTTTAAATTAACGTGAAATTATATTTCTATTACTGTTTACTTGCACAAAGTTAAATTATTATTAAGATGTACCTATCCTGCTTTACACAATGTTTGGACAGCATCCCATCTTCCCGGAAATGCATTATGAATAAATGATCTAAATAAATACAATCCTTCGATATTCTACGTTAAGTAGCAACCCTACTAGCACTGAATCAACTGTCGTCCTGAATGTTTGAGGAAGATCCCAGTTGAGATGCCTCAGTAGGATAATATTCCTTATTTTTCCTCACAAAAGATCAGCTTCATTTAAGATTTTTGGTAGTTTGTACATTACGTGAATTCGGATCTTATTTATTGAGATATGCTAAGTAATTGGATAGTTTGTGCATGATGTTAATTCGGATTTTATTTATTGAGATATGTGACAGTTTCAATAAAAATAAAGAGGCCAATACAGTGTTGAATTAATCTTTTGAGTACTGAATTATTTGAAGATTTTTATGACCATGGGACGGATTTAATTTTTTACCTTATGGATTAATATGTAAAAGTAACACATTTCATTTGGAATATACTTATATTGTGAATATATACTTATAAATCAAAAATTTCAAAAATATAAATATATTTTTGGAAAAGCATTTTAGTTAAAGTTATGAATAAATACATAAATGAAACAAAATATAAATATTTATATAGAACAAGAACCAACTTCAACAAAATTCAGATGACGAGTCAGACTCCTCTACCGTAACTTCGGCCAAGTAAGCAGAGGACGAGTCTCACTCGTCAAAAGTACCCAAAGGGTTAACAACTGTAAAATCTCAGTACAGATGTGTATTAAATCAACGTTTGATTAATATTAGTATGTTTAAAAGCTGACTGAAAGCAATCAATTTTTTAATCATTGAATGTAAACGATCGATTTCCCGTTAGTATCAGGGTCGATATAAGACGCAGTCTTTGTATATTAACTTCACTGCTCTAAAAGACATTGAGTTTCTGTAAGAAATACTGGGTAAATTAAATGCCCACTATATTATCCACAGAAGTGTGTAAGCATTCCACGTGGGGTAAAACGAAATAGAAATTTTATTGCATGCTTTTGTTAAAGGCAGGGTTCGAAAATCATATTGTCCGGGTCATGTAAAATTCAAATCGTACATTTATTTTTGCCCCTTACAGGCCCGACCGGTCATGTAAATAGTTCATCAAAAAATAACTTTCCAAAAAAATACTGGAATCTTTCCCGCGCATCATTTACAAAACGGAAACAGTAGTTTCTTACTCTGTAAATATTAGAAATTATCCTTACATTTGTTTTTTTTTTTTTTCTTATGAATATTTAGTTTTGTTGTGGATTCTTAGACATATCGTAATCTATAAATATCGGTAAACATAGAAAGTGGCATTTCTAAGAGAAATTTTAAAGTTTTTGATGGCGTCTGAAATCAACAATAACTAAATGGAATGCATGAACACTCCTTAACAGGTAAAACAAAAACTCAACCATCCTTAATGCTTTTCTACTTCTTTAACATGTATCATATTTAATAACTAGCTGTACCCGGCCACGCGTTGCTGTGGCTCAGTCTGGTTCGATGGAAAAGCATGAAAAAGCACATATATGTTTCATTTGATAATGCTTGTTGTTTCATTGTCTGAAAATATAGATTGTCTGGTTTACCCATTCTAGAACACGCAATTTATAACTGTACACATGAGAAAATCTAAACTGCTCAATTTGATTGATTGGTCTTGAGCTTTATTTTTTTTCACAATACTTGTGGGCAATTTTTTTTTTTGTTCCATTGTCGGTGAAGATTTTGATATTGTCTGGCTCAGCACATTGAAAAATTCCAACATAAGCCTTATCCAAACGGAAGAAACACAAACACCAAAAATTCTAAATTAAAAAATTGCCGTTCAAAATAAATAATCTGTGTTTTAAAGTTCCATTTAATCTTTGAGTGCAAAAATACTAACAAATACTTCAAAATTTTAACATCAGAATGAAAATAGCAAAATGAAACTGTTAACATTCAAAATAAGTAATCTTTGTTTTAAAGTTCCATTTAATCTTTGAGTGCAAAAATACTAACAAATACTTCAATACAAACGGAAAAAACAATAAAATAGTTTTTGGAGAAAATAGAACCGACTATAAACTATAAATTGCGCTGAAAAGTAAAAAATAACATTATTCTTTAAACAACTTCGATACGACTTTTAAATATAATTTTTGAAGTCGGTGCAAAATTATGACAGTCTAATTATAATTACATCATGCGTTATTTTACACTAAACTGTTGCAAACTCTACGCTATTTATATTTGTAATTGGTTCATAGTTACAAAAGGAATCATGCATCAAAATCCATTATAACTTTGCGCCGACTTCAAAAACTAAATTTAAAAGTCGTATCGAAGTTGTTTAAAGAACAATGTTTTTTTTTACTTTTCAGCGCAATTTATAGTTTGAAGTCGGTTCTATTTTTTCCAAAAATTATTTTATTTTATTATTTTTAGTGTAAATACATTTTTATATAAATACTCTATTTTTAAGACATACATATCAAAAGATCGTAACTGTAAACTGGATCACGTTCAGCCTTGTATGAACAAACAAACAGTTACATTTTTATTTACATAGCTTATATTACCCGGTGTTGAGGAAACTGCTAATTATTATTTTTGGATCAAGGTAAGCCTTAAGAAATCGAACTAAAATGCTTATAACTGGCGTTCTTTTTGACTTAGAAACTTCGAACAAATTCCATTTTGTGCAGAAAAATCAGCGCTTTTGATCGATATATTATATTAATATGTGCAAGGTTTTCTTCACCCCCATAATGGGGAATTAATGTAGAAATTTTGTCTTAAATTGGAATAAAAAAGGAACTACTTGTCGGATTTTTTTCTAACGGGTCTATAAACCATCCGCTTGAATCGCTCTGTTAACTGGCAAAATTTCAAACCAATCAGTCAAGTACTTTCGGAGATTTGCGGATTGCACACACGAACAATTACATTATTTATATAGATTATAACGTTAATTAGGAAGAAAAATTAATAATTTTGGCTCTGAGGAAATTATCAGAATTATCATTTCCCATTTGGCAACAATAGTTTTGTTTAGATAATGCAACGATGTTTTGAATTTAAATAAAAACCTTTTAATGCAGACACATTGTCCCCCGTGAACTAGAAGTCACGTCGTCATGGCAACGGTAGCACCGGTTTTTGCGGGTTGAGCTTAAAATATTTATTGTCGATACAAATTACTACAAGTCAATTACTACAAGCGAACATGCAAATGCTTACACTTCATCATTTAAAAGTCAAGCCTAATACCAAGGCTGAACTTGATCGTTACCGCTTAGTTAACAATTTTAACTGGATCAAGTTGACAATGACGTCACAACGCGCGGCAGAAGATATGAGTAAACAGCGATGGCTGCTGGGTTGCAGGAGGAGGGTCGAAAGTCTTGGCGAAAAGACGCCAAGCTACCAACTTGGCGAATAATCCGATTAAACACTCTATTTGGCACATTGCATGTTTGAAAAATCATTTGTCTGTTTATCAGAAAAAAAAAATGTAAAAAATTTAAAAACATTTTTTTTTTAAGCAATCATAATTCATTTTATTGGATCAAATATATTTTCATCATAAATTATTTCTTTTGACAAAAAAAATATATATATGTGGCACTTCAACTTCTAAAAAATAATAACTTTCACTTTCACCAAAAAAAAAGAACTCTAATTAAAAATTTTTTAATTTAGCGGTTGTTGGAGTAGCGATGTATGTCGACGCTTGTTGTTCGGAAGCCTCATTCTTAATTGTTTAATACTGCATGATTGTGTTTATTTTTTATGTAATAAATATTTGATAAGATGACAGAGTTATCATTGTACGAGTGACACGCAATTTTAACTTCAAAACCTTGACTATAGTTAGTATGGAATAGACTTTACTACATTGGTGACCAAAGAACGTGTGAACTTTTACGATGATAAGTGCAATCGAAAAATATCTAAGCTGCGTAAGTTACCGCACGATTTTATTTGTCTAAATGAATTTGATTTTATATTCACGAGTTGGTACATTGCCTTTCGATGTTGAGTGACATAGATTCTCTTTGCATACTTATGATAAATTGTAATGTCGTTTATGATAATTGTCGCCTTGATGATAACTTTCTTTTTGAGTGCTACTTTAATGTGTGTTTTTTTACGTGTTAATCCCTAATGGAATTATATTTGTAACTCAAGTTATATATAATGTCGACATCTGAAGATCAAATTTTCAACGAACCACAAATTTCTCACGTTGCGGTGAAACCACCGCCGTTTTGGAAGAATAATCCTAGCCTGTGGTTCCTCCGCTTAGAAGCACAATTTTCCTTGGCACATGTGACGACTGACGAAACCAAGTTCAATTATGTTGTGGCAGCTGTTGATTCGGACATACTAAGCTCCGTAAGTGATATCATTATGCGACCTCCCGAAACCAACAAATATGAGCAGTTAAAAACACGTTTGGTTGAATTACACTCAGAAAGCGAGTCGTCTAAAATAAGGACATTGTTACAAGGGTTAGAGCTCGGTGACCAACGTCCGTCACAATTGCTTATACGCATGCGTGCTCTAGGTGGCGATTCCGTAGGTGAGCCATTGCTTAAATCACTCTGGCTTGGACGACTGCCCAACAGCACGCAATCGATTTTGGCAGCGTTAAATGAAGATTTAACGAAACTCGCATCTATTGCAGATAAAATCCACGATTTAACGCCTCAATCGTCCATTAATTCTGCACAAGTCTCTATTGCACCACAAAATATCGCGCTACAGGCGCAAATTGACCAATTAACCCTGCAAGTCAAACAGTTAACTTCTATAGTTCAGGAGCGAAGTACACGGAGGGACAATTACATTAGAAATCCTAGACACCGAAATAACTCTCGCTACCGTAGCAATTCTCGCAATCGAAGCTATAAAGAGCCAGAAAATGGTTTATGTTTCTATCATATTAATTTTGGTGAGAATGCCAAAAAATGCAACCCTCCTTGCTCTTTTCGTCATTCGGGAAACGTGTAAGGCGATCGCTTACCGGCCATAATGCTGACCGCCACCTTAATCGCATATTAATGGCCGATTCAAAGTCTAAACTTTCCTTTTTAATTGACACTGGTGCGGACGTATCAGTCATTCCTAAAACGTACGCTCCGCACTCTAAATCGCAATATTTAACGTTGTATGCCGCCAACGGCACAAAAATTGCTACTTATGGAACAAAGCGCATGACCATCAATTTGAATTTGCGCCGTGATTTTATATGGTCCTTTGTAGTAGCAGACGTTAAACAACCTATTATCGGCGTAGATTTTTTAAAACACTACAATCTGCTAGTTGATGCTAAAAACCATAGAGTTATTGATGCGAATACTCGACTTTCCTCTAATGGACAACTACCTTCACTTAACTCTCCTGAATCGAACATCGCTATATTGGTTGGTGATGGCATACTGGATAAAATCCTTAGTGAGTATCCTGAGTTATTAAACCCATCGCAACCCATGAAAGGTAGTAAGCAAGATCAAATTTACCATCATATCGAAACAAAAGGTCCGCCTGTATTTTCAAAACCTAGACGACTAGCTCCCGACATTCTTAAAGCTGTTAAAAAAGAATTTGAATATTTATCCGCTCAGGGCATCATCCGACCATCTAAAAGCCCCTGGGCAAGTCCTTTGCACGTTGTCAGAAAACCTAACGGTGAGTATCGTCCTTGCGGTGACTACCGTCGTCTCAATTCTACAACCGTGCCTGACCGCTATCCCGTTCCGCACATCCAGGATTGTACCCAAAGCTTGCATGGAAAAATAATTTTTTCTACTCTCGACTTAGCAAGAGCGTACCACCAGATCCCTATAAACCCTGCTGATATACCCAAGACAGCTGTAACCACACCGTTTGGTTTGTTCGAATACACTGCTATGCCATTCGGATTGCGGAACGCAGGGCAAAGTTTTCAAAGGTATATACACCAAGTTTTATCCAATCTTGACTGTTGTATTCCCTATTTCGATGACATATTAATAGCTTCTTGCTCAGATGTTGAGCATGCTAAACATTTGCACGAGGTGTTATCCCGGTTAAAAAAGCATGGGTTAAAATTAAACCCTGACAAATGTGTATTGGGAAAACCTGCCGTAAAATTTCTCGGGTGCCTCATAACTGCTGCAGGCGTTAAGCCGCTTCCTGATAAAGTTGAGACCATCATTAACTTCCCGAAACCGAAAACTATTTCTGAGCTGAGACGTTTCTTAGCGATGCTAAACTTCTACCGGCGGTTCTTGCCAAAAGCCGCAAAAACGCAAGCGTCTTTAAATGAATTTCTGAAAAATTCTAAAAAGAACGACAAACGTCCTGTGCCTTGGGATGATAAATCGACTCTTGCATTCGAAAATTGCAAATCCGATTTGATTAATGCCACAACATTGACGTTTCAGTCACCTGAGCATCCACTGGCCCTCATGGTCGACGCCTCAACCACTTCTATTGGAGCAGTTTTAAATTCCCAGTCTCCTAATGGCCCAAAACCGCTCGCATTCTTTTCTCGTAAATTATCGACTGCCGAAGCCAAGTACAGCACATATGATCGAGAACTTCTCGCTATGTACTCTGCTGTAAAGCATTTTAGGCACGCACTTGAAGGCCAATGCTTCACAATTTTTACTGATCACCGTCCCTTAATTTTTGCATTTACTAAAAATTCTGACACCTGTTCCCCTCGCCAGCTCAGACATCTCGACTTCATTGCACAATTTTCAACCAATATCAAATACATCGCCGGAGAAGATAATGTCGTCGCTGACACATTGTCTCGCATTCAAGAGATTTGTCCAACTCCAATACAGTTTGAATCTTTATCACAAGCTCAAGAAACCGACGCCGAATTACAAAATCTCTTAGGCACAACCAACCATTCCCTAAAACTGAAATCCGTGCCAATTTCTCCAACGTTGAGACTTTGGTGCGACATCACAGACGATAAGGTGAGACCATTTGTACCAAGCAATTTCAGAAAGCCAATTTTTAATTCTCTCCATAACTTATCTCACCCAGGTATCCGTGCTACTAAACGACTAATACTGGACCGTTATGTGTGGCCGTCTGTGGCTAAGGATGTTGTTACTTGGTCACGCGATTGTGTGGACTGCCAGAAATCTAAAATAAGCAAGCACACTCACAGCCCTATTCAACCATTCTTAAAACCAGCACGAAGGTTCGACCATGTGCATGTTGACTTGGTCGGTCCATTACCACCCTCTGATGGATTCTCTTACCTCATGACTTGCGTCGACCGATACACCAGATGGCCCGAGGCTATACCCGTGACTGATATATGTGCTGAAACAGTGGCACGTGCAATTGTGAATCACTGGATTTCACGTTTTAGGGTACCATCCATCATTACAACAGACCAAGGTCGGCAGTTTCAATCCACACTTTTTGCTTCTCTTTCCCGACTATTGGGAGTTAAGCATATAAGAACAACCCCATACCACCCTGCTAGCAATGGAATGGTCGAGAGACTTCACCGTACCCTCAAACAGGCTCTTAAATGTTACCATAACCATCGATGGACTGAAACATTGCCTCTTGTGCTTTTGGGATTGCGTTCCACCTTCAAGGACGATCTCCAGTGCACTACTGCAGAGCTGGTATATGGCTCAACACTCCGACTGCCAGGAGAATTTCTCTCTCCGTCCACGATATCCAGTGAAGAACCATCTGAATTTGTACAACAACTCCGGATAATTATGCAAAATCTCTCCCCGACACCAGGATCTGCCCATAATAAACAAACACCTTTCATCAACCCAAGTTTACTCAACTGCACCCATGTTTTTGTTCGGCACGGTGGAGTTAAGAAGCCGCTACAAACACCTTACGATGGCCCCTACAAAGTCATAGAGCGCACTCCTAAACACTTCACCCTGATAATCAACAACAAACCAAGCACGATTAGTGTTGACCGTCTCAAGCCAAGCTTTTCCTTAGCTACTGACGACCTGCCTACTGCAAGCAACTGTGCGCCCTCAACGCATAATCTAGCTGACGTCCCTGTTGCTCTCCCAATGAGCAATGAAACCACCGACATCCAGCAACCCGTTCCAAGAAATGAAACCACAGACATAGTACAACCTGTCCCAATAACCACTCGCTCAGGAAGACAAGTTCGCTTCAACAGAAAATACTTGTAACATCAGTGCCCTTGGCACTTGGGGGGGAGTACTGTGGCGATTAAGCACTTCAACTTCTAAAAAATAATAACTTTCACTTTCACCAAAAAAAAAGAACTCTAATTAAAATTTTTTTAATTTAGCGGTTGTTGGAGTAGCGATGTATGTCGACGCTTGTTGTTCGGAAGCCTCATTCTTAATTGTTTAATACTGCATGATTGTGTTTATTTTTTATGTAATAAATATTTGATAAGATGACAGAGTTATCATTGTACGAGTGACACGCAATTTTAACTTCAAAACCTTGACTATAGTTAGTATGGAATAGACTTTGCTACATATATATACTCTAAATACTTTTATATAGATAGATATTGCAAACATCAAAAAACGTTTTTTATCACAGCTAAATTTTGAAATGTATTATGGTTTTAAAATGGTCTAATAATGCACAATGGTTTTAAAGAACACCACTGACATTATGACTTTCATACTTTTATAGGATGTGTAGGAAACCAATATGGGTTGCTCAGGGTATTTATCTCATTTTGGCCAAAAATTGACTTATCTAGTTTTTCCCAAATGGTGGACTCCATTCTTGCAATTTGTGAAATACATTCATGACTATTGTCTTTTCAGAGGTTTTCAAAGCACTGTCTTTCTTGTGGGGTTGAAAGCCGTAGTTCAATTTCGGAGTAGATTCCATTCTTATAATAACATCTATAGTAACGAATATAATAATATTTAGAACAATATTAACGGATATAATAATAACGATATTAACAAAATAATAATAATAATAACGATATTAACGAATATAATAATAATAATAAAAATAACGATATTAACAATAATAATAATAACTATATTAACGAATAGAATAATAAAAACTGTTTAGCTTTAAGCAAAGTCACAAGTCAGCGAGTCAGACATAAATATAAACAATTCCAAATCTCGCCAAAACGCTTATCGGAAGATCGCCAACTGCTCTTAAGCTCTTATTGGCTAGAGCGTTAGTTCTAAGTGTAGGTATTAGTTCGCGTTACGCTTCTCGTAAAATTGAAAATAGATAACATTTTATGAAAATTATGACAAATATACGCTATATATGTGTAGGTTAAAATACCTTATCATATTTCTATAGCGGAATGCTTAGTTTAACTCGAAAATTGGACACCGCGTGGAGAACTACTTTCTTCGCTTGCTCTTAGAGTATTTATCCATAGTCAAGAAACTTTGCGTTGAGTACAGTTATAAAGCACAACTAAAATAACACAACTAAGATCAAAGTTAAAGAACTTTCACGTTTTTGTTTGAATCTGAAATTGCAGTAACTGTATCGATGAAACACAAAATATCACCTAGATTTAGCATTTCAATTTTGGCGTCAAATGTGTCGCCAAATCGGGGAAGCATAAGCAAATTGTTTTGAAACATTTTCGCTTTTTGGAGGTTTTTAGTTATGTTTGAGAAACCAAAATGATAATAATCTAATATGCAAACTCTTTAGCGTTTTCCATGTGAATTGACTTCAGTTACCTATTTCACCAAGTATAAGTTGATTAGAATTTAGCAACACGAATTTTAATGCAGTTGTCAAATTTAAAAAAAGAAAATAAAATTTAAAAGAATATTCCTTTCGGAAGAAAAATCAGTATCTGGTGCAAATGTCTCAAATTAGTTTATTGATATCTCATGCAATTTTTGTAAGTAAAATTTAGTTGTATTTAGTAAAATTTAGCTGTAATTATTACTGTGTACATTGCTCACGGTTACAATCGCTTTTTGCTACATTAATTTTGTAAGTGGTTACTTTCTTTCTTTTTCTTATTTTCTTTTTATATTTTTATATTTATAAAACGTTTCCTATAGGGCGAAGAGGTGGAAAGAAACGAAACACATATCTTAGCTAAAGCTGCTTTTTGTCCTATATTAACGCCATGAATTTGAAAACAAAGTATTCACGAAAAACAAAATATAATATAATGTTTCATTCCCAGAGGCATCGGAAGGTTTTTTTCTCCCTGCTTTAAACGTAAACAGTTTCTTAATATCTGAACATGATTAAAAAAACTGATAATCCAATTATAGTGGCAAATATTTGTTTTCGCTACCTTATAAATGCAATTTTCTTAATAACTTTCAGACTTTCATTTCTCTGTAGTAATTTATTTCGGTTAATACGTTTATAAACCGTGTGTATAAACAAAAGGAAATAAATTAAATTACTTAGTATTAAAAAAAAAAGTTCATCTTCCTTTCAAAAGGGATCTAAAAGCAATGTATCTTGAATTGTATTTTAATAAATAAAGTTTATCTGTTCGGCTTACTGATAAATACAGGGCGCACCCTGTATACAGTCCCAAACGACTGCTTTTTTAAGCAGTCCCAAAACGACTGCTTAATTGCATAAATTCTGCACAGCTAGATTCCTCGTTGGGAGTACATAAAAACTGCTCGAAGAAGCGTTTCATGTACGATCCATAGTTTACGAGAAAAACACGAAAAACAACGTATGACGTCACTGCCGGTGCAAGAAAAAAACTGTATTGGACAATCAACAACAGTATGTCCAGACGATAATGTTTAAAACGAACGTTTTAAACATTATTGTCTTTACAGATATGCAAATACTGTTGCTGATATGTAAAATACAGTGTTTTTTCTTGCACCGGCAGTGACGTCATACTTTGTTTTTCGTGTTTTTCTCATAAGCTATGGATCATACAGGAACGCTTCTTTGGTAGGCTTGCCATACGTCCCGGTTTTGCCATAAGTCCCGGTATTTTGCTCTTGTCCCAGAAACGACTGTAAGACGTAAAAAGTAATGAATTTATGTTTTTAAGAATATTTTATGAAGACATTAAGAATCTTTAAGATGACAGAGCGTTAATGAGGGAGCTGCAAGAGCATTGATTGTATGTAAAATAAACTTTAAGGTTTTCTTTGCTCCGACTTTTATGAAAAGTCAAGCTTAACAAAGACATCTTGAAGAAAGTACATTCAAGTCGGAAATATGAGTGGGTTGGGTTGAAAACAAAGAATAACATTGTTAACTTATTGCTTTTTTAGTTTGACAAAAATTTTTTTTTTTTTGAAATGGTTTTTGTAGTTAGACAAAAAGTTGTAATTTAAAAAAAAAGACTTAGTAATTAGTTGTTCAATTTAATAATTTTATGCAGTATTTCAAACTTTATTTTATTAACACTTCTTTCTAGATGGTAGACCAGAAAAAATTCTCATTAAAAAGCAAAAAAAAAAAAAAAAAAAAACCTTAACTAAATTAAGTAGCAAAAATTCCTTTTTTATTTTTAAAAGGTGGGTAGACTAGCAATTTAGAGATCCAAATTTCCCACTCCCCTGGCGAGGCTTAAAAAAAAAACTTTAAACTCACCATTTTGCTTTTATTTTTTTTAAAAACTTCCCCTTGCTAGTGTGGGCATTCCATACCCCTCCACCCAAAACCCCCCAGACTATACGGTATGCCCATCCTATATTACTGTGTCCCGGTTTCACTAACCAAAAATATGGTAAGCCTATTCTTTGGGCGGTTTTTATGTACTCCCAACGAGGAATCTAGCTGTGCAGAGTTTGTGCGGTAGGTTTGGGACACCCTGTTTATTGTACAATAACTAGCGGGTCCTCCGTAGAACATCTATGGGCTATAAGTTCAACAATCAATCTAAACATGAAAGTGACATGAGACTGATCGCTCGATATAAACAAACTCAGGTGTTGCCACTCCAAAGAATCAGAAATTAACATCTTAAAATCGTAGGAAAAGCGTTAAAATTCGAAAGGCTTAAGAAAACATCGCTAGATATAAAGAAATTAAAGTGCTGCCACTCCAAAGAATCGGAAATTATAAATTGAGTTATGAATAGAAATACTTTTTAAGAATACCATATATATATATTTCACTTAGCGTGGACCAGTCACGATTAAATTTTGCGGTAAGATACGATACTGACGTCATGAAAAAAACAAACTATCAAACAACAATGTTTAAAAATTTGCTTAATGATTAGCATAGAAAGTAACATAATATTTGTATTTATTATCGTAACTTACGGATTTTAACGAATTTATTTCTAATTCTTAAGAATAATTTCCGTTCATAACACATTTTTTAAATTTCCGATTCTTTTGAGTGGCACCACCTTAGTTTGTTTACATTAAAGTGATTATTATCAATCTTGATTGTTGAACTTATAGCCCGCAGATGTTCTGTGGTTGATCAGCTAGTAGAAAAAAAAATCGTTAAAGCCCGTAAGTTACAATAATAATTACAAAAAGTATGTTCCTTTTCTAGGCTAATCATTAGATAAACTTTTAAATATCGTTTTAACTTGATTTTTTTCATCATGAGAGTACCGTATCGCATCGCAAAATTTAATCGTATCTGGTCCACGATAAGTAAAATATAATATTCACTATTTGGTGGCGCAAAAAGATCTCCGCTGTTGGTAACAATCTATTTCATATTTAGCATTTATTAATTTTTCTACAGGAAAAGCTCCGACCAAATTAGATGAAAATGTCATTGAGTTCGTTTGGAAAGATTGAATACTACTCTCTCTACCCGAAACTAAACGCAAAGAGAATAGAAAACCAATGGCAGGCAATCCTCTATACACTGCGGTCGTAGTAGGGTCAGTTGGGGTAGTTGTAAACAAGCTTCATAACTACACTTGAAAAGGTTTTCAAAACTTAACTGCTAGTGAGTAATAAACAGGCAGCATAGGGAAGACATTGAAACAGTTTCGTAAGTTTCGAAACAACTGTGGAGGCGCCACTATTGTTTGAAAATGGCACAGTAAAAAAAGTTGTTTAACAAAATTTAGTGATCTTACATTTTCCTCTCCGGCTCATCTACAAAAGCGATGTAAGCGGTTTCAACCATTTTTATTTGTCATATGGAATGCTGCTAAAAACATTTAGTTATGAATTTAATCTTCCCTGTTATTTTTCGTGTGCAAGTTAGGTGTTTACGATTACCCCATATATTTCGTACTCTAGTGTAATTATAACACTTAAACTTATCCCATTTCCAATATTTTGGGGGTACAATAAGTATTGTATTTTGATGTAAATTACACTTTGGTGTCTATTTTACCTAACTGTTGTTGTTGCTAATGCCACTTGGAAATCCAAGTCACCCCCTTGCAGGGCGACCATGAATTAAGGAAACTTCGCTAGAATGAAGTACATTTGGCTCAGAGGGGCTTAATGATTTGAAACAGCTCCCAGATGAGAGATCGTCACCTAGAATGGTCCCTCAGCGGAAATTATTTCTAACTTTGTGGACATTTGAAGCGAAGATGTATTTTACGTGCGCAATGTAATTTAGCTCACTTGGTCTCAGCGTAATCAGCCGCGGGAGGTGGTCACCCTCCCAAGCGTTGACCACGCCCAGTTATGCTTCACTTTCGGTGTTCTGTGGGATCCAAGCTTAACCGACTGATCCACTGCGGGACAAATTTTACATAATTTTGTCGCATCACTTGATTGTTTGCAAGATATTTCTCGTTAAATGATCTCAGCGGACCACATGCGATCTGTTGGCCGCAGATTGAGAACCATTGCTCCGGAACTACTTAAGGCTTCAAGCAGACTGTGTATGAAACAATTTTCCATTTGCATCGACCTTATTTGAAAATAAATCACTGTTTACAATTACCCCATATATCTGTGGTAATTGTAAACACGAGCTTATTCGCTAACAAATAGTCATAAAGTCAAAATTTTTGTACACATTTACTCACAAGAAGTACAGTAGTGGCTACAATGATCACAATTTTATCTCTGAATTCATTCAAGAGGTAGGGAAGGATCAAAAGTTAAAACATTCAAAAAGCGTTTGCAATTACCCCTACTGACCCTAATTTTTTTTTTCTTGAAAAGAAGTGCAAGATTCCAGTAGTTACAAACACAAAAAAGAAGTTACCTTCTTGCACAATTTATAAAATATGTTTTACGAATACGCAGTTCGACCACGGACTTTAGATAGTTGGACGCTTCTGCGCATGACCGGAAAGAACGAATCCATTCGAGTTTTAGGGAAGTTCGTTGGCGGCGTTTATGTAGTACGCGAATCAGAATGTTTGCAACTTAATTTATAATTTGCCATATAGAATCAGTTTGGAATTAATCAAGTATTCCAAACGAACTGGAACGAGAACGGGACTTTTCATATACCAGCAGTCCCCCCCCCCCCCCTTGAACATAAATGGATTCTTCTTGGCCCTCTGCCAGGCAGGTTGCTCTGGTTGAAGGTAGGACTGCTCATTCACAGGGTTCGTACGGTCCTTAAAGGTCCTTAGGAAGTCCTTAATGTTCATTTACATTTTTAAGGCCTTAAAAAGTAATTAAATAGTCCTTATTTTTTATAACAGGTGTTCGTTTTTTTTTTTTTTTGTTAAACTAAGAAGGTACCCATGCGCTCTATTTGTTTGGCTATGTTTTGTATTCTTCACAAGAATCAAACTTATTTCATTTCAACTACTTAATCGAACCCCAAATTTGGTTTGCTCGGGTTAGGCACTATCGCTTCGGACAGACCCAAAACGGCGAATTGACAGGACCAAAAATGGCGGACTCACATAAACATCATCGCATTTTTACTACAAATTTCAGTGCTTTCTCAACTGGTAAATAAATAAGTAACACTTTTTTTTGATTTTTTGAAACGTTATAAGTAAATTGGTGTGTTATATATTTTGACAAAAAGAAAAGGTTCATGGATTTTCATAAAATGCTTCAAACTACAACACCCAATTCAGTTAAAATAAACTTGTACCCACCCATATGGCAGCTCCCAATTTGCTATTTCCTGCAATTGTATGAAAAAGAAAATCGAACTACATCTAAAAAAGAATTAAAATATTAGTGAGAGAAGTCTAATCAAAACACGAGCATTTGTACAAAATGCAATGGTGTCCAGTAACTGTGGGCACCATTTAAGACCACAGAAAAATAAATCACACAAGTTCCCTCATTTTGCTTTTAAAAGAGAAAAGAAAAAGTAATAAAATTTGAAAAACAGACTTTTAAGGACTCGAGGGGAAATTTTTTTATGAATAAACAAAAATCGGGTGTTTTCGAAAAAGAGCCGAATTTCGGGATTTCAAATTTGGGATTCGATATTATTTATTAAATTTGGTTTTCAAAGTAAATAAATATTTTTTTGCATGAAAATTGTTACAAAATCATCTACATTCTAAACACTTATCAATAAAGCAAGTGGGAGCAGCTATAAACAAGTAATCAGTAAATAAATTTTGCTTTTGAAACTTTTTTTTTTTTAATTTAAGGGGCGGGAGGGTTAGATAATACTTCAAAGATGCATATTGTTGACATCTAGCTCAATAAAAGAGATACATTTAACTAATATGTAGGCAAAAAAAAAACTTTCAGCTTTTTTTGCGTTTGACCAATCGCATGTATGATTATCGCTTCTTTATACTGTTAAAGGTAAAAGAATGATCTATTTTTATTATCATTTTTCTTAGTAAGCGGCGAGTTGCCAACTCTCCCTATCGCTTTTTAGCTGATCTTTCGCTAAACAGTTTGTTCTCCCATTGTTTTTTTTTTAAACCAAATAAAAATATATATCTAGAAAATTAATTTGTTTTAAAGTAATGTTTTAATATTTAGTAAATTTTTATCAAGCAATTTGGCTTTGCGATCTTTCGCTGTGGGGTTTTGTTGTGTGGGAGATGATGGATATTTGCTGTGTTAATCAAAATTTGTATCTCGTGAAATTTCTTAACTTGCAGTAAATTTCAGGAATCGACCTCTTCTTTAACCTATACACCGTAGTTGCCAAATGCTCCCTTTTCCCCTAGTTTTCTGTTTTTTTTTTTTTTTTTTTTTTTTTTTTGTGAGCTTCGAAAATTCGATTTTTTGCAAAAAGATCCGACTTTTCAAGCTGATGTACAAGTATTTTTATCAAAAGGGATTGTACTACAAAACAAGAAAACTTTTGAAGAAACTTTTTTAAAAGACATATATTAATTTACATGATTTTTTATAACTTATAACGCGAAAATGTAAAAGCCTATTTTTCGGAAACTTGCTAACATCTAGCACGTGCTTCGCCGAAAATTGCACGCAGCTTTTGAGACTGCTATCTTTTTGCATCCTGTAAATATATCAATTATTTAAAAAGTCGAGTTGTTTTAGTATTTTCAGCATGTAGTCTACTTGTCTTATTTAAAAATATTGTTCAATTTTTTGAAACTTTATTTTATTTACTGTTTGAGGGCAATGTACAAAGTTTTAAGCGAATAAGCTCAATTTTTTATTTGTATGTTGTTTCCCAAATGAAATATTTTTCTCAGGTTGAAAAAGTTTTTTCAGAATTTTTGTAAGCTCTTCTAAATAATTTAAAAAAATTATTTATGTCAGAGATAAAAATTTAAGTAACCCTAAATTGAGATGCTGGCAACATAAGTTATGTAAAATGAAAAGAAATCTAAAGTAAACACAAATTCTCAAGACAAAGTGCAGCGTTTTCTTTAACAATTTTTTTTATTTAAATTGTTTTTCATTTAACTTGTATTTTATAGCATTAACCATTTTTGAGAATTTTTCACTTGCTTATATATGATTAATACTTGCGCTGTGTGCTTCTTATTACTAGCTCCAATAATTATTTAACTCCCTGACTGTATTGGACATTAGAAAAGCAACAAGACAAAGAGAGCTCCATAAAAGTGTTTGTGTTCTAGTCCTAATAAAAATGCGACGTTAAATCAATTTCCTCTTTCAATAATTCTTCCTTTTGAAATAAACATAACAGTTTGTATATTGAGAAAAATTTGTGAGGTCCTTAAAAATTTTTGTAGGTCCTTAAAAAGTACTTATTTTTGGTTTTGCCAAAAGCGTATGAACCCTGATTCAATAAATAAATAGTCTTATGATACAAGTAAGTAAGTGATAGTCCCGCAGTGGACCAGTCGGTAGAAGCTAGTTTCACGCAGCACATCGAAAGTGAAGCAACATTGACTGAGGTCAGTGTTTGGGAGGGTGACAACCTCTCGTGGTTGATTACTTCGGTTCGTGTACGCTAAAGGGAACTGGTGCATGTTAAATTAGGTCGTGACTCCCAAGTCCTCCAAGTGAAACGATACATTTAGTGGTGCCAATCCCAGGTGACGGTCTCTCATCTGGGAGCTTGTTCAAAAAATTAAGAAACCTTTCAAAGGGACGGAAATCGGAGTCCTGCCTACAAGGGCCCCGTTAAACTTACGAGCAGCATACCCATTCTTCCTCGCCACGCGCGAGGAAGCAGAAGCAGCAGAAGCAGCAGAAGCAGCAGAAGCAGCAGAAGCAGCAGAAGCAGCAGAAAGCAGAAGCAGCAGAAGCAGCAGAAGCAGCAGAAGCAGCAAAGAAGAGCAGAAGCAGAAGCAGCAGAAGCAGCAGCAGAAGCAGCAAGCACAACAGCAAACAGCAACATCAGCAACAACAACAACAGCGGCAACATCAGCAACAACAACAACAACAACGGCAACATCAGCAACAACAACAACAACGGCAACACAACAACAACGGCAACATCAGCAACAACAACAACAACGGCAACAACAACAACAACGTGACAGTAGCAGAATGTCTGTTAGGTCCAACATGTTATGTTTAAAATTCGGTGATAACTTAAACAATCGTCTTAATACCTGCAACAAGTTTTTTACCTTCATGTTAGGAAATTTATATGAAAATTTCGCACAAAAGTGGAATAAAAGAAAGAGCAAAGGCGAATTCTAAAAAAAGGCAGATCGCCAGGTAACACTGTCATCGACTGTTGGTATGTGTGCTAAGTTTCAAAGAGTTTGAACCTCTGGAAATGGGTGAATATTAAGGTGTACATACACACTTGAAATTGCTAAAATCGCCGAAAATATCGAGAAAAAAAAATATTACTTCAAATTGTTCTCCTACTCTTTACCTTTCAAAAGATGCAAAAAGTGTTGCTAATATTCGGAATAGTTCTTTAGTAACTGGGATTTTTCTCGAGGCATTACTATGTAAAAATCCGCGTTTCCTTCACTTTGAAGTCGATTTCTGAAGAATAAAGTTTCAGCTATGCGACGCTTAACCTGAAACAAGATAACTCAACAATGAATTGATCTATCACAATTATTTTTGTACCACTAAAATCTACCTAATACAGTGGATGTGTTCTGCTTCAATCTGAGTTTTTAATAAAATAAACCCCACCCCTCGCTCCCTAGTCACCACCCCCCCACAACCTGAAATTGAAAGAAATAATTTGCACTATATTAGTTTTTTTAGAAAAAACTCGTGCTTTAAGTTATTGATTTAGCTCGACTCATCATACTTCAAAAGGAACTTCACTTTTTTTGTAAACTCGTTTCATTTATCTCATTTAAAAAACTAGAAATAAGATCAAAGCGCAAATGGTAATGTAAAAATACCATTAAACTGCTCGGAAAAACTAAATGAAATATATGTGAGAGGGAGGTCTTTCATAAGTTCTAAAAAGAAGCTTTTTTAATAAGTCACTCTTTTTTTAAACATTATAAAGCTCTTTCAAAATAAGCTTTTTGGTAGAAGTACTTAGTTCATTTCCATAATTAGTAAATTTAGCTTAATGAAAAGAAAACTAGGCTTTTAGATTTTTTTTTTGTAATATTGTTTTAATATCTGAACTTTAAGCATGTATCCCAGATGATCACAAACACTATTAGACAATTCTAGCGAAATTGCCCAGCGTCGCCCGTCATAATTGTAATATTAAGAAACGCAATGGCTTCTACAAATGATTTTATTGTTGTCGTGTCGTGTCGGGAGGGGGGGGGGGTAGGGGTACGCTGCTCTCAAGTCTAACGGGGCCTTTGTAGGCAGGAGTCCTATTTTCGCCCCTTTAAAAGGTCTCTTAATTTTTTGAACCAGCTCCCAGATGAGGGACCGTCACCTGGGATTTTCACCCCCAGAGGTATCGTTTCACTTGGAGGACATTGGAGTCACGACCTGTTTAACGTGCCCCAGCTGAATTTAGCGTACACGGACCGCAGTAACCAGCCGCCAGAAGTTGTCCCCCTCCACAACACTGACCTCAGTCAATGTTGCTTCACTTTCGGTGTTCTGCGGGAACCGAGCTTCTACCGACTGCTCCACTGCGGGACTCCTCAAATATTTTTAAACATAAATAAATATTGCAGTATGTTTCTCAAAATACCTGCTTTATGACAGAGTTAACTGTAGGACGCATAACCATTAAAATGTGTTAAGGCATATGCTTGCATTTCGGGTAGAAACATGCGTAATGTAAGCACTATTAAGTGCACTACTACTTGAATACTTCAAAAATAAATATACATATCGTGGGCATACAAGTAAAACTGTCCAAATCAAAATTTTTAATTTTTCGTATTATATGACCAAGTCGTACTTTTTTGGATTGTCTATGACAGGTAAAAGGCTTTTCCTTTTTTTAGCCTACTTTCCCGTAAAAGTAAAAAAAAAAAATAATAATAAAGCATGAAATAAGGCTTAATGTATCGTGAAAATATCGTTAAAAATCAAGAAAAGTCAAAAATAAGTGAAGTAATTAAATAAAGATTGAAAAATAAAAAATTTGAAAGTAGGGTATTGAGATGGGGAAAAAGTGTGTCTGTCGGTCTGTCGGTCTGTCCCCCCCCTAATAACTTTTGAACGAATTGTCCGATTGGAAAAATTCTTTTTGCATTCGAAAGATCTCGGCGAGGACATCTCATTTCTATATTTTACTTTTTGATTTGAAAAATTTTTTGTTCAATTTTGAACAGTTCATAAAATTTTAACATTAGCGCCTATGGACAAAATTGAAGCAAATTCTGTAAACTCTGGGCACAAGAGCCAAGTTCCTATTGCAAGCTTATTGAAAGGAGTTCTCGGCGTGAAATATTGTTTTGAACAGTTTTTGTTCATTTTTGAACAGTTCAAAAAATTAACACAGGGCTTACGGGGAAATTTCAACCCTATATAAATCCTGATCTAACGGACCGATTTGCTTGGAACAAACTTTATCGGAAAGCTCTTATAACGTAGAACATGTAGAAATAGAAAGTTTATCCAGAACTTACGAGTTTATTTTGCTATGAAATTTTTTGATCGGGATTTTCAAGGATATTTCTCAGTGACTCAATGAGTGAAATAATGAATGAATGAATAAATGAAAGAGTGAAAGAATAAATCAATGAATAAATGAATGAGGAAAAGAATGAATAAATTATTGAATAAATGAAAATATAAATAAATGAGTGAATAAATACATGAATGCGTAAATGAATGAATAAACACTTGAATGAGGTAACGAATGAATGAATAAATGCATGGCTGAATAAATGAAAGAATGAATGAGTGAGTGAATGAATATGTATTATCCGTTGAAAAAGGTATATTTTCAATAATTAGAACTAAAGATAAATAAGAAAGAGAGAGAAAGAGATAGCTAGATTATGATTAAATTTGAATTTGGTGTATACGGGAAAGTAGGCTCGTATAGTTCTAGACGGAACTTCTTGTTTATTAATAAAGGTCATATAATGAACTAATATCAAGACTAAAAGTTAAATATAGTACAGATAATTATTTATAGAAAAATTTGAAGTTAAAAAACTTTGAAGTCGTTTTGCCAAAAATAAGAAAATTTGACTTGGTCAGTTTTACCTGTATGGCCCACGATATGTGTGAAAAGATAAATGTATGTCTACATCTGGTTTACACTTTCATTTTCTCGGTATGCTTACTTCTTCTAACTATTCAAGTGGTACATGAACTACTTGTCTAAGTTCCATAGGCGTGCGCAGAACTTAACCCGTTAAAGCAGCGATTCTCGACCTGTGGGGCGCGACCCCTAGAAGGGCGCGAGCACACACGAAGGGGGCGCTGAAAATATCCAAGAGAAAATATTACTTTAAAAAATTGATTAACTGACTGAAAGAAAATCGCACATACACATAGAAAAACAAAATACATTTCGACATATTTAATAGCTTATTAAAGTAAAACAAATTACTAAATTAAAACTTTCTCAATCAAAACACACTCACTTAAAACACATTTAATAATTATTAGTGACTTCCTTGGCCCTGTCTTTCAAAGCAAAGTTTTTCGAAGGAAGGCTTAATATTGGAAATAGCCACTCTCAGTTGCTTCTATATTTATCCGAGATCTGTAGTTTGTCTTCAAAGAAGTCACAGCAGAAAATCCAGTTTCACAAAAGTAGGATGTTGAAAATGGTAATAGAAGGCGAAATGCCCTTGTTTTTAGTGCTGAAAAACCATCCTCTACTCCTGCCCAAAATTCAAATAGTGATTTATTACTGAACTCATTTTATTACTAAATGACTCGTTTTTAGCCTACTTCCCGTAAAAGTAAAAAAAAATAATAATAATAAAGCATGAAAGAAGGCTTAATGGTATCATGAAAATATCGTTAGAAATCAAGAAAAGTCAAAAATAAGTTAAGTAATTAAATAAAGATTGAAAAATAAAAAATTTGAAAGTAGGGTTTTGAGATGGGAAAAAAGTGTCGGTCGGTCTGTCGGTCTGTCTGTCTGTCGGTCTGTCGGTCGGTCTGTCGGTCTGTCCCCCCTTAATAACTTTTGAACGAATTGTCCGATTGGAAAAATTCTTTTTGCATTCGAAAGATCTCGGCGAGGACATCTCATTTCCATATTTTACTTTTTGATTTGAACAATTTTTCGTTCAATTTTGAACAGTTCAAAAATTTTTAACGTTATCGCCTATGGGTGAAAATGAAGCAAATTATGTAAACTCTGGGCACAAGATCCAAGTTCCCATGAACAAGCTCACCGGAAGAAGTTCTTGGTGTGAAATATTGATTTAAACAATTTTTGTTCATTTTTGAACAGTTCAAAAAAATTAACATACCGCCTACGGGGAAATTTCAATCCTATATAATTCCTGATCTAACGGACCCATTTGCTTGGAACAAACTTTATCGGAAAGCTCTTATGGCGAAAAACATGTACTAATAGAAAGTTCATCCAGAACGAACGAGCCTATTTTCCTATGAAATTTTTTGATCGGGATTTTCAAGAATATTTTTGAAATAATGAATGATTAAATGAATAAGCAAAAGAAAGAATGAATAAATGAGTGAATAAATACATGAATGACTTAATAAATGAATGATTGAATGAATATGTATTAACCGTTAAAAAAGGTATATTTGAAGCAATTAAGAACTAAAGCTAGACGAGAAAGACAGAGATAGATAGCTAGATTATAAATTTGAATTCAGTGTATACGGGAAAGTAGGCTCGTATAGTTCTAGACGGAACTTCTTGTTACTCTTGTTTGGGCAGTGCGTTAGAAATAATTCAAAAACAGAATCCAAAGTACTCAATATACATTATTGTTGTATGCATTTTATGGTAAGGGAGGGGGGGGGGGCGGGGGGCGCAATGAAAATTATGATAGAAAATGAGGTCGCGAATACTGAAAGGTTGAGAAACGCTGCCTTAAAGCACGAGTTTTTTTTTTTTGAAAAAATAGTATAGTGTAAGTTATTTGCAATTTCAGGTTGTCGGAGGTGACTAGGGAGCGGAGGGTGGGGTAAAAGTTACATAGAGAAAAAATAGTATACAAACAAAGTGTAAGAGTATCTTAGGTAGGCATTAGAATTAAAATTACGGGCACGTGCAAACGTTCCAGTAACTTTCGCCCGTGTCAGACACGGGCAAATGCGTTAAGGGGTTAAGCAGTGGGGCACAACACACTGGGAACCTGAGGGCGTCGACAGGCTACGAAAGTCACGAAAAAGTCACGAATTTTTAAATCGACACACTCTCAGAAACGCGTGCTCAAATCGTACGAAACTTTCGTCGTATTTGGCGAATTGGCTCCGTGGAAAATGCTCCGAGTAAACCTTTCGCCAAATTGGCGAAATTTGTGTGGTAACTTTTTTAAGTCACGTGATCACACGAGGAAAGAATCGTTATAAATGACGAAATTTCCTTGACGATGTCAGAATCGTCGAAAATGAGGATTCTATTTTTGAGAGTGCACGAAAATTACGAATAGGTCACGAAAATTTTCCGTCCAACGGCACCGGTCCGGAAAGGAATAGAATATCCAGTACCCGACAGGCTTTCAAATCCGGAATCCAATCCGAAATATCAGATTATCCGGCATGTCAAATTTTATTTTTGAAACTTAATTTCCACATTTCATTTTATTTTAATTATGCTGTGAAATTTGCAAATGTTGTGCTTAATTTTACTTTGATTTAAATTTTTTCTTAATGACACGTTAAAAAGAAGAAAACTGAATTACAAACTTATTACGTATTTTGAGGCTGTGAGATGCTTAGAAATATGTGTAGAATATATAACTTTCAAATATCAGCGCCGGATATCCGACAGGTATACGTCATACAGGGGCAACTGGATAATGGTTATCCAGGAAAGTCGATTAAGTATCATGAAGGGTCGCAAAAAGGTCCCGAAAAACCTCCGAAATTTCACTTTTGAGGATCAGTAGATACCCTGAATCAAAAAAGTCGCCATAAAGTGGGTGTTGCAGGTGCTCTTCGAGCGAAAATTTTGATGGATTAGGCGCTAAGAAGCAACTTTAAGTCATATGAGGTATGAAAATACCAAAACCGATTCGCAAAAAAATTTTTAGGCATCTCTTTTGTGTGTGTCTTTTTCGTGGGGCGGCCGCGGTCAAGTCTTTCAATAATAATTTGCAGTTTTTATTGACTGCTGTTATTTAAACCATCTATACATATATTATTTCTCTAACCTGTTTTTCTGTAGGGCTGTGCGATCTTCCTTATTCCTTTATCAAATTCCATGCTTTACCCCTCATTTTAAACCTTATCGTACCGGCTCATGGCGAAAAATAGACCCAAGGTCTAAAAATTTACCACTTCTCTTAAATTTGAGATTTAAAATCATCTAAGAAGAGGTTCTTGAGTGGATGCTGAATTAGTGTTGTGTATGCTGGCGCCATCTTTTATCAAGTAAACAAAGAAACTCTTCTGTTATGATTGTGTAGAAAATTGGACAGTTTTAATTGCGTCTGTGTGTTATTTTTTTTTAATCGGTAGGTTCTAAACATTCATTTATATTATGAATGTGCTGACCAACCAATAGGAACTAAATTTTAAGGAATGGAACTGTTTAGTTATTTTATTTTAATGCTATGTATACCAATAACAAAAGTAATTACCATTATTATTGTGATTATTTCATTATTTTTAATATCTAAGTAGTAGTGGGGGAAAATGTGGAACAGCTATTTGTGCCGATGGGTTCAATGACATGCCTTCTTCTGTACCAACACCCGTTTACTTTTTCTATTCTTCTTCATAACGTCCTTTCTCACTAATTAGTGCGGAATTCATCACAGGTCAACTAGTTCTTTCATATGGCACCGCTATCAGTGGTCCGGGCATTCGCCGATACACTGTTAAAAACTTCCGTAGGAAAATAGTAAAATAACCGTTTATTTGATTGTTATTTTACCATATTTAATGACAACAACTGAATAACCATTAAAAAGATGGTATTCAAACCGCTGATTGCGAGAAAAATCGTTTATTCTCTGTTTATCCTAAAGAACGTTTAACTCTCTCATGCATGTGAACCTCATATGAGGTGACATAAATTTTTTCTGCAAATTTTTATGCAGATTCGCTTTTGTGCTGCAATTTTCATGTCGTCCTCACCTGGAGACTCCAAAAAGTTCTTGGAGATCACAAAAAGTTTCATAGGGTATTCAAGATAGTCAAAAGATTCAGATCTCTTTAGAAGTCCATGCAGGATTCAAGGATCATGAGAAAATCTCAGTTTTCAATCAAATTCTGTTTATTTATTTTGAAGCGCGTACTACATTACTGGGAAGTTTGGTATTATTTTATAGCTTCTTATTCCTTATAAATTAAGGGGTAGATTCAAGTGAAACGCGTTCGATCAAATCCAAATTGATCGAAATTTCAACTCGAATTCGATCATTTTCAAACTGATCGAATATTGCCATTCATCTTGTTTCCTAGACTTCGATCAAAACACGTAGGGTTGCCATCGAATGATTTCCTCGCTCGGCGTATCGTCACATGACCAGAACTTTAAGCTGAACCAATGAAAAAATTGAATCAGAAAGCTAAGCTATTTTAACTGTAACATTATCTGTTGATGTTTTCTTTATTGTTTTGGTTTGATCTGTTTGTTTTGCTATGTTGTTCCCTGTGTTGTGCTGATTGTTTATACAGAATGAGTAATGAAGCAAATATATTAGTAGATATTATCAAAAAAAAAAGCCTCGGGACCTAATGAGTGTGGAAGGGGGAAATCGTAACATCGACAACTGCCTTTGTCACTCTGGCAATTTTCCTCCATACTGTTGATTATAATATGTAGTGAATATTCCTGAGGTAACAAATAGTTTTTTATTCTTACTGAATTGTATCTTCCTAGAGGATAATCTATACCTTTCTTTGCTCATTAAAAGCGTTCAATTCTGTTTTATATTTCCTTCGAGTAGTCAGTTTTTACGAATGGCAAATAGCAGCAGGCTAGAAAATAACTTTATTACACATTTAGAATAATTTTATTTAAAAAAAATATAAGCTATTAAAACATAGGCAAAGAAAAAAAAATACGCCTGCAGACGATTTAATGACTTCATGTTTTTTCCAATGACAAATTCGCATTATTTTTCTTATTTTCTTCTCTTTTTTAGCCTGACGTTTTGTGTGCCAGTTTTACTTCTAGCTTATCGCATAAAAATATAAATGTTTCTCTATCTAAGTGATATCGTTGCACAAACTCCCGTTCACTCAAATTTAAAGGATTGCTTCGGATTTACAAATATCATGAAACTCTTTGCATTCTGTGACCTCTGATCGCCAAAATGGCCGCCATTACTGTAAGAAAATCAGTCGAATCGTGAAAATGATCGAATGAAAGCAATCGTGTTGGTCACGTGGTTAAAAATGATCGCCGCGTTTCACTTGAATTGGAGTTGCATGATTTTGATCGAACCGTTCGATTAAAAATGGCAAAATGATCGAAAAGTGTTTCACTTGAATCCCTGCCTAAGTTTGAACATTCAGTTTTGCTATGTTTATTATTATATTGAATAAATATGACAAGAAAGCATGAAACGTCTTCATGCAAGGACTCAAATTTTTGACTATACAGGACAAAATATTCCAAAATAAGTTAGTACCATACAAGCCTGAGATACTAAATTGGTTTGTAGCATATGAATTTTGTTTATATAACACAAATAAATGAATGCATGCATGAGACGGTTAACTAACCCTCATTTTCAAGCTCTCAGTATAAATCGGGCGTCCATCTTGGTGGCGAAACCTTATCGATCGTACGTTGTCGTTAAAATAGGAATACGGATTTATTAGTTAAAATTTGCATGTGTATATAAAACAAGAAGTTCCGTCTAGAACTATACGAGCCTACTTTCCTGTATACACCGAATTCAAATTTATAATCTAGCTATCTCTCTCTCTCTTTCAGCTTTAGTTCTTAATTGCTTCAAATATACCTTTTTCAACGGTTAATACATATTCATTCAATCATTATTTATTAAGTCATTCATGTATTTATTCACTCATTTACTCATTCATTCTTTTGCTTATTCATTGAATGATTCATTAATTAAAAAATATTCTTGAAAATCCCGATAAAAAAATTTCATAGGAAAATAGGCTCGTTAGTTCTGGATGAACTTTTTATTTGTACATCTTCTACGTCATAAGAGCTTTCCGATAAAGTTTGTTCCAAGCAAATCGGTCCGTTAGATCAGAAATTATATAGGATTGAAATTTCTCCGTAGGCGGTATGTAATTTTTTTTTTTTTTTGAACTGTTCAAAAATGAACAAAAATTGTTCAAATCAATATTTCAAGCCAAGAACTTCTTCCAGTGAGCTTGTTCATGGGAACTTATACCTTGTACCCAGAGTTTACATAATTTGCTTCATTTTCACCCATAGGCGCTAATGTTAAATTTTTTTGAACTGTTCAAAATTGAACAAAAAATTGTTCAAATCAAAAAGTAAAATATGGAAATGAGATTTTCTCGCCGAGATCTTTCGAATGCAAAAAGAATTTTTCCAATCGGACAATTCATTCAAAAGTTATTAGGGGGGGACAGACCGACAGACCGACCGACACACTTTTTCCCCGTCTCAAAACCCTACTTTCAAATTTTTTATTTTTCAATCTTTATTTAATTTCTTAACTTATTTTTGACTTTTCTTGATTTCTAACGATATTTTCACGATACATTAAGCCTTCTTTCATGCTTTATTATTATTTTTTTTTACTTTTACGGGAAAGTAGGTTAAAAAGAAAAAAAAAAGTGGCTTAAGCAGTGGATACTAAATAGAAACACATACACACGTAAATCAAAAATTGGAGACATCGGATTCCCGAACTGTTTGCGAATAAGCGAACCCATCATTTGAGCTGCTGAAGCTTGTTTGAAGCTTGTTTGTATTTTAATTTTTGCAGCAAATAAAATGACTTTCGTCAATATACAGTAAATTTAGTCCAAAAATAAAATTAGATCCAATCAGAAACTGAAATCTCAATTTTAAGGCTGTTTGCCTGTTGGAAAAGAAGCTTTATTGATAAATAAACGTCCGCTTTACGTGATGACGGTGGTGGAGTGGATAGAGCAAGTCTAGTACACCAGGCATTGGGGGTTCGAGTCCTGCAAGCTTCGTTTATGGTTTCTACGCCTCGAAGACTCTACGCCTCGAAATGGTTCAGAAACGGTGAAAATTTTGTTTTGAAACCATTTTTAAATGGTTATAAAACCGTAAACTTTTGTATTTGCGGCTTTTTAACCAAGTTAATTGGAAATGGTTAGGTCCCGTAAAGATAGAAAAATGTTCCAAACCGTAAATTTAACGGTGAATTAAATGGACAGACTGCTTCCGGTCATTTAACCGTAATTTTATGATGAAATTTCTAACAGTGTAGGGGGGGCACATGAAAGAATGGTTGCCATTTCCTGGGGAATGATCTAGGTTTGCAAATGGTGAAAAAACATTATTAAAAACCTTAAAAAAAAGCTTTGCTATTTCATAAAATGTAAGAAGCGTGTATCAGTGACAAAAAAATGTTTATTCAACGTAAAAAACTGCACGTATGCTTTTAGGAGTGGATTCCGAGTTCGTGCAATCAGAAACTAAATACAAAGTTATGCCGCCTCTCGAGTTATTGGGCTCTTTTTATCTCTACGATTTATGGTTGCGCTGTGCACCGGAACGTCTACGTGATAATCGGTAATATACATTCTACTATTGTCGTAGTTCTCTTTGAGCCATTAAGCAGTTTCTCTCCCCACATTACCGCCTTAGAAATCCGGGAATAAAAGATAAATCCGCATTTGTCTTTTACGGTAAATACGTTCAACATTTTTGCCGCGCATGAAATGAAATAATGGGATATTAGTTGTGGTGTCAGAAATAAAACCGGAACGCCGCGATATTAATGGGCCCGATGTTACCATTATCGATTGAACGCGTCTGTTTGTATTCTCACGGGTGTAAGCTTTAGTTAAATATCCTTTGAAATAAGATGGGGGAAAAAATGCGGGTCATTTAAGGAAGGATGTATATTACAATTTCAGATGCAGTTCTAACAAGAAGTTCCGTCTAGAACTATACGAGCCTACTTTCCCGTATACAGCGAATTCAAATTTATAATCTAGCTATCTCTCTCTCTGTCTTTCTCGTTTAGCTTTAGTTCTTAATTGCTTCAAATATACCGTTTTCAACGGTTAATACATATTCATTCAATCCTTCATTTATTAAGTCATTCATGTATTTATTCACTCATTTATTCATTCATTCTTTTGCTTATTCATTTAATCATACATTAATTCAAAAATATTCTTGAAAATCCCGATCAAAAAATTTCATAGGAAAATAGGCTCGTTAGTTCTGGATGAACTTTCTATTTGTACATGTTCTACGTCATAAGAGCTTTCCGATAAAGTTTGTTCCAAGCAAATCGGTCCGTTTGATCAGGAATTATATAGGATTGAAATTTCCCCGTAGACGGTATGTTAATTTTTTTTGAACTGTTCAAAAATGAACAAAAATTGTTCAAATCAATATTTCACGCCAAGAACTTCTTCCAGTGAGCTTGTTCATGGGAACTTAGATCTTGTACCCAGAGTTTACATAATTTGCTTCATTTTCACCCATAGGCGCTAATGTTACAAATTTTTGAACTGTTCAAAATTGAACAAAAAATTGTTCAAATCAAAAAGTAAAATATGGAAATCAGATGTCCTCGCCGAGATATTTCGAATGCAAAAAGAATTTTTCGAATCGGACAATTCGTTCAAAAGTTATTAGAGGGGGACAGACCGACAGACAGACAGACCGACAGACACTTTTTCCCCATCTCAAAACCCTACTTTCAAATTTTTTATTTTTCAATCTTTATTTAATTACTTAATTTATTTTTGACTTTTCTTGATTTCTAAAGATATATTCATGATACATTAAGCCTTCTTTCATGCTTTATTATTTATTTTTTTTACTTTTACGGGAAAGTAGGCTAAAAACGGGAAAATTTAGCTGCTATTTTTGCATTTTGTTCTTTAAGGTTTAGTTATGGCTTCAAACATAAAATCTCGCTTTTTTCTTCTTTTATTTAGCTTTTAAATATTCATTTTTTGAAGACAATTAAAGAAAAAAATCAATAAAAACTTTTCAACGTACAAAAATGTTAAAAAGAGGCATCTCAAAAAAAAAAATAATAATAATAAATAAACACATGGAAAGTACTTTTTTTCACCTGTAGTAATTTTAATTTACGAATACAAATTTACAATTATTTATGTGGCATTACTCATTCATTTACTCAAATTGGTAGTTTTCAGAGCACGGAGTTAACCATTATGTTTCTAAAAACAGGAAAATTTAGCCTGTTCCTGTTAATGTTATAGTCTAGCTCAGTGTTTCCAAACCTTCTTTAACTTGCGAACTCCTTCTAAGATGCGAAAGAAACTGACAACCCCCCCCCCCCCCCGACTTCTGAAGTCGTTAGTAACGGGAGACAAAACTAAAATTTACCAGCTCATTTATTTTAAATGTTGTACAGTACTTCATAACAAGAAATAAAACAGAATTATTGTAGAACATCTAAGTTTAAATTAAAACTAAAATACAGCTAAAAAATATTTTTCTATTATTACTTTTATATTATTTCTTCTTCTTGAATTATTATTAAAGCATTAAACATTCCTAAAAAAATACAAATTATTTTCCGGTCAAAAAGTACAAAATTCGGAAAAGTTTTGGAAATTTAAAGAAAAATTAAAATTTACATATTTTGAAATTTCTAATTGCAATATTATGATAATGCAGAAAAGTTGGAATAAAGTGTGATAAATGCGAGTGCAAATTAAAAATTAATGAATAAATATCTTCTGGTTCCACTTAGATAAGAATAATGCAAAACTTTGCATGTTATGTAGTAAAATTTCATATTTTCGATTTTTCTTAGCACTTGCGAGAAAAAAGTGGGAAATGGTAGAAGAAAAGTACGTTCTGAAATTTAAAATAAGTCAAGAAATATCTTTCGGTAACAATTTGTGATCCAAATTGGTTTCGAAATGATAAATTTGATTGTGATCCAAATTGGTACCGAAATGATAAATTTGATTGTGATTCAAATTGGTTTCGAAATGATAAAGTTGATTGTGATCCAAATTGGTACCGAAATGATAAATTTGATTGTGATCCAAATTGGTACCGAAATGATAAATTTGATTGTGATTCAAATTTGTTTCAAAATGATAAATTTGATTGTGATCCAAACTGGTACCGAAATGATAAATTTGATTGTGATCCAAATTGGTACCGAAATGATAAATTTGATTGTGATCCAAATTGGTACCGAAATGATAAATTTGATTGTGATCCAAACTGGTACCGAAATGATAAATTTGGCTGCAATCTAAATTAAAAACTAGGTAGAAGTAGAAATAGGTGCACTTCAAATTTCGTTATAGGCTTCCTAGGCCAGTCCACTACTTTTCTGCATTATCTAGAAAACAAATCTATTTTTTAAAAAAAATTCTGCACTCCTTTCTAATTAGTATGTAAATTTATTATTTTTTCTTTCTCGTTAGCGATAAAAAATTTCCGCCATTGCAATATTATTTTCGAGAACCCCCTTTCTGCACCACGCGGACCGCTGGGGGTTCGCGAACCACCGGTTGGGAAGCGTTGGTCTAGCTTATATTTTAAAGACTAATATTTCTGGTCTTTTGATCAAAATTTTTGTTTGAACTCATTCTTTATTGCAAACAAAAGTACCCAAATTCATACTTTCCATCAAACATTTTCATTAAAAAAATTGGGAGGGATAAATATTGAAATTCAATGCTGCCCGCCCACTCCCATCTCATGTTTGAACTTGAGCAGTCCCACTGATTTTCAAAACCCGACAACACTGTCCATTAAAAAAAATTAAATACCTGAATGGTAGCTTTTCTCGATGAGAAAATCATTTTGAGTACTTTCGAAAATTTAAAAAAATGGTCCTTAGAAAGCCCCGATACATGAAAATAATAGCCTATCTATATAATATTCGAAACCTAATTGAAAAAGTGATTTTCTTTGTGGAGGGCGCATTTATTCGAACACTTCAATTTTTAAAACCGCCAAAACAAATCCCGAAATAGAATTCTAAAAGCGAACTCGATCGTGAATGATTAAACTGTTCAAAGTACTAAAACCAAGCCAAATTTCCCTCCATTAGAATGGTTAATTTGCTTCCCGAAGGCTTCCTTCGAACAACCTTTTAGAGTTCATTTTATCCCAAAGGATGGATTCTACCTCTCTGGCAGAATTCAGGTCAATTACATTCCAATAAAATTTGCATTTTTTTTTCCCGCCGTAGATAATGAGATAGGAAATACAGCGGAAAATAATTCAATTTTAACTTCTAATACGCGTTAAAATAATTGAGTGTAGTAAGCGAATTTTATTGTTACATTCAAAGAAACAATGAAATGGAGAAAAAAAGGGAAACCGGTCGAAACATTAATGCTCTTTAATAAAAATGGACTCATGTTCCCTTATTATTAAAGTGAAATTGTTTACTTATCTAGATTTAGGGGCACTTTTTTTCTAAATAGGATACCCGATATAATTTTAAGCAAATAAATTAATCCTGATGTAGGCAGGTCCGAATAGGATCAGACCTCAGACAATAATGATATATAAATAAAAATAATTTAACTTTGTGCAAGTAAACAATAATAAAAATATAATTACGCGTTAATTGAAAGCACAAATGAGCAATAAAATGCAGACATATGTTTCGGGATTCCAAGCAATCCCGAAACATATGTCTGCATTTTATTGCTCATTTGTGCTTTCAATTAACGTGTAATTATATTTTTATTATTAATAATGATATAGACTGCGATTTATACGCAAAGTAGAAACTTTATGACGCAAGCGAAGATTTGAGAATATGCCTGAGTTTGAGCATTTAAAAGAATCATCATCACAATGAAATGGAATTGCAGCTGTTTAACTAAATTTGATTGGACACTATTGGGAAAAAACCACTTGACTGAAAGAAGCAATATATTAAATCCATATGATCCACAATCTTTAGAACATTTCTTATGACATTTTTTTCTTCGTTGTAAAATTTTTTGCTCATAAGTAGTTTTTCATCGTTATTAATTTCAGCAGCAGACGATTTTTTTAATTAATCTTAAATTTTAATAATGTATCATTCGCCTGCTCTAAAGGCAGGAGAGAAATGGTTTAAACAGTAAATTAAATTAAAATATAAGAGGAGTTCTAACGCATGCATTTTTAATTTATTTAATGAAAACAATGTTTTTAAAGTAATTTTAAAAAATGATTTTTTTTAATATCTGAATTAATCTCTAAAGAATGATAATTTGAATCAATTTGCGACAGTCAGAAGATTTTGTAATCAAATCTTTACTTTTGTAGGTTGTGTTTAAACGTAAAATTTTGGCACTGGCGACAAAAATTGTGCTTTAGTTCTTGTAAGTAGCTTCCTCATTAAAACATCTCGGTTGAATGCCAATGGTTTTTTTTCTCCATATCCTTCCTGTCTTTTAAAAAGGAGAGCAAGATAAAACGGTATGAAGGAAAGCGCGCGAAGCGAACAATAAGAAATCTCCTTAGCCCCTTATAGGGCCTTTTTTTTTGTAGTATCGGTATATTAAAATATTTTTCGGATTTTGGTTCGTTTCAAAGAAGAAATTCATATAAGACATTAAATAAGATTAACATGATTTTTTGTACTACCCGCCCCCCCCCCCCTCGCGGGGAGTTCGGGGGGTATATCTGAGAATATTGATGCATGTGGTGGTAAATATGCTTCCCATCGTCTTTGCAAGATTCTAAAAAGGGTAAAATAGTTTACTATAAACATTTATAACTTGATGAATTAGGTGGGAAGCATACTTCCCACCGCCTTATAAAGGGTTAAAAAATAAAGTAAAATAAAAATAGCGGAAAAACATTGCGTATTACTAATGTTGCTCTTCACATGGATATGGAGCGAAGCAATGGAGCAACGAGATTTATAGCAATGAAATTTCTTGTGCTCCACTGCTCAGTCTTTTTACTTTTTTTCTTAAATAAAAAAAAGTTAACAATAGAAACGTGCAATTATTAAGTTAAAACGATAGCCGTGTTTGGATAAAAATACGAAAAACAAAAAAAGGGTTTCCATAGATTGCTAAAATACGCTTATTATTGAAATTGGTTGCAGTGTAGGGCATACCGTTACTTGCAGACATAGACGGTGAAACGCTGGCTCTTCCGTTGCTTTCGAGTGACCGAGAGGCGAACAAGTCACGTGAAGTAGACGATCTAGTTTCGTCCAATTGGCGTCTCGTCCTATTCCCGCATCGCCTTATCTACTTTTGCCTCATTTTTTTTCCACGGCGTGAAGTTTTCAAGATAAGATTCTACTGCGCGTTCAATTGCACAGAACGAGAGGGCTCCAATTCGAGTGAAATTCGAAACGCTAGGTGATCATTTGTTTTAATCTTGAAATTAGGAAAAATTACTACTTCAATGGGGTTATAGGCAATTGGAATAGTTTACCAGAAGCGACTGTTAATTGCAGCGGGGTAAAAACGTTTAAGAAATCTCTTGATGTTTATTGGGGACTGCTAAATTGACTAGGATCAGCCTAGCTGGGCCCTGAGCCTGTTGCTGGTCGTCACTTTTGTATTTGTGTTTGTATTTGTATCAGTGGGAGCAGCGCATTCTAAACAGATATTGAATTTTCCTGTTAAACACGTAATCCAGACCGATCCCCCGCTCTTGTGCCACCGGAACGCCCCTAAGCGGTGTCTACGATTTTACAAGGTCCATGATTACTTGAAGCATGATGTTGGCTAATTTGCCGTCAATCGGTAGGTTTTTCGTCAACCAATTGAAGCACGAGTTTTTTCGGAAAAACTATAGTCTGTGTAATTAGAATAGGCGCATCAAGGTCGCGTTCCCTGCTTTGTCTCCATGAAACTACGAAAAAGACAACAGAGCCAGACTGTTTTTTTTTTGCACTGCAGTTAAGGCATTACTGCACCTCCGATTCAAATTATTAGAATAATTGAGAAAAAATAATAACAAAGAATTTATTTCCATTTATTTGTTTTTGATGCGAAGTAAATGCAATTAAATTTCTCATAAATGAAATCTGGAATGTTTAGATAAGATTTTAGCATTTACAAAATATACGATAAATTAGGTATACAATAGCTTTTTGAAACGCATCAAAATATTAGAATAAGACTTAGATTGGTTCAAAATATTAAAATACTTTATCTGACGCAATCTATTTTTGCCCATGAGAAATAACTCTGATTTGAATCCGTCAATTATTAAATTATAACTAAAACAACAAACTTAGTTATCTTGTTCGCCGAACTAACGCGGGGAAAAAGTTTCTAGCACGGAAACCATGGCGACCAGAAGGGGAAAAGGTTGAGTTGCGTGACCTTGACACGCCGATTCTAATTACACAGACTATAATACGGTGTAAGTTATTTTCAATTTCAGGTTGTGGGGGTGACTAGGGAGCGGGGGTGGGGCAGAAGTTACATAGAAAAATATACAGAAGCCCCTCGTTATAGCGCGCTTGTCGGGGAGCAGCAAAAAAGCGCTATATAACCGATGCCGTTAGAAATAACTCAAAACGTACAAGTAAATTGAGTGAACCTGTACATTCCACCAGGGCAAGATGGTGTGAAAACGATGTCAAAGAGAAAGGTAACCATTTTCTTCCCAGAAAATTCCTTTACCTATCACGCTTTCTTGGTAAGGGGATTATAATTCGGATTTGTTCAGCCGAGTGCGAATCCTTTCACGAATACAAATCAGTCTTTTTCACTTATTAATGGCCGTTAGGATCAATACAAAAAGACCAAGGGATCATTCATAAATGATGTCACGCTTCGAGGGGGGAGGGGGGTTCGTGAAATTGTGACAAAGTGTGACAAGGGGAGGGGAGGGGGTAACAAGAAGTGTGACATCATGCATAATGCAACATAGCGTGACGCGTGACAAAGGGGGGGGGGAGGGGGGTCCGCTGAAGTGTGGCATACTGTGACAAAGGGGAGGAGGGGAGTCAAATATATGGGAAAAAAGCGTGACGTCATTTATGAACGGCCCCCAAGTAAAACGTCAACTGGTTTGAGTAGAATCATTCTGCATGCATGTACGTTGGGGAGTGGGAAGAGAATTGCTGCAGATTTATTTACCCTCCAACAAATTCAGAAGAAAGGAAAACATTCCTGTTCGATGGCTTTGTTCTTAGAAAAGGGCTTTATACCCTGAAAGGCAATATTTTTACTTTCGAGAACTCAAACAAAATTTTCGGAGACATAAAAAAAAGCGCTGTATATCCGAATGAGCGATATAACGAGTCGCGATATAACGAGGGGTTACTGTATTATACAAACAAAGTGTAAACGGATCTCAGACGGGCATTATAAAAAAAAAATAACGCCCGGGCATGGGCAAACTTTCCGGTATCTTTAACCTGTGTCAGAAACGGGCAAATGCGTTAAGGCTACAGTGGACACTAAAAATATTTTTTTTAAATTTTTTATCCACATGTTTAAAATTTTGTGCATTAGTGTGTTTGTGATAACTGAAAATATTAAAAAGAAAATTGGTGCAAAAAACTAATACTTTTAAAACAATTTAAATTTTTTTTAAAAACATTAATAAAAATTTTAAAATGTTCCCTGCGTCACAAATTTTTTTCAAACTTCAAATTTCCAGTTTTTTTTTTTTTTAATCTCTAGGCAAGACTACATAAAATTTGCGATTATCTGCACAGTTTTATGTGTTAATTTACAAAATATAGCAAAAAAATGAACATTTCTGTGAAATTTTTAGCAAAACTGATGACTTTAACAGCAAAAAGGGTAAATTTCTAGTTGAACACTACTGATATTACTAAAATTCATCGCAACTATTATGTAGTCTTACCTAAAGATTAAAAAAAAACTGGAAATTTGAAGTTTGAAAAAAATTTGTGACGCAGGGAACATTTTAAAATTGTAATTTTTTTAAAAAAATTTAAATTTCTTAAAAGTATTAATTTCTTCGCACCAATTTTCTTTTAAATACTTTTGCAAACACACTAATACAAAAAATTTTAAACATGTGGATAAAAAATTTTAAAAAATAATTTTTAGTGTCCACTGTAGCCTTAAGTGATTAATAACAAACACGTGTCTGCAACATTATGCTAGTATAATAAAGTTATCCAATGTCCCCCCCGAAAACGATCATTCGAGTCGAAATATACCCACTCTGTTCGTGGGCCATCCACCTTTTATGTACTCCGATTAGGTCATAAAAATGCATCACCCAAAATGATATGTTTCTTCGGAGGAAAAATTCCCGAATGGAAGTTATCAATTCTAGTTGAGTTTAAACTATAAAAATATACGTCCTTGAGAAATCAGACGTATATTACCTGAGGCCTTTAAAGTATAAAACATTTTATATTTATTTCCGTCGATCTTTCTTCTTCCAATATTTCTAAACCTCAAAGCAAGATAAAGATGGGCGTACGAATGGTCCGTTTTATCAATAAATATGCCAATAGATAAGACCTGTGTAGTGGACAAGCGTTTTATGTACTTCAACCATTTCGTTCTTTCAACGTAAAATATTTCACTGGTATCTCTTCCTTACAGAGGCATGGAAACCATCTACAGACAATTTCTCTAAGAGCTCCCGGGCGTTTACAGTAAAACGTATTTTTGCTGCACTCGAAAATTCACTGTAATGGGATATTTCAAGTTTCCAGAGACCGGAAGAATTTTTTTATTTCTTTTTTCATCAACCAAATAATCTAACATATTACGGAAAAGTATTGACAGACTATCAGATCAGTAAGCACTATTTCCTTTTTAGCCTACTTCCCGTAAAAGTTTTAAAATAAAAAAAAAAGCATGAAAGAAGGCTTAATGTATAGTAATGATTAAACTTTGTGCAAAGTAATAGAAATAAAATTTCACGTTAAATTAAAGCACAAATGAGCATTAAAACGCAGACATATGTTTCGGGATTGCTTGGATGTTTTGCATCTAGAAGCTCCCTGTCGCATTGAAAAAGGGATCCCAAGCAATCCCGAAACATATGTCTGCGTTTTAATGCTCATTTGTGCTTTAATTTAACGTGAAATTTCATTTCTAAGGCTTAATGTGTCGTAAAAATATCGTCTCTACTAATAATAAAGCAGCAAGTGTGTGTGCGGTGTGTCTGTCTATATGTGTCCGGCGTAGGTCATACATAGGCTGTCCGGCGGATTTTCATGAAATTTGGCACGAAATAAGTTTGGAACATGGGGGTGTGCAACTAGGAGAGTTTTTCTGAAATTCGAATTTGTCCTTTTTTATATTTTTTTTTCTCTTGGGAGGAATTATCGCATCCATTCGAGCTTGATACCGTTGAAAAGCGAATAAAAAAACTGTCCCAGGAAGAGTTTTGATCTTTGTGCTAAAATTCGAAGCCTCTAAGTTACCTGGAAAAGAAGTTATAAGCGTTTTTCTCTGTAGTTTGAAATTATTTTCCTACGGTAATTAAATGTATTTTAATTGACCTTTTACCATGCCGACTGGCTTATGATCCTTTTTTTTTTTTAACGAATTAAAATTTATTTCTTGCGATTTTAAGCATTTTGAGGGCCAGCCGATATTTAATTTATTAATTTTTGGGGGGGGGGGGGGATTTTGATAATTCTTTTTCTTTAAAACGAATTAAAATTTATTTCCTGCAGCTCACAGGCGTTCGATAGCTGTTTTATTTTTATTTACTATTTTGACATGCTTTTTACGGGACCATTCTACATACTGCACAGGGGTTTTTAAATAAATGTTATCCTTTATAGCGATTTTTGTTATTACAACCAATTATTAGTATTAATATTTTTATTTTTTAATTATTTTTTCTCGAGTGAATTAGCACACATGTTATTTGCCTATTTGAGCTCGGCTGAAAGGTTTTTTCGTTTTCAAAGCTTTGCTTGCTGCTGTTAGTTTCTGCAAGCTACAAAACTTCGTCATGTTTTACTGTCAATGAATAATAGCTAAAAACTAATTGTACTAAAAATGTATCAATTAAAACTAATGGATTATAATCGTCCTTTCTGTGCGGGTACTTGAACTAAACAATAAAAATGCGTTTTCCCTTAAATATTTTCTTTTTCGTTTCTTTCCTTTCTTTTTTCCCTTTTTATTGTGTGTATTTTGTAAAAAAAATGCTTAAATGTGTAGGATCACTGGTTCATTTGCCGTGGGCGGATAGTTTTTAATTATGTGGAATGCTATACATTTGAATAAAATAACATAATTTACACATAAAAAAGTTACCTCTACATACACAATGGCGAACCGACTGGTCTTTTCATTTTTTAACACGGGCATAGCCGTGTGGGTACCGCTAGTTGAAAATAAGAACAGTCAAAATAAAGTGAAATAATTAAAGATTGATAACTAAAAAAATTGAAAGTAGAGTTTCAAGGGGTTGTGTCTGTCGACCCCTCTGTCTGCAGCGTTCGAAATTACTGGTGGTCCAATGGTCCGATAACACTAAAATCCCCTCGGACCACCAAAAAAAAAAAGAATATCGGTGGTCCGCGGGGTCATCGACCTTGTTCACCGTTAATAAAGTATTTGTTTAGTGTGTTTAGTGGAGTGCAAGAGGGCGTTGTTTGTCTTTTTCGGCCGAAATTCTTTAACGTGCGACGTTCTGTGATCATCTGCAACGATGGCTATAGAGTTCATTATTATTATTAAATTTTTTCTTAAACTTTATTTCCATGGTAAACTTAATGTTTTAATAAACTATTGAATCAATTAGCTATACCAGGTAATTAAGTTTTATTATAAACTAGCTGACATGCCCGGCGTTGCGCGGAACAAAATTGCATCATTCGCAGTCCAAGTGACGCATGTCCAAAATGCTGTAGTAAATGCATAGGGAAAAATTTTCTTAAAAAATCCAAGTAGGAGATGGGCAACAGTCCAAAAAATCCTATTTATACAGTAAAATTCACTAAAAACCACGATTGCATTAAAACGAACAGCCTAGAAAAGTTCCTTTTAGACCAAAAATAAGCCCATAAAAATCCACATTAAAATGCCAACAAAAGCTCATATAAATTGTAATTAGAGTAAGAGAAACTGTAGCTATGCAGCGGGATAATTTTGCCAAAATGATATCAAGAGCCCGTAAAAAGCGCAGTTAAAATATCGACCACAATACATCTAAAATTTCCCATTAGAAAAAGGGTAGTACTCTCTTTAAAAATGTTCATCAGATCAAGAACAACTCTCCCTGAATATTTCTGCTACAATAAAAGAAAACATTCTTTAAAGCCCCCCCATTTCAATAAAGACAACTATTCCTAAACATCCCTAAAAGAATAATAACATTAGTCCTAAAAAATATCCATTAGAAGGAAGACGTTAGTGACTAAAAATAGAATACTGACCTTCAAGAGCTGCTGTTCCTAAAATAACCCAGCAGTCCATTTTAAATTCCCCATCAAAATTCCTAAAAATCCCGCTTGCAAAATCGTCAAAACATTTAATGAAAATTCAATTGAATAGCACTTTCATAAAATTTGGATAAAACCAAAGAAAAGAAAGCATTATTTCCAAAGGCAAATGCACATTTAAATTGGAAAATGTTTAATGCTGAACCAATTCTGACGTGTGAAACTTAAGTTGATAGAAAAAATAATTAAATTCTGCCCAAATGGCGCTAAATAGACAGTACAAAAATTAAATAAATGTTAGAAAATAAATCACGTGTAAAATATGGAATCAATAATCGCCAAATTGCACTAAAATTATGGTAGCATTTCGCAAATACGCCATGATCCTATGGTGTAAATCATGTATTGAATTAAATGAGAACAATAGTACTGATAAGGATTATTGGGCGCGGTTTGGAAAGTTACGAAGCGCAAAATAATATATTGAGAACAATTAACTGGAAGATGGGAGGGTAAAAAGTTATCACCACCTGGCGAAATTTTAAATTTCATCAAAAATTAGCGATATCGAAGACCTTCCACCCTATTTCTTATCGAAGAAATGAATATTAAATCATCAAAAAAGAAAGAAGAATCAACATTGAAAATCGCCTGCAGTTAATAATCCACAAAATATCCATAAAAGTGAAATGAATTTTTAGAATTTGTTTCGTTGATAAAACGGACACTCTACCATAAGATTTCACGCAATTGTTGAACTGTTACTATACTATTAAATCGTCAAAAAATTAAGGAGAATCAACCTCAAGGTAAAGTAATTAAAATTCGTCTGCAGTTCCACAAAGTACTTATAAAAATGAAATTAATTTTTAGAATTTATTTCGCTCATAAAACGACATGAATAAAGATAAAATAGCATTTTTCCAATTTTACGTTAACAGAAATCATCTAGTTGGCGACAAAAGTAATATTTATTTTGGCGAAACCACGCAAATTGAGCAGATAAATTCAGAGGTAAGCCTTGCTTTAAAGTTCGAAAACTACTTTAAATGAATATTGCGCGCGTTCCATTTATTCTTTGAACTTCAGAAAGAGATCATCTTGTGCAGTTTTTTACGGGCGTTAATATGCTGCAAAAATCGAAAAGGTGAGACGTTTCTTCGATGAGATATTCCTAAAATTAACGGTTTTGCTTAAATTGGAATAACAGAAGAACAAATTCGAATTTACGGAAAAACTCTTCGAGGTGCACGAGGACCTGACCCAAGGTACCTGTAACTAAAATTTAAAATTTCGTACTTCTGGCCCGTTCCATCTCGCCAGGACGCGATCGACAGACAGACACACACACACACAAACTTTCGGTTTTATTTATATAGATAAATTTACAAACGATCATTGAATGTAAAAGTGATATTTTAAACAGGGGTGATTGCGACACAAAGTAAAAAAACCCTGAATTTTTTTTATGCAAAAAGTCGGTATCCCTTTTTATGCACCATAAATTATACGACACCTTTTATACCCATATAGTTACAACAGCATGTTTAAAATAACGTTTAAAATTAAAATTTATATTTTACTTACCTACTGCTAACTAATAAGAAAAATTTAATTTGTTTATTTTTTGCAAATAAATTGTAATTTATAGCAGAGTTTCCAACCTCAAGACTTGAAAAATAGGAGCAGTAGAGGCAAAAAATAAGGGGGTAAAATAGGAGCAGGGGTAAAATAGGAGCATGAACAATTGCAGTATTTTTCATATTTTTGAACTACCATCACGTTATAGAACTATTAAAATATTTTTTTTTTTCATTTACTGTCAAGTTATTAGAACTCAATTTAATTAAAACATTGAATAACATAGCAAAGCATATAGCGGGAAAAAATCACGATTTCTTTTATGGAAAAGAGGAAAGAAAAAAAGGGAAATACGGACATTACTTAGATTCTGTAAAAATATGATTTGAAAGATATACCTTATCTTATCAGACATGTGACTCACTGAGGATTTTTAAAACAAGATTATTTATGAGACTAATATTTAACAATGTTAATCAAAAACTGACATGATCACTAAAAGTTAAAGGCAAAAAAATTTTTTTTAGAAATTCTTTAAATTTTCGGCGGAAATTTCGATAAAATGACATCTGTGAAAGTCCTTTACTACAGAAGCTGAAACGTAAGAAAGATTTAAAATAATGGTAAGATCAAAGTTATTGATGTCCAAGAGGAAGAAAAAAATGAAGCTCGAAAAATGAGTTCAACTTTTTGCGATGTTTATCGGAAAAATAACTAAATCAAAAAAAAAAAAAAAAAACTCTAATTTCTTTTATCGTTCTTTTAAAACTAAAAATAAAGCCCGGAAAAAAAATTACCACTTTTGGCGATGTTTACATCGGGAATGTAAACATCGCCAGCCCCGGGGTTTGGCGCCGAAAAACAAAATTCCAAAATGGCGCCAACGCCCAGTTATTCCTAACAACGAAAGCACGTGGGGGACGTGGTATTGTTCGTGTTCGGAACAAAGATGGTTGGCACCGTTACAACCCTTGCTGCGTAAAGGTTTGCTACAAAGGGAATGTTTATCGCTTTTCGGCGCATTTTTTGTTCCCATCCGCTAAATTTTCAATTTTGAAGAATAAAAAGTCCGATTTTTAAAACACGGAAAGAGTGTATGAAAACACCCGGAATACAATCACCCTGAATTTTAAATTAAAGTACTATAGATTTCGGTTAATTTTAAGTGGACCCGTGATATTGTCTCTGGACCAGTAGCTTTTTCTAACAATTTCTAACACTGGACTGTCTGCATCCCCCCCCCCCTAAAAAAAAAAAACTTTTGAAGAAATTGTGCGATTCGAAGGATTTATTTTGTATTCAAAACACTTCGGAGAATCCCCAACCTCAATTCCATATTTTATTTTTTGATTTGAATAATTTTTTGTTCAGTTTTTAATAGTTAAAAAAAATTCTAACTTTTGCGCCTATGGAGCAATGTGAAACAAATTATTTACCCTGGACATAAGATCGAACTTCCTTTCACCAAGTTTACTGGAAGGAGCTTTCGGAATGGAATTTTTTTGGTTTTAACAATTTTTGTTCAATTATTAGCAGTTAAAAAAACAAAATTACCATTACCACCTGTTAGGAAATTTGCGTTATTCCACACTGTATACCAAATCGTTTTTTGTGCCATTCCATTCTTTAAAGATTTGTGTGAACGAAGATTACGAAGAAGAATAGAACATAGTAAACAGGTGTTGGTACAAAAGGGGGCATGTCATTGAACCCATCAGTACAACTAGCTGTTGCATTTTTTCCTACTATTTAGATATTCAAAACAATAAACCAATCACAATAATGATTTATTACTTAAATTTTAACATTACTTAAAATATAGTTAATGTTGGTTGGTTAGGCCCTACATATATACTTTCATAATATAAAGGGATGCGCAGAGCCTAACAATTGAATGAGTTTATCACACAGACCCAGCCAAAACTGTCCGATTTGTCACACAATAAACGACGAGTTTCTTGTTTGTTTACTTGATAACAGATGGCGTCAGCATAGGCAACACCAATTTGGCATCCATTAAAGGACCTCTTCGTAGATGATTTTAAATCTCACATTTAAGAGAAGCGGTACATTTTAAGACTTTGGGTCTACTTTTCGTCATTAGCCGGCACGATAAGCTTTTAAATGAGGGGTCGATCATGGAATTGGATAAAGAATAAGGAAGAGCATGAGAATCAACAGAAAAAAGGCTAGAGAAATAATATATATATATATAGATAGATAAGAAAATGCAGTAATATTAGCTAAAATATTTCTCATACTTGTTCTTTAACCCTCCGCGTACGGCTCCCGCGATTTGAGCGGGGTATCTGTTTCGTCTCCCACTACGGGTCACGTGAAAATCGCGGGCGAAGAATTTTTTCCCCTGATTTCAATACGGATCCCGCCATTTCCCCGTGTGCGTTAAAAAACATCACCCGAGTGCAGTATTATACATTTTTCGGAAACGGAAAAGCTATTAAAATTCTTGTAATATTTTAAAACAGCTGATAAAGATGTGAATTGTAACATATGTAGATAAAGAAAATATAAAAAAATCGCCCCGTATTTCAGGACCGGAAAGTATAAAAACTGAGCCGTACGCGGAGGGTTAAGTGATTCCTCTTCATATATCCTCCTGAGACCCGAGCAAAATAAAATACACATATTCTCTCAACTATTAGTTTTTCTGGACAATTGGGCATTAAAAGTGATGTTTTTCAAAAAACTAATAAACTTGAATTTTTAAACTTTTCTGGGGGCACATCTCTTTGAATTTATGATCAGCTTATAACTACAGTAGAACTATGCAATACTTACACAAAAATAGATCTACAAAAATGTTTATTCATTACCTATATCATAAGAAAAGAGATCAAACTTGTATAAAAATCCTAGAACAATATTAAAAAAGAAGTTCCGTCTAGAACTATACGAGCCTACTTTCCAGTGTTCACCAACTTGAAATTTATAATCTAGCTAACTCTCTCTCTCTCTTCCTCATTTAACTTTAGTTCTTAATTACTTCAAATATACCTTTTTCAACCGTTAATACATATTCATTCACTCACTCATTCTTTCATTTAATCAGTCATTCGTTAATTTATTCATTCATTTTTCTCATTTATGTATTTATTCACTCATTCACTTAATCATTCATTCATTCGAATATATCGTTAAAAATCCCGATAAAAAAAATTCATAAGAAAATAGGCTCGTTGCGTTCTGGTTGGACTTCGTATCTGTACATGTTCTATGGCCAAACATCTTCCCGATAAATTTTTTTCCAAGCAAATCGGTCTGTTAGATCATAATTTATATTGAAATTTCCCCGTATGCGCTAATGTTAATCTCTTTTTTTTTTTTTTGAACTGTTTCAAAATGAATTCCTTTATCCCGGTGCAAATCTCGCCAAGGCAACATAACACGCAAAAGGTTACTAGCGGATGTATTCCGTTTGGCGTTCGTTGCATCATTATTGGCGACTTCAAAATGAACAAAAATTGTTCAACTCAAAAAATATTTTCCTTCGAGAACTTTTTAGTAATCTTGTTCATAAGAACTCGACTCTTATGCCCAGAGTTTGCAAAATTTGCTTCACTTTTGCCCATTGGTGCTAATGCTAAAATTTTTTGAACTGTTCAAAATTGAACGAAAAATTGTTCAAATCAAAAAGTAAAATACGGAAATGAGATGTGCTTGCCGAGATCTTTTGAATACAAAAAGAATTTTTCGAATCGGACTATTCGTTCAAAAGTTATTAGGGGGGGACAGACCGACCGACAGACAGACCGACACACTTTTTCCCCATCTCAAAACCCTACTTTCAATTTTTTTATTTTTCAATCTTAATTTAATTACTTCACTTATTTTTGACTTCTCTTCATATTTAACGATATTTTTCGGTACATTAAGCCTTCTTTCATGCTTTAATATATTGTTTTTACTTTTACGGGAAGTAGGCTAAAAAGAAAAAAAAAATATTGTGAAAATAGAAACAACCGCGAGAGCGCCAAATTCCAACTTGTTTCTTATTGTAAACAAATAAACTACCGTTTCCGAATTGTCAACGGTAAAAATTGATTTCCTATTCCTCCTTTATAATTCCAGTCCAGGTCTTGCTTGCTAAAATAAAATATGTCACATCAGGGAGAAAAAGCAAAACATCCATTTTACTGGATGCCAGGTCTAAGGGCGATAAACTGTTTCATACAAGGGACTTCTTTTTTTCCAGCAATTACATACCAAAAAAAAAAAAAAAAAAAAAGAAGTTCCGTCTAGAACTGGACGAGCCTATTATCCCGTATACACCGACTTCAATTTTATAATCTCTCTCTCTTTCTCATTTAGCTTTCGGTCTTAATTACTTCAAATATACCTTTTTCAACGGTTAATACATACTTATTCACTCACACAATCAATCATTCATTCATTACACATTCGTGTATTTATTCACTCGTTTATTTATTTTGTCTTTTTTTTTTTAATTTGTTCCGTCATTTATTCATTAATTCTTTCCCTCATTCATTAAATCATTCAGAAATATCCTTATTGATATTTTTTCAATCTTCATTTAATTCCTTTTTTGGACTTTTCTTTATTTTTATCGATATTTTTACTCCTTCTTTCATAGTTTATTACTATTGTTTTCTTTTTTTTAACTTTTACTGGAAAGTAGGCTAAACGAAGACTTGCCAGACTCCAGGAGAGTCGAGTTAAAAAAAGTGTTTTGAGGGATTTGTAATGTTTAGAGTTTTTCTTACATGCCTTGTATTATTTACCTCTTTTTTATATGAAGCCTCATTACATGTTTAATGAAACTAACTCTTATTTCAGTGTCACTATATATCAGAACTTTGTTGCTTAATGATATGTTTTTGCGCCTTAACTTTAACAGGAAATACATATAATTTCAAGTTCTAAAACAAATCAAGTTCGTCTTTTTCTGATAAATTGATCACACGAAACAAAATGGCTAAACAAAAATCGAAATCAACCTATTCCCCCCCCCCCCCCCTATTTATAAATATTCTTTTCGAAACAGAAACGAGTAAGACAAAAGTACGGAATTCACGTTCTGTGTGAAGCGCACATTACTAAACATTTCAATGGCTATTTTACTTTGGAAAAGAAATCCCCCGAATTATTCATAGAGATTCCTTCTATGCATATATATATATATATGTTTCTTTTTACAATTTGCATTTCTTTTTATGTGACTTTTTCATAGAATATTGCGGCTCTTTTTGTCTCTAATGTGAAACTCAAACATGCTTTTGAATATCAAGGAATGCAGGATTTTTTGGCGGATTTAAAAATAACTTTCGCATAAATATAATGTTTACATGTTTACAAATTCCAGAAATTAAAATGTTGAAGAAAATGCAAAACACGACCATTTATTTGTAAAGGACATAGTAGCAAGCACCCACATGTGCTAAACAACCGTAATTGGCAACTTTTACGATTCTTTACTTTAATGATTTCTTATTTACTATTACAAAAAATGGTCGGCTTTTACAATTTTTTTCTTTGTTACAAGTAAATTTAGATTTTGTTGATATTCGGTGTATTTCCAGCAGTTTAAAGATTTTTACGGTTTTTAGCCTAAGTTCCCGTAAACGTAAAAAAAAAAATAATAATAAAACATGAAAGGAGGATTAATGTATGGTAAAAATATCGTTAAAAATAAAGAAAAGTAAAAAAATAAGAATGAAGTAATTAAATAAGGATTGAAAACTAAATAAATGAAAGTAGGAATTTGAGATGGAGGGAAATGTGTGTCTGTCGGTCTGTCTGCCACCCCCCCCCCCCACCCCCCTAATAAATTTTGGACGAAATTGTCCGATTCGAAAAATTATTTTAGCATTCGAAAGATATGGGCGAAGACATCATTTCCATATTTTACTTTTCGATTTGAACAATTTTTCGTTCAATTTTGAACAGTTCAAAAAATTTTAACCCTCTGCGCTCGAGACCCTTTTCGAAATAAGGAGCCTTTTTCGTAAGGAGGATCGTAAATATTCGTAAAGGATCGAATTTATCGTAAATAATCTTAGATTTGTAAGGAGATCGAGTTACAAAACGCCATGGCGTTGTAGCAGCGTCTCTCATTTTAAGATTTCAAATCACTCTGCGCCGCAGCCGCGCTGCTCGAGTTGACACTTCGAATCAGCCGAGGCAAATCAGGGTTAACATTAGCGAAAAAGTGAAGCAAATTATGTAAACGCTGGGCACAAGATCCAAGTTCCTATGAGCAAGCTTATTGGAAGAAAAACTCGGCGTGAAATATTAATTTGAAAAATTTTTGTTCATTTTTCAATGAACAAAAATTGATGGGGGAAATTTCAGTCCCATATAATTCCTTATCTAACCGACGGACTTGCTTGCAACAAACTTTATCAGAAAGTTGTTACGCTGTAGAACATGTACAGACATGAAGTTCAACTAGAACTGAACGAGCCTGTTTTCCTATTACATTTTTTGATCAGGATTTTTAAGGGATATTTCTCAATGAATGAATGAGTGAAAGTGAATAAATGAGTAAAAGAAGGGATGAATGAATAAATGAGTGAATGAGTACATGAATGAGTAAAGGATAAATAGATGAATGAGTAAATGAGTGGATAAATGGATGAATGAGTAAATGAATGAATGAATAGATGAATGAGTAAATGAATGAATGAATAGACGAATGAGTGAATGAATGAATAGATGAATGACTGAATAAATGAAAGAATGAATGAGTGAGTGAATGAATATATTATCTGTTGAAAATGATATATTTGAAGTAATTAAGAGCTAAAGCTAAATGAGAAAGAGAGAGAGAGAGCTAGATTATAAATTTTAATTTAGTGTTAACGGGAGAGTAGACTCGTATAGTTCTAGACGGAACTTCTGTAATAACTTCACTCCACGAGTGGAAGAACGCAACTTGATTATATTAACATACTTTATCTTGGCTAAATACAACACAGATGCACGAACATATTATCTACAGACATTATTTACAATTTAACTATGTAAGCAAGTATAGTAACAATATAGCCGTCATGGCTTAGCCGAGTGTTTTCTGCTCCGGAATGAAACCCAAACTGTTTTTTAGTGTCAGTTCAGTTGGAGGTTGCCGTTAATCATTGCAACCGCGGTTTAGAGTTAATACACAGCACTTCTTGTTAAACTATCAGATCGTGAATCAAGCTTAAAAAAAACATTAAATAAATAGGGAGGAGTCGAAATAATTACATATGTGATTTATACTGTAGGCCTATTGTGACTCAAACTACGGTTCACTTTTTTTTCTTTCTCTTTTAATTTTTAAAATAGCAGCAGTTTTGGCGTTTAATTTTACATCTAATTTTGCATTGCTTTTGAAAGAGTTTTTCTGATAACACTGTCTGTATATCACGTAGAAAATTATATCAACATCTACACCCACAACGACACCCCAAAAATAATGTAAAAAACCCCAAATAGCCAAGAAAATACATTCACGTGGTTCGGGGTTGTGAGAGACACTTTTTCGAGGAAAAAAAGAAGATTGCTTACATTTGGATGGAACTGCATTAAATAGAAAAAAAAAAGTTGTTGACCTTTAAAAGTTTCAAAAATTTAATGACATAGGTCAACTTCTGGAAAAAAACCCTACTATGAAAAAGATTAAGGAATATTCTACTCTAAAAAGTATAAATGAATACAAATAGCTTATGAGTAATTTGTTTGTTTAAACGCAATTATTTACACCGTACGCCGTGGTAGCCTAGTCTAAGGATGTCGAGCTTCGGATCGGAGGATCTCGGCTTCAGTACCCGAACCGCTGAAGACCCACCATGTACGCTTGGGAATACGTGCATGTAAAATCCGTGGACCCTGATGTCCCGAAGCAGTTCCGATGATACTTGGAGGGTGGAGATTTTCCCTTCCCTTCACTCTTAGGTCAATAAAGGAAGGTGGCATGTTTGTGGTGGCGCCATCTGGTGTCATCCAGCTACATGATGAGCCAAGTCATACTTCCACCGTTGTGGCGTCCTTACTGCCTTAATTCCTATTCGCTCTGCAAAAGGGAGCTTGGATATTCAAGTGACATTAAAATCAACGACAACACTTACATCATTAAAACATTATATTACATTTTGTAAAAACTAGAAACTCTATATATTCGGAAGTATATCGTTCAACAAATCCAGAACATTGTGAATACTCGCAATGTTTAAAGTGTCAGCAGACTAAATACTTGAAACGTAACGTCCTAATGTCACAGCCTTTCGAAAAATAACTCCCGTGTTCTTGATAAATAATCTTTAAGCGACAATTCGACTTGCAGTAATGTTCCAGAGCGAATGGAATTCGGAGTAATGAGTCACTTTGGGAAGGCAGTTGTACAAACGCGTGAGGCTAAGTGTTTGTAATTGCATTTGCACTGATTACACTTAGTCATTCGAATATCATGGCCACAAAAATATGCTGCGCTTAATTAGAGGTTTTAAAAGATTTGATAGAATGGGTAGAGAAAAATATTATTCATGAATATGTGGTAATGCTATATATTGAAAATAGCCCTAATGGAGGGAATTCATCGCGTCACGTGATAACGGTGATCGCTGATTTGTTTACCAAATTTTTAATTGAGTTCAACGTGGAGTTCACGAAGCAAAATTAGCTATCTTAAAATTAGACTATTTTCATAGATTTTTCTGATTATAAACCAAGTAATTTACCTTTAATTTAATCATTATAAAAGACATTTATTAATTATTACAATAGTTATAGTGTTTTATATAGCGCTAATTTTATATAACGTAGAACTTTATTTAGTTCTAGTTTTTAATAACGTAGAATTTTATTTAGGCCTCGTTTTTATTAGATTGGTCGAACTCGAAGTAAAGCGATACTACAGCTTCTTTTGTTTACATCACTTACATCGCTATCCCGTGACCTATGACGCTGTATGAACTGCCTCCATTGATCAGCACAGCAGGGAAGTATGCGCAGTGAAACCTGTAGTAAGTTGACCACTTACGGTGGTCAACTTAGCACTTTAGTGGTCAACTAAGACTGATGAGCAAATTTTAGTGGATGGAGATTTTTTTGCTTTTTTTTTTTTTTTTGTCTCTGCATTTATTAATTTGTAACTAATCGAAATATAGTTTCATCTATTAACGTTACATTCAAATAGTAAATAGCTCATTTTTTCACAATAATCTAAATTAGCGCTACAGAAATTTAACCTGTATAACTTACAATATATGCTATATAACTTTAAAATTAAAGTACTTTTAGTTTAGAGAAGAACAAACATCATACTAATAATGAAAGTTACTTATTTGATCGTAAAGATTTCCTAAAAATGCGTATTTTTTGAAATGGCTTTATCAGATAGAAGAAGGAAGAAACTTATGTAGTAAGAAATATTTTTTTTTAAAGTTTTCCCATATTTTTAAAATACAATGCGGTTTCGGAAAACTTTATATCGATAATGCATCCATCCAGAGAAATGCTGGTATAACATTATAGCATAAAGAAATTAGCGGAAAAGTTTTTAAAAAATCCTGGAAAAGTTATTTTAGTTTTTTTTTTATCTTTGCAAAAATAGATAGAAAAATAAATACTAGTAATAATTAGGCGGTCAAGTTACAAAGGTTTCCCTGCAATTATAAAGGCTGATTCCGTTCCTGAAAAAAGTGGTCAGTTTACACAGGTGGTCAGCTTCCAAAGGTGGTCAACTTTACAAGTTTTACAGTGTGTATATATGTGTGTGTATGTGTTTGTGTGTCAGAGCGAAATGAAGAAAAATAGATTATTAGATTTGATATTATCCCTAAGGTAGATGTTCAATTCACGAAAGATGTTAAAATTTCGACTGTGTGAGATATTTACCTAAAGAAAATAGGTTTCTTTCCCTGTTATAGAAAAAAGATGAAATAATAAAGTTAGTAAATCGTGCCTTATTAAATAAATAATAAGTAATCTATCACTGAAAAACAAATTTTTTTTTCGAAACTAATTAACGAAAGACATAAGTTAATACTTTTAAAATGATTTTGATTCACTTTTTCTGTTTTAAGTATCTATGTATAAAACTTAATAGTGAAGGATGTTTCTTGAAATTTAAAAGCCTGAATTTTAAAGCGAACTGACTGATAATCTTGTGTTTTATAATATACATCTATGTTTTATAATATACTTCATATAATAACCTGATTCGTAAACTATACAAAATTATAGAGAAAAAATGAATTCTAACAGCATATTCGAAACAAAATAGCAAAAAAACGAAGAAAAACTTAACCATTCTAAACATAAAACAAAATCCCCTATTAAAGAAAGGTGGTTTAATTAATTCTGTTCTGCAGGACAAACAAATCCTTGTAAATGTATGAATGTTTAATCTGGAAAATTAATATGAGAGTATTATAGAAAACATTACAATTTTTTTTACATTACTCTATAGCTATCATCTTAAGTTTCTAAGGAACCTTTTACCTATGGTATTAAAAGTATACAATGGAAAGTTAATTAAGGTTTTCGTTTTGAAATTATATACCCTTTTTATACCCTACTCTGTTTGTTGTCCTGATTGTAAAACCTGCTGTTTTATTATAGACTTATCAGTGGGTAAACTTTCTCTCTTCAGTATTTCTAAGAGTTAACTTTAATTACGGAGCTAAATTCAGGAGGCTCCTTTGTAACGATTTCAACGGAGAAAGGTTTCTAAATACGACATAAAAACGCTGCTTAGGTTTGCCTGAATCCGAGTTAACTTTCTTATAATATAGCAAGGCTTTTGAAACTTATTTTTACAGTTCTTCAAAGTTATGTGAGCAAATTTACGTACATTAAAATTATAACATTTATTTATTTTTTAAATTCTGTGAAGCTTTTATTTTTATTGTACATATATTGTCACTGGAATTATATGTACAATATGTACACTTTTTCGCCGATAAATAACTTTCTATGGTAGCGAATATTTACAGTAACAACATCGCTATCTAAAATGAGGGTTTTCCTTTAAACTCCTTTTAATAAGCATCTGCATTACACTAACTACAAAATTTTAATTAGACAGTTTAAAGTATGTTTTATTTGGTGTCTCAATTTTGTATGATTCATTGTTGCTCGAAATAAGCAGTACCATTAAAAATATTATAAGTTACCCGTGTCGTTATAGTTCTTAGTGGATTATTTATTTTGATGACTACCAAGTGCCATTTTTTTGTAACCTCATACTTTTTTAATATGCATGTATCCTTATCCCCCCCCCCTCATGTTTTTATAACCCCTTAGCAATCTGTTAATTTTCAAGAAAACGGTCATAAAAGTAATAGAAATATAACTTCACGTTAATTTAAAGCACAAATGAGCATTAAAACGCAGACATATGTTTCGGTATTGCTTGGAATCCCTTTTTCAATGCGACAGGGAGCTTCTAGATGCAAAACATCCAAATGAAGCAGACAAAACAACAAAAACAAAGCTTATATAGCCTAAGAATTAACTGTAAACCAATGAGAATAAAGGCAGTGTGAAGTGGAAGTTGAAGTAGCATTGAAGGCACCAATAAGAGAGCAACAAACGAATCCAGTTGTGTGAAAAGTGCCTATTTTTTTTATCCCTGAAAATTATTTAAAAATATGTGTATGAACAATATATATATATTCAGTTTAAATTTTTTGTTTGTTTAAATTTTGAAATCTTAAACACTCCAGCCCGGAAATATCACGGGAGCGAGAACTAGAGAGCGAATACTCACCCCGTCATTTCCACGGGAGAGAGAAATGGAGAGCGAATACTCACCCCGTCATTTCCACGGGAGAGAGAAATGGAGAGCGAATACTCACCCCGTCATTTTCACGGGAGAGAGAAATGGAGAGCGAATACTCACCCCGTCATGTTCACGGGAGCGAGAAATAGAGAGCGAATACTCACCCCGTCACTTTCACGGGAGCGAGAAATAGAGAGCGAATACTCACCCCGTCATTTTCACAGGAGCGAGAAATAGAAGGCGAAACCTCACCCCGTCATTTTCACAGGAGCGAGAAATAGAAGGCGAAACCTCACCCCGTGAATTTCACGGAAGCGAGAAGGAAGGGGTTAAAGCATTAGTAAATTAAAAACCGTCCCTATAGGGCTTGTTTTTTAATAAACAATTACGCTCTACTCACCATCCCAGGCCGCCTGCTCGCTACACATTTTCTTGTGCGCATGCGCCAGGCAACGTTATGATGCGTGGAGCACGCGCAGTTCAATATTTTGAAGTAGAACTAATAAGACTATCATATACATCTTCTTTGAAGCGTTGAAGAAATTTTCTTTGAATCAAATGTGTTAACTTGTTTATTATCATTATTATTTTGGTTTTATGAGTCGAGTACACTCTCAGAAATGGAGCCCTCACTTTCGAGGATTCTTCAATCGCCAAGAACATTTCGTCATTTAACAACGATTCTTTCCTAGCGCGATCACGTGACTTAAAAAAATGACTACACAAATTTCGCCAATTTGACGAAAGGTTTACTGGGAGCATTTTTCACGAAGCCATTTCGTCAAATATAACGAAAGTTTCGTGAGATTTGAGCATGCATTTCCTAGAGTATTGTAGTTACAATTATTGGTTTTCTTCTCTTTTTAACCGACTTCATAAAGGAAGGAGGTTATACATTCATATTGTATATATGTCGCTTTTTTGTTTGTTTGTTTGTGCACTCACAACTTCTTACCGGCTGAATCGATTTTCAGGATTTTTTTTATTCGATCGAAGGTGGTTTCCCATAGGTCCCATACCTTGGTTTGACCATATTCGATAATTAGAAAAAAAGTTATGGGCTGAAACGTGGTCATTTTTTTGCTTTTTCATCCATAACTTTTGACTAAATGAACAGATTTTGATTATTTTTTCTTTGATCGATAGAGGGTCGTCTAACTCAAGTATCGCACATCAGTTTGACTACATCTGTTTTTTAGAAAAAAACGTTACGGGTGAAAAATAAGTATTTTTTCACTTTAATTAGAAAGGCTGGGCTCGATTTTTCTTTGTTGGGAAAGTTGTTAATAATAAAATTATTTTTGAGAAAAAAATAGAACCGACTTCAAAGCAGAGTAATTATAAATTGCACTAAAAAGTAAAAAAATAAATTCATTCTTTTAAACATTGTTTAAGAAATCGGTGCAAAATTAGGAGTCTCATTACCATTACACCATGCGTCACTTCATCTTGGAACTGTTGCTAATTCTGGGCAGCGCCATTTATATTCACAACTGAATAGCCATTAAAAAAGATTTCATCTATCCTAATTTTGCACCGACTTCTAAAACTATGTTAAAAAGTCACAACGACGTTGTTTAAAAGAATGAATTTATTTTTTACTTTTTAGCGCAATTTATAATTACTCTGCTTTGAAGTCGGTTCTATTTTTTCTCAAAAATAATTTTATTTTATTCTTTTTAGTGTAAATATTTTTTCTAGAAATACTTTATTTTTCAAAAAAATCCATATCAAAGGGCAAGTCTTCTTTGAATGAATGGCACTAAAAACTAATCATTTGTATCATAAGTTCCGTTTAGAAGTCGATTTTAGCAAACAAACTAATTGGATTTAATATTTGCCTCAGAGAGGCCTTCAGTCAAACTGTTGCTATAATTGCTTTTAATATTACAGCTCAATGGAAACAAACTCTGTTTTTAACAATGACTTTTATATTTATTAATAGTTTTCCCCAACAAAGAAAAATCAATCCAAGCCTTTCCAATTAAAATATAAAATGCTAGTTTTTCACCCGTAATGTTTTTTCTAAAAAAACGAATGTAGTTAAATTGATGTGCAATATTTGAGCTAGACGACCCTCTTTCAATTAAAGAAAAAACTATAAAAATCGGTTCATTTAGTCAAAAGTTATGGATGAAAAAAACAAAAAATGATTATATTTCTGCCCATAACTTTTTTTCGAATTATCGAATCGGGTCAAACGAAGGTACGGGACCTATGGGAAACCACCCTCGATCGATTAAAAAAAAATCATGAAAATCAGTTCATCCTATGCGAAGTTATGAGTGGACAAACAAAAAAGAAAAAAAAACAAAAACGACATGCATACAATACGAATGCATAGCCACCGTCCTTTGTGAAGTCGGTTAAAAATGAAACTCATTGTTAAAAAAGAGTTTGCTGCCATTAAGATGTAATATTAAAAGCAATTATAACAAGAAATAGACTGAAGGCTTCTCTGAAGAAGAAATTAAATCCAATCAGTTTGCTTGCTCTAGTGACCCTTTAAAATCGATTTTAAAACGAAATTTATCTTACAAACGGTTAGTTTTTAGTGTCATTCCCTCAAAGTTTTCCCCTTTGATATGTATGTTTTAAAAATAGAGTATTTATATAAAAATGTATTTACGCTAAAAAGAATAAAATAAAATAATTTTTGGAAAAAAATAGAACAGACTTCAAACTATAAATTGCGCTTAAAAGGAAAAAATAATATTATTCTTTAAACAACTTCGATATGACTTTTAAACATAATTTTTTAAGTCGGTGCAAAATTATGATGGATTTTGGTGCATGATTCTTTTTGTAACTATGAACCAATTCCAAATATAAATAGCGAAGAGTTTGCAACAGTTTCAGTGTAAAATAATGCATGGTGTAATTATAATCAGACTGTCATAATTTTGCACCGTACTCAAAACTTATGTTTAAAAGTCGTATCGAAGTTGTTTAAAGAATAATATAATTTTTTACTTTTTAGCGCAATTTATAATTTGAAGTCTGTTCTATTTTTTTCCAAAAATTATTTTTTATGGCCTTAACAAAGCTGTTATTAGCCTCAGGCTTAGCTTGAATAACAATAGGGTTGGTAGCAGGGTTCGGTCATTTAAATCAGCTTGATTAAAATCATGATTTAAATCAAGTGATTTTTTTTTTCAAAACAATCATTGACTTTACAATGTTAGAAAGTGTTGTAAAAATGAAACATGTTACAATTACAACCACTGTTTCAAACAAAACTTCCTAGGTCCATCTGTCTGTCTGTCTGCATAGCATATTTCATATGTTTAGAACTAATTACAATTTTTTTTAATTTTACAATTTTAATCTTATTCTTCAAGCATCTTAACAGCAAAGCTTAATCCATTAAATCATTCTAATTAGAATTCATAATAATCATGAGCAATTCTGTGTTTTTATATTAAAAATAGTATTTTAGATCAAATTAATAAATGCCACACAATAAATAATTCAGAATGATATTGTTTGAAACAAAAATTGGTAGAATTTATAATATGTATCCTTAAAGTTTCCTCCACGTACCCTAATAGCCTAAAGTTTTTTCCCTCCTAAAATATTTTTTATCATTGAAGTTTTCAACAAAGATACTTGATTAAAACAAAAAGTTTCAGTTTTTAGTAATGGTGTTAGCATATGATTTTACTAAATGGGTAAAATATTTCAGGCTTTTTCATTTATAAAATAGAAAAAAGATTACAGTACACTCTATGTAAAAATTAAGTACACACAATTGTTACTCTTTTTCAGCTTTCAGCAGCAAAATTATTCAGATTAAATGAGTTCATTTTATCTGAACTGATGAGTGTACTATTATTTTTATTAGGGTTAAGTTTCATTTGAGTCATGCATTTGTATTAAAATTCATTTATCATTATTATTATTAAAAACTATTTACTGCTGTGAAAATAGCGTAAAGTGTGTTTTTGCATATTGATTAACATGCCATATTGTTTCTACGAATGTAACATAATAATTATCCAAAACATTTAAGGTCTTTGTAAACAAATCAAAAAAGTCCGATTTAAATTTAAAAAATCTGATTTAAATTAAAAAAAAAATCACGAACCCTGGCCGGTAGTATGTTTTAGGAATTAATTCTTCATGACGTTAATCTAAATTTTGCTTTCTGCATTTAAACGTGGTAAGAACATCTTCAAAATAATGTTTAGGGAACTATCTTACAGAAATCAATTCAATCAGTAATCAAAGTACAACATGTTGCCGTTAGAAAAACTTTAATTAGTAAATATAAAAACACTAGCTGCGACGCCCGGCGTTGCACGGTCTATCTTAAATTATATTTTGAAAATACAGCGATGCCTCATCAAAATGCTAGAAACGTTGATTATTATTATATTTGATTTGTTTAACAATGGCAACTGCATTGATTTGTTTGTTCACACGGCAACTGTAGCAATTGTTGAAACGATGCAACAATGCAAATAAAATAAAACGGTCATCATCTGGGTCGAATAAAATTAAAGTTAATTAGCGTGAAAACATAACTTCAAAACTACGGAGAAAAACCGCTTACAAATTCTTTTCTAGTTAATTTAGAGACTTCGAATTTCAGCACGTAGCAAAAAACTCTTTCTGAAGTAGTGTTTTACGCGCTTTGCAATGGTATCAAGCTCGAAAGGATGCGACAACTTCTTCCGACAGAAAAGACTATTTTGTGCAATTTTCGGAACTCCGCTCCAATCGGTCTTAGCATGGTGATAAATAGCCTATAGCCTTCCTCGATAAATGGGCTATTGAACACTGAAAGAATTTTTCAAATCGGACCAGTAGTTCCTGAGATTAGCGCGTTCAAGCAAACAAACTCTTCAGCTTTATAATATTAGTATAGATTTTTGTGTTACAGCTTGAAGTATCAGCTATTAGCAAATGACGAGAAAAGCACTACATTGTATCAGTGCGATGTTTTAAGGAAACAGTAGTCAATTATTAACATGCAATGCCCTCTCTTTCGCACAGCAAAGCTAATTTACTTTAATGATGTTTAAAAATTAAAGTCATTATTTAGATTCGTAATTAAGCAAGAAAAACGTAGATTCCAGACGTTTTCTGTTATTCGTTTTCTTTTAATTTAAAAACTCGGTGAAGTTTTGGCATGTAAGGAATACCATTTCTGTTATATTTATTCAGGTTTTTATTCAGGTATTACTCAAAGATGAAGTTTTAAAATGTATTAAAGCAGATTTGTTATAAGTTTATCAAATAATTTTCTTAATTATTTACCTAAGAAATTCGTTGACCCTCTCAAGCAGGAATTTTTCACTTGAGTTATAAAAAACATTGCGTTATGCTACAAACCCATTTTGTATGACAAGATTGTGGAGTACTGATTTTTTTTTTTTTTTTTGGAAATTTTGGCTCTGTATAGTCAAAAATGAGTGTCCTCGTGCGTATGCTTTTATGGTAAATTTAAATAATATCTTATATATAAGCCGCTTAAGTGTATGTTTGTCGCCGATAGCTTATTCCGAATTTCTTACTCCGAGAAAACTGCATCGTGCTGCCATCAACACTATCGTTTCTATAATGAAAACGACTCATAATCAAAACATGCCTCTAGCATTTTGAGTGAGGCATCGCTAGATTTGCAATCTCCGTTAAAAATTTATGTAAACGCGAATTTAATTGAATCCTTCTTTCTTTGATTTAATTTATTTATCGTCTGCGCTTTAAAAAAAAAATTAAAGTGGTAGCGCTCTTTTTTCCAGTTTCGTTAAAGCTATTGTTTCGACAATGATTATGTTGGATATAAATAAATATTTCTCACAAACAATTTCATTACATAGTAAATAATATTTTTATTTTACAGATTATTATAACTTAGATTTTTTTTTCGGTAAAAATATTTTTTCTCAAAATTATTATATGTTTAATTTTTATTCATTAAACTTTACTGTTCTACCTGATAAATATTTCTTTTATTTGATGTGTATTTCCGGTGACTTGGAGAATTGTATATTTATTAATATCTAGAACAGCGGTCATTTCGTATGACCGACGGGCTTACTAGTCTATATATAAATGGGGAAAGACAAAACAGTTCAGAACCCTTATCTTCTCTGTTGTTCAACCTATTTTCTTACTTTCTTTGTTTCGTGCTACTGACTTGTTTTAGTGATATCTATTTAAAAACTTTTTGATCAGTTTATTATTAGTTAATTATTTCCATTTATCTTTTTCCAGGCAAGCCTCATTTATAGTTGTAATGTCATACGGTTGCATATGTCAGATGGCACCATGTCTTGGTTGAGTCAATGATTAGGTAATATATAAAAATGAATGTATGTATGTCTGTGTGTCCTTTAGGCATTACTACACCATTCATCTGATCGCTATAAACTCTTGTGAGTTGTTGAGTACACTCCTGCAAAGGTTTCTGAAAAAAAATCCCAAAGGTAGTTCTTTTTTATTACAATTTTACGCAATTGTCCCCATAAATTCCCCAGTATGGGGGTGAAAAAATCCTTGCACATATTAATGTAATATATCGATCGAAAGCGCTAATCTTTCTACACAAGATGATATTTGTTCTAAGTTTATAAGTCAAAAAGAACGCCAGTTATAATCTTATTAGTGAGATTTCTTAAGGCTTACCTTGATCCAAAAATAATAATTAGCAGTTTCCTCAACTTCGGGGTTAGCTTAATTTCAATGTAAAACTTATTTTTCAAAATAGAGAGACATCAGTTTTAACAGACTGATAAACAATAATAAAGCATAAATTCGATTTAACGTTTTTCTCAAATTAGCAATATTTTTTAAATTCGAGATTGAGCTTGATAAAAGTATTGTCTACACGATTTAACGATTTCCTTGATTTAGCAATAGCATTTAAATAAATATCGCCAGAACGTGTTGACGTTGACTTTACCGAAGTCATTTAAAACGTACACTAATTAATGTAAAAACTGTTTTTCAAACATATCGTATGAATAGTTGCCAATAGACGTTTTGAAACTATTTTCCGTGCACAAGTTTCAAACGGTGGGAATATAAAAATTCTAAGAAAAAAAATACTAAATATTGTTTGAAATTTTAAAATATATTCACAAAACGGCACTTTTAAAACACAACGTTATTGCTTAAAAAATTCAGATCTCTCATACACATCTAATATATGACATTTCGAGCGACTAAATTAGCATATAAATTGCAAATTTTATGCTTGAGGAGTTACTGCGACTGCAAGAATCGTCGCCTGGTGAACGCCTTAAGGAATACGTAATTGAAAGATTTTAATTCGTCAAAACATATCTTTACATAAGACCCGGAACGAATTTTTACACTGGAGTAAATTATAATCTTCTCTTAAGTGGTCAGGAACAAAGCAATTGATTTGCATTTCTGAAAAACAGTTTTTAAATTATTATTAACTTTTAAATAGCATGAAAGACCGGAATTTTAATGTTGTTTACTAAATTATATTTTATAATATCAAAGCTGAACTAAGCATTTGAGAGCTGACAAAGACGATGAAATATTTTTTTATTTTGATTATTTTTGATAGATTTTAGTTATCATTCTTTAAGATGTTGTTCTTTCTTTATCTCTGTTATTCTCGAACAAGCAGACGAACTGCTTCACATTTGAGCAGTGGAGATAATCTTATTCCTCTGGAATATGTTTGTTTGCGGATTAGGCTCAACATAAAAGGGCTTATCGGACGCCCAGTGAAGATGTAGTTCCGTTAGCTCGAAGGCAAATTTATGTAACAAGCGAGACAAAGTGAATGTATTAAACGAAAATGAAGAATAATAATTGAACGTAATCCTCTAAAAGATGGTAATCTCCTTATAAAACAGCGGATTTTCTGCATATTTATTTGCATCTGTTTCAATATTTTTCTTGTTAACTAACCGTCTATAGGCCGAACCTGTAAAGTTGTTATCTAAGCGTTAAGAGGGTTTGTATTCAAACTGAAAGGCTAATAATCAATGTAAAAATGTAAACACATTTTTTTTTACGGGGATACCTGAGATGTACTTAAATGGGATTATTGGCATTAGGCGAGTACTTTTCTTGTGTAGTTTTATGAAAGATATAAAGCGCAGTTAATAAAAAACAGTAAAACCTGCTAAGTTAACCACCTTTGTAAGGTGACTGACTCCCTGTCTAAGTTGAACACAGCGGAATTAGCCCTATATTATACAATGCAACTTGACCACCTGCTTGTTCTGACCACGCATGTACTCCAAACTTGGTTGGGAGTGTTATAAAAACCCTTTGCTAGTTGACCTAGTTATTGCTATATCTATTTATTTATCTATTTTTGGAATGATAAAAAAACTAAAACATCAATATAAAGGTTTGCCTGAACCTTCTTGTTAAGTTAACTATATGGGAAGACTACTATGAGCACTCTTTTTTTCTCTGAATAAGTTTCTTCTTTTTTTTCTATTCCATTTTTAAAAGTGATGTATTTTTTGGAAATATTTACTACCATATAAATAACTTACATAATCAATAAGATATTTATATTTTATCTTTATTTTAATTTAGTACAGTAGTCTCTCGTTAATCCGGCAGATATCGGGCCAGGGTACTGCCGGATTACAGAAAACGCCGGATTACTGGAATGTACTAAAAATACGCATATAAATACCTGGACAAATTATTTATTTTTTCGTACATAGTGTTGTTTACATTATTCCTTTGAAGTTGAAGGCATAAAATTGTTGTCTATTTTTGATTGTTTTTTCACTTTAAATGACATTTTCAATGCGTTTTCTTGAAGACGTTTCAACACTAAAATGTCACTAGCAGAGACGCCATTTTCTTCTGCCCAAGTAGTAGATGTAGTGAGTAGCGAAGGAACGAACGGCTACGTCGCGTCTGAAGAGCAGCTGCGCTACAATAGCTGCGCAGAAACGGGTTTTCAACTCTACTACCACGCATTTACTAGCTTCTTATGAAACGCCGGATTACTGGCATGGCCGGACCAGTGAAGTTCCGGAATACCGAGAGACTACTGTACTTCACTTTTGAAGTTGTATAGGATATGAGCAAGTCATTCAGGTTAACTTTCTCTAATGATATTTTAGATAATTGTGTGAAAAGAAGCTAATTACTATTTTAAAGTAATGTTAATACCTGAAAAAATATTTTAAATAGCTGCGAATGAAAAAATGCATAGTGCAAAAATGACAAAAAGAAACATTTTCCCTCTGATAAGCTGACCACCTGTCTTAAGTTGACCACTGAGGTGATGCACCACTTACGCAGGTTTCACCGTATTTTGAAAGTTTTTAACATTTTTATAAGGTTTAATTTGCCATGATCCAAGCAAGGAAAACATGCTTTATGTACAAACAAGAAATGCAGCCTATATTACGCACAAATGTTGAAACAATGGCAGACACGCGGTTCTGGGTCGCAAGGAACTCCTTTTATGGCCTACTTTTTCTTAAAAGGTAAAAGGAAAAACAAAGAAAAAAAGAATACCTAAAGTCTTGCAAAAATATCGTTAAAAATAAAGTCAAAAATGAGTGAAGTAATTAAAGAAATATTGAAAAATGAAAAATGTGAAAGTAAGGTTTTGAGATGGGGGGGGGGGGGATATGTGTCTGTTCGTCTGTCTCCCACCCCCAATATCTTTTGAAGGAATTGTCCGATTTTATTTTTTATTTTTTGAATTCGAAAGATCTCGGATAGGACATATGATTTCCATATTTTACTTTTTGATCTGAACAACTTTTTGTTTGAATTTGAACATTTCAAAAAAAAAAAACCTTATAAGCATTCGCGGTTAAATTTCAATCCTATATAAATCTTGTTCTAATAGACGGATTGGCTTGGAAAAACCTTTATAGAAAAGATGATATGACGCAGAAAATGTACAGATACGAAGTTTAACCAGAACTAAACAAGCCTATTTTACTATGACATTTTTTGATCGGGAACTATAAGGATATTTGTCAATGAAAGAATGAATGAAAGAGTGAAAGAAAGAATGAATGATTGCATGCATGAGTGAAAAAATGAATGAATTAATAAATGAAAGTGAAAGAAAAAAAGAATGAATGGATGAATTGGTGCATAAATGACAAATAAATAAATAAGTGAATGCATACATGAAGTAATACATGAGTAAATGAGTGAATAAATACATGAATGAGTAAATAAATGAATGAATAGATAAATGACTGAATAAATGAATGAATGAATATGTATTATCCGTTGAAACATATATATTTGAAGTAATGAAGAACAAAAGCTGAGTGAGAAAGAAAGATTTGAAGTTGAGGGTGTATACGGGAAATTAGGCTCGTATAGTTCTAGACGATACTTCTTGTCGATGCCAAAAACATCCGAGTCAAACTGGCTCCAGTTGCTGTCTTGTATATTACACAAGAGCGCAATGAACGTGAGTCATTTGATTTTAAAGTTCTAGTTTATAATAATCATAATCATTACTATCTTGCTACTTTTATATGTTTTTTATAATTGCTATTTTTGCAACCCTTGCCACCCTTTTTTAAAAATGTGCAGTAAACATGCATACTTACGTTATTTAAATACTTTTAGTTAGAGTATTTTCAAACTCTTATTGTAGTCGGAAAGTATTTCTTTAAAACTCATTGCAAATCTCATTATACTTAGTTTTTAGAAAATAATGTAAATACAAATAGAAAGAAAAAACCCTCCGAAACTCCAAGAACCCATTAAAGTTACATAATTTTTTCTCTCACGCAAATCTACTTCAAATGATGTTCGGAAAAGCATTAACCGGCAAAATTTAATCTCTCAAAGTACTTAAACATATCTAAAGTAAACTTCATCGAGCTGGAGTGTTTGCATGTGAGTTTAGGGAGATAGGGGGAAAATAAACCCATTTCGAAAATAATCGGCATTTTTTCCCTTCTGAAACGCGTTGTATGTTTTGAGTTTTTCAGTAGCTTATTTTTCAAAAAAAAAAATGTTACATTGTGAATTTTAAGATTTAAAGTACTTTACTTAGAAATAAAATTATATGTGAGAAAAAAATCCTACTCAAAAGATGTATTTATTTTAAGTTAAATATGTAATCAAATTTCCTCCTTGCTTAAAGAAATGAACATTCCATGACACGTGTTAAAAAATTTAATTATATTTTAAAACAAGTGAATCTTTGAGTTGAAAAACAGTACTGGTGCAAAATAGGTCAATTTTAGATAACTCAAAAGTAACGTAACTTAAAACGAACTTTAAAACTACAGGTTGTAATGAATACGAATACAATTGAATCGGTGAGTGGAAAAACAGTATTAGTCCAAAGTTGGCCAGTTTTAGATAACTGCCAAAACTAACACTAAATACAGATTTACACGTTGTCATGAGGAAAAGCATGATTGTGATGACCTCTCACGGGTTATATCAGCTAAGCGTGGTGTTAAATGAGTGGAAAAACAGTGAACTAATACTGTTTTTTTCTCTCACTAGCATCCTTTTATCAGGCAAATTTCTGACCAATACCAGAGAAAAAGACAATAATAGACCTCATGTTATTAAAGATGAGTATCTTGTCAGAATCAACGACAAATTTAGTCCTTTATAACGAACATGTCGCACTACTCGTCTAAAACTGTAATGCGAACTATTTACAAAGTGGTTTGAATGCTAAGTCTATGCATAACTTGTTTGTCCAAAAGTACCCTGATTTTAAAAATATACTATTAAATATGAGTATTACTTGAAATAATTTAACAAAAATTACAATTGAAAATTTGGAAGGCTCAAGTCGACGTTTGACGAATTGTGTGCATCTAGGAGCTAGAAGCAAGGACAAAAATTTAAATGATGCTGCAAAAAGGGTCGCTGCAGTTCAGCTTATTTTGCACCTATGGAATTTATAAGTTTTCCACGTGTAGGAGGCTCCAATATTGATTTACTTTTTTTCTACAGATTTGTTTAATATCAAGGATGTAAAATGGTTTTCAAAAATGTATATTAATACGTTAATTGCGCATGAAAAAGATAAAGGCATGATTTCTATAGTGTAGTGTCATTTTTATCACTGGAAAGTTAATTAAGTGAGCCTGAGTGGAAAAAGAGTACATGTCCAGCAATAATAAATAGCTTATTTAAACTTTTTCACAAATGTTACAACCAATGTATGCATATAAGGACGTTCTTATGGGTCACGCTAACAATTTTAAAAAAGATTCCATTATCGTAAGGTCGGCTGTTTTGTTATACTTGAAAACAAAAGTTGTTTTTGCAAGTATCTCAGAATGAGTTTTTTTGGACTAGTACTGTTTTTCCACTCACCGATTCAATTGCCAAGACCTCTAACGTTGTAACAGCTGCAGTGTAAAACGTTTTGCTCTTGCTGAGCCCCATTCTTGATGTTCAGTTGGTGTAAAGTAGAAAATTATTCATTTTTTGATGTACAGTAAAATCCCGTTATACCGCCCTTCAGTATACCGCGGAATCGGATATACCGAGTTGACTGTCATGTTCCCCGACGTTTAAATAACTCTTTATCATTGTCATTTGAAGGTGATTCCTTATTTACCGTTTGTAAATGAAGCATCGCATAAAATGAGCTATCGCAATGATTTTTCGATACGTAATGGAGTTCACAAATTTCATGTGCTAAGAAATGTTTTATTGACTATATTTTTTAGACAGTCTAACGGGCCCTTTTAAGCAGGAGACTTCCGCCCCTTTGAGAGTGTAACATTCCATTTTTGAACAAGCTCCTAGATGAGAGACCGTCACCTGGGGTTGGCACCCCCAGATGTATCGTTTCATTTGGAGGAAATTGGAGCCACGCTCCCCTTAGCGTACGCGATCCCAATGCAGCCAGCCGCGAGAGGTTGTCACCCTCTCAAACCACTGACCGCAGTCATTGTTTCCTAAGGCCGTGGTAGCCTAGTGGTCAGAGCGTCGGACTTCCACCTGGAAGGTCGCGCGTTCGATACCCGCTGAAGACCCACCATGTACACTTGGGGATACGTGCATGTAAAATCCGTGGACCCCACTACCTCTCCCCGTGTTCAAGCAATCTTAAGGCCTCGGCTAACAGGTAGGGCTCGGATGGAGAAAAGTCATTGTTGTTTCACTTTCTGTGTTCTGCGGGAACAGCCGTTGGTCCACTGCGGAACACAACGTTGTTGGACATTACAAAATAAACACATTCACTGCGGGGTTGAATTCGGAGACAGCTTGGAATCTAACGTATCGTTTTTCTGTCGAAATACATGTGTTGAAGTGTGCGTGCTTACATATAATTGGGGTTATTGGTTGCTTATTTTTTAAAAAGGGGCAGCGAAGTGAGAAAGATCGGGAACCACTGCTGTAAATAATCAAAGGATTCTGGGGCGAGAACACGGTGGACATGCCGGGGATAGGGATAGAGCCCCTAACCCCCACGGTGGAAAGCCACTACTTCCACGCTTTGCCAAAAGGTACGTAATGGCCAGGGAAGAGGTTAGCTAATGAATGCTTCGAGTCGCACCGCTACAGCTCAAAGCATACAACGTGTTTCAGGGGGAGAAAATTCAGATTCTTTTCAAAATGGTTTTATTTTTCTCCTAGAAGTTTACGTTTTGAAATGATTTTTTTTTCATAGTCCCCAACATTTCATTCCGTTTTTATTTATTCCATATTAAAAAAAATTTCCCATATTATTCAAGCATCCACATCTAGAAAGCCTTGTGCACTGTTGTGGTAATCGAACTTTTGAATAGTGTGAAACACCATATGAGATTTAGTATTTCTTATTAATGACAAAGTTGCATACAGCTTTCAGTATGAAGAAAAAAGCGTTGTGCACTATTGTGCAAATCCCACTTTTGAATGATGTGAAACACAAAGTTGTTTTAGTACCCTTCCTGACAAAGTTTCGTTTCTTTGACAGTATTGTTCCCCCTCTCCTGACAAAGTTGTGCCTTTTGGAAAAGTTGTGTGATTTAAGAAATATGTTTAAGACTGACTTTTTAATCATAGAAATGTAATATGACAATTCTAGTTCTATGAAATCAAAAAGAAAGAAGAGCTACTGTTTGCATACACATACATATCTGCATTGTCTCATTCTTTCGCAGAAGTTATTTAATATTTTAGTAGTTTGAGATTTAAAACTTTTTTTATATTTTGATCTGTATATAATCCCATTGTTTTACATTAAGTTTTGAAAACCACTTCAGCAAGAAGGGGGCTTTCAGCGGCAGTGCACTGATGCAGACTATTCTCCCCCGCAGAGAGCTCGAGCTCTTCGTGTGCATTTTAATATTCCGCGTAATGTTACGGTCCTTAGCGGAAGATTTTTTCTATAGGATTATTTCAAGAAGAAAGTTTGGAAACATCAGTCCCAGACTTTAGAGGAGCTGAAGGACCGAAATATCGAGGAAATATCCGCCGCGTCCCTTGAAATGTGCAGAAAGTTTCCCAAAACTTCAGAAATAGACTGAATCAGTGTATTGATGCTGAAGACCACCATCTTGATGAAATGTAATTCAAAACTTAAATGCAAAAAAAATGGAATTATATACAGATTAAAATAAAAAAAAAGTTTTAAGTCTCAAACTGTATAAAGGTAAATGTACCAATAGTGGACACTGATCTAATAGCGGTCCCTTGAAATGTGCAGAAAGTTTCCCAAAACTTCAGAAATAGACTGAATCAGTGTATTGATGCTGAAGACCACCATCATGATGAAATGTAATTCAAAACTTAAATGCAAATAAAATGGAATTATATACAGATTAAAATAAAAAAAAAGTTTTAAGTCTCAAACTGTATAAAGGTAAATGTACCAATAGTGGACACTGATCTAATAGCGGTCCCTTGAAATGTGCAGAAAGTTTCCCAAAACTTCAGAAATAGACTGAATCAGTGTATTGATGCTGAAGACCACCATCATGATGAAATGTAATTCAAAACTTAAATGCAAATAAAATGGAATTATATACAGATTAAAATAAAAAAAAAGTTTTAAGTCTCAAACTGTATAAAGGTAAATGTACCAATAGTGGACACTGATCTAATAGCGGTCCCTTGAAATGTGCAGAAAGTTTCCCAAAACTTCAGAAATAGACTGAATCAGTGTATTGATGCTGAAGACCACCATCATGATGAAATGTAATTCAAAACTTAAATGCAAATAAAATGGAATTATATACAGATTAAAATAAAAAAAAAGTTTTAAGTCTCAAACTGTATAAAGGTAAATGTACCAATAGTGGACACTGATCTAATAGCGGTCCCTTGAAATGTGCAGAAAGTTTCCCAAAACTTCAGAAATAGACTGAATCAGTGTATTGATGCTGAAGACCACCATCATGATGAAATGTAATTCAAAACTTAAATGCAAATAAAATGGAATTATATACAGATTAAAATAAAAAAAAAGTTTTAAGTCTCAAACTGTATAAAGGTAAATGTACCAATAGTGGACACTGATCTAATAGCGGTCCCTTGAAATGTGCAGAAAGTTTCCCAAAACTTCAGAAATAGACTGAATCAGTGTATTGATGCTGAAGACCACCATCATGATGAAATGTAATTCAAAACTTAAATGCAAATAAAATGGAATTATATACAGATTAAAATAAAAAAAAAGTTTTAAGTCTCAAACTGTATAAAGGTAAATGTACCAATAGTGGACACTGATCTAATAGCGGTCCCTTGAAATGTGCAGAAAGTTTCCCAAAACTTCAGAAATAGACTGAATCAGTGTATTGCAGCTGAAGACCACCATCATGATGAAATGTAATTCAAAACTTAAATGCAAATAAAATGGAATTATATACAGATTAAAATAAAAAAAAAGTTTTAAGTCTCAAACTGTATAAAGGTAAATGTACCAATAGTGGACACTGATCTAATAGCGGTCCCTTGAAATGTGCAGAAAGTTTCCCAAAACTTCAGAAATAGACTGAATCAGTGTATTGATGCTGAAGACCACCATCATGATGAAATGTAATTCAAAACTTAAATGCAAAAAAAATGGAATTATATACAGATTAAAATAAAAAAAAAGTTTTAAGTCTCAAACTGTATAAAGGTAAATGTACCAATAGTGGACACTGATCTAATAGCGGTCCCTTGAAATGTGCAGAAAGTTTCCCAAAACTTCAGAAATAGACTGAATCAGTGTATTGATGCTGAAGACCACCATCATGATGAAATGTAATTCAAAACTTAAATGCAAATAAAATGGAATTATATACAGATTAAAATAAAAAAAAAGTTTTAAGTCTCAAACTGTATAAAGGTAAATGTACCAATAGTGGACACTGATCTAATAGCGGTCCCTTGAAATGTGCAGAAAGTTTCCCAAAACTTCAGAAATAGACTGAATCAGTGTATTGATGCTGAAGACCACCATCATGATGAAATGTAATTCAAAACTTAAATGCAAATAAAATGGAATTATATACAGATTAAAATAAAAAAAAAGTTTTAAGTCTCAAACTGTATAAAGGTAAATGTACCAATAGTGGACACTGATCTAATAGCGGTCCCTTGAAATGTGCAGAAAGTTTCCCAAAACTTCAGAAATAGACTGAATCAGTGTATTGATGCTGAAGACCACCATCATGATGAAATGTAATTCAAAACTTAAATGCAAATAAAATGGAATTATATACAGATTAAAATAAAAAAAAAGTTTTAAGTCTCAAACTGTATAAAGGTAAATGTACCAATAGTGGACACTGATCTAATAGCGGTCCCTTGAAATGTGCAGAAAGTTTCCCAAAACTTCAGAAATAGACTGAATCAGTGTATTGCAGCTGAAGACCACCATCTTGATGAAATGTAACTCAAAACTTAAATGCAAAAAAAATGGAATTATATACAGATTAAAATAAAAAAAAAGTTTTAAGTCTCAAACTGTATAAAGGTAAATGTACCAATAGTGGACACTGATCTAATAGCGGTCCCTTGAAATGTGCAGAAAGTTTCCCAAAACTTCAGAAATAGACTGAATCAGTGTATTGCAGCTGAAGACCACCATCATGATGAAATGTAACTTTAAAACTTAAATGCAAATAAAATGGAATTATATACAGATTAAAATAAAAAAAAAGTTTTAAGTCTCAAACTGTATAAAGGTAAATGTACCAATAGTGGACACTGATCTAATAGCGGTCCCTTGAAATGTGCAGAAAGTTTCCCAAAACTTCAGAAATAGACTGAATCAGTGTATTGATGCTGAAGACCACCATCATGATGAAATGTAATTCAAAACTTAAATGCAAAAAAAATGGAATTATATACAGATTAAAATAAAAAAAAAGTTTTAAGTCTCAAACTGTATAAAGGTAAATGTACCAATAGTGGACACTGATCTAATAGCGGTCCCTTGAAATGTGCAGAAAGTTTCCCAAAACTTCAGAAATAGACTGAATCAGTGTATTGCAGCTGAAGACCACCATCTTGATGAAATGTAACTCAAAACTTAAATGCAAAAAAAATGGAATTATATACAGATTAAAATAAAAAAAAAGTTTTAAGTCTCAAACTGTATAAAGGTAAATGTACCAATAGTGGACACTGATCTAATAGCGGTCCCTTGAAATGTGCAGAAAGTTTCCCAAAACTTCAGAAATAGACTGAATCAGTGTATTGCAGCTGAAGACCACCATCATGATGAAATGTAATTCAAAACTTAAATGCAAAAAATGGAATTATATACAGATTAAAATAAAAAAAGAAGTTTTAAGTCTCAAACTGTATAAAGGTAAATGTACCAATAGTGGACACTGATCTAATAGCGGTCCCTTGAAATGTGCAGAAAGTTTCCCAAAACTTCAGAAATAGACTGAATCGTGTTTGCAGCTGAAGACCACCATCTTGATGAAATGTTATCTCAAAACTTAAATGCAAATAAAATGGAATTATATACAGATTAAAATAAAAAAAAAGTTTTAAGTCTCAAACTGTATAAAGGTAAATGTACCAATAGTGGACACTGATCTAATAGCGGTCCCTTGAAATGTGCAGAAAGTTTCCCAAAACTTCAGAAATAGACTGAATCGTGTATTGAGCTGAAGACCACCATCTTGATGAAATGTAACTCAAAACTTAAATGCAAAAAAATGGAATTATATACAGATTAAAATTAAAAAAAAGTTTTAAGTCTCAAACTGTATAAAGGTAAATGTACCAATAGTGGACACTGATCTAATAGCGGTCCCTTGAAATGTGCAGAAAGTTTCCCAAAACTTCAGAAATAGACTGAATCGTGTTTGAGCTGAAGACCACCATCTTGATGAAATGTAACTCAAAACTTAAATGCAAATAAAATGGAATTATATACAGATTAAAATAAAAAAAAAGTTTTAAGTCTCAAACTGTATAAAGGTAAATGTACCAATAGTGGACACTGATCTAATAGCGGTCCCTTGAAATGTGCAGAAAGTTTCCCAAAACTTCAGAAATAGACTGAATCAGTGTATTGCAGCTGAAGACCACCATCTTGATGAAATGTAACTCAAAACTTAAATGCAAATAAAATGGAATTATATACAGATTAAAATAAAAAAAAAGTTTTAAGTCTCAAACTGTATAAAGGTAAATGTACCAATAGTGGACACTGATCTAATAGCGGTCCCTTGAAATGTGCAGAAAGTTTCCCAAAACTTCAGAAATAGACTGAATCAGTGTATTGCAGCTGAAGACCACCATCTTGATGAAATGTAACTCAAAACTTAAATGCAAATAAAATGGAATTATATACAGATTAAAATAAAAAAAAAAGTTTTAAGTCTCAAACTGTATAAAGGTAAATGTACCAATAGTGGACACTGATCTAATAGCGGTCCCTTGAAATGTGCAGAAAGTTTCCCAAAACTTCAGAAATAGACTGAATCAGTGTATTGCAGCTGAAGACCACCATCTTGATGAAATGTAACTCAAAACTTAAATGCAAATAAAATGGAATTATATACAGATTAAAATAAAAAAAAAGTTTTAAGTCTCAAACTGTATAAAGGTAAATGTACCAATAGTGGACACTGATCTAATAGCGGTCCCTTGAAATGTGCAGAAAGTTTCCCAAAACTTCAGAAATAGACTGAATCAGTGTATTGCAGCTGAAGACCACCATCTTGATGAAATGTAACTCAAAACTTAAATGCAAATAAAATGGAATTATATACAGATTAAAATAAAAAAAAAGTTTTAAGTCTCAAACTGTATAAAGGTAAATGTACCAATAGTGGACACTGATCTAATAGCGGTCCCTTGAAATGTGCAGAAAGTTTCCCAAAACTTCAGAAATAGACTGAATCAGTGTATTGCAGCTGAAGACCACCATCTTGATGAAATGTAACTCAAAACTTAAATGCAAATAAAATGGAATTATATACAGATTAAAATAAAAAAAAAGTTTTAAGTCTCAAACTGTATAAAGGTAAATGTACCAATAGTGGACACTGATCTAATAGCGGTCCCTTGAAATGTGCAGAAAGTTTCCCAAAACTTCAGAAATAGACTGAATCAGTGTATTGCAGCTGAAGACCACCATCTTGATGAAATGTAACTCAAAACTTAAATGCAAATAAAATGGAATTATATACAGATTAAAATAAAAAAAAAGTTTTAAGTCTCAAACTGTATAAAGGTAAATGTACCAATAGTGGACACTGATCTAATAGCGGTCCCTTGAAATGTGCAGAAAGTTTCCCAAAACTTCAGAAATAGACTGAATCAGTGTATTGCAGCTGAAGACCACCATCTTGATGAAATGTAACTCAAAACTTAAATGCAAATAAAATGGAATTATATACAGATTAAAATAAAAAAAAAGTTTTAAGTCTCAAACTGTATAAAGGTAAATGTACCAATAGTGGACACTGATCTAATAGCGGTCCCTTGAAATGTGCAGAAAGTTTCCCAAAACTTCAGAAATAGACTGAATCAGTGTATTGCAGCTGAAGACCACCATCTTGATGAAATGTAACTCAAAACTTAAATGCAAATAAAATGGAATTATATACAGATTAAAATAAAAAAAAAGTTTTAAGTCTCAAACTGTATAAAGGTAAATGTACCAATAGTGGACACTGATCTAATAGCGGTCCCTTGAAATGTGCAGAAAGTTTCCCAAAACTTCAGAAATAGACTGAATCAGTGTATTGCAGCTGAAGACCACCATCTTGATGAAATGTAACTCAAAACTTAAATGCAAATAAAATGGAATTATATACAGATTAAAATAAAAAAAAAGTTTTAAGTCTCAAACTGTATAAAGGTAAATGTACCAATAGTGGACACTGATCTAATAGCGGTCCCTTGAAATGTGCAGAAAGTTTCCCAAAACTTCAGAAATAGACTGAATCAGTGTATTGCAGCTGAAGACCACCATCTTGATGAAATGTAACTCAAAACTTAAATGCAAATAAAATGGAATTATATACAGATTAAAATAAAAAAAAAGTTTTAAGTCTCAAACTGTATAAAGGTAAATGTACCAATAGTGGACACTGATCTAATAGCGGTCCCTTGAAATGTGCAGAAAGTTTCCCAAAACTTCAGAAATAGACTGAATCAGTGTATTGCAGCTGAAGACCACCATCATGATGAAATGTAACTCAAAACTTAAATGCAAATAAAATGGAATTATATACAGATTAAAATAAAAAAAAAGTTTTAAGTCTCAAACTGTATAAAGGTAAATGTACCAATAGTGGACACTGATCTAATAGCGGTCCCTTGAAATGTGCAGAAAGTTTCCCAAAACTTCAGAAATAGACTGAATCAGTGTATTGCAGCTGAAGACCACCATCTTGATGAAATGTAACTCAAAACTTAAATGCAAAAAAAATGGAATTATATACAGATTAAAATAAAAAAAAAGTTTTAAGTCTCAAACTGTATAAAGGTAAATGTACCAATAGTGGACACTGATCTAATAGCGGTCCCTTGAAATGTGCAGAAAGTTTCCCAAAACTTCAGAAATAGACTGAATCAGTGTATTGCAGCTGAAGACCACCATCTTGATGAAATGTAACTCAAAACTTAAATGCAAATAAAATGGAATTATATACAGATTAAAATAAAAAAAAAGTTTTAAGTCTCAAACTGTATAAAGGTAAATGTACCAATAGTGGACACTGATCTAATAGCGGTCCCTTGAAATGTGCAGAAAGTTTCCCAAAACTTCAGAAATAGACTGAATCGGTGTCTTGCAGCTGAAGACCACCATCTTGATGAAATGTAACTCAAAACTTAAATGCAAATAAAATGGAATTATATACAGATTAAAATAAAAAAAAAAGTTTTAAGTCTCAAACTGTATAAAGGTAAATGTACCAATAGTGGACACTGATCTAATAGTGGCCACTTGCCTCTGAAACTTTAAAAAACAAGAGTTTAGGTTAAGTTAGTCGCCGAAGATTTTTGTTCTAATCCCTAGATAGCCAGCAGGTCATAGTGTATTAAAAAGAAATTACTTAACCTAAACTCTTGTTTTTTAAAGTTTCAGAGCCAAATAAATGGCCACCATTAAATCACTGTCCACTATTGGTACATTTATCTTGGTTTGCTTTTTTAACCCTCTAAAACCGGGTCATTACTTTTGACCCCACCCTGTACAAAATAAGACTGCCATAGAACTAATCAAGATACGAAAAATCACATCAGTAGATAAGTGTGCTTAAAATATAAATTAATAAAACAGAACGCTGATGTCAAATTAATTCATTATTTTATAATTAGCTCCTTAACCGCTATTTATTATTATCAGTAATTGTAATCTAAACACACTTATATTATACATAATAAAGTGACACATAAAACGGGACATAGTTGGCAGTTTTATCAGCTTCATCATCTTAGGATCTTTATTAAATACAGTAGTCTCTCGGTAATCCGGCACTTCACTGCTCCGGCCCTGCCAGTAATCCGGCATTTCATAAGAAGCTAGTAAATGCGTGGTAGTAGAGTTGAAAACCTATTTCTGCGCAGCTATTGGGAGTGATTAAAAAGTGATTGTTTGTTCGTGGGCAAACTTGTGGCCTAACATGGACCTTCTGGAGCAATATCAGAAAAAAATAAATGAAAATGCCATTGCCAACAAAGAACTTAAATCAGCTGAGAGACGTTTTCAATGAACGCATCATCAAACAATCAAAAAACAATAAAAAATGGACAACTATTTTATGCCTTCAACTTCAAAGGAATAATGTAAACAACACTATGTACATTTCAATAAATAATTTGTCCAGGTATTTATAAGCGTATTTTTAGTACATTCCAGTAATCCGGTGGTTTCGGTAATCCGGCAGTACCCAGGTCCAATATCTGCCGGATTATCGAGAGACTACTGTATTATCTTAATGATGATCAGCAGAGTCTTGCCATTCCTGCATAATGTAGGAAAAATAAAACGAAAAAGGAGTTTCAGATTTTAGCAGCTCACTCTCTGCGAAATTAAAATAATGTGCAGGTTTAAAACTTTCCATTGCAGTGTAATTTTTCCGCCGTCAGTCGTTCATCTTCATTAGTTTATTTATTTTACTGCCGCCTCGTTCATGCTCCGTTATTCCGTAAAAAGCACACCTGAATAAGAAATATTTCCTAAGAGTCATTAATCAGAGATTCTTTGTTTTCTGGGAGCTTCGAAAAAGCTGCTCTCGTTTGGCCCTCGTTACTTCTTTGGAAAGTTTCCCTTTTGAAATTGAGTTTCAAGAACTGAAATTCTAGACGCTATTTTTCTTCCATTTTCGCATTAAGTTATTAAAATTTTCATTTTCTGAATGCATTACAACCTTTTGTATCTGGAATAAAGAAGAGCTCTGCTGTGTTAAAAGATTTTTTTTTTCAATTATGTAAAAATAACGCATTGAGAGTTCAACATTCGCAGAATTTGATACAAAACTGGGTAGTATCCCATTCAGAGAGAGTTGGGTATTTTTTTTTCCTTCCAAGCGGCAGAGCTTTTACTTTCTAATGATTCTTTTTAAGCAAAATTTATATTAAGAATCAGATGGTTTATTGTATTCAAATTACAGTGGGTCCTTTTAGTTTCTTGCAGGAGCAAGAGATCAAAATAGCTTTATAAATTGTGGTGTGGGTTTACACATGCCCACTTTAAGGGGCACAGTACCACTTTTCAAATTTTCTTCCCTTTAACAATCAGATGAAAAATAATGCATGCATTTAATACAAATTATGATCAGAAATGAAATTTGAAAGTAGAACCTCAATGTGATCAACCATTAATTCAAAATTTAAAAAAAATCAACTATTTTTCAATTTTTTAAATTGCTTATAACTTTCGCAATGATATCTTTTTTCAAAAGCGTTTTTCTTTATAATTCTTCCGAGACATTCTAGAATAAAAATTAGCATGGAATTAACTATCTGAAGCTTAATTGAATTTCAATATATTTTTTTGTTAAAATCTCGGAAAAAGGACAAAAAATCAACAATTAAATAAAAGCAAACTACAAAACTTTAAAGTCAAACCCATGCTAAAATTTGTTGAACATACTTCGTGGAATGCACGTACAAAGTTTCAAGGATGTATCTTTAGCTCAAAAAAAGCCTTAGAGATTTTACCACACGCGATTGGTCAGAAATACAAAGCAGAGAAAAAAACGTTTAAAGTTTTTAAATGCCAAATGGAAGCAGCTGAAGTCATTTACAAAAGCTGGAATATATTTTAAAGTATTGTTCACATAAGTTTTAAATTTTGCCTAAAGCTTTAAAACAGTTTTATTTATTGAAATACGCAATACATTTTTCTTTCGATATTTTGGACAATTTTGAGGTACTGTGCTCCTTTATAATATTGAGAATATTTTAGTCTAAAATTTTGAAGCATTATGTAAAAAAAATGCTGTGACAGACGCGTCGATTTTTTTGCCATATCTTCAACGGCAAGCTTTTAACTAATAACTCTATATAACTGAATCGTTTATTTCCAAAAAGGATCATCTCCGTTTTGAAGAACTCTCAATATTAATTTTTATGGCATAATTAATCAAAAATTGTTTTAATTTACCAGTATTGCATTGCTATTACCTACTAAAATAAAATAGTAAAAGATCAGACCCGTAGAGTTTTCCAGCTTTTCCTAAGCCTTTTTAGCCTACTTTCCCGTAAAAGTAAAAATAATAAAAAAGCATGAAAGAAGGCTTAATATATCGTTAAAAATAAAGAAAAGTCAAAGAAAAGTGAAGTAATTAAATAAAGACTAAAAAATAAAAAAATTAAAAGTAGGGTTTTGAGATGGGAAAAATGTGTCTGTCGGTCTGTCCCTCCCCTAAAAACTTTTGAACGAATTGTCCGATTCGAAAAACTCTTTTTGCATTCGAGAGATCTCGGCGAGGAAAGCTCATTCTCATATTTTACTTTTTGATTTGAACAATTTTTCGTTCAATTTTGAACAGTTCAAAATATTTAACATTAGCGCCTATGGGGGATCATTCATAAATGATGTCACGCTTCGAGGGGGGTAGGGGGGTTCGGGAAATTGTGACAAAGTGTGACAAGGGGAGGGGAGGGGGTAACAAGAAGTGATACGTCATGGATTATGCAACATAGCGTGATGCGTGACAAAGGGAGGAGGGGGGGTCCGCTGAAGTGTGACATATTATGACAAAGGGGGGAGGGGGATCAAATATATGGGAAAAAAGCTTGACGTCATTTATGAACGGCCCCTGGGCAAAAATGAAGCAAATGATGTAAACTCTGGGTACAAGATCCATGTTATAATGAACAAGCTTAGTGGAGGAAGCTCTTAGCGTGAAATATTAATTTGAACAGTTTTTGTTCATTTTTGAACAGTTCAAAAAAATAACATAGCGCTTACGGGGAAATTTCAATCTTATATAAATCATGATGTAATGGACCGATTGGAACAAACTTTATCGGAAAGCTCACATAAGGTAGAACATGTACAAATAGAAAGTGCATCCAGAACTAACGAGCCTATTTTCCTATGAATTTTTTTTATCAGGATTTTTAAGGATATTTCGCAATGAATAAATGATTGAGTGAAAGAATGAATCAATGAATAAATGAAAGAGTGAAAGAATAGCAATGAATAAATAAAAGAGTGAATCAATGAATAAATGAAAGAGTGAAAGAATGAATCAATGATTAAATGAATGAGGAAAAGAATGAATCAATGAATAAATGAGTGAATAAATACATGAACGAGTAAATGAATGAATAAATACATGAATGAGTAAATGAATGAATAAATACACGAATGAGTAAATAAATGAGTAAAGGAATGAATGAATAAATGAACGACTGAATAAAGGAAAGAAAGAATGAATGAGTGAATGAATATGTATTATCCGTTGAAAAAGGTGTATTTTAAAAAAATAACTAAAGCTAAAGCAGAAAGAGATAGCTGGATTATAAATTTGAATTTGGTGTATACGGGAAATTAAGCTCGTATAGTTCTAGACGCAACTTCTTGTTTTTTCTATCTCCTGAAAAAAAAATGTTTTTCAGAGTTGTTACCTTTTCGAAATTAACCATTTAATTATTTTATAGACCAAAATGCTTCGACTGTTGTGAAAACGTATAGTCTCACCAAATTGTATTTATTTAGTTTAAAATCTCGTAGATATGCTGCGTTAATTTCCACACATGCACAGTAAAACTTCTCCTAAGGGACACTCCCCAGATGCGGACATCCCTCCGGACAACTTCTCATTCCCCGTCAGCGAAGTATTAAGCCTGACAAAAAAACCTGTATGGCAGACCTTTCGCTATGACAGACAAATACTTTTGTGCCGCTGCAGAGGAAGGGGCTTTGCTGTATAATTTAATGAGTTTCTTACTGAAAGATAAGAAGTTGAACTTTCATTTCAAAGTCCATAGCAGTCGGTGGCTTTCCAGGGATTGGGGGGGGGGGGGGGGTCTCGGGGGAAAAGTCTACCACTCTCGTACCATGCTCCAGTACGTCGTTGAACATATTCTTTTGATTTCACGTATTGTTGGAAACACGAGAAACAGTAAAAATAAAGTTATAAAATAAATAATTATTACCATTAATTAGTAAAATAAAAAAATAATAACAAATACTTAATTAGGTTACCAGAAATTCTGGTAAAAACCGAGGGGGAGGATGGTCCGGATTGACTAGACCCCCCTTCCGCCCTCCCCCTTATGTGTGACACTGATAACAACGGATATTTCTTATCCTGTCAAATGTTCGAGTGCAGTTGACTTGTTAGATCCGGGTTTTCCGGTACTGTTCACTCAAGGACAAGAGGAATAATTGTCGAGCTAAGTAGGGAAATACATACTCAAAAAAAGAAAAAAAAAATAGAGAAAGTTCGCCGTTACGTAATCGTGGAGAAGAAATACACTGACAGAAAAAACCTCCAACACCAAGAAAGATAAGATTTTAGACCAATGAAATTTCGGCGATACATTTGTCTAGGTGACATATTTAAATGATTCAAGCTTCAAGATCACGAGTTAATATAAACGCTGCAAAAGTTATTTCAAAAGTGAAATGTTGGTACATTAGTAACCGGCGTGAAAAATAGAATTTTTAATCTAAGCATACAAATGTGCATGCATCGTACTGGTGTGGGATGGAGCTCCATGCCTCTTGCACTAGGTCGGTTAATAAAGGAGCAGTTAATAGTGGCTGTGAATGACGCTGGAGTAGTCCAAACATTTTCTCAATTAGAAAAAGATCAGGTGATCTAGTAAGCCAAGGCAATCCGATGCAGGGCTGCAACAGCGTTATAAGGGCGAGCGTTATCATGTTGGAAAACACTCCCTTGAATGCTGTTCATGAATGTAGCACAACAGATAGAATCGCAGTTTCGACGCGAGCTTTGGATGCAGTCTCACAATGTGCGCTTTAACAGGCATTCGAATCGGAGATCCCATGCCTCCCCGCCCCTAGTGATTTGGATTTTTTTCAAAAGTTTTTCTTTGTTCAAAAAAAGAGCAATATGCATCTTGAGAAAATAAAGTTGTAAAAGCAAAAAAAAATGATGGGAGGAGGGGGCTGATCTTTATTCATAAAAAAAAAAAAAAACTTTAGATTTAAAATTCTCACCAATTGCAGTTATATTACTTAGAACATTTTTATTTTATCTTTTCTTTCACCCCCTCAAAAAAAAGGGGGACTGCACAAAATTCATATGGAAAAGTAGTGCACCCTCCCGCCTATTTTTTTCTGGTTTCGCCACTGTGATACTGTCATTACATATGACAGTATCACAGTGGCGCTACTGTCATATGTAATGACAGTATCACAGTGGCACAGTATGCTGTGTAACTCGCTATTAAAATTATATAATCAGGGAAAATTTTGAACTCAATCAGGGAATATCAGGGATTTTTTTTTCTTGGATTCTGTTTCCAACATGAAGTAATTTTGAGCTTAAATTCTATGTAAAACATTTATTGTGTTGAAGTTCTGTCAGCATATTTTAAGAACCGTTTTGAAGCATCAGTACTGTTCCAAAATAAGTAAGGAAAGAAAGAACAGAAGCATGTAGAAATCATCAGAAATTTAAGAAAACAGCTTACGCAACTGGCAACTGGCCACATTTCCTAATCATTCATGGCGCTGTTTTAGAAGCCTACAAAGTAGCTTGTTTGTATTTTTTAAAATGTTGGGTTCTTCTCGAATTTTTCATCGCACAAGCCACATTGCGAAAACAGGAAAAGGGGATTATCACCAAATGTTATCTTAACTTTGCTTCTACTTTATGACCTATCTTGCAGATGAAAATAATCATCCATTTCCACTCATAATAAATCAGTGTATAATATTTCATATTTCCGTTGGCTTTGTTTGACCGAATACGCGCATCAACGCAAAAATTGCAATTTTTACCACGAAACTCGTTTTTAAAACAATGTATTCAATTAAGCTATTCAAAAGGAGAAATATTTCATTTCGAAAAAATAAATTAAGTAAATAGATAAATTCGCAATGCTCTTTAATTCAAATCACGTGGGCGATGTTTTAATGAATTAAAGGGGAAATTAATGAGTACGTGAAACCTTAATTCTGTTTTCCCTTAGATTTTCCTTCATTTTTACTCTTTAACTTTAATGAAACTAATTTATGAATCGAGTTTGGTTGGGGGAAAAAACCACATGCACATTTCCAATTAAGTTATTCAAAAACTGTGCTATTAACACGTGGTTGCAAAGGGAGAAATAAAATACGCCATTTTTCAATGTACGGTTGGAAATAAAATTTAAATCTGCTTTTAAGAGCGAAAGTATTTTCTTCCGACAGGAAAATATTCCGTAAAGAAAATTCAGATTAGAACTTCAAAATGTTAGTCGTCTGAGAAATTTTCTTCGTTCCTTTAATTGAATTATCTTTGTTTGACTTCAGATTATGGAAGAAACAAGGAAGCGTACTGATTTAGGAAATGTCATCAAAATTTGGGAAACCACTGTTCACAACAAACGAAAATGCTGAAAAATAGACGCCAATATTTAAATTTAGAATTCTGCGGGGCAAAAACATACTTTATCCCCCCCCCCACCCCCACCCCCGCAGTTTCAGCATTTGCAGAGTCAATATCTTGTTTTATTTTTGCATCAAAGGCAGGGGATCTGGAATGAATCAGTGAAGCAGCGATATTTTTCTCGAATATGTGGAGTGAAGAAAAAAAAATGTTCTCCACTGCTCTGATTTTTTTTTTTTTTTCAGGATCTCTACAGGTCACAAAGGTCACGAATTTGGAAAGAGGTCACGAAACTTTTCTGGCCGACGGGTCCAGCCCTTTCCAAAGAGCACCAGATATCCGGTAGCTAACAGGTTTTTTAAATATTCGGATTCCGATGCGACCACTGCACAAAATACGGTAGGCATGCGACCAAGTTCATTGCGAATGTGTGCAAGAAAGTATTTTTTTAATACTCGATAGAAATCTCGACTCTGGTTTAACATGGCGAACTATAGGAATCTGGCTATACATCTCCCAGCTTTCCCACAAATGATTGACAATTAAGGACGCCATTTTCGTTTGCATTCCACTTTAACTTCAAAATTTAATCAGTAATTATTTTGACTACTCGCTGTCTGATGGTGATGCAGAATATTTAAAATAAATTCCGAATGAGAAAGTAGTTAAAGAATAACTAATATATTAAGGAAAATCTGTCTTTTTGTAACTCTATTAATGTATTAACAGAAATGTGTAAATCCCTACAGGTAAAGAAACATTCCGTGAAGAGGAAAAAACTTTTTTTTTTTTGTATAAGAAATGTTTACGCATTAATGTCAGAAAGAGTTTTCTAGAAGGAAAAAAGTCTGCGAATAAATAAAGAATATGCCGCATTATCACGTGTGTTCCGGAGAAAGCTTTTGCAAATCGTGCAAACAAGGAACTGATCGATCATACATAAGTAAGCAAAGGAATACGTGGTAAACGGAGTAATGTTTTGCTTAGATATGGTTATCCGACTAGTACAATGTCTTTTATAACTATTACTTTGATGGTTCCTGTCTAGAAATTCCATTTTATTTATGCACGCAATAGATAAATACTACACTATTAACAAAATAGAAAACACGGTTTTATTTACAAAATAAGATTCAAAATTCAGATTTACGACCCTTTTGTCTTGAAATAAATTTATAACAGGGTGTCTACAGATCACGAAAGTCTCGAAAAATCAGACGAAAGTAACGAAACAGTCAGGAACATTAATAGGTCACTAAATTTTCCGCCCAAAAGGACCGGTCCCTTCCAGAAGGCACCGGATATCCGATATCCATCAGGTTTTTGAAAAACCGAATCATGTGTAAAATCCGATCCGGCCACTGCACGAAATATCCGGTTATCCGACATGTCAAATTATATGTGAATTAAACTTCTTATTTGTTTGAAAGCTTAAAACTATGTATAGAATTAACAAGTTTCAAAACTGAAGGCCGGATATCTGGTACTGATACGTCATACAGGTGACACCGGATGTCCAATATACGGGCAGAATCCATTTCCAATGTATCGTCGAACGGTTACGATTAAGTTCTGAAAAGGTCAGGAAAAAAAAAATCACGAAATGCCACGAGGTTGCAAATCTGTAGGAACCTTGTATAATTAAGCATTTATTCATTCATTTTCGCAAACAGTCATTACATGGTTTTATTTAACTTGACTTGTGGCGGAATTTTGTAAGGCGGTTTCCGACAACTATTACTGCATAAATTATCTTCAAATTTGGCACACAAGCTTATCTTCGATGACAATACAATAATCCATCCATTTTATAATTTATTATAACGTTAATTAGGAAAAAAAATTAATAATTTCGGCTCTGAGGAAATGATCAGCATTATCATTTGCCGTTTGGCAACAATAGTTTCGTTTGGATTATGCAACGATGTTTTGAATTTAAATGAAACCGTGTAACTTGAAACATTTTTGGCGATTTAATATTATTTTTCAACTAACTTTGATTTTTCTTTTTGACCAATCTGGAAATATCCGTTAAGGCTTGGAAGTCATTGAATGGCGTTCAAGTATTAAATTGTACGTTACGAGCAGACATTATTTAAGAATTTCGTAGTCATCTGTTTAACATAAGCATAACAAATTAGACTGTCATTGAAAATAGCCTCTCTCATTGCTGAAGATGAGGTGTGCGTATCCCTTTCTTGTAGGACAAAAACATTTTTACACGCTTGAGTTCGCCCAGCAGTCGAAATTCGACCATAATGATTAAATTTAGCATTGAAAGCGTTGTACTATTTATATAACTATAATAAGTCAAATCGTAGCGTGTCACATTCGCCACGTTATTTGAAATCTAGTATAAACCATACGTATTCCTTTTCTGGCGATATTTATTTAAATGCTATTGCTAAATCGAGGAAATCGTTGCATCGGGGAGACAATACTTTTATCAAGTTCAATCTCGAATTTAAAACCAATTGCTAATTTGAGAAAAACGTTAAATCGAAGGTATGCTTTGTTATTGTTTTTCCGTTAATAACAAAACTGATGTCTCTCTCCCGGAGTCGAGGAAACTGCTAATTATTATTTTTGGATCAAGGTAAGCCTTAAGAAATCGCACTAGAAAACTTATAACTGGCGTTCTTATTGACTTAGAAACTTAGAACAAATGTCATCCTGTGCAGAAAAATTAGCGCTTTCGATCGATATATTACACTAATATGTGCAAGGTTTTTTTCACCACCATTTTGGGGAATTTATGCGGACAATTGCTGAAAATTGGAATAAAAAAAGATCTACTTGTAGGATTTTTTTGTTCCAGAAACCTTCGCAGGCGTGTACTCGACAACTTCCCAAAGTTTCAAGGCAATCGGATGAATGGTGTAGTAATGCATAAAGGACACACAGACATACACACATTCATCTTCTTATATATAAGCGGCTTATTCTGTCTGTCTGTCTGTCCGCTATACAATCCCAGGCCGTTTTACCGATCGGGACCACATTCGGCACTGTTAATGTTTACGACCCGAGAAATTCATCGCCGCAAAAATGAAAGTTATGACTCGATTAGTTTTTTAATTATTTTTTTAAATTTTTCAATGATTTTCTTGACCTGTTTTATTTCATTTTTGCATTGTTGCTGTCGTTTCCAACCATATAATTACAGTTGCCGCGTGAACAAACAAATCAACGCAGTTGCCATTGTTGTAAAAATGTAACAACTATACTAATAATAATCAAAACGGTTATCTAGCATATTGAGTGAGGCTTCGCTGTATTTTCAATTTCCGTTAAAAATTAATACATACGCGAATTTAATTTATTCCTTTCTTTCTTTTTATTTCTTTATCGTCTGCGCTTTTTTTTCTTTTTTTTATTAAAGTGGCAGCGCTCTTTTTCCCAGTTTCGCTAAAACTTTTGTTTTGGAAAGCAAAATAAAATTTTCAATAAGTTATTTCGACGATAAATATATATTTTTCACAAACAATTTGATTATATAGTAAATAAATATATAGTAGTGTGGGGCAGTATGCAAAGGGGCGTCCTCGCCGACAGAACTGGGTAATTCAGTTTGAATTAGCAGACACCTTTGCACCAAATCATTTTAATTACAATTTATAATATCTAAAACAGCGGTCATTTCGTATGACTGCCGGGCGTAATAGTTTATATATATATATAGATAAGCATTATTCATCAAATTTGGCGATCATAACGTAGAGTTTATTCTGATCATCGTCCCTCAAAGCAAACGTGTTGTAAATTATTATCGCCGCAGAGTCACTTGCGCTCATAAATAGGTTTGCCGGGATAGTCCCGGTATTTTGCTCTTGTCCCGGGGTGTCCCGCCCAGTTTTAACAATGTCCCGGAAACGTCTGTAAAACGTAAAAAGTAATGAATTTATGTTTTTCAGAATCTTTTATGAATCGGTTACTGTTTTACAATCAACATTTTTGACTACCGCTCACACTGTCAAAGGAGTAAGAAGTATCCTAACTGTAATCTGTCAGCAAACGCTTTAACTACTTGCACAGCGCTGCCAGCTGCCAGTCCCTCTACTATTTCGCTGGACGAGTCTATTGCGACCACAGTCGGTGGAGTATATACTGAAAGAAAGGATCAGTTGGACAGTAGTGAATGCAGACAACGCAGTTTAGACAAAATGTTGTAGTTTTAATAAATAAGACTTGGTAATTATTGTTCAATTAACAATTTTGTGAAGTATTTTCAACTAGATGGTAGACCAGAAAAAATATCATCGAAAAGGAAAAAAAAATCTTTTTAAGTAAGTTAAGTAGCAAAAATTCCTTTTTTATTTTTAAAAGGTATGTAGACTAACAATCTAGGGTTCCAGATTCTTCACTTCCGTTACTTGCGAGGCTTAAAAAAAAAGGCTTAAAACTCACCGTTTTGCTTCTGATTTTTTCAAAATTTCTCTGGGTGCCTCCCGGTACCCCCACCCCATATTAATGTGTCCCGGTTTCACTCACCAAAAACATGGCAACCCTACTCATAAATATAGCCGCTTGTAAGTGGAGGGTCAGTTGCATAAAGCATAACTGTTTGTTTCCGTACGCTATTGCCATTTTGTGTTCCAGAAGCATTCACTCAAACTCTTGTCATAATTGCTTCTAATATTACTGCTTAATGGCGACACACTTTTTAACCATGAGTTTTATATTTATTACCTAATAATTTACTTAAGGAAGACATGTTAACAGCTGCTGTATATAACAATATGACACTGCAAATATAAATGAGGCATGCATGGCAAAAGATAATGCGAGATAATGAACTAATAGTTAGGGATGAAATGGATATCCAGCAACTATCCGGTATCCGGCCTATCCGGCTGATTTTTAACTATCCGATTGATCCGGATATCCGATCCGGCCTGCAAAAAATATCCTGATATCAGGCATGCTAAGAAATGTATCCGACGGGGTATCCGGTCGAATATCCGGCGGTAATTTGGGGAGGAAAATTTGCCATTATATCCTACCAGAAAATTTTCAGTGCCAAATAAAGTAACTTTATGCCAAAATTTTGCATGGCATAAAATTTTTGATATTTCAATACATTGATTAACTTCAGCTTTTCAAGCAAAAATAACGGGTTATAACTTCAACTTTCTACTGAACATTTATGGGAATAAATTTCCACTTAGTTTTAATTAATATTATTAAGTTGCATCATTTTTAAATAATGATAAATCATTTCCCAATTTAAATAATGAAAAAGCACTCACAAAATATGAATAGGCCTTTTCTGAAGTCAAAAGTAATGAGATGTATCAGAACCTAATAGGCCTTCACTAGTAGCTTGAATTATTAAGATACTTTTCCTCATACACAACAGTAAATTGCGATCTTAGAAAGTTTTCCACACTATTCTCTGGTTTAAGATTTAATCACTTGTTTTTGAATTCAACTTTTTTTTTACATTAATTATTCCTCTTCAATCCTTATAAGGCACGAAAATTTGCGCCTCATGAGGATTATGATCATAGACGAAAAATAAAGTTAGACAATGTGTTCGACTGGTCTCAAATTGTGTGAAACGGAGCTAATTTCGCTTCACAGTGATGGTGATAGAGGCACCCAATTAAGGCCTTCTCATCCCTGCCACTTTTTTTTTTCACTTTAAAATTTGCTGCTTCTATCCTGGCTAAAAGGAGCATGCAATTTGTGGAAAATCTGCGGCAATTTTCTATCCCTGTTACATCTGATGCATAAGTTGCTAAATTCGCGGTCTTTTGCGCCAAAATTGCGTTTAAATTCTAAAAGGTGTAAAAGGTAAAAATAGCAGTTAATTGCACTTCTTGTCACTGAAGCCCACATAAAAAATAAGCATTTATGCACTTTTTAGGGCTATGAATTGAGAAGGTATGACCACTCCCACTCAAATATTATTTAGTTTTAAGTTCTTTTCTATCAGTGCGCATATACATTCTCTAGTTCTTCCATTACATTTTCTTTAATTTTACAAAATGTCAGTGAAGACTTTTTTTTTGGAAATGTCGAATTAAACATGTTCTTTGCTGAAAATGGCATGCCGTGTTTGAGATTTCAATCCTTTTGCATCCTTATAAAGGTGTCAATTATTTTGAAAGTCGAAAAGTACATTTTAACATAAGCTATCTTAAATTGATTTCTTGTAATTTAATTGTTAATAGTTTGTTATTTTATTAATGATGCTTAATTTTCATTAATAAATCAAATAGAAATGAAAGAAGTGTGAAATCATTTGTATTTTGCAAATGTCTTATTTTTACTTTATTCGTATTAAGATATTTTAAAGCTATAGCATGAGGAAAATCTGTAAACTTTTTTCCTACTATAGTCGCGCCAATTCATGATGAAAACAAATAGACCCAAGGAAAGTTTTGTTTTTACCGTAATTTTGTTATAAAATATAAAGAATGCTACGCTGGAAAACAAGGGGAATTGAAATTATTATTACCTTAATGTTCACCATATATAACTATATTCGCTATATTTAACTAGCATTTATTCATGTAATACCTCAAGCAGCATTGAATGTTGGCTTAATATTGGCGCAAGATTGTTTGTGTTGGCTATATCTTGGGCAATATTGGAGCGATTTTCCCAATGTTCATCTAATATTGGCTAAATGCTGCATGCGCAATATTGCATATAGCCTGGAAACCAAGATTGGTCCAATATTGGTTTAATACTGCTCCAACAATATTGCTCTCATAATGGAAGGCAAGATTGGTCCAATATTGGGTTAATACTGCTCCAACAATATTGCTCTCATAATGGAAAGCAATATTGGTGCAAAATTGGTTACATTCTGGTAAGCCAATATTGGACGAATGTTGCTGAATAATAAAAACTACTTCATTTTCAACAACTATCATAACTTTTTATACACCTTCATTGCTTCCTAATGCAACTAATAGAAGATAATCCACCTCCGTAAATAAATAACATATAGTATAACTCCCGCTGGCAACAGATGTGGCGCAGCGGTTAGAGCGTTGGATTGTGATACGAGAGGGCGTGAGTTCAAACCCAGTTCCCGACTCACTCATTCCTACCCTAGGAATGGTTAATCCGACGACTCATAGACGGCGCCATGCATTTTTGCATTTACACTTTTTTCTAGCTAAATTCAGGAATAACAATAACAATTTTTATATTTTTAAGCAATTAGAAACAATAAAACTTGTTCGCCAGCGTAAGGCCAACATTGGCGTAAGGCTGGCACGCAATATTGGTTCAAGATTGAAGTAGCAATATTGGCCATAATTGTTAAAATGTATCCCCTCCAAGCTACAGCCAATATTGTTTGCCAGTCTTATCCCAATCTTTTGCCAATCAAGTTACAATATTGGACCAAGATAAAATGCTACTTGGGACGTTGTTTTTCAGAAATTCAAAAAGCAACTGTCGATGGTAAAAATTAATTACAAAAGGTTTTTTACTTCATTTTATTGCTATTTATTATTATTTTCCATCATGTGTATGTGTTACCGTTAAATTATGAAATCCGTTATTTCATAGAATACCTAGTTATTCCATGAAATAACTGATCGTGTCCGTTAAAGTGTAAAACTCTCTTGTATTTCATGGTTTAACTAGTTATTTCACAGAATAACGATCTGCAGCCCGTTAAAGTGTAAAATAATCTATATCATATATCTCGCACGACAAAAACATTTACCTTCCACCCCTACTGCATTACAAGTTTAGGTACTGATCAGGGATTTAAAAAATGTTCGTGTAAAACCCAGTGTGTCAACAAAAAATGTTTTTGTTTTAGAAATAATGTTCTTTGTAATTCCAAGTGTTGTTTTAGTAATCCTTGTTGTAACAAATGATTTTATGGTACGTTTCCATATATACCATTTATACGCTGCATAAATTAGATAAATTGCTTCTTTATTAGTTTATTTACAGAATACCTAGCTATTTCATTTTAGATAAATTGTGCATTTTACACTTTAACTGTCTCTCATTCGTTAATTTATAGGATACCTAGTTATTTCATAGAATAACTCGTTAAAGTGGCAAATTAATAACATATTACACACTTGAACGGACACGATCAGTTATTTCATGGAATAACTAGGTATTCTATGAAATAACTGCATTATATACTTAACGGTAACATGTATAAAATTATGCATAAAGAAAATTATGTATAAAATAATTTTAATCATAATAAAACTATACGTGATTTATAAAGCTGTTAAATAATGATAATAATTTTAAAAAACTGAATTACACTTTTTTTTTATGATCACAAAATATGTTATGTTTAAAGTTTGTTTCTTTCGAATTCTGTACAAATAAAAACAATGTTCCATTATTAAAATACACATAGATTTAATCATACAGATGGATTGGAAAAATGTTCTTTGATATAATGAAAATGTTTTTAAAGAAATTAGGAGTGAAACTTGTTTTGTGATTTTTTTGTTTAGAGGTTTTAGTATAAAAAAATAAGTAAATACGTAGCAAAACTGAAAGCAAATAGCAACCGGATATCCGACGGATATGCGGCTGTTATTTGCTTTCCGACAGATATCCGGCTGAATTACAAATTTGATATATTGAAAATGTTTTTAAAGAAATTAGGAGTGAAACTTGTTTTGAGATTTATTGTTTTGAGGTTGTAGTATAAAAAAAATAAGTAAATACGTAGCAAAACTGAAAGCAAATATCAGCCGGATATCCGACGGATATCCGGCTGCTATTTGCTTTCCGAAAGATATCCGACTGAATTACAAATATCCGGTGGAACATGTATCCGATTGAACGCTGATATCCGGTCCGGATATCCGTATCCGGCAGAAAAAAGTGCAGGATACCCCGTATCCGGTATCCGGCAAAATCACTATTCGGTTCATCCCTACTAATAATAAACTGTTTTCAAAATGTTTCAATGGATGTCACTAAAACTCGGTCAATAGCTACTGAAGTAGAAAAGTAAGAAACCCGGTTGATAAGTAGAGGAGAAATGGGTCTTAACTGGTTTTGTCTTTGACTATTTATATAGAGCTTAATGTATCATGTAAATAATGTTTTGATTAACTAAACAAAATATTTACATTATGTGTTTTTTGATTTTCCTTTCACAGTAATATATTTATTGGAAAACTAATTAAGACGAAATGCAAATCTGCGCAGTATAATTTCTAAACTAATTAGACATTTTAATTATATATATAACATTTATAAATCATTCTTTATTTCTTTTAAGTATTCATTCCTGCACAAATGTTTTGACACAAGACAGTTTTTTTTTTTTTACAAAATCATGGTCTTGAAGGACATGACCAATTTTTGTCTAGTGGGATGTTTTTACATAATAATTCGTAATATTTATTTCAAAGGCTAAAATTCTTCCTCTCTTTTAAAAGAAGGCATGCAGATACCTAAGCACACCAAAGTATATTTAGTTACTTTAATGTTTAGTACCTGAAGCAAAAAAAAAGGTGTGAAATATATAACCAAAGACATTTAGACTTTTTTTTCTTTGGAATGGGCCGCGTGTGGTCACCAACCTTTGCAAACCTATTGCATTCCCTTTAAAGCGGCATCCATTTTTTCAAGTAGCACCACTATGATGCCACTACCACTAGAGAATTTTGAGGTTCAGTTTCCCCCTAGATGGAGCACCTGAGCTCTAAATGAGGCGAAACTGCACTAGGAATTTAATTGAGCCGAGAAGATCCAAGCCAAATAGATATAGTCAAGGGAACTTTAACATGCCGCATAATCATACGACATGGGCACTGACTATTTTCTGCATCCCGGTCCCCACCTTGGGCCAGGTTTGATCCTGCAAACTTGGGCGTACGTGACCAGTGCCTTACCAATACGCCACTCAGCCATTTGGAATTAACCTGCAAGAAATAATGAATTCAAAACTTTAAGATAAAGTGTAATAACAAAATGCATCGTAATTATTTTACGCATGAGAAACGTAATTAGTTCTATCTGCGTATTCTGTTAGAAACGTAATCTTGACGTCCAACATGTATTTCACTTCTGCTGAAATGTTTACCGTAATCATAGAAGTGGCACATTTAATTTCTTCACAAATTTCTAAATTAAAGCGACCTTATTTCGTAAAGTAGAGACACTTTCTACAAATACAAAAAAAATTAGCGATCTTTGTTTCGATTGGATCGATTTTTTACACTCCAAAATGCCCAGTACTCCGAGCTCGTCTTTATCGGAACGTTCTTCAAACGCAGGAGTAGGTTAAAATCCAATATCCTTATTATATCTAAAAGGCTGATGTCATTTAATTCTCTCTCCCCCTCCCGTCCTTTCAGTATAAGAAGAGTGTTTCGATTTTGAAGAAAACTTCAGTAAGAAATAAAGGATTTCAAACTAAATTTTCAAATATTTAGGGAGAGATTTTAGGTTATTTAAAATAAAATAAAAACCAAGCGCTTTATCAAACGTCTGGAGAAAATAAAATTAAAGTTAATTACCGTGAAAAAATAATTTCGAACTGCAGAGAAAAACGCTTATAACTTCTTTTCTAGTTAATTTATAGGCTTCGAATTTTAGAGCTTAGAGCAAAACCCTTCCTGGGGTAGTATTTCACGGGCTTTTCAATGATATCAAATTCTATACGATGCTAGAATTTTTTCCTATGGAAAGAATCCTTTTATGCAATTTTCGGCTAAAAATTGCAATAAAAAAAGAACAAATTCGAATTTCAGAAAAACTATCCGAGGTGCACACCCCCTTGTTTCAAACTCTTTTCATGAAAACCCGCAGAACGGTCTTGGCCCTACGCCGGACACAGACAAGCACACACACACACACACATACTTGCTGCTTTATTATTAGGAGATGTTCCTAAAACATGCAAGTGATTTTATTTCTTAATGGTTCTTTGGTTGACATTTTATGAATGGAAAACATTCGTTAGTTTCTAACGTCAAATTAATCTTTATCAATTTGTGGAAGGTACCCGCTGTACGTCATATTTCCGCTCTAAGCAGTGCTAAAATGTTTATTATTTCATGAAAATCCGCAGAACGGTCTTGGCCCTATACCGGACACAGACACGCCGTGCGGAGGCCGGCGTAGAATAGCGCCGACGTATTTATGCGTGTCGTAAGAGGCGACTAAAATAGCAATATCCGATCCGGGTGACGTAAGGCATACTTTGTAGTATGACTGTGGCCTCGGGTCGGTAAAGCAGGTAGGCAACGCTCTGCCAGCCCAGCCCTTTATGGCCGGTGCTGGTTGTCAAGTGTCTAGAGATTTTGTGGGAGGTTCGAAGGAGGACAGCGCTGCGGTCGCGCCCCCTCGTATTGGGGGTAGTCCGTGAAACCAAAAAGGTATAGACAGTATGGCCGTAGTTAGCATTGATTACCGGACACAGACACAAACACACACATACATACTTGCTGCTTTATTATTAGTAGATATACCTAAAAGGCTTAGGTTTTAAGATAACGTTTTGTTCCATCTTAACGTCTCAGAACGTCCCTGAAGCCACGCATTCTGTAGTGCACGTGGTCATGGGATGACCGTTGAGATCATCGAGCATGGCGTTCACTTAAAAAAAAAAAAAAAAACTCTTCATCAAAACAGTTCCATTTTACTTTATATGAAAAAGGTTCATTCGAACTTCCACCTTATGAACGAAATCTCGATTTCGTAGTCTACCAACACACTGAATGCTACCGAACCTAAGTACAGTGATACCTCGAGATACGAATTCTTTCCGTAACACTGCTCGTATCCCAAAGCAATTTTCCCCATTGAAATTAATTTAAATTCCATCATGTTAATCCGTTCCAGCCCCACAAATGCTACCCCTAATTATTTTTGACTAAGAAAAATATATTTATAAATGAAAAATATCGTATAAAAACATGAAACTGGGTGGGCCGTGTGTTGCGTCGCAGCTGGCCGTTCCTCGTATCTTAAATGTCGCTCGTATTTCAAAACAAAACTTCGCTGCTCGACAGGGCTCGTATCTCAAATAACTCGCATGTCAGGGCACTCCGAGGTACCACTGTATTCTAAAGCATTTGAACGAAAAATATTCGACTATCTCTATATATAATACTTAACGTGGACCAGTTACGATTAAATTTTGCGGTATGATACGATATATTTCCACTCATAACTCAATTTTTAATTTTCGATTCTTTTGAGTGGCATCACCTTAATTTGTTCAAACCCAGCGGTCAATCTCAACTTTTTTTAATCCTTTCGAATTTTAAAGTGAGTTTTGCGATTTTAAAATTTCAACGTGGACCAGTTACGATCGACTTTTGCCGAACGATACTATCAATCATCATGCGAAAAACAAACTATGTTAAAACGATATTTAAACATTTGTTTAATGATTAGCATAGAAAAATGATATAGTATTTGTATTTATTATAGTAACTTATGGACCTTTGACAAATTTATTTATCTTTCTTAAAAAGTATTCCCATTCAAAACTCAATTTATAATTTCCGATTCTTTGTTATGGCGACACCTAAATTTGTTTATACCAAGCGATCATTCTTAGTTTTGATTATTGAACTTATAGCCGCAGATGTTCTGCGGGGATTAGCTAGTTATGTATAAAATGTTTTACTACATATATGACTGCTTTTTATGACAAACGCTGTGTAGAATATGTCTGTGAACACTAAATGCCAACAAACGTAAGTATTTCATAGCAGTTTTCTTGAAAAATAGTACCTAGAGTGCTAAACACATTTTTTTCTTAGATTTGGTAACGGCAAAAATCTATTTAATACTTTATCAAGAAAATGACGTTGCTAAAGCAAAATTTTACAGTTAGATACACGCCGAAATGCCTCGTATCAATTACCTTTTATTAAGAAAAATAATAAAAATCAGATGAATGTTTGATGTTGAGATATAGCTAAAATTTAAACCTCTCATAGGACTTATATTTTTAATGCGGAAAAAATATTTCTTTTCTTGAAGAATCCGAGTTAAACTAATAAACTAAAATAAGTTAATACATTTTTAGCTCATTATATCACTGCTTTTTTGTACTTTAAAAAAGCTTGATTTAAAAACTGTCACGAGGCGAAACTTTATTATGATACCTTATGATGGCTAGGTTAAAGGGATTTTTTTTTCTGAAATGAATGTGCGAATAGCGCTTTCATGAACTTAAAATATGTAACCCGTAGAGGAATCGTAAATTATTGTTACGACACCATTAAAATAAAACGTTATCTCGCACAAATTAGTTTTCCTATTAATTTATTATTGCTTCCGTGTTGCATTGAGTCTTTATAACTATGAAGAGATATCCAGAAACTCTAAACGGAAAAAAAAGAAAATAATAATAATTCCCAAAATTCTTAAACCAATATATCTTTTTTTTTTTTTTTTTGGGGGGGGGGGGTTAAAAATCTTGGGGTTTCTTCGCAATTTAACGGAGATATTGCATTAAATGATTTTTCTATACTTCTTTTTTTTTTTTTTTTGAACAAATGCGTGAAGCAACATATAAAGATCACAATTAGAAAATCACTTTTAAACTTATTGCAATTTCAAAGCAAATTTAGCAATTTATTTTCTCTTATTTATTTATTATTCTTTTTTTTTTTTAACAAATGGGGAAAATATTTCAAACGATTTGGATTTTCTTTGAAAATATTTAGACACTAACCAGACCAGTCATTTTGACCTTCGAAGCTTCCATTTTGCATTATTTGTTACTAATTATAGTGTTACTTCCAATGGCATTTGCTTTTCCTAATACACGGTAAGGAAGACAAGTGAATGTGGCTGAAAGTTTTATTATATGTAGTAGCGACTTCGTGTTAAATGAAAGTTTAGACATGGTTGAAAACGGGCTATTAAATCTAGCAAGCTAGTGTTGAAGGAAATAAATTAAAGGGGAACGCTATCAAAAATCGTGTTTTATCTTTCAGAAAATAGCTCATTTACCAATGGGTTCTCAAATATGGTTTTATGTATTCTATACCGATATGAAACATAAGAATAAAGATATGTTCTAAATTTGACAGTTTTTTTAATGAAATCATTACTTCGTCTCAAATTATTCAGTACTTTAATTCAAGGAAAAGAAAAAAAAAAAAAAGGTTTTTGTACACGAATTAGAAAGTGAGCCGTAAAGGTCAACCATCTTACCTCGACTCCACACATTATGTGTTTTCATCAAAAAAAGTCTTTGCCTTCACATTTTTACCACGGTGATGCACAATTTATAAAACCTCATGTGCCTTCCAACATGTCTTTTAATTTATGTTTGACTTGGACATACATTTTCAGATTATTACCATTTGTATTATAGTTTATATTTAATATATTTTCGTAAAGAAAAACTAATGCATTTCCGTAAAATACATTAGAAAAAGATATACTGTTTTTAGTGCAAGCACTAATATTATATCTATATTAATTCTAGTTTGTTGGGGCCATCACTGAACTTTTTTCTATATTACTACTCGCAAAATATCCCTATTATGAAATAAATCCTTATTTAAAAATACATTAATTAGTTAATTAAATGTGTAAAAAGAATGATTTAAATCCAAAAGAAAATAATTAGAAGGTTTGTGCTACCAGCACCACCGAAGCCTCAAACTGCTAAAAATATTGACAAGAATTTTATTTTTTAACGTGTGGGTCAATGGAAACAATACAAGACAAAACAAAGTATATGCTCTCTTGGCGCGTTTGGCGCCAGAATATAATTACCACTTTCTCCCATTGATATAAAATTTCAATTTTGTTCGCTTACACATGTTGGATTATTGAGACATACGCTGGGGGAAAATAACGTTCGAATGCTTCACCACCCTAGGAACGGATGGCGCCATAAATTAATCAACACCACTTCCTATGAGAAGGTATGTTCGTACTGAATTTCATTTAATTTTATGCATTATGTTTTGAGTTACAGCACCCACCGAAAACTAATAAAAAGTTTTATTGCTCCACCTTCCTTATGGCGAATTGTGCCAATCTGTAATCAGCACATGTTTCTATTGAAGTCCCCAGTCCCCTTGTATCTAAAATTTTGTTCGAATTCTTCCATTCCTTTTCGAGATACAGTACTCACGCTAATCGAAAAAACCTTCAATTGCACCGGCCATTCTAATGGATTCGCGTCAAAAACTAATCAGCGCCAGTTCTCTTCAGGGTCCAAGTTTGCGCGAAATTAAGTTCGATTAAATGCAATACTTTTTCAGTTCCAATGGCTACAATAAAAAGGACCACACACACATTTTCCAAAAATGGTCAAAGTGCGTTCAGCACACTTCAAAATGTGGAAATTCGGAAAATTTTACCAATCGAATACTTTCTTTTATTCTATATGTTGGATATAGAAGAAAGTAACAAGAAATATATTTTTGTGCAACACTATTTTCTTTTTTTTTAAAGAAATATTAGTGTTTATTTTCTTTCTTTACCAAACTAAAATGAAGTACAAAAGTATTTCATTTTCTTCAGAGGAAAAGAAGTACATTGTCGTTGACGAAAGTCTAGATAACATTCATTCAACAGTAAGTTATAAACGTAAGAGCAGAAAGGATAAATGACGATTTAAAAAAAAGGCAGTCCGGAGCAAATATTTTGATGTTTGAAGAACTTCTTGAGTTTTGTTCGTTATTTTCCCTTGTTTATGAACAGATCAGATTTTATGTTACCTCTATGTTTAGATATTAGAATTCTTGTTGTGAACAAAAGCCCTCCCTTGTCTTGCATTTTACCATGTCTTGCTTTTTGCATACATAGTTAAATTTTAAAATTAGATTTCAGAGATTTGTATTCCTTACCTAATATTTTGTCAAGGTTGCACACATTTTCTTTCAATTTGGAATCCCATTTTAAGTATTACATTTTGCCTTTTTTTTCCCCATTATTATAAAAAATTAAAAGAACTTAAAATGGGCGCAGTTGTGCTACACGAACCCTTTACTAGTTTACACATATTTTCTTTCAAGTTTGGAACCCAATTTTATTTATTATATTTTTCTTTTTTTTTTTTTTTGCCATAATTATGAAAAAGTACTAGAATTTAAAATGTACGCTGTGGTGCATACACGAACCGTTTACTACATTAACGAAACTATTCTTCGACTAATTCACACTGCATGTAAGAAAAATACACGTACACACAACGTCAAAGATTGTTCACTTTGCGTTCTAAAAACTGCAGATATTAAGCAAGTAACCAATATTCCCTTTTCGTTTTACACTTTAGAAGTGGGGAAAATTTTCCTGATGACTCAGAAAACGAATAGATCGCATTTTATGATCTGCTCTCTCGGGTTTGCTTGGAGCTTACCCCTTACAATTACTGAAAAAAATAAAACTTCCATTTTGATTGCAACAACTGAAGTTCAAAGGGGCATTCCTATTACAGCTATACAGGGTTGGCACCAGAGGAAATTCGGGTCCATTTTCGTCCAACACAAAATTCCCCTTCACAAAATTCCAATTAATCAAAACGGACCCTTCACAAAATTCCAAATTATCAAAACGGACCCTTCATAAAATTCCAATTTATCAAAACGGACCCTTCACAAAATTCCAATTAATCAAAACGGACCCTTCACAAAATTCCAATTAATCAAAACGGACCCTTCACAAAATTCCAATTTATCAAAACGGACCCTTCACAAAATTCCAATTAATCAAAACGGACCCTTCACAAAATTCCAATTAATCAAAACGGACCCTTCACAAAATTCCAATTAATCAAAACGGACCCTTCACAAAATTCCAATTAATCAAAACGGACCCTTCACAAAATTCCAAATTATCAAAACGGACCCTTCATAAAATTCCAATTTATCAAAACGGACCCTTCACAAAATTCAAATCACTCAAAACAGACTCTTCCCGAAATTCCAAGCTTCCACCACCGTGCTTACACCACCTACACCATTATTTATTATAAAAGTGGAAAAGAATAATATAATGTATCAGCAGTACATGTTTAAATTTCCCACTTGCACAAAATTATTTGATTTTTCACGAAAAACGGACCCTGTTAAAATATGCTGGATCGACCTCTGCTATCTTTTAATTACGTTTAACTTTTTTTCTTTCATTAATTTCGCTTTTGTTCTTAAAAAATAGACTATAGCTTAATAAAAGTTAAAGTCATTTTTAAAAAATTGTCTGCTACCGAAATATAGCTGAAAAACAAAATTAATAAATGATATTTGGGAAAGAAAATATCGAAATTTTTTTTGTTGTATGAATTCTTTTTTTGCGTTTGGAATATATTGTATGCTTGAGCTTTTTGCATTCCATAAAAACATTGTTTTCGTAAAGAAACTTTAGTAAAAATGTTGCAATAAAAATACGTAAACTTTTATTAACTAACCTTCTGTTTTTAAAACAAACGATAGATTAATATATTTTTTTTTTTTTTGAATGATCGTTTGCTACTGAAATAAAGCGAAAAGACCAGACTTATTAGCAAAAAATCTGGCAACAGAGAAAAAATAATAAATTGAAGAGTTAGTGTTCTAAAGCTTCTGGAAAGTGTGATTACTGTGCTGGCTTCTAAGTTACATGTATGCTCTGCGGAAAAAAAACAGGAAAACTATTGGAGGTAAATTGGTTCATTATTTTCATATAAGTATTTTTCAATTAAATGTACCCCTTATATGTGTTATAAAAATAATATGTAATAACATATTTGTTATAAAAATTATATATTTTGTAATAACGTATGATAGGAAATGAAATAACTTGAATGGAATAATGGCTTTCCATATAGAAGCTATATTTTCATTTATGTTAATTATTTATTTTCCAAAGAAAAAAAAAGATACATAAATGTTTTTAAAAAAACTAAATATAATCGAAAAGCATAATGTTATTGTAGAGTTAAAGAAAGTATTGAAAATTAAAGCAACAACATGCATTAATTGTGCATAAAGAAATCGATATCGAAATTTCTACTATCACGGAAATGCAAATGTGTTCAGAAAAGTAAATTCTGGTAAATAACAATGATATTCATTATTTTTAACCGACTTCGCAAAGGAAGGAGGTTATACATTCGTACTGTATGTATATCGTTTTTTTTTTTTTTTTTTTTGTCCATCATAACTTCTCACCGGATGAACCGATTTTCATGATTTTTTTTTCAATCGATTCGAGGGTGGTTTCCCATAGGTCCCGTACCTTCGTTTGCCCATATTCGATGATTAGAAAAAACGTTATGGGCAGAAATGTGGTCATTTTTTTGTTTTGTCATCCATAACTTTTGACTAAATGAACCGATTTTGATATTTTTTTTCTTTAATCGATAGAGGCTCGTCTAAGTCAAATATCACACATCAATTTGCTTACATTTGTTTTTTTAAAAAAACGTTACGGATGAAAAATAAGTATTTTTTTATTTTAAATGGAAAGGCTGGGCTTGATTTTTTTCATTGTTGGGAAAATTGTTAATAAACAGTAAACTCATTGTTAAAAAAGTGTTTGTTGCTATTAAGATGTCATATTAAAAGCAATTATAACAAGAAATAGATTAAAGGCTTCTCTGAAGACGGAATTAAATCCAAACTGTGTTTTCTCTGGTGACCCTTTAAAATTTATTTCAAAACGGAATTTACCATATAAACGGTTAGTTTTTAATGCCATTCCCTCAAAGAAGTTTTCTCCTTTGATATGTTTTTTTAAAATAAAGTATTTATATAAAAATGTAATTACACTTAAAAGAATAAAATAAAATAATTTTTAGAAAAAAATAGAACCGACTTAAAATTGCGCTAAAAAGTGAAAAATAAATTAATTCTTTAAACAACATCGATGTGACTTTTAAACATAGTTTTAGAAGTCGGTGCAAAATAAAGATAGATAAAATCTTTCGTAATCATGAATTAATTCAAATATATATATTTTCGCAGAATTAGCAACCGTTCCAATATGAAGTAGCAAATGGTGTAATGGTAATTATACTCCTAATTTTGCACCGACTTCTAAAACTATGTTTAAAAGTCACATCGATGTTGTTTAAAGAATTAATTTATTTTTCACTTTTTAGCGCAATTTTAAGTCGCTTCTATTTTTTTCTAAAAATTGTTTTATTTACGCAACAGTTAATTGTAGTAATGGTTTATTAATTATTTCCCCTTATGGAATTTTCTAGGTGCATTCGTATTAGGTACACATGGTTCCCGCATGCATCGTTTCTTCTTTACGGTTTACCTGTATTTTTTTTTTTTTTTTTTCCTGATCTGCATGTATATGTATTGTTCAATTTTATTAATTTTAATTTTTCATCTTTTAAAGGGTTACATCTCCAAAACAGGCTGATGTTTAAAAAAAAACAAAGAAAAATATATTTTTTTTTCTATATCTATATGAGCAGTACCTCTGTGGCAAATTTCATCGAAGTTTGGGATGGTGATGTCCAACCAGTGGGTTGACTTGACACGGAATGGCCATTTCGGAGTATTTTTTTCCTCATGAAAAAGCGAAAATTTCGATATGAGACGTAAGCTTCATTGTTGTTGTCGTGTCCTCGCGCGTGGCAGGAGTCCGATTTCCGCCCCTTTGAATGGTCTCTTAATTTTTTTGAACCACCTTTCAGATGAGAGTCCAGTCCCCAGGGACTGACACCCCCAGAGGTATTGAATGTTAACTGCAGCCATACTGTACGTAGCATCGATGGCCTTCACAGACTTTTCTCCACCAGACCCCTACCTGTTAGCCGAGGCCTTAGGCTTACGCACGGGGAGAGGTAGTGGGGTCTACGGATTTTACATGCACATATCCCCAAGTATACATGGTGGTCTTCAGTGGGTATCGAACGCGCGACCTTCCAGGTGGAAGTCCGAAGTGCTAACCACTAGGCTACCCACGGCCCGGCCTTCACAGACTACCCCCTCTTCCCCCGGTATGAGGGGGTGCGACTGCAGCGCTGTCCTCCTTCGAACTTCCCACAAACTCTCTGACACATTTGACAACCAGCACCGGCCATAAAGGGCTGCGCTGGCAGAGCGTTGCCGACCTGCTTTACCGACCCGAGGCCACAGTCCAACTACAAAGTTGGCCTTACGTCACCCGGATCGGATAATGCCATTTTAGTCGCCTCTTACGACACGCATAACTACGTCGGCGCTATTGTATCATTTTACTTGGAGGACATTAGAGCCACGACCTGTTTAACGTGCACCAGCTCCCTTTAGCGTGCACGGACCACAGCAACCAGCCCAGACAGTTGTCACCCTCCCAAACACTGACCTTAGTCGGTGTCGCTTCACTTTCGATGTTCTGCGGGAACCGAGTTTCTACCGACTGGTCCACTGCGGGACCCGTTAGCTTCATTCTTTATGATTATTACACTATATTTTAAATGCGGGACATGTATTTCATCCACTTTCTGATGAAATATTTTAATACATTTTCATTCTGCTTTAATATTTACAAGTATTACAAGTAAATATTTATTTCACCCAACAATATATAATCTTTAATCCACAATTACCCTCTTCAGACCATAGAACTACGCACACACAGTTTTGAAGCAAGTTTTTGGTTCTCTGATTTAAAAAATGATTACAAAACAAAATAACAAAAAAAATTTTTTTTTTTTTTTTTACATTTTTATTAATAATTAATTTAAATAATAATTAATGCCCACTTTCCATGTTTTCCATGTTGAAAACGAAGTAAACCATCTGTTGATTAATTTCAAAAACAGTTTGGTGTTTTAGCTTTCAAATTGCACAAACAGTAGTTAATAAACAGTATTTTTACAATGTACCCAATTGGGTACACTTGGAATGAAGAGATTATTAAAAAATCTAGTTTGATTGCGAAAACTGTAATTTGTCAGAAATTAATTGATTTTTTCTCCTGGTTTTCATGAGCTATCAAAACTCATAAAAATACAAACACACAAAAATAAATAAATACTAAAATTAATTAAAATGCTTTTTTGATACGTTACTTAGATTTTTCTTAATGTTATACACCGTATGTTTAAAATATTGCTTAATTTTAAAATAAAGAATTGTTGATTTGAAATCTGAGCTGTCTATAATTTTTTTTTAATATGCTCGGAATAGTACAATTTAATGAATTCAATCTCCCTGTTATATCTTATTTTCTCTGACAACTAACATATTTGTTTACAACTCTCTTAATAAACATTAATTGCTACTTCAAAAAACCTCTGCGTTGATTGAAAAATTGGAGAACCATTTTCCTCTAGATAAGCTAAATGTCCTGAAATCAATATTTTTTTTACCCTCAATTTGTGACATTTTATTCAAGTAACATACTTTATTAAATATGAGGAATTTATTCCGAGTTTCTTTAAAATACTGAAAATTTTAAGGAAAAGGAGTGCATACATGATCATTAATTTTACGCTAACGAGGATATTTAAGTAATTAATTCCACTTTTTAAAAAAAATTGTTAAGATTTTTAGTAGTTGTGTCGATTATATTTTTCGCGCGATATTTAATCTTGATACGTTAGCATATTTCCTCGATGTAAATTCCTTAAAGCCATTTTTTTATTACTTTAAATTAAATTATAGCATTTGGACGATTAACTTTTTTAAATTATGGCTGAAGAAAGGGGTATCTTATTTCTTAATTTTAGTCTTCAACTACCTGAGTAGATGTTTGTATTTATTTATTCATTGGGCATTTCGAATCCAATTAGAGAATTGGCGCAATACGTTCTTATTTTCTAAGTTACATCGCTCCGATTTGTCAATATTTGCTCCCACCCCGCGCATGCGCTGCCCCATGCTCTGAGTACTTTCAGTGGAATCATAGTACAGTAAAGCCTCTCAAAAAGGGACACTAAGGGGACTGGAAATTTTGTCCCTTAAATAGAGGTGTCCCTTCTTCGGAGGCTCATAAATTGTTGCATACACATATAGTGTATTGACTAAGTTTAACTTTTTAATAGTAAACATGTGTGACCATTTAAGCTTAAATACTGAAAATGGCTCATGCATACAAAATATAAGTTAAAATTATTGAAATTTAAAATTTTTTCATTGAAAAACTGAAATTTTAGCATAAACATCGTATTGGCAGAGTTTTGGAGCTTGCAGAAATTTATTTGAAGTAATCTGTTAGATGGGTTTGTTTCAAAGTACGTAATTTGGGCAATACTGTAGAAATTACGTTCAGTGCGCATTTTACAATTCTTGCATAAAAAAGCTTGTCGGTACTGTCTGTCCTTGCTGAACACACGTGTATTCCACAGAGGCGTAGCTAGTTGGGGGCAAGGAGGGACAGCTGTCCCCGGGCGCAGCGTCAAGGGGCGCCAAATTAATGTTAATTTATTTTATTTTTAAATGCGAAAAGTAAATTATTTGAACTGAAGAGGTGTGAATATGTCCGACAAAAAAGTGGGAGCATCGCAAATCATATCGGGAATGACCAATGTAGCTCAGGAGTGCGTGGGAAATCAGACAAATAATTTTGCGAAGCCTAAGTGGCCCATAATTCCTTTAGAAGTGAATGGTCGCTAATAAGAATGAAGGTTAAAAGGGCTGCATTTTTTTTTTAGCTATTTATCATTTAGGAAGCATAAAAGTTTTTAAAATTCCGTTTAGGGGCGCCCCCAGGCCCCCAGTGGTACAGAGGGGCACAAAATCTTCAGTTGTCCCCGGGCGCTGAAAACCCTAGCCACTCCTCTGGTATTCCATTGTACAAAAGAGGTAAAAAGGCTTTACAATTAGGTTTTGTCAAGTACTTTAATTTTAAAGTACACTTGTTTCTTTGTTCATGCTTCTAGAACTCATACCAACTTTCAGAAGTTAATTTTTGGAAAAGAAAAAAAATAACTTTAGCTTCCAGTAAATTTTCTTATCTATATAACTTGAATTTTGTAAAATTTTCTCAAAGATTGTCCCTTAAATAGAGTGTCCCTTATTCAGAGGTAAATACATTGCAGTCCCTATTCAAAGGGACTGGGACCAGAAAAAATGTCCCTTAATTAGAGGTGTCCCTTTTTCGGAGGTGTCCCTTAAAGGAGGTACCACTGTATTTACATATTTAATTACTTAACTTTTTCGTGTGTTTTTAATGAGCAGTAAAAACGTGTTTTATATTTATTTATCTTCATCAATGATTCCTTTTGCATAAAATTAAATCATCTTTCAGTTGCTTCGCCGCGGGGGCCGAATAATTTTCATGCAACATATTATTTATCCCTTTTTCAAGTAAACTTATTTTTTAATGGATAAAAAATTAAATTTTAAAAAAATCGGGGCAATGGAGCACAGCGCATTTTTCAGCTCCAGCTCCGTTCCAGTGCCGAGCAAAACTTCGTTGCTTCTCTCCTCCATGCTCCATTCCAGATTTCTAAATCCAAGAAAGCATAGTTTTTGCAAGGATTGTTCAGATATGAAGTCACACTTTTTCAATATATTTGACCTCCCTCCCCGCTTCGTCACAAAATGTCACACTTCATCATATTCCACTACCCCCCCCCCCCTGCACATGTCACGCTACATTACATACGCATGTATAATTTTAGCTCAGAAACAAAGCGCTGCGTTATGGATCGCGTTTCTCATTTTATTTTTGAGCTTTCAGTGACATTTGTGGGCATACTAATGATAATGATTACGTGTGTACTTATTTTGTATAAAATGAGGTTGAGGTTCACAACACAAAAAGTAAATAGGTAAATGACCCGGTAGTGGACACTTTTCTCCAGCTATAGTAGTGGACACTTAGCTCTTTAAGATCCTAAAATAAGCGAATGTAACATTACACTTGAATGAAATTATCAGAACCTATAGCGAACGATTCCTAGCGCTGGTTAATAGAACTAAAGTTGCTGTGGAGCATCTATGCAAGTAGATGGATCATAGTATTTAATAGCTGACTCCACAACGATCACATTTGCTGCTCTTTACTAAAGCCGATCCATAAGAAGCTTAGGGATTCGGGGAAAATATATGGAAAAAAAGCGTGACATCCTTTATGAAGGGTCCCTTGGTCATATTTAAAATTATTTCTCCAAGTTAGCAGCATAAAATAGATGATATCAATTTCTGTCCACTACTAATGCAAATACGTGTCTTATGAATGTCCACTATAGATACAAATGAAGCGTTTAGTAAATTTGACGTAAAAATCCTTATTTTTCATCAAATGACATTTTATAGGTCATTAATTTTTAGAGAAATAGTTGGCGATTAGGCTAAATATGCAAATATTGATGTAAGTCCCTTGAAAAAATTTTGCCACGTAAAAGAGAAGGAAAATTTTCTTAACTGTGTCCACTACCGGGTCATTTACCTTAGAATGGAGCAGTAAAATATATTAATTGTTCGAATTTCGAGAAAATGACCCATGCAATTCATCCTGAAAGTGTAAATGTCCTTTTAAACTTTTAACTAGAAGTAAATTTAAACCTTAGTCAGTATCGGTGTTTGCGATACGAAATGATCAGTGAAACTTTAAAATCAAATGATGAAAATCAAAAACACTAAAAAAACTAATTGATTTTAAATGCTTTTATGGACACCAAAATGTGTAATGTCACACTACTTGTTACACACCTCCCCTCCCCTTGTCCCAAACTGTCACAATTTCTCGAAACCCCCTCCCTCCCTCGAAACGTGACATCATTTATGAATGACCCTATACATGAATAATAAATAAATTTGAGATAATTTGAGGAAAAAGACCTTTCTCTCTAATATATATATAAAATGTTTAAAAATAATTAGAATGAAAAAAAACATACTTTGAAAAGCTAAACTCAATTTCAGAAATTCAGTTATAAAAAACAACATTTACCCACGAAACCTTAGAAAAGAATTCTTTATGCAGTCTCTCTTCCATTTTCAAATCTGCAATTGGATTAAATATTTAAGAATTGAAGTTTTTCGTTGCCGCACTTAAAAATAAAATCATCTAAAAGTTTCCCACCACTCTAAAGCAGTTCTTTCCCTTGACAAGTCATCCTTCCTGGGAAATCACGTGACTTAAACGCATTTTGAGAGCAGTTTCCTTAAAATCGTGAAAGAATTTGTTGAGCCGGTATTATTCCTTAACTATTCTGGGTTTTAAAGGGGGAAAAAAATCTGCAGTTTATTCTTTTGCGTCAAAGCATTATTTTATAGTTTAAAGCTTTCATTTTTGTTACCGGTTTAACAATGTAAGGCGAAATTGAAAACATTCCTTTAAAATTAATGAAATGTGTGTATGCCAATTCAATTTTGGCACGAATTCGGAAATTTATTCTGCCGAGATATATCTATTGTCCGTTTTCGAGATTTTGCGATGAAGCAAAAAAAAAAAAAAGCATTTTTAGTATTATAAGACTAGAATTTTCTGTACGAACCTCTGAATAAAGATACCCGAGGCGAGCTTTAAAAGCTCGGAACCCTTATGTAGGTAGTGGCTTTGTCGCCGGAACTTTGTATGTCCATTAACCCTCTGTAGCGAATTCGATTCGCTAAAAATTGGTCGACTTTATGCAACTAAAACGATCTCTGGATTAAACCTTTAATTAATGTCCAAATGCCTCAGAAATTGCATAACTGCCGTTTTAACGATGAAACAGCGGAATAATATATTAGATGCTCTTATAACGTTCATGCCCGTGGATATCGCGGGATGAGTAATTTTCGGTATATTTATGCTGCACATGGAAATCGTGGCACAATCAATCTGAGTGTTAAGTGTAAACTCGCAAAAATTCGAAAAATCGGTAACATACTTGAGATGCTATGGCTCTAAGGATATTTTCAGTGTTTTGATAAAGCTTTAGTTTGAAATAACTCTTTAATAAATATTTGAACCAGTGGGGCAACCTCGGAGACTAATATAATCGAGAGGGCCGTGGTAGCCTAGCCGTTAGGATGTCGAGCTTCGGATCGAAGAATGTCGGGTTCGATACCCGAGCCGCTGAAGATCCACCATGTACACTTGGGGATACGTGCATGAAAAATCCGTAGACCCTGAAGTCCCGAGGCGGCTCCGAGGGCACCGTTGAGTGGGGGTTTTCCCTTCCCCTCACCCAATAGGTGTAAAAAGGAAGGTGGCGTATTTGTGGTGGCGCCATCTGGTGTCATCCAAGTACATTATGAGCAAAGTCGTACTTCCACCATTGGACGGCGTTCCCAACTGCCTTAAATCCTAGTCGATTCGACGAAGGGGAGCTTGGATTACCCAAGTGGCATAAACAACAACATATAATCGAGTAACATTGGTTGAAAAAGGAGTTTCCATAAATGCTTTAACCCTTTGCAGGAGTTTCATACAAATATGTTAACCCTTTGCACTCGTAACTATGCTGTAGATAGTTAGCAAATAACTCGGAATTTATTTTCATGTTCGATCAAGATGAATTTTTTTGATGGAAATGTGTTCCAATTTAACTAGAAGGTTTGCCATATTTAAATCATAAGTTAAAAAATTCAAATTAATGAGACTTATGAATTTGCTTTTGTTGAACAAGCAAATTGATATTGGGTTCAATAGACAAGGTTGCAGTTCTTGATGCCTATTCAAGATGTCTGTCAGTTATCTGTATCCGTATTTATGTTTTTATATGCTTCATTCTTGAAAATAATAGTTCACGAGTATATGTACTGCCAAAAGCTAAAGACATTAGTAAAGCATGCTTTTTGAAAATTAGGATATTTTTCGCGGCGTAGGTAATCTTTATAAAACTCCAGTAAGAAAATATTCCCAAATTTAAGCATAGTAAGATGTTTTTAATTAAATTTTTAATCTATATAAATAAAACCGAAAGTTTGTGTGTGTGTGTATCTGTCTGTCTGTCGATCGCGTCCTAGCGAGATGGAACGGGCCAGAAGTACGAAATTTTGGTTACAGGTACCTTGGGTCAGGTCATCGTGCCCCTCGAAGCGTTTTTCCTAAAATTCGAATTTGTTCTTTTTTTATTCCAATTTTAAGCAAAACTGTTGATTCGGGTTTATCTCATCGAAGAAACGTCACACCTTTTCGATTTTTGCAGCATACTGATATACCCGTAAAAAACGGCACAAGATGATCTCTTTTAGAAGTTCGTAGAAAGAATAGAACACGCGCAATATTTATTTAAAATAGTTTTCGAACTTTAAAGCTAGGCTTACCTCTGAATTTATCTGCTCAAATTGCGTGTTTTCGCCAAAATAAATACTACTTTTGTCGCCAACTAGATGATTTTTGTTAACGTAAGATTGAAAAAATGATGTTTTATCGTTATTCATGCCGTTTTATGAATGAAACAAATTCTAAAAATTCCTTTCATTTTTTAGCATACTGCAGACGAGTTTTAATTACTTCTTGAGGTTGATTCTTCTTTGATTTTTGGTGATTTAGTATTAGGGTACCAGTTCAACAATTTCATGAAACATATTATTTCTTATGGCAGAGTGTCCGTTTTATCAAGGAAACAAGTTATAAAAATTCATTTCATTTTTATGCACATTTTGTGGATTAAAAACTGCAGACGATTTTCAATTACTTTATCTTGAGGTTGATTTTTCTTTCCAAATTTTACTCAAGCGATTTATTTTATAAAACATTTACTTCTTTTTTTTCTGTCTATTTGGCACTATTTGGACAGAATTTAGTTATTTCTTTCTATCAACTTAAATTTCACACGTCAGGATTGGTTCAGTACCAAACATTTTTTAACTTAAATGTGCATTTGCCTTTGGAAATAATGCTCTCCTTTCTTTCGCTTTTATCAGAATTTTATGAAAGTGCTATTTAATTGAATTTTCAGGAAATTGATTGACGATTTTGCAAGCGGGATTTATAGGAACTGTCCTTATTTTGATGGGGAATGTAAGATGGACTGTTGGTAATTTTAGGAACAGTAGCTCTTGAAGGTCAGTATTCTAATGGGTTTTTTTAGTCACTGACGTCTTTATTCTAATTTAGATTTTTTGAGACTAATGTCCTTATTCTATCAGGGATGTTTAGGAATAGTTGTCTTTATTGAAATGGGGGGATTTAAGGATTTTTTTTTTCTTTATTGTAACAGAAATATTCAGGGACAGTTGTTCTTATTCTGATGGACATTTTAAAACAGAATACAGATCTTATTCTGATGGGAATTTTTAGATGCATTGTGGTACATATGTAATAACGATTTTTATAGACTCTTGATATCATTTTGACACAATTATCTCACTGCATGTGCGCATTTTAGTTACTGCTGCAATTACTATAATGGCAATTTTTATGAACTGTTGTTGGCATTTTAATGTGGATTTTTATGGACTGTTATTTTTAGTTTAAAAGGAATGTTTCTTGGCTGTTCGTTTTAATCCAATCGTGTTTTTAATGATTTTTACTGTATAAGGTTTTTAAGGCCTGTTGCCCATCTTCTACTTGGATTTTTTTAAGAAAACTTTTCCTTACATATTTACAACAGAATTTTGGACATGCGTCACTGTTTGTCTGCCAATAATGCAATATTATCCCGCGCAAAGCCGGGCATTAATTTTTTAATAAAAATGTGTAAATTTAAATATATGGGCTAAGGAGTCCTTCACTAATGATGTCGCACTTCGAGGGGTGAGATATTTTGGCAGTTTATGTCAAAGGGAGAGGGCTGGATAGAAGTGGGACATCACACATTGCTGTTAAAATAAAAAGAATTAAAATTAGCTGATTAAATATTTTACATTAATTATTATTCTTTTGTTTGGATTCTGATTAAGGGGGTTTAAATTAACTTCTAGTTAAATGTTTAAATTTAAAAGGATATCTTCTTGTGCATTTACGCTTTTAAGACATAATAGCGCGGGTCATTTTTACAGAATTTGAACAATTAATATTTTTTACTACGATCACGTGAACTACTTTTCCCCCGTCTTAATCCTGGATAAGGGAAAATAAGTAGAGGAAGGATCCGCGTGTTTTGGCTGCGGTTGTGTGTATGTCCTCTGTTCGTGGCGTGTAATATATGCCCGTTCGTCAAATCAAAAGTGATATCTACATCGTGTGTTTTTTTTCTGAGCAGCCTGGCTAAAATGCTAATTAAGTTTTTGTTTTTTGTTATACAAAATATTAATACACACAAAATATACATTAAATACACACATAATAAGTGTTGTTGTTCTACTCAAAAATGTCATTTAAAGTTCAAAAATAAAACTGCAAATGTGATCTATTATTGTAGTGTTTTGTGGGGATGGCTGGGGGGGGGGGGGAGGTATGGTTGAAGTGTGATATCTTGTGATAAACTGGGTGTGATACGTCACTTATTGAGGAGACTTGCAGACAAAACAGAGCATGATAGTTAAGGAATCATACGGAAATGTGTATTGTTCTATAACGTTAAGGATGAAACCACATCTATGTTGTCTTTACAACATATATTGGCTTTTCTTTCTTCCTATAAATTAAGTCCTCCGTCACAAGTTTAGAAATTAATAACCACCAGCTTTTTTTTTTCTCCCTGCATAAGAGAAAAAAATCTGTTCCATAATGATGTTTTATTGTTCTTCTTCATTTTCTTAAAGAAACGTTTTTAGATACCGACTTTTTTACTTACATAGCACTGTAATTATCATATTTAACTTTGACAAAGTGTGATTTTTTTTTATTTTATTAAAAGCATTTTATTTCATTTAAATGTTACCAATATGCCCTGTCTGCGGCTTGTTTCCTCCCTAAAGCCTTACTTTTTTCATTGATCCAGCAAAGACGGCTACATCAATACTTTGAATGCAGCATTTTAAAGAATAAATGTTTTTTTCTTTTTCGTTTCGTTTCAATTCCTCAGCAACTCGCATAATTAATAAGTTAACATAACGCCCACGCTTGCTTCACCAATAGTCGTTGAACGTTATGAGACTTCAGAGTTGTATTAAGAGTGATGTGGCTAATAATTTGGTTATCTTTTGTAATGCGCCGTCACATCACGTAGCTCTTCTGTTATGTCGGAGCTTTTAGAGCTCCCTAATCAGATAATAATGTGTTAGAAATCCATTTCTCTGAACCTTTTAACACCCTGCGCCTCTCGAATATGAAATGCGAAGAAAATGAAATAATCCTTTTGCTCTTGAATCGAATTACGCAAGGGAAAACAATTTTAGTCAAATACACGAACTTCTAATGCTGTTATTGAGTTATTAACACAAATAATGTGATATATGTTCTAAAGAAACTACGACGCTTGCATTTTTAATTTATATTTCACCATTTATTTTTTCCTTTTAATTATTCTTTTCTAGTTTCTATTAGTGTTAGGAGAAGAACTGGTACATGAAATTATCATTTTAATAAAAAACATTTTATATAACCATATTTTATTTATTAATTTAATATGTACAAGGGGACAAAAGCTAAACTGATTAATACTTGAGACTTTATATTATTATGTACTGAAATATTGTGATAAAAATTTCTTCTTGAAGAATTTTTACATTTAGATTTTTTGAAGATGTGGAATTCAAACAATCAGAAGTTTCGATGGTATCGAGTTTAGTACAGGATTTGGAAGAAACTAGTAGTTTTTCAGTTACACAAAAATTATGGTTTCTTCTGAAATAGATTTTTAAGTAATTTGTGTTGTGTTTCCAATGCCACTTGTCATTAGAAACAATCCCCATCGCAGATTAACCCTTTGTTCATACCTATTATTGTTTCTTTTAATTTATGGTTTTTTAACTATACAGTGATCCCTCGTTTTTCGCGGTTAATGGGGACCAGAACCTGCCACGAAAGCTGAAAACCCGCGAAGTAGGATTTGCCCCTAGGAATTTTCTTGTAAGCGGGACACGTATGTTTCAAATATGTAAACAGTATTTACAGCTTCCATTTTCACAATTCTGGTATTACGCGGAGTTACCACACGTTTCGCTTCTTTATTGAAGCAGTATTGCGGATGTTTGCTTCCTCTTTCTTGATGTACCTATTGGACCAATGCTAGAAGCTCGAACATAACATTACAATATAATGAAGGAATTAATTTTATATATACTAATATATTACAAGAGAGATAAGCAAAAGATCACATAACGGAAAAACGAATATAAACAAAACATGGAACAACAATGATGTTGCCAAAACATATAAAATGAAAACGATGCAGTTTATGAACGAACAGTTAAAATCACGGAGCACAACTCTGTGGTTGAAATAAATTCAACAGTACCACACTGTAGATTCCTTCGCCCCGTAAAGGCGTGCCACAGATGCATAACTTCTGCCTTCTCGATCATATCTAAAAAGTTTCACTTTTTCGCTGATGGTCATCATGTTTTTCCTCTTATGCGCCCCGGAGGCAGCTTTCGCAGGGGCACAGCGCTTACGCGGCATTATAAGGGCTTAATTAGTAAAAAAAAGTTTTCGCCAACACAGCACTAAAATACAGTATGCGAGACAGTCATCATCGTGGATAAGACTGGCGAGATGCAAAAAGATAAGATGCTTGGTGACGCTGCGATTATGCGCAGATCCTTCTCTCTCGCGCATCAACAATGGTCCTTTCCGCAATGTGGCTGCCGACACGGTTGTATTTTTTCGTTTTTATTTTTTAGCCTACTTTCCCGTAAAAGTAAAAAAAATAATAATAAAGCATGAAAGAAGGCTTAATGTATCGTGAAAATATCGTTAGAAATCAAGAAAAGTCAACAATAAGTAAAGTAATTAAATAAAGATTGAAAAATAAAAAATTTGAAAGTAGGGTTTTGAGATGGGGGGGGGGGGGAGTGTATCGGTCTGTCTGTCTGTGTGTCGGTCTGTCTGTCGGTCTGTCTGTCTGTCCCCCCCCCCCCCTAATAACTTTTGAACGAATTGTCTGTTTGGAAAAATTATTTTTGCATTCGAAAGATATCGGCGAGGACATCTCATTTCCATATTTTACTTTTTGATTTGAACAATTTTTTGTTCAATTTTGAACAGTTCAAAAAATGTTAACATTAGCGCCTATGGGTGAATATGAAGCAAATTATGTAAACTCTGGGTACAAGATCCAAGTTCCCATGAACAAGCTCACTGGAATAAGTTCGTGGCGTGAAATATTGATTTGAACAATTTTTGTTCATTTTTGAACAGTTCAAAAAAAATTAACATACCGCCTACGGGGAAATTTCAATCCTATATAATTCCTGATCTAACGGACCGATTTGCTTGGAACAAACTTTATCGGAAAGCTCTTATGACGTAGATAATGTACAAATAGAAAGTTCATCCAGAACTAACGAGCCTATTTTCCTATGAAATTTTTTGATCGGTATTTTCAAGAATATTTTTCAATAAATGAATGATTAAATAAATAAACAAAATAATGAATGAATAAATGAGTGAATAAATACATGAATGACTTAATAAATGAATGATTGAATGAATATGTATTAACCGTTGAAAAAGGTATATTTGAAGCAATTAAGAACTAAAGCTAAACGAGAAAGACAGAGAGAGAGATAGCTAAATTATAAATTTGAATTCAGTGTATACGGGAAAGTAGGCTCGTATAGTTACAGACGGAACTTCTTGTAAATGAATATTTTGGAAAAACCCGGTAAAGCACTGAAGCCTCGAAACATGAAGCGTGAAGTGGCGAGGGAACACTGTACATATATTATAAATTTAGGTATGCAGTAAAACCTGTAAAGTTGCCACCTTTGTAATCTGACCACCTATCTAAGTTGACAACTTTCGTAAGGGACGGAATTAGCCTTATATTAAACAATGAAGACAACCCTTTGTAACTTAACCACTGTGTTTGACCACCTGTCTATATGACCATTTATGTACGCGAAAGTTGGGTAGGAGTATTACGAAAACCCTTTGTAAGTTGACCACAGCATTATTAATATATTTATTTGCTTATCTATTTTTGCAAAGATAGAAAAAACAATCTAACTTCGCCGGGATAGAAAAATAATTTCACGTTAAATTAAAGCACAAATGAGCATTAAAACGCAGACATATGTTTCGGGATTGCTTGGAATCCCTTTTTTAATGCGACAGGGAGTTTCTAGATGCAAAACATCCAAATGAAGCAGACAAAACAACAAAAACAAAGCTTATAGAATTAACTGTAAACCAATGAGAATAAAGGCAGTGTGAAGTGGAACTAGAAGTAGTAGGGAAGGCACCAATAAGCGAGCAACAAACGAATGCAGTTGGAAGTACAGGAAGTAAAATTGAATATCAATAAAAACAAAGCAAAAAAGACAACAGCATGCATAAAAGTGTGAAAATACATGAAAATTGCAAAATAATAAAATAAAATACAAAGAATAAAATGGAAATAAAATAAGTACAGTATATTCATTTTTACTTCCTGTACTTCCAACTGCATTCGTTTGTTGCTCGCTTATTGGTGCCTTTCCTACTACTTCTACTTCCACTTCACACTGCCTTTATTCTCATTGGTTTACAGTTAATTCTTAGGCTATATAAGCTTTGTTTCTGTTGTTTTGTCTGCTTCATTTGGATGTTTTGCATCTAGAAGCTCCCTGTCGCATTGAAAAAGGGATTCCAAGCAATCCCGAAACATATGTCTGCGTTTTAATGCTCATTTGTGCTTTAATTTAACGTGAAATTATTTTTCTATTACGTTGCACAAAGTTAAATTATTATTATTCTCCGGGATATTTTTTAAGCTATAATGTTACACCAGTATTTGTCTGGATGGAAGAAACATCAATATAAAGTTTGGCGAAACTTCTATGTAAGTTAACCATATGGGAAAACTACTATGAGCACTTATTTTTTTTAAATAAGTATCTTCTAATCGATCTAGACATTTTGAAAAAGTATGCATTTTTAGGAAATATTTACCATCAAATAAGTAACTTACATAATTAATAAAATATTTATCTTTATCTTTAGTTTAACCTTGCACTTTACTTTTAAATTTGTATAGGATACGTTGTAAGTGATTCAGGTATAATATCTCTAAGGACATTTTGGATAATTGAAGAAAATAGCTAACTACTTTTTAAAATAACTTTTATGCATGAAGCTATATTTTAATGAGCTTCAAATGAATAAATGCATAGTATAATAAATGACAAGTAAAAAATCTCCACCCTCTCATAAGTTGACCACTAAAGGGCTGCACCGGAAGTGGTGAACTTACACAGGTTTTACAGTATTTGGTTAACAATTATTGCAGCAAAATACGTTTCAAAAAAATTCTCTTTTGCACATGTTTACAATGATTGTGTACCATAACATTTAGGAATTGCCCTTCCAAAGTACGTTAACAAAACATTTTGATTGCATTTACGGTAATATTTAAGTACAGAAAAACAAAATCTTGTAATTATATTTGATTTTGTGATGGTTAAAAATTCCAAACGACTCACAAAAAAATCAACTTTAAAATAATTTCAAAAAAAAAAAAAAAACTTAAGAAATGATGCCTTAGTCCTACTTATACCTCGAAGAATGAAAAATTTGTATCTTAGTTTACTAGTGTCATTTTATGATTCCGATCATATTAAAAAACTGTTATGTGACACAATTTTATGAAGTCATCTTAAGATAGCTTACTTGAAACGAGTTTTATCCGTCCGGAATTAATGTCCCAACTAAGGGTTGGGAATTCTAAAATATCTAACAAGTAGTATAATCATAAATTGTAATTACGACATCATTAAAATAAAACGATATCCCTTTTTCCTTTTTCGTTCAATTTATTTTATTATTTCCTTGGAGCTTTAACCGTTTTAATAATTCTAAAGAGGAGAACCCTAGCAATTGAAAATGGAAAGGAAAAATTAATTATGTAAGAGTAAGCCTCTTCAATAAAGTCTTTTTTTTAATCTCGAATTTTTGTCGTACATTGCAGGAATTGCTGTATTAGTTTGTTGTGTATAAACTTCAAAATTTCTTATATTGCCTCTTAATTTAGGCAGGAAGTCTGCGACAAACATATACGGCAATTGGTCGAAGTCAGCGTTGAATTTAAATACATTTCAAACGAAAATGCAATGATAACTTTCCCTTGATGCTCTTTGACTATCTGATGTCAAAGAGCACAATCTAAAAATACTGGTATCCTGATAATGCACAAGTACTTGAAAAATTAAGTATTTTTTAGTGTCAGCAAGTCAGGTAGTTGCAACTGACACAGCTACGTTTTATTTCTTACATTATCGCACTTATTTCCGCCAATTTGCACGATTACTGAGCAAAAAGGAACAACCCAGAAAACATTTTGAAACTTCTGTTTCGTGAAAAATCTAGGTTGGGAGATAATGACAACAGAATATTTTATAGTGTGTAGACTATAACAATAACTAAATTGTGTCCCATTACTTATCTTGTTTAAATACGATGCTGTAAAAGTTAACTTTGTCCTAAAGAATTTAAAAGGCATTTTAATATCAACGCGGCTTTTTGGGACCACCAGATGGCACAATCAGTTTTGTTCTTACGTCAGCAAATTTGGATATAGCTTTTACTTTTTATACTTTGATATTTATTTTAGATTTATGTAGGTAAAAACTCTAGTAAAAATACTCGAAGAGGGTTTTTTCAAAAATAATTCTTCTTTATTTTTCGGGTATTTTTAATGTCCAACCAGCATTCATTCATTAATTTCAGAAGTCTTAACAAATAAGGCATGAGAAGTAGTTTTCTCTCTTTCTCTAATGAAAATGTAGTTTTTCCGTTCTTTGACTGTAATTAAATAATTAATTGCTCTAACAGCAAAATACACAGCGTAAAAAAGACATAAAAGGCTTTCGCCAGTACCCGAATCATTCAGCAGATGAATAGTAATGCTGTATGAATGGTAATTTACTAACGTAATTTATTCTTCAAAATCATTCTTGATTGCAAAATCTATTAAGGGGGGTCTTTAGACTTACCGAAACAACGACAAGCAACAGCAACGAAACTTTTCAGGGCGTGTCATTGGCCCTAACATAACTGACTGAGCCCTCGTATTGACTGATTGGCTTTTTTGTGTCACTAAAAATGACTTTCCCTCAACGTCATTGGTGTTAGCTTGATAACCATAGCAACAGTCTATTATGATGGAGACAACTGTCTCTGCCGTCTTCAATGTGAATGTAGCCTAAGGGTGATCTGACACCAGAGGCGACAAAGATGAAAAATGTGGGGTGTGGCTGTGTCATGGACACGGCCGTGTGTTGTACTTGAATACGGGTTATATACTTTAAATAAAATATTTTTATTTGTGTATTTAGAATAAAAGCAAAGAAACAAATAATCATAGTGTTACAATATAACATTATTAACGAATAACTTTATAGCTAATTAAATAGCTTAATTAGTTTTGGCTTTTCGACGCGTATAAACCAACATTATATATATATATATATATATATATATATATATATATATATATATTTATTTATTTATTTTTTTAAATTCTAACACCTTATTATATTCACTGTCACTATTTTAAACTAATAGTTTTATATACAACTAGCTGTACCCGGCCACGCGTTGCTGTGGCTCAGTATGGTTCGATGGAAAAGCAAGAAAAAGCACATATATGTTTCATTTGACAATGCTTGTTGTTTCATTGTCTGAAAATATAGATTGTCTGGTTTACCCATTCTAGAACACGCCATTTATAACTGTACACATGAGAAAATCTAAACTGCTCAATTTGATTGATTGGTCTTGAGCTTTTTTTTTTTTTTTCACAATTCTTGCGGGCAATTTTTTTTTTTTGTTCCATTGTCGGTGAAGATTTTGATATTGTCTGGCTCAGCACATTGAAAAATTCCAACATAAGCCTTATCCAAACAGAAGAAACACAAACACCAAATATTCTAAATTAAAAAATTGCCGTTCAAAATAAATAATCTGTGTTTTAAAGTTCCCTTAATCGTCAAGTTCAAAAATAATTAAAAAATACTTCAAAATTTTAACATCAGAATAAAAATAGCTAAATGAAACTGTACACATTCAAAATAAGTAATGTTTGTTTTAAAGTTCCATTTAATCTGAGTGCAAAAATACTAACAAATACTTCAATACAAACGGAAAAAACAATAAAATAATTTTTGGAAAAAATAGAACCGACTTCAAACTATAAATTGCGCTGAAAAGTAAAAAATAATATTATTCTTTAAATAATTTCGATACGACTTTTAAATATAATTTTTGAAGTCGGTGCAAAATTATGACAGTCTAATTATAATTACACCATGCGTTATTTCACTGGAACTGTTGCAAACTCTACGCTATTTATATTTGTAATTGGTTCATAGTTACAAAAGGAATCCTGCATCAAAATCCATTATAATTTTGCACCGACTTCAAAAGTTATATTTAAAAGTCGTATCGAAGTTGTTTAAAGAATGTTATTTTTTTCTTTTCAGCGCAATTTATAGTTTGAAGTCGGTTCTATTTTTTCCAAAAATTATTTTATTTTATTATTTTTAGTGTAAATACATTTTTATATAAATACTCTATTTTTAAGACATACATATCAAAGGGGAAACATTTGAGGGAATGACACTAAAAACTAACCGTTTGTAAGATAAATTTCGTTTTAAAACCGATTTTAAATGGTCACTGGAGCAAGCAAACTGATTGGATTTAATTTCTTCTTCAGAGAAGCCTTCAGTCTATTTCTTGTTATAATTGCTTTTAATGTAACAATGAGTTTCATTTTTATTAAAAACTTTCCCAACAAAGACAAATCGAGCCTAGCCTTTTCAATTAAAATGAAAAAATACATATTTTTCACCCACAACGTTTTTTCTAAAAAAAAAAAAAACAGATGTTGTCAAACTGATACGCGATATTTGAGTTAGACGACCCTCTATCGATCAAAGAAAAAATAATCAAAATCGGTTCATTTAGTCAAAAGTTATGGATGAAAAAGCAAAAAAATTACCACATTTCAGTCCCTTACTTTTTTTTCTAATTATCGAATATGGTCAAACCAAGGTATGAGACCTATGGGAAACCACACTCGATTGATTTTAAAAAAATCATGAAAATCGGTTCATCCGGTAAAAAGTCATGAGTGGACAAACAAAAAAAAAAACAAAAAAAAAAAAAAAAAAAAAAAAATACATACAATATATGAGTGTATAACCTCCTTCCTTTGTGAAATCGGTTAAAAAATTTTTAAATCAAAAAGAAAATAGCTGAATTAAACTGTTGCTATTCAAAATAAGTAATCTTTGTTTTAAAGTTCCCCTTAATCTTCGAGTGCAAAAATACTAACAAATACTTCAATACAAACAGAAAAAATTATTAAATCAAAATGAAAATAGCTGTACCCTGCCAATAGTTGCAGTGGCTCATTCTCCTTAATAAAACATTAAACACCGAAATATTTAAATCAAAGTGGAAATAAATTAAAAGCGATATATTAAAACACATGTTCTGATAAAATTTCAAAGCAATCGAAGTATTTACGGAGATTTGAGGTTAGGAACCAAGGCTGAACTTGATCGTAACCGTAAACTGGATCACGTTATGAACAACCAAACACTTACATTTTTAGAAATAAAATTTCACGTTAAATTAAAGCACAAATGAGCATTAAAACGCAGACATATGTTTCGGGATCGCTTGGAATCCCTTTTTCAATGCGACAGGGAGCTTCTAGATGCAAAACATCCAAATGAAGCAGACAGAACAACAAAAACAAAGCTTATATAGCCTAAGAATTAACTGTAAACCAATGAGAATAAAGGCAGTGTGAAGTGAAGTAGAAGTAGTATTAAAGGCACCAATAAGAGAGCAACAAACGAATGTAGTTGGAAGTACAGAAAGTAAAAAGGAATATCAATAAAAACAAAGAAAAAGACAACAGCGTGCATAAAAATGTGAAAATACATGAAAATTGCAAAAAATAAAATAAAATACAAAGAATAAAATGGAAATAAAATAAGTACAGAAAATACCAAAACAAAAAGCAAAACAAAGTACACATGCAAAAGAGGGGGAGGGGGGGGAGAGAGAAAAAAAAAAAAAAAGGAAAACTAACAAGAAAACCAAGAAAGAACAACAAATTAAAGGAACTTATGCCAGACCTGTGAAAAATAAGGAGTTGAGGAAGAATCATTAACCAAATTAGAACTATTCCTGTTAATATGATAAGCTTCCCAAAAGTCAAGTTCTAAAGGGGAAGAACATTTTTGAATAATTTTCCCAGAATTGAAATCAAAAGAGTGGTTGGAATTCCAACAATGTTGAGCAATGCTAGACTTATTCAGCTCTTGCTTTCGTACATAACCTTTATGCTCATTTAACCGAATTTTCAGAGCACGTTTTGTCTGTCCAATGTAAGAAAGGCCGCAACGGCAACTAATTTGGTAAATACCCCAAGTATTAAGTTGATCAACAGGATCTTTAAGAGAAGAGAAGGAAAGTTTGTTGCTAGGAGCAAAAACAACTTGAAATTGGAACCTTTTTAGGATTTTAGCAATACGAAAACTTACAGAATGAAAGAATGGTAACACAACCAAATCCTTTCTAGAAACCACATGATTGGGACCAGAAGGTTTTTTAGAAAGTTTGTTATGAATAGAATCAATTAAAGAGTGAGAAAATCCTCTATCAACAGCTACAGCTTTCAGATAGTTGAGTTCAATCTTGAGAAGCTCAGGAGAAGAGCAAATATTAATAGCACGATGGACAAGAGCATTAAAAGCCGAATATTTTTGGTTGGGAGGATGAGACGATAGTCTGTGAGGAGGTAAAGAAACAGCGAAAGGTTTACGATAGACAGAAGTTGTGAAACCAGACTCACTCCTAGAAATCAAAACATCAAGAAACGCGAGGCTACTATTAAGTTCTTTCTCACAAGAAAACTGGATATTAGAATCAATGGAGTTCATAATAGAAAGAGCATCATCAATACCTAACAAGTTACTGTCCGTTAGGACAAAACAATCATCCACATAACGAACATAAAATTGAAATTGCAATTTTTGGAATAGTTTTTCCTCAAAATAATGCATATAGAAATCACTTAAAATAGGACTAAGAGGACTTCCCATGGCTAGGCCATCTACCATAGCATAGAATTTACCATTAAATACAAAAGTGCTCTGTTGCAAGCACACACGAGTAAGAAAAACTAATTCCTCGACTTCCACAGAAGTAAAATGGAATTCAGAAAGCCTTTTCCTGAGGCAAGTCAAAGCGCCATCAACAGGAACATTAGTAAACAAAGAATTAACATCAAAAGAGGCCATAACCGAATTATTCGGAACGAAGTTATGAAGTTTCTTAACAAAATCGGTGGAATTTTTAACAGTGAAAACATTCTGACTCCTAAGTGGAGAAAACACAGAAACTAAATACTTGGAAAGTTTATATGAAGCAGTGCCAATATTGGAAACGATTGGTCTGAAAGGAATACCTGCCTTGTGTACCTTCGGTAAAGCATAGAAACGCGCACAATTAGCAACAGAAGGAATCACAGACCGTTTAGCAATCAAAGGAATAGAGTGAACAGACTTAACAGCAGAAGAAATAGCTTTTAACTCCTTGTCGCTAGGATCTTTATAAATTTCAGAATAAGGACCAGAAGCAATTAAATCATCAGTTTTTTCAACATAAGATGATTTATTAAGAACAACAATCTGACCACCCTTGTCAGCTTTGGTAATGACCAAATCAGAATTTGAAACTAAATTATTGACACAGCGTTTCACAGAATGGGTAAAACCAATATTAGGAACTTTTAAATTGAAATCAACATTGGAAGCAATAAGATGCCGAACTGACTCTTTTTGAGTGGAAGTTAAGGCACTAAATTTGAAAGCTTTTTCAACCGGAGCAATAAGTTCAGAAAAAGAAGGCTTTTTAGCCAAAGCAAAATTGTTATTACATTTCAAAGCATTAATTTCATTACTATTAAAGAAAATTTCGAAAGATTTACAACCGCATTCCTATTAACAAGAGGCAAATCAGCCGGAACAGGAACATTTGAATCGTTACACAACTTGGTAAATTTCTTATTTAAAGTAATTTTGTGACTGTCAGATGAATGAAGAGCTCTCGCCCATGACATTCTATCAATAGAATCAAAATCGAAATTAGAATTAGATACAGAAAGATGTAAATCATAAAGTTCACGTTCTATGAACGAAAGTTTTTTCCTAGTTTCCTGTATAGAAGCTCTAAGTAAAGCTAATTTAGAATGAAAAATTACCTTATCAACCCTAACAGAACGCGGTAAATTACACTTTAAAGTGATAAACTTAGGAATGACTTTCTTGCGCCTGTAAGCCTGGAGAAATTTTAAATGGTTCAAAAACCGAACCTTTTTAATTCGTAGATTACAAAATCTGTTAACTTGAGACATAACCAGAATCAAAAACAAACAAAACATAAGGGGAAAAAACAATAGCAAACCGTTCAATAAACAAAAAGAAACAGAAAGAACAAATTGCAAAACATACACCACGTAACAATATGCGGAACAAATGTCAGAAAACAAAAAAGCAAAAATAAACACAGTCAAGAAAAGCAATGAGGAAAGAACAAAAATCAAAAACTCACCAAGCAGCGAACAGATGGGAGAACAAAACAAAAGAAAGAAGAACAAATTCAGGCACGTTAAGCCTAACAGATAGTAATGATTAAACTTTGTGCAAAGTAATAGAAATAAAATTTCACGTTAAATTAAAGCACAAATGAGCATTAAAACGTGCGTTTTAATGCTCATTTGTGCTTTAATTTAACGTGAAATTTTATTTCTATTACTTTGCACAAAGTTTAATCATTACTAACTTACATTTTTATTTACATAGCTTATGTTACCCATTGTTGAGGAAACTGCTAATTATTATTTTTGGATCAAGGTAAGCCTTAAGAAATCGAGCTAAAAAGCTTATAACTGGCGTTCTTTTTGACTTAGAAACTTCGAACAAATTCCATTTTATGCAGAAAAATCAGCGCTTTCGATCGATATATTATATTAATATGCGCACGGTTTTCTTCACCCCCATAATGGGAAATTAATGTAGAAATTTTGCCTTAAATTGGAATAAAAAAGGAACTACCTGTCGGATTTTTTTCTAACGGGTCTATAAACCATCCGCTTGAATCACTCTGGTAACTGGCAAAATTTCAAACCAATCGGTCAAGTACTTTCGGAGATTTGCGGCTTGCACAAACGAACACTTACATTTTTATTTATATAGATGGATAGATTTTGACGACAGCTGATGATTAAAACTTAAACGAACATCGCAGCTTCTACGAGTCGAAAACTATTCTAATTGCAAATTGCGCAGCCAAATAACCTAACAATGTCGGCTGTTAACTCTTTACCCCCCGCGATGCGTCCCTGTTCTCGCTTATCGTAATGAATTCTTTGATCCTTTAGCTATACAGTGGTATTATTTAATTTTGGATGTAGAGGATCGATTCGAAACTACAACGTCAAACTGTATCCCCCGAATTTGTTATCATTAGATTTTTTGGATTGCTCCCGTATGGTCGCAAATTTAAAGACTTATTCACGTCAAAAACTTGTTTCCTCATCTGCGCACTCGCAGAAAATATTTTTGGAGGCAAAAGTATGCTATGCGCATGCGTAGATGAGAAAAAAAAAATATTTTGTTTTGTCTTTGTCGCCTTTGGTGTGAAAGCACCCTCATGGTAACGAAGACTACGGAGTTATTTTATCTCCGTCGTAATAGACTTGCTATGGTTGTCAAGCTAACATCGATGATGTATATGTTCGATAGTGCAATCATCAAATCACGGTCGTTTGAGTGAAAGACTTTTAATCACACAAAAAAAAAAAAAAAAAAAAAAAAAAAAACGCCAATGGAGGCAATTAACCGCTAGAGGGACTCATGAACGATCATCGTTGCCGTGATATCCGCTGTTTGTTTACTAATATTTTCAATTGAATTCTACGTGGAATTCACTAGGCAAAATGAGATATTAAAACTAATTAGACTATTTTCACAGCTTCTTCTGATTTTAACCCAGTATTTACATTTAATTTAATCATTATAAAAGAAATTTATTAATTCTTAAAATAGTTATAGTGTTATATTTTGTGTGAATTTTATGCAATGTAGAAGAACTTTATTTAGGCTTGGTTTTTAATTAGATTTTTCGAATCGATGTAAAGCGATGCTACGGTTCCCTTTGTTTACATTGCTTTCATCGCTGCCACGTGACCAATGACGTTTCTTGATTTGCCTCCATTAGTCAATACTAGGGCGGGGTTAGTAAGTTATGGGGTACCAATGAAGTGCCCTTAAAGAGTTCGTTGCTGTTTCACTTAGTTTGATAGCACACTAAAGCTACCCTGATATATTTTGCCGCAAATCATAGAGTCCCTAGTATCATTTGCATTTCCCCCCTCCATATTTTAAATTTTGTTACGTGAACTCTTTTTCTTCTGAGTGCAGCATTTAAGGCTTTCATAGTGAAATTTCCAACCTCGTAAAATAGGCTTTGTTTATTGTTAAACCCAGAATCCTGATTGCAGTGGTTCCCAAACTGTGGAAACGCGTACCACTAGTGGTACGCAAAGCCTCTCCAGGTGGTACGCGGGCAGGCCAAAAAAAAAAGAAAGATGAAAAAAAATAAACAAATTTAAAATCAAAATAACTAAAATACTGTTTGAATCAGTCAAGCGAAAGAAGAATAGGGACGCGATTGGACACCGAGGCGACTCGACTGCTAGCTAGACACTAAAGTCACCACATTTTCAGTTTTGTTCAACTCGGGATTGCTAATTCGTTTGCCGTTTTAGTTCATCATTTGTTTTGTTGAGCACTGTTAAAAATTTCCGTAAGAAAATAGTAAAATAACCATTTATTTGATTGTTATTTTACCATATTTAGTTACAACAGTTGAATAACCATTAAAAAGATGGTACTCAAACCGCTGATTGCGAGAAAATCGTCTATTCTCTGTTTATCCTAAAAAACGTTTAACGAACCGTCATTTACAAGCGCTCAATAGGAACCAGGCATCCATCTTGGTTGCGAAACCTTACCGGTAGTACGTTGTCGTTAAAATAGGAATAAAGATTTATCACGTCAAATCTGCATGTGTATATAAACAAGAAGTTCCGTCTAGAACTATACGAGCCTACTTTCCCGTATACACCAGGTTCAAATTTATAATCTAGCTATCTCTCTCTCTTTCACGTTTAGCTTTAGTTCTTATTTGCTTCAAATATGCCTTTTTCAACGGTTAATACAGATTTGTTCAATCATTCATTTATTCAGTCATTCATGTATTTATTCACTCATTTATTCATTCATTATTTTGCTTATTCATTTAATCTTTCATTAATTCAAAAATATTCTTGAAAATCCCGATCAAAAAATTTCATAAGAAAATAGGCTCGTTAGTTCTGGATGAACTTTTTATCTGTACATGTTCTACGTCATAAGAGCTTTCCGATAAAGTTTGTTCCAAGCAAATCGGCCCGTTAGATCAGGATTTATATAGGATTGAAATTTCCCCCTAGGCAATATGTTAATTTTTTTTTGAACTGTTCAAAAATGAACAAAAATTGTTCAAATGAATATTTCACGCAAGAACTTCTTCCAGTGAGCTTCTTCATTGGAACTTGGATCTTGTACCCAGAGTTTACATCATTTGCTTCATTTTCGCCCATAGGCGCTAATGTTAAAATTTTTTGAACTGTTCGAAATTGCACAAAAAAATGTTCAAATCAAAAAATAAAATATGGAAATTAGATTTCCTCACCGAGATCTTTCGAATGCAAAAAGGATTTTTCGAATCGGACAATTCGTTCAAAAGTTATTAGGGGGGGGGGGGCAGACCGACAGACAGACAGACAGACCGACAGACCAACCGACACACTTTTTCCCCATCTCAAAACCCTACTTTCAAATTTTTTATTTTGCAATCTTTATTTAATTACTTAATTTATTTTTGACTTTTCTTGATTTCTAACGATATTTTCACGATACATTAAGCCTTCTTTCATGCTTTATTATTATTTTTTTTACTTTTATGGGAAAGTAGGCTAAAAAAGAAGAAATATGAAAGTGGCTTAAGCAGTGGTTACTAAATAGAAACACATACACACGTAAATCAAAAATTGGAGACTTCGGATTCCCGAACTGTTTGCGAATGAGCGAACTTATCACTTGAGCTGCTTAACCATGTTTGTAATTTAATTTTTGCAGCAAATAAAATGATTTTTCGCTAGTATACAATACATTTAGGCCAAAAATGAGTCTGGGTCCAATTTAAAAAGTAAAATTTAAATTTTAATGCACATTACTTGTTGGAAAAGAAGATTTATTGATACATAAACCCAAGCTGTATGTGGTGAAGATGGCCGAGTGGATAGAGAGCAAGGCTTGTACCCCACACTCTCGGGGTTCGAGTCCAACGCGCTTCGTTTACGGTTTCTACGCCTCGACGATTCTACGACTCGAAATGGTTTACAAACAGTAAAAATTTTGTTTTGAAACCATTTTTAAATGGTGTTAAAACCGTAAACTTTTGAATTTAGGGCTTTTTAATCAAGCTGATTGGAAATGGTGAGGTCCCGTAAAGATAGTAAAGTGTTTCAAAGCGTAAATTTAACGGTGAATGAGATGGACAGACTGATGCCGGTCATTTAACCGTAATTTCATGATGAAGTTTCTAACAGTGTGTGTCCTATTTATAATGAAATAATATTGAATTGCTTCAATTACTTGTTGTGGTAGTTTTGAGAGGTACTTCAAAAAATGGATTCCCGTTATTGCCAAGAAAAGCGCTACTGTTTTTAATTCCATTCACAGCAACTCATCTTTGTGAAACTGCTTTTACCAATATAATATTTATTAAAAATAAATATAGAAGCAAATTAAATGTCGACCCAAATTTGAGGTTAAAACTAACTTCTACTGAACCAGATATCATCTTGCTTCTATCTGCCATGCAGCAGCAAAATTATCATTAATTTTATTTTTTCATTTTTCTTTTTGCGTGTATTTTCTGCTTAGAGACGTATTTCTAATGCTGTTTTGGAGGTATGTGTTAAAAATACATATTATTATTTCATATTTTTCAGCTTTATTTTAATAACCACTTATGCGTACTATGCATTAACTATAAAAAATGGTGTGATTTATATTACCTAGTCCGCCCTAGTATTTTTCTATAATCTATTGCTGTTCTGTTCTATATAATAAAGTAACATTAGCAGGGATACGCAAATGGTTTGCAAAAAAAGGGTGGTACGCGAAAAAATAAGATTGGGAACCGCTGCTTTATTGAAATGTTATCAGTATGTTTTTATTGTAGTGAAAAAGTCATAATTGAGTTTTTTCCTACAAAAGTGGTTTTAAATAAAACCGTTTCCCTAAATGCAGTGAATAGTACAGTACATTATAAAGCGGGGAAGTAAAAAAGAAACAATCAAGCATATAGTCTTTGCCAAAATGAAATTTTAATGTTTTATCGTGTTTTAAGCAAAAAAGTCTTCGCTCCCCTTCTTATTAAATTAAAACCAAATAAGAGAGTATTTGATTTTCTGCAAGGAAGTATTTGATAGTACTTCCACTAGCATTCATTCGACTGTTAGAAACGTCAAAGCAGAAAGAACGCAATGGCAACAAAGGCCGCATCGGAGAAGATATTTTGATGTTTGAACAGTGCCTTGGGTTTCGTTTGCTATTTTCCTTTGTCTATGAATAGATCGTATTTTATATTACTCCTCTTTGTGAATGTTAGGACTCGGGTGGTTGAAAATGGAATACTTCTTTCGTCCACATTTATTGCGCAAAGAAATGAGCAAATTTTCTTGATTTCGACATCGTCTGGAGAAGTAATCATATACAGTTACAGCCGTGCAGGTAACGTTGTAATTTTGAACCACGTCATATTTTGTAGTATTTTTTTAACTTAATTTAAACATTAAGGGTAGAAAACTGATTTTATAACCTATTTAGCTGATTGCAGCACTGGACCTTTTAATTTCTTTTTTTTTAGCCTACTTTCCCGTAAAAGTAAAAAAAAATAATAATAAAGCATGAAAGAAGGCTTAATGTATCGTGAAAATATCGTTAAAAATCAAGAAAAGTCAAAAATAAGTTAAGTAATTAAATAAAGATTGAAAAATAAAAAATTTGAAAGTAGGGTATTGAGATGGGGAAAAAGTGTGTCTGTCGGTCTGTCTGTCTGTCTGTCCCCCCCCTAAAAACTTTTGAACGAATTGTCCGATTGGAAAAATTCTTTTTGCATTCGAAAGATCTCGGCGAGGACATCTCATTTCTATATTTTACTTTTTGATTTGAACAATTTTTTGTTCAATTTTGAACAGTTAAAAAAATTTTAACATTAGCGCCTATGGACAAAATTGAAGCAAATTCTGTAAACTCTGGGCACAAGAGCCAAGTTCCTATTGCAAGCTTATTGAAAGGAGTTCTCGGCGTGAAATATTGATTTGAACAGTTTTTGTTCATTTTTGAACAGTTCAAAAAATTAACACAGGGCTTACGGGGAAATTTCAACCCTATATAAATCCTGATCTAACGGACCGATTTGCTTGGAACAAACTTTATCGGAAAGCTCTTATAACGTAGAACATGTAGAAATAGAAAGTTTATCCAGAACTTACGAGCCTATTTTGCTATGAAATTTTTTGATCGGGATTTTCAAGGATATTTCTCAGTGACTCAATGAGTGAAATAATGAATGAATGAATAAATGAAAGGGTGAAAGAATAAATCAATGAATAAATGAATGAGGAAAAGAATGAATGAATAAATTATTGAATAAATGAAAATATAAATAAATGAGTGAATAAATACATGAATGCGTAAATGAATGAATAAACACTTGAATGAGGTAACGAATGAATGAATAAATGCATGGCTGAATAAATGAAAGAATGAATGAGTGAGTGAATGAATATGTATTATCCGTTGAAAAAGGTATATTTTCAATAATTAGAACTAAAGATAAATGAGAAAGAGAGAGAGAGAGAGATAGCTAGATTATAAATTTGAATTTGGTGTATACGGGAAAGTAGGCTCGTATAGCTCTAGACGGAACTTCTTGTTTTAGTCAAATATACTAAAACATATAACGCGGCGTAAAGTTACCCTGAATGATTGAAATGTTTCTGAATAAGCACTAATGTGACGGCTCGTTTTTAGATTAATAATAAAAGTAAATGCAGTAATTTTCTGATTTATATTATTATTTGATATGGAAACTCTCCTCTCTCTCTCTCTCTTATGAATTATTTAACCACTTCACAATTTTGACGCTTAGCGTCCCCCTAGATGGCGGCACCTGAGCTCTAATTGATGTGAAACTGCACAAGATTCACATCTTGGCAGGATAGTGCCGAGAGTATTCAACCCAAACGGTCGAAGTGATATGAAAAGCAACATGGAGGTAAGTTATTTTGTTTCTACCTTAACTTTTTTTCCATGAAGTGCGTCACATAAATAGGATATGCATTTAATTGAAAACAAAATCATGCTATAGCGTTTATTTATGAACCTGCTTCATACGTCCTGTTTTGTGCCCGATTAGCATGTTTTTTTTTTTTTTTTTTTCATTATTTTGCTCCGTACAAAGACTTGTTTTCTTTTTCAAACACAAAGAAACAAACTTATATTCCATTCCAATGAAAGTAAATTCGATAATTTCTTTTTATTCAATAACCATATCACTTGAGAGAGTAGAAAAAAAAACTTGTTCAGGAAATAGTTTCAATTAAGAAATATTTCAGAAGAGTATTTCCTTCGATAAAATCCAACTTATTTAGCGGAATAATCTCCTATAAGTAAAATGATTAAAGCTAAAAATATCTCAATACAGTTGCAAATATATCATTTACAACTCTTTTTTACCACTTAAAACTACAACACCCTTGAATAAAATGATACATATTGATTAAGGGTAACTGAGTTAATTATGCGGAAGAAAGCGGTAAACGTTTCTGGACTTGTAATTTATCGTAAAATTAAAGTCATTGAATAAGTGTATGTGCTTTGTATTTGCAAACCGTTTTCTCTTTGTTATGTTTGTTATAATAATAATTATTATTATTACTATTATTATTACTATTATTCTATTGGCAACATATCTGCACGATTTTTCTTTGTTTTTGAGGCTATCTATTTTGAAGAATCAAAGCAGAGCCTCCTATACTAAATGCCTTCCGATAGCGCTTTAAATCCATACACATTTTGGCCGCAACTTTTTATATAGAGGGCGCTAGTTCTCTGCTCATAATACTGCTTTTATAAGTAGCTACATATGGCAAAGATTAATGAACTGAGTTCTTAAATTACATAAACTATTTAGTTTTAAACATATCAGCAAACAAAATCTTCCAAAAAGCAAATTTTGACTTGTCATTTAATGAATTTATTGAAGACAGCACAATACGTGGTTCTTAAGTTCTCATATAAAATATTTTTCTAGTGATTCAATTTATAAAATATTAGAATCCTTATTTTCTCATTTTGCAGGTTATTATATCAAAAAAAATTGATAATATTTGTCTTGGAATTAGTTCTTTAATTCGTACTATATAATCTTTTGGGTAAAAATTTACTTTTGGTTCCCCCTTCGCAAAATTGGCGATTTTTGTTTGGCGCCATTCCTGTTTCAGTTTTGCAACACCGCTAAGCTTGGCGATCAACCGCTACCAGAACTTGAATTAAACCAGAACTTAAATTTAAATTAAATTGAACTAATCACCGTTTCGGTGTAGAATCGGGTACCCCTTAGTTTGGCGTAATAGTTTGGCGATAAAGTTTTATTTCTGGTTAGGCAGCGGACATTTTACTAATTACATCTTGGCGTCAAAAATAAAAAAATCGCCAAAAAATCAAGTGGTACCACCCGAATGCAAACTTTTACCCAAATTATTAAAAAACTGAAATTCTTAACGTATTTTTATTCTTGAATAAAAGCATTTATGACATATCCACTCTAAAATAGGAAATAGTAGCACTGATTCCATTAATTAAATTAGCCAAGAAATTAAAGAGTGGTATGAAGTTAAAATGTTCATTTGAATCTGTACAGCCATCATATTTTTGAATTTTGACTAAAACAATTAAGAAACATGAACGTTTCTAATATACGGAAACGAAACATGATCTGTGATATTGAAAAAAAAGCATGTTAAAAGAATAAAACGGTAGCGATTTAAAAATATTCGACATTTAATGTTTCACAAATCACATTGGAGTAAGAAAAATAATTCCTTTGTCTAGACAAAGCTGTTATCCACTTTGTTCGTAATCCTTCGTCGGAAGGGAATTCATGAAAACTGATTTTCTCAGTTTTTGAATCTGAAGATCAGTACGGCACAACGCAATGCACCAAAATTTTGATTAAAATCTAACTAGTTGATACAGCAGGTCATCTGCGCCACCTAGCGGACAACTTTACACAGCCGTTTATTCTCTCGTATCGGAAGGCATTTAGTATAAAAGAAACATTGTTTTATTTTATTTTTTCGATTATATTCTACACAAATTACTAACTATCTTGCAATTAAATATTACCAAATAATAACCGAAAAAAAGATTTTTAAGCCGATATGGTTTAAATTGAAAACGTTCCCCTCCCCCTTTCCTCAGTAAAAAGTTGTATGATATTTGAAATGCTGCTTTTTAAAGTGTGAAAATCTCATGCAGTGAAAAAAACATGAGAATTTCTGAATTAAAAAAAAAAAAAAAACTATTGTTGTTGTGAAAGCGCAGTTTCAATACTGTAAAAAAAAATAATTTCACGTTAAGACAGACCAATTGTTTCCAATATTGGCACTGCCTCTTAAAAATTTTCCACGTATTTAGTTTCCGTCTTTTCTCCACTTAGGAGTCTAAATGTTTTCACTGTTAAAAATTCCACCGATTTTGTTGAGAAACTTCATAACTTCGTTCCGAATAATTCGGTTATGGCCCCTTTTGATGTTAATTCTTTGCTTACTAATGTTCCTGTTGATGGCGCTTTCACTTGCCTCAGGAAATGGCTTTCTGAATTCCTTTTTACTTCTGTGGAAATTGATGAATTAGCTTTTCTTACCTGTGTGTGCTTGTAACAGAGCACTTTTGTATTTATTGGTAAATTCAATGCTATGGTAGATGGCCTGGCTATGGGAAGTCCTCTTAATCCTATTTTAAGTGATTTCTATAAGCATTATTTTGAGGAAAAACTATTCCAGAAATTGCAATTTCAATTTTATGTTTGTTATGTGGATTATTGTTTTGTCCTAACGGACTAACTTATTAGGTATTGATGATGCTCTTTCTATTGTGAACTCCATTGATCCTAATATCCAGTTTTCTTGTGAAATAGAACTTATTAGTAGCCTTGCGTTTCTTGATGTTTTGATTTCTAGGAGTGGGTCTGGTTTCACTACTTCTGTCTATCGTAAACCTTTCGCTGTTTGTTTACCTCATCACAGACTGTCGTCTCATCATTCCAACCAAAATATTCGGCTTTTAATGCTCTTGTCTATCGTGCTATTAGTATTTGTTCTTCTCCTGAGCTTCTCAAGGTTGAACTCAACTATCTGAAAGCTGTAGCTGTTGATAGAGGATTTTCCCACTCTTTAAGTGATTCTATTCGTAACAAACTTTCTAAGAAAAGTTCTGGTCCAATAATGTGGTTTCTAAAAAGAATTTGGTTGTGTTACCATTCTTTCATCTGTCAGTTTTCGTATTGCTGAAATCCTAAAAAGGTTTCAATTTCAAGTCGTTTTTGCCCCAAGTAACAAACTTTCCTTCTCTTCTCTTAAAGATCCTGTCGATCAACTTAACACTTTGGGTATTTACCAAATTAGTTTGCCGTTGCGGGCTTTCTTACACTGGACAGAAAAAACGTGCTCTGAAAATTCGGTTAATTGAGCATAAAGGTTATGTACCAAAGCAAGCGTTAAATAAGTCTAGTATTGCTCAACATTGTTGGAATTCCAGCCACTCTTTTGATTTCAATTCTGGGAAAACTATTCAAAAATGTTCTTCCCCTTTAGAGCTTGACTTTTGGGAAGCTTATCATATCAACAGGAATAGTTCTAATTTGGTTAATGATTCTTCCTCAACTCCTGATTTTTCACAGGTCTGGCATAAGTTCCTTTAATTTGCTGTTCTTTCTTGGTTTTCTTGTTAGTTTTCCTTTTTTGTGTCTATTTTTCTCTTTTTCCCCTGTCCTTCCCCCTCCTATACATGTGTACTTTGTTTTGCATTTTGTTTTGGTACTTTCTGTACTTATTTTTATTTCCATTTTATTCTTTGATCTTTATTTTATTGTTTTTGCAATTTTCATGTATTTTCACTTTTTTATGCATGCTGTCGTCTTTTTTGTTTTGTTTTCATTGATATTCCTATTTTACTTCGTGTACTTTCAACTGGATTCGTTTGTTGCTCTCTTATTGGTGCCTTCCCTGCTACTTCTACTTCCTCTTCACGCTGCCTTTATTCTTATTGGTTTACAGATAATTCTTAGGCTATATAAGCTTTGTTTTTGTTTGCTTCGTTTGAATGTTTTGCACCTAGAAGCTCCCTGTCGCATTGAAAAAGAGATTCCAAGCAGTCCCGAAGCATATGTATGCATTTTAATGCTTATTTGTGCTTTCTTAACGTGAAATTATTTTTTGCAGTTTACGAGCACAATGTTAAATTATTATTATAAGAACTTCACAATTGGTATTTTTATTCAATCGATTAAGTTACAAAGTGAAAAGCCATTATGGACGTGGTTGAAATATTAAAGCATGACTGGAACAAAAATATAAATTATGTAAATTACCAAGCTATTTACTTTGCATTTCACTCACTTATAGCCGCTTGGAATTGCTTTTGAAGACCCCGGAAATCTTAACAAAACCATTAAATTTACATTTTACCTTTTACCATTTACATTACACTTAAGTTAGCTACACAGAAACATTCCGCTTTTACAAATGTGTAAGAAGAAAAAAAAATACTTTTCACACTTGAATAAAATTTTTATGGTGGGTACGAGATGAATTTTATTGCTTTCCCTTTTTAGACTACTTTCCCGTAAAAGTAGAAAAAATGATTGAAGGCTTAATGTATGGTAAAAATATCTTTAAAAAAAAGAAAAGTCAAAAAATGAGTGAAGTAATTAAATAAAGATTGAAAAATAAAAAATTTGAAAGTAGGGTTTTGAGATGGGGGGGGGGGGGGGGAAATGTATCTGCCGATCTGTCCGTTCATCCATCTGTCTGTCCCCCAGTAATAAATTTTGAAGAAATTGTCTGATTCGAAAGATTCTTCTTGCATTCGCAAGATCTCGGCGAATACATCTCATTTCAAATGTTACTTCTTGATTTGAATAATTTTTCTATCGACTTTGAACTGCTCAAAAAATCTTAACATTAGCACCTATGAGGAAAGTATAATAAACCCTGGGCGTAAAATTCAAATGCTTTCAGACAAGCTTATAAACGAAGTTCTGGGCTTTAAATATTTTCTCATGTGAACATTTTTTGATCAATTTTGAACAGTTCAAAAAGTTTCACATCAGTGCTGCAGGAAAATTTAAATTCTATATAAATGAGAATTTAAAAGACGGATTTGAATAGAACAAACTTCATCGGAAAGATGTTATGACGTAGAGCATGCACAGATACGAAATTCATCCAGAACGAAACGAGCCTATTTTTCGATGAAAGTTTTTGATCTGGATTTTGAAGGATATTTTTGAATGAATGAGTGAATGAATTATTAAACCTACAAGCGAATGAAGTATTCTATGAATGAGGAAATGAATATGTATGAAACGTTGAAAAATGTATATTTGAAGTAAGTACGAGCAAAAGTTAAACGAGAAAAAGAGAGAGATAGCTAAATAATAAACTTGGTGTTGGTGTATATAGGAAAGTAGGCCTGTATATTTTCTAGACGGAACTTCTTGTTTTTCTCACTAAATTGTAGCTAAACATAAAATATATGTATTAATATTGAAAACAAAATCTTTGAACCGGTTTTTAAGCAAACTGAGCGCACACAGGAGTGTGATATTTGGCATAATAAAAGTTCATAACGAGGAGGAATACCCAAGAAGGAGGACACCCCCCCAAATGTAGCTCTCATTTTTTTAGTAAATGCATTAAATTTCATAGCTAAATCAGTGGACAACTAATTGAAACATTTAAACAAACCAAACGCTTGCCAAAAAGAAAAATGAATTAAATGTCTTAAAGTGACATGCGCTATACTGTTCAATGCTGAACTTGATCAGTTAATCCTCGATATTTTATTCACTGGGTTTTTGCTCCTTTTTAAGCACATTAAGCCCACCGAGGATTGTGAGATTTGGCATATTTCATGCCGATAAGGAGTTCAGAAAAATAACATTTATGTATAACGTGTGTTACAAATACATTGAATTAATCTTAATGAAAAAAAACTGATGGTTTAATACTAAGACAATCGCCCACTCAGCGAGGAATCCAAGTCAAACATTAGCAATAATAGACACCAACCCTTCATGCACTACCTCCGTAAGACTAAGTGGTGATGCTAAATGCTTGACTTAATGCAATTTTTAACATAGAGCGGAAATGCTGTGAAAAACTCCAGTAAAACAAAAAACTTACGTTTACATCTAAACTTCAATAAGCTGGAAAATTCACTCATTAAAAAGAATGCTTACGGCTACATTTTTAAAATTTTAATTTTTAGATAAGATGTTAAAAGTATTGAGTCACTTTAATATTTTTGGACAAGATGTTAAAACTATTGAGTCATTTTAATAATATCTAGCATAAGGTTATTAAAAATGCTTTAAGCTAGATAGTCAGATTTTGAACATTTTAATTTTAGACAAGATGTTAAAACTATTGAGTCATTTTAAAATTATCTAGCCTAAGGTCATTAAAAATGCTTTACGCTAGATATTCAATTTTTTTAAATTTTTAATTTTTAGACAAGATGTTAAAAGTATCGAGTCATTTTAATATTAGGAACACCGTAATATATTCCAACTTTCATCCATTTCTAACCAAAAACATCGGAGATATGCTCCCTTTGCTTCCTAAAAAGGTTGTAGGTTTAACTCGAGAAAAATGTTCCCGCTGCTCCTTTTTACAATTTGAGAGTTTGGAAAGGTTTCCTGATGGCGCAGAAAACGAATAGATCGCATCTCACGATCCAGCTCTCTCGCGCTTGCTGCGAGCGAAATGTTATCGGCGATGGAAATTTTCCGCTGACGGACTAAGTGGATGTGTTTCGTTTACTGACAAATGTATCGCGATCAGCGGAATAAGACCCGCTTTCATAGGGTTATTTTTGATGCCTGGGGAGTGGCACAAAATGACGCAAAGCCAAACATACATTCGGAGAACAGGAAAATATGGAGCTGCATTTTTGCAATGTCCTTCAATATATTTTATTTGAAGCCTTCTGAAGTATTGCCGCATTGTAGTAGTAAATGTAAGTAGGAGACCGTGATAACTTCGTGGTTAGGATGCCGGACTTACAACCGGAAGATTGTGTGTTCACCACCGGACCCGCTGAAGTACACTTCGGGATACGTGCACGTAAAATCCGTGAACCCTGAAGTCCCGATGCAGTTCCGAGGGTTCTGGAGGGTGGATAATGTTCCTCCCCATCACTCTTAGGTCAAAAAAAGGAAGGTTGAGAATTTGTGGTGGCGCCATCTGGTGTCATTCAATTACATTATGAGCCAAGTCGTACTTCCACCGTTGTGGTTATCATCTATTAAAGGAAGGCTCTGCTTACTGCCTTCATCTCTGGTCGCTCTGTGTAGGGGAGCTTGGAAACGCAAGAGGCATTAGAAACAACAACAACAAAGGCAGTATAGACAATAATTTTAAAATCCACCTAAATGATCATACCAATGTAACTTTAACTATCAAAAACGCAACAAAAATCTTCATTTAAAATGTCTGCACTCGCTTATTTTAAAAAAAACCTAGACTTAAGACATAAGTCTTAGTTTTATCCCTTTTTGATACGTAAATTCACAAAAATACGGTATTTTATTGAAATCCAATTCAGGATATCCACTCATAAATACTAAACGAGTTCGATGCTTCCGCGATGCAAAGTAGCAAGACACGTGCATTCCTCGAAGCGACAGCGGAGCACTTCTCTCTGCAAGATTAGGGTATAAAATCTTCTTTTCCCCTAATCTTGGATCGCATATCCCTTGCAGTACAAACATTTTGATTGCAAACCATAAAACTCCCATTTCGATCGTAAAAACGGAAGTTGAAAGGGGCATGTAGGTAATTACATATCATTAAATTTAAGGACAATTTTATCATGTTTTCCCGATCTCAACAGGAGGGCAGTTTATTTTTATTCCGGAAAAGGGAAAGTAATTTTGGAATTTCTAATCTTTTTTTTGCTTTTCACCTTGAAGGCGGAACCTGAATTTTAAAATTGTACTTTACATTTTACAAAGAGTATGACTACAGTTGAACATTTGCCCTGAGAGTGTTATATTCACATGGTTCTTTTGATAACTAAACGATTCAGTTCGATGGTATCATGTTGATAACTCAAATACATTGATGAGAAAAGTTATTACACGATATTACACATTGGAAAGTTATTGGTTGATGTCTTGCATCAACCTGTCTGATGACTCTAATTTGTTGAATAAATGCTATGAGTTTCGCACTTGAGTGTGCATAGGTCTCGTTTTGCATCATATGTTTTTATGCTGCTAGTCGGTATGTTGAGGGGGAAAAATCGTCATATACAGTAAGACCTGTAAAGTTGACCACTTTTGTAAGTTTATCACCTACCTTATAGTCTGTGTAATTAGAATCGGCGTGTCAAGGTCACACAACTCAACCATTTCCCCTTCTGGTCGTCATGGTTTCTGTGCTAGAAACTTTTTCTCCATTTGGTTTGGCGAACTTAAGTATGTTTGCTGTTTTAGTTATAATAATAATAAACGGATTCACATCAGATTTATTTCTCAATGGCAAAAATAAATTGCGTCAGATAAAGTAATCAAAAATTTTGAACCAATCTAAGTCTTATTCTAATATTTTTATGTGTTTCAGAAAGCTATTGTATGCCTAATTTATAGTATTTTATATTTTGTAAATGTTAAAATCTTATCTAAACATTCTTGATTTAATTTATGAGAAATTTAATTGCATTTACTTAGCATCAAAAAGAAATAAATGGAAAATAAAGTCTTTCTCATTACTTTTTCTCAATTATTCTAATATTTTGAATCGGAGGTGTAGTAATGCCATTGCCTTAACTGCAGTGCAAAAAAAAAAATCTGGCGCTGCTATCTTTTCTGCAGCTGCCATGGCAACGCAGTAGGAAACGCGACCTTGTAGCGCCTATTCTAATTACACAGACTATAGTTGACTACTTTTGTCCGGAACGGAATTAGCCCTCTACCTGTTCCTCTATGAGTTGACCACCTGTCTAAGTTCACCACTTGCGGTGCAGCACTTTGGTGGTCAACTTAGACAGGTGGTCTTATAGAGGATGGAGATTTTTTTTTCCTTTTGCCATTTCTTACACTATGCATTCATTCATTCATAACTTCTTAAAATATAGCTTCATGTAACGACGTCACAATAAAATAGTGATTAGCTTTTTTTCCCACAATCCCCTAAAATATCATTAAAGAAACTGAACCCGAATGACTTACAATGTGTCCTATACAGCTTCAAAAGTAAAGTACTTAGTTAAAAATCAGATAAATATCATATCAATTACGTCAGTTACTAAAATGATGCTAAAGATTTCTTTAAAATATATATTTTTCAAAATGGCTATATCAGATCTAAGAGAAAAGAGGAAATTTATTTAAAGAATAAAAGAATGATCATAGTCGTTTTCCCATTTGGTTAACTTAAGAAAGAGGTTTAGATTTAGACAGCTTAATATTGATGTTTTATCCATCTAGACAAATGCTGGTCCAATATCATAGCATAAACAAGAAGTTCCGTTTAGAACTATACGAGCCTACTTTCCCGTATACACCGAATTCAAATTTATAATCTAGCACTCTCTCTCTCTGTCTTTCTCGTTTAGTTTTAGTTCTTAATTGCTTCAAATATACCTTTTTCAACGGTTAATAGATATTCAATCATTCATTTATTAAGTCATTCATGTATTTAGTCACTCATTTATTCATTCATTCTTTAGTTTATTCATTTAATCATTCATTGATTCAAAAATATTCTTGAAAATCCTGATCCAAAAATTTCATAGGAAAATAGGCTCCTTAGTTCTGGATGTACTTTCTATTTGTACATGTTCTACGTCATAAGAGCTTTCCGATAAATGTTCCAAGCAAATCGGTCCGTTAGATCAGAGATTATTATATAGGATTGAAATTTCCCCGTAGGCGGTATGTTAATTTTTTTTGAACTGTTCAAAAATGAACAAAAATTGTTCAAATCAATATTTCACGCCAAGAACTTCTTCCAGTGAGCTTGTTCGTGGGAACTTGGATCTTGTACCCAGTGTTTGCATTATTTTACTTCATTTTCACCCATAGGCGCTAATGTTAAAATTTTTTGAACTGTTCAAAATTGAACAAAAAATTGTTCAAATCAAAAAGTAAAATATGGAAATGAGATGTCCTCGCCGATATCTTTCGAATGCAAAAATAATTTTTCCAATCAGACAATTCGTTCAAAAGTTATTAGGGGGGGGGGGACAGACAGACAGACCGACAGACAGACAGACCGACAGACCAACAGACACACTTTTTCCCCATCTCAAAACCCTACTTTCAATTTTTTTATTTTTCAATCTTTATTTAATTACTTAACTTATTTTTGACTTTTCTTGATTTTTAACGATATTTTCACGATACATTAAGCCTTCTTTCATGCTTCATTATTATTTTTTTACTTTTACGGGAAAGTAGGCTAAAATAGCCTGGAGAAGCTATTTTAGTTTTTTTTTTCATCTTTCCAAAATTTGGATAAACAGGTAAGTATAGGCGGTCAACTTCTAAAGGATTTTTATAATACTCTCTCTCAAATTTGGCATACATAAGTGGTGAACATAGACAGGTGGTCAACTTATAAAGGTTTCGCTACATTATATAATATAATGCCAATTCCGTGCCTCACAAAAGTGGTCACCTTAGACAGGTGGTCAGCTTAGAAATGTGTCAACTTTACAGGTTTCACTGTATTTGATAAGTATGAATGTTTACTCAAAGCTCTGGACTACTGCACATATTATTAAAAATTAAAAATCAACGTAAAATTAAGCACACACATTGCAGGCACGTGTTTCGAAGTTACAAGGGGGCTCTTTTTTAAGTGCAGAGGAGAGAGCTTCTGGATGAGAAACATCCAGCTGAAGCAAATCATCTCATGTTAATATTATTAAAATTAATATCAAATACCGTTTTTGACTTTGCATTGTAGACTTGGAGTGATTTTACGTTTCTCTGTGAGTGATGAAACATCCAATCGCGTCATAATACATTTACCTTTCATGAGTGGAGGAATCTCTCTCTTTTTCTCAGTAACTATAGAGCTTTTATCACACATGCCTGTTACATCCTCAGATAGTTGTTCGTAGTTTTGTTAACAGCGAGCGTTAGTTGATTTTTATGTAACATGCAAGTAAAAATCGATAAATCCTTTCAGTCACAGTGATGCCTGAAATCATGACGCACCCGCGTATTCTTCACTACAGGGGCGGTGGTAACCTAGTGGTTAGGATGTCGGTCTTCCACCTGGAAGATTAAGTGTTCGATACCCGACTCGCTGAAGACCCACCATGTACACTTGGAGACAGGGGCATGTGTAATACCTGTACCCTGAAGTCTCGAGGGTAGCGGAGAGTGGAGATTTTTTCCTTCCCTCCACTCATAGGTCAAAAAAGAAAGGTGGCGTGTTCGTAGTGCCGCCATCTGGTGTCATCCAAATACATAATGAGCCTAATCGTACGTTCACCGTTGTGGTGCTCATCTATGAACGGAAGGTGCTTCTTACTGCCTTAGTTCGTGGTCACTCTGCGAAGGAGAGCCTGGATAAATGGCATTAGATGCAAACTACACCAATGACATTAGAAACAAACAAACAGCAACAAAAATCATTTTATCAGTTTTTGTTTGGCTTCCAAATCTGCCACTGATACCTAGTGAAACCATTAAATTTCGTATGTATTGCACAGCAATGATAAACCCACTCCTGCAAAGATCGTATATCCCAGAGAGCACTTCGTCTCGTAACTTTAAATACCAGTCAATTAATAAATGGTCTTAATTTAAAAATTAAAACTTTAATGGTGGATTCCTGGGGTTTTTTTATGGCCTCAATAATAAAACACATTTGTTTATTTTTATTATTGCTGGCGCTCTTTTGCATAAACTACAAACTGGCATATTCCTAAATGTCCCGCAGTGGATCAGTCGGTAGAAGCTCGCTTCCCGCAGAACACCGAAAGGGAAGCCACACTGACTGAGGTCAGTGGTTTGGGAGGGTTACAGCCTCTCGCGAGGCTGGTTGCTTTTGGACCGTGTACGGTAAAAGGAGCTGGTACACGTTAAATCTGTCGTGGCTCCAGTGTCCTCCAAGTAAAACGATACCTCTCGGGTTGTCAATCCCAGCTGACGGTCTGTCATCTGGGAGCTAGTTCAAAAATGAAGAGACCTCTCAAAAGGGGCGGAAGTCGGGCTGATACCTATAAGGGCCCCGTTAGACTCAGGAGTAGCGATCCCATTCTTAATCGCTTCACGCCAGAACACCACAACAACAACAACAACAATAACAACAACATATACCTAAATCAATAGAATTTTCTGATTTAGAATTTTTTTTTCCTCGCAGATTAATGTAATATAACTTTCAAACAAAACAAAATGTTTACTAGTCCTACTAATTTTTAAATCTTCCACTGTGTTGAACTGTAGTTCTGTAGTGATTGTGACCTTGAATTCTTTAGAGCAATGGAATAAATAGTACAATGGCAACACCGAAGTCAAGTAGTCTTCCAATTTTCGCAAAACTGCGATTTTATTAGATGAGCCATGTTTTCTTGCTTTAGTTTCGCAAGAAACATTTCATCTGAATCTAGCACGAACAATTAGTTCATTATAGTTAAGGTATTGCTAGCCAAAAATACAATAGACCTTATGCAAATAAGTTTAATACTTCATATCTTAAAATTGTTCAAAAGAACGGAATTTTTTCTTTGCTTTCTTAAACGTCATTCTGTACCTTTTTTTTTCAATCCACCAAAATTGCTGAATTATGCAAAGTGCTTAGATTTTCTCAACAAGTTCACTTTATTTTTAGTAAAATGAGATCTTAAAACTGTTTTAAAAGGGGATGACCCCCTCCTCCTTTTCCCCCACGCATATATATCTTTCTGGCATTTGTATTGGTTTAAGCTCTTCCCCTGCACTCCCTATAAAATGAGATTTTTATGCACAAGCAGCAGTTTCTGGAGATGGTCATTCCTTCAAAGTAAATGGACGAAAACAAAAGTGTAATTAATAAGAAGAAAAGAAATGATTTAAGACCTACTACAGTAAAATGGGAAAAACAGGACATTATTTTTAACAAATTATCGCAACTGAGGCTTGCAGCTAATTTTTCAACTAACTTTGTTTAAGGATTGACAAAAATGAATTTGTAGTACTATAAAACCTACAAAGTTGACTACCTTTGTATGTTAGCCAAATGTCTAAGTTGGCCACTTGGAATGAGCTTTATATTATATAATGCAGAGAAACCTTTAACTTGACCACCTGTATATATTAACCACTTCTGAACGCCAAATTTGGGTAGGGGAATTATAAAAACACCCTTTGTAGGTGGACCGCCGAATTATTACTATATTTATTTGTTTATATTTATTTTTGCCAAGATTGAAAAAAACTAAAATAACTTCTCCAGCATATTTTTTTTGCTATAATGTTAGGCCAATATTTGTCTGGATTGATAAAACGTCAATACAGTAAAACGCCGTTATACTGCTCCTCAGTATACCGCGGAATCGGATATACCGCGGAAACTATCATGTCCCCCGACGCTTAAACCACTCTTTATGAATTATGATTGCCTTTTAAGGGGACAGTGGACGTTCAAAATTTTTTTTTTTTAATATTATCCAATTGTTTTCAGATTTTGCACAGATATTTGTGCTATTATTATAAAACTTTCTCTAAAGTTTGAAGAAAAAATATTAAAATTAACAGTATTTATTAATTAATTTGTAATTAAATTTGACGAGTAATCAACAACAGAAAAAAAGTTCCCTGCGCATAAATTTTTAACATATACTTATATTCATGGTACACATCATTGTTTACATATACATAAATAAAATTAAATGCTAATTGGAATTTTAAAACAAATTTAGGCAGTCAAAAAAAAATATTACTTTGGAACAGTAAATTTTAACGCAAAAGTTCCAAGCATAAATCTTTGAAAATTAAGTTATAAAATATATTACACGTAGAAACACTTACTTTGCTTTTCACTGAGTTAAGAAGACTTTGAAGTACTACTGCAAAAAAATTTTAATAAATGCGACAAATTTTTATGCGCAGGGAGCATTTTGAACTTAATAAAACGCAAAAAAATCACAATCTGAGGAAAACGAGTTTTTCTTGTTAAATCATGGTAGAACAGTACAACTATCAGAAATCTTATCTTTATAACATTGCTATGTAATTAGTAAACACTGTTTTCATTTTTGCAATGAGTTATAGGTAAACTAAGTGATTTTTAATGTCTTGTTACCGTTATTCAATAAAGCCCACGGAAGCCGAAAAGCAACCACAAATCAACTTCTCCAAAAACTTTCATTCAAAAAAATATTTCCACTAAATTTGTTATATAGTTCAATCTTTTTTATTGCAGTGTTATATAAAAAGGGATTTTTACTTACAGATAAGTAATACATAAATTCATCCACATGTTCTCGAGTATCAGGTAGCATTAAAAAAATGCCCCTCTTATCAATTTGACTACTTGTTCATTAGTCTCGCAGTGGACCAGTCTGTAGAAGCTCTGTTCCCGCAAAACACCGAGCGTGAAGCAACATTGACTGCAGTCAGTGTTTGGGAGGGTGACAACCTCTTGCAGCTGGCTGCTGCGGTCCATGTACGATAAAGGGCGCTGGTGCACGTTAAGTAGATCGTGGCTCCAATGTCCTCCAAGTGAAACGATACCTCTGGGGGTGATCGGACTCTTGCCTACAAGGGCCTCATTAGACTCAGGAGCAGCATATCCATTCTTCCTCGCCATGCACGAGGACACGAGAACTTGTTCATTATAAATAAAATACAAATATCTTACCGATGTAACTTAAAAGGCACCAGCGCCATAAAATCCATCAGTAGATTGGCTTCCTTTAGCTTTTTTCCTATTTTTTATTTGTTTATAATGTGCAGACGACCTACGTTTAAACTGTAAGTCGCCTGTGGTACCTTTTTGCAGCAAGTAGCAATGTTTCTTTTTTCGGAGTGGCAATTTCATTTCCTCGGTAAAGTTGTAACGTGTTGACACAGCCGAAGTTAAACTCGCTAATTGCAAATGTTACACATATTTCAAGTCGTTTTCTGGAAACAAATACCTCTTTTGGGCATTTGTTCCAGATTAAACTATGCAAACTTTCATTTGCATTTTGCGTTTTGCCGGAAATGCAACGCTTGAGTAAGTCATCAGCAGCAAGACGCTAATATATTGGCAGTATCTTTTCAACTACACTTTCAGACAACTGTGTCTTCATATGTAAGTGGCTCTTCGGGATTTCATTACAGGCCAGTGCTCGTTGGCAAAAGCACCATGATGTTGCACCTGTGGGACACTTTCTATGCTGTGGTGTTGCATCGGTGGACATGCAATGAAAAAGGGTTGCTAGAACGGCAGTTTTCATTTTTTGTATGTCCGGGGCATTATCAGTTATAGCTTTCCTAGAAAAGTTTTGAAGTTTCTGTATAACGGGTTTGCTTAAGTTGCCTTTTTTCTTCCCTCCAAGAGTAACCTTTTTAATTCGCTATTCCTTCACCTTGTTGTCCAATGCTGTGCCCAACCTTTTAGCAACATGGTTTATGCATTCTTCTTTGGTAATTTTAACATTATCAACATAAATGTTCGCATCGCATAAACTTTGAAATGTTTTAGAGTCTCCATCACTAAGCATCTTTGAATAACGCATTTTATTTGTTTGAACCGACCGTTGCCAAAGTTTCAGTGCTGCATGTACCTCCATGCTCCCTGAAGAACCGCTAAAATTCCTTTGACATACAGGTTCATGTTGTTCTTTCCAAATTGAGAACTCTGCGGAATCCTTTCCCAAATCTCGAGCAGTGTTGACGCATTCCGTGCAGTGCTTTGACATCAGCTCGAAATCTACAACTAAATTAGTTAACGAGTCGATTACAATCCCAATGCCATAAAGAGAATTATGGCCTCGTTTCATCCATGTGCCGTCGTACGAAACAGTAATGTTGAGAATTTGTTCATTTTTTTAGACTAGGATTGCGTTCTATGTATGCACTTCGAATTGCGACACCTGAAGCACATTTTCCTTAAAAGTAGCGTTCTGACTACACAGTTTCTCTAAACACTTCGAAAATGTTTTTCGATCCATAGTTGGCATCTCCATAGCAATTGAAAATTTCTCCATTGCAGCGTGTCCTTTGCCTGTGTTTAAAAAAGCACCAACGAGTTTTTTATTCACGTCAAATCTTCTTGTGTAAGGTTCTCGGTGACTGGAAAACGTGGCTCCAAAATCTTTTCTGCAAGATCCACAAAACAGAAGTAATTTCATTGAATAGCCATATGTTTCACCAAAACTAACATTTAGGGAGTGCAGTCCACACTCATCACATGGCACATTTCTTAGTAGAGGGGAAAAACATTTTTCACTCATAAGAACGTATCCAGAAGCTTGATTATCTTCAGTATGTAAATTATGATTTCTAAAATTATACTTTCCTGAATCAGAGGTTGCAGCAGATGTTGATGCAACGCTTTCTTCCAGAACGGTATCATGGATCGAATTTCTAAGAGAAGCATTTTTGCTTTTAGCAGTAGCTATCGCTTTACTGCGTTTAGTCGGTCGCCCCTTTTGCTTCCTATAGCGAGAACAAATCGAATGCATAGTTCCAACAAATGATTAATATACTTTATTGGTGATATATATAAAGTTAAATGAAAAAAAAAGTAACTAGTAAATTAGTTCTGAAAAGAACTGTTCTTGTGGTTATGCAAGTAACGAAAAACGTAAATAGCAATTCAAGCTAGCGAGAATGTAACACAATGTAAACAAACCAGTGAAACACAGTTACAGTTAATCTGGTGTTGCCAAGATAAAGAATACAAATACCATTTTCCAAATTCAAAATTAATTACACCAAATGACAAATACACCGGACCGTTGCTGCGATTTTGACAGCTGTCAAAGTGGGCGTGTCCGTTTGTTTATAAAAGGTTAGAAGCAAATAACTCGAGAAATAATCATTGAAATCAAAAAAAAAAAAAAATTCTACTTATGACACATAGTTCCTATTAATTTTCAGCAAAAACTTGAAATTTCGAAAATTTTGACAATTTTTGACGGTTTGAAGGTCCACTGTCCCCTTAAAGGTGATTCCTTTTTTCCATTGTAAATAAAGCCAGCCCGAGCACACAAATATTCTAGCCAAAGAGCGCCCATCCCCCCTACCAGACGCACTAACAGAAAGAGCCCTATTGCAGGCCTGATGTACACCTTTTTCATGCTTTTTCTGTCTTACTTACAACCTAGAACAGTTTGATTTCAAAATCGGTGCAATCGCCCTGACTTCTTTCTCTTGACATGGGCGAAGCTCAATCTGTGAGGGACTATTCCATTTTCAGAAGTCTAGTTACATATGTGTAACTTCTTTTATAGCGCTATCAACCATTGTGTTCCAGATTCTTTAACATTCCTGAAAAGTAAACATATTCCCCAGTGAGAAATGCATTTCTCCCCTTCCAAATCTAATTTTTTCTTAAGACTTCTCCCCCTTCACAATCCCATGTTCATAACATAAAGAGATTTTTAAGCACCTTTTTTCTCCGAATACAGTTGGTTTATAACTGTAACCTATCGCTCGATAGACTGATTGCGCAGCTGATATGTGTGCTTCTTGCTCAGCAATTACAGTGAATAAAATGGCAGCATGAAAGAAAAGAAAAAAATTATATTAGGGGCCGTTCATAAATGACGTCACGCTTTTTTCCCATATATTTGACCCGCCCTCCCCCCTTTGTCACAATATGTCACACTTCAGTGGGCCCCCCTCCCCCCCCCCTTTGTCACGCGTCACGCTATGTTGCACAATGCGTGATGTCACACTTCTTGTTTCCCCTCCCCTCCCGTTGTCACACTTTGTCACAATTTAACGAACCCCCCTCCCCCCCTCGAAGCGTGACATCCTTTATGAATGATCCCTTACAGGGGGAAGAAAAGTTACGAGTCATTGATAAAGTTAAAAATGATGCAAAAAAAGCGAGTATTTTTTCGTAAATATACTTCCGCGCTATAGTTTACTATACCGTGGTTATGTTGTAACGCTGGTGTCAGACATGTCCCACGACACCCGCGTTTTAACGGGGTTTTACTGTATAAAGTTTGACTAAACTTCTTTGTAAAATATCATCACAGAAGTTTAATCTGAGTGACTTACAATGCGGCCTATACAACTTTAAAAGTAAAGTAGTTAAAATAAAGATAAATATCTTATTTTAATTATGTAAGTTACTGATTTAGTAAAGATTTTCTAAGAATGCATACTTTTTGAAAATGGCTAGATCAGTTAGAAGAAAAAAAGAATAAACCTGTTTAAAGAATAAGAGAAGTTTCATAGTAGATTTCGCATATGGTTAACTTACAAAGAATTGAAGGCAAACTTTGTATTGATGTTTCATCCATCCAGGCAAATACAGGCGTACATCAATACAGACAGGTGGTCAAGCTACATTATATAATATAAGGCTCATTCCGTTCTTGGCAAAAGTAGTCAACTTAGACAGATAGTCAGCTTACACACCCAAAAAGACACTTGACTATTATAACGGCTTCCAAAAGGAACCAAAAAAAAAAAACTCCAAATTATAAAAATATACTCAAATTAGCGATATTGTTTTTCTTGTAGCTTTGTGGTAATACACAATTGCCCCCGAAATATGCCGAGAAATTATTCTTTTCTACTAATACGCGTGTTATAATTAACTTGTAAAAAGGTAATTTAGAAAGTTGTTTGACTACGGTAAACTTGAGTGATGTATGATGCGTTTGCTTTTAATAAGTAAAAGTTTGCTCATTGTTCGGCTTCGAAAGTAACACATCACTAAATGTTTCTTGCCGGTTTCATAGCAAATAGCCTGCTTCATTTCTATGCGCCTTTTAACTATTTTCGACACATTTCTGAGAGATTTAAAACTTTATTTCAACTGTGAGGTATGCTAAATGTACAATTTACACCCTGTTTCAAGAATTTTTAAATATCTGCGCTATTATTAACAGAAGTATTCAAATACAAATACAAAACATACCAGCAACAGGCTCAGGGCCCAGCTGGGCTGGTCCTAGTCAATTTAGCAGTCCCTAATGAACATCAAGAGCTTTCTTAAAAGTTTTTACCTTACTGCAATTAACAGTCGCTTCCGGTAAACAATTCCAACTGCCTACAACCCTATTGAAGTGGTCATTATTCCTCATTTCAAGATGAGCATGAGATCTGAAAAGCTTAAAACAATGACCTCTGGTTCTACTTTCAGCACATAGCTGTAGTTCATCAACATTTCCCATTTTAATGAATTTAAACAAATGAATCATGTCCCCTCTGACTCTCCTTTGCTCAAGACTATACATATTGAGCCTTTTAAGCCTAACCTCATAATCTAAGTCTGAAAGACCACTTACCAATCTTGTAGCCCTCCTTTGAACCCTTTCGAATAAGGTAATATCCTTTTTTAGTTGCGGAGACCAAAACTGAACAGCATACTCCAAATGAGGTCTTACCAAACTTCTGTATAATGGCACTACCACTTCCTTAGACCTGTTCGAAATAGCCTTATTGATAAACCCGAGCATCCTGTTAGATTTGTTACTTACTATGCTACACTGATGACTGGACTTGAAGTCGTGACTAATCAATACTCTTAGATCAACAACTGCTTCTGCTTCACTAATGACGGAAACTTGTAAATAGTAGGTTGCATGTTTATTCCCATGACCAAAATGAAGCACTTGGCATTTCCCAATAGTAAAAGACATCCTCCACTTAATTGCCCACCTAGATATTTGATTTAAATCCTCTTGAAACTGATTGACTTGTTGCTCCGTCTCTACAATTCTCATGATTTTGACATCTTAAGCAAAAATATTGATGTTCCCAGAAATACTCTGAGTAATATCATCAATAGGTACCCTTAAGCAGTGTTGCCCAATACGTAAATCGCAAACCCTTCTTGGATTAATCAAATAGTGTGACTAAAAAACTATCAAAAAGTTATGAGATCGGAGATAAAAATGTGGATAGTGTTCAGTATGATGCGATGAAGTTTTTGGAAACGATTGACAATATGACAAAAACTAAGGTCCCGCAGTGGACCAGTCGGTAAGAAGCTCGGTTCCCGTAGATCATCGAAAGTGAAGCAACATCGACTAAGGTCAGTGTTTGGGAGGGTGGCAACCTCTCGCGGCTGGTTCCTGTGGGGCCGTGTGCGCTAAAGGGAGCTGGTGCACGTTAAATAGGACGTGGCTCCAATGTCCTCCGAGTGAAACGATACCTCTGGGGGTGCCAATCCCAGATGACGGTCTCTCATCTGGGAGCTGGTTCAAAAACTAAGAGACCTTTCAAAGGGACGGAAATCGGACTCGGAATGCCTATAAGGGCCCCGTTTAACCAAAGAAATCTCGAGAGAGGCTAAATATTGGTCCTGATAAAAAAATTGAAGCACAGACGATATTGCACTGTTTATTTGTAGTGATTTTCCTGTGATAATTCGGGCGGCGGCTGGATAAGAAAAATAGGGATAAGATAAGATAGTCCTTAAGAACATTATGTATTTTTAAAAAGGTTTTGAGAATTTGTGATTGCCCGTGTGACGCCGGGAAACTCAGCTAGTAAGCAACAAAAAACTGCAGCGTATTACGAGATCGTCGTTACGATATTTCGTTCAATTTTTTACTCTATCTTTTTCTTTTTTTCTTTTCCGATGAGATTTTTTCTTCTTCTACTTCCTTAAGTGTAATTTCTATTAAACAAAAGGATTTGTACAACACTAGTGAAAAATAACCAATATGTTTCAAAAGTGGTTTCATTCTTTTCAAAGTAGATTGATATCGGCATAATTTCAATTCTTTCCCTTTGGAAATATTAAATTTTTGCTGGAATAAATAAAAATTAAAAATGAAAATTTACATTTTAAAATATATTTTTCATAAAAGGAGTCCAACTTTTTAAAGTTTTATTTTACCAAACTAAACTTTTCTACATTAAGATTACCGTTATTTTTAAAAAAATAAAATTATTTAATCTAATAATAAGCTTAAAATCAGCTCTTTAATAAAATATCTCTATTCTAAGTAATTAATAAAATATGATGTACTATATATGGTAAGAATATATTTTAAAAGAAGTGTATTTTTGCTTTTGTAAAAACGTTTGAATATTTTTGAAAGAAGTGACACATTTTAATATAACGTACTTAAAAGAAAATATTGCATACTGCTTACAAAAGAAGTTCATATTAAACGAAATTTAGTTATAATTTCATAGAAAATTCAACATTTTTTTGCACTAAATCCTCAGGTTTTGTTTAATCTCTACTTTGAAAGCAGCTTCGTCTCTTTATCTGTTTTTGAAAGAATTACAAAATATGTTTCATTCAATTTTTCTTCAAAAATGATTGATTCTCGGTGCTAGAGAAAAAACGGGTGTTTCATATATGAATACACAATTACCTTTTACTGTAAGATAATGCATAAGATCTAAAGCTATATTTTATCACATTATGAATTTATTTTCCCTTAAATTCTTACCCCGACGCTTACAACATTCTCCAACATCAATCACTGGAGAGCTGCCACCGCCAAGTCTAAGAGTATGAAAAGACTAAGAATTCAATCCTCTAGTAATAAAAAGAAGGGGGAAAAAATTAAGAAATAAAATCGTTTGAAATATCAGAAGCAATGAAGTGAAATGAACGTGAATGATAAATTATTGGGAAATGATAGGGAGAAAAATATTAGTCACACAAAAGGAAGAGATAAATGCTTATGTGGGTAATTAATTTTTTTTACATCATATACAGAAGTTATTTCTGAAAATGGTGGTTGAGATCAAATGTCATAAATCATTGGATTTTCGTCTCAGATACAGTCAAATGTCTTTCCTCCAGGTCTAATAAACTTTCAACCAAAAGTGGTTGCTAAATGAAAAGGAATTAAACATATAATTCAAAAGTAAAAATTTTAATATGTACGTTAGTGAAATACCGGGTACGACAGATTTGAGAAAATGAATTAAAGTATTGAAATGTGTTATTCATTTGAAATGAATTTTAAAGGAGCTGAACTGGATGAGTAGTTCATTCACTTGTAAAAATGAACAAATCGTTCTAGAATGCCAGCAAGCAGCGGATTCAATGAACAAAGGTCGATGAAGCATATTTTAACAGGGTCTGTTTTTTGTAAATTTTAAAGAGATTTATGTGAAAAACCAAATAATTTTGTGGAAATTGAAAATTTAAACACATACTGATGGAAAATTTCATTACTATTTGCCTTTTTTAAAAATAAATAATGGTGTAAAAAGTATGATTCAGAAACTTTGATTTTGTTTTGATTGACTGTAATTTTGTGACGTTTCCGTTTTGATTGACTGTAATTATGTGAAGGGCCCGTTTTGATTGACTATAATTTTGTGACTAGTCCGCTTTGATTGATTGGAATTTTGTGAAGGCTCCGTTTGATTAATTGGAATTTTGTGACGGGTCCGTTTTGATTGATTGAAATTTTGTAGAGGGTCCGGTTTGGTTGATTGAACTTTTGTGAAGGGGCCGATTTGATTAGTTGAAATTTCGTGAAGTGTCCGGTTTGATTAGTTGGAATTTTGTGAAGGGTTCGAAAACGAAGCTGAATTTCCTCTGGCGCCACCCCTGATGAATATAAGATATTGCATACATTCACAATTTTGCAGTTCAGCAATAAATGCGTTAGCACCAATAAAAAAACTCTGCTGTAGCTCTGAGACAACTGTTGCTGTAATTCCTTGAAGGTGTCATTTTTCCTTACACATTGATTATACGTTCTATTTGTCTGTAATATTTTGTTACGAATCTGAAGCAGCCATTTTTTGGATTTGATCCGCTCGAATTCCGCTCCGTCTTCCAAACATTAGCTTCGGCTCCGCTCTGCGCTCCGAATAATTTTAATAGATCATATTGTTTATCTGTTTGTTTTTTCAGTTTCTTTGTTGTTCCTTTCAGTTTATCAGTTTCTTTGTTGTTCCTTTCAGTTTATCAGTTTCTTTGTTGTTCCTTTCAGTTTATCAGTTTCTTTGTTGTTCCTTTCAGTTTATCAGTTTCTTTGTTGTTCCTTTCAGTTTATCAGTTTCTTTGTTGTTCCTTTCAGTTTATCAGTTCTTTTGCTGTTCCTTTCAGTTTATCAGTTGCTTTGTTGTTCCTTTCAGTTTATCAGTTCCTTTGTTGTTTCTTTCAGTTTATCAGTTTCTTTGTTGTTTCTTTCAGTTTATCAGTTCCTCTCAGTTTATCAGTTGCTTTGTTGTTCCTTTCAGTTTATCAGCTCCTTTGTTGTTTCTTTCAGTTTATCAGTTAATTTAAAACACATTATTTAATTTTTTTGTATGATAAAAAATAATTTTGTTTCTCCTCAGAGCAGTGGAGTACGACACATGCTTATGCTCCAGTACCACTCCAGCTTCGAGAAAAATCTCGATGCGCCATTGCTCTATGTTCAGTACCCTGATTTTTTTTAACCAAGATTTATAAAAATCTTGAGTAAAAAAAGATGCTTCCATAGCAACCTGAATTCAATACGTTCAGTTTAAACTATCATGCACTGGAAAAAAACGAATACACTCGTATAAGAATTTTTTTTTTAGAAATTACGAGCTTAATGGGCCCTCACCTTCGCACTCTTATGACCGCGAACCTGCTTAGATGTAGTAATGCATAATGTATGCCTAAACAATCCATGCAATATACGAAAAAAAAGATTATAGAAGTACTTATCATATTTTAGAATTTAGCAATTTTCAGAATTTTTTAAAAATTGTAAATTTGAAAACCTGACTCAGTTGAAAAACAAAAGACTATGTTTTAAATAAAGAGCTTAAATACTATAGGAATATCTTCCAAAAGTCAAAGTCCATGTTTCACCGGTTCGGGTACTTCAAAGAAACGCAAAAAATACAGAGTTATAAAATTTAATAGCAATTTTCCCGTGTCCATTGTCCTATGTTCATATTATTTACTGAAGTGTTAAAATATTTAACGATCGGAAAACGATAAACCTTTTCAAAGTGCTACTTTTGATGACACTTCAAATATGTAACGAAAATCAATGTACACAAATCACACATATGATGCCTTCCCACTTCAAATCATTAACTGCGTGTCTTGCAAAGTATCCAAAATTACCCAAGTTTCCCGGGGATAAATCTCGATACTTTTATAATTATCGATTTATCCAACTCTCGGGAGCGATACTAAATCACGATATATTTATTGGCCGGAGATGTTTCTTTAAGAAATGAAAGGAAGCTATTAGGAAGGGAATAGGACATGTAATGGGAGTGGATTAATTCAATAAATAGCGCAGTTGCTCAGATGGAGAATTCTTGCTTGTATTAGCTTTCGAATGAAAGATCTGTGTTGGGAGGATGCGCGAATGAGTATGAATGTTTATGGGGAAAAAATATATATACAGTAAAATCTGTAAAGTTGACCACCTGTCTAAGTTGACCCCTTTTTTCAGGAACGGAATGAGCCCTACATTAAGGGAGGAAACCTTTGTAATTTGACCACCTGAGTTGACCACCTGTCTATATTGACAACTTATGTAGGCCAAATTTGGGTGGGAGTGTTATAAAAAACCTTTTGTATGTTGACCACCTAATTATTACTATATTTATTTGTTTATCTATTTTTGCGAATATAAACAAAACTTAAATAACTTCTCCAGAATATTTTTTATGCTATAATGTTAGAACGGTATTAGTCTGTATGGATAACACATCGAAATAAAGTTTGCAAAACTCAGTTTAAGTAATCTTTACGGGAAAACGACTATGAGCATTCCCTTAACCCTTAAAAAGTTTCTTCTATTTCTTCTAATTGATCTAGCCATTTTGAAAAAATATGTATTTTTAGGGAATCTTTAACATAAAATAAGTAACTTACATAATTATTAATATATTTATATTTATTTTAACTGTGCTTTAATTTTAAAGTTGTATAAGATGCATTGTAAGTCATTCAAATTCAATTTATCTAATGATATTTTAGATAATTGTGAAAAAAAATGCTGATTACTAATTTTAAAGTGACGTTAATACATGAAGGTATATTTTAATTGGTTACAAATAAATAACTGCATAGTGTAAGAAATGGCAAAACAAAAAAAAATCTCCACCCTCTATAAATTAACCACTAAAGTGCTGCACCGCAAGTGGTCAACTTAGAGATTTCACTGTATATATACTGTTTAGTTTGGTTTGTATTATTTCAGCCGGTCAAACTTAGGGTCAAGCACAGGTGTTACCATAAGCGAAGTTGAACCCTCTATTGGCAAGGGGTACGAACTGTATGTATTATACTACAAATACTTATGGAGCTCTCACAAGTTATAGAAATAAAATTTCACGTTAAATTAAAGCACAAATGAGCATTAAAACGCAGACATATGTCTGCGTTTTAATGCTCATTTGTGCTTTAATTTAACGTGAAATTTTATTTCTATTACTTTGCACAAAGTTAAATCATTACTATCTCCCACAAGTTGTTAGGACGAAATTATTTATTATGGATTATTTATTATTTAAAACAATTTACATACCCTGCATATAATGCATTGTGTGTAGTATTTAAACAAATAATCAATCTTTTATACCTCATTTAACGTCTCTAAATAAAAACAAAATTCAGTTTTTTTATTATTTGAAAAAGGAAGAGTTGGGAGATTTACCTCTTTTTGACGGTCTTGCGGCTGCTTTTGCATTTACAATTTTATTAATTTTCAAAAAAAAAAATCAAAAAATACATGTATTTTCGACTCGAAATATTTCTAATCTATATATATATAAATGAATGTATGTCTGTCTGTCTGTCCTTTATGCATTACTACACCATTCATCCGATTGCCATGAAACTTTGGTAAGTTGTTGAGTACCCTCCTTCGAAGGTTTCTGAAAAAAAAAATCCTACAGGTAGTTCTTTTTTTATTCCAATTTTAAGCAATTGTCCACATAAATTCCCCAATAGGGGGGTGAATAGAACCTTGCACATATTAATGTAATGTATCGGTCGAAAGCGCTAATTTTCTGCACAAGATGATACTTGTTCTAAGTTTCTAAGTCAGTAAGAACGCCAGTTATAAGCTTTTTAGTGCGATTTCTTAAGGCTTACCTTGATCCAAAATTAGTAATTAGCAGTTTCCTTAACTCCGGGTGTTGGCTTAATTTCAATATCAAACTTATTTTTCAAAATAGATAGACATCAGTTTAGTTATCAACGGAAAAACAATAATGAAGCATATCTTCGATTAAAGTTTTTCTCAAAGTAGCAATAGGTTTTAAATTCGAGATTGAACTTGATAAAAGTATTGTCTCCCCTATTTAACGGTTTCCTTGATTTAGCAATAGCATTTAAATAAATATTGCCAGAAAAGGAATACGTATGGTTTATACTAGATTTCAAATAACGTGGCGAATATGACACACTACAATTTGACTTTTTTAATTAGTCATTGGCGATAAATCGGAACACACTAATGAAATTGTGCTCACGTTTTTTAGGTACGGTTAAAATTCAGCACGAGCAGCGCCGGGTGGGTACCGCTAGTTATAAATAAATAATCAACGCTCTTAAATTAAACGCAAAACAAATATGTTGACTGTTATCCGCTTGCATCTCGCTCTGTGTCTCTCTCGTTTCTTCCCCCTAAAACGCTACCTAAAATCAGTAAAAGGTAGTTATAAATATTTATTCCCCTTTCTGTAGGCAAATACAACGAGTATTTGATCCCTATTTAGTTTCTCATATCGCTAATTTATAAAATTTTGAGTGCTCCGAAGAAAATATCAGTAAGGGGAAAGTGTTTCTGGTTTGGGATGCTTACTATATTTGGAAAAATTCTCATTCTTTAGTCAATGATTTTTCCAGTACTCCATAATTTGCCTGATATCTGGAAAAGTTTTTTATATTTTTTATTTGTTCCTGTTCTCTTTTCTTCCTTTCCTGTTCCAGGCTTTTAATTGGTCTTCTTCGTTCCTTGTCTTTATTCCCATTGGCTAAGGGATCCTTCATAAATGATGTCACGCTTCGAGGGGGGAGGGACGAGGGTTTTGTTGTTCGTGAAAATGTGACGAGGGGAGGGGGTAACAAAAGGTGTGACATAACTGCTTATGCAACATAGCGTGACATGTGACAAAGGGGGGAGGGGGGGTCAAATATGTGGGGAAAAAGCGTGACATCATTTATGAACGGTCCCTAATCTCTAATCCGGCCCATTTGGTACAAGTACCGGCTGTTTCTCTGTTGTCAGTTCACTCACACCTTTCTCGTTGTGTGTCGAGCGCTTTCTTTCTTTTCCTGCACTGATGAAGACTTCATTGTAGTTATTTGCTTTCTTATTTTGACAATTTATGCTTTATTTACTTTGTTTTTTTTCTCTTGTATTAATATTTTAGCACAAACCATTTATGATCATTTTTCTTGCAAGGAGAACAGTATTTCGTACGTAACAAAAATAACCACAACTTCTAACATGCCTACGATTACTGGTCATAAAAAAAAATTCAAAGACAAACTTACCGTTACTAGTTAGGAAATACAGGAAAACTTTATTGTCCGGATAAAATAATTATTTTTCCCAGATGCAGAGAAGGAGAGATACAGTCGAAGAAAATGTGGGGTGCGTAACAGATGGGGCACTGAGAGGATAAGAAAGGTTCTTGAAATATATGACAGCAAAGGAGCAGATAGGAAATCAATGATGAAGATATCGTGAATCGGAATCGATATCCCGAGTGCTGTGCTGTTGCCTTCCGTGCGAAATGTCCGCTGTCGAAACAATGTGTGACGAATTTGCTGGTTCAGGATTGGAAGCTGATAAATAAATACGTGATGCTTCATTTCGTCGCATCCTCACTCCGTTGATGATTCGAGAAATACTTGACACGTAACTGAAAATTCGAACTTATCCGTTTATACAATAACACCCCTCCTAACGGACACCCCTCTAATGTGGGTGATTTTTGATTTCCCATCGGTAAAGCATTGAGCCTAAAAACCTCTCTATAACGGACACCCTGAATGACGGACGCGGACACAGTTACCGTCAGTAAGTGATATTAATAGAATTTTGATTGCAGACACCATTTCGGGAAGATTAAAATTAAATAACTGAATATCTAAAAGCCAAAGTTTGACACAAATTATCTGAATAGTTAAGAAATTGCACTAATTAAACTACAAATTTCTGAAAAATTCAACATGTACTATTTTTAACAACATATGATAGAATAAAAATAATTTTTAAAATGTAATACGAAGGTGTTTTTGCATTCGTTTTTACTTTATTATTTTGCATTGCAAATGCAACACCTTCAATCGAGGTAATAAATCAAAATAGCACATATTATAGCTAACTAATTATTAATAAGTAAAATACAAAATTATGAGGAGAAAGAAGTACCCAGGAGAAAAGAAACTTTTAGCGTAACATTTTGGCGTACCCGGCTTTGGCAACTGATTAAATCATTTCGTATGATATGAAGTTTAGCAATAGTCTCTTGCCCAATAGATTATGAAATTATGGTGATGTTTAGAGCTCAGCTATAAAATATGCAGGGTTCCCAAGCGGGGGGAGGGGGTCATATTGTGCAGATTGGGCCATTGAAATGTTTATGTGGTGTTCGTTTCAGGGGGTTGGCTGATGTTGCGGGTCATCGGTTTTGGGGGCCCTGTAGCTTTTTAGGAGGTGCGCCATCGTTCTGAGGCGCGGGGTGCTCTCCTGAAATTGGCATTAACAAATTTTTGATGCAAAACCAGGAATCGCGGATCTCAATAAAAATTCGTTTTCCCTTCTAATTTTAAATCCTCTTTCACTATTTTCTTTATAAAATGATGGTAGCCCGAATGTTACGGCCATAACTATAAAGGGTTGCATTATTCAAAACACAATGAAGAGCCTGTAGTTAACAAATAAAACATTTATTCAAATCGAGAGCTCCGTTATAAGACACTAGTACGCCCGGCAGCCGGCAGTCATACGAAATGACCGCTGTTCTAGATATCATAATTTGTAATTAAAATGATTTGTGCAAAGGTGTCTGATAATTCAAACTGAATTACCCTGATCAGGTGGCGAGGAAGTCCCTTCGCTTACAGCCCCACACTACTATACATTTATTTACTATATAATCAAATTGTTTGTGAAAAATATATATTTATCATCGAAAGAACTTAATGAAAATTTTATTATGCTTTACAAAACAACAGTTTTAACGAAACTAGGAAAAAAGAGCGCTGCCACTCTAATAAGAAAAATATGAAAAGGGCAGACGATAAATAAACCAATTAAAAAGAAAGAAAGGGTTAAATTAAATTCGCGTATAGATTCATTTTTAACGGAGATTGTAGCGAAGCCTCACTCAATATGCTAGATAAATGTTTCAAATGTCATCAGTATATTTGTTGCATTTTTTTACAACAACGGCAACTGTGTTGATTTGTTTGTTCACACAGCAACGGTAATTATATGGTTGGAAACGACGGCAACAATGCAAAAATAAAATAAAACGGGTCAAGAAAATCATTGAAATTTTTTTTTAAAATTAATTTAAAAAACACTAATAGAGTCACAACTTTCCTTTTTGCGGCGATGCGTTTCTCGGGTCGTAAACGTTGACCGTGCCGAATGTGGGCACGATCGGTTAAACGGCCTGGGATCCTTTAGCGGACAGACAGAGAGAATAAGGCGCTTATATATAAGACTTGTACGGCTGGCAGTCATACGAAATGACCGCTGTTCTAGGTATTATAAATTGTAATTAAAGCGATTTGTGCAAAGGTGTCTGCTAATTCAAACGGAATGACCCAGGTCAGGCGGCGAGGACGCCCCTTCGCTTACTGCCCCACACTACTATATATTTATTTACTATTTAATCAAATTGTTTGTGAAAATATATATTTATCGTCGAAAGAACTTATTAAAATTTTATTATGTTCTTCAAAACAAAGGTTTTAACGAAACTGGGAAAAAGAGCGCTGTCACTCTAATAAAAAAAAATATATAAAGCGCAGACAATAAATAAATCAATTAAAAAGAAAGAAAGGATTAAATTAATTAAATTCGCGTATGCATTCATTTTTAACGGAAATTGAAAATAAAGCGAAGCCTCACTCAATATGCTAGATGAACGTTTTGATTATTATTAGTATATTTGTTACATTTGTTAAATGGCAACTGCATTGATTTGTTTGTTCACATGGCAACTGTAATTATACTGTTGGAAACGACAGCAACAATGTAAAAATAAAATAAAACGGGTCAAAAAAAAGCATTGAAAAATTTTAAAAACTTAATTAAAAAAAAACTAATTGAGTCACAACTTTCATTTTTGAAGCGATGCGTTTCTCGGGTCGTAAACATTAGCCATGCCGAATGTGGTCCCGATCGGTAAAACGGCCTGGGATCCTATCGCGGACAGACAGACAGATAAACAGAATAAGGCCAGGGCTGCTTTGGAATAAGGCGCTTATATATAAGATGTTCATTTAACTTTTTTCTACCAAGTAAATTGTCTGCCATTTCTGCTTCATGCTTAGCGCCATCTGTTATTGAAAAAAAAAAAAAAATTCTTCCGCACGTTCCGTTTATTTCATGATTTTGAAGAAAAACTACTGTTGTAACCAATTTTATAAATCTCACAATTTTGCTTTAATTAGGAGCTTAATTTCAAAGCAATACTTACAAAAACTATTAGGGAACTTGTGAAACGATCATTTCGATTTATAAGAGCTTCTAAGATTGAAATCGTCGCTAACTAAGCAGTCATTCTTATTATTCCTTTAACTGAATTCAAAATCGTGGATAATGAAACATAAACAAAACAGCACGCTTTCAAGAGCTATGTGTAGCGCCCTCTAGCGATTACAAGTGGACCCTCAACATTATCAAATGGATAGATCTTTATTTTAACGGAGGTATCGATTTAAATATTTATTGTTAAATCTTGTGCAAAATGATTCCAAAAATCGTTACAAGCTGGTATAATCGATGTAAAAAAATTGAAACCCTAATATTAACATTAAAAAAACATTACCCACACTAAGAAAAAATTAAAACATACCTTTCCATCAAAGTTGAGGAACTGAATTTAAAAAAAAAAAAAAAAAAAAAAAAAAAAAAAAAAAAAAAAATAATGCGGGTTATTCTTTGAGTTGAGTTGTAATGATTTCAGGTTCTGCTGTCCCTCAGACGATCTCAAGAATCGCAAGATTATAAACATACATTATTAGCAGACACTTTACTTATAGTCTTCCGCATGAAAAAGGTTTTGCTAGAAATAAAAGCATGTTACAGCTAACAACAATAAACCTGGACAAAGGTTGAGTTTAACGTTTTCTTTGAATAATGTATGAACATTTATGGACGAAAATAATTGCACATACTTAACACAAACTATCGCCCGAGTCGGAAAAGCTTGAGATGTGTGATGATTCCTTACATAAGAAGAATAAAATACGTGTTATTGTCCATGAAAGTGGAAAGTGCAAATTTTTCAATTGAAGGAAATATGGAATAATATTAGAGGGTCGCTGGCTGATTGCCATGAAATAAAAGCCCTCATGCATAATGCAAGCATTCCTTTCAGAGAAAACTTGTCGGCCTGGAATGAGGCGTTTTTAAAAAGCATGATTCTTATATATCGGGAGATTCGGAACCGTTTTTGCTTTTGTGACATTTTAGCTCCCAATGGAGTCGTCTTATAAAACGACTTGATTTATTGCTTGATGCCGTTAATTATAGGCGTAACTTATTGCTTTTAATTGATTAAAAATGTAAAGATTTGTTTCTCTTTATTAAGTTTTTTCAGCAATTATTATATCGCAATACGGGTACAGGTATGCACAATATACAGTGCTATCAGGTACTTTTCGAAGAATATGGAAGGTGGAAAATATATTTCGTTTCCACTTTTCTTTCTGGGTGCGATATTATGCATTTACTTACAAAAGACACGTTTTAAAACTACAATTTGTAAATGAAATTCTCACTTGTGAGTGCTCTAATTGTGATGGAGACGTCATATGCAAAAATGTTTTGCATTTTGAATGGATTAGAATATTTTTATTCAAAATGAAAAATATTACTGAGTAAATATTTCAGAAAAGGTTATTTGTTTGCTAATAACGTGCTCGCATCGAAAGAATATATTTTGGAGGGATTTTTTTTTCCTATTTTAAACATATTAGAGCTTAATCTAACCAAATAATAAAAATTTAAAAATAAATGTAAAATAAGATGGCTGCCTACCTTCAGAGAGGGTTTTTTTTTTTTTAATTATAGAATATGACTTTTTAAGTGACATTATATTGTGGAATTTGGTTAAAAAGCATGAATAACATTTAAAAAAGCGCAGTAATTTTCAGTGGTATGATTGTTTGGACCAAAACATACGTAAAATTAGCAATAAAATAACACCACGCAAAACGCCAAAACTAAAATTCAAATCAAGATATCTTTGTTCCGTAAATTTTATCATGATGATCGACGCTTATTTCAGGGAATGACCCTTGCTCATAACTATAACCATGAAATTTAAAAAATTATAAAAGTTGACACATTTTCTGATCATTAAAATGTTAAAATTTATGACAATTTAAAACTTTCATGTACAACAAATCATGAAGTAATTAAATTATAATCATAATAGGGGTTCACTCCAAAAAATAGGCTTTAGTTATCACAATAAAATTTACAGAATAAAAATATCTAAATAAACCAAAAAATAAAAAAATAAAAATCATATAGTAGTGTAAAATTAGTAGCCTCGATGAACTATCAGGTTGTTAAAATTAGGAGCTATTGTCAAATATTCCGTTAACATCTAAGACCTGGAAATTTTAAGTAGAAAATCCTTCACCCTTAGAAAACAAGCATATACTTCGAAAGAGAGAAAAAAACGTCCATCCTTAATGTATTTTATGTAGCTTTGCTACTGTTTTCGTTTTACTCCCTAAAAGCTCGCACGATCATCCAAAAGCTGAAAACCTCCTCATAAAAAAGCCATTGCTGTGTTTTCCTCATTTCCATAAAATCTATTACTTTGTCGAAATGAAGAATCCCGCTCCTCATATATTAATCCTCTTAATACCGAAGTAGTACTTAAATTAATTAAAGTTCTCCGCCGTCTGTATGTTTAAGTAATCTTGTTATTTCCTGGTGAATCCAAATCTTTTCGAGGTATCCTATAAATCCTTCTCCTCGAATTCCTTTTTTGTTTTGACACAAAATCCTTTTTCTACCTAACCATAAATCTTCTTACTTAAGCGCCCCCTCTCCTCCTCGCCACTTCTTTCGTTTGCACACTTACACACACAAAGGTCTTTCTTTAATAAATCAATGAGGTTCAACAAGTTGAGGTATTCTCGGAGGCTTTATAGCCTTATACGTTTAATGTTTCCTTTCCTTTTTTTGCTTCAAATTGTGGTGAAATGTATGATTACTTAGAACAGGGGCCGCGACAGAGGGAATTTAGGTCCGTTTTCGGACCCTTCACAAAATTCCGATTCATCAAAACGAACCCTTTACAAAATCCCAATCAATCAAAACGGACTCTTCACAAATTCCCAATCAATCAAAACGGACGCTTCATAAAATTATGAGTTGCCAAATCATATTTTTTGCAGATTTCTTTAAATAAAATTATTTAAAAAAAGTATTTGATCACTATGTTTAATTTTTAAATTTTCAAAAAATATTTGATTTTTTTTTTGTTTAAAAATTCACCAAAAACGGACCTTGTAAAAAAAAAAGCTGGATCGACCCCTGTAGAAGAAGTTATAATTTGGTGTTCGCAGAACTAAGCAATAAAACAGTAATAATTCAGATATCAGTAATACTTCAGGTATCAGTACTCATGGAACAAGGACAAAGATTATCACAAGACACAATTCTACCTTATTTTTTGCTTGCCCTTACCACTCAAAAATGGCATGTGAGGCAAATATAATTAAATACTTAATATTTTTTAAAAAGTCAACATTCTGGATAGTTCGCGCATTTTATGACGCAAAAGAGGTTATCATCATGATCTGCATAGCTTTCAAAGGCTTAGTTCTCGAATCGGATGATTTTAAACAATGCGGGATAGAAACCAAAACCTAATGTTAACAAGGTATAAATAAACAATATAAAAGTCGAATTCAGTAGAAGAGACGTGTTTGGAACTCCGTACAACAGAAAATGTTAATATTGTTACGAAATTAGGGATACCGATGCTGTTTCTCGCCAAGCTTGGCGACTTCCGATCGCGATAGATAGTTCTAGTTTTTGGCTAGAATTTTCTGGAATCTTTATGTCACGTGATCCGAAATTGCCGAGTGCCTGTCAATCTGAGCCATTGTGCTGTAAGCTCCCTGCTTGATTCTGTCCATATTGGGGAATTAAATACGAGGTGACCGTTGGTTTTACGGTGATGTGTGATCGTTGTGAGATTTTTTTTTTTTGCGTTCAAATCAGTACATAGTGTAAATATCTTGTAAATAATTTGCTCTGTTTGTAAAGGAATTAGACATTGGTTCAAAATATGAACAATCCGTAACAATATTGTAGTCTAATAAACAAGCTAGAGTGTGCGTGTTTCTTTCAAGGCAGGCTAGAAACCTTCCTTTAGCATAACATCGAACCTGTAGTCAATAAAGTGGGGGGGGGGTCTACTTTTGGTGACTTTTTCGCCAAACTAAACTTACTAGAAACGTTATTGTTGGAAACCCACCTAACTGAAAGCTTTCAACTCGCCGAATGGTCAAGTAAGTTCAGTCAAACACTTTTTCACATTGATACCCTAAATGCAACCCTAACACCCAATCTATTCTTATATTTAATCTATGGATAGCATTAATTCAATCTATAAAAATAGTATAAATAAAAACAACACAATTTCCATAAGCGTTTTAATACAGGATATGCCTTTAGAAAAAAGAGAAAAAAATCAACACTGCAGTTCTAAAAAAAATATTAACAGCTATTCAGAAACCAAATAAATTCATAACATTATTTCCTTCAGTTCCCTCCCTCCCCGCCCCTTTTGCAAATCAAATAAAAAAAATCTTAAATTTTATCTTTAAAGAACCGGGCATATAATTCATTCCCCATCCCAGCTACAAATATTCAAAATCAAAACGTATTCACAGCAAACATATTTTATTTTTCGAAGCAGCTGATTTATTTACGGAATGATTTCTTCGGAAATGGGAATCAATTTCAACCAATCGGAAAGGCCATATCGATTTTTGATTAAATTCCCGCACAGTCGGCGTTTTTTCATTCTTCTTACTAAAGTATGCAACCTTAGCGCGGATGTGGCATTTCTGCAAAAACTTGAAGCTGAAGAAACTTGAATGGGCAGCAATAACGATGAGGTAATCGAATTTCTTTTATTTATTCTTTTTCTCGTTTCTGGAGAGTGCACTTCAAAAGAGGGCTTTGGATTTGAAGCAGTCGTGTGTGCCTTTCAAAAATGATGGTGGTTTGGATACAAACATTTCATTTTACTCTGCGCGGAAGAATTTTGTGCTAACAATGCACAGAGGATTTGAAGGCGTATAAGAGGAGAATTATATGGAAAGTAATGGCCGTGTGGATTTTAATGCTTTAAAAATAAATATTTACCTTTTTATAGCTGGAAAATGGCTGTTAGCCTCTATGGGAAATCTCCAACATGTTCGCGCAGAAAGGATAATAACAAACAAGTATAGAAAAAAAAAATTTTAAGAATAAATGAAGTGAAGTTAAGAATTTAGCTTAAATAAATTATTATTCATTATTCAATAACTAATCAATTTTTTAAAAAATTCCGATGAGCGTTTGCAATGCGGTGCAGGGATTGCTAATTAATTTTTTTTTAATGTTGTTGTTTCTAATGTCACTTGGGTATCCAAGCTCCCCTTCGAAGAGCGACCAGGAGTTAAGGCAGTAAGGAGCAACTTCCGCTTATAGATGACCACCCCAACGGTGGAAGTACGACTTGGCTCCTTATGTATTTGGATGACACCAAATGCACAAATACGCCACCTTCCTTTTTTGACCTAAGAGTGAAGGGAAGGGGAATTATCTACCCTCCGGTACCCTCAGGGCTTCAGGGTCCACCGGTTTTACATGCACGTATCCCCAAGTGTATAAGGTGGCTCTTCGCGGGTCGGATATCGAACACCCAATCTTTCGGTGTAAGTCCGACATCGTAACCACTGCTCTTTATTTTTTTAAATGGTGCACCCTCTAGAAAAAATACGCATATATTCGTTGCATAAAGCATACTTTTCTTAAGGTAGGGAATTTTCTGTTGTTGTTCTAATTATTATTATTATTAAATAAGGGATCTGGAGCGAAGAAACCAAAATTTCTCGAAACTGGAGTGGAACCGAGGCAAAAAAAGGGCTGTGCTCCACTACCTCAAATTCTCTTTTTTTTTTTACTTTTCCCTATTTCATCAAAAATAATAATTAACCACAAATTAACCGTAAATACAGTCTGTTCCGGTTAATGGAACCATATCGGGTCGCGATCATTTTGTTCCTATTAACCCGCTGGCCCGCTCACGCAAACCTGTAACAAGTAGTTTTCAAAAGCACAAAACCGCTATTGAAACTTCCAATAAAATATACATTACTTTTTTTTGCAAGCGAAGAGTTTTATTAAAAGTATAATTTTATTTCATTGTACGTGCTGACTGTTTAGTCGAGTCAATTCGAAAATACACTTGAACTTTGACCTTGGCTTTAATAGTACCGCCATCTTGTGGAATTTTGTTTAATATCTGCCCTATTCGTTGGATTTTATTGAAAGTTAATCTATACTAATATTATAAAGCTGCAGAGTTTGTTTGCTTGAACGCGCTAATCTCAGAAACTACTGGTCCGATTTAAAAAATTATTTCAGTGTTAGATAGCACATTTATCGAGGAAGGCTATAGGCTATATATCATCAAGCTAAGACCAATAGGAGCGGAGATCCGAAAATTGCATGAAATAGTCCTTTTCTATCGAATAAATTGTCGCATCCTTTCGAGCTTGATACCATTGAAAAGCCCGTAAAAAACTACCCTTAGAAAGAGTTTGTTGCTTTGAGCTAAAATTGGAAGTCTCTAAATGAACCAGAAAAGAAATTATAAGCGTTTTTCTCTGTAGTTTGAAATTTTTTTTTCACGGTAATGAACTTTAATTTCATTTGACCCAGATGATGACCGTTTTATTTTATTTGCATTGTTGCATCGTTTCAACAATTGTTACAGTTGCCGTGTGAACAAACAAATGAATGCAGTTGCCATTGATAAACAAATCAATTATATTAATTATCAACGTTTCAAAGCATGTTGATGAGGCATTGCTGTATTTGCGAAATATAATTTAAGATAGACCGTGCAACGCCGGGCGTCGCAGCGAGTGTTTAATAAATTAATTCTTGTGTTCGTTGATCCACTTTAAATACGTTCTACATGGGCAACTGATGGCTTCTGTTGTATATTTACTTCCATTTCCCTGGCCCGATTAAACGGATATTTGGTCTCGATAATCGAATAATATTAGGCTTGGGAAATGTCTGTTTTTTTTTAGAATTTGGTCCGAATTGAGCGGATGGTCCGATTATCCGATGGTCTAATTAAGCGGATTCCACTTTAATATGATGTTGTAGTGAACCATTCTCACCCTTAGGTGGCACTGCCATCAGTTTTCGGTTTCGTCATCAGTGACGTAGCCATTGCGCAACCAGTTCCGAGTCTGTCAGCGAGGCATCCGTGCCGCTCCATTGTTTTGATTTTCTGTTATGTGATAATAAAGTTTATTTTGGTAACTAATGGCTCCTGAGCTCTCTCATTACTGCTAAACTCAGTATCAGCAACTCCAACACTATGATGTATTAAAATTATTCGGGGCATGGAGCCGATCTGGTACAGGAACTTAGAAGTCGGAACGGAGCAACTCAAAAAAGTGGCTGCCCCGGATCCCTGCTTTAAGTAATATACACCCAAAGTGAGTCGAAATTTCCGCATCTTTTCTAATTCTTCTGAATTTTTGAGCAAAATCATCTTCTCTTAGGAACTTGGTGGTTATGTTAACACTAGTAAGCCCGGCAGTCATACGAAATGACCGCTGTTCTAGATATTATAAATTGTAATTAAAATGATTTGTGCAAAGGTGTCTGCTCATTCAAACTGAATGACCCAGATCAGGTGACGAGGACGCCCCTTCGCTTACAGCTCCCCACTACTCTACATTTATTTACTATATAATCAAATTGTTTGTGAAAAATATAATATTTATCATCGAAAGAACTTATTGAAAATTTTATTATGCTTTTCAAAATAACAGTTTTAACGAAACTGGGAAAAAAGAGCGCTGCCACTCTAATAAGAAAAATAATAAGAGCGCAGACAATAAATAAACCAATTAAAAAGAAAGAAAGGATTAAATTAAATTCGCATATGCATTCATTTTTAACGGAAATTGAAAATACAGCGAAGCCTCACTCAATATGCTAGATGAACGTTTTGATTATTATTAGTATATTTGTTACATTTGTTAAATAGGGAACTGCATTGATTTGTTTGTTCACATGGCAACTGTAATTATACTGTTGGAAACGACAGCAACAATGCAAAAATAAAATAAAACGGGTCAAAAAAAAGCATTGAAAAATTTTAAAAACTTAATTAAAAAAAAACTAATTGAGTCACAACTTTCATTTTTGAAGCGATGCGTTTCTCGGGTCGTAAACATTAACCGTGCCGAATGTGGTCCCGATCAGTAAAACGGCCTGGGATCCTATCGCGGACAGACAGACAGAATAAACCGCTTATATATAAGATAAAGTATTTGTACGAACGAATTTTATTAAAACATTCCAAAACAAGAGCAAATAGATTTTTTTTCTTTAAGCAAGGAAAATGTTTACTTTAAAGATGTCGGATTTAAACAATGGCTTCTAAACTTTCATATGTGCTTTTTTTGTTTACCATTATGAAATGCCCTTTTTTTCCCCATCGATCCCCTCGAATAATGTGTGGTGCTCTTTTGTTCTTACCATCAGACATCATCAGAGATAAAATGCCGAGTTTGGTGATTGCTCAGAAAAACGCAAAGCTGCGCTTCTTCTTGGAAACAAAAGTGTTTTAGCTTTTAGGAATCTCAATGCAAAACACAAATATGCAACATGAGTTTGATATTATCTCCAAAAGCACTTATCCTTCCGAAATGCTCTTAGGAATGAAAAATGCTTTTAAAATAGATACAAATATTTTTTTCTTCGTGGAATCATCCATCTATTATTAGACATCCCCCCCCCCCCCCCAGTGTGGAGGAACTTGCCTTGTGGGAAGTGGATATTCGCCCGTCCCAAAGCCACTGAAATGGGTGGTGAAGTCTCCCCAGATAGGTGGTTAGATTTACCCTAACACGCTGCAGTCGGATGACACCAGATGGCGCCACAGCTACGCCACCTCCCTTGTATTAGAACAGTGTAGTCTAACCAGGCCGTGGTAGCCTAGTGGTCAGATCGTCGGAGTTCCACCTGGAAGGTCGCGCGTTCGGTACCCACTAAAGCCCCACCATGAACACTTGGGGATACGTGAATGTAAAATCAGTGGACACCACTACCTCGCCGCGTGCGCAAGCAATTCTAAGGACTCGGCTAACAGGTAGGGGTCTGGTGGAGAAAAGTGTAGTCTAACCCCGTCTTTCTCAACGGGAGCCATATGCCCCCTTGGAAGCCAAAGAACAAATCTGGGGGCCACAGGGTTAATATATTAAATTTGGGGAGCAATAACTCTTGGGCTAAACATTACACATGATTCTGATCAAGTATATATTATATGACAGGGCCCTGAAAACCTCTTCCCTGAAAACATGACAATGCTTACTCAATGATATATCAGTTGAATGCAGTGGTATTTATTAGATCAACAGTTGATTGGAACTTTCTTGTGTATGCAAATTAAACTTTCTGTCAAAACTTGAAGTGAAGAAGCACAATTTCATGATGTAAAAGAAAAGATTACAAGCACGACAAGATTTGGTACCCATAAGAGGGGAAATGACAAGATTTGGTACCCGTAAGAGGGGCAATGACAAGATTTGGTACCCGTAAGAGGGGCAATGACAAGATTTGGTACCCGTAAGAGGGGCAATGACAAGATTTGGTACCCGTAAGAGGTGCAATGACAAGATTTGGTACCCGTAAGAGGGGCAATGACAAGATTTGGTACCCGTAAGAGGGGCAATGACAAGATTTGGTACCCGTAAGAGGGGAAATGACAAGATTTGGTACCACAAGCCGAAAAAGGTTGAGAAGCCCTGTTCTAACCTTTAGTTGCCCGAAGACCAATCAAACTGTAATAATGTAGGGACCGAGACACACCAGAAAGAAAACGACTTGCATATTTTCTTCAAAAACTTTTATTAGAATTTATGTTAAAAAAGTTTAACATATCAATTACAATCAAGTTTTACAATCAAAAAGTTAATGTGAATACTGGGCACTGCTTTATTGATACACGTTTCCCCCATCGAAAGTTCAGTAAGGCAAAGTCTCGGGCTCGATTCCAGTGAAGCACTTTCAATTTTAATCTCTTGTTTTGGATTAAATTTGTTGGAGAGCAGATGACATATGAGGCACTTAGAGCCAAAAGGGTTATGTGGCAAAATTGAAAATTTGAAGATGACTAGTGCAAGTGATAGAGAAAGCACAATTTTATCTTGCGGCTAGAGATGTTAGTGATAGCCGTAACAGGTGCTCCACCCCAACGTGGTTTAGAAAAAAATTAACATTAAAGTTCCCATAAGATCCAAACTTTGAACACGTTTTGCTTAGAATCGTTTTTCAGTCACTTACATCCCATTGCTTCTCGCAGCCTCATATGTGCTGCCAAACAGCGAAAACATTTGCAGAGAGAATTTACGCAGTTTAGGGAAACGTTTTTTAAAAGTTAACTTCCAGAAATTTTCACGGATATCTTGCTTAAAAAATAGCTAAAAAAGAAAAAAATGTCTTGCATAATTTGTTCTGCGTTAACCCTTTAATGACTGACGTTGCGTTTTCGCAATGCTGGTGCAAACATTTTTTTGCCGTTTTTCTTATGTATATTTTTAGGTAACTTTTTTTTTTTTGGTGGAATTTTCTCCCTATACTCATTGAAACGTTCTGTAACGGATACAAAAAAGAAAAAGTTTTACCTAAAAATATATGCAAAAGAAAAACGGCAAAAAAAAGTTTTTACTATTGTTGCGAAAACGTTGCGTTTTCGCGTCAGTCATTAATGGGTTAACTTTATTCTTCCGAAAAAAAAATGGGTTAACTTTATTTTTCGGAAGATTTGTTTTTAAATATCATATTTAAAAAAACAAAAGTTATCGTGAACAGCTTCACAAATGTGTTTCCTTTTTTTCTTTTTTTAAATATCATATTTAAAAAAAAAAAAAAAGTTATCGTGAACAGCTTAACAAATGTGTTTCCTTTTTTTCTTGTGTCTAACCTCCCTCTTTTTTTCTCCCTGTCTCTCTTTAATTTTAATATTTAATTATTTTGTCTGTGCAAACATAGCTTATTTAACGCTGGACGTTTAGATACTGCAGCAAAAAGTTCTATTTGTATATATTTGTGTTAGTGTCTGCTCTGTATATAAATTTAACAACTAAATGAACTAATTAAAATTAAAATATTTGAGAAAAGCATTTTTTTTTTTACTTAGCACTTGCCTCTCTGGCATTAGAAATACCAATATTACGTATTTTTTACATAGAATCAGATCAAATAAACAAGATTAATTCGCTTTTTGCTTCTTATTTTTCTGAAAACATGTTCACCTTTAAAAAAAAAAAAAAAAACTACCTAGTGTACTTGGCACATTTTGATTCTTTTTTATTCAAACTTATTTTAAAAGATTAATTTTGATACTAATATAAAAGCAAAAATATTTTTGCATTTGGAATGTGTTCGTATCAAGACTATTTTTTCCCGCTTATGCGGCTGAACTAGTTGTATTTATATAAAGAATTACATATCTAATTCTTCTGTGAGCAAGTACGTTTTAATTATGTTTTAAAATCTTTTTGCAATCATGGCTGCCAGTTTTTCCCCCTGCTACGTGTTGCAACAAAGGAATTTCAAGCATTTCAGTTAAGATAAACAATGGAGGCAATTCAGGCAACGTCGTCGGTCACGTGGCAGCGATGAAAGCAATGTAAACAAAGGACGCCGTAGCATCGCTTTACATCGTTCGACAAATCTAATTAAAAACTAGGCCTAAAAAAAGTAATTCTACATTGCATAAAATTAACACTAAAAAAACAATAACTATTGTAATAATTAATAAATTTCTTTTATAAAAATTAAATTAATAGCAAATACTGGGCTATAATCAGAAGAAGCAGTGAGAATAGTGTAATTAATTTTAAGCTAACTCATTTTGCCTGGTGAACTCCACGTAGATCTCAATTGAAAATCTAAGTAAACAAAAAGCGGATATCACGTAACAACGATGATCGCTCATGAGTCCCTCTAGCAGTGAATTGCCTCCATTGGAGAAAAATTTCCCATTTGTTTACAAAAAAAAAAAAAAAAAATTTTATCAAATTATAATTATGACGAAAATAATACTCTTAATGTTAGTTACTTTTTTTTCCTTTTCCATATTTACAGCATCATCGAGGTTGTTTTATGTAGTACATGAACTTTTGAAAGTTGATGAAATAACAGAGCTGAAAATATAATGTAGGATTGTGAGCGTTGTTTATCGTTGTTTCCGAAGAAAGACAAAAAAAAATGCTTTAAAAAAAATTAAGAAAATCGGGAGCAAGATCAGATTGAATTGCATAGTTATGTTACATTGTTATCTTCATGAATTTAAGCACATAAGGGGTCATTCATAAATGATGTCACAAATTGAGGGGGAGGGAGGGTCAAGAAATTGTGACAGTTTGTGACAAGGGGAGTAGAAGGGGTTCACAAGAAGTGTGACATTACACACTTTGATTTTCTACAAAAATATTTAAAACCAACAAATTAAATTCTTTTTCAAAGTTTTTTGAGTTTCATACTTTGAATTTAAAGTGTCATTTATCATTTTGTATCGTAAACACCGATGATGATTAAGGTTTATATTTGCTTCTTGTTAAAAATTTACTAGGAAATTTTCAGACACTTTTAAGATAAATAGCGCTGGTTATTTTTCACTATTATATACTAATTATTTATTTTATTTTTTTGTCGTAAAACATAATCTCGTTTTTTTTAAAGAAAAAAAGCGTGTTAAAGAATTTAAAGAATACGGGATAACTGAACTGCGATTGAATGAAGAGTTTAAATATTGCGTCTTCTAGAAATATTCTCAAACAAAAAAAGCGGAATAAAAAAAAAAACGAAAACTCATGAAATAAAATACGTAAAGATCTTGAATGCCCAAGATAAACTGTTGAACTTTTGATTGGCGCTTCATTTCAACAGACCATAGTTTGAATAATTCACAAAATTTCACCTCCATTTCCTCCTTCCCCTATTTGCATTCCCCAGATGTAAGTTCTTTTGTGTTACTCGAGAGCTTTCTTCCAAAAATAAGACACAGACATGATATAACAAATGCCAAGCGAGGAAAGACTTGGAAACAAATTCCAAATTCCGTCTTCTTCTTTCTTTTCTTTTATTTCGCTTTATCCCATATGCTTTACATTCTTTTTCTTTTTGAATACATTCCACCCCGAATTAGTTTGTTCCAAAGGTGTTTTGTTGAGTGAAGAGGCTTTTTAAACTTTTTTTTTCTTTCCTGAAACCTCAATCTTTTTTTTTTCTTTACGGAGTTCTCCAGCTTTTCTGTTTCTGTGTCTGGAGAGAAAGAAACTTTTGGGGAACGAATTCGGTTCAACAGGCTCCAGTTTAAGATGTGTTGTTACATAAAATGTAGCATACGTTGATTTAAATAACACGAGTAGAATCGAGTCCCAACAGTCCAAAGATTTTTTTTTAGATACCAAAGATATGAATTTACGTTGCTTTCTTTTCAAAAATAAATACATAAATTTTAAATTTGAAATGGAGTTCCTACGTATGAACATATTTATCGAGATTTCATTGTTATTTATGAACAGCCTCTTATGATAGTATGTTCAAGGAAGGGTGTATGTTAAACACATGTTTTTTAAAGTTCAGGAAATACTCAACTTTAGTCCTCAACTTTAAAAAATAGTTTTTATTATCCGAATAGATTTCATTCGGATAATAAAAACTATTTGCTAACAGGAAAACGGGGGAAACGACGTTTTTTTTATAATTATTAAACTAAAGAAAATTGAGGTAAGAAGGCTATGTTTAAATTATAGTTATAATTTAGTGAATTTCAATATCTGCACAAATAAATGTCTGTATCTCTCTATCTCTCTATATGTATATATGTACGAGGGGTAACAAGAAAGTAAGGTCTCCTATTTTTTTTTTAATACAAAATGACATTTATTTACTAAGTATGATACATCGTTTGAAAGGCCAGGATCTTGGCTATTTTCCAACATAATCGCCATTTTTTTTCAACACCTTCCGCATCCGCGCGATGTACTTTTCTATGCCGGTATCGTACCACTTTCCGTCCGCAGCCAGGTGTTGACCTCTTTTTGAACCTCCGCGTCCGACGCAAACTTCTTCCCTCCGAGATGTTTTTTTAGGGCGGGGAACAAGTGGTAGTCACTTGGGGCCAGGTCGGGACTGTAGGCAGGGTGATCAATGATTTCCCAGCCAAATTTGCTGATTAGGTCAAGGGTCGCTTTGGCTGTGTGCGGGCGCGCGTTGTCGTGGTGAAATTTCACTCCGTTGGTCAGCATTCCCGGGCGTTTGTTCTTAATGGCACGGCGAAGCTTTTCTAATGTCCCACAGTACCTTTCTGCATTGATGGTGGTTCCCTGTGGCATGAAATCGACCAACAATACACCGTGGCGATCCCAAAACACTGTCGCCATCACCTTGCCGGCCGATAGTGTTGTTTTGAATTTTTTCGGTTTTGGAGAGTCACTGTGACGCCATTGTTTGGACGACTCCTTTGTCTCGGGGGTGTAGTGATGAGCCCATGTTTCATCCCTCGTAACAGAGCCTTCAAAAAATTCTTCTCCTTCCTGTTCAAAACGCCTCAAAACTTTGTCCGCACATTCCACGCGCCGTGTCTTGTGTTCTTCAGTCAGCTGTCTCGGCACCCACCGGGCAGAAACCTTGTGGCAATGCAACCGTTCCGTAAGAATTTCACGAATTGATTCTCTGCTGCACACTCCTCCAAGCTTTCTTTCCATTTCCTTAACAGTTGCACGGCGATCTCTGAGAATTTCCGCCTCCACTGCCTGAACAATCGCATCCGAAAGCGGCGGCCGGCCACTTCTCTCTTCGTCGTGAACGTCAGTGCGCCCGGACTTAAACTCGCGGCACCACTTACGCACGTTTTTAATGTTCATACAATTTTCCCCATAAACTGCAACCAATTCACGATGGATTTCAATAGGTGTCGCCTTTTTCGCGCTAAAGAAACGTATCACCGAACGCAATTCGCACTTGGACGCTGACGCGAGGGGCACTTTCATTGACTGAGCCGTCGGCGTATGCGCGCCCAGCAACAGGGTTGTAGTGGGGGAACCGGGGAACACGGCGGGGTTGCCAGATTTCGCCTAGAGCGGAATTCCGCGAAGTTACAGAGTTGGAGACCTTACTTTATTGTTACCCCTCGTATATATACATATATATATGCAACGGTGGGTCAAATGAAAACCGGAAAACTGCTACAGAAAATCCAAAATCTATGTTATTTCGATCAGACCAGGTACACATGACTGTGAACTCTTCTGCCATCAATTGGCATTGGTCCCGCGGCCTCACGTGGCCCAGCAGCGTGATACGAGAGTTTCCAATGTGGCAGTCCCTCTGTTAGCATGCACCAAAGAAGAGAAGCGCGTAGTGAATCGTTTGCTGATTGACCTGTAATTGTAATGCAATGTCATCGATGGCCGACCTGTTGCTTCCACATCGCGATGTGCCTGGCCTGGCCTCGGCACGTCCACCATATTTTTTGTGCCGCTGCCGTATTTCTTACAACATGCAGTCCCCTGCTGTGTCAACATGCGTCGATGGATTTCGACGAGTTTTGTGAATAATAGCGACGAAATTAATCTCAAATCTAAATTAAGTTCAAATGTGTAACACAGTCACATTATTTAATCTAGAATTATTAAAAATTGGATAATTTTATGAAATAATTTTGTTTAATATGATTAAATTAAGAAATTTAAAATGATCTTAGATAGGTTTTTTTTTTTTTTTTGTTACACGGTTTTATTTAACTTGATTTGTCACGGAAGTTTGTGACGCGGTTTTCGTTATAATTCATTATAACGTTAATTAGGAAAAAATATTAATCATTTTGGCTCTGAGGGAATTATCAGAATTATTATTTGTCGAATGGCAACAATAGCTTTGTTTGGATAATGCAACGATGTTTTGAATTTGAAAATACTCAAATCATAGCGAAATTTTTAGTTTTCTTTTTAAAAATAAAACCGTGTAGCTAAAACATTTTTTGCACAATTATTTTTTTTAACTGTACTTTAACACTCCATACGTTAAAAAAAGATAATAATAATGATCATAACAATGCACATAAACCAAATTAACACTATTTATACAGTAAAAAATTAAAGCGCATGCCATACACAAACATGAAATAACAAAAAATAGAAATATATTTATTTATGGAAATCTAAGAAAAATTGCAGCGGCTTATAACCCTACATCATATATAATGGGTAATTTCTTTTCTCCTTTGAGGGCATCTCCTTTTTTCTTTTTGTTAAGTTGATACGTCTCTTTACGCTATTCCAATCAGAAGAATGCTTACAACTAGTAAATCCATTTGGGATTTGATGTTACAATTTTTGAATATTAACATACTTACTTGTTCTTACGTTACAAATTATAAACCAAATTATAAATCCATTTCATTTCAGTCAAAATAATAGGTCACTTAACAAAATACTCCATCATCTCGGGCTCTTTTGCCGCAAAAACAACATATTTTATACAATGCAGCATTTTCCAGTTTATAAGAAATCAATCTGAATGATACGCGTTATGATATTTAAAAATCTGACTTGAGGCCATCTCGCCTAAAATTACCTTAATGTAGTGATTCTCCCCCCCCCCCTTTTTTTTTTTTTTTGTAGCGGCACCTTTTAACGATTTCAAAATTTGGCGCCACACACAGAAAAAGATATTTAGAAAAGTGTAAAAGAAGGTAAGCTTAAAAGTTGTTTACTTTCGTATAATAATACACTGTGTAAAATGGTTTATGATAATAATTTTGAATGTAAAATAACATAATGTAATATGGTACAATAACTTTACTACTCGTAATATAAAAAAGTATTATAATTTTTATTATATTTATTTTTAAATTTTGGCGGCACGCAAATGTGCCGCGGCATTAGTGGTTGAGAATCGCTGCCTAATAGATACGAATTTTATACGAAATTTGCAAAGATTATATTTGTTAGAAATTCATAGAAATGACTATTTCTAAGTAGTGCTTTTTTTCTGCTAAAATCTTTTCATTTGTTGACGTTTTGGCGTGAAAAAAAACATACATTTCAATGTTATTTCTCAAATTGAATCTTACGAAGTGGGAATAATTTATACACTTTTTTTTTTCTATTTTAAAGTAGATTTTAAACCATCAAATTGGAGATTTGTTTGAATACAAGAAAATAAATGAAAGTAAACAAAACACAAAGCAAGGGAAAGAAAATAAATATAAAGTTAAAATGTGTTTCCACTTGCATAAAGAGACCTGTCGAACTCTTGATTGGCGTTCTACTTTCAAGAGGTGAACATTTGAATAATTCATGAATTTCTAGTCCTCTCCTGAATTTGCATGCCTCTATGAGTCTAGACGCATCTCTCACGTAGTCTCTTTTATTCTTTCCCTTTTTTTTTACAGACAAGATTGAAACGTTCCATTTAGTTGCTATGAAAGAGGATCCCAGGACTCGTTTGGAATTAGCATTTGTTGCTTTTTCGAAAATCGTGAAACTTTTTCTCGCGTATTTATAAACCAAGAAAATATTTTTCCCTACTTATCTTCAAGATACTCCAAATCGACATATTTTGTGCCGTAATTACATTATTTGAAAACTTTATATTTGTGTGGTGAATTTTCATGGAGGTCCCAGCCTAAAATGTAATTAGTTCTTGAAATGACTTTATTGTGTTTTAAAATGAGCTATCATTTCTTAATTCTTTCACCTCATTTCATACAGTAAGTTTAAGTCAAATACTTCTCAATGCTGGGCACCTTTTTAATATATTTTTATTTTTTGATTTGAGCAAATTTTCGTTCAATTTTGAACAGTTCAAAAAATCTTAGCATTAGCGCCTATGAGAAATTTGTATTCTATATAAATCCTGATCTAACAGACGGATTTTCCAGGAGCAAACTTTTTCGAGAAGAGCATATGACATAGAACAGGTACATATACGAAGTTCATCCAGAACTGAACGAGCCTATTTTCTCAGGAAACGGTTAGATATCTGTCTTTAAGCATATTTCTGAATGAAAGCATAAAAATTGAGTAAAAGAATGAATGAATGAATGAAAGAAAAATGAATGAGTGAACGAATGAATGAGTAAAAGAAAAATGAATGAGTGAAAGAAAAATGAATGAGTGAAGGAATGAATGAATGTGTGAAAGAAAACTGAATGAGTGAAAGACTGAATGAATGAGTGAAAGACTGAATGAATGAGTGAAAGAATGAATGAATGAGTGAAAGAATGAATTAATGAGTGAAAGAAGGAATGAATGAGTAAAATAATGAATGAATGAGTGAAAGAATGAACCAATGAGTGAGTGACAGAAAAATGAATGAGTGAAAGAAAAATGAATGAGTGAAAGAATTGAAAGAATGAATCAATGAGTGAAAGAAAAATGAATGAGTGAAAGAAACTATGAATGAGTGAGTGACAGAAAAATGAATGAGTGAAAGAATGAATCAAAAATTGAGTGAATCAATAAGTATGAACCGCTGGAAAAGGTATAATTGAAGTAATAAAGAACTAATAGTAATGATTAAACTTTGTGCAAAGTAATAGAAATAAAATTTCACGTTAAATTAAAGCACAAATGAGCATTAAAACGCAGACATATGTTTCGGGATCGCTTGGAATCCCTTTTTCAATGCGACAGGGAGCTTCTAGATGCAAAACATCCAAATGAAGCAGACAGAACAACAAAAACAAAGCTTATATAGCCTAAGAATTAACTGTAAACCAATGAGAATAAAGGCAGTGTGAAGTGGAAGTAGAAGTAGTATTAAAGGCACCAATAAGAGAGTAACAAACGAATGTAGTTGGAAGTACAGAAAGTAAAAAGGAATATCAATAAAAACAAAGAAAAAGACAACAGCGTGCATAAAAATGTGAAAATACATGAAAATTGCAAAAAAATAAAATAAAATACAAAGAATAAAATGGAAATAAAATAAGTACAGAAAATACCAAAACAAAAAGCAAAACAAAGTACACATGCCAAAAGAGGGGGAGGGGGGGAGAGAAAAAAAAAAAAGGGGAAAACTAACAAGAAAACCAAGAAAGAACAACAAATTAAAGGAACTTATGCCAGACCTGTGAAAAATAAGGAGTTGAGGAAGAATCATTAACCAAATTAGAACTATTCCTGTTAATATGATAAGCTTCCCAAAAGTCAAGTTCTAAAGGGGAAGAACATTTTTGAATAATTTTTCCAGAATTGAAATCAAAAGAGTGGTTGGAATTCCAACAATGTTGAGCAATGCTAGACTTATTCAGCTCTTGCTTTCGTACATAACCTTTATGCTCATTTAACCGAATTTTCAGAGCACGTTTTGTCTGTCCAATGAAAATTCGGTTAAATGAGCATAAAGGTTATGTACGAAAGCAAGAGCTGAATAAGTCTAGCATTGCTCAACATTGTTGGAATTCCAACCACTCTTTTGATTTCAATTCTGGGAAAATTATTCAAAAATGTTCTTCCCCTTTAGAACTTGACTTTTGGGAAGCTTATCATATTAACAGGAATAGTTCTAATTTGGTTAATGATTCTTCCTCAACTCCTTATTTTGCACAGGTCTGGCATAAGTTCCTTTAATTTGTTGTTCTTTCTTGGTTTTCTTGTTAGTTCCCCCCCCCCCTTTTTTTTTTCTCTCCCCCCCCTCCCCCTCTTTTGGCATGTGTACTTTGTTTTGCTTTTTGTTTTGGTATTTTCTGTACTTATTTTATTTCCATTTTATTCTTTGTATTTTATTTTATTTTTTTGCAATTTTCATGTATTTTCACATTTTTATGCACGCTGTTGTCTTTTTCTTTGTTTTTATTGATATTCCTTTTTACTTTCTGTACTTCCAACTACATTCGTTTGTTACTCTCTTATTGGTGCCTTTAATACTACTTCTACTTCCACTTCACACTGCCTTTATTCTCATTGGTTTACAGTTAATTCTTAGGCTATATAAGCTTTGTTTTTGTTGTTCTGTCTGCTTCATTTGGATGTTTTGCATCTAGAAGCTCCCTGTCGCATTGAAAAAGGGATTCCAAGCGATCCCGAAACATATGTCTGCGTTTTAATGCTCATTTGTGCTTTAATTTAACGTGAAATTTTATTTCCAAAGAACTAATACTAAATGAAAACCAAAGAGAGATAGCTACACTGTAAATATAATTTTGTTGTACATGGGAAAGTAGACTTGTAAAGCTCTAGACGGAACTTCTTGGGTATGATAAAAAATTATGGTTATGGAAAAATTATTACTCCAGATCCCTGAAAAGAAGTTTCTGTAAAGAAGCGAAAAAGCAATTACATTGAGTTCACGATTATCATCAGTAGGGATCATTCACGGCCGTGGTAGCTTAGTGGTTAGAGCGTTCGATACCCGCTGAAGACCACCCATGTATACTTGGGGATACGTGCATGTAAAATCAGTGGGCCCCACTACCTCGCCCCGTGCGCAAGCAATCCTAAGGCCACGGCTAACAGGTAGGGGTCTGGTGGAGAAAAGTAATGATCATTCATAAATGATGTCACGCTTCGAGGGGGGAGAGGGTTCGTGAAATTGTGACACAGGGTGCTAAGGGGAGGGGAGGGGTAACAAGAAGTGTGACATCAAGCTTATACAACATAGCGTGCAACGTGATAAAGGGGGGAGGGGGGTCCGTTGAAGTGTGACATTTTGCGACAAAAGGGGGAGGGGGTTAAATATATCGGAAAAAAGCGTGACATCATTTAAGAACGGTACCGTATGCGAATGATTGGGTTTTTGGAATGATGCGTAAAATTTGAAAATAAAGTGGAAGCTCGCTATTCCTACACAATTCGTTCCATGAGGTACTTCGAATGCCGATTTGTACGAATGGCGAATTATTTTTCTACATAAGATACAATGTAATATATGTTTTTAATATTTAAATTCTTTTGATGCATCTGTCTAAAATTATGTAGATTGTATAACGTTTCTTCGCTCATGTTATTTATTTGTTAACTCCGTTGTGTAATCAAAGCTAACTACGGCCATGCTGTCTATACACTGTTAAAAATTTCCGTAAGAAAATAGTAAAATAACCATTTGTTTGATTGTTATTTTACCATATTTAATGACAACAGTTGAATAACCATGAAAAGATGTTACTCAAACCACTGATTGCGAAAAAAATCGTTTATTCTCTGTTTATCCTAAAGAAGGTTTAACTAACCGTAATCGGGCGTCCATCTTGGTTGTGGAATATTTCCGTCGTATGTTGTTGGTAAAATATAAATAAAGATTTATCAGTTAAAATCTGCATGTGTATATAAAAAAAGAAGAAAAACAAATGTGGCTTAAGTAGTGGATACTAAATAGAAACACATACACACGTAAATCAAAAACTGGAGACATCGGATTCCCTAACTGTTTGCGAATGAGCGAACCCTTCATTTGAGCTGCTGAAGTTTGTTTGTATTTTAATTTTTGCAGCAAATAAAATAATTTTCGTCAATGTACAGTAAATTTAGACCAAAAATAAATTTGGATCCAATCAAAAACTGAAATCTCAATTTTAAGGCTGTTTGCCTGTTGTGAAAAGAAGATTTATTGATAAATAAACGTCCGCTTTACGTGATGACGGTGGCCGAGTGGCTAGAGAGCTAGACTAGTACACCAGGCATTGTTGGTTCGAGTCCTGCAAGCTTTCGTTGGTTTCTACCCCTCGAAATGGTTCATAAACGGTGAAAATTTTGTTTTGAAACCGTTTTTAAATGGTTAAAAACCGTAAAACTTTTGTATTTACGGCTATTTAACCAAGTTAATTGGAAATGGTTAGGTCCCGTAAAGATAGAAAAATGTTCCAAACCGTAAATTTAACGTGTGAATTAGATGGACAGACTTCTGCCGGTCGTTTAACCGTAGTTTCATGATGATATTTCTAACATTGTATCGACATTTCATTGCGATTGCTCATTTATATAAAAATACAATCAATGAGCAATCGTAGAGAATTCTTGATGGGTAGATGAGTTAACGAACATCATTGCTAAAAAAACATTCTATTATCTATATTTTTTTAGACATACACTCGAAACAATTTAAAATACATAAAAAAATGAATCATTTTTAACTTCACACGAACTGAACATCAAAAATGGTGGTCAGTAACACCCAATTTTTTTTTTTGCAGTGTGCAAAAGAATACGGTTTACTTTTTTAACGTCCCCAAATTACTTTTGACATTTTTCTCAAATTTAGCGGGGGAATAGGATGGGGGGTGGAGGGGGGGGGTGAATTATTGAAAATGCAGAAATGGCATGTTTTTCTTTTTCCATTTTTATTACTGCCAGGAATGCATTTGTAGTAAAATAAGATCCCGAGAGAATCAACAAGTGCAAATAAAGCGAGAAGTAAATAAATTTCCGTCGGCAGGAAATGCAGCTGTCCAAATTATGGTTGTTATTTTTTCTTCAGAAATGGACCCTCATTCATAAATATTCAGATTTGTTTTCACGAGTTTTGAGTTGATATTCTTCATGTGGATACTTGTTATGCGCGAATACGGGGAAACAGTTGCGAATAAAGAAATCTTACATCTAGTTTTGAATTTTACAAAGTACTTTCATTTCCAGATATTTTTAGCTTACTTTCCCGCAAAATAAAAAAAAAATAAAAATAAAGCAGGAAAGAATGCTTAATGTATCGTGAAAATCTCTTTACAAATCAAGAAAAGTTAAAAATAAGTTAATTAACTAAATAAAGATTGAAAAATAAAAAAATTGAAAGTAGGGTTTTGAGTTGGGGGGAAAGGGGGGTGAGTGTGTCGGTTGTCTGTCGGTCTGTCTGTCCCTCCAAATAACTTTTGAATGAATGGTCCGATTTGAGAGATATTTTTTTTTTCATTCGAAAGATCTCAGCGAGGGCTTTCCATATTTGGTTTGAACAATTTTTTGTTCAATTTTGAACGGTTCAAAAAATATCAACATTACCGCCTATTGGCAAATTATGTTAACTCTGGGAGAAAGATCCAAGCTCCTATGAACAAGCTTATTGGAAGAAGCTCTCGGCGTAAAATATTTTTTGATTTGAACAATTTCTGTTCATTTTGTACAGTTAAAAAAAAATTAACCTAGCGCCTACGGGGAAATTTCAATCTTATATAAAGCCTGATCTTACGAATCGATTTGCTTGGTTTGCAAATTTAATCGAAAAGGCCTTATGACGTGGAACATGTACAGATATAAAGTTCATCCAGAAGTAAAGAGCCTATTTTTCTGTGAAATTTTTTGATTTTAATTTTTAAGAATATTTTTAAAAGTGTGAATGATTAAATGATTGAGTGAAAGAATGAATGAACCAATGAGAGAATAAATGAATAATATAAGTGAATAAATGAACAAATAAGTGAATAAATGAACAAATAAGTGAATAAATGAACAAATAAGTGAATAAATGAACAAATGAATAAATAAGTGAATAAATGAAAAATGATAATGAGTGAATAAATGAGCGAATGAATGAAAAAATAATTAAATAAGTGAATAAATAAACGAAATGAATGAATAAGTGAATGCCTGAATAGATGCATAAATGAATGAAGAAATGAGTGAATGAATATGTATTAACCGTTAAAAATGTTTATTTGAAGTATTTAAGAACTAAAGTTAAACGAGAAAGTAAGAGAGAGATAGCTAGATTATAAATTTAAAGTATACGGGAAAGTAGGCTCGAATAGCTCTAGACGGAACTTCTTGTTATTCTTCAACCTAGGATTAAAGAACAAATTTTTGTTAAAACAGCATGTAAACCATGATCACACAAAAACCATAAAAAAGTTTAAGTTTTTTTTCTTCTAAATATATAATAGTATTTAATAGCAGTGATGAGTTATAAATGGAACTGAAATTAGTTACTTTCTTTTCACAACACCACCAACTCTTACATAAGAAAGCTTTTATTCGCAATTTTTTAAAAACTTTTTTCATGTAAAATTTTTTTCTTTCGAATTAATCTTTCAGAGGAAAATATTATCAAATATTTATTATTTCCAACCAATTAATATTTGGCATAGTCCGTGTCGATGCAGGCAGGTAGAAATAAAATCTTACCTTCATAGTCTCACAAGTTTTTGAGTTTCACGTATGTTAAAATGTAGAACAAAGCGAGTTTTGGTATGTTTTTGTTTTGCTCCAAAAAAAAGAAAAAAATCCTGGCCCGAAATAGGCCGCCAAAGATGGCACAACCGGTTTCTCACTCGCGATTTTCGACAAAAAATTTAAATGCTTTATTTTCTGAACGGTGCAAGATATTTTAATGCAGTTTTTTTTATTTGAAAGACAATTAGATTCTGTTTAAGATGAACGGGTTTAAAATTTAAAATATATGTTCTCATTAAGTCAAAATTATATTACTGTAATTTTCTTAATATATATTAGAAACATATCTCCCCTCCCTCTCCTTCCCGCAAAAAATACCTGTAGACAAACAGACATACATTGCCCAATCTTATTGCCCTGTACTTTAAAATATTTATTGATTTCATTTATTTCTTTTTTAATATCATTTTTTGCACAGCTCTAGTTCAAATCTATTAGTTGTAATATTAATATATGTGCTATTCAGTGAAACATAGCTTCTTACCTTTGATTACTATTGATCTTAGGAAAGCAAAAGAGAAAAACTACTAGGGAAGAGTGGGGGAAAAATCAACTTAGGATTCAATCACTTTGTATTTTCCTTATTTTCTTTCATAAGGAAGTTAACAATAACATAGCATATGCACGAAACACCACTATTTGTTTTATCTATAACTTATAACAAAATTTTGGGAAATGGTATGTTTTGGAACATGTCCATATATTGTAAGCTTTAATATATTTTTGGTTGTAATATGTTAGTGTTTTTCTTTTTTTTTTTATTTCTATTTTTCCTTTTTTGAAATATGTTTCTAGTATTTATCAGACTGTGTATACTTTATATCAGATGACTTTTTCAAAAAATCATTGATTTAACTGAATAGTTCGAAAAAAATCAGATCAAACAAGAATGTTGAAGAATTTATTATTAATTTGTGTTAGCATTATGAGTTGTCTATTTTTTAAGCAGGTATATAAAGAATTAATATAAATTTAATAGAGAAATAAGTATCGAAATATTTTCATTGGGGAATGGAACAGAATGTAGAGGATCTGCTTAATTAATTAAAACCAATCTTAACTGCTTTAAATAATATGAAGAAGATAATTAAAATAGCTGAAGCTGTATTCGAAAAAGCTAGAAAATAAAATAAATCAGTAAGGATAAAGTAACTAAATAATACCTTCTAAAAATAATAAGCAGGTATTGACACCTTTCTTTCTTTTTTTTTTTTTCTAGCCATCTCTAACTCCAAAATATAAAATAAGAGGTTTAAGAGCCAATTAAATGTGGTTAAAGAAAACACTAAACGCTGTTCATAATTTGTGCACTTCCTATTGTGGAATTTAATTTAAAAAGAAATTGCAGTTTATGTCAACATATGAGTGTGGGAAACTGTAACTTCTGTAAAAGAATTCATGGGTAATAAACAGCCAAAAATTATACAGATGCTCATTTCAGCAGCAATTAAACTAAAGTTTTCTACATTTGGATTTGTTCCCAAAATGTTCAAAAATTAATTAGGAATAGAAAAGACAGCCAAACTTGTTTTCTTTTTCAAATAACTTAAAGGCAGATGGAATCAATACTTAACTGTATATGTTATTTTAAAATAAATTTAATTATTAATCTATTTGGATTATGAATAAATTATATACAAAAATTATTTTAATGGCTGGTATACATATATTTATATTACTTGCTAACGGCCTGGCAATTGTGCAGCAATTAATTTTTCCAACATATGTGTATTGGGTTGAAAGTGCAATGTATTGCATTTATTTTTCTACACTTTAGCATAAATATATACTTTTCAATGTAAAATTCTTATTTTCACTTAAATAAATATTATATTCACTGCATTTTACTCAGAATGTCAATCTTAAGTTATGTTTATGGTTATGATAAGCAATCTGGTTTGAAATTTAAAAAGCTGTTTTTTTTTTTTTTAAATTTTAAAAAAAAATCATGATTTTTTCATGCGCTACAATTTTTTAAGAATCAAATGTCATATCAAAGAAAATTAAATTTGGATAATTTTGACTTAATGAGACCAATATATGACTGTGTTATATAGAAAACTGATACAGTATATGGCAAAATCTTGTCTTTCTAAAAACCGATGAACGCAAAAGTGGAGGCTCTCCTTTTCAGGGAATGTAGTACTTAATGATATTAACCAACTGTAAAAAAATTAAAAACTTTGAGATTGGCTTTTTGAGAAAAAATATATAAAAGATGTTTTTAAAAAAATTTTAGAATGTTGCAGCAAAAAACCTTAAACAGATATTTTTAAATGTAACCATTCATCTTAAACATAATCTAATCGTCTTTCAAATAAAAACAAGAAGTTCCGTCTAGAACTATACGAGCCTACTTTCCCGTATACACCAAATTCAAATTTATAATCTAGCTATCTCTTTCATCTTTCTTATTTATCTTTAGTTCTAATTATTGAAAATATACCTTTTTCAACGGATAATACATATTCATTCACTCACTCATTCATTCTTTCATTTATTCAGCCATGCATTTATTCATTCATTCGTTACCTCATTCAAGTGTTTATTCATTCATTTACGCATTCATGTATTTATTCACTCATTTATTTATATTTTCATTTATTCAATAATTTATTCATTCATTCTTTTCCTCATTCATTTATTCATTGATTTATTCTTTCACTCTTTCATTTATTCATTCATTCTTTCATTATTTCACTCATTGAATCACTGAGAAATATCCTTGAAAATCCCGATCAAAAAATTTCATAGCAAAATAGGCTCGTAAGTTCTGGATAAACTTTCTATTTCTACATGTTCTACGTTATAAGAGCTTTCCGATAAAGTTTGTTCCAAGCAAATCGGTCCGTTAGATCAGGATTTATATAGGGTTGAAATTTCCCCGTAAGCTCTGTGTTAATTTTTTGAACTGTTCAAAAATGAACAAAAACTGTCCAAATCAATATTTCACGCCGAGAACTCCTTTCAATAAGCTTGCAATAGGAACTTGGCTCTTGTGCCCAGAGTTTACAGAATTTGCTTCAATTTTGTCCATAGGCGCTAATGTTAAAATTTTTTGAACTGTTCAAAATTGAACAAAAAATTGTTCAAATCAAAAAGTAAAATATAGAAATGAGATGTCCTCGCCGAGATCTTTCGAATGCAAAAAGAATTTTTTGAATCGGACAATTCGTTCAAAAGTTATTAGGGGGGGACAGACCGACAGACCGACAGACAGACCGACAGACAGACCGACAGACAGACAGACCGACAGACACACTTTTTCCCCATCTCAATACCCTACTTTCAAATTTTTTATTTTTCAATCTTTATTTAATTACTTCACTTATTTTTGACTTTTCTTGATTTTTAACGATATTTTCACGATACATTAAGCCTTCTTTCATGCTTTATTATTATTTTTTTTTACTTTTACGGGAAAGTAGGATAAAAAACTGCATCAAAATATCTTGCATCGTTCAGAAAATAGAGCATTGAAAATTTTTGTCGAAAATCGCAAGTGAGAAATTGCACCGGAGGCGCCATCTTTGGCGACCTGCATCTCGGGACAGGAATTCTTTTGAGCAAAACAAAAATATACCTAAAACTCACTTTGTTCTAAACTCTAACATGTGTGAAATTTAAAAACTTCTGAGACTATGAAGGTACCCCCTGCCTAAATCCACACGGATTATGCCATTTATATTTATGCATTAGATATACATTTATTAGATTAGACATCTTTTGCTTCAGGGCCGTTTAAGACACTTTTGGACAGTTTTGGAAGTTAAAAACAACCTGCCCTGTCCAAAACCAGAACCCTGACAGAAAATTTTCCTCTATCTTAAAGTAGTTATGAAGATGTTCGAACATGACAAAATTTAATAAGTTATTTTTTTTTATATGTAGTTCATGAAATGAAACAAAAGAGACGTGTTTCCAATACCTGTCACATACAATTATCCATTTCGAAAATAGAATGTTCAATAATTTTTCATTCTTTTACGAGATATTTGTTCGGCAAGATACAGAGAATACAACTTATAAAGTAGCCTAAACTTTGTAGGTATTTCTTAAACTGGCATTTTAACCGTTTCGAACTCCTTTCTACTTTTTTCTTCCTCCAAGAACAACAATTTTATGTGATGTTGTTTACTGCTAGAAAAGTGTTTACAAGAAGAATCTTGTTTTCCGATTTCCTTAAAAACAATTTCAAAATATTTCTTCTTCCAGCTCCTCAAGGGTTTTGTTTCATTCTTAATCATATGCGAATTTTTCAACTTAAAGACGAAAGCAAAATGAAATTTCTTATCTCTGCTATCTTAGGCTTTGGAGGAATTTGCAAACAAAAGAGAGATGTTTACGAAATGTAAGATCTTTCAAGCTTGGATGACGTTACTTTCAATTTGAATGGGAGATAATATTAAAACTGAGAAGATGGATGTGTACACTAGAAAAATCTAATAAATTATCTTACACTTCTAAGGAAATTTTTAATTCTTACAAAATCCATGATTTCATGGTTCGCGTAGATAATAAGGCACTATCTAGTAAACACTTTGTTGTGGATCTTTTTAAAAATAATTGCACCAACGTTACAATGTCAAGAAAGGAATCAGAGATTTGGCACTGCGAAAAGCATTTTGGAAAAGAAATTGTTGTAGTAAAATATTATGTAATTTACACTTTTCGATACTTCATTTTTTATTTATCAGTTATTTTATTTTTAATTTAGATTATTTATTTATTATGCCCAATGAGAAAATAAAAGGCATGGTGGCCTAGTGGTTAGGATGTAGGACTTAAAACAGGAAGATTGGTTGTTCGATAGCCGACCCGCTGAGGACCCACCATGCACACTCGGGGATACGTGCATGTAAAATCCGTGGACCCTGAAGTCCCGAGGCAGTTCCGCGGGTACCGGAGTGTGGAGATTTTCCCTTCCCTTCACTCTTAGGTCAAAAAAGGAAGGTGGCGTATTTGTGGTGGCGCCATCTGGTGTCATCCAAATATATCACGAGCAAAGTCGTACTTCCACTGTTCTGGTACACATCTATAAACTGTAGGCGCTCTTTACTGCCTCATTTCCTGGTCGCTCTGCGAAGGGGAGCTTGAATACCCAAGTGGCGTAAGGAACTACAACAACAACAAAACCAATGTCAGTTTCATTCCTTGTCTATGGAACTGTATGACCAAACATTGCATTTACGTCGACTTCCATATGTAGTGTAAACATTCCAGTTAAAAATTAAATATTTGATGTTTAAACAACAAATATTTAATTTTTTAATTGGAATGTTTACACTTTATTTGGCATGCAGTTATGTAAGCACACCAACATGTTTTATTATTTTAATATTATAGTAGTACCTAAAATGAAAATAAAAGTACTTCATCATGTTTTTCTGATGCAGAGTTTGCGAACATTTTGCGTCTAAGGTAGTTGCAACAAAGTCGCCAAGCGCTAAAAGCCTTCCCAATCAAAGCTCTCCTAGTCCAAGAAAATTCAAAAACATGATTTAAAAAAAAAAAAAAAATCAACGTTAAAGCACGAATATAATACTAAATATTCAAGGTCACAAGGGACCCTTTTTCAATGCAAAAAAAAAAAAAAAACATTTAACGAAAACATAAATAATTTATAATCTTTTAAACCTCTTCTCTTTTTAGATTTTGTTGCAATATCGATTAACCGGAATTTTCCATTTTCCAACATCCGGTCCCAATTGCATCTGGGTAATCCAATTTTTACTGCATATGCCATGGGCGATTCTGATCCGACATTTCCGAAAATTTTCGAACACGTGTTGCGAAAATTTTTAAAAAATCGGTTTTTTGATTTTTTTTTTAAATTTAGTCATCCTGAGATTTATTTGACGATTAATGTTTGTGCTTTTCTTTCTACCATCAGACAATCAAAATATTTTGTACTACTTAAAAAATGTTTCAATAAAATAATTCAACACAAAGACTTCTGGTATTACTATGTTAAACCTTTCATTTAATTCCTTGGTTCCCTCCTCTTTACTCTTGAGCTTATTTTATATTTAAGCCGCTTAAGTGTCTGTTTGTCGCCGATAGCTTATTGCTTGCTTGCGTAACTGTAATGCAGTTGACATTGTTGTAATACATGACAAATATACTAATAATCAATATTTATCTAGCATTTTGAGTAAGGCATCGCTAGATTTGCAATCTTCGTAAAAAATTTATGTAACCGCAAATTTAATTTAATCCTTCTTTATTTCTTTTAATTTATTTATCGTCTGCGCTTTTTATATATATTAAAGTTTTTCCAGGGGGTTTCGTTAAAACTATTGTTTTGACGATGACTATGTTGGATATAAATAAATATTTTTCACAAACAATTTGATTATATAGTAAATAATATTTTTATTTTACAGATTATTGTAACTTAGATGTTTGTTTTTTTTCGGTAAGAATATTTTTTCCCGAAATTATTATATGTTTATTATTTATTCATTAAACTTAACTGTTCTATGTTCTGTGCATTTCCTGTTACTGGGAGACTTGTATATTTATATCTAGAACAGCGGTCATTTCGTATGACCTCCGGGCTTACTAGTATAAATATATTTGCCTATGTACTGTGTGCTGAAGGGGAAGTCTTGTTAACTTTATATGAATCTTTATTTTAAATTGATGGCCCATACTTTTACCGAAAATTTAGTGTGACGTTCCGAAATAATTGATGTGATTTTCCTGCATTTTTAAGCGTCGGGCATGACGTACTATGAGATCATCCTTCTTTTATTTTGGATGTGACAAAGGGGGGAGGGGGTCCGTTGAAGTGTGATTTTCTGTGACAAAGGGGTGAGGGGGGTGAAATATATGGGAAAAAAGCGTGACATCATTTATGAACGGTCCCTAAGAGCTTTGGCATTTCACTCTCGATTCTTCTTTAGCGAAGATCTCATGCTCCCATCTGAAACAAAAGAACTTTGTTTAAATTAATGAAGCAAAAGTTTTAAAATAACACATAATGCTCAGAAGATGTTACTTGATAAAATAATTTTTATTAAAAAAATAGAACCGACTTCAAATTATAAATTGCGCTAAAAAGGGAAAAATAAATTAATTCTTAAAACAACATCGATGCGACTTTTAATCATAGTTTTCGAAGTCGGTGCAAAATTAGGATAGATAAAATCTTTTGTAATCATGACTCAATTACAAATATATATATTTTCGCAGAATTAGCAACAGTTAAAATAGGAAGTAGCAAATGGTGTACATTAATGGTATATTTGCCTATGTACTGTGTGCTGAAGGGAAGTCTTGTTAACTTTATATGAATCTTTATTTTAAATTGATGGCCCATACTTTTACCGAAAATTTAGTGTGACGTTCCGAAATTTTAGGATCACCCATGGCATATGCTTTCAATAATCGGGTATGTGATTTTCCTGCATTTTAAAGCGTCGGGCATGACGTACTATGAGATCATCCTTCTTTTATTTTGAAGCACTTCTAAAGAATTGAAAATTTATTGATTTTTAATACTGAACATAAAAATTTCCTCATATGCAATTTCACAGCTGAAATACAACTTCTATGCAAAGTCATCAAAGTTCTTGAAAAATGAAAAGCCGAAAGAAAATAAAATGCCGGAGTACCTAAAAGAGCTTCTAGACAGAGTCAATATCAAGAGAGCCTAAACTAAGTTTATTTTTGGCAATCTCGTCTTTCAGGTCTGGAGAAGAGAATGCAATATTCTCCGAATGGAGTTTGGATATTCTCATGAAAATGCATCCATAAAATAGAAGATATACTTTATTTTCCATTACCTTCGCGAACATTTTGGATTCTTGATGATGATATTTGGCATATGTAGTGGTACAGTACGGAAAGAAGAGAGGCGCACTTTTAATCATTCGATTTTTATGCGGTATTACATTTTCGCATGGTGTCCAGATGATAATGCTTTTATTAATAACGTAATTTTATGACACTTATTTTGTTGATTGGGCTCAGTGGCTGAGTGTTAGCCTTCCGTGCTACCATGCCACAGGTCCGGGGTTCGATTCCCGGGCTGGGCAGGGTCGACTCAGCCTTTTATACCTTCAGTAGGATTGATAAAATGAGCACCAAGCATGGTTGGGAATTGACACTGGGGGTTCCGCGTCAGACCGACCAATTGACCGGAACATCTTCTTCTGCACTCCAGGGCCCTGTGTCTCGAAAGCTGGGATGGGCTTAGTAGGCCATGGCCCCCAATGGGCTGTCTCGCCTCTGAGTTAGTTATGTTGTTGATTGGTTTTTATGATTTTTTTTAAATTGTAAAGCAAAAGATATGGTAAGTATTTCAAAACGTTTGGAAGAGGGCAGAGCCCACATACCATTCTACGCCGCCCCGTTGCCAGATATAATAAAGCCCCTGTCCCCCCCCCCCCTCCAAAAAAAAACCTTTTTGCCACCTCACTTAGTTTACCTCTGAATTATAATCTCCATGCTTGGCCAAAGAAAAGTAATTTCTAAGACTTATGCAAAGTAAGATGTCTGAATAAAAAATACCAGATTATTTCCATCGCCAACAAAGAAAGAACGATTATCACTGTCGTTCACTTAAAAAGAAAAGAAAAAAAACTTTCTTAAACTATTTTGGAATGGACATAACTAAATTTCCTGTAAAAACGTTATTATAACAAACAAAAATAGAATAGAAAATACTTAATTTCGATAAATAGGAGCATTGGAGCACTACAAATTTCCTTGCTCCGGCTGCGCCCCAGTTTCCACCAAAATCACGATGCTCCGGCTTAACGCTCCGCTCCAGATTCTTGCTTTTGTATTTATCTCACTTCAAATAATTCAAGTCAGCATAAAAATAAAAAAACTTCAAAAATCTTGCCGTTTGTCTAATCCCAGGAAACGTTTTTATTTTTGATAAAGTACTCTATAAAAAATTTTGGTGTTACTAAACACCATTTTTCGTCGTAGCATATGATGTTTTTTCACTCATCTACGTATCAAACATTCATTACAATGGAGGCAATTCACCACAAGAGGGGCCCATGAGCGATCATCGTTGTCACGTGATATCCGCTTTTTGTTTACTATAATTTTCAATTGAGTTCTACGTGGAGTTCACCAGGCAAAATTAGTTACAATTAATAAGACTAGTAGCTGCGACGCTCGGCGTTGCACGGTCTATCTTAAATTAACTTTTTCAAATACAGCAATGCCTCGTCAAAATGCTAGAAACGTTGATTATTATTTTTTGATTTGTTTAACAATGGCAACTGCATTGATTTGTTTGTTCAAACGGCAACTGTAACAATTGTTGAAACGATGCAACAATGCAAATAAAATAAAATGGTCATCATCTGGGTCAAATAAAATTAAAGTTAATTACCGTGAAAAAATAATTTCAAACTACAGAGAAAAGAGCTTATTACTTCTTTTCTAGTTAATTTAGTCTTACAATTTTAGCACGTAGCGGAAAACTCTTCCTAAAGTAGTTTTTTACGCGCTTTTCAGTGGTATCAAGCTCGAAAGGATGCGATCATTTCTTCCGGTAGAGAAAGACTATTTTATGCAATTTTCGGAACTCCGCTCCAATTGGTCTTAGCGTGATGATTTGTAGCCTATAGCCTTCCTCGATAAATGGGCTATCTAACACTGAAAGAACTTTTCAAATCGGACCAGTAGTTCCTGAGATTAGAGCGTTCAAACAAACAAACTCGAGTGCTTTAGAATAATAGTATAGATTTTTACAGTTGTTTCCGATTATAACCCAGTATTTACATTTAATTTAATCATTATAAAAGAAATTTATTAATTATTGCAATAGTTATAGTGTTTTATTTAGAGTTAGTTTTATGTAATGTAGAACTTTATTTAGGCCTAGTTTTTAACTAGGTTTGTCGAGTTCGAAGTGAAGCTATGCTACGGCTTCCTTTGTTTACATTGCTTTCATCGCTGCCACGTGACCAATGACGTTGCTTTAATTGTCTCCATTGCTCATTTATCCTATTTTCATAGAAATGAGCCATCGCAATGAAATTATATACATAACGGAGTTAACACATTTCATGTGATAAGAAACGTTATACTGGCTATATGTTTTTAGACAGACACTTAAAAAAAATTAATGTATAAAAAATGAATGATTTTCAGCTTTAGACTAACTGATAACCAAAAATCGTGATTAAAAATGGTAGCAACTAAACGCAAAATATTTACAGTGTACTGGGTCATTCCACGGCAACGGACGTTACATTTATACAGCATTTTTCAACTTCAACGAGCTTTCTAACAAACTTGTTGGGTATTTTTTAGGTTTTTTAATTTTGGCTAGTAAAAGTACATATGTTCTAAGTATGCAAAAAATGTTTTGAAGATATATACACTCCTCAAAACAATTAAAGGATCACTTCTTTATAAGCTTGTCATTTTTTTTAACAGTTAAAAAACTGATTATATGTTATATTATTTTGAAAGGCAATGCAAATGGCTACCAAATCCTTGCTAAATTATTGAATAATTTTTTGTTGTGTATTGGGAATAGGTGAGAGAATTAAAAAACTACCAAAATCAAAATGAAAACCCTTTAATTATTAAAATCAAAAGTAAACAAAAAGTTGTTTTTGTGTTATAATTAATGGCTCAGTATCTTGTGTTTCCTCCTCTGACAGAAATCACAGCTCGGATTCGCCGGGGCATGGTTTTTATAAGCCTCTTGAGGCTTTCTTGAGGCAAACGCTCCCACTCTTCTCGAAGAGCGATTTCCAGCTCCTCCAAAGTGGTAGCTTGGTTTTGACGGCTCCGGATACTTCTTCCCAGTTGATCCCAGACATGTTCGATGGGATTTAGGTCCGGGCTGCAAGCGGGCCACCCCAAAGTGGTGATATTGTGGTCTTGTAGGTACTGACGCACGATCCCTGCAGTGTGGGGACGGGCCCCATCGTGCATAAAAATGAAATTATGCCCTTCTGCTTCTGCTCTGTGACGTATCTGGACATCCAACACCTCGTTAACATACCTCTGGGCGGTCAGGGATCTGTTGCGGATGACTACAAGGTCTGTACGATCATCGAGTGTTATTCCACCCCACACCATTATTGATTCTCCTCCAAATGGGACCCTTGAAGATACGCAGCAGGGAATAAAACGTCCATTCCTTCTTCTGTATACTCTAGCCCGACCATCATTACCAAAAGGAGTAAATTTAGACTTATCAGAAAAGAGTGCTTTACGCCAATGCTTTAGGTGGCAACGTCTGTGTGTCCAAGCAAACTGCATTCTTTCTCTTTTGTGACGTGCTGTAAACCGAGGTACTTGGACTGGTCGTCTAGATCTCAATCCACTTTCCCGAAGCCGATTTCGTACAGTCTGGTCGGAAATGTGGGTCCCCGTTGCTCATCTTAGCTCATTTTGCAGCTCCCTGGCTATTGAAAATCTGCGTCTGAGGGCACTTAGACGTAAATACCTGTCCTCTTGGGCTAAAGTGGACCTCCTCCGCCCTTGACTTGGCCTTATATGGACAGTCTCTAGTTGTTGGTATCGGTTCCAAAGTCTTGAAACCACTGATTGACTTACACCGAACCTTTGACTCACCTGACGTTGAGAAACACCACCTTCAATCCATGTGACAGCCCTAGTCACATCATTGTAAGAAAGAAATCTTCTAACACCTGCCATGGTACGTAAACAGGACGAAGCAAACAGAAAATGAGTGAACTGCACCTTTTAAGTTCAATTGACAACTGGTTAGTACTTGGAATCTTGCTCTTTTTCATTCCTGTTTCGGCGTGTTTACAAAAACATCAGAATTATCTATACTAATTGAAAGCCAAGATACAAAAACAAACTCTTGTTTCTCATTAAAGGTGTCCAGTACCAAAGGTCAAATTCTCATATTTATTATAAAACTTATTCTTGTACGCGATCATTCCAAAGTAGTGATCCTTTAATTGTTTTGAGAAGTGTATGTATTTGCTGTCTGTTAAAAAAAATGCTGAAATTTCGTTACGTGTGTTACTCTCCGTGTAACACACGAAACGAAATTTCAAAAAAAATTTTATCATACAGCAAATACATATATATCTTCAATTTTTTTTTTTTTTGCATACTTAGAACACATGTTTTTTTACTAGCCAAAATTAAAAAACCTAAAAAATTCCCAACAAGTTTGTTAGAAAGCTCATTGAAGTTGAAAAATGCTGTATAAATGTAACGTCCGTTGCCGTGGAATGACCCTACTGATAAAAAGCCACTAAAAGACCAGGCACATCTTTTGGAGCATAAAATTTTTATTTTGATCATTTACAAAATCACTTTAAGCAAAAGAGAAAAAAACACTGTTAGGAAATTTTCGTGGCACAGATGAGTGATTGAAAGACGATGACGTGTTTGAGCTCAATAATTTCGCGGCACATGTCAGCATCCATCTCATTTGCATGCATCTTCAATGTTTAATTTATTTCATCCCGCGATGAAGTCATGCATAGTGATCAGGATTTAGAGGAAATATTTAAATTTCCGACGTTGCTGGCTTGGGCAGCGAAATCTCTTACCCATTCCGGTAATATCGCCGTCGTTTTATGTAAGCACGTTTTGCACTGGTTTTCAAATGAGGCTCAGGTTTTGTGAGATGAGTTTTGTTGAACTTGGTGATGATGCAATACTTTTAAGCTGTTGACTCTTCCCAGCGCTACAGCGCCCTTAAAGATTTTTTTCCCAGTTATTACTTCATTATACGCATGTACATATATACTTTTCACTCTATCGATTATGTGATGCCCTTAACTAAATTGCAGCCTTCTCAGTTTAAATAAAACCTTTTTCCATTACCGTTTCTAGTTTCCGTTATGGATAGTTATTTGCGGATGAATTTAGTTTTCACTCGTTTAGGACGGAGTAAAAGTCCCGCAATCTTGTTAGAAATTAATACCTTATAAAAACGCTACATTTTTTTTAACAAAAAACTTGCGGAACTTTTTCTTTTTTTAAAAACAAACCTTTTTGCTCCCTTGAATAGTTGTGCTACTCACATACAAATTTGAACGGATAAGTATCATAATCATAAGCTGAAATACTTGTTGAGCAGAACTGTTTCAAACGATCCCAACCCCTTAATTCAATGGTAATCTTTTCCTTTCTAGAACAAAACTTTATTTTAAATATTCGAAGACTTCCAGATTATGTACATTCTTGACGTTTCATGATAAATCGTCAAGTATTTTTCCTAATATTTGCTAAACGGACGTCTAAAATATAAAATGACAGTTCCTTTATGCCAATATATTGTATTTTCCACAAAAGTAGCGTTTGGCTCTAAAGACGTGACCAATATTCAGTACACAAATTTAAATTAGTAAGTTGTGCCAAAATCGCAGCAGGATGTTGCTTGCTCGAAACAAGCAGCTTCCCCAATCCTAATCCACAGGGCGCAATCGCAGGGAACCATAAACCTCCAATGATATTCTTTTAGTATAAGGATATCAAGGAGGGCCAAACATTAAGAGGTAGGGAAGCTGGGCTGGCGGGGTTGATGTACGCATATCAGTCCAGAAGAACTACTTCGGCGCAACTGGGGCCACCGTAGTCGACCGACGGCCATCGGCTCTCTACCTAAGGCTTCGGCTAAAAGGCGCAAGGGTGTCCGATGGAGAAAAGAGGGCGCAATCGCCGCTTCGAAGAACGAGAGATGATATGCTGGTTGTGACTCATTTTCTAACCCTCATGAAGTTACGAGTTTTCTTAGTTTTCCAATATTCAGTACACAAATCTTGGAAAGTCACACTTGGAGACACCTTCCCACCACGTTAACTACATCATTAAAAATGCGTCTCAGTCGGGCGAGCGTGATTTGTTCACATCATAGTAAACTAAACAAATAACGGTAGTCTAGAGAGTGGAGACAGTTCCTTTTAATGCCGCTAAAAAAAATCAGAGAATGCGAGAGCGTTAGAATTAAGAAGAACGAATGATGCTAGCTGAAGTTTTCATTGTCGTCACACGTCGCCTGTCCACCTTCTGAATGCTCTCTAAGTTAGAAATATATGTTTCTACAGTCGTAGTATTACTTCATAATAAATGTGATAAACGTTTACTACCTAAGTGCTTGTTGTCATCTTGAAGAAACGAAGTTCTTGAATAAATAAGGCAGCGGGAAGTTCTTGAAGAAAAATGAAATTTATTCTAGCAAATATAATTCATTGCTACAAGACGGGAAATAATTACGGTCCTGAATAAGCAAATTAAAATGTAAAATTTTAGGAATGCAATTAAGATACATAATTCTTAACATTATCGACTGATTCAACAAGTACAATGCGTCGGAAAATTCGAAACAAAAAATCGAATTTACTAGAGAACGATTTGGAAATAGATTCAATGCCCTGCCAAGCACTTCAGGGTTTGATGAGATGGCTTAGATGGAATCTTTATGGAATCCCTCTCGGATCAGATTTGTTCTATTTTCGATCGTACCGTTCCATAAGAATATCGGGGAGACCAGAAGTGAATAAACAAAGCAAAAACGGAAGGAACTATTCAGGTTTCCAATACCTACTTTTCAAGATCATCAGTGAAACCTCCCGAGAAAAGTGGTATATGTACATTTTTTAAACAAATTTCGTTCCGTAATAAGTCCAAGCGATGCTGAGAAGTTTCAATTGTAGGGGGAAGAAATACAGTGTCACCAAAAAGTATGCGAATAATGAACTGGAGATTATATTTCATTTTAAAATTTTCCTTCCTCCGTCTTCTTTTAAATAGCGAAATGGTAAAATAGTAATATAGTTTATTACACTAATGGTTGGATGATTTTTTTGTTTATGTTATTTTAAAATAAATTTATTTCACATGTTACAGTTGCAGGAACATAAAATGTGCTTAAGGATCATTCATAAATGATGTCACGCTTCGAGGGGGAGGGGGGTTCGTGAAATTGGGACAAAGCGCGACAACGGGAGGGGAGGGGGTAACAGGACGTGTGACATCCCTGCTCAAGCAACATAGCGGGATATGTGACAAAGGGGGGAGGGGGTCCGTTGAAGTGTGATTTTCTGTGACAAAGGGGTGAGGGGGGGTGAAATATATGGGAAAAAAAGCGTGACATCATTTATGAACGGTCCCTAAGAGCTTTGGAATTTCACTCTCGATTCTTCTTTAGCGAAGATCTCATGCTCCCATCTGAAACAAAAGAACTTTGTTTAAATTAATGAAGCAAAAGTTTTAAAATAACACATAATGCTCAGAAGATGTTACTTGATAAAATAATTTTTATTAAAAAAATAGAACCGACTTCAAATTATAAATTGCGCTAAAAAGGGAAAAATAAATTAATTCTTAAAAAAACATCGATGCGACTTTTAATCATAGTTTTCGAAGTCGGTGCAAAATCAGGATAGATAAAATCTTTTGTAATCATGACTCAATTACAAAAATATATATTTTCGCAGAATTAGCAACAGTTAAAATAGGAAGTAGCAAATGGTGGTAATGGTAAATAAACTCATAATTTTGTACCGACTTAAAAAACTATGTTCAAAAGTCCCATCGATGCTGTTTTAAGAATGAATTTATTTTTCACTTTTTAGCGCAATTTATAATTTGAAGTCGGTTCTATTTTTTTAATAAAAAATATTTTATTTTATTATTTTTAGTGCAAATACATTTTAATATAAATACTCTATTTTTAAAAAATCCATGCAAAGGGCAAACCTTCTTTGAGTGAATGGCACTAAAAACTAATCACTTGTATGATAAATTCGGCTTTGAAGTCGATTTTTGCAAACAAACTGATTGGATTTAATTTTTGCCTCAGAGAAGGTTTCAGTCAAACTCTTGCTGTAATTGCTTTTAATATTATAGCACAATTACAACAAAGACTTTTATAACAATAACTTTTATATTTATTAATAGTTTCCCAACAAAGAAAAATCAAGAAAAGCCTTTCTAATTAAAATAAAAAATACTTATTTTTCAGTCGTACCATTTTTTCTAAAAAACAAATGTAGTCAAATTGATGTGCGATATTTCAGTTAGACGATCCTCTATCAAATAAAGAAAAAATCATCAAAATCGATTCATTTAGTCGAAAGTTATGGATAAGAAAACAAAGAAATGACTATCTTTCTGCCCATGACTTTTTTTCTAACTATCGAACAGGGTTAAACGAAGGTACGGGACCTATGGGGAAACCACCCCTGATCGATTAAAAAAAAAATCATGAAAATCGGTTCATCCGGTGAGAAGCTCTGAGTGGACAAACAAACAAAAAAAAAAAAAAAAAAAAAAACGACATACATACAATACGAATGTATAGCCTCCTTCCTTTGTGAAGTCGATTAAAAAATGATAATGTAATAACTTTATCATCCCGTCGTTAAAAAAGGACGGATAAGGGTAATAATTAAAATGAAGTAGATAGATCCAGTTCATTAGTTCGAATACTTAGTGGTAACACTGGAAAAGAGAAATTTCCGAATGCTACAGAACACGATAAAACAACCTCCAAACCACAGTAACCTCCCATTTATATGTCATCTGTTTTATAAGTTTCTTTTAGTTTTTCGACGACTTTCAGAAGTCTAGACTAAAAGCAATGTCTTTTAACCTTAATTTATGGATCACTAATTCAGATCTCTCCGATCTAAATCAGTGATCGATCGGGCTGTAAAATTTTCATACTGAACATTTTTTGGCTTTGTCTTATACTGAACTCTCTTGAAATGTTTATAGATATGCTAGCTGCGACGCCCGGCGTTGCACGGTCTATCTTGATTTATATTTTGCGAATACAGCGATGCCTCATCAAAATGCTAGAAACGTTGATTATTATTTTTTTTATTTGTTTAACAATGGCAACTGCATTGTTTTGTTTGTTCACACGGCAACTGTAACAACTATTGAAACAATGCAACAATGCAAATAAAATAAAACGGTCATCATCTGAGTCAAATAAAATTATAGCTTAATTACTGGGAAAAAATAATTTCAAACTACAGAGAAAAACGCTTATAACTTCTTTTCTAGTTAATTTAGAGGCTTCCAATATTAGCACGTAGCGAAAAACTCTGCCTCAAGTACTTTTTACGCGCTTTTCAATGGTATCAAGCTCGAAAGGGTGCGATCATTTCTTCCGATAGAAAAGGACTTATTTATGCAATTTTCGGAGTTCCGCTCCAATGGGTCTTAGCGTGATGATATGGAGCCTATAGCCTTCCTCAACCAATGGGCTATCTGACACTGAAAGAATTTTTCAAATCGGACCAGTAGTTCCTGAGATTAGCGCGTTCAAACAAACAAACTCTACTGCTTTATAATATTAGTATAGATATACTGTAAATTTGAAAAAGAAAAATAAGTATGTGTGTTTCAATACTTTTTTAAAGCATTCTGCAAACTGATTTTTTTATGAAAAGTTTAAAAAAATATATATTTTAGTTTACACACACACACACACACACATATATATATATATTTTATCTTTGTAGTTCGCCGACTTCACAAAGGAAGGAGGTTATACATTCGTATTGTATGTATGTCGTTTTTCTTTTGTTTGTTTGTCCACTCATAACTTCGCACCGGATGAACCGATTTTCATGATTCTTTTTTCAATCGATCAGGGGTGGTTTCCCATAGGTCCCGTACTTTCGTTTGACCATATTCGATAATTAGAACAAAAGTAATGGCAGAAATGTAGTATTTTTTTTTGTCTTTTCATCCATAACTTTTGACTAAATGAACCGATTTTGATGATTTTTTCTTTAATCGATAGAGGGTCGTCTAACTCAAATATTGCAAATCAATTTGCCTAAATGTTAAAAATAAGTATTTTTTATTTTAATTGGAAAGGCTTGGCTTGTATTTTTCTTTGTTGGGAAATCTATTAATAAATATAAAAGCATTGTTAAAATCATGTTTGTTGTCATTAGCTGCAATATTAAAAGAAATTACAGCAAGAGTTTGACTGAAAGGTTCTCTGTGGCAAAAATTAATCCAATCAGTTTGTTTGCTAAAATAGACTTCAAAAGGGAATTTATCATGCAAATGATTAGTTTTTAGTGCCATTCATTTAAAGAAGTTTTGCCCTTTGATATGGATTTTTTAAAAAATAGAGTATTTATATACAAAATGTATTTACACTAAAAAGAATAAAATAAAATAATTTTTATAAAAACACAGAACCGACTTCAAATTAAAAATTGCGCTAAAAAGTGAAAAATAAATTAATTCTTAAAACAGCATCGATGTGACTTTTAAACATAGTTTTAGAAGTCGGTGCAAAATGATGGGTCTAACTACCATTATACCATTTGCTACTTCATATTGGAACTGTTGCTAATTCTGCGGAAGTATACATATTTGTAATTGATTCATGATTACAAAATATTTTATCTATTCTAATTTTGCAGACTTCTCAAACTATGTTTAAAAGTCACATCGATGTTGTTAAGAGAATGAATTTATTTTTTACTTTTTAGCGCAATTTTTAGTTTGAAGTCGGTTCTGTTTTTTTATAAAAATTATTTTATTAAGGTTCAGGTTAGTGACATTTATTTCTGTATTTATTGTTTTGAATAACAAAAATATAATGACATATTTATTTCGCTCGAAACGTTTACTGGCAGAGCAATATTTGTAAAAAACCATAACTACATATCAGTGATAGAAGATTTTATTTGATGATTGACTTATATTTTTAAATTACGTGTGAGCAAAGCGAAGCGAAACACATACAAAAGTTCAACTAAGCCTTTTCAAAAAAATAATGAAAAGGCGTTGTTCGAATAGTGATCCAACTCCATGTTTGTTAACAATTTTATGGTTGAGATTTCTGAGATTACTAACTTCTGTTGGCAGCAGGAATCAGTTGCAGTTTTAAAGTTTGGTAGAAATGGTTGTACGAACGTGATAATAACTCGATTTTTTTTTTTAAGCACCAGTTAAATAAAGCCTTCTTGCGCAACCATTCGAATGCCTGTTCCAGCTCAGATTGTGGGACTTTTCTACTTCACTCCTTTACCCTGTTAGCACGTGGCCTTAGCGGGTGCCCTCCCCCGGGCACGGGTAAGTGAACAGATTGTGGGACTGTGTTCAAGTCTCGCGTCAAGCTGCTTGTATAGTGTCGATGACATCAAAGTGAAAAAAAAATGAGCAAATGAACTGAGGTTTTAGCATTGGATCAGCTGATAGTGAAAGAATTTCACGAATGTTCGATAACACTGTAAGCTTAGTTCCAGTTGTCGTCTTAAAAAGTCTTTGACACACTGTGTACAGACAGCTTCGATTCAGCCCCACAATGTGAGCTTGAACAAGCATTCGAATCGTTGTTAAACCGTTGTAATAAATGTATTGTAGTCGCAAGGGCCTATTTTGAATAAAAATACTTAAAATAATATAATTACTAGTTTTTATTTTATTTTATAAACTTAGTCTTAAAAATTCTTTGACACAATATATATGCAATAAATTATCTGAATTAATAAAAGAGAAACACACACTAAAAAATTGCTTCTAAAGGTTATTTCACTGAGAGTGTTTTAGAAAACTGTCAATATACTGAGTAGTTGTTTTTAAACTGACCCAGTTTAGAACCTCGTAGGGTTCATTCGAATGGACGAAATTCTAATAAAAAAAGAATTCAGCAATAAGAAATGATTTGTTTAAATTTTGACCGCCATGCGAGGGCTTCTTGCTGCTGTCAACACTTGTCATCCTTCTGCTCGCTCTTGAACATGCCCAGTCTGCCCGCAGTAACGTTTGAAGTAATAATTGCCATATGCCTTCTCTTGCGGCCACACTTCAGTGCATGTAATTGAAGTAGCTAATCACCACTATGTAAATTGATTACTCCATAAAAATGCATCTTGTTTTTTCATATTTATTTAACTTTACGTGTTTGAGAAGCATTGCAGCTGAAGATCTCCAGTTTGGTATGTTCCTAAAGACATAAAAGTTTCTTACAAAAACAAAACTTAGCTTCTCTAAATGCAATTAAATTGTGGATCCCACATTTTTTAAACTTTGCTGTGCTCTAACTCACTTACATGCGTAGCGCGTTCATTAAGTAAGGGCCGTTTGCTTATATTTAAATAATGGCACTTCCGAGCAGTTTTACTACTGCAGCGCCGTCTACTGACTCATTGCGAAGCTACAGCGTCATTTGTTTTGATTATGAAGTCGTATTGCTGTCCGTGAACGCAAAGAACAATGGCCGCGAAAATCGTTGATCCCGCTAACTGTGAAGTGCGTTCAACAAAATGAGACGTGCGATCCAAAACAAACGTCGCGGGAAGCTGTCATATGGCATAATCCTCCTCCACGATAACGCGCGTCCTCACACTACTGCTAAAACCAAGGAGGAAATTCAAGATTTTCGTGGGGAACTTTTTGACCACCCACCGTACAGTCCCGACCTTGCACCTAGCGACTACGAGTACTTCTTCTTGCATTTTAAACAGTGGCTCGGTGGACAACGTTTTGAAACCGAAGAGGGACTCAAAAACGCCGTTGTCAACTGGATCAACTCTCAGGCGGCAAGCTTCTATGCAGAGGGGTTAAAGAAGCTGGTGCAGCGGTATGAAAAATGCTTAGAAGTGAACGGCGGTTATGTAGAGAAGTAAAGTAAGTTTGTACCTAACTAAATATGACAATAAAATTTGTTTCTTATGAGTATATTTTTTTCTGTGACCAAACGGCTCTTACTTTATGAACGCGCCTCGCAAAACTTAATACCTCACGTAGTTATTGTTACACAAATTGTTTTTGAGGAACTAATATTGAACAAGAAGTTCCGTCTAGAACTATAAGAGCCTACTTTCCCGTATACACCAAATTCAAATTTATAATCTAGCTATCTCTTTCTCTCTTTCTAATTTATCTTTAGTTCTAATTATTGAAAATATACCTTTTTCGACGGATAATACATATTCATTCACTCACTCATTCATTCTTTCATTTATTCAGCCATTCATTTATTCATTCATTCGTTACCTCATTCAAGTGTTTATTCATTCATTTACGCATTCATGTATTTATTCACTCATTTATTTATATTTTCATTTATTCAATAATTTATTCATTCATTGATTTATTCTTTCACTCTTTCATTTATTCATTCATTCATTATTTCACTCATTGAGACACTGAGAAATATCCTTGAAAATCCCGATCAAAAAATTTCATAGCATAATAGGCTCGTAAGTTCTGGATAAACTTTCTATTTCTACATGTTCTACGTTATAAGAGCTTTCCGATAAAGTTTGTTCCAAGCAAATCGGTCCGTTAGATCAGGATTTATATAGGGTTGAAATTTCCCCGTAAGCTCTGTGTTAATTTTTTGAACTGTTCAAAAATGAACAAAAACTGTTCAAATCAATATTTCACGCCGAGAACTCCTTTCAATAAGCTTGCAATAGGAACTTGGCTCTTGTGCCCAGATTTTACAGAATTTGCTTCAATTTTGTCCATAGGCGCTAATGTTAAAATTTTTTGAACTGTTCAAAATTGAACAAAAAATTGCTCAAATCAAAAAGTAAAATATAGAAATGAGATGTCTTCGCCGAGATCTTTCGAATGCAAAAAGAATTTTTCCAATCGGACAATTCGTTCAAAAGTTATTAGGGGGGGACAGACCGACAGACAGACAGACCGACAAACAGACAGACCGACAGACACACTTTTTCCCCATCTCAATACCCTACTTTCAAATTTTTTATTTTTCAATCTTTATTTAATTACTTCACTTATTTTTGACTTTTCTTGATTTTTAACGATATTTTCACGATACTTTAAGCCTTCTTTCATGCTTTATTATTATTTTTTTTTACTTTTACGGGAAAGTAGGCTAAAAAAGGCGAGTGCGTAAACATTTCGTAAGAAAAAAGTTTATCTTCGTGTAGTTTAAGAAGGATAAAAGATCGCGGAAAATTTGGGAGTGTCAGAAAATCACATAATTGATGCTTTTTTAATTAATCATAAGAACGAAAACCAAGATTATCATGTATGGGGCTATCCAAAAAGAAGGATCAGGTTTCAAACACTTATTTCTTCCTAACTAGGAAAGCTAGAAGAAATTTTTTATTATTATTTTAAAGCATTCAGTATGATCACCATGTGTTACATCCCGCAGTGAACCAGGCGGTAGAAGCTCGGTTCCCGTAGAACAACGAAAGTGAAGCCACATCGACTAAGGTCAGTGTTTGGGAGGGTGACAACCTCTGGCGGCTGGCTGCTGTGGTGTCCGTGTACACTAAAGGGAGCTGGTGCACGTTAAATAGGTCGTGGCTCCAATGTCCTCCAAGTGAAACGATACCTCTGGGGGTGCCAATCCCAGGTGACGGTCTCTTATCTGGGAGCTGGTTCACAAATTAAGAGACGTTTCAAAGGGGCGGAAATCGGACTCCTGCCTATAAGGGCCCCGTTAGACTCAGGAGCAGCGTACCCATTCTTCCTCGCCACACGCGAGGACTCGACAACAACAATAACAACCATGTGTTATACGAGAAATATCAAAAACGTTCCACAGCTCACAAAATCCTTTTTCATGTTGTTTATCCATTTTGGGTACTACTATAGATAATTAACGTGGCCAGCAACAGCGCCAATGCGGCCGTGATTGGAACTACTACCTTGAGTGTTCAAATTTTAAACCCTTGTCCGTCCGCGAACGTTGGAATGATGGCTATACCTTTTGTAGTTTGGAAGAAAATGTTCGAAATGTAAACTTTTCTTTCTAATCGTTATTCACACTTTGTATTGGCATGGAAGACATCGACTGTTGTCAGTCGGTTTAAAACAAATCTTTTGAAACTTTGTTTGAAGGGAAAAAATGCGAACTGTTCACTTCCAAGTCGGTTTACCCTACAGAGCAAAAATTCTTGACATAACCTGTAGATTTGAACATAACCTTCAGAACTGTTAGGTCTTGAACTTCTAATACACTAAAAAACTATACTTGAATTTTTCACCAAAAAAGTGGTGAAATATAACTGCAACCAACATTTGGTAAAAGGTTGAACCACTATAGGGAAGTAGTTTCGCTATGAATGAATGGAAAACTAGGAACACTAATGATGGTTCAACTTTGGGATCATTCATAAATGATGTCACTCTTCGAGGGGGGAGGGGTTCGTGAAATTCTGACAAAGTGTGACAAGGGGAGGGGGTAACAAGAAGTGTGACATTATGCATTGTGCAATATAGCGTGACATGTGACAAAGGGGGGGAGGGGGTCCGCTCAAGTGTGACATATTGTGACAAAGGGGGAGGGGGGTCAAATATATGGGAAAAAAGCGTGACATCATTTATGAACGGCCCCTTTAGTACCAAATGTTGGTTGCAGCTACATTCCACCACTGTTTTGTTGAAAGGTTGAAGTTGTATTTTTTAGTGTGTAAGAAGTTAGTGGCTCTCTATGATGTTTTTGACAGAGTGGTCTTGTTCTCTGATTCACAGGCCGCAATTCAGGCCATAAATTCTATCTCTCCCTCATCTTGTGAAATTCTCCATATCCAGGAATTCCTAGAAATTTTGACATCACGAAAGAAACGTGTTGTGCTTCAGTGGGTACCTGGACACTGTGGTGTCTATGGAAACGAACAGGCGGATTTCTTCGCAAAGAGGGGCGCTGGGCCTCTCCAGCTAAAGCATACAGAGATCTCTTACCACAGTATAAAGCTACATCTAAAACAAGTTCTTAAAAGAACTTTTGCTTCGAAATTACAAGAAAGAATAAAAGCCAAGCGGTGGAAAGATGACCACCTGAATATCCCAGATGGTCCACGCCGTGAAGTTGTGGTACAGTTTCGACTCTTAACGGGCCACGACTGTCTGGCTGAACACTTGCACCGCATCGGTATTCTGAATTCACCTGACTATCCGCTCTGCAACTTGGCAGAGCCCATGAATAGGACCCACCTCCGCCGCTGTGCTGCACTGCATTCCGGCTCTGAATCGTCGCTTTATTGGCAAACCAGAGAACTTTTGAGGCAATGATTTCGGTCCTGTTTTAGTTTTTGTACTCTCTTCACCTGTTTTTGCTTTGCATTTATTTTTTGTGTTATTTCTTGTATATGCCCTGCCATTGGAAATTTAAAAAAAAGTGTGTAAGAAGGTCAGCTTCAAGACCTAAAAATTAGGTTTTGTTAAAAAAGGTTATGTTCTAGTCTAATAAACACTTTTATAAACAGTCATGATCAATTTTACTCATAGCAAGCTTGTAATATATTTTCAATTTTCTGTTTTGCGGTACACTGTTGAAAATTTCCGTAAGAAAATAATAGAATAACCATTTATTTGATTGTTATTTTACCATATTTATTGACAACAGTTGAATAACCATTGAAAAGATGGTACTCAAACCGCTGATTGTGAAAAAAAGCGCTTATTCTCTGTTGATCCTAAAGAACGTCTAACTAACCGTCATTTTCAAGCGCTCAGTAAGAATCGGGCGTTCATCTTGGTTGCGAAACCTTACCGGTAGTACGTTGTTGTTAGGCCGTGGTAGCCTAGTGGTCAGATAGTCGGACTTCCACCTGGAAGGTCGCACGTTCAATACCCGCTGAAGACCCACCATGTACACAGGGATACGTGCATGTAAAATCCGTGGACCCCACTACCTCGCCCCGCGCGCAAGCAATCCTAAGGCCTCGGCTAACAGGTAGGGGTCTGGTAAAGGAAGGTACGTTGTTGTTAAAATGTGAATAAAGATTTATCACTTCAAATCTGCATCTGTATATAAAAAAAGAAGAAAAAAAGTGGCTTAAGCAGTGGTTACTAAATAGAAACACACACACGTAAATCAAAAATTAGAGACATCGGATTCCCGAACTGTTTGCGAATGAGCGAACCCATAACTTGAGCTGCTGAAGCTTGTTTGTATTTTAATTTTTGCAGCAAATAAAATGATTTTCGTCAATATACAGTATATTTAGACCAAAGATGGCTTTGGATCCAATCAAAAACTGAAATTTCACTTTCAATGCCATTTATTTGTCAATAAATCTTTCTTCTCCTGTTGAAAAGAAAGATTTATTGATAAATAAACGACCGCTTTGTGTGGTACAGATGGCCGAATGGATAGAGGGCAAGATTGTTAGATCATACACCGCGGGTTCGATTCCGGCAAGCTTCGTTTACTGTTTCTCCGCCTCGAAGATTCTACGCCTCGAAATGGTTCAAAAACGGTAAAAATTTTGTTTTGAAACCATTTTTAAATGGTTATAAAACCGTAAACTTTGATATTTTAATAAAAAGGTATATTTACGGCTTTTTAACCAAGCTGATTGCAAATGGTTAGGTCCCGTAAAGATAGAAAAATGTTCCAAACCCCTAAATTTAAGGTTTTGAATATGGGATGGACAGACTAATGCCTCTTTTAAAACCCCGAAATTTTATCATGTTTGAAAATTTTTCTAACAGTGTAGTGGAAAACAGCCTTACCTCAAAAGAAATGCAGTCAGTACTTTTCCTTCTTGACTTACTCCATTTTTATTTTTTGGGACTTCAGTTCTTCCTACACGTTACGCTATTTTGTGGAAACTTCCAAATCTCCAGACTTGCAATAAAATGCCTACTTGCATGCAAGCAAAGAGCTCTCTGCAAAAAAATGGCATCTTACGCTCCTAACTTACAACTTCAGTCGAAGAATGAATGAAAGAAGGATTTTCTTCTTCTTTTCTCAAGAACTGTAACACTTTCCCAACGATATATATTTTATATCGCTTATAGAAATAAACAGTGTCATATCTGCAAAAAATAGTTTCTTTTTATATCAAAAATTTCATTTATTTCTATAAGCGATATATCTATTAAATACTCCACATTGAATATTTCTTCAATCCAAGTAACTAATTCTAAAATATGGCATATCAGAGGACCAAATTATTACGGAAAGTTGTAGTTCTCCATGAAAAAATTTGCAACCGGAAAAAGGTAATCGAAATTTTCATTTATTTCTTTTAAGATAAATATTTCATTAAAATATGTTTCGGAAGGTTTTTTTTAATTTATCTTTTAGTCTAAATTTCATTTAGAGTAATTAGTTTTTTCTAAATGCTCTAAAAAAACATGTTTAAGAATTTATTTATTTATTTTTTTTGAAAAAACGTTTTAGATGACTTTTTCTAGATTTTCTTCTGAAATAATAATTTCGTTTTAGTATTTCATTCAGTGTGATTACTCATCTGAAATTTTCTTTTGAAATAGAGATTTTAACAACGTATTTTTTAAGGTTTATGTATATGATTTTGGGAGAAATTGTTTAAATTTGAAAAATTTAAAAATTAATTTTCTTTTATCATAAATTTTTTTTTTTGTTTTTGTTTCTTTTTTGGAAATAATTGTTTCATTTTTCCCAATAAAATTTTTAATATTTTAAAAATCTATGTTGTTATTTAAAAAAGGATAAAACATATTGCAAATAAATTTTTATACACAAAAATGATATTTCTTTTCGAACCAAATAAACTTTTAATAATATCATGCATTAGATGTAAAACTTTTTCCGCAAGAAACGTGACAACCCACAAAATAATTTTTTTATTATTATTATTAAGTGAATGTTAAATCTTCTCGTATAGTCTCATTAAAATGTTTTCGCAATTTTGTAGCAGCAACAAATTGAAGAAATTGTTTGTTGGATGCCGGTAAAGCAGTTTTTTTACACCAATTATTTTTAAAAGAGAAGTATTTCCAGACTTGCTCGTTAAATTAACGATTCCTGGTTTAATTAAAGTCTTAAGTTTCGATATGTAACTTGTACCCATAACAACATTTTATAAGTGGTATGAAATGTAGTTTGCTTAGATATCTCTTTAAAGAAAAATATATTTACACTTTCATAATTAAATTTTGTAAGTACAGCGATGAAATTATGAAAAGCTGTATTAATAAACAAGTTATTTTAGGGTTTAAAAAATGATTGTGACTTTTATGTATTAACTTAGTTTAAAGGTAATCGAATATATTTCTTCTCACTCTTCTTTCCGGTAAGAGAAAAAAAGGAATAAGGAACTCGGGGAAGATGCAAGTTGGGGGAAGATGTCACTTGTGTGAAGAGTCTGAGGTGTGGCTTGTGAAAATTTTTCTCAATTAGCCGTCTTTAATCGGCGTAATTTTTGGATTTTATGAGCATATTTAACGGGTGATACCCTGTTATAATATTCCGTTCCCAATATTTAAAGTGTAGAAACGCACTAGTTATTTCAAATAAGATCTTAGCAATATAAGTGAGTTACGCATTATGTTACACACACGATGCATGTAGAAGCGGCCACAACACTGTAGCAATAAGGAAATAAGCGTGTGCGGCATCCTCCCCCAATACTTGGGGGAAGACGCCACATGGTTCAGAAATAAATGAAATGAACTTTAAAATATGTTTTTTTAATTTTATAATGTAGCAAATGACGTAATTCTTTTTTATGTTCCACACCACACAGTATTTACAGCCACTTGATCGCTCCTTTTTCAAACAATTGAAAAACATATTGGTGACAAACTCTGAACGCCTGCATACACAAGAAGCCAGATCGTAAATTGTCAAGACTTCAGTTATGATCTCTTCTGAATGCAGCTTGGAGCAAGACAGCTACAGTAGGAAATGGTACTTCCGGGCTTTCAGCTACTTTTCTCCACCCCACCCCTACCTGTTAGCCGAGGCCTTAGGATTGCTTACGCACGGGGAGAGGTAGTGGGGTCTACGGATTTTACATGCACATATCCCCAAGTATACATGGTGGTCTTCAGTGGGCATCGAACGCGCGACCTTCCAGGTGGAAGTCCGACGTGCTAACCACTGGGCTACCACGGCCCCAGGGCTTTCAGCTACTGGGATTTACCAATATAACCCACAAGCAATCCCACAGCATGCGTTTCCTATTTCTGATGGTTTCAGAAAGAATACAGCTGTGGCTTTCACAAGTGAAGCATGTGACATGCCTATAGCAGCAGAGTTAGTGGCCGGGGACTATCACCATCGGTTGCCTCCACTAGCACAGAACACGGACAATTAGCCCTATTCCTCAGAACAGAAAACGTAAATCATCCGGGTGAAAAAAACATCAGAAGTCTTAACTGAATCAGGGAGGAGAGCAACTATGCAAGAAAACGCCCGAGGAAAGTTATAAAAGGCGGGTAGGGGCAAAACAAATAACAAGAATCCTTCGACAAAACAGAAGAAAAAGAGACGTGTCAGCTTGTCATCCTCAAGTGAAGAAATTCCTCTAGATACCAGTGGGGACAGTTTTGATGAGGATAATAATAACTATTTTTGTGCTGTGTATAAAGGGTATTTTTATGCTAAAAGAGGTCCCAAGTATCACCGGATTCAGTGCATCGAATGCAAGAAATGGTTGCACGAAGATTACAATGATGATCATTTACACTGAGTGTAATGTTGTGTAGGCTATCATTCGACCTGTGCTGTTATTATTTTTAGCAAATTAATTTTGAAGTAATTTAATTTGTTTTGTTTTTCTATAGCCATTGTTAATGCACATTAAATTCCATAATGTTTGACTTATTTTTTTAAATTTATTATGCTATTGTATTTTACACCATAACTGGTGGCATCTTTCATCTTTCCCATATATATGGGGGAAGATGCCACAATTGAGTGACATTTTTAACATTAAATGTTTCTCTTATTTTCATACTGAGAAGAGAATTAACTTGTGCACGTAACAAATTAAACATTGAAAAATAAAGAGTATTTTTTTTCATGATCTTATTTCAATTTTCGATGTACTAATCGAAAATACCCTTAACTTAAAATTAATAATGAATTAAAACAAATAAAAGCACGAAGGAAGTATTAAATATCTCTCTAAAGGTTAATCAGAAAATAAAAGTAATTAATTTAATAAATAGTTAAAAACAAGAGATACCAAAACTTGTGAAATCAGATAACTGTGTGTCGGTTGGTTTGTCTGTTCTCCTTCAATAAGTTTGTTCTATCGTAAGGCATTGGTTACGTCACCTCATTCCCACGTTTCGTTCTTTGATTTGAACAATATGATCGTTTTACTGAATTCAGAGAAAAAGCCGTTGACGGTTTTACTTTTTATATTAAGATTGAGGAGGGGTTTTTGCTTTTAATTTCTTTCTAATTTTCTATTCTTTTTTGGTTAGCAACTTTAAAAAACAAAATAATTTTCTCTTAGAATCGGGGATTTTATTTCAAATATCGTCTGCCTAAAATGGGGTGCCTTTTCAAAGGAACCGCATGAAACGTTTCCCTACTCTGCTTATTTCTATATTATATTATTGTTATTTTCCTTCTTCAGATATTAAGTTTTATATTGCGGAAAATGTTCATTCTAATTCTCCCTCTTCAGCTCTTTATCTTTTCAATACCAAAACATGTTAACCCTACACTACGTCTTGTTGTTTTTAAACAACACCTCTATTTTCGTTCACTAAGCTGTTGTTTTGTATTATTTTTAACAACTGGCTCATTCTTTCGTTGTATTTTGCATGTAAGATCCTATTAGTTAATATAGGCTCCCCTAAATCTTGTAAACTGGTTTACTCAAGGTTCATCTTTTTTCACAAAATCGACAACTACAGCAAAAAAAAAAAAAAAAAAAACGCGCATTGTAGGGTTAAAACTTGTTTTAAGAAAAACGCAGTTGAGCATTTATTTTCCGCGTTGTATTTCCGGGAATGCATTAATGAAAACAAAGTTTCGGCCTCTTTCTAACCTTATACTGCTGCTTTAAGCTTGGTAATTAGAATTCAGTTACAAAATGAGGCATTTACTTAGAGAAGATTTTGAAAAAAGTCTCAGTGTTGAACTAGAGCGCAGATATATGTAAGATAATCCGTGTTTAAAATGTTTCATTGAAAACGCAAATTAAAATACATTCGACCGCTTGCTTTTTTCAAAAGTAATTTTATACAAAATGATTTCTTCTTTTCTGCTTTGAGTTATGTATTTATAGGAAAAAAATATAGCATTGGTCGCTAAAACGATAGTATTGAAAAAATAGATAAGCCCCATAAATGCTAAACAGCATGAAACCTGGTTGACAGAAAAGTTGATAATTAAGTTTGAATTATAATTCCTCGGTTTATTTTTACAAAAAGGAATTATTGGAAATGAGTATCTCCAAAATCTTTATATAACAGTATGATCAGCGTTCGAAAAAAAAATAGAGATTCTGGTCCGTAACTTACGCTCTATTTATTCTAAAGTTTTTGAGGAAATTTTATCCGAAGCAGTTTATGAGCTACAGCATGACATAAAATTCTATTTAATGAAACGAAACTTTTTTTTTTAATTGTCGAAACAAACATTGAAATTTTCAAAATAAAAATAAATAAAAAAATCGGGGTGATTGAATGCCAATCGGTCAATTGAGGCAGTGACAAGCAAAGGGATGTAAGAAAGCAAACAGCGATTTCGAGGAAAATGCGTTCAAATTTTTTCTAAATCATGTTGGGGCGCAGCACTTGTTAGGGCTACTCCTACATCTCTTGTCACAATATAGAACAGTGTTTTCTCTATCATTTGCAATATTTATCTAAAAGTTTTTAATTTTGTCACTTTCACCCCTTTGCTTCTAGGTGCATCAATTGATATAGCTTTGCAAAGCGAACATATAACAAACAAACCTACATTCTTCCTATATTTTTAGCCTACTTTCCCGTAAAAGTAAAAAAAATAATAATAAAGCATGAAAGAAGGCTTAATGTATCGTAAAAATATCGTTAAAAATAAAGAAAAGTCAAAAAAAAGTAAAGTAATTAAATAAAGATTGAAAAATAAAAAATTTGAAAGTAGGGTTTTGAGATGGGGAAAAAGTGTGTCGGTCGGTCTGTCTGTCTGTCTGTCGGTCTGTCCCCCCCCCCCCCCTAATAACTTTTGAACGAATTGTCCGATTGGAAAAATTCTTTTTGCATTCGAAAGATCTCGGCGAGGACATCTCACTTCCATATTTTACTTTTTGATTTGAACAATGTTTTGTTCAATTTTGAACAGTTAAAAAAAAATTAACATTAGCGCCTATAGGTGAAAATGAAGCAAATTAAATTATTAAATATAGATATTTTTTATTATTAATTTTAATACATTCTGACATTCTGAGTTCAAGTAATTCATTAGAGTTTTAACTCACTATATGGTGATAATTGCTAATGAAGAAATGACAACTGAAGAGACCAATAAGGGTCTAGACTTTACAAACAACGATGTGGATCAGAATTTTCATGAATGGCGCTAAAATGCATGGGGAGATTGGAGCCTTTTTACAGAGAAAATGTCTTCTTTGATTCGAAAGTAGTCGAGACAATGTATGATTATGAATGGTGGAATAGCTTCCTTAAGGTGTCAAAGAATGACATTTTATCAGAGAGCAAATAGGTTTTTGGACATGCTGACTATAGCAAAAGCATCAACAGCACCTTTGGAAAGGATTTTTTCTACATTTGGAATAGTGTACTCAAAATTAAGAAACAGAGTGGGCATCAAAACTGGTATTATTGATGAAACATCTAAATAGTAAAGAGGATTAAGTTGTACTAAACATTTTATGTGATATTTGCCATTTTTTTTACATAGTCAAGAAGATTGTATATACTCAAAAAATTATAATAGTTCAGTCAACTTATTTGTGTATATTCAAGAAATTATAATAAACTTAGTCCAGAAATTTTTGCTTTCTCTTCTGTCTCTTGTTGTTCTCAGTTTATTAAGTATACATTTCTTAGATAATATAATTAATTTTGTACAAGTAATAAATAATTATTTCAACTGAAATATCTTAAAATTATTTAAAGACATAAATAATTAACTGACTTTGTTACTATATTTGAGTGCACATACATATTTTGCTTGAAAAATAAAAAAAATATGATTACAATTTTTAAAAAATCCGATTTAAATTTTAAAAAAATCCGATTTTTTATTTATTTTTAAACAAAAAAAATCTCCAACCCTGATTTACATACTTTAAAAACTCAATTTCAACTAAGATAAAGTAGAATTTCATTTTTAGGCTTCTGCCACGTATATGCGTCGCTCTCTGGAGCCGACGCATAAAAGAGAAATGACTGCATTTTGCTCCAATCTATTTAAATCAGCGTGTTCAGCCCCATGCTGCTAATTTAAAATTTAAAATTGCATTTTCCATTCAGACGCATCCAACAGAATTGCTCGAGGCTATGCGAACTATTTTTGTTCCATCGTTCTGGACGACTCTTCCGAACTGTAAAAGGGATTCCAACCGAGCAACGGGTGAATTATTCAAAGGGAAAATGTCGACGATATCATGGACAAGCACTCTTTAACAACATTAAGTCGAGTTGAAATGCTTTCTGTTTCGGAGCGTTTAAAGCAATCGCGATGGTTATTGCAACTATTAGGGCTGGGTAAAGTCTTTGATTTATAGGTATGTCGGGCTTGATTGCGTCTTCTTTGAGTTTAGTGTTAGCTTCATTAGGTTCCTGACTTTTATTTACAAATATTCATTTCAACCCGTCCTCTTCGAGTGTTAGAATCTCCGATTTTAAACGCTCTTTGGTACTAACACAGAAGATGAAAAATTCCTGGCCTGTTTTGTTTGAAATTTGCATTTTTAAAAGCTGTGCTGTATTAAATACTCTTGCTTTATTTTTCAACAGTTTGTCTTATGTTAGACTAAATGTTTAAATACATACGTTTTAATTTTCTGAAGAATGAGTTTGTTTTTGAACATGAAGCAGAAATACGCTGTATGATTTAACGAGTAAACTGAAGACTTCAGTACGAAGTATTTTCTTTTTATTTTCTTTTATATCCAATTTATAGAAGAATGTATTGGATTCGGGAAAATTTTCGAATTTCGACGAATTGATACGTTTTAGGTTTGATGAACCCACTTTGACCATTTTTTGCAAGATATGTCTGTAATTGAACGAAATTTGCTGCACACATAGACCCAGATGCGAACTGTTGCTGATTAGTTTTTGGCTAACAAGTATTTGGAGAGTAGTAATAGTCATATGAAGAATATAGAAGAAAGTTCCGTGATGGTCACAACAGACTAGTGTTTTTTTTTTTTTTTTTTTTGCTGCACGATGTTTCTGTATTACCTATATAAATTTTTAAAAAACTGCGTTACATTTTTTTATGTGTTTAATTTTCATTTAAAATCAATCAACGATTTTTTTTTTAAAAAGTCAGGGATTTATGAAAAAAACACCTCTAAAAATCGTGTAGACCTCGTAAAAATAACGATAAGAAAAAAAGCAGGTCTAAACAAGATTTTCACCGTCAAAGAATCACATTTTCTTAGACGATACTTTAATATAAGCTGAAGCTTTATAACGAAACGTTGTTACTGTTAAAATAAAAAGAAATTGCCTAATTTTAAAAGACATGGTGCACTTTGCATGCAGTTTGGCTTCCTTCCAACAGCTCAAAGTGCTTGTCAAAGCGCTTGTCTTGTTGGAAAAAAAATGTTAGTGACACATAATTCATTTTAGAAAGCAAAAAAAAAAAAAAAAAAGTACACTGTAAACAAACTATTTTATATCTTATTTCGCTATACAAACTCGAAGGATGCAATTGGAACATTTTCAGTGCGTCAATGTTTTTAAGGAATCGCAGTAACTCTTTGGCATTAACACACACAAAATAAAGTTATACAAACAATTTAGCTGCGTGCAGAGGGACAGATTACACTTGATAACATTAAAATGAAAATTAGTAAAATTTAGTACATGAAAATGTTTTGTTCTGTTGGATATAACTTTTTTTACAGTTTATGTGGTCAACTTACACTGCTTTCACTGTAATTGCTTTTTTATGTCATAATAAAAAGTTTTAAAAAAAAAAATGGAAGCAGACGAACACAACCACTTACTTTGTAATAATTTAGTAATAATTTAACTTTGTGCAAAGTAATAGAAATAAAATTTCACGTTAAATTTAAGCACAAATGAGCATTAAAACGCAGACATATGTTTCGGGATTGCTTGGAATCCCTTTTTCAATGCGACAGGGAGCCTCTAGATGCAAAACATCCAAATGAAGCAGACAAAACAACAAAAACAAAGCTTATATAGCCTACGAATTAACTGTAAACCAATGAGAATAAAGGCAGTGTGAAGTGGAAGTAGAAGTAGTAGGAAAGGCACCAATCAGAGAGCAACAAACGAATGCAGTTGGAAGTACAGGAAGTAAAAAGGAATATCAATAAAAACAAAGCAAAAAAGACAACAGCGTGCATAAAAATGTGAAAATACATGAAAATTGCAAAAAAATAAAATAAAATACAAAGAATAAAATGGAAATAAAATAAGTACAGAAAATACCAAAAACAAAAAGCAAAACAAAGTACACATGCAAAAGAGGGGGAGGGGGGGGAGAGAGAAAAAAAATTGACACAAAAAAGGAAAACTAACAAGAAAACCAAGAAAGAACAACAAATTAAAGGAACTTATGCCAGGACCTGTGAAAAATAAGGAGTTGAGGAAGAATCATTAACCAAATTAGAACTATTCCTGTTAATATGATAAGCTTCCCAAAAGTCAAGTTCTAAAGGGGAAAAACATTTTTGAATAATTTTCCCAGAATTGAAATCAAAAGAGTGGTTGGAACTCCAACAATGTTGAGCAATACTGCCCAGTGCTCCTGCGCAAACCTCCACTCCAGATCCATCAATTGAACATTAAAATAAAACGTGGTAATTAATAATCAGACTCAATTCAATTACAAACACAATTAAAAAAACGAACGAAAAAAAATTTACATTCAAGGCGAGAACAAATTTAAGCAGGATATCGTCACAAGAACATCTCACCTTTCTTCTTTGTTCAGCACTTTTTACAGCACCATATATTTGCTTTTTTTTTTTTTTTTTCAAATAAAAGTCCGGCATTACTACAGCTCCTCATTTATACTATAATTCTTCTCCAGCCTCAACATTTTAATGTAGTAAGTGTTTTGTGCCAGAACTTGGATGAAATGTTTCAACGCGACACTATATCCGCCTTAGGAGGTAACATGAAAAGAGGAATTTTATTTCCGTGTTCTAAAAATAAAACTGCGAAAGGAAATATTTGCATTTTTATAGCATATCGAAACTTCTCAGAGTTAACGATAGCCAACCCACTTCCGCAAGAAGAGAATACTACTACTGCAGTCTATCCTTACCATATCCTCTTACTACAAAAACTTAAAGTTTGGGTAAGTGCTGCTGAAATAGATCGTAAAGGGAGAGATACCATTTCTTTGGCCTATCGTGGACGTTGAACAAAAACCTTTATGTGTCTACCGAACAATGCGAACATATTTCGAGCCATTTTTTTATTACTCCTCTACACTTTCTAGGTTTATTTTTTCCATCCAACTTCCGAATAAAATAAAAACTAATTTTCAGGAGCTTGCTCACAGCTTCCCAGATAACTAGCAAAGGTTAGATCATTTATTTTAAGATAATTTAGTCGAAATACGGCTTTAATGCTATTAAACCGTTCTTCCAGAAGAAACACGAAGTTCCGTCTAGAACTATACGAGACTACCTTCCCGTATACACCTGCTTCAAATTTATAATCTAGCTATCTCTCTCTGTGTTTTTCTCGTTTAGCTTTAGTTCTTAATTGCTTCAAATATAAGTTTTTCAACGGTTAACACATATTCACTCAATCATTCATTTATTCAGTTATTCATGTATTTTATCACTCATTTATTCATTCATTCTTTTGCTTATTCATTTAATCATTCATTAATTCAAAAATATTCTTGAAAATCCCGAACAAAAAATTTCACAGGAAAATAGGCTCGTTAGTTCTGGATGAACTTTCTATTTGTACATGTTCTACGTCATAAGAGCTTTCCGATAAAGATTGTTCCAAGCAAATCGGTCCATTCGATCAGGATTTATATAGGATTGAAATTTCCCCGTAGGCGGTATGTTAATATTTTTATTTGTTCAAAAATGAACAAAAATTGTTCATATCAATATTTCACGCCAAGAACTTCTTCCAGTGAGCTTGTTCATTGGAACTTGGATCTTGTACCCAGAGTTTACATAATTTGCTTCATTTTCGCTCATAGGCGCTAATGTTAAAATTTTTTGAACTGTTCCAAATTGAACAAAAAATTGTTCAAATCGAAAAAGTAAAGTATGGAAATGAGATGTCCTCGCCGAGATCTTTCGAATGCAAAAAGGATATTTCGAATCGGACAATTCGTTCAAAAGTTATTAGGGGGGACAGACCGACAGACAGACAGACACTTTTTCCCCCATCTCAAAACCCTACTTTCAATTTTTTTTATTTTTCAATCTCTATTTAATTACTTAACTTATTTTTGACTTTTCTTGATTTCTAGCGATATTTTCACGATACATTAAGCCTTCTTTCATGCTTTATTATTATTATTATTTTTTTCCTTTTACGGGAAAGTAGGCTAAGAAGAGTTTTACATTAAAAAGAGTTATGATGAATTCACACCATATTCCGACAGCCACGGAACTCATCCATCAACAAAAGTTATTTTCTTCCAAAAGACCGTGATTTGTTCATTGCGCTAGAGATATATCCTCTCTATTAGCTCGATCTTCACAGCAATAGTCGATTACGACAGAATTATTTCCGACTATAAGTGTGAATCCACCTTCATCTTATGCATTGCTGACAATAGAATGTAAGTTACGCGGGACCCAAGCTTCTGCTGTCTAAACAAGATGAACGGTGTCTCTTTATAATAGAAACAGTTAACCCGAGAGAACGCGCGGGGGTCATTTATTGACCCCAAGCTATTATCCAAATTCCAATTAATAGAAAACTAGCCACCTGCTCATTCCCTTCTTATCAGTAGCTGAGTTTATCCTCCCAATCTACCTTTTGTTAGTGTTTTGAAAGTATTTCAGGCATTTTCACGCCCCCAATACCCGTTTGGTTAGTTAAAATAATACTTTAAAAATGATCAGAGCAAAAACAAAATGATATGTTTCTCTAAGAATTTCATGTTAAAAATAGCAATAATACAAGCTGGAATATTTATTATAAAGTTCACAAATACTTACAAGTATTAAAAATTATTATTTAGTATTATTTTTATGAACTTAGTTACTTAGTTTATAGACGTGTATTAAACTACATTTAATTACTTAGCGCAATAGATGAAGCTAATTTATTCTTTACGTATCGCCTGTTGAAATTAATTTATGCACCGCACTAGTGTTTAAATGTATTTTTTAATGTTTAAAAACGGACGGTATGGTTTTGACATGAATAAGTAAAGAAGTAATGCTTTTAACGTTTTAGTTTGGGGTCATTCTATGACCCCCGCGCGTCTTAACGTTGGTTTAGGACGCGCGCGTTCTGTCGGGTTAATATTTTTAATAGGCCACTTTATAGTTATAAGATGACAGTACGTTTTCATCATTACAGTTGCTAAATAGCTCCGGTCTTAGAGAGTTAACATAGGGTTCTACTGGAATATCGCCAAATATCGCCACTGCATTTGCCATCTCATTTTTAGTGCGAAATTAGTTTAGATGTTACCGTCGCCATATGGTCTCCAGTTTGTGACATCACTTCCGATTCCCCGTTCCTGTTTGTTACTACTTTCGTTTTCTGTTGAAATGGAACGCTGAAAGATAATTATTCAGGACGCGTCATGTGTATATATTGCCGTCTCTTAACATTCAATTCATCGCTTTTGTTTACAGCTTGTATAACAAAAAAATTTTTTACATAGCCAATCGAGCTCCGTCGTTAACGTCCCCAGCATCGCACTAAACTATTCTATAAAATTCCATTAATATTTAACTACATTTTACCAGGCTTAAGCAAATTGTAAGTGCTTTCGAAGCTTTCCGAACATAACGATACGTACGCCCATTACGTGATGAGTCAAAAGTACATTGGGAAAACAGAAACTTAATTATGATCAACTCTCGGAACTTAGAAATCCATTAACGTTTCTAAAATAGAAGATTTAAAATTAAAGCCATACCGAATTCAGCAGCTCAAATGCGCTGAAATTATTGTTCCCATGCGGGATTACGTCTGCCATTCGTTTCCACGCTTGCAACAGCAATGGGGTAATGGAGTTGCTCCAATTGTTTGCTGTTAAGAATTTAGAAGATCGAGAGCGTCTTTTGTTCGGGATTTGTACAGACATTGAAATAAAATGACAATAATGACTTTGAAAGAGTATTTTGCGAATTTTAATTATTTCCGTGCAACGGACTTAATTGCTTACGTGCTGCATAATTACTGATGTCACTCCAAGATATTTCCGCTCCTAAGTTCGGTAATTGACAAGATTTTAAGTCGTCCCGGTGAAGTGATTATAAGTAGAAAGTTTATTTAGAAACATGAAAATAGTGAAATGTTGCTGAACATGTAAAATGAGAGGAAATTGCTTCATAAGGAGCTATTATGACTGAGGTAAGATTAAACTGAAAACTTTGGGAAGAGCAGGTTCCGTTTTCAGTACATTGCCACACCATGTTTGGGAAACATACATAAATAAAACACTTAGCATTTTTTTCATCAAATGCTTGAAAAGATTTGTATGGGTAATTCTCCCGAAATACGAGAAAATACACCCACAACGATAGAAATCTGAATCAATAGTATAAAATACGATTTTTTAGAAAGTTATCAATGGAATTGTTATTAACATATAAAATTCATTTTTCACAGATGTTAATAATTTATTAAAAACATTAAAAAAAGTTAAATTTCAAACTTTAACTTTCCTGTCGAGTCATATAACTGCAGAAGCATATGTAAATAAAGTAAGTACCTTCATTGTTAATATTTTTCGCTAAATGTCTGTAAATATTTTTGTGACTAAATCTCACGAAATACCGGACAGTAATGTGACAGTGACTGAAATATAATACTATAGTTTAAAATAATTATTTTTGTTTTTTTTTAAAGCATTGTTATCAACATTTTGTATTGATTTTAATCTAGGCTTAATAATTTATAGGTATACTTTAAAAATGAAGTTAAATTTCAATGTTTCATTTAACTGGCAAGTCACAAACAACTGAAGCACTTGAAATAGTTACTATCTTCACAATTTGTAAATCCAATGAAAGGCAGAGGCAGTGGTTTGAACATTTTATTACAACACGAAACAAACGAAGACTCGGACAAGACACATAGCAACACGGCTACACAGTCAGAATTACTAAGAAATACTGGTTACAGAGGAGAGGGATGAACAGATTACGTCATCGCATCACCGCACATGGCTCTGAAGACGAAAAGCTCTCTGGCATATATGATTTCTGCAGGACGGGGTTTATCATTGCTGTCCAATAAAACTAACTTTAGTTTTCTCTGCTTATTTTTTTTATTGACTAAACGATGACAATTTCATTTTGAGTATCTGCACTAGATATGATGTCTAAAAAAAGTATTTAAGAAATAATTTTTGCGGCAATATACATTGTATGCCACACTTAAAATTTTCCATTTGCATTGCTTTATTTCTGTATTACCTAGCTGGAAAGGGCAAAAGTTTATTACTTCAATTAAAAAACAAGATTGAAATGCCATCTGGTGATTGCATGTCTTCTAGAAAAAACATAAAAGATAGCTTCAAGGAAAAATCTATTTCAAGCAAACTTAAATAGTATGCTTTTATGCTGCCTTTTTTTCTAGCTTTGTTTAATTAGTAAGTTATGGATTTTAAAAAGTTCGCTACAAATAAATTTTAAAATGAATATATATATATATATATATATATATATATACATAAAAGAAAATTTCTAGTCTAAACGCTATTTCTTTTGGCTCGATTTAAATTAAGATTTTGAGAGAAGAAGAAATATGCGGTATAGAAAAGCTATATTTCGCCTATTTCTTCTTCTCCCAGAATCTTTATTTGGATCAAGCAACTAGAACTGCCTTCTAGATTAAAAATACGTTTTCATTTTTAAGCACTTATTTAGCTGATGAGCACAATATAGCTGCACGCTATCAAGTGTAATAATCCCCCCCCCCCCTATATATTGTCAGCCATTTTGCAAATAGAATGAATGAGAAACATCAAGTGACGCATGGTTACCCAAGAAAATTGTTTTCTTCGTTGCTGTGCCAATGGTGGCAATTCACCTCTAGAGGGACTCATGAACGATCACCGTTGTCGAAGAACTTTATTTAGGCCTAGTTTTCATTAGATTTGTCGAACCTCGAAGTAAAACGATGATACGGCTTCCTTTGTTTACATTGCTTTCATCGCTGCCACGTGACCAATGACGCTGCTTGAATTGCCTCCATTCAGTTGGCGTAAAGTTGAAAATTATTTATTTTTTGATGTATTTTAAATTCTTTTAAGAGTCTCTAAAAAATACAGACAGCAGAATGTTTTTTTTAGCAAATGATGTTCGTTAATTCATTTACGTATCAAACGTTCATTGCGATTGCTCATCCTATTTTCATAGAAAAGAGCAATCGGAATGACATTTCATGTGGTAAGAAGCGTTATACTGTCTATATTTTCGTAGACAGACACATAAAAATATTTAAAGTGTATCAAAAATGAATCATTTTCAACTTTACGCCAACTGAACACCAAGAATCGTGTTCAGTAACACGAAAAAGAGGGGCGACCAAACCCAAAATTTTTAGTGTTGCTTATTGTGGGCGAATACATGAAAGAAAGTTGTAACGATAGATATGTTGCCAATGATTTAACATAGGGTTCTGCAAGAAACTCCCCACAAACATCGTTAGCAGACCCTGGTCCTCAAATCTCATTTCTGCTCGAAGTTTGGGGATATAACGCCAAGTTGTCGCCAATATCTGATGTCATTTGTTTCATTACTTCTGTTTTATGTAGTCGCTTCACTGCGCCAAAAGTAGTACATCTCCGAATTGTATTTTTACCTCGAAAAATTATTGAAATGTTGTTTAATACTGTGCAAGGCATTTTAACAACGTTTACATACAAGAAATTTTCATTTTATTATTTTGAAAAGCTTTTTCAAGGAAAAAGCAAACATCATAAGAAGATAGTCCTTTCAGTTCTTCCTTTCGAAGAAATAAAGTCCTTACGTCAAATATTTGCATTTTTATGACCTTTTGAGTCCTCTCAGAGTAAACGATCCTGAGCGTATTTTCACAACAGCGAGATATTTGTCTGGGAAAAAAGAAAAACACCACTTTATCCATCACCGGAGGCTATCATCCACTTACGACGAAAATTTCTGGGATCGCAAGTGCTGGTGGAAAAAATCGTAAAAAGGAAAAGACTTTTTCTTCTCTGCGCAGCACAGATGCAGAAAACACTTTTACTTGATTCTCAACTTGTAAAAATCTACGCTTCGTGACGCTTTTTTCCCCCCTTAATCTTTAAATTTTGAAGAAAAAAAAAGGATAAAAATCCTTAATGCATTTTTACACATCAGTGTGTTTTCAGTTTCCCTAGATCAGGAAAATATTTCACAAACATGCATTTCACACACATATGTGTATACGTATATAAATTTATATGTGTGTATGAACAAATGTGTATATATGCAGTAGAACCCCGGTTATCCGAAAAGCACGGGACCGTAACGTTTTTGGATAATCGAGGTAACATAGAAATTTTCGGATGAGCGAGCGTTATAGGCAAAGATAATGTTTATAACCAACATGCTCCCCCTGCGCATTGAACTTCTTCCAACTGCAGAATACAATGGATTGCCAAGCAAATGAACCGGTTCTGAACTTGAATGTAACGTAGTTGTTGCAATGAATTCTATTTAAAATATTAATATTTTACGTTTATGTCATTTAGTATTATACATTTTATGATGTACTGACAATATTTCTGATAGTTATGGAAAAAACGGAACATTTGTCCGTTATGGAAAAAAAATTCATTTGCATTTTCGGTTAAGCCGATTTTCGGATAAACGGGATTCGGATAAACGGGGTTCTACTGTATATATATATATAGAGAGAGAGAGAGGGGCAAAGAGAGATAATCTATATATATATATATATAGAGAGAGAGAGAGACAAAGAGAGATAATCTATATATATATATATGAAAAAAAAGAAAAATATATATATATATATATATATATATATATATAATATATATATATATATATATATATAGATAGATAGATACAAAGAGAGAGAGAGAGAGAAACGTATAAACAGTGAAAATTTTGCGTTCAGCTGTTGCCATTGTTGGCGCTACTGAACACGAGTTTTTGGTGTTCAGTCGATGTAAAATTGAAAATGATTCATTTCTGATACATTTTTAATTTTTTTATGTATCTGTCTAAAAAAATACAGACCGTGTAATGTTTCTTAACTCAGTTACGTATCGAGATTTCATTATAATTGATCATTTCTAGTAAAATAGAATAAATAGTATCAATAGAATCATGATAGCTTTTTTTACCCAAGAAAGTTGTTTTCTTCGTTGTTGTGCCAACTCCCACCGTTCAGTTGGTGTAAAGTCAAAAATGATTCATTTTTTGATGTATTTTAACCCCTTCATTCCAAGTGTACCCAATTGGGTACCTTTTAAAATACTGTTTATTAACTACTGTTTGTGCGATTTGAAAGCTAAAACACCCCATTGTTTTTTAAATGAATCAACAGGTAGTTTACTTCGTTTTAAACATGGAAATTGGGCATTCATTATTAGTTAAACTAATTATTAATTAAAATTTTATTTTGTGATCATTTTTAAAATCAGATAACCAAAAACTTGCGTCAAAATTGTTTGTGCTTAGTTCTGGGCTCTGTGAAGAGGGTAAGTTTTTTTAAGAGTCTAGACAGCAAAATGTTTTTTTATCAAATGATGTTCGTCAAGTCATTTACAAAACAAGCGTTCATTACGATTTCATATTTATCCTATTTTCATAGAGAAGAACAATCGGAATGACATTTCATGTGGTAAGAAACGTTATACTGTCTATATTTTCGTTAGACAGATACATAAAAATATTTAAAGTGTATCAAAAATGAATCATTTTCATTTTTACACCAACTGGACGGGGGGAGTTGGCACAGAAGAAAACTACTTTCTATACAAAAAAGCTATCACTGTTCTATAATAATAATAATAATAATTTAACTTTGTGCAAGTAACCTGTAATATAAATAAAATTTCACGTTAATTTAAAGCACAAATGAGCATTAAAACGCAGACATATGTTTCGGGATTGCTTGGAATCTCTTTTTCAATGCGACAGGAAGCTTCTAGATGCAAAACATCCAAATGAAGCAGACAAAACAACAAAAACAAAGCTTATATAGCCAAGGAATTAACTGTAAACCAATGAGAATAAAGGCAGTGTGAAGTGGAAGCAGAAGTAGCAGGGAAAATACCAATAAGAGAGCAACAAACGAATCCATTGAAAGTACAGGAAGTAAAACGGAATATCAATAAAAACAAAGCAAAAAAGACGACAGCATGCATAAAAATGTGAAAATACATGAAAATTGCAAAAATAATAAAATAAAATACAAAGAATAAAATGGAAATAAAATAAGTACAGGAAATACCAAAACAGAAAGCAAAACAAAGTACACATGTAAAGGAGGGGGGGGGGGGAGAAAAAATTACAAAATAGACACAAAAAAGGAAAACTAACAAGAAAACCAGGAAAGAACAATAAATTAAAGGAACTTATGCCAGACCTGTGAAAAATAAGGAGTTGAGGAAGAATCATTAACCAAATTAGAACTATTCCTGTTAATATGATAAGCTTCCCAAAAGTCAAGCTCTAAAGGGGAAGAACATTTTTGAATCATTTTACCAGAATTGAAATCAAAAGAGTAGTTAGAATTCCAACAATGTTGAGCAACACTAGACTTATTTATAGAAATGAGCAATTATAATGAAATCTCGATACTGAACTGAGTAAACAAATTTCATGTGCTAATAAATGAGCAATCGAAATGAACTTTCGCTTCGTAAATGAGTTAACGAACATCATATGCTAAAAAACATTCAGCTGTATGTATCTTTTTAGACGGACACTTAAAAGAATTTAAAATACATAAAAAAAAAAAATGAATTAATTTCAACTTTAAATCAACTGAACACAAAAAATGGTGTTCGGTACCACCAAAAATTCTGGCAACTAAACGCCTTCGTTTTTATACGTAGTACAGTCCTGGACAGAAAAAAAATAAAAGAAACATTCCTTTTTATTTGAATACATGTCACTTTATGAAATATGTCACATGAATTATGAAATCTGTCACATGATCTTACACATCAAATATGCCACTTTATGAAATGTGTCACATGAATTATGAAATCTGTCACATGATCTTACACATCAAATATGCCACTTTATGAAATGTGTCACATGAATTATGAAATCTGTCACATGAATTATGAAATCTGTCAAGTGTCTTACACATCAAATATGTCACTTTATGAAATGTGTCACATGAATTATGAAATCTCACATGATCTTACACATCAAATATATCACTTAATGAAATGTGTCACATGAATAATGAAATATGTCACATGAATTATTAAATATGTCACATGATGCTTGCCCATGATGTCACTTTATCAGGAATAATGTACAGCATAAAATGCCAGCTCCAAAAATTTCTTTCAGAAGTCCTCTTCGTATTATACGACGAATAGTGTTTTGCCTGTACGATTAGTGTTTTGGTTGAATACCGAAAATTCGTCCTTTTTTGATTGACCGAAGATGAATATTAGGACAACGAATAGTAAAATTTTAGTCGAATGCCGAACATTCAGCTTCTGAATGATAAACCTTTCCAAAATTCGTTGTACCGTCAACCAGGGTGAATTAGCCCACTTTTCAAATGTTAGTTTCTATCATGTATGAAGCTTGAAATCTTCGCTTTAACAGATTGATAGATACTTATATTGAATAAACGCAGGGGGGATCCCTTACGTTTGTTATCAGCTTATTTTCGTCAAAACTGATACAAACTAACATATGAAAAGTCGGAAAGTTCACCCCGGATGTGGCAAAGTCACCCTGCTTGACATTAGATGAAAGTATAGTTGTGAAGATTTAAAAATAATCAAAGTTTGCAAGCATTTTTTCTATGCTTTAAATAAGTTCGTTTAAACACTTAAAAACGTCTAAAATTTAGGTATTTTTTTCTGTATTGCTTTAAATGAAATAAAGCTCATAACTTCACTATTAAGTGGAATGCTAATGACATATTTAATGCAAGCATTTCCATCATTAAAATATTCAATTCAAATAAAAGAAATACCATTATTTGGTGAACTTTTATCTTATTCGGAAATACTAGATTCAGATATGTTTAAGGTTATAAAAGTTGATATTTCTATCTTACGGATCATTAAAAAAATATTTATATACAGGGTGGGGCAAAGTTTTTTTTTATAACCCTTTTGAAGGGTTATAAAAAAAACTAATACAGTTTGAAACTCAAAACTTTTTTTTTTATTTCGATCTGCATTTAATACCATTTTTTTACATTAAGTGTTGAATGCCACTTCAGCAATATGGCGGCCATCAGCAGTAATACACTGATGCAGTTTTTTTTTCGACGTAGAAAGAATAGACTGCATCTTTGTGTGCATTTTAATATCCCGCGTAATGTTACGGTCCCTAAGCTATTTTTTGTGGGGTTATTTGAAGGAGAAAGTTCCCCATACTTTAGAGGAGCTGAATTATCGAGGAAATATTCGGCCATACCCCTTGTAATGTGCAGAAAAAATTCCCAAAACTTCAGAAATGGACTGCATCAGTGTATTGGTGCAGCAGGCCACCCTCTTGCTAAAATGGTATTCAAAACTTAATGTAAAAAATTGAATTATATGCGGATCAAAATAAAAAGTTTTAAGTCTCAAATTGCATTAGTTTTTTGATACCCCGTCAAAAACAGGTCATTACTTCTTTGTGTGCATTTCAATATCCCGCGTAATGTTACGGTCCCTAAGTTTTTTTTTGTGGGGTCATTTGAAAGAGAAAGTTTGTAAACATCACCCGCATACTTTAGAAGAGCTGAATTACCCAACTATCGAAGAAATATCCGCCATACTCCTTGAAATGTGCAGAAAAGTTTCCCAAAACTTCAGAAATGACCTGCATCAGTTTATTTGTGCTGAAGGCCACCATATTGCTGAAGTGGTATTCAAAACCTAATGTAAAAAATGGTATTAAATACAGATCAAAATAAAAAAGTGTTAAGTTTCAAACTGTAGTAGTTTTTTTTATATAACCCTTCAAAACCGGGTCATTACTTTTGGCCCACCCTGTATATTTAAAAATGCGAAGTTAACTCATCTTTTACGTAAATTTAATGTATTTATTAATGGATAATTTACTTATTCATGATGCAATTTTCATTAGGGTTTTCACATTTCTCTCTTCCTTATATTCACAATAAGCAAATCTATCCCACAAAGTCTGCCTTCCTCTTTGTTAACAGTAGCACAATGAAAGTTTTCACAGTGAGAAAGTTGCTCTTAGGAGTAGGTAATATTCATGAAAAAGGCACGTAACAAAATTTTGCTGCGAAAATTGTTATTTTTGCATCACAAATTTCACTTATATTACAATGCATAATATAATAATTATAATAGTGCATTAATTGGTAAATTTTACACTTAAATTAACTGCGTGAAAAATAAACATGATACATTTGCATATTTATGACACACCGAACAAGTTGTGAATCAGATACAGGTGCTATTGTCAAAACGAAAAGCAATATGTAAAAATAGCAGTTTATTTTTGAAATGATTCCTATTTATGAAAATTATGTACTATTATGTATTTTTGTAATAACTGTAATACAATTTAAACGGTTTAAAATCAGCAGATTTTTTACTTTCTCTAAATTTTTACTATGCAACAAGTATTCGGCCGAATCGATAAACAATATGTTTTTTCAGAATATGATTTTATCCACTACTAGCTGAGACGCCTGGCGTTACACGGTCTATCTTAAATTATATTTTGCAAATACAGCGATGCATCATGGAAATGTTAGAAATGTTGATTATTATTATATTTGATTTGTTTGACAATGGCAACTGCATTGATTTGTTTGTTCACACGGCAACTGTAACAATTGTTGAAACGATGCAACAATGTAAATAAAATAAAACGGTCATCATCTGGGTCAAATAAATTTAAAGTTAATTACAGTGAAAAAATAATTTCAATCTACAGAGAAAAACACTTATAATTCTTTTCTAGTTAATTTAGAGGCTTCCAATTTTTGCCCGAAGGAAAAAACTCCGTCTAGGATAGTTTTTTACGGGCTTTTCAATGGTATCAAGTTCAAAAGGATGCGATAATTTCTTCTGAGTGAAAAGGACTATTTTACTCAATCTTCGGAGCTCCGTTCCTATTGGTCTTAGCGTGATGATATATAGCCTTCCTCGATAAATGGGCTATCTAACACTGAAATAATTTTTCAGGTCGGACCAGTAGTTCCTGAGGTTAGCGCGTTCAAGCAAACAAACTCTTCAGCTTTATAATATTAGTATATATTCGGCTAAATTATGAAATCACTGTTCGGCTAAGCCGAACGAATACCGAATATTTGTTGCATCCCTAATTATGATATTATAAATTTAAAATTTCCAATAGGTATCTCTCTTTTGTATCACAGATATGTCAAAAAGCACAATGTCGCACCAAAAAAAAAAGGGTATAATTTCCTTTTTTTCTTCGGGCGCTTCCTCCGCTGCGTCGCAGTTTCTTTTTTCGCCATGATTTGAGTATTTTAAATTTCAAAACATCGTTGCATTATCCAAACAATTCCAAACAAAGCTATCGTTGCCATTCCGCAAATAATAATTCTGATCATTTCCTCAGAGCCAAAATTATGTTTTTCCTAATTAACGTTATAATTAATTATAAAATGGATGGAATATTGTATTGTCATCGAAGATAAGCTTGTGTGCAAAGTTTAAAGATAATTTATGCAGTGATAGTGGTCGAAAACCGCGTAACAAACTTCCGTGACAAATCAAGTTAAATAAAACCGTGTAATCTATTTAAATAAAACCGAAAGTTTGTGTGTGTGTCTGTCTGTCTATCTGTCTGTTTGTCTGTCTGTCTGTCTGTGTCTGTCTGTCTGTCTGTCGATCGCGTCCTGGCGGGATGGAACGGGCCAGAAGTACGAAATTTTGGTTGCAGGTACCTTGGGTCAGGTCCTCGTGCATCTCGAACCGTTTTTCCTAAAATTTGAATTTGTTCTTTTTTTAATTCAATTTTAAGCAAAACTGTTGATTTTATGTTTATCTCATCGAAGAAACGTCCCACGTTTTAAATTTTTGCAGCATATGAATGTCCGTAAAAAACTGCACAAGACGCTTTTTTTTGCAGTTCGTAGGACAAATTGAACACGCGCAGTATTCATTTAAAGTAGTTTTCGAACTTTAAAGCAAGGCTTACCTCTGAATTTATCTGCTCAATATGCGTGTTTTCGCCAAAATAAATATTATTTTTGTCGCCAGCAGGATGATTTCTGTTAACGTAAGATTTAAAAAATGCTATTTTACCTTTATTCTGGCCGTTTTATGAGCGAAACAATTTCTAAAAATTCATTTCATTTATATACATATTTTATGGATTATTAACTGCAGACCATTTTTTATTACCTTGAGGTCGATTCGTCTTCCTTTTTTGGCGATTTAATATTATGGCACCAGTTCAACAATTTCATGAAACATATTATTTCTTATGGTAGAGTATCCGTTTTATCAACGAAATAAATTCCAAAAATTCTTTTCATTTTGATGCATATTTTGTGGATTATTTACTGCAGGCGATTTTCAATTACTTTTACCTTGAGGTTGATTCTTCTTTCTTTTTTTTGCGATTTAATATTTTTTCCTTCGATAAAAACTAGGTTGGAAGGTTTTTGATATGGCTTCTTTTTGATAAAATTTTAAATTTCGCCAAGTGTTGATAACTTTTTTCGGTCCCAATCCAGTTAATTGTTCTCAATATATTGTTTTGCTCTTCGAAACCGTGCCAATAATCCTTATCAGTAATATTGTTCTCATTTAATTCAATACGTGATTTACATTATAGGACCATGGCGTATTTTACGAAATACTTCCATTACTACAGTGCAATTTGGTGATCTTCTGCTTCATTTTAACTTTTTTACATAGCGGTTTTGATTGATTCCATATTTCACTCAAGTGATTTATTGCTAACATTTATTTAATTTCTGTACTGTCTATTTGGCGCCATTTGGACATAATTTAGTTATTTATTTCTATCAATTTAAATTTCACACGTCAGAATTGGTTCAGTATTGAACATTTTCTAATTTAATTGTGCATTTGCCTTTGGAAATAATGCTTCCCTTTCTTTCGTTTTCATGCGAATTTTATGAAAGTGATATTTAATTGAATTTTCAGGAATTGTTTTGACGATTTTGCAAGCGGGATTTTTAGGAACTGGGGTCCTTATTTTGATGGGGAATTTAAGATGGACTGTTGGTAATTTTAGGAATAATAGCTCTTGAAGGTCAGTATTCTAATGGCTATTTTTACTCACTGACGTCTTTATTCTAATGGAGATTTTTCGGGACTGATGTCCTTATTCTATTAGGAATGCTTAGGAAAAGTTGTCTTTATTGAAATGGGGGGCTTTAAGGATTTTTTCTTTATTGTAGTAGCGATATTCAGGGACAGTTGTTTTTCATCTCATGGACATTTTTAAACAGGATACAGCTCTTATTCTGATGGGAATTTTTAGATGTATTGTGGTAGATATTGTAATTGAGATTTTTACGGACGCGATTTTAACGGACTCTTGATTATGTGCAAAAATGATATAATATGCATGTGTGCAATTACTCTAATGGAAATTTTTATGAACTGTTGTTGGCATTTTAATGTGGATTTTTATGGACTGTTGTTTTTGATCTAAAAGGAAATTTTCTAGGCTGTTCGTTTTAATGCAATCGTGCTTTTTAATGATTAGATTATTTAATTAGGGTTTTTAAGGACTGTTGCCCATCTTCTACTTGGATTGTTAAGAAAATTTTTCCTTACATATTTACAACAGAATTTTGAACATGCGTCACTTAGCCTGCGAATGATGTAATATTAACCCGCGCAAAGCCGGGCATGTCAGCTAGTAAATAATAAAGTAAGCATTATGTGTGACTTCTGCTTGGGAGTCAAAGTAAAGTTTAACATTTTTTTACAGTGAAAAAGGTATTTCTTATGAAAATTTAAAGCGCATGTAAGGGGGTCAAATTTTTTGCGTTTGAATAGCATTATTTTCTTACTTAAGCAAACAATTTTCCTGAGAATGTTCCCTAAATTATTGGTTTACATTACCTCAAATATTTACCTAAGCTAATAGCGATGCAGTACAAATAAAACTGTTATATATAACAGCGATCCGAAATAAAGACTCTATAAATAAAACACGACAGCTCGTAGAGTATTTGCATTTTTATTACATTTCAGTCCACGAAATGAAACTAGCCTAAGCGTATATCCACTAGTCTAGACAAAACGAAGATTCCCCTTGAGCTATCACTAGCTGATATCATCCACTTAGCACGAAAGTTGCGCAAGTGGAAAATACCGCTGAAAACGGAATAAAAGTACTTTTGGTGGATAGATGTCGGATATTCTTTTCTTACCGTCTGATTGAAAAAGACATATTTTATAGAGTTTTATTTTGAGCCCTGTTTTTTTTTTTTTTTTTTTTCATTTTTTAGCTTCGTGCAAAAATATATTATAATCAATAGTTAAATAAAATTTTAATATTGATTTTGATTCCTCGAAGAAAGAACAAATAACTAAACTAGCGAAAAAAAGCTATGCAATTCTTATATTATTCCCCCGTTTTGTGTTATTCCTTTCTCTTTCTTTTTATTCTTCTTGTGAATTGAAGGTAATATTGAGGCATAAAACAGAAATAATGAAGCGAAATTCCAACAAAGGGGACGTCATGAATTGGCGTCCGTTTTGCTACAAAACCAAATGTCGCCAAATCTAGTGTCTGCAGGCAATATTTGGGGCCTTTACGGTTGAGCCCCATGTTAAACATTGGCGAGATTATGGAGGAGAGGAGAGGAACAATCAAACTGTTCCTCTCCTGGCACTCTAAGACATGTTTATATACAGATGTATATAATGTAACACGCACAGTCGCTGAAATTCAAGTTTTCAAATGGAGGGTAAGAGCCCTTTAAGTTTTATGTGGGGCGTGGAGGGGATGGCAATTTTTTGGAAGCAATAAAAAAAATTCTGGCAATAATATCGCTCGTTATTAAGACGTGAAAATATTCGAATTATAACGTTTTGACTGAATTTTTTCGAACTTCCGAGTGCGGGGCATTCCCGTCTGGTCCATTTTTGAGTAGGGGATCCCACCCTGAATTTTAGCCCCTGTATTCAAAAATACATCCTTTTTAAGCATTCCATTTAATTATTGTTATCACAATTTCATATTTCAGGCGCCAATAAAGAAATTGAATTTCCTTAATATTGAAATTGTCATTCTCTATACGGCATGTAGTTTATGGGCGTAGCAAAATGTCAAAAAATTCATTAAGAAATTATAAATTAAAGAGTCTTGACTTCTAACTTCAGCTTATCAATAAACGCAACTATTTTTTTTACTGAAAAAATGCTCACATGATAAGAAATACCTACCGGAAATTTGCTCTTGAGGGAATTCCATCTCACATGAAGCCAATCGAAAAAAATCATTTAAAACATTTACATAAGTATTATGCATGATTGTAAAATTTGAAGCGGCACAAGTGTGGAAAGAACTGGGAAATCCCCCCCCCCCCCCAAAAAAAAAAAAAGCATTCAGTGACATAAGCCAAATCAGCGCCCCGGTGCCTGCGTCAGTACAAGAATTGTTTGCATTTAACGCAGATGAAATCCATTGTTTTAATGCAAATGTATGGATTAAAATTACATCTTGCCCTAATTCAGTGCTTAAAATTCTTTGTCAAAATGATTTTTTTAACTTTGCACTACTACTACGATTATTATGATACTCTTTAAGCATAGGGAGATCATGCATAAGGAAAGCATAAGGAAAGACAGGTCCACACAGCAAGAGTTAGGTTTGCTGGGCGCCAGCCCAGCCTAACTTTCTCGGAGCGATAATGAACGTTTGTCGGACTTCACTTCCCCGTGCCCGGGGGAGGGAAACCCTAAGGACTCGTGTTAACAGGGGAGAGGGATGGAGTTGAAAACTACTACGATTATCATTTACAAATATAAGTATTATTTTTAAATCTTAAAATACATTTAATGTGACTTTTGTGATTCTGTTATAGTCTACAAGAAGTAAAGATATTTGGTTCATCCATTGATTTATCATTCAGTGCAAAAATAGCACGCCTGTCGTACAATGTAACATCCGTTACATCCAGTAACGTCTGTTACACGACATATTTAATTTTTTATGACAGCAAAATAAGACTGAATGTTCATTTGAAGGTTATGATACGCTGCATGCATGTCTCGTAATGTTGTTTTTAGATTACCTAAAAAAATGTACTTAATCGATTCACAGACTTTTACAACAGGCACTATAAGATAAAGTGCCCTAAAACTGACGCACTAAAAAAAGGGTTTCTCAATCTACACCCTCAAATTTAAAAAATAAAAAAACATGTAAAGCATTACCAATTTTAAAAAAAATTAAGACGTGAAGGAATTTGAAAAGTGGTACCATTCAAAAAGAAAGGAAATTTCATTTTAAATTATTTTAGGGAATTGGTAATACTTTAAAAGTGGTTTTATTTGAGAGTGCCAGCTTTACGAACCGATTTTTGGGTGTCAGATTTAGGGCAGTCAATTTTTTTTTTTTTAATTTTTTGCTGCATAAAAAAACATAATATAAATTTTCAAGCATGTGCAGTTTATCTTAAGCATTAGTTTTATTAGGAAAAAACTGCTTTTAATTCTGAAATATTAGTACGCATCTCATGATATGTTTTACATTTACTTTGTGCTGCATATAACGTCCGTTACTATGGAATTCACCCTTGCGGGAATAATATTAAATACATATATTCAATAGCAACTTCAAAAGAGCTTTGAATATTAAAATTTATAGATGCAAAACAAAAACGGTTTGACGTTTGACTGAAGATTCAAAAATACGAAGAGCTTTTGAATGATAAAATGGACACATGTATTGGAAGAAGCTTACTATATTGTTTTTAGTTTTAAATGCATATTTGAAAACGAGCTACGCTATTTCTGAACTTTTAAACGTTCTGAACTTTAAATCAGGCATCCTGCTTTAAAAGAACAGTGACATTTTTTAATCATTTGAAACCTTTGCCATGCGTTGCTTTGAAACAATGTCTGTTCCGAATTTTTTAATCGGTTCCATGTTTAGAGTAAGATCATTTCATTAAAAAAAAAAAGGATTCCAGTTATAAATTCAAAAGACAGAATTTATCGCTCGAAGAATGCATGTAACACATGAAAATAACACTAAATTGTGTTGTTGTTTCTAATGCCACTTGGATATCCAAGCTCCCCTTCGCAGAGCGACCAGAAGGAGCGCCATCCGTTTATAGATGAGCACCACAACGGTGGAAGTACGACTCAGCAAATTATGTATTTGGATGACACCAGATGACACCATCATAAATATTCCATTTTCCTTCTTTGACCGAAGAGTGAAGGGAAGGGGCATTCGCCCCCCTCTGGTACCCTCGGAATTGCCACTGGACTTCAGTGTCCCCGGATTTTACATGCACTTATCCGCAAGTGTACATGGTTGGTCTTCTGCGGGTCGGGTATTTAACCCCCAATCTTCTGTTTGGAAGTTTCACATCCTAACCACTAGGCTACCACGGGCCATAACTAAGTAGTTGAATCGCTAAGTTGTCTATGAATTTTAAAACAGTTCTTTTGAGAAATAAATAAATAAAAGTGATATTGAAAATTTCTGGTTCTTACGCAAGATCCGAATTTTTGCGATTGCGGGCAATATCTTAAATGCTTTTGATGCCTAAACCTATTTTAAAAAATAACTATGACCATGATGGCGGTTTCAAAGCAACATCGACATTTTGCTATCGAAACAGTAGCTTTTGAAACGTTAATTTTCTTATTTTAAAAAAAGTTTTTCTTTTTCTTTTATAAAATCTTAATTTTTGAATTTTTCAAGCAAATAAAATCAACAATACCCTGGAAGAGATAATCTTATGAACTCAATAGTACTCAATCAAATACTACTAGTAATTTTAATTTCAGATTTTCAACTCTAGTGGAATTTATGTTTTAAGCCCCCTGAACGATACGCTCTTTACCTGCTTTTTAAATCGATATAAACACTAATAACCCCTTCCCGCTCGCTCCCGTCAAAATCACGGGCTTTAGTGTTTCAAAGTAGCGCACCAAAACAATAACAATCCTTTCAAATATGGAATAATTTTCTGACAAAGAAATAGGCACTTTTGTTGCTGTTTTTTTTTTTTTTTTTAAATTAGCCGAACGTAAAGGGGTTAAAAAAAAAAAAAAAACAAGAATGTTTATATATCACTAAAATTATGTTTCATAAGTTGCTTTGAAATAAGGACAATGTTCCAAAATATTCAGTTTAATAGAAATATCACAGCGTTGGAAACTTTTAATTATTGAATGTTTTTAATTATTAAGTATCCCACAGCTTCCAAACACGTCTTTAATTAATTTCCAAAATATGCTGCTTAATAAAATTTTAAGAATCAAAATTGGCACCCCGGATAACTGGATTTTTCGTGTAGTGGGCGGGTCAGATTCCGTAAATTTCAAAATAGGTCGGATATCGGATATGTTGTGCGCCTGCTGTCTCGTATTTACAGGTTTTAAATTTGGCCACCCTAGGTCAAACATAAAATGACAAAACAAAAAAAAAATACGCAGGCGTAAGCTGACAAAATTAGTCTGGAATTATGTTTCATCGAATGTACAATTTTGTGGACTTACTTATGAATTTCCTTAAAAATACCATTCGAGACAAAGTGTAAAAAAAATGAATTTATTTCATCACTACAGGAAATTTTGTTTAAATAACAAAATAGCAAAATATGATTGCTTTTTATCCTTGACTGGCGGGATTTTTAAAAAATCTACGAAGTGAAAGTTTTGGTAAAATATTTCCCATGTATTTTAGGACTCTTTTTGTATTTTACTATCCAAACAAGTATCACTTTTACCTTTCCTTCAAATTCTCTTAAGCCGATTTTTCGTGACATTCAGTTTTAGTTTTGCGTTGAAACAATATTGAAATTGTGAGAGCTTATAAGGTTTTTTTTCCCTGTTTTTGTTTTGCGTTGGAAACTCTTTTCCTGATTTTTTCTCACAAGTTGCTAGAATTGACTTTTCGAGCGTTTTTTTTTTTCTTGCATCTTACACCTTGAAAAATGTGGAAACATTCGTTTTGCCTCGTTCGACAACGTGTAAAAATCTGTCAAGATTTTAATACATGATGGGGGGGGAAAAGGAAAAGGATAGAAACAGGTTTCTTTGTGGTCATTTTTCAGTAAAATAGCTTTGATTTAATCTGTCATGTACAAAATATATGATGGTTAAAATTACATAAAATTGTAAATCAAATATTACATTTAAAAAATAGAACTTTCTCCTCTAAGCGTAAACTTTCTATTGGATTTTATTGTTAAGTATGTTTCTATAATATTTATTTTATACTTGTAGCCAGGAAGCTGGAGCAGCAGCCATTTTTTTTTTTTTTTTTGAGTTCTCAGTTCCAACTGCTAAGTACTTGCTCTGGCTCCGCTCCAACTCCACGATGTGCTCCGAAAAATTCTAATGGATTATATTACAGTTGAACTTTCTTAATACGAACACGGTTAGTACGAAATCACGGCTAAAACGAACAGTTCGTTCATTAAGTTTGGTTTACTATTTAATTACACTAAATATCTCACGCATATTACGAAGGCTAAAATACAAATTTCGGTTAAGACGAACAAAATTTCTGAGCTATTCTCAAATATTTTTCTCGGTTGCAAATAATTATTTGAAAAAAAAAATTGTTGGTTATGTTTCATCATTGTAAACCACCAAGTACGTATTTCGAATCATACGTTTAATCTTTCTGGGTAACAATAGCTTATAGCAAAGCTGAAGAAGCTTTAGGTACTTAAAGGAACTTTTATGAGATGCGTCCAGAAAATGGCGATATACAATAGCACTACGCTTTTTGCGCCGAGATATGCCTATGATAAAATTTAATGTAGCCGAAAAACAACTAACCATTAAGGATTTTTTACGTAATTGTTAAACTTTAAAAGGTAAGTTCACTTTTTTTTGAATGAGCTAATAAGATATAAAGTGTATATTAGTAAAAATAAATCATTTGTTTTCACTATTTATTTTACTTTTTATTATAAATAGTAGTAATTTATTTTTAAAATATAAGCATGCATTTCTATTTTTTCACACAATTTTACTTATTCACGGTTGTTACGAATAACAGCTAATACGAAAGCAAAATCGCACTGCTCTGTGCTCCTCCTCCACGCTCCATTGCAGACCTCTGCTTGTAGCAAACTTTGAAACATAAAAGACAATCTTAAGGTAATGCTAACCGCATTTAACGTATAAATTCTCAGATTGGAATAACCCGTCAAAAATTAATGCTTCAACTTGTGAAGAATGGAAGGAATTTTTGTTATTTGGTATAATAATTCAAAAACTTGCTACCACTGAATACATCTGCCCTTTTCCTTTGTACAAAGCCTGCTTAGATTGAAAGAAGTGCTTTTGATAAACATTCATACATAATGAAAGAAAAAACGGAACAAAGTCATCGTTCTTTTGATGACTTTCTGTAAATGCGTGTTCATAGATCAAAGATAAGCATAGACTGCGTCTGCGTCTTGTGTTGTACGCAGGTAGGAATCGTGTGTCAGGACGGAACAGGAAATAGTGTTCTCAAGAAATCTGCCGAGCTCTACATTTCGTGACTGTAACACTAATACGACGGAATTCAACTGCCTATTTTTCAATTAAATTTGTGAGTTGTTCAAAACCACTTAGTGTAAAAGTAGCTCGTTAAGCTCTTCAAATAGTCACGTGATAATGATTAGAAACAACTTCACGTTGACAGGCTGTTAGTATCCCTACTGTTAGTTGCAGCCTCTACTTTATTCAAACCAAAACTGAGTGGTCGCATGTGCTAGGTACAGACCGCTAATAAATGAGTAGAAGCCGGGAAGTGTTTAGTAAACAATCATGAAGATATTAAATAGGCGCGAAGATTTCGCCGAATCCTTCTTAGCAATTTCTTAGGAATGAAGCCGAATGTTTTGCTTGTTTCATCTAATCTTGGAGAAAATCAATTGCATACTGCTTTCATAGTAGAAAAAAAGTGCCGTCATTAATAAGATTTGGCTTTTATTAGTATAAAAAAAGGGAAGTACTTTAATGCACTAATAAACATGACCTGAATCGTTTTGCTAGTTATTGAGGGGAATACGATGTCGTCTTGCATGCAAACATCCATAAGTCTTTCAACTAATAAAACATCGAAAGAAATAAGCCATTTTCTGTGCATTCTCAACTAATAATAAAGCAGCAAGTATGTGTGCGTGTATGTGTGCGTCCGTCTGTGTCCGGCGTAGGGCCCAGACCGTCCGACGGATTTTGTTGAAATTTGGCACGAAATTTAGTTTGGAGCATGGTGGTGTGCACGGAGTGTTTTTACTGAAATTCGAATTTGTTCATTTTTTATTCCAATTTACAGCCGAAAATTTCATAAAATAGTCGTTTTCTATGGGAAGGAATTATCGCATCCTTTCGAGATTGACACCGCTGAAAATCGCGTAAGAAACTGTCCCAGAAAGAGTTTTGTTCTTAGCGCTAAAATTCGAAGCCGATTAACTGGAAAAGAAGTTATAAACGTTTTCTCTGGAGTTCGAAATTATTTTTTCGCGGTAATTAACTTTAATTTTATTTGAATTGTTACCATGCCGACTGGCTTATGATTTTTTTTTTCAACGAATTGAAATTTATTTATTGCGGTCTTTAAGCATTTTGAGGAGCAGCCGAATTTTAATTGATTAATTTTTTTTTTTTTTTTTTTTTGAATTTTGATTATTCTTTTCCTTTAGAATGAATTAAAATTTATTTCCTGCAGCTCAGAGGCGTTGGATAGCTGTTTTTTTATTTACAATTTTGATATGCTTTTTACGGGACCCTTCTTCATACTGCGCAGGGGTATTTTTAAAAAATGTTATCCTTTATAGCGATTTTTGATATTCCAACTAATTATTACTATTTATATTTTTAGTTATTTTATTATTTTTTCTCGAGAGTATTAGCACACATGTTATTTGGCTATTTGAGCTCGGCTGAAAGGTTTTTCGCTTTCAAAGCTTTGCTTGCTGCTGTTAGTTTCTGCGAGCTACAAAATTTCGTCGTTCTGGTTTACTGTCAATGAATAATAACTAAAAACTAATTATACTAAAAACTCATAAATCAAAACAATTCTAATGGATTATAATCGTCTTTTCTGTGTGGGAACTCAAACTAAACAAACAAAATGCGTTTTCTCTTAAATATTTTTTTTTTTCGTTTTTTTGTGTTTCTTTTTTTTCTTCTTTCCCTTTTTATTGTATGTGTTTTGTAAAAAAAATGCTTAAATGTGTTGGATCGTTGGTCCATTTTCGTTGGTGGGTAGTTTTTAATTACGCGGAATGCTTTTTAATAAAATAACATAATTTACACATAAAAAAGTTACCACTATAGACACAATGGCGAACCGACTGGTCTTTTCATTTTTTAACACGGACATGGCCGTGCGGGTACCGCTAGTTTAACATAAGACTAAATGCACTCTGCCATAATGAAACTTCGGTCTCCTAAAAAATGCAGATATTGACAAAATATTCGAGGACAATTCCTCTGAAGCCCTAAAATGGTCAGCTTCAGTGAAGAGACTGAGCTTTTAATTATACTTATGTAAACATATCTTTCGAGTTTTTCAGCTTTTTATGTTGAAAGGTAAAACAATTAGGAATAAATGAAAGGAGCTTTATGTTTCATTAAAGATACTATCTTAGCGTCATAAAAACCTGGAAATTGTCCTTAAATAACAATTAAACGAAGCAATAAAGATTAAACTTCAGACATGTTTTAGAATGTACAGGCTTTCTTAACAGATGTATTCTTAAAATATTATAACATCGTAATATTACAAGCTATTTATAAGAAAGAAAAAAGATTTTCTACTACGTGTGAGTGCACTTTCTTTCCTAAAAATTAAGGCCCTTAACGTTTTTTTTTTACGTTTTCTTATTTTAGACGAAATTTTTACGATGCCTTCTTTCATTCTTTTAAAAATCAAGCACAACGAACCTTCTTGCTACGGCATTTCTCCAGTTTCCAGCAAAATCTTGTTGCTCCACTGCTCTGTACTTCTGCTCCAGATCCCTGGTAAATTCTGTCTTACAATTATTTTCGTCGCTCCAACATAAGTATAACTACCAGCTCACAGCATGTAGTTAACACAAACATGCACGGGATGGAAGGCATATTTATTTCTCCGAATATTAGAAATCTCTGGCAACCGGCTTTTGTGTTATTCACACTTCCTTGAAAGAGGAGAGGAAACATTTCCATGTTTACCCAATTCATTCCTGTCTGAATTCAAGTCAGTTTCCGGTGGGGGGGGGGGGGGGAAGGGCAAGCATCTTATCGTAAACATAAAATAAAATCATCCCGTCTAGCTGCATCAAGTTCACAAAAGCAAAATGAAATATATTTCGATGTATCTTTTGTATCTCCCATATATTCAAAAATAATATATTAAGGATCTTTAAATTCTCCGAAACTCAAAGTGGATTTTTTGAAAGGTTACCCTTACCGGTTTGATTTTGTTTTCAAAACTGCATGAAATATCATGTACTATGTCTTCAACAAATCTTTTTTTTTTTTCTTCATATTATTGTGTTTTTCATTTTATTTTCATGTTTTACTTGCATACTGTATTCTCTACACTGTAAAAATGTTGCGTTTAGTTACCATCATTTTTGGAATACGAAAAAGTGGTGTATGAAAACACCACAATTATTTTTGGTGTACTGAAACACCAAAGATTATTCTTGGTATTCTCAAACACCAAGGATAATTCTCAATACACGAAAAATAGTTGTGGTGTTTTCATGCACCACTTTTTGTGTAAAAGTGTTGCCATCACTTTTGGTGTTGTGTCACACCTAAACTTTTTACAGTGTACGCAACCAAAATGTTGGAAAAATAACCAAAATGTTGGTAAAATAACCAAAGTGTTGATAATTCCTCCAGTACCAAGATTTTTTTAAAACTCATATGTGATATGGCGATAAAAATTGTGCAACTGTTTATCTTTTGCAAAAGGTATTTAAATCAAATTTTGTGTTAGAATTTAGATTACGTGCGAGCCTTTTAAAAACATGCTTTAAAAACAAACTAATAGAGAACAAGTTTTTAAATGTTATTTCATTACTTGTTAACCTTTCCCTAATAGTTAACGATCAGTCGACAATATTACATTACGGTTTTTTTTACTGACTGTTAGTTAAAAAAAATACTGAAGGCATCTTTTAAGATTTTAATTCGCAAATAAATATTTTTTGTTTTTTTTTTGTTTTTTTGTTTTATGATAGTTAGTTTAAAAGAAATGTAACTGCTTAAGGTAAAAGATTTTTATTCGCATAATAAAGATTTTTTTTTACATCAAACAGAGTTCATAATTTTAAATTAATCATCAAAACTATAAATAACAAATAAAATGTGGAAAACTGATCATGAATTTCTAAAACCCCAGGCTACTATTATCTTGAAAGACCAATGGGATTTGTATTATTCTAACGCATTTGGGGCTTATGTAATCCAGCAATTTTATGAAATAACTCTGAATGAAAATACAAAATGGATTTTATGTCTGAAGAGGGAGAATTCAAAAGAACTTTAAATGCCCGCAAGAGATGGTCATTAAAATTCATTGATATCATGGGCATACTGCTCGCAATTTTATTGGCGTTAGAGAGAGCAATACTGGTGCAAGTCCATGTAGTTGGAATGACCGGTTCGGAAATTCTACAAAAGATTTTCCAATAGCGATGCGATCCACAAATATGAATATGACAATTAAACATGTTAAAAGTAATGCCCTATGTTAAAAGTATTCGGATAAAGACATAAAATATTTTAAATTTACGTATAATCAGTGTTTCTGTGAAAAATTCGCACATTGCAGATATGAAAAGATTTCATCCCTTACTATTATAAATACGCTTCTTCGTGAGCATTGAACTATCTGATTTCGCATTCAGAAGCTCCCTTATATGTGCTAGTTTAAAATCAATCACGGAAACATGACTTGGTTTTTAAAAATCTTGAACGTCGAAAATTTTCGGTGGTATTTATTGGACTCATTTGAGTAATATTTAACTGAGGTTTGTTGTGTCAACAATATCTATATATTCCAAAAAGGCAAAGACAAATCGGATAAGTGCAATTTTCTCCTCTGTTTGCCAACCGATTTTATTACTTTGCTTATTTAGGAACTATTGATGTGTTTAGTCTTATCAAAAAAAAAAAAAAAAAAATGGAAATAGGTTCTTTCCCTAGTTTTCCTACTTTCGACGTAGATTCGAAGCCCTTTTTTAGAAGTTTAGTCTTCGTAATTTTACTTTTCCTTCCATCGAATCTACGTCACACAATAGTCAATACATTTTTTACGTTTTAGATTTCAAAGAAAAACAAATCTCAGGAACGATTAAAGAAAAAATATAATCCATTAAAATTAATGCACAAATCAAAATTTCAAGATGTCGGTTAATCCATTTCCTATATATATATGAAAGGAAGATGGGGTCCATCATTTTTTTCTCCGCCACGGCTCTCGATGCCCGAGTAGACCCCTCAAGCACTATGCAGTCGTGTGCTTAGCCACCAGTTGACTTATGTTCAACGCCCAAAGGCCGATATTATTTTGCAATCACTCTTTATTTCTATATTAAATCATGCCATGGCCCTGCGGCGTTCATTACTTTCAACGGCCGTAAGGTATTCTCCTGAGATATGCCAGAAAAAAACCAGGAGAAACACTTTTTTCCGTGCTGCGCTTTAAATACTCAATTGTTCCCCTACTACTAGCCAGAGGGCTAGGGCGGGAATTAATAATTTAATTGGCTATTTCATTTTGATGGACAGATACCTGGGAGTCAAGTTATTTTGCCCGCGTGATTAAAGTACTAGTTTCTAACCACAAACGAAGTATGGAATTATGGTGTCAGCATTTTAATCTAAAGAGAGATGACTTTTGAGTTTGAAATATAATATTCGTTCGGTTAAGAAAGTGATTTAATGGAGCAGTAGCGTCGGATTTTGAAAAATATTTATATTCCTTACTTCAAATTTAAATAAAAATTTACATAATTTAGTATCCTTTCATATATATATATATATATATATATATATGGGCTCGGTGAATTCCAGGGGGGGGGGCATGGTGATAAAAGACATTATTACGAACAACTAACATTTATTATTACTAACAAAAACACACTACAGAACAATAAAGTAGACATTTACATCAACAAGCTTCAGCCACACGTCTTACATCGTTTTCGTCGTATCCTCGTCTGACTGCGCGCTGCCGCATCGCAGCGCCGTGAGTTGGAATCAGTCCGCGCCACTAGATATAGTTGCTAAGTGTATAATAGTTAATGATTGGGGAATACTATACATATATCTATACTAATATTATAAAGCTGAAGAGTTTGTTTGCTCGAGCGCGTTAATCTCAGGAACTACTGGTCCGATTTGAAAAATTATTTCAGTGAGATAGCCCGTTTATTGAGGAAGGCTATAGGCTATATATAATCACGCTAAGACCAATTGGAGCGTAACTCCGAAAATTGCATAAAATAGTCCTTTTTATCAGAAGAAATGATCGCATCCTTTCGAGCTTGATACTATTGAAAGCCCGTGAAAAAGTATCCTAGAAAGAGTTTTGTCCATCGTGCTAAAATTGGAAGTCTCTAAATTAACTAGAAAAGAAGTTATAAGCGTTTTTCTCTGTAGTTTGAAATTATTTTTTCACGGTAATTAACCTTAGTTCTATTTGACCCAGATGATGACCGTTTTATTTTATTTGCATTGTTGCATCGTTTCAATAGTTGTTACAGTTGCCGTGTGAACAAACAAATCAATGCAGTTGCCATTGTTAAGCAAATCAAAAAATAATAATCAACGTTTCTAGCATGTTGATGAGGCACCGCTGTATTTGCAAAATATAATTTAAGATAGACCGTACTACGCCGGGCGTCGGAGCTAGTATATATATATAAGTCAGTCAGATAATTTGTCCAGTACAATGTCAAACGATAAAGAAACAATTGGAAGCTAACAATATCTAATATAATATAAAGCGATATAATAAGTGCAGTGAAGCATATTTTCCCTTCGAATCAACGTTTCGTACGTCCGGTGATTTACATTAGTATTTTGAACTCTTGATTAAATAGAAAATGAGTCTTTGTTCTTCTGATTTACTCAATAGAGATAGGGTAGCATGAAAATTTTTATTTCTGTTTTCTTTACAGGAGAAGGAGTGTAGGAAGATAAAATTTCTGTGTTACAAATGCATTAAATAGCTAACTCAGTGATTAGACAGTCTCATTGAGGAGCGATTATCGCTACTTGAAATATTTCAACAAAATGTTGTCAAACAGAAAAACATAATGTCTATAAGTTATTTACACGTTCTAGGCTGATCTTGAAAATTTCATTGAATTACGGTCGACCACTGGGCGAACTCTAGTACATGTGGAAACCCGTGTGAAATTAGATGACAGATGGATATTATATTTAGATGTTTCATTTAACAAGAAGTTCCGTCTAGAACTATACGAGCCTACTTTCCCGTATACAGCGAATTCAAATTTATAATCTAGCTATCTCTCTCTCTGTCTTTCTCGTTTAGCTTTAGTTCTTAATTGCTTCAAATATACCGTTTTCAACGGTTAATACATATTCATTCAATCATTCATTTATTAAGTCATTCATGTATTTATTCACTCATTTATTCATTCATTCTTTTGCTTATTCACTTAATCATACATTAATTCAAAAATATTCTTGAAAATCCCGATCAAAAAATTTCGTAGGAAAATAGGCTCGTTAGTTCTGGATGAACTTTCTATTTGTACATGTTCTACGTCATAAGAGCTTTCCGATAAAGTTTGTTCCAAGCAAATCGGTCCGTTTGATCAGGAATTATATAGGATTGAAATTTCCCCGTAGGCGGTATGTTAATTTTTTTTGAACTGTTCAAAAATGAACAAAAATTGTTCAAATCAATATTTCACGCCAAGAACTTCTTCCAGTGAGTTTGTTTATGGGAACTTAGATCTTGTACCAGAGTTTACATCATTTGCTTCATTTTCACCCATAGGCGCTAATGTTAAAATTTTTTGAACTGTTCAAAATTGAACAAAAAATTGTTCAAATCGTAAAGTAATCAAAAGTAAAATATGGAAATCAGATGTCCTCGCCGAGATCTTTCGAATGCAAAAAGAATTTTTCGAATCGGACAATTCGTTCACAAGTTATTAGGGGAGGACAGACCGACCGACAGACAGACCGACAGACACACTTTTCCCCCATCTCAAAACCCTACTTTCAAATTTTTTATTTTTCAATCTTTATTTAATTACTTAACTTATTTTTGAGTTTTCTTGATTCCTAACGATATTTTCATGATACATTAAGCCTTCTTTCATGCTTTATTATTATTATTTTTTACTTTTACGGGAAAGTAGGCTAAAAAAATGATAATTATTAATGTCACCTCTAAAGTATGAAACGCCGGTATTCTATAGAACTCCTAGGCATTGAATATAATGCCGGACGTTTTTACGTAAGATATGAAATATGAGAAGTATTACATACTTTCCCTAGGCATTGTATATAATGCCGGACGTTTTTATTACGCAAGGTATGAAATATGAGAAGTATTACATAATTTCCCGAGACATTGTACATAATACCTAGGCATTCTATAGAATGACAAAGCTATCTAGGCAAAGTATGAACAAAACGTCCTAATGAGGTTGTTATATAAATAATGTGCATTTCTCAAAAATAAAAATGTTATTCTGAAAAAATAATGAGATTGCCAAAAAAAAATTGTTTTCCACAATCGTAGCGATTCAGCAACGAATAGTCCTTGTGTTCCTTCTTGGTAGTCATTTTTGGGCCGTGGTAGCCTAGCGGTTAGGATGCCGAGCTTCCGATCGGAGGATCTCGGGTTCGATACCCGAGCTGCTGAAGACCCACCATGTACGCTTATGGATACGTGCATGTAAAATCCGTGGACCCTGAAGTCCCGAAGCAGTACCGAGGGTACCGGTGGGTGGGGATTTTCCCTTCCACTCATAGGTCTAAACAGGAAGGTGACGCATTTGTGGTGGCGCCGTCTGGTGTCATCCAAGTACATTATGAGCAAAGTGGTACTTCCACCATTGCTCAAATTGAAACGGAAGGCGTTCCCAACTGCCTTAATTCCTAGTCGATTCGATGAAGGGGAGCTCTGATTACCAAAGTGGCGTAAGCAACAACAGTAGTCATTTGGCTTTTTGTTCATCATTTATTAACTTCTGGTCAGTAGTTTCGGTTAAGAAAACCCTATTTTTTGCAGCGTTCACTCTCATTTTGCACTTACGGGCGGAGTTCTTAACGAATAGAAGATGTATTTTATACTTTGCCGGTTTCTCATTTGGCATTCTATAGAATGTCTAGGAAATGTGGGAAATATAAATCGTTTCATATATTGCCGGCTAGTTTTAGGCATTATATACAATGCCGGATTTGAAACTTTGCCGGCTACATATACATGCACGAACTAATGGGTAACGTTTTATAACAAACCACAAAGAGAGTTGTTGTTAAATCTACTAACTGTTCTGTTAAAAAGTTACTTATTGATGACGTACTAAATTGAAAATCTAATATAAAATGGTTAAAATAAATAATTTAAGTTTTTTTTTAAATCTGAAATGAAAAAGGAAATCGTGTTGGCAGTATTTTGAATTGATTCGAGCCTTTTCCCGAAAGTGCACTTAGTTGAAACTTGGTATAAAATTTTTATTGATCATGAGGAAAATTTCTAATTATAGCACTGTTGTTGTTGAAGTTTACATTAACAAGTACACATAGCGGAACATCGTTTGGAGCAGGGGTTTCCAACTAGCGTTATTCTTTTGAATAATTAACTCTAAATCTTTGAAAATAGTTAGGTATGATTTTCCCATAAGTTTTTTAAATGCCAAATAATACAATCATGTGAAGAAAAAAATAATGTACCTTTGTAAAGAAGGAAATGTCAGAATATATAAGATTTGAAATTAATCTTTTATTTTCAATTAAATATGAATTTGTCAACAATATCAACTTCATTTTAAACTGTTTACCATTTTTACGATAATGCATGCACTTTATGTAAATCCACGAAAACTAAAAGTGTTTTTAAATGAAAACTATAATAATGTCCTTAGTTTAACATTTAAAACACTTTTAGTGCTTCAATTTTGGAAATAAAACGATAAAGGAATGTTTTTATGACAGCAAAGTTTCAGATTTAGGCGAAAACTTCTGGAAATAATTGTACGAGTTAAACAAAGCGCTAGCATAAAGCTTACCACCTAATGTCACTGTTTCCTATAAAACTTGAAAACTCTTTTTTTTCTCAAATATTAACCGACTTATTAATATTTAATTAGGGGAGTTGACTCCAACTAATTTGCATAAAACGGGATCACTGCTTTGAATTAATTGTTCTGTAAAGTTTTAATTGCGAGTCGTCGCAATAACAACTAAGCGAAGTCATTTCAAAACTTAGGAATGTTTATTTTATAATAAAATTCGCGCTTTGATAAGCTTCGTATTAAAGTGCTGCGTTAAAAAACTAAAAGAAGCATTATTTTCTCGCTGTTTTGAATTGTTCATAATGCAATTGTGTGAGCTCAACAGTTTCTTCAGTTGTAGGTAAAAAGTTTTTCTGTTATCCAGAAAGAAACTTGATCGATTTTGATTTTTGCTCATATTTTAAATAAATATATAGTTACAGTAGGAACACGAAGTCCTGACACTTGGAAGCTTCTGCGCATGACAGGAAAGCACGAATCCATTCGAGTATTATGGAACTTCGTTTCGCCAGGTGCGTTCATTTAGGCAGGGATTCAACTGAAACGCTTTTTGATCGTTTTGCCGTTTTCAATCGAATGCTTCGATCAAAATCATGCATTCCGATTCAACTGAAACGCGGCTATCATTTTTAACCATGTGAAAAACACGATTGCTTTCATTCGATCATTTTCACGATTCGATTGATTTTCTTACAGTAATGGTGGCCATTTTGGCTATCAGAGGTCGCAGAATGCAAAAAGTTCCATGATATTTGCAAATCCGAAGCAATCCATTCAATTAGAGCGAACGGGAGTTTATGCAACGATATCGCTTAGATAGAGAAACATTTATATTTTTATGCGATAAGCTGGAAGGAAACTGGCACACAAAACGCCTGGCTAAAAAAGAGAAGAATAAAGGAAAGTAATGCGAGCAAAAAACAAACAAATGAGAGCATAGCAAAACAAACGGGTCAAACCAAAATAATAAACAAAACACCAACAGACAATGTTTACAGTTAAAATAGCTTAGCTTTCTCATTTTCATTGGTTCAGCTTAAAGTTTTGGTCATGTGATGAAACGCCAAGCGAGGAAAGCATTCGATGGCAACTCTACGCGTTTTGATGGAAGTCCAGGAAACAAGTTGAATGCCAATATTTGATCAGTTTTGAAAATGATAGAATTCGAGTTGGAAATTCGATCATTTTGGATTTGATCGAACGCGTTTCAGTTGAATTTACCCCTTAGCTCGTGAATCAGAATGTCTGTTTTTCTGTTCGTTGAAAGCAACTAAATTTATAAACCGGCACATAGCATCAGTTCCGAAGAAATCAAGTATACTAAACGAACTCGAAAGAGAACAGAATACGGCCCAATCCTTATGCCAGCAGTTTCTCCCTTGAACATGAATGAATCCGTCTTGGAACTGTGCCAGTCAGAGGTTTTTTTTTTTTGCGGTAGAACTGGCAAGAAGGTCATTGGAAATAATAGAAATAAAATTTCACGTTAAATTAAAGCACAAATGAGCATTAAAACGCAGACATATGTTTCGGGATCGCTTGGAATCCCTTTTTCAATGCGACAGGGAGCTTCTAGATGCAAAACATCCAAATGAAGCAGACAGAACAACAAAAACAAAGCTTATATAGCCAAGAATTAACTGTAAACCAATGAGAATAAAGGCCGTGTGAAGTGGAAGTAGAAGTAGTATTAAAGGCACCAATAAGAGAGTAACAAACGAATGTAGTTGGAAGTACAGAAAGTAAAAAGGAATATCAATAAAAACAAAGAAAAAGACAACAGCGTGCATAAAAATGTGAAAATACATGAAAATTGCAAAAAAATAAAATAAAATACAAAGAATAAAATGGAAATAAAATAAGTACAGAAAATACCAAAACAAAAAGCAAAACAAAGTACACATGCAAAAGAGGGGGAGGGGGGGAGAGAAAAAAAAAAAAAAAAAAAGAGGGGGGAAACTAACAAGAAAACCAAGAAAGAACAACAAATTAAAGGAACTTATGCCAGACCTGTGAAAAATAAGGAGTTGAGGAAGAATCATTAACCAAATTAGAACTATTCCTGTTAATATGATAAGCTTCCCAAAAGTCAAGTTCTAAAGGGGAAGAACATTTTTGAATAATTTTCCCAGAATTGAAATCAAAAGAGTGGTTGGAATTCCAACAATGTTGAGCAATGCTAGACTTATTCAGCTCTTGCTTTCGTACATAACCTTTATGCTCATTTAACCGAATTTTCAGAGCACGTTTTGTCTGTCCAATGTAAGAAAGGCCGCAACGGCAACTAATTTGGTAAATACCCCAAGTATTAAGTTGATCAACAGGATCTTTAAGAGAAGAGAAGGAAAGTTTGTTGCTAGGAGCAAAAACAACTTGAAATTGGAACCTTTTTAGGATTTTAGCAATACGAAAACTTACAGAATGAAAGAATGGTAACACAACCAAATCCTTTCTAGAAACCACATGATTGGGACCAGAAGGTTTTTTAGAAAGTTTGTTATGAATAGAATCAATTAAAGAGTGAGAAAATCCTCTATCAACAGCTACAGCTTTCAGATAGTTGAGTTCAATCTTGAGAAGCTCAGGAGAAGAGCAAATATTAATAGCACGATGGACAAGAGCATTAAAAGCCGAATATTTTTGGTTGGGAGGATGAGACGATAGTCTGTGAGGAGGTAAAGAAACAGCGAAAGGTTTACGATAGACAGAAGTTGTGAAACCAGACTCACTCCTAGAAATCAAAACATCAAGAAACGCGAGGCTACTATTAAGTTCTTTCTCACAAGAAAACTGGATATTAGAATCAATGGAGTTCATAATCGAAAGAGCATCATCAATACCTAACAAGTTACTGTCCGTTAGGACAAAACAATCATCCACATAACGAACATAAAATTGAAATTGCAATTTTTGGAATAGTTTTTCCTCAAAATAATGCATATAGAAATCACTTAAAATAGGACTAAGAGGACTTCCCATGGCTAGGCCATCTACCATAGCATAGAATTTACCATTAAATACAAAAGTGCTCTTTTGCAAGCACACACGAGTAAGAAAAACTAATTCCTCGACTTCCACAGAAGTAAAATGGAATTCAGAAAGCCTTTTCCTGAGGCAAGTCAAAGCGCCATCAACAGGAACATTAGTAAACAAAGAATTAACATCAAAAGAGGCCATAACCGAATTATTCGGAACGAAGTTATGAAGTTTCTTAACAAAATCGGTGGAATTTTTAACAGTGAAAACATTCCGACTCCTAAGTGGAGAAAACACAGAAACTAAATACTTGGAAAGTTTATATGAAGCAGTGCCAATATTGGAAACAATTGGTCTGAAAGGAATACCTGCCTTGTGTACCTTCGGTAAAGCATAGAAACGCGCACAATTAGCAACAGAAGGAATCACAGACCGTTTAGCAATCAAAGGAATAGAATGAACAGACTTAACAGCAGAAGAAATAGCTTTTAACTCCTTGTCGCTAGGATCTTTATAAATTTCAGAATAAGGACCAGAAGCAATTAAATCATCAGTTTTTTCAACATAAGATGATTTATTAAGAACAACAATCTGACCACCCTTGTCAGCTTTGGTAATGACCAAATCAGAATTTGAAACTAAATTATTGACACAGCGTTTCACAGAATGGGTAAAACCAATATTAGGAACTTTTGAATTGAAATCAACATTGGAAGCAATAAGATGCCGAACTGACTCTTTTTGAGTGGAAGTTAAGGCACTAAATTTGAAAGCTTTTTCAACCGGAGCAATAAGTACAGAAAAAGAAGGCTTTTTAGCCAAAGCAAAATTGTTATTACATTTCAAAGCATTAATTTCACTACTATTCAAAGAAAATTTCGAAAGATTTACAACCGCATTCCTATTAACAAGAGGCAAATCAGCCGGAACAGGAACATTTGAATCGTTACACAACTTGGTAAATTTCTTATTTAAAGTAATTTTGTGACTGTCAGATGAATGAAGAGCTCTCGCCCATGACATTCTATCAATAGAATCAAAATCGAAATTAGAATTAGATACAGAAAGATGTAAATCATAAAGTTCACGTTCTATGAACGAAAGTTTTTTCCTAGTTTCCTGGATAGAAGCTCTAAGTAAAGCTAATTTAGAACGAAAAATTACCTTATCAACCCTAACAGAACGCGGTAAATTACACTTTAAAGTGATAAACTTAGGAATGACTTTCTTGCGCCTGCAAGCCTGGAGAAACTTTAAATGGTTCAAAAACCGAACCTTTTTAATTCGTAGATTACAAAATCTGTTAACTTGAGACATAACCAGAATCAAAACAAACAAAACATAAGGGGAAAAAACAATAGCTAAACCGTTAAATAAACAAAAAGAAACAGAAAGAACAAATTGCAAAACATACACCACGTAACAATATGCGGAACAAATGTCAGAAAACAAAAAAGCAAAAATAAACACAGTCAAGAAAAGCAATGAGGAAAGAACAAAAATCAAAAACTCACCAAGCAGCGAACAGATGGGAGAACAAAACAAAAGAAAGAAGAACAAATTCAGGCACGTTAAGCCTAACAGATAGTAATGATTAAACTTTGTGCAAAGTAATAGAAATAAAATTTCACGTTAAATTAAAGCACAAATGAGCATTAAAACGCAGACATATGTTTCGGGATCGCTTGGAATCCCTTTTTCAATGCGACAGGGAGCTTCTAGATGCAAAACATCCAAATGAAGCAGACAGAACAACAAAAACAAAGCTTATATAGCCAAGAATTAACTGTAAACCAATGAGAATAAAGGCCGTGTGAAGTGGAAGTAGAAGTAGTATTAAAGGCACCAATAAGAGAGTAACAAACGAATGTAGTTGGAAGTACAGAAAGTAAAAAGGAATATCAATAAAAACAAAGAAAAAGACAACAGCGTGCATAAAAATGTGAAAATACATGAAAATTGCAAAAAAATAAAATAAAATACAAAGAATAAAATGGAAATAAAATAAGTACAGAAAATACCAAAACAAAAAGCAAAACAAAGTACACATGCAAAAGAGGGGGAGGGGGGGAGAGAAAAAAAAAAAAAAAAAAAGAGGGGGGAAACTAACAAGAAAACCAAGAAAGAACAACAAATTAAAGGAACTTATGCCAGACCTGTGAAAAATAAGGAGTTGAGGAAGAATCATTAACCAAATTAGAACTATTCCTGTTAATATGATAAGCTTCCCAAAAGTCAAGTTCTAAAGGGGAAGAACATTTTTGAATAATTTTCCCAGAATTGAAATCAAAAGAGTGGTTGGAATTCCAACAATGTTGAGCAATGCTAGACTTATTCAGCTCTTGCTTTCGTACATAACCTTTATGCTCATTTAACCGAATTTTCAGAGCACGTTTTGTCTGTCCAATGTAAGAAAGGCCGCAACGGCAACTAATTTGGTAAATACCCCAAGTATTAAGTTGATCAACAGGATCTTTAAGAGAAGAGAAGGAAAGTTTGTTGCTAGGAGCAAAAACAACTTGAAATTGGAACCTTTTTAGGATTTTAGCAATACGAAAACTTACAGAATGAAAGAATGGTAACACAACCAAATCCTTTCTAGAAACCACATGATTGGGACCAGAAGGTTTTTTAGAAAGTTTGTTATGAATAGAATCAATTAAAGAGTGAGATAAATAATCCTTTAATTTAACGTGAAATTTTATTTCTATTACTTTGCACAAAGTTTAATCATTACTAAGAAGGTCATTGTTTGTTACAGGGGTCACCCAATACTTTTATGGGGCATCCGTTTTAAAAAGGAAGCCTGTCGGGTCCGTTAATTAGATTTTAACTGGCGGCATAGTTTTTGATTGACTAATAATACTGCACGAGATGTAATCTAATCTTTTAACCGCTTAATGAAGCATCGGGAAAATAATCAACTTTCCATATTATATGATTATTTAATTTTTCACCTTATACTTATTTTAAAACTGAAAAGGGAAGTGCGATTTTCGCCAAAAACAACTTTTATTCAATAAGCATATTCCCCCGAGAAGAAAACGATAGAACTGGGGCTTACAAACTACATTATTTTCTAAATATATTAATACCAGCCAACTTACTTAAGCGGGAAATCAGAAAATGTTTCTCGCAAATTCAGTAAAAAACGGAGTATGGTACATGTTATTTTCAGACAAAAAAAATCACCATTCATCCAATACATATAGATATCAAATACATATGTACTTGGTACTAATACAGTACTAAAGTCTAAATAAGCAAGTCATTATCATTAAAGGCATTTTTTCATCGAACACTTTCGAAAGATTGCTGAAGTCTCGCAAAAATTGATCCGGTTTTGTTGAAAATCGCGATAATTTCACTGAACTTCGACAGATGTTTAGAAATCTAAAATTGATTGCAAAGAGACAAAAACCGCACAAAAATGCTTTGGTGGCGTAAATCGTAAAAATTTACCCCTTTATGTTAAAACTACGATAAAAATGTAACAAGTTGACAAGTATGATACACTAATTTCAGGATATTACACAATATTAAAACAAATTGTTCGTTTTTTTTTTTTTTTTTCGTTTTACACGTCAGTTTATATAAAACCGCTGTTCATTTACATTCCTACTGTGTAATTTATTGTTTACAGTGCATTTTTTGAGCAGCTATTTCTGTTATAATTAAGGAACATAAAAAAAAATGATAAAGTCAATTCTTACTTCAAAACCGTGTCAGCTAAATGAAGGGATTACAAAAGTCGCTTTTACCTTACTTTTAGCTAAGTTAATATAACTATACTCAACACTCCAAAATTATTGCCAAAGAACCAGTTTTCCCTGTTAGCATTAGCAGAATAGGAATCAACTAGTTCTTCTAAAAAATCACATTTCGTGTGCTAACTTAATGGAATCCATATAAAACTAAAATTAATAACGGTTAAATTTAATTACATTACAACATTAAAAAAAATGTATCTGAACTTGAGTTGATGAATGAAAAGTACTTAATTAACGGTTGAAAATTTGAATAAGATACAGGGAGAGTGTGAACTAGTAGTAGGAATTAAAAATCATTTCTTTCATCAAACTTCAAGAGGGTGAGCGAGTGAGGTTCAACGGGTGACGCTGCTTGAACGTCACATCCAAGGAAACTCACAGCGCCGCCTTCTGAGCCACAGAAAGTTGCTCATCATTTGGTGTTGGAGTGTGCTTCTATTTAGTTTATTTTAAAATGTCGTCCGCAAGATTTAATAATTGGCTTGTTAGAAGGTAAGTGTTTACTCTTGTGTTGATTTTAATCGTTTTTAAATGATCTATTTTGAAATAAATGACATGAATGAATGTTTTTTACCGATACGCTATCGCTATGTATGTTTACGCCTCTGAGACAATCTGAACTATATATGTAGATAGTTCTAATTCTTTCATATTTAGCAAGTTTAGTGTAATTTTACATTTGTTTTCTTCACAACATATGAATTCATTATATTCGGAAATCATCAGTATTCCCGTTTGACTATTTAAGTTTCTTTACTACTTGTGTTTTTATTCAAGGTATCATTGCTCTAAATTTTTCTATTTTAGGGCATTTAATGAAAATGTTAAATTACCTCTCATTTCTGATGATTTTTATTTCTTTGATTTTTAAAATTTGATGTATTTTCGTGCAGCATTATTAGTGAACTTAACTATTTTCGATCGAACTTTCAGAAGTTTCTGATATTTTATCCATTGCATGCGGTGTTTTCGAATTGTAATTTTCTTGTTACATTTTGCAATTATTTTCAGATTTACAAATAAATCCTAATCTGAACTAGAAAAAAAAAAGAAACTGAAACCTGAAATTACATATTGTAGCGAAAATTACAATCATTTTCAGATAAATAAATTGCAATCAATGTACGTGTTACGTTGAAGTTTGTTTGAATTTTAAATGTGAAATAATATATATGTAAGTGTAAGGGATAGGTATATCGTTAAAATGCCTTTATCATCCAATTGTAAACCATTTATATTGTTGGGAGGGATGAGAAAATGGAATAAAAATCGCGTTGAATTAGCTCAAAAGTTTAAATTATAACAATTTCTTTATTTTCAATCAATGTATCAGTTTTATATATATTGATTGCTAAACTATTTAGCAATGTAGACTTTTTAAACCAGTGAGTTTAAATGAAATGTTCAAAAAGTTTCGCAAATATGAGCTAAGCAGTGAAATTCCTTTTGTAGTAGCATGTCCCCCTCGCCCCTCATACAGACAAATTTCACACTCATTTCATATTTCGTGTTTCATAAACTAAACAAAAATAAACAAATAAACAGTAATAATTATTTCAATAACAGCCGGGGGGGGGGGATAGGTGAGCCTTCAAAAATCCGCGATTAGGTCATATTTTTAAATAAGGAAGCATTTTGGATGATTCTCAGTATGCCATACAATGTTTCGTGTCTTAAAAAATTAATAATAAATAAATAAATATCTTATTAGTAGTTTTAAGTAGCGAAGCTCAAAACTACCGTTATCGTAGTCCATTTTCGCTATTACCTTATACTTTCGCGCGAATATGCGGGATATTATCTTTGATATCATTATACAAAATCAAACAGGACTGATCAAAAGTCGTTTATGTGTCAGAATGTCATAAAATGAATGTCATAAAATGCTATGCACTGTAAAAATACAGTATTCTCTCTACAGCCAATTTCTCCCTATGACGAAATTTTTAATTATAATGTTAAATGATACTAAATTACGCTATCTCGCTATAACTATTTTTTCCGGCTTTCTTTTTTTCCTTCTTTTTTCCTTTTTTTTTCTCGCAGCTTTTTTATTTTTGAGCTACTAAATCACTCATGATGCATTATAAATTGACGAAATTTTTCCAGCTAGCAGATAAATGAAAGTACATACTAGCAGAGATTATTGTCCATATTGGGGAATTGATTTCGCATTTGAACATTTTTTATGCAGTAAAAATTAGATTTAAAAAGTTTTATTGTATATATATAGTATATATATTGCTTTATTTTTTAAATTGAAAGTCATAACTAAACACTTTTGAACTTATCGAACACTAAAAAATTGCAACATTTTTTTAAATAACTGCAAAAATCTCTAATATCCGTATAACGAAATTTTTATCTGTTGCGAATTGTTCGTCTGAAATCAATCGATTTTGTTGTAAGGGGACTCATCTCTGGTATTTTATGGCGTGGAGCGACACAGGAGTGGCAGATACAGAACAGCTAGCGCTCATTTATTCCTTTAATCATTTTTACTGAACATTTATGAATTCATTTATTTGAAACCAATACTCGATTTCACACGCTTTCTGCATTATTTATTCGTTGATTGAGAATTATGTCTGCTAAACAAAAATAAAAACCTTTCGTAGATTATTGACATTCAAGGAACTTGAAATAAATACCTTTTCAAAGTGCGTCCGAACTCTATGAATTAAAGATTATACGTAATCCCTTTGTGCTCCAGAGAAAATCGATCCATTATCTGTCATCGAGACTTCTTAATTCCCAAGATCAGAGCATCGGAGTAACAAAGCCCTTAGATTTTCGCCACGCATACGCAATGCTTCTCGATTGTTTTTCAGGAAATTCATAAACATGGTGACACTTTAGCTCTTATTAGCCTGAAATTTTATTTTAAAACATCAGTGAGAGAACGGAGAGACAGTTTCCTCTTTTCCTTCAAAACTTTTGCTTTTAAGTATTTATAAGTAAGTAGTAATTAAGTGGCGTATCCTTTTGGGTCAGTGTCTTGGTTTTCACAATATTTTTAATGAATATTAAGCCAACTTCTATTTATTTATATTGTTTTAATTCATTTAAATATTTAATTTTACGAAGGAGTACCTATCGTATGTTTCCAAATGTAAGCCGATGATGCATTTTTCCTTCTAACATTTACTAAAAATTCAAAACCAGCTTATAAGCCACGTTTGTAAAACAATCCTGTAAAAGCAAAATGACAGCTTGCCATTTTTCCCCCAGAGATGACACGGAACTATTATGAAAAATAAAAAAAAACACATAAAATAAGTCAAACTGATGCTAATTTTTCTTAAACGAAAGAAATAAGCTGTAAAAAGTGACTTTTTTAATGATTTATTGCTAATACAGGCGAGGTTTTCTGGGAAATCGGCGGATTCGTGCATAAGACGATTACCATAATTTAGCAAAAATCATCCGCTTATATGGTGGTCTAAACTCGAAATCTTTTTTTTAAATTTTAATCAGAACTGAGCTTTTAATATGTTAAACACAGAAATATGCCCTTTATCATTTACGGATTTAGAAGAAAGAATGAGTATTCTTCCTGAAAAACTAATTAATTTTTGAGAAGGGGGGTTTTGTTTCTATTAAATTTTTAAAAAATGAAACAGTTTCCTTTCTTTTTGATAGGTATGTAAAAGTGACAATGCACTGTACATTTTTTCCCCTACCGCTTTGGCATAAACGGATATTCAAGGAAATTTCATGAAAACTAATAACGAAAGAAAATATAATGCATATTACATTTTTTTTTCAAAAAACATTAATCAAAAACAATCAATAATAATCTTTTAGACTTTAACCACTTGCGCTGGGAAAAAATTCACCCACGCGTGTAGCAGAACGGTCCAGTCTCGGCGAGTGACACTGGACCGTTCATCGGTCCAGTTTTACCGATGTCTCTAAAGCATCGACAGTGTTCGATGCCTTAGAGACATCGGTAAAACATTTATATTTTTTAAACTCATTTATTTTCGACATAGGACTTTTAATAGTTTTTTGAAGGGAATATAGAGCGTCGATGTATATATGAAATTGTACAAATAAAGATATTGAATTAATTTATTAATAATCATGCAAAGTGCCGACGTGCCACGCACGTCGTTTTTGTTTCTGTGACAATCGCATGACGACGTACCTATCAGCTCGTTGGCGATTCTGAGACAAAAGCATTACGACGTGCGTGGCACGCCTTTCCAGTGCGAATGATTAAAAAAATAATTATGAGAATTTTCCAGTTTTAGATCATTTTATTAATTTACGTTGGTAAATCTGTTTCATGATGGTGATTTCTGTTTTGTAGCCTACTTTCCCGTAAAAGTAAAAAAAAATAATAATAAAGCATGAAAGAAGGCTTAATGTATCGTGAAAATATCGTTAGAAATCAAGAAAAGTCAAAAATAAGTGAAGTAATTAAATAAAGATTGAAAAATAAAAAATTTGAAGGTAGGGTATTGAGATGGGGGGGGAGGGTGTGTCGGTCGGTCTCCCCCCCCCCCCTATTAACTTTTGAACGAATTGTCCGATTGGAAAAAATTTTTTTTTGCATTCGAAAGATCTCGGCGAGGACATCTTATTTCCATATTTTACTTTTTGATTTGAACAATTTTTTGTTCACTTTTGAACAGTTCAAAAAATTTTAACATTAGCGCCTATGGGTGAAAATGAAGCAAAGTATGTAAACTCTGGGTACAAGATATAAGTTCCCATGAACAAGCTCACTGGAAGAAGTTCTTGGCGTGAAATAATGATTTGAACAATTTTTGTTCATTTTTGAACAGTTCAAAAAAAATTAATATACCGCCTACGGAGAAATTTCAATCCTATATAATCCCTGATCTAACGGAATTTTCAAGAATATTTTTTAATGAATGATTAAATGAATAAGCAAAAGAATGAATGAATAAATGAGTGAATAAATACATGAATGACTTAATAAATAATGATTGAATAAAATATGTATTAACCGTTGAAAAAGGTATATTTGAAGCAATTAAGAACTAAAGCTAAACGAGAAAGACAGAGAGAGATATAGCTAGATTATAAATTTGAATTTGGTGTATACGGGAAAGTAGGCTCGTATAGTTCTAGACGGAACTTCTTGTTAACATTCTTGAGTAGTATCTGTAGGTTATTAAAACTCGTTAAAAACAAGAAAATTGATTTTTTCCCCCACTGCCAAACCAGTAGCGTCAGTACGGGGGTAGAGGGCCGAAGAGGCGTTTTGCCTCGGGTGATGCCCTTTCAGGGGGTATTTAGGAGTGCCCCCCCCCCCCCCAAATGAGATAGTTTAAAAAAAATACGTATACAGTGATCCCTCGCTTTTCGCGGTTAATGGGGACCAGAACCTTCCGCGAAAACTGAAAAACGCGAAGTAGAATTTGCCCTAGGAATTTTCGTGTATGCGGGTACACGAATGTTTTAAATGTAAACAGTATTTATACTTCACACATTTATTACAAAAATTACAACAGTATACGTAATTACTTACGGTTCTAATAAATAAGGTTAATTACAAAACGTTACAGTACAGTAATAAACATTAATCAACATTGATTTCTGAGAGAGGCGAAGATTCTTGTGTTGGTGGGAGCTTTTGAGAGCCCGTGGCATGTACTCTGAGTCAACTCCTCACCTCTTTGTTTGGCATGCAGTGATAATTCTCTCTCGCGCATAAACATGAAACAACGCTCCTTTCCCCAATGTGGCTGCCGACATGGCTGTATTTTTTCATTTTTATTTTTTTGTGAATATTTTGGAAAAACCCGCGAAGCACTGAAGCCGCGAAACATGAAGCGCGAAATGGCGAGGGAACACTGTAGTACTTTTATACAATTTTGCTGCTGCTATTTCAACGTATCACAACTAAAAATAAACGTGGTTTGCTTAAAGTTACGCCAAAAAAAAAAAGAAATGCAATTTCTTAAGCTTTTTTCTGCTACTGAAAAAATTATAAAAAGGGGATCCCGGAGCATGGAGACTGGAGAAACGAAACGATGCTCGAAACTGGAACGGAGCCGGAGCGCATAAATTTTAGATAAAAAATATAATCTCTTAAAATTAGCAGCTCCATCCATACCCCTTGATATAAGCGCGAGTCGGACTCCATAGCCCTGGGTTTAACTGCATTTCAGAAAAAAATGTGGAATGCAGCGACATTTCTTTTTAAAAATTATCACGTTCGCTGCCGGTTACTTTAAGGACCTTTACATTACGTAGTATCAGGAGACACACCTAACATACAATGCGGATTAAAACAAAGGCGAAGCCTTCCCACCCGCCGAACGGGTGGCTGGTTACTGAAACATCACTCACACCACGCTTAAGCCTCTAACGCTCGCAGACGGTCACTTAAGGATGGATCTTTACGCAGTAAACACACCTGAAATGCCCAGTGTAGCGGAGAGTAATAATTCAAGATGCGCAGCTTTTTTCGCGCGAGTTTGTGGCTGGCTAACTGTGACATCACTTAACACAACGCTGTAACCCTCGCACGTGGTTGGCACTGTGACAAGAGATTGACTTCACGCGCTGGCGCGTGGTCGGCAGCGAACGTGTTAATAAAACTGAATTCGAAAAAATGCCGGATTTTGAAGATTTCCGGATTCGTGTGGTTTAGCTGGTACTATACTTTTTTTACTGAACTATTTTCTGAAATGATTTTAATTTGAATGTACTTTGTTTAAAAAGTTAAAATAAATCACAAAACTTTAGCTGTCTTTACAATTGTCACCGTATCTACAAAACTAGCATTTGTTTCATCAAAAATTTCACTACGTACGCAACGAAACATACAAGCTTATAAAAGCACGAATCTCATGAGATTGAAAAAAAGTTTAAAATCTCTAAATAAAGATGTTCGTAATAAAAACGCTTTTTTGGAAAAATAAATTCACCGAACCAGATTTTAAAAAAAGTTTAGCAAGAAAAAAGAAATTATCTCGTAGATTGTTTCATCATCTTCGTAATAGCGTTCACTCACGAGCCATTTAATAAGCATCGTTGAAAATGTTTATGAGCCCCACTTAGATGAAATCTGATCAAAAAAGAAAGAAAAAACCTAGTAAACGTTAAAAAAGTAATTTGAAAATGTTTTAATTTATCGCTGAATTAAACTGCATTTGTTTTACTGGTTCAGCTAGGTAAATACGAAGCAAATAAAAATTTACAGGTTAAAAAAAATACGTTCTTGCATTAAAGTAATCTTTCGAATTTATATTTTAAAATGCTTAGTTTAAAAGTTTTTGCATGAAAACTCCTAAAAAAATTTCTTACCTTAATTGAATTTTGAAATTAATTTCAAAACTTCTACTAGAAAGCTGCAAGTAGATGCTTTCTGCGGAAAATAAAAAAAAAATGAATAAAAATAATAAATTTGATCTTCCTTCTTCAAGAGATTACAAAAATGATGATGATAATATAATTCACATAATTGAATAATATATTGGTTCAAAATGTATTTAATTACTCCGTTGAAAATATTTATTAATTAAAGAATTAATTATCAACTACCAGAATAATTTCCAGACTGATTTATTTACGAACTACTTAACGTAAACTTGTTTTACGGAAGAGGGTTTTTTTCATATCTTGCTATGAAAGAAGTGATCTATATATTTTTTAAACATAATTTACTGGAACATTTTAAAAGTATCCATGTTTACGTTTAAAGTTGCATTAGATTAACGATCAAAATTGAATTTAAATTCAGGGGCTACATTTCAGAAAAACACATTATTAAAATAAATATTTAAAAAAGCATCTTGACAAGGAAACAATGCGAAAATCAAAAGTGTTTTATAATTTTATATTAATATATTTCGTTTATTTGTTTATATTCCACTTAACATTTCTTGAACTATATATTTTTCTGTAGAAAAAAAGATCATGGCTTTTTTCTCTTTTCTTTTTTTTTTCCCCCGAATAAAATGATTCGTACCTTTTTCAAAGTTATTTTTGTTTCGCTCTTGATTTTCAGGTTTATTTTAAAAAACACTGCGCCTTAGCCTCACAAATGCTGTTCTAACGAAACAATGTGCAAATGAAAAATTCTTAAGCATGTGATAATGCTTTAGAATTTGACACCACAGTGAAAAAAAATGTCTTAGGAATTTCGTAAAAATTAAGCTTTCTAGTTCCTAATTACATTTTGGCTCTAATTTTAATTTTCATTAAGTTGACAGTTGCGAATTTTGTTACATGACATGATGAAAAGTAATTAAAAGCTGTTCATATGTAAACATTTCCCGTATGCGTCACTTTTTTTCTTCATTTTTTTCTTTTTCTGATTCTATGGGTACTAATTATTACGAGAAGTAACTTAATTTTTAAGTTATTTACAAAAGTAAACATTCAAGATTTTGCTTCTTTTGGTATATTCCCTATAGAAATTTAGACAGGCAAAAAGTATTAAAGCTGACTATCCATTTAAAAATCACAAAATATCGTAGAAAAAATGAAATAAAATAAAACTATGTCTCTAGAGTACATTCTCGTAAATAAAGCAAACGTACTTCAGGGTTTTTTTGCCATACTTGGGGCTTAATAAAGTTCGTGAAGAATTTAATGTACAGATTATAAAAGTAATAGAATTGTAATGTACGGAAAGCTATCTACGCTTTTACTTAGCAGGTATTTAGGATAAATGTGGTGTTTTTGTTACTAGCGGTGCTAGGAACGGTACCGGATTTCCGAGAAGGCACCTGATATCCTGCGTCCAATAGTTCTTTGAATACCCGAAACACCATCTTGCTGCTGCATAAAAGATCCCGATATCTGGCATGTTGAGTTTGAGTTTTAAAATTCAAGTAATTAGCATGTTCTGTAAATATATTTAAATTGCAATTTAATTATTCATTTGGAAACTGTAGAATGTTCAAAAATAAGTATGGAATTTACAGGTTTGTAACATCATCGGCGGATAGCCGTTACGACCGATATGCGGCGAAACCAGTATCCGATGTACTCCGAATACTGACCTTGCCTAAAAGCAAAATCCGTGGTGCGCTGCTGTTCGCCTCAGATCAACAGCATACGCCGAAACCCCTCAAATCCGAACCCCAGAAATCCGAAATCCCGGGAAATCCGAAAGAGTTTTTCTTAACAAATTTTAGTTTAAAAAACAACCCCAAAAAGAGAAACTTATTTATTTCGTCATGAAACAATTAGTGTAACCTTATTTTATATAATTAGTTGAAAAATTAACAAAGATGTGCACAGGGCCGGCCCGACGGTATTCGGCGCCCTTGGACTTTTTAAAAATAGTCGCCCCTAGCCGTCTTTCAACATACAAACTAAAATACTATAAATTCAATTGCGCATAATTTTATTGCGTTTTCAATTATTTTAAAAGCTTTAATAATTACATACATGAAACAAATAACTTATTTTTTCTTTCTAATGGGCTGCTGTTGACTTCTGGTAATTACAGACCTAGTGCGTTTCACAGGAATTGGTACCATCTAACCATCTCTATCGAGCACCACAAAGGGTGTAGTACCAACGCCACAAGTGAATTTTGACGCTAAGTTCCTTCACTTGAAAGATGGAGTATCTGGGAGGAGACACTATCATTGGGTCTGAATACGTTAAGACAACTAGAATTGTTGAATTAATTGTGTGAAACAGGGATTTTTTTTTTCCTTTTTGCTCTGACGCTGAGGCTCCCCCAAGATGCTGGCGCCCTTGTATTTTGCACACTTTGCACATTGATATAGCCGGCTCTGGATGTACAGTTAGCATACCTAACAAAGTGTAAATGTATCTACATACATATGTCATTCAGGATTGAAAAACGGTAAAAGTTAGTTATTTAAATTTTTTTAAGTTAATCACTTTGCAAAAACAATGAAATAACAATAGAAACTCGTAATGTATCAGTTAATCTTTCATTTGAAATCAGTCATCTTCAATTATCTAAGTGACGAACTTTCGTTATTATTTTATGGGTAGTTTTCGGCTAAACCGAACAAATTGAAATACAAACAGGCTACAGCCCCAATTAGTTCGGATTTGTGGGGTTTCACTGTGTGCCGAATAATGTTCCTTTGAAAAAGTGATTAATACCTTTCGTATCTAAGCAAATAATTAGTACAACAGAGCTCATGTATCCCTAATTTGATGTGACATATTTTCTTTCTGTAGAAACATCAACCTCAAAGTTATGGATGGCATTACCCTATCGGGTCGGCAAACTTTAGAAGTTGAAGAGCCACTTTCACCATTTTAGGGGGTCTCAGCTTTTGAAAGTGCCATAATTACACTTTAATATATACTTTAATTTAATTCATTGGATAATAAATGCAACATCATGCAGATATTTATGTGGAAAATGTATTCGTGAACAACCCTTCTGCAGGCAGTAAACATGTTGATTAATGAAAGCAAGGACTTAGAGCTACTTACAAAGTTTTATAATATTACATGAGTAACTTATTGTTTATTTCAAACATGAGTTCAAGCTCTGCAAGTAAGATTGGATGCTGGGATAAAATCTCATATTTATTTTGTAAGTGTTCGATAATATTCAGAATGTATTTTTAAAGAAAAGTGCTTTTTTTTTCCTATTTCTGAATTCAAGTAACCAAATAGCCACACGTGCTTCGTGCGTGACGCTTTGCCAACCCCTGCCCTATCGTATAATTCTAGACAGAAGTTCTTGTTCATGTTCAACTTTTACTAATGTTTGTCTGCGGCGATTAAAAGAAATTTAATGCCGTAGCTCGAATGAGTTGTTCTTGCATTAATTACTTACTCATATATTGTTTTTCGTTTCATAATCTGCAGCTTTGCCAAGTGCTCCGCATTTTTCTACATTCAAGTTATTTTGTTTTTCTGCTTCGCATATAATTTTTGGCTGAAATTCATTAAACAAGCTCTTACAGCAGTCGCGTAAATGCCTCTTTTCTCCTCCCATCCTTTCTGCTCTGAATTTCCAGCTTTTGCTGACCCACGTTTTCTTCTTTATAAAGTCCAAAGAACTGAAATTTCTTTCTACGGGGAAAAGAGAAGGGGAGAGATAGCGTTTGAAAATGATAGTGTGCTGCTAATGGAGGCAATTCAAGCAACTCCATTAGTCACGTGGCAGCGATGAAAGCAATGTAAACAGAGGAAGCCGTAGCATCGCTTTACTTCGAGTTTGACAAATCTAATTAAAAACTAGGCTTAAATAAAGTTCTTCTACATTACATAAAATTAACACTGAATAAAACACTATAACTATTGTAATAAATAGTGAATTTCTTTTATAATGATTAAATTATATTGGGGTATAAATATTGGGCTATAATCAGAAAAAGCTGTGACAATAGTCTAATTACTTTTAAGATGACTATTTTTGCCTAGCGAACTCCACGTAGAATTCAATTGAAAATCTTAGTAAACAAAGAGCAGATATCACGTGACAACGATGATCACACATGAGTCCCTCTAGCGGTGAATTGCCTCCATTAGGGTTTAAAGTTCACCTCACACAGTGGTGTGAAAAATAAAACAAATTCTTAATATTGATTTAAAGCAAGGGATCGTTCATAAATGATGTCATGCATCGAGGGGGAGGGGGGTTCGTGAAATTGTGACAAGGGGAGGGGAGGTGTAACAATTAAGTGTGACATCATGCTTACGCAACATTGCGCGACATGGGACAAAGGGAGAGGAGGATATGTGGAAGTGGGACATTTTGTGACAAAGGGAGGGAGGGGGGTCCAAATAGATGGAAAAAAAATGAAATCAGTTATGGACGGCCCCCAAGAGAACTGCAGTTCAGATGCCAAAACAATTGTAGTTTAGGTGTGTTAATGTGGAAACAAAAAGCATGCCTTGGGGTACCGCCCATAAATAATGTCACGCTTTTTCCCATATATTTGACACCCCCCATAATTCGTCACAAAATGTCACACTTCAACGCACCCCTACCCCACTTTGTCAAATGTCACGCTATGTTGCATATGCATGATGTCACACTTCTTGTTATCCCCTGCCCTCCTGTTGTCCCAATTTTTCACAATTTCACGAGCACCCCTCCCCTCTCGAAGCGTGACATCATTTATGAATGATCCCTTGGTGTTGCCAAAGCTGGGTCGCATATAAATAAATTTAAATTTTGTATCGAGCACTAACCTTTGCTTGTAGCAGACCATGCTGTGCCTTTGTTTAAAAAAATGTTCCTGGCACTCCAAGCTTGTTCCTGAATACGCTTCCGACAAAAAACAAAAACCACCTACATCACCAAGAGTGAGTAAGGGAAATTAGTGGTTTATGCTCAACGTATGATCTTGTTTAAAAAATGCTTAATTTATCAATTTAAAAATACGTATTTTTATGCTCCTCAAACTATTTATCCAAGGTTAGTAACCCTGAATTTGCCTTAGGAAGATTATTTTTAATCAAATATATTTCTGAAGATTTTTAATTTCTTTAAATAAAACCACCTGTTACACAAAATGCAATATTTCAGTCTAAATAATTTTCGAGTTGAGATGTACTAAATAAAAAATACAAAGGTTCGACTCACCTTAGTTCTTCTGTTTTGATGCTAATTCAGTGAGGCAAGTATTCAATTATAACTACTCATGAGGAAAGAAAAAAATTAACATTTAATTAAAACTAACTATCTACATTGAATTATTTACATTGAATTAAAACTAAAGGGAACATTAGCACTATGCGAGTGCTTCAGAATGCACAACCCGCTCCGGGCAGTTCTGATGAGCATCTGGTTAGTAACGTTTCTATTTTTTTTTATGCCTTGACGTCACGCCGTCTGGTGAGGCAGTTGGCGCAATCTGCAACACCACCATTCAAAAAAGAATAAAACATTTTGAAACGTCTTATTGACTTTTAAAGCAGAAGCTCCTTTGCCTTTTGCAGCACCTCTAAGCTAGTGGTCATAAAAATTGTATTCACCGAAAAAATTCGAAACTTCATACTTTTGGGACTTTTTTTACTTTAATGCTCATTTATAAATTTATAGTTTTAAATCAATGCTTCGTTTTGAGAAAAAAAAAAGACCCATAATCAAAACTAAAAATTGCATATATAAGCTCCCAAAACAAAAGCCTCTATTGTTTTGAGTAAAATCAAATTCCTCGTTTACTTACCCTATTCAAAGATCATTTTTTTATCTTTCATTTGCTTACATTTCCGTCTAATAAACAGTCCCAGGAGCATTTTAATGCTCAAAGCGGTAATTTTTCCCTTTTCAACGAGCTACTACTATAATTAAAACAGAAGGGTTTAAACATCATGCTATCAAGCAGCAGCTAAATTCGGCTTTTTCCTTCTCAAATTAAGGGTTCTTTTTAATAATTTTTTTTTCGGGAAAGACCGTGTTTCTTTGAAATAACCTCTTAAGTATTTTCATAAAAACTTCTTTACTCATTTATTTTTCGCAAAAAAAAAAAGCACCCGAATGGTGAAAGAATCATAAATAATTCAAAAGATTTTCGTTTTTAAAGTAATGCTAAGAGACTAGTTCATTGAGCAGTAATGTTTACTTTCAAAAGGAAATACATTAAAAATTTAAATAATTATACGCTGGTTTTAAGTTTCGTTTTTTAAATTCAGCATCACTCCTCTTCACTTTTTTTTCTTCTTCGTCGTACTCCCTATTTAATTTCCGATTTTAAAGTTTTGACCGAGAAGCCGACTTTTTGTAGTAAGCAAATTGCGTAATAAAAGGTTGTAATTGACAACACATTTTAATAGGCACACACACAGAGTTACACAACGAGAACACATTTTACAGCCACAGAACATGGACACATATAGAGATCGAACTACTTCTACCGTGACTGACTCTACAACTACGGCAACAGCGCCATCTGTTCGTTAGGTAAATGAACAACTAGGGAAGGCAGTCACGTGGCTATTACAAGTTAACATCTTATAAGCGGCTTATGTGCGTGTTTGTCGCCGATAGCTTATTGGTTGCTTGCGTAACTGTAATGCAGTTACCACTGTTGTAACACATGTCAAATATACTAATAATCAAAACATGTCTCTAGCATTTTGAGTGAGGCATCGCTAGATTTACAATCTCCGTTAAAAATGAATGAAATTTTGTCAGGAACGGAATTGCCCTATATTATTTAATGTAGGGAAACCTTTGTAACTTGACCAGCTCTTTTGAACGCCTGTCTATATTGACCATTTATGTACGCCAAATTTGGGTGGGAGTATTATAAAAAAACCTTTGTAAGTTCACTGTTAAAAAAATCTACTTAAAAATAAGTACTTCCATGTACTTGTTATTTTTTAAGTAAAATAAACTCAAAAAGGAGAACATCAAGCGTTCAAATACAAGTGATGATTCTGATTTAAAAATAAGCTTGTGGTTAGATGTCAATATAATCACTTGTTATTCTAATCGCATATTAAACATAGCAAAAGAAATTATTTAGTGAATGAGTATACTATTAGGATCCTTTTTACGCGCAGAACATACAAGTTTTCACTTCTCGAAATAACGCACTATATCTTCAGCAAATGTGTTACATAGCGCGCAAGAATACGCCTGTGATTTTGAAGAGATGCCTACTCAACTATGAGTATGTGTGTTTTGATACATGCTCATATTCGAGCCGGGTATGTACTCAAAAATATGAGTGTGTTTCGATACATACTCATATTCGAGCCCCTGAGCGTACTCGAAAAAATGAGAACATGCATTTCTCAAATTTAAAAGTTAAGTACTTGGAGCTATTATAAGAACGTGAAGTACTCAAAAATGAGTACATTTTTCTTATTTTTAAGTATCCAGTTTTAACAGTGTTGACGGCATAATTACTACTATATTTATTTATCTATTTTTGCAAAGATAAAAAAAAAAACTTAACTTCTTCAGGATATTTTTTATACTATTATGTTAGACCAGTATTTGTCTTGGATGGATGAAACATCAATATAAAGATGCCTAATCCTCTTTGTAAGTGAACCATATGGGAAAACTAATATGAGTACTCTTTTGTTCTATAAATAAGTTTCTTCTTTTTCTTCTAATTTATCTAGCCATTTACTTATGTATTTTCAAGGAATCTTTATCACCAAATAAGTAAAATAACGTACTTATCTTTATTTTAACTAAGTGCTTTAATTTCGAAGTTGTATAGGATACATTGTAAGTTATGCGGATTAAATTTATCTAATGATATTTTAGATAATTGAAAAATATCTAATTACTAATTTTAAAGCAACGTTAATACATGAAGTTATATCTTAATAAATCGCAAATGAATAAACGCATAGTGTAAGAAATGACAACAAAAAAAAAAAAATCTCCATCCTCTATAAGTTGACCACCTGTCTAAAGAGCCCTTTACACATACGTTCTTAACCGCGCGACTGAACGTGGCGCATCCAGCCACGGTCAAGAACGCGAGTAAAACCGTGGCGTTCAAGAATGTGTTGCGAAATGCACCGCATTCTTATCCGCGCGCAAGAACGCGTTCAGATGCGGGGCGTTCCATTGAAGTCCCCTACAGAAGCCACAGCCTGCAGAATTGTCCAATCCTCCCCCTTTGATGCGCGGTTAAGAACGCGTATGTAAAATGCATCATTTCTTGGAGCGCGGTCATGAGCGCGCATCTGAGTGTCATTCTTCAAACCGCGTTCTTGAGCGTCCTAAAATTGCATTTACACGCACGCTTTTGACCGCGGATCTGAATGGCTCGCCGTCCGGACCGCGGATAAGAACGTGTGTGTAAAGGCTGCTTTAGTTGACCACTGAAGTGCTGCGCCGCAAGTGGTCAACTTACACAGATTTCACTGTATTTAAATTTTTTATGGGTCTATCTAAAAAATATATAGTATAATGCTTTAACTCCGTTACGTATCGAAATGTCATTCCGATTGCTCATTTCCATAAAAATAAGGATAAACGAGCAATCGTAGTGACCTTTTGATACGTAGATAAGTTAACCCTTAAGCGGCCTTTACACACACGTTCTTAACCGCGGTCCGGACGGCGAGCCATTCAGATCCGCGGTCAAGAGCGTGCGTGTAAATGCAATTTTAGTGACGCTCAAGAACGCGGTTAAGAATGACACTCAGATGCGCTCCAAGGAATGATGCATTTTACATACACGTTCTTAACCGCGCATCAAAGGGGGAGGATTGGACAATTCTGCAGGCTGTCGCTTCTGTAGGGGACTTCAATGGAACGCCCCGCATCTGAACGCGTTCTTGCGAGCGGATAAGAATGTGGTGCATTTTTCAACAGGGCCGTTCATAAATGACGTCACGCTTTTTTTCCATATATTTTACCCCCTCCCCCCCTTTGACACAATACGTCACACATCAGCGGACCCCCCTCCCCCCCTTTGTCACGCGTCACGCTATGTTGCATAATGCATGATGTCTTCTTGTCACCCCCTCCCCTCCCCTTGTCACACTTTGTCACAATTTCACGAATCCCCCTCCCCCCTCGAAGCGTGACATCATTTATGAATGATCCCACACATTCTTGAACGCCACGGTTTTACTCGCGTTCTTGACCGTGGCTAGATGCGCCACGTTCAGTCGCGCGGTTAAGAACGTATGTGTAAAGGGTACGCTTTACTCTCATAAAGTAGCATATATGCTACTTTATGAGAATAAGGCCTAGCAAATAACGATGCAACGTACTCGCTGACGTCCTTTTCAAATAGAAAGTGGGTTAAAACCCCAGGTAGCATACATGCTACTTTATGAGAATAAGGGATCACGAACATTATAAGCTAAAAAAAAAAAAGTCTGCTGTCTGTATTTTTTAGACATACATTTAAAAGGATTTAAAATAAATAATTTTAAACTTTACACTAACTGAACACTAAAAATGGTGGCAATTAAACGCAAAATTAGTATTGGTGATACACAAAGGATTACTCTAAACGTATTTGTAATTTTTGTTTTTTGCCGCATATAACATTTAAAATGTTTTGAAGCGTTGTTGTAAGTGTTACAACAATACTTTAAAATCTTTAAATGTTAGTTTTTAATAGTTGTGTTACAATGTAACAACAATTAATCGGTAAATTAAGGGGACTCGGTACCTAAAAATCCACCTTCTCAAATTGAACATCATTCAAGGTGTATTGACTGGTAATGTATGTTTATGAATCTAACTTGATGTGTTATAGAAGAAAAACATTAAAAAAAATAGTCCAAAAAAATCAACATTTAAAAAAAAAACTACAAAATTTAAAATTTTTTTAAAACGCTACTCTTTTCTTAAAATGGGAGATTTTTGCCTGAATATTTTTTACAAGAAAGAACAAACAATACTCCCCACTTTGTAGTATGGAATTTTTGATGTCTTTATTAGTTCTTGAAAAAAAAATTAAAACTGAAAAATCTCGTTATTGCAAGATTTTTTAAAGTTAAATTGCATTAAAATAATTTCTAATAAATTTATCAAAAATTCCATACTAGGTTTTATTTAGTTGAACATTTGGTACAAGCAATAAAAATTTCAAGTGATTTGATACATATTTGAAAAAGCCTTAGCATTTTAACTACCACATAGTATGCAAAGAAGCGAAGCTGAGAAAAAGCCATTTAAAGTTTTTGGTTAGGTAAAAAAAGTGTTAAAATGTTCATATAAAGTTAAAAATAAGATATCTTAGAGTGTACGTAGGGCTTTGAAACTTTGCACAAACGTTCTCTAATATATAAAGTATAATTTGGAGCAAAAATCCCAAAATCGAGATTTTGACCGATTTTTAGTGCCGAGTCCCCTTAACAGTGCAAAAAAATTATATCCGATAGATGGCAGGTAAGTTTTATAAATCGAAATAACGAATTGTAGTCCAAAATGAAATGTTGCAAAACTAGTAAAAATGCACAAAATATTTTAATTTATAATTCATTAAAATGACTGCAAGAGCATCAACACAGTTAACTTGAACTTTAAAAAAACATACTTTTAATTATATTTGTCGTATTCATGAATTTATTTCATCTCCAGAGACGCCCGTAGTTTTCGTTACGAGAACTATACATCCCTTTTTTATTTCATTAAAGCATTTACTTTTGATAATGAAGCGCAGCTAAAATGTACCAACAGGGACATGTTAGTAATGCTAATGGTACTCTGAATCGATTCTCTTTCCTGGCAGTACAATATTATTCGAAAATTTCACACAAAAAAAAAAAAAAGCCAAGAAAAGCATAAACAGTTTAATTTTTAGTTTCGTTTAAAAATTCAGATTTTAAATGTCAGGGAAGAATTACGTGGGAAATATTTTTCGCTATGTTATTTAAATATCTTCGTATTTAAATATTTAATGAACGATCTATGCCTTCATTTTTTCTTTCATTGAATATTTAATGAATTTGGAATTTAAATAGCTTTCCTTTTAAGGGTGGTAACTAAGGGGTGGAAACATGATATGGATTAACGAAGTCATTTTTCCATTGCAAAATTTTTACGAAGATAAGTCAAAAGTTACCGACACTTTTCGTTTTATAGTTTTATTAAATAAGGACAGGGGTGGGCATGGTGCCCCTGTGGTCACGTGTGCGCAGTGTAGTAGTGATCAAATCAGTTTTTGTTTTAGTTCACAACATCAAAAGCAAAATAAAAATCTGAAAACACAGGTTCGTACAGTACGTTTATTGCATTTATTAGCGACAAAATCTCCGGTTAATCTAACAATAACTGGGGCTAAATATAAATGCCCCATTCCTTTGCACTCCTATAGACTCAAATATTTTCTTTAATGATTCTAACCATCAATTTGCAACATTAATACGTTTTTGCAAGACATTTTGTTTATTCAGCAGGGATTAGTTGTCAATATTCGGTTATATCGAATTTAGAATTTTACTGAAGAATTGCGATTAATTAGCGCCACTATTTTCAAAACATTTGCAATAACCCCATTAACGGATTTGGCAATGAGCCAATCAGAAAATGAAACGCGTTCTGAATCCGCTCGGATTGAGCCTCACAGAAATAAATATCTATTTACCTTTTGAATCTTTTAATCCTAGTTCAGTAAAATTAGAACCGAAACTAAAATTTTTACTTTTTTTTTCCGCATTGTTTAACATTTAAGAGAAAAAAAAGCTATCTATTTACGATTTATATAAGTGTAACCCATTAAAAAGTTGCAGTATTTTAAGTAAAATCCATTTCATAATTATTCATATTTTCATGCTTCAACTCTGTTGCTCCACCATTTTTGAAGTTTTCTTTCATTAGTTTCAAGCAGCTCAATTAGAAATTGAAATTAAGGAAAAGTAAATACTTAAAATACTCTGAGCTAATTGCACGAATTCAATTTGCATAAATTAGATCGAGATTCATTGGCTCAAAAATTAATTCTTTTAAAATGGCAACCTGTTAGAATTAATCCAATTTCCTAGGGACATCACATTGCCTTTTTCTTAATCCCAACACTAAATCACTTAAAAGATCGTGATCAGAATAATGAAGGAAAAAACGTTAGAGAAGAAACAAAGAGAGGTTTAAAGGAAAATAAAAATCTAAATAGATGAACAGTTAAGTTAGCCTTCGACGAAGTAATGTCTTTTTCTTTAAATACAAAGAGGCAGTTTCTATACGCATTGGGAATCTATTTTTTGAAAGTCTTGATTTTTCTTAATGGGATGACTTTGATTCATAAAGTTCCTTTAATTATGATGCCCCATGTGCGTATTTGGTTTTCTAAATCACACGAACACTGCAGTCATTCAGGGTAACTTTGAAACACGTTATATTTTCGAGTACATTTAACTAAAGACAAGAAACTAGAAGGTCCAGTGCTGCACTCGACTCATTAGGTCATCAGTTTTCTGCTGTTAATTTTTAAATTAAGTCAAATATACTCAAAAGTATGACGTGGTTCAAAGTTACCTTGAATGATTGTATTAGAAACCCTCCCTTTCATAGAAAATGTGTAGATGTCTTAACTATAATACTTTACTGGAACGTTTGGAATCAATAAATTTTAACATTTAATCACGTATGATTAAAAAAAAAGTTTTTACAAACATAAAGCTGTCATGCAGTTAATACCGAATTTCGGAAATGCGAAAAGAAAAGGAGCAATAAAATAATGACTTAAAGAGTTAAAAATATATTTTGCAGTAAAATCACATGCATAATTCATTCCTCGCCATGATCAGTAGCAGTTTTTACCAGTATACTTTCTTCATAATCGAGGTAAATATGTGCATGCACCACTTTTATAATCTGAAAATTTTAACGAAACGTTGCAATACACCATGCAAAACGGTTCAAAAACGTAAAAATTATGAGCAACTACAGTTCTTGGTTCATTTCCTTTTCTTACCACCTAGATAACAGCTGTTTAGATAGCCACCTAGATAACAGCAGAAGCCATGTTCTTCTTAATAAAATTTTTTTAAAGTTTCCTAAAAGCTCCTTTTACGTTTATAAACAAAAGTTGTGTGAAATAAATACATTTGTAACAATAAATTAAATATTGTTTAGAACGTTCATAAAACAATAGTTTTTTAAAGCTGCTTATCCTTTAATTTGTTAACACTTCTATTGAAGAGAAGCAGTTTGCAAATGATTCCCGTAACATTCATAGTTGATTTCTCTGCAAAATTCTGCTTGCTTCCGCTTGCCAGAATGTATGTGTGGTAAAAATATTTCTGCTAAAAATTCTACCACAAACATCAGAATAACATAAGCCATAAATAAATGAAAACGTAATTTTACTAAATTTAAATTTCTTTTATTAAAATAAAGATTCTTTATTTAAAAGCAGAGTCAGTAATAATAAAAAAGTTATCATAAAGAAGCAAACGATATTTTAATAAACAATTCATGTAAAGAAAATGTCATTGAAGGGCAAAATGGTTAAAAAAAAGAATGATAACATAGTAAATGGCGTTTATTTCGTTAATAATGCACTGTTAAAATTAAAATGAATAATCCTGATTATGAAATGACGCTTTTTTGACATTGAAAAGATTCGTTTAACCCTTTATCTACCGACGGTACTTATAAGTACCAATCTCTATAAATTCCATCCCAGCAACCATTTTTACCAATGTTCTGATGGTACTTTGCCGGGACAGTCTTTACATTCCCCTTTTTCAGGATACATATGAGCAAGGGTTCCATAAAGAGCATTTCAGCGATTAAAGGAACATTGATAGTCTTGAAACCGATGCTGTGCTTTGAACTTTCATTTTATGCAGATTGCTCCCTTAGAGTTTCGCTCCAGAAAAGCAGTAAATTTCAAGAATGAAGTCACAGATTTTTTTAACATGTTAGTTAAGAACGTAGAAAACTATTTGACGAAATATTTTGATTAAAAAGTGTATGTAATTAATTTCACAGGGTAAAGACTCTGTGGCACTTATTAGCTGTAAAGAAATAAATACTTATAGACTGAGCATTTTATTTATGTAAATCCCTTAATTTTCAGTGTAAGAACCTAGACAAACTATTTCTGTAAAAAAAATTACTGCAGATCATAATGCGGTAGAAAAAGGGTTAAGATAAATAAATTGCCTTTGCTGTGCACTTTGAAAAGTTATTAAAAAATAAAGAGGATATCATTGAAGAATAAAGAAAATTGTCATGTGATATTCGCTCTTTGTTTACTAAGATTTTCAATTGAGTTCTACGTGGAGTTCACTAGGCAAAATGAGTTATCTTAAAATTAATTAGACTATTTTCTCAGCGTTTGCTGATTATAACCTAGTATTTATATTTAATTTAATCATTATAAAATAAATTTATTAATTATTACAATAGTTACAGTGTTGTATTTAGTGTTAATTTTATGTAATGTAGAAGAACTTTATTTAGGCTTAGTTTTTAATTAGATTTGTTGAACTCGATGTAAAGCGATGCTACGGCTTCCTTTGTTTAGATTACTTTCATCGGTGCCACGTGACCAATGACGTTGCTTGAATTGCCTCCATTGAAAATTAAGAAAATGAAGTTGTAGAACACCAAACTTGCATTTAATTAATGAAGGAAAAACAAGAAGCTCCGTCTAGAACTATACGAGCCTACTTTCCCGTGAACACCCAACTTTAAATTTATAATCTCCCTCTCTCTCCATTTCTCGTTTAGCTTTAGTCCTTCATTGCTTCAAATATACCTTTTTCAACTGTTAATACATATTCATTCACTCATTTACTTATTTTTCATTCATTCGCTCATTTTTTAAAATCATTTATTCACTTATTTGTTCATTAATTCCTTCACTTATTCATTTAATCATTCACTAATTGAAAAATATTCTTGAAAATAACGACCAAAAAATTTCATAAGAAAATAGGCTCGTTAGTTCTGGATAAACTTTCTATCTGTACATATTTTACGTGATAAGAGCTTTCCGATAAAGTTTATTGCAAACAAATCCGTCGGTTAGATCATCATTTATATGGGATTGAAATTTCCCCGTAGGCGCTAATGTTATTATTTTTTTTTTTTTTTTGAACTGTTCAAAAATGAACAATAATTGTTCAAACCAATATTTCACGCCGGAGCTTCTTCCAATGAGCATAGGAACTTGAATCTTGTGCCCAGAGTTTACATAATTTGCTTCATTTTTGCCCATAGGCGCTAATGTTAAAATTTTTGGAACTGTTCAAAATTGAACAAAAAAATGTTTATAAGGAAATGAGATGTCCTCGGCGAGATCTTTCGAATGCAAAAAGAATTTTTCGAATCGGACAATTCATTCAGAAGTTTTTGGGGGGGGGGGGGGGGGACAGACCGAGAGACCGACAAACACACAATTTTTCCCCCATCTCAAAACCCTACTTTCAAACTCTTTATTTTTCAATCGTTATTTAATTACTTAACTTATTTTTGACTTTTCTTGATTTCTAACGATATTTTCACAATACCATTAAGCCTTCTTTCGTGCTTTATTATTTATTTATTTATTATTTTTTTTCTTTTTTTCTTTTACGGGAAAGTAGGCTAAAAATTAACGTAACATATACCACATTTTAAAATGGCAATGAGTGCAGTTTACATTTTTTCTTTGAACTAATGCTGTGGTTCTAAAATTTTTAATTTGATTTTATCCCTGTATTTTAGTTTACATGGTGAATAGCAGATTAGCAAATTTAATGATTGCGTTCTAATTAACTATATGAAGAAACAAAATCCTTTGCGTAACGCAAAATTATTTTTTTATTTATAAATAGCTTTTTTTTTTAAGAATAAAAATGTCGTTTACTCATAAAAGGTCTAATGCAACAATAACTAAGAACTAGAAATTCAAAAACCATCTATGATGAAAAGAAACTTAGTATAAGTTATTCGGAGCAGAAACTTAGCCTTTAACAATGTTTATAAACGGTTAATAAACTTGTAGTTTTTAATTGTTTTAGTTGTGCAAAAAAAAAAAGGGAAAAATCAAATTCAACTTTATTTGGTTCAATTTTCAGTAAGTTACATTTATTTTCAGTTATGATACGTTAAAATACATAGACCCGGCAAAGACTGTCCTGGCAAAATACCATCAGAACATTGGTAAAAATGGTTGCTGGGATGGAATTTATAGAGATTGCTACTTATAAGTACCGTCGGTAGATAAAGGGTTAAACGAATCTTTTCAATGTCAAAAAAGCGTCATTTCATAATCAGGATTATTCATTTTAATTTTAACAGTGCATTATTAACGAAATAAACGCCATTTACTATGTTATCATTCTTTTTTTAACCATTTTGCCCTTCAATGACATTTTCTTTACATGAATTGTTTATTAAAATATCGTTTGCTTCTTTTTGATAACTTTTTTATTATTACTGATTCTGCTTTTAAATAAAGAATCTTTATTTTAATAAAAGAAGTTTAAATTTAGTAAAATTACGTTTAAATAAGCAGCTCTTTAGGGCAGCAAATGTTTTTTAAATAGAGCAAGATTGGAAAAATACTTGTTTTTTGGAAAAATACTTGAATACTTAATACATATGCGTGAATTATACAGTTTTACTGGTGTTAAAATAACACCAGTAAAACTGTATAATTCACGCATATGTATTAAGTATTCAAGTATTTTTCCAAAAATCTTGCTCTATTTAAATAACATTTGTTGCCCTAAAGAGCTGCTTATTTAAAATTCGGTTATGTATATAGCGAATAGTGGTATTCAAGGGAAAGATTCTACAAATGCATAAAATATTATGTTGAATAAATCAGTTTTAAAAAATATGTTATTAAAAATAATGAAATGTTAAAATATTTTCAATTCAGCATTTTGCAAAAAGCGATACAAAAGCGCTGAAAATGCAAGTAGCATTGTTAGAGATAAAGAATATAGTTGTAAATGATACAATGACACTAAAATATGCATAAATGTGGAACAGAGTTAAAATATTTATAAAAATATTTAATTTAAGCCGTATTAGAACAAACTAGTCTCGGTGCAGAATTCCGCTTGTTACTTGCTCGACAATTTGTGCTTTTTTACGTTGTTTTATCTTTGTGCTCATATTTTAGTAAAAAGAATTTTGATCATTTGTCTTATAGCGAAAAATTATATAAAATTTTATGTCTTTAAAGACTAAATCATTTCACCAAGTAATGTGAAAATAAATTCGTAGAAAGAAAATCCTCATGAAATAACAAACGCTATTATAGAACAAGTTATCGTTAAAACTATAAAAGTATGGCAAAAAATGACGAATGATATGTTTACAAATAAGATATTTATTCATGCGTAGCTGTTCTTCGTGTTCTAAGTGATGAAGCACAACGTTGTAAACAAATAAAGAACATCATTAAAAGTATTTTGTTTCGGTAATGAGATTGCATTCTTTCAGAATTTAAAGAAAAGACGCCAATGAATATCTTACTTTTGATTAAAAATGGCGCCATCGTAAAATTCGAGAACTTGTTACATAACATAGATCAACGATGTGTTTTCAAAGGCAACGAGCGCTTCTTTTGGAACGTATTTGCTCATTAATTGGAATGAATTTACATTTTTAACTCCATTAGCATGTTATGCAACTCTCTGTATTCAAAGAAAGAAAAAGATTGAAAATTGTCAAAGGAATAGGTAGTTTATTATCATAAGTCAAAGTCTTGATTGATTGACCAGGATACTACCAAATTTAATGCAAAAATTCTCTTTTCAGTTCCACTAAAACGCCTTTTCCCCCGAACATGTATTTAAATATTTTATAGATATAAATCTAATTATATCATTGCAAATTCATATCGGCTAATTATTTAGGAACAAGTATTGATTTTAAGATTAGAGAAAATTAATTACTCCTTAAATTTTATTAAAATATGTCAAAAATATGCATAAAAAATCTTATGTGAGTCATATTTGAGAGCATCTTTAAAGTTATTAAACAACTAATCTTATCTTAATTAATTAATTTCTTTTTTCGTACTGCTCCTTATAAATATTCACGAAAGTTTGTGCCAAGTTCGAGAAATAAAGTCGCTAAAATTAATTTTAAAAAGCGACGCTAAAATTTAAAAATGCAGAAGCACTTAATCATCTATTTTCCTGCTTTTTAATTTTACGTTAAAGAGCAAGTTCATTTTACTTAATTTTTGCTAAATTGAAAGTGTTTACGTGAAGGCTGATTGAGAAGCGTTTTATGAGAGAATTTTACAGCCTGCATTTTTACACTAGAGCACTGTAATAATTTGTATATCTTTTTTATTGTTATTCTTTATTTTCTTTTGCGATATTGTCGTTCACAAGATGATTCCGTTAAGGCTTAACTCCTTTTGAACACTTAACATTCTCATTTGTTTTACGCATGAGTTACTTTTTAATGCTGATTTATTTAATGCTTATACAAAAGTATGCCTAAGGTGTGGCGTCAAAAAGCTGATTTTTAACTAGTCTCTACCACGAGAAAAATTCAGTGTTAAGATGAAAGAGAATTTTTATCCCTCCCTAGTGTGGAAAAAGAGTTGCGGCACAAAGTTAAATTATTTGTTCAAAGTTGGTTCACTTAACGGGAAGTGTTGATACTGAGCGAAACATTACACGTTTGACGATACATTAACGAAATATAGATATATACCAGAACTCGAAAAATCTTTAAAATTTTACATGCCAAAAAATATATATGCCCGAACAAAACTTTTACATTCTCAGAATTGTTTTATTGCATATTAATAAAAACATTTAAATTTGTCGTACAGAATATATCATACAAAAAATTAAATTAATAGCTTCATAATTGAATTACAAATTATTGTAACGCTAATCTAAATCCTTAAAAATCACATTACAAATAAATATTATATAATGAAGTCGTTACAATTCAAAATTTGCAAAATTTAACTTGTATTAGCAATTTTATTTTTGACATGCATGTCCATCAAAATGTTAATTTTGAGCTCCGGTAAGGATGCGGTGATTTGTCAATAAAATACGAAATAATAAAGTTTTCGAAAGAAATATTTGATTAAAAAATGACATGCCCCACCGGGCTTGTAAGGGTAGAAAATGCTTGCCCGACCGGAATTTTTACATGCCCCGGGCATGTCGGGCAATATAATTTTCGAGTCCTAATATATACGTACTAGCTGTTCCCGCGACTTCGTTCGTAAGGAAATTTTGATGTGTATGTGTGAGAACTGATGGTCTGATCAAAAGGGCGAATATTTTAAAAGGCGTACTTTTGGGTGGCAGAAGTCCTACACAAAATTATATGGAGTTGATGTGACGATGGCTTAAAAACCGGAAAATTATGGCGCTATAAAACATTTTGTTTTTAAAGTGAGCGATCAACCTCCCACTTTTGGGCGCCAATTTCTGGGTGGTAAATATTTTGTCAACTCTGGCTGGAAAGCACAGCATTTAGACGCAACTATACACTGCAGTCCGTTTCTAAGAATAAAGAACAATAACAAACTACACAAATGCTAACTAACCTAAGAACAATGTACTGTACTTAAAAAGCACACACAAATATAACTAACCTAACGACAATCTAATTACAGAAGCAAACAACTATCCCATTGTTTAAAAATAATAAAGAAGGATTAAATTCGCTTACATTAATTTAACGGAGATTGCAAATACAGCGATGCCTCATCAAAATGCTAGAAACGTTGGTTATTATTATATTTGATTTGTTTAACAATGGCAACTGCATTGTGTTCACACGGCAACTGTAACAATTGTTGAAACGATGCAAAAATGCAAATAAAATAAAACGGTCATCATCTGGGTCAAATAAAATTGAAGTTAATTACCATGAAAAAATAATTTCAAACTACGGAGAAAAACGCTTATAACTTCTGTTCTAGTTAATTTAGAAGCTTAGAATTTTAGCACACAGCGAAACACTCTTCCTGAAGTAGTTTTTTTACGCGCTTTTCAATGGTATCAAGCTCGAAAGCATGCGACAAGTTCTTCCGATAGAAAAGGACTATTTTATGCAATCTTCGGCGCTCCGCTCATATTGGTCTTAGCGTGCTGATATATAGCCTATAGCCTTCCTCGATAAATGGGCTATCTAACACTGAAAGGATTTTTCAAATCGGACCAGTAGTTTCTGAGATTAGCGCGTTCGAGCAAACAAACTCTTCAGCTTTAAAATATTAGTATAGGTTTAAAATAACAGTAGTTGCTGAATAAGTTAAATTAAACCTTTTAATAAAAGTTGAAATATTTATTAATTATAACTAATATCAATAAAATAAGTTTTGGAAAAAAAATAGAACCGACTTCAAATTATAAATTGCGCTAAAAATTGAAAAATAAATTAATTCTTTAAACAACATCGATGTGACTTTTAAACATAGTTTTAAAGGTCGGTGCAAAATTATGAGTCCAATTACCATTACACCATGTGCTAACTACACCACTGTTGCAAATTCTGGGCCATTTATATTTGTAATTGATTCATGATTGCAAAAGATTTTATCTATCTTAATTTTGCACCGACTTCTAAAACTATGTTTAAAAGTCACATCGATGTTGTTTAAAGAATTAATTTATTTTTCATTTTTTTAGCCCCAGTTATAATTTGAAGTCGGTTCTATTTTTTTCCAAAGTTTTTTTTATTTTATTCTTTTTAGTGTAAATATATTTTTATATAAATACTCTATTTTTAAGAAATCCATATCAAAGGGAAAACCTTCTTTGAATGAATGACACTAAGAACTAATCATTTGCATGAAAGATTCCGTTTTGAAGTCGATTTTAGCAAACAAACTGAATGGATTTAATTTTTGCCTCAGAGAAGCCTTCAGTCAAAATCTTGCTGTAATTGCATTTATTATTATAGCACAATGGCAGCAAAAACTTTTTTAATAATGAGTTTTATATTTATTAATAGTTTTCCCAACAAAGAAAAATCAAGTGAAGCCTTTCCAATTAAAATAAAAAATACTTATTTTTCAGCCATAACGTTTTTTCTAAAAAACAAAACTGTATTCAAATTGATGTACGATATTTGAGTTAGGCGGTTCTCTCTCTATCTATTAAAGAAAAAGTCATCAAAATCGGTTCATTTAGTCAAAAGTTATGGATGAAAAACCAAAAAAATAACCCTATTTCTGCCCATAACATTTTTTCTAAGTATCGAAAATGGTCAAACAAAGGTACGGGACCTATGGGAAACCACCCTCGATCGATTAAAAAAAAATCATGAAAATCGGTTCATCCGGTGAGAATTTATGAGTGGACAAACAAACAAACAAAAAAAAACGACATACATACAATATGGATGTATAACCTCCTTCCTTTGTAAAGTCGGTTAAAAATAGTGGTATTTTGCCTTATCAAATGCCGGCTTCACGAAACTGCAAAATAGCACGAAATGAAAGTTCGCCAATTACTAGTGGCCAAATATCCATCATTTAAAAAGGCAGTCCGATATTTTCGCATTAACACTATCCCTTCCCCTCCTTCCGAAATTATGTATGTCCGATATAGATTATTATGTAACATTGTTAATCTTTCTTTTTTATTCCACACCCCGTCATCTTTAGGGAAAAAACCTGTCAACCCTACATAATTACGTATTAATATTGATTGAAACATAAATATGAACCTTAAACATGTGAATTACTTTGACACTCATCAAAGCATGCTTTAAAAAACAGGGGAAAAGTTGTATTTAATTTGTTTTCTAACAGCATGTTTTTATTAGAACATTTAGTAATTAAGTGGCTTCGGTTAAGTATACATAGAAAACTCTTGACCTAAATGAGAGCTTTAAATCAAATTAAAGCTTTCACTGAAATATTCGAAAGTTCAAGGATTCTAAATCAATGAAGCGTTCTAGTCTTTCTTGACAATGAATAAATAATGCTGTGAGGGCCTTGTAAATAATACCATTTCTTCAAAAGTTCAGCTGTGTACATAAAAACAACTTTCCGAGCAATACAGACCACCTGCGGCCAATCCGAAACGCTTTATCGATTTAAAATGTTCTGTAAGAGGGATATTTCTTTGCAAGTAGTTTCGGGATCAGAACAATTTTTCCGCTGCAATCTTTTGTTTTGTTACGAGACAAACAAGGTATGTCAGTTGTAGAGAAAGAAAATTCCGAAAATGGAAATCTGATTTAGGAAATCGATTTTAGAAGAACAACGACCTTTTCAAAAATGATTTTAGTGTATTGGGGAATTTTGATTACAGAATGGAAAACTTTTCTTTGATTTCGGATCTTTCATTTTCGGGAGATCGCTCGCGTGCAATCAATTCGGATTTGTTTTTTTTTTTCTGCTGACTTCTTTCGAGAGTACGTTTTGGAGAAAGATAAGCATAAAGGCTTAAGTTACACTTTCTAACGAACTATCTGTTTGTGTTATTTAAGGAGAAAAAGCAACTTTATATTTTCAAAATAACAATTTTTTTTTTGAAGTTTACAAATGTATGATGTGAAATATTGATATTTCGTGACTGGGCAAATTTAATGCCTCAATGTTAAAACGGCTGTTTCAGCTATTTTATTAGCATAAATATTTTTTGCGGGTTATTTCATTCGGATTTATAAATTTTTGCTGTGACAAACATTCAACGAAATTTTTTTGTGATTTTTTTTTTTCACTGCGCAGTAAAAAGATCTATGGTACTTTTTTTTTGCATTATTCTGTGGTTAGCTCTTAAAACATTAATTAGTTCTCTCGAATTTCTGCTATGGACTAATGTCTACTTCACTTGTGTGAAAATCATGCGTTTGTAGCGCTTACTCTACAAAAAAAAAGTTGTGAATAAGTTATGTTATTAGCGTATTTTGGTAGTATATCTTTTATAAAATACAATTCGCGAGCGAATAAAAAAAAATTCCGAGTGAATCATAAATTTAGTAAATCTTGTTTTTCGAGAAAAAAATTATCAACTAAATCGTACATTTAGTAATTTTCTTCTCATAGAGGAAAATCGCTACTCAAATTGTGCGATGTGCAACGAAAACATAGAACAATGGGTAAATTTTATATTGAGCACAAGTTTACAAAAGTATCGCATACACTTATTTAAAGATTCCAGAACAGGAGAGGCTATCCTACTGTAAGTGCGAAACATTTTCTGCATTGACAAAGGCGTCCCTTATTATCCCGAAATAAGTGTATGTAATATCTTTGCAAATGTGTTTTTAAATAACATTGATTTTATCCTTTACAATATCACTACAAATGCGTCATAAAGAATTATTGGCACATCTTTGTTTCCTTGCCTTTTATCCATAATATTGCCTAGAATAAATTTCAAAATGACAGATTTGTTAACCACTTGCGCTGGAAAGATGCGCCTCGCACGTCGTAATGCTTTTGTCACAGAAACAAAAACGACGTACGTGGCACGTCGGCACTTTGCATGATTATTGACAAATAAATTTAATATTTACATCTGTATAATTTATAATCAATCGACGCTCCATATTCTCTTCAAAAAATTATTTTCAAAGTCCCCTGTTGAAAATAAATGAGTTTCGAAAATATAATTATTTTTCCGATGTCTCTAAAGCATCGAATACTGTGACGCCTCTCTGCGAGTGACACTGGACCGTTCTGATACACGCGTCGGTGATTTTTTTGCCAGCGCAAGTGGTTAACAATAAAGTATTCCCAAACGCATAATTTTGACGAAATTTAATTTTTATTTCTGAAAAATAGAATGGAATGTATTCTCTATTTGCATCTTTAGCATCACAAGTGGATTTTTTTTTTTTTTTTTTTTTTTTTGAGTGACTGCAGAATAGCTGGAACTATAATTGGAGTTATCTCGATAGTATTAACTCTGAAATCATAATTTTTCGTGTCATGACGTTGAAGCAGCAAATAAACGATATATGAGTAATTCAATATAAAATAGCCGAGATACCTCTTTTCTTTTTTTTTGGAAGTAGTAAATATTAAAATTACTAAATAAAATATAGTTTGTTCACATATCTTCATGCCCTCTTTTAAAATAGTGAAAGAATTTTAGTGTACGATTTTTTTTCCATTATTATTAAAAATCCTGTCTTGAAAATAATATCTATTTTTCGTTATATATGTGGCATGTCTTGAATCTAATAATTCAAAACATTTATTTCATAAACTAAACTTTTTTCACTATTTTTAAAATAGGCATGCAGATATGTAAGCACAAAAAAAAAATTTGCTCTCTTTAACGTTGTTTTTACTCATTATGAATATATTGTCTTTTAATTTCAAAACTTTCTTGGCTATTTTAATATTTTGTACCTAAAACAAACCAAAAAATGTATCACAAAATTTGAATGAAATACTTACTTATACATAAAAATGGTAGATAAATTTCTTATAAAATCAGGAACGGCACTTTTGCACCGCATAATCTGAAGTATTTCTGAATATAAAATATATTTGTATAACTGCTTTGCAAACGATTTTTAAAAGGAAATTCTTTTACAGTTCCGATATACTTTAATCTTCGAAACAGTGCAGTCCTGTTTCGAGTTTCTATCTTTTGAACCGATTGAATTTTCTCATAAAATATATAAATTTGCTTTATGTATGTTGTTCCGGAAATCTATGATATTCTATGAATTCTTGTGATAAAAATTTTGCAACGAAAATGATATTTGTGATTTTATGCTTGAAGATTTTTCTTCTAAGTCAAAGGGGTACCAGTTTTGACGATAATATAACTCAAAAGTCAACATGCGTATAGAACTTCAGATTACTTGATCGCATTTACGATGACTACATCTATTCATATATTTGTTGCTAATAAATGTATATAGTTTGACTTTTTTTTTCTTGTACCAAACAAGCTATGTGAATGAATTGCCTCACATTTAATTGAATTTAAAAGTTTTAAATCAATGATCATTCATCTTCAGATTTGTTTTCAAAATGAAGGCCACAAATGTAAATTGTTTGTGTCTCAGTAGTGACTTGTAGAAGACGTCTATCCAACGCCAAACCTAGTTCTTAAATAAATACTAATTTAAATAATGCACTTTATTAAAAAGAATTTACAAACAAAACATAAAATAACGTACCTCCATGCGTATTTCATCCTTTTATTCCGCCTAGCGTACAATAATTTCGAGAAACACAAAAGTACGAACTTGCATGACCAAAAATCTTTAGAACACTTTATTTTACATTTATTTATTTTTCTTTGTTGCCAGTTTTCTTTGCGTATAAATCTCATCTTTTAGCTTTAATTTAGTAGCAGACGATCTTTCTAAAGCAAAATTATCTCAATATTTTAATTATTTATATTAATTTTTAATAAGCTATCCTCTGCTTTGAAAACGAAAGAGAAATATTTTTTTAAAAAAGCTGAATTGAATTTGAAAAGGGGAAATATTCAGCGAAGTTGTATGAGAAATGAGTATACTTATATAATGGAAAATATAAATACAAAGTATAATTAATGTTTGAAATCGCATTCTAGCGTGCAGTGGCAGATGAGTTGGTTGTAGTAACTGAGCGTCTTTGACAGTTTATTTTAGCACAGAGGTTTTAAGCATTATTTAGCGGGAAAAAAAGAGCTGAAAAATTAAGTAAATAAAAAGCTTTATTGTACCTGAATAGTACAGTGGATATATGCTTTAACTGTGATATTTTGATGATACTTGCAAAATATTATAAACATCAGTTTTTTTTGTTTTTGTTTTTTTTTTTTTTTTGTTTTGTTTTGTTTTGTTTTTTGTTTTAGTATTTTACATTTAACACATAAATACTTTAATGTTCAATAGTTTCAAAATCTTCATCAGCTGTTCTGATGTAACAAAAATCAACATCCAAAAACTCGTTGCCTAACTAAAATTATGTACTTCTGCCATTAGTGGCAGAAAGTACATAACTTTAGTTAGCCAACCATTTAACTTTAGTTAGCAGGAGTAAATAAATTATGTACTTCTGCCATTAATTAAAAGTATGTCTCTTCTGCCAAATGGGCCAACGTGTTGCCATGGAATTACCTTCCGACCACGTGTTGCCATTTATATATTTTTATTCTATGTACAATATATTTCAAAAACAGAAATTTTCTTAGACAGAATGCTTAAAAACATTGTGCTTGTCAATATCTAAGCCTTTGAAAGCAATACATATGCGCAGCATCTGCACTGCGGTAAGCCTCCCCCCCCCCTCTTCCCCCGCTTGTGTGTTTTCTGCCAAATGTGCCTCACGTGTTGCCATGGAATTATCTTCCGATTTCTTAAAGAAAACGTGTCTTTAGTTTCTGTCATGTTACTTCAACCTTTGAAGCAAGTTTCCCAAACCTCTGATAACGGTTAGATAATTCCATCAAAAGAACGTGGGAAACATTATCTGACATGACATAGAATATTTTTGGCATTCTATTTAAGAAGTGTCTATGTCTTCGGAAGAGAAAAACGTTCCCAAATTACTTTACGCCACGGACTGCAATAATTACAGGCATGGACGTCTACAACGAAAGGGGGGAGTTGAGGATTTTGATCCGTCTGGGGGAATTATACTATTTGTTTACAAAACAGAATTTCATAAAAATTTGTAGGAATAGTTGTGCGCACGAATTATGTATTACAGATGAAATAATATTTTATGTCTTGAAATAATGAAAATGGTACGTTAACTGAATTTCTAACTTAAAATAGAGAGATTCTTGCAACTTTCTGTCTCAAAATAATAAAGGAACTTTGTGCACAAGTAAATTGTAAAAAATAATAATTGCTCGCTTATTTTAGCACAAATGAGCATTAAAATGCAATGCTCATTTGTTCTTAAATAAGTGTGCAATTATTATTTTTTACAATTTAACTTTCTGTCTGTTTTTGTTTTTTCATTCACATAATTTTGTCTTCTGTTTAAAGTACGACGAACCCGTAACAATAAATAGTGTTATATAATTCCAGAACAGTAAATAATTAACGTGAACCAACCTTAAATACTTAACCAATGAGAGCAAGTTGGCCCAAGCACACTATGCGTCTTTCGTTGGCTCCTAATACCTTTTATATAATATTTTCAAATCTTACAGCGAAAGCTTCTTTTTGAAGGCACTCTGACAGTATTGGCTTTAAAAAATTTCTAAATTTTTAATTATTTCTCTTTTTTAAATCGCAGAAGAAAAAACGGATTAATTAGCCCTCTGTTTGGTCCGATATTTTATTTGCAGTAAAACCTGTTTTTGTGCGGTCCTTTTTTATGCGATTGATTTTGTGAAATTTTATTTTTGTGCGATTTTTTTCGTGCGTTTTTTTTTTTTTTTTTTTTCTTTTTTTTGATGCGGTATATGAATCTTAGCGGTGTTAGCACCACTTTAATGTTTCCTATCAATGTACATGTACATATTTAAAAATGACAACTAATTGTAATTTTTATTTATACAGTAAGCACATGGTATGTGCCCATGTGCTTACTGTATAAATAAAAATTATAGGAGAAGGCTTTGATAATTTCGGCGAGAATGAACTTGACGAGATGATTGAGGACCAAACTATCGATGATAGTGACATTATCAATAGTTAGATAGATTATGAAAATGGACAAGAAGAACCGGAATCTATTAGAACAGAGAAAATATATGCAGGGATCCAGATTTCTAAAAAATTGGAAACGCATTTTCTTAAAATAGATACCACGGCGGAAAGACGCTTAAAATTCCAAAAATAACTGAGATTATGCATGTCTCACTACCGTGATGTTTACAAGCAGTTAGTGCGCCCAGAAACCCCCCGCAGGTGCGGGGACTGTAAACTAACTGCTTGTATTAAATTTATTGCTTGTATCTAATTTAATTATTTAATTTAATTGAAAACATTCTCTCATCTATTTCATAAATCATTGATGTATTTTCTAAGTCCGACTTTTTTTATGCGGTCCTTATCCACCGTGTAAAAAAATTTTTAGGTAGTATATCGCACAAAGTTGTTTATTATATGTAAGAATTTATAAAATTTCCGAATATTTTTTTGTACGATTATGCGGTCCCTATCCACCGCACAAAAACAGGTTTTACTGTACTTAACTGTTTTGCCCGAGCACAGTTCGTTTTCCGTGACAGGGGATTTTTTTTATTTGTCAGTACATCACTCGGGTAGTGCATTTTCTCACCCAATCCGCTGATTTGCCCGGCTTTTTCCATTTTTTTTTGTTTTGCAGTGATTCTCGTAGATGTCTCTAGTAGGGAAGTAACAAATGTTCGGCCACTATTCGGCCTGTCAGAAGAGTCATTCCATCACCTAGCCGAATATTCGGCGAATAGTTCTGCTGCAGTAGAAATGTAAAAAAAAATAAAGAAATTAGTAGATTTAAAAAATTTAAATTGTACAGTCGAACCTGTTTATCTCGAACCTGTCTGTCTCGAAAACCTCCCTATCTCGAAATTTTATATTTACCCTAAATTGAATGTATTTTCCATGTTTATCTAGATTTTTTTCCCCCCAAAACCTCTTCGAAAAAAATTCGAAGCCGAGCAAACAAAAATGATGCGAAAATCGTAAAGAACGTAAAAGGTGATTCGGAAAAGGAAGAGAAGGTTGCGGAAAATAATGTCACGAAAATCACTGTAAAAAGAAGCAGAGAAGGCTATTGAAACATTAAAAACTTTCCTCGAATTTCAGCAAAATTTCAGTCAAGGTGGATTTACAGCGATCGCTACTCTCAAAAATATAATTGAGTCCAAAACAACCAGACAACAAAAAACACTGAAAGACTTTTTCTTGTACTTGCTAAAGAAAGTAGTAGTACTTGTCTTGATTTTTGAAACACTTGCGAAAAGGTATGCGGGCAATTCCATGAAAACAGGGACACCAACATAAAAAAAAAAAAATTCTTTCATATATACAGTTTTTTTTCCTCTAAGGTTAAAATATGTGAATTTTTATAAAATTATGCTTAAAAAGTTAGCAGAACCTTTTTGTAAGTTTTATAGGCAATGTTTGGCAAGTTTACTTTTTTTACAAGTGTTGTTGTCTTTAGAGAGGTTCGGAAGGTTCATCTTGTTTTCGTAAAGAAATTAACAGGTGTGTATAAAATCCTATTATTTTATTGAAATTTAGTCTATATGTGAGGTTAGGCCAGTAAAGAATCTTTAAACTGTGATTATTGTATTGAAAATTAATTTTTATAAATTAGGCCTCATAGTATTGTAACATCAGTCACAAAAATTTATAAAAGTTTTTATTACTTAAAGAAAATTAGTGTTAAGAATACAAAAAGCCATATTCTCTTCATTCATGATAGTATCTTAAACATCAATTACTTAAATAGTTAATAATAGTTCAATTTATGAGTTAAAAACTTCTTTGAAATATGTAACCTCAGTCACTTTTCTCTTTTCCAGTTTGAAACTTAAACACTGTACAAATGGCATTGACTGCTGCAGAAAGGCAAAAAAAAGAGGCAAGATAAATTAAAGAAGGAAGGAAATTATGAAGATTACAAAAAGAAAAACAATGCAGAAGCTGAAAGGAGTAGAGATAAAAAGAGAAATGACCTAGCCAAGTTACCTAAGTCAGTTCAAAATAGAGTTAAAAGAGAAATCAAAGAAAACGTTTGAAAAATGTAGAGCATTAAAAAGCTTAAAATTTCAAGTAGCAGTGACATAACCCCTTTTCCAAAATAATAAAACTTTGGGAAAAGCTGTAACTCGTGCAAAGCGTACCCTGCCTACAGCTCCACGAAAGCAGAAGGCTGTCATAAAAAAATGATTTGACAATGAAAATGGTGAAACAGGTGCTCCTAGTAAGCATTTTTACAGCAGCACTGTACCACTCAGGTAGAATTCATCCATATGTGATAGCCTCAGATGAACTGTCTCCTTCTAAAGAGATTGTGATTCCTCTCATAACAAGAATGCTGGAAAAGATTCCTCAAGAAATTGAAGTCTTACATATTTGGTCAGATGGCCCAATTCAAAAACAATTTCATTGCAGACACAATACCCATGTTACAGAAAAAATATAAATTGTTAATTACATCGAAATATTTTGCTACTTCACATGGGAAAGGCCCAGTGGACGGCATTGGCGGCTCTGTGAAGAGGCAGGTAGAGGAAGCTGTAAAAAAGAAAGCATACAGTGCAAAAAATTTCGTAAATGCCGCAGCTTCAAGCAGTGTGAAAATCTTTGAGATCTCCTCGTACGATTTACAGTTGCATTATAAAGAGTTAAATTTGAATAAAATATTTTCTGATTCAGAAGCTATAGCTGGTATCACGCAGAAACACTTTTTGGAAGTGGTACACAAAATCACCAAAAGCTCCAAATTAGCTAAAGCATCATTTTGCGTGTTCAAAACCAAGAGAACAAGTTCCAGAATTGGTGGGCACAATTAGAGAGTGGGTTCTTGTGTAATACGATGGACAGCTCTATCCAGGTGAAGTCCTAGCCATTGAAAACTATGAATACTTGGTCAGTGTTATGATTCCAATAGGGAAGCATTGGAAATGGTCTGACAATGTTGATGAAATTTATTATTCACAAGAAGAAATGATAAGAAATCTTAGTACACCAGATGTAGTAAAGGCACGAGGACACTTTTCATTTCCTGAATAGCACTAAAAACATCACTTTTATAATTATATTCATTTACTATTGTTTATTTTTTCTCATTTAGGTAGATAAGTGTAATTTTGTAAAAAAAATAGCTAATTTGACTTTTAAGGAGAAATAAATTATAATTTGAACCAATTAATGTTGGTGTAACATCAGTCACAAAATGTTTGTAACATCAGTCACGGTCGTTAAAAATTTCCTCCACTGTAAATTTTAAAGTTTTTTAAATGAAACAAAGTGTATTCATAAAGTTTGAAACCTCTACTTGACTGGAAAAAAAATAATTTTAATCTTCGTGTTCTTAGTTTGAGGAGAATTTCAATTGATATAAAAGTTGTTTTTCCTAATGTCTCTTCTGTGTAACATCAGTCACAATTTTTGATTTACCTTAATTCCACACAAAAAAGCTTTTTATGTCTAAAAACAGGTATGGGCTGCATTAATGTACTCTATCATAGTATTTTAGATGAATTTCAGAAAAATAAAATTAAATTTCAAGACAGTGTGGATTTTAAAAGTTAAAAAACTCAGTCGAATTGTAACGTCAGTCACCGTGAAATGACCCATGCCGAAGACTTTTTTTTGTTGTCGATGTTATTTGTACCAATATAAAATTCGTTAAAAAACGTTAGTATAATGTTATAGTAAAATGCTCTTAATAAAAGTAATACAGAAGATTTTTAACCTACAACAGTCTTTGTTTCAATTGCAAATTATAATAGTTTTATCAAAACCTCTGTATCTCAAAACTTCTTTATCTCGAATTTTTTTCCCTTCCCGTGAAATTTGAGATAGACAGTTTCAACTGTATTATAATTATTGCAAAAGAATACATTAGTATATAGTTTGAATAAATAAAAATAATTTAGAAAAACCTACTCTTTTTAAACCTTGTTCAGGCTTAACTGAGCAAAAACAGATTTTAATGTTGTATTATTTTATTTTATATTTAGCATTTGCTCCCAAAAACTGGCAATAGTTAATTATGATGGAGAATGTGAGAAATTAATTTCGTTATTATTAACAAAGTGAAAGTTCGTTTGTTTAGACTGATTTATTGTGAATATTGGGTAAGTGAGAAATTTGAAAAGCCTAGAATATATCATGAATATTTAGATAGCATAAGTTATTGAGGTTTTTGAAAACAAAATATATTCCAGTTAAGTGTATTAAATTTTAATAGATCTTTTTAAAATCGGTATGTAAAAAACACCATAAAATAAAAATATTAACTTTTATAACTTTTAAAATATCTTCATAAAACAGTTTTGAGCAAAGTTAAAGGTCACGAATCAGTAGCAATTCTTTCGTTTGAATTAAATAAATAGTAAAATAATGGTAATTAATGCTTACTACGATAGAACCTGTCATTTCTATTCCACTTGTGGGTGAAATTCTTAGTTTTTTTTACATTCAAAACAATTGAGAAAATAGATTAATTTTAAATAGTTTTAAATTCTTAACAAACAGAATTAAGTCATACATCATAGATTGTGTGTCATTTGTGTTTGACTTTGTGAATAATTTTAAATTTGACAAATACTTTCTATCACAACGATTTTTTAGAAATTTTAATATTCGGCAGCCGAATATTCGGTATTCGGCCTAAGACATTAGCCGAATATTCGGTATTTGGCCAAATATTTGGTTATCGGCCTATAAGAAATGGCCGAATATTCCATATTCGGCTATTCGGCCAAATCATTATTCGTTACATCCCTAGTCTCTAGTATAGTTTGACCTCAATCCTAAGGCCTCGGCTAACAGACAGGGGTCTGGTGGAGAACAGAAAAGTATAGTTTCACCATCCCCAGATTCATTCGTTAATAAATGCAATACTTATAAAGATTCTGCTTGTAATTTGAACGGTTGCAGATTTGAAGTCATGCAATCGATTCGAATACAAATTTAAAGAAAAAAATATTTTGGCACACAATATGGCAGAAAAATATAGTTAATTGGTTAAACAATTTCAATTTGTTATAGTAGGGGAGCGGAAAACAGGTTTGCCTTGCAAATAATATTCAACGCTTCCTTTGGCTCTGTGCGAGTATGAGTATTAGGGTGGAACGAAAAAAATCAACTTTTGATTTTTAGTTCGTAATAGCACGAAAAGTTGCCTTTTGGTATAGATAAGATAAATTTAAAATATGAAAAATATTGGAGTACGCCTTGAGGTGCCGCAAAGACGTTCAAGTTTCTTAAAATTGAAATTTTTTCTACATTTTGGAAATTTTTTACGAAAAAATTATTATTTTATTTTTGATTTGTAATAGCGCGGAATAGTTGACTTATGGTATAGATAAGAAAAATTAAAAATATGAAAAATGTTGGAGTACATTTTGAGGCAATGCAAAGACGCTAAAAGTAGCCAAACTTTTATGAAAACCCACTTTTTATAGCTTTTTCAAAGATTTTTAAAAGTTTCGATTAAGTTTTATAAAAGCTTTATAATATGAATAGAATGTTAAAAACACCTTTAGTATTGCATCGGCAAAGTATCCAAGAGCCTAGTAATCGCCGGACTTCGAGTTGAGGGGGCTAGGGGAGGGGGAAATTTGTCTGCATGTGGTGGCAAGCTCTGTACCTTTGCCGAGTTCAGTTGAGTTGGCATTTGCACTCCGCCTATTCAGTAACAGATTAACACAATATTTTGTTAGTTTGGTTATTTTATTGAGTAAAAATGGCTCAATAAAAAGTTTCGATTAAGTTTTAAAAAAGCTTTATAATATGAATATAATGATAAAAGCACCTTTAGTATTGCATTGGCATGTTTGTAAAAAGAAAGAAAAATTGAAATTTTTTTAACATTTGGTAAAATATTTTTTATGAATTTTTCGTACACTGAACGTTACAAGAAATTTTTTTAAATAAGTATATAAGCATTATAATTGGAAACAATTTATTATTTACAGATAATAAAAATAATAAAATATTTTGTATTGATTACTTCTGTATCCTTAATAATTACACATGCTACAGATGCAAAATGTTTGCTTCTATTTCATTGCTCCATTAAACTCTTTTTGTTTAACTTTTGGCATATTCACGCGTGAGTCAGTTTTGCTTTTTTGTATCTGCTTTTGCGATTGAACTGTGTATTTCTTTTGAGCAGATTCGGACACCAGTTTCACAGCTCTTCCCCCTTTGGTTCCTTAGCTTTACCATCTTAATGACAACAAGAAGTTCCGTCTAGAACTATACGAGCCTACTTTCCCGTATACACTGAATTCAAATTTATAATCTAGCTATCTCTCTCTCTCTCTCTGTCCTTCTCGTTTAGCTTTAGTTCTTAATTGCTTCAAATATACCTTTTTCAACAGCTAATACATATTCATTCAATCATTATTTATTAAGTCATTCATGTATTTATTCACTCATTTATTCATTCATTTTTTTGCTTATTCATTTAATCATTCATTAATTAAAAAATATTCTTGAAAATCCCGATCAAAAAATTTCATAGGAAAATAGGCTCGTTAGTTCTGGATGAACTTTCTATTTGTACATGTTCTACGTCATTAGATCAGGAATTATATAGGATTGAAATTTCCCCGTAGGCGGTATGTTAATTTTTTCTGAACTGTTCAAAAATGAACAAAAATTGTTCAAATCAATATTTCACGCCAAGAACTTCTTCCAGTGAGCTTGTTCATGGGAAGTTATATCTTGTACCCAGAGTTTACATAATTTGCTTCATTTTCACCCATAGGCGCTAATGTTAAAATTTTTTGAACTGTTCAAAAATAAACAAAAACTGTTCAAATTAATATTTCACGCCAAGAGCTTCCTCCAGCAAGCTTGTTCATTGGAACTTGGATCTTGTACCTAGAGTTTGAATCATTTTCTTCATTTTCGCCCGTAGGCTCTAATGCTAAAATTTTTTGAACTGTTCAAAATTGAACGAAAAATTGTTCAGATCAAAAAAAGTAAAATATGAAAATGAGATGTCCTCGCCGAGATCTTTCGAATGCAATAAGAATTTTTTCAATCGGACAATTCGTTCAAAAGTTATTAGGGGGGGACAGACCGACAGACAGACAGACCGACCGACACACTTTTTCCCCATCTCAAAACCCTACTTTCAAATTTTTTATTTTTCAATCTTTATTTAATTACTTAACTTATTTTTGACTTTTCTTGATTTCTAACGATATTTTCACGATACATTAAGCCTTCTTTCATGTTTTATTATTATTTTTTTTTACTTTTGCGGGAAAGTAGGCTAAAAAGGATGTCGAAATGGTAGCTAATTGCAAAGTAACAAACATGTTAATCATTGTAAAGGTTTGTATATTTTCTTTTCCACGAAAGAAGAAACACTATTATTATATGCAGTGTTTGTAACGGTTCCATCACTGAAGTTCAAAAACTACTTGTTGATTTCTCTTTCGTCAAGAAATAGCAGTATACTATCTGCTATGTCTATTCCGGTGCAAGATTTTGGTGTTACGTGACCTAAAAACTTGGAGTTTCGTTCCTCTGTTAGTGAAATGTACTCTTCTGAAATAACTTTCTTGTGCAACTTACTTCCTTTCTTTTCTTGAACAATGTTACGTCCTTTTTACCTTTAAGAAAAAAAAACAATCCTCTACTTTCGGTTATCTGATTATAGCTATGGTCATTAATGATATATCTTTGATAGGTTGATTTTGCTCTTATAATTTTCATCCTGTGTATTACATTCGTTCTGTCTTCTTCTGTGGTCACACCCATGTCCTGCAAAGCAGCACTAGCTATAGCTGCATCTAAGTGCTTTTTCTCCAGTTACAATTTTGAAGGGTCTGGTACATGTATATCTTCTTCACAGTTGAAGGACTTGCTTGAATTGTCTCTTCTGGTAAGGAACACTGATGTTCTTCAGCGCTGTCATTGTCTTCAGTAACCGTTTTTGATGCACTAGACTCTTTATTCTTTTCTTGCTTGTTTCTTCCTTGAAGCGCCTAGTTTTTGATATATCAATATTACATTATAACTCTTTTCCCCTCAGAGCTTTGATCCTTTAGAAACTCTTATTACATAACTAGTATTTTTTTCTCTTTTATACAAATACAAGTATTAAAGTTTACACACTTACAGGCAACAGTATCAAATAAACACTCAGCATCTTCTCTAAATTTTGTGACGTTGCAATCAAACTTATCGGACCAACTTCTACTTTTAAACCGTAATAAATACTTCAACTTAGCATGCTAAGATTTTATCCGTAGTAAATTTTATTTTGTTAAAAACAATGGGAAAAGAAGCTCTTGATCCTATTTGTTCAATTTTGGGAACTAAAGTCATATTTCACATACCGTAGGAATTTTCTAAGAAGGAACTATGAAGTATATCCAACCGGAGCGCTTCATAACAGATTCGTTTTACAAGCAGTTTCACTTCGAGCAAATCACTAAATCCCCCCCTCCCAAAATAAGGACATTCCAGCATTTGTCTTGACTAATTTAAACCGAGCCATTTTTACTCAATAAAATAAACAAACTAACAAAATATTGCGTTAATCTGTTACTGAATAGGCGGAGCTTCCCACCACATGCCGACAAATCTCCCCCTCCCCTAGCCCCCCCCCCCCCCCCAACTTTAAGTCCGGCGATTGCTAGGCTCTTGAATACTATGACAATGCAATACTAAAGGTGTTTTTATCATTCTGTTCATATTATAAAGCTTTTATAAAACTTAATCGAAACTTTTAAAAAGCTTTGAAAAAGCTATAAAAACTGTGTTTTCATAAAACTTTAGCTGCTTTAACGTCTTTGCGGCGCCTCAAAATGTACTCCAACATTTTTCATATTTTTAATTTTTCTTATCTATACCATAAGGCAACTATTCCACGCTATTACAAATCAAAAATTTAAAAAAAAATCGTAAAAAAACTTCAAAATGTAGTAAAAATTTCAATTTTAAGAAACTTTAACGCCTTTGCTGCACCTCAAGGAATACTCCAATATTTTTCATATTTTAAATTTACCTTATCTATACCAAAAGGCAACTTTTCCGTGCTATTACGAACTAAAAATAAAAAATTAATTTTTTTCGTTCCACCCTAATGAGTATTCTCTCCAGGAATAAATGAGCTCGCTTAACTCGGCTAGTTATCTTGTATTGTTGAATCGGAATCATTGAATTTCAGCGTATAAACGAATATAAAAGTGGAAGCTTACTATACATCTCTTCTATATTTATTCTTAAACAAGGCTGCAATTTCGCCATATTTCATTATAACACAGCAAAAAATACCTCAGGAACTTAATAAAAACCATAAGCGGGGTGATATTTTTCAAATGAAAACTCACTAAAAACTATATTAAAGAACAGACTCCAGAAACTTCTTAGAAAGTTCTAAAGCTCCATTAAAAATGTCAAGAGCGGGAAACAAACCCAAAGCGGGCATATCCCAGCGCTAAAAAATGGCGCTCTTCATCCTTGATGCGGAACTTTTGAAACCACCAAAAGGAGGGGGATTCGAGCAATCGTTCCTTAAGAAAAGAGTCGAAAATCCTTTGATCCCCGAAGTAAAAGAGCGCTTCAAGTTTGCAAACAACTCCTTCAAAAGAGGATCCAGTGAACTAGTTCTCAAGAGAATGAACCTTCTCCTCTTTTGGACCGGATCATAAGAAAGGAAAACCAGTGGATGGTGTTATTTCTAACGTAACAAGACATTTTAAATAATATTATTCGTAATTGAAACGTTAAAATAGTTATATAGGGGAGAATACACGATGAAGAAATGTCATAAAAACGGAGATTTACCCGTTTGTACTTACTTTCCCAAAAAGGGGAGGTATTTAAAGTGGCTTCATTTTAAATAATTATGGGGATGAAACAATATTATTCATTATTGAAACTTTAAAATAGTTATATAGGAGGACAAGGATACACAATGGAACTTAAAGTGGCTACAATTTTAATGATCATGGGGTGAAATAATAATCTTCATAATTAAAACGTTAAAATAGTTGTATAGTGGGAAAATAATGCATAATGAAACAAAATTTAGAAAAACAGAGATTTACCCATTTGTGCCAAGCGTCTTAAAAAGTGGGAGGTACTTAAAGGGACTGTACTTTCAATAATTATGGGGTGAAATAATATTATTCATAATTGAAGCGTTAGAATAATTATATAGGGGGAGAACAATGCACAATAAAACACATTTTAGAAAAACAGAGATTTACCCATTTGTGCCTACCGTCTTAAAAAGTGGGAGGTACTTAAAGTGGCTATACTTTCAATATAATTATGGGGTGAAATAATATTATTCATAATTGAAGCATTGAAATAGTTATATAGGGGGAGAACAATGCACAACAAAACACATTTTAGAAAAACAGAGATTTACCCATTTGTGCCCACCGTCTTAAAAAGTGGGAGGTACTTAAAGTGGCTATACTTTCAATATAATTATGGGTGAAATAATATTATTCATAATTGAAGCATTAAAATAGTTATATAGGGGGAGAACAATGCACAATAAAACACATTTTAGAAAAACAGAGATTTACCCATTTGTGCCTACCGTCTTAAAAAGTGGGAGGTACTTAAAGTGGCTATACTTTCAATAATTATGGGGTGAAATAATATTATTATTCAGAACTGAAGCGTTAAAATAGTTATTTAGGGGGGAGAACAATGCACAATAAAACACATTTTAGAAAAACAGGTTTACCCATTTGTGCCTACCGTCCCAAAAATGAGGAAGTGGTTAATGTAAATACAATTTCAATAATTACAGGGTGAAATAAAAATATTCACAATTAAAAAGTGAAGAAAATTATATAGGGGAGAATAATGCACAATGAAACATTTTAGAAAAACAGAGTTTTACCCATTTGTGCCTACCGCCAAAAATGGGGAGATAATTAAAGTGGGCTACAGTATCAATAATTATGGGATGAAATAATATTTATGGGTGTTAAACTATTCCTGGTGGATTTTCTTTTCAATATGAAATGACAAGTCGACGCATATTAGTAACATTAAGAGCTGGGAAGTAGTTGTTGCTTTACTTTTCTGTTATTTCGCGATGTCTAGAAAGAAAAGGCAAATCAAGAATGCTATTGTTGTTATTATTATTTTGCTATATCTCAGTGGTTTTTCTTTCTCTCTTTTGAGTTAGGCACTTACTGAGTCATGTACTTTTCAAAAGTTTACCATTTTTCCATCGTTCTTGAGCGCTCCGAAATTGCATTGACAAGCACGCTCTAGAACGCGCACCTGAATGGCTCACCGTCTAGGGCGCTGTTAAGAACGTGTGTGCAAAGAGCGCTTTAAAGTTGTCATTATCACCCGTGCTCGGTGACAACAAATGGTGTGAAAAACAACAACAAAAAAATAACCTTACGCATCTTCGTATGTTTATTTACGCAAAAATTACTATGAAATATGTAAATATACTATGAAACTCATCCTGTTCAGATCTGTATTACTAAAAACCTGATCTTCACTTTTTCAAAGGATATAAAACTACTCAAGCATAAAAATGACTACTTACAATCTTATTCATGAGTCTTCACTTCCTAAGCGGCATTTACATATCGTTAAAATCTTGCTTCCATGCTTTTTTTTTTTTTTTTTTTTTTCATTTCTGTTTCCGCATTCATCGAACTGTAAATTTCAAGTATTAAAAAAGTTTGAATCTTATTAAACATCACTCTCGTGTTCCTACTATTCCCATTTCTGCTACGTGAAATTTCCGCAAAATTCTGCATGAATTATTTCTCGAAAGTGTTCTTAGAAACCCGTCTAACCATCTGCGGTCCGTATTTGCTTCCATTTAATTTTTAAGGAATATTTTTTACGCTTTTTCTGTGTTTAAGCTCGAAATTTCATCACCCCGTTGGAAAAACGAAAGTCGTTCCATTTGAGATTAAGGACCCGGAAGATGGAATGCTCTATCTTGAGAGCAGTAAATCTATTAAATAAAGTTACAGTTAACGGTTTGTGGCTCGAGGAAAGAAATCAAGTTTTTAAGGAAAAGAGAAAGCAATTTATTTACGGAGTTGATGTTTGTATTGTTGTAAATTCGTGCAATATACTTTTTAAATAATCCTAAAATTGTATGTGGATATTTTTTAAACAATCGTACTAACCGAGGCTACCATTTTTATTTATATAACGTCTGCTACTAATGTTGTATTTGTGTGCGTTTGCAAAACGTAGCATAAAAAAAAAGTAATGTTCGTGACGAGAATGTGTTCTAATTTCTTCCACCAGATTACTTGCGATAATTCAATTTATTTATTTATTCATTTATTGAAAATCTTCGCAGTTTAAAAAATGTTTTAGCATTTTTTTAAAAAATTTCCCTTGAAAAAAAAGTTTTCCTCACATTTATATCTCATTGAAAAAAAAGAATTTACGTGAAATTTTAGAGCTTCATTGCACACTTTCAAATGAATTAAATTTTTTTTCTTTTTTCTTTTTTTTTTTGCTAAAGCCATTAACTTGAACAAAAAGTTCGGAAACGTGATTTTGAGAAAATCGAGAAATAAAAAATGAATTTCGTAGTGCATTTACATTTTATTAAATTTCTTCTAGTTTTGTTATCAATAAAAAGAAAATTCTGATTTACAAAGAAAATTGGTTAAAGCTATCAACTTCTAATCTCAAGAATGATTTTTGCCAAAAAAAACTAAGATTTTCGCTTACCTCTTACGTGTGCGTCGCGTCTTTTATGTGCTTCTCTCTCTCTCCCCTTTCCTCAATTTTAAAAATCTCGGCCAAAAATATGTAAATTCAATAATGTATCAGAGCGCCGTGTCTAAACTTCGAAGAGTAACCCTTTCTATACGGTAATGGCATACTGACAATATCAAACCAATATCTTTCTTCGGATAGCCTTAACCCACGAAAACGCACGTGGTTTTTCGACATTGTTTTTTATTCTTAAAAATGCATTTTGTTCCTAAAAAGTAAATACCGAATACTTAAGATTGCTACTCAGAGATAGCTAGAAAGCAGTTACAATGAAAATTGCCTAATCTTAATAAATGAATAATTAATTCTAAAATTGCAGCCTGGGGCCCCGTAGGCTCAGAGCGTGCCCTCCCAGGTTAATGGTTAACTCCAAGATAAATAAAAATGTCTGGAGGTGACATCTGCCGTGGAGTTAAGATAGAGGCGAAGCAGCGGAAGGATACCGAAACTAAACCTTCCTCTCCCAATCCGAAAGTAAATGCAAAGAGTGGAAAACAATCTGCAATCCTCTGTAGTGTACAATGGAAAGAAAGGAAAATATACTGTGAAATCATGCGGGAGAAATGAAATTTACTATACGGTAACCCTTGGCGCTTTTTCAAAAAAGTCGCCAAATCCAAGAGTCAAAACACATTGGGGTTGCCGCAAAGCTGTTTCCGCGCTGGGAAAAATTCCGCCAGATTTGGCGATAAATCATGGGTTACCGAAAGTAAAATTTAGCCAAATCATGCTCTGCATCCGATTGCTGAAGCCATTAAGAAACAAAATATCAAAGTTGAATTATTCCAAGTGAGCCATTTTACTTTATTTTGGAATGCTTTTCTAACTGCAGCAGGACGTGTGTTGACGTGAACGAACTAATTTATTTCCCTACAACCCTACTCATCAAATGCTAGATATATTCGTTTTTTCTTTTTTTTTTTTTTTTTTTTGACGTGAATACGTCTTTAAATTTGCTATGAGACGGGAGCAATCCAAAAGATCTAATGATAACAAAATCGGGGGATACAGTTTAGCGCTGTAGTTTCGAATCTATCCTCTACATCCAACGTTGAATAGTACCACTGGATAGCTAAAGGATCAAAGAATTCATTACGATAAGCGAGAACAGTGACGCATCGCGGGGGCTAAAGAGGGAAGCGCCGCCATTTTGAGGTTATTTTTGCTGCGCATCGAAATTTGCAATTAGTATAGCTTTTGACTCGGAGAAGCTACAATGTTCGTTTAAGTTTTAATCATCAGCTGTCGTCAAAATGTATCGATTGTACATAAGACATTAGTTTAAAGTAGTGACAGTGAATATAATAAGGTGTTAGAAAAAAAAAATATCAAAAATATATAGACAATGTCGGCTTATACGCGTCGAAAAGCCAAAACTATAAATTTAATCATTAATAAAGTTATATTGTAACACAATAACTATTTGTTTCCTGCTTTTATTCTAAGTACATAAATAAAAATATTTTCTTCAAAATATATAACCCGTTACATAAACGTATTCACGTACAACACACGGCCGTGTCCATGACACAGCCATACCCCACATTTTTTCGATTACTTTGTTGGTAGATTTTTTTTTTTTTTTTTTTGAATGCACGGCAGGAGTGCCAGAGCAACGTACAGTTCTACCATCAACCAAAGCGATCTACCTGGCAGACTGCCAAGAAGAATCCATTCATGTTCAAGGGATGTGCGCTTTTGTTCTCGTTCTAGTTCGTTTAGCATACTTGATTCCTTCCGAACTGATGCTATCTGCCAGTTTATAAATTTAGTTGCAATCGACAAACAGAGAGACAAACATTATGATTCGCGTACTAAATAAACGGACCTGCAAAACGAACTTCCCTAAAACTCGAATGGATTCGTTCTTTTCTGCCCATGCGCAGAAGCGTCCTTATGTCAAAATTCCGTGGTCGAACTGTAATAGAAGCTAAATAATGGTGGTATCGTTACTGTTAGCGGAGCCTCTTTTTTTTTTTTTTTTTTTTTCTCTTCACTGCTGAGGTGCTATTCGGTTCTAGCAGAGGGCACTTCAAAACGGACCGCTTCTGATGGCACTCCAGAAGTTATGTAGAACTCGATGGATTAACCCCTTATCGCATTTCCCGTGTCTGACACGGGCGGCAAATTTGCACATGTCCATGTCTCACACGAGTCATCTTGTATTTCACGTTATTTAAGCTCTCATGCCCGTTTGACATTTTTTTTACACTTTGTTTGTATAATATTTTTTGTATCAAACTTTTACCCCCCCCCCCCACCACTCCCTACTCCCCCCCCCCACCACCACCACCACAACTGAAATTGAAAAAAATAACTTGCACATTCATAAGAGTTTGAATTACTAATAAAAATTTTCCTGCTCAACTTTTTATTTTTTTCTTTCGAAAAAACAAAATTTACAAGCGTCCAGCGCCTCAAAGGACTACCCACCAAAACTAACAATCTTTTAAGTGCATTTTAAGAGCGAACCGACACTGCAATGGCATTTCGGTGTATATCAACAGCGTTTTCTCACGAGGAACTGGGAAACAAATGGTCCGGCGACTTTTACTTTGAGCTATAAAGATAGAAAACCCTGATAGCTGAGTTTTATGCCTCTGCAGAGTACATGGGAGCGAGAGATATGGCGGCCGCCACAGATATTGGATTTTTTATCTACTACTGCGCCCTGGCAACAATATACAAATTGTTACTAAAGTCGACTACAAGGAAAAAGTCTCTTTTTTTAAGTTCTAGACTAAAGGAAGTGTGCCAAAGTGCCCTCTATCAGTTGCATTGCTGTTTGAAGTGCAGAGCTTCAAGTATTTGTTGTAGAGTAGGGAAGTTTCCACCTACAGAATCTTCCTATTTTGATGCTTAGATATTGTTAAGACAGTTATAAAACTCAAGAATTCACCCATGCCGAACAAAGAAAATTGAACATTGATTTTTAATTAATTTTTAAAAATCCAATCCACGAAAAACGAGGCGGAGCTTAATACGTCACTGTCTGACGTCAGCGGGCACCTCGCGCCTCGAACGGCTTCGAACTCCTCGTATTTTGCTGCGTTCATTCAACGATTCATTTAACTAAACGTGCGTCCATTTAATTAAACTACTGTCTATTTTTTATATTTTTCTTATTCATCGTGGACTGTAGGATCCCTTTTAGACAACAAGTTTTTGATTACCCATTTCCGAGTTAAAATTCGTTTTATTTATTCAGTTACGTGTATTTTTGTTGCTTGGCGACTTTTTGGTAATGTTTTGATAACTCCAGTGAAGTTCATCATGCTATTTACTGTAGTGCATATTACTTAGCTTATCGCTTTCTTGGCAATGAATCTTATATTTTTGAAATGAAGACTATTATTTTGCTACAAAGGATTTCCAATGTTTAATTTTTTTTTTACTTAAAGAAAATTCCGTTTTTTTACTTGTGGTTCAAGTGTGGAACTCAAAAATAACATTGGTGAGGTTTTTGAATTGATCATGTGTTTCCTTTTCATGTGAAAAAACATCTGCAAACAATGGCGTAGCTGGACCTGAATTTAGGGGGGGGGGAGGGGGGTTCTTCGGGAGAAGTCTGGTAATTTCATTGTTTTCCAAGAAAAATTGGTCCAATTCTAGACAATCTTTACCATTTCATGGGGGGTTAGGTTATTCCCAAAACCACCCCCTTATCTACGCCAGTGCCTGCAAATTAGCATAGAAAAAGCATTAAGCCAAATGATGTTGCAACTTTTTTTGACTTTAAAATACAGGTAGTGCAGTTAAATGCCATACAGAATCTTTTAAATTTCATTTCCCAATCGTGGTATATCCTGTTTAACTTTATATTTTTCTGTTTAAGCCTGGAATCCCTTAAAATGCTTTCAAAAAATTCTTTTAAAAAGGGTTATAAATATTATATTTAAATTCATTCTATTATTTTGAAAAATACTTTAGTCCTTGTTTAATCTTTCAAAAATTATACAGAGAAATGGCTGTTCATAAATGATGTCACGCTTTTTCCCATATATTTGACCCCCTTCCCCCCTCCTTTGTCACAATGTCACACTTCAGCGGTCCCCCTCCCCCCCCCCCTTTATCACATGTCACGCTATGTTTCATAACGCATGATGCCATACTTCTTGTTACCCCCTCCCCTCCCTTGTCACACTGTTTTCACGATTTCAAGAACCCCCCTCCCCCCTCGAAGCGTGACATCATTTATGAATGATCCCGAAGGTAATTATGATATTTTTAATAAATAGCTCTTGCAGAGAAGAATATATATGGTGGTTCAGCTGTTGGGTATGTACAACTAAAAACAATAGCAGGAATTAGCACAGTCAAAAGTCGTGTATGTCCTGGGCACAAATTAAAGAGCCCTAACCAAGTTGTTATGGTAGTCAAAGAAGCAAAAAAATAAAACTAAATCAGCTGAGAGTTGCACTGCTGCCAAAGAATAATGTGTATTTCCTACTTGCAATAATACAAATTTCAATTTACCTAAATTTTTCGATGTCTTGAATCAAGTTATTTATGTATACTTTCATTACTTTTTAATGTAATTTTATCCCTTGAACAGGAAAATGTTCTTTCTCGTTTTCGATAGCTCAAAATATTTTCTACACTCCAAGGCCGTATCCAGAAGCGGGAAAGGGGGTTTCCCGAAAATGTTCGCAATGAAGCATATATTTCTCCCTGAAACTTTTCTTAACACAAGTGTGTCCAAGTTAAATCCCCCCCCCCCCCCCCGAAACAAAATTCTGGATATGGCTTTGCTGCACTCAAATTATTTCTTTCCGGTTCTGTGTTATTTCCATTGTATTGTAATTAATCAGCTCGTGTTGTTCTTACACTAATATCATTTAAATTTTAAAATAAAAATAATCCTAAGGGCCTTAATTATGCCATTTTTCTGTTATATGTATTATATATACGTATATATATTTATTTATTTATTTGTGTTTTGAAAACTATTAGGCACGAACGAAATGTAAACCGGTACTGTAATTTTTAAGTAGATATGTTGTTATGTCTTAGTTGTACTTACAGAAATGATCTTCACAGCAATGAAAATTCGACTTCATAGAAACATCGCTTCTTTTGCATTTAAATAGCCACGCTTTTCGAACTTTAGTTAGGGTCCTTTGGAACATTAATGAAGCGTTTGCCTGTAGCTTTTTTAGTCGTTGATGTGCATCCAGGTACAAAACAATACTTGTAATTAGTATTTGACATATTGATCGAACGCAAATGTAAGAAAGAGCACAACGACAAAAGTATAACACAAAGAAACAAGAAATCCCCCCGTATATATATATATTCAGAAAGAATATCTTGTATCCACATAAAATGCTTCAATTTAGCAACTAATAAATTAATAATAATAGAGTCTGTTCGACGAATTCATTCTAAAAAAATATTTTACGCAATGACTATTTAATTTAATATATAATTTTAATAGTTTATCTTTTAATTCCCCCCCCCCCCCCCTGCACGAGAAAAAAACGCCAAATAAAGCGCCCTTTTTATATTTAGTTTATCAAAAACCAACGGTGCAGCAAAACATTTGCTGGAGAAAACGCAAATTAAATCCCCGGGACTCGAACCACGGTTGAACGATGTACAAGCTTTCTTCCCTAACCATTCGGCCATCTTCACTGCGTTAAGCGGGGTCTATGTATCAATAAGTGTTTCTTTCCAACAGGTAAACTTCATTATAGTTGAGATTTGAGTTTTTAATTACATCCAAACTCATTTTTGGCTAAATTTATTGTATATTGGCGAAATTCATTTTATTTTCTGCAAAAATTAAAACATAAACAAGCTTCAGAAGTTCAAATTATGCGTTCGCTCATTCGCAAACAGTTCGGCAATCCGATGTATCCAATTTTTGATTTACGTGTGTATGTGTTTTATTTAGTAACCACTGCTTAGGCCACTGTTTTTTAATTCTTTTGTTATATACATGCAGATTTGAACTTGTAAGTCTTTTTATCCAAATAGATGGAGCTCCAAACGGCGTCGCTCCACATGGCTCGCTTGTGAATGGCTGGCTTTACGCTCGCCAAGCTATATACGTCATCCAACCTGTGACGCAAATCATGCCCGATGCGCAGAAAGTTTTTTCCGCGATCCCTGACTGCGCATGAATTAAAAAAATTATTTAAAAAATAAACACTAATCGTATAACAAAATTTTTTGCACAGATGGTGTTAAAATATGTTATTCTGTAGATTAAAAATAAAATTAGAAAATCGAAAACTTCCCTATTCACGGGAACTTTAAAAGTTCACTTACTTTTAACCAGATGGAGGAAACATTTCATTGGGAAACGAAAGTAATGAGCAACAAGGAAGTGACGTCATTTATCGCCAAATGCTCGCAAGTTGGCGCTACAAATGAGATACCATTTGTACTATCTAGACACACGGCAGTGTGTCCGCCAAGTTCAGAAAGTCAGCCAAATTAAGATACGGTGACACCGGCCAATGTGTATATTTACCCGAACCATTTCGAGCTACTTTTAACCTCACCATTACGCAAACACTATTAGACCTACATACTTGAAATTTTGTACGTCTAATAGCGATCTCCTTAACCCTTAGAATATCAAATTTCATTGATGTACCTCTTATGGTTATGGAATTATTAAGGTTTGAAAAGTGTTATTTTTATCACTCACTCATTCACTCACTCATCAAAAACCTAACCTACTTCTAGCAGGCTTAGAAACTCGAAACTTGGTATCAAGGCAGACAATTTGGCATATATAAAGGAAAAAATCCGAAACTTCAAAAAATTACATTATCTTCGAAGATACTAGCATACTCATAAGTAGCATCATACCTAACGACTTCAAAGAGCAGCCATATTTTTCTGCCGTTTAAAGTAAACAATACTCTCTCGCGCTTGAAGGTAAATAATTGATAATTGATGCATTGAAATTCACTTTCAGCTTTAATTTTTCACCTTAAGGCTTAACTCAAGCTGACTACAAAGAATCCAGTGTCGTAGTTATACATAACTTTTCAACGTTATAAATAAAAGATTAATTAAGTAAAGATAGGTTTACGGACTTATTACGGAGAAATGTAAACAGACTAAAAAAATCTTAAATAATTAATAGCGACTATTCAGCTTGGTTTAATTTAGTATAACTTATCGTCAATATAAAAACACACATTTTAGCTTTTCAAAAATTAATGATATCCCAACAAAACATAAATGAAAAAATTGCCAAGTTCGATAGAACAAAAACTCCCTTCGGAGTAGTCGGTGCCAGCGATAAAAGAATTGATATCTAATGGGTGCAGAGTTCCATAGCAGATCCTTTGATCATGGCTGTAAGAGCGTACAATGTTCCTTAATTTATTTAAAAACATTTTTTTATCGGATTCCTAACTTGGCAAGTTTTAATTAAGATAAGTTACGTTCAAGAAGACGATAAAAAGACAATTAGAAATTAACTATAACAGCTTGCCACATTATTATACTAATTATTAAAAATTGCTAATTGAATGAGTTAAATTTTTTGAATGTAATTTACCTTAATTAACATCGAACTTGGCAATTTTTTCACATTTATGTTTTAATGGGATTACTAATTTCAGACACCAACAAAAGCATTAAAAAATTTGAAAGTGCCATTCTCTATATTTACTGTACTTTAAAAGTGTAGGAAAGTGTTAAAAAAGTTATTAAGAAATTAAAATTTCTTTTTAAAAATAAAAAATATTTATAAGAATTTAAGAAGTATAAATTCTCACGCGCATCCATCCTTTGATCACGTGTTTTATATAGCTCTAAAATATGAAACGATTAGCAACAGAAGATAAACACAATGATTATGCTTAGTATCTTAAATGTGAACTGTAAATTATACGAATTTAAAGTTCTTAAATTTAGGCAGCAATATAAAACTCGGGTTTGAGAAAATATATTCCATGTCAAACTATTGTACCTGTTAAATTAAAGCACAAATGAGCATTAAAACGCAGACATATGTTTCGGGATTGCTTGAAATCCCTTTTTCAATGCGACAGGGAGCTTCTAGATGCAAAACATCCAAATGAAGCAGACAAAACAACAAAAACAAAGCTTATATAGCCTAAGAATTAACTGTAAACCAATGAGAATAAAGGCAGTGTGAAGTGGAAGTAGAAGTAGTAGGAAAAGCACCAATAAGAGAGCAACAAACGAATCCAGTTGGAAGTACAGGAAGTAAAAAGGAATACCAATGAAAACCGAAGCAAAAAAGACAACAGCATGCATAAAAATAAGAAAATACATAAATTTGCAAAAATAATTAAATAAAATACAAAGAATAAAATGGAAATAAAATAAGGTGAAATTATATTTCTATTACTTTGCACAAAGTTAAATTATTATTATTGTACCTGTGTCTTAGCGTTCACCCTGTGTAAGTTGACCACATACGGTGCACCACTTTAGTGGTCAACTTATAAAGTGGGGTGATTTCTTTTTCTTTTCTTTTTTTGTCATTTCTTACACTACGCGTTTATTTATTTGTAACTAATTAATGCAGTAACGTTACTTTAAAATTAGTAATTAGCTATTTTTTTCACAATTACCTAAAATATCATTACATAAATTTAACCTGAATGACTTTCAATGTATCCTATAAAACTTTACATTTAAAGCACTTAGTTAAAATAAAGATAAATATATTGTTAATTATGTAAGTTATTTGTTTGAGGGTAAAGATTTCCTAAAAATACATCATTTTTCAAAATGGCTGGATCATATCGAAGAAAAAAGAAGAAACTTATTTAGAGAATACAAGAGTGCTCGTAGTAGTTTTCCCATATATAGTTAACTTACAAAGAGGTTTAGGCAAACTTTATGTTGATATTTCATCCATCCAGACAAATAAATACTGGTCTAACATTATATAACATAAAAAGTATCCTGGAGAAGTTAGATAGTTTTTTTTTATCTTTTCAAAAATAGATAAACGAATAAATATAGCAATAATTAGGCGGTCAACTTTCAAAGAGACTTTTATAACACTCCCTCCCGAAGTTGGCGTACATAAGTGGTCATATAGACAGGTGGTCAACTTAGGTGGTCAAGTTACAAAGGTTTCCCTTCATTTATTAATATAGGGTTAATTCCGTTCCTGACAAAAGTGGTCATTTTTTAGATTTCACTGTATCAGCTTGGTGATATACTACTACTACTTTCAGACAGAAACAAAAGCATCAAAAATGTGAAAGTATCATTATGTATATTTACTGTACTTTATAAGTGTATGAAAGTGTTAAAACGTTTATTAAGAAATTGAATTTTCATTTTAAAAATAAATAAATTTAATAAGTATAAATCCTTACTCGCATCCCTTTTTTGATGACATGTTTTATATAGCTCTATTATAAGAAAGGATTAGCAACAGAAAATAAACACAATGAATAATGTTTAGCATCTTAAATAACACTCGAGTTTGAGAAAATATATACGATATCAAACTATTGTACGTGTGTCTTAGCGTTCACAGTATTTGGATTGCAATCTCCCGATCTGAAATTCAAAACCACTCTTCTGTTTTTGTAAATTAGTTTAAAAACTGCCGTTCAAACCAGACTCAAAAACAAAGATTACTTTTCCGAGGCTGCAAACTGTATATTTAATCGATAACAATCTTTTTGTAGAAAACAATTGCTAGTTTTGGTTTCGCGTTACATAAATACTGTCTATAGTCAGATATGTCAAAGTAAGGGGTAAATATTATATCAGAAGTATTTTTTTTACATGAATTTATTTGAAAAATTATTTAATCCTTTTATTTTCTAGCGAATTGAGGATTTAATGGGCTGGCTTTGGGGGGGGGGGGGACCAAAATCAGGATTACGGATGCATTGGACATTAATTTTTCTGGAAATAGGACGTTCCGCCTTGCGGGATCCGTACCGGATATCTGCCTCGAATGCTTGAAAGTTATGAAATCTAAAAATATCTTTAACCATCCCAAAGCTTACAAATAAGTTGTAAGTTTTTAATTTACAAAATTAAAAACTTAACTTTGCACTATCAAAATACGCTGATAAAATCGAATTTTCATTTGATACCCAATCAGCCGTCCCTCAGTGGGCCAGTCGGTAGAAGCTCGGTTCCCGTTGAACTCCGAAAGTGAAGCAACATTCACTGAGGTCAGTGTTTGGGAGGGTGATAACCACTCGCGGCTGTTTGATGTGGTGTCCGTGTACGCTAAAGGGAGCTGGTGCACGTTAAATAGGTCGTGGCTCCAATGTCCTCCAAGTGAAACGATACCTCTGGGGGTGCCAATCCCAGGTGACGGTCTCTCATCTGGGAGCTGGTTCAAAAAGGAAGAGACCTTTCAAAAAGGGGCGGAAATCGGACTCCTGCCTTTAAGGGCCCCGTTAGACTCAGGAGCAGCGTACCCATTCTTCCTCGTCACGCGCGAGGACTCGACGACGACAACAACAACAACAACCAATCAGCCGGATGTCCATATTGACGAACCGAATCTTTAGTCTGTCGTCGGATCAGATTTGGGGTTCTTAAAAATCAGCCGGGTACTGGGTTTTTGATGCCTTCTTGCCGACTGTGTGCCCTTGTATACATGCATAAGTGTGTGTGCAGATTGTTTATGAATGACACTCTTCCAGGCAGAAACTTGTTGCGCCACTATCGACTTCCATAATAAGCTATATTTCGCTTATAGAAACGAACAGTGTCATATCTGCGAAAAATCGTTTTTTTTTTTTTTTTTAATAAAATTTTCAGATTTTGGCGCTCTTTATATTGGGAATGCTGCCGTTAATAAGTTTTCAAAAATGAAGGCTAGAGGCCAACTGTATTTTTTTGGTGCAATACTGTAATAACTATTTTTTATAGTCATTTCTAATTTTTTTGACTCTTTAACACCCATCATGTGAGAGAACACTAGAACAATACAGTAGTCTCTCGGTATTCCGGCACTTCACTGGTTCGGCCCTGCCAGTAATCCAGCGTTTCATAAGAAGCTAGCAAATGTGTGGTAGTAGAGTTGAAAGCCTGTTTCTGCGCAGCTATTGTGAGTGGCTTCTGTGCCCTGAGTGCGCGCGTCTCTCAGTCTAGCGTCAGTCTCTGCTACCTGATACGCTTGCTCGCTAACGTGCTGTCCTTCATCGGGTCCGTGGCCGAAGCTCTCGTGCTTGAAGCTCACAGTAGGGGAATCGTGGCTCTAGCTCACATAGACCAATATATCGTGTCCCAAGCTCACAAATTTATCACCCCCTTCCCCGACGTATCAATTTGACAGTTGGGAGGAGCCTAGACCGGCTCACGTGTCCGAAGCTCACAGTAGTAGTCTGAAGTCTTTTTTCAAAATCATGGAAAATATTCCAAATAACGATAAACTGAAGCGTTTTGTAGATTAATTTGTAGAAAAATCGATGGACACTCCCAATGCTCCCTTTCAATTATGTAATGCTTATGGACAACGACGCAGGACGAAAAATCCAATGAAATCGTGGAACTCACAATTAAATAGAATCTTTGGCATAAAAATCCCAATATACAATTTATAAAGTCTTTGAAAAATCAATTTGTAAAAGTATCCAACCAGTTAAGAGCAAAAGAAATTGCACCGCTGGAGTAAAGAGAATAAAAGTTTATGCACAATTGGATGAAAAAATTGAAAACATTATGCAAGACTACAGAAGGTCTAATAACCTATACAAATGTTTCGCCTCCCGAAGTTACGTGACAAAAATGGAATAATTTAAATGTAATGGTAAACACGACAATGGCAAGCTTACAGCCTGCAGCATAAAAAAAGACAGACAGACAAAGGGGAAACTGCCTGTACCTTTTAAACCGCCTGTGTCTTAAGTGACACTGCCCAGTCCCAAGCCCGGGGTAAAAGCGTGCGGGAAAATTGATCATAAATCTCAATAAAATTATAATTTATTTAATTTTAAAAATCCCCATTTATCCATATTTAAGTTCAAAATAAGCCGAATAATCCATCTTCCTCGTTTCCGCCCCCTTCGGGTGGAGGGGGGGGGGGGGGCTTGGGACAAGAGAGTTGGGTACGAAAAATATTTGTGAGCTTGTGACACGAGATGCTGGTCTATGTGAGCTAGAGCCACGTTTCTCCTACTGTGAGCTTCAGACCTGTGAGCTTCGGGCACGACACCTCCTTCGTCAGTGTAGTTAGGTGTGTTAGTAGTGCTGTGAGTGAAACATGTCTCTACCTAGTGTGTCTAGTGTTGAAACGTCTTTAAGAAAACGCATTGAAAATGTCATTTAAAGTGAAAAAACAATGAAAAATAGACAACTACTTTATGCCTTCAACTTCAAAAGAATAATGTAAACAACACTATGTGCATTAAAATAGGTAATTTGTTCATGTATTTATATGCGTATTTTTAGTATATACCAGTAATCTGGCGTTTTCGGTAATCCGGCCGTACCCTGGTCCGATATCTGCCGGATTACCGCGAGACTACTGTTACTATTTTGTGAACAAAATCGATTAAAATAATCATTGAAACAAATAAGTAAATTAAATAAAACAAATAAATGTCAATGAAAAATGTCCATTTTGCAGATATGACACTGTTCATTTCTATAAGAGATTTGTCCTTATGTGAATAATATCCCCACGTGTTTTTTAAAAATCAATTTTTAACCCGCGGACATGCAGTACATAACATTCGCCAGGTGTCAGAAGCGGAGAGCTTGGAGCAACGAGTTTTTGCACGAAACTAGAGCATATCTGGAGCAAAGAAATTTTATGTGCTCCATTACTCGTTTTTTTTTTACTTTTTTAATTTTGTATAATACAAGAGTGATTGTATTCCGGGTGTACCCCGGAAATCCGGGTTTTTCATATCCTCCTTCCGTGTTTTAAAAATCGGAGTTTTTAGTCTTCAAAATTGCAAATTTAACAGATGAGAACAAAAAATACGCCGCAAAGCGATAAACATTCCTTTTGTAGCAACCCTTTACGCAGCAAGGGTTGTAACGGCGCCAACCATCTTTGTTCCGAACCACGTCCCACGTGCTTTCGTTCTTACGGATAACTGGGCGTTGGAGCCATTTTGGAATTTTTTTTCAGCGCCAAACCCCGGGGTTGGCGATGTTTACATTCCCGATGTAAACATCGCCAAAAGTGGTAATTTTTTCCCGGACTATATTTTTAATTTTTAAAAGAACGATAAAAAAACTTTGAGTTTTTTTTATGTAGTAATTTTTTCGGTAAATATCGCAAAAAGTTGAACTAATTTTCCGAACTTTTTGCATAATAAAGCATTTTTACTCCTGAAATCGGCGCTGGACTTCGAGTTATTTTCTCAACTTTTATTTTAAAAGTTGCAGATATTTGACAAATAAATGAAAAAATAATAACTCTAAATAGAAAAAGTATTTCACTGCAAAAATTTGGCAAAAAATATATAGTCATGGGAAACTCCTATTCATTATGTTTTACTATGAATAACAATTTATTTGCAAAAAGTAAAATAATTAAATTTTTCTTATTAGTTAGAAGTAGGTAAGTAAAATATAAATTTTAATTTCAAAAGTTATTTTAAACATGCCGTTGTAACTATATGTGTATAAAAGCAGTTGTATAATTTATGGTGCATCGAAAGTGATACTGAATTTTTGCATAAAAAATTTTCAGGGTTTTTCACTTTGTGCCGCAATTACCCCTGAATAAAAAAATATATTAACTAAAATAGAGACAAATACAGTGAAACCTGTGTAAGTTGACCACTTTCGGTGCAGCACTTTAGTGGTCAACTTGTAGAGGGTGAGGTAAAGCCCAAGCAGCATTGAATGTTGGCTTAATATTGGCGCAAGATTGTTCGTGTTGGCTATATCTTGGACAATATTGGAGCGGTTTTCCCAGTGTTCAGCCAATATTGGCTAAATGCTGCATGCGCAATATTGCATATAGCCTGGAAGCCAAGATTGGTGCAATATTGGTTTAATACTGCTATAACAATATTGCTCTCATAATGGAAGGCAAGATTGGTCCAATATTGGTTTAATACTGCTCCAACAATATTGCTCTCATAATGAAAGGCAAGATTGGTCCAATATTGGCAACATTCTGGTAAACCAATATTGGACGAATGTTGCTCTGTGATGTTTAGCCGATAGATCTTTGTTGAATGTTGCTGAATAATAAAAACTACTTCATTTTCAACAACTATCATAACTTTTTATACACCTTCATTGCTCCCTAATGCAACTAATAGAAGATAATCCACCTCCGTAAATAGATAAGATATAGTATAACTTCTTCCGCTGGCAGCAGATGTGGCGCAGCGGTTAGAGCGTTGGATTGTGATACGAGAGGGCGTCAGTTCGAACCCAGTTCCCGACTCACTCATTCCTACACTAGGGAAGGTTACTTCGACGACCCATAGATGGCGCGATGAATTTTTGCATTTACACTTTTTTTCTAGCTAAATTCAGGAATAACAATAACAATCTTTATATTTTTAAGCAATTAGAAACAATAAAACTTGTTCGCCAGCGTAAAGCCAATATTGGGGTAAGGCTGGCACGCAATATTGGTTCAAGATTGAAGTAGCAATATTGGCCATTATTGTTAAAATGTATCCCCTCCAAGCTACAGCCAATATTGTTTGCCAGTCTTATCCCATTCTTTTGCCAATCAAGTTACAATATTGGGCCAAGATAAAATGCTACTTGGGAGGTTGAAGAGCTAACTCCGTTCCTGACAAAAGCAGTCAACTTTATAGGTTTTCCTGTAATACAATCGATTAAAAAAATTCCAACTGTAGAGCCGGAGCCATTTAACAAGTTGAAGTGGAACAAGTCGAAAAAGAGGCTTCCCTTATCCCTGCTACAAATACGCTTATGCGCCATGCCACAGCGTTCTTTTAAGGGGACCCGAACCGTTTTTGGGTGAAAAAAATTCACTTTTTTAATATTTTTTTAAATTAAAACTAGAACTCTTCCTGGATCATTTTCTGTAAAAATTACGTAAATCTGAGCATTTTAAGTACTTGAAATGATTTTTTGAAAGTTGCGAGTCTATCGAAATTTGGTCTAGCGAAATTGGGTTTTTTTTTTGCTTTGCAAGGGGAAACACTTTACCCTTCCTTGTGTTTTCGAGTTTATTTCGATACACAGACTATCGATGGTAGTGACAGTAACAATCGATGGCATTCACAGCATGGAAATATCGAACTAAGAGAACAAAAAGCCCGGGAATAGCGGGAAATTTGAACTTCTGGATTATCGGCTCTCCTGAAAAGTTGCATTTTTTCCTCTTTCGGAACCGTTTTCTCGAAAACGGCTATATGAATCAATATTGCATATGAATCAATATATATCTTTTTTTTGCATATGATTTGGCTATATTATGCCTATATTTACAACCAAGGGTTTTTCAAAATTTTGGAAACAACCTACAAAAAACAATTTTTTTCAATGTTGTGTATTCACTACGAAAAGTTTTTAGCTGACCAGATTTTTATAAAGTGAAATTTTTAAATATCCCTGGTTGGGAATTCATTTCAAGATGTGACAAATAAAATAAAAAAATAAGATCAATAAAATCTTGAATGGATTATGAGAAAAATGTTCCGGAAGTTATGAAATTGTAAAAAACTTTGATATTGAATAAAAAAATAAATATTCAATATTTTTGGTTACAATTTGGTATACATATAGCGAAAGACCTACTTAAAAAAATAAAAAAAACCGCGAAGCAAAATTCCCTATGGATGAGAAGTAACGCTTGAAGAAAGTTGACTACAAATTGGCCGCCTCAAAACGGTTCGGGTCCCCTTAAGCTTTCCTTTTCGTCGCATTTTCAGTTGAATGAGATACAGTTAAACCTGTCTATCTCGAATTTCACGGGAAGGGAAAAAAACTGGGGATAAAGAGGTTTTGAGACACAGAGGTTTTGATAAAACTATTAAAATTTGTAATTGAAACAAAGACTATATGTTGTAGGAAAAATCATCTGTATTAGTTTTATTAAGCATATTATTGTAACAGTATACAAACTTTTATTTAACAAATTTTATACTCGTATAAAAAACATCGACAATAAAGAAATAGTATTCAGCATACCTTTTTGCAAGTCTTTCAAAAAGCAGGACAGGTACTACTAGTTTCTTTAGCAAGTACAAGAAAAATAGTATTTGTGTTTTTTGTTGTCTGGCTATTTTGGTCTCGATTATACTTTTGAGGGTAGAGATCACTTTAAATCTACCTAGACCGAAGTTTTCCTGAAATTCGAGGAAATTTGTAATGTTTCAATAGCCTTCTCTGCTTCTTTTTACATTGACTTTCGCGACATCTTTATTTTCCTCAACCTCCTCCTCTTCCGAATCACCTTTTGCGTTCTCTACGATTACCGGATCATTTTTGCTTGCTGCTGAAAGGTCACTCGGCTTCGAATTCAAAAATGGCAGCAAAACCAAAATTCGAGATATAGAGGGGTTTTTTTGGGGGGGGGGGGGATTTCGAGATAAGCATGGAAAATACATTGAATTTAGGGTATAAATGCAGGAAAAGTATAAAATTTCGAGATAGGGAGGTTTTCGACACAGACAGGTTCGAGATGAACAGGTTTGAGTGTATTATGTCAGCTAAATATTGACACTGTTGTAGGGAAAAAGTCTCGACGTTAGAAAATCGGGTTAACTTTATTTAATTTCAGTGCATCACACGCGTTGAATCTACAATGAGCCAACATCGACTGCCTGGTCGGTTCTATTGAAAAACGAAAGCTTCATCAGCATTTTACGTTGGATACATACCGAAAAAAAAAATAATATAGGACTATTCTTTCAGATTCAAAATAAGTACGTGTATTTCTTTTCTATCTTGGAATGTTCTGAGTCATTATAAGACTCATTATGTATTCCATTCGTAAAATCCGTATGTTTAATAGATATGCTGAACAGAAAAATCAGAGATGCGCGGAATCTTTTATTAAGTTAAGCTTGAAAGTGTGGGAAATTGTATTCGAAAGGAAAGCGGAATTTTTGTAACAATGGTAAGTTTTCTTTTGCTATCGAGTGTATTTTTTCTGAATGAATAAAAACCATTTCGTTCTGCAATTCACTCGTTATCCTTGGATAGTATGAAAAAAATGTAATGGTATACGACCTTAGTAATGTTCTTTTATTAGCTGTTAATAAACACAAAAGCGCAGTCCGATGGTGAATTTAAGAGGAAAAATGCTAATAATTGAGAAGCTGTTAATTTTTAAACGTTTTTATAGTCTTTCCTGAGTTCCGTTTTTATAGTCTTTCCTTATAGTCCCCGTTTGGTTAGTCTTTCCTGAAATACTTTTGTAGTTAACCATTATTTTGTACCAAGGCTTTGTTTTTAACCAAACGCTGTGTTCGGTTTTAACAGACACCGTCCTTACATCACATGCGCATGTTCAAGAAATCGCTACGAAGTATCTAGCAGGCATTCTAGAGAGCACGCGAAGTCAGGGCGAACTGGGTCTGTGAGGTCAAGCATAGCGTTCGCTTAAAATCCTAGCCCGTAGTTTAATTTAAATCTTCACAGTTTCCATGCGGCATCCAAAGATTATTTGATTCTTACTTGAAATGTCAACAATAGAAAATCAAAATTAATTTTTGTTTAACATAGTTTGGAAATGTTCGAGATACAATATGCATCGGAACCGAGTTATATCTTTGATATGGGGGGTCGGGGGTTTGCGTGGGCATTACAATATTACAGCGGTGGGGAGAATTTAATTTTTTGCCGAACTCAAATTATCGACATAAATTCAACATGTAGCATATACTTTTGCGGTACAACTGGCGCGATTGAACGCAAATGTTTCGACCAATTGTGTGTGTTTGATCATTGTATATACGCAGTGTGTCAAATAATTTTTAGGACTAGGTTTATAAAATAAAATAAAAAAAAAGTAATAATTATATTTTTTAAAGTATTTCTATTCAAAATAGGCTCCTTCAGCTTCAATTCATTGTTACAGCAGTTTCAAAACTATTCGAATGCGTGTTCCAGCCCCCCCCCCCCCCCATTGAGGGGCAGCCTCCAAAGCCCGCGTTGAAGCTGTTTGTACATAGTGTGTCAAAGAATTGTTAGGGCTACAGCTGGAACTACGCTTTACAGTGGCGCTATCTGTGTTATCGAGCATTCGAGAAACTCCATAACTACCAGCTGAGCCACTGCCAAAACCTCCGTTCATTTGTTTACTATTTCTTTTTATTTTGATGCCATTGGCACTATAGAAGCGGCTTCGACACGAGCTTTGCAGGCAGTCCCACAGCGCTAGCCGGAACAGGCATTCGAATCGTTGTTAAACCGCTGTAATAAATATATTGAAGCCGAAAAAGCTTATTTTGAACAAAAGTACTTAAAAAACTATAATTATTAGTTTTTATTTTATTTTATATAGGGTCAGTTGGGGTAATTGTAAACGCTTTTTCAATGTTTTAACTTTTGTAGCCACTACTGTACTTCTTATGAGTAAATGTGTACAAAAATTTTGACTTTGTGACTATTTGTTAGCGAATGAGCTCGTGTTTACAATTACCCCAGAGATCTGGGGTAATTGTAAACAGTGATTTATTTTCGTATAAGGTTGATGCAAATGAAAAATTGTTTCATACAGTCTGCTTGAAGGCTTAAGATGTTCCAGAGAAATGGTTCTCAATCTGCGGCCATTAGGCTGCATGTGGTCCGCTGAGTTATGTTATGAGTCGGCTGAGATCCTTTAACGAGAAATATCTTGCAAAAAATCAAGGATAAATTTAAGTGTTTACTATTGCCCCAGAGTACGAAATATATGGGGTAATTGTAAACACCTAACTTGCACATGAAAAATAACAGAGAGAATTAAATTCATAACTAAATGTTTTTAGCAGCATTCCATATAACAAATAAAAATGGTTGAAACCGCTTAAATCGCATTTGTAGATGAGCTGGAGAGGAAAATGTAAGATCACTAAATTTTGTTAAACAATTTTTTTCACTGTGCCACTTTCAAACAAAAGTGACGCCACCACAGTTGTTTCGAAACTTACGAAACTGTTTCAATGTCTTCCCTACGCTGCCAGTTTATCACTCACAAGCAGTTAAGTTTTCAAAACCACCACAAGTGTAGTTGTAAAGCTTGTTTACAATTACCCCATGTTTACAATTACCCCAACTGACCCTACCTACACTTAAAAAATTCTTTGACACACTGTGTTTGATCGCACGTCCCCGATTGTGCGTGATTGCACGTGATTGAATAAGTCGGAATATTTACTTGAAAAAATAGTACAAATCTAGCGACTGCGTACGAAAGTGATGCAGCTGATTTTTCAAATAGTAATTATGAAGAGCTTGGCGAGTAAAGTAATGATAAAATTAGATCTTTTCACTACAGCAAAAAAAAAATTTAAAATGTAACTTAAAACATGTACATTGTGTCTCGCTTACGTTCTTCTCATCAACCCCTTCCCTATCGCTCCTGTCAAAACCACGGACTAGATTTCTCAAAAGTAGCACCGCAAAATGTTAATAAAATTCCATTCCTCATTCCCGAAAAATTATGTATTTCTTGTCTTACACACTAGATGACAATGCCAAACTATTTATAGTGTAATTGCTTTTAACGATTTTCTTGGATAAAAATAAAAACAGGCGCTTTCGTTGTTGTTCTCTTGAAAATGAGGCAAAAGTCAATGATATTGTTGAAAATATACGTTTTTTTTTAAAAATATTTTTAAAAATATTCGCAACAAACACACTTAAAACCAATAATCCTTTCTCCAGGATAATATTATCTACTTCATTAAAACTCTTCCAGGCGAAATTTTAGATATCCTTTATTGCTTTACAAATGCGCCAGTTTTATCAATGCGTTCCAACTTTAAAGATATACTGAAGTTTAATTTCACCTTCACTGAGCCAATTACGAATTCCATTAACGAACCTTTAAAAGAGAACTCGGAACTTCAACCAGGAGAAATTATTTTGGGGGAAATATACTAAAATTAACTTGTACGGAGCCCTCTGATCGTGGAGTCTTTTGTCGTTAAGAAAGAGCATTGTGGAGGTTTCGGAATATTCATTCTCTCCGTAGAAGTAATAGAACCCCGTATTTTACATATTCCTTTGATATTCATAGAGTTCGTTAGAATCTACATTGAGTCTTCAATGTACAGTTGTCCATCATATTGAATGTTTACTTAAGTATGTGTTCAATAAATATCGATTGTTCAACTTGAAAGCTCGTTAGTGAAAATTAAGCGGTCCGGAAAAGACTACCTAGTTTATGATTTAGTCGTCTGAAACTATAAAATCGTAGACAAAAGTAAAATGAAGCAGAAGTACTCATTTTGTATTTATATTTGAACAGTATATTTGAGCTGTATATGTGAACTGTACATGTGAATTGCATATTTGAACTGCATATGTGAACTTCATATGTGGACTGTATACGTGGACTGCATACGTGAACTGTATATGTGAACTGTATATGTGAACTGTATGACAGTACCAAACTATTTATAGTGTAATTGCTTTTAACGATTTTCTTGGATAAAAAATAAAAATATGCGCTTTCACTGACGTTCTTTTTAAATGATGCAACCGTTAAGGGGTCAAGAATGCAATTGAAAAATATACAATGCTTTTTTTTTTTTCCAAAATATTTGCAAAAGAAGCACTTAGAACATTCAAAAATCCTTTATCCAGGATATTATCTACTTTATTAAAACATTTGCAGGTGAAATTTTAGATATCCTTCATTACCTTTACAAATGTACCAGTTTTATCAATGCTTGATCCCGGCTCCATTAATGTAACCTCTAAATTTTCATTTTATAAAATTAGTTGATGAAAGTAATCGCCAAGTGAGAATAAAAAGCGAAAAGTTTTTAATTCCGATTGCCAATTTATTGTATTTATCTCTTTTTCCTCAAATATTTTAAAGCAATCAGACAATAACGAAATGCAATATTAATATTTATTTTAATTTAAACTGTATTTAAAGTGGGCATACGATTCTTGTGTTTAAATTATTTTTAATTATATTTGTGCTATAGCCGAATGGCAACGGACAATGGTTCGAATGATATAGGAAACAATAAATTATTGTAAAAATCAGTTTAGTTTGAGTAGAATTCGACGGAGCGCCGAGTAGGACTTTCCATTAGATGCTTTTTATTTGATTTTTGGATAACCGAGATTTTGTAAAAAAAAAACAGGTGAGTAAAACTTAACATATCTAAGTTAACTAATTTATTCGTAGCAAAAATGTATTGAAGTTTTTCTGGCGGCATGACTTTAATTGTCAACTATTTTTATGTCTTTAGAACCGCGTTTCTCAATCTGTGATTCGCCGTTTGAATTTTAGTGGGTCGCTATATTTTAATAAATAATGGATTCAGTTTTATAGTTGCAGGATTGTTTTGCAACTAACTTATAAAATGAGTTCATAAAAAAAATATCGTAAAACCAAACATACGTCCAAATGTGTTTTGCATTTGTAGAGATTTGATTTGCGTAAAATAAGCACAATTCGAAACGAAGACATGAAATTTTGTAATTCTTAGAGATGAATATTTGAAGATAAATCTTGTTGTTTTCTTTTTCCAACGATTGTGGATACTACTGGATTTTTTTTTATAAAAACGATTTTGATGATAAATATTTTATTCCTTATTTAATCTTAACATTTCCGGCCCTGTCGTACTAGTATTAGAACACATCTTTGAAGTACCCCGTATTCTTTATTTTAAAAGAATTTTAATCTTAAATCCTGGTATCCTACTAATAATACATGAATTGCTGGCAAGAATATCAATACACCTTCTTTTTCATCATGTGACGTTAAAATGAAACATGATTTTGTTTTCTTTTGCGACACATTTGCAAAAGATTGAAAAAAATTCCAAAACAATGACGTGCAAATTGGAATAGTGTGCATACAAAACCGTGCATAGTAGTGTATGAAAACATAAAAATATGCATGTATTTTTATATTTTCATACAAAAATTGTTTCCAAATGTTTAATACAAAATAATTGTAAGCTGTACCTGAAATATATTTTCAGATTTTTCTTTAGTTAAAGCCTGGTGTCCTTCTATTAGAAATTTTTTAAATAAGTTAACACATTATGAGCGGGCGACGTAGCACATGCAACTGTGTTGCTTAGCGGGCTAAGTTGACTTAGTTAAAAAAATGTTCTAAAGAAAATACACCATACAATTTTATAATGTAATTTCATACATTGTATGAAACCTTATTTTTCCCATGTGTGACTTAAAAGTGGTGATTTAAAACGGGTACGAATACCAGCCCGGCTTTTTTACGGCAATGCACGAAACGGGTTCTAGTACCCGTCGCCCGCTCATAATGTGTTTAAGTAATTGTCAGAATGGTGTTAAATGCTGTTATAATATTGCATATTTAAGATATTTACATAGATTGCCACTTATATAACCACTTATTGTATTTTTATCTTCTCAATTAAAAATTCAGGAGGTTAAAAACCTCCTTCGGGAAGAATATATATGATGTTCGTTATAATGGCGTTTATCATGTGACGTTAAAATTTATACAAAAAAAAAAAAAAGATTTTTGTTTTGCGATATCATTATGTAACTAAGTAACATCAAAAAAAAGAAAAAAAAAAAGAAAAAAAAAAAGACACTAGAGGAGGAAGTGCTACACATTATATTCCTAAAAGTAAGTGTCAGTGGTTAAAAGTTTAGGAACCTATGCTACATTAGTGTTTGAATGAATAATATATTAATTGCGTTTTAAAGGTCGTCTCCAGATTACCTCCATTTACATTACGGATCCCCCCCCCCCCCCATTTTAAAACTCCCATTCCGCAATTTCGATGTAAAATTCCTCTTCCGCTTTCAGCATTTCCCCAAAAAGCACTTAGTAGTTTCTTACAAGACATACATCATTATGCTAAACAGAGCGAAATATGCGGGATTTGGGTCTGGAGCTTAAACCCGTTATGGGCGGAAAGCCTCTTGAAAACAATAGCTATTGCAGTAAGCCCACTTTAAGAGCCACTTACCTCCAAAACAAATCTACCCATTGAATTTAAACTGCCTTATTTAAAATCTTTAAGGGGATTTATTTCGAGATCCTTCCGTGTTTGCTTCTCAGAGGAAAAAAAAATAAAATGACTGTCATTCGTTTCATGGGTTCTTTTACCTGGACTTTAAAGCAATTACGGTATTAACTTGCTGACCTCTTTTTAATAATTTATGGAAAAAAGTGTTGAATGAATTGCGGAAGGGGTTCGGTAACAGAATATAAATTTGAAATCATATGCAATTTGCTATACACGATGAGTACATATTTATGTACAATTACACGTAGACGCACATGCGTATTCATTTCTCAATTGTACGCCATCTCTCTCATGTGTTAGTTGAACATCAATTTTCAAAAGTCCCGAGCTAAATACGTATAAATGAATTCTATTTAATTTGCCTTAATGTGTATTTCTTAGTTGTGGGTTAATTTTCAAAAGAAGCGACCGGATAGCGTTAAAATGAATGCCACTTTCATTTATGCGTCTGCTTCAGTTGTGCGTAAATTTTCGAAAGTCCCGACCCAAATATGTAAAAAAAAGTGTTATTTAACTTGCATTATTGCTTCTTTTTTTTTAAAAAGCTACCAGAGTATTAATCTTTCGTCTATGCGTTTGTTTCAGTTGTACGTCAATTTTCAAAAGTCACGACCCAAATACGTAAAAGTGAATGCTATTTAATTTATATTATTCCGTCTCTCTTAGTTATACGACAATTTTCAAAAGAAACGACCATGGAGCGTAAAAATGAATGCCATTTAACTTTCATTTATGTGTGTTTCAGTTGTACGTCCATGTTTCAAAAGTCCCGACCCAAATACGTAAAAGTGTAAATGCTATTTAACTTGCATAATTGCGTCTTATCAAAAGAAGCGACCAGAGTGCGTAAAAATGAATGCCATTAAACTATCATTTTTGCGTATGTTTCAGATGTATGTCAATTTTCAAAAGTCCCGACCCAAAGGCGAAGAAATGAATGCTACTTAATTTGAACTACTGCGTCTCTCTTAATTCTACGTCAATTTATGAGTGCGCGTAAAAATGAGTGTCGTTTAGCTTTCCTTTTTGAGTCTGTTTCAGTTGTACGCGGATTTTTCTAAAGTCCCGATAAGGAAATAATATTTACCTATCATTTATGAGATATCTTAACTGTGCGCCATCTTTTGAATGAGTTTCTTTTAGGTGTAGGGAAGAGGAGGGCACATGTCAACAGAAACGACATTTTTGGTTTGAGATACCGGATAAAAAAGTGGTATATAGATAGTTTACACATTTACTGATATTTTTGTGAAATCTAATATCTATATCGGTAAATTCCAACCTAAAAATTCATTATAAAATATGTTAAATTTTGTTCACATCTGCCCCAGTGGAGGGGCAGTTGTAAACATACCTGAGGCACATGTGAACACAGATACATATATTTTATAAAAACTACTGAACATGTTTTTAAAGACTCATTTATTGCACTTTAATGCTTATAATGAAAATATCTGAAATTTAACCTTTATCATGATTAATGAATCTTAATTAAATTGCTTTAACGAACATTATACTGACTCAGTTTCACAGAAAAAAAGGAATATGCATCTCCATGTGTGCCACATGAAATTAATAGGTGGTGATAATTTCAGTAGCGTATCATCAGTGTTCACCATTGATATATCTTTTATTTCTGGGAAAATAAAGGTTTCATTACTTTTTTTCCTGGTGCTCCATCACTTTCCATTTCCAATATTGCCAATATAACATTTTTTTTATATATATAGAAAATTCTACGAGGACAAAATCATTCGCAGCTAAATTTTCTGGTGTAATGTCAAGTTCTGCACCGGTACCTTGAGAATTACTTTTTTAAAAACTAATGTCGGAATCAGGGTCATTCATAACAAACACCCTTTTGACTTTTCCTTTTTCAACAATTTTGCAAGCTCAAACTTTCTTTTCTTTGAAGTAAATTTCTGTGCTTATAGTAAATACCTGTCTACTTGCATACTTGTTTGAAAATATATCCTGCAATTCAACTGGACCAACTTCATTAAGATCTCTCCGAGTTTTACTGACTCTTTTGAAAAGCAATGTAGGTTTCTAACTAAAACACTCAGCTGCACTTCTAAATGGACATATTATCCTTAATGACAGTTTGTACAACTTCTACATTTTTTCTTCTGATATTGAAGCCCTATTGGCCGTTTTCTTGTATGTTCTCACCATTGCTTATTCAAATTCTATAGATAAAATATAGTAATATAGTACTTCAAAAATAAAGTATTATTCCTAAAAGAATAAAACTCATCAATTATAGCTGCTACAAACTTCACCTATTAAATATTAACACTTTTAACTACTTAATATAAAAAAATTACGAGTATTCAATACTAAAATAACCAAAAGGTCTTTATGGGGCATATGTAAACTATTCACATGTGCCCCTTATATCAACTTAAGACTAATTTGATAAAAAAACATATTTTTTCATAAAATATTAAAATAACACTTCATAAAAACTTACTGCATGAATGCCACTTTAAGATGAAATGTTGAAATCACATTAAGAAAACTATTTAGACCGTGTTTTTACACCAAGAACTGGAGTATGTATTTTTATTTTGCCTTCCAAATCAGAGGATGTTATGATAACTAAAAAGCAAAATGGCTGAGAGCTTTGAAATTTCAGGCAGGAGGCTGTTATCTACATATATATATATATATATATATATATATATATTTTTTTTTTCCTTTATATTAAATGTGTGAAATATGGTATGTTCAGATGTGCCCCCTCTCCCCTGTGTCGATTTTCCAAAGTCCCGACCCAAACAAATAAAAGTGAAAGCTATTCAATTTGCATTATTGCGTCTCTCTCAGTTATAACGTCAATTTTTAAAAGAAGCGACCAAGAGTTCGGATGCCATTTAACTCTCATTTATACGTCTGTTCCAGTTGTGAGTCGGGTTTTCAAAACTCGCGTCCAAAGCACTTAGAAATGAATGATATCTACCTAACAGTTATGAGTCTTTCTTCATTGTATGTCAAAGGTCATAAAAGTACGTAAAAATAAATGCTCTTTAATCCTTATTCTCATAAAGTAGCATATATGCTACTTTATGAGGGTGTCATGCCAGTTGCGGACGGTCAGATGCGGAAAATTGAGATAGTAGGTTATCAACAATGGGACAAGATTCGCAAGAGTCAAGGGTTGCATTCCACTTGTGCGGACAGACAGATATGGGTGACCAAAAAGAGAAATTTATCGCGTCACTTAGGTTTTGTCTTTATTTTCCCGCTGCATATTTCCTCTTACGCTTTTCTCCTCTCTACATAAAACTTATCTTACGCTTTCATACTGCGGCGCTTCAGCTACCAAGTCATTTTATTATTAATTTCCGAAATTTTTTCGTGAAAATTTCGAGGGACAGGTGATGATATTTCTTGCCAAATTCTTTTTTTCTTTTTGCGTATTGCTATCGTTTTCTTGGCTTGGATTCTGGGTTCATTTGATGCAGAAAAATGAGCGTATTGAATATAATGCGTAGAACACCATATTCAAAATTCGTCTTCATATTTAGCTTACATTTGTCCTTTTTATCTTTTGAGCAAGCCCATGAAATGTATTTTTCGGTCTTCCGATGCATTCTATTCTGGCATCCGTTTACAAGTAAAGAATGCTTATTTTTCATAGTTGATATTAAATCAACTGAGACAAACTCCATAGCAATCAAGCATCAAATGGAGAGATGGTACACATGTAGTACTTATTACCATAAAATAACAAGTGCGTGAATAGACAAATGCTGACCAATAAAACGTGTAAACTCCCTTTTCAACCGCAAATGAAGCGATTACCTCTCCCTTCTAGTCACCCATTAAAATGTTGTAACCATGGGAAATAGAAGTGACTGCTTATCTCCCCTAATCCCACTGTTCATTGTTCGTTTCCGCTGTCCGCATCTGACCTGTCCGCAAGTGGCATGTAACCCTTTATGAGAATACTGGCTAGCAAATAACAATGCAACATACGCGCTGACGTCACTTTTCAAATAGAAAATAGGGGAAAACTCCAGGTGGCATATATGCTACTTTATGAGAATAAGAGTTAAGTTACATTCATGCGTCTGTTTTAGTTGTCAAGTGTCCAGACCAAAAGTATGAAATTTTTTCTTAAAAAGGGTATTTTACTTTTAATTATGCGTAACTTTCGGGCATTTTTGACAGTTATGCGCCGATAGAACTTTGACACTGTACTTTCCCCCTCCTATTATAACTTTTGTTTTTCATTAAAAAAATCCCTTAATATTAAAGTTCCCTAAATGAGCGACTCCTACGCTCCAGGTCAGAGAATCGTGCCATGGCATTGTTGGTGAATTTTCAAGATGCATGAAATCGTCTGCGCTCATGTCGTATGATTATGCGGCATGCAAAAAATCCCTTGACTACATATTTGGCTTGGATACTCTAGACTAAATTAAATTCCTAGTGCAATTTCGCATCAACAGAGTCCGGGTACTCGCCCTTTCAGGTGGAGAAACTGGACGTCGAAGCTCTCATGCGGCGATGGTACCAAACTTATTGTGGTGCCACTAAAAGAGATGTACCAATCTCTCGGGAACGGACTAGGTCAGCAATTGGCAAAACCCAACAGAGCAGCCCATTAGAAATAATTTTTTTTTAAATCTTTAAGTTGTTAAGTAATATTCTCTACATTTACTATACTTTATAGGTATGTGAAAGTGTCTCGAAAAATATGCATTTAAGTTTGTGTCTAACGAGCGTACACGTAAGAAAATCGTACAAGTAAAATCCAAAACATGATTCAGTTTTCTCTAATACTTTTATCTGCGTCGACAGTCGCAGTCATTCGTTGGAAGTGGAAAGCAACAATGTTTACTTAGAAAACGTCACAATATTTTTATCTGTAACTTTTCATTGCCTCTGTGTTTCTCCAGAATTCCCTCTTTTCTTTGGAAATAAAGAGAAAATCGGGAAAATAAATCTTTAAATATCTTTAGAAAATAATTGAAAGAGCTGGCAGCGTGTTTACTTCCAAGAGCACTTACACAAGTTACCAAAAGTGGAAGGAATTGTTTTTAGCGTTGCGGAAAATTCAACAGCAAGGCCATTTAGGCTAATCGGTTGAACTCAATGGTAGGATAATATTGTATAATCGTAGTAAAAATGCATTTTCATGCTTAAAATTTTCTTCATGATAAAAAAGGGAGTATTTTTTTACAAAACAAGAACTTTCTTGAAAAATAGGCTTAGCTTCCTTGATTAACACGTTCATCCCGACGCGTACCACCGGTGCTCCGCACTAGATTGTCTCATCGGGCGGCGCGTACCACCGGTGGTCGCCCTAGACTGCCTCATGGGGTGGCGCGTACCACCGGTGGCCCGCACTAGACGGTCTCAACGGGTGGCGCGTAACACCGGTGTCCCGCACTAGACTGTCTCATTGGGCTGCGCGTACCACCGGTTTCCTGCACTAGACTGTCTCATCGGGCGGCACGTACCACTGGTGGCCCGCAATAGACTGTCTCATCGGGCGGCGCGTACCTCCGGTATCCCGCTCTAGAATGTCTCATCGGGCCGTGCGTACCACTGGTGGTACGCATTCGATTGTGCTGTTAGACGGAATGTAACACCAAATATTGTAGGATTACATTTTTAGTTAAGTAAGAACGTTCGAGAAACAGGTCTGAACAAGAAACAATCGCGCGCCTCCAGATGAAGCGCGGCATGAATTCAAGCGCCGCCTCACAGCGAAAAACATGAAAATCGGCCCCGGCGTGAACGTGTTAAATTAAAATTTCCCCTCAATTAAAAGGATTACTATTACGTGTACAGTACACGTTGTTGTTTCTAATGCCACTTGCGTCTCCAAGCTCCCCTTCGCAGAACGACCAGGAATGAAGACTGTAAGGAAGCGCCTTCCATTTTATAGATGAGCACCACAACGGTGGAAGTACGACTTGACTCATGATGTATTTGGATGACACCAAATGGCGCCACCGCCAAATGCGCCTCCTTTCCTTCCTGACCTAGGATTGAAGGGAAGAGAAATTCTCCACCCTCCGGGTCTTCAGAGTCCACGGATTTACATGCACGTATCCCCAAATGTACGTGGTGGGCCTTCAGAGGGTCGCGTATCGAGCCCCCAATCTTCCGGTTGGAAGACCGACATCCTAACCACTAGGCTACCACGACCTGAAACTATGGCAATACACGAAAACGATTTGAAATTTCAAGGTATAATTTCGAACTTTTGGCGCTGTTTTTGAACTTACAGTTATGTTTCTAGATATCAAAGTTTGTTTTTTACTTTTGGGCAATATCGGAAGATACCTTTTGAATTTTGGATTACAATTGCAAACATCGGAATCTACTGTGCACTTTCGGTTACATTGTCAGGAGTCTCACGATATTTTCTGGTTTAGAAGGAAGGATTTTTCACGAAAATTGAGATAATGAAATTGCTCTAGCTTGTAGGGAAAGTTTTGAAAACTCATTTCAACTGAGGTAAAACGTAAGAGCATTACGTCTACAGCTCTCAAAAGAGCACCGAAAAAGTCGAAATTCGGTCACGAAAGCAACGGAAAAGTCACGAAAATTACGGGTTGGTCACGAAAATTTTCCTCCCGATGAGATTGGTTTATTCCACCAGGCACGGATACCCGGTATCAAACAGGTTACCGATCCGGACACTGCACGAAATATTCGCTTATCCGGCATGTCAAATTCATTTTATAACTTAATTAACACGTTTTGCAATTATACGTCAATTACAAACTTGCTACGTGTTTGGAAGCTGAAAATTATATGTAGAATTTACAAGCTTAGAATATCAGAGTCGAATATTCGGTACTTACGTCATACACGTGACACCGGATGTCTGATATCCGGCAGAATCGTTATCCGATGTATCACGGAACGATCACGAAATTTCATTTTGAAACACAGTGATTTAGAAAATAATCCATATATTAAAAAATTAACTCTTTCACCCCTAAAGAAATATATTCATCTAGCGTTTCATCACAAATTATTCCCGTAGCCCTACTGAATATCATGCTCTTGAATCATTTTATTTCATAATTAAGAATTTACACTTGCACAGCGTCACTAAAAGCGAAAATTACAATTTTTATTTTCCCTTAAACATAGACATATTTTACTGATTTCTTGAAAGTTTACACCCTTTTGATAAGGTAACAAACCCTTTGATGCGTAAAATGTCAAAATCCGTTTTTCTCTCGTTTCCAAATTGCGAATTTTATGACCCACTCCAGCTAAAACCAAAATTTTTAAATATATTTCAAGATAGCAGCGTGGGGTTACGAATCCGTCGTTAAGTCTCTCCTCTCCTGACAATAAATTTTTCGAACAATTCTCTAAGAGGTCTTGCAAGAGAGCTCAATAAGCTCTAAAGATTCCCAATTTGGGATAACAAGTTTTAAAAGTTGGTAATAAAAGTGACAGAACAACTACCTTTGTAATTCTACTGGAAATGATTAGGGTCATTTCTTGGAGAGAGAATGTTTCTAGCGAAATAATTACGATGTACATTTGCTGGTATTTCTGTAAAGGTATTGTACACTTATAGTCGGTTGTTATTTTTGATGTTGTGAAACTGTCAGAAAGTCAACTCTTTTCTGGCTGCTTAAGAATTTATACGCAGCCTGTTGGGGCGTCATCTCGTCGATAGAGGGCATGAACTATCCTTGAAATAAATTCTTTTAAATTATATTATCTTTTTATGTCATATGCCACTTTTGAGTGGCAACGACAATAAAGGGAAAAAATGAAACGTTTTCTAATAAAAATGTTTGTGTTTGTTTTGCAATGACGTAAAAGCTGTAAATAATACGTTTCTTGTGTGTATTAAGTGTTCGTCGTCGTAAATAGAGTTTATTATTCAAAGACATAGGTCGTTTTTCTAGTGGACCCTTCATAAGTCACATGCTACTTGATGAACTTAGCTTTATGTTTTATTATAAATTTTGTATTATAAATATATGTATTATAAATTTGAATTTGGGTGTTACGGGAAATGTTGAAATTAACATTTATGCTATAAAATGATTGAATAAAACATAAAGGAAAGTTCATAAAGTAGTATGTGACTTAGCTCGTTTTTCCAGTGGACTCTTCATATGCTTAGTTAGAAAAAAGAAAGGAAGAAGAGTTCTATTCTGCAGCTTAGCAGTACGTATCCGTACTATAGAATGCAACTATTGTTTTTAATTATTCTAAACAATCGGTAAAGCCCACTGGGTTTTAAAATACATTAAAATTCATTTTTACTATGTACGTTCCCAGAACGATTGTAGAGTGGTAGTCTGAGTTTGTTAGTTTTAACTTTTTGTTGATTTTTTTTATTGATTTTTGGTTAATTTGTGACATAGTACATGATTCAGTGAAGCCTTACAAAAGTTTCCTGAGACCATGGTAGCCTAGTGGTTAGGATGTCGGACTTCTAACCGGAAGATTGGGTGTTCGATATCCGACCCCAGAAGACCTACCATGTGCACTTGGGGATACGAGCATGTAAAATTCGTGGACCCTGAAGACCGGAGGGTGGAGAATTTCCCTTCCCTTCACTCCTAGGTCAGGGAAGGAAGGTGACGCATTTGCGGGGGCGCCATCTGGTGTCATCGAAATACATAATGAGCCAAGTCGTACTTCCACCGTTGTGGGGCTCATCTATAACCGGAAGAAACATACTTCCTGGTTACTTTGCGAAGGGGAGTTTGGATACCAAGTGGCATTAGAGAAAAAACACAATACAATTTTGTGCCGAAAAAAAGAACAAAAATTTAAAATGCCCTAAAAGAAAAATGGGCGTCCGATTTCAGCAAGTATTATTAAAAAAAATAAATTTTTGCGTTACTTAGCACCAACAACGAATTATCAAAGTTAAAATAAATCCTCTCCCGCAAAAACTCTCGTAAGAAATAATTTTCCTTTGGTTAATAGTTCCATAAACATAGCATAAAAGCGCTATCCAGAAAAGGGAAAGGATTAAAGGCGGAATTTTTCCGAAGAAGTAGAATAAACGTACGTCCTGTTATGTGCATGATTTGCTCTATGCATAATCCGCATAACTGATGAGCGCTCCCCTTTGAGCGCACAAAGAATAATGCATTTTCGCTGTAATAGATTTATTTTTCTTATGATGCAATATCTCCCATTGATCCCCGGAATAAATAAGAGGTAGGAGAGAAAAGATGCTTTGGTTAAATATTTTTAGTGATGGTAGTTTTTCCAGTTTATTTTACGCAGCCTTTTTAGGCGCAAAAAATTAATGCCAGCATCTCTTGTTCATAAAAGCAGTAAAGGATAGCGTGCGTTTTAGGAACTTAGATTGTTTCACAACAGATTGTATATTAATAAATACTTTAATACGTTTTTGAGAGTTATGAAAGGGAAAAAAAATAAGCATTTTCATTCGAGAAGGATTTTACATTGAATGCTTAAAACTAGAGTTTACCGCGGTTAAGGTAAATACACCAGTAGTGGGCCACCAGTAGTTTACCTAGTGAGTAGTTGCTCATAAAAGCAGTGAAAGATAGTGTGCGTTTTATAAACTTAATATAGATTGTTTCACAAGAGATTGTACAATGTATATCAATAAATATTTAACAATGTTTTTAAGAGTTAGGAAAGGGGAAAAATAGACATTTTCACTCGAGAAGGATTTTACATTGAATGCTTAAAACTCGAATCTACCGCAGTTAAGGTAAATACACCAGTAGTGAGCCTGGTGAGTAGTTGCTCATAAAAGCAGTGAAAGATAGTGTGCATTTTTGAAACTTATTATAGATTGTTTTACAATAGATTGTATATCAATAAATATTTTTTAATGTTTTTGAGAGTTATGAAAGGGAAAAAATAAACACTTTCATTCGAGAAGGATTTTACATTGAATGCTTAAAACTCGAGTTTACCGCAGTTAAGGTAAATACACCAGTAGTGAGCCTGGTGAGTAGTTGCTCATAAGAGCAGTGAAAGATAGTGTGCATTTTTGAAACTTATTATTAGATTGTTTCAAAACAGATTGTATATCAATAAATATTTTTTAATGTTTTTGAGAGTTATGAAAGGGAAAAAATAAACCTTCTCCTTCGAGAAGGATTTTACATTGAATGCTTAAAACTCGAGTTTACCTCAGTTAAGGTAAATACACCAGTAGTGAGCCTGGTGAGTAGTTGCTCATAAAAGCAGTGAAAGATAGTGTGCATTTTTGAAACTTATTATAGATTGTTTTACAATAGATTGTATATCAATAAATATTTTTTAATGTTTTTGAGAGTTATGAAAGGGAAAAAATAAACCTTCTCCTTCGAGAAGGATTTTACATTGAATGCTTAAAACTCGAGTTTACCGCAGTTAAGGTAAATACACCAGTAGTGAGCCTGGTGAGTAGTTGCTCATAAAAGCAGTGAAAGATAGTGTGCATTTTTGAAACTTATTATAGATTGTTTTACAATAGATTGTATATCAATAAATATTTTTTAATGTTTTTGAGAGTTATGAAAGGGAAAAAATAAACACTTTCATTCGAGAAGGATTTTACATTGAATGCTTAAAACTAGAGTTTTCCGCGGTTAAGGTAAATACACCAGTAGTGGGCCACCAGTAGTTTACCTAGTGAGTAGTTGCTCATAAAAGCAGTGAAAGATAGTGTGCGTTTTATAAACTTAATATAGATTGCTTCACAAGAGATTGTACAATGTATATCAATAAATATTTAACAATGTTTTTAAGAGTTAGGAAAGGGGAAAAATAGACATTTTCACTCGAGAAGGATTTTACATTGAATGCTTAAAACTCGAGTTTACCGCAGTTAAGGTAAATACACCAGTAGTGAGCCTGGTGAGTAGTTGCTCATAAGAGCAGTGAAAGATAGTGTGCATTTTTGAAACTTATTATTAGATTGTTTCAAAACAGATTGTATATCAATAAATATTTTTTAATGTTTTTGAGAGTTATGAAAGGGAAAAATTAACCTTCTCCTTCGAGAAGGATTTTACATTGAATGCTTAAAACTCGAGTTTACCGCAGTTAAGGTAAATACACCAGTAGTGAGCCTGGTGAGTAGTTGCTCATAAAAGCAGTGAAAGATAGTGTGCATTTTTGAAACTTATTATAGATTGTTTTACAATAGATTGTATATCAATAAATATTTTTTAATGTTTTTGAGAGTTATGAAAGGGAAAAAATAAACACTTTCATTCGAGAAGGATTTTACATTGAATGCTTAAAACTAGAGTTTTCCGCGGTTAAGGTAAATACACCAGTAGTGGGCCACCAGTAGTTTACCTAGTGAGTAGTTGCTCATAAAAGCAGTGAAAGATAGTGTGCGTTTTATAAACTTAATATAGATTGTTTCACAAGAGATTGTACAATGTATATCAATAAATATTTAACAATGTTTTTAAGAGTTAGGAAAGGGGAAAAATAGACATTTTCACTCGATAAGGATTTTACATTGAATGCTTAAAACTCGAATCTACCGCAGTTAAGGTAAATACACCAGTAGTGAGCCTGGTGAGTAGTTGCTCATAAAAGCAGTGAAAGATAGTGTGCATTTTTGAAACTTATTATAGATTGTTTTACAATAGATTGTATATCAATAAATATTTTTTAATGTTTTTGAGAGTTATGAAAGGGAAAAAATAAACACTTTCATTCGAGAAGGATTTTACATTGAATGCTTAAAACTCGAGTTTACCGCAGTTAAGGTAAATACACCAGTAGTGAGCCTGGTGAGTAGTTGCTCATAAGAGCAGTGAAAGATAGTGTGCATTTTTGAAACTTATTATTAGATTGTTTCAAAACACATTGTATATCAATAAATATTTTTTAATGTTTTTGAGAGTTATGAAAGGGAAAAAATAAACCTTCTCCTTCGAGAAGGATTTTACATTGAATGCTTAAAACTCGAGTTTACCGCAGTTAAGGTAAATACACCAGTAGTGAGCCTGGTGAGTAGTTGCTCATAAAAGCAGTGAAAGATAGTGTGCATTTTTGAAACTTATTATAGATTGTTTTACAATAGATTGTATATCAATAAATATTTTTTAATGTTTTTGAGAGTTATGAAAGGGAAAAAATAAACACTTTCATTCGAGAAGGATTTTACATTGAATGCTTAAAACTCGAGTTTACCGCAGTTAAGGTAAATACACCAGTAGTGAGCCTGGTGAGTAGTTGCTCATAAAAGCAGTGAAAGATAGTGTGCATTTTTGAAACTTATTATAGATTGTTTTACAAAAGATTGTATATCAATAAATATTTTAAAATGTTTTTGAGAGTTATGAAAGGGAAAAAATAAACACTTTCATTCGAGAAGGATTTTACATTGAATGCTTAAAACTCGAATTTACCGCAGTTAAGGTAAATACACCAGTAGTGAGCCTGGTGAGTAGTTGCTCATAAAAGCAGTGAAAGATAGTGTGCATTTTTGAAACTTATTATTAGATTGTTTCAAAACAGATTGTATATCAATAAATATTTTTTAATGTTTTTGAGAGTTATGAAAGGGAAAAAATAAACCTTCTCCTTCGAGAAGGATTTTACATTGAATACTGAAAACTAGAGTTTACCGTAGTTAAGGTAAATACACCAGTAGTGGACCACTTCAAGGTATTTCCTCATTTATCATCTAAACTTCAAAGAACTTTTAATAACATGTACGTTTTTTATTGTCTACCAAACGTTTTTTATTGTCTTATCTCTAGTAATAATAGCCTCAAACGTCAAAATAATCATACTACAATTTTTGAAATATTGGATCCCTTCTATGCTCCATAAGTTGGCATTGTAAACGTTTGATGTACCAGTAGTGAGCACACCAAAAGTGGGCCACCAAAAACTGCCAAATATGCTTAAAAGGACAGACTAAAATCATCAACTGCAGCAAGAACAACAGGAAGAAAGGTGAAATGTCAGTTTTTTGTTCGAGTTGACTTCAATATGCAACACCGAATGTTTGTAGAATAGCAGTTGTTGCTCTACTTAATCCTTTCTATCTTGCATAAATGACATTACCTCTATCGCTTTTCCAAATGAATTGAAGATGAAAAGTTCAGTAAGTTTCCATTTAATGAAAAATATTTCCGGAAATTAACATTTACAATGTAAAAAAATTTGGGTGCTACTGAGTCGGTGTGAAGTTAAAAATGATTCATTTCTTTATGTGTTTTAATTTTTTAAATTGTCTTTCTAAAATAATACAGACAGCAGAATGTTTTTTTTTGTAGCATATGATGTTCGTTAACTCATCGACGAATGAAAAGTTCATTACGATTGCTCATTTTTCCTATTTTCATAGCAATGAGCAATTGCAATGACATTTCGATACGTAACGTAGGGATCATTCATAAATGATGTCACGCTTCGAGGGGGGGAGGGGGTTCGATAAATTGTGACAAAGTGTGACAAGGGGAGGGGGGTAACAAGAAGAGTGACATCACGCATTATGCAACATAGCGTGACAAAGGGGGGGGGAGGGGCGTCCGCTGAAGTGTGACATATTGTAACAAAGGGGGGGGGGAGGGGGTTAAATATATGGGAAAAAAGCGTGACGTCATTTATGAACGGCCCCGTAGTATTCACATTTCATGAGCTAAGAAACGTCACACCGTCTATATTTTTGAAACAGACACTTACTTTACCCCTTGAAATACCAGTTTTTTCTAAAAAAAAAACTGTTAAAAAATGATCGAGGTTTTTTTTTTTTTTTTTTGACAGAAAATGAATATATAGGTATGGTATAAATTTCAGTTGTATGGGGTGACTAGAGAGAGGGGGTGGGGTCAAGGTTATATAAAAAAATTATTACGCCTACAAACAAAATGCAAACGGATCTCAGACGGGCATTAGAAATAAAATAACGCGAGATACAAGGTCGCCCATGTGAGACGTTGCAGTGTTACTAATATATTTATTTATCGTCTGCTTTACGTTGCACTCTTCCTAATATATTTAATTATCGTCTGTTTTACGAAGCAGTCTTAATAATATATTTAATTATCGTCTGCTTTACGTTTGTTTTTAGAAATTTCAGCTGCAGGGGGTGACTAGAGAGCGGGGGGTGGGGTAAAAGTTATATAAAAAATTATTATACACACAAAGTGCAGGAGGCATTACTCAGAAAGGCATTAGAAATAAAATAACGCGGGATACAAGATCGCCCTCGTGAGACACGGGCATGTGCAAAATTACCGGTAACTTTTGCCCGCGTCAGACACGGGCAAATGCGTTAAGGGGGGAAATACGTGTAACGGTCTCAAAAAAATTTAAGAAAAGAATTTTCTTCATAAATCGATTCTACAACTATTCAGTAATATACCCTGAAAGTTGCAAAGCAAAATTCCAAGTCGTTTAAAAGTTATAAACATTTGAGCGAGCGCCTCTTTTGTAGTAGTTGAGCAGGTAGTCCCTCATGAATGACCTGAAGGGTATTAGAAAACGTTAGCAGATGTCCTTTTATTTCTCTTAACAATTGAAACCTCGGATAGAAATGTCTATAAGTATTAGTATCTATAAGTATTTTTAAAAAAATTATTCATTACAGCCTTAAATTTACCTTCAATACCACTTTTTTTCAAACGCGTTTTTCTCGAACCTCCTTTTTTCGAATATGCGCACACTCTAGCTCGCAGAGTTTTTGATCAATCCTTATTAAATTTAGCACACATTTTTTATATATATACACGCTTTAGTTGAACTAGAATCATAAACATATCTTTAATTTTACTTTTTTATTGCAAAAAAAGAAAAAAAAAGAAAAAAAACGGTTAAAAATCGTACTTATTTTTCCCATTCAAAAAAATGGAAATTTTCATTTTTTCGTGATGATTTTTTCAACTAGAAGAGACATTTATAAAAAAAAGTAGATTTTTTTTAAAAAATGATTTCAAATAAAAATTGTGACCTCCAGGATGTACGCAAACTGCCGACCCGGGTGGTGACTTACAGTGTGCAGCATCCGATATCTCCAGGATTTTTCAAGAAAAATGTTTAAAAATTTCAGTAAATGGGCTTCAATATATCTGTAAAATAACCTCAAAATCTCAATAAAATGAATTTTTTAAACGTATAAAGAAAATAGTTATGAAAATTGCTCTTAATTCGCCGTTTTACACGTATTTCCCCCCTTAAGTGGTTAAATAGGTAGGAAAGGAGAAGGACCAAGGTGAAAATTCACCCAAAAATTTACTCTTTGCAATGGTGAAAGGCGAAAGATGGAACTTTCAAACATGCCAAAAACTTGAAAAATCACGTTTCACCTTTCTTCGCTTCATATCTCAAATACTGTTAATAATCGGTTATTTATTGTTAATACGAAAAACAACCGACTGTGTGAATGCTAGTTACACAAGATCTGTTTAATGCAAGTATAATTCATATTCCAAAAACATAATTTTTTATATTCTTATAATAAAAATACCACTTTTTTTTATTTAAGAAAGCTGCTTATTTCAGATAGTGACTATTACAAGCAGGGTTGTGGAGCGGGGCTCGGAAAAGTGCAGCGACGAGATTTTGCTCGAAACTGGAGCAAAGCCTGGAACAAAAAAAAAAAAAAAAAAAAGGTGCTCTCTGGCTACATTTTTAGATACTTTTGTTAATTCAAAAATTTAAATATAAATAATGAATGAGTGTTTTTTTTCCATTTTTTATTTTTTTTTTTATTTTTCTAAACTTTATTTTTATTTATTTTTTCAGTTCATAATTTTTTCGCCCACTTCACATAAAACTTGTAATGAATAACAAATAAATAGCCTGTAATATCCCTTTTTTATCACATACATACATATTTATAAGAGATAACTAGTCATCCCGTGTGGAATTCCGCACTCATTTGGGAGAAAGGACATTATGAAGAATAGAAAATAAGCAAAAGTGTGTTGGTACAAAAGAAGACATGCCATTGAACACATCCGTACAAATAGCTGTTACAATTTTTCCCACTATTATTTAGATATTCAAAATAATAAAATAATCACAATAATAATGATCATTATTTTTATTAGTAGTATTCAGTGCATTAAAATACACTAAAGAAAAAGTTCCATCACTAAAAATATAGTTATTGTTGGTTGGTTAGGCTCTACCCATTCATAATATAAATGAATATCCTGTTTTCAGATAAAGTACTTTAAATTAAGCAGCGAATAAATTAATGATAAAAGAGTGTGCTTGATGAACTCATCCCAAAAAGTTATTCTATGCAATGAATATTTAATAAATAATTTTAATAGTATATTTTCTACTATTTTTTAATTTACTGCGTGAAAATAAAAACACCAAATAAAATATAAAAGAGCCCTTTTTAAATTTAGTTTATCAAAAATCAACGATCCAGCAAAACAATTAATTGGAGAACACGTAAACGAAATGCGGTACTCGAGCCATGGGTGATGGGTATACCAGCCTTGCACTCCTAACCACTCGGCCACTCGGCCTCTAACCAGCAATCACAACACCAACTTGGCATCCATTAAAGGACCTCTTCTTAAATGTATATTGCATTTTTTTTTTTCATATTTCCGTATAATTGTATATTTCATATTTGCCCGGTGTAGCGGTTAAGAAACGCTTTAAAATGATGCCTCATTCATGAAATTTGATGAAGTATTGAGGAAGTTATGGCGTACCGACAAAAAAAAAGGCCTTGAGAAATAATATATATGATAATTATGGCATATCACATAATAATATGGCGTACTTGAAACACTGCCATTACTTAGTAAAGTATTCAGGAAGTCCGGCGCATTTTAAACACCATCAGAAATTCCATTTACATCCCGTGAACCAGAAATAGAAAATAATTTAAGATTTCATTGAAACTAATTACTTACCATATAAAACTAAATTAACAGGATTGAAATGATGCTCATAAGCTAAATAGTCTTCATTTTCATTTCCTGTGACAATGCTCTTTCACTCGTCCGAAATCCTCTCTGCCCCATTGCAGACAGAAATTCTTCCTAACGAAAAATAAAATGAGTGGATACGAGAGATGGTGAAATGAAGAGAAAATTTCTTAAAGCATGTAAACGCAAAACAAAGCAGGACAAATTCATGAATTATTTATCCGCCTCTTACTTTGGACGTAAAATACCAGTTTCAGACGAAGGAAATGGAAAGTCCCGAATAAAAGTAAAGTTAATTTCTTTATCTATTTCTTCTGGTTCGTATTTTCTGCTGTCGGAGCATGTTTTATATAACATAATTAGGGAGGATTTTTTTGCTTTGCGCCATTCACTTAAAGCAAGCTAATTACCAATGAAAGAGAAATTTAAAAGTAGTTGGTTTGGGGACCTTGCTCAATTCTTTGGAATGCTTTTATGATTCTCTTAAATGTTTCGAGTTCAGAAATGATTTTGATATTGGGAATAAGACAGTTATCTGAATACTACCTACTTCAAAATTTAAAGGGATTTTAAAATGTGAAGTATTTACCTGTTTTTAGGGGTAACCATGAGTGATCTCAATGCTAATATTAAATACTAAATATATTTTAATGCATTTTCAGGGGAAATTCCTGACAAGTAGTAAAGAAAAGCATGCGTGTGCCCCTGTTACGCCACTGATTTAAGTGAGTACCAGGCTTGGAGTAATCGCGATTACGTAATCGTAATCTCCTGTAATCGATTACATTTTGGCAAAATCGAAATCGTAATCTGACAATGGCATATTCTTATAATCATAATCGAAATTGCGTAATCCCTTTTTTTGCGTAATTTTAATCGTAATCTAAAGGAAAAAAATCTGTAATCCCTTATTAAATCAAAAACATTAATTTTTGATTAGTGACACTGTTCCAATAATGAGAGTTGTGTGCATAATATCAGCTAATTTTTCACTAATCTAATCGTATGCAAAATCGTAATCGGTTATCATAATCGTAATCGATTACTTTTTTAACGACTGTAATCGCTGCCGTAATCGTAATTACTTTTTGGCAAAGGATTACAATCGTAATCGTAATCATAATCTCTCAATTTTTCTCTTTGTAATCGTAATCCTAATCGATTACGTTTCTTCGTAATCGACTCCAAGACTGGTGAGTACCTTTATTTTCCATTTTTTAAAATCTTAAATTCTGAAAACGTTTTCTGAAATTTATTATTTCAATAAATTGAACACACAACGTTTAAAAATAATCAACTCAACTGTAAAGGTCACTGGTGTAGTGTAGTCCATTTTTGCGGACGGGGGGGGGGATGAAAAGTTTACTATCTTCTATAGAATGAACGGTTTGAATGAGACCGTGGTGGCCTAGTGGTTAGTATGAAGGACTTTCAACCGAAAGATAGGGTGTTCGTTACCCGATCCACGATGTACACTTGGAGGTACGTGCATGTCAAATCCGTGGACCCTGAAGTCCCGAGGGTACCGAAGAACTGAACTATTTTTAACTTATCTCCAGAGCTCCTTATATAACATCGCGGATCAGGTGACATGAACATTCCAGAAAGTTCTAGCAAGAACTAGAATTATCGAACGTCATCGAGATGTCACCAAGCTTGGCGAGAGACAATATCAGTGCCCCTAATTTAAGGCCGTGGTAGCTTAGTGGTCAGAGCATCGGACTTCCACCCGGAAAGTCGCGTGTTCGATACCCGCTGAAGACCCACCATGTGCGTTTGGGGATACGTGCATGTAAAATCCGTGGACCCCACTGCCTCGCCACTTGCGCAAGCAATCCTAAGGACTCTGCTAACAGGTAGGGGCCTGGTGGAAAAAAGTACCCCTAATTTCGTAACAATATATAGCCACCTTCACATAATACGTGAATTAAAATTACAATTACATCATATCGCATTATTAACGTTTTTTGGTCTGTGCTTGATTTTAAACAATCTGGTTCTACAAGTACGAACATTTTGTGTTTATGAAACTTTCAACAAATGAATAGACTGTTAACAAAAGCTGGTATCATTCTACAAGCCGTCACTTACCAGTTCAATACCAAAAAAAAAAGCTTTAAAGGAAAAAAATCACTCTAATTAATTTTCTAAAAACTGGCCTTTTCTAATAACAATCAAAACTAATCGAAAACCTCTGCTGTAATCATTTAATTATGTTAAAAAATCAATTCTATGATATTTCCAGATGGTTCTAAAAAATTTTAAATTATCATTAGTTTTTATTCAAATTTCTGACTAATAATTCCGTTGCACGAATATGTGGCTGGAACTTTTCTAATAAAATCCTTACACACCGATGTTGTAAACTTCATTAAGCCTCAATAACTGAACGCAAACGCTCATTTTATCTTCAGTCTGCCCCTCAACCGCAATTCGAATTTAATTCCAGAGGGAGTTCATGCTTTCGGGACACTTTCACAACTTGGCAGACGTGTTGTTAGTATGTGAATATTACTTTAAGGTAGTAGCCGAAGGAAAAATAACGTTTAATTAATGATAACCAAAGCTTATTTCGTGTCTTTCGACGCTATCGCGAATTGAATTCCAAAACTTTATTTAAGCGGCTTTAACCTTTGTGTTGCATCCTTTCTCCCAAGGTGCTTCTATTAGTTGTGCTTCACGCGGAAGGATTTGCAAGATTATAATAACTTAACTTTCTTTGCATGCAAGTACGTGGATGTCAAGAGGAATAAAGCATTATGTATAATAGGTTTTTTTTTCTTTTTATGTATTGTTTCTTCCCAAAGTTGAATTTTTTTTTTCTTTTATGTATTATTCTTCACAAAGTTCGTCTAAATGATAATCTTGCACGATTTAACCTATGTGCAGTGTAAAATGAGGCAAGTGAGAACGCGAAACCATATAGTTACAATTTGAATGTAAATATATTTTTACCGAGTATTTTTTTTATTTGTGTTCATACTTTTAGTTTGGTTCTAGATATATAGTTTATTGGGATTTTTTTTTGTACAAGATATTCACTTTTTGTGCCTCAAACATTTAAAGTTTTTGCATTTTGTATACTCACAGCTTGGGCCAAGTGGCTACACCGGTCCCAATGAATTATACTTGCTTTATGAAAAGATAGGTGGGAGAAGGGAAAGTAATATGGGTTCCTGAAGTTAAAATTAGAAAAACCAAAATTAAAACTTCTCATTCTTCAGTAAAAAGATTTTTCCAGTGCTTCATTTTTTTTCCTGGTATTTGAAAATGTTTTTTATAAATTTGTCTTTTTTCCCTGTTTGTATTTCCCTATATCCTTTTTTCGTGTTCCTGGCCTCTGATTGGTCTTCATTCCTTGTCTTTGTTCCTATTGTTAATCCAGCGTTTCTCAACCTTTCAGTATTCGTGGCCCAATTTTCTATCATAATTTTCATCGCGCCCTCCCCCCCCCCCCCCCACTTACCATGAAATGTATACAACAATAATGTATATTGAGTACTTTGGATTCTGTTTTTGAATTATTTTTAACTAACTGCCAAAACAAGAGTTAAAACGAGTAATTTAGTAATAAAATTAGTTTAGTAATGCATCACTATTTGAATTTTCTGCACTAAAAACAAGGGCATTTCGCATTCTATTACCATTTTCAAAATTATATTTTTGTGAAACTGGATTTTCTGCCGTACCTTCTTTGAAAACAAACTATAGATCACGATATAGAAACAACTGAGAGCGGCTAATATTAAGCCTTCCTACGAAAAATTTTGCTTTGCAAGACAGGCCCAAGGATGTCACAAATAACTAGTAAATTTGTTTTTCATTTAGTATGTTTTGATTGAGAAAGTTTTATTTTAGTAATTTGCTTTACTTTAGAAAGTTATTAAATATGTCATAATGTATTTTGTTTTCTATGTGTCTGTGCTTTCCTTTCAGTCAGTTAATCAAGTTTTTAAAGTAATATTTTCTCTTGGATATTCTTGCGCCCCCCTTCTCGTATGCTCGCGCCCCCCTGAGGGGTCGCGCCCCACAGGTTGAGAATCGCTGGGTTATTCCTTAATCCGACTCATTTGGTACAAATATCATCTGTCTGTTCACGCACATCTTTCATCTCCTTCACACCATCCATTGGGGGAATTGCAATTCAAGCTCGGTCAATGTATATATTGTAATTAGCTGTAAATATGTATATATCCCTTATTGCTACTCACTCATCATGCTTAATTTCCCCGTCGAGGTGACGGGTTCTTTTTCCTCTTTGCTTTCCTTTTTCCTCTCTCGTTTCTATCCGCCCACACTGCTCCGTCACATTTTCCCTTTCGCACCCTGATTTGCTTCCACGCCACGTCCCCCTCACACTGCTCCGTCACATTTTCCCTTTCGCACCCTGATTTGCTTCCACGCCACGTCCCCCTCACACTGCTCCGTCACATTTTCCCTTTCGCACCCTGATTTGCTTCCACGCCACGTCCCCCTCACACCGGAAAGGAGCGCTGCTCGCTGCCCGATGTCCACTAAATTGTTCTTTCTCACATCTTTCTAGTTGTGTTGAGCATTTTTTTCTTGCACTGATGAAGAGGCTCCTTTGAAGCCTCAAAATAGCTATTTGCATAATTTGTTTTGAGAATTTATACTTTATATACGTTGTTCTTTTCCCTTGTACTCACATAATATTGATGAGTCTTTTTTCCCGTCACACATTAAAATGAGTATTGTCAGGCAGTAAATGCATTCATTAAATATTTTTTCTGTATTTAATAGTTTGCTATTTTAAACTTTCATTATTATTTCTACGAAATATAGTGCTTTGTTGCGATTATTTATAAAACATTATAACTAATTTAATTTTCTGTTGTGTGCCACATCTTTCACAACGCAATTTTTTGAAGGAAGTCATAGGTAAACATTAGGTCTAGGACCCCAGTATGTGTTGTCCATAGCCTGGACTTAGACAGTTCGCTAATCATAACGATTCAGAATGATTAATTAAACTAAAAGGAAGTACTTAACGTGTAGAATTGAAATTTACGTGAAACAGAAAACTAGCCTACCAATTACAGATTATATCATTACGAGGAACACGGAGCTTCTCTCGCCTGATAACGGTTTGGTTGCATTTTTCTACTTAGTAACTCAGTGCGACATTTGGTGATTGAATGTATTATTAAAAGAATTAAAATGTCTATGCACAAAAATTATTCTAATAGTAGTAAATAGTAAATAAAGCGAGGTCTTAGGCTAAAATCTTAACAACCCGCTGTAGTGCGCGTTTAGCCGCCAATTCAAAGTGTTTTTTTAACATCATGTAACCGTATGGAAAGGTGGCTTTTTGAATCGTCTACGCCAGTGGTTCCCAAAGTTTACTGGGCTCCGACCCATCTAACAAAATTTTTTTGTGACCCACCTCTCAGAGACGTGGGCTAGGTGGGGGCAAGGAGGGACAGCTGTCCCCGGGCGCAGCGTCAAGGGCGCCAAAATAATGTTAATTTATTTTATTTTTACATGCGAAAACAAATTTTTTTGAACTGAAGAGGTGTGAATATGTTCGACAAAAAAATGGGAGCATCGCAAATCATATCGGCAATGACCAATGTAGCTCAGGAGTGCGTGGGAAATCAGACAAATAATTTTGCGAAGCCAAAGTGTCCCATATTTCCTTTAGAAGTGAATGGTCGCTAATAAAAATGAAAGTTAAAAGTGCTGCTTTTTAGAGCTATTTATCATTTAGGAAGCATAAAAGTTTTTTAATTCCCTTTAGGGGCACCCCTACGCCCCCAGGGGCACAGGGTGGGCGCAAAATGTTCAGTTGTCCTTGGGCGCTGAAAACCCTAGCTACGCCTCTGCCACCTCTTAGTTGCTTTAGAGAAAAGAGGGGATAAATATTGATAATGCTCAGATCCCTAGTGGCGAATTGTGGAACTACTCAATTCTGTCTTATTTGTTCTAATTAAAATATAAAAAAATAGTGTTACCAATATGAATGAAAGACTGTTAAAACAAGAAACACAACATAAATAACTTTTTTGTTACTTAAATACCTGCACCTTCAAGGGTTTTTTTTACAAAGTTATTTCAATGTATTTGTTTCTTATTTCTCTCCGCTAAAGTTTTAGCATCAATTTCAACTTTAGTTACTTTTATTCGCAGACTTGTTATTTTTTTAAGGCGACAAGGGACAATCAGTCTCTTTTCCAGTAATTTTCAATCGATTTGTTTGAAATTTTCAGCATATGTACTGCTAATATTTACACAAATATAAAATTTTATGAAATTATTCAAAATTTTAAAATTTTATTAAAAGTTGAAAATGTAACGTTTTTTTCACCTTACTCCTCGCGTCTGCAATTTTATCAAAATGACAAATCACTAACAAAATACTACATATAAAACTACTGCGAAAAAAGTGTTGGGAGTACTTTTTCTATATATTATAGGAAAAATAAATGAAAAGAAAAATCCACAAACTTAAGCGTTTTCGGAAAAAAAAATCCATATTGCTATTAAATGTAGGAAATATATCTGCCACAGGTTACAAAATTGGTGTAAAATTTTCAACAAAATAAAATGAAATTTTATTACACTGGAACAATTTGAAATTAGTAAACATGAGGAAAATGACATTTTGAGAACATCATTATTTACTGTTTTATTGCTCTATTCCCATTACTAAACCAAAATTTTAATTTTGGTTAACACAAATTCACCATAAATGAGGTATTTGAAATAGTATTATATTAAAAAATTTAAATAATTACATTCAAATTTTCAAAATAGAAATGACTAATTTCTTCGTACGAGCATTTTTCATAAAATAATGAATTTCCAATTTTTGTAAATAAAATTTAATGACATTGATTAAATTCTACATAAAATTGCATAACAAAGACTTTTTTGAATAGCTATCATGATAATTTGAAGCAAAAAAAAAAAAAAAAAGCAAAACTGTCAAAATTTAAATTTTTCAACAATTAATTTCGTTAACGAGCATTTTTAAAAAAATAAAATCTTTTACATACAATAATCAACACTTTCTAGTAAATTTTACATATACATGCATAAAAAAAAATATTTGGACAAACTACATAATAAATTATTTAAAAAAAACCAGCAAATAGTTCAAAAATGTTTAAAATCAAATTTTTCCTTTTGTAGTTTTGTGAGCGTGGCCAATATAACAAGAAGTTCCGTCTAGAACTATACGAGCCTACTTTCCCGTATACACCAAATTCAAATTTATAATCTAGCTATCTCTTTCTCTCTCTTTCTTATTCATCTTTAGTTCTAATTATTGAAAATATACCTTTTTCAACGGATAATACATATTCATTCACTCACTCATTCATTCTTTCATTTATTCAGCCATGCATTTATTCATTCATTCGTTACCTCATTCAAGTGTTTATTCATTCATTTACGCATTCATGTATTTATTCACTCATTTATTTATATTTTCATTTATTCAATAATTTATTCATTCATTCTTTTCCTCATTCATTTATTCATTCATTTATTATTTCACTCATTGAGTCACTGAGAAATATCCTTGAAAATCCCGATCAAAAAATTTCATAGCAAAATAGGCTCGTAAGTTCTGGATAAACTTTCTATTTCTACATGTTCTACGTTATAAGAGCGTTCCGATAAAGTTTGTTCCAAGCAAATCGGTCCGTTAGATCAGGATTTATATAGGGTTGAAATTTCCCCGTAAGCTGTGTGTTAATTTTTTGAACTGTTCAAAAATGAACAAAAACTGTTCAAATCAATATTTCACGCCGAGAACTCCTTTCAATAAGCTTTCAATAGGAACTTGGCTCTTGTGCCCAGAGTTTACAGAATTTGCTTCAATTTTGTCCATAGGCGCTAATGTTAAAATTTTTTGAACTGTTAAAAATTGAACAAAAAATTTTTCAAATCAAAAAGTATAATATAGAAATGAGATGTCCTCGCCGAGATCTTTCGAATGCAAAAAGAATTTTTCCAATCGGACAATTCGTTCAAAAGTTATTAGGGGGGGACAGACCGACAGACAGACAGACCGACAGACAGACAGACCGACAGACACACTTTTCCCCCATCTCAAAACCCTACTTTCAAATTTTTTATTTTTCAATCTTTATTTAATTACTTCACTTATTTTTGACTTTTCTTGATTTTTAACGATATTTTCACGATACATTAAGCCTTCTTTCATGCTTTATTATTATTTTTTTTTTACTTTTACGGGAAAGTAGGCTAAAAAGGGTCAGAACTTCGTGAATTTTTCGCCTGTTCAAAAATATTTTTTTCAAGATGTTCAACTGGAAGTTGGTAAACAAATGTTCCTGCACTAATCTTCTGTGCTTCACAACGTACTATTATACAATGCAGTAACTAAACACGTTAGAGAAAGTTGCTGCCAAACTTTTCTTTCTATACCTCATAATATCGGTATATAATGGTAGTGGATTGCGACCCTGAGTTTCCGAGGGTACCCGGAGGGTCGAGAATTTCCCTTTTCTTAACTCTTAGGTCTGTGAAAGGAAGGTGGCGTATTTGTGGTGGTGCCATCTGCTGTCATCCAAATACATATCGAGTCAAGTCGTACTTCCACCGTTGTGGTGCTCAATTATAAAACGGGAGGCGCGCTCTTACTACCTTAATTCCTGGTCGCTCTGCGAAGGGCATCTTGAATACTCAAGTGGCATTAGAAGCAACAACAACAATATGTATCAGAACCTTGGCTGTCCTATTGACGGTTACATGCCACTTGCGGACAGGTCAGATGTGGACAGCGGCATCAAACAATGAACAGTGGGATTAAGGGAGATAAGCAGTCACTTCTATTTCACATGGTTACAACATTTTAATGGGTGACTAGAAAAGAGAGGTAATCGCTTCATTTGCGGTTGAAAAGTTAGTTTACACGTTTTATTGGTCAGCATTTGTCTATTCACGCACTTGTTATTTTATGGTAATAAGTACTACATGTGTACAATCTCTCCATTTGATGCTTGATCGTGGAGCGGTAAACATATTGCTTTTCATTTCTGCTGATTTAAGGTATTATTGCTATGGAATTTGTCTCAGTTGATTTAATATCAACTATGAAAAATAAACATTCTTTACTTGTAAACGGATGCCAGAATAGAATGCATCGGAAGACCGAAAAATACATTTCATTTGCTTGCTCAAAATACAAAAAGGACAAATGTAAGCTAAATATGAAGACGAATTTTGAATATAGTGCTCTACGCATTATATTCACTATGCTCATTCTTCTGCATAATATGAAGCAAGAATCCAAGCCAAGAAAACGATGGCAAAACGCAAAAAAAGAAAAAAAAAAAAAAGAGTTTGGGAAGAAATATTGTCAACTGTCCCTCGAATTTTTCACGAAAAAATTTCGGAAATTAATAATAAAATGACTTGGTAACTGAAACGCCGCAGTAAGAAAGCGTAAAATCAGTTTTATGTAGAGAAAAAAGAAAAGCGTAAGAGGAAATATGCAGCGGGAAAATGACGACAAAACCTAAGTGACGTGATAAATTTCTCTTTTTGGTCACCCGTATCTGTCTGTCCGCACAAGTGGAATGCAACCCTTGACTCTTGCGAATCTTGTCACATTGTTGATAACCCACCCTCTCAATTTTCCGCATCTGACCTTCCGCAACTGGCAGGACACCGTATTGACAAACGCACACTAATTGGCTGTCATTTATTCCATGATTAAAAAATATTTGCGTTCAGAGAGCCATGATTTGTTGAAAGGGGTGTGACGTATTTGGTTCTCCTTCTCATGTCTCATTCTTGGCGACCTTATTTCGTTATAATTCAAGGACATCGCTTCTGGAAGTAGGACTTCGCTATCACCATCAAAATATTTTCTAAAACTATTGGTTTAAAGACAAAAAAGTTAATCGTGTCAGAAAAGCAATAGGTAGTCAAATCGTACGACCCCGTGAAACTAAGCACGCCAGAGAGACCACCATCTCGATGCCTCACACTTAGCATTCCTCAACGCGTAATTAGAATGTACCATTTGAGATGCTGTACTATTGTTTTCTTCAATCCGAAATTGGAATCTTCTACACTAACTTGCTGCACGTCACACATTAAATCGCTCCCTCCATAATAAAGAATTATTTGAAATACAAAGTTGTTCCAGCATTATCAATCACTCCTTTGACACTAATAACTAAATCAATAAAACGGTAAAACAATAGCAAAGCTTGTAAAACAGTTTGTAAGTCTTGTTATGACTTTTCTGCCACATTAGATGGAAAATATTTTAGTTAAAGTGGTTGCAAACAGCCTATTTAATTATGTTAGTGACTACTGTCTGCGAGACAAAAACCAGTAATACAAGGCGTATTTACAATTTTTGCAATTCAAAACTGTTGGGTGGTGTATTTTCAGGGCAATTATAGACTGTGGAAGTTGCTACGTTTTTTGCACTCTAATTAATTATGAGAAATGCATGTTTAAAACAAGTATTTGAGGTGTTTTTATACTTAACATTTGCATATTTATTACGAAAGCCTATGAAATCGATAAAAAATAACCATGGGCCTGAATAACGGAGGAAGGGGATTTGAGGCCCGCCCCCTCCCTACAACAAGTCAAAGCATCAATGAAATAAGCTAAAAAATCAGCGTAAAAAAGCGCCAAACTACAATACAAAATGCAGACACGTGTTTCGGAATCACCTGGAATGCCTTCTTCAAAGCAAGCCAGAAGGGAAGCAAGGACGCAACAAGCGTGTGAAGAAGCATTGTGTGCTTGCTTCCCTTGCTATCTTCTTCCTAACATTGAAAAAAGGAATTCCAGCTAATTCCAAAACACGTGTCTACATTTTGTATTGTAATTTTGTGCTTTATCACGTTCATTTTGCTTGTTTCATGTATTGCACAAAAGGTAAAGTTTTTTGATTAAAAGTACCGATTGTTTTACGAATTTTTAACATGATAAAATGGCAAAAAAAAACTTGCCAACGTTATCAAATTAAACTAAAAAAAAACTCTAGTGGGCAGATTTCTTGTGGCCATCACAGCTTTTTTATATTGGTTATTTAAATCTTTCAAAGCTTTAAACAATCAACGTGTGCAACACTTTTTTAGCGATTGGTGCCTAAAGCCAGTTCCAGAACCAGCTGCCCATATTTATACCAACGTTTGCTGCATACATACGTACACACACACATACGTGTATATATATAAGGAGAGATAGATAGGTAGATACATACATGTATACTAATACATGCGTATATTTTAATCATTAAATTGGGAAATTTTTCTTAACACCCGTCCCCCCTCCCTTCTAGGATTACACATTGGCGTCCATGAAAAAATTGAAATAAGGGCAAAAATTACTGATATTAATAATATTTACTTATTTAAATAGGCTGAAAACAAACTTAAAGGGAGAAAAAAAGGGACTTCAAACAATTCAGTCGAAAGGAATAATTTCCACGATTTAAATGAGAAATAAGTTCAAAAAGTCAAAAAGTAAAAATATATATTTTATGTATTTCCGTCGTCATGCTTTTATCTTCTGCGATAAAAGCACAATTGACGCAGAAATAGAAAATCATTTGAATTTCAGCGACTCAAATTAAGCCCTCTTTTCAGACTCGAGAAAAGAAATCGTGAATTATTCAATATTGTTTCCCTAAAGATTAAACTACCGCCAAAAGTTCAACAGATATTTCAGTTTTTTACGATTTTATGTTTTCATTTTTCACCATAAGTTTTTATGGAGTTCAGATTTCGCGATTTACAAGAGGAATATAAAATGAAGTTTTTTAAATGTTACTACATGGGTCAAAAGTTTTTTCCTTTTTTTTCTAAATCAAAGATGCTTATAAGAAGGATTGATTTGTCATTATAACATTAGATTAACTGTTGTAAAATTAAACAAATTTCTTAAACAAAGAGAAAACTAATTTCTTCAGCATTAAAATTTAAAAAATATTTTAATAATGCTTTAAAGGTGGTACATTTATTCACAAAAGTTACATTTCTTTAAAAGCATACGCTAACGTATTTCGAGCACATAATTCATTTTGCAAGTTCTGAACTTTTTTTTTTTTTTAAATTTTTAGGGACTTTTGTCCTTAATTTGATGCAGATCATTTCGCTTATTTAAATATAATTTTTTAAGGATTGTTGCGCGTTTTCCAACGAGAATTTCAAAATAAGTTTATCCTTATTTATTAATGGCAGAATATTAAAGAAGTGTCATATCCCCTCAACTCCCTTTTCTTGTTCGCCAGGGAATGATGAAAGATTCGAAGTAACCCGCGCAACGCCGGGCATATCAGCTAGTATACTACAAATCGAGGCCGTGGTAGCCTAGCGGTTAGAAAGTCGGACTTCCACCTGGAAGGTCGCGCGTTCGATCCCCGCTGAGGACCCACCATGTACACTTGGGGATACGTGATCAGTGGACCCCACTACCTCGCCCCGTGCGCAAGCAATCCTAAGGCCTCAGCTAACAGGTAGGGGTCTGGTGGAGAAAAGTATCCTACAAATCTAGCTTAACCGTTAGTGAGAAGTATTTTTGAGTAAACCTTTCTGCACCATCAGTGTACTTCGAATTATTTTAAATAAAAGCTAAGAAAGAAGTTTAACGAGTTTTTCTAATTTCAAAACGTAACACAAACAAACAAATTGAATATTTTCTTCCCCGAAAGATTTCCCATTAATAGAATTTTGAATGTTCTAATGAAGTTTTGTCCGAACTATTGAAAAATTACAGCAACTGCTTTAATTATTTCAAAGCAATAGCTTTTTATTTGCTGTGTAGCTACTTTACCCTACTTATTACTAATTCAAGAATGTTTGGCAATGACCAAACTGACGTGACGTCATTTGTCACGAAATTCAACGTGTCGCCAAATTGACGATGTATGGGACATTTAGTACCAAAGTTGAGAGGCCAAGTCCGGTGGCGATGATTGGCAGGTTTCCCTTGGAACTTCCAGTCAAACTATTGACGAGACATCTGTCACCTATCTCAGCAAAATTACAAGAGGGATTTCTTGAATCAGTTAGCAACTATCGTTCCTGCAACAAATAACCTTGGAAGTAAAAAGGTTTCTGTTCTCATTCGAAGTAACTTTTATATTCCATTTATGTCTGGGGTCCACTTATTGTGAATTTTAAAGAGATTTTGGTGAAAAATCAAATAACTTTGCAAAAAATTTTAAATATAAATTGATTTTTTTTTTTTTTTTTGCCGCTTAGTTAATAAGTAATTTTATGAAAAGTACGATTTGGTAGTTCAGAATGTTGTGAATTATCCGTTTTGATTGACTATAATTCTGTAACGGGTCCGTTTTGATTGACTGTAATTTTGTGACGGGTCCGTTTTGATTGACTGTAATTTTGTGACGGGTCCGTTTTGATTGACTGTAATTTTGTGACGGGTCCGTTTTGATTGACTGTAATTTTGTGACGAGTCCGTTTTGATTGACTGTAATTTTGTGACGGGTCCGTTTTGATTGACTGTAATTTTGTGAAGGATCCGGAAACGGACCTGAGTTTCCTCTGGCACGACCCCTGTCTGTTCTTTCTATGCCCACCCTTGAATTATTGCTCTAACAATGACCGATTTCAGAGAGTAATAAAAGCATAAAAAAGACACTACCATTTTACAGTACTTTATAAAACATGTAAATGCTTAGAAATTCATAAAAAAACAGAAATTCATTTTTATAAAGTACGAAGTTTCAGAAATAGAACTTCTAGGAGTCTCGAGTGGAGCCGGAGCAAAGAAATTTGTTGTGCCCCAGTGCTCCGATTTTTTTTTTTTTTTTAATTTTTATGAGATAAAAAATAATGGACCAAAAATAAATGAATAAATAAAACACATAAGAAATATAATCTATTACAATTAATCGGAGTACAGAGTGGAGCCAGAACAAGTATTTAGAAGCAACTCAAAAAATTTGACGCTCCAGATCGCTAATAACTTCAAATATATGTACCATACATAACAGGCCCGTCAGTTCAGAACTTTTCGGGGGTGGGGGCAAACAGTGCATTTTCATTGCATATTATAGGTAAAGAACAACAAAATACATAAAGACATTTATAATTCATAAAAACATGTATAAATTCAATATAATTTCTAAAAGTCTGGGAGTCAATTGATCCCCCCCCCCCCTCCCGTCCACCCAAGTGATGGAAATGGTATAGTTCGGCTAAAAGGTAGGGGTCTGGTGGTGAACCCTGCCTCTTTTTATTCATTTATTTGTTTATTTTATTTTTTGTATGTCAATATTTTAGCATTCGAAACTTGTACATTGTACCGCCCAATAAGCCAAGACTATTCAAGTTCTCTTCTAAACAACTCCTGCATAGAAAACTATTTTTAGCCATTTAAGGATACTAAATACATCCAAAACTATTCAAAGAATATTTATTTATCCAAATGAAAAGAAAACAGACCATAATTTGATGCTCAAAGCATTCTTCTTTTCACTAAAGAATAGAAAACAAAAAAATGAAAGGTGGAAAAAAAATACCGACATCACCAGAATAGCAGCAATCGAATATGAGGAGTATAATGGCCGCCATTCTTTAAGAGAACCGATCATTATTAAGTTTCCAAATACAGTCCTTCGGGCGTTTTAAAACGATTTTCCATCTAAATATTCAAAATACGAAAATGAGGCTATTAAAGTTGGAATTAATCTTCGGCTCAATCGCTGTCTTGAGAAATAAAAAGCATGAATATTAAATGTTAATAACTTTTCCGTTTGAATTTGAATAAAGGAATACACTTTGAAATAGAATCACACCCTTTTCTTTCAAAATACAAAAAAGGATCGCAGAAATAGCTATTACAATGGGGATATTTAAGAAATTCTTTCATTAGAAGTTGTTTTCCATTTAACGTAAAAAGGAACCTTTTTTTTTTCGTTGGTAAGAAGTTTTGTTTTGAACATCAAAATACCAGAGTGGTTCAATTCAATTTCAAGATGTTTTTTTGTATACTTTTTCTTCTTTTCAGTAAATTTCAATCTGCATGACGTACTCGGTTCTCAGTGGATATATGCATACAGCGAAACCTGTGAAAGTTGACCACTTGCGGCGCAGCACTTTGGTGGTCAACTTACACAGGTGGTCAACTTATTGAGGGTGGAGTTTCTTTTTTTTTTTTTTTTTTTGTCATTTCATACACTATGCGTTTATTCATTTGTAACTAATGAAAATATATTAAACTTAGTAATTAGCTTTTTTTACAATTACTCAAAATCCAATTAGATAAATTTAAGTTGAATACCTTGCAATGTATCCTATACAACTTAAAAACCTAAAGCACTTAGTTGAAATGAAGATAAATATCTGATTATTTACTAGCTGCTACACCCGGCGTTGCACGGTCTATCTTAAATTATATTTTGCAAATACAGCGATGCCTCATCAAAATGCTAGAAATTATTATTTTTTCATTTGTTTAAGAATGGCAACTGCATTGATTTGTTTGTTCACACGGCCACTGTAAAAACTGTTGAAACGATGCAACAATGCAAATAAAATAAAACTGTCATCATCTGGGTCAAATAAAATTAAAGTTAATTACCGTGAAAAAATAATTTCAAATTACAGAGAAAAACGCTTATAACTTCTTTCCTAGTTCCTTTAGAGGCTTCTAATTTTATCACGAAGGACAAAACTCTTTCTAGGATAGTTTTTTACGGGCTTTTCAATGGTATCAAGCTGGTATTGATGCGATCATTTCTTCCGATAGAAAAGGCTATTTTATGCAATTTTCGGAGCTCGGCTCCAATTGGTCTTAGCGTGATGATATAAAGCCCATAGCCTTCCTCAATGTGCTATCTAACACTGAAAGAATTTTTCAAATCGGACCAGTAGTTCCTGAGATTAGCGCGTTCAAGCAAACAAGCTCTACAACTTTATAATATTAGTATAGATGTAAGTTGCTAAAATGACAGTAAAGATTTAATAAAAATATATTTTTTTTTCAAAATGGCTAGATCAGTTCAAAGAAACGTATTTAAGTCCTCTGGGAGGGCTTAAATGGATCGAAATGCACATTTCGGAAGCATTTTTTAAAAGTGTATACAGTCAAACCTGTCTATCTCGAATCTCACGGGAAGGGAAAAAAATTCGAGATAAAAAGGTTTCGAGTTATACAGGTTCACAAAAAAATGCAAAAAAAAAAAAATAATAATAATAATACTTACTTTTATTGTAGATAAATACATACTGCTGAATGATTTTTCAATGAAAATAGTCCTTCAAAGTTTTTTGATGCCTAACTTTCTTCACTTCAATTAACTTTTTAATATTTGCAAGAGCTGCAAAGCTGTCAGAGCCAACATTTTCCTGAGCCTCAAGAAAATTTGTCAAGAGTTCCACGGCCTTCTCAGCTTCTTTCGCTGTCACTTTAGGTGAATCGGCTTCGGTTTCTTCGATTTCGTCTTCTGACATGTTTTTCACATTATCGATGATCTCCGCGTCTGTCAAGGTTCCACATGTTGCTAGTGTATCATCCACTTGCAAAAATTCTTCTAAAGAAATGTCAACATTCAATCCTGATTTCAAGGTTCTCCATTCTTGAGAATTAATTTCCACCGCTTCATCAACAGTTTCTTCAGCTTCTTTTCCGTGCTCATCGCTGATCTCTTTCTCTTCTTCGCATTGATTATCGAACCCCGCTTTCTTGAAACTGTTTTGGATTGTTTTCTCTGTGACACATCTCCATGCATAATCGGTCATTCTTATGGCGTCTAGCACGTTCACCTTTGGAAGAACACTTCCCTCATGAATAGCATCGATTAGCTTACGGATTAATTGTCTTCTATAGTTCGCTTTAAAGCTTCTTATTACCCCTTGATCCATAGGTTGTAGTTTGGAAGTCGTGTTAGCAGGGAAGAACTTTACACATACGTTTTTCAAAGAAGGCAAGTTGTTATGTGCGCTGCAGTTATCTACAAAGAGTATAATTTTCCTCTTTTGGGCACACATAGATTTGTCTAAAGATTTCAACCATTCACCAAAGATTTCACTAGTCATCCAAGCTTTTCTGTTTGCTTTGTACTTGAAGGGGAAAGACTTAACTTGAGCAAAACACCTAGGTTTTTCTGAGCGTCCGATCATCAGCGGTAGAAGGTTTTCTGAGCCGTCTTCATTTGCAGCTAACAGCAGGGTTAAACGGACTTTGCTTTGTTTCCCCCCCTTACACTCTTCATCCTTGAACATGGCAGTTTTTTCTGGCAAGCACTGATAAAATAGCCCTGTTTCATCAGCGTTGAAAATGTTTTTTGGTTTGTATCCTTTTACGAGATGAGGAATATTTTTTATAAACTCTTCACATACATTTTCTGGGACTGATGCGCTTTCTCCACAAAGCTTGCGGAAAACAATGTTGTGCCTCTTTTTGAAACTTTCGAGCCATCCATTGCTGGCTTTGAATTCTTCTGAATCATGTCCAAGTTCTTTAGCGAAATCTTCTGCTTTTTTCTGTATCACATGCCCACTGATAGGGATTCCTTGGTCTCTGCACTGTGTAAACCATTTCAAAACGCATGCGTCTACATCCGGAAAATTGCATTTTCTCCTTTTTTTTCCTTTTTTGTTGCTTAGAAACTTTTGCTCTATACTTTCGCGGTTTTTGATAATTGTCGAGAGAGTGCTGGCTGGCACGCCAAACTTTTCTGCGATTTCGCCTTTTTTCATCAACGGGTTCTCATCTAAAAATGTCAGAATTTTCATTTTATCCTCATTTTCTAAAACATTCAATTTTCTTTTTACTCCTGCCATATTCGCATTTGCCAACCACGTACCACGGAAGAAAATCAACAATAGGAATGAATTTCAACTTTCCAGACTTCTTATCTATGTGTGTGGAAGCTGACCCCCTAGTGGTCACATCCTGCTTAACCAAACCCTCCATTGCACTCTCGCTTCTTGGAAACGCTAAACAATGATGACTGGAGGCGTCCCGGGAGAGATGACAGTAGGAGAGAGGTAGAATAGCGATAGTGACCAGAGTTCCAGGAAAAGTCCCCTCCAGCTTCCTTTATCTGTGCGGCCACAGAATTTATGTTTTCCTAAACTCTTTTGCAAAAGAGGCTTCATTGTTTTCTGTAACTGACCCTATTTCCCAAAATTCGAGAAACACAGGTTTCGAACAAAATTTTTTCGAGATAAAAATGTAAAATGCACTGAATTTAGATAGTATGCGAAGGAAATTTCAGAAATTTCGAGATATAGAAGTTTTTGAGATTTACAGGTTCGAGATAGACAGGTTTGACTGTATTTAATATGCTACTGTAAATTTCTGCTAGATTTTTGGCTCATTCATAGAACACAATATACTCATTTATTACATACAACTAACAAGTCATAAAATGACCTATAAAATATTATTGGAGCATTATTTTAGGTCACTGGCTTTTTTCGTCGAGAAATACATGCATACATTGCGCGCAGTGTAGATTGATTTCAAATTATCTTAGGAATGCCATTTAACTTTTTTTTTAATTTACAAGTATTAAAGATATAAATGTACTATTATCATTACTTTACTCTTTGCAATGGATTTTTTGGTAGAAGATCATTTGGTGATAAGGTTTTTCGAGAAAATTGCGGCACATTAAAATCATTATCTCGAAAAATTATTACTGTATCACTATGAAAGTAGTACAAAAAAAGCACTACTGTGTGCTTGGGCTACCTGCCAAATTTTGTGTCATTCGGTACTACGGTTTTTGATTTATCTTGCGCGCAATGTTGAAAAATCTCATTTTCAGAAAAACGTAAACAAAGTAAGATTTAAGAAAAATAAAACAAATTACATACCAGTATAATCAGTATGGGTTTAAAATGCTCCTGCAGCATAGGTGGGTCCCTCTACAGCTTTTTCTTTGGAATTTTGAGCTAAAATTTTTCTTCTTTTAGCCCTTTGAGCTTCTAATGTACTCGCTGTGTTTGGTCGCTCACAGTCTGTCAAGCGTCGTTCGTTGGCAGCTTTTGCAGCGGCTATGCTAAATCTTCCAACTGACAATTCTAGTCTTCTCATAACATCCAGATGACCAAAATTTCCATCATTAAAAGCCAAAACAGCTTCATTTGTAGCAATTGCAACAGTTGTTTTGCTACAACCGGAAGTTTTCGGGCAGAATTTCCAGATCAATGAATTTAAACATTCATTAGAATTCTGCGTCTTGCCTCCTAGGCAGCGTCTCAGTAATGCTGGACTTGACAAGTTGAGGAACACCGGTTTTACAGTCCATCACAGCTTCAGGTAAGTTTTTCTTGGAATGCTTGAAACTGGCGACACTTCCATGTGCAATCGCTTTTTGATATTGGCACCAAGAAGATGATCCTTTCGGGCAAAAATCGTGGGATGGATTTTCATCCGAAGCGCGCTTATGGTGAAAAATAGCCCATATAGCCATTCTCATGTTTTTTAAGTTGAGTCTGTTTTCCATAATGGCTATTCCATAGAAGGTGGTAATGTCCTCAATTACTTTGTCAGTCAATCGACCGCGCCCAGAAAGTCCTTTGCCATCTGACAGCTTTTTTGATGTCATTGAGCTTCTTAATTTCCGGAGTTGAGTCCCCATTCTTTTCTTTATGTGGGCGACACATTCAATTTTTTCTATATTAATTCCATCGCCATAGGGTTTGGCCTCTTGGAGAGCAAGAAATGTTTTGCAGTCTCCATCACCAATATATTTGGAGTACATAACATTTCGTTTTGATACTGATCTTGAAAATATTCTCTTCATTCCTTCCACTTCCATCATCCCGGAAGATCCACTGTGATTTTTGGAGCAGTTTGGAGCATGCGACTTGTACCACAACTGGTATTCACTGCTGTGTGTTTTTCCTTTCCAAAAGTCACAGCCTTTGCAATATTTCGACAGCACTTCAGTGTCAATTACTTTTCCTGTTAAATCCCCAATAACAGTACAAACACCAATTTTGGACAGATGCCCCCTAGTTTTCCAAGTACCATCTACGCTTATGGTTATCTTTGTACAACCAGCATTGGAATCAACCGAATTGTTTTCTAAATCCTGCGTTCGAGTTGCAGCCAATTCTTCGACGGCAGCGGTTTTCATTGAATTCTCAGCAGCAGCACTTGTCGCATTATATATGCGCTGCAAAATCAAGTCGTAAGTTTTGCGAGACATTGGATGAGGCAAATCCATTATGCCGCAGAATGTACAAAGGCCAGCATATCCCTGACCAATGCAGCGCATAGCATACACTGCTCTTCTGTTGATTTCTGCCACATTCTTGTGTTCAGCAATCAGAGGACAACTTCTAAATGATGACAGATTGTCGCAGTTGTGGCAAGAAATTTCAAACTTTGAGGACAACCCAATAGTCAAAACTTCACTGATACTTATTTCACCACCACATATTTTGCAGCACACATAATTACTGATTTCCTTAATAAATGAAGAAATGTCAACAATTCTATATCCTTCAAACGATGTTGATGTTTCAATTTTTTCATATTCATTAGCAGACGATATTTTTCTTGCTGATGCACAAGCAGATGTATCCGATGCATTTTTAGAATTTGTGTATCGATTGCCTTTGAATTTATATTTCTTCGATCTCGCACCTGATTTTCTCTTCTTTTTTGCTGAAGTATCCATTGAAATAATATACTTCAACTGTATAATGAGAATCAAATTTGCTTATCAAAAAATATGACGCTGAAAAATCGCAAAAGAAAAACAAACTTTCAAATTCAAAAAACGTGATCGCCTTCCTCGTGCTAATGCAGATCGAAGCGTAAACAACAACAGCGAAATGTTTAGTTGTTCTCTTACTCCTTCCAGTTTAAAATAATTATGGAATTAAGGCAAAATATTAAAAATAAAGTGTAACTAAAAAGACTGTAGCAGACGATACCGAAACCGAAACAAATAGTATTTGATAAAAATAGGCATAACTCCCTTAATAATTTGAATTTTTTATTGCAGTTTGCTTTAAAATGTGTAGAAATGTTGTGGCTTCGCAGTAGCACAAAAATTCAAAAATCGATTTTTTGAAGGTGTCAAGCCCTCCCAGAGGCCTTAAAGAGTAAAAGAGTGCTCATAGTAGTTTCTCATGTGGTCAACTTACAGAGAAGCTTACTCAAACTTTATATTGATGTTTTATCCATCCAGACAAACACTGGTCTAACATTATAGCATAAAATATTTCCTGAAGAAGCTATTTTAGATTTTTTTATCTTTCCAAAAATAGATAAACAAATAAACATAGTAATAATTAGGTGGTCAACTTACAAAGGGTTTTTTATAATACTCCCACACAAATTTGGCGCACATAAGTGGTCAATGTAGACAGGTGGTCAAGGTTTCCCTACATTATATAATATATGGCTAATTCCATTCCTGAGAAAAGTGGTCAACTTAGACAGGTGGCCCAACTTACAAAGGTGGTGGACTTTACAGATTTTACTGTACATGTAGAATTGTGTACTCAAAAATATTCGAATGATTGAGTTCATCGTTCGGTGACGGTTATCGGTAAAAGGTAAATAACTAATTCGGACCAAATAATTGATCGTTACTGTTTTATAAATTTGGGAAAAAAAGGGAAAATTTTAAAAAAGGGCAAAAATATTAAAATAGAAAATAAATTAGATAGAAAGAAATTACTTGCTTTTTTCCCATATATTTGAGCCCCCTCCCTCCTTTGTCACAATGTGTCACACTTCAGCGGACGCCCCTGCCCCCCTTTGTCACATGTCACGTTATGTTGCATAATGTAGGATGTCACATTTCTTGTTACCCCCTCCCCTTCCCTTGTCACACTTTGTCGAAATTTCACGGACCCCCTCCCCCCCCCCCCCTCGAAGCGTGACATCATTTATGAATGATCCCCAAGTGGTTTTGTGTTTTTCAAAAAATTGATAACTATGTTAATGAAAAATAACTAATATCGGGCGTTTTCTACTACAACTGCCGACATAAAAAGACACAAGATAATTTTAAAAAGCAAAACTAACTCATCTGCGAATTTTTTTTTTCCAAATATTGTTTCCACCCTTTTTTGAAGATTCTGTGAGGTTTTAAGGCAATAAACAATCCTCTCTAGGCGATGTGCGAGTCTCTGCAGTGTTTCATGACACCAAATAAAAACAACGTAAAATACAAGCACAAAAATTACAGACACGTGTTTCGAGGTTACAAGAAAACCCGTTTTTTTTCAATGCAAAAGAGTACGTTTCTAGAAGAAAAGCATCCACGGTCAAAAAAGGGGTTCCGTGTAACCGCGAAACACGCGTCTGCAATTTTTGCAAATTTTTTGCTTAATTTTGTGTTGTTTGTTAGTTAAACTTTGTAATACAAAGGCTTATTTTTCTTTCACGAAATAAAAAGTTCAGTTATTTTTCTTTTTAATTCCATTATGTCTATCTATATAGGTATATTATTTATTATTTCTCCAGCCTGCTTTTCTGTCGCTCCGCGTGATCTTCCTTATTCCTTTATCAAATCCCATGCTTTACCCTTCATTTCAAAGCTTATCGTGCTGGCTAAGGACGAAAAATAGGCCCACGCTCTAAAAATGAACCACTTCTCTTAAATGTTAGATTGAACATCATCTAAGAAGAGGTCCTTGAATGGATGCTAAATGGGTGTTGTCTGCTGGCGCCATATGTTATCAAGTAAACAAACAAGAAAATCGTCTATTTTTATTGTGTAGCAAATTTGACAGTTTTAGCTGCGTCTGTATGTTAAAGTTATTCAATCGTTAGGCTCCACACATTCATTTATATTATGAATCTGTAGAGCCTAACCAACCAAAAGTTGATGTTTGAAACCTGTAAATTCTGTGCATATTTTTAATCTTGGTTGAAATAAAGGAGAAACAAATAGTAAACTTTAATGCGGTAAACTAAATTTAAAATTAGCCAATATTAGCCAGAATTGATTGTGGCTAGTGATTGAAAATACTTTCACCCAGTAGCATCTTAAACTAACCATAATGGCTAATTTTAGCCACATCTGGCAACCCTGTGCGGAAGTCTGCACGGGTCGACTAGTTAAATACATTTGCTAAGTGTAGGTATGCTTTTACAATGCACACTTGTCCCAAAAATATATGATGTATGAAATTAAAAGTACATTATTCCTTGTCGGATTTATATTACTAACGAGGGAGCTTTTATACCACCTTAACAGGGACTGCTGTTTTTTAGCCTACTTTCCCGTAAAAGTAAAAAAATAATAATAAAGCATGAAAGAAGGCTTAATGTATCGTGAAAATATCGTTAGAAATTTAAAAAAAAGTGAAAAATAAGTTAAGTAATTAAATAAAGATTAAAAAATAAAAGCTTGAAAGTAGGGTTTTGAGATGGGGGGGGGGGGAGTGTGTCTGTCGGTCTGTCCCCCCTTAATAACTTTTGAACGAATTGTCCGATTCGAAAAATTCTTTTTGCATTCGTAAGATCTCGGCGAGGACATCTCATTTCCATATTTTACTTTGATTTGAACAATGTTTCGTTCAATTTTGAACAGTTCAAAATATTTTAACATTAGCGCCTATGGGCGAAAATGAAGCAAATGATGTAAACTCTGGGTACAAGATGCAAGTTCCCATGAACAGGCTCACGGGAAGACGTTCTTGGCTTGAAGTATTGATTTGAACAATTTTTGTTCAAATCAAAAAAAAAATTAACATAGCGCCTACGGAGAAATTTCAATCCTATATAAATTCTGATCCAACTGACTGATTTACTTGGAACAAACTTTATCGGAAAGCTCTTATGACGTAGAACATGTACAGATAGAAAGTTCATCCAGAACTAAAGAGCCTGTTTTCCTATGAAATATTTTGATCGGGATTTTCAAGAATATTTTTGAATTATTGAATGATTAAATGAATAAGCAAAAGAATGAATGAATAAATGAGTGAATAAATACATGAATGACTGAATAAATGAATGATTGAATGAATATGTATGAACTGTTGAAAAAGGTATATTTGAAGCAATAAAGAACTAAAGCTAAACAAGAAAAAGAGATAGTTAGATTATGAATTTGAAGCTGGTGTATACGGGAAAGTAGGCTCGTATGGTTCTAGACGGAACTTCTTGTTTTTACTAAGTTAACTATTCCAGGAATTTTTAAACCAATCGAAAGTATTTTTTCCACATTTGTTTATCCGTAATAAGAAATATAGCAGATGTTGTTTAGATGAAAAATGATGAACTCTTCTTCCAAACAATGCCAAATCTTCTAAACAGATAAAAAAGCTAACTTTTATTGCGTCTGGGATATTTTTGAGGGCTATATAATGATGCGCTGGGAAAAAAAACTCTTTTGATATACGTTTGGTTTAGAGCCAAATGTCAGGTTTAAATAAATATTTGGGTAAGATATAAATTTGTCTATAGAATTGAACCAAACATTCCATTGTTCTCGAAGCATATTTCAGTGTCGCGAAAATTCCAACTCAGCCCCTGATTACTGGGCTGAGCCCTCTCCAATGATAGTTAGGAAATGAACTAATTTGCGTGCAGTTAGAAACTTCTGCTCACTTATCAGGAAATTAAGCAACATGATTGACTCTCGTATTTAGTGTTTGGAAACATATTAAAAGGAAATAATCAAGCAAAGGGGGCTAATTTAAAAAAAGCTATTTGGGACAATATAAATTCAATGCTAAGGATAATAGCGAATAACAATTCATTCGATTACATGGAACTAACGCGATGCTTTCTTTGCTTTTTATCAAGCGCGGCCTTCATTTATTAACTGCATTCGCTACTGAAAAGTTAATTGTAAATAAAATTTTACGTAAATACACTTTTCCTTAAATCTTTTCAGACTTATTTTCAGCGAGTTAATTATGTTTCGCTACGTTTTGTTTTGTTTAAATGTTTCAATAAGCGATAATCTCTCCTCAGTGCGACTGATAGATCACTGGGTTAGTTATTAAATTTACTACATTTGGCTGTCGTTTCTAATGTCACTTGGATATCCAGGCTCCCCTTGGCAGAGCGACCAGGAATCAAGGCAGTAAGGGGCGCCTTCCGTTTATAGATGAGCACCACAACGGTGGAAGTACGACTTGGCTCATTGTGTATTTGGACGACACCATATGGCGCCATCACAAATACGCCATCTTTTATGACCCAAGAGAGAAGGGAAAGTCCCCACCCTCCAGTACCGTCGGGACTTCAGGGTCCACGGACTTTACATGCACGTATCCCCAGGGTATGGTCTTCGGTCGGTCGGGCATCGAACACCTAATCTTCCGGTTGGAAGCCCGACATCCTAACCACTAGACTACCGCGGCCCCTGATGGATGCATTTGTAACGCATATTATACATAAATTTTATCTGTATGCACTCCTTTTCTTGCAAAGAAAGTTGAAATGAAAACTTTCATACCACTTGCTTGGTTTTGAATAAATTAGAAATACAAACACTCACTTTCAATTTAATCAAGAGCTCAAAACGCTAATCCAGTGGATCCTAACTTTTTTCAGGGCGGGAACCCGTTTTTAAAAGTTAAAATGCCCGCGACCTCGTTGCAGATTTGTTTATTTTGGTGATCTTAACCTATTTATGAAAGTTTTGAATTTTTGCATGAAATTCCTATGTGTGAGGAAGATAAATGTAAAAAACAACAATTCGCTGAATTTTTTTTTTTAATTTCATGCCATGTATGAATAATGTGGGGTTCCAATTTTGGAACACTTATGCCCAATCTGTTATGCCCCTACGAAGCAGGCTGACGCCACAAATTCGAGCACACGTGGGACCTTGAACTCGTAGGCTAAAGATAACTCTCACTCAACTGCTGTTCCAAAAATGGAACAGTAAGCAGAAATGGGTTAAACACTGTAAAATAAACAACTTCACATGATTCATAATGACAGAATAAAGTTACAAATTTACCGTGGAGTTTCAAGAACTAAATAAGAACACTTTTAGGAAATTATACGGTAAGCATTTAGGAGAAACTACGGTTGCGGTAACACGATAAACACAGAAAGTAGTAGCAACAGCTACTGTCTGATTTGATACAAGATCATAAATTAGATGATGATTTTTTTCGGTGTTTTTGCTGAAACAGAAATCCCAAATCATGTGAAGTTGAAACTCCAAAATGGATCTGTATTAAAACCTGCATTCCATTTAAATCAGGGTTGGCAGGTTTTTGACACGTGACAGTTTTTAACAGTTTAAACCATGGTTTAAACTGTCACGTCAAAAACCTCTTTGTCAAAAATGTCAAAAACCCATATTTGTATGTGAAATTTATTAACAAGAAAAAAATTACTAATACAGAATAGTGCTCCAAATATATTGCAGAAAAAAATAAATTTCACCTCTTAAGTGGTTTTAACCTTGAATGCAAAAAATATGTTGTTTTGTGCTTCATATAAGTGATGTGGGTAGGGCAAATGCCCACTGAATTTTCGCAAAACCTTTTCTATGAGCCCAAAATGTAGTCAATTACGAATACATATCTTTGTTTACATTTCGACATTTTTAAGAAGAATTACTGCTTATAAATAACAGAAGTTATTTTAGAATATATGTTTCATTAGTAAGAATACAAAAGGGACTAAAATTAGTGCTAATTACACATTCGTACATTAATACTTCATTAATATTTTCAGTATAGATGCTGTTGGTAGAGCTGTTAGTGTTAGCCTATTTATAATTAAATAGAAAAACGCAAATCAAATTTTTTTCAAGCAAACTATTTCACCCAAAACCAAAGAACTAAAAAACCATTTTATTCCATTACTCTATTAGCTTTAAAAAAACTAACTCGTAACATTGAAATAATTCATAATTATTTTTCTAATTCATGATTCATATTAGACAGCACACAAGTCCCAATAGAATATTTTCTAGCAATATTCTAAACATGCTATCTATTTTATTCACAATATTTAGCCTATCAAGTAACTTAGCTAAATGCTTTGATAATCAGTTTATACTAATGTTATTCATTTCTGTCAAATATCCAAATTCAATGACTAATGTTATACAGTACAGCCTCTCAATAAGGGACACTAAGGGGACTGGAAATTTTGTCCCTTAAATAGAGGTGTCCCTTCCTCGGAGGTGCATAAATTGATGCATACGCATATAGTGTATTAACTTAATTTAACTTTTTAATAGTAAACATGTGTTACCATTTAAGCTTAAATACTGAAAAAGTCTCATGCATACAAAATATAAGCTGAAATTTAAAATTTGTTCATTGAAAAACTGAAATTTTAGCATAAATTTCGTATTGCAAAGTTTTGTAACTTACAGAAATTTATTCGAAGTTATTTGTTAGATGGGTTTGTTTCAAAGTATGTAATTTGGGCAATACAGTAGAAATTACGTTCCGTGCACTTTTTACAATTCTTGCATAAAAAACTTGTTGGTAGCCAGGTACTGTCTGTCCTTGCTGAACACACATGTATTCCATTGTACAAAAGAGGGAAAAAGCTTTACAAGTAGGTTTTGTCAAGTACTTTAAAAACACTTGTTTCTTTGTTCATGCTTCTAGGACTCATACCAACTTCCAGAAGTTAATTTTTAGAAAAGAAAAAAGAAAAGAAAGAACTTCAACTTCCAGTAAATTTTCTTATCTATATAACCTGAATTTTGGAAATTTTTCTCCAAGATTGTCCCTTAAATAGAGTGTCCCTTATTCAAAGGTAAATACATTGCAGTCCCTATTCAAAGGGACTGGGACAAGAAAAAATGTCCCTTAATTAGAGGTGTCCCTTTTTCGGAGGTGTCCCTTAAAGGAGGTACCACTGTAGATGTATTATTATATTTTAATTCATGAAAATGTTTATATTAAACATTCATTTTGCCATATTTTTTCTAAGAGTTCAAATAAATAATCCCCAAAATTTTTTTATTTGTTATTATCTAAAAATGTCTAAAGTTCAACATTTGTTAGCAACAGTTGTTTAAATTTATGTAATTTCTTGTAAAATTTAGGTCAGCTAAAGATTGAGACAGGTTTTTGACAAATTGAAGTTTTTGACGGGTTTTTGAGAGTTTAAACCGGTATTATACATATGTCATGTCAAAAACCAGTTTTTGACTTCAAAAACCCAACCCTGATTTAAATAAAAACAGTTACCCAACAGGCTGATTTTAAAATATAATTTCATGAAAATTGCATTTTTTAATAATTACTTGCAAGCTTTTCGACCATTAGTTCATTATTGTGCCTTTCAATTTTTATTAGCCTAATTTCCCGCATACGTAAAAAAAGAATGAAAAAAGGCTTATTGAATCGAAAAAATATCGTTTAAAATAAGAAAAAGTCAAAAAGGTTCAAATAATTACATAAATATTGCAAAAGAAATTGGAAATCAAGGTTTTGAGATGGGAAAAATGTGTGTATGTGTCTCACTCTCTTTCTCGTTTCGCTTTAGTTCTTAATTGCTTCAAATATACCTTTTTCAACGGTTAATACATATTCATTCACCCATTAATTCATTTATTCAGTCATTCATGTATTCATCCATCATTGATGCAGTTTTTGCAAGAAATATTGAAAAAATAGAACTCAAACATTCCGTATCTTACTTTAGTTATCATAATCCCATTGTAAATGTTATAGATTTGGATACTTCTCCACTCGAAAATGGTAATTAAAAGATGCGATCAATTGTGAATTGTAAGCAGTGTTAATAAAGTTTGTCTTAAAGAGACAATATGATTTCACTAAAAATCAATTTCTACCCCTTCCTATTTTCATTTCCACATTACGAAGTTTCACATCTTTCGCGCGGAGGGACTCCACGCACTATTTATTATACTGTATCCATCATTGTTTTTCTGCAGAAATAACACAAACACTTCCATTTTAAAAGTCTAATGGGATAGTTTAATAGTCTTATGTAGACGTAGACACAAAATAAGTGGTACTTACTTTTATTATAACACTGGAAATGGTGCGCATTGGTTCTAACAAGAACTAAAAATTCTAAACAATCCAAAGAATCCCCCGAATCGAATGTGAAAACAAACCAATTTATCGTTTGTTGCATCCAGATAGCGAGATAAACACATTTCTCTGGAGTGTCAACCACTTGTATATCCTACCCCTACTAAAACCCGATCTCCAGACAAAGCAGATAGAATAAGATGTAATGCAATTCCCTATGAAGTGGGAAGAAAAGGATTTTTCTTATCGATGTCCTCCTAAAACCTGGGAAAAACCTCTTTGATTTAAATAGATCCTTCGCGTTTCACAACTTGTGTGGTCGACAGCCAGCAACAATTCATGTTTTATTCAAGTCGCATCAGTCTTGTTTGTGAAAGGTAATTTAACACCTTGCACGTTTCAACAGGAAAAGTAATCAATCAATAAATAAAGACGCACTTATGGAAACCTATCCATATATATATATATTTCAGTTAACGTGGACCAGTTACGATTAAATTTTGCGGTACGATACGATACTGACATGATGCAAAAAACTAAGTATGGTAAAACGATATTTAAAAAAAATTTTTAATGATTAGCATAGAAAAATAACATAATATTTGTTTTTATTGTCGTAACTTACAGGCTTTAAGACATTTGTTTCTATTGGTTAAAAAGTAATTTCATTCATAACTAAACTTTTAATTTTCGATTCTTTGGAATGGCAACATCTTAGTCTGTGTATCTAGCAATTTTTCTTAAGCCTTTAAATTTTAAAGCGTTTTTTAAAAATGGTTAATAGCCCGCAGATGTTTTCACTTAACGTGGACCAGTTTCGATTAAATTTTGCGAAGCGAGAGGATAATGATATCATACAAAAAACAAACTATGGTAAAACGATATTTAAAAAGTTGTTTAATAATTAGAATTAAAAAAATAACATTATATTTGTATTTATAATCCTAACTTATGAACTTTAACAAAATTATTTCTATTTCTTAATTTTGAGTTTAAAATTCTTTGGAGTGGCAACACCTTAGTTTGTTTATATCGAACGATAATAACACGTTTATTTCTTTTAGCTATCTCTTCTTAAGCTTCTCGAATTTTAAAACCGTTTTTTTTTAAGTATTATTTTTGTATGTTTTTTTTTTAATGCCCGCAGATGTTCTGCGGGAGATTAGCTAGTAAATATTAAATTTACGAATCGGAGAAACGATATTAGCGTTTATGCTGTAAAAAGGTGTCTTATTTTTAGCTGAAATAGTTTAACCACTTGAAGCACGAGTTTTTTCGGAAAAACTGGTAAAATGTGATCGAGGTTTTTTTTTTTTTTTTTTGACAGAAAATGAATATAGGTATAGTATAAACTGGGTTTTTTTTCTTTATTTTTTAGTCGACAGGGTGGCGTACTGGTAAGACGCAGGTCTCGTACGCCCAAGATCGCAGGTTCGAACCTGGCCCAAGTCGGTGGATTTTCAAGATTCAGAAAATCGTCAGCGCCCATGTCGCATGATTGTGCGGCATGTTAAAGATCCCTTGAGTATCCGTTTGGCTTGGATACTCTCGGCTAAATTAAATACCTAGTGCAATTCGCATCAAATGAGAGCTCAGGTGCCGCCATCTAGGGGAAATTGAGCGTCCAAATTCTCAGTGTCAATGGCATCCACCGGCAGTGGTGCTACTTGCAAAAATGGATGCCCATTTCCGGAGTACGCACTAGGTCTGCAAAGGTTAGTTAGTGACCTTACGCAGCCCCATTAGAAAGAAAAAAAAAAGTATAAACTGTTTTGGGGAATTTCAGCTGTAGGGGGTGACTAGAGAGCGGGAGGTGGGGTAAATGTTTTATAAGAATATTATGATGCAAACTAAAGTGCAAACGGATCTCAAACGGGCATTAGAAGTAGAATAATGTGTAATGCAAGATTGCCCGTGTGAGACACGGGCATGTGCAAATGTGCCGGTAACCTTAGCCCGTGTCAGACACGGGCAAATGAGTTAAAGGGTTAACTTCTTTTCTTTGGGCTCGCAAACTTAAAACTTAACCCTTCTATAAATTAAAAAAAGTAAGAAAATCTGTTCGCAAACAGGGGAGAAAATATGGTACTCAATCGTTTTGTCTTTTACTATTTATATATAGATTTTTTTTTCTTTCTTTCCAAAGGGGCTGCGGTATTGAGTCCAACAACCCTCGCAGACCTAGTGCGTTCCCCGGTAAGGGTACCATCTCTTTCAGCGGCGCCACAATGAGTGTGGTGCCTTCGCAGCATGAGAATTTTGGCGTTCAGTTACCACTAGATGGCGGTACCTGAGCTCTCATTGATGCAATATGCACTAGGAATTTAATTTAGCCGAGAGCATCCAAGCCAAATGTCTACTCAAGCGATCTTTTACATGCCGCATCATCATACGACATGGGCGCAGACGATTTTCTACATCTTGAAAATCCACCGACTCGGGGCAGGTTTGAACCCGCGATCTTGGGCGTACGAGGCCTGCTGCCTTACCACTACGACACCCTGTCTTATATATAGATAAAATGTGTAAATTTAATTATGTGTTCAATAAGTTTGTGTTTTAATGCAAGGAAATTTAATTTACTTCATGTATTTTTATCTTGCATAAATGACATTATTTCTATAGCTTTTTCAAATTTGCGATTGCTTATTTATCCTATTTTTATAGAAATGAGCAATCGCAATGAAATTTCGATACGTAACGGATTTAACAAATTTCCTGTGCTAAGATACGTTATACTGTCTATATGTTTTTAGACAGACACATAAAAAATGTAAATGACAATTATTAGGAAATAAATGAATGGCATTATGGCATTTTCAATGAATGGCATTATGGCATTTTCAATGAATGGCATTATGGCATTTTCAAATGAATGGCATTATTGCATTTTCAAATGAATGGCGTTATGGCATTTTCAAATGAATGGCGTTATGGCATTTTCAAATGAATGGCGTTATGGCATTTCCAAATAAGCTTAAAATGACTTGTACAATGTTTGTGTTTCCATGCAAGGAAATTTAATTTGTTTCATGTATTTTTTATCTTGCATAAATGACATTTTTTCTATCGCTTTTTCAAATTTACGATTGCTTATTTATCCTATTTCTGTAGAAATGAGCAATCGCAATGAAATTTCGATACGTAACGGATTTAACAAATTTCATGTGCAAAGATACGTTATACTGTCTATATGTTTTTAGACACATACATAAAAAATGTAGAGGACAATTATTAGGAAATAAATGAATGGCGTTATGGCATTTCCAAATAAACTTAAGATGACTTGTACATTGTTTGTGTTTCCATGCAAGGAAATTTAATTAATTTCATGTATTTTTATCTTGCATAAATGACATTGTTTCTATTGCTTTTTCAAATTTGCAATTGCTTATTTATCCTATTTTTATAGAAATCAGCAATTTCAATGAAATTTGGATACGTAACGGATTTCACAAATTTCATCTGCTAAGATACGTTATACTGTCTATATGTTTTTAGACAGACACATAAAAAATGTAAATGACAATTATTAAGAAATAAATGAATGGCATTATGGCATTTTCAAATGAATGGCGTTATGGCATTTCCAAATAAACTTAAGATGACTTGTACAATGTTTGTGTTTCCATGCAAGGAAATTTAATTTATTTCATGTATTTTTTATCTTGCATAAATGACAATATTTCTATTGCTTTTTCAAATTTGCGATTGCTTATTTATCCTATTTTTATAGAAATCAGCAATTTCAATGAAATTTCAATACGCAACGGATTTAACGAATTTCATGTGCTAAGATACGTTATACTGTCTATATGTTTTTAGACACATTCATAAAAATGTAAAGGACAATTATTAGGAAATAAATGAATGGCATTATTGCATTTTGAAATAAATTTAAGATGACTAAATCAATAAGTTTGAGTTTCAAAGCAAGGAAATTTAATTTACTTCATGTATTTTTTATCTTGCATAAATGACATTATTTCTATCGCTTTTTCAAATAAATTGAAAGTGAAAAGTTCCATAAGTTTCCTTTTAATGCAACAAAATATCGGAAGTTAATGACATTCACTTATTTTGTTGCATTATTTTATGAACTCTCCATAAATGGCATTACTTTTATCGCTCTTTTCGAATTAATTAAAGGTGAAAAGTTGCCAAAAGCTCTCAATGACACAATGAAAACCATCCTAATAAAATTTACATTTCCTTGATAACTACCTGTATAAGCATACTCTAGTAATTGCCAGTCATTAATAAGAGATTTATTTTCTATTGAATTAATTATTGGATAGTCACTTTTGCAACAGTAAATTAAATTATTGGAAGTACGCACATCTTAACACATTATGAGCAAGGCGGCACGTACTAGTTAGTACCCGTTTCGTGCATAGCCGTTTAAAAGCGGGGCTGGTATTTGTAATCGTTTAAAATCACTACTTTTAAGTCACACAAGGGAAAAAATAATGTTTCATATAATGTATGAATTGGTGTATTTTTTAGAACATTTTTAAACTTAGTCAATTTAGCCCGCTACGCAACATAGCTGCGCGTACTACGTCGCCCGCTCATAATGTGTTAAAAATTAATTGTTTATAATTATCAGGCCCCGAAAGTTGATGATAATGCAAAATTTCTGCATTTTTCGACGTTTTTCTTGTTTTGGAGCATTTTTAAAGATTTTTGCAGTTTTTAGAGAATTTTGCTATGTTTTAGCTCTTAATTTTCTATTTAAAACAGTTACAATGGAGTGGAAGGACAAAGGTCATTGCTAGGAAACATCGAATATTGATTTTGCCGAATACTGCATATCGAATGTTCCTTGTCTGACGGATCCGTACCGGGTCTGATTTTGATACCTGCAAATTCTATCCAAAATTTTAAACGTCCTAATATTTCCTAATGCTTAGTAAATTTGTAAGGTACATATATATTAAAAACATGCTAATTAATTAAATTTTAAAAATCGAATTTGATATGCCGGATATTTCGGGAACTGACCGGATCGGATTCTGGATGTTTGAATAATTATTGAAAAACCAGACATCCGGGCTCTGGGGGAACCGGAACCGTTCGCTACCCCCTTTGGTAGCAGCCCTGTTCATATGATAATGTTACTAAAAATCTGACGATTGATTTGCATGGAAGTACAATTGAATGATTGTTTAATTATAAACTAATAAAAACTTTAAGAACATTTACTAGATTCTGCAATTAAGGAAAATAAATGAAAAGTTCCGGTTTGCTTGCGAACTCTTTTTCTTAAACTACAGCAAAATACATACAGGAACAGCAAAAATAAAATGTCTTCTACAATGCAAAATTTCCGACGAATTCCTTTCATTCCATTCAATGCGGTTAAAGTTAAGAGTGAACCGCGACAGTGGCGGAGATTTGTAACAGTGTTAAAACTTTTCTCTCCTGAATTACAACTTAAAATAAATCCAAAATTTCCTCCCATCTTCTTCATTTTTCCGGGGTTATAAATTATGAATGATTGCATACACTACTCTTCGGATGCGAGCATAAATTTTATTTTATGGACCATTTCCTTTTTCAATCTTGTTTTCATCGATATGGGGAAATGTTTGCACTTCTTATGAACTTGAGGGAATTTATATCCGACTGCATGTTCGAGTAAATCTCAACTGGGAGTCTCATTGGAAAGGAATAACCATATTTTATGCCTCACTTGGATTGTTTTAGACTCTTTCCTAATACCTCTAATGTTACGTTTCTCGCTTTCGCAAATTAATGTCTGTCGTTGGGTGTGTATTGCGTAAGACCGTTACAAAGATTCCGACGCTTTAAAATGTGCACGATTACAAGATGGTTTGGAGTCTGCATTTATTTCCTATTTGTTTTCACTGTGCTTTGTTTTTCACCTCGCATTTATTTTCTGTGTTCGCTGCGCTTTGTTTCCGACACTGTAAAGATTTTCCGTTCAGTTGCCACCATTTCTGGTGTTACTGAACACGATTTTTGGTGTTTAGTTAGTGTAAAGTTAAAAATTATTCATTTTTGATGTACTAAAAATTTTTTTTGTGTAGTTGTCTAAAAATATTGACAGTATAACTTTTATCAGCACATGAAATGTGTTATAGTCTGTGTAATTAGAATAGGCGCATCAAGGTCGCGTTTGCTGCTTTGTGTCCATGGCAACTGCGAGAATGATAACATAGCCAGACTTTTTTTTTTTTTTTTGCACTGCAGTTAAGGCAATGGCATTACGACACCTCCGATTCAAAATATTAGCATAATTGAGAAAAAGTAATAAGAAAGAATTTATTTTCCATTTATTTATTTTTGATATTGAGTAAATGCAATTAAATTTCATCTGGAATGTTTAGATAAGATTTTCACATTTACAAAATAGAAAATACGATAAATTAGCTATACAATAGCTTTCTGAAACACATCAAAATGTCAGAATAATATTTAGATTGGTTGAAAATATTTGAAAACTCTGCCTGACGCAATCTATTTTTGCCACTGAGAAATAATTCTGATTTGAATCCGTCTATTATTATTATAACTAAAACAACAACCTGACTTATGTTCCCAAACCAAGTGGGGAAAAAGTTTCTAGCACGGAAACCATGGCGACCAGAAGGAGAAAAGGTAAAGTTGTATGACCTTGACACGCCGATTGTAATTACACTGACTATATCTCCTTTGCGTATCTAAATGTCATTGCGATGGTTCTTGTCTATGAAAATGATATAAATGAGCAAGCGTAATGAATTTTTGATGAGCAGCCGAGTTAACGAACATCATATGCTAAAAAACATGCTGCTAGCTGTATTTTTTTGGACAGACACTTAAAAGAATTTGAAATACATCAAAATATGAATAATTTTCAACGTCAAACCAACTGAACACCAAAAATTTTTACAACGTACCGTTACAAAGTATCTGACGCTTTAAAATGTACATGACTACAAGATGGTTTTGAGTCTGCATTTTTGTTCTGTCTGTTGTCACTGCGCTTTGTTTTTCCTCTCCATATACAGTAGCCCCTCGTTGTATCGCGCTTGCGTGGGACAGCAAAAAAGCGCCATATAGGGGCCGTTCATAAATGGTCACGCTTTTTTCCCATGTATTTGACCCCCTTTGTCACAATATGTCACACTTCAGTGAACCCCCCTCCCCCCTTTGTCACGCGTCCCGCTATGTTGCATAATGTCACACTTCTTGTTACCCCCTCCCCTCCTCTTGTCACACTTTGTCACAATTTCACGAACCCCCCTCCCCCCCCCCTCGAAGCGTGACATCATTTATGAATGATCCCATTTCTGATTGCGCGAAGTAACCGATGCGATTAGGTATAACTCAAAAAGTACGAGTAAATTGAGAGTCAACGTAAAAAAAATACTTTAATGTTACATTGACACTCGGTCATAAGGATCAACATAAGATTAAATTAATTTTCAGTTTTAGTCTCGGTCATTACTTAATGACAACTTTCTTAATAAAAAGAATCTTAATAAAAATCCTCGGCCAATAGACATCTGTCCCTTTCCTTCAATGGGTGTTAGGATCAATGCAAAAAGAAATGTCAACTGGTTTGAGTAGAATCATTCTGTAGGCATGTAAGTTGAGGAGTGGGAGGAGAATTGTTTCAGTTTTTAACTGCAGAAAATTCAGAAGAAAGGAAGACATTCCTGTTCGATGGCTTTGTTTAATGGGGGAAAAGGGCTTTACCGAGGAAGGCAATATTTTTACTTTCAAGAGCTCAAACTTAAAATTTTGAAAGACATAGTAAAAGCACGATATACAGGATTTGTCCGGAAAGCAGGGTTGGGTTTTAGCCGTCAAAAACTAGTTTTTGACGTGACATAGGTTTAAACCAGGTTTTAACCGGTTTAAACCGTCAAAAACCCCAATACATTTTAAATATGCTAAAAATAAAAAAAGAAGGCTGTTAATAATAGCAAGATACAGCATTGTTTTTGTTTAATTATAATGTTCTTTAGTTTTAGTATGCATTGAATTATAATTAAATATTAATTTATGCACTTTTATTTGTTAATGACTCCATTTTCAATTTTTTACACGTATTTCTTTCTGGTGTGGATTATACGTATTTCTGGTGTGCACTTTTTGCATATTTGACAAGAATACGGGGGAAAATTAAGAAAAGCTGTTTTATTGTCAATATTTCTTTGTACTGGAAGGAAAGCATCTTTGAATATGCCCTATCCTGGGGAAGTACATACCTTCATTAGATTTCAGTTGTGATGGATTACTTTCTGCTTCTATCCATAAAAAAGTTTAAAAATCTAAATCTATTTCTGCAAAATATTAGATTAAACGTACAAATTTAATTACTACAAAGATAATTAAGGATTTCTTAATTGTACATCTTTGCTGAAAGTAATGAAAAGCATGCATTTAAAATAAAATGATTCATTGGTGCTTGACAATTTCTACTAAAAAAAATGTCATATTATAGTCTGTTATCAGTTCACGTTCACGAAATATTCAACAAATAGAATGTATCTCAAGAATGCACTGGTAGGGCACAGCAAAAGATGTGTTTTAGGGGTTAAAACCCCTCCTACAACATCAGAAAACAGAAACCCGTGTTAGTACACTTAAAAAACAATTAACTGATTTTTAAAAACAATTCCTCTGAATAAAATCAGTCTCAGGCATAGATTCTGGCTGTGCTACAGCAAGAATATATTTTTGTAGTTTATACTCGGCAGTTTTAATGCACTTATGCTGTTTCATTTTAAATTTATTGATTATAGTCTATCCAATTATGCTAAATCATGTCTTTGATAATTCTTTTTACAAATTAGGTTTTTGACACTTTTTGACGTTTTAGACAGGGAGGTTTTTGACAAGCCGTCGCATGTCAAAAACTTGCCAACCCTGCCGGAAAGTAATAGGGCTAAGTAGATTTAAAAAAATTTATTGAGCCAATCGTTACAATTCTTTAAAAACTTTCAAAATAGGCTCCTTCTGCGTTGATGCAGCGCTGCCAGCGCGATTTCAAAGCATTGAAGGCGTCACGGAAGGCATTCTCCTGAATAGCCTTGAGAGCCGCGGTGCATGCTGCTTGGATCCCCTCTGTCGTCTCAAAATGCTTGCCTTTCATCGGCCTTTTCATGCGAGGAAACAAAAAAAAAAAGTCCGGGGGGGAGGCACATCTGGACTATAGGGCGGCTGCGGAAGCGTTGAGATGCCGGCCTTGGTCAGGTAGCTGTTCAGCACTTTTGGGATCATCTTCGCTCACACTTTGCGCATGTTCAAATGCTCCGTCACAATGTCATGAACCACAGATTTTGGTAAATTTAACATCTGGGCAATTAAACGAATACTTAGTCGACGGTCGGAGCTCAAAACTTCGCGCACACGAGTCACATTGTCGGTGTTTGTCGAAGTCGAAGGTCTTCCAGCACGGTGTTCATCGGCGACCTCTTCCCGGCCCTCCAAAAAGGCCTGGTGCCACCGAAACACACCACTTCTTGCTAAAGCAACATCTGGGTAAGCCTGCTTGATCATATCAAACGTCTCTGTCGCAGATTTACAGAGTTTCACACAGAATTTAGTTGCGTACCTCTGCTCTAACGAACATTTTCGGCTTGCACCACTCACAGAAACACGTCGCGCGAAAATGCCTGTCCTGACTCTCCAGGTACTCGGAGACAACTGAACAGCCGCTCGTTCGTTAGCTAGGAATGCCCTCTACCGAATCCAGTCGGTGTGCGCACGCGCCGAAGTACAGTCGCGGCGGAAGAAAATCAGTCCTAATATTTTCCCTGGACAAACCCTGTATGTTCAAATGAGCGATATAACGAGGGGTTACTGCATTTTCTATCTGTTTTCGCTGCGCTTTGTTTCCTATCTTCGCTTTGTTCGTGTTTTTCTGTTTCTATCTTTTGCTTTCCGTGTGCTTACCGTTTCCTATACACTGTAAAAACTGTTGGCGTTTCTGAACACCTCTTTTTGGTCTTCCGTCGGTGTAAAGTTAAAAATGATTCATTTTGTGATTTAAATTCTTTTAAGTGTCTGTCTAAAAAAACAGACAGGAGATTGTTTTTTTAGCATATGATGTACGTTCACTCATTTAGGTACTAAAAGTTCATTACGATTGCTCATTTATTCTATTTTCATAGACATGAGCGATCGTATACTCAACGAAGTTAACACACTTGATGAGCTGAAAAATATTATACTGTCTATATTTTTAGACAGACACATCTATATATATATTTCAGTTAACGTGGACCAGTTACGATTAAATTTTGCGAAACGATACGATACTGACATCATGCAACAAACAAACTATGGTAAAACGATATTTAAAAATTTGTTTTGTGATTAGCGTGGAAGAGTAAGATTTATTATTTATTATCGTAACTTAAGGGATAACAAATTAATTTTTATTTCTTAAAATGTATTTCCATTAATAACTTAATTTTCAAGTCCGATTCATTAATAACTTAATTTTCAAGTCCGATTCTTTGGAGTGGCAACACCTCGGTTTGTTTGTATCTGGCGATCTTTTCTTAAGCCTTTTGAATTTTAAACTTATGCCCCGCAGATGTTCTGCGGGAAAACAGCTAGTACCACTATATTTTTTACAGTGTAGTGTTAAAAATATAAAAAAATAGTTAAGGGGCCGTTCATAAATGATGTCACGCTTTTTTTCCATATATTCGCCACCCCCCCCCCTCCTCCGCTTTGTCAAAATATATCACAATTAAGCGGACCCCCTCTCCCCCCTTTGTCACATGTCACGCTATGTTGCATAATTCATATCACACTTCTTGTTACCCCCTCCCCTCCCCTTGTCACTTTGTCACAATTTCACGTTCACTTATGAATAATCCCGAACAGTTGCGAAGCGATAATACGAGGGTCATTTTTTTTAAGTAAGAACCGATTGCGCATCGTGTCTGCGCATCCAGTCGGGTGACGTCAGTTTAAGGTCATCCACTATTGGCTGGTCCCTAACTACACCGCCATTACGTTTCACGTCTTTGCCAGTGCTGGTTGTGTAGTTATACTGCGTACCATGTCTATCACTAATCCCGCCGGTTGTGACGTACGTGCCATTATTCGGTTTCTGAATGCAAAAAACGTTCGTCCTTTAGAAATTCAAGAACAAAAGCGTAACTGGACAATGTTTACTAGGAAGTACTGAATCATCCGCCTTACAGCCCAGACTTGGTTGGCGCCGTCAGAATTTCATCTCTTTTCCCAAACTTAAGGCATTCCTCGGTGGGAAGCGTTTGGAAGAGGATGACATGCTTAAAGAAACGTTTACGAACTAGTTTAATGGTCAGGCGGCAGAGTTCTTCCATGAAGGGATCCAAAACTCGTGCCACGGCTTGACAAATGCTTCAATGTTGATGGCGACCATGTTGAAAAGTGAAAAAATGTTCATATTTTAGTTTTTGATATAATTCGTGTTATTAAACAAAGTTTCTTTTACTCTATTACAAAACGGTTCTTACTCAAAAAATGACCCTCGTAATTGTTGCCAAGAATTTTGCTCATAGATGGAAACGTTAAGCTTAATAAAGCATTGGGAAAGTAAAGAAAGTTCGGGAGATTCCGGGAAAAGAGGTAGTCTCCTTTATAATACCTGAGATAGTTGGGCACTCCGTATCGTCAAACAAGTCTTAAGATTAACGGAAAAAATTTTCGGAAAACCGAATTAATTTTCAATTTTCGGGATCAGGTTCTCAAAAATTTGCGGAAATTTTGACGAATTTAGGATTAGAACCAGCCCCGGATATACAGTGGGACCCAGCCATTCGTCCGCCTCTGTATTCGTACAACTCGTTATTCGTCCACCTTGTTCAAGTATCATCCAACTCGTCATTCGTACGCTTGCCCCGCGATTCGGACGGGGCCAGTGTTGCCAGTTTGGCTTTTTTTTTTTAAGAAAAAAAATCGAAAAACTATGCTCTTTCTGAACACGTCTGAAAAAAATGTGATTGACGTTTTGGATTTTTTTCTTATTTTAATACCTTTTGAGATTTTACTAGCAATTCATTTTCTAAGGGGAGCAGCAAGAGCACTAACACTCTGGAAACACGAGTCAGTTCGTGTGAAGGGAGCGCCTTTCAACAGCGTTCCACCATTGAGAATATGAACAATTATGAACCTAAAGTAGTAATTAATTTGGCTCTCTAATATTTATGAAGAACACGCTCCAGTTCAGTTGGGAGAGAGAGCTGCTGTTTGATCGCTAGTATTTATTCCAAGAGTGACGGAAACGCAGAAGTGGATTATACCCTTAATTAGAATATGTGTTATTAGGGGATTGGGATTCACGGGAAGTTTTGTCTCGGAAATGCAATTACGCAAAGGGTAAAAGGATTATTTTTCGGAGCATAAGTCTGTTGTATCATTTGACTCAATAGCATTAGCTTAATAACACTTCAAATTAGACGCCAATCGTCAAGTTTATTGAACTGCTCTTTGCTAGAAAATTCTCGTTTGTGCTGTGATATCATAGTAAAGGAAGGACTTCATTGAAAAGACACCGAAGATTTTGTTAAAACAGTATTGGATTATTTTGTCGCCTTCATTAGAAGGAATAGTCATAATGCTCGGGATGAGATATTGTTTGAAATACTATTGAGAATGGATTAAATCTCACGTGATTTAGTAACTGCTTTCTCAAAATTTAAGAATTCAATTAATTGTATTCAGTCAAAAATTTCTTTTCACTGAATTCCTGTCTTATATAAATACTAGCTGATTCCCCACAGAACATCTGCGGGGATTAAGTTCAACAATCAAAGTTAAGAATGATCGCTCGATCTAAATATACAGTGCGCCCAGAAACCCCCCGCACCTGCCATTTTCTGGCCTATCGTATTTTTACATGCCCCCGAGTGCAAGCCCTCGGGAGCAAATGGGGTTCCGGGAGAGCTCGACCAACCGCAAATTTATGAAAACCATTACAAAAAAAAAAATACAGGTTATTGTAAAACACTAAATCACAGTAGAATGCAAAACTTTAAGAGTATGCATTAAGCGCTATATGACATGTGACAACAATGAGAAACCGTGCAACACTATAAAAAAGTTCCAAAATCAAACATACAATATCAAAACAATGTGAAATGGTACACTCAAAAATATACACAAAAACAAAGGAAGATAATAGCCAAAACTTAGACAAACACTAAGTTCCCTGAAATAGATACCCCTCGCTTGATAAATGCAAAAACAATGAAGCAAGGAGGGAGCGTGCGTGGGGATGCTGGAACGCGTTACAAATAGCTTGAATGGGTGAAATTTGGCTGCTAGCCCGAATATGATACTTACTGGTTAAAGGGCAATGAAAAACATAGTGGTCAGGCGTACCCATCGCTTTACGGCAGCAATAAGGAGAATCAGAAAGAGCAATGCGATGAAGATAGCTCGGGAAAGGGCCATGGCCAGAAACCAGGACTGTTTCAAAACGTTGGCTGACCCTTGGAGAAAAACGAACGATTGGAAAGAATTCAAAAACCCGGCGACCAGTATCCGCCTCGTTCCAGCGGTACTGCCAATCCTCTCTAGTTTTGGCTCTAATTTGTTGTATGAAATTGGATTTAGGAAGGGGAAGGGCCGTGTAGGGTAAAAATGCGGGATCCTCAGCTGCCGTACGAGCTAATTGGTCAGCTTTGTCATTTCCCACATTCCCTGAATGACCCTTGACCCAGTGAATTGAAATTCTAGGATTCGAAATTAGCATAAGGTGTTGCCATTTCAAAGAATCGAAAGAATTAAAAATTGAGCTATAAATGGGAATACTTTTTAAGAATTTGAAACAAATTTGATAAAGTCCTTAAGTTACGATAATAAATACAAATCAGGCACTTAGAAGCAAAGGGGTGTAAGTGACCAAAATGAAAATTTTGAGATAAGTAGTGAAAATAAATGAAACACCCTTCTGTTTTGTCGGTAAGAGATTTTAGTGGTAGCTTTGACAGATACTGCAAAAAAGTGCGGCTTAAAAGAATTACTTAAAAAAAGCTGCATTCCGTTTGGTGGCAAAGGGATGCAAGTGCACTTACATCCGTTTGCCTCTAAATAAAATTATTTGATTTTTCAGTTAGTTTAAATCCGCGATGCAGACGATCTGTTTACGAAACTTAAAGAGGAGAAGAAGAAAAAAAATAGGAAAAGAATTCCGAATTGTTGAATAATAATTATAAAAACAAGGGTTAAATCGTCTGCAGATTTTATTTTAGTCATATTTTGTTTTCGGCAATTTGTTTAATGGCAATGCTTTTTAGTTTGTTGATAAATATAATTATTCGAAATTTATATTGTGCAGTTTTTAATAAAGTTGATATCACTAACAAATGATCTTTATTATTGTATAAATTAGCAAAATGAACAAGACACGTTTTTCATTTAGTGGCAAAAGGGTGTAAGTTAAGCTATTTTTTAAAAAAATCCTACGCCAAATCTAATCATCAGAAACGCTACAAACTTCATACTTAAACTAACACATACATATAGGACTCGAAAAAAAAATATTTACACGAAAAACCTTTAGAATTTATTATAGGAATTAAACTTTAAACGAGTTTTACTCAAAATGATACCTTAGTCACTTACATCCCTTTGCTTCTCACCGCCTCAAATAATGTTTAATTTTTATGCTAATCATTAAACAATTTTTTAAATATCGTTTTATCATAGTTTTATTTTTTGCATGGTGTCAATATCGTATCGTTCCTCAAAATTCAATCGTAACCGGTCCTCGTTAAGTGAAATTTTAAAATCGCGAAAAGCACTTTAAAATTCTAAAGGCTTATGAAAGATCGCTAGATATAAAATTTGAAAATGATCGCTAGGTATAAAAAAAATAGGTGTTGCCACTCAAAAGAATCGGAAATTAAAAATTGAGTTATGAATGGGAATACTTTTTAAGAATTAGAAATAAATTTGTTAAAGTCCTTAAGTTACGATAATAAATACAAATATATTATGTTTCCTTTTTATGCTAATCATTAAACAAACTTTTTAATATCGTTTTATCATAGTTTGTTTTTTGCATGATGTCAATATCGTATCGTTCTTCAAAATTCAATCGTAACTGGTCCTCGTTAAGTAAAATTTTTAAATCGCAAAAAGCACTTTAAAATTCGAAAGGCTTAAGAAAGATCGCTAGATATAAAAATTGAGAACGATCGCTTGGTATAAGAAAATATTAGGTGTTGCCACTCAAAAAAATCGGAAATTAAAAATTGAGTTATTAATGGAAATGTATCGTATCGTACCGCAAAATTTAATCGTAACTAGTCTACGTTAAGTGAAATATATATATATTGTATTTTCAAGGATTTTTAGCAAATAACTCAGTTTATAAATTTAAAAAAACAATATTAAATTTGTATATTATTGCAAACATTCGTGAAATTACAGCTCAATTGAAGCAAACCAAGCAATTATGATCAGGGATGTGAAGAGAAGCGCAACAAAATTTAGCTCAAAACTGGAGCGGATCCGGAGCAAAGATTTTGTTAAGCTCCTCTGCTCCGAATTTTTTTTCCAGCTTTTTACTTTTATGATCTTAAAAAAAACAAAGGAAAAAGAGATAAATGATATGAGACAGTGAGAAGCAAAATAATGTAAGCGACCAAAAAACAATTCTGAGAAAAACGCGTTCAAAGTTAGGATCTTATGGGACCTTTAATGTTAATTTTTTTCTAAATCACGTTGGGGCGAACCACCTGTTAGAGCTTTCACTAACATTTCTCGTCACAATGCCTTCCCTATCGTTTGCACCAGTTATCTCCAAATTTTCAATTTTGCCACTTACCTCCCTTTGTTTCGCACTGCCTCATATGTAACTTATTAAAAGTTTGTTCTTGTTGTTGTTTTTTCTAATGCCACTTGGCTATCCAAGCTCCCCTTCGCAGAGCGGCCAGGAATTAAGGCAGTAGGGAGCGCCTTCCGTTTATAGATGAAAATCGCAACGGTGGAAGTGAGGATTGGCTCGTTATGTATTTGCATGATAATACATCATGCACGTGACACCAGAGGGAGCCACCACAAATACGCCACCTAAGAGTGATAGGAAGGGAAAATCCTCCACCCGCCAGTCAGGAGCGTAGCAATTTAAAAATCACGGGAGGGGCTCAAACAATTTTATTTCCAAATGCTCAAAATTATTTCCAAGAAAAACCAATTAACAATTAAAAAGTAATTAGTATTCACTCATTATTATTTATATTAATCACAAAAAAATCAAATGAATGAATATTTTTCTATATCATTAAAATAAATTCATAGTTTTCAAAAAATATCCGAAACCCTTATGCAGTTTGATTTCTAATGGGAGGGGCTTAAGCCCCCTGAGCCTCCCCCTTTCCTACGCGCCTGCCGCCAGTACCCTCGTGACTTCAGGGTCCACGGATTTTACATGCACGTATCCCCAGGGTCCATGGTGGGTCTTCGGAGGGTCGGGTATCGAACACCTAATCTTCTGGTTGGAAGTCCGACGTAATAACCACTAGGCTATACCACGGCCTACTAAGTTCGGAGTGGAGCAACTCAAAAAAGTAGCTGCTCCGGATCGCTGATTATAACCATCATTTCTCTCGGACGCTAACGGTATGTGGCGCCAGCTGTTGTTACAAGGGTATCCGTCTTATCGCATTAACTGAGGCTAATACTTTTTTGAGGGCAGTAGTTTAGAACTAAAAATCGTATTAACACTGCGATGCTTACGAGAAGAAAGATTCATATTTAAAATATTGAGTTAAATCACCCGCACGACTGTCAAAATATTTTTTGAAACTGCAAACCAACAATGTAGAAGTTGTATATCAAGCGCTCAAAAAAAAAAAAAAAAAGAACATGATCAATATAAGCATAAGGACAGCAGTCCTTTAAAATCCTAATTGGAATAAGGATAACATTCACAAAGCAAAACCACCATTATAATGAGGACTACAGTCCCTAAAAGTACCACACACAGGCATTTCCCAAGAACTGTTAACCCTTTTTTTCCATCAAGCAATTTAACCCCTTGAAACACGAGCTTTTTTTTCGGACGAACCGGCAAAAAATGATTGAGTTTTTTCTGACAGAAAATGAATATATAGGTACAGTATTAAATTGTTTTTGGAAATTTCAGTTGTAGGGGGTGACTAGAAAGTGGGGGGTGGGGTAAAAGTTGTATAAAAAATTATTATAGTACGAACAAAGTGTAAACACATGGGCATTAGAAATAAAACAACGCGAGATACAAGATTGCCCGTGTGAGACACGGGCATGAGCAAATTTGCCGGTAACTTTCGCCCGTGTGAGACACGGACAAGTGCAAATGTGCCGGTAACTTTTGCCCGTGTGAGACACGGGCATGAGCAAATTTGCCGGTAACTTTCGCCCGTGTGAGACACGGGCATGTGCAAATGTGCCGGTAACTTTTGCCCGTGTGAGACACGGGCATGAGCAAATTTGCCGGTAACGTTCGCCCGTGTGAGACACGGGCATGTGCAAATTTGCCGGTAACTTTCGCCCGTGTGAGACACGGGCATGTGCAAATTTGCCGGTAACTTTTGCCCGTGTGAGACACGGGCATGTGCAAATTTGCCGGTAACTTTCGCCCGTGTGAGACACGGGCATGTGCAAATTTGCCGGTAACTTTCGCCCGTGTGAGACACGGGCATGTGCAAATTTGCCGGTAACTTCGCCCGTGTAACAATGTGGTCAGTACCATGGATACTAAAGTAGTGGTCAGTACCATGGATATAGAGTAGGAGCGTGCAGCAACGGAGCAACTATATTTTGTTCGAAACTAGAGCGGAGCTGGAGCAAAAAAATGTGTTTTGCTCCACTGCTCCAGTTTTTTATTTCACTTTTTCTTTATCATTTAAAGAAAGTCATTAGTCAAAAAAAGAATCATGAGTAATGTAATCTATTAAAATCATTCGGAACACGAAGAGGAGCAACTCAAAAAAGTTACTGATTCAGGGGTCGCGCCAGAGGAAAGTCAAGTCCGTTTTCGGACACTGCACAAAGTTCCAATTAATCAAGACGGACCCTTCACACAAAATTCCTAGCTATCGCATGATACTTTTTACGGAATTATTTATTAAATAATTGTATAAAAAAATGTTTTAAGTTACACGGTTTTTTTTGGCACTTTTTCGCCATGATTTAAGTATTTTAAAATTCGAAACATCGTTGCATTATCCAAACAATTTCAAACAAAGCTATCGTTGCCATTCCACAAATAATAATTATGATCATTTCCTCAGAGCCAAAATTATTATGGTTTTCCTAATTAACGTTGTAATAAATTATAAAATGGATAGAATATCGTATTGTCATCGAAGATAAGCTAGTGTGCAAAGTTTGAAGATAATTTATGCAGTAAAGCGGTCGAAAACCGCGTGACAAATCAAGTTAAATAAAACCGTGTAATTAAAAGCAACAAAAGATAATTTAAAAAACTTTAGCACACTATGCTTAAATTTTTAATTTTCTCAAAACTATTGGAATTTTTCACAAAAATGGATCTTTTTTAAAATGCTGGATTGACACTTTGACTCAGATCCCTCTTCAGTACCCCTTGAAAAAGTGGTTTGGAGTCCAAAACTGAAAATCTTCTCTAATCAAGTGCTTTTATCTATAGAAATATAGAGATTTTCTTCTCCTCCATCTAAAATTACACATATGGGCATCCACGGTGTGGACCCCGCTTAGAACAATAGCAAACATATATTAATGCCCGTGTCCTTTTTCAACCTATATATATATTATTTCTCCAGCCTGGTTTTTCTGTCGCTCCGCGAGAACTTTCTTATTCCTTTATCAAATTCCATGACTTCCCCCTCATTTTAAAGCTTATCGTGCCGGCTCATGACTAAAAATAGAAACGCGGTCCAAAAATATACCGCTTCTCTTAAATTTGAGATTTAAAATCATTTAAGAAGAGGTCCTTTAATGGATGCCAAATGGGTGTTGTGTATGCTGGTGCCATCTGTTATCAAATAAAAAAAAAACAGGAAACTCTTCTGTTTTTATCGCGTAGAAAATTGGACAGTTTTAGCTGCGTCTGTGCGTCAAACTTATCCAATCGTTAAGCTCCACACATTCATTTGGGTCATTCATTGATTGCTCAATTAACTCCCGAGCTATGCCGGTTCAAAATTCATTTAAAAATATCAGGCCTCGATTTTGATTTATTCAGGCATGAAGTTTGAATGAATTTTGAACCGGCATAGCTCAGGAGTTAATTGAGCAATCAAGGTGCCACTTGCACACCTTTATGACATGCCAGCAGGGTGCAAATGATGAAAGAATCCAGTTCAGAAAATATTTCTATCGACAGATACAAGCTGGCAAAGTGTGGTCAAAATCCGCCACATCGGCACAAATGAGCCACTTTGGCAGCAAAATGTGAAAAATCTAAAATACATGAACCTTTCGTTGTACTGGTAGGCTGTTATATCCCAAATGTTTAGCAGGATCACCAAGTTTCAGTGTTAGTTTGCTTAGGTCATGGTCAATAAGAACACAAAGAAGACGATTTAGTCATTTTGGTTGCGACATGAAAAAAAGGCGTCTTTGCAAAACCGTGGCTAGTGGCCCAACTAAAAAATACAACTTACTCAACTGCAATTTGGCATGGTTCCATCTAAGACATATATGTACATGGCATAAAAATTTCATCAAAATTGGAGAGGGTCGTGTGGGGATCCTTCGCACACTTGACGTGGAATGACCCATTTATATTATTAATGCGTGAATCCAACCAAGAAACAGTAACTCGATTTTACGGAATGGAACAGTTTCGTTACTGTATTTTAATGCTACGTATACTAATACTAAAAATAACTATCATTGTTAGTGTGATTATTTTATTATTTTGAATATATAAGGCCCATTCCATAGTGACGTGTGTGACCTTCGGAGTCACTTTTCAATGTTTTACAATGAAAATACACTCTCCTAAAATTGATAACACAGTTATGTTTGCCATTAGTGAGAGAACATTTTAGTGTAAACAGTTTTTATTTTTAGTTTTTGCTTTAAGTAGAAAATAACTTCAAACTCATGTGACGTGTGTGACCATTTTGTAACGAAAAGTTTCAGGTTGGAATAGCAAATTTCATTTTTCTGTGATTTATATTGATATACAATATTGTTTTAACCGAAATGGGTAATAGATATCTCAAATAATTTCTCCCAATTGCTGCTATTTTATTTCAAGTCATACATATTTAACTAAACAATAAAAATGCTCGTGACGTGTGTGACTGCAAATTGTGACGTGTATATTAATTTATAAACTAACTTTTTGAGTTAATACTAACACTCATTAATGTTTTGCATAAACTTTTTAAAGTGAATGTGACGTGTGTGACCATCAAAAAGTGGTTTTTCTTCTCCCACAACTAATCGTATTTAAGGCACTTTTATTAATTATACACCATGTGTTCTATCTTTAAAATATTCAATAATATTATTTTACAACTCCAGTTTTTCCCATTTTCATAGATTTATCATCATAACGTGAAGAAAATGACGACTGTACAAACCGCATCGGAAATCATTAAAAAAATTGTGTATTAAAACAGTAAATTTTAGGGTATAAGATAAATATTTTGCTCCAAATCAATAGCAAATTTGAAAAATTCAACTTTTTCTACATTAGAATAAAGCCTTATTTCTATGACTGTGTGACTTTAAAATTTTACCCACTTGGTATAGCAAATCATGGAATGGGCCATAAGTAATAGGGGGGGGGGGGGCTATGTAACAGCTCTTTCTGCTGATGTGTTCATGTGTTCTTCTGTACCAACACCCTTTTACTAATTTCTATTTCTCTTATTACTCCCAAATTAGAGTGGAATTCCACACGGGTGTACTAGTTGCTCATTAATGCCTACGCACTTGTATGCTAATGCCTACGTATTTTCCAGAATATTGCATATGTTTTGCTGAAATTTTATCAAAACATTCTAGAAATGTTAAGAGAGTGTTATTCTAGGAATTCTGTTAATGAGTCCTCTCAGAACATGGAATATTACAGCTTGCCTCTGTAACCGAATAACTCGAAGATATTGCGAAATCCATGTCCAGTTTCGAAATCATTCCGGTCCAGCGAAGAGGCAAATTTAATCATCGAGCTCTTTTGTTCTGGGAAATAGCGAAGCAGTTTAATTTTGTAGCTTATTAAATATTCCATTTGCATATTCTAAAGTGAATGGTCTCGTTGCGTGATGGGGAACCGTTCGAATGTGTCTCGGCAAAGTCATCCGGTGACAGAAAATATCCCTGTAGCTTTCAATTTTCGCTTTTGTTAGTGGTGATGAATATGTAACTGATGTTATGTTGTAGTTGTGGAAGGATTAAAGTTGGCTGCTATTTTGGCGTCAATTTCGCGTTTCATCTCTTGTTGAGTGATGACTGGGAAAGTAAGAAGGATTACTATCATTAATTTACCTACACTGTCAAAATGTTGCGCTTAGTTGCCACCACTTTTGGTGTTCAGTTGGGGTAATGTTGAGAATTATTCATTTTTGGTATACACTTTATTTTTTCCTGCGTCTCTCGCTAAAAATATATAGACAGTTAACGTTTCTTAGTGCACCGCTAGAGGGACTCATGAGCGATCATCGTTGTCACGTGATATCCGCTCTGTTTACAAAGATTTTCAATTGAGTTCTACCTGAGTCATCTTAAAAATAATTAGACTATTTTCTCAGCTTTTTCTGATTATAACCCGGTACTTACATTTAATTTAATCATTATAAAAGAAATGTATTAATTATTACAATAGTTATAGTGTTGCATTTAATGTTAATTTTATGTAATGTAGAAGAACTTTATTTAGGAGTAGTTTTTAATTAGTTTGTCGAACTCGAAGTAAAACGATGCTACGGCTTCCTTTGTTTACATTGCTTTCATCGCTGCCACGTGACCAATGACGTTGCTTGAATTGCCTCCATTGCTCGTTTCTATGCGCAGATGAGTGAACGAACATCATATGCTAAAAAACATTCTCTTGTCTGTATTTTTTTAGACGGACACTTAAAAGAATTTAAAGTACATCAAAAAATGCACAATTTTCAACTTTACACCAACTGAACGCCAAAAATCGTGTTCAGTAACACCAAAAATTTTTATTGTATTTAATACTGGAATAAAAAAAATAAAGGGTTTTACTCTCACTTTTGTTATCTGCTGTTATCTCTTCTTTATCTTTCAAAACGAGATTTCTTTTAATAGGATTGTGTACATACGAAAAAGCTGTCACTAAACCCTTTTATTCCAAAGTAGCCTAGTGGTTAGGATGTCGGGCTTTCAACCGGAAGATTGGGTGTTTGATACCCGGCCTGATGAAGACCCACTATGTATACCTGGGGATTACGTGCACGTAAAATCCGTTGACCCGGAAATCCCGAGGCAGTTCTGAGGATGGAGAATGTCCCTTCACTCTTAGGTCAAAATAGGAGAGTGGCGTAATTTTGGTGTCATCCAAATTCATCTCGAGACAAGTCGTACTTCTACCGTTGTGGTGCTCATCAGAGAAACGGAAGGCGCTCCCTTACTGCTATAATTCTTGGTCGCTCTAAAGCGAAGGGGAACTTGTGTCATGCGAAACAACAACAGCATTGCAAAGCCATTTTTTAATTCTATTTAGTCTAATGGGATTCGATTGATATTAGCAGGTTTAACCCATTAAACGCCGCTTCTTTTTTTCCGCCGCTACAATTACTTATTAAAAAAAATGTTCCAACATTTTTTTTTTAATAAGTAATTGTTTTTTTCTAATGTACAGAGGGTATCTATACCTATTTCATTTGATTTTGTAAAAAAAAAAAATAATAACTAAAAGTTATAGCATGTTCCCAAAATGCGAACATTGGCGCCTAATGGGTTAAAGGCTGAAAATATTGAATATGGTTATTCTAATTGATCTAATGATATTACAGAAAAAAAAAGAAAGATTAAGTTCATGTCGATTGGCATCACTGCAACATTAAATGCACAAATGCCGTATGTTGAAAAGAATTGAAAATAAAATAAACTAATTATTTCAATAAATCACAGAATACCTCAATATATATTTGAAAATCCTATATATTATTTCTCTAGCCTGTCTTTCTGTCGGTCCAAGAGATCTTCCTTATTCCTTTATCAAACTCCATGCTTTACCCTTCATTTTAAAGCTTATCGTGCCGGCTAATGACGAGAAGACCCAGGTCTAAAAATGCACCTCTTCTCTTAAATTTCAGATTTAAAATCCTCTAAGAAGAGGTCCTTTAATGGATGCATCGATTTTTTTTTTGATACTATCGAATCGGATATCCGCTTGAAACATCAGCGCTTACATATTTCTTTTTAGCCTACTTTCCCGTAAAAGTAAAAAAAAATAATAATAAGGCATGAAAGAAGGCTTAATGTATCGTGAAAATATCGTTAGAAATAAAAAAAAGTCAAAAATAAGTTAAGTAATTAAATAAAGATTGAAAAATAAAAAAATTGAAAGTAGGGTTTTGAGATGGGGGGGGGGGGGGGAGTGTGTCTGTCGGTCTGTCCCCATTTAATAACTTTTGAACGAATTGTCCGATTCGAAAAATTCTTTTTGCATTCGAAAGATCTCGGCGAGGACATCTCATTTCCATATTTTACTTTTTGATTTGAACAATTTCTCGTTCAATTTTCAACAGTTCAAAAAAATTTAACATTAGCGCCTATGGGCGAAAATGAAGCAAATGATGTAAACTCTGGGTACAAGATCCAAGTTCCAATGAACAAGCTCACTGGAAGAAGTTCTTGCCGTGAAATATTGATTTGGACAATTTTTGTTCATTATTGAACAGTTCAAAAAAATGAACATAGCGCCTACGGGGAAATTTCAATCCTATATAAATCCCGATCTAACAGACCGATTTGCTTGTAACAAACTTTATCGGAAGGCTCTTATGACGTAGAACATGTACAGATAGAAAGTTCATAAAGAACTAACGAGCCTATTTTCCTATGACATATTTTGATCGAGATTTTCAAGAATATTTTTGAATTAATGAAGGATTAAATGAATAAGCAAAAGAATAAATGAGTGAATAAATACATGAATGATTGAATGAATGAACGATTGAATGAATATGTATTAACCGTTGAAAAAGGTATATTTGAAGCAATTAAGAACTAAAGCTAAACGAGAATGAGAGAGAGAGAGAGATAGGTAGATTACAAATTTGAAGCTGGTGTATACGGGAAAGTAGGCTCGTATAGTTCTAGACGGAACTTCTTGTTAAAATTACACTTCCGTCCTAATAAACAGAACTTATGATAAAGAAAAAATCTTAGAGAACCCTGCAACTTAACCAAAAAAGTCCAAAAAATGCAATGTCACCCAAAATGATTTGGTGCGCGGTGTGGAATAGTTTGTGTATAGAAAACTATAGTCACACAAAATTGAGTTAATAAAACGATGGCTGCATTCAAAATCTTGCCGTTTGGTGATTTTTTTTTTTTTTTTAATTCTCGAAAGTCTTTTCAGAGAAAAATTATTTTATCTGAGATAGGTACCAAGCTATATCTTTCTTTTTCACGTTTTTATAGAAAAAGATTTTATCGTAAAGCATGAAAGCGCAAAGAATTTGTTCTCCCATTATTTTGAAACTAAAAAACATCTGAAATTGGTTGTGTACCCAGAGTATGCAAATAAAAAGAATGTGTCGGTAAAAAAAACATGAAATATTTCAAGTTTAATATGGAGCTCATTAAACAGCAGTTGACGTTTCAGACTTTTCACTTTGTAAAGAGCAAAAATAAAATCACGAGTGCGGCCTTTACATTCTGCACATGAAACAGGAAGAATGAAATGGAAAATTATTGAAGTATTCGAAACCAGAACATACAGAAGACAACCCGAAGTGAAACGAAACATTTTATATTAAAAATGAGTTCATTTTTTGCCATTTTTTGCATCGACTTAAACTCCAGTTCAGACGGTTTTCAATGTTCTTATGTATGCGAACAAAATCATCTAGTGTTTGAAGAAGCATAATAGTAATTGAAATTTCTTTATCGGTAGAGCGCCGATTGTGTCATAAAAGAAAGCTTTTGTGCTTTACTTTTCAGGGGAAAAATTTCGTTTCAAAAAAACTTCACCAAGAATGCTTGATCTTTATGTTTGAATTTTAAAAAAAATTCAAACATAATCATTCATTTAAAAAAAAGCCGATCATTTAAGAAAAAAGCCGATATTTTTTTTACCACAGAAAAAGGAATAAAACTATCTTTTTCAAAAACAAACATTAAAGCTCATTGGTTTCTTTGGATTTTAAAATGTTCATGGAAAGTAAAATAGTTCTTTTTTTCCTAGAAGAAAAAATCAATAGAATAACATTTACCAAACGTAGAACTGCAACGAATAATTGAGCGATATCTTTGGATTTTAAAATATTTATACAAAAACAAGAAAGACACTAGTCAGAAATCTTATAACAAACTTTCGCAAATTGTATTTAAAAATTCTTAGACAATGTTTCTATCTCTGAAAATTCTTTTGCAACCATGTCTTTAATTAAGAATTTCAAACATCAGTGTTCTCCATTGAATTAAGTTAATAATTTACAATAAGAGATAACCTCAACAAAAAAAAATAAATAAATAAAAAACTGGGCACAAGCTTAAGCTATTTTTCCTGTCCTTGATTATTTGTCACACGTGGAGTGGATTTAAAATATGACGGTGGGGGGAAGGGGGACATCTAGCTACTGGTACTCAATGAAAACTGGATGAATGTGAAATCTTTTCGTTGGAAAACTCATTAATTATCTATACTTTGGGTGTTAGCTAGCAATTTGTTTTGTAATATTTGTTGTGAAATATATTGGGTTCTTCGGAAAGTAATTTCTTTTTTTTTTTTGCTTAAAACGAAAGATGATTTTCTTTTATGAATAGATAATTTATAGAAATATTTATTGTCCATTCTGAGAGGGTATTACCTTTAGCCATCTTTCCGGCAGTAGCATGATTCCACGCTCATGAAATTTTTGCTCTTTGCTGGCAAAAAACTGATCCAGGTGATTTTTGACGTCTTCATTTGATGTAACGGTTTTACCGTCTGAAAATTTTTGTAGAGACCGAAACAAATAATAATCTGAAGATACCAGATTGGGAGAATACGGTGTGGGGGGGGGGGAGATGTGGCAGTAATAACCATCCAAGCTGTGCAAGCTTTTGGCGAGTTACCAAACTAGTATGAGGTCTTGCATTACCTTTGTAGAACACTACGCATTTCGTACTGACCAATTCCGGCCTTTTCTGTTTAAGTCAGCGTTTCTCAATCTTTCAGTATTCGCGGCCCAATTTTCTATCATAATTTTCGTCGCCCCCCCCCCCCTTACCATAAAATGTATACAACAATGATGTATATTGAGCACTTTGAACTCTTAAAATAAATGAACTTTGTGCCCCAGTAAAACTGAAAAACAATTATTCACGTAAAAAAAAGGCATTATCTATGGTCCTATTTTATCTAATGGCATTATCTACACTCTATCATGCATCTTAATGCTCATTTGTGCTTTCTTTACGTGAATAATTGTTTTTCAGTTTCACTTTGAATTCTGTTTTTGAATTATTTTTAACTAGCTGCCAAAACAAGAGTAAAACGAGCAATTTAGTAATAAAATTTATTTAGTAATAAGTCACTATTTGAATTTTGGGCAGGAGTAGAAGATGATTTTTCTGCACTAAAAACAAGGGCATTTCGCATTCGATTACCATTTTCAACATCCTACTTTTGTGAAACTGGTTTTTCTGCTGGGGCTTTTTTAAAGACAAAGTATAGATCTCGGCTAAATATGGAAACAACTGAGTTCTGAGTAAAACAACTATTTCTAATATGAAACCTTCCTTCGAAAAACTTTGCTTTGCAAGACAGGCCCAAGAAGGTCACTAATAATTATTAAATTTGTTTTCCATTTAGTATGTTTTGATTGAGAAAGTTTTAATTTTAGTAATTTGTGTTACTTTAATAAGTTATTAAATATGTCGAAATGTATTTTGTTTTCTATGTGTATGTGTGCTTTCCTTTCAGTCAGTTAATCAATTTTTTAAAGTAATATTTTCTCTTGGATATTCTCGCGCCCCCCTTCTCGTGTGCTCGCCCCCGGCTCGGGGGGCGCGCTCCACAGCTTGAGAATCGCTGGTTTAAGTGAATCATTCGATTTGTCCAGCTGATTACAGTACACTTCAGAATTGAACGTAATGTTGTCCGGATCGAAATTTTGTAAACCAGTTTTGGCACTGACGTTCTGTCTCATAATATTTTTCTTGCTTGAACAGCATTTTTACCTGTGGTAAATGCTGCTTTTCACTTTTCATATTTGAAAGAGCCCCAGCCAAAAACTATAGCGAAGAATGAATCGGAACTTTTTCACAGGCAAGCCTTGCTATATCATGTGTCAAAATTCATACTGATTAGGCGGCTGAAATGGGAGGTCGTCTGTGAAATAACTTTCCGAATAATGGACAATGGATAAATAATCAAAAATACTGTTAGACGCTTTGTGCGGTTCAAACGCACTTGAAAGTATTTCACACCAGGGATCTGGAGCAGCCAATTATTTTTTTTTTTTTGGGGGGGGGGGGGTTGCTCCTCTTCGACTTTTGAATAATTGCTCCAACTCCGCTCCGTGCTCCGAATAATTTTAATAAATTACATTATTTATCACTTTTTTTTTTAATAAATACATGGAAAACATAACGTAAATAAACACTCTCAGAAATAGAAGTCTCACTTTTGACGATTCTTCAATCGTCAAGAAAATGTCGTCATTTACAGCGATTCTTTCCTCGCGCGATCACGTGACTTAACCCTTTATAAGGCAGTGGGAAGTAGGCTTCCCACCTAATTCATGAAGTTATAAATGTTTATAGTAAGCTATTTTACCCTTTCTGATTGGAAGAATCTTGCAAACGCGCTGGGAAGCATATTTACCACCACATGCATCAATATTCCCATATTAAAACATTCCTCTCCCCCCCCCCCCCGGGGGCGTCCTGAGGCACAAAAAAATCATGTTAATCTTATTTAATGTCCTATAAGAATTTCTTCTTTGCAACGAACCAAAATCCGAAAAATATTTTAATATACCGATACTACAAAAAAAAAGTGGCCATATAAAGGGTTAAAAATAGTCACTACACAAATTTCGCCAATTTGACGAAAGGTTTAGGAGGGTCGGAGCATTTTTCACGAAGTCATTTCGTCAAATACGACGAAAGTTTCGTGGGATTTGAGTATGCGTTTCATGGAGTGAAGCAATTGTCGTTTCGTATATACACATATATACTTTTTCCTGTACGGGTTTCCCTCTATCCTTACTTTTCATGTTCCTGGCCTCTGATTGGTCTTTCTCATCCCTTGTCTTTATTCCTATTGGTTGATCTCTAATCCGACATTTGGTATAAATACCGTCTTTCTGATTGTTGCCTGTTCACTCATAACTTTCTTCGCCTTTAGCTTTACTCGGAGCATTTTTCACGAAGTCATTTCGTCAAATACGACGAAAGTTTCGTGGGATTTGAGTATGCGTTTCATGGAGTGAAGCAATTGTCGTTTAGTATAAACAAATATATACTTTTTCCTGTACGGGTTTCCCTCTATCTTTACTTTTCATGTTCCTGGCCTCTGATTGGTCTTTCTCATCCCTTGTCTTTATTCCTATTGGTTGATCTCTAATCCGACATTTGGTATAAATACCGTCTTTCTGATTGTTGCCTGTTCACTTCATAACTTTCTTAGCCTTTAGCTTTACTCGGAGCATTTTTCACGAAGTCATTTCGTCAAATACGACGAAAGTTTCGTGGGATTTGAGTATGCGTTTCATGGAGTGAAGCAATTGTCGTTTCGTATATACACATATATACTTTTTCCTGTACGGGTTTCTCTCTATCCTTACTTTTCATGTTCCAGGCCTCTGATTGGTCTTCCTCATCCCTTGTCTTTATTCCTATTGGTTGATCTCTAATCCGACATTTGGTATAAATACCGTCTTTCTGATTGTTGCCTGTTCACTCATAACTTTCTTCGCCTTTAGCTTTAGTTCTTAATTATTTCAAATGTACCTACTTCAACGGATAATACACCTTCATTCACTCCCTCATTCATTCTTTCATTTATTCAGTCATTCATTTATTCAGTCTTTCATTTATTCAGTCTTTCATTTATTCAGTCATTCATTTGTTCATTCATTCATTCTTTCATTCCTTCACTCATTTATTTATTCATGCATTCTTTCACTCTTTCATTTTTTCATTCATTCATTCTTTCACTCTTTCATTTATTCATTCATTCGTTCTTTCGCTCATTCACTTATTCATTTATACATTGGGAAAAAAATTCCTTAAAAATCCCGATCAAAGAGTTTCCTATTAAAATAGGCTCTTTAGATCTGAAGGAACTTTCTATCTGTACATGTTCTACGTCATAAATTTGTTCCAAGTAAATCGATCCGTTAGATCAGGATTTATATGGGATTGAAATATCTAAGTAGGCGCTAATTTTATTTTTTTTTAACTGTTTTAATTGTTCAAATCAACATTTCATGCCGAGAGCTTCTTGCAATAAGCTTGCTCATAAAAACTTGGACCTTGTGCCCAGAGTTTACATAATTTGCTTCATTTTTGCCCATAGACGCTAGTGTTAACATTTTTTGAACTGTTCAAAACTGAACGAAAAATTGTTTTAAAAAAAAGTAAAATATGTAAATGAGATGTCCTCGACGATATCTTTTGAGTGCAAAAAGAACTTTTCGAATCGGACAATTTGTTCAAGAGTTATTAGCGGGGGGGGGGGGGGGCAGACAGACCGACAGACACACATTTTCCCCTTCTCAAAACCCTACTTTCAAATTTTTTATTTTTCAATCTTTATTTAATTACTTCGCTTTTTATTGAGTTTTCTTTATTTTTAACGATATTTTAACGATACATTAAGCCTTCTTTCATGGCTTATTATTATTATTTTTTACTTATACGGGAAACTAGGCTGAAAATGCGTGGATATTTCAACTATAAATTTTTCAAAAAAAAAGGAAACTTTACATGTAGTTGATATATTTATGACCTAAACCCTAAAGTTAATCAAATTTGATATTCCCCGCGACCTTTAACATTGAAAAGAACAAATACCTATTCGCCTCTGAAAGAAAAATACCAAATACACCAAGATCCACTTCTTAAATGCATTACAGTTCCTATCTCGCATAAGGAATTCCAAAACCGAAAGTAAATCTGAACAGAAAGTGGATATATATATATATATATATATATATATATATATATAGTATATATATACTCATTTTGTTTACTCGATTTCCAAATCTTACTTTCTCTTTCACACTGAATAAACAAAATGATATGGAATTCCGATACAACTCTGAAGAGTGGAATTCACGTGTAGGAAAAATATTTGTTTTTCCGATGTCGCACTTATTTAAAGCCAAACGTAGATTTTTTTATCAGTGGCTAGGTATCTATATTTTCAAAAGTTTATTTCTACGTTTCATATCACTGAAAAAACCTTGCGTTTACACTGTAAAAATTTTTCGTTGGGTGCAAAGCTGAATATTATCCGTTCTTCCATAACGACCTACTTTCCCATAAAAGTAAAAAGAATAATAATAATAAAGCATGAAAGAAGGCTTAATGTATCGTGAAAATATCGTTAGAAATCAAGAAAAGTCAAAATACGTTAAGTAATTAAATAAAGATTGAAAAATAAGTAATTTGAAAGTAGGGATTTGAGATGGGAAATTTGTGTGTTCGTCGGTCTGTCGGTCTGTCTGCCCCCCCCCCCCTAATAACTTTTAAACGAATTGTCCGATTGGTAAATTCTTTTTGCATTCGAACGATCTCGGCGAGGACATCCTCATTTCCATATTTTACTTTTTGATTTGAACGATTTTTCGTTTAATTTTGAACAGTTCAAAAAATTTTAACATTAGCGCCTATGGACAAAAATGAAGCAAATGATGTACACTCTGGGCACAAGATCCAAGTTCCTATGAGCAAGCTTATTGGAAGAAGCTCTCGGCGTGAAATATTGATTTGAACACTTTTTGTTCATTTTTGAACAGTTCCAAAAAAAATTAACATATCGATTACGGGGAAATTTCAATACTATATAAATCCTGATCTAACGGACCGATTTGATTATAACAAACTTTATCGGAAAGCTCTTATAACGTAGAACATTGTACGGATAGAAAGTTCATCCAGAACTAACGAGCTATTTTCCTGTGAAATTTTTTTTCGGGATTTTCAAGAATATTTTTGAATTATTGAATGATTAAATGAATAAGTGAAAGAATGAATGAACAAATGAGTGAATAAATGAGTAAATGAATGAAAAAATAAGTGAATGACTGAATAAATGAGTGAATGAATGAGTGAATGAATATATATTAATCGTTGAAAAAGGTATATTTGAAGCTATTAAGAATTAAAGCTAAACAAGAAAGAGAGAGAGAAGAATAGATAGCTTGATTATAAATTTGGATTTGGTGTGTACGAGAAAGTAGGCTCGTATAGTTCTAGACGAAACTTTTATACATACACGTAAAACAAATTTAAGTATACCAAAGTTGACTAATTTTCAACTTTGGTGTTACTGAACACCATGTTTTTTTTTTTTTTTTTTTTTGTTCAAGTGGTGTAAAGTTGAAAATTGTGTTTTTTTTTTTTTTTGATGAATTTTAAATTCTTTTATGTGTCTGTCTAAAAAAAATACAGACAGCAGAATGCTTTTTTTGCAGAGCATGCTCGTTAACACATTTGCGTATCGAAAGTTCATTACGATGGCTCAGTTATCCTATTTTCATAGAAATGAATAATCGTAATGAAATTAACGGAGTTAATAAGTGTCATGTGCTAATGAACATTATGCTGTCTATTTTTATTTTTTTAGACAGACACATAAAAAAATTTGAAGTACTTCAAAAATGAATGATTTTCAACTTTACCCCAACTGAACACCAAAAATCGTGTTCAGTAGCACCAAAAGTGGTGGCGACTAAAAGCGAAATTTTTAAAGTGTGCGGGTGATTTTGAACAATTGGTGTTTATGCCCAGCCTTCTATGACGCTTCATTAATTTGCAGCTATTAAATACACTCACATATACAGTTAACCCTGTAAAGTTGACCACCTTTGTAGTTTGACCACCTTTATAAGTTGACCACCTGTCTAAGTTGTCCACTTCTGTCAGGGATGGAATTAGCCCTTCGCCCCCTACCTCACCCTCTATAAGTTGACCACCTGTCTAAGTTGTCCACTTCTGTCAGGGATGGAATTAGCCCTTCGCCCCCTACCTCACCCTCTATAAGTTGACCACCTGTCTAAGTTGTCCACTTCTGTCAGGGATGGAATTAGCCCTTCGCCCCCTACCTCACCCTCTATAAGTTGACCACCTGTCTAAGTTGTCCACTTCTGTCAGGGATGGAATTAGCCCTTCGCCCCCTACCTCACCCTCTATAAGTTGACCACCTGTCTAAGTTGTCCACTTCTGTCAGGGATGGAATTAGCCCTTCGCCCCCTACCTCACCCTCTATAAGTTGACCACCTGTCTAAGTTGCCACCTGTCAAGTTACCCTTCGCACCGCAAGTGGTCAACTTACACAGGTTTCACTGTACGTATATGCAGTAGTAGACGAAATTGTGGACACTTCACTCTAGAAACGCATGCTCAAATCTCACGAAACTTTCGTCGTATTTGGCGAAATGGCTTCGTGGAAAATGCTCCGAGTCAACCTTTTGTCAAATTGCCGAAATTTGTGTAGTCACTTTTATAAGTCACGTGATCGGGCGAGGATAGAATCGTTGTAAATGACGAAATTTTCTTGACGATTGAAGAATCGTCGAAAATGAGGATTCTATTTTGAGAGTGTTTCAGAACTTTTTGTGTTCCTAACTTTGTATGCTTATAGAAACCACTTTCTCATAGCAGAATAATCTTCCATTTATTTTCACACAATAATGATTTGATCCAGCTGTAAACCTATCGTAAGCATCTGTTGGAAGTTGCTTACATATGATTGGCTCCCAGAATAAGAATAGTCATTGACCAGGAACGTGAGACATTACAAACCACACCCTATTTAGGGATCATTCATAAATGATGTCACGCTTCGAGGGGAGAGGGGGTTCATAAAATTGTGACAAAGTGTGACAAGGGGAGGGGAGGGGGGTAACAAGAAGTGTGACATCATTCATTATGCACATAGCGTGACGCGTGACAAAGGAGGGGAGGGGGTCCTCTGAAGTGTGACATAGTGACAAAGGGGGGGAGGGCGTCAAATATATGGGAAAAAAGCGGGACGTCATTTATGAACGGCCCCTTAAAGAAAAGTGTGACACCATTTATGAACGGGTCCCTAAATGGAGAAAAAACAAAAGCGTTCACAATTTTGGTCACCACTGTATATACACCGACGAAGGCCCAGAAGCCTAAGATATCGGATATCCGACCATTTTTTAAGCATCCGGAATATAATTCACTGCACGAAAGAGCCGGGCATCCGGCATGTCAAATTTGACTTTTAAAAAGTACAATTAATGAGTATGCTTTGAAAATACAGTACAACCTGGAAAGTTGGCCTTTGTAAGCTGACCACCTGTCTAATTTGACCACTTTTGTCAGGAACGGAATTGGCCCTTTATTAAATAATATAGGGAAACCTTTGTAACTTGACCACCTGTCTATATTGACCACTTATATAGGCCACATTTGGTTGGGATTATTATAAAAAAAAGCTTTTTAAGTTGGCCGCCTGTCTAATTGACCACTTTTGTCAGGAACGGAATTGGCCCTTTATTAAATAATATAGGGAAACCTTTGTAACTTGACCACCTGTCTATATTGACCACTTATATAGGCCACATTTGGTTGGGATTATTATAAAAAAAAGCTTTTTAAGTTGGCCGCCTGTCTAAGTTGACCACTTTTGTCAGGAACGGAATTGGCCCTTTATTAAATAATATAGGGAAACCTTTGTAACTTGACCACCTGTCTATATTGACCACTTATATAGGCCCCATTTGGTTGGGATTATTATAAAAAAAAGCTTTTTAAGTTGGCCGCCTGTCTAAGTTGACCACTTTTGTCAGGAACGGAATTGGCCCTTTATTAAATAATATAGGGAAACCTTTGTAACTTGACCACCTGTCTATATTGACCACTTATATAGGCCACATTTGGTTGGGATTATTATAAAAAAAAGCTTTTTAAGTTGGCCGCCTGTCTAAGTTGACCACTTTTGTCAGGAACGGAATTGGCCCTTTATTAAATAATATAGGGAAACCTTTGTAACTTGACCACCTGTCTATATTGACCACTTATATAGGCCACATTTGGTTGGGATTATTATAAAAAAAAGCTTTTTAAGTTGGCCGCCTGTCTAAGTTGACCACTTTTGTCAGGAACGGAATTGGCCCTTTATTAAATAATATAGGGAAACCTTTGTAACTTGACCACCTGTCTATATTGACCACTTATATAGGCCACATTTGGTTGGGATTATTATAAAAAAAAGCTTTGTAAAGACCGCCTAGTTATTACTATATTAATTTGTTTATCTATTTTTGCAAAGATAAAAAAACTAAAGGCTATATTTTTAACCGACTTCACAAAGGAAGGATGTTATACATTCATATTGTATGTATGTCGTTTTTTTTTTTTTTTTTTTGTTTGTTTATTTGTCCACTCATAACTTCTTACTGGATGAACCGATTTTCATGATTTTTTTTTTAATTGATCAAGGGGGTTTCCCATAGGTCCCATACCTTGGTTTGACCATATTCGATAATTAGAAAAAAAGTTATGGGCTGAAATATGGTCACTTTTTTGCTTTTTCATCCTTAACTTTTGACTAAATGAACCGATTTTGATTATTGTTTCTTTGATCAATAGATGGTTGTCTAACTCAAATATCGCACATCAGTTTCACTACATCTGTTTTTTAGAAAAAACGTTATGGGGGGAAAAATAAGTATTTTTTCATTTTAATTGGAAAGGCTAGACTTGATTTTTCTTTGTTGGGAAAATTGTTAAAATAATAAAATGAAACTCATTGTTAAAAAGGAGTTTGTTGCCATTGAGATGTAATATTAAAAGCAATTATAAAAAGAAATAGACTGAAGGCTTCTCTGAAGAAGAAATTAAATCTAATCACTTTGCTTGCTCTAGTGACCCTTTAAAATCGATTTCAAAACGAAATTTATAATACAAACGGTTAGTTTTTAGTGTCATTCCCTCAAAGAATGTTTCTTCTTTGATATGTACGTTTTGAAAATAGAGTACTTATATAAAAATGTATTTACACTAAAAAGAATAAAATAAAATAATTTTTGGAAAAAAATAGAACCGACTTCAAACTATAAATTGCGCTAAAAAGTGAAAAATAAAATTATTCTTTAAACAACTTTGATACGACTTTTAAACAGAATTTTTGAAGTCGGTGCAAAATTATGATGGATTTTGATGCATGATTCTTTTTGTAACTGCGAAACAATTACAAATATAAATGGCGTAGAATTTGGAACAGTTTCACTGTAAAATAACCCAAGGCGTAATTATAATTACACTGTCATAATTCTGCACCGACTTCAAAAATTATGTATAAAAGTCGTATCGAAGTTGTTTAAAGAATAATTTTATTTTTCACTTTTTAGCGCAATTTATAGTTTGAAGTCGGTTCTATTTTTTTCCAAAAATTATTTTTTATGCTATAATGTTACAACGGTAGGTGTCTAGATGGATGAAACACATCGATATAAAGTTGGCGTAAACCTCTTTGTAAGTGAACCATATGATAAAACTACTATGAGCACTCTTTTACTCTTTAAATAAGTTTCTTCATTTCTTTTCTATATGATGTATCCATTTTGAAAAATGATGTATTTTTAGGAAATTGTTACTATCATATAAGTAACTTACATAACTAATTGACTTTTATCTTTATCATAACTAAGTACTTTACTTTTAAAGTGTATATGATAAATTGTAAGTCACTCAGGTTAAATTTCTCTAATAATATTTTAGGTAATTGTGAAAAAAAGTCGCTAATTACTATTTTTAAGTAATGTTAATACAGGAAGCTATATTTTAAATAGTTACAAATGTTTAAATGCGTAGTGCAAGAAATGTCTAAAAAAAACTCTACCCTCTGTAAGTTGACCACTAGACAGCTGGTCAGCTTCTGTCGAAGTGCTGCACCTCAAGTGGTCAACTCACAGGTTTGTATATATGTATAATACAAACTTACTGCGCATTTGGAAGCTTTAGGATGTATAATCCCTTAACGGTCGGGTAATTTTCAAGAAAACGCTCATAAAAGTGCCAATCTTTTTTATCCCTGAAAATTATATTAAAATTATGTGTACGAACAATATATATACTCATTTTTAATCTTTGATTTGTTTTTGTTTTGAAATTTTAAACACTCCAGCCCGGAAATATCACGGGAGCGAGAAATAGAGAGCGAATACTCACCCCGTCATTTTCACGGGAGAGAGAAATAGAGCGAAAACTAACCCCGTCATTTTCACGGGAGAGAGAAATAGATAGCGAATACTCACCCCGTCATTTTCACGGGAGAGAGAAATAGAGAGCGAATACTCACCCCGTCCTTTTCACGGGAGAGAGAAATAGAGAGCGAATACTCACCCCGTCATTTTCACGGGAGAGAGAAATAGAGCGAAAACTCACCCCGTCATTTTCACAGGAGTGAGAAATAGAAGGCGAAACCTCAGCCCGTCACGTTCACGGGATCGATAGGGAAGAGGTAAAGATATGTATAGAATTTAAAGTTTTATTTTTAAACACGGCATTAATGCTATTTTCCTGGTGCAAATAAGTGAAATTTAATCAGTTCATACACAATTACTATTTAAAAATAATTTTCTGGCATTTCCTGTGATATCACAAAGGCATTCAAATCTCAATTTTTACTACATTGCAATTAAATATTTTCATAGACTATAGCCGTCACGCAAAAACACTTTTGACTAAATGAACCGATTTTGATTATTGTTTCTTTGATCAATAGAGGGTTGTCTAACTCAAATATCGCACATCAGTTTCACTACATCTGTTTTTTAGAAAAAACGTTATGGGGGAAAAATAAGTATTTTTTCATTTTAATTGGAAAGGCTAGACTTGATTTTTCTTTGTGGGGAAAATTGTTAAAATAATAAAATGAAACTCATTGTTAAAAAGGAGTTTGTTGCCATTGAGATGTAATATTATAAGCAATTATAAAAAGAAATAGACTGAAGGACTATCGACTATCTCATTAAAACTTCCAAAATTAATTAATTAAGACACACGTGCAGAAAAACACACGTAAAGCAGTTTTTTCAACGCTCCGACTTTGTATTTCAACTTCTTTTGTGGCGTTGATATACTTCCTCCCAAGCAAACGAGTTCGCACTTCCAAATACCAAACTTGAAAGCACTGCTTTTAATTTATCATGCACATTTCCATCTTCGCACCATTTTAATTCATTACCTTACACCGCAATGGAAATGCCTGAAAGCAATTAGAAGTAATTTTTTTTTTCATTTAATTGCAATCGTCTTCGTTACTTCCTGATCTCGCCGACCATTTTTTTCTCTCAGTCGAAATTCGTGCAAAACTGTTTTAATGGGAATATTATGAATGTTGTTGCATTACCCAATTAAAACCACACGAAGACGAATAAAAGATTTATTTAGACAAATCGCTTTTGAGCCTGGGGAAAAATGAAAACGAATATTCGAGTGGATGTTGTCGTGTTCAAATGAAATGGTTTCAGTTCTGAAGCAAATACCGCTCAAATCTTTTATCCATTGGTGTTTCATTGGATTTCCAATGAGTCGCGTGGGCGATTCATTTAGATATATACAGGATATTTTTCAGGTATATCTCTGATTCGAAATAAATATCCACAGTTTTATGATGCTGGCCGGGTAGCGTAGCGTTAAGGCATTGGCCTGTTACGCCTAAGTTACTGAAGATGTTAGAGAGGTAAAAAAATCGTGAGCGTTTCTGTCGTATGATTATGCACATGTAGAAGATTCCTTGAGTATTCTTTTGGCTACGATACCCCCTTTGAGCAAAATTAAATAACTAGTGGAATGTCGCATCGTCAGAGCCCAGATGCCTCCATCTTTTGGGAAACTGGGCAACAAACTTCGCAAGCGGTAATGGCATCAGCCAACAGGGACGCCACGTGACAGGATTGCTTCCAGTTCCTGGAGAAAGTTCTGAAAAAGGCGAGAAGCCCATAGGCAGGCCCATGCTTAATGCGGCAACTCATAGTATGGATTCATGGGCAGCTGTTGGAAAAGAAAAAGCTTCTTTACAACAATTCCAGAGTCTTGAAATAGTGTCTACAGCATACAGGCTATCTGTCTTGAGTCATTTATCTCACACTGATTCCGAAATTATCTGCACTGGTTCTAAATGGCTGGTAATTCAACACTTCATTGATTCTTCTAATTATTGCTTAAGAGCTCTAACCGAGTAGAACGCTATGGCGGGTGCCCCACCTCCTCCACGACTGCTCACCCGCTAAAACCTACCGAACTCCCGCGAAACGACGACGCATGTAATTGGCCAAACAGTCAACCCCACAAAATTTTAATGGCTCAATTTGCGCCATGACCCATCCCCCTGTCGGGCACCTCTAGTCCCCTGGTGGGCACCCCCAGCTCTCTGTTCCAGAAATTCTTTCCGATATTCTGCTGCGAATAACTCACCTCATCCATCCATTCCCACCAAAAGGAAGAAGAACCTGGACAAAAAAGAATTCTGTTATTTCTTACATGCTGAAATACAGGAGCGAGCTACTGTATACCTCTACAGTTATTGCCATATTCACATACCTTATCTTTAAGCCAAAAAAATATTCTTCAGTTTATTTCTGAAAAGTTTCCGCCTGCTATTAGTAATAAAGCTCACGATGGACGTTTTGACGACCACTATTTTAGAATAACAAATATAATTTGTATAACAGAACTTGTTCGAGCACTTTTAACTAGATGATGATAATTATACTTCGCTTTCTATATTCTCTAGCAAAATGTAAAGTGTTTATTGCGCATCGGCATTTTTGAGCGTTTTCAGGTAATTTTGAACATAGGTGTACATTGTTACGAACCTGTATTTTTATATTTTATTTATTTTTTTCTCACGCCAAGCTTGGCGACTTTCCGATCATGATAGATAACCCTAATTTTTGCTAGAATAATCTGGATTTTTCATATCATGTGATCCGAGATGTTATACAAGGAGCTCTGGCCAGAAGTTAGAGTTCAATTCAGTTTTTAGTCTTAAGAGAGTTCAATCAGTGTAGTCGGTGTGTTTCTGAGCCATTGTGCTGTAAGCTTCGTGCTTGATTCTACTCGTATTTGGGAAGCAAGTACGGAATGGCCTTTGGTTTTCCGATGATGTTTGAGATTTATGTGCGTAGAATTTGTACCAAGTGTAAATAGCTGGTAAATAAATTTCTCTGTATGTTTAAGGAGTTACTCATCTGGTTTAAAGTCTGCAAACGAATCGTTTAAAACCATCAAAAAAATAATAATAAAACTTCAGTTCCATAATGTATGATTTTTATTTTTATTTAACTGTATAGGATTCGCTTTACTTAAAATACACAAGTACGAGAAAAATGAAAGTTTTTGAGAGAAAAAAATGATATATATATTTTTTAACTCCGTTAAAAAAATTTCTCAATGGGTTGTATATTTTCTTTCATAAATTCCCTTTATGTATTCTTAAAAAAAGAAATCTGAAAGCCGAAAGTAAACATGAATATAAAAGAGAAATATATTTCATCATGTTTACAGAGAGTAGAAATCTTCTCTATCCTTTCATGGCGAATAAAAATATTATGAAATTTAAATTTTATTTGTAAAAAAGACGATTTTCCAAACATTAAAAAACTTATTTCCGATTTTCTCTTTTTTAAAGCCAATAATAATGTTCCTTTACAACGAAATTTTTGAATAGTTTTCTTTGAAAACTTCAAATATCGAAAGCGTATTTGCGGAAAATTTTATTTAAAATTCGACAGTTTTATTCATGCCGTATTTTTTTTTTTTAACTTTTAGATTAGCTCTTATTCGTTTACGTTTTTGTTGTTTTATGCAGTTACTACCTCAATTATCTTAACATACGCACCACCATACAAAAATGTAATCTTTTTTAACGAAACGTGACAAAATAAATGAAGCTTGTGCAAAAGTAGATTAGGGGCCGTTCATAAATGATGTCACGCTATTTTCCTATGTATTTGACCCCCTCCCCCTTTGTCACAATATGTCACACTTCAGCGGACCCCCCCCCCCTTTGTCACATGTCACGCCATGTTGCATAATGCATAATGTCACACTTCTTGTTACCCCCTCCCTTCCGCTTGTCACACTTTGTCACAATTTCGCGAACCCCCCCCCCCCTCCCTCGAAGCGTGACATCATTTATGAATGATCCCTTAAGTGTTCTTGACAAGCATTATCGACAAAAAAAAGTTACAGCAGAGGCTTTGGAAATCGCACTTCGGTAAGGCGTATAAATATGCCCTGGGGCAACTAACGCATCGCCACAGCGAGTCGTATATATACGCCCGGTGAAGTTAAGGTGTTAAAGTCGATTGGCAGTTGTGAAATCACACCAACATTTGTTTGATTATCTTAATGCTTTGTACCTGAAACAAAACAAAAGAAATTGACAGTAGTTACGAAAGGTATATGGATATAACCCTGACAGTACGGGTCTTTTGAGGAAGGGGGTTCGCGAGTTACCTGACAGAGAATTGTTGTTCGTACTGCATTTATAACTCTAAAATGTGAGTTGTCGGCACGGTGACGTCCTGGTAAGGCCCGGGGCTGTAACGCCCCCACCCCCTCCCCCCAGTTCATAGGATCAAGCCTGGCAGTGTCGGTGGAATTTCTAGATGCAAAAAATCGTCTGCGAAGTGTAAAAAATCCCTTGAGTAGACATTTGGCTGGGGATACCCTAGACTAAATTTAATTCTTAGTGCAATTTTCCTTCAACAGAGTCCGGGTGCTTACCCTTTCAGGTGGAGAAACTGAACGTCAAAATTATCATGCGGCGACGGTACCACACTCATTGTGGTGCCGCTGAACGAGTTGGTACTCATCTCTGGGAACGCACTAGGTCTGCAATGGTTAAGGACCATTTTCTATGCATCTCATTAGAAATTTTTTTAAAAATGTGATGAGTTTAAATTCCGATTTCGTTATTCATAAGTACCATGTTTGACAAATAACACATTGGTATTCCTTATAAATTTCATAAAGGGAATCAGTGATGTGGAGCAGCCACTTTTCTCAGTTCCTCTTCAGCATTGCTCCGACTTCTAAATGCTGGCTCTACTCCGTGTTCCGAATTATTTTGATAAATATGATGAATGTTAAATTTTAAATAAATGATTTATACGATAAATTTCAGTGATCTGGAGCAGCCACTTTTTCGATTTGCTCCTGCTCTGCTCCGACTTCTCAAGGCTGGCTCCGCTCCGTGCTCTGAATAACTTAGCAAAAAATTTCAGGGATCTAGAGTAGCCACTTTTTTGAGTTGCTTCTCTCCAGCTCTGCTCCGACTTCTAAATGGGGGGGATTCTCCCTGTTCCGAATAACTTTCATAAATTTCAAGGATCTGGAGCAGCAACTTGTTTGAGTTACTCCTCTCCAGCTCTGCTCCGACTTCTAAATGGAGAGTCCTCTCCTTGCTCCTAATAACTTTCATAAATTTCAAGGATCTGGAGCAGCAACTTGTTTGAGTTACTCCTCTCCAGCTCTGCTCCGACTTCTAAATGGAGAGTCCTCTCCCTGCTCCGAATAACTTTGATAGATTTCAAGGATCTGGAGCAGCAACTTGTTTGAGTTACTATTCTCCAGCTCTGCTCCGACTTCTAAATGGAGAGTCCTCTCCCTGCTCCGAATAACTTTGATAAATTTCAAGGATCTGGAGCAGCAACTTGTTTGAGTTACTCCTATCCTGCTCCGCTCCGACTTCTAAATGCTGGCTACGCTCCGTGCTCCAACAAATGCTTTTAAATTCTGCTTCTGCTCCGTTGATAACCTTCAAGGGTCTGTAGCAGCCACTTTTTTAGTTGCTCCACTGCACTTTCTAAATACTTGCTCCGGTCCATCTTTTTAAGGTCTTTACTTTATGATTTAAATAGAACATTACTTGAATCATAAACGCATAAATAAAATACTTTTATTCAGGTACAGTTGGACAAACATTATTCGACAGAAGCACAAGTTAAACAGGACAACATATAAGTTACCAAACTCTACTATTCTTAAGATTTTCACTCTCACTAAACTCTGTTACGGTTACAGTTAATAAACCACAATCTCCATGCTCCGAATAATTTTAATAGACTATTTCTCTTCCTCTCTGTCCTTTTTTAGTTAATTTATTTTTTCACATGATAAAAAATGGAATAACGGGGAAAAAATCAAGTAGTTGAACAGAATACATTTCTTTGTTATCCAGTATCGAGCAAAATTTTGCTGCTGCGCGCCCCTGCTCAAAACTTTGCTTCAGATTACTGGAGGGAATGTAAACTTTGTTCAGAAAAGAAAAATGATATCTGTTTTATTTACAAAATTCTCCGTGAAATATCAGCATAGATTTAAGAAAATGAAACTCTCTGACGTTCTTTACACACACTCAATAGAAAGTCCTTTTCTGTTCCCATCTCAAAATCAAAGAAATCATTCCTGCACAACTTTACCTAACTTAAATCTCAAATTTGTGCTGTAAATTATTCGTTCATATTATATTTCACACGCGAAACTACCATTGAAATGTTTCATTAAAACGCTAGCAACTCATTAACAAATTGTATAAGAAACTAGATGTAGTTCTTTTAACTTGATTTCTTGCATGTTCTAATTTTCTGTGTAAGTTAATTTTACTTTTCTTAACATGAATATAACAATGGTTACCTCTTTTTGCAGTTAAGTAACTAAAAGAAATTGCAAATGCTACTTATAATTTGTCGTGCCTTTTTTTATCTTGACACCGTTTCATTTCAATATCTTAATGCAAATGAATAAGCAATTACACGGGTAGAACCTTTTCGTTTCATAATTATTCAGATGATTGCTTTTTCGTTTCGCCCGCGTTTTTCCACGAATAGTATGAATCTACTAATAAAATTCAATGGAAGAAATATTAATTATCTGATACTTTATTCATGCATCGAGAATGATTATAAAAGATTCATTTTTAAACTACTTATGAAAAAGAAGGTGGGTGAAAATAATTATTTTCCTTTTTTGGACGAGCTTTTCATTTTCGTGAGATTTTCATACAATGAATGAAAATGCATTTTCAGGAGAATATGGTCGTAAAATAATGGAAAAACTGTGTGTGTTTTTCCATTTGTAGTGTTTGACTTATAATTAATAGTTACCTTTGAGTAAACGGAAAAACTCATTAATACCACCCATTCAGAAAATCCTATATTCTGAAATCTAAAAAAAAAAAATACTGTTTTGAATAAAGACGCAATGAGGATACAAAAAATGTTTTCACATTTTTTGGTTATTGATTTTTTTAATGATGATACTTATGATTTTTTAAATGACATACCCTGGCTTCCGTATTTGTAAAAAAGATATATTAATTTAGTAACCCCCCCCCCTTACACGACTACATATTTTACAACTTATTTTCTCTGCCAACAGTAGCAACATTTTCATTTTATTTCATTAGGCGACTTAGCACAGACTTTTGTTGAGAGGTATGGCAACACTAGACCCTGCTCTCCAATCCGCATATGAAGTAACAACATTTAATCAAAGCATTTTAGTATAATTCTAACTTGTACTATTTTTCTTAGCGCTGCCATTCACAGACTATAAATATTTTAATTAATAGCACAATAAAGCAATGCAGTCGATAAAAAATTATTCATTAGCGATAATATATGTGTATCGGCAAAAATAACATAAAACGTGCAGACGATAAACTAATTTTTAGCAAAAAAAAAAAAAAAACATCACGAAATACAGACGATATCTATATATAATAATTATTTAACTTTGTGGAGGTAAACTGTAATAAAAATAATTTCACGTTATTTTAAAGCACATTTGTATGTTTTGCATCTAGAAGCTCCCTGTCACATTGAAAAGGGGATTCCAAGCAATCCCGAAGCATATGCCTGCATTTTAATGCTCATTTGTGCTTTAAAATTACGTGAAATTATTTTTATTACAGACATCTATATATATTATTTCTCCAGCCTGTTTTTTGTCGCTCCGCGAGATCTTCCTTATTCCTTTATCAAATTCCATGACTTACCCCTCACTTTGAAGCTTATCGTGCCGGCTAAGGACAAAAAATAGACCCACGGTCCAAAAATGTACCGCTTCTATTAAATTTGAGATTTAAAATTCCCTAAGAGGTCCCTTAATGGATGCCAAATGGGTGTTGTGCATGCTGGCTACATCTGTAATCAAATAAACAAACAAGAAGCCCTTCTGTTTTTATTGTGTAGCAAATCGGGCAGTTTTAGCTGCGTCTGTGTGTTAAACGTATTCAATTGTTAGGCTCTGCACATTCATTTATATTATGAATGTGTAGAGGCTAACCAACCAACAGTAACTATATTTTAAGGTGACCGACTACCTTCGGAACAATTTTTTTTTTTTAAATGCAATTTCTGCACATGTTTTATACTTTTTTGGTTAAATAATGATTTATGAACATAAAAATACTTTTAGAAAATCCACATGTACTGTAGTTTCTGAATGAATGGGTAAAATGAGGAAAAGTTTAGTTAAATTTTATCAAAACGGTTAACACTGTAAAAGAAAAAATATTGTTGCAATATTAATTATTTTCATCCATTAGTTACAAATAACAATGATCTTCAAAATGAACTAAAATGAGAGAGGAATATTAAAATTTTTGAAAATTACAAGGAAAAATGTATGCTTATGCACCGTTTTTACGAATTTTTAACGTGCAATCCACATAAAAACCCTTGTAAATAAAGAAATATTTCATTTACATTAAAAATGGTAGTTCATATGATAGCTGATACTATTTAAAACAAACACTGAAAATTTTGTGAGAATACATTGATTATGTTTTCAGATATCATGATAATGGTAAATGGGTTTTGCGAAAAAATAACTTTCGAGAAAATTGCAGTTGAAAGTTACAGTTCGTTCAAAAACAAGCTGGAATTACATGAGGAGTAGCAGACGATGGTGTTTTATATTAGCTATAACTTTTTTTCTAAAGCACATAGAAGAAAAAGGAAAACAGTTTTGGAAAGAAAAAGAGTTCAAAGTATTAGAAACGGAAATAAAAAAAATTCAACATTGAGGTCAAAAATCGATGTTTTTAAGGAAGTCGGTCACCTTAAGTAGTGGAACTGTTTTGTTATTGTATTTTAATTCTATGTGTACGAATAATAAAATAATTATCATTATTAATGTGATTATTTTAATTTTTTGAATATCTAAATATTTGGGAGGATGAAGCAACAGCTATTATATTTCATGTGTGTATGATGTGTTCAATGACATGTCTTCCTTTGTACCAACGCCCGTTTGTTTTTCTATTCTTCTTCGTAATATCCTTTCTTCCACATTTTTAAAAAAGTGGAATCCCTACATAAAACGATTGGGTGTGGAATGAACACTAGTTGACCTGCGTGGAATTCCGCACGGGTCGACTAGTGTTAATGTAATAACCCGGAACATAATTATTCAAAATTATTACATGTTAATGTAATAACTTGAACAAATTACGTTCTGGAATTTTTGCGCAAGAGAGTTTGCATTCTAAAAAGATTTCCACAATGGAGGTAATTCACCGCTAGAGGGACTCATGAGCGATCATCGTTGTCACGTGATATCCGCTCTTTCTTCACTAAGATTTTCAATTGAGTTCTACGTGGAATTCGCTAGGCAAAATTAGTTATCTTGAAACTAATTAGACTTTTTTCACAGCTTTTTCTGATTATAACCCAGTATTTACATTTAATTTAATCATTATAACAGAAATTTATTAATTGTTACAATAGTTATAGTGTTTTATTAAGTGCTAATTTTATGTAATGTAGAAGAATGCCTAGTTTTTTATTAGATTTGTCGAACTAGAAGTAAAGCAATGCTACCTACTGTTTCCTTTGTTTACATTGCTTTCATCGGCGCCACGTGATCAATGACGTTGCTTGAACTGCCTCCATTCCGTTATTTTTCCGCTGACTTAAACTTTTTCATAACACCTCTTCTCACTCTGCCACTACGTCAGAAAGATAAATTATGAATGATTATTCATTCTGTTTCTTATGATTCACGCATAAATTTTATGTTATGGACCATTTCCTTTTCTCAATCCTCTTTCCATTGATATTGAATGTTTGCACTACAGATAACCTTGATGGGAATTTATTTCACAATAACTGCATTCATGGCAGTAATCTTATTTCATGTGTTCTTCTCGCCTAATGTCTTACTCGAGGAGGAGCAGAGTTTCTTATGTGAAGTCTGAATAGTTTAGTTATATATTTTGAAAGAAAAACATCGTAAATTTTCAAACTGGCAATTTATTTCTCCAGTTTAAAATGATCTAGTAACAGGATTGAGGGGAAAGTAAGGAGACATCAATTTCTTTTCCAGAAGCCATACCATGTGATTTGTGAAAGGCATCTGGAGATGAGATTCTGCAAGTTCCCGAAAAAAAAAAATAATGAAATGATTTTGTTAACATTGCCAAAAGAGCGCGAAGTACGGAGTGTCAAAGAATTTTTAAGACTAGGCTTATGAAATAAAATAAAAACCAGTAAATATATTTTTTAAGTATTTTTATTCTAAATAAGCTTCTACAGCTTCAATACATTTGTCGCAGCGGTACAACAACGATTCGAATGCTTGTTCCAGCTCACATTGTAGGACTGCCTCTGAAGCTAGCATCGAAGCTGTTTGTGCACAGTGTGCCAAAGAAGTTTTAAGACTACAGCTGGAACTATGCGCACAGTGGCGCTATCTGCCTTGTCGAGCATTCGTGAAACTTCTTCACTATCAGCTGATCCACTGCCAGATCATTTGTTTCCTTTTTTAGCCTACTTTCCCGTAAAAGTAAAAAAATAATAATAATAAAGCATGAAAGAAGGCTTAATGTATCGTGAAAGTATCGTTAGAGTTCAAGAAAAGTCAAAAATAAGTTAAGTAATTAAAAAAAGATTGAAAAATAAAAAATTTTAATGTAGGGTATTGAGATGGGAAAAAGTGTGTCTGTCTGTCGGTCTGTCCCCCCCTAATAACTTTTGAACGAATTGTCCGATTCGAAAAATTCTTTTTGCATTCGAAAGATCTCGGCAAGGACATCTCATTTCCATATTTTACTTTTTGATTTGAACAATATTTCGTTCAATTTTGTACAGTTCAAAAAATTTTAACATTAGCGCCTATGGGCAAAAGTGAAGCAAATTATCTAAACTCTGGGCATAAGAGTCGAGTTCTTACGAACAAGATTACTAAAAAGTTCTCGAAGGTAAAATATTTTTTGAGTTGAACAATTTTTGTTCATTTTTGAATAGTTCAAAAAAATTAACGGTACTTTTTCCTTTATCCCGGCGCAGGCGATAAAGTCGCCAATAATGATGCAACGAACGCCAAATGGAATTCCTCCGCTGGTAACCTTTTGCGTGTTTTGTTGCCTTAGCGAGATTTGCGCCGGGATAAAGGAATTCATTTTGAAACAGTTCAAAAAAAAAAAAAAGAAGAGATTAACATTACGGGGAAATTTCAATCCTTTATAAATCATGATCTAACACAGGGGTCTCCAAACTTTCCAGCCTTAGGGCCATATTGATTACCCTACAACATAATTATTCAACATAAAAATAGATTACTTCAGTAAACTTAATTTAATTTGCTATAAAAAATAAATATGTTCTCTAGAAGGAGTTTTCTTTCAAGTATGCTAGCTCTCCGCGGGCCGGACAAAATCTGTCCGCGGGCCGGATGTGGCCCTCGGGCCGTAGTTTGGAGACCCCTGATCTAACAGACCGATTTACTTGGAACAAAATTTATCGGAAAGATGTTTGGCCGTAGAACATGTACAGATACGAAGTTCAACCAGAAGGGAACGAGCCTATTTTCTTATGAAATTTTTTGATCGAGATTTTTAACGATATTTTCGAATGAATGAATGATTAAGTGAATGAGTGATGGAATAAACGAATAAATGAGTGAATAAATAATAAAATAGATAAATGAATGTATGAAGTGAAAAATAAATAAATGAGTGAATAAATACATAAATGAGAAAAATGAATGAATAAATAAACGAATGACTGAATAAATGAAAGAATGAGTGAGTGAATGAATATGTATTAACCGTTGAAAAAGGTATATTTGAAGTAATTAAGAACTAAAGTTAAATGAGGAAGAGATAGAGAGAGAGAGAGTTAGCTAGAGTATAAAGGGTTGGTGAATACGGGAAAGTAGGCTCGTATAATTCTAGACGGAACTTCTTGTTTTTTTTTACTTTGATGAGATCGACACTATACAAACAGCTTCGACGTGACCTTTGGAGGCAGTCCGGAACAGGCATTCGAATTGTTGTTAAACCGCTAAATGAAATGTGTTGATGCCGACGGAGTCTATTTTAACAAATTGTAATACTTTTAAAAAATAATTACTAGTTTTTATTTCATTTTATAAACCTAGTCTTAAAAATTCTTTGACGTGGTGTGTATGATATTACTCTCATTATCCACTTTAAAAAATGAGTCAACCAGGAATCTGGAACAGCCACTTTTTTGAGTTGCTGCACTCCGACTTAAAAATACTTGTTCCGGCGCTCCGCTCCAACTCCACTCCTTGCTCCGAATAATTTTAATTGATTATGTTTTTTTATTTTATGAAAACAGTTATTTTAAAAAATCGAAGCAGCGGAGGGCAACAAATTTCTCAATCCTGCTCCATGCTCTGCTCCTCATCCTAGGAAATTAATGTTGTTTTTTAGCCTACTTTCCCGTAAAAGTAAAAAAAATATTAATAAAGCATGAAAGAAGGCTTGATGTATCGTGAAAATATCGTTAAAATAAAAGAAACGTCAAAAATAAGTGAAGTAATTGAATAAAGATTGCAAAATGAAAAAACTGAAAGTAGGGTTTTGAGATGGGGGAAAAAGTGTCGGTCTGTCTGTCCCCCCCCCCCCCAATAACTTTTGAACGAATTGTCAGCTTCGAAAAACTCTTTTTGCATTCGAAAGATCTCGACAAGGACATCTCATTTCCATATTTTACTTTTTTGATTTGAACAATTTTCATTCCAGTTTGAACAATTCAAAAAATTTTAACATTAGATCCTATGGGCGAAAATGAAGCAAATGATGTAAACTCTGGGTACAAGATCCATGTTCCAATGAACAAGATTACTGGAGGAAGCTCTTAGCTTGAAATATTAATTTGAACAGATTTTGTTCATTTTTGTACAGTTCAAAAATTGACATAGCGCTTACGGGGAAATTTCAATCCTATATAAATTCTGATCTAACGGACCGATTTGCTTGGAACAAACTTTATCGGAAAGCTCATATGACGTAGAACATGCACAAATAGGAAGTTCATCCAGAACTAACGAGCCTATTTTCCTATGAAATTTGTTATCGGGATTTTTAACGATATTTCTCAATGAATAAATGAATAAGTGAAAGAATGAATGAATGAATAAATGAAAGAGTGAAAGAATGAATCAATGAATGGGGAAATGAATGAATGAATAAATAAATACATGAATGAGTAAATGAATGAATAAACACATGAATGAGTAAATGAATGAATAAACACATGAATGAGTAAACAAACGAATGAATAAATGAATGGCTGAATATATGAAAGAATGAATGAGAGACTGAATATGTATTATATATTATATGGTATATTTGAAAATAATTAATTAAAGTTAAAGGATAAAGAGAGAGAAAGAGATAGCTAGATTATAAATTTGAATTTGGTGTAAACAGGAAAGTAGGCTCGTATAGTTCTACACGGAACTTCTTGTTTTTCTTTATTTTAGTACATCCCAATTGTCTTTACATGTCGCAAAACAACGACAGCGAAAGCACCCCCAAGTGGCAAATGACACCTAGCTCTGCTTCATTAATTCTCTGTGGATTTTCTCACCTTGTTACTATGTTTTGAAACACAAAATGATTTGTATGCAAAGTTATCGCCTAATGCGATACCGTGATCCTTAGGTTGACCAAAATCCTTCGTTTTAGGAACTTTCCTCGAAAAAAAAGAATAATTCATATACGTCTGTCGTTTTTAATGATTTCGAAGAACATATAGGCCAAATTTTAAGAAAATAGAACAGACCATAGCTCACAAATTGACTGAACGCAAAATGGTTGAGCTGAATCAGAGAGCTCACATTCGTTCATTTCATTCAGAACTAAAACAAAGAAATTCTTCACACACTAAAAAGAACAAAATGGGCGTTTCGTATTTTCTTTAAACTGTTAAACTTAAAACGAACAATTATGGGAGCTGAGAACGTGTTTATGTTGTTTTGAATATCTGCAAAAACTTTTTAAAACTTTTCGCAAATAATTAAATTCCTAAGTTATAGTTTTGCCCTATAAGCAAAAAAAAAAAAAAAAAAACGATCAAAGAACGGAAGTGATGATCAGATGGAAGTGATGCTGTTTGTCGCCGAATTTGGCGCCTTAAAATGAGATGCCAAATCCAGGGCCAGCTTGACGAGTTTCCCTTATACCATCATATTAAACGATTTCTATCGACTATCTCTGTGGAACTCTTTCGCAGAAAACTAGGTGTTCGAAATACACTTCTTTTCACCCTCTAAGGAGTTTTTATTTTTGCTCCTTTTACAGACTCATTTAGTTAATTCTACTGAAATGAGATTTCAAATCCATCAACTAAATAAATAAATAAAAATTCATGAACAAATAGGGAATTTAAGAACTATAACTCTTGTCGGGCACGGAAATTAGTATTTAATTTTAATTATTTTTCTGTTAAATATTTAAAACTAAGAATCCGACAACAGTAAAAATCGCAGGGTTCTGGAGCTCAGCGTGGAGCAGAAGGGCAGAGCAGGGGAGCAGCGACTTTTTGCATGGAGCAAGAGGGGAGCTGGAGAGCGAAAACTTAGTCGTACTGTTCCGGTTTTTTCTGCTTTAATTTCATTAGAAACAAAAACTGCCTTTTTCTTGAAACATTAGTTTAAAAAGAGCAGCGATTAAATTCCTGTTAAATCTATTCCTACGAAATCTAAATTCTTATTAAATCTGTTCCTATTAAATCTAAATTCCTATTAAATCTATTCCTATTAAATCTAAATTCCTATTAAACCTATTCCTATTAAACCTATTCCTATTAAATCTAAATTCCTATTAAATCTATTTCTATTAAATCTAAATTCCTATTAAACCTATTCCTATTAAACCTATTCCTATTAAATCTAAATTCCTATTAAATCTATTCCTATTAAATCTATTACTATTAAATCTAAATTCCTATTGAATCTATTACTATTAAATCTAAATTCCTATTAAATCTATTCGAAGCTCAAAACTGGAGGAAGTGTTTAAAAGGTTCCAGTCTAAAAAAATACAGACAGCAGAATGTTTTTTCAGCATATGATGTTCGTTCACTCATCTACGTATCAAAAGTTCATTACTATTGCTCGTTTATTCTATTTCCATAGAAAATAGGAATCGTAATGAAATTTCGATATTTCACGGTGTATATATTAATACATAAAAAAAATTTTAATTTATCAGAAATGAATCATTTTCAATTTTACACTAACTGAACACCAAAAAGCGTGTTTAGTAACTCCAAAACTGGTGGCAACTAGACGGAAAAAATTTACAGTGTAGGGAAGAAAAAAAACGTTACTATAAAGTTGTTCGTCTTCTTTATTTGTTTTTCAAGTGATAAAAGAAAATATTTTGTCGGCTATGGGAGCCTGGGATTTTTATTCAAAGCAGTTCAAACTTTTGTCGCCTTGCACACAAAATATCCTCAAATTCCAGAGGATTTCATTCCCAGTGGGTAAAGGGTACACATGCGTTCTTTTCCAGTACTTTCCAGTCCCACATGCGTTTTTTCATCTTGTTAGGGTATTGCGTCGGGCAATTCACGCAAGCATAAAAGTTCTCTCGCGAAACTGTCCGGATAGTAACTTCGAGCGATGAAGAAAATACTTTTATGGCTCTCCACTGAAACAAGTTTATGGATGGCGATGCAGGTAGAAAACTGCAAATGTTTTGTTAAGTGAAAGCTTGACGGAAGTTGTAAACGTCTCTGGAGTTGGATAAGGGTTGAATTACTGAAATGAAGAAAGATATTTACTCAGCAACGTAGCGGATTCTACACTAAAAATTTTGGGTTTAATAGTCACCATCTCTGGTGTTCAGTTGGTATCAAATTGAATTTTTTTTCTGGTGCATTTTAACACGTTGCCTGCCGCCACGCCGACTGCCAGCGCTGTTTGTAGTTTGGATCTCCAGACGATAGTTTAAAGAATAACTAACTTTCTATAAATGTATTGAAAAATGAAACAAAGTCGGCAACGACGGGACAACTTGTAATTTGGCCTCTCAACAAGTTCACCTACTACGAGTCATCTCGTAGCTTGGCAGTCAATGTGTTACATTCTTTTAAGCGTCTTTTTAAGAAAATACAGGCAGCAAAATGTTCTTTTAAGCGTCTTTTTAAGAAAATACAGGCAGCAAAATGTTCTTTTAAGCGTCTTTTTAAGAAAATACAGGCAGCAAAATGTTCTTTTAAGCGTCTTTTTAAGAAAATACAGGCAGCAAAATGTTCTTTTAGCATATGATGTTCGCTCACTCATCTATGCATCAAAAGTTCATTACGATTACCTATTTATCCTACCTTCATAGAAATGAGCTATTGTAATGATATTTTGATACGTAGCGGAGTTGACACATTTCGTGTGCTAAGAAACTTTATATGGTCAGGTGGGGTAAAGTGGTCAATGGGGTAAAGTTTGCATACGGCAAATAAAAAGCTATAGCTTTGAAATAACTAAAGGAACTAGTTTAAATTTTTATTTTAGCTTTCAAGAACTAAAAATTAAATTTTACATACAAAATTATATTAATAGCAATTCTTTAGGCGGCGAAAACACTCGATTTGTTTGTTTATACAACACTTTGAAATTAAAACAGCTCTTTTAACTTCTCTGACATTTTGTTTTAAAGAATTTGCAGCAAAGATACGGTGCAGGTAGTTTTACACAGATCTCAAAAATACTTCCTCACTAACCGCGAAGCTAGATTTAGTTTACATATCAGGGTTCACACTGGGGAAAAATACAAGGTGGGATTTCCCACCTTGATCAAAATTTTAAGTGGGATTTTTAAAATTTAAGTGGGAACTTTTCTTGTTGTTTTTGTCTTTAAAAATATTACTAAATTGTCTGATCATGATCCAATACAAACTATGTAATAAAAGATGATTATCTAAGCTATGCTCAGCAAAGAAACAATAAACATCAACAAGGTTCACACAAAACCGGATCCTTCACAAAATTCGCAATCGCAAAAATGTGTGCTTTATAAAATGTTAAGCATGAAAAAGATCCTCTGGTATTTTAGTTATTTAACCAAAATTCTTTAATGTGTGATTTTTACAAAAAAATCCTAAAAATTAGTTTAATATTTTCCTCTTTTTTTTTTCTGATCATATGTCATTTTATCTATTGATGTTTATCAATAAAAACTGTATATTTTAGAAACCAACATTCTCTTGTAACCTTGTGACCAAGGATGATTCCTTTTTTTTTTTTTGATTTTGTCCTCTGAATAGAATGAATGAAGATAAGTCTGAATTTACAAAGGTCTTAAATTTTTCAATAATCCCAAGGAATGAAGAAGTTGTCAATCTTTGCCCATGTTACCATATATGATAAATAGGGTTCCTAGATTCTTCTTTTTATTAATGAGGATAAGATGGCAATTGAAAATTACCATTCTCCACTTAGTTTGTATTGAATTATTAGTTTAGAATAGTACTTTCGTTTCGCGATGTTTTGAGCGCGTGTCCTCCAGTTGCGGGAAATCGCGCAAACGAACATTTTTTGAGTGGGATTTCAAAAAATACTGCGGGAATCGCTTGATCGCGCGGCCTGGCGCGAACCCTGCATATTATTTTACAATAGTTTAAGTAAGATGGGGTAAAGTGGTCATAGTATTAGGCTTAACATGTACCGATGTTCGAAAATAACTTTAGGTTAATTTATGTGGAAGAGCAGAGATTGACTTGCATAGGAATTCACAGGAGCTCAGTTTCCATATTTATTTTCAATTTTTAACATTTAGAGGGAATTCAAGCTATTTACGCAAGAAAATAAAGTTGGAAGACTACAGTGCTCGCACTTCTTTTGTTAGAAATTAAGCCACGAGACAGATGTCAGTTACACTTTAAATAATTTCACTAATAACGTATTATTTAAAAAAAATAACTTCTAAATTTACTTTTTAGAAAACCGGAACTAACACAACTGAGCTCAAATGCAATAGAGATTGAAATTACTATAATAGTCTTCTTACAATGGTGTGTTTAGTATTGAAAAATTTCTAGAAACACTTTTTAATGCGAGAGTTTTCAATTATCAATGATTCATTAATAAACAGACTTATTACAAGTATTATTAAGCTGCAAATGTTTATAACCTAGCAGTTCTTCGAACAAGAGCAATACATGAAGGAGAGAGAGAATTAAAAATAGCTGGGTTAAAATATGAATTTTTCTCCCAATGATTTTTAATCAGCTATAATTACCCAGAACTCTCTTATTAGCAATATTTTTTTAATATGTTATTTAAGTAAGTTAGTCATCAATTAAAAGCTAATTTAAATTTTTTCTCGCAAAGTTTTGAATTTTGTATTTATGTTTTCTTATATGTATTGAGTTAAAGAACAGACTTAAAATCTAATTGTTAGGAATTAAAACCCAAGAATACCTACTATTATGTATCCCAACATGTTTTGGTACATAACTTCGTTTTAAGACCATATATGCAGCAGCTGAAGAGACTGAAGTACCTTACGAGACGTGACGAAAATGAGGCTAACTTTTGACCACAATAGAGGACATAATTCAGTTGAGGGAAATAAAGTTGTTTTCGTTCTGAAATGAACCTTTGTTGAGTATTTTGAAGCATTATGGTTATTAATACTTTTATATAGTTTTTTCCCCAACTATGACCACTTTACCCCATGCACTACTCACTTTACCCCATCCCATGGGGTAAAGTGAGTAGTGCATGGGGTAAGATGGGGTAAAGTGAGTAGTGCATGGGGTAAGCCTTATCAAAACCTTATCAATGCATATTAAAGTACATCAAATTAAATGGAATATAGGGTATCACAAAAGCTATTCGCAGTAATCTTTTGAGTACTGCTCAGTGTAGGGTGTGATCACTTAAATCTTAATTCTCAACAATACTCTAAAAACAAATGAAATTATATGATAACGTAGAAAGGTCAATTTTAGAAGTACACCCTGATATTATTGTTTTTCCTTTACTTCTTTTCAACTTCTGGATTTTAATTTACTTCTTAAATCAAGCAAAAAAATATGAAGCTGAAGTTCCTCGTCCTTCCCCACGCTCTCAGAAACGCACGCTCAAATCTCACGAAACTTTCGTCGTATTCGACGAAATGGCTTCGTTGAAAAATGCGCCGAGTAAACCTTTCGTCATATCGACGAAATTTGTGTATACTCAACGGCAAAGTTTCTTGACTATGGAGAAATATGCTGAGAGCAAACGAAGAAAGTAGTTCTCCGCGCAGTGTCAGATTTTCGAGTTAAACTAAGAACTTCGCTATAGAAATGTACTAAGGTATTTGAACCTACGCATATATAGCGTTTATTTGTCATGATTTTCATAAAATGTTATATATTTTCAATTTTACGAGAAGTTCAACGCGTAGTAATACCTTGATTTAGAACTGAACGCTCTTCCGACAAGAGCTCACGAGCAGTTGGCGATCTTCCCATGAGCGGTTTGGCGAGATTTAGAATGGTTTTTGTTTATGCCCGACTCGCTGGCTTGTGACTTTGCTTAATGCTAAATAGTTATTATTATTCCATTAGTTAATATCGTAATTTTAACTTAAAAACAAACTTACACAGGAAAAAAAATAGGCTCAGGGGATAAAAGGAAGGAAAAAAATTATTTATTTGAAAAACGAAAGTGTTCAAAAATCCAACCGTTTTTATGAATTATTGAAGGGAGAAAAGGATTTTTAGAAGAAAATATACTTTTAATGATTACATTAACAAGAAATATATTTGATCCAATAAAAGAAATTATGATTATGTAAAGAGAAATAAGTTTTTAAATTTTGTTACATCTGTTTATCTTTCTCTGATAAACTGAAAAATGAGTTTTCAAACGCGTAATGTACGAAATAGAATGCTTAATCGGATTATTTCACCAAGTTGGTGTGCCGTCTTTTCGATCCTCGTCCTTGTAACCCCAAAAGCCTCGCCGTTTACTACTCATTTGTTCTGCCGCGCGTTGTGACGTCATTGTCAAGAAACGTTGCAGTCTAGTTTAGTAACTTTTTAAAGTCACGTGATCGCGCGTGGAAAGAATCGTCGTAAAGGACGAAATTTTCTTGACGATTGAAGAATCGTCAAAAATGAGGATTCTATTTTTGAGAGTGCACCTTTCACAATATACAACGGAAATGCCGGCCCAAGTTGGGTAAGGATTCATTGTTTGCTTTGTTGTAAATGTACGCAAAATGGCCTGGTAACTGCTTATTCTTGAAATGTGGCTTCCAAAAATAGATCAGATATGTCAACTTCTAATACAGTAAAACCTCTCAATAAGGGACACTAAGAGGACTGGAAATTTTGTCCCTTAAATAGAGGTGTCCCTTCTTTGGAGGTTCATAAATTGATGCATATACATATAGTGAATTAACTTAGTTTAACTTTTTAATAGTAAACATGTTACCATCTAAGCTTTAAAACTGAAAATGTCTCATGCATGCAAAAAGTCGAAATTATTGAAATTTAAAACTTTTTCATTAAAAACTAAAATTTTAGCATAAATGTCGTATTGGCAAAGTTTTGTAACTTACAGAAATTTATTTGAAGTAATCTATTAGATGGGTTTGTTTTAAAGTACGTTATTGTGCCAATACAGAATAAATTACATTTAGTGTACTTTTTCCAATCCTTGCATGAAAAACTTGTTGGTAGCCGGGTACTGTCTGTCATTGCTGAACACACATCATAGTTTACAAAAGAGGGAAAATCCTTTACAAATACGTTTTGGAAAGTACTTTAACAGTTTCCTTGTTCATGCTTCTGGGACTCATACCAACTTTCAGACGTAAATTTTTAGGGAAAAAAAATGAACTTCAGCTTCTAGTAAATTCTTATCTGTATAACTTGAATTTTCTCTGTGAATGTCCCCTACATAGAGTGTCCCTTATTCAGAGGTGAATACATTTCTGTCCCTATTCAAAGGGACTGGGACCAGAAAAAATGTAACTTAATTAGAGGTGTCCCTTTTTCGGAGGTGTCCTTTAAAGGAGGTATCACTGTATAAAACTTAACTTTAGTTGATGCTTAAAATAAGCAAAGTATAAGTCAACAATGTTCCTAATGAAGTTAAAAGGAGTTCTCTTTTTAGAGAAAAAAATCCACAAGCAGATAAAGGAGATATTGCACTTTTCTTCATGGTACTAATTAGGAAAATACAATTATGTTGTTTTCCATAGTTTTGGGAGTTTAAAATCAATTTTTCATACAAGTGACGTAATGCATCTGAAGTTTCACCGAGTTTCACATAAACCTGAGACGCAAAAATTATGGTAATGGACAAAAATAGTGTATATGATGTCAAATTGCATACGTTGTCTAAAGTTATGGGTGAAGGACTATTTGCATCCGCTGTTAGCATATTGAACAGAACGGTAAAGATTGAGAGATAGCACATTGAGATTAAATAGAACACCGGTTGTGAAAAGTTGTCTTGCACATCATCAACAAGGTTTAAAATTTTAGCATAATGCCTCTTTAGCGAGGCCGCAATATCATCAGAAATAGATATATTTAAGTTATTTATCTTATCTTTAAAGCGTGAAACTAAAGCGCAAACATGGAAACAGATTGAGCAGTATAACAAAGTGGAAAGACCCATAAAGAACGTTGCAAAATGCATTAATCCGTAAGCTTTGATGAAGATGAATGAGCAAGTGAGAAGATTATAGTTTTGCACTTTATATGAATACGTGTAGTAAACGTCAAAATCGTACGAGTCGATCATAATCAGGTAAAGGACAGCTGATGCGTAAAAAAATGGAAATAAAAAGCACACCAATGCCGATGCATTTGTTACAATCGATTCAGTTATCGATGATGTGTGACATCTTGATAGTGTCTGCAATTTTCGAAGAATATTGCTAATATTTTTCCTCCTCTTCAGCAAACAGCACCATAAAGATAATTCAAATACTCCGAGAAGAACATACGAAGAAAATATTTTCCAATGCTCAATAGCGTTTACAAAACTTATTAAGGACATCACAAAGAAATCTGCGGAACACAATAGAAATATGATTTTTGCAAGCACGTTGCAAATGTCTTGTGTAGTGGATCTCTTTACTAGGTTCATTTTAACACTTTCAATTATTATTCCGGTTAGTTTTAGGAGCGTTAGCAGAAAATACCACTTCTTCGTGTTGGGCATTTTTGTCACCGAAGATATGAAATTTAACTGCATTTATTTTTTTAATTGTTTTTCATTTCATTCAAGTCTTTATACATTGAGATCAACTAATGGAGAAAAAAAGGTTATTTTTCCGTTCTCACCAGCATCAAACCTTAAATCAGTTGATATGGAAAAGGGAAAATACTCGTTACACTGCACGAATTCTTAAACAAAGAATAATGTTTGAAGTGACCACATTTATTTTTAATGAATGGAACTAAAAATCGCAGTTATATGGCATCAAGCTTAGAATGTCGTTAATGAATGCAAAACTTGATTGTTCTATTCTATTTCATTATCGGTTTCTTTATTAACAAAACAGTGAAAGAACACAATACATTTAGTTATAAAGCTTGTAATTGTTCTATATCTAATGTTTTATTCTTATTGAAAATCAGCTCTGTTTAAATATTTATCATCATTAGAATATCCAGTCATATTGCGTGATAAATGAAATTATGTTCAACACCGAGATATTGCTCCCTTGTACGAGATAATGTATTCTTAAAACTTTTCCTAATCAAGTTTCAATATAAATTTCCATTTTTGACCTATGCATCTGCCACGTCTTTTAAAGCAGACTTGTACACTGTATCGATGTATACTGCTTATTTCTATTCCAATCGAATGCTCTAAAAGGTCACTTTATTCTTTTTCGTGTATCAAAAACGGCAAACGAGCTGATGGATCTGCCACATGACTTCCTTATACTGCACTAACTATTTAATATTCCTTTTTAACCTACTTTCCCGTAAAGGCAAAAAAATAATAATAAAGCATGAAAGAAGGCTCAATGAGTCCTTAAAATATCGTTGAAAATCAAGAAAAGTCAAAAATAGTTTCAGTAATTAAATTCAGAAACAAGAAGTTCCGTCTAGAACTATACGAGCCTACTTTCCCGTACACACCAGCTTCAAATTTATAACCTAGCTATCTCTCTCTCTTTCTCGTTTAGCTATAGTTCTTAATTGCTTCAAATATGCCTTTTTCAAAAGTTAATACAGATTCGTTCAATCATTCATTTATTCAGTCATTCATGTATTTATTCACTCATTTATTCAGTCATTATTTTGTTTATTCATTTAATCTTTCATTAATTCAAAAATATTCTTGAAAATCCCGATCAAAAAATGTCATAAGAAAATAGGCTCGTTAGTTCTGGATGAACTTTTTATCTGTACAATGTTCTACGTCATAAGAGCTTTCCGATAAAGTTTGTTCCAAGCAAATCGGCCCGTTAGATCAGGATTTATATAGGATTGAAATTTCCCCGTAGGCACTATGTTAATTTTTTTGAACTGTTCAAAAATGAACAAAAATTGTTCAAATCAATATTTCACGCCAAGAACTTCTTCCAGTGAGCTTATTCATTGGAACTTGGATTTTGTACCCAGAGTTTACATAATTTGCTTCATTTTCGCCCATAGGCGCTAATGTTAAAAATTTTTGAACTGTTCAAAATTGAACAAAAAATTGTTCAAATATGGAAATGAAAATGTGGTAAAACACAGAAATGAGATGTCCTTGCCGAGATCTTTCGAATGCAAAAAGAATTTTTCGAATCGGACAATTCGCTCAAAAGTTATTAGGGGGGGACAGACCGACAGACCGACAGACAGATCGACAGACCGAGAGACACACTTTTTCCCCATCTCAAAACCCTACTTTCAAATTTTTTATTTTTCAATCTTTATTTAATTACTTAATTTATTTTTGACTTTTCTTGATTTCTAACGATATTTTCACGATACATTAAGCCTTCTTTCATGCTTTATTATTTTTTTTTACTTTTACGGGAGAGTAGGCTAAAAAATAAAAAATTTAAAAGTAGGGTATTTAGATAGGGAAAAAGTGACCGACAGACAAACCGGTAAGGGAAAAGTCCGACAGGTCGGTCTGTCTGTTATTCTGTCTGCCCCCCCCCCCCCCCAATAACTTTTGAGCGAATTCACCGATTGGAATTTTTTTCCCCTCGAAAGAATTCGGTGACATCTCATTTCCATATTTAACTTTTTTGATTTGAACAATTTTTCGTTCAATTTTGAACTGTTCAAAAAATCTTAACATTATCCCCAATGCGCAAATTATGTAAACTCTGGAAGTAAGATCCAAGATCCTATGAACAAGCTGATTGGAAGAAGCTCTCGGCGTGAAATATTTTTTGAGATAAACAGTTCAAAAAAATTAACATAACGCCTACGGTGAAATTTCAATCCTATATAAATCTTGATCTGACGGACCGATTTTTTTGGAACAAACTTTCTCGGAAAGCTCTTATGACGAAAACATGTACAAATAGGAATTTCATCCAGAACTAAAGAGCCTATTTTCCTATGAAATTTTTTGATCAAGATTTTCAAGATCTTGGCGAAGACATATCATTTCCATATTTTACATTTTGATTTGAACATTTCTTTGTTCAATTTTGAACAGTTTAAAAAAATTTAACATTAGCGCCTATGGGCGAAAATGAAGCAAATGATGTAAACTCTGGGTACAAGATCCAAGTTCCAATGAACAAGCTCACTGGAAGAAGTTCTTGGCGTGAAATATTGATATGAACAATTTATGGTCATTTTTGAACAGTTCAAAAAAAAAAAAAAAGATAACATACCGCCTACGGGGAAATTTCAATCCTATCTAAATCCTGATCTAACGGGCCGATTTGCTTGGAACAAACTTTGTCGGAAAGCTATTATGACGTAGAACATGTACAGATAAAAAGTTCATCCAGAACTAACGAGCGTATTTTCTTATGAAATTTTTTGATCGGGATTTTCTAGAATATTTTTGAATTAATGAAAGATTAAATGAATAAGCAAAATAATGAATGAATAAATGAGTGAATAAATACATGAATGACTGAATAAATGAATGATTGAACGAATCTGTATTAACCGTTGAAAAAGGCATATTTGAAGCAATTAAGAACTAAAGCTGAACGAGAAAGAGAGAGAGAGAGATAGGGTAGATTACAAATTTGAAGCTGGTCTATACGGGAAAGTAGGCTCGTATAGTTCTAGAAGGAACTTCTTGTTTATTTGTATATTTGAAATAGCGCAAGAAATAAAAATATTTTTGTTAAATAACATTACAAGCATACATAAATTTTGAACATCTCCGGCCAGAATTGCTTAAGAGGATTTAATCAGAGGCTTTTTACAAGGAAAATTAGTAGAAGAGTTATTTAACTCCAAATATAACTAAACTAAAAGAAAAAAATAAAAGTTTTATTTTATGCATCTTGAATATGCATTTGCATATTCATTGTCGACATTCACCAATTTCGGTGTTTCACCGTAACATATATATATATACACACAAAACTATGTCATGTGTGTGAGGCGTGGGTGTTTTCTTAATTATTGAATTTTTATTATAAATTCGTGGTGCGTACCTTTTTCAGAAAAATTTGTATGATGTTCAGATTGGTACGTGCTTATTATAACGGCGAACAGAAAGGCGCCAAGAAAAAATTTCGCCAAACTGTGTACATTGCGCTTGAGATTTTCATAATTTGGCAGTTTTTTTTCCTCGGCGCTTTCTGGTCGCCGTTGAAAAAGTACCTTCTTCTGTTTTCTTTTACTCAGAATGAATCACCCATGGCGAGATCACTTCCGCTTCATTACTTCCGTTTTATGTTGACTTTTTACCTTGCTTTCTCCAAAAAAAAAAAAGAATTAAATCTTTACTAATCATTGAAGACTTCATATATGAGAAAAATGATATTCGCCAAATCATGAAAAGCTGATTCGTAAAACCCACTGTAAAGAATACCTCCATAACTTCGTCTCCTCCACTAAAAATGTTGCATTTCGTTGTCACCATTTTCGTTGTTATTCAACACGATTTTTGGGGTTCAGTTGATACAAAGTTAAAATTATTCAGTTTTGACAAGGCTGAACTTGATCTAGTTTACTTTTTAAACGACTTCACAAAGGAAGGAGGTTATACATTCGTATTGTATGTGTGTCGTTTTTTTTTTTTTTTTTTTTTTTTTTTTTTTTTTTTTTTTTTTTTTTTGTCCACTCAGAACTTCTCACCAGATGAACCGATTTTCATGATTTTTTTTTAATCGATTGGGGGTGGTTTCCCATAGATCCCGTATTTTCGTTTGACCCTGTTCGATAATTAGAAAAAAAGTTATAGGCAGAAAGATAGTCATTTCTTTGCTTTCTTATCCATAACTTTTGACTAAATAAATCGATTTTGATGATTTTTTTCTTTAATCGATAGAGAGTCGTCTAACTTAAATATCGCACATCAATTTGACAACATTTGTGTTTTAGAAAAAACATTACGGATGAAAAACAATTATTTTTTTATTTTAATTGGAAAGGCTTGAATTGATTTTTCTTTGTTGGGAAAACTATTAATGAATATAAAAGTCATTGTTTGAAGTCGGTTCTATTTTTTTCTAAAAATTATTTTATTAACAAGTTAAGCCTTGGTTTTGAGATACTTAAAAAATTTTATTACACGGTTTTATTTAACTTGATTTGTCACTGAACTCTGTTACTCGGTTTTCGACCACTATTACTGCATACATTATCTTCAAACTTTGCACACAAGCTTAACTTCGATGGCAATACAATATTCCATCCATTTTAGAATTTATTATAACATTAATTAGAAACAAAAATTAATAATTTTTGCTCTGAGGAAATTATTTGTCGAATGGCAACGATCGCTTTGTTTAGATAATACAACGATGTTTTGAATTTTAAACACAGAGTAATCATAAACCAGAGACACATCTTAATGTTAATTCCTTGTAGTCAAAAACTGCGTTCAGCGCCCCCACGGAGAAAAACAGGAACTTCTTTTGACGGTTTTGCTGTTACTTTAATTGTTGTCACTCCCCATTCTTGGCTGTTACGGTTATTGACGTCACCCCTATAACCATTACTCATTTCTTTTATTTAAATAATTGTCAGTAATTTTTATTAAACTGGACGGTTTTGGAAAACTGCTTCTATTACTTTGAAATTTTGCTTCGTATAAAAAAATGCCATTTCTACTAACGACTTTAATTTTCTAACCGACATTTTTTTAAAAATTGATTTCAAAATACTCTTCCCTTTTCTCCCTCCCCCTTTTATAGAATTAAACTGCAAGTAAGATGTATTTCACACTGATGCTTCGTATCACATTCATAATTAAAATAACACTTTAAAAACATATTAATATATTTCAGAATTCTAAATATTTGTTTGCACTTTTCTCGTTTTTACTTCGCCTAGCATTATAGTTGTTGACTCGGTTTCTTTTAATTTCGTTGATACAGTCTTTTATTCTATACTTTTAAAACCTATAGCTTTGCATGAATCTCAGAATAGTTTTTAAGATTACCATCTTGTTTTATTCAAAGTACTTATTGTTCTTTTTGAATTAAAAATGACATTAAATATCATACAAAAAGATCTAACAAATCGAATACTTTTCCGTTTCGGGGGGGGGGGGAGGCTGGCAATGGTTATTATTATTTTTTTTAGCTAAATCAATCTACTATTATCATTTTTAGGTTGCCGTTGGCGAAGTTTAAATATTTTTCGCAAAAACAAACTCCACAAACTAAACAAATTGATTTAGCAAAAAAAAAAAAAAAAGTATCGCCAACCCCTTGAATCGGAAAAACCAAAAATTGGAGCAGAAGTTTAATCATAAAACAATAAACAATATACATAAAAAATCTTTATTTAAACTCTCTATGTAGTAAGACAAGGTGCACAATTATAAAAATCAGTAAAATATATCCTGTTAAATAAAGTCCAATATAAAAATGATAAATAAATTGAGCATTAATTGTCAACAGATAAAAATGAAAATGTAGAACATGTTCTAAATAAGTTCAGTTAAATGTATTTGGTATTAAGAAATTCTTAAGTTAGATATTATTTTAAAAAGTAATCCTTTCTAAATACCGTAAATAAACTTCAGCGCTGAAAAATATTCCATAAAATGACGAGCAAAAAATGAGCGGCAGCAAATGAGCGAACCGATTCTGAAGAAATATGCAATTTCCTTTCAAAACAAAGATAATATCGTCGTAGAGGAGACATGAGTTGAACTTCAATGCGAACTCTTGTAATTTAGTTCATGTTTTTCCCCGTGGTGCGCTAGTGAAATCGACACTACAAAACGACTTGAGAGTTGACCCTCTGGTTTATGATCACTCTGTGATTTTAAAATACTGAAATCATGGCGAAAAAAGAACGCAGCGGTCTCTACAACGCGAGTTTTTTAAATAAAAACGTGTAACTTAAAACATTTTTAGCAGATAATTTATTTATGCGTATGTCTAAAAAAATATAAACTGTGTAATGTTTCTCAGCGCATAAAATTTGTCAGCTCAGTTGCATATCAAAATTTCATTACGATTGCTCATTTCGATTAATAATAAATGAGTAATCGTAATGAACTTTTGATACGTACATAAGTTAGCAAACACCATATGCTAAATAATAAATTATTAAAATATTAAGTTCAACGGTTTTATTTTTAAAAAACTAAAAAATTTCGCCACGTTTCGAGTATTTTAAAATTCAAAACATCGTTGCACTATCCAAACATTCCAAACAAATCCGCTATCGTTGCCATTCAACACCAAATAATTCTGATAATTTCCTCAGAGCCAAAACTAATCACTTTTTTCCTAATTAACGTTACAATAAATCATAAAACAGATGGAATAGTGTATTGTTATCGAAGACAAGCTTGTATGCAAAGTTTGAAAACAATTTATGCAGTAATAATGGCCGAAAACCGCTTAACAAACTTCCGTGACACATCGGGTTAAATAAAACCGTGCAGAAAACATTCTGCTGTCTGTATTTTTTTTTTTCGACAGACACTAAAAAAAATTTTAATAGACCAAAAAATGAATAATTTTCTCCTTTACACCAACTGAACTTCAAATTGGTGCTCAATAACACCAAAAATGGTTTCAACTGAAGGCAAAATCTTTAGTGTAGTGAATTTCATATAAAATTGCAGCGACCGAAATAAAACCGTCCAATAAACGACTCCGACAAGAGCAAAAAAAAAAAAAAGAGGATAGAGACACCATTGTTTCAGAGAACATCGGGAAAAGGACAGGACTGCTAATTTATTTTTCACTGTCGCCCAATCGCGTGCCCATTGCGCCCGAGACATTTTTATCCTCCCGGCAGGTTTTATATGATTCCTCTCCCATTCGGAAGGAATGAAAACATTTATAAAACGACTACAAAGCTTTTGGGACCCCGGGAATCCCACATCTTTTGCTCGCATACTAATCATCCTTCGCTCTCCCCGGGGAAGAACTGTCACAAGTAAATGCTCGTGTCATGTCCCCGAAATAGAGTTCTTGTCCATTATTAAGACGAGTTCGCTGCAGAACAACAATTCTATTAGAGCTCGCGTCATTGGGAATTGTCGGAATTTGGAGGAAGTACGTTTCAAAAATATGTTATTGCGTGCCATTTATGAATATAACTCCGTATTTTAAGGCCGTGGTAGCCTAGTGGTTAGAATGTCGGACTTCTAATCCGAAGGTCGTGTGTTCGATACCCGCTGAAGACCACCATGTGCATTTGGTGATACGTAAAATCCATGGACCACGCTACCCCCCAACCTCCCCGTAATAACCTCGCCCCCGGTGCAGGGCATCCCTAAGGATAGTGCTAACAGGGAAGGAAGTTGGAGGACAAAAGTGGTTAGGATGTCGGACTTCCAACCGGAAGATTGGGTGTTCGATACCCGACCCACTGAAGACCCTCTATGTACGTGCATGTAAAATCCGTGGACCCTGAAGTCACGAGGCAGTTTCGAGGGCTCCCTTCTCTTCACCCTTAGGTCAAAAAAGGAAGTTGGCGTATTTGTAGTGGCGCCATCTGGTGTCATCCGAACACATGATGAGCCGAGTCGTACTTCCACCGCGCTCCAGGGGGTTAAGGGGCGCCCCTGAAAGAGAATTTAAAAAACTTTTATGCTTCCTAAATGATAAATAGCTCTAAGCTCTTAGCTTGCCTTTTTAATAGCAACCATTCCCTTTGAAAGGCAAAATGGGACACTTAACTTCGCAAAATTACTTGTTTTTCTTCTTTCTCAAGTGACCTTTCCTGGTTCTCTGGGCGTCCGGTCCTTCTATCTCTGCTTCTCAAAGAAAATGCCCCTAGCCCCTAGATACAGAGGCATAGCTAGGGTTTTCAGCGCCCAGGGACAACTGAACATTTTGCGCCTCCCCCCTGTGCCCCTGAGGGTGTGCCCCTAAAGGAATTTAAAAAACTTTTATGCTTCCTAAATGATAAATAGCTCTTAAAAAACAGCCCTTTTAAATTTCATTTTTATTAGCGACCATTCACTTCTAAAGGAAATATGGGACACTTTGGCTTCGCAAAATTATTTGTCTGATTTCCCACGCACTCCTGAGCTACATTGGTCATTCCCGATATGTTTTGCGATGCTCCCACTTTTTTTCGAACATATTCACACCTCTTCATTTCAAATAATTTTCTTTTCGCATTTAAAAATAAAATGAATTAACATTAATTTGGCGAACCTTGACGCTGCGCCCGGGGACAGCTGCCCCTCCTTGCCCCCACCTAGCTACTCCTCTGCCTAGATAGTCATCACGGGTCCGATCCCTAGAAAACACTCCAACTCATAAGTTGTCCTGTGCTACAGTCATTCATTCCCTATATGATTTGAGATGCTCCCACTTTTTTGTCGAACATATTCACACCTCTTCAGTTCAAATAATCTTCTTTTCACTTTTAAAAATAAAATAAATTAACATTAATTTGGACAGCTGTCCCTCCTTGCCCCCCCCCCCCTTAGCTACGCCTCTGCACGTGACATAGGGGGATATGTTGGAATGGGACATTTTGTGACAAAGGAGAGGGGGTTAAATGTATTGCAAAAAGTGTGACATCATTTATGAATGGTCATAAAACCTGGGAAACTTGTTTTTCTCTTCAAATATTTGAATAGCAAAGCATAAATTCACTCTTATTTCAATTCATAATAATCAAGAATACCTTTATGTGTTTTTAATTTACTTGTATGTAATCCAAGGCATTATTATTATATGCAGATCATTAATTTTAAATTTAATTAAATATTGTATAGAATTTAAAACAAATGTCCTCAACAGAAATGTTTCTCCATATCCCTAATACTTAAAGGATTTTTTTCTTTGTTTTGTAAAATATTTTCATCTTTGAAGTGTTCAATTAGAGATATTTGACTAAATCAAAAAGTTCCAGGTTTTATAAATGAAATGAACATAGGATTTTACTACATTGGAAAGTTAAAAAAAATTATAAGTTATTTCATTTATAAAACAGAAAAATTATTAAAGCGCACTCAATGTTAAAAAAAAGTGTTCATATAACAAGACATAAATCTCAAATTTGTTTCAGCTTTCGAAAAGTAAGATAATTTAAATTAAATTTTTTCATTTTATGTGTACTTAGAGTATGCTATTATTCTTGGTGTTTGAAATGTCAATGTTAAATTTTGAAAATTGTTGACCCATCCAACAAAAGTCCGTTTAAACGTCCAACAAATGGTAAACAAATAACGATCTAATATATTTGGTTCTTGTATGTCTCTTAATTAAAAGTCAAACAAATAATCATTTTTGAAGCAGAAAGTTGGATCGTTTGCCCTTCATGTAAATTAAACGAATTCGGCGAAGGTTCTAATTAATCCATTGAAGTTCCATTTCCAAAATTCATATTAATTCCATCAGTGATATCTTAATTTAATGACGTTTTAAGAGTAGTATCGTAAATTTAATATTCCACGATGACTATAATAAATAATACTTGAAACGCATGTGTTACGACACCGAAATTAAATATCAATAACTACCTTTAATTCATAATTCCTCTTTCGCTGCAAATTGTGTCCAGTCCCCATTGTAATGCTTAATTCCATTCTAAAATGCTAATGATTAATTTCCGGAAACAATATCACTCGATCTGAAAACAACGCAATTATTCTAAAAGTGATATCATTGCAGTTGCTTGATGGATTAATTAATTTTCTAGCAATAATGGAATTTCATCAACAATTTCCCCTTTCTATGGTATAATTAATAAATGAGAGAGTTCTTTAAATTTTGTAAAATGAATACAGCGAAACCTGTGTAAGTTGAACTCTCGCGGTGCAGCAATTTTGGTGGCCAACTTTTAGACAGGTTTAAAATACTCTTAGGTTTAGCTTAATGTATTAACTTTACTTCAAAACCAGTATACTTAGTTATTTTGTTTCACAAAAATATCATTAAAGAAATTAAACCTGAATAGTTTACGATGCATCATGCAACTTTAAAATTGAAGTACTTAGCTAAAATAAAGAGCTAAAATAAAGATAAAAGTATTATTAATAATGAAAGTTGTTTATTTGAGTGTAAAGATTTCGTAAAAGCACATAATTTTTCAAAACGTCTATCTCAGATAAAACAAAAAGGAAGAAATTCATGTGAAAAATAACAGAATGCTCATAGCTGTTTTCCCATTGCTTAACCCTAAACTGCGCAAATTTTTCTTACCGTTGTTGTCGATTTTGTGAAAAAAGATGAACCTTGAGCCCAGTTTACAAGATCTATATTCCAGTCCCCACCATATAGTCCCGTAAAAATTTTTATGTCCAGAGATTTTCTCTTTAGAATCGGGATCTGTAGAGGTTCTAATACGAAACTGTCTTGGGTAGACATCTTGTTTCCTGGGCGAAATAATTTTACAGGCCATCAAATATGGCGACCATTTTGGTTCCTTTCCTCATTTGGCATTCAGCAACCAATCAATTGGCAAGCAACTATTACTAGCTGATTTTTTTTCTAAAAACTTGAATATCAGTATAACCAATTTTTATAGCTCAAGATAATTGCTTTAGTTTTATTTTACTATAACACAGGATTCGAAAAAAAATATATTGACACTTTCGATTTTTTTTTAAAGCTCATTTTGAAGTCTTTCCCAATTTTCTTCATTTATTCAAAACTTTATTTGTGTCACAAATTTTTTTTTTTTTTTACTTCTATTGAAAGCCTTTTACCTGACTGCTTTCAGAAGAAAAAAAGTTCGTAATGGAGAAGAAAAATGCTTTTCCGGGTGCTTTCGAAATCAGAAAGGGCTTCTTCCTTGATTTAAATAGCTTCGACACATCTCTGAAGTTGTTTGGGTGACTGCCAGGAGATAGAGATTCATGCATAATTCAAGTTGACCAATCTCGTTAAAGAAAAGTCATTTAACGCGATAAACAGTTCGGCTCACAAGAGACCAGAGGAGTCGTATATTTATTTTCAACAAGTTTACGCGTCTTATTTATATGGCAGAAAGAGATAAAAACAATCCACCTTATGTATTTTCCCCGGCTCTTAAGGGGGGAAATACATGTAAAACGGCGTATTAAGAGCAATTTTCATGAATTTTTTTAACGTATAAAGAATAAATATATTTTATTGAGATTTTGAGGTTATTTTATGGATATATTGAAGAACACTTACTGAAATCTTCAAACATTTTTCTTGAAAAATCCTGGAGATATCGGGTGCTGCACACTGTAAGTCGCCAGGATGTACGCAACTGCCGAGTCGGCAGTTTGTGTACATACTGGAGGTCACAATTTTTATCTGAAATCATTTTTTTTTTAAATCTCTTTTTTTTAAAGTCTCTCTTCTAGTTGAACTAAAATCATCTCGAAAAATTGAAAATTTCTTTTTTTTTTTTAGAATGGGCAAATTAAGTACGATTTTTAATCGCTTTCCCCCCCTTTTTTTTACAATAAAAGAAGTAAAAATAAAGATATGTTTATGATTCTAGTTCAACTAAAGCGTGTATATATAAAGAAAATGTGTGCTAAATTTGATAAGGATTGGTCAAACACTCTGCGAGCTAGAGTGTACGCAAATTCGAAAAAAGTAGTTTCGAGAAAAACGCGTTTGAAAAAAAAGTGGTATTGAAGGTAAATTTAAGGCTGTAATGAATAATTTTTTTTAAAATACTTATAGATACTAATACTTATAGACATTTCTATCCGAGGTTTCAATTGTTAAGAGAAATAAAAGGACATCTGCTAACGTTTTCTAATACCCTTCAGGTCATTCATGAGGGACTAGCTGTTCGATTGCTCCAAAAGGGGCGCTCGCTCAAATGCTTATAACTTTTAAATGACTTGGAATTTTGCTTTGAAATATTCAGGGTATATTGTTGAATAGTTTTAGAAGAAAAACTAGTTTATGAAGAAAAACTTTTTTTAATTTTTTGAGCCCTTTACACGTATTTTCCCCCTTTTACAACGTGCAATGCCATGAATGAAAAACTTTAAAAAAAAGTGAAACCGCGAATAAGGTAGAGCGAATGTATTTCGCTACCTGTGCGTATGAGTTAAATGTAAATACAGTGAAATCTGTGTAAGTTGACCACTTGCGGTGCAGCACTTTAGTGGTCAACTTAGACAGCTGGTCAACTTACAGAGGGTAGAGTTTTTTAAAAACATTTCTTGCACTACGCATTTAAACATTTGTAACTATTTAAAATATAGCTTCATGTATTAACATTACTTAAAAATAGTAATTAGCGACTTTTTTTTCACAATTATCTAAAATATCATTAGATACCTACATTTATCCTGAATGACAATGTATCCTATTTAACTTTAAAATCAAAACACTTAGCTAAAATAACGATAAATATCTTATTATGTAAGTTACTTATTTGATGGTAAAGATTAGGGATGTAACGAATATTCGGCCACTATTCGGTATTCGGCCCTTTGGCCGAATATTCGGCTGGCCGAATAGTCAATTCATGACACTAGCCGAATATTCGGCCTGGCCGAATACTCGGTAAGATGAAATTCGGCCTGGCCAAATACTGATGGACTATTCGGCCGAATAGTTCTGCTACATTAGAAATGTAAAAAAATAAAGAAATTAGTAGATTTAAACATTTAAAACTGTATTATAGTTATTGCAAAAGAACACATTGAGGATATATAGTTTTAATAAATAAAAATTAACTTAGTAAAAGCTACTTTTTTAAACATTGTTTTTAGGTTTGACTGAACAAAAATAGATTTTAAAGTTGTAATAGTGTATTTTATACTTGGTGCTTGCTTCCAAAGGCTGGAAATAGTTAATTGTGATTGAGACTTTTATTCTGCTATTATAACAAAGTGGAAGTCAGACTTTGTTTTGGTAGACTGATTTATTGAGAATAATATTTGGTAAGAGAGGAATGTGATTTGAATGTATCATGAATATTAAGATAGCATAAGTTCTTGGGGTTTCAGAAAGTAATATTCCTGTTTATTTCAATAGATCTTTTTAAGGTAGGTATGAAAAAAAGAACTCCATAAACTAAAAATATTCTTTTATAACTTTTAAAATACCTTCATAAAACTATTTTGAGCAAGGTAAAAAGTTCACTGAGCAATAGTATTTCTTTAAACCTTTACATTCCAGGCCTTTTTCGCTTGCGCGAACCAGCAACTCGAGACGATTTCGGCCAAATTCGACAAACACTTTACAAGTGTTTTAAAAACATTTATAAACAAACAAACGTTTACAAATAATAAATTTGCACCAGTTTATTCATTTATATGTCGCAGCAAACTTTGATAAATATTACACAATGTGATTAGTTAATCGGCGCCGCTCGAGTGCGTAGGGTTAATCTGAATTAAATAATTAGTAAAATAATGATAATGCTTACATTAAAACTTGTCATTTCTATTCCACTTGTAGGTGAAATTCTCAGTTTTATTGCATTCAAAATAATACAGAAAACACATTATTAAGATAGTTTTAGAATCTTAGCAAACAGAATTAAATCATACATCATAAATTTATGTGTGGAATTGGCCTTTGTGAATACTTTTAAATTTGACAAATTATTTCTATTTCAATAATTTTCTAGAAATTTTAATATTCGGCCGCCGAATATTCGGTATTCGGCCCAAGACATTGGCCGAATATTCGGCTTCGGCCTAGAAGAAACGGCCGAATATTCGGTATTCGGCTATTCGGCCAAATCACTATTCGTTACATCCCTAGTAAAGATTTCCTAAAAATAGATCATTTTTCAAAATGGCTGCATCTGATAGAAGAAAAAAGAAGAAAGTTATTTAAAGAATAAAAGAGTGCTATTACTGGTTTTCCCACAAGGTTAACTAAAAAACAGAGGTTTAGGCAAACTTTATATATTAGGCTTTTATATATGTTTCATTCATCCAGACAAATACTGGTTTAACATTATAGCGTAAGAAATATCTTGGAGAAGTTATTTAATTTTTTTTACCTTTGCAAAAATAGATAAGTAATAAATATAGTAAGAAATAAAAATAGTAATAATTCGGCGGTCAACTTAGAAAGGGCTTTTTATAATACTCCCACCCAAATTTGGCCTACATAAGTGGTCAATATTGACAGGTGGTCAACTTAGGTGGTCGAGTTACAAAGGTTTCCCTACATTAAATAATAGAGGGTTCATTCCGTTCCTGACAAAAGTGGTCAACTTAGACAGGTGGTCAGCTTACAAAGATGATCAACTTGACAGGTTTTTATTCTCTAGGAAACTTCTTAGCCCCTCCTGTCAGTCATTGGGATGGTGAACTGAAGTGTTGGCGAAACGTCAGGGACACCGATCAGACATCTGGAGTGCAGCAACAGCATGGAGTAGTGGAGCGACGAGATTTCGCTCCAAATTGGAGCGGAGCCGGAGCATAGACATTTGTTGTGCTACTCAACTGCGATTTTTTAACCGAATTCCTAAAGGAGGAGGCAACTATTCATACCGTATGTATGTCGCACTTTTATTTGTTTGTTTGTCTTCTCATAACTTTTCACCGGACGAGCCGATTGTGATGATTCTTTTGACGTGAATACGTCTTTAAAAGGTGCTGCCATACGGGAGCAATCCAAAAAGTCTAATGATAACAAAATCGGGGGATACAGTTTGACGCTGTAGTTTCGAATCTATCCACTACATCCAAAATTAATTAATACCACTGGATAGCTAAAGGATCAAAGAATTCATTACGGTAAGCGAGAACAGTGACGCATCGCGGGGGGTAAAGAGGGAAGCGCCGCCATTTTGAGCTCATTCAAAATCTATCGATTGTACATAAAACATTAGTTTAAAGTAGTAAAATTGAATATAATAAGGTGTTAGAATAAAAAAAATATCAAAAATATATATATAATGTCGGTATATACGCTTCGAAAAGCCAAAACTATAAAGTTATTCATTGATAAAGTTATATTGTAACACAATAATTATTTGTTTACTTGCTTTTATTCTAAATACATAAATAAAAATATTTTATTTAAAATATATAACCCGTTACAAAACGTATTCACGTACAACACACGGCCGTGTCCATGACACAGCCATACCCCACTTTTTTTTTTTTAATCGGTCGAGGGTGGTTTCCCATAGGTCCCGTACTTTTGTTTGACCATATTCGATGGCGGAAAATTTCGTCCTTTTTTTTTTTTTTTGGTTTTTTTTCATTCATAACTTTTGATTAAATGAACCGATTGTAATGATTTTTTTAATCGATAGAGGGATGATCTAACTTAAATATTGTACATCGATTTGACTAAAATTGTTTTTTAGAAAAGACGCTATGAATGAAAAATAAGTATTTTTCTTTTAATATTGGAAAGGCTTGCCTTGATATTTCTTTGCTGAGTAAATTATTAGGTAATAACCTAAAACTCTAGTAACCTTTTAAAATCAACTTCAAAACGGAATTCACCATATAAATGATTAGTTTTTAGTGCTAGCATTCAAATAAGGTGTGCCATTTGATATATATATATATTTAAATAAAGTATTCGTATAAAAAATGTATTTACACTAAAAAGAATAAAATAACATCATTTAGTAGGGGGTTGGGTAATAGAACCGACTTCAGATTAAAAGTGCGTTAAAAAGCAAAAAAGAAAGTCATTCTTTAAACAACATCGGTGCTACTTTTAAACATAATTTTTGAAGGCGGTGCAAAATTATGATAGAATAAGTCTTTTGTAATCATGAATCAATTACAAATATAAATGGCCCAGAGTTTGCAACAGTTCCTAGAAAAAGTAAGTAACACATAATGTAATGGCTGTCGTAATTTTGCTCAGACGTCAAAAACTATGTTTAAAAGTAGAATCTATATTGCTTAAAAAAATATCCCTTTTTTTTTTTACTTTGTAAGGCAATTTTTAATTGAAGTCGGTTCTATTTTTCTCCTAAAATTAGTTCTTATCGATTTTCTATCATGCAAAGAAAATAATTAACTCAAAAAGAAAAGTAGTGTAATTTATTAAAATTATGGAGTTGGAGCATGTATTTTGATGTCGGGGCGGTGTAAGTAGAAAAAAGTGGATAATAGTTTTCTACTGAAAACTTAAAAGCCTCAAACTGAGACTTTTAAGTTTTTAGTAAAAAATATTTTAAATCTCTACATTTTCCTCTTATTTCTGATCGTCTTCCTCTAGCACTTCTTAACCAGATGTGTTTGCCGAAGTAAACGTAAACGGTTGCTATTTTATCGCCAACATTTGCCATTTTTATGGTTTTCTTGCCTTTGTCCGTATTGAAACGCTACCTCCGTAATACTAAATGCCTAACGCGTTGTTGATTTTGACATTGAGAGAAAGCAAATCAAATTATCCCGGATTTTGCGCAGCCTATCGGAGATAATAAGAAGCGTAACAATGAAATTAAGTGAGCTATTTATAATGGCATGGTTTAAAACGAATCCCGCGAGTTTAAATATAATTTAAACTGAAACTTTTGCCCTAAACTAACGCTAGGCGGCGTTGATCTCCGGGACGGTATCTGATGAACAATATGATTTCAACTTTTTGAGTCAACTCGTTAGTCATTTAGTATTACGGAGGTAGCGTTTGAAAACAATGATTAGTTGAATGAGTTTTTGCTTCTTTAAAATTTGATCGCAGCCGATACTGTGGCATCGTGGTAAGGTGCGGGACTCGTACACCCCGGGTCAGAGGGTCGAGATTGGCAAGATGCACGAAATCGTCTGCGCCCGTGCCGAATTATTATGCGGTATGTAAAAGATCCCTTAAGTAGACATTTGGCTTGGATGCTCTCGGCTAAATTAAATTCCTGGTGCAATTTCGCATCAATAGAGTCCAGGTGCACGCCCTTTCAGGTGGAGAAACCAGACGTCAAAATTATCAAGCTGCAATGGTACCTCTTTAATTTATTTAAAAACATTTTCTATCGGATTTCCAAATTGGCAAGTGTTAAGTTAAATTACATTCAAAAAATTTAACTCATCCAATTAGAAATTTTTAATAGTTAGTAAAATCATGTGGCAAGCGAATATAGTCAATTTCTGTCTTTTTATCGTCTTCTTGAACGTAATTTAGCTTAATTAACACTTGCCTAGGTAGCATCCGATAAAAAAATGTTTCTAAATAAATTAAGGAAAATTATACGTTCTTACAGCTATGATTAAAGTATCTATTATGGAACTTGGCACCCCTTAGATATCAATTCTTTTATCGCTGACACCAACTACTCCGAAGGCCGTTTGTTCTACCGAACTTGACTTGGCCCTTTTTTCACATTTATGTTTTGTTGGGATTTCAAAAGCTAAATGATGCTATTTTAAAGTATCATTACTAAAAATAAATGTAGTTTACCGAAAGTTACATCAAAAACTACAAAACTACAAGTCTTTACACATCAGCTACACAAAAATACTACTACACAACAACTTTTTTTTCTGGGGGGGGGGAGGGGTTGGACCCGGTTCACGGAATTAACCGGGTGACACCTATGCTAGGGACGCCACTGATTAGTTAATTTTGCTTCAACCCCTTTAGGGGATTTGGCACCTTTTGACAATTTTTTTTTTTAAATTTAAGAACTTTTACCTATTTTATTTGTATATTACGAAGTGCTATTGTTCAACAAAGTGATTTTCGCGTGAAAAATCAAAATTCAACTAACAGAAATTTTTAAAATTTAATTTTTTTTAAAAGTAATTTAACAATTTTAGATTTCCCTCTTCTTCTTCATTTCTTGACTTTTCTTTACCAATTTTTTTAAAGTACTTATTATAGTATGGTTTACAGTTTTAGGGATGGGTTTTGCAATTAATTAATTAGTTTTTGAGAAAAAAGTTTTTAAAGTTACATCGATGGTAGAACGCAGAAAGAAAAGCGGCTTTTGTTATATTTTCTGAAGATATATAGCAAAATCCATCCCTAATTTTATCAAGAACATCATATTGAACACGCACAAAAAATTTCAAGTTGCTACATGAATTTATGTATAAGTTTTAGCATTTTAAGTACTACAATATTGCGAAAAACTACAAACCGAGAAAACGCAGTTTAAAGAATACAAAATCCTACTAAAACATTATAAATATTTTAATTCTCTTACTTCTTAACTACATTTATATTGGTTGTATCGCTTCAAAACTTCGCTCTGATATATTTGAGAGTCAAACAATATTTTAAGCAAAAAATTGAAACATCGGTATTTCCATTAATTTTCTACATTTGAGAGGTGCCAAGTCCCCTCAAAGCACTTTTTTTTTTTTTTTGTGAATAACAAGTATAGTGTAAGTTATTCTTTGCAAATTTCAGGTTGTGGGGGGCGAGCAGGGAGCGGGGGGTGGGTTAAAAGTTACAGAGAGAAAATATATTATACAAACAAAGTGTGAACAAATTTCAGACGGCATTGCAAATAAAAATAACGCACGAGTATGGGCAAATTTTCCGGTAACTTTCGCCCGCCTAAAATATGCAACCTAGAAAAATTAATTTTTAAGGGAGACATATGAATTGTTTTTTTTTTTTTTGTTTTTTTTTGTGTGTGTGTTATCACCTACAAAATCCTTCGTGCAGCCTCTGTTTGCACTCGTCTCCGTCATCACGCCTGCAGAAATCCTCGCGATTCAGGAATGAAAAGGCGAATTGGGGAAAGAAAAATCAAATCCCCTGAGAGCTCAAAAAATAAAGACTTATCGATGCATTGAAATGGGAAAAAAAAAAAAAAAAAAAAACGCCGTCTTGATTTAAGTGCACGTGGCACATTTCGCAAGTTATTTGGGCGACTGCCAGGACATTGAGTTTCATAAATAATGGAGGATGACCCTCTTGTTAAAGAAAGTGACTTAACACCGCCAGCTGCTCCGCTTCCATTGTCGGACTGGAGCAGTTCGGAGAAAGAGAAAAAAAAGCACATTTCTTCTATGTTTAGGGCCCTGTGAGACTAAAAGGCTGCAGTTATTCATTTAATTATAGCAGCACACGTCGAGAGAGCTTTCCCAGGATTGGTTAGTAAATCTAAACAGAAGGAGTACTGCCATTAAAATGTAATTAGAGTTAAAAGAAATAAAACCCGCTGTGCAGGTAAATAAAGATAGTGAACGAATGTGATGGGAATGGAACGCTTATAATCTAAATTTATTTGAAAGCATAGCAACTAAGCAGAATTGCAAAGGAATCTAAGTATTAAGAAAAGTGGCATCAAGAGTAAAGAAATCTAAAGCCATAAAAGAAACGTATGATGCATTACCAGTAGTGTCACCAGGGGGGTGTTGCGGAGGGACAGGCAAAATGAGGTGAAAGAGCTTTGAAAAATACATGTACTTGTATTATGCACTAGTCGACCTGTGCGGAATTGTGCGCTAATTTGGAAGAAAGTACATTATGAAGAAGAATAGGAAAAAGTAAACGGGTGTTACTGCAGAAGAGGGCTTGTAATTGAACACATCAGTACAAATGGCAGTTTCAAATTTTTGCCCCACTATTATTTAGACATTCAAACTAATAAAATAATCATAGTAATAATGATAATTATTTTTATTATTAGTATACATAGCATTAAAATACAATAACGAAACAGTTCCATCACTGATGTGTAACCGTCAGTATAGTTACTGATGGTTACACATTCACAGTATAAATGAATGTGTACAGCCTGACTATTGAATAATTTTAACACACAGCCGCAGCTAAAACTGTCCAATTTGCTACACAATAAAAACAGAAGAGTTTATTATTTGTTTACTTGATAATGGATGTCGCCAGCATACACAACACAAATTTGGCAGTCATTAAAGAACCTCTTCTTAAATGATTTTAAATCTCGAATGTAAAAGAAGCGGCATATTTTTTGACAGTGTGTCCAGGGCCTTATTTACCATTAGGCCCATGAGGCCCGGCCTAGGGCCCCACTTTGAGGGGGGCCCCTAATTTTGGTTATTTTTTTTTTTTTTTGTAATTTAAAATTTTTTAGAAAAATATTTAAAAATAGCACCTTTCAAAAACAAACTGTTAGTGTTCTGTTGCTTCACAGAAAATTTGTAAAATTAATTATTTTAAAACCACAAGGAATTTTCACTTTGGGGGCCCCCAAATGTTATTCAAACACTTTGTAATTTAAAAACAAAATCATTTTGCACGTTGGGGGCCCCCAAATTTTGGTGCGACCGGCAAGTTTTACAAATACATACAAAATGTTATGTTTAAAAAAATTGTGTTGCATGAGGGGCCCCCAAACATGAGTTGTGCCTATAGTGGTACAAAATGTAAATCGGGCCCTGAGCGCGTCTATCTTTCGTCATTAGCAAACTTTAAAATGACGGGTAAATCGTAGAATTTGATAAAGGAATATGGAAAATATCGCGGAGCGACAGGCTGGAGAAATAATATATATATAGATTTTTACTAATACTATTTAAACACATAACTGAAAGTAAATGCAGTTTACTTAAATTTACACCAATTAAATAAAATAGAGTTTCTTAAGCTTTTTATTTTTCCTCTATTAAAGCTGCTGAAGATAGTATAAACTTGAAATTTTGTAGTTTATACTAACACAACTTTTTTTATTCGTATGTGTGTTTGTGTGTGGTGGGGAGGGGGGTGACACCACAAATTACCGCCCAGGTTGACACTCATGCTTGGAGCGCCACTGGCTTTACCACCACTCTTTCCCAACATTTTCACTAACAAAGATTGTTCAAATTTCCAGAAACTTTAACGTCCGTGCTCTTATGTTTTTCAAAGTCACTACTTAATTCTTCATTTATGTTTCAGTTTTCATTTGCCAGAAAATGATTTGTTCAGATTGTTTTTAAGGATAGGTTTACATTTCAGATTTCTTTTGTGGTAGTGGTTATACGACCAACTTAACTTTTTGATTTCTCATAACTTTATTTGTTGTAATTTCAAAAAAATACTGCATAAAATTAAGCAGAACTTATAACGTTTTATTTTTGAGTTCACTTTGACTGCAGATTTTGTAATTTTGTCAAGTTAATTACAGAACATTGTTAAGTTAGACTATAGTTGATCCACGGTCAGCTGCTATTTTCCTTTCATTTGCTCAAAGTTTTCTTAATTTGAGTTCTTGGCATTTAACCCCTTCATTCCAAGTGTACCCAATGGGGTACATTTTAAAGTACTGTTTATTAACTATACTGTTTGTGCAATTTGAAAGCTAAAACACCCAATTGTTTTTGAAATTCATCAACAGATAGTTTACTTCGTTTTAAAAGTGGAAATTGGGCATTAATTATTATTTAAACTAATTACAGTAAAACCCCGTTAAAACGGGGGTGCTGGGGGACATGTTTGGCACCCGCGTTATAGCATAACCGCGGCATAGAGAAACTACTATACTGCGGAACCATATTCACGAAATAATACTCCCTTTTGTTGCATCATTTTTAACTTTCTCAATGACTCATAACTTTTCTTCTATAGTATACTTTTTTAGCCTACTTTCCCGTAAAAGTAAAAAAAATAATAATAAAGCATGAAAGAAGGCTTAATGTATCGTGAAAATATCGTTAAAAATCAAGAAAAGTCAAAAATAAGTTAAGTAATTAAATGAAGATTGAAAAATAAAAAAAATTTGAAAGTAGGGTTTTGAGATGGGGAAAAAGTGTGTCTGTCGGTCTGTCTGTCTGTCTGTCTGTCGGTCTGTCTGTCGGTCTGTCCCCCCCCCCTAATAACTTTTGAACGAATTGTCCGATTCGAAAATTTTTTTTTGCATTCGAAAGATCTCGGCGAGGACATCTCATTTCCATATTTTACCTTTTGATTTGAACAATTTTTTGTTCAATTTTGAACAGTTCAAAAAATTTTAACATTATCGCCTATGGGTGAAAATGAAGCAAATTATGTAAACTTTGGGTACAAGATCCAAATTCCCATGAACAAGCTCACTGGCAGAAGTTCTTGGCGTGCAATATTGATTTGAACAATTTTTGTTCATTTTTGAACAGTTCAAAAAAAAAATGACATACCGCCTATGGGGAAATTTCAATCCTATATAATTCCTGATCTAACGGACCGATTTGCTTGGAACAAACTTTATCAGGAAGCTCTTATGATGTAGAACATGTACAAATAGAAAGTACATCCAGAACTAACGAGCCTATTTTTCTATGAAATTTTTTGATCGGGATTTTCAAGAATATTTTTGAATCAATGAATGATTAAATGAATAAGCAAAAGAATGAATGAATAAAGAGTGACTAAATACATGAATGACTTAATAAATGAATGATTGAATGAATATCTATTAACCGTTGAAAAAGGTATATTTTAAGCAATTAAGAACTAAAACTAAACGAGAAAGACAGAGAGAGAGAGATAGCTAGATTATAAATTTGAATGCGGTGTATACGGGAAAGTAGGCTCGTATAGTTCTAGACGGAACTTCTTGTTCTTTTCTTCATTGCTGCCATTTTATTCACTGTAATTGATGTGCAAGAAGCACCGTATCTCAACTGTGCAATCAGTCCATCGAGCGATAGGTTATAAACTGTGTTCAGAGAAAAAAGGGGCTTGAAAATCTCTTCATGTTATCAACATGGGATTGTGAAGGGGGAGAGATCTTAAGAAAAAATTAGATTTGGAAAAGGGAGGAACGCACATCTTAAAGAAACAATGCTTTAAGCCTGCATACACTGGAGAATATGTTTTTACTTTTCAGGAAGGCTCCGTTCGTAAATGACGTCACGCTTTTTTCCCACATATTTGACACGCCTCCCCCCTTTGTCACAATATGCCACACTTCAGGGGACCCCCCCCATTCCCCCCTTTGTCATACGTTACGCTATGTTGCAAAATGTATGATGTCACACTTCTTGTTACCCCCTCCCCTCCCCTTGTCACACTTTGTCATAATTTCACGAACCGCCCTCCCCCCCCCTCGAAGCGTGACATAATTTATGAATAATTCCGAATGCTAAAGAATCTGGAATACGGTTGATAGGGCTATAGAAGAAGTTACACGCAAAACTAGACTTTTAACAAGAAGTTCCGTCTAGAACTATACGAGCCTACTTTCCCGTATACACCAAATTCAAATTTATAATCTAGCTATCTCTTTCTCTCTCTTTCTTATTTATCTTTAGTTCTAATTATTGAAAATATACCTTTTTCAACGGATAATACATATTCATTCACTCACTCATTCATTCTTTCATTTATTCAGCCATGCATTTATTCATTCATTCGTTACCTCATTCAAGTGTTTATTCATTCATTTACGCATTCATGTATTTATTCACTCATTTATTTATATTTTCATTTATTCAATAATTTATTCATTCATTCTTTTCCTCATTCATTTATTCATTGATTTATTCTTTCACTCTTTCATTTATTCATTCATTCATTATTTCACTCATTGAGTCACTGAGAAATATCCTTGAAAATCCCGAACAAAAAATTTCATAGCAAAATAGGCTCGTAAGCTCTGGATAAACTTTCTATTTCTACATGTTCTACGTTATAAGAGCTTTCCGATAAAGTTTGTTCCAAGCAAATCGGTCCGTTAGATCAGGATTTATATAGGGTTGAAATTTCCCCGTAAGCTCTGTGTTAATTTTTTGAACTGCTCAAAAATGAACAAAAACTGTTCAAATCAATATTTCACGCCGAGAACTCCTTTCAATAAGCTTGCAATAGGAACTTGGCTCTTGTGCCCAGAGTTTACAGAATTTGCTTCAATTTTGTCCATAGGCGCTAATGTTAAAATTTTTTGAACTGTTCAAAATTGAACAAAAAATTGTTCAAATCAAAAAGTAAAATATAGAAATGAGATGTCCTCGCCGAGATCTTTCGAATGCAAAAAGAATTTTTCCAATCGGACAATTCGTTCAAAAGTTATTAGGGGGGGACAGACCGACAGACAGACAGACAGACCGACAGACAGACAGACCGACAGACCGACAGACCGACAGACACACTTTTTCCCCATCTCAATACCCTACTTTCAAATTTTTTATTTTTCAATCTTTATTTAATTACTTCACTTATTTTTGACTTTTCTTGATTTTTAACGATATTTTCACGATACATTAAGCCTTCTTTCATGCTTTATTATTATTTTTTTTTACTTTTACGGGAAAGTAGGCTAAAAATGGAAAAGTTAAAAATTGAACTGAACTGTTAGTGGCAGATTGAGCTCTGCCGATGTTAAGAGAAGCAAGCCAGAGCCAGTCAGGGCGATTGCACCCGATTTTGACATCAAGCTATATAGTGTCTTAGGCTGAAAGACAGAAAAAGCATAAAAAAGGCTTACATCAGGCCTGTCACAATAGGGCTTTATCTGTTAGTGTTTGTGGTGGGATAATGGGAGCTCTTAGGCGCGAATATTTGTGTGCTCCGTCTGGCTTTGTTTGCAATTCTAAATAAGAAATCATCTTCAAATGGCAATGATAAAGGGTTATTTAAACATCGGGGGACATGATAGTCACCGCGGTATATCCGATTCCGCGGTATGCTGAGGCGCGATTTACTGTATTAATGAAAATTAAAAAAAAAATTTTTTTAGTTATTTTGTTTTGTAATTATTTTTTGAATCAGAGAACCAAAAAAATTGCGTCAAAATTGTTTGTGCTTAGTTCTGGGGTCTGAAGAGGTTAAGGGAAGAAACAGTACTTGCATAAGATTGCTTTAAACTGTTTTGTATTTTTTACTTTACTGTTTTGTATTTTTAATTTGACATGCTACATTGTAAAAGTTTTGCGTCTAGTTGCCGCTAGCGTGCCTCTAGTACAGTGGTCGGCAACCCGTCGATCGCGATCGACCGGTCGATCGCAAGTCCATTTTCGGTCGATCGCGACAGCGTTTTGGTCAGTTTATAGTTTAAAAAAATAAAGAAAATAACTTTTGAACTGGATGACGCGTTTATTATTATTTTTTCCTTCAGAAAATATTTATTAGTTTGTCAGACCGTTCACCGGACCTAAAAAAACTTCCAATAATATATATTGTCAGTCGTCACTTTAACTATGCTCTTGGTGAGAGTTAATTCAAGAATGTATACATTTCACATGCGTGTTTTAGTTCAAAAACAAAACAAAAATTAACAGTTCTTTTTATCAAATTCGAAAGAAATAATATATTTGTATTATTTTGATGCGAGTTAACGGTCTTAGCAAACCATTATTTTAGAAATTTTAAAGTTAGTGTTTTATAAGCATCAGAACTCGTTCCGGCAAGAATTAACCTACAATTTAAGACAGACGCAATCCCAACATGCCCTATTAATAATGTATAACCCCCCCCCCCCCCCGGTCCTCCGAGTCGATCTTGGTGTTCGCCGAACTTGGAAAGTAGATCTTCAGTCAGTTTAGGTTGCCGACCGCTATTCTAGTAGAAAGAGTGATGATAACGGCTACTGCGCATGCTCCACGCCGCCATCTTTTTACCAGAGCGCCTGTGCATCACCAAGAGGCGCGGTAAAAGCGGTGATGCGTAGGCGCACGGGTAAAAAGTTAAAGCTGTTGTCATCACTCTTACTACTAGAGGCACGCTAGCTGCCACCATTTTTGGTGTTCAGTTGGTGTAAAGTGGAAAATTATTCCTTTTTGATGTACTTTAAATTGATTAATGTGGTTGTCTAAAAAAATTAGGCAGTAAATGTATTAGCACATGAAATGTATTAACTCCACCACGTATCGAAATGTCATTGCGATGGCTCATTTCTATGAAAATAGGATAAATGAGCCATCGTAATGAATCTTTGATGCGTAGATGAGTTAACGAACATTATATTCTAAAAAACATTCTGCTGTCTGTATTTTTTCTCCAGACACTTAAAAGAATTTAAAATACATCAAAAAGGGAATACTTTGCAACTTTACGCCAAAAATGGAGTTCAGTAACACCAAAAAAAATGTTGCAGTATAATTGCCAAGAATCATGACACATGACGCATAGTGCTGTAGCGTTCGCTGCTAGTGCTGAACGCAAAGAACTGATGCATAGGTTACAGTAGTCAGGAATTGATTATGGTTGGAAATACAGTAAAACCTGTGTAGGTTGACCACTTTCAGTGCAGCACTTTAGTAGTCACCTTAGACAGGTGGTCAACTTATAAAGGGTGAGGATCATTATTATCACTGCTATTATTCTAAGCATTATTAGACAGGTGGTCAACTTATAAAGGGTGAGGATCATTATTATCACTGCTATTATTATAAGCATTATTAGACAGGTGGTCAACTTATAAAGGGTGAGGATCATTACTATCATTGCTGTTATATAAGCATTATAAGACAGGTGGTCAACTTATAAAGGGTGAGGATCATTATTATCACTGCTATTATTATAAGCATTATTAGACAGGTGGTCAACTTATAAAGGGTGAGGATAATTATTATCACTGCTATTATTATAAGCATTATTAGACAGGTGGTCAACTTATAAAGGGTGAGAATCATTATTATCACTGCTATTCTTCTAAGCATTATTAGATAGGTGGTCAACTTATAAAGGGTGAGGATCATTATTAGCATTGCTATTATTATAAGCATTATTAGACAGGTGGTCAACTTACAAAGGGTGAGGATCATTATTATCATTGCTATTCTTCTAAGCATTATTAGACAGGTGGTCAACTTATAAAGGGTGAGGATCATTATTATCACTGCTATTATTCTAAGCATTATTAGACAGGTGGTCAACTTATAAAGGGTGAGGATCATTATTATCATTGCTATTATTATAAGCATTATTAGACAGGTAGTCAACTTATAAAGCGTGAGGATCATTATTATCATTGCTGTTATTATAAGCATTATTAGACAGGTGGTCAACTTATAAATGGTGAGGATCATTATTATCATTGCTATTATTATAAGCATTATTGTTTTTATTTTGTCATTTCTTACATATGCATTCAATAATTTTTAGCTAAAAGATGCTTAAGTACAGCTTCATGTATCAACATGACTTTTAAATAGTAACTATCTGTTTTATTTAGCAATTATCTAGAGAATCATTAGAGAAATTTAACCTGAATAGTTTATAATTTATCACACATATTTAAAATTATATAAATCAGATAAATATCATATGAATTAAGTACGCTGCTTTATTTTATATAAAGATTTCTTTAAAATAAATAATCATGCAAAATGGCTACTTCAGATAGAACAACAAAAGAAGAAACTTATTTGAAGAACAAAGGAGCCCTTACAATATTTCCCCATAACTCACAAAGAGGTTCAGACAAGCTTGATACTGCTGTTCCATCCATCCAGTGAAGTACTGGTTTCAAATATTGTAGCACAGAAAATGTAATGGAACATTATTATTAATTTTGTTTTTCCTTTTCAAAACTAAATAATTAGGTGGTCAACTTACAAAGTGATTTGTAATACTTTTAGCCAAATTTGGTGACTATAAGTGGTCAAGTTACGAAGGTGGTCAACTTTACAGATTTTACTGTATAAAGAAAAAGAGAAACATAAGATAAAAGATAATAAGAAAAGGAGGGGAAAAGATTGGTTAAAGAAGTTAATGATAATTATAAGAATGGATTACATTTGAGACTTAAAAAGTGTTAAGAAAAGTAATGGGGAGGGGATCACACTAACATAAAACAAAAATTGTTTGATGCGCTGATCTTTCCCATTCCTTCCGCATTAATATTAAAAGTAATGAAGTTCAAACTTTTCGAATTACAAAAAAAAAATAAAAGTAAGTAATGATGGGAACTATTTGAGACTCATTTAATACAAATATAGTTGCAAAATAATGCTGATCTAAAAGTGCAAGAAACACGGTACAGCTTTGATTTTAAGCAAAGAAAAAAACATTTGAAAAGTTCGTTTTGAACTCATGATTCCAAACTTACACTTCACTTCGTATCAAATAAGGCTCAAATAAAGATTTCGCGATAAAATTTACATTTCAAAAGCGCCATAGAACTAAGGCATTCATCAAACCTTCGAGGACTTTTCATCTTCAAGGATTTGAGCTGAATTACGCATCTTATGGCAACTTTTTGTGCTCTCGTCAATTGATGCCTTCCAGTGAACATTTTTCTTCCTTTAAAAGTGCTTTCCCTTTTTACATGACGTAACTCATCTCGCAATTTACGGCCTAAATAAAATAAAAAAACACGGGCTCCTACTGCATTGGTCTTTTGGGGGAAGTGCCTGGAAATTTATTCACGTAAGAAAGTTCTAAGCGCGGCGAAAAGTCTAATATAAAGAATCCTTCCTCTAACTTAGATGACAAGTTGAAAGTTTTAGCTCAAATCGAATAATACCGGCATGTTTAGGGAGTAAATGCTAAATTTGATGCGTAAATAATTTTTTTTTTTTTTACGTTGTTTTCAAATCAACGTTGTTGGCTTCGTGGTCCCAGATGGAACGTTTCTCTGTTCGAGAAAAGAAGTTTACCGTTTGTATGATTATTGCTTTTGGTTCGCGTCGAGTTATGTCATGTTTACTTAATTAACAAATAGTTCCGAAAAGAAATCGTCAACGTTTTGTCTGAAGGAAATTGTGTTTGTTTGCGTAAAAGATGAAATTGAATTGTAGTAATATTTATACTATGAGCAATAAATTCACCGACTACGTTAATAAATGGCAACCGTATGCAGAAAATAAATATGATGAAAAGCTTTCTTAATGTTCAAAATTAGATAAATAAATGTTGTATCAACTATTTCGGTTTTCCCTTCGAATATCAATGTTGTTGTTGTGTCCTTGTGAGAAGCGAGGAAGAATATGTGCGCTACTCCTGAGGGTAAGGGGGCCCTTATAGGCAGGAGTCCGACTTCCGCCCCTTTTATGTGGTCTCTTGATTTTTTTGAACCAGCTCCCAGATGAGAGACCATCACCTGGGGGTTTCCCCCCCCCCAGAGGTATCGTTTCACTTGGGGGACATTGGAGCCACGACGGATTTAACGTGCACGGTCCACAACAACCAGCCGTGAGAGGTTGTCACCCTCTCAAACACTGACCTCGGTCGAGGTTGCTTCACTTTTGGCGTTCTGCGGGAACCTAGCTTCTACCGACTGCTCCACTGCGGGACTTCGAATATCGGTAAGAAGTTGATATCTTAAGGCTTAAGGTACTCTGCTTAGGGGTCATTCATAAATGATGTCACGCTTCGAGGGGGGGGAGGGGGTTCACGAAAGTGGGACATTTTTTTTCTACCGACTGGTCCACTGCGGGACTTCGAATATCAATAAGAAGTAGATATCTTAAGGCTTAAGGTACTCTGCTTAGGGGTCATTCATAAATGATGTCACGCTTCGAGGGGGGGGGGGGTTCACGAAAGTGGGACAGTTTTTTTCTACCGACTGGTCCACTGCGGGACTTCGAATACCAATAAGAAGTAGATATCTTAAGGCTTAAGGTACTCTGCTTAGGGGTCATTCATAAATGATGTCACGCTTCGAGGGGGGGGGGGGTTCACGAAAGTGGGACAGTTTTTTTCTACCGACTGGTCCACTGCGGGACTTCGAATACCAATAAGAAGTAGATATCTTAAGGCTTAAGGTACTCTGCTTAGGGGTCATTCATAAATGATGTAACGCTACGAGGGGGGGGGGGTTCACGAAAGTGGGACAGTTTTTTTCTACCGACTGGTCCACTGCGGGACTTCGAATACCAATAAGAAGTAGATATCTTAAGGCTTAAGGTACTCTGCTTAGGGGTCATTCATAAATGATGTAACGCTACGAGGGAGGGGGGGGGTTCACGAAAGTGGGACAGTTTTTTTCTACCGACTGGTCCACTGCGGGACTTTGAATACCAATAAGAAGTAGATATCTTAAGGCTTAAGGTACTCTGCTTAGGGGTCATTCATAAATGATGTCACGCTTCGAGGGGGGGGGGGGGTTCACGAAAGTGGGGCAGTTTTTTTCTACCGACTGGTCCACTGCGGGACTTCGAATACCAATAAGAAGTAGATATCTTAAGGCTTAAGGTACCCCTGCTTAGGGGTCATTCATAAATGATGTCACGCTTCGAGGGGGGGGAGGGGGTTCACGAAAGTGGGACATTTTTTTTCTACCGACTGGTCCACTGCGGGACTTCGAATATCAATAAGAAGTAGATATCTTAAGGCTTAAGGTACTCCGCTTAGGGGTCATTCATAAATGATGTCACGCTTCGAGGGGGGAAGGGGGTTAACGAAAGTGGTACAGTTTGTGACAAGGGGAGGGAAGGGTCAACAAGTAGTGTGACATCGCACATTTTGATTTCCATAAAAACATTTAAACTTATTTTATGCTAATGTAATATAGCGTGACGTGTGACAAAGCGTGGTAGGGGGAATGTTGAAATGTGACGCTTAGCGACAAAGGGGGAGGGGGTTCAAATATATTTTTAAAAAGTGTGACATCATTTATGAATGGTCCCTTACCACCTGCACATCGAGTAAAAGACAGAAAAGCATTCGTTAAGAAACGCGTATTCACTATTAAGGGGGCTCTAATGTTTTTTTTCATTTAGTTGTTATGTGAAAAATAATGCACGAATTTAATTCCACTTATTCTTACGGCGGCAGGATGGCGTAGTGGTAAGGCGCAGGCCGCGTACGCCTAAGTTCGCCGGATCGAACCTATCCCAAATCGGTGGATTTACAAGATGCAGGAAATCAGCAGAGCCCGTGTCGTATGTTAAAGGTCCCTTGAGTTTCCATTTGGCGTAGATTACTTTTTGTCAAAAGCAGACATGGTGAAATCATTGTCTGCATCGGAATGCCTTTAGGACTCAAAATCAAAGACGAAATTTCTCCGCTGAGACACATTACTTCAGGGGTCGCCAACCCTATGCCCGCGGGCACCACGGGGCTCGTCGATCTGTTCCATTTGGCGTAGATTACTTTTTGTCAAAACCAGACATGGTGAAATCATTGTCTGCATCGGAATGCCTTTAAGACTCAAAATCAAAGACGAAATTTCTCCGCTGAGACACATTACTTCAGGGGTCGCCAACCCTATGCCCGCGGGCACCACGGGGCTCGTCGATCTGTCCTGGTGCGCCCGCTGCTTGTACCCAACGATAAAATATTTCAGTTTTCCATTTCAAACTAGAGAGCATTTAGAAGCTCGAGTATATGAATAAAAAGGCCATATAACTATGAATAACATTGTAATGATAACCACAACCAAAATAGAAATCGCCAGGAAAACAACCTTCATCCCCACAGATATAAGCAAAATGCAATGCCAAAGATCACATCGACTGTACTTTATATATTTTATAAATAATTTTTATGCTTCGTATGTTTTGCAAGCAATTTAGTAATCATTCATTTTAGACAAAAATATTAATACTAATTATATTCATATGTTAAATTAATTGTTAAAATTAAATTTTTTTGTGCATTATATGTAGTGTGTATTATTAACTATGTCCACTAACTATAAATTTATCTTGAAAAACTTAATTGTGCCCGCCATTTGATCGTATGTGCTCTCAGGTACAAAAAGGTTCGGGACCCCTGCATTGCTTTATTCACTTTAGAATATTTTTCAAACTTCACCAGGACGTGTGTTGACATGAATGAAAGAATGTATTTCCCTATAATACTATACTCATAAATCCAAAACAAATTCTTCTTTTTAAATCTACTTCATGTGCAACTTCTGTTTTATGCACGCAAGGGTGTTTTAGTACTCAAAATAAAGCGTAAAAGAAGCTAAATAATGGTGGACTCGTTACTGTTAGCGGAGCTTCGTTTTTCACCTCTATGATGAAGTGTTATCCGGTTTTGATGGACTGCACTTCGAAACGGACAGTTCAGATGTCAATATTAGGCGTCATTGATAAATAATGTCACGCTTCGAAGGGAGGGAAAGGGGTTTCAAAAAAGTGACAGTTTGTGACAAGGTGAGGGCAGAGTGTGTCATCGTACACTTTCATTTCTAAAAAAGCATTTAAAATCAGAAAATTAAATTTATTTTTATTTCCGTCATTTAATTTATTTTAACTGGATTTTATTTTGTATGGAAAACACCGATGATGATTAAGATTTAAATTTACTTCTAGTTAAAAATTTAAATGGTAATCGTCTTGGGCATTTACAATAAGATAAAATTTAAGAATGAGAAGAAAAAATAAGAGATAAAACTTTAAGATAAAAGAGCTCGGGTCATTTTTTCAGAATTCGAACAATTAAGGTAAATGACCCGGTAGTGGACACAGTTAAGAAAATGTTCGTACTCTTTTACGTGGCAAAATTTTTTCAAGGGACTTACATCAATATTTGCATATTTACCTTCATCGCTAACTATTTCTCTCAAAATTAATTACCTATAAAATGTCATTTGATGGAAAATTAAGATTTTTGCGTCACATTTGCTAAACGCTTCATCTGTATCTATAGTGGACATTGATAAGACACGTATTTGCATTTGTAGTGGACGGAAATGAATATCATCTATTTTATGCTGTTCACTTGGAGAACTAATTTTAAAGTTGACTAAGGGACCGTTCATAAATGATGTCACTCTTTTTTCCCATATATTTTCCCCAAATCCGTACCCTTCTTATTAATCGGCTTTAGTAAAGAGCAGCAAATGTGACCGCTGTGGAGGCAGCTATTGAATATGATGATCCATGTACTTGCATAGATGCTGCACGCCAACTTCAGTTCTATTAACCAGCACTAGGAATCGTTCGCTATAGGTTCTGATCATTTCATTCAAGTTTAATGTTACGTTTGGAGCTTAAAGATCTAAGTGTCCACTACTAGAGCGGTTAGCACGTCGGACTTCCACCTGGAAGGTCGCGCGTTCGATACCCAATGAAGACCACCATGTATACTTGGGGATATGTGCATGTAAAATCCGTAGACCCCACTACATCTCCCCGTGCGCAAGCAATCCTAAGGCCTCGGCTAACAGGTAGGGGTCTGGTGGAGAAAAGTGTCCACTACCGGGTCATTTACCTTAATATTTTTTACTATTAAAATTAATCATCTTCATCGTAGTAAGCTTAATCTCATTTTATGCAAATTAAGTACGCACATAATCATTATTATCAGGCTCACAAATGTCATTAAAAGTTAAAAAATAAAATTAGACACGTGATCTACATAACGCAGTGCTTTGCTTCTGAACTGCAAGTACATACACTCTCAAAAATAGAACTCTCATTTTCGAGGATTCTGCAATCGCCAAGAAAATTTCGTCATTTGCAACGATTCTTTCCTCGCTCAATCACGTGACATGAAAAAGTTGCTACACAAATTTTGGCAATTTGACGAAAGGTCTATTCGGAGCATTTTTCACGAAGCCATTTCGTCAAATACGACGAAAGTTTCGTGAGCATGCGTTTCTGAGAGTGACCAGTAAAAAAGTAACTACACAAGTTTTGGCAATTTGACGAAAGGTTTATTCGGAGCATTTTTCACGAAGCCCTTTGCAAATACGACGAAAGTTTCGTGAGCATGCGTTTCTGAGAATATTCTAATGTAATATGGCATGACATGTGACAAAGGGGGTAGAGGGTATGTTGAAGTGTGACATTTCGTGCCAAGGGAGGAAGGGAAGTGAAATATATTGAAAAAAGTGTGTCATCATTTATGAACCATCCCATGATACAGGGTGCGGCAGCTTAATTTCCTTTTCTGAAACGTGCGACTTTCAGGATATAAATGTTGTTGCGGGGTGGGAGTTGTCTCATTCCAAAGGGATGGTTCTAAAGTTTTGTCCCCACCTTGGTCAGTCGCCATTCTGCAGGCCGTGGTAGCTCAGTGGTTAGCACGTCGGACTTCCACCTGGAAGGTCGCGCGTTCGATACCCACTGAAGACCACCATGTATACTTGGGGATATGTGCATGTAAAATCCGTAGACCCCACAACCTCTCCCCGTGCGTAAGCAATCCTAAGGCCTCGGCTAACAGGTTGGGGTCTGGTGGAGAAAAGTGTCCACTACCGGGTCATTTACCTTAATATTTTTTACTATTAAAATTAATCATCATCGTAGTAAGCTTAATCTCATTTTATACAAATTAAGTACGCACATAATCATTATTATCAGGCTCACAAATGTCATTAAAAGTTAAAAAATAAAATTAGACACGTGATCTACATAACGCAGTGCTTTGCTTCTGAACTGCAAGTACATACACTCTCAAAAATAGAACTCTCATTTTCGAGGATTCTGCAATCGCCAAGAAAATTTCGTCATTTGCAACGATTCTTTCCTCGCTCAATCACGTGACATGAAAAAGTTGGTACACAAATTTTGGCAATTTGACGAAAGGTCTATTCGGAGCATTTTTCACGAAGCCATTTCGTCAAATACGACGAAAGTTTCGTGAGCATGCGTTTCTGAGAGTGACCAGTAAAAAAGTAACTACACAAGTTTTGGCAATTTGACGAAAGGTTTATTCGGAGCATTTTTCACGAAGCCCTTTGCAAATACGACGAAAGTTTCGTGAGCATGCGTTTCTGAGAATATTCTAATGTAATATGGCATGACATGTGACAAAGGGGGTAGAGGGTATGTTGAAGTGTGACATTTCGTGCCAAGGGAGGAAGGGAAGTGAAATATATTGAAAAAAGTGTGTCATCATTTATGAACCATCCCATGATACAGGGTGCGGCAGCTTAATTTCCTTTTCTGAAACGTGCGACTTTCAGGATATAAATGTTGTTGCGGGGTGGGAGTTGTCTCATTCCAAAGGGATGGTTCTAAAGTTTTGTCCCCACCTTGGTCAGTCGCCATTCTGCAGGCCGTGGTAGCTCAGTGGTTAGCACGTCGGACTTCCACCTGGAAGGTCGCGCGTTCGATACCCACTGAAGACCACCATGTATACTTGGGGATATGTGCATGTAAAATCCGTAGACCCCACAACCTCTCCCCGTGCGTAAGCAATCCTAAGGCCTCGGCTAACAGGTTGGGGTCTGGTGGAGAAAAGTGTCCACTACCGGGTCATTTACCTTAATATTTTTTACTATTAAAATTAATCATCATCGTAGTAAGCTTAATCTCATTTTATACAAATTAAGTACGCACATAATCATTATTATCAGGCTCACAAATGTCATTAAAAGTTAAAAAATAAAATTAGACACGTGATCTACATAACGCAGTGCTTTGCTTCTGAACTGCAAGTACATACACTCTCAAAAATAGAACTCTCATTTTCGAGGATTCTGCAATCGCCAAGAAAATTTCGTCATTTGCAACGATTCTTTCCTCGCTCAATCACGTGACATGAAAAAGTTGGTACACAAATTTTGGCAATTTGACGAAAGGTCTATTCGGAGCATTTTTCACGAAGCCATTTCGTCAAATACGACGAAAGTTTCGTGAGCATGCGTTTCTGAGAGTGCACCAGTAAAAAAGTTACTACACAAGTTTTGGCAATTTGACGAAAGGTTTATCGGAGCATTTTTCACGAAGCCGTTTCGGCAAATACGACGAAGTTTCGTGAGCATGCGTTTCTGAGATACCAGTAAAAAAGTGCAAAAGTTTTGGCAATTTGAGAAAGGTTTATGGGCATTTTTCACGAAGCTTTTCTCAAACGCGACTTTCGGATTTAATGGTTTCTGGAGTGCCCATAAAAAAGTTCTAAAGTTTTGGCAATTTGACGAAAGGTTTACTCGGAGCATTTTTCACGAAGCCGTTTCGTCAAGACACAGTTTCTGGATTTGGCATGAAATCTGAAAATCCCGTAAAAAAGTTCTAACAAGTTTTGGCTTTGAGAAAGGTTTACTCGGGCATTTTTAAATTTTCTAATACCCCCCCCCCCCCCCCCTTTTTTTTTTTTTTTTTTTTTTTTTTTTTTTTTTTTTGTCAAGTACGACGAACGTTTCGTGAGATTTGAGCATGCATTTCTGAAAATGCACCAGTAAAAAAGTTACTACACAAGTTTTGGCAATTTGACGAAAGGTTTACTCGGAGCATTTTTCACGAAGCCGTTTCGGCAAATACGACGAACGTTTCGTGAGATTTGAGCATGCGTTTCTGAGAGTGCACCAGTAAAAAAGTTGCTACACAAGTTTTGGCAATTTGACGAAAGGTTTACTCGGAGCATTTTTCACGAAGCTGTTTCGTCAAGTACGACGAACGTTTCGTGAGATTTGAGCATGCGTTTCTGAGAGTGCACCAGTAAAAAAGTTACTACACAAGTTTTGGCAATTTGACGAAAGGTTTACTCGGAGCATTTTTCACGAAGCTGTTTCGTCAAGTACGACGAACGTTTCGTGAGATTTGAGCATGCGTTTCTGAAAATGCACCAGTAAAAAAGTTACTACACAAGTTTTGGCAATTTGACGAAAGGTTTACTCGGAGCATTTTTCACGAAGCTGTTTCGTCAAGTACGACGAACGTTTCGTGAGATTTGAGCATGCGTTTCTGAGAGTGCACCAGTAAAAAAGTTACTACACAAGTTTTGGCAATTTGACGAAAGGTTTACTCGGAGCATTTTTCACGAAGCTGTTTCGTCAAGTACGACGAACGTTTCGTGAGATTTGAGCATGCGTTTCTGAAAATGCACCAGTAAAAAAGTTACTACACAAGTTTTGGCAATTTGACGAAAGGTTTACTCGGAGCATTTTTCACGAAGCCGTTTCGGCAAATACGACGAACGTTTCGTGAGATTTAAGCATGCGTTTCTGAGAGTGCACCAGTAAAAAAGTTACTACACAAGTTTTGGCAATTTGACGAAAGGTTTACTCGGAGCATTTTTCACGAAGCTGTTTCGTCAAGTACGACGAACGTTTCGTGAGATTTGAGCATGCGTTTCTGAGAGTGTACCAGTAAAAAAGTAACTACACAAGTTTTGGCAATTTGACGAAAGGTTTATTCGGAGCATTTTTCACGAAGCCACTTCGTCAAATACGACGAAAGTTTCGTGAGCATGCGTTTCTGAGAATATTCTAATGTAATATGGCATGACATGTGACAAAGGGGGTAGAGGGTATGTTGAAGTGTGACATTTCGTGCCAAGGGAGGAAGGGAAGTGAAATATATTGAAAAAAGTGTGTCATCATTTATGAACCATCCCATGATACAGGGTGCGGCAGCTTAATTTCCTTTTCTGAAACGTGCGACTTTCAGGATATAAATGTTGTTGCGGGGTGGGAGTTGTCTCATTCCAAAGGGATGGTTCTAAAGTTTTGTCCCCACCTTGGTCAGTCGCCATTCTGCAGGCCGTGGTAGCTCAGTGGTTAGCACGTCGGACTTCCACCTGGAAGGTCGCGCGTTCGATACCCACTGAAGACCACCATGTATACTTGGGGATATGTGCATGTAAAATCCGTAGACCCCACAACCTCTCCCCGTGCGTAAGCAATCCTAAGGCCTCGGCTAACAGGTTGGGGTCTGGTGGAGAAAAGTCGCCATTCTGCATTGGAATCTCGAAGGAGCGTGAGTTTTCTATCGAGGCCCACTTTTCGAATGAACATTCAGTGATTTAAAGTAGCCAGCCGCTTCCCGGATTTGGCCCCTTGTGATTTTTCTTGGGTTTTTTTTTTTTGAAATATTGACTTTATGTCAATCGTCCAATGACCCAACAACACCTAAAGGCCAGCACACAGGCTCAAATTGCTAACATACCCGCAGCTATGTTGGTAGGCTCGTCACAAGCGCTAGAATTCGGCTTTCAGTACATGAGGAATAGGGGGCGTCACCTACATGGTTTGATTTTCAAAACTGTGTAAAACATAACTTTATGCATGTACCTACACTATAAAAAAAATTAAAGTTTATGAGATTCATAAAACGCGTTTCATTCAGTTTTGAGACAAGAAGTTCCGTCTAGAACTATACGAGCCTACTTTCCCGTATTCACCAACTTGAAATTTATAATCTAGCTAACTCTCTCTCTCTCTTTCTCTTCCTCATTTAACTTTAGTTCTTAATTACTTCAAATATACCTTTTTCAACGGTTAATACATATTCATTCACTCACTCATTCTTTCATTTATTCAGTCATTCGTTTATTTATTCATTCATTTTTCTCATTTATGTATTTATTCACTCATTTATTTATTTTTCACTTCATACATTCATTTATCTTATTTATTATTTATTCACTGATTTATTCGTTTATTCCATCACTCATTCACTTAATCATTCATTCATTCGAAAATATCGTTAAAAATCCCGATCAAAAAATTTCATAAGAAAATAGGTTCGATGCATTCTGGTTGAACTTCGTGTCTGTACATGTTCTACGGCCAAACATCTTTCCGATAAATTTTTTCCAAGCAAATCGGTCTGTTAGATCATGATTTATATAGAATTGAAATTTCCCCGTAGGCGCTAATGTTAATCTCTTTTTTTTTTTTTGAACCGGTTTAAAATGAATTCCTTTATCCCGGTGCAAATCTCGCCAAGGCAACATAACACGCAAAAGGTTACCAGCGGATGTATTCCGTTTGGCGTTCGTTGCATTATTATTGGCGACTTTATCGCCTGCGCCGGGATAAAGGAAAAAGTACCGTTAATTTTTTTGAACTGTTCAAAAATGAACAAAAATTGTTCAACTCAAAAAATATTTTCCTTCAAAAACTTTTTAGTAATCTTGTTCATAAGAACTCGACTCTTATTCCCAGAGTTTACATAATTTACTTCACTTTTGCCCATTGGCGCTAATGTTAAATTTTTTTGAACTGTTCAAAATCGAACGAAATATTGTTCAAATCAAAAAGTAAAATGTGGAAATGAGATTTCCTTGCCAAGATCTTTCGAATGCAAAAATAATTTTTCGAATCGGACTATTCGTTCAAAAGTTATTAGGGGGTACAGACCGACAGACCGACCGACACACTTTTTCCCCAGCTCAAAACCCTACTTTCAATTTTTTTATTTTTCAATCTTTATTTAATTACTTCACTTATTTTTGACTTCTTTTCATATTTAACAATATTTTTCGGTACATTAAAGCCTTCTTTCTTGCTTTAATAATTTTTTTTTACTTTTACATGAAAGTAGGCTAAAAAGGAAGTTATGCTGCCGCACCCTGTAGAACTCAATGGTAAGAGCGTCGTCCAAATGGAGAAAAAGAAAGTTAAGAAATGCAAATCTAAGGTTTCATAAACGAGTCATAAAAACTCACGTTTCATTGCAACTTTTTACAAATTTCTTGCCAAAAATAATATCATAACAATAAGCGTAGAATATTATTTCCCTCTTCTTCATTTAAACTGTGTGTTGTCAAAGAAAATTAAAACTCATTAATTAGCACCATTAATTATAACTATTTTTTCGTGAAACAAACACCATACTTACATATTTAATCTGCCCACCTTTATTCTTACCTTCTTAAAACATAAAAAATTTAAAAAATAATTTCGTGAAGCAATAAATCTATAACAAGCGGGAAATGTACATTTAAAGTACAATTTATAGTACTTTTTTTAAACAACGCTTTATTGCTAAACTTTCATTTATTTTAATCATCGTATTTTGTTTCAAAAGTTTTCCTAGAATTCTTTTCTACAACGAATCTAGAAGACTCCTTTTTTTTTTCATGCCCATAAATTCTGGGAATTTATGAGATTTCAAAAAGCAACAAAGTCTCAATGGAAAAATCACGGCTGAATGAGTTCAATTATTTTTTACGAGAAGCCACATAAAAAGTTTTAATTACACTTTGAAAAGTTTATTTCCGGGGAAGAACAATAAATTAAAATGGAAGACACAATGGGGAGGAAAGGCGTTTCTTTTTTTTTCTTTCGCTAATACTGCGGTTTGAAAGTATTTTTCATTAGTTTCCTGAGCAAGTTATTTTGTTCTTTTCACCCTCAATGTACTTCCGATTCATAAATATATGAAATTTGGTCCTAATAGCCAGCTTTATGTTTTCAACCCATACCGCTCCAGGAATTTATGTGCTAAAATGAACTTTGAATTGAATTTTTCATTGTTGGCAGTTGGGAGACACCGATAAGCAAACTGGCCGATTAGCTATAAGCAATTAATCGGTCGAAGATAATCGGCAGCCGATTTATTATAGCTAGAGTTCGCCCAACAGTCGAAATTCGACCGTAATAATAAAATTTAGCAGTGAAAACAGTGTGCTTTTCGAGTTAACTTTGATCATCCTCAGTTAAAGCAAGCGTATTGTGAATCATAGTCGCCGCAGGATCCATTGCGCGCATAAATGTAGCCCCTTGTACTTCTGCCGATTTCCTACTAAGTTGAGTGGCAGTTGAATAAAACGTAAATCTACGCTTCCATACATTGTTCTCATTTTTCATTCCATTGTTTCAGGGAAGCCTTCAGGGAAGCTCTTATTATAATTGCTTTTACTAGTACTGCTTAACGGTAACAAACTCTTTTTGACAATGAGTTTTGTATTTACGACCTAATAACTTACGCAATGAAGACATATTGCCATTTGCTATCTATAACAATGTATCATTACAATTGAATCGGTGAGTGGAAAAACAGTACTAGTCCAAAATTGGTCATTTTTAGATAACCGTCAAAAGTAGTACTAAAAAGTTAGAGCTACACGTTGTAATGAAGAAGTATACAATTGTCAAGAACTCTCACGTTATAAAAGCTAGGCATAAACCAAAATAATAAACAAAAACATTTGAAAACAAAGTTGTTTCTGAAAATATCTCAGAATGAGCCTTTTGGACTAGTACTGCTCTTACACTCACCGATTCAATTATAAATGAAGCTTGCCGGATCAAAGAAAAGGGTTGACATTGTAATTTACCAAAAAACTACTTCCAGAATTTTTTTAATTTACATAAAAAAACTCGTCAATAGCTACTTAACAAAAAAAATTGGTTGAAAAACACAGACGAAAATGGTTCTTTGTCTTTGCCTATTTATATATAAATTATATATTCATAGATTCAGCTTAAAACTGCCAAACATTCTCAAAAAAACAATCAAAACATTTTGACACCTCAAACGAAGCACTATGGCCAGGTAATAGCTAAAGGGGAAGGTTTTTCAATTGTCAAGGTTGAGGTTTGTCTTGACTTTCCTTGATAATACATATGAGCCAAAACTCGATGTATTTATTAAACCTCAGCTTTTGTTCGAATTCTACTGGAGAATCTTCAAGGAGGGAATAAACAGGAGGGAAATGCGAAGCAAAAATGCCTAAAACTACAGATCTGTTCGCCCCACTCGAATGTGCGCACCACATAAATGTTAATCTACATAACACACTGTCATTATCTTCGTAAAATGTGCAAATAATATTTCCCCTACCACCTCCCTTAAAAAAGAAAAATATCATTTGCAGCCAGGGCCGTCATTTAGGGAGGGGTCAATGCCCCCGGCTTCGGAAGTATAAATTTATCTGTTGTTTTTACAATGCAATATGCAGTGAGTTTATACCCTTTTCCATCCGCCGTGCGGTGGCCAGCGTAGAATAGCGCCGACGTAATTATGCGCGTCGTAAGAGGCGACTAAAATAGCACTGTCCGATCCGGGTGACGTAAGGCATACTTTGTAGTATGACTGTGGCCTCGGGTCGGTAAAGCAGGTAGGCAAAACTCTGCCAGCCCAGCCCTTTATGGCTGGTGCTGGTTGTGAAGTGTCTAGAGAGTTTGTGGGAGGTTCAAAGGAGGACAGCGCCGCGGCCGCACCCCCTCGTATTGGGGGTTGTCTGTGAAACCGACAAGGTATAGACAGTAGGGCCGTGGTTAGCATTGATTACCCTTTTCCCTGCCCTCCACCTGGAAATTTTTGAAATGACGGGCATGTTTGTAGCGCCGAAACGGCTCTCGGAAATGCTTCTTAGCAAGTGGGTGACATTAATGCATTTCCAATTGTTAATATGTACTTATAAATAGTTTAGTGTATCTCAAACATAAAACGTGTTGTTGTTGTGGTTGTTTCTAATACCACTTGGGTATCTAAGCTTCCCTTCGCAGAGCGACCAGGAATTAAGGCAGTAAAGAGCGCCTTCCGTTTAAAGATGAGCACCACAACGGTGGAAGTACGATTGACTCATTATGTATTTGGATACCAGATGGCGCCACCACAAATACGCCACCTTCCTGATTTGACCTAAAAGTGAAGGGAAGGGAATTTCCCCACCCTCCGGTACCCTCGGAACTGCATCGGGACTTCGGGGTCCACGGATTTTACATGCACGTATCTCCAAGTGTGCATCGTGGGTCTTCAGCGGCATCGAACACCCAGTCTTCCGGTTGGAAGACCGACATCCTAACCACTAGGCTACCACGGCCCTCATCATGCCCTTTAAAAGAGTTAAGTTGTTCGATGCTTTACAAAAACTAAAACTCCTCCATTTAAAGCCAGAATCTTCCAACATTAATTTATAAAAAATAGATTAGAATCGGTAAATACTCAAACCACGACAAATAAAACGATTAACCCGCTTCGGCGTCTGGAAACACGCATCAGTTCGCGTAAAAGGAGCGCCTATCAACAACGTTCCACCAGTGTGAAGACGGAACAATTACGAACCCAAAGTAGTAATTAATTTTGCTCCCTAATATTAATTAAGAGTATAGTCCAGCTCAATCGAAAGAGAGAACTGGTATTTGATCTCTAGTATTTATTCCGAAAGTGAAGGCAGTGGATTATCTCCTTAATTAGAATATGTGTTGTCGTGGAATAAGGGGTTAAAGTAAATTTTGTTTCGGAAACGCAATTACGTGCTGGGAGAAGGGATTATTTTTGGGGACATAAGGCTGCTGTATCATTGATGCAGTGCATTAGCATGATCACGCTTCAAATTAGCTACCAATTGTTAATTTTGTTGAGATGCTCTTTGTTGGAAAATTCTCGTGTTGTGCTGTGATATCTTAGCAAAGAAATTACTTTCATTTGAAGAAAATATTGAAAGTTATTTTTCAAAAATATTGTAGTATCTATGTCTATGTTTTCTACGAAATTTATTATTTGTGCGATTGTATTCCCAAATTGCTGCCTTTGGGTAAAAAAGACATCAAGAAGGAAAGAAAACCCTCTGGAGTGATTGAAAAGAACTCTGTTTGTGTGTGGTACGGTGATTGAAGCCACCTTTCACTGTAACCCCGCCCCCCCCCCCAGGTGATAAGAGGGTTGATTATAACCAGATGAAAAGTCCTCTTTATTATGAGCTGCATACTTTGGTCATGATCACAACCCTTCAGAGAAAGAGGAAATAAAATCATATGCATATGTGTTTAATTTTCTAAGGAAAAAAAATATATGTGCTTTGCAAGGCCGTAGCCAGAAATTTTTTTGTGTGTCTGAATGTGCCTAAATAAGTAAATACAGAATGGGGGGGTTTGAACCCCCAAACCCCCCCCCCCTGGTTACGCCTATGTTGGAGCGTAAAGACAGAGAACCTGACAGCCTTTTTACTTTCGTTAAATAGCAGTTAAAGTTCGAGTATGAGAAAAAAAATGTAAGAAATTATTCGTCTAGTTTTCGAAAGCATACTCCTTACTGCATCGTTTGCGATAGATTTTTACCAGAACGCATGCATTGTTCTAGAAATATTCTGCGTAAGAAGCTTCTGGAAGCAGAATCTAAAAATAACACCGTACCTCGACATCACAGCCTGCCTCTGTTTCCGAAGAACTGGAAAATATTGCGAACTCCATATCCAGTTTCAAAATGATTCCAGTCCGACGAAATTGCGAGTTTAATCATCGAGCTCTTTTGTTCCGGGAAATAGCGATGCAGTTTTCATTTTGTAGCTTATTAAATATTCCATTTACATATTCTAAAATGAGTGTTCTGGTTGCGTGATGGAATCATTCAAATTTGTCTTGGTAAAGTCCGGATGACGGCCCTATAGCTTTCAACTTTCGCTTTTGTTAGTGGTGATGAATAAATATGTAACTGATGGTTATGTTACAGTTATGAAGGGATTAAGGGGTAGATTCAACTGAAACGCGTTCGATCAAATCCAAAATGATCGAATTTTCAACTCGAATTCGATCATTTTCAAAATGATAGAATATTGCCATTCAACCAGGGTTGCCAGATTTTCCAGACGCCTTTTAGCCCGTTGGGAGAGAGAATTTAGCCAAAATTAGCCATTTAAGACAATTCGGTTGTTGTTGCTACTGTTGTGGTTATTGTTGTTATTGTTGCTGTTGTTATTACTCTCAATTGTAGTTACAACCAAAGCTCTAACTCGGATATTTATTTTGTCATGACGGATTTATACCGGATATCGGATATCCGGTGTCTCTTGTCTGTCGGATTTGTACCGGATATCCGGTTTTGATGTTTGAAACCTGTAAATTCTGTGCATATTTTTAATCTTGGTTGAAATAAAGGAGAAACAAATAGTAAACTTTAATGCGGTAAACTAAATTTAAAATTAGCCAATATTAGCCAGAATTGTTTGTGGCTAGTGATTGAAACTTAAACTTGCCATAATGGCTAATTTTAACCACATCTGGCAACCCTGCATTCAACATGTTTATTGGACTTCGCTCAAAGCGCGTAGGATTGCCATTGACAGATTTTCTCGCTCGGCGTTTCGTCACATGACCGAAAGCGGAACCAATGAAAAAATTGAATGAGAAAGCTAAGCTATTTTAACTGTAACATTATCTGTCGGTGTTTTGCTTTTATCCGTTTGTTTTGCTATGCTGTTCCCTGTGTTGTTTTCTGCTGATTGTTAATACAGTCTCGGTTGTTAATAAAGGGACCTAATGAGGGGGGAGGGGGCGATCGTATTCTGAAAGAACATCGACGCCGTTGCTATCTGGCAATTTTCCTCGATACTGTTGATTATAATATGTAGTCAATATTTCAAAGGTAATAGTTCGTATTCTTATTGAAGTGTATCTTTCTAGAGGAGAGTCCATACCTTTCTTTGCTTGGTAAATTCGTTCAATTCTATTTTATATTTCCACCCAGTAGTCAGTTTTTACGAATGGCGAAGAGCAGCAGGCTAATAAATAACTTTATCACACATTTAGAATAATTTAATTCAAAAAGCATATAGGCTATAAAAACATGGCAAAGAAAAAAAAGAAGCCTGCAGACGATTTAATGACATTATGTTATTTCAATGGCAAATTCGCATTCTTTTCCTTTTTCCTGTCAACAAAAGTATTGAACTTTTGAAAGCACTTTCCAAAATAATTACTCAAGTGCAATACAGTTAAAAAATGGACCCTTGAAATTCGATCGTTTAGATTTTATTAAACTGATTGATAAGTTACAGCTTTACTTATTTACTTCTTTACACATATTTATTCAGCATTTATTTATTTTTTATACATTAATAAAAATGAAAAAAACTTCCGGTAACTCTACGGGATACATAACCTGACTTTTTTTGTGTGCCAGTTTTCCTTCCAGCTTATCGCACAAAAATAGAAATGTCTCCCTTATCTCAGCGATATCTTTGAATAAATTCTCGTTCGCTCAAATTTAATGGATTGCTTCGGATTTACAAATATATCATGGAACACTTTGCATGCTGCGACCTTTGATCGCCAAAACGGCCGCCATTACTGTAAGAAAATCAATCGAATCATTAAAAATGATCGAATGAAAGCAATCGTGTTGGTCCCGTGGTTAAAAATGATTGCAGCGCTTCAGTTGAATCGGAATTGCATGATTTTGATCGAAGCATTCGATTGAAAACGGCAAAATGATCGAAAAACGTTTCAATTGAATCCCTGCCTAAATTTAGTTACTATCTTGGCTTCAATTCTGGAATTCTCCCTTTACAGGGAATGACTATGAATATGATTATATGAAGGATTACTAGGGATGTACCGAGTAGCACTTTGGCCGAGTAGCCGAACTCGGCAATTTACTACTCGGCCGAGTACCGAGTAGTTGTGGATAAAAAAAGATTTTAAAAGACATTTATAATTAAAAAAGAAATTGCCTGTCTACAATAATGTAGAAAAACTTGCGTTTTACACCATAATTTATATTTGCATATAATTGTACTTATCAGTTATAAAGGTATCTACTATTAATAATCTTTTTTAAATAGTTACGAAATTTTTACAACTGCTCGGTAATGGCCGAGTACTCGGCCAGAATTTTGCAGAGTAGTAAAATTCTATCCGAGTACTCGGTATACTTTCCTCCACCAGACCCCTACCTGTTAGCCGAGGCCTTAGGATTGCTTGCGCACGGGGCGAGGTAGTGGGGTCCACGGATTTTACATGCACGTATCCCCAAGTGTACATGGTGGGTCTTCAGAGGGTATCGGAAGCGCGACCTTCCAGGTGGAAGTCCGACGCTCTGACCACTAGGCTACCACGGACTCAGTACTCGGTATACTGAGTATATATCGAGTATTCGGTACATCCCTAAGGATTACAGTCAATTTTTTACTCAGTTCATGCCGAAACCTCATTGCTTAAGTTTTTATTCTTTAATATATAGCTACTTAATGTACATGCGTATACGCTTAATTTATAACAATATAATATTAAATCGCCAAAAATGTTTTAAGTTACATGGTTTTATTTAAATTCAAAACATCGTTGCATTATACAAACAAAACTAGTGTTGCCAAACGGCAAATGGTAATGCTGATCATTTCCTCAGAGCCAAAATTATTAATTCTTTTTCCTAATTAACGTTATAATAAATTATAAAATGGATGGATTATTGTATTGTCATCGAAGATAAGCTTGTGTGCAAAATTTGAAGATAATTTATGCAGCAATAGTTGTCGAAAACCGCCTTACAAAACTCCGCCACAAGTCGTTATATAAAACCATGTAATAATAATAAGAAAAGTAGCTAATATTTCACGGCTTATTAAGTGTTAAGGATTATAAGCAACAAGTCAAACGCTATAATCCAAGTCAGGGGCGTACCCACAGTGTAAAAACTTTGCGTTTAATTGCGACTATTTTTTGCTGTTACTTACTGCCATTTTTCGTGTTCAGTAGAGGGGCCGTTCATAAATGACGTCACGCTTTTTTCCCATATATTTGACTCCCCCCCCCCCCCCTTTGTCACAATACGTCACACTTCAGCGGACCCCCTCCCCCCCCCTTTTGTCACGCGTCACGCTATGTTGCATAATGCAGGATGTCACACTTCTTATTACCCCCTCCCCTCCCCTTGTCACACTTTGTCACAATTTCACGAACCCCTCTCCCCCCTTCGAAGCGTGACATCCTTTATGAATGATCCCTGATGTAAAGTTGAAAATGAATCATTTCTTGATGTATTTTAAATTCTTTTAAGTATTTTGTTTTTTTTTAAATTCAGACTGCAGTATGTTTTTTAACACGTTTACTACCAACCTACGAGATAACTCGTAGAAGGTGAACTTTCTAAAACACCAAACTGCAAGTTGTATCGTTGTTGCCGAGTTATTTCCATTTTTCAATACATTTATAAAAAGTTTGCAATTTTTTGCTTTATAAGATGTTGTGAACAATATGATGCGATTAAAATAAACTATCGTTGAGAGATCCATAAACTGCAAACAGCGCTGGCAGTCAGCGTGTCGGCCGTCAGCGTGTTAAACATATCGCTGTTCCGGAAGAACAATGACGTAACTGCAAAAATGTGTCAATTGCAAATAATTTCATAAACAATATCAGAAAGACATCCCTTACACAGGGGAACATGGACGTAACTGTAGAACGACAGTTTGTGTCTTCTAGAACAACGAACAATGTTTAAAGAAACAATGACATAACTGCACTTTGATAATTCACTTTCAAAGCCACAGAAAATTATGATTTCGAGTTGAAACGCTCATAATTTTTCGTGGTTGTAATTTTCACGTTTGTGAACCGCCTTGGTATACTTTTTCAAGTTATACAAAAAAAATCCATTTTTATGTTCTGAAAATTCAGATATCGGCGATCGAAAGAATGGTATTTTAATAATCTTTGAAAAGGAGAATGATCGCTAAGGATTGTTTATAAATCATTGCAAGTGTTCGCAATTATCTATGCTGTGATTTGCGGCAACACACAACAATACATTTATGCCTCAATATGTGTAGTCTTGAGCAAAGGAGAGTTAGAGGGGACATGTATCAGTTGTTCACATTGTTGTCCAAATTCATTAAAATGGGAAATGTCAAGTGCTTCATTTTGGTCATGGGAATAAACATGCAACCTATTATTTACAAGGTTCTGTCATTAGGGAAGCAGAGGCAGTTGTTGATCTAGGAGTATTGATTAGTCACGACTTCAAATCCAGTCAGCAGTGTAGCATAGTAAGTAACAAAGCTAACAGGATGCTTGGGTTTATCAATAAGGTTATTTCGAACAGGTCTAGGGAAGTTGTATTGCCATTATACAGAAGTTTGGTAAGACCTCATTTGGAGTATGCTATTCAGTTTTGGTCTCCGTACCTAAAAAAGGATATTACCTTATTAGAAAGGATTCAAAGGAGGGCTACAAGATTGGTAAGTGGTCTTTCAGACTTAGATTATGAGGTTAGGCTTAAAAGGCTCAATATGTATAGTCTTGAGCAAAGGAGAGTTAGAGGAGACATGATTCAGTTGTTTAAACTCATTAAAATGGGAAATGTTGAAGGACTGCAGCTATGTGCTGAAAGTAGAACCAGAGGTCATTGTTTTAAGCTTTTCAAATCTCAAACTCATCTTGAAATAGGGAAAAATGACTACTTCAATAGAATTGTAGGCAGTTGGAATTGTTTACCGGAAGTTACTTGCATTGGGGTAAAAACTTTTCAGAAAGCTCTTGATGTTCATTGGGGACTGTTAAACCGACTAGGACCAGCCTACCTGGGCCCTGTGCCTGTTGCTGGTCGTCACATTGTAACAACTGTTGTATGTACTTGTGTATAAGCCCTTTCTTTGAAAATATAGGTTTTCTGCGCATGTGCCACTCGCCGTCTTGCGGAGATTTGAACAAATTTTCAGTGTTCGGATATCACTCATTAAGCAAGCATCTTGTTTTAGCGCTCTTCTGAGCAACTAGAAAACATATATATGTACATAGTTCTTTAGCTAAAATTAATTTCATAATTAATTTTACACACTCCACCTTGGCTCTTTTTTCGTCAATGTGCATTTGAAGAATAATACTGGGATAATGTTTCTAAATACTTTGTACATAATATTCTTGGTAATATTTTGCTTTTAAAATACAAAAAACCCACACAAGACGCTAGATCTTTAATTCACGGATCAAAGTTTGAAAATTTTTTGACCTATGTCAGAGAGCAATCAACCTACTCAAAATTTTGGAGAAGGAAAACTAGTTTTAAAAATTTTATTGTATACATTAATCTATAAATGAACTTAGCACTAAAAAGAATGCATGTGGTTAAATAAGTAGTTAATTATTAAAAGAGAATAACGCTTTCGAAAAACTAATTTGTGGGATCCATATATACTCAGCAAAAACGATTGTCTCCCCCCCCCCCCTCTCCCCAAATCACCTGTCCCCGAAATAGAAATCCACAGTAGTTAACTCCGTCTTGCTCAGAAATAGTTAGCAAACCAAACAAATGATTACTTTTCTTTTGATTAATTATCTTAATTTCCCGAAAACTGATAAATTAATTGCAATGGCCATTTGTAGGGATAGATCGATACGATGTTACTGGGACTCAGTAATGGTATTCGCGAATAATCCGTTCATTTTGGGTGAGGAGGAGCAGCAGGTGGGTAAAAAATGAGAATAGTTACTGGTCGTAGAGGAAAATCCTGTCTGTGTTTTCGATTCTTGTGATTAGAAGAAGCAATTTTCTTTTTGTTGCTTAGTTCAAGTGATGAAAGGAATTGCCATTGTCTAAGAATAGTGTTTGGCAACTATTAGTCTAAAAGTAGTTAACTACCAACTACTAACTACTCTAAACAAAACTAGTTGCGACTAGCAGTTAACTACTTTTTTCTGAGACTAGTTGTAACTAGTAGTTAACTGTTCTCCAAAAGTAGTTAACTACTTTTAAGTATAATTCATTTGAATTTCCATTTTTAAGCTTGTTCTTAACTATTTAATCCTAATAATTCAACTCAATATTATTTTTAATCATAAACCCAATTTTAAAGAAATTCCTGTAAAACATTCAAAAATTGAATATTTCCAAATAACACTGAGCAATTAATATATAAAGAGAATATGATTAAAGACAAAACCTTTTTCTCTAAATTTAAACTTTTATTTTAATATGTATTTGTTTAAGAAAGTTAATAATTTATGTTTTTAATAAATAACAATTTTTCAGCAGTTTTTGCAAAAGGAAGGGGTTCACCCTTAATATCAACTTAAAATTCACCCTGTGTCCAACCCCCATTCATTAACAAAATAGCTTTGTAAAGCGCATGCTTCAGTATTTAGATTATTAACCGACTTCACAAAGGAAGGAGGTTATACATCCATACTGTATTGCATGTCTTTTTTTTTTTTGTTTTTTTTTTGTCCACTCATTCTCACCGGATGAACCGATTTTCATGATTCTTTTTTTAATCGATCGAGGGTGGTTTCCCATAGGTCCCGTACCTTCGATTGACCATATTCGATAATTAGGAAAAAACGTTATGGGCAGAAATGTATTTATTCTTTGTTTTTGTTTTTGTTTTTTCATCCATAACTTTTGACTAAATGAACCGATTTTAATGATTTTTTCTTTAATCGATAGAGGGCCTTCTAACTCAAATATTGCAAATCAATTTGACTACATTTGTTTTTTTTTGAAAAAACGTTACGGGTGAAAAAAAGGTATTTTTTAAATTTAATTGGAAAGGCTTGGCTTGATTTTTCTTTGTTGGGAAATCTATTAATAAATATAAAAGTCATTGTTAAAAACATGTTTGTTGTCATGGGCTATAATATTAAAAGAAATTACAGCAAGAGTTTGACTAAAGGCTTCTCTGTGGCAAGAATTAATCCAATCAGTTTGTTTGCTAAAATCGACTTCAAAAGGGAATTTATCATACAAATGATTAGTTTTCTTGCCATTCATTCAAAGAAGTTTTGCCATTTGATATGGATTTTTAAAAAAATAGAGTATTTATATACAAAATGTATTTACACTAAAAAAAATAAAATAAAATAATTTTCATAAAAAAACAGAACCGACTTCAAATTAAAAATTGCGCTAAAAAGTAAAAAATAAATTCATTCTTTAAACAACATCGATGTGACTTTTAAACACAGTTTTAGAAGTCGGGGCAAAATGATGGGTCTAATTACCATTATACCATTTGCTACTTCATATTGGAGCTGTTGCTAATTCTGCGGAAATATATATATTTGTAATTGATTCATGATTACAAAATACTTTATCTATCCTAATTTTGCACCGACTTCTAAAACTGTTTAAAAGTCACATCGATGTTGTTTAAAGAATGAATTTATTTTTTACTTTTTAGCGCAATTTTTAATTTGAAGTCGGTTCTGTTTTTTTATAAAAATTATTTTATATTATTTCAAATTGTGTTGAAGGCAGGGTTGGTATTTTTTTTATTTAAAAAATAATTATAAAATAGTATTTTTTTGATATAAATAGGTTTTTTGGATTTCTTTAAACAAGATAACACACAAATACAGTAACAAATTCAGTTAATTATTTAAGTCTTCAAAGAATTTTAAGATATTTCAGTTGAAATAATTATTTATTACTAGTTCAAATTTAATTATTAATATATTATATTATATAAAAAATGTATGCTTAATAAACAGAGAACAACAAGAAACAGAAAAGAAAGTTATATTTCTAGACTAAATGTATTATAATTTCTTGACTATATACAAACAAGATAAATACTGAACTATTATAATTTTTTGAGTAGATACAAATTTCTTGAATACTATAAACAGAGATGGCAAATATCACATAAAATGTTTCTTACAGTTTAATCATTTTTACTATTTAGATGTTTCATCAAGAATACCAGTTTTGATGCCTTATCAACCCCCAATCTCCCAATCTGTTTCTTAATTTTGAGTGCACTATTCCAAATGTAAAAAAAATCCTTTACAAAAGTGTTGTTGATGCTTTTGCTGTAATGTTTAACAAGTTATCTTTTTCAAAAAATAGATTAAAAAAATTTTTGCGAAAATAATTGGAATTTTGAAAGTAGTTGGGAAAAAAGTAGTTTAACTAGTAGTTAACTAGTTCAAAACAAAAGTAGTTACAACTAGTAGTTAACTACTAGTTAACTTGTAGTTGTCACTAGTAGTTAACTACTGCCGAACACTATCTAAGAATATGGCTTGAAGGCTTTCAAGAAACCGCGGATAACGGTGACTCTACTGTATTTAATAATAACTCTTTAAAAAAGTTCCCTTATCGTGTCCATGTCGCACAACAGTACGGAAAACCTATAACAGACTAATTGCTAGCTCAACACACATCAAAACATTGCGAATATATCTCTCTCTCTCAAAATAGCGTCTGGAAAAATCATTTCTACTGGCAGTTCTGTTCACGCGGCGAACTCTTAAGAAGTTTCTTTGTTATAAAATATAAAAGAAGAAACAGTCCCTACTTGTGAGTTTTAGAATATTTACTTCATCCAAAGAATATTTAATTTCCCTTAAGAGGTTTCTTTGTTATAAAATGCAAAAAAGAAAAAGTCCCTATTTGTGAATTTTAGAATTTTTTATTTCAGCCAAACAGCAAAATTGAAAGACTAGCTTTCTTGATACCAAGTTGTATTAAATTTCTTGATGCTAGCTATTCGTTATGTAAAATCCTTATCAAAATGTAACTATAGATGAACCCCAGGGTTAATTCCAATATTAAAGCTTATAGTTGGGGCAATGATTTTTTTCTGATTCCTTAAAATCTCATTCAAAAGTTTAAGTTATACTTAGTTGTGGGGTATCCTGTCGGTATAATGAACGTATATTGATTACATTGAACGATTATTTTTCTTTACTTTTTATTTACTAACTAGCGCTACCCGCACGGCTATGCCCGTGTTAAAAAATTGAAAGACCAATCGGTTTGCCATTGTGTATATAGTGATCACTTTTTTAGGTGTAAATTATGTTGTTTTATTAAAATGTATAGCATTCCACATAATTACAAATTAGCTGCCCACGGCAATCAGCCAGAGATCCTACACATTTAAGCATTTTTTATTTTTTTACAAAACACACACAATAAGAAAGGAGAAAGGAAAGAAATAAACGAAACAAAAAAAAAGAAAATATTTGAAAGAAAACGCATTTTGCTTGTTTAGTTCAAGTACCGACACAAAAAGGACGATTATAATAAATTAGAATAGTTTAAATATTAAATTTTTAGTATAATTAATTTTTATCTATTATTTATTGACATTAAACGCGGGTCCAAACGCTACGTTTTGTACAACCTTTTGTATGCGCAGTTTTAAGACTGAATTAAAACGTTGCAGTTTTTGATGCGTCTACATGGTGCAAAGATATCTGTATATTTCACTCAGTTTTGTGCGATATCGTCATGAAGGAGGTACTACTCTGGTAAATTTTGGCATGGTGTCATGTGAAAAAAAAAGATTGGAACGTCTCCGAAGTACCCGGCGTTCAAAATGGTCAAATGATTACATAAAATAAATATTTTTTTGTTGCCTGTTCTGGTGGTTCGGCAGCTGCAGTCTCTTTATTTTCATCCATGGTATTCCTAGACTGTCTTGGTGTCTCCTGATCATTTAAGAAATAACAAATCAAAATACCAGAGAGATGGCTTGTAGATTTCGTCTCCAGCCCCAAATCGAATAAATTTATTAACTTTTGCCAATTCTTTACGGTAAACACTTCTCAAAGAATTAATTATTTACAACTGTTTCTCTGTTTGCGGTCGCATCAATTTCTTTGAATTTTTCCACTAAGCTCTCATAAGCCTCCCCCTTTTTATCCCTATCACTGTGCTCCTTCGATTTGGCACGCCAAATGCATGGGAAACTTTCGCATAATGCAATAAATTATGTGAGAAACTCCCGAGAACATTGCCGAAAGTCCGCCGTTGTTGCCTGACGAATTGAAACTGAGAAACAAAATTAATCGGAAAAGGGTGCTACTGTCTACATGGTGCCGATTTGTCTGCACAGATCAAAGACATCTATGCCTTCTAGCAAGTGTACAGTATTCGCACCGGACTCAAAACTGCGCCCTTTTCCAATCTATACACAACGTTTTATCCGGCACGTGTTGAACTGCGCAGACAAAAGGTTGTGCAAAACGTCGCGTTTAGACCCGGCCTAAAACAGAAAGACGAAATTTTGTAGCTTGCAGAAACAAACAGCAGCAAGCAAAGCTTTGAAAGCGGAACAAACCTTTCATCCGAGCTCAAATAGGAAAATAACATATGTGCTAATTCACTGGTGGAAAAAAAAAATAAAATAAAAGTATAAATAATAATAATAAGCTGGAATAACAAAAATCGCTATAAAGGATAACATTTCTTTTAAAAACCCCTGTGCAGTATGGAAAATGGTCCCGTAAAATACATGTCAAAATAAGGAAATCAAAATAAAGCTATCGATCGTCTGTGAGCCGCAGGAAATAAATTTTTATTCGTTTAAAAAAAATAATAATCAAAATCCAAAAAAAGAAATAAATTAATTAAAAATCCGCTGCTCCTCAAAATGCTAAAAACCGCAAGCAATAAATTTAAATTCGGTAAAAGAAAAAAGGATTTATAGTCAGTCGGCATGGTAACAATTAAAATTAAAGTTAATTACCGTGAAAAAATAATTTCGAACTGCAGAGAAAAATGCTTATAACTTCGTTTCTAGTTAATTTAGAGGCTTCGAATTTTCGCACACAGAGCGAAACTCCTTCCGGGGTATTTTTTCACGCGCTTTTCAACGGTATCAAGCTCGAAACGATGCGATAATTTCTTCCCATATAAAATGACTATTGTATGAAACTTTCGGCTATAAATTGGAATAATAGAAGAACAAATTCGAATTTCGGGAAAAAACTCTCCGAGGTGCACACCCCCATGTTCCAAATTAATTTCGTGCCAAATTTCATGAAAATCCGCTGGACGGTCTGGGCCCTACGCCGTACACAGACACACACACATACTTACTGCTTTATTATTAGTAGAGATGAAACTTTCGGCTATAAATTGGAATAATAGAAGAACAAATTCGAATTTCAGAAAAAACTCTCCGAGGTGCACACCCCCATGTTCCAAACTAATTTCGTGCCAAATTTCATGAAAATCCGCTGGACGGTCTGGGCCCTACGCCGTACACAGACACACACACATACTTACTGCTTTATTATTAGTAGAGAAGACGTATTTTTTCTAATTTCTATAAACTTCAATTTAATTTTCCTCACTTTCAGTCTTAAAAAAAAACTGAATGTGTAGGTAAGGCGAACAATCGAGTCTTCATGTGAGGCAATGAATTTAGTTGTTTGTTTTATGGGTACAAAATTTGTTCATGGAATTTTATTCGAATAGTATTAGATACAATACATCGATATTAGCTTGACTATCAAGTGCCCCAATTGCGCGAAAAGACTATTAACAAATAAGTGATAATGTTGCGTACAATGTAGAGCTACTTAATTAATAAAGTTAGAAGATATATATATGTGTGTATCTAAGCTGATTCCCCCCCCCCCCTGACATCTGCGGCATCTATACAGCATCTATAAGTACAGCAATAAATCTTACCTGAAAAATTAACCATTTTAAAATCGTAAAAAAATTCTTTAAAATTCGAAAGGCTTAAGAAAAGATCGCCAGATGTAAACATGAGAATGATCACTCGATATAAGCAAAGATATTGCCACTCCAAAGAATCGGAAATTAACCTCTTTAAAATCGTAAAAATACGCTTTAAACTTTGGAAGGTACAAGAAAATATCGCTAGATATGATCATGAGAATGATCGCTCGATATACACAAGCTAAGGTGTCGCCACTCCCAAAAATCGGAAATTAAAAATTGAGTTATTATTGGAAATACTTTTTAAGAAATAGAAATAAATGTTTAAGTCCGTAAGTTACGAAATTAAATACAAATATTATGTTAATTTTCTATGCTAGTCATTGAACAAATTCTTAAACATCGTTTTACCATAGGTTGTGTTTTACATGAATTCAGTATCGTATCGTACTGCAACATTTATTTGTAATTAGACCTCGTTAAGTGAAACAGATATATGGATTTTTTTTTAAAAGAAAGAATGTGTTTCTAATACTAACGTACTAAATACTATACAGTGTTAAAAATTTCCGTAAGAAAATAGTAAAATAACCATTGATTTGATTGTTATTTTACCATATTTAGTTACAACAGTTGAGCAACCATTAAAATGATCGTACTCAAACCGCTGATTGCGAAAAAAAATCGTTTATTCTCTGTTTATGCTAAAGAACGTTTAACTAACCGTCATTTTCAGGAGCTCAATAAGAATCGGGCGTCCATCTTGGTTGCGAAACCTTACCGGTCGTACGCTGTTTTAAAATAGGAATACGGATTTATCAGTTAAAATCTGCATGTGTATATAAAAAAAGAAGAAAAAAAAAGTCGCTTAAGCAGTGGACACTAAATAGAAACACATACACACGTAAATCAAAAATTGGAGACATCGGATTCTCAAACTTTTTGCGAATGAGCGAACCCATCATTTGAGCTGCTGAAGCTTGTTTGTATTTTAATGTTTGCAGCAAATAAAATGATTTTCGTCAATATACAGTAAATTTAGACCAAAAATAAATTTAGATCCAATCAAAAACTGAAATCTCAATTTCAAGGCTGTTTGCCTGTTGGAAAAGAAGCTTTATTGATAAATAAACGACCGCTTTACGTGATGTTGGTGGCCGAGTGGATAGAGAGCAAGAGTTGTACAACACGCATTCGGGGTTCGAGTCCTGCAAGCTTCGTTTACGGATTCTACACCTCGAAATGGTTCAAAAACTGAAAATTTTGTTTTGAAACCATTTTTAAATGGTTATAAAACCGTAAACTTTTGTATTTACGGCTTTTTAACCAAGTTAATTGGAAATGGTTAGGTCGCGTAAAGATAGAAAAACGTTCCAAACCGTAAATTTAACGGTGAATGAGACGGACAGACTGCTGCCGGTCATTTAACCGTAATTTCATGATGAAATTTCTAACAGTGTAGCAAGTGTTAATTTGAGCTCTAGAACAAAAATAGTCAATTGAAAATTATGTGATTAAATTTAAAACATTTTATTCTACAGCTTAAATAATTCATTTTCGTAAAATAAATAGTTTAATAAATGGAGCGCCTCGATGTTGACAGAAAAAGGTTGTTTACGAAAAACTATTTTTTTCAAGCTGTTTTTCGTTCTTCAGAAATTAAAAAAAGTTTTAAAACTTATAAATCTGAAAGCGATGTGCTTATTTTCTGCATCCCTAAACACGCCGAGTAAGAGTGATTTTTTGATTATTTGTTCATTTTTGTTTAAAACTAATTTTTTATTTAATCAGGTATTTACAGATTTTGAATTAAAGTGTATAATTAATACAATTACCGCTTAGAACTTTAGCGGAAATTGCTCTTTTGGAATAAAATAACCATTATAACCTGTAAGAGGTGCGTAATTAAAAAGCAGCCTTTGGCGGTATTTTATTATTTTTTGATTACTTCAATTCTCCAACACCTGCATGGGGCTCTGATTTTTCTGGGTCTTTCTGTTAACAAGTAAAAAAATCATAAGATTAAGAACACACTGGTATTTTTAAGTACTTTGTTTCGTAGTCATCCTTTTGGAAAGGTTACAAAGAAAAAAAGGAATTCATCCTCTTAACATAATAAAATGGGCTCTGTAAGGTCAAGAAAAGGAAGGCTCTCTTTAACCTTAGTGTGTTCCTAAAGGAGGATCGAGAAAAGACAGAGAGAGAGAAAGAACGAGAAGTTCCGTCTAGAACTATACGAGCCTACTTTCCTGTATACTCCCAACTTCAAATTTATAATCTAGCTATCTCTCTCTTTCTCATTTAGATTTAGTTCTTAATTACTTCAAATATACCCTTTCTAACCGTTTGCACATATTCACTCACTCACTCACTCATTTATTTCTTAACTCAAAATTACCTCAAATAGACCCTTTTCAACGGCTAATACACTCATCCATTCATTCATTTACTCCTTCATGTTATACACTCAGTTAATTATTCTTTCATTCATTCATTCATTTGTTCACTCATTTATTCATTCAATCATTCATTTAATCGTCCATTCATTCAGAAATATCCTTAAAAATTCCGGTCAAAAAATTTTATGGGCTTGTTTAGTTCTGGTTGAACTTTGTATCTGTTGTACGGCCTAAGATCTTTCCGATGTTTGTTACAAGCAAATCCTGCTAGATCAGGATTTATATAGGAACTGGTGGTGCCCGCACGGCGTTGCCCGGGCTTAATTTTAAAAACGTCATAAAAAAATCGCCTGCGGCATAAAGCCTGCATTGTTTGAAAAACATCGTGTGTCTATTTGTCAAAAAAAAAAATACATTAGACATTGTCAATGCTTGAAAAAGTAATATAACATGTAGAAGGATCAATTAAGAAAACTTGGGAACAATTCCATCAGTAGGGTCAGATTTGTCACCAGAGGGTAATTAAAACTGCCAAATTGAAGCACGGCGTCATTTGTTGCGTTACTTTTCATCTGGAATGAGTCTTAGTCTTGGCGATGATCTTAGATTGATTGCAAGAATGAAATTGCAATATCATATTTATTTTATTTCCCAGCCATGGTGAACTGTTATCTCGCTAACCGAAAGATAAGTTTTACAATGAAATGTGTAGCTGCTTCGACAGCGAGTATCGAATAAAGGTTGCAAATTATGATGACTCCATATAGTTTAACTTAAAGGCTTTATTGTGTTTTATACATATTTAATTAAAGATAGGTTAAAGAACATTGAACAGTTACACATGCACAAGCATTGTTTTCGAACTCTCATCTCGCTACTACTTGTAGTACTGATCTCTTCAATCCACGCATGCGCTAAATCCGATCTTGCGCAGAGATGTGCTGGATCGTTGCCAGATCCCCACAAATGAAGCTTTGCTAGCGGTACCATAGAGATGAAATAGTAAGTGATAATATTTATAGTTAAATGATGCTGTAAACCATACCTAAAAAACGTATGCACAATTTTGTTAGTATTCTTTATCGCCGGTTTATCACCAACGCCTAATTAAAAAAGTCAAATTAAAGCGTGTCGTCATTCGCCACCTTGTTTGAAGTCTACAATAAACTATACGTCCGTAAAATTTTCGAGGCGATATTTATTTAAATGCTATTGCTAAATCAAGGAAATCGGGGAGAGGGAACTTTTATCAAGTTCAATCTCGAATTTAAAAATTATTGCTAATTTGAGAAAAACTTGAAATCAAAAATATGCTTTATTATTGTTTTATCTTTATTAAACTGAACTATTCTGAAAAATAAGTTTCATATTGAAACCTAGCGGTACCCGCACGGGGCTGCTCGTGATGAATTTTAACCGTACCTAAAAAACGTGAGCACAATTTCATTAGTGTGTTCCGATTTATCGCCAATGACTCATTAAAAAGTCAAATTGTAGCGTGTCATATTCGCCACGTTATTTGAAATCTAGTATAAACCAAACGTATTCCTATTCTGGTGATATTTAAATGCTATTGTTAAGGCGATATTTAAATGCTAAGAGTTCCGCAAATTCCCAGTTTATTCTCTCTAATTAGGGATATTAAAACATAGCAAAATTCATTGAAATTTTAAAAAAAATCTTTTACATGTCAGTAAGACATAGGGGGGAGAAGGAGAAGAGGGGAAAAAAACTTATTTCTGTATAAAAAGCTACCAGAGAAAGCGACTATAACGCTTCGACACAGTGGCGGATCCAGAAAAAAATTCTGGGGGGGGGGGGGGGGAGGGGCACAATGTGGCTGATGTGCGTGGTTTCAGCTTAAAAACAAAATAGAGGGGGGGGGGGGGACACAACTCCAGAAACTGTGATCCGTTTTACTTTCCAAATATAATTTAATCAATTATTTAATTAAACTTAATTGATTTATTAAATTTAAATTATCAATAAAATTTTAATTAATTATTCCCTAATTAAATACAAAAAAACACATTTTTTTTTTTAAACTGGACATATATAATAAAGGAATATATACTGTGAAAGCACTTATTTTCTTGAGCACTTTTTTTTAACTTTTGGTTTTGTTCATATATAATTCGCGAAATTTTCAGCTCGCAAAATCACCAATAACTTTTTTGCGAAAATTTAAGGGGGGGGGGGGTCAAATGGAGTCTTCTTCAAGTCTATTGAAGATTTAACGTGAGCATAAATCAACTGTCTAAGTGATTTTGCAGGTGTCTGCTTCTTTCTGTCTTAGCAATTACCCGGTTATCTCAGTTTGTCACATAGAATTGAAAGAATAGAAGTCACATAGAATAGAAGTTTTATCGCTCCATCTGCAAAATAGTTTCTTTTTCCTCGTTTTTAGCGTAAAGGAAGAAAAGAAAGTCAATTCTTTCTAGTCCTTACCTAAAGCGTCTGGAGGGGGCACGGGCCCCCGTGCCCCCCCCCCCCCCCCTCTGGATCCGCCACTGCTTCGACATCACATTCTTTCTATGCCCAATGGACGGAAGCTGCAAGACTCTTGTCACATGATTCAGTTTCACAGATATTGCTCAATCGCAGTAGTTCTTATTTAATTTTTAAAGCTCCATCGAAATTCAAAGAGGTGTATTGCGACGACAATTACACACTTGAATTGAAACTTTGCAAGGACTTTGTGATTCCATCGTACATTGCAATCGTCAATGTTTTACTTGAATCTCCCACTAAATAAATAGCAAAGCAGGCGTGGCCCTTTGCAAAACGGAATCGCTTAGTTTCAAAACAAAATCGGGACCTCAGTGGCCAAGCGGTCTTAGAACCATGCTTAGAACCAGTGTCCGCTGCCTGCCTGCGCGCAGTGAAAGAGGCGATGGGGAGTTCCCACTCCCCCCCCCCCCGGGTGTATTTCCTTCTTTGTATTGTAATACTATTGTACTGTGTTTTTCTATCTGTCATATTGGACGAGAAATTGAGGCATATCCTTGAGAATAGCAAATAAACTCCAAAATAATTGTGATTTGAAATGGTCCGTTTACAAACAAACAAAACAAAACCACTCCTAAAAATATGAATATTTGTAACGGTTTAACTTAATTTCATTATTGCATTTTGGCGAGAGGAATTTTCAAACACATGTCATAATCTTCTACCTTCGTTTAAGAATGTAATTTTTTGTTGCCTATTCTTTACGGAAATAAAACATTCGTGACGTCACTAGACGAGATGAGCCCTGTCTGTTGTTCATTTCAAACGCTGGCAACGGTGCCACCGTTTCTATGGTAACTCAAATTGTCATTTATAAAAATGGCCGCACAAATTGGGGGCCATGTTGATGGATACGAAATATCGCTGAATTTGTTCTGTTTTATAAGTAATTAGAAATTATTTTAAAGATGAGGTTGTTTTTTTATTAGAAAAGGATTTGTTGATTCTAAATGCAGTCGCTTTTGTTGTAGCAGTGGTGTATTTTGTATGTTTGTTTGTATTTGTATGTTTGATTAATTTCATTGCTTATTCAATTACAAATGCTCTCGGTTTCTAAGAAAAAAAATAGTTTCGTATAACTTTGTTTATTACATTAGTTTATATTTAATGAAGCTATCGCTAAATGATGTTATTTTAATTATTGAATTTTAATAATCCATAACTTTCATACTCTTCATTTATACTAAAAATGCTTAATTTTGTGTTTAGCACTCCGTCGGGCGCGCTCCAAATCTTGCACCATCGGGCGCGCTGTATCTCACAGATACATTTCGTAATAGCAATGCGTAAATGTAATTATGAAAGTTTTTAAAAAATGTAATTTTGATTTTGGTACCAGGCCCCACCTCCCCTACACTTGGATCCTTATCTCTCTTTTATTTAATTTATTTCAATACAAAATACAATGAAAATATTAAATTACAAAGCAAATACGTACAAGCAAAAAGAAGTTTAAAGTAGTAAAATATAGCATACAATAGTTGTTTATATATTATTATATTAAGTGAAATATTCTTAATTAAAATATTAACTATTCAAATAATTTTACCGAATAAAAAAATTCATCCGACTCTGATACATTTGGTTCATCACTTGCACTTTTTTTAAAAACATCACATTATGTTCTAAGCAAAAATCTTCGCTGCATTTTAGGCACTTATATTGCGTTTACCTAGTCTTTTTGTTGAATGACAATACATAACCAGAATGACATTCCATGAAATCTCCTTCATCCTTATCATTTTCATCTAAAATTTCTGCATCAAAATCTTAATTTTCATCAAAAAAAATAAAAATATGAACTGTTTCAAGATCTTTCTAATCATGTAAATCTAGAAAGTGTATTTTACTCATTTTCAAAAGCAAAATGAAGGTAAAAATTAGTATAACATCCGGAAAACGTCATCGGTCGCGCTGTATCCAACTGATAAAAATCGTAAATGAACCCCCAAAAGTGGGGGAAAAAAATCCCTGACACCTACTTCCACAACATTCCAGGGGATCTAGTGGCCTTAAGGCAGATATTGCTCTGGTCAAGGTCGTGACATCCTCCTTCGATTTAAAAGAAAGTAATTTCAAAGCTTTGTATCTGTGAGATACAGCGCGACCGACGGAGTATTAACACAAATTAAAAAGTCTGTGCGTATGTAATAATTACCCTACAAATACTTGTATTTCTTCAAATCTGTAGCATTTATGAATCTGAATGTTGTTTAGATTTCAATTTTTAACTATTATTGATCAAAAGTATAATTGTTAAAAGTTCTAGCTAAATAAAACAAAAAAAAAAGTTGAATGTATTGTTAGGTTATTACTGCAGCCTAAAATGTTAAGAGCTGCCTATAAAGATTCAATTGAACAAAAATCCATGGGACACTTGTATGGTACTCTGATAAATTATACATTTAATGTGGTCTATTGTTATGTAGAATGGTGTTGAAGTTTACCGAAACCTTAACATGCAATTCACTACAACAGTAAAGCAGTTAACAAGATGTTTATTATATACTTTTAAGCACTCTTAATATTAAAAAGTGAAGGTTTTATTTAGCTTAGGAGGAAATATAATATGAACCTGCAGGAAATAATTTGTGATACCAAAATGCTTATATTTTCACTTTACAATTTAAAAGTACTGGAATTCCATTATTCATAATAGTATCAAATGGGAGCATTATTATATATATTTTTTCTTTTCCACAGATTGTTTTATACAGTCATAAAAAAGATATCCTCAGTGATAAATTCATTTAGTATTTTTTTTCTTGTTAGCATACTAAAAGTAATTTTATTGTAAAAATGATTGTTTTGTTTATTAATTGCTAAAAATTAATCAAGGCATGCGTAATGTGTATAATTTTGTTTTTCGGTTTTATGAGTTGTGTGAATGGGAGGAAATCAAGTATTTTAAATTAATTAATTTTGTTTTTGACCAATGCAGGCATCTCAGGCCCATCATATAGGGAGGAGTATTTCCTCCTATTTTTGGAAATATAATGTATTGATGTATATGTGCATGTATTTTGTTGTTTTTTTAATTCAATATACATTGAGATCATACTCTTTGCCGCCCCTAGAAATTTTGAAATGACGGGTGTGTACAGTTCGTTAGCCGAATCTGTTACAGGCTTAACTTAAATCTCTGTAAAACTCTTGATTGAGCATTTCGAATGTAATTTCTCTTCCCCCCCCCCCCTCCTGAGGTAATAGGAAGATTGATGCTTATTCTCAGAGGCGTAGCTAGGGTTTTCAGCGCCCGGGGACAATTAAAGGTTTTGCGCCCCCCCTCATGCCACTAAGGGCCTAAAGGCGCCCCTAAAGGAAATTTTTAAAAAATATATAATTCCTAAATGATAAATAGCTCTAAAATGCAGCCCTTTTAACTTTCATTTTTATTAGCGACCATTCACTTTTAAGGGAAAAATGGGACACATTGGCTTTGCAAAATTATTTGTCTGATTTCCCACGCACTCCCGTGCTACATTGGTCATTCCCGATATGATATATGCGGATCCCACTTTTTTGTCAAACATATTCACACCTCTTCAAATCAAATAATTTTTTTTTTTTCGCATTTAAAAATAGAATAAATTTGCATTAATTTGGCGCCCATTGACGCTGGCCCCAAGGACAGCTGTCCCTCTTTGCCCCCCTCTAGCTACGCCTCTGCTTATTCTTAGTTGCATAAAAATAATTTTATTACTTAAATAACTTAAGTAAACAAAATGCATACATGGAATAGTAGTGCGCCCCCCCTTAAAGAATAAAATTTTAAAATTGAAAAAACACAAATCATCTTGACAAAAGTGTATTTTTAGTTCTTTACTTTTCCCTAATAAGTAATAAGTAGAAATGCAATTGATCTTCCTTGTATGCTCAGTTTTTGTGTGTTTTCTTTATCGAGAAAAGTCCCCCGCCCCCCCCCCCCCCAAGCAAGTTTGGAGTATGAAGCAAAAACAATAATTACTCAGCATTTTTAGATGATAGCTTTTCCTTTCATATCCACTGCCCCCTCAGTATTGCTGTTTTTTCTCTAGAGTAAAATTAAATCCCCTTATAAAATCAAATCTTTATTTGATCAACGACTAATTTAGCTGCAAATGGCACAAACTCTAATAGCAAGAGCCCAGCAGCAGAGTTTTCTGTATTCATCTGCAGCACAAGTTTCAGAAGTCAAAATTTATCTGTGGCACCAAATGATGTGGAACCAAATTTACAATCATAAAGAATATCAAACTATGCATTTTAAAATAGTTGAGATATAACAGTAATGCATGCAGACAATAAATACAATTTATAATTATTCAGTTTATGAATAAATTAATAAAATCTAAAATTGACATGCAATGAATGCAAGCTAAGAGAAAATGAGGTAAAGACAATACAACACAGTTTAATAGTTGAAAATTATTTATTATATAAGTTAGTGAAAACAGAGTAAACATTTATCTGAATCATTAATACTTAACTAAGGGTCGCAGTAGTAAAAAACTAACTAGTATTAAATTTTTTTTTTTGTGAGGTGGTTAATTAATCTGCAAGCTTTAAGATAAATCTGCAGCGCTCGCTGCCATGCTGCGCAATTTCTGCTACCGGGAGCAAGAGTAAGAACACCACATAAGGGCCATGGTAGTTTAGTGGTTATGATATCTGTCTTCCAACTGGAAGATTTGGTTTTCGATACCCGACTTGCTGAAGACCCCCGATGGGGGTTCTTGGGGATATGTGCATGTAAAATCTGTGGAGTCCCGAGGGTGCCCGGAGGGTGAATTTCCCTTTCCTTCACTCTTGGGTCAAAAAAGGATGGTTTCACCATCTGGTGTCATCCAAATACATAATGAGCCAAGTCGTACTTCCACTGTTGTGGTGCTCATCTATAATTGGAAGGTGCTCCTTACTGCCTTAAATCCTGGTCGCTCAGTGAAGGGGAGTTGGGATACCCCAAGTGGCATTAGAAACAGGAACAAACAACAGAACAGCACCACATGGTTGTGAACTGAGATGTCAAAAAGTTTTGATATCCAAACCCAAACTTTCTAATGTATTACATTCCTCCTTTAAAAATTCAAAAATGGTATCATTTATAGACATATGCTACTGGTTGCCCATAATCACTATAAATAGCCAAAATACTAGAAAGATTAAATTTTCTGTCAGTTTTTTGAAAGAAAAAAACACTGATATTTAATTTTGCAATTTATTATAGGGGACAATTCCTGGTCAAAAAACAAAAAGATCTGAATATCTCCAGAAGTTTAATAGATTGTTTTTACTAAATTTTGCATTGAACAAGCTGACATAACTATCTAGATACAATCTACTGTTATATTCATTTAATCAATAATTAATGTACACTTTGTTTAATTTTACTCATTGAGTAACTAGTAATTACCCTGTCTTCTGGGTAAATATTGGTCACACCTTGTTTTCATAGTAATAAATGTCATAAGTAAATTAATGTGGTATAATATTTAGAGCATTTGGAATATAAATAATTCATTAGTTTTGCCCCCTCTTAATAATTACTAAAAATTAATAACGTAGAAAAGCACTATAATGCCACATCTTGTTACACTTATTTAAACTTAAAGTGCTTCAACTCTACAATTCTTGACAGAATTTTTTATAACATTTGGAAGCATTATTAATGAGACTAGTGTCCTCAACGAAAGTGTCACATCTCTTTAAAATTACTGGCCTGCAAAATATATTAGCAATTTCTAAGGTGGCTTTCTTCGGCCGTCGAAAACTTCCTGGTTTCTTTTCGAGAAATTTCATTTCAGCTTTCTTCTCATCTACTATTTTAGTAATTTTCCCAATGTAAAAACAGTCTTTGTAATAGTAGGCAGCAAATTATTATTATTTTTAAAGTGCCTGATAGACATCTCTGGACTACTTTTCTTGCATTTTCTACTGTTAAACTCTTTATAATTTTTCCTTTTCCAGTTCCAAACATATTGACATTGTTATTATTCTCAACCTGAGATATTTCTAGCTCCTCATCTAATGCTTCAAAGCGCAGCCATTTTCCTGATGGTAAAACAGCTGTATTAGTATCAGACATGGCTTTATTATTATTTTTTTTTTTACCATGAGTGGTTTTCTGAACACTCATTTTTTTAATCTTTAGCTGCAATTGCTTGTTTTCCAGAAGCTTTTTCTGGAATGTTCCAGTTACTTTATTAAAAGTAAACAAAATTCTGGTTAAAGTAAAAATAAGTATAATTCTGCTTATAGCTGAATACTTTAACATTTTTTGTATATGCACCATGTACATAATCTATAATTACCTGTTTCTATTATCATGAAGAAATATATTATTTTTCAAAAAATAAAAATTATTCTATATTAATAACTAGTGTATAACCTAACAACTAAGGTCTAGTAATGTTTAGGCTGAAATGAATATGCAAAACTTCTGAATTTCTAAAGAAGGTCGGTGGCCAACAATTCCCCTAGTGTCCAAGAATTACCCCAGCAAACTGTGATATAAAAGAGTATACCTATGCAAGCTATGTATTTAAAAGTGGACAAAATATATACACTGGATTCAAAAGTATAGGCTATTTGTAATGTAAAACATCAACAAGATTTTTTTTTTTTTTTAAATCTAGCACTGGCTTGGATATTTTAAAAAAGCCTACTTTTTGGAGACGATCTCTTTTCAAAATGTTTTTGTAGTAGTAAATAAAATATTTTTTTCTCCAAACATGCTGGAAATCCATGTTTTTTTTTTACATCCAACATAACAAAATAGAATAATTAAAGAGTGTTTGGCATATTTCAGTTGTTTTGTTATATCAGTTTACAAAACCCAAAAATGTGTGACCGTTAATCACCCTGAAGAAGGAGTGGCCAAGAATTACCCAATATCCTATTGTTTTTATCTTGTATTTATACTGAAGAAAAAATATTGGTATACTTTGTTTACGTTTCCTTCTAATACTGATCAAATTATGAAAACCATTCCAAATACGGGTTATTTTGTCAAATACAGTAAAACCTGTAAAGTTGACCACCTTTGTAAGCTGACCACCTGTCTAGGTTGACCACTTCTGTCGGGAACGGAATAAGCCCTATGTTATATAATGCAGGGAGACCTTTGTATGTAGACCACATTTGGTCGGGAGTATTATAAAAAATACTTTGTTAGTTGACCACCTAATTATTACTATATTTATTTGTTTATTTTTGCAAAGATAAAAAAACTAAAATAACTTCTCCAGATTTATTTTTTATGTGATAATGCAGGGTTCACACTGGGGAAAAATACAAGGTGGGATTTCCCACCTTGACCAAAATTTTAAGTGGGATTTTTAAAATTTAAGTTGGAAATTTTTGTTTTTAAAAGTATTACTAAACTGTCCGAGTCTGATCTATCTAATAGGAACTATGTAATAAAAGATGAGTATCTAATCTATGCTCAGCAAGAAAAGAATAAACATTAACAAGGTTCACACAAAACGGATCCTTTTGCAAAATTCACGATCGCAAAAATGGGTGCTTTATAAAATGTTAGCAAGAAAAATATCCTTTTAAATAACCAAAATTTGTTTTACCTCCCCCTTCTTTTCAGTGACCAAGGAAGATGCCCCTATTCCACTCCTTTTTTTGACTTTGTCCTCTGTGAATTGAATGAATGAAGATAAGTCTGAATTCCCAAAGGCCTTAAATTGTTCAATAATCCCAAAGAATGAAGAAGCTGTCAATCTTTTCCCCATGTTATTATATATGATAAATAGGGCTCCTAGACTCTTCTTTTCATTAATAGGGATAAGATTGCAGTTGAAAACTTACTCCATTTAGTTTGTATTGAAATATCAGTTTAGAGTAGTAGTTTTGTTTCACGATGTTTTGAATGTGTGTCCGCTTAATGCAGGAACAGCGTGCAAGCGAACTTTTTTTGAGTGGGATTTCAAAAAATATTGCGGGAATCGCGCGGTCTAGGGCGAACCCTGGATAATGTTAGAACAGTATTTGTCTGGATGGATGAAACACATCGATATAAAGTTGGCCTAAATCTCTTTGTAAGTAAACCATATGGTAAAATTACTTTGAGCACACTCTTTTATTCTTTAAATAAGTTTCTTCTTTTTTCTTCTATCTGATGTAGCCATTTTGAAAAATGATGCGTTTTTAGGAAATCTTTACTATCACATAAGTAACTGACATAATTAATAAGATATTTATCTTTATGTTTATCGAAGTGCTTTGCTTTTGAAGTTGTATAGGATACACTAAGTCATTCAGGTTAAATTTCTCTTTCAGATAATTGTGAAAAATAATACCTAATTACTATTTTAAAGTAATGTTGATGCATGAAGGTATATTTCTATTCGGCACAAATGAATAAATGCATAGTGTAAGAAATGACAAAAAAAAAATCACCCTCTATAAGGTGACCACTAAAGTGCTGCACCGCAAGTAGTCAACTCAGACATGTTTCACTGTACTACTATTTGTAGATGTAAATAATACAGTTTTTTTTTTTATAATTTACCTGCATTGTTATACATTTTAGAATATAATTTTTTAAATGAGTTCATTTTTTAAGCTTGGTGTTGAAAAGAAAAATTTCTGTCTGTTATTTTTCTTTATTATCTTTTCAGAACAAAACATAGTTTTGTATGGAGTCGATGTCTGAGGTAACTACTAGATTTCTTGGCTGGAGCGGTTCAAATGCTAGTAATTGTTCAGGACAATTTGGGGATGAACCTTTTATTCATTTTTTTGTTTGAGGCAAGAAAGAGGATAATCAACTAGACTGCATCTAGGGTCAAGGTAAGTCGTTTTACTATATATATCTGTCATTGTGCTGTAATATATGCTAGTAAATGTTTGATTTTTCTTTGAAATCCGCTGGGGCATCATTCATAAATGATGTCAGGCCTTGAGGGGGAGGGGGTTCAAGCTATTGCGACAGATGGAGGGGGTAAAAAGGAGTGTTACATTACGCATTTTGGTTGCTGTAAAAGCATTTAAAACCAGCAAATTAGATTTATTTTGTAAGATTTTTTTAATTTTAATAATTTGATTTTAAATTTTCATTCATCATTGTCAATTGTAAACACTAATGCTGATTAAGGTTTAAATTTACTTCTCATTAAAAGTTTACAAGGAAATTTTCTTAGACATTTAGACTTTTAAGATTAAATTGTGTGGGCTTTTTTTTTTTTAGAATTCAAACAAAGAATATATTTTATTGTTCTATCCTAATTACATTCTATGTGTTGTGAACCTTAACCTCGTTTTATACAAATCAAGTACACATGTAATCATTATTATTGCGCTCCCAAATGTCATTAAAACTTCAAAAATGAAATGAGAAACGTGGTCTATAACGCAGCGCTTTGTTTCTGAACTGCAAGTCCATATGCTTGTGTAATATAGTGTGACATGTGACATGAGGGGGCGAGGGTTGTGATGAAGCGTGACATTTTGTGGCGAAGAGGTCAAATATATTGGGAAAAGGTGTGACATCATTTATGAACGGTCCCTAGTATTTGTGTGCATTGATAAAAAGAAAAATCAGTGAGCTGCAGGGTCATTTTACAGTAACGGACATTACATTTACACAGCATTTTTCAACTTCAACGAGCATTCTTGGGCGTATATATTCTTGTTGGGTATATTTTAGGGTTTTAATTTTGGCTAGTAAAAGTACATGTGCTCTAAGTATGCAAAAGAAAAAATTGAAGATATAGATGTATTTGCTGTATGATAAAAAAATTTTTTGAAATCTCGTTACGTGTGTTACCCGAAGAGTAACAAATTTCAGCATTTTTTTAAACAGACAGCAAATACATATATATCTTCAAAAAAATTTTTGCATACTTAGAACACATGTACTTTTACTAGCCAAAATTAAAAAACCTAAAAAATACCCAAGAAGTTTGTTAGAAAGCTCGTTGAAGTTGAAAAATGCTGTATAAATGTAACGTCCATTGCCGTGAAATGACCCTGCATATTTTTGTCTTTATACCGTCATTCATAATGTGTAGGATACTTTCATTTTTGTATGACGTAGTTTGTCTCCGATTGGTGATATCTATCATGACGTAGTTCCGTTACTTATTTTTTTTAAAATCAAGTTTGCTAATGTTCTTCATACATATATATTTTTTTGTGCTAAGAAACTTGTGAAACATAATATTTTTGTCTTGCAACACTTTTATGGAGTGAACCAGTGCAGTTATAATACAATTCCCTCTTGCGGGTTTTGAACTTTAATGTCAATTTGTTCTTGTTTTTCTTCTTGTTTCTGTCCTTGTGGCAGGGAATCGATCGGCATATTTTGTCTTTGCTGTGCCATTTGTAAAATGTGGTTGGATTTAGAAGTACAGTGAAAACTGTAAGTTGACCACTTTCGGTGCAGCACTTTAGTGGTCAACTTAGACAGGTGGTCAACTTATAGAGGGTGGAGAATTTTTTTTTTCATTACTTACACTATGTATTTTTTCATCTATAACTAATTAAAATATAGCTTTATGTATTAACATTACTTTAAAATAGTAATTAGCTACTTTTTTCCCAATTACCTAAAATATCATAAGAGAAATTTAACCTGAATGACTTACAATGCATCCTATACAACTTTAAAAGTAAAGTACTTAGTTGAAATTAAGATAAATGTCTTATTAGTTATGTAAGTTGCTTATTTGATGGTAAAGATTTCCTAAAAATACTTAATTTTTCAAAATGGTTATATCAGGTAGAAGAAAAGAGAAGAAACTTTGTAAAGAACAAAAGAGTGCTCATAGTAGTTTTCTCCATATGGAATGATTCATAAATGATGTCACGCTTCTAGGGGGGAAATTGTGACAAAGTGAAAAGGGGGGAGGGGGTAACAAGAAATGTGACATCATGCATTATGCAACATCGCGTGACAAAGGGGGGGGGGAGGGGGTCCTCTGAAGTGTGACATATTGTGACAAAGGGGGGAGGGGGTCAAATATATGGGAAAAAAGCGTGACGTCATTTATGAACGGCCCCTAACTTACACAGGTTTAGGCAAACTTTATATTGATGTTTCGTCCATCCCGAAAAATTACTGGTCTAACATTATAGTATAAAAAATATCCTGGAGAAGTTATTTTAGTTTTTTTTTTAATTCCAAAAATAGATACACAAATTAACAAAGTAATATTGAGGCGGTCAACTTACAAAGAGTTTTTTATAATAATCCTACCGAGATTTGGCATACATAAGTAATCAATATTGAAAGGTGGTCAAGTATATAATATAGGACTCATTCCGTTCCTGTCAAAAGTGGTCAATTTTACAGTTTTTACTGCAGTTTGGTTTGTGCAATATTCCGTGTGCTAAATTGTTAATAAATTGATTGAAAAATTATTGTAGTCTGAAGACACCTTACCAACCTAGTATGGTTCAAAGGAGGGCTACTAGGTTGATAAGTGGTCTTTCAGACTTTGATTATGAGGTTAGGCTTAAAAGGCTCAATATGTATGGCCTTGAGCAAAGGAGAGTGAGAGGGGACTTGTTTCAGTTGTTTAAATTCATTAAAATGGGAAATGTTGATTGGTTACAGTTATGTGCTGAAAGTGGAACCAGAGGCCATTGTTTTAAGCTTTTCAAATCTCAAACTCATCTTGAAATAAGGAAAAAGGACTACTTCAATACAATTATAGGCAGTTGGAATAGTTTACCAGAAGGGACTGTTAATTGCAGTGGGGTACAAAACTATTTAAAAAGCTCTTGATGTTCATTGGGGACTATTAAATTGACAAGGACCAGCCTAGCTGGGCCCTGTGCCTGTTGCTGGTCCTCACTCTTGTATTTTTATAAAGTCCAATTTTCCTTTAAATGTCTCATTACTGAAGTTAATTTTTCATTATTTTATGTTTTCGTAATATAAGAAAATGTAATTTTTACTTTTTTAAACAAACATTTGCTGTTTTAATATAATTTTCAATTGTAACACTGTAATAAGCAATGGGTGGTTTAGTTATGTTAAAATGAATGCTTGTCTGATTATATTTGTTAGATGTGAAATATGCTTGAGTCGCTGAACTGTTCATATAAATTTTATAATGAAGTCTCCTATAGTGTATTGCAATTGCCTATTTTTAGAATAATTTTCTTTCTTAGAAATATGCTAAATGTTTTATGCAGTAGTATTGCCATTTTATGTAAAATACAGTATGTCCTTTTGGTCAGGGTTCGTGATTTTTTTTATTTTTTTTAAAAAATCGAATTTTTTTTATTTAAATCAGATTTTTTTTATTTAAATCGGATTTTTTTTATTTTTTTAAAAAGACCTTAAATATTTTAGATATTTATCATGATATTGTCATAGAAGCAATATGGCATGTTAATCAATGTGCAAAAACACACTTAAAGCTATTTTCACAGCAATAAATATTTTTAAATAATAATAATGGTAAACAAATTTTAATATAAATGCATGACTCAAATGAAACTAAACCCTACCAGGAATAATAGTACACTCATGAATACAGATAAAGTGAACAAATTCAATCTGAATTATTTTGCTGTTTAAAGCTGAAAAATGTAACAATTGTATGTACTTAATTTTTACATCAAGTGTACTGTAATCATTTTTCTATTTTATAAATAAAGAAAGCCTGAAATATTTTTACCCATTTAGTAAAATCATATGCTCACACTATTACTAAAACCTGAAACTTTTTGCTTTAATCAAATATCTTTACTGCAAACTTCTATGATAAAAAAATATTTTAGAAGGAAATAACCTTAAGCTATTAGGGGACATGGATGAAACTTTAAGGATGCATATTCTAAATTCTAACAATTGCTGCTTTAAACACTATCATTCTGAATTATTTACTGTGTGGCATTTATTAAATTGGTCTAAAATACTCTTTTTAAGATAAAAAACACAGAATGGTTCATGACTATTATGAACTCTAATTTGAATGATTGAATGAATAATGCTTTGCTCTTAAGATGCTTGAAGAATAAGAGTAATATTGTAAAATTAAAAGAAATAGTAATTAGTTTCAAACTTATGAAATATGTCATGCACACAGACAGATGGACCTAGGAAGTTTTGTTTGAAATAGTGGTTGTAATTGCAACATATTTCATTTTTACAACGCTTTCTAATATTGTAAACTTAATGATTTTTTTGAAAAAATCACTTGATTTAAATCAATGATTTTTTTTTTTAAATCACTTGATTTAAATCAATGAACCCTGCTTTTGGTAGTATGTTTTTGATTGGTGGTGTATATGTTTTTGTGTTATTATGTAACAAGAGGTCATAGTTGGAAATAAAAAGCACCGCCAAGAGAGATATACAATATTTGAACTTGGCAACATAAACAAGGTTTGCGCCAGCGCAAATTCGGGTCCGTTTTCGGCCCTTCACAAAATTCCAAGCTTCCAAATCATACTTTTTGTAGAATTATTTATTATAGAAGTGGCAAATAATAATAAAATTTGTGTTCACTATTTGTTTAAATTTTCAATTTCCACAAAAATCTCTTTGAAATTCACAAAAAACAGAACCTCTTAAAAAATGCTTGACTGATCCTTGTTAAAAAATGTAGGATAAAAATGTCTTATTTCTTGTCATTCGCAATTTTTTTTTTTTCCGACTCAGACAGCCGTAGAGGGGAGATTTCATCAGAGGCTTCTTTACATAACAAGTTAAAATTTTAGGTTTGTGTTATTTAACCAATATATTACTACATTTATGAAACATGCACAATATATATACTTACACTAAACAATGTTTCTGAAATAATTCCTTTACACCAACAAGAAGCAAAAAATTTCAAAGGTAGATTGTGACAAGATATCAAATCCTTTTTTATAACAAGCAAATTGACCACTCCTGATGTAAATAAATATTAATTTATTTGTAGGACTATAACTGCAAACTTTAGTGAGTGCAGAATGACAAATGTAGTACAATAGAACTTCTTCAAATGGACGCCCCTCTTGAGTGGGCAGTTTTCAATTCCCCGCTAGGCAAACCATCGGAACTTTTTTTTTTAAAGACACCTCTTTATTGTCGACAAATATTTTTTTCCTGCAGGTGCCTGCTTTTTACCCTACTTGACTAGTGATGTGGGCAGAACATTTATAAATGGGCATTTGCCCAAAGCCTTTTTAACCCTCCGACTGCTTATCACGTGATTTCTATTTTCTACTTGCAACATAAATGTAGCTAAAATTGCTCATCCCGCCATTTCCATGAGCATGAGCTTTCTACTCGTGCTCGAGATCATATCTCACTATTTCATCATTTAAATGTCAGTAATGAAATTTCTGGAGGATTCAGATTTTAATTAAGGTTTTCAGAGCCAGTGATGTATTATTTACGTTACTCTTTTTTAAGGCAGGCATGCATCCGTTGGATAAAGCTTGATTTATCCAACGGATGCATGCCTAATTTTACGCCTAAAATTGATATTTCGGAACCTGTGTTCATGTGATCCAAAACATTTTTTAAAAAAATCTTTGTTGAAAGATATGCTTCTGATTTAAACTCCAAAATACTGCTAGATTTTTAATATATAATTAAAGAAATGGGCATATTTTGATGCGAATTTGCAAAAAAAAAGAGAGACAGAGCAATCAGAGGGTTAAGTGCCCAAAATTTGGGGATTTATAAGAATTCATTTCATTGACAAAAGTATTAGGGGCTGACTAATTACAAATGGCTACATTTAAATCAGTATTGATCATAAAACATGTGTTGCATTCTATGTCATTTCAACACGGTGCCGAAAAACTCCCCATCTCATATTCTCTAGATGGGCTTTGGAGACTGTTGCAGAGAATGCTGAGTGTGGTATTAATATATTTACAAGAAATAACTGCCAGCTGGTTTTAGCACAACACAAACATTTATTGTAGACACTAAAAACACACAACTAAAATTTCGAACATGTCTTCCCGGCAATACTTAAAAACACTACACCATGGCTGTTGCCAGATGCATTAACCAAAACGATACGATGACACCATGGAGGTTTAGATTATTCTTACACTTACTACAGAGACTTCCCTAGAAAAGAAGGAAGATACTTCTTGATGTGTGAAATAGAATTTTCCCTTGGCTTAAAAATTAAGCAAACCCTGTTGCAAACAAAGATAAAATTCTAGAGTTTGAGGACTTAGACATGGGCAAATCCGAACGTCAAAGCCACTTCTGCAGAAAGCAAGAATGGAAGCAAAAAAAAAAAATCTAACTTCAATTTGTGTGTATGTTATATTATTAGGAAGAGGTGGTGTGCAACCTTATATATGTTAGGGCTTAGCTGTTAGCCTATTTATAACAAAATATAATGTTACTCAAATGCTACTCTGAAATCATTTTACCCTAAACAAAAACATAAAGGAAAAAAAAATTACAACTGCCTGTGACAATATTAATTAGTTGGAAACAGTTATTAATAATAACTACTTACAACTAGAAAAAAAATTACATTATATTTTTCAGGTTTGAAGTATTTCCAATTATTTTTAAGAATATGTTTGACTGTTTAGCAATAATAAATATTTCGATTAAAAATGCATAAATGCCTAGGCATTTATGCATTTTTTTTGGTTTTGCATGGATTTTGGGCATTTGCCTGGACATTCTTCTTGAGCCTTTGCCCCAATTTATAAATGTCTGGCATTTTACAAGACTTTACTTGACATGCGCCTGAAATTTTAAATTGAAAAGGACTTTTTTTTTTACTTGTGTTTGTTAGTAATATTCACCCACATTGTCTATTTGCAGATAATCGTAGGAATAATTTTCAAAAATTTTCAAGTTTTGTTCAGAAGCTACAAAAAGTACTAAAGGCCTAGAAGGAAATATCGTAAAAGTTAGAAAGGTAGGTACATTTTTTACCGTTTGAGACTTGCTATATTTAATGTTAGCATTTGAAAATTAGGAATGTACTTATAAAATATTGAATACCATATTTTAAGGACTCTGAGGCGTGCTTTTGGTTAAGAAATTGCTTCAAAAAATGAGGTGTGTCTTACATTTATTTGAAACCAGGGTTGGCAGGGTTTCATGCACTACAGAGTAAAAACCATGGTTTTTAAACCCTGCTTGTGTCCAAAACTATATTTTTAGTGAAGTTGCATTTTATGAGCAAATTCCAAAAACAGAATAAATTGCATTAAAGAATTATTTTATTAATATTAAAATGTAAGTAAACTTAAAACTCATACAGATGCAGACATGCCAACTCTCCTGCTTTTGGTAGGAGAGTCCTGCTGTTCTGTTCAATCTCCCACCTCCTGCCAATACAGAAATTTCTCCTGCTTTTTAAGAAACAAAAAAAAAGTCTCAATTCTCTTCAGTTTCTTTCATCTTTTTGTAGTCCAAATGTAGATTACTTAAAGATGGTTAATACTTTTGTTAATTTTGTTTCCAATTGGTTTTTACAGGCTGCAGTTTCATAACAAAACTTTTTTGTTTTGTGTTTCGGCATTCCATGACCACATAAAAGTTCTACTTATAATTGCGTGAATATTTTGTTTTTAGTTCTACATTATCTTTTTTAAATGAATAACTTAAAAAGATGCATTTTAAATCTCATGGATTAATCTTTATGTATTTTATATCTAAGAACAAAAAAAATATCAGTTTTATACTAGCATTCAACTGGCTCTTAGGTACAGAAATTTCTCCTGCTTTTTGATTTTAAAAGCTCGGAAGGTCTGCAGATGATTGTAATCTGTTTGCATAGAAGTTCAATAAGAGTAACACTGGTCAGTCTATTTTTACTAAGTTAACATTGCCTTACATTCAAGAATGTGACTAGAGTGTCATTTCATATTCAAGACACTAAATGACCACCCATGTACTCTAGGGAAATGCTTCAAACAAATGTTTTTGAAAAATGATCAAGCTACTATTTTTTTGCTTATTGTGTTAAAAATAAAAAACAAAAATGTTGCTGGTTTTAAAATAAAAGTGCCAACATTTTATGATCCATTTATTATTCTTCAATCTAGGATTAAGAAAATAACTTTTGTTAAAACATCATGTAAAACATTATCACACAAAAACAGTTGTAAGAAATCTTAAGTTTTTTTCTTCAAAATGTATAATAGCAATGATGAGTCATAAATGGAAATGAAATGAGTTACTTTGATACTTTCTTTTCACAACACTACCAGCTGTTACATAAGGAAACTTTTATGTAATAGAGTTATTAGCATTTTTTTAACTTTCTTCATGTAATTTTTTTTTCAAATTAACATTTCAGAGAAAACTGTCAAATATTTATTAATTACAACTAATCTACTTTTGTTTATGCATTACTAAAATTGTGTTAGATATAAATCAATTGGATGAGACCCCTTTAGTTAAGGGCAGTAAAAACGACCTGTGAAGAAATTTGACCATGAATTCAAGAATTTTAAAGGTTCAAGACACAATTTTATTGTTTCTATAATAAGCCTTCCACACAAGTCAAGTACATGTACCTCATTCAAAAATGCTTTCTAGACAAGTTATCCTCAACAGTCGCGGTTATAATTTAAACTGTTTTACTAAATTTGCATATCTGACAATACTTAATTTACATTAATGCAAAAAAAGTTCTAACAACCCGTCCTCTCCAAAATCCGTTTCGGCAACCAAAACTACTGCTTTGCAATTTCATGATACATTTTTGAAATGTTAAATTTGCTTAAAAATTAGGTTGAGTCTTATAATAATAGCCTAAGATATGTTAACCATTTATTAAAAATAATTTTTATTTATTTTAAAATTATTTTTATTCTCTCATGTGCTTTTGCATTTTTACTGCACAGTGTCTTTGAAAATATTTATTTGGCACCTTTCCAGCTGCAGAAAGTATTACTCCTTTCCCCTATAGGTATCTATGGTGCTATATGTTGTACTCACATCTAAAAAAAAAAATTCTTCAAGTGTACTTGCTTTAATGGACATTTCCTCTTCATTCTTTTATTATCATCTTTCTTTTTGATGCATTGTTTGTGATCAAGTTTACTCCCCCAAATGCTCACATAGGGGCTAAGTTTTAAATTTTTAAAAGAAGGAGAAACTCCCCTCCAAGATTTGTATATGGAGGAGATTGCAGTTTTTTTAGGAAAGGAGATAATAAAGGAATAGTAATATGATGGTTTCAACCTTTTCTATATTCTCACTGTAAATGTTTTTAAATCGTTGTCAAGTCTAACTCCTGTTTTTAGTAGAATGGTGCACATGGCATAACCAAAAATTTTTTTTTGGGGTGGGGTGGGGGAGAGATGGGTTTCATAAATGTTTACATGCATATTTATTACTCCATCAGAATTGGCAATATGGCTCAAAAAAGCTCTCAGGATGGTTAACCCTCCAAGCCACCCTGTTTGCATCCTTGTTTATATAAAAGGAGGACATTAGTATCTGCAATGTTTTGGACAATTCATTTTTGCAAATGTAGTAACAAAATATTCAAACATTAATTTAAAATACAATAAAAAAAAAAATACATAGAGAATAATTAGATATTTTGCAAGGGAAAATTTCTAATTCCTGTTAAGAATGCAAAAAAGATTTGATCTTTCACCTTGTAGCTGTTGTAAAAGAAGTAGAGAAAAGTTGGCAGAGGGAAAATTATGCGCTTACGAGAAAAGAACCCATATTTGTGGTTTTAAAATACATGTAGTTGGTCAGTGTTAACAGTACTTCATACACCTTACACCATAAATTTTTAATTTTGATAATAATCTGTAACTTGATATAGAAATGAAAAAATATGGCTTTAAGAGCGGTACCGTGGGACTATTTTCACTTTGTTCGATACCTTTAGAATCTTTTACTTTCATCCATCAAAATTAAAACCTTCAAAAAGCCCAATTTTCTGAAGTAGTCCTTAATTTAACTCCATACATGCAAAATTTAAATTCGGAAGAAAATAATATTAAGAAATATTGGTCTGCCTTTTGGAAATGATTGTCTAACACTTTTAAAAGCAATAACTCTAGTTCCTGTTTAGCAGAAAGATTTCACCCTCCCCTCCAAAGCCAAATGTTCGCTGGAGCAAAGCAAGGAAACCATTTGTGGGATTTCATGATTGGCCATGGCGTTGTAGGCTGAAGATCATCAATTCTCCCACAAGTCCAATGTCTGCATTAGTCAAATTCATTCCCCCACGAAATTTCTTTCATATTTACATAGTAAAATTGGCACCAAGTTACTTTTACAGCCATTCAGAAGTAGAATAACTAGAAATCAACTGCTTTTTGCATTAGCAATCATTCTTTGGAAAATTAAACACACATCCTTTGCTGGATATATATGGGTCATTCCACAGTAACGGACGTTACATTTACACAGCATTTTTCAACTTCAACGAGCTTTCTAACAAACGAGGATAGCCTAGCTGGGCCCTGAGCCTGTTGCTGGTCATCACTTTTGTATTTGTATTTGTTGGGTATTTTTTTAAGTTTTTAAATTTTGGCTAGTAAAAGTACATGTGTTCTAAGTATGCAAAAGACATTGAAGATACATATGTATTTGCTGTCTGTTAACAACTATTTTGAAATTTCGTTACGTGTGTTACCCAAAGAGTAACACACGTAACGAAATTTCAGAATTTTTTTTAACAGACAGCAAATACATATATATCTTCAACAAATTTTTTGCATACTTAGAACATATGTACTTTTATTAGCCAAAATTAAAAAACTTAAAAAATACCCAGGAAGTTTGTTAGAAAGCTCGTTGAAGTTGAAAAATGCTGTGTAAATGTAACGTCCGTTACTGAGGAATGACCCATATATATATATTTTTACTAATATTCTTCGTTCTGCAAAACTTTGGCTTATTTTGATAGTTGGAATAATTTTTATGAACTTTTCAAGATCTGTATTAAACTTCAATTGAATTTTCAGTTATTTTGAAAGATGCAAGTTACTTCAACATGCAACCATAAGCTGACTCATTTTAATTTGTATTTTAATAATTCATTTTTTTAAAACTTTGTTTTTAGGTTATAAATTAATGGTAGTTACTTAATTTTGGAAAATATCCATATTTTGAAGTGGTTGCTTTTAGTAGTGTTTAAATGCCAATTACCACGGGTTGTTACCTCTCATTCTCCAACCGCATCTGTTTTGAATATTGACTACTATTCCCTTAAAAATCAGAAATTGCATAGAGAATTGCTGCTTTGAATATTGCCGATGCTTAAATTGAAAGAAAAAGACTACAATTTTTATTTTACTGTAGGGCCATTCTACCGTCACATGCGGGACAAATGAACTCAAAAGTTTTACCAATATTTTGTCATAGAGCGGAAGATTTTAAACAAGTGGAAGCAATTGCATTTTTTAATCTTTACTTATGGTGCAAAGATGCTTTTGACACTTACTTATCTTTCAGAAATCTGTTTTATAGTTTAAAAGGAAATTAATATTCATGTGTCACGTGCAGGACACTTAAAGTCAACCTCTTTTAATTTTCTTTATGAATCAGCTAGAATTTCTGCTCTATTAATCATGCAGTGACAAAACAAAATATAGGAATTGAAAGCCAAGGCTCCAATGTAAATAAAACATATCTAAAGTTTTGAGAAATAATAATTTTAATAGTTGAAAAAAATTAATTTATCGTGTCACGTGCGGGACAGATTGCAAATGCTCATGTAATGCATGTTTTCAGAATGTTGGAAATTAAATGAAAACATCAAATAATGTATTGGTTATACACTTTAAACACGAAGCATTCATTTTAATAGAATATATGCGCAAATTGATCATTCCGAGAAATATATAAAATTTTAATTAGAATTAGACTGAATAAAAAAAAAGAGTTTTAATATTTTTTCAAAACTTTAATAATTTTCTGATAAAGCGGGAGCTGATGTCTTTCTTAAAACATCTGTAAAGAGATAGGGAATTCTATAAGGGTGCTCTGGCCACTTGTGGTATTAGAGCTTTTGTTTCTCTTTTTCGGCTTTAGTCATATAGTCTTTCCTCATTTATTCAGTCAATTTGTCATTTTATTTTCTTCCTTATGGAAACGTGACCTTTTTTTCTCTCATCTTTTTCATTCTTTCAGCACTTGATTTACGTCCTTCCATTATCCATTCCTGTTCAATGGAAAAACAAATTTTATTAATGTTAAAAAGTTAAAATATTATTTAAAGTTGTTGTGCAAAAAGTCATAAAAGGGAAATATAATTCAGCTTTAATTCTAAATAGACTTTTCTCCACCAGATCCCTACCTGTTAGGCGAGGCCTTAGGATTGCTTACGCACGGGGAGAGGTAGTGGGGTCTACGGATTGACCAGTCGGCTAATAGGACCAAAATATCACGTCCTGTGGTCTGGTTAACTGGAATCATCTGTATATGTAATCTACTGTAAAAAAACTAATTAACATGTAGTGTACCAGACTATATTTCCTTCCTGACGTGCAGAAAATTAATCTAATACTTTTTTTTAGGTATTCTGCCATTTTTTGTGCTGCAAATTGATGGAATTTGCTCGTGGTAAAACTGTCGGTCGTCGTCTCGAATGTGTCGAGAATGGTGCATTGTCAGTCATGTGTGAGGTAAGAAAAGAAAAACATTTATTTATTGGTATCTCATTCTCATCCCATGCAATTGAAATTTTTTGAATTTTTGGTTTTGAAATAGTAGTGTGAAATTTTGTCATAAACTTGTCTAAGGTTGCCTAGCTCAAATATCGCATATCAATCTGACTATATTTGTTCTTTAAAAAGGACGTTATCTGTGAAAAGAGAAAAAAACTTCAAATTAAATATTGCTAAAGAGTAAAAAATAAATTCTCTCTTTAAGCAACATCGATACAACTTTTAAACATAGCTTTAGAAGTCAAAGCCAATTTATGACAGTCTAACTTAACTACCATTACACCATATCTTACTTTACATTGAAAATGTTGCAAACTCCAGGCCATTTATATTTGTAATTGATTCATGATTATGAAAGATTTTATCTATCATAATTTTGCACCGACTTAGAGTGAATTTATTTTTCCCTTTTTAAAGCTATTTTTAATTTTAAGTTGGTTTTATTTTTTCCCTAAAAATGATTGTGTTTTTACTCTCTTCAGTGTGTATACATTTTTCATATTAATATTCTTTTTTATTAAAAAATATGTATGAAGGGGACACCCACTTTGAATAATTGGCACTAAAACCTAATAATTCGCATAATAAATTCTGTTTTGAAGTTGATTTTGAAAAATCCAACTTATTAGCTGAAAGAATTTAATTTTTAGTTTAGAAAAGCCTTCACGCAAACTCTTATCATAATAGCTTTTAATATTTCCATCTAATGGCAACAAACTCTGTTTAACCGTGAGTTTGACATTATATTTATTAATTGTTTTCCCAACAAAGAAGCAAAGAAGCAGAAAGGCAATCCAAGCCTTTCCTATCAAAAGAAAAGTACTTAATTTTTCTACCATAACGATCTTTCTAAAGAACAAATGTAGTCAAATTGATAAGCAATGTTTCAGCTAGGCTACCTTCTATTGATTAAAAAAAATCTTCAAAATCAGTTCAGTTAAAAGTTGAGGATGAAAAATTTAAAAAATCCATACATTTCTGCCCATAATGTTTTCCTAATTATCGAATGTGGTCAGACCAAAGCATAAGACCGGACCTATGGGAGACCAACTTCGATCGATCAAAAAAAAAAAGAATCATCAAAATTGGTTCATCCAGTAAGAAATTATTGATGCACGAACAAACAAAATACGGATAAAAATAATTTAACTTTGTGCAAGTAAACAATAATAATAATATAATTACACGTTAATTTAAAGCACAAATGAGCAAACGGTTTGAGCTGATGACCTCCTCCTTTGTGGGAAGTTGGTTAAAAATAATTAATTAGTTGCTTTTGGTGTTAGTATGTATCCATGGCAGATTAGCACATACTGTAATGAAAATATAAATGTTTTTTTGTAAAAAATTCAAGTTTTTTCATGATATCACGTTTCAAGATTAAAACCAGTCTTTATTGAAGCATGTTTTCTATTAATAGAAAAATCAGCAATGAACTTAATATCTATCATGAAGCTGTGGTTCAACTTGCTTACCATGATTTGTCAAAAAACTCCTTTGCTATTGTGATAGTGAAATCTTCTTTTAAGAGGGTGCAGTACCTCCTTCCAAATCTGTTATTTTTTTATTTGTTGTTGTTGTTGTTTAATAACCAGATAAAAAATAATGCATGCATACATTTTATTCCAATTATGATCAGAAATGAAATTTGAAAGTAGAACCTCATTGTGATCAACCATTCTTTTTTTTTTTTTTTTCAATTTTTTTAAAAGATTTTTTCTGAGTAAGATTTTTTCTGAGTTTCTAGAATAAAAGTAGGAATGGAATTAACTATCTGAAACTTAGTTGAATTTTCATGTTTTTTTATTTCTGGTAAAAACTCGGGAAAAAGAACGAACAATTCGCAAATTCAAAATAAACAATTAAATTAAAAGAAATTTCAGAGTCAAACCCATGTTAATTTTTGTTAAAAATACTGTGTGGAATGCGCATAGAAAGATTCAAAGCTGTATCTTTAGCTGCAAAGAAGATTAAGGGATTTTATTACACATAATTGGTAAAAAATAAAAAGCAGAGAAAATGCATTTAAAGATTTTAAATGCAAAATGAAAACGGCTGAAGTAATTTACAAAAACCTTAGTATATTTTAAAGTTTTGCTCACAGAAGATTGAAATTTTGCATGAGGCTTTAAAACAGTTCTAACGAAATACGCAATAAAATTTTTAAAAATATTTTGAGCAATTTTGAGGTATTATGCCCCCTTAAAAAGATTAATCTCAAAGAGGACCCATCACAGAGCTCTTAAAGAGAGTTAACTATCAAGAATGAACTATTTCTGGGAAAGCGTTATGATCAGTTTTTGCAATAATTGATGTGTTTGTTCTCAAACATTTTTTATGGGAAGTCGCAAAATTTCGACAACTAACCAATGATGATTATCTGATAAAGTTGAATTAAAATATTATAACATTTACTTTATCATAATGAATATTATCAGGATGTTTATATTTTAAGCTCTTGAGACCCCAGAATTAAGCACAAACAATTTTGACACAATTGTATGGTTCTCTGCTTTAAAAATAATTACGAAGTAAAATAGCAATTTTTAAAAAAAATAATTTATCCAAAATTTCCATGTTTGAAACCAAGTTTGAAATTAATTAACAGATGGTTATCTGTTAATTAATTTCAAAAACAATTGGGTGTTTTAGCTTTCAAATTGCACAAACAGTAGTTTAATAAACAGTATTTTAAAAGGTATCCTTCCGTTCGAATACCGAGAATCGCAAGTCGATATTTATCTCTAATAATATTAAAGCATTTTGAATAATTGAAAACAATGATAAAATTTGCATTAAAAAGTTTCCTTTGTTTGCTAAGTTTAAAAATGTGTAAATTTATGATACTTTCCTTGCATTTTTTTGAAGAACATTGTTGTGTGAAAATGGTACGTAAACTAGTTTTCTGATTCAGTGGTGCATGTGGTTAGTGATTGAATTATAGATTTAGTTTGATCCTTAATTAATTATTTAATTTTTACAGTAATTTTGTATTTTTAATGTATACTGTAAAAATGTTGTGTTTAGTGGCCACAATTTTTACTATTATACTGAATTTTGTTAATTAATACTATTTTTGGTGTTAAAGGTGAAAATTCTTTTTTTTTTAATGTATTTTAAATTTTTTTAAGTGTCTTTCTAAAATAATACAGACTGCAGAATTCCTTTTAGTGTATGATGTTCATTAACTCATCTACATTTCAAAAGCTCATTATGGGTGCTCATTTATACTATATTCATAGAAATGAGACACCGCAACGACATTGTCTGTGCTAAGAAACATTATTCTGTCTATATTACTTTAGACAAACTCATAAAAATGTTTGAAATGTATCAAAAATAAATTATGTTCATCCTTGTGTCAGCATTCGTTGATTTAAATCAGCTTGATTTAAATCATGATTTAAATGACGATTTGAATCAAGTGATTTTTTTTTTTTAAAAAAAAAAAAAAAAAAAAAATCATTGATTTTACAATGTTAGAAAGTGTTGTAAAAATGAAATATGTTGCAATGACAACCACTGTTTCAAACAAACTTCCTAGGTCAGGGGTCGGCCACCTGCGGCTCGCGAGCCACATGTGGCTCTTTGGATGTGAAGCTGCGGCTCTTTAGTTCCACACGCAAAATATTATTTATTTTATCAAAAAAAGACATTTAAAAATCGCTCTGAATTCGTTTCTACTTGAATAACCATGCAAAGCCATCGCTCCCATTGAGTTTGTTTGCTCAATTGTTTGTTATTGAAGTACAAGTTAGCGTTGTAAGTAAATGTTTAATTGTTTATTTTTTTTACTTAAATAATAAGTAATTATTTAATAATGCCATATATATATTGCCTAATTTGTTGTGAAAATCACCACTTATACATGAATAATTAGATATTTTTTCTTATGAATAAATAGATTAGTTTTTTTTATCAAAAACTTTATCTGTGCAATACTATTTTTTAAATTTTACAATATTACTCCTATTCTTCAAGTCTCTTAACAGCAAAGCATAAATTCAATTCAATCATTCAAATTAGAATTCATAATAATCATGAAATATTGTGTTTTTTATCTTAAAAATAGTATTTTAGATCAACTTAATAAATGCCATACAATAAATAATTCCGAACGATAGTGTTTAAAATGACAATTGCTAGAATTTAGAATATGTATCCTTAAAGTTTCAGGGTTCCTACGGGCCATAAAAAGGCCCTATTTTTGAGATTGGTTTATAGGGGCCCCTCTAAAGGCCATATTTAGTAGATAAAAGCCCTAAAAACTAATCAAAGGCCCTATCTTTTAGCATTTGCTTGAATCATGTGAATAAAAATTCATCATATTGTACTATGTTTGAATCTTAAATGTGAATCACAGCAATTGCTAAAATTGATGGAAAAAATCGACCAATTTGCTTCCCAATTAAACTAATCTTGCCCGATAATTCTACTTTCTTCCAAATCTTCTCAGTTATACTCGTATTTTTTTGGCAAGGGCATGTTACCCATGGATTATTTTTAAGTTTTATATTTATCAATTAATTGTATGTTTAGTAAAAAATGTTCACAGAAGCTCTTTTTATTTCATGATAAGCTTTTCCATAATAAGTGAAATTTAAAGAAAACGTTTAAATTTAAAATATTTTTCTAATGGTTATAATTAATAAGCTAACGAATTTAATCAAGATATTTTAGTTAAAATTACAACCAGCAACATGGCTAAACCACTGTTTTTTTTTTTTTTTTTTTTTTTCCTGTATAATTTACAATTGATGCAAAAATAAAAGTATCAGAAATTTTGACATTTTAAACGAAATCATTTGAAATCTTTTCTGTGGTCATTAAATATGTGTGAAAGGGAAAGTATGAATTATATGTGTGTAACTTTTTTCTAAGTATGTACCTAATCTTTATTTTTTAAATGAATTAGGGTGACTTGGGGTAGTTCCGGATGAAATAATACAAACATCAAGTTTGCAAAACCCCATTTTGGTAGAACTCTAATTTTTTCTGAAAATTTGATGACCTATGCAATCTTTGTTTTCCACAAAATAGAAAGAGAATTTGCAATATTTAAAATTTTCAGTGATTAGGAATTATTCATAGAACGGGGTAATTCTTGATCACTTCTGGGGCAAATACTGATCACTCAATTTTCTTTTAACGAAAGACATTTCATAACTGATTATATGAAATTAGTTAACAACTAATACATTAAAAAATAAATAAATAGGAAAAACATAATTTATCAGCTGACAACTTGATTTATTTAAAAAAAAGTAGTTGTATTTTCTAAAAAACTTTACAAAATTTCTTCTAACTCTAACTTTCTTCTTCTGCGCTGTTTATGGCAGTGTCATCAACTGTGAGTCCCCCTACTATGTATTAGTACTTAAAGTGGCCCTAATATAGTTATAAATTGGCCTGAAAAAGGCAATATTTTTTAATCTGCTGGGACACCCCGAGTTTCATCCATGTCCCCTAATAGTTCAAGTTTTTTTCCTTCTAAAATATTTTTTTTTAATCATAGAAGCTTTCAATAAAGATATTTGATTGAAACAAAAAGTTTCAGTTTTTAGTAATGGTGCGAGCATATGATTTTACTAAATCGGTAAAAATATGTCGGGCTTTTTCATTTATAAAATAGAAAAATGAATAAAGTACACTCAATGTGAAAATTAAGTACACACAATTATTGCTTTTTTTCAGCTTTCAACAGCAAAATAATTTAGATTAACTTTGTTCATTTTTCTCTGTACTTATGAGTGTACATTGTATTCTTGGTAGGGTTAAGTTTCATTTGAGTTATGCATTTGTATTAAAATGTGTTTATCATTATTATTAAAAAATATTTATTGCTGTGAAAATAGCTGAAATTGAATTTTTGCATGTTGATTAATATGCCATGTTGCTTATATGAATGTAACATAATAAATATCCAAAATATTTTTGGTCTTTATAAAAAAAATAAAAAAAAATCCGATTTAAATCAAAAAAGTCTGATTTATATTTTAAAAAATCCTATATTTCTTTTTCCTTTTTTTTATAAATAAAAAAAAAATCACAAATCCTGCCTTGAGTGTACACCGAGTGCCAAAAATCGTGTTCAGTAACATCGAAAGTGGTGGCAACTAAATGCAAAGTTTTTAGTGGTTAAAAGTCAAGTATTGTTGATTTTTTTAAAAGTAACTGCTGGTTTTTTAAAATGATTGACAGTTTGATGTCCGCATTTTAAAGTCTGAATTTCAAGCTCGTAAAACCTTTATTCTGACATTGTAGAAGCCCATAGGGGAGCATCATTTCATATTTAACTCGATGCATCCATTACATTTTCCCAAGTTGTGAAATAGTAATCTTTTGTTACTTTCGTTACAAAGTTATAGAAATTTGTGTGTCTAGAAATAAAAATTCAGAACGTGAGTCGTTTTTTCTTTATCATTCCAAATAACTTTTTTTATATAATATTGTTTAAGACATGAAGTAAGCATTTTGTTAAGTGAAAACATGTGTTTACTTAACAAAAGTGCAAGAGATTTTCACCGAAATGTTTATCTAATATTTTAAAATTCAAATGAAGTATCTGTCTGAACACGCAGCTCATGAGTTTTACCTCGAGGAAGTTTTCATTGATTAGCTTTTGAAATATTTGAACATTGAAATAATTCCCTGTGGTCGGAAAGCCTCGTCTGTTTCTTTTAACCCTCTGCTCCCTAGAATGGGTTAGTTTTCTACTTTTACTGCTGTATTGTAGGACATATAATTCATGAGTATTTTTATTACTCCTGATGATGTTACCCATTTATTTCCCAATATTTTTCACAGCATAAAAATAAGCAATTGAGCAATAGTATATTTTTTGTAGAGGTTCAATAGGTCCGATTGAATTTTCAAGAACATAGTCGGAATTTATTCTAGCGAAGGAATCATTTCATAAATCTAATGGGCGGGCGGGCATGGCACTTGGAAATAGTAACACTCATGCTTGAAAACAACCAAATAATAAACAGATGTAGATATTTTACGAACTTTAAATCTTGCTGATATAAGTTTTTTATTTAAGGATATATTTTATCACTATTTATGCATTTTTTATATTTATTTAAAAACGGACCCCCTGACACAAAATTTTAGCGTCGTCAGAAATGATTTTTTTATTTTTTGTGTAAGATATGTTTAAACAAATACAATCACCTGTAATTTCCCGAGTACAGTACAATTCAGGGGAAAAAACAGATAAATAAAAACGCTACTTTTAATTCCCCCCTCTCGCAAAAAAAAAAAACATTTGTTAGGGTATGCCAGTTGTTACTCTATGAAAAAAGTGATGTGTTGCAAATTGTTTCTGGGAAAGCTGTCATTTTACTTAAATTAATATGAAAGTAGAATTAGAACAATTTATTTACACATTTCTATTGCCTACTTTAAAACTGAAAGGAGATTGGGTTTTTATCAATCCTGATCAAAAACTTTTATTTCTTGATCAGAATCATAAAAGTGAGTTGTGTAGGGATCTTTTATTACATTTTTAAACTAACACAACAGTAAATGGGGTTAAAAAAAATTCAATTTTGGTTTTTCTTTATATAATTATTGTCATTATTATTATTATTTGTTATTGGTTCATTATTGCAACAAGATACTCATTTGTCTCGTTCGTGAGTGTTACCATCTCTCATGAATATTACAGTAGCTAAAAATTAAAATTGTATCTATACTAATATTATAAAGCTGAAGAGTTTGTTTGCTTGAACGCGCTAATCTCAGGAACTACTGGTCCGATTTGAAAAATTCTTTCGGTGTGAGATAGCCCATTTGTCGAGGATGGCTATAGGCTTATATATCATCACACTAAGACCAATAGGAGCAGAGCGTCGAAAATTGCATAATATAGTCCTTTCTATCGGAAGAAATTGTCGCATCCTTTCAAGCTTGATACCATTGAAATGCGCGTAAAAAACTACTTCAGGATAGGTGCTAAAATTCAAAGCCTCTAAATTAACTAGAAAAGAAGTTATAAGCATTTTTCTCTGTAGTTTGAAAATATTTTTTCACGGTAATTAACCTTAATTTTATTCGAATCAGATGATGATCGTTTTATTTTATTTGCATTATTGCATCCTTTCAACAATTGTTTCAGTTGCCTTGTGAACAAGCAAATCAATGCAGTTGCCATTGTTAAACAAATCAAATATAATAATAATCAACTTTTCTAGTATTTTAATCAGGCATCGCTGTATTTTCAAAATATAATTTAAGATAGACCGCGCAACGCCGGGCGTCGCAGCTAGTTATATAATATAGTTGTCAGTTAATAATTAAAAAATGGTGTGCTAATTAAGCCTATCTAGTTACTTCTTATACCTGCAGTGAATTTAGTTTTTGATAAAATACATTTTTACTGAAAGTTATATCCTCTTGTAAGTGATGCTCACTCTCCTCAATCACAAACAACACATTGTAATGAATTCACATACATAAGTACACTACAAGCACACATAGAACACATTTTGCGAGAACAGCACGTGGACCTAGACACAGAATGAACAAACTACTGCTACTGTGACTGACGTCACTACTTTGGCAATAGCGCCACCTATAGAACTAGGGAAGGTAGCTATTGTGGCTGTTACACTCTATTTTAAGAGACAAAGTAACACACTTGAGATAAACCGCTATTCAAATACGGTACTGTTCATAAATGGCGTCACACTCTTTTTCAATATATCTAACCCTGCCTCCTCCCCTTTGTCACAAAACCATACTTCAACAGATCCGCCTACAGGGATATGTTGTCTATATGTTAACTTTTTGTCACATGTCATGCTATCTTCTTATATATAAGCGCCTTATTCTGTCTGTCTGTCTGTCCGCTAAAGGATCCCAGGCCGTTTCACCGATCTGGCCCACATTCGGCACGGTTAATGTTTACGACCCGAGAAACGCATCGCCGCAAAAATGAAAGTCGTGACTCTATTAGTTTTTTTTTTAATTAATTTTTTTTTAATTTTTCAATGCTTTTTTTTGACCCGTTTTATTTTATTTTTGCATTGTTGCCGTCGTTTCCAACAGTATCATTACAGTTGCCGTGTGAACAAACAAAACAATGCAGTTGCCATTTAACAAATGTAACAAATATACTAATAATAATCAAAACGTTCATCTAGCATATTGAGTGAGGCTTCGCTGTATTTGCAATTTCCGTTAAAAATGAATGCATACGCGAATTTAATTTAATCCATTCTTTCTTTTTAATTTATTTCTTTAATTGTCTGCGCTTTTTTTATTTTTCTTATTAGAGTGGCAGCGCTCTTTTTCCCCAGTTTCGTTAAAACTGTTGTTTTGAAAAGCATAATAACATTTTCAATAAGTTCTTTCGATGATAAATATATATTTTTCACAAACAATTTGATTATATAGTAAATAGATATATAGTAGTGTGGGACAGTAAGCAAAGGGGCTTCCTCGCAGCCTGACCTGGGTCATGCAGTTTGAATGAGCAGACCAGTTTTGTACAAATTATTTTAATCACAATTTATAATACCTAGAACAGCGGTCATTTCGTATGACCGCTGGGCTTACTAGTATTACATGAGCATATATACTCGCAGCGTTGCAGTTTAAAAACAAAGCACAGCATTATGGATGATGTTTCTAGTTTTATTTTTGAACTTCTGAGGACATTTTTAGCATCATAAAAATAATGATGATTACATGTGCACCTAAAATGCACATGTAATCGTCATTATTTTGGTCTACGAAGCAAAAGATAATTGGTATGGAGCAGTAAAATGTATTAATTTTTCGATTCCTGAAAAAAATGACCCGCGCAATTTTATCTTTTAGAGTAAATAGAGTTTCTTTTAACTTCAAGTAAATTTATACCTTAATCAGCGTTCGAGTTTTCGAGAGAAAATGAAATTAGTTGAACGTTAAACTCGAATTATGAAATTCAAGAAAATTTTTTAAATGGATTTCATTTGCTGATTTTAAATGTTTTTATAGAAACCAAAATGTGGGATGTCACACATCTTGTTAGCCCCTCCCCACCCCTCGTCAGAAACTGTCACAATTTCTCGAACCCCCCCCCCCCCCTCAAAGTATTAAGATTACCTAACAAGATTTATTAGACTCATTGTTGATAAGGATCAATTTACAAAATGTGTAATAATGGTAACAATCATGAGGGAAACTATCACTTGTCATGACACTTTTTGAAAGATCTAAAGTATAAATACATTAAGTCAAAAATCATCAGCTCTTCAGAATGCAATAAATTATTGGGAATCCAATACTTCGGCAAGTTTTTATGTCTATTGCAACAACAATTTTCAGATAATGCCAAACCCGATCTGTCAATTCATTTGAAAATCACCAAACTTTGTTTACTGTTTTCCAGTAATAATTTATTTGACCCCCGAAAAAGAGTACCCTCATGAAAAGACTACGAAAAAGAAATTATTACTTCATAAGTAAGTTGTGAAATACAAAACACATAGGCTTCTATTTCTAAAGTAGGACAGAAATAAAAGCTACTAAATGAGTTTAACTTCTCAGATGCAAGACAGTGTAGTATATTGAGCAGCTGTTAAGTTTAATTCCTTTAAAAGTACGAGGAAGTTGTCTTACTTGCCACCAAACTGGAACTTGATTTTGGACATCTCTTGAACAAATTTTCAATATGTGTTTCCAGCGTTGACGGGTATCTATGGGGATATATATATCGTGGTATTTACAAGCTGATATACACCATGATATACAGTGAAACCTGTGCGAGTTGACCACTTGTGGTGTAGCAATTAATCAGCCAACTTATTAGGGTAGAGATTTTATTTATTTTTTTGTCATTTCTTACATTACGCATTTATTCATTCGTAACTATTGAAAGTATGGCTTCATGTATTAACGTTACTTTAAAATAGTAATTAGCTATTTTGTTTTCCACAATTATCTAAAATATCGTTACAGAGATTTAACTTACAATGTTATCCTATTCAACTTTAAAATTAAAATACTCAGCTAAATATTTTATTAATTATGTACGTTACTTATTTGATGATAAAGGTATCCTAAAAATACATAATTTTTCAAAATATCTTTATCGGGTAGAAGAAACTTATTTAAAGAATAAAAGAGTGCTCGTAGAAATTTTCCCATGTGGTTCACTTACAGAGAAGTTTAGTCAAACTTTATACTGATGTTTCATCCATGCAGACAAATACTGGTTTAACAATATAGCATAAAAAATATCCTGGAGAAGTGTTTTAAGTTTTTTTTTTCTCTGCAAAAGAGGTATTCTACTTACAAAGATTTTTTTTATAATACTCAACCAAAGTTGGCGTACATGAGGGGTCAATATGGTCAAGTTACATAGGTGGTTTCCCTACATAACATAATATAGGGCTATTTCGAAAGTGGTCAACTTTGACAGGTGGTCGGTCAACTGTACAGGCGTTACTGTATATCCTGCAAATTTATATTGTTCAAATTGAAACACATCTTGGATTACCTCAATAATTCCCTTCTACGTGAGTGAAATTATTTAGAAAATATAATTATGTAAGAGGAAGCAGATTGGAACTAGATTTCTAGTGATGAGCAGGGTATTGATGAAACTGAGAATCAGAAATGTTGATTTCCTCTTTTAAACTGACTTTGACTCACTCATCAGACATTGAACTCATAAGCACCGTTCACATGGCACTTTTATAACCCGCTTTAAAACTGCATTCCGGTTTTTTACCGGGTAAATGTGAATCTAGTTGTCTCCTGCCCTGGAGCAGGGGTTTCGGGGTTTCTACCCAGCATGGCATTCACCATCAGTTAATTTTTGACAGTCTGCACATTTCGTATCACGTACTCAACTTGGCGATAATAAATGAAATAACCTAAAAGTATATAGCGATAAAAATGTTTTTTTTGCTTGTAATTTTACCTATGTTTATTTTCCAATTTTATGTAAATCATTTTTTATCTCTGTAATCAATCTATGAAAAATGAAGATGAAAAATCCTATCATCTTGTACGTTTCTAAACATGTTGATACTAAGGTAGAAGATTATGGTTACTGATAATTTTTCATTTATTATTGAAAAAGTAATTTCTTATCTTCAAACACAGAAATAATTTGTCATGCTCATGATAGTGACACTGGTTTGTCCATTTTTATTAGATCATTAATTAAGTGTCTTTGAAACTCGAGAGTAAGAAATGCGTAAGGATTTAAACTTTTAAAAACATACACTTTGTTTATGGAAATGATATATATAAACGATTATCAGGTAGGCATGATTTTGTTGGCTGTGCCGTGAAAGATTTTTCTTATGCAACCAGCTGGGTGTTTATAAATAAAACTTTGTAAAAGGTGGCAAGAAGGGGGAGAGGCTATAAATTACTGTTTAGATTTTTTTTAAATTACGTATGCATAGATAACATACATTTAACCAAAATAAAATAATTTTTGGAAAAAATAGAACCAAGTTCAAGCTATAAATTGCACTAAAAAGTTAAAAATAAATTAATTATTTAAACAAAATCGTTACGATTTTTGAACATAATTTTTGAAGACGGCGCAAAATTACGTAATTAACATTACGCCGTGTGTTATACTTTACATTGAAACTGTTGCAAACTCTGGGCTATTTGTAATGATTCATGACTACTTTTGTAATCATGACTCAAAACTTATCATAATTTTGCACAAATTTCAAAAATTACGTTTAACAGTTGTATCAATGTTATTTAAAGCTCCTGCAACACTGCATTAACAAAATATTGCAAACATATGTTAAAGAAAAGCAATTAGGTATGATTTTTAAAGAATGAATGCAATTATTTTTTTAACAATATTAGGCTAAACATCTTCAGTCGTGTGTATCCCTAGAATTTATTTTAAACTTTAACATTCAGAAAAGCGAAATCGAAAAAACAAGTAGCATGAGGCCTAAAAATTGTAAACAGTGCGCAAAGGATGATGGGTAAAACTGCTTCCCGAGAAAAAAACCTCTTTTTGCATGTGGAAGAGATTTTTTCCTACCAATCAACATAAATAGAAACTTTTACCATTAAACTGTTTTATATTTATGGAATGCCTACTTTAAAAGTATGTAGCATACTAAAAATTCTCATTATGATGCCCAAATTTACATTGATTACTTGGCGATTCCTTGAAATTTACATTGAAGATGTAAGTAAAATAAAATGCTCCGCAGACAACATAAGGAATACACATTTATATGAACCTAATATTTCTTTTAAGTGAAGTAATAAAGTTAGTAAAAACCTGAATATATTAATATTTTTTATCAATGAAAGCAAATTTGTATCGACTCAGTGAGGTAATTAGGAAATAACTTATTTCATAATATTCTGGTTTATAATATCCCACATTTAAATAAGAATAGTATTTAGATAGTTTACATGAAAGCATCTGTGATATATATCTGATATTTGTATAAATATCATGATATTTTCCAATGCTGTGTGTTACTCATGTGACCTCTGCTGAATTTGAGGAGTATTTGTTCTTACTTTTTCCCTATAGCATGGAATGGTAATTTTTTATATTGTTACTGAATGTGTTTATAATTTCAGCCCAATTCAAAGATTGGAGGAACATAACCCAGCTCACATCGGCCGGAGATAGCCAAAAAGACACACTTTGTCAACCTTTCAGAACTTTTGCGTTGAGCAAAATACTCACCCCAAGAAGAAAAAAGTATATCTTGTATTCTACTTCATAGGCGAAGGTGCTGCTCTGTCTAGCATCTCCTTGTAATTTTATGTCGCTGTCACGATGTGTTTCGCAATCTTCCAGTCCTTGCCTGGCTATCGCCGAGGGCGTTTGGTAGTCGGAGTAGTCGAGTGCAAGTGTATTTTTCAGAACAAGATCTGGTGACTTCTTCTTTTGAATGGGGGTGTTTTTCTTGTCGGGAAAATGCTCGGATGATTTGTTTCATCGGATTTTATAACAGGTATGTATCTAAATGGACTAAAATAAATCGATTACAGATAATAGTTATTGAGTTTTTTTGTACTGAAATTATTATTATTTTTTTTTTTTTTGTGAAGTCGATGATGACTTCACGAGAAAAGGTGTTGGTTCAACTGGCTCTGGCTAAACAGTTTTGGGCAGCTCCCGAGGCGGATGATGTTTTACCATTGCACGATGAAGATGGCAGATTGGACGATCTAGAGAGTGATGCGGAATCGGAGCACGGTGATCACGCGACCCATTCGGAGCATTCCGCAGAAGAATCTGCTCCCGAAAGTGACAATGATGATCGTCGAACCAGCGCTTCGGAAATTGCCATCGGAAGGGGTGAGAAGACGAGATGGGCAGTAAGTAATGCTAGTGCGAGCAGGGGGCGCGACATCCCTCAACTTCCTGGGGTCCCGGAAGTTGCAAAAAATGCAAAGACCAGGCTGGAGTGCTGGAGGCTTTTCTTTCCTGATCACATAATTGAACACATCGTAAAATGTACCAACATTTATCTCGGCAAACTGCGACCGTCTTACGGCAGGGGTCGCGACTGTCGAGAGACCGATCCCGCGGAAATGTTTGCTCTCGTGGGGTTGCTATATATGGCGGGAGTGCAAAAATCACAACACCTCAACGTAAAAGAATTATGGAGCACCGATGGCAGCGCACCGGAATGTTTCAGGGCGACCATGTCGAAGGAAAGGTTTCTTTTGCTGCTGAGAGCTCTGCGGTTCGATGATATAAGCACCCGTAACGAGAGAAAGGCGCTCGATAATTTGGCGCCAATTCGAGAGGTGTTCGAGGATTTCAATGGTAGGTGTAGAAACAGCTACCTGCCGGGGGAGTATCTGACCGCAGGTGAGGTGCTGGAGACACTCAGAGGGAGGTGTAAATTTCGACAGCACATCGGCAAGAAGCCCGCCAAGTACGGAATCAAAAGGTATTCCCTGGTGGATGCGAGGTTCTTTTACACTCTCAATATGGAGATCTATGCCGGCAAGCAACCCGATGGTCCGTACAAATGCGACAACTCTGCACACTCTGTAGTCATGCGTCTGGCTCGGCCCATCCTGGGAACGGGGAGAAATATTACCACGGATAGTCGTTTCACTTCTCTTCCGTTGGCTGCCGAACTGTTGGAGAACGGAACGACCGTGGTCGGCACTATACGAAAAAGCGGACAGCTTCCGAAGGAATGGTTAGAGTTGAGGGTAGGAGAAAGATGCTGCTGTAAATTTGGCTTTTCGGAAATCCAGAAGGGGGTTTTGGTGTCTTATAAACCAAAATCAAGTAACCGAAAGAATTTTCTCTGCTTTTCTACTCTTCATGATGGCGACAAAATAGATGAGACAACAAATGAACCGGAAACACCGGAAATCGTTACTTTTTACGATGCCACAAAAGGAGGGGTGGACGTGGCCCACCGAATGGCGTCGAATTACTCCGTTTCCCGAGTGAGTGGTAGATGGCCGCTCACCACGTTTTTCTCACTTCTGAACGTTGCAGGAGTTAATTGTCAAATAATATATAACCTCAATACGAATACAATCGAAGAGAGAAGACTATTCCTCAAAAGCTTGGCTCTGGAACTCATCAAACCTCAACTGGTGAGCCGATCACAACTGGCCACCATGCCTGTGCTGGAAAGACACAAAATGAAGAGGATCGCTGGAGTGGAAGAGGAGAATCCCACGAGTTCCGGCTCCCGCATCCCGTCGCAGTTCTGCGCCTATTGTCCGAGGAGGAAGAACAAAAAGTCAAAAAGGAGTTGCCGAAAGTGCAAAAGAACGGTCTGTAATGAACATTCCTTTGTTGTATGTCATTGTTGTGGGGAAGAACATTTTACTTAGTTTGGTAATATCAGTTTGTACAAATATTTTTTGAAATTAAAGTTATAAAATTGACTGCATGGTTTAAAAAACAATTTTTTCTTAGTTCTATAAGTACCTAAAAGCTTTTTTAAATACATTAATTTATACATGTTTTTATGTATTTTGCTGTTTTTTACCTGTAATATGCATTGAACATATACCCATTGCCAATGGAAATTTTTTAAATGACGGGGATGTCTTTTACTTTTGAACTGCGATTGAACCAGATTTAAATATTAAGGTTTGTAGTATTGTTTCTTTCTTCATTGCAAATATTTCTGTCATTGTTGCTGTTTGTATTGGAGTGTGTTGAGGAGCGTCAGCTGGTTTGTTGCAGAGTCGGGGACGTGCAAAGAACTGTTCCTGCTCTGTCGGCAATCCTGCTGGTTTGTTTCGTGGTTCGAAAGGCTGGATGACCTATACTGCACTAAAACTCATTCCACTGGGGGAGAATGGTCTTCCTCGAGTGTATTGAAGAGAAGAAAATGGGGAAACCACCATCCATGTGTGTCTGACTCCGTCGCAAGAAATCCAAGTTTCTTGAATGAGCGACACATTTTCATTGTCTTGGGAACAACCTAGTAGTGTATGTTTATTCATAATCAGTATTTTTGTAAGGGGAACCACAACCCTCCAATGATACTCTTCAAGCATAGGGGTATCAAGGAGGGCCAGGTCCACACAGCAAATTAATAGTACTGGGCTGGCGCCCAGCTATTCAATCTCCCGGTGTGAGCGAGTGTTGATAAACTTCACTTACCCGTGCCCGGGGGAGGGCAGCTCTAAGGCCACGGGCTAACAGGGTAGGGGGGGGGGTTGAAGTAGAAAAGAAAGTACTTTTGTTAGATCGTTGCCATCCTTTTAATGTGTTCCATTACATAATGATTATACTATTCTTTATAACAAAAATTGAAGAAATAATTATTTTCATATATTGGAGCGAAAACAAACTACTTTTTTTGCAGTTAAGATATAAAATGCATAAATATGTGTGCATACTGCATATTATGTATTCATGCATTTCATAAATACAGCACATCTATTATTTAATACCGATCAACCGAAATGTCTGATAACCTTTCAGATTTTCAAGCCACGTAACGAATTAACACATTTCCCACATACAAGATCTTGATTCTGATAATCAATCAGGAGTCAGAGAGATTGGAGGGAAAAGAGTGTTGTCAATCTAAGTATAATTTTTGTTTTTAACTTTGTTTTTGAAAAAAAGGACCATTCACTCATCCCTGCTTGTTATTTCTAGAACAGCTTTTGAACCCACAAGTCTCAGTCTGTTTCCTTAGGTAAAAATGAAGCTGTGCAGTAAGATTCGTGTTGTACTTTCAAGATAAATGTCTTTATTCTTTTATTATAAACTGGCACTGAACACTTGGCCACAGTTAATGGAGGCAATTCAAGCAACGTCATTGGTCGCGTGGGAGCGATGAAAGCAATGTACACAAAGAGGCATCGCTTTACTTCGAGTTCGACAAATCTAATTAAAAATTAGGACTAAATAAAGTTCTTCTACATTACCTAAAATTAACACTAAATAAAACACTATAGTTATTGTATTAATTAATTATTTCTTTTATAATGATTAAATTAAATGTAAATACTGGGTTATAATCAGAAAAAGCTGTGAAACAGTCTAATTAATTTTACCTAATTTTGCCTAGTGAACTCCAGTTAGAACTCAACTGAAAATCTTAGTAAACAAAGAGCGGATATCATGTGACAACGATGATCGCTCATGAGTCCCTCTAGGGGTGAATTTCCTCCATTGCCAATGTTAGTGGTGTTGTTTTTTTCTTTGTTCATTGCTGATACTTTTGTCATGTACTCTTTGTATTGGAATGGCTTGAAGAGTCAGCTGATTTGTTGCAGAGTCAGGAATGTGCAAAGAACAGTTCCTGCTGGTTTGTTTTGTGGCTCGAAAGGAAGGCTGAACGATTTATACTGTACCAAAGCTCATTTAACTGGGGGGAAAATGGTCATCCTAGGGTATTGAAGAAAAGAAAACAAGGAAAACCAGTCTACTGGAGGTGCGTCTGACTTTATGTCTCAATGTTTCTTGAATTAACAACCCACTTTGCTGGTCTCGGGGAATATCTAGTAGTGTGTTTATTCATAACCAGTACTTTTGTTAGGCTGTTTAAAACAGGAACCTTAATTTAATTTTATTTACTTGTCCTTTGCTAAAAATTTGCTCTTGTCTGTGATGTTCTGCACTTATTTCCTTCGCACTAATGTTTGCCTCATAACGAAAGCTATCAAAGAGTTTTGTTTGCTGTGCTTGATTTTCTGTTCAGAAAAACCTTCCAGACAGAAGTACTGAATCCAGCAGGTTCTAGTTCACCAGCCCTATGGGATTGAATGCTTTGGAAAGAGTTCATTTTAAATCACTCATAATATATTTTATTTACAATTTTAAAATACCCAACTATTATCATCTATCTAGTCTTGTGTTTGTTGCATAGTTGCAGTTTGTAAGATTCTTTAGCATTCTATCTATCATTTTGAATAATTATGTATTTTTTATGGAGTTATTCCATTAATAATTTGTTCAATTACTTCTTGTTCCAAATCCGTACTTGAGAATGTTTATAGGAAATTTAGTAGCAGTAGAGACATAAGAGTGATCATGATGTTATTTATTTAGTTCCTCCCCATCATTTCAGTGATTGTGTTCCATACCGTAAAGATTACATTTTTCTTTTAATGTTCTTTATGAGAAAAGTTGTAAAAATAAAGATTTATTTTGTTTAAAAATCTGTGCTTTATTTTCACTTATTTGAGCGAAAACCATCAACTCCATTTTTGCACTTAAGATTAAAAAATGCATATGTGCATTCCAATCAAGGCAGTGAAGCAACAATTATGCAGTACCGGCCGACCGAAGAAGTTTTTCGAATTGGCAAGCGATAAAGCATTTCCATTACCTCGCTAAGTGTTTGCACTAACATGGTGGAGTGATTTCACGAGAAGCAATATATTAAAGCATCCTGTAGTGGCGACCTTGAGAGCCCTAGTAGGGCGATATTCGGGTTAAAATATAAATAAGAGCGCCACCAGGTGGTGACCCTGGTGTCAAGGCACTGCCTGTGTAATTTACAGGCGCTTCAGACGTTGGGGTGATGTGGTCGTGAAACAATATTATAAGAAGGCCCTCTGTTAGCGATCTTGATGACTTTAGATGTATATATATATACGGGGAACCTGGTAGGCCGATATTTGAGTTAAACTATAAATAATGCCACCTGATGTCGAAGATATGCCTATATACATTTCTTTTCTCCTCCAACCTCCTTCCCTATTAGAGCTACGAATCAGAGATACCAGTGGGCGAGGTAGTGGGGTCCACGGATTTTGTATGCGCGCATATCTCCAAGTGTATATGGTGGGTCTTCAGCGGATACCGAACCGAACACACAACCTTCCAGGTGGAAGTCCGATGTCCTAACCACAAGGCTACCACGGCCTTTATGCCTATGGGGATGTTCTCGTGAACCTATATATATAAGAGCGCCTTGTGGTGACCTTGACCAGAGCCCCCTATACTAAATGCCTTCCGATAATGAGAGAAAAACGGCTGTGAAAAGTGCTCCGCTAGGTGGCGCAAATAACCTGCTGTATCAACTTTAAATTTCTAATAAGAAATAGTTATGTTTTAATTTTAGTCAAAATTTGCTTTCTAGAATATTTTGTTTGCCGATATGTTTACAATTAAATAGTTTATGTAATTTAAACACTCAGTTCATTAATCTTTGCCATATGTATCTACTTATAAAAGCAGTATTATGAGCAGGAAACTAACGCCCTCTATGTAAAAAGTTGCGGCCGAAATGTGTATGGATTTAAAGCCCTATCGGATGGCATTTAGTATAGGGGGCTCTGAATTGACATCGAGGCTATCGTATATACTAGAAGTAAGAGTCACACTGTGGTTACACTGGAGTCGAGACTATGCCTATATAACTGCATATTGGAGCATCACGTAGTGGGGGATATTTTCATGAGGCTCTTTATATAAACGCCCTTTGGTGGCGGCGAGCTTGACGTAGAGGCTGTTATTATATAGAAATATAAATATATATATATATATATATATATATATCAGGGCGGCCTAGAAGGGCGATAATCAAGTTAAAGTATGAATAAAAGCGCCATATATATATATATACAGGGGCACACCAATCTGGTTAGAGGAGGATTGTACTTAACATAAAGGAAAGAGCCAAATCTAATTTATATATATGCACACATATGGGCACAACAACATGGTTATTGGATGGTTTCCCCCTAACATTAAGTTGTTCTTGTGAGACACAGAACGTTACAATTCTTACATTATGTATTTTTTCTTCAAACTAATTAAGCTACTTTTAAGTAAATACTGTATTAATGTTGCTTTAAAATAGTAATTTGCTATTTTAAACTAAAATCTATATATATATTTCCCTTAACGTGGACCAGTTACGATTAACTTTTGTGGTACGATACGACATGCGAAAAACAAACTATGGTAATACGATATTTTAAAATTCGTTTAACGATTAGCACATGAAAGTAACCTAATATTTTTATTTATTATCGTAACTTAAGGACTTTAACAAATTTATAGCTATCTTTTCTTAAGGCTTTAGAATTTTAAAGCAGTTTTTTACGATTGCTTTTTCCGATGCTTTGAACAGGCAACATCTTTGTTTATATCGAGGGATCATTCTCATGTTTACATGTAGCGATCATTTCTTAAGCTTTCCGAATTTTAAAGCGTTTTTTACGATGTTCATAACCCGCAGATGTTCTGCGGGGGAATCAGCTAGTTTTATGAAATATCGTTAGAAAATGTTACCTGAAAAGCTTACAATACATCATACAACTTTAAAATTAAAGTATTTCGTTAAAATAAAAATAAGTAACTTACGTACTTAGAAAAAAGAATCTCCATGGTAAAGATTTCCTTACAATACGTAAATATTCAAAGTAGCTATCTCAGAACAAAAAAGCAGAAACTTATTTAAAGAACAAAAGGAAGCTCATAAGGTTAACTTACATGAATGTTTAGACGTCTATATTACTGTTTCATCCATCCAGACTTGCACTGACGTAACATTATGGCATAAAAACTATCCTGTAAGAGTAATTTTAGTTGTTTTTTTCTTTTCAAAAATAAATAAATATATATCATAGTATTAATAACGCGGTAATAGAAATATAATTTCACGTTAATTTAAAGCACAAATGAGCATTAAAACGCAGACATATGTTTCGGGATTGCTTGGAATCCCGAAACATATGTCTGCGTTTTAATGCTCATTTGTGCTTTAAATTAACGTGAAATTATATTTCTATTACTGTTTACTTGCACAAAGTTAAATTATTATTATTATTAATAACGCGGTCAGTTACAAAGGGTTTTTGTAATCATCCCACCCAAATTTGGTGGATATAAGTCGTCAATATAGACAGGTGATCAATATAAGTGGTCAAGTTACAAAGGGTTTCCCTGTACGATATAATATAGTGTTCATTCCGTTCCCGACAAAAGAGGTCAACGTAGACAGTTGGTCAGCTTAAAAAGGGTTTTGTAATGATCTCACCCAAATTTGGTTTACATAAGTCGTCAATATAGACAGGTGATCAATATAGGTGGTCAAGTTACAAAGGGTTTCCCTGTACGATATAATATAGTGTTCATTCCGTTCCCGACAAAAGAGGTCAACGTAGACAGTTGGTCAGCTTAAAAAGGGTTTTGTAATGATCTCACCCAAATTTGGTTTACATAAGTCGTCAATATAGACAAGTGATCAATATAGGTGGTCAAGTTACAAAGGGTTTCCCTGTACGATATAATATAGTGTTCATTCCGTTCCTGACAAAAGAGGTCAACGTAGACAGTTGGTCAGCTTAAAAAGGGTTTTGTAATGATCTCACCCAAATTTGGTTTACATAAGTCGTCAATATAGACAGGTGATCAATATAGGTGGTCAAGTTACAAAGGGTTTCCCTGTACGATATAATATAGTGTTCATTCCGTTCCCGACAAAAGAGGTCAACGTAGACAAATGGTCAGCTTAAAAAGGGTTTTGTAATGATCTCACCCAAATTTGGTTTACATAAGTCGTCAATATAGACAGGTGATCAATATAGGTGGTCAAGTTACAAAGGGTTTCCCTGTACGATATAATATAGTGTTCATTCCGTTCCCGACAAAAGAGGTCAACGTAGACAGTTGGTCAGCTTAAAAAGGGTTTTGTAATGATCTCACCCAAATTTGGTTTACATAAGTCGTCAATATAGACAGGTGATCAATATAGGTGGTCAAGTTACAAAGGGTTTCCCTGTACGATATAATATAGTGTTCATTCCGTTCCCGACAAAAGAGGTCAAAGTAGACAGTTGGTCAGCTTAAAAAGGGTTTTGTAATGATCTCACCCAAATTTGGTTTACATAAGTCGTCAATATAGACAGGTGATCAATATAGGTGGTCAAGTTACAAAGGGTTTCCCTGTACGATATAATATAGTGTTCATTCCGTTCCTGACAAAAGAGGTCAACGTAGACAGTTGGTCAGCTTAAAAAGGGTTTTGTAATGATCTCACCCAAATTTGGTTTACATAAGTCGTCAATATAGACAGGTGATCAATATAGGTGGTCAAGTTACAAAGGGTTTCCCTGTACGATATAATATAGTGTTCATTCCGTTCCCGACAAAAGAGGTCAACGTAGACAAATGGTCAGCTTAAAAAGGGTTTTGTAATGATCTCACCCAAATTTGGTTTACATAAGTCGTCAATATAGACAGGTGATCAATATAGGTGGTCAAGTTACAAAGGGTTTCCCTGTACGATATAATATAGTGTTCATTCCGTTCCCGACAAAAGAGGTCAACGTAGACAGTTGGTCAGCTTAAAAAGGGTTTTGTAATGATCTCACCCAAATTTGGTTTACATAAGTCGTCAATATAGACAGGTGATCAATATAGGTGGTCAAGTTACAAAGGGTTTCCCTGTACGATATAATATAGTGTTCATTCCGTTCCCGACAAAAGAGGTCAAAGTAGACAGTTGGTCAGCTTAAAAAGGGTTTTGTAATGATCTCACCCAAATTTGGTTTACATAAGTCGTCAATATAGACAGCTGATCAATATAGGTGGTCAAGTTACAAAGGGTTTCCCTGTACGATATAATATAGTGTTCATTCCGTTCCCGACAAAAGAGGTCAACGTAGACAGTTGGTCAGCTTAAAAAGGGTTTTGTAATGATCTCACCCAAATTTGGTTTACATAAGTCGTCAATATAGACAGGTGATCAATATAGGTGGTCAAGTTACAAAGGGTTTCCCTGTACGATATAATATAGTGTTCATTCCGTTCCCGACAAAAGAGGTCAACGTAGACAGTTGGTCAGCTTAAAAAGGGTTTTGTAATGATCTCACCCAAATTTGGTTTACATAAGTCGTCAATATAGACAGGTGATCAATATAGGTGGTCAAGTTACAAAGGGTTTCCCTGTACGATATAATATAGTGTTCATTCCGTTCCCGACAAAAGAGGTCAACGTAGACAGTTGGTCAGCTTAAAAAGGGTTTTGTAATGATCTCACCCAAATTTGGTTTACATAAGTCGTCAATATAGACAGGTGATCAATATAGGTGGTCAAGTTACAAAGGGTTTCCCTGTACGATATAATATAGTGTTCATTCCGTTCCCGACAAAAGAGGTCAACGTAGACAGTTGGTCAGCTTCAAAAGGGTTTTGTAATGATCTCACCTAAATTTGGTTTACATAAGTCGTCAATATAGACAGGTGATCAATATAGGTGGTCAAGTTACAAAGGGTTTCCCTGTACGATATAATATAGTGTTCATTCCGTTCCCCGACAAAAGAGGTCAACGTAGACAGTTGGTCAGCTTAAAAAGGGTTTTGTAATGATCTCACCCAAATTTGGTTTACATAAGTCGTCAATATAGACAGGTGATCAATATAGGTGGTCAAGTTACAAAGGGCTTTTCCCCGTACGATATAATATAGTGTTCATTCCGTTCCCGACAAAAGAGGTCAACGTAGACAGTTGGTCAGCTTAAAAAGGGTTTTGTAATGATCTCACCCAAATTTGGTTTACATAAGTCGTCAATATAGACAGGTGATCAATATAGGTGGTCAAGTTACAAAGGGTTTCCCTGTACGATATAATATAGTGTTCATTCCGTTCCCGACAAAAGAGGTCAACGTAGACAGTTGGTCAGCTTAAAAAGGGTTTTGTAATGATCTCACCCAATTTTGGTTTACATAAGTCGTCAATATAGACAGGTGATCAATATAGGTGGTCAAGTTACAAAGGGTTTCCCTGTACGATATAATATAGTGTTCATTCCGTTCCCGACAAAAGAGGTCAACGTAGACAGTTGGTCAGCTTAAAAAGGGTTTTGTAATGATCTCACCCAAATTTGGTTTACATAAGTCGTCAATATAGACAGGTGATCAATATAGGTGGTCAAGTTACAAAGGGTTTCCCTGTACGATATAATATAGTGTTCATTCCGTTCCCGACAAAAGAGGTCAACGTAGACAGTTGGTCAGCTTAAAAAGGGTTTTGTAATGATCTCACCCAAATTTGGTTTACATAAGTCGTCAATATAGACAGGTGATCAATATAGGTGGTCAAGTTACAAAGGGTTTCCCTGTACGATATAATATAGTGTTCATTCCGTTCCCGACAAAAGAGGTCAACGTAGACAGTTGGTCAGCTTAAAAAGGGTTTTGTAATGATCTCACCCAAATTTGGTTTACATAAGTCGTCAATATAGACAGGTGATCAATATAGGTGGTCAAGTTACAAAGGGTTTCCCTGTACGATATAATATAGTGTTCATTCCGTTCCCGACAAAAGAGGTCAACGTAGACAGTTGGTCAGCTTAAAAAGGGTTTTGTAATGATCTCACCCAATTTTGGTTTACATAAGTCGTCAATATAGACAGGTGATCAATATAGGTGGTCAAGTTACAAAGGGTTTCCCTGTACGATATAATATAGTGTTCATTCCGTTCCCGACAAAAGAGGTCAACGTAGACAGTTGGTCAGCTTAAAAAGGGTTTTGTAATGATCTCACCCAAATTTGGTTTACATAAGTCGTCAATATAGACAGGTGATCAATATAGGTGGTCAAGTTACAAAGGGTTTCCCTGTACGATATAATATAGTGTTCATTCCGTTCCCGACAAAAGAGGTCAACGTAGACAGTTGGTCAGCTTAAAAAGGGTTTTGTAATGATCTCACCCAAATTTGGTTTACATAAGTCGTCAATATAGACAGGTGATCAATATAGGTGGTCAAGTTACAAAGGGTTTCCCTGTACGATATAATATAGTGTTCATTCCGTTCCCGACAAAAGAGGTCAACGTAGACAGTTGGTCAGCTTAAAAAGGGTTTTGTAATGATCTCACCCAAATTTGGTTTACATAAGTCGTCAATATAGACAGGTGATCAATATAGGTGGTCAAGTTACAAAGGGTTTCCCTGTACGATATAATATAGTGTTCATTCCGTTCCCGACAAAAGAGGTCAACGTAGACAGTTGGTCAGCTTAAAAAGGGTTTTGTAATGATCTCACCCAAATTTGGTTTACATAAGTCGTCAATATAGACAGGTGATCAATATAGGTGGTCAAGTTACAAAGGGTTTCCCTGTACGATATAATATAGTGTTCATTCCGTTCCCGACAAAAGAGGTCAACGTAGACAGTTGGTCAGCTTAAAAAGGGTTTTGTAATGATCTCACCCAAATTTGGTTTACATAAGTCGTCAATATAGACAGGTGATCAATATAGGTGGTCAAGTTACAAAGGGTTTCCCTGTACGATATAATATAGTGTTCATTCCGTTCCCGACAAAAGAGGTCAACGTAGACAGTTGGTCAGCTTAAAAAGGGTTTTGTAATGATCTCACCCAAATTTGGTTTACATAAGTCGTCAATATAGACAGGTGATCAATATAGGTGGTCAAGTTACAAAGGGTTTCCCTGTACGATATAATATAGTGTTCATTCCGTTCCCGACAAAAGAGGTCAACGTAGACAGTTGGTCAGCTTAAAAAGGGTTTTGTAATGATCTCACCCAAATTTGGTTTACATAAGTCGTCAATATAGACAGGTGATCAATATAGGTGGTCAAGTTACAAAGGGTTTCCCTGTACGATATAATATAGTGTTCATTCCGTTCCCGACAAAAGAGGTCAACGTAGACAGTTGGTCAGCTTAAAAAGGGTTTTGTAATGATCTCACCCAAATTTGGTTTACATAAGTCGTCAATATAGACAGGTGATCAATATAGGTGGTCAAGTTACAAAGGGTTTCCCTGTACGATATAATATAGTGTTCATTCCGTTCCCGACAAAAGAGGTCAACGTAGACAGTTGGTCAGCTTAAAAAGGGTTTTGTAATGATCTCACCCAAATTTGGTTTACATAAGTCGTCAATATAGACAGGTGATCAATATAGGTGGTCAAGTTACAAAGGGTTTCCCTGTACGATATAATATAGTGTTCATTCCGTTCCCGACAAAAGAGGTCAACGTAGACAGTTGGTCAGCTTAAAAAGGGTTTTGTAATGATCTCACCCAAATTTGGTTTACATAAGTCGTCAATATAGACAGGTGATCAATATAGGTGGTCAAGTTACAAAGGGTTTCCCTGTACGATATAATATAGTGTTCATTCCGTTCCCGACAAAAGAGGTCAACGTAGACAGTTGGTCAGCTTAAAAAGGGTTTTGTAATGATCTCACCCAAATTTGGTTTACATAAGTCGTCAATATAGACAGGTGATCAATATAGGTGGTCAAGTTACAAAGGGTTTCCCTGTACGATATAATATAGTGTTCATTCCGTTCCCGACAAAAGAGGTCAACGTAGACAGTTGGTCAGCTTAAAAAGGGTTTTGTAATGATCTCACCCAAATTTGGTTTACATAAGTCGTCAATATAGACAGGTGATCAATATAGGTGGTCAAGTTACAAAGGGTTTCCCTGTACGATATAATATAGTGTTCATTCCGTTCCCGACAAAAGAGGTCAACGTAGACAGTTGGTCAGCTTAAAAAGGGTTTTGTAATGATCTCACCCAAATTTGGTTTACATAAGTCGTCAATATAGACAGGTGATCAATATAGGTGGTCAAGTTACAAAGGGTTTCCCTGTACGATATAATATAGTGTTCATTCCGTTCCCGACAAAAGAGGTCAACGTAGACAGTTGGTCAGCTTAAAATGGGTTTTGTAATGATCTCACCCAAATTTGGTTTACATAAGTCGTCAATATAGACAGGTGATCAATATAGGTGGTCAAGTTACAAAGGGTTTCCCTGTACGATATAATATAGTGTTCATTCCGTTCCCGACAAAAGAGGTCAACGTAGACAGTTGGTCAGCTTAAAAAGGGTTTTGTAATGATCTCACCCAAATTTGGTTTACATAAGTCGTTCAAAAAAATTTAACATTAGCGCCTATGGGTGAAAATGAAGCAAATGATGTAAACTCTGGGTACAAGATATAAGTTCCCATGAACAAGCTCACTGGAAGAAGTTCTTGGCGTAAAATATTGATTTGAACAATTTTTGTTCATTTTTGAACAGTTCAAAAAAATTAACACAGAGCTTACGGGGAAATTTCAACCCTATATAAATCCTGATCTAACGGACCGATTTGCTTGGAACAAACTTTATCGGAAAGCTCTTATAACGTAGAACATGTACAGATAGAAAGTTCATCCAGAACTTACGAGCCTATTTTGCTATGAAATTTTTTGATCGGGATTTTCAAGGATATTTCTCAGTGACTCAATGAGTGAAATAATGAATGAATGAATAAATGAAAGAGTGAAAGGATAAATCAATGAATAAATGAATGAGGAAAAGAATGAATGAATAAATTATTGACTAAATGAAAATATAAATAAATGAGTGAATAAATACATGAATGCGTAAATGAATGAATAAACACTTGAATGAGGTAACGAATGAATGAATAAATGCATGGCTGAATAAATGAAAGAATGAATGAGTGAGTGAATGAATATGTATTATCCGTTGAAAAAGGTATATTTTCAATAATTAGAACTAAAGATAAATAAGAAAGAGAAAGAGATAGCTAGATTATAAATTTGAATTTGGTGTATACGGGAAAGTAGGCTCGTATAGTTCTAGACGGAACTTCTTGCTATGCATAGTTTGTGGATTATTTTATTAACTGCAGACGATTTTCAAAAACTTTATCTTGAATTTCATTCTTCTTTCTTTTTTGACGATTTATTGAGTAGCGAATTTCTTCGATAAATTCGCTACTTGATTGCTTTTTAAAACATTTGAGTGATAATGAGGTTTACCAAATCTGTTGTTCTTAATCGAAGCGTTCATTCTAGAGGAACTTCTGCCTTCATTTTAACTTTTATTATTAGAGACTGTTGCGTTATTCAAAACTCGATTATATGGGACTGTTGACGCTATATAAGAACTGTATTATTAAATATAATGGAAGCTTTTAAGTACTAAAATCTTGATGATAATGGGGATTTTTAGGAATTGTTTTCCTTACGCTTATAGAAGGTTTTGAAGAATATGGCTCTTAATTTGATTCGGAGTTTTAGAAATAATGTTGATGTTATTTAGAAACGGTTACTCTAATTCTAATAGGAATCTTAAGGACTGATATCCTTATTTTAATGGCAATTTTTAAAGACTGTTTTCCTTATTCAAATGGGAATGTTCAGGACCTTTTACTTTAGAACTATTGCTTTTGAACAGACGAAATTTTTAGGGCTACTGCAAACCTTATTCAAATGATAATTTTTGAAGATTGCTGACGTTTTTTAGAAAAAGTTGTCTATTCGAATGGATTTTCAAAAATGGGGAGTTTAAAATAATTGTTTCCACTTTTTGGAAGAGAATGTTGCATATCTGACGCGTGATTTCCCTTATTTTCTCCGCCAGTACCTTATGCAGTATTCGGGGTAACCCGTGCAAGGCTGGGCACGTCAGCTAGTGTTTAAATATATCAAGAAGTATTATTAAAGTTTACAAAAGGATAACAATACTAGCAGCTATTATAATCTTATTTATCTAGTTTAGGGAAGGGGTGGGGACTCTATCGGTTAAATATCTTATTTCTTCACTAAGTACTAAAATTTTTAAAAATAAAAAGGTTTGTAACACAAATTTATTTCCTACATTTTACTTTAAAACATCAGAAAAATAGAGTAAATATTGGTTTTGTTTTAGTGCGCAGAACGTAGTGAAAACAAAATGTTGCTTTATTATTCAATGGCTCATTCCCCAACTAACACTATTTTTAAAATTAACTAAATAATGCTCAGAGGGTAAATAAAATTTAATACATAATATTTATGTAATATTCAGTAAGTTTTTTTAAAAAATTAATGTCAAGTATGAAAGCGGAAATACAGGCATATGGTATTAGAGAAAAACATGCATATATTATCAGCAGGATATCTCTTTATGCAAAAAATAACCAAAAGTAAACTCTTTTCCTGTGATAGATGACACATCAGTAGCTTATTTAAAAAAATTAAATAAATATTTTCTAGTGCCTGCCCTTTATGAGAAAAATATGTGACAAGTTGGCCGAAATTTCATGTTTTTGTCCTATGGCTCGTCTTTAAGCTAACATATTTCCAAGAAGGAGTGAGAAACTCAAGTAGTTTATTGTGTAGCAATTATATATAGTATATTATGTGTATGTTATGTGTAGTATGGTGAACACATGTACTCTAACAGAAAGTGAGAAACCTTTGGTTTTATATTACTTTTTTTGGAATTAAATCCTCAATTTTAGCAAAATCGGGAAAATCGAATTTTTGTGGTTGCAACTTCTAAGAGTACTGTACCTTAACAATTTTCACTACGAATATTGTAGTTTCTTTTTTTGAATGCCTGGAACAGCTAGTTTCCATAGATCTGTAACAATTTCATATTGCATGAGTAGAGTTTTCAAGAGAAAAAAAATAAATAACATTAATTTACCGGTATTTTGAGGTGGCAGACAAACTCTGAGGACCTGTACATTCAAAAATAAGTGGAGTAAATAGATAAAAATTTGGACTTTTTCATACCTCTATATCATCAATCTGTGTAACAAATGTCAAAAAAATCAGAGTTGGTCTTGCAACCAACTTTTATTTTTTTAGGTGAGTTGGTATAGAATCACTCACTTTCGTGATGTAGCAACGGATGCGTTTGAGAGAAGCATTAGCGTGCGTGAATTTCAAAAGATCAAAAAGCATTCCATACGTGATCGTTTTAAAGGTTCTCTCCTGATTTGTTTTGCTCGGAATCCGTCCATTTGCTCAGCTTTTTCAGAAAGAAATTATAATAATGCTTCATCCTCTGTTTTTCAAATCAATTGTGGTATATCACTCCATCTTTTGATATTGCGTCCCTTCAGCAAATGAAAATGCTTAGCGGGTTACTGTTTTTTTCGTTACTACATTTGGATAATGTTTCTTCTTTCGACCCGGGCTCTGTTGGCCCTCCCTCAGAAAATAGTATGTTTTCTTGCTTTCGGGAGATATGACCTGTAATTTAGGTAAGTAATATTATCGGCTAAAATTTCACGTATATGTCTTAATTAAACAGTTTTACGTATTCTCCAGATCACGTTTTCGCTAAAACGGAATCTGGATAATCAGTTAGAATCATGAACTTCAATCGAAATACATATTTTTAGATATAACGATTAAAAATTCCGTTAAGAATTTAACTTTTCAAACTCCAGAGGGGAAAGGAAAATAGGAGGACTCAGAACCACGGGGAGGGATAGATTAGAAAAGTGGTTGTATGATTTGGGAATTAACCGATGGAACACTTTTGGGGCACCAAATAGATTTAGATGGTGTAAGGAGATGCCTTGGTATGGAGACAGCCTTGGTTGGTAACCGGTTGTAGTGCTTGAGAAGAAGAAGAAACATTTTAATCTTAGTGCATTTAAAATAAAATACCTAAAAATATTGCCTATAGAAAACGTGAGCTTGCAGAAAGGAATTAGAATTCACACAAAAAGTCAATAAAGGACGTTCGATGTTCAAATCAGGTTTCTGGAACGGCAACTGTTTGGTATTTGATGGGGTACTGACATTTTTTTGCTGTGACAGGTAAAAATAAGCATAATGCATCCAAACAGACCAATACATATAAAATACTAATCAAAGAATTTTATAGATTTAATTTTAAAGCTTAGGCTTCCATGTGATAACTTTATTAACTTCCGGACTAGCCGCGTTCAAAATTTACATTGCTGAGCGATAACTTCGTCTGGATACATAAAATAAGCAAGTTATGTTCTATTTTTTTAAGCACATAATTTTTATGTGTTCAACAAAAGGCTTATTTGAGGTCCCCCTCCCAATCTCTCTCTCTCTCTCTCTCTATATATATATATATATATATAGTTAATTGAAAAAGTTTAACAATTTGGCATGAAAAGGGTGTTCAACGCTAGCTACCTAGTTTTACAACAGGAGTAACAGTAGCAGTAATAATTAAAACAATTGTTCACAGTTCGGATCAGCCTGTCCAGAAGGGAAAATCAACAGTGAGAATTCTAAATGTCGAAATCTTGCCCATATACCCATGCACTATATTATTGCATACTACTATTGTATATCTTGAAGAAGAGTATCTTTGTCTTATGAACTGGCTCGAAGAGCTGTGGGTCTCGGTCGTATAGAACATGTTTGGGATGGGCCCTGGACCCATTTGGTCCTCTTAGCGTTCAAAGCCGTGCCTTCAGAATAATGGGATACATTGTCTCATGCATTGACAGCCGCGTTAACAGTATGACGACTCGTTGTGCAGTTTGTATAGCAGTGACGCGCTGTTCACAGTACGTCAGTTGGATCTTTTCTGGAGTAACTCATCATGATTTTATCGCTTTCGTGACCTGTATTTTAATTTACAATGTCCTATTATGCTGTTATATACTTTCTCCGAGTGTAATATCACTCTGCACCCTAATTTCTTGCAACCAGCTAAAAATTTTCCCGCTTATTTCCTCCATCCCCTTTTCCGGTTAACAAGTCCATAGGAATAATATTTATCCACTTTACAGATTTGTTGTTGGGTGGCGTAATTTTACGCACCTGTGTAGCATTGTTGAAGTCTGTTAACAATATTTTGAAATTTTTTCAGGAACAGAAGCTAAAGAGAAAGTATATGCGTGCTATGACTTCGTAAGCAAAGAGGTATGGTGTATTCATATTGTATTAGAACATTTTGGTATTCATTTTTTCCCATTTTACATTGAAACTAATGGAAACGTTATGAAAATAGGCCACTTTTTAACGCTTAATGTTTTTTTATTACGTTTAATATGCATAATAAGAAATAATTTCATAAGAACACAATGCAGTAAGAATGAGTTATTTTTGTTTCATGCCTCCCTCCTCACTTTTCTATATGTTTGAGAGTGAAATTAGAAAAATGTATAAATCCAGCACATTCTGCTGGTTCGGAAACAACAAGTGACATAAAGAGGGAATAATTCTAATGTTAAAGTATCAAAAAACTCATTACGGCTTCGTTGCTTCTAAAACTTATGTATGGGCTAATTCAACAGCTCATTACGTATTATAAAAAAGTCGGTTGAATGAAAGATCCATTTCTAAACGGATTTTTGAGGGGGGGGGGGATCGATCCGAACGAATTTTGGCTAAACAAACAAGTAATAGATGAGTCTTTACTGTGGTACTGCTTTCAATGAATCATGGATGGGTGTGACGTATAAACGGTACGTGTTTTCGCTTGTTTAAGCACCCCCGACCGCATTTCCACAAATTTCATCAAAATTTAGGGGGGAGCTTATTCGCTATTTTACGGTAATCATGAACATGATTTTCCCCTAATTTATGGTTTGAATTCCTATATTTTAATTTTCAAAAGTATTTTTTATGCTCTATACGTGTTCCTATCAATTTATATGCTTATACCATAATTTCAGTTTTGCTGTAATACTCCATATGAGCTAGAAAAATGTTTGCCAACGTAATAAAAGTCAAATTTTATTATCATTGCTGCTGTTTTTTTTCTTTTAAATGTGTTATGATTGTTTAAAACTCTTAAAAAGCAATTCTTCGTGGGACAAATTCATACATACATAATACATAAAACCAACTCAATGAAACTATGTTTTAAACAATTTTTTGAATGAATTAACAAACAGAACTTAGACAAATTAATAGTTCATAATATTAAAAAAAAAATAACTGCTTCATCAAAATGCTTAATTTGGAAGTAATTCAACATTTTAAATTATTTGGAAAGTAAGAACGATAAAATAAAATTGTGTTAGAAATTTCTGCTACAATTAACCTAAAATAAAATAAATTTATACGTATATGATATGGCATGCTTGTATAAGCATCATAGAAAAGTTCTTGTGTACAAAGATTTAAAATTACCGATAGTAAAATATTTTTCAACATGACTTTTTTTTTGTTTAAGTCACCTTTAGAACCTTTATTTAAAATTAATGATACATATTTCAACAATTAATGCAGCAACTCAAAAAATCGAAAATTTTCAGTGTAATTATTTGAAGCCTCAAATTACAAGAAATATCAAATTGCCCTCTTAAAAAAAATAAATTCAAGATTTTATTTAAGGTTCCATGACGTGCTCAAATAACAAATTTACTCAAAAGTATGTTAATACAACGAAATTTATTATGATTCACGAATCAAAATGACGAAATATTTTCATTTTTGATGAAATTGAAATAAAAAAAGTGACGAAATTTAAAGACTAGTTAATGCTTAATCGAAATGACGAAAATTTAGTCATTTTGACGAAATGTATTTCATCAAATAGACCCGACGAATCAAGCAAGTAAAATTTCGTCCTTTTTGACGAAATGTGTTTCATCAAATAAATGACGAAATAAGTGACTAAAATTTCGTTGTTTTTGACGAAACGTATATGACGAAATATTTCTTAGTTTTTGAAGAAATTCATTTCGTCAAATGTATGACGAAACAAATTTCGTCCATTTGACGAAATGTTTAATCGGAGCATTTTTCACGAAGCCATTTCGTCAAATAGAACGAAAGTTTCGTGAAATTGGAGTATGCTTTTCTGAGAGTGTAGTATCAAGTAGTGTCCATATAGTTAAAAGAATTGTCATGGGTCACGCAGGGCTTTAGAGGTAGAATGATTACATAATTTACACCATATATTCGGGGGTTTCTTTTGAGCTCTCTGCAAGAACAAACAATTCAGGTTTAAAGGGCTTCACTTATTTTTACCACAGTACTATTAACATATCCCGGTAATTTTGGGAATATCATAGCCCCATTCATTGTCCTTTTCGACTGTCAACATAACTTTCCGACTACGTCCTCCTGGGTTAAAGGAAAGATAACCACATAAAAAAGATAAAAATAAATAAATTAACATTCATTTGGCGCCCCTTGACGATGCGCCCGGGGACAGCTGTCCCTCCTTGCCCCCACCTAGCTACGCCTCTGGTTCAGACAAACAGATCTGTGAATATATTCCGGTAGTTAAAGGGTTAAATAGAGGTCAAATTCAATGGCCAACCGCACTGATAAATGTGAACAAGGGTCGAATTGAGTTGCTATGATCCTAGCTCAATGTCCGAGTTGCATGGGAACACACACACACACATCAGCACCCCCATCACCATACGGACTAAGATACCCAGAGAAATAAATACTCACGTGTCCGTTTAAATTATACGTTCTTTTGTAAACTAATTTTTAAATGAGTTTCTTAGTATATTGAGTCTCATTTTAAAAATTACCCACATTTTGTCTAATTTTAGAAATATGGCTCGAGTACTTTTTATTTTGCAGCTACTCATTGACATCAAAAATGATGTAAAAATACTTGATGTTGCAATATTATGATAACAGGGTTTAATTGTAAGGATAGCTTGCGCGTTTCTCCGTACGTACAATGGAAGTCAGCTACAAGCATAGTTGTTCTTATAAATATAGACAGATGGTAGGGGAATAGCTGCATTTGGCGATTTTACCATAATCATGGGGAAATAAAATTCGTCAAGGGTCATTTGTGTCGGAAAATCTAACACTTATATTTATTTTCTGTCGCATATATAGTTAACAGTGAGCTGTAAACCGTATGCAAATTTTTCAGTTTAAACAGTTGTGTGCAAGAACGAAAGAACCTCATCAAATGTGGGTTTTGATAAATGTCTTGATTGAATTGTCTTATGTTATTGTACCATTCCAGTTGAATGAATAAAAAATTATTTTATGAAGCTGCTGTCTAGCTAGAGTCCTGACCATACACGGTAAAACTCTGCTAAACATTCTTAACAATGGTTACGGGCCCCAATCATGCTGAACAATTGTAAAGTTAGTGTGGCTTAAAATATAGGACTATCTACAAGATAAGACGGTACTACTTGAAATTTTTATCCAGCTGCAATGGCTCAAGCGTAAGAGTTGCCTTACACCTTTAGAAAACTATCGGATTATAATTATGCTTCCTGGAAACTTGACATAAAATTCGTTTTGATTCAAAGAAATTGCTCGAACCTTAATACAAATTCGGAATCGAAATGTGATGAAAATGCTTCGGAACGTGATAAAAAAGACTTTGAATGGCGTAAACCATTCTTATGCTACCATATTTCAATCCATGGAAAGAAAATTTCAAATTCTTATCGCCCAAACTGAATGTGGATATGCTGCAGGGGAAATTTTGAAGTTTAATTTAGAACCGACGTCACGAGCTCGTTTAGCAGGACTAGTTGATGAATTCTTTGAAATGAAGTTAAATTCGGAAGCAGAAACTACTGAATTATTCTGCAAGAAAATTGAAGAATAAAAGATATAGATTAAAGACGCAGAATCTGAAGTTCCCGAACTGTTGGTTTGTCTTCAATTAATACGCCGGTTGACGGAAGAATACGACGACAATTTAGTTCAAAGTTTGTACAGACTGGAGGGCAGAGACTTTACCTTGGAAAATGTTTCCAAACAATTAATTGGTGAATATAGAAGAATTTGTTTGAAACGAAGAGACGAAGGAAGGGATAAATATGGAAGGTTGACGCGTATGCAACGGAAGTCTAAGCTTCTATCACGAAACCAGATAATTTGAAGAGGAACTTCGGAAACAAGAAAAATCCATGATTTACAAGCAGTGGAAGCGACCTGGAACCCAGAAGGTACTTGGAATCTTCACGACTGAACACGTTCACGCCGGGGCATACCACTAGTGGCCCGCGCTAGACTGTCGAATCTGGCGCCCCCAGATGAAGCATAGCATGAATTCGAGCGCCGTGCGTAGCGAAAAACACGAAAATCGGCCAGGCGTGAACCTGTTATTCGTATGGGGCCAAACTTAGTTTAAAACTTCTGCAGAAAATCTGGACACTTGGAATACAGGCAATTCATCGCGTCACGTGATAATGATGATCGCTGATTTGTTTACCAAACTTTTATTCGAGTTCTACGGCAGTTCACGAAGCAAAATTAGCTATCTCAAAATTAGGCTAGTTTCACAGCTTTTTCTGATTATAAACCAAGTAATTTACCTTTAATTTAATCATTATAAAAGAAATTTATTAAGTACTAGATGAGTCGCCCGGCGTTGTACGGGTTAATCTCGAGTATTGAAACAAAGTGATGTCACGTGGCACATGTTCAAATCCCCTTAGGAATGAGAAGAAGAATCCCAAAGAATCCTTAACAGAATAAAGATAACATTTGAAATAAGATCAACGTATAATCAAATTGCTTGAATATAATCAATTGTTTAAAAATAATAAAGAAGGATAAATTCGCGTACATTTATTTAACGGAGATTCAAATACAGTGATGACTCATCAAAACGCTAGAAACGTTGATTAATTTGATTTGTTTAACAATGGCAACTGCATCGATTGGTTTTTTCAGACGGCAACTGTAACAATTGTTGAAGCGATGCAACAATGCAAATGAAATAAATCGGTCGTCTTCTGGGTCAAATAAAATTAAAGTTAATTATCGTGAAAAAATAATTTCAAACTACAGAGAAACACACTTATAACTTCTTTTCTAGTTAGTTTAGGGGCTTCCAATTTTAGTGCGAAGCGAAAAATTCTTCCTGAAGTAGTTTTTTACGCGCTTTTTAATGGTATCAAACTCGAAAGGATGCGATAATTTCTTCCGATAGAAAGGACTATTTTATGCAATTTTCGGAACTCCGCTCCAATTGGTCTTAGCGTGAGGATATCTAGCCTATAGCCTTCCTCAATAACTGAGTTATCTAACAATGAAAGAATTTTTCAAATCGGACCAGTAGTTCCTGAGATTAGCGCGTTCAAGCAAACAAACTCTACAGTTTTGTAATATTAGTATAGATTACAATAGTTAGTGTTTTATTTAGTGTTAATTTTATATAACGTAGAACTTTATTTAGCCCTAGTTTTTAATTAGATTAGTTTTAATTCATAAAAGAAGTTTTAATTAGTAATAATTTAGGCTTTATAGGCTCCATGGCTAATTCTATTGTTGATAAACCGTTGTATGTAACGGATTTTACCATTTTTAGCCTACTTTCCCGTAAAAGTAAAAAATAATAATAAAGCATGAAAGAAGGCTTAATGTATCGTGAAAATATCGTTAGAAATCAAGAAAAGTCAAAAATAAGTTAAGTAATTAAATAAAGATTGATAAATAAAAAATTTGAAAGTAGGGTTTTGAGATGGGGAAAAAGTGTGTCGGTCGGTCTGTCCCCCCCTAATAACTTTTGAACGAATTGTCCGATTGGAAAAATTCTTTTTGCATTCGAAAGATCTCGGCGAGGACATCTCATTTCCATATTTTACTTTTTGATTTGAACATTTTTTTGTTCAATTTTGAACAGTTCAAAAAAATTTAACATTAGCGCCTATGGGTGAAAATGAAGCCAATTATGTAAACTCTGGGTACAAGATATAAGTTCCCATGAACAAGCTCACTGGAAGAAGTTCTTGGCGTGAAATATTGATTTGAACAATTTTGTTCATTTTTGAACAGTTCAAAAAAAAATAACATTCCGCCTACGGGGAAATTTCAATCCTATATAATTTCTGATCTAACGGACCGATTTGCTTGGAACAAACTTTATCGGAAAGCTCTTATGACGTAGAACATGTACAATTAGAAAGTTCATCCAGAACTAACGAGCCTATTTTCCTATGAAATTTTTTGATCGGGATTTTCAAGAATGTTTTTTAATTAATGAATGATTAAATGAATAAGCAAAAGAATGAATGAATAAATGAGTGAATAAATCCATGAATGACTTAATAAATAATGATTGAATGAATATGTATTAACCGTTGAAAATGGTATACTTGAAGCAATTAAAAACTAAAGCTAAACGAGAAAGACAGAGAGAGAGATAGCTAGATTATAAATTTGAATTCGGTGTATACGGGAAAGTAGGCTCGTATAGTTACAGACGGAATTTCTTGTTTTCATAATGGAATATGCCGAGCAGATTCCGGCACTAACTGGAAATAATAGCGTGATTACTGAAGTAAAGAAAGGATCATTATTATTTAATGAAAATTCGTTTCTAAAATCTCTTTCTTCGAAACGTTAGAAAACAATGCACTTTTCTTTTTTTTGACATATCGGCTACTGTCAAAACTGAAAAAAAAAAGAAGCTTACATAGCAAAAGTTAGGATTTCAACCGAATGCAAGGTAAGTTATTGTTATTGGTTATTTATCGTAATTTATTTTGACATTTTTTTGTTTCATAGATTTCAATACTTATGAAGCTCAAGTTCTTAACATTCGTCACATTCATTTGAAATCGATGATCCATATGCAACACAGTATGACATCCTTTTAAAACTCAATGAAATATTTAAACAAAAACGTAATGTTAAAGAAGCGAGCTCGAAGTAAAGCGATAATACAGCTTCCTTTGTTTACATCTTTATCACACGACGTATGACGCTGTATGAATTGCCTCCATTAAAATGTTTCAAGAAAGTGAATCTTGGCGAAAGAAAGCAAGCACTGTACTGTACTGTGAAAATTCAAGGTCGACTGAATTTGCATTTTCAGCCTCTTCATATGACAGAAACAAGTAGAATTTCTCGTGGATTCAGCAACTACTTCTCATTTTACGAATGATAAAGAACTTTTCTCAACATAAAGAAATTGCGTTTCAAAAAGTGCTTATTGGAGACTAGCTGACATGCCCGGCGTTGCGCGGGATAATATTGCATCATTCGCAGGTCAAGTGATGCATATTCAAAATTCTGTTGTAAATACATAAGGAAAAATTTTCTTTAAAAAATCCAGGTAGAACATGGGCAACAGTCCTTAAAAATCCCATTTAAACAGTAAAACTCATTAAAAATCACTATTGCACTAAAAACAACAGCCTCGAAAAACTCCTTGTTGACCAAAAATAACAATCCATAAAAATCCACATTCAAATGCCAACAACAGATGATAAAAATTGCTATTAGAGTAAGGGCAACAGTAACTAAAAGGCACCTATTTAGCGGGATAATTGTGCCAAAATGATATCAAGAGTCGGTAAAAATCGCAATTACAATAACGACCACAATGCATTTAAAAACTCTCATCAGAATAAGAGCAGATTCTCTTTAAAAATGATCATCACATGAAGAACAACGGTCCCTGAATATTTCTGCTAAATAAAGGAAACATTCCGTTATGTCCCTCCTTTGAATAAACACAATTTTTCCTAAACATCCCTAATAGAATAAGGACATTAGTCACAAATCATCTCCATTAGGATAAAGACGTCAGTACTTAAAAATGCCCATTAGAACACAGACTTTTAAGAGCAGCTGTTCCTAAAATTACCAACAGTCCATCCCAAATTCCCCATCAAACTAAGGACACCCGTTCATAAAAATCCCGTTTGCAAAATCGTCAAAGTAAATGTTAGAAAATAAATCCTTTGAGTAAAATATGGCATCAATCAAAACCGCTACGTGAAAAAAGTTAACAGGCAGAAGATCGCCAAATTGCACTATAGTAATGGAAGCATAATGCAAATGCGTCATGATCCTATAATGTAAATTACTATTGAATTAAATGATAACAATATTACTGATAAGGATTATTGGCGTATTTTGGAAAAGGTACGAAGCGCAAAATAATATATCGAGTACAGTTATCAAAAATAAGCCATATCAAAAACCTTCCAACCTAGCTTTTAGCGAAGGAATAAATATTAAATTTCCAAAAAAGAAGGGGGGGGGGGGAGAAAGTCAACCTCAAGATAAAGTAATTGAAAATCTTCTGCAGTGAATAATCCACAAAGTATGCATAAAAATAAAATAAATTTTAAGAATTTGTTTCGTTGATAAAGCAGACACCCTATCATAAGAAATGTTTCACGAAATTGTGAACTGCTACTATAATATTAAATTGCCAAAAAAGGAAGGAAAATGGTGAACTGATTAAAAATCGTATAAAATCGTCGACCAAAATTTGTATAAAAATTAAATGAATTTGTAGTAAAGTCTATTCCATACTAACTATAGTCAAGGTTTTGAAGTTAAAATTGCGTGTCACTCGTACAATGATAACTCTGTCATCTTATCAAATATTTATTACATAAAAAATAAACACAATCATGCAGTATTAAACAATTAAGAATGAGGCTTCCGAACAACAAGCGTCGACATACATCGCTACTCCAACAACCCTAAATTAAAAAATTTTAATTAGAGTTCTTTTTTTTGGTGAAAGTGAAAGTTATTATTTTTTAGAAGTTGAAGTGCTTAATCGCCACAGTACTCCCCCCCAAGTGCCAAGGGCACTGATGTTACAAGTATTTTCTGTTGAAGCGAACTTGTCTTCCTGAGCGAGTGGTTATTGGGACAGGTTGTACTATGTCTGTGGTTTCATTTCTTGGAACGGGTTGCTGGATGTCGGTGGTTTCATTGCTCATTGGGAGAGCAACAGGGACGTCAGCTAGATTATGCGTTGAGGGCGCACAGTTGCTTGCAGTAGGCAGGTCGTCAGTAGCTAAGGAAAAGCTTGGCTTGAGACGGTCAACACTAATCGTGCTTGGTTTGTTGTTGATTATCAGGGTGAAGTGTTTAGGAGTGCGCTCTATGACTTTGTAGGGGCCATCGTAAGGTGTTTGTAGCGGCTTCTTAACTCCACCGTGCCGAACAAAAACATGGGTGCAGTTGAGTAAACTTGGGTTGATGAAAGGTGTTTGTTTATTATGGGCAGATCCTGGTGTCGGGGAGAGATTTTGCATAATTATCCGGAGTTGTTGTACAAATTCAGATGGTTCTTCACTGGATATCGTGGACGGAGAGAGAAATTCTCCTGGCAGTCGGAGTGTTGAGCCATATACCAGCTCTGCAGTAGTGCACTGGAGATCGTCCTTGAAGGTGGAACGCAATCCCAAAAGCACAAGAGGCAATGTTTCAGTCCATCGATGGTTATGGTAACATTTAAGAGCCTGTTTGAGGGTACGGTGAAGTCTCTCGACCATTCCATTGCTAGCAGGGTGGTATGGGGTTGTTCTTATATGCTTAACTCCCAATAGTCGGGAAAGAGAAGCAAAAAGTGTGGATTGAAACTGCCGACCTTGGTCTGTTGTAATGATGGATGGTACCCCAAAACGTGAAATCCAGTGATTCACAATTGCACGTGCCACTGTTTCAGCAAATATATCAGTCACGGGTATAGCCTCGGGCCATCTGGTGTATCGGTCGACGCAAGTCATGAGGTAAGAGAATCCATCAGAGGGTGGTAATGGACCGACCAAGTCAACATGCACATGGTCGAACCTTCGTGCTGGTTTTAAGAATGGTTGAATAGGGCTGTGAGTGTGCTTGCTTATTTTAGATTTCTGGCAGTCCACACAAGCACGTGACCAAGTAACAACATCCTTAGCCACAGACGGCCACACATAACGGTCCAGTATTAGTCGTTTAGTAGCACGGATACCTGGGTGAGATAAGTTATGGAGAGAATTAAAAATTGGCTTTCTGAAATTGCTTGGTACAAATGGTCTCACCTTATCGTCTGTGATGTCGCACCAAAGTCTCAACGTTGGAGAAATTGGCACGGATTTCAGTTTTAGGGAATGGTTGGTTGTGCCTAAGAGATTTTGTAATTCGGCGTCGGTTTCTTGAGCTTGTGATAAAGTTTCAAACTGTATTGGAGTTGGACAAATCTCTTGAATGCGAGACAATGTGTCAGCGACGACATTATCTTCTCCGGCGATGTATTTGATATTGGTTGAAAATTGTGCAATGAAGTCGAGATGTCTGAGCTGGCGAGGGGAACAGGTGTCAGAATTTTTAGTAAATGCAAAAATTAAGGGACGGTGATCAGTAAAAATTGTGAAGCATTGGCCTTCAAGTGCGTGCCTAAAATGCTTTACAGCAGAGTACATAGCGAGAAGTTCTCGATCATATGTGCTGTACTTGGCTTCGGCAGTCGATAATTTACGAGAAAAGAATGCGAGCGGTTTTGGGCCATTAGGAGACTGGGAATTTAAAACTGCTCCAATAGAAGTGGTTGAGGCGTCGACCATGAGGGCCAGTGGATGCTCAGGTGACTGAAACGTCAATGTTGTGGCATTAATCAAATCGGATTTGCAATTTTCGAATGCAAGAGTCGATTTATCATCCCAAGGCACAGGACGTTTGTCGTTCTTTTTAGAATTTTTCAGAAATTCATTTAAAGACGCTTGCGTTTCTGCGGCTTTTGGCAAGAACCGCCGGTAGAAGTTTAGCATCGCTAAGAAACGTCTCAGCTCAGAAATAGTTTTCGGTTTCGGGAAGTTAATGATGGTCTCAACTTTATCAGGAAGCGGCTTAACGCCTGCAGCAGTTATGAGGCACCCGAGAAATTTTACGGCAGGTTTTCCCAATACACATTTGTCAGGGTTTAATTTTAACCCATGCTTTTTTAACCGTGATAACACCTCGTGCAAATGTTTAGCATGCTCAACGTCTGAGCAAGAAGCTATTAATATGTCATCGAAATAGGGAATACAACAGTCAAGATTGGATAAAACTTGGTGTATATACCTTTGAAAACTTTGCCCTGCGTTCCGCAATCCAAATGGCATAGCAGTGTATTCGAACAAACCAAACGGTGTGGTTACAGCTGTCTTGGGTATATCAGCAGGGTTTATAGGGATCTGGTGGTACGCTCTTGCTAAGTCGAGAGTAGAAAAAATTATTTTTCCATGCAAGCTTTGGGTACAATCCTGGATATGCGGAACGGGATAGCGGTCAGGCACGGTTGTAGAATTGAGACGACGGTAGTCACCGCAAGGACGATACTCACCGTTAGGTTTTCTGACAACGTGCAAAGGACTTGCCCAGGGGCTTTTAGATGGTCGGATGATGCCCTGAGCGGATAAATATTCAAATTCTTTTTTAACAGCTTTAAGAATGTCGGGAGCTAGTCGTCTAGGTTTTGAAAATACAGGCGGACCTTTTGTTTCGATATGATGGTAAATTTGATCTTGCCTACTACCTTTCATGGGTTGCGATGGGTTTAATAACTCAGGATACTCACTAAGGATTTTATCCAGTATGCCATCACCAACCAATATAGCGATGTTCAATTCAGGAGAGTTAAGTGAAGGTAGTTGTCCATTAGAGGAAAGTCGAGTATTCGCATCAATAACTCTATGGTTTTTAGCATCAACTAGCAGATTGTAGTGTTTTAAAAAATCTACGCCGATAATAGGTTGTTTAACGTCTGCTACTACAAAGGACCATATAAAATCACGGCGCAAATTCAAATTGATGGTCATGCGCTTTGTTCCATAAGTAGCAATTTTTGTGCCGTTGGCGGCATACAACGTTAAATATTGCGATTTAGAGTGCGGAGCGTACGTTTTAGGAATGACTGATACGTCCGCACCAGTGTCAATTAAAAAGGAAAGTTTAGACTTTGAATCGGCCATTAATATGCGATTAAGGTGGCGGTCAGCATTATGGCCGGTAAGCGATCGCCTTACACGTTTCCCGAATGACGAAAAGAGCAAGGAGGGTTTCATTTTTTGGCATTCTCACCAAAATTAATATGATAGAAACATAAACCATTTTCTGGCTCTTTATAGCTTCGATTGCGAGAATTGCTACGGTAGCGAGAGTTATTTCGGTGTCTAGGATTTCTAATGTAATTGTCCCTCCGTGTACTTCGCTCCTGAACTATAGAAGTTAACTGTTTGACTTGCAGGGTTAATTGGTCAATTTGCGCCTGTAGCGCGATATTTTGTGGTGCAATAGAGACTTGTGTAGAATTAATGGACGATTGAGGTGTTAAATCGTGGATTTTATCTGCAATAGATGCGAGTTTCGTTAAATCTTCATTTAACGCTGCCAAAATCGATTGCGTGCTGTTGGGCAGTCGTCCAAGCCAGAGTGATTTAAGCAATGGCTCACCTACGGAATCGCCACCTAGAGCACGCATGCGTATAAGCAATTGTGACGGACGTTGGTCACCGAGCTCTAACCCTTGTAACAATGTCCTTATTTTAGACGACTCGCTTTCTGAGTGTAATTCAACCAAACGTGTTTTTAACTGCTCATATTTGTTGGTTTCGGGAGGTCGCATAATGATATCACTTACGGAGCTTAGTATGTCCGAATCAACAGCTGCCACAACATAATTGAACTTGGTTTCGTCAGTCGTCACATGTGCCAAGGAAAATTGTGCTTCTAAGCGGAGGAACCACAGGCTAGGATTATTCTTCCAAAACGGCGGTGGTTTCACCGCAACGTGAGAAATTTGTGGTTCGTTGAAAATTTGATCTTCAGATGTCGACATTATATATAACTTGAGTTACAAATATAATTCCATTAGGGATTAACACGTAAAAACACACATTAAAGTAGCACTCAAAAAGAAAGTTATCATCAAGGCGACAATTATCATAAACGACATTACAATTTATCATAAGTAAGCAAAGAGAATCTATGTCACTCAACATCGAAAGGCAATGTACCAACTCGTGAATATAAAACCAAATTCATTTAGACAAATAAAATCGTGCGGTAACTTACGCAGCTTAGATATTTTTCGATTGCACTTATCATCGTAAAAGTTCACACGTCCTTTGGTCACGAATGTAGTAAAGTCTATTCCATACTAACTATAGTCAAGGTTTTGAAGTTAAAATTGCGTGTCACTCGTACAATGATAACTCTGTCATCTTATCAAATATTTATTACATAAAAAATAAACACAATCATGCAGTATTAAACAATTAAGAATGAGGCTTCCGAACAACAAGCGTCGACATACATCGCTACTCCAACAACCCTAAATTAAAAAATTTTAATTAGAGTTCTTTTTTTTGGTGAAAGTGAAAGTTATTATTTTTTTAGAAGTTGAAGTGCTTAATCGCCACAAATTTTTAGAATTTGTTTTGCTTATAAAACGGCATGAATGAAGATAAAATAGCATTTTTTCAAACGTTAACAGAAATCATCTAGTTGGCGACAAAAGTAATATTTATTTTGGCGAAAGCACGCAAAATTGAGCAGATAAATTCATAGATGCCTTGCTTTAAAGTTCAAAAAACTACTTTAAATGAATATTTCGCGTGTTCTATTTGTTCTACGAACTTCAGAAAGAGATCATCTTGCAGTTTTTTACGGGCATCAATATGCTGCAAAAATCGAAAAGGTTTGTGACGTTTCTTCGATGAGATATTCCTAAAATTAAGTTTTGCTTAAATTGGAATAAAAAAAGAACAAATTCGAATTTTCGGAAAAACTCTTCGAGGTGCACCAGGAACTGACCCAAGGTACCTGTATCCAAAATTTCGTACTTCTAGACCGTTCCATCTCGGCAGGAGGCGAGCGATACACACAAACTGTTTTTTTTTATATAGATAAGGACATTAAATCTGAAGTTTTAGGTGTTGGAGACATTGATTTTGTCATTCCAGATATAAAAAGTAATATGGAACTTACATTAAAAAAGTACTTTACGCACCTAATATGAGAAGAAACTTAATTGGCGGGAATCAGATTCAATGGGGAAATAATAAAATTGTTGTTTATGACAAATTGAATCTATACTGTTTTACGGTAGCCGTGTAAACAAATTAGATATGGTTAAAGATTATGTTACAAAATGGAAAAATTATGCTTTTTCTACTAGTTTAGATTCAGAAATTGTTCATCGTAGATTTTGTCACACTAATTTATCTTTGATTGCAAAAATGAGTGAAAATTGTGTTAAAAGAATTGAAAATTTAAACTGTAGTAATATGAATAAGATATATAAAACTTGTGTAGTAGCAAAATGTGAAAGAATATTGTTTAAGAGAGGATACTTGTACAAGCGCATGTAAAATCAAATTTTTGAATGGGTATTTATGGGGGCCTTCTCCGAAGAGTTCGTTAGCAGGGGTAGATATTTTTTGTCAATTACGGATGATTATTCCAGAAAAACTGAAGTGTATATAACAAAAGATGAAACTTAAGTTTCCGAATGCTTTAACAAGTACTTAGTAAAAGCTGAATGGCAAATTTTTTAAACTTATTTGGTGATAAAAATTGAACGGTCACCGATTCAAGTAGTAGATTTCCCCAGAGCAAGTAGGAGTTGCTGAAAATTTTAACAAAGTAGCTATGAATGCAGTCCGAGCAATGCTACAGGATAGCGGATTAAAATCTGAATTTTGGGGGGAAGCTCTTTTAGCGTTTCTTGACACGAAAAATAAGACTGAGCACAGTTTAACAGAAGGTCTAACACCGCAAAAAGTATGGACAGGATTCTAATCTTCCGTAAAATATTTAAGAATTTTTGAAGTTCTATAGCATTTGTTCATATTCCTAAAGTTAAGCGAAATAAACTACAAAGCGTTAATTGGCATTTTAGTTGGGTATGCTATTAAAACCAAAGGATATAGAATATACGTGCCAAAGAAAGAAGAGTCATAGATATTATACCTGTTCATATAGATGAAACTGCAAAGGGTGAAGATGCATTAAATGGAAGAAATAATGGTTACGGTTACGGCAAATGAAGTTGTAACGAAAACATCAGTTGATACGAACAGTTTTAGAAACGTACGCTAGATCTTAATCATAAATTTCCAGGTAAGCAACGATGCCCAGGGTTGCAAGTTTGTCGCGCCGCGAATTATTGCGATGATTTTCGCGATTTTTAAAGCTTTTCCTAAATTCCGGGAATTATTTTCTTTCTTTTTGTAATTATTCACTCGCGAAATGTCCGATTTTTTAAAAATTTCAGAAACCAAGGACGAAATCTGAGCACGCAAATTTAAAAATGCTCTACACTCGTGCCAAGAGAAAATTCGAAATTATTTCTTTAAAAGTAGTAACAATAAGCAGATTTTGCCAACTAGCCTACAAAAAATTTAATGTATGCTGAGTTTTTGATCCTAGTCAATACAAATATTTAAATGCTTTTAACGAAGTTAATAATCCTTCTATTTTAACCCGACAGAACGCGCGCTTCCTAAACCAACGTTAAGACGCGCGGGGTCATAGAATGACCATAAACTAAAACGTTACTTATGTCAAAACCATAACGTCCATTTTTAAACATAAAAAAAAAAAAAATTACATTTAAACACTAGTGCGATACATAAATTTTAAAGGGCGATACGTAAAGAATAAATTAGCTTCATGTATTGCGCTAGTAATTAAAATTTAGTTTAATACACGTCTATAAACTAAGTAACTAATTTCATAAAAATAGTGCTACATAATTATTTTTAATACTTGTAAGTATTAGTGAACTTTATAATAAATATTCCAGCTTGTATTACTGCTATTTTTAACATGAAATTCTTAGAGAAACATCATTTTGTTTTTGCTATAATCATTTTAAAAGTATGATTTTAACTAACCAAACGGGTATTGGGGGCGTGAAAATGCCTGAAATACATTCAAAACACTAACAAAAGGTAGATTGGGGAGGAAAACTCAGCCACTGATAGGAAAGGAATGAGCAGGTGGCTAGTTTTCTAGGAATTGGAATTTGGATATAGCTTGGAGTCATAAAATGACACCCGCGCGTCCTCTCGGGTTAAATAATAACCCTACATTTCAGGACGAAGAATAACTTTCATTGTTGATCTGCTATATTTTGCTATATTTGTGTTCTTTCGAACATTTCACGAAATTTGCGCGAAAGTCCCGCAAATTTCGCGCTCTTTTTTCCGCGACAAACTTGCAACCCTAACGATTGAATTGAATTGAAGTACATTTATTTTCCAGTTCGTGTGTTTAGTCTCGGGACTCGCTCATGAACTGTCATCCAATATGACAGATAGCACAAGACAATACATGAAAGATTTTATTACATCACAAAGAGAGGAAATAACAGAAATACACCCAGGGCAGGGTGGGAATCGAACCCACGACCTCGTTACTGCGCGCAAGCAGCGGGCGGAAACTGGTACTAAGACCGCTCGGCCACCGAGGCCCCGCCCTAACGATGCCTAAGCAACGACGAAGACGAAAAAATAAAAGAAGGAAAAATATTACGTTCCATTGATATTTCGAAATGGGAACGAGTCGAAAAGCCCAGAACAAAAATCACGAGAATTTACGTTTATTACTACATCCCGAATACAAAACAAAGACAGACCTTTAAACGAAGTGAAAAAATACTGTACTAGAAATAAAATTGCTGATGGATTTTAAAGCAAAAGCTAAACCTCCTAATACGGAAAGCTCAAAGGAATCTACTGATTCGGATCTCGGTTTACATGAAAGTTTTCAGGAGTACAATGTTAAAGTTGCAAAATCTTTTGAGGATGTACAAAATAATCCCGATAGGGTGAAACGGAATGCGACAATAAGGGAAGAAATTAAAATGATGAATAGAAGGAAAGTTTGACGGTTGGTTGATCTTCCAAAAAATTTTACAATAGTGGGCACCGAATGAGTCTAATGTAAAAAATGGTAAAGAATACCGTGCCCGTCTCGTGGCAAAAGGGTATCCCAAGAAACTTTACTTTTCACCTATTGTAGATTTTTCGATTGTGAGATTAATATTCGTTTTATTAGTGTCTATGCTAAATTAACATCATGTGCAATTAGATGTTAAGTCAGCTTACTTATATAGGGTCAGGTGGGGTAAAGTGGTCATATGGCACATAAAAAGCTATAGCTTTGAAATAAAGGAATTTGCTCAAGTTTTTTATTTTGGCTTTTAATAATTAAATTTTACATACAAAATTATATTAATAGCAACTCTTTAGGTGGCGAAAACACTCGACTTGTTTGTTTATGCAACACTTTGAAATTGAAACAGCTCTTTTAACTTCTCTCTGACATTTTGTTTTAAAGAATTTTCAACAAATGGACGGTGCAGGTAGTATTACACAGATCTCAAAAATACTTCCTCACTAACCGTGAAGCTAGATTTAGTTTATATATTATTTTACAGCAGTTTAAGTAAGATGGGGTAAAGTGGTCAAAGTATTAGGCTTAACATACGTCGATGTTCTAAAATTACTTTAGGCTAATTTATGTGGTAGACCAGAGATTGACTTGCATAGGAATTCACAGGAGCTCATTTTTCATATTTATTTGCAATTTTTAACGATTAGAGAGAATTCAAACTATTTAAGCAAAAAAATAAATTTTGCAGACTTCAGTGCTCGCTCTTCTTTTGTTAGAAATTAAGCCACGAGACATATGTCAGTTATACTTTAACTAATTTCCCTAACTGTTTCACCAGTACTGCATTATTTTTTTAAAAAAAAATAACTTTTAAATTTACTTTTTAGAAAACTGGAACTAACACAACTGAGCTCAAATGCAATAGAGATTGAAATTATGTTAACACAGTCTTCTTACAATGGTGTGTTTAGTATTGAAACATTTTCAGAAGCACTTTTTAATACAAGAATTTTCAAGTATCAATGATTCATTTATAAACAGACTTATTATAAGTATTATTATGCTGTAAATATTTAAAACTAGCAGTGCTTCGAACAAGAACGATGCATGAAAGAGAGAGAGAATAAAAATAGCTGGGTTGAAATATGTATTTTTCTCCCATTGATTTTTAATAAGCTCTAATTATACAGAACTCTTTTTTTAGCAATATTTTCTTGATATGTTATTTGAGTAATTTAGTCTTCAATTAAAAGCTATTTTAAATTTCTTTACGGAAAATTTTGAATTTCATATTTGTTTTATTTATGCATCGAGTTAAAGTACTGACTTAAAATCTAAAAGTTAGGGATTCGACCCCAAGAATACGTACTATAATGTGTCCTAACATTTTTTGGTACATAACTTCGTTTTAAGACCATATATGCAGCAGCTGAAGAGACTGAAGTACCTTACGAGACGTGACGAAGATGAGGCTAACTTTTGACCACAATAGAGGACATAATTCAGTTGAGGGAAATAAAGTTGTTTTCGTTCTGAAATGAACCTTTGTTGAGTATTTTGAAGCATTATGGTTATTAATACTTTTATGGTTTTGTTTTCAACTATGACCACTTTACCCCATGCACTACTCACTTTACCCACACCATGGGGTAAAGTGGTCATACATCCCAGAAAGAAGACTTAATAAAATTTTAATTAATTTTTTTCTTCTCAAAATTTAATGCAAGCTGCTCTTTAAAATGTAATGTAAAATAACAAGCAAAAAATCTGAAGGTTTTGAAAAAATTCTTGTATTTATTGGCAAAGAAAGTTGAAAAACGTGGATTTGATGACCTTTTTTACCCCACCTAACCACATCTTTTTAAAAGAAACCGTGTACATTAAACAACCACCTGGATTTGTTGTTAATGGTGCTGAGAATAAAGTTTGCTTGTTAGATAAAGCAATTTATGGTTTAAAGCAAAGTGGAAGGGAATGGAATTCGAAAGTGGATAGTATATTGAATAAAATAGGTTTTCATAAGTTAAAATGAGGTAACTGTTTATATAAATATATAAATTGAATAATAATGCAGTTTTAATTGTTTATGTAGATGATTTTGTGCTATTTGAAAAAGATGAAAAAATATTGAAATCTGTAACAGATGTTAAAAAGCAGTTTAGAAATCACTGAAATAGTAGTAACTAAATATTTGCCAGGTGTTAATTTCGATAAATGAAATGATTCATTATACATTCATCAAACTTATACCGAAAAATTAGAATAAAAGGTAAAAGATTTGCCTAAAAGTTATGATAAACTACCATTCAAACCTGGATATAATTTACCAAATAAAGTTAAAGAATGTGAAATATTTGAAAATGCTATCATGAAAAAATTTCCGTACCGATCTTTAATCGGATGTCTATCATTTTTGGATTATAGATCTCGACCTGACATTAGTTTTTCTGTAAATGTCAATTCACAATTTTGTAATGGGTACATTGGTTAATTGTAGTAGATATTATAAATTATCGCAACAAAAAATTTTAAAATCAATATTTCTACCGTAGGGCTAGTTAATTTATATGCATATTCAGATGCTAATTGGGGATGTCATTTGACTAAAAGACATTCAAGTAGTGGGTTTATAATTTATTTCGGTAATGCTCCGTTTGCGTGGAAGTCGGCAAAGCAAGAGTGTATAGCACTCAGTTCTATGGGGTCTGAATTCATTTCTTTAATTGAGAGTGTAAAAGAACTGATATGGTATTCTAGAGATATAAATGTATTGAATTTATGCGAAAAAAAAATCAAGCCAATTGTTTTGTGGTAATGAATCTGCCATTTACTTTTCGAAAAAATAGTCAAGAAAACGTTAAAACTAAACATATTGATATAAAGTGTCAATTTACTCCTCAATTGATAAATAAAAATGTTTTTGAGTTAAGACATGTTAACTCTAAAGATAAGCGCAGACTAAACCGTGAAATGCGATTAGTAATATTTTTGAATGACTGTATTTATCTTTTTGAGAAAAAAGAGAAAAACTTATTTACGACAGATGGGGCCGTATGTTGGAAAATCTAACACTTATCATACTTATTTTCTTTCGAAAATATAGTAAACTATGAGCCGTAAACCGTACACAAATTTTTAAGTTTAAACAGTTGTATATACGAATGAAAGAACCTCATCAAATGTGGGTTTTGACAAATGTCTTGATTGAATTGTGTTATGTTATTCTACCATTCCAGTTGAATGAATAAAAAAAAAATTATGAAGTCTAGCTGGAGAAATGACCACACACGGTAAAACTCTGCTTAATATCCTCAACAATTTGCACATTTTGCAATTCCTGTCCTGTGCGGTAATGCTACACACTACGCTGCACAATTCCACACAGCCCTGCGTTGCTATCATACACAGCACACTGCAAGTGTACGAATTGCGCTGCTGTGCAGGTGGGCACAAATCGTACAGGAAACCCAATCAAACCATTTTTTCGTGGAAAGCAATTTATGTTTCATATTAAAAGAAAAAAATGGGTAAAATTATTAAATAATTACAAGTTGATGTCTACGCACTGAGAACAGTAGCTATGTTAGGAAAATATAACACGTAGAAAGTTAAAATAAGGTAACAAGGGTAGCAAAAATATGCAAAAATTGAATATAAGATACGAAGATAAAGGATTGACATAAACGAACAACAGTATTTGAAGAGAATGTCAAACTAAAGCCATAAGAAAAATGTAGTCAAAATCAAAACAACGAATATTGTTAGAAATCTCAATTTATTTTTGAAAGGAACTATAGGATATATCATCCTGCATTCAGACGAAGATGTGTCATTTCTGCAACTTTTTTTAAGCACGCCAAGCAGAAAATAATAAGTTGAGTAATTAAACAAATATTTTTAAAAAATAAAGTAGGGTTTTGAAATGGAGAAAATATGTGTGTCGGTCTGTCTGCGCCCCCCCCCCCCCCCAACAACTCTTGAGGGAATTGTGTGATTGCGAAAGCTCTCAGCGAGAGCATCTCATTTCTATATTTGATTATTGGGTTTTATTTTTGATTTGAACTATTTTTCGTTCAATTTTCAACAGTTCAAAAATTCTTAACGTTTGCACCTGTGGGCAAATTATGTAAGCTTTGGGCGTAAGATCGAAGTTCCTTTGAACAAGCTTATTGGAAGCTATCTATGGGAAATATGTTTTGATTTGAACCATTTTTGTCCATTTTGATAGTAAAAAAAAAAAAAAAAGCATTAGTGCCCAAATTTGAATCTCATAAATCCTGATCTATCAGACGGATTTTCTTGGAATAAACTTTATCGAAAAGATGTTATGACGTAGATCATGAACATATACAAAGTTCATCCAGAACTAAAGGAGCCTATTTACCAACGCATTTTTCGTTTTGTATTTTTAAGGATATTTGAATTTTAATGATTTAGTGAATGAATATGTATTAACGTCGAAAAAGGTGTATTTGAAGTATTCAAGAACTAAAGCTAAATGAGAAGGAGAGCTAGACTATCAATTTGATATTGAGGGAAAGTAGGCTCGTATAGTTCTAGACGGAACTTCTTGTTCTATTTTCAGTCCTAAGCTGGGAGAAAGTGTTAAGAGAAAATTCCGCAAAGAAATGAAATTTCCCAAACTACACGACAAACCAATATTACACTTATTAATTATAGAAATAACTACACACAAAGAAACTCGTTCAAAAACTATTTTACTGAAAACGTTTGATTTAAATGGGAACATGAGTATTTATTTCTCTGAGTATTTTAGAATGGTCATTTTGGATGTGATATGTGTGGGTGTTCCCGTGCAACTCTGACAATGAGATGGGATCATAGTAACTCAGTTCGACCTTGCCACATATTTATCAGTACAGTTGCCCCGGGAACCATAACCCTCCAAACGATACCCCTCAAGCATAGGGTACCAAGGGGGGGGGGGCAGGTTCACACATTAAGAGGTAGAGAAACTGGACTGGCGGGGTAGTAGAACGCATATCAGTCCAGCGGAACTACCTCGGCGCAAAAATGGGCCCACCGTTGACGATCGACGGCCACCAGGCTCTCGTTTCAACAAACCCAAAGGCTTTGGCTATGTGGTTATGGCGTCTGGTGGAGAAAAGTACAGTTGCCCCCCCCCCCCCATTAAATTTGACCTTTAAGTAAATTTGTCATGAAATATCATTGCTGAAAAAATATGTGGTTGAAAGCTGGACTGTTGAACTCTCAAAATAATCACGAGATTGTCAGAAACTCATGCTGACATTCCTAAAAGTAGCCCTACTTCACCCCTATTAAGAACCTACTCTCATTTGTCGGGTCTGGTTATCCACCTCTTAACCCGTGAGGACGCGCGCTGGGCCTGCGAGGCCGGAGCTGTAGTTTTGCAATTCATTATTCACTTATTAAGATTAGTCAATTTTCAATGTAACTGCTTTCTACGGTATCTCTGAATAGCAATCTTACGTATTTGGTATCTTATTAAAATGCATTTCTGAAGAAAAAAAAAAGGGCAAAAATCCACGCGTGTTTTCGTGGGTTAATGTAAGATAAGAAGCTTATAGTAAAGTTGTTGTTTCAAGGTCATTTATTAGAAAATTAAGTATAATGTGTAGGGAAAGAGGGGTAACATTAAAACTTTTTTTTCTTTTTCGAATTTGACGGGTAATTTTCGGTTTAAAGTTTTAAAAGAAGGAAAATTTACCTCAAGCTTCTGCTTCCGTTGCAGTCTCCAAACTCTGGATGTTGTTGAACGAAGACTCTCGTCAAGTCAAAAGCAGCAAGACAGATACAAAAACAAATTAATATTAATAAGAAACAGTATTTTCAGTAAGAAAAAGAGCGAACTCTTTCTAATGTTGTACATTTGCTTAGAAATGAAATGCGTTATTTTGACACACACTGCAAAGTACTAAAATAGTATGAACATTAAAAGTTTCATATGTACGTATTATCACATTTTGAATGAAATGCATATGAAAACGTTTTAAAAAAATAGTTACGAAATCATAATTACTGACTTTAAACATTACATCCAATTAATTGTAAAAAGCGTGCAACTCGGATTGCACACAACTGTTGTTAAAAATGAATTAGTGATATATTTAGACCGCAACAGCGAACAATGCATTAAAATTCATGTTAAATGACGCACACAAATTATGCTTCAAGATCAGGTAAAGTTCTGCTCCGTTAAGATGAGCTCCAACTGGGAGGGCATTTCATCTCCGCCGTATCCCCAAATAGTCTAATTTCTTTTAAATGTGTAAACGATTTTAAGAACCTTCAAGTCCCCTTTGCATGAAAAACAGTACCTTTCTCTGATGCATCCAAGCAACAGATAATATTTCGGCATAAACCACCACGTCCCAACCCCGCGTAAATTTCCATTCAAAGCCAAAATTTTCATTCGTTGGAAACCTTCAGCCGCGATTAACGTCTGGTGACCAAATATTCCGGCTGTAAATGGCTGAAAGGAGCAAGTCAATGACTAAGAGGAAAAAAACAGACGCTCAGTGTCAACTTCCGTTTTCAGATACGAGCGTTAGAATGCTCACAGCACCGGCGGCACGCCGCCACGAAAGCGAGCTGGGGCCAGAGAAACATGCCGTACCGGAGAATGGAGATTGAAACTTCGGTATGTCTGGCAGGAAGATGGATTTCGAACATGCAGCCGGATTATGGTACGTATCGGATTATCTTCGCTATCGTTTCCAACCGCAGGTCACGTGCAGGCCCGCGCCAAGCCAGCTTGGCGCCCTCATGCGAATTCCTACTGAGTGCCTTTTTAGGATTGAAAAAACACTGGTTTCTTTTCCGCAAAACCCAACCAAATCAAGGGTTCGGTCCCATATGACACGGTGTCAATCCCCCCCCCCCCCGGTTTGGCTATCCTTATAGGGCATCGACCTTTACTTCTTGCAAGGTGTATTGAGGGGAGGGGGAGTTAATACCTGTTCTTTCGAGAAAGATTAAGTTCTTGATCTCGAACGGAAAACTTTTCAGAAGTAATATTTGGACACTTGCGCTCAAGTTATAATTTTTACAGCACGCAAGAGATAACTGTTTTTCTGACTTCTCCCATTGAAATGCGTGCATTTTCTTAAAAAAATGCTTATAAGGGCGAAATGTTGCACTTAAAGGTAACAGGGCGCTGCGCCCTTCCGAAAAAATACGCTGGAGTCGTCATTAAGAACACTTAAAGATTATTAGAAAGAAGGCACTAGGGGGGGGGGGGTTCGAGGGCACACTGGCCCGAGGACCGATGGGATGGTCCTCCATGTGCCGAATTATTTTCCGGGGTTTATTGTGGGTCTTTTAAAGGGCGCCTCTTTGACACGGCGCTTCGTCACCTAGCACGTATGGACGGCGAGGGCCTAGTCACGTGATAAATTTGATAGCTGCTTGGAGAAATGAATGACATTTCCTCACGTGACTCTGGTCTAAGCGATAGTGAAGCTAATCCGATACAGACGACATAAGCGTGCACAAAGTATTAGTAATAGGGGTAGCCAATGAGCTGAGCAATCAAATTACACCCATAGGATGATGGTTGGTCTCAGGAGCACATCCATGAAAACTTTTGATGAATTAAGAGAAAATAATCCCTTCTATTGCATTTGAGGTATGGAATTAACGAATCTAAACGCAAAAGTTTGCCAGTTTCGCATTAGCGTTCGTTTCTCTGTACCAATGAGGCAGCACGGTCTCCCCCTCCCCCCCTCTAGTGTGCACGCTTATGACGGAAGAGAATCAAGAAGTTCAAACTTGACTTCAGGATGTCGTTCTTCTTAATCTTTCAACCGACAATAAGCTGTCCTCTTCGGGAAATAGCTCATTTAGCCTCATCGTTATGGTCAAAAGTTATTGATGAAAAAAAATCCGGCTAGTAATTGGACACGTTATAGTCGGTTGGAAGGTCGAGACATATTCTGGAAATCTTGGAACTATTCGAGCATCTTTTCCCCTGCTACGACCACAACAATAATCCCCCTTCCCCCCCACACAGAATAGTAGAATATTCAGGGAGATTCACGGAGATTTCTTTTCATACAAGTAAAGCAAGCTTTTGCGTTGAGATCTTTAACAAGCCATTATTATTTTTCAAAATGTGTTTCATTCATTGAAAAAATGTTTTTTCGTATTTCTATCCATGGTGACTTGCATGGCGTATTTCAAAAGTGAAAGCAGGCATTTATATACTGTTATGATCATCGAGCAGGGACAAGATAAGCTGAGAATTAAATGTAGGCAGTAATTAGAAGTATGCCCTAAAAATTGAGTTTTTTAGGTAGAAATATGTAAACTGAAGCAAATTTGTAAATCTACGAAAAGGTGTTTAAGTTCCTCTGAACAACAGGGTCAGCAAGTTGTTCTTGCACGGTTTTCTATCGCTCGCTATTGCGCTTGATTTTATTTAAAATAAAGCGAGGATAGATTGCGCGGTCGGAGAGATTGCGCACCAGCGAGCTCGGGGGAAATAAATAAGCAGGGAGGCCGAGCACTAACGCCAAGCATTTGTACAAAGACAATAGTGGAATGTCTACTTGAAAGAGCAAGTTGATTGATTTGAACGTCTGTGATTAAGCATCGATATTCAATATTGTTCTCACAAGGTAAGTGATTGAATTTTCATAATGGATTCTTTGAATTTCTAAAGAATAGCAGTAGTACAAAATATTTTAAATTTAAGCGATTTTTCGTAAGCTACTAAGCTAGGCTAACAGTGGGAAGGCCACTGTTTTTTCCTAGAAGCGTTCATATTTAAGTAAAAGGCCGCGCAATCCTACCGAAGTAGGATAGTTTGCGCATCTTGTACTTAGGAGAGGTCGCGCGCTTCTCCCGTTAGTTTTCATGCTAGGAGAGATTACGTATTATTATTGCCAATAGCGTGTTGGTAATGTAGCATAAATTGCAAATTAAATATGAAACATATAAATCGATTAAATTCGTTGCACTACCGGATTAAAATGGGCGTTCTTAATTTTTACTAAAGCATAAAATGAAAAATACTTTTGCCCACTCAACACTTGACTTGAGTATTTTAAAACTTTAAATTGATTTTTGAAGTTTTTTCTTTACATAAATAAATTCACGGGCGTAACAGACATTAATCTAATATTTTGACTGTAGTCCTATATCGAGAGGATAAAGTTGTCGTGACTTTATAATTTGGGTTTTCAAGGGACTAGATTTTATACAACAGAAATCGCTGAAAACAAGTTCTTGCGATTTCATTTCTTTCGAAGATTTAAGTTATGAAATATGCGTTTCGGAACTAAATGTGCTAATAAAGTAATTTGTGAACAAATTAATTTCGTTAGTCGAAAATTTTGCTAATAAATTGATGTGCTAGCTGAATATGAATATTCTTATTAATAAACTATTTTTCCAAACAGTTTAATGCCATCAAAATTATTAAAAAAAAGTGCAACGAATGTTACTGACCCACACATATATTCGAGAAGAATTAAGAAAGAAGCAGCTACAAAAAAGTAGCAAATGTCTGAAGATAAGATGCTTCCAGATAAAGTGGAAACCAAGAAACTTGCTAAAAAAAAAGATGTTTGAATTTTGAGAAATTATCGTCATCAGTCACCTCAGAAGAAAGTCAAAGTACTTTGGGGCCATGTCAGACAATGAGAAGCGCACTAAACGTCTGGAACTGTACCAGGAGGCTACTTCGGCAAGTGACTGGATTTAAGCGTGCTATTTGTGGCAGCTCGTTAAACGAAAGTTGCACTACTTACAACAATTAAGTGTACCGATTGCGGACGACGACAACTTCGGTTAACAAGCAAAAGACAGTGAAACTAAAAATGAATAAGATTAATTATAATTTAAGCCTTCTTTTCATCTTTATTTTTTTTTCTTTAATTAAAACACTATTTTTTCCGATTCTGAAATTATTGAGTTAAAATATTTATTCTTATTACAATTGTATGTGCTTATAAAAACCCTACAACAACACGGTTTTAGTGTAAATATTATTGCTAACAATTTAATTGCAGTTATTAATAACATTCTCTCCTACCCATGTGCGCAATCACACCTACCCTGTAAGGACAGATTGCGCAAATTAGAATTCTTGTTTTTTTTTTTTACAGCTGTTGCATTAACGAAAGTAAAACAACGAAATAGCAATGGAAATGGATAAAAAACCAAATGAAGTCGCAGTTATTCATCCATAGTTTAACAAAAAAGTCATACTTCGATTTCTTTAAATTATTTTTCCAACTGTGCGCAGACACTCCTAGCTTTATCTTAAGAACTATTTCTGCTTTTGCACGATTCCGTTTTTTAGAGTTAGTACTAATCAAGAATGTAATTTTCACAACAGCGTTTTATGTGAAATATACTATGCATAGCCCTTTTTTACCTTTAAGTAATTTAATTTATACCTACTATTATTCTTGATTTGCATGCCCTCGCATAATTTACATCTATACAAGGGTTTTCAGACTACAAATTTAATCCATGTGTTAGCCAGTTTTACAAATTTTATGTATCCGAGCTAAGTTTAAGACTAAGATCCCGCAGGCTGTCATTAACTGAATGCAAGAAAAATTAATTTCCTTCAAATTCATAGATACATATATACACTAATTTTGTACCGTGAAAATGTTTTAGCTTTCTGACCACTTCAAAAGGTGCGACTTTCTTCTACGCAGTTTATTAAATTGTTGGTTGGCAACGGAAGCTAAATTCCTTTTGGAAGTTTATTAGCGGCAAAATGGACGATACAAGACCAACATGCACGAAACTAAAAATGTAAAAGCACGAGAAAGATCATTTAGAATTCATTTATTTAGCAATGAAAAAAGGTTTAACTGCGGCAAAGGTGTCTGAAATTCTAATTGTTATTTGTCCTCTTGTTATTCACTTTGTTTATTGTGATTTTAACTTATCGCACAAAGCTAAACAGTTGATTTCCATCAACAACCGTTCAACTCTAACAAAGTCGATTAGCATGAATAAATTTAAATTTGTTGTTCCGTTTCTGGGAATTCAAATGCATATTATGATCGAAATTAAAGGATTCGTGAATATCAAGCGCATGAGCCATTTTTTTAAAAAATATCTTTCAATAATGCGTTGCTGAATGATCAGCAATGGTACGAAGATTGACCCATACACTGGCCAGGAACAATTCAGAATGATGGAAAATCAGGCATCATTCTACCCCCTGTACCATATAAGATTCAACAAAGTGCAAGAAATTGCACATCTTGATGGTGTTTAGCAGGTATTTTCAACTATCTTCCAGGCGAAGAAGGAAACTAAATGAACTTGACCACGTGACAATTTACTGAAGAACTTTAAATAAGGGGCAAGGAGCAAATTTCTTAATTTTTGCTCCATGTAATACACCAATGCGGTTCTAGCTGTGCAGTATCACCTTCAAAATCTCAAGGATATCACCATCTATTTATAATTGGTAAAACAAGAATATTTTCAAGGAACCACCAGAAAATGGATGAAATTTAAAAACAGTGAAGAGAAAACTTGGAAAACCAATGCAAGACTTTTACCATTCTACTCGAGAAAAAACCTTATGTGAATAATATCAATAGAAAGTATACTTATTTTTAAATGCCACTCATACTGAGTTATTAGTTTTAAAACTGACACTGCAGCACAGTGAATACTTCATATTCGAATCCATACACGCTTGACAATTAATGAAAGCAGAACAGAACGAAATGGCGCGTTTTGCATTCACGCGTTATGCTATATCAGTGTTTCCCAACCTTTTTCTCTTGCGAACCCCTTCTAAGACCCGAAAGAAAATGGCGAACCCCTTTCTGTAGTCAATAGTAATGGGTGACAAAACTGTAAAATTTAATAACAATACTTCATGACAAGAAATTAAAACCTAATTATTGCAAAACACTAAAGTTCGAATAAATAGTAAAATGCAGCTATAAATATTTTTTATTACTTTTTTTGTTATTTGTTCTTTTGGAATTATTATTAGGGCAGTAAACATATTTATTCCTAAAACAAATTTAAATCATTTTCCTGATAGCTTCCACTTCTCGAATGAAATATACAAAATTTGGTAATACTACGGAAAATTTTTAAAAAAATTAAAATGTACATATTTTTAAATTTCTAATTTCGATAATGCAGAAAAGTTGGAATAAAGCGTAATGAATGTGAACCCAAATTTTAAATTGAAGAATAAAAATCTTCTGGTTCCACTTTAGGGCCTATATAATGAGTAATTAGCCTAAAATAAAACTAAATTACATTTTATGTAGTAAATTTTCATCTTTCCGACTCGTTCTTTGCGCTTGCGTTGAAAAAGTGGGAAATGGTAGAAGAAACATACGCTCCAAAAATGCACCAATAAATATCATTCGGTATTAATTTGTGATCCAAATTTTAGAAATCAGGCAAAGTAGAAACAGGTGCATTTCAAATTTTGTATGTATGCTTCCAATGATAATCCACTACTACTTTTCTGAAGAAAAAAAAAAAAGGAATTATTTTTGCGTGTCTTTCTAATACGTATGTAAATTTATTGTTTCGTTTTTTTCTTTTGCAATAGCAATAAAAAATTTCACCATTGCAATATTATTTCCGCGAACCACCGGTTGGGAAACGCTGTGCTATATTATAAAAAGAATTGCTCGGCTCGGATGCTTCTTCGAATAACAGTAAACGAGTAAACATGCAAATCTGGATCAACTTTTGGTTGAACTGTGGTATCTAGCTTGGACGTCGCCTAACTGGAATAGAAGTAGAAATCAAAACTAATTTCGACGAAAACTAATTTTCTTAGGATAAAAGCTGCTTTAAAAAGGTACGAAATTGTTCACAAAAGGAAAAAACATTAAACTTTTTCAAGTTGACAGAAAAAAGATTTAGGATTCGATCTACTTAATTAAATTGCAACTAACCTTTATAAGTGTCAACGGGGAGATTGGGCTTCTTTTCTTCGAGAAATCTCGATCACTTAAAATTATTTTCAATATGACTTAACGGAAAAATGCTTTCTTCGAAAACGAAAAATAGAAGTTGCAGAAGAAAAAATACATTAAGAACGGCTCGGGACCAAAAAAAGCGCTTTGTAACGTGACTTTTTGCTTTCGTGCATAAGACTATTTAGATGTGCGAATAGTTCTATTATATCGTTTTGAAAGGATATTTTAATAATTTACACTCGTTTAACTTAAGTCTAACTTTAGCTTCGACTACAAGGACTATTAAAGCTATACATTTTCACTTTCTTTCGCCGTTTGCAGCATTGGCGAAAAGTTAACCAATTTGGGGAAAAAAGGGCAAGGGCTCCTTTACCGAAAGCAAGGTTCCTTCAGTGCAGGACACTTTTTGTAAAATTTTCTTTATAATAACTCACTAATTTAATAACTTTATATGCTTGATATTTATTTTTATATGCAAAAAAAAATCTCCGAATTCCTAATTCCGGGGAGCAAAAGACAGCAATGGAGAACCACAGGTGGTTGTTTATATTTCGACTAAAAAGACGATTTAAATTGAAATCTTTCGTTTCCTTTCACCGCTCGTCGTACGGAAGGGTAGACAATTTGGCAAAGAAAGGCGAAAAGGGTTCCTTTACCGAAAGCAAAGCTCATTCAGGGCAGTGCAGGGCACTATGTAAAATGTTCTCTATATCAAATCACCAATTTAATTGCTTTACATGCTTGATAATTATTTTTAATTATTAAAATTTTTCCGAATTTCATTTTTGGAGAACAAAACACAGCAATGAAAACTGCGGCGGCTATTTTCCGCTTAACCAGAATTTGCTTTATTTTAGTATGAAATATTGGAACCCAAACTAAACCTATTAAATACAAATTGTAAAAAGCTAAAATTGCTAATGGCAAAGCCACGTATAGTTGCAAAGGCTAAAGTGGTATATTGCCTAGTTTTGCGTATCTGTGGTAAAAATTAATTGCTTTAGAGATTAATAAAAATTCCTTCAGTATTTAAATAGAAAAAAGAACACAGAGAGTGAATCATTACTTCTATGCTCAAAACATAACCTAATTTCAAACAAATCGAACATTAGTGAGGGTATACATCATTGGCAGAAAAGAGAGGGTGGCCCATTATTCAGAAAAAAAAAACTATTTTTACGTGGAATTCAGACAAAAGAAAAAGGGCGAAAAATTCTTTGTCAGAAAAACATAAAAATGAATAAAATGCATGTACTACTCAGGCACTATAAAAGGTAACGATTTTTATAAAGTAGTAGTCAAGCCAAGAAGTAGCGAACCACATTTTTACTTCCGAGTTTTTGCACCAAACACAAACGAATTTCTTTAGGTATAAGGGAATTTTCGTACGTTTGTTGATTAGCGTTTTTATGTTCTTTTTTAGACGCCTTCCTGCTCTGTGTAATATTATTTAAAATATATCCAAACTGGAAAAAATGAACCAGATATTTTTCAAAGCTCAAAGCATGCTGTACCTGAAAATTCAACAGGAAAATTCAAATGCAAGAAACAGGAAAGAGAGAAAGGAGATGGATCGCTATTTTCTCCTTTTAATTTTGCAAACTTGACTTTTAGTTTATTGCTTTAATGGATTCCATTTTAATATATTATACTATCTTTTTACTATCCACGTTTCACTTAAAAACCCCATAATTAGACTATCTTAATGCAAATTTTTGAAAATTACATTTTAAGGGCATACCCGAAAATTCGAGTTGCCTCAATTAAGTACACATTTATAAAACATTTGCATTCTTTATCACCTTTAACGAGAAAAAAATGCTATTACCAAAATAACTTTAATGCAGAAAACTAGGGAATATAATTCTGAAGTGCAGCTATAAAATGACACACAAAGCAGATATTTGAAGAAGTTTCTCTTTTTTTTTTTTCTTTAAAGGAAGGGGGTCAAAAATGGATACTCTGTGACAGCACTTTAACTGGAGGCGTGGTTGGAAATGAATGTATTTGATAATAATAAAGTACCGTGACTTGGACGTTTCCATGAATTACACTCTTTTTGCTAACCACGTTCATTTAAAAGTACATACTTAAAGTATTGTAATAAAAGTCGCTTCACTAATGTATTTTTATTTTTTCAAAAAAATACTATAACTACCTTCACGCTAAAAGAAATATCGACTTATCTCACACTTAAGAACCCAGTTACTTTTACATTTTTGCCTACTTTATTACTTTTAAGTATAAAAAGTATTACCAAAATATAACCAATGTAGAAAAATGCAATATATTTTGAGGTGCAACTGTAAAATGACTTCGGAATTTGAGAGGCTTCAAGTTTTTTTTTTCTCCCCATCTTTGGTCGAATTTGTGTGACCAGGCGTGTCATTCATTTCGGTTTCTGAGGATTGGTCAGTTATTTTAGCATCCCCCCTTTTTTCTTGAATAAAACCCTTTAACTTATGTAGCATTTTGAAAAATAGTGGGGAAAGAGCACACGTTTTTTAAATATCTTTAAACTTAAATGTATCCAGATATAATTAGGGAACGGCGAAACAGTTAAGAACTATTTTTCCCTGTTTTTCAACCGAATTTCTTATTTTTTTGTTTGGTAACAGTTGACGAGTTTTAGTACTATCAATTAAAAAATGTTGGAAACAGTTTATTATTAATTATTTTCCCTTTTCTTTTGTAAGGCAAGCCTCATTTATAGCAAATATTATGTTGTTACAAATAGCAGAGTTGGTTGAATACATTGTTAGTTAATAAATTTAAAACTCATTGTTAAGAGTTTGTCGCCACTAAGCAGCAATATTAAAAGCAATTATTATAATTTGAGGGAAGGCTGTCGAATTTCGATTGTTGGACGAATTCTAGATTTACGAAATAGACGAACTGAACAGATTAGGTGAAAATGAAAAATTCACAACAGTCTAAATTATTGTTAAAACATTCTTCTGCTTAGGAAGAAGAGAGAAATTCATCTACGACCTTCTTATAGGATATATATATATATTTCTTTGAAAATTTAGTAATGCGGGATTGTTAGGCCGTTCTTTATTCCCTGTATATCTCAAGTAATGTTTTGTTAAACGTCTATGGGGGAATCATGAAACAACACGGTTGAAAAAACCTGAATTTTCAGAGTGTTTTTGACCGATTTTAACGGAAGATTTCCGTAGTGCTTCAATAGATGGTTTTTCCTTTCAAAAACGGAAATATAAAAAAAGGCTGGCAAAAAATAATAATGCCAGAAAAAAAAGGTTGGCAAAAAAAGGCCAGAAAAATAAAGCTGGCAAAAAAAAAAAAGCCAGAAAAAAGGTAGTTGGCAAAAAAAAAAGGCCAGAAAAAAAAGATAGTTGGCAAAAAAAAAAAAAAAAACCACCAGAAAAATACGAGAACAGAACTTTTCCGTTTTACGGTTGCTGTATTTTCACAACCTGATTTGGATTACCGGAGAAAAAAGAAATGGATCTTCTGTCAAAAATCGGGAAAATATTACCAGAAACTGAATATTTCCGACAACTCTGCTGCCGTACTTTTTCCGTTATTTTCAGGAGATTTTTTTTTTTTTTTTTTTTACAGTGAACGAGAACACTGCAGACGCACCACAAGAAAAGTTCAATTAAAAAATTCATTCCCTCCTGCTTGTATTTGTTTACCAAAAGAAAGGTTTTAACGCCTAAAAGCCTCCCTTCGGGCACAGCTAAACTGCAAAATTAATTGGTAAAGTATCAAACGTTCAAAAATGACTTGAATGCTTAAGAGTACTTTAGTGTTCATTAGCAGGGACAGTGCACGTACCGATAGCATTAAACCCTTTTTCAGCCATGAAATACTGAAATTTGCTTTTTAAATTCAAACTAACAGTCTGCGGTATAGTCTTATGTGTTTTCAGGACGGGAGGGGGGGGGGAGTAGGGCTGAAAAGCTTTTCTCTGCACTCCTTCTTAAAAAGAGTTCTGTATGTTGTCCGTGGGTGTTTGACGTCCTTTGCAAGAACTGCGAGAATTTTCGTTGACAAAGACTGAAATGATTTAAAAACTGGCAATAATTCACCCAGTTAAGAAATGTCTGATGCGATATGATCGGCAGCCAGTTTTCGGAGAGTTGCTGAGCACTTTAGAACCATTGTCTTCAGGAGTGTTCAATTAATGAAGTTTAAAAGGAAGTCTGTCGAATATAGCTAAGACATTGTCATCCTTTTCCTTACATAACCTTGAAAAATACAACTTTACTAACTAACTGCATACGGAATTTAAATTCGAAAGCCATCGACTTGAGAATTTTGTTAAGAAAAGGAAATTCAAATCTAGGCTTTTAAATGCAGACAAGAAATAGACAGTTCGACTGTTTACAATGAAGAACAAGAAATTTTAAGCACTTATTTGAAGAGTAACAAGCAAATCTGACATACATTTTGTTGAGCAAAAAAATACTTCTGATTAAAGATACAAACTGAGCAAGAGGTTTCTAACCGATACATTGATACCATAGGTTAAAATTGTCACAGTTTTAATTATTGTTCTACTTTCTCCTTGAAAATTCATTTGATGTATTTTTTTGTTTTTGTTTGATTTAAAATAATCCAAGCTAATATAAACAGGGATTCGCTGATTTTTTAAATAAAAATACGATCTTCTGACATTTTCGTTTTTAGCGAAAAATACGATAAAGGCAATTTTTCTGCACAGGAAGAATTTTTTCAACTTTAAATCACATAACAGTCATAAAACTGACGAATTCAGTTTTTTTTTTTTAAATTTTTTGCCTATGAACCGTTTGTTCTGCGAAGCGTCCGTTTTTGCAATTGATTTTTTTTTAATTTTGAGACCCGAAAAAGGCGCCATCTAAGTGAGTAGTATATAATCTAATTGTGTAAGTGAAAGAAAACTACTTTAAAAAATGCATAAAATAATGGCGAAGTATACTTCTTTCTAATTTGGTCATCTACAGCTCGATTTAAAGATATTTAAAGACATTTTTCTTAGCCGTAAATGGTAGAATGTTTTGATATGTTTATGTATTTTAATCATTTTGCCCATTTTTAACGAAACTATACGAAAGAACAACCTTCACTGCTACTTTAATCCTTCCTGATTAAAAAAAACCAAAAGCAAACTTTTTTTCGTTTGTTAAACTTAGCAAGTAAGATCAAAGATCTTTGCCATTGATGAATGCTTGAAAAGTTGGTTTCTGATACTACTGTGGTATTAAAACTATTTTATTACTTCAAAGATATTAAGAATTAAGAAAATATAATCAGAATTTTGAATAAAAGGAAAATAAGTAAAAAATTTTGAACGTAATAATTTTGAAAATCGAGAATTGTGGTTGGAAACTAAAAAAGCAATGCAAGTATCCTAAAGAAAAAAAAAAGTTAATGTTTCAATATTATTCTTAATCATTTTTAAAATAATGAAAACATTAAGAAAGTGTTCTTATAGAAATGGCTGGGTTGATAGGGATAAGCGTGATAATCAACAAGCATATCAGTTCAAATTTATACAGGAAAAATTTTCACGATTAACAATAATACATAAAAATTAAGTGATGACAGCAAATTCAAAAAACCAAAGCATTGAAATAGATTTTCCGTCACGAGGAACATCTACTTTTCTTTAAGGCTGACAGGGAAACGCTGCCTAATTTTTCTGGCTCTTTTTTTTTGCCACCTTAATTTCTTCTGGCTTTTTTTGCCAGTTTTATGTTTTCTGGCCTTTTTTTGCCAACTTATTTTTTTTCTGGTGTGTTTTTTTTTTTGCCAAGTAACTTTTTTTTTTCTGGCCTTTTTTTTTTTTGCCAACTAACTTTTTTCTGGCTTTTTTTTTTGACAGCCTTTTTTTTTTTTTTTTGCTAGCTAACTTTTTCCTGTTTTTTTTTTTTCACCCAGCTTATTTTTCTGGCTTTTTTTTTGACAGCTTAATTTTTTCTGGATTTTATTTGCCAGCCTCTTTATCTGGCTTTTTATCCTTTGATCGATTATTTTTTTATAAATGAATGTCTATATCATAACAAATGTTCGTCAATTGCCAGCCATAGTTCGGTGCATTGACAAAAAGCTGTCGCAACAGTCAACTGATTATTTTCACCATTAAGCGTTGAAGATTTTCCTGCCGCTGAGCTAGCAATAGTACTATTATTTCCAGACTTCCAAGCCTGCGATTTATCGTTCTGCATAAGTATACATGAACATATAAGAAAATAGAGTATCTACTCCTTTAAGATAATAGGCTCTCCTGAGATCGCATGGAGACGAGGCTTATATAGGAAGTTCTGTAAATTAGTCTTAAGATTTCCCTTTAGTTCAGGGCAGAGTCCTCTCTTGAAAAACCAGTTTTGATGTTATCGATGATTAAGTTCTGAATAGGTTTCAGCCAAGATTTCAAATGGGGACGTTCTTGGGACGTTCAAGAGACGTTCATTGCTCTTTGATGATGCCTCGGTCTATTAATGTTCTGTAAACCATAGACCTTGAAAATCTAGACGGAGTTAGTCTTTGCGAGTGCCCGAGAAATAAGATCACGTGAAGTCGACCTTCTAGATGTCGTCTAATCGGCTTCATCCGACGTCTTTTTTCTTATCTGCTAAGTCTCCTTCTATGTCGACAGGGTGGAGTAGTGGTAAGGCGCAGGTTTCGTACGCCCAAGATCACAGGTTCGAACCTGGACCAAGTCGGTGGATTTTCAAGATGCGGAAAGTTGGCTGCGCCCATGTCGCATGATTGTGCGGCATGTTAAAGATCCCTTGAGTATCCGTTTGGCTTGGATACTCTCGGCTAAATTAAATACCTAGTGAAATTCGCATCAAATGAGAACTCAGGTGACTCCATCTAGGGGAAACAGCGTCCAAATTATCAGTGGCAATGGCATCCACCGACAGTGGCGCTACTTGAAAGAATGGATGCCGCTTTACGGGGAATGCACTAGGTCTGTAAAGGTTAATGACTATACGCAGCCAAATTAGAAAGAAAAAAAAAAAAGTTTCTTTCTATGACGGGAAATGCTCGCTGATCAGTTGTACTGTGCGTCCCGCTACCTCTTCTTAGCAGATATATTTTTCAAGTCGTATAGGTGAGCCCGACCTTCAGTTGGGGTTATCTGGGCTTATTAATACATAGTAGATGGTTACTTCTCAATTACACAGCTTGACCAAGCTAGCACAGGACAGTAAAGGGGCCTTTTTTGGAGCAGAAACTGCTGCTGTTGAACACTGAAGAATTAACACAGGAAGTTCAGTCTAGTCAGATGGTTACTTCTTCAGAAATACATAGTAGACGGTTACTTCTTAATTACACAACTTGACCAAGCTAGCACATCAGAGTAAAGGGGCCTTTTTCGAAGCAGAAACTGCTGTTGAACTCTGAAGAAATAACGCAGGAAATTTAGTCTAGTCGTACTGTCTGATTAGTCAATACAGCTGCCTTCTCTAAATGGACCTCTCAAGTTAAATTGCTGTTTATAAAATCTGAAGGCAATTGGAGTTTACACAAAGCAGGTTAAATATTACGACCAAAATCAAAGGCATATACTCATATGTCAACAAAAAATTACATCTTTTTTTGAATGAAGATGAAACGATTTAAAACTCGATCCAAGTGGCAAAAATTTTCAAATCAATGTAAAAAGAACTAGAATTATTTCTCATTTAAAATTCATTTTATTACTCCTAATATAACATGTTAGCATTTTTGTACTTATTTTCATAAAATGTTGAGAAATTCGCAGGTTTTTCTCGACTAATTTACTTTTTTTTCCCCGGCTTTTTTTTTTTGCCAGCTTATTTTTTTTCGATTTTATTTAATTATTCTATGCCAGCTACTTTTTTTCTGGCTTAATGTTTTTTTTTTTTTTTGACTAATTTACTTCCCCCACCCCCCGGCTTTTTTTTTTTTGGCCGGCTTATTTTTTTTCAAATTTTTTTAATTATTCTATGCCAGCTATTTTTTATTATGGCTTAGTTTTTTTTGCCACAAGGATATCAACTAATGCTTGCTGATTGTCACAACCTGTTTGATACCAACTTCTTTTCTATAATTTATTTAATCCCACAAGCTCAATGCAATTCACTTATATAATTTCGATTTGAAAATGAATACAAAAACAAAAAAAAATTAAAGGACTTTTTTCCTTTACAGTTGCAGCCGTTTTATTACACTTAAAGATTAAATAATGAACTACGAACATGCTTAATACATGAATATATTATGGAGGCTGTGTTTTTCACTACAATTTTATTTTTCTTGATAGAACACTTTGAATTTTTAAAATCATTGCAACACAAAACTAATTTTATCTAGCACTTTTTATAACCTGGTTTTTTTTTTTTTTTTTTTTGCCAGCTTATTTTTTTCTGGCTTTTTTTTTTTTTTTTTTTGCCAGCTTTTTTTTTTGCCAGCTTATTATTTTTTTTCTGGATTTTTTTTTTGAGGAGCCAGCTTAATTTTTTCTGGCATTTTCTTTTCTTTTTTTTGTTTTGCCAGCTTAATTTTTTTTCTGTTTTTTTTTTTTTTTTTTGGCCAGTTGATTTTTTCTGACTTTTTTTGTTTTACCAGCTTAATTTTTTTCTGGCCTTTTTTTTTTGGTCAGCTTAAATATTTTTTGCTAGCTTTTTTTCTGGCTCTTTTTTTTGCCAGCTTTTTTTTTGTGCTATATACAATATAAACCTTATAAATGTTCAACAAACATCACACTTTCATATGCAGAACAGATTGAGCCTGAGGGAAACCCAGCATCCTGAATGTTTTTAAACATTTAAACTTAAAATTAATTTCAAAATATTGATGCAAATAGTTTAATTGAAATATATTTTTAATAAAATTACTCTTAATTATTTAATAAAATTACCTTTTTTACAAAATACTAATATTGTTACACAATACTCTGTAGAAAATACGTATGCATAAGATTACGAAAGTACTTAAAATATTGTACTTTTATTCATTACAAATTGAGTTTATATTCAATATATAATAGCTTTTAGAAGCTTCCAGCCACAAATACCTTTCTTTTGTGCAATTTTGAAGCACCATTTTTTATCTCCCAGACGATTTCGAATTAAAAATTTTTTATTTGAACCCCTTTCTGTATTTATTGCTTTTCATAATACATTTTGCCACCACGTAAGGGAAATTTTTCGTGTCGGCAAAAAGGCTGGTACCGTAAAGGTAGTTAATTGTCGCAAGCCTGCCTGGTACCACTTTTTTATTGTTTACCTTCTGGAGTACTCTCATGTAACAAACTTTTCGAGCATTTTCAATTTCTGTTCCCGCTACAAATGAGCATCACGTATAATCAAACATTACAAAAAATTTTGAAATACAGCAAAATTTCATTCAAGCTTCAAGAAACGTTATTTAAACAAGTAACGTAAAATGAAAATTTAACATTTAACTTAAACAAATTCACCCACGAAGGAAGGATTAAAATAGCAGTTTAGACTTATTTCTTGGTGTGGAGGGATTTTAATAACTGAATAACTAGCTATCTTTCAGATTTTCAAGTGTAAGTACTTCATTCGATATGAAAAATGAACCTTTCTTTCTGTACAGACATCAGATCAGAGCACTGATTGTGTTCGACGTTCCAAGTGCAAAAGTAAGAATTGGTACGTTTGATGCAGATGAGATTTTACTCATTCAGAAAAAAATATAAACAAAACTTAACAAAATGTATATGTCGCAGCTTGTTGACAATGCGATTTTAATTTATTTAGATATCTAGAATATTATTTACATATCTGGAGTGGAATTTTATCACCCCATGTACAGTTTTTTCCGTAGCAGAATTTTCCTTGAGTCCATTACCTTTACATACTTATCCAGGCGTTTTTTTTTTACTTTTTTAAATTATAAATAAATGTAACAAACCAGAAACAGAAGAAATGTTAACACATATACATAATTGCGTAGTAAAATTGCATAAGTTTAGGTAATTACGCCGTAAGTTTTAAACTGCTTTTTTTTTTTTTTTCGAATCTGAAGTAGCAGTAATCAGACCTTAAAAAGAGGTTCGAGTTTTTTTTCCCCGAAAACAAAGTTTTATACATGACTTAAGGGGACTTGGCACCTTTCAAATGTAGAAAATCGACGAAAATACCGATTTTTCAATTTTTTGCTTAAAATTTAGTTTGACTCTTCTAGTATATCTCAGCGAAGTTTTGAAGCGATACAAACAATATAAATGTAGTTAAGAAGTAAAAAAATTCAAATATTTCTGATGTTTTAGTAGCATTTTGTATTCTTTAAACTGCGTTTTCTCGGTTTGTGTGTTTTCGCAATATTGTACTTAAAATGCTAAAACTTCTATATATATTCATGTAGCAACTTGAAATTTGTGTGTTCAGTATGATGTGCTTGATAAAATTAGGGATGGAGTTTTCGATATATCTTTAAAAAAAAATTTTTTTTTAATGAAAATGTAACAAAAGTCTCTTTTTTTCTGTGTTCTACCATCGATGTGTCTTTAAAAACTTTTTCTTCAAAAACTAATTAATTAATAGCAAAACCCATCCCTAAAATTGTAAACCATACTATCATAAGTACTTAAAAAATTTGGTAATAAAAAGTCAAGAAATGAAGAAGGAAATTTAAAATTGTTAAATTATTTTTAAAAAATTAAATTTTAAAATTTTCTGTCAGTTGAGTTTTGATCTTTCACGTGAAAATCCTTCTGTTGAACAATAGCACTTCATAATATACAAATGAAATATGTAAAAGTTCTTAAATTAAAAAAAAACATTGTCAAAATGTGCCAAGTCCCCTTAAGCCTTCGGCGAAGCAATTGGGAATCCGATAAAGTAGTAAAAAAAAATGTCAGTTCTTCTGGGGAGGAGGTGGGACATACAACACAATAAGACCGCATCTATATATACTTTAAAACAATGCATGTTAACTATTTCTGAAAACAAAGTGATAGATTTTTCAATCACTTGAATGCTTGTAAATTCAAGAATAAAGATGCAGGAAGCCAGAATGAGTTACATTTAACTGTAAGTAAATCTGCTTTTTCCGGTTCAGTTCTTGAAAATATTAACTGCAGTAATTAAACATTTCAATGACTCTTCAAAGAACTTCCTTGTAACTGTTTTTACTTAATAGAAAAATAGTTTTGGCGTTAAAACCTTCCCATTTGCAAATATTTCAGTTACTTCTTCAAAGGGCTACCTTATAAACTATTTAACGTAGTAATAAAGGGTTTGGGGGCTTAAAACTCTCCCATTAGATAATATTTCCATGACTCTTCAAAGAACTACCTTATAATTTACTTTATGTAATAATAAAGGGTTTCAGGGGTCAAAAACTCTCCCAATAGCAGATATTTCAATGACTCCTCAAAGAACTAAATTATAAATTATTTTACGTAGTAACAAAGGATTTCAGGGTTAAAATCTCCCATTAGAAGTATTTCAATGACTCTTCAAATAACTACCTTATAATTTATTGAATGTAATAAAGGTTTTGTGGGGGGAGGGAAACTCCCCCATTAGCAAAATTAGTAGTAATAACAAAAAGTCAACTTTACAGATCCTATGCAGATTTAGCGTTCCCTCTTTCAAATATTTCCCGTTTTTTAAAATATTTTTTTAGTATTTAATTTATGATTAATACAAATTACTTTATTTTCGCCTCCTCCTGAAATAAAATTTTATTTCGGAAGTTCCATGATGAAAGTGGAACTGGATAGACTGTCAATGCTAAAATTCCTGGAAAAGCTTTTAACCTTTCTGGGTATGAGGTCGTGGAAAAGTTTGTCACTTCAGCCAGCAAAAGAATGTTGTAAAACTAAGCAACACAGCATTTATTTAGCATGTAATTTTCATTTTGAATTACTTCATGTTTAATTTTTAAAATTTTGAGAAAATAGAGTGTCTCCTCCCCCTATGCTTTTGAAAATGTTACCAACCGCATCAAATTTTAAGACTTTATACAAAATCTAAGAGATATGATTATCCTCATTAAACCGAAATGAAAATTTGATCACGCTCTTTCTTTGGCTAAGTACCAACGAATGTCAAGCATTATGCCTCTGTTCTACTACTTTTATATTTCAGACTTTGAACTAAAAGCCTAGGTTATATGCAGGTTATTTCTCTGCAGAGGAAAAAACCAAATAGCAAAATTTACAAATACAAAGTCAGCTGTCAAGGTCAGGTTTTTGTACAACAAAAAAAATTGTCTTGATCTGATTAAGCTTTGAAAAAATGTATTCAAAACAAATGATTAGGAGAAGTTAGTCTTCTCTTGTATATCGCAGGAATGAAAAAGTGACTTGTATGTCACTGACTAAATACTGGGTGAGATAAATGACTGAACTGCACCGAGTTCACCTAAAGTTAACATTTTAAATTGTTATGACAATTACTGCTGCTTGTAAAATCTAGTCAATTTACGACCCATTAGAAATCGGTTGTTCACCTAAAGCCCTAAAAATAAGAAAAGGAAAAACCCTTCTTTTTTACTAGGTTATTACTTTCAAGGATTTTACTAAATCCCTCAAACGTGAGCTTTCGATTGATATTTAGTTGAAATGAAGTGTTAAGCTGTGTTTTTGAATACTCAGTTAGTACCCATCGCAGTATTTTTTTCATGACCGTAATTTATTTTACCCTTTATCCCCTCCTCCCTCCGCCTATCTTACTATAACTGATAACCAGCGATAAAATTCACTTTATTTTCAAAGTAGAACGAAGAAAATAGATTTTTCACAAATTTCATTTTCAGGTTCAAGCTATACGCATTTTTGCATTTATGTTTAGTATACCAATTACGACTGATAACCAATTTTAATTCTGTTCACTGACTCTAAATTGATTAAATTGTCAGTAAATTGAAACGAAAATACGTGTCCCCTCCCCCAAGCTAGACTCTTTCTCTCTCATAAACCTTAATATTTTCTAGTACATCAACCAAAAACAAAACACGCACTATTTAAGCAAACATTATGCTCAAATGTTGACTAGTATGGCGTAAAACAAAATTTGTAAAGATGGAATCACTTTTCTATCAACAGAACTAGGGTAAGCAGGGTTGGTTTGAGTTTTCTATAGCCAAGAGCTTTAAAGAACTATACTGCCTTAAATAGTCTTTGAAATTTGAAAGAAAGGAGGCGAGTAAAACCTTGAACAAAGTCATTGAAAAGAACTACATTTAAGAAGAAAGTTCGAGTAAGTTGAAAACAATTAAAATAACATAAAAAAACAAGGCTGAATGAATACAAGTAGCAAAAACAAACCCTAAATTAAAGAACAAACTTAATCTCCTAAAGAAAGGAAAGTAAATTATGATCTGCGTGACTCTTTCATAAGCAATTTCAACCCTTTAACTACGGGTAACGTCAATAGACGATTTGGCGAAACTTTTCTGTGGTACGGGTAACGTCAATAAGCGATTTGATGAATTTTGCTGAAAATGTAGGTTTCAGAATAAAAAGTTGAAATAGAGTTTCAAAAAAAGCAATTATAGAAATTGTTGATAATTCTGAAGCAAAAAAAGCTACATCTCATAGAATTTTGATTTTGAACAAAAAATTTCCAATTAACATTAGCTAAACAAAATATAACAAAAAATATAACCAAATCAAATATAACAAAACCAAGCCAATAAAATTTGCTGGGGCGAAAGAGTTCTTTTCTCAAAAAATTGCCATTGGTTGAAAATGGGACGTTTACGACTAATGCTGATTGGAACTCTCCAGTTTTGCCTTTTTCATGCAAGAAACTCATGACATATACATAAGAAATAGATGTATCGCCATTTATGCAATTTTTGGATACTTTTTTTTTTTGGCGTTCAGACGAACAGATTTGTGAATATATTCCCGTAGTTAAAGAGTTAATGGAAGTGAAACAAAGCACAGCACCAAGGTGGTAGCACAAGCCCCGAAGCCATATATCATACTCCACCTAGGTCCATACAGACTAAAATTTGCTCCAGAGCTGCACGTTTGGTTAAGCAGAGCATTTATAAGTTTCATGTGTCCCTTTTATTGGTTACCTACTGTAAAGTCAGGTAACTAAGTTAAAATTAGAACTTTGATTAAGGTTGCAAATTGTCCACCAAAACCACGGTCCACCTAGCTCCTTGCTCAAAACTAAAATTTGCACACTAGCTGCAACTTTAGTTAGGTAGGGTCTTGAAATTTGCAAGTTTTATGCGTCCTTTTATTGGTTACCTACAGTAAAGTCACGTGACAAAGTTAAGAAAAGAACTTTAAACTACAGGATGCAGACAATCTAAACTGAATAAAGTTTGGCGAATCTAATTTCGGAATTTAACACCTCGAGAATCAAGATTAATGGACCACCTGTTTCGTTTAACAATAGGATAGGACTGTACGAAATAAATCTAATTTCTGACGTAAATTTGTAATAGGTGAATGATGAATTTAAGGATACTTGAAAAAAAAGGAGTAAATTTACGTAAATAAACAGCACGGTATTGTCGATTCATTTTTAGAAATTTTCAGGTAGCTAGTTTAAATGAATATTAGCAATCAAGACATTTTTTCTATAGAATATTTTTCAAGGTACACGATTAGTATCGTGTAAAAATAGTGATTTAAGAAAAAAAGTTCAGGGGTTAAAGATTCTACTAGTTTGCAAAACAAGCATTGCAATTTTAAGGTAATGATATGTACCGATAAGACGGTAATGGCTCCGACTGGAATTCAGCTATTTATCACTCTTCCGTAAATGTAAACAATATGTAAATATTATATACCTTTAATTTACGTTAAAAATTTCAGCAATTATTTTCGCTCCTCCATTGCGAGTTTTCCACAATTTTAGATTCTTTACAATCACGCCGTTTCAACACATTGAGGGGATTTCAACTAGTTACTTCCTAACTTGAAATCCATGTGGATCTTAAACAAATCTATCATCTACAAATCGTTTATTTTACTTGAGGTAGTTATAATTGCGCTAAATGGATGTAAATCCAGTTAATATTCCTAAAGGATTATAGCATGCATATGGTTAGGGAAAAAATGAAATTTATAGGTTTATTTTATGCAGGAAAATTTGGACGAGGAAAAGTAGAAGAGAACAAAATTGGGTAAAGTGGAAGTTACACTCCTTTTTCAAGAAAACATTTAAGGACCTGTGAGTATTTAAAGACGCGGTCCGAAACCTGGACTCCATTCGCTCTATTGGGGGTTCATTTAAAAAAACACATATGATTAGGACGTTAGGCCCGTGTATTATGGCTATGTAGTTATTAACTGTCGCTTTTAATCAAAGTTAACATCAGTAACATTGGGATGGGGGGAGGGGGTGGCGGCAAAGAAATAAATGAGATTCACATTGAATAATATTTACTCATTTTTCTGTACTTTAAATTAGACAAATTTTGGTTTTAAGGTATAATAAAAAATTCTACTTTAAAAAATTAGCTATGACAAGTTATACGAAGAAAACTACATGTTAATCTCTGGTGCCTTCTGCCAGGAATTATTCATGTGTCCACCCCTGATCAGAAAATTATTTTCGCTAAAAAGAGTTTATTTGAATGTAAAAAATAACTTAAAAATCATACATATATTAAATTAAAACAGTAACAATAACTTTGGTTTATGTTATAAAACTATTTTAAATTTCTCTGCTTCGTTAAGGTCCGCATGTCATAAAGCAGTGGTGCGGATCCGAGCAGCGGTCCACCATTTGGAGATTCCTCTTTTAAACTATTAATTTTGAAATGCGAATAACATACTTGAAGAAAGAAAACAAAATTTCAAACCAAATACTAGTTATTTCTCTTAAAGTTGAGAAGGTTATAAATAATAAATGTATCACTTTGATTAATTCTCCTGCACAAAAACACTTTTTAGAGTACTTTTCTTTCACTAAGGAAATCAAATCCTATATTTTACAGTTACCATCCTTACTACCGCAGTTACAAAAGTGAACCTATTACTGAACCTGGCAATCAAGTACACTCGGCAAGTTAATTCATTGTCCCTTTTAATGGGTTAATAAATAGTACAAAGTATATGGACAGCATGAGCTGGTATTAAGATTTTGAAGTCTTTCATTTCTATTTTCTTATTTCCAAGAACGGTTCATTCCAACGAACCCAAATGAATACTAAATTAAGAAAAGACATAGAAAATGTTTTAATAAATATCTTCATTCAAAGGCTATATTCGGTGTTTTGTTGCAAACAAGGACTACAATAGAATCAACTTTTACAAACCTAATTTTAACTTCCGGGTCCACTAAGGTACATAAACAAGTTCCCCCGACATACGTCCATGAGGACAATCTGTACCCGTAGGTCTACTTTAATTATAACTACACAGTGTGCATATGTTAAAGCTAGTACGCCCGGCGGTCATACGAAATGACCGCCGTTCTAGATATTATAAATTGTAATTAAAATGATTTGTGCAAAGGTGTCTGCTAATTCAAACTGAATGACCCAGATCAGGTGGCGAGGACGCCCTTTCGCTTACAGCCCACATTACTATACATTTATTTACTATATAATCAAATTGTTTGTGAAAGAAACATATTTATCATAGATTGAAAATTTTATGCTTTTCAAAACAGTTTTAATGAAACTGGGGAAAAAGAGCGCTGCCACTCTAATAAGGAAAATATGAAAAGGGCAGACAATAAATAAATTAAGAAGAAAGGATTAAATTAGATTCGCGTATATATTAATTTTTAACGGAGATTGAAATACAGCGAAGCCTCACTCAATATGACGTTAGCGGAGATAAACGTTTCGATTGTTATTAGTATATTTGTTACATTTATGACAATAACAATGGCAACTGCATTGGTTTGTTTGTTCACACGGCAGCTGTAATTATATGTTTGGAAATGAGGGCAACAATGCAAAAGTAAAATAAAACGGGTCAAAAAATCATTGAAAAATTTAAAAAAAATAATTAAATAAAACTAATCGAGTCAAAACTTTCATTTTTGCGGCGATGCGTTTCTCGGGTCGTAAACATTAACCGTGCCGAATGTGGTCCCGATCGGTAAAACGGCCTAGGATCCTATCGCGGACAGACACAGACAGAATAAGCCGCTTATATATAAGTTAGATGTATATTTAATATTATAATGTTCAAATGTGATCGAAGTGAAATTTAAAGAATTCATTTCCAAATCACCTCATCAAGTTGTGATTATCATTTATTAACTCCTAACTTTTAGGGACAAACCAATATTGCTCTTTTAAAATTATTTACCAAACACCTCGTGATATTTTTGAAATATCTTGCAAAATTAGTAAAACTGCAATGCATAGAAAGAAATATGCATTTGGAAAAATACATAAAATAGAAATTCGGACCAACCCACAAGTAAATCGAAAGAACGATCGGAATGAAGGAAGAAAAAAAAAACTGACAAATACACATGATTAGTATATGTAAGTAAATAAAGCACATTTCTAAAGAAAAGTCTACTATTCCATGCTTGGAAATTTCAAATTCGCAAAGAAAATTTCCATTTCTAATTTTGCCTTGCCACTTTGAAATAGTTTATTCTCACAGAAGATGCATATATTACCGTTTATCATTCAGGAAACTTTTCTTCAACTAATGTAAAACTTTATAAAAACTCCAAAATCTGCACTTTGATTTTACCTTTGAAAAAGAATAAAATAAAATATTTTTTATAAAAAAACAGAACCGACTTCAAATTATAAATTGCGCTAAAAAGTGAAAAAATAAATTCATTCTTTAAACAACATCGATGTGACTTTTAAACATAGTTTTAGAAGTCGGTACAAAATTAGGATAGATAAAATCTTTTGTAATCATGAATCCCCCCCAATTACAAATATATATTCGCAGAATTAGCAACAGTTAAAATATGAAGTAGCAAATGGTATAATGGAAATTAGAATTATAATTTTGCACCGACTTCTAAAACTGTTTAAAAGTCACATCGATGTTGTTTAAAGAATGAATTTATTTTTCACTTTTTAGCGCAATTTATAATTTGAAGTCTTTTCTTTTTTTTTATAAAAAATATTTTATTCTTTTCAGTGTAAATACATTTTTTATATAAATACTATATTCTTTTAAAAAATCCATATCAAAGGGCAAAACTTCTTTGAATTAATGGCGCTAAAACTATTGCATGATAAATTCCCTTTTGAAGTTGATTTTAGCAACCAAATTGATTGGATTCATTTTTGCCACAGAAAAGCCTTCAGTCAAACACTTGCTGTAATTTCTTTTAATATTAGCCCATGACAACAAATATGTTTTTAACAATGACTTTTATATTTATTAATAGATTTCCCAACAAAGAAAAATCAAGCCAAGCCTTTCCAATTAAAATAAAAAATAGGTATTTTTCACGTGTAACGGTTTTTTCTAAAAAACAAATGTAGTCAAATCGATTTGCAATATTTAAGTTAGACGACCCTCTATCGATCATCAAAATCGGTTCATTTAGTCAAACGTTATGGATGAAAAAACAAAAACAATACTACTTTTCTGCCCATAACTTTTTTTTCTAATTATCGAATATGGTCAAACGAAAGTATGGAACCTATGGAAAACCACCCTCGATCGAATAAAAAAAGAATCGTGAAAATCGGTTCATCTGGTGAGAAGTTATGAGTGGACAAACAAACAAACAAAAAAAAAACGACATACATACAATATGAATGTATAACCTCCTGCCTTTGTGAAGTCGGTTAATAAAATAATTTTAAAAAAAAAAATAGAACCGACTTCAGATTATAAATTGCGCTGAAAAGTGAAAAATAAATTAATATTCTTTAACCAACATCGATGTGACTTTTAAACACAGTTTTAGAAGTCGGTGCAAAATTAGGATAGATACAATCTTTTGTAATCATGAATCAATTGCAAATATAAATGGCCCAGAATTAGCAACTATTCCAATATGAAGTAGCACATGGTTTAATGGTATTTAGGTTCATAATTTTGCACCGACTTGTAAAACTATGTTTAAAAGTCACATCGATGTTGTTTAAAGAATATTAATTTATTTTTCCCTTTTCAGCGCAATTTATAATCTGAAGTCTGTTCTATTTTTTTCCAAAAATTATTTTATTTTATTCTTTTTAGTGTAAATACATTTTCTATATAAATACTCTATTTTAAAAAAATCCATATCAAAGGGCAAAACTTCTTTAAATGAATGGCACTAAAAACTAATCATTTGTATGAACCCCTCCGTTTTGAAGTCGATTTTAGCAAACAAACAAAGCTGATTGTATTTACTTTTTGCCTCAGAAGAATTCAGTCAAACTTTTGCTGTAATTGCTTTAATATTATAGCACAATGGCAACAAACATTTTTTAAACAATGACTTTTATATTTATTAATAGTTTTCCCAACAAAGAAAAATGAAGCAAAGATTTTCCAATTAAAATGAAAAATACGTATTTTTCCCCCGCAACGTTTATTCTAAAAAGCAAAAGTAGCCAGATTGATATACGATATTTGAGTTAGACGACCCTCTGTCGATTAAAGAAAAAATCGTCAAAATCGGTTTATTTAATCAAAAGTTATGGATGAAAAAGCAAGAAACATACTACATTTCTGCCCATTACTTTTGTTCTATTTATCGAATATGGTCAAACAAAGGTACAGGACCTATGGAAAACCACCCTTGATCAATTGAAAAAAAAATCATGAAAATCGGTTCATCTGGTGCGAAGTTACGAGTGGACAAACAAACAAAAAAAAAAACGACATCCATACAATATGAATGTATAACCTCCTTCCTTTGTGAAGTCGGTTAAAAAAAGCACATGAGCCAAGTATTTACGACAAAGACCATTGAAAAATTGACCAAACGATAACAAATCTGATGTAGAGGCAGAATTCAGAATTCTTAGAAATGGAGGATTCTGAATAAAATTCTTTAGGAAACTTTTCTTCAACTAATGCCAAACTTAAAGCTCATAAATCTGCTCTTTAATTTTATCTGCTTGACTCAAGCGATCTTAAAGTCGATCTTCATTGAAGAAGTTGACCGAAAGATGAAACAAATTGATGAAGAGATAGAATTCTGAATTCTCAGAAATGGAACAACAGAAACAGGAAGCTTTTATTTAACTAATGCAAAACTTTAAAAAAGCTCCAAAATCTACTCATTGATTTTATCTTTGAAAAATGCTTGGCTCAAGTTCAATCGCTTTTTAAGTCAAAGCCCATTGAAGAAGTTGACGAAAAGATAAGAGATTTGATGAAGAAGCAGAATTCAGAATTCTCAGAAATGGAACAGAATCATTTAGGAAGCTTTTCTTTAACTAATGCAGAACTTAAAATAAAAGCTCCAAAAGCTGCTCTTTAATTTTACCTGATTGATTTAAAGAACTATCGCGTGAACCAAAGACCTTTGCGTGAAAAAGTTGATCAAAAGATAAAAAATTTGACGCAGAAGCAGAATAAGTTCTCCGAAATGGAACATCAGAAGTAGTTTAAAACGAAAAATTGATATTTAAACTACTAGGAAATTCTTCCGACTTAACTTTTGAAGACGATGCCTCGATGTCACTAACATAGTTCAATATTTGTTGATTTTGCTCTTTACGATGGGCTCGACAGGATATTTGATATTTATATAAATTAATCGCGAAGTAAACCTTTTTTTTCAGAAATCAAATAATTTTAAGAGTTTTCATAAAATTTCCGGCCGTATATCGTTAGTGAAAAAAACTAATACCTGCGCCCACTTTTTGTGAAATATAGTGGAGATGAAGTAGATGTGATATGAGATAGAAGAGCTTCTCGGCTAAACCCTTTATACGAACATTTTTATCGATTATTCTCATATTAAAAACAATTTGCATGTTAATATTTATATATATTCTTTCAGCTGATTAAAGATCATTCAGATTTTTAGCTTGTAAGCCACGTTAAAATTAGGTACATTTTCATTGTTTTTTCGACTAAGGGAATTTTGTGTTATTTATTTCACTAAAATACAATTTGCAATAAAAGTACTTTTTCCTTTTTATGACATACAGTGCAGCCTAACCCTTATGTTTGCAATATTGTTGATTACAAGAGTTTAATGACAAGTTTGTTTTGGTAAAATTGTTTTTAATCTATGAATTTGGTTACAACTGATAAGATGTATGTAATAATGTAATTTTGTGGTAAGTGATAATTCCCTTTCAGGCTAAGTGGACCGCAGAAATCAACTGGTTACACACTGTATAGAACCTTTGATTTGTTGAATTTGGAGTTAAGTTCGTTCTCAATATCTAATAACGGGTTAAGAGGAAAACAATAAATGGTTTGAGAATGTGAAGTGTAAGTGACATGCAAGATATCGGATCCGCTGTAAGTTCGACTCATTATGCAGTAGTAGCGGTTTGGGTCGAAGGGAATTTTTTTTAAATTTCAAATCGGCAATTGCAATTATGTTTATTTAATTTTTTTTTCAATCATAAGGCTTTTTATATAAAGAATGTGGTTATTTAACATGGCACTTATTTTACATATTATATAGTATATAACATGTTATATACTATATAACATGGCACTTATTTTACAACCAAAATAATTTGTCAAATTCTTTTGTCAATAAATTTTTTCACTTTATTCTGGCGTTGCAGTCGCTTCTTCCAGAAACGTGACTCATGTGGCTCTGTTGACAGGGAAATAGGATAACTCCAATATATATTCTTTAGTCATATTTTTAAAGACATTTAAATTTACATTAAAATCTTGCGAAAAACAACTTTTTTGATAGGGAAATTTTTACTTAGTGACGTTTCGAGCGACATTAATCGCTTGCAAAAATTCAAATATGCCCATGTCACCAAACATTTTTTAGGCAAGCAAATGTAAGGAATTCTTTTTGAGGGGTGATGACAAGAACGTAGTTATGTCGTGAATCAATTGAATTTCTGCTGTGTTTGGTTTTGATTTTGCCCTGTGGGTTTTTTTTTTAATCGCAAGACTTAGGGAAAATAAGAAGGTAATAAGCCTGCCAAAAACCCCTCCAAAGATCATAAGTACTTTTTCATATCAGTATTTCCCCTGAAATTGAAAGCTCCCTTCACATTACATATGGTGAGAAAGCCTGACAGGCACGTCCTTTCAATATTTTTTCTAGAGGGAGGTGGCGCAAATGCTATAAATTTATCGAATATTGCCTTAAAAGCAGCAAAATACTTTCAGACACATACAAATACATTGCATTTCTAAAGCCGGGGGATCTCCCCCTCCTGGTACCACTAAATGACGGGCCTGAAACTTGGTCCTGAAAATGCAGCCCCTCATGGCATTCAAGATTTCCAAAGTATGTCAAGCTCAAACAACATCCCTTTATTATTTATTTGAAATACATTTCCCTGACAGACATTCGAAATTTTTCCTCTCCCCATTCCACAGTACTGAAACTTTTTGGCCTCATTGCTCGCTCTGAAGCAGCTAGCCACACCAGTCCATAGAGCATTCGAACATCCCGTACTCGAAAAGGGTCGCCGACGTCGCATCTGCCAGTTCCCCTAATCACAAGCCCGAACCCCAGCAACCGCCAAAATATTTACTCATCAGTCAATATCGATGGCTTCCGATTATTGTTGGAATCCGATGACTTGAAGCACGACCTTGAGAGCGGATTTCTTGTTGTGGAATTCAGTGAAAGAGGGAAGTGTTGGCTCAAAGTTTAGTTGAACTATGATTCAGTATGTTCGGCTCTGGTAACTTGAGGTCTAACCTTAAGAGGTAGGGAGTTCACCGAGAGGAGAAAACTTTACTGGCGCGTAGTTGAGTTAGGTTACCTGACTCAGCTCAACACCAATAATACTTCTGCCTTTCAATAAACTCTCCAAGAAATAGATGCTCTTATGGACAGACCTCAAGTCACCAGAGCCGAACAAACTGCGATTGTAGTTCAACTCAGCTCTGAGCCAACATTTCCCTCAACTTCCCAGAAAGAAACTATCTCAAAGTCATGTGTCAAGTCATGGGAACCGAACTATATATAACCAGGGGCGTTTGAAAGTTAGGTTTTATTCGATGCAATAAGATTGCCCTTGCGTCATCTGCTGAATTTCATAAAGAACATTTCTTTACACTTTTTTCCCCCAACACGCGTTCAAAAGTAACTCACACGTTGTTACTAAAAATCTGCTACGTAATGCTCTTTATGAAATTCTAAGTATATATGTATTGATGAAATACATGAGGGGGATCACAATGATAACAGACGGAGTCCAGTTTTGCTTTCATAAATGAATAAGACATAGCGAAGACTTCTGCGTACTGACATGGTGAGCTAAATCTGCAGCTCGCGAACTGAACAGCACGTTAACCACAAACTTGGCTCACCATGTCAGTCAAGAGAATATTTTGTCACAATACTTCTAAATTTAAAGCAAAATTGGACTGTCAATTCCCCGGAAAACTGGCATTTCATGTCCAACACGTGACAGCAGCATACCATTAAAAATAATAATGACCAAAACGGTAATGGCAAAAAAGTTTTTGTTCATTGCCATTTTTAATTATAATTTAAGAAATTTAACTGTCACGTGCGGGACATAAAATGTATATTTTTCGTGGAACGGCCAAAATCGGTCTTATGTTTGTGAGCCCCTCGTATATGGAGTATGTTTAACTCTAAATCTACCACGGCGGTTAACTATCCGCTTTGGAGACTTTACAAGATTGTTAAATGCCAAGCTTCCATTATTCTTTAACCAATTGCAAGACTTTTTCCATAATATATAGCTAATTAGGCAGTTATATATTATAGAAAAGTCTTGCGATTGGTTCAAGAATAATAGATACTTGGCATTTAACAGTTTTATAAAGAATTAAAAGCGGACAGCCAGACGCTGTACTAAATTTTGTGTTAATATTATGAATCACGCGTGAGTGTATGTCGAATGCGCGTTTGCTCGAAGCGCAAATATGCAACTAACATGCATATTTGCGCTTCGAGCTGCGCTTGTGAGGGAACACCGTAGTGAAGCAAACACTGCACAAGATATTTCACACACGTTTCAGTGTTACGAGGAACCGCTTTTACAAAACAAAAGGTTTTTAACCTCGGCACCCTCAAGCATGAATCACAATGAAGCTTCAACGATTGGCTGTAATAATTATCAATTTAATTTAACTTAATAATTTAATTGACCCTTTCATTCAAGTAACCCCATTTTCCAAGAAACTTAATAATTTAGCTAACTTAATAATTCAAATAACCCTATAATTCAATTAATCCTATAAATTAGGATCCTATTCAATTAATCCTTAATAATTCAATTCACGTAATTGAATTTACTTAATTTAAACCTATAATTCAAACCTAATTCAGTTCACTTAATTGGATTAATTTAATTAACCCTATGATTCAATTAAATTTTAATTTAACTATAACGAATTAATTTTATCCTATTAAAACCATTCGGAGCACACGGTGTGGAGCAACTAAAAAAAAGTGGTTCCTGGCGACTACTGCTTACGCAGAGAAATCAAACCTTTTCGCCTTGTACGGGCTCCCCAGAACTTCGAAACCCTATGCGTGTAACATATCCCGTAATTTATGCTTCTCAACGTTATTCTCACAATTTGCTTCCACATACCGTTTAGTGCTTACGATAGACATGTTTTATGGTTCGGCTCCGGCAAATTGAGACCTAACCTTGAGAATGCACTTTTTGGGAAGTTGACTCGAAGGAGAAGTGTGATTGGCGATGTGAGTTGCTTTGGGCTGAGTAGGTAATCCAACTCATCTGAGCGTCAATACCCCTTCCTTGAGTAAACTTCCCGAGAAATAAACTCCGTGTCAGGTCTCAACTTACCAAAGCCGAGCAGCAATATGTTCTTGGATTTTCTGTGTCAATGCAATGGCATACATAGTGAAGACCAATGTATTAAGGCACAAATTGAAGAGGTACACTGAATTACATGCAGAAATGGACCTATGGGAAATGCATCATTTCACATACTCATGCCTGCATACCCCATTAACCCCAAAATATGTTTTCACCGCGAATTTGAACCTTACTACTTTGCTCTTCACGGTGGCTCGAAACGACACAAAAGCAATCTTTTATATCGGTGTGTGTTGCGCTTTTTCTTGTGTAAAAGAATGTTCTCCCTCCCCTCCAAAAAAAAAAAAAAACACCAGTGGTTATACACGAATAAGAATTTTGGCTTTGTATGGAAATTCAAGAGAAAGCATACAAGTCCATTTTAACACTTTACCGGCCGGTAGCGGTTCGAACACACAATGCCCTCTCACCGCCCGCTCAGCCGCAGACCGTCCGCCAAATCTAACAGAAAGATCAAAAGTCATTTAATCACGACCGGTCGGTAAGCGCTGGGGAGCAAACGTCGAATAATCGACGGCCGGTCGGTAAGCGCTGAGAACAAAACGTCGATTAATTGACGACCGGTCGGTTAAAGTATTAATATTTATCACTTATCCCAGTTCAGAAAAAGGTTCGTTTGAGAGCAATGAAACTCGACTGTGCCGATTAAAAAATATTAACTAGTATTAAAATCATAGAAAAAAAAATGTCCATTAAATACTTTATATACCTACATAAAAACAGACTAAAACGCAGGAAAAATTTATAGATATATAAAAATTTGGCGGCTAATTACACACAAAAAAAAACAAAAAGCGAGAAATTATATTTAGCTCCATTAATTCAATTACTAATTGGCCTATTTTAAAAATAAGTACAGACACAAGTACGTTTGTCCCACACCCCCTTCCGTAAAGAGTTAAGAAACTAGGAAAGCTGAAAACTTTTGAAGTAAGAACCTACATTACAGTAAATGTACTAGAAGATTTTTGGAATTTAGGATTTAGTGGAACTTCAGCAAAAGAATTCAACGTGCGAATATTGTTGGAAAAAAAAAAACAATTCTAATACTACAACTATTTGTATTTAAAAAAATATTCTGTAAAAAGCAATTATGATACTGAAATAAACTACAAAATTAACACTTTAACTGCGACTGTATAAAGAGTGGGAAAACTACGAAATCTAAGCACTTCTTAGCCCTACACTGCGCCGTGTTGTTTTTAAACAACACCTCCATTTTTCGTTCACTAAGCTTTGATTTTGTAATATTTGTAACATGTGGCTCATTCTTTCGTTTCATATTGTATGTGTGATCATATTAGTTAATATAGTTCCCCCTAGATCTTGTAAATTGAACTCAAAGTTTATCTTTTTTCACAAAATCGTAAGACATGTTGATTTCGTAAAAAACAGTAGTTTTACTTTTTTTTCTACAAATTTTAAGCAACAATTTCATTTTCAAAAATAGTCTAATTGCTTACATAGTTGTAAAATAAAATAAATATAAGTTGTCCTAAAAATTTCGGGAAAAATCTATATTAAGGCGCGTTTTTTACTTGTTGTTTTAAAACAACACCGCGCATTCGGGGGCAATTTTTATGCTCCTGCATTATTCGCAGTATAAACAAGAACAGGTGTCACAAGTTGTTCTATTTCACTTTATTTAGTATCTTTTAGAAGATTATTGTTAAATATTTCACAAATTAGCAGATGTTGATTAAATTATTTAGGAATTTTGTTTAAAATAAATTCATGCTCAACCAAAGAAGAAACGAACATTATCGCATAGACCCCCTACAGATGTTAGGTTTCTTGTTTAAAATCTTTCAGTGAAATTATTATTAAACTTTATTGGTAATCAAAGTAAAAATTTTATAAATTTATAAATAATAATAAAATAAATTATTTTAATAAATTTTCATGTTTTAGTGCTATCTTATGATTATAATGCATGCCTGTTTATCTTTGATTTGGTTTCATTTGTTAACATTATTATATCAAAAAGTATTATTGTTACTAAATGTGCAGTGTTGTTTTTAAACAACATGTCAATTTTTTTCGAATTCTAGTTTTCCGAATTAAATAAGAATTTTTTTAGTATTTTTCCCACTTATAACTAGCACAAACAAACACACAAAAAAAAAATTTTACAAAGGAAAAAAAATTGCGCAGTGTAAGGTTAAGTACTAACACTAACATTATAACAGTAAATTTAAGAAAATATTTTTTCAATATTAATGTTTTTCACGACTTCAGGTGAAAAATTTACTGCTTTGGACATTACGTTGAAAAAATGAAATACTAATATTACATGGATTTTTATTCTAAATAACTTTATGAAAAGCAATTATGACACTGAAATCAACTTCAGTGCAGAATTAAACACTTTACTTAGGATTATTATATTTACGTATTTGAAAACCAATTGTTCGGTGTGATTGATTTATTTATTTATTTGTTTTCCCTTTTTTTTTTAATGCAGATTGTTTAAAAAACATTTCTTGGTAAGCACTTCTAAAATTCGGTTGCATCCCATATGGTTGGATGTCGGCCGTGACCCTGTCGAATTTTTCCTAAAGTTCGAGATACTTTGATGCCAGAAGATTATCATTGACAGTTTTTTCAAACTTAAAAACAATTTCAAAAGGTTCTCGTTTCGATTGCAAAACCATAAAATTGCTTATGTCTATGCGAATGCATTTCTGAATTATCAAGCTTTTTGCATCGCTTTGAAACGCGCAAAAAACCGCAAGAGAGAAAAATTGATCGAAGTTAGAGCGTCGAAGAGAATGCTCGAAAGTTTTGAACAAGGGAAAGAAGATCAGGAAATAACTAAATTTTAGCAGACGATTAGAGAGTTTTGTAAAAAAATAATTCTTTAAAAAAATAATTAAATATTTTCAATAAATAGCATATGAGCTGTTTTTCTTGCATTAGTTTTGAATGAAATTTGACGAACAATAAATAAGATTATAGAAAAACAGAACTGTTGGAATTTAGTTCTGAAAAGCGAAAAAGTCATTTTTATTTCTTTGAAATCCAGAATTTATTCTTTGAACGATTTGAAAATAAGGAACTGTATTACATTAGAGATTTTTTTTTTCTATTTAACGGATTTATGAGTTGTGAGGCAATGATTATTATTTTTCAAGAGAGTTTGGAGTGTTCTTTAACAAAAATCTTTTGATGAGAGATTTATAATTAAATATTAATTGAAGCACTAGCTCAATCGAGTGACGTTTGCTACTATAATTGCCATGTGGTTGTAATTAGCTTTTATTTATGTAAATTGCTTATATTTTTACAGCAGGAATTATGAAATTTAAAGGAACATAACGTTTTTTTAAATAGAATAATTTGGTTTTAATAATGTGTTCAGATAGTTTAAGTCATCCATACTCAAACAACGATCGTCCGAAAATTTCTAAGTGGACCGGTTCATAATCGGTAAAGGTCGTTAAAAACCTTAATATGATGTGTATAAACCTATTTTTTGTCCAGGTAATTTTTTTGTTCACTCTGTAAATCCCCCCCTTTTTTTACAACGCACTTGCTAATGAATTGAAACCTGAACAAGGCTACTTTTTTATATATTTAATTTTTTTATTTCATTTTTTACAGTAAAAACAATGATATTAAAGCACTAGGGCCTTTTTTAGCCTACATTAATTTTCATTAATTTTTATGCTGCCGAGGAAAAGAAGAAGCTTGAAAACAGCTCATTTCAGGTACGTTTGCTACTATCTGAATTGTCACATGGTTGAAATTAGATTTTTTCTAAAACGTTGACAGCAGAATTATGAAATTTAAAAGAACAATTTAACTCAGCATTAGATCTAATTAATATATTTTAAATTGTTTAGGTCAGCCATATTTAAACAACGAGCGTCCGAAAATTTCTGGGTGGACCGGTTCAAAACCGGTAAAGCTAGTTAAAAATCCTAATATGATGCGTATCAACCTACTTTTGTTCAGGTAACATTTTTTGCGCACTCCATAAGCACTTATCTTTTCACAAGCACCTGCAGAATGGATTGAAACTTTAAAGAGGCAATTTTTTAAAACATTTTTTATTTATTTTTCTTTTTTTAAATAAACTCGATGATATTAAAACACAGGGTTCTTTTTTCTTACTTACAATTATTTTAGCAATTTTTATGTTGCGAAGAAAAGAAGGTTTAAAACAGTTCAATTTAGTTACTTGTGCTACTATCTTATTTGTCGTATGGCTGTAATTAGATTTTTTGTCATTTAAGAAATCGTTTATAGCAGAATTATGAAATTTAACAGAGAAAATTGAAAAGAACAATTTAACTCAGCATTAGATATTGTAAATATGTTTTTTGATTAAGTCGGCCATACTCAAACAACGAGAGTCCGAAAATGTCGGAATGGACTGGTTCAAAACCAGTCAAGGTGGTTAAAAACCCTAATACGATGTGGATGAACCTACATTTGTTCAGGTAACATTTTTTGTGCACTCTGTAAAGACTTTACGTTTTCACAAGAATCTGCAGAATGAAACCTGAAAAAGGAGACTTTCTTTGTACAGTAAAATCAACGACATTTAAGCACGGGGGGCAAGGGCACCTGTAGAAGGCAAGTTTTTTTTTTTACAGCAAAATCAACGATATTTAAGCACGGGGGTAAGGGCACCTGAAAAAGGAGACTTTTTTTCCTTGTACAGGAAAATCAACGATATTTAAGCACGGGGCAAGGGCACCTGAAAAAGGAGACTTTTTTTTAAAGCAAAATCAACGATATTTAAGCGCGGGGGGGGGGGGCAAGGGCACCTGAAAAAGGAAACTTTTTTTCTTTGTACAGGAAAATCAACGATATTTAAGCGCGGGGGGGAAGGGCACTTGAAAAAGGAGACTTTTTTTTACAGCAAAATCAACGATATTTAAGCACGGGGGCAAGGGCACCTGAAAAAGGAGACTTTTTTTTAAAGCAAAATCAACGATATTTAAGCGCGGGGGGGGGGCAAGGGCACCTGAAAAAGGAAACTTTTTTTCTTTGTACAGGAAAATCAACGATATTTAAGCGCGGGGGCAAGGGCACTTGAAAAAGGAGACTTTTTTTTACAGCAAAATCAACGATATTTAAGCGCGGGGGGCAAGGGCACCTGAAAAAGGAGACTTTTTTTTCTTTGTACAGGAAAATCAACGATATATAAGCACGGGGGCAAGGGCGCCTGAAAAAGACAGTTTTTTTTTACAGTAAAATCAACGATATTTCAGCACGGGGGCAAAGACACCTGAAGAAGGCAGGTTTTTTACAGCAAAATCGACGATATTAAAGCAGGAAGTGGGCACGGGTACCTGAAGAAAGCCGTTTTTCTTTTACACTAAACGGGCGCCTGAAGGCGGCTTTCTTTTAACAGTAAAATAAATGCTATTAAAACACTGGCCTCTTTTTCTTTAACCTACATTTATTTTTATTAATTTTTATGATTGCGAAGAAAAGAACGAGACTGAAAAAGGCTGGTTTAGGTCTTTCTGCTTTGTATTAGGAGGGAGAATTTTAGACCCCTGTAGCGCTAGGCACATTAGCTAGTATTTAATAAAAATGTTCTTCATTTCAATTTGTAACTAGCAAATATATTCAGTCTTCTCAGGGACATCCGTCTCTGAGATGGGTAACTTGATTTTTTGCATTTTTTACATACTAGTTCACCGAGTTTTTAATAGTTTTGTTTGGGTTACTTCAAAGCAAGCAAAATATGATAAATAAAATATTTTTATAACCTAAAATAAGTATTCTGACTATTTAGAACGTCGTCCAATTGCTTTTTCAATAAATGCTACGCACACCATTAAAAATCACTAAAAGAGAAAAGAAAAATCTATTTACACTGATTTTTTTTTTTTGGAAAGTTTTAAAATTTTAATAATTACTGTCAATCTTAATTTTATGAGATTATCTTTTTTAAAACCGATCATTTTCAATAAATAATTTAGGCTGCAAGTTATATTTTTAAATCTGAGGTGTTCGTGTCTTTTCAATTACATTAAGTAAAAAATCTATTCTAAAAATAGTTTCGAGTATTTACATTTTTAATGAATTATTTCTTATTAGAAGAGTTGCAGTACTTACAGAATTGCTGAAATTATTAATGGGTAATAGCAAATTGTAAAGATATTCATGGTAATGCATGACGTTTATTAACAATCGTTCTTTATAATTATTACAAATTTTATGTTAAGGCCAGTATATAGAGCCATTCAAATTCTTTAAGAATTCATTTTATTAAATTGAAAAAATTTTGTAATTTAAAAAAGAAAAATTACAGTTAAAATGTTGGAAATCAGATTAACAATTGCCAAGATTGTGCAATGTGCAAAAACTGTGACCTACAGGCAAACAATGTCATAAAAATCTAGCAGATCAGTTGGGTCAAATTTGATAATTGGACCTTCCTATTCATCGTGAATTTATGAATCAAAAAATAAAATAAAAGTTCTACTAAAATCTTACCAACCATGAAAAATAAGACCTTAATTTTCGCTCAATATTGAACTTGATTTTACTTTTAAAACAATTTTAAAGTCATTAAAATTGTTTTTCAGAATCAAGAATATACTACAAAATTATTTTTTGTTTCTCATGCATATGAATGCAAATATTATTAGAAATGCTGATGGAAAGGACATAATGATGGGTAATTTCTTGATGAGAAATTATGAATTAAGTAAATATTTTTATTTTTAAGCTTTTCAAAGCTTAAAGAAAAACAAGAATAACTAAATAAATAAAATGCTCTACAACATTTTGTACTTTAATAACTGCTAAGTTTTAAAGTAACCGATTTATGAATTACGCCAATAAAAAGAACAAAAAATGCTTCGTTTTTATACTAACCTAAAGTTTATAATATTGTTTAAAAATAATAAAACAATAAGTATGGAAGATTTCTCTAAGTCCTACAACTTAATTCAAATTCCAACTACTAATATAACATAACTTTCATAACTAACATAATCGATTTTCCAGGAATTAAAAAAAAGAAAAATTCTTAATGTCCTAATTATTACCTAATCAAATTCTATCAAGAAAACTGAGCCCATGTTTTAAAAAATTCATATATTTTATAAACAAAACTCAAAAAACAGCATAAAAATGCATTATTTTCAAATATATACCACCGAAAATTTAAACCGAGTTGAATAGGCACATGTCAAGTTGCATTGTCTCTATAAAATATTCATGCACTGAGGTGATGCATCAGATTTATACCATGAATGTTTGAATATACCATTAGATCCTTATTGGATGGAATGTTAAAAGCAATTGACCAAAAAAAGTCTAAGCGTCATAAATGAATGAAGTTGTATAAAATATTTGAACAGATTTTGGCATTGGACACAAACCAAGATATGAAGTTGCATCATAACTCTATTCACCAATGATTAGATTTAAAAAAAATATTTAGCGTAAGTTAACATACGTTAAGTTTTTAATTCTAGTCTTACTAAATGCATTATAAAACAATACTTTTTATGCCTGTACAGAATCAAAACCCAAACAATAAAATATACCATGACTATTTAATGCATTTAAATTATCAAACCAAATTGAAGTACTGAACATACCTTTAACCACACAGCAGGTATCTTGAAACTTTATTTTTAACTAGTGAAGAAAAAGGAAGACATTAAACTAAGTTGAATTGTCAAATTCTTTGGTTTATTTTAAAGCATACAGTACACAGATACATAAACAGGCCAATATACAGATAAATATAATCGCATGCATGATATGCATATGAGATATTTTCAAACTATGTCGTGGTTTTTGACAAGAAAATAAAGGTCTTAACTTGCAAAAAATGTTGCAAACTGCAAACTTGTTGCAATAAAAATAAACTAGGTTTCAAGAAAATGATAAATTATAATACCAAAAAAAAAAAATCAAAATTCACGAATTAATATACCTGCTTGCATACCACAGGAATACACATCCTGTAAAAAGGATCTCCTCCCCACCCCCTCTCCCATAAATTTCAAATAAATTCTTCTACATCTTTCTCAGAACAGGAAAAGTTGAGGGGAGAAAAATAACGTAATTTATAGACAGGAGACTTAACATTTACGAACGACTTCTTTAGGTGTAAATTTAGTTTCTTAAAACTTCGTTTAGATGGTTGCATGCTACTATTACGAGAATAAATTGAGAAATATATATTTATTTACCGGGCATTTTTAAACATCTCCAAAAATGACAAAAAGGGAGAAACTTAATTTTTAAGTAACTTTTCAAAAAAGGATTTAAAAAAACCGTTGGGGTGGGGGGGGGAGGTCAGTAATTAGAAAAATTGTACATTTAGACCCTAGTTGCACGATGAGTAGTACTTCCAATTAAAACTGTTTCCCATTTAAAAGTACTAAGTACTAAAGTTAATTTTATGAGCAACTTTTTTAAACCCGTTTGTACCTGGCAATTTCAATAATGATGGGAAAAGTCGCAAAATTTTTGCAGTAGCAATACATTTTTGTCAGTTTTCACCGTTTGGAAGCTAAAATTTAAGAATGAGAATAAACGCTTAAATTGAAACGCTGCCAACTGAGATGCTCCCCTTACACACAGCAGAATCCATAATATTTTTTTTTTTATTTACAGACAAATAAAAAATAAATTTAAAAAATCCATTTGGTTGCAAAAATGAAAATTGATCAACATTTATTTCCAAGCGTGAAAATTCAGTGAGAATTTTATCAGTGAGAATATATAAAATAAAAATTCAAAACATGGAATACAATAGAATAATGTAAACATGCATTTGTTATACCTTAACCGTACACTGCGCAATTTTTTTTTTTCTTTGTGAAATATTTTTTTTTTTTTTTTTTTTTGTGTTTGTTTGTGCTAGTTATAAATGGGAAAAATACTAAAAAAAAATTCTTATTTAATTCGGAAAACTAGAATTCGAGAAAAATTGACATGTTGTTTAAAAACAACACTGCTCATTGGGGGGTAACAATAATAATTTTTTGAAAAATCATTTCAACAAATGAAACCAAATCAATAAATAGGCATGCATTATAATCATAAAATAGAACTAAAATATGAAAAATTATTAAAATAATTTATTTGTTATTATTTATAAAATGTATTACAGTAAAAATTTGCAGATGTAACTAATAATTATTAGTTACATGTGGAAATTTCTACTTTGATTACCAATAAAGTTTAATAATAATTTCATTAAAAGATTTTAAACAAGAAACGGAACATCTGTCTATGCGATAATGTTCCTATCTTCTTAGGTTAAGAGTGAGTTAATTTTAAACAAAATTCCTAAATAATTTAATCGACCACTTTAAGCTAATTTGTGAATTATTTAACAATAATCTTCTAAAAGATACTAAATAAAGTGAAATAGAACAACCTGTGACACCTGTTCATGTTTATACTGCGAATAACGCAAAAGCATAAAAATTGCCCCCGAATGCGCGATGTTGTTTTAAAACAAGTAAAAAAGGCCCCTTAATATATATTTTTCCCGAAATTTTTCGGACAACTTATATTTATTTTATTTTAAAACTATGTAAGCAATTAAGAGACTATTTTTTTAAATAAAATTGTTGCTTAAAGTTTCTAGAAAAAAAAAATTAAGAAGTTACTGTTTTTTTACGAAATCAACATGTCTTACGATTTTGTGAGGAAACATGAACCTTGAGTTAAGTTTACAAGCTCTACGGGAAACTATATTAACTAATATGATCACACATACAAAATAAAACGAAAGAATGCGCCACATGTTAAAAATATCACAAAATAAAAGCTTAGTGAACAAAAAATGGAGGTGTTTAAAAACAACACGGCGCAGTGTAGGGTTAAAACGGCGAACTTTTATATAAGTAACGTAAATTAACACCTATCTGGACTAAATCTAAATAGCATTGGCTTTCGGAAATAAGGAGTACTTCCCGGATTTACCCATTATGTGCGCTATCAGAAAGTTATAACACTTACTTATACAAAAAGCATAATTTAATTAAACTTCATTTTTAATGACTGAATCAACATCATTTATCATTTATAAAACAAAAAGAATTAGTTTTATAGCAATTTCTAACTATCCGCAATTGAAGTTCAAAGAACTTAAAATGGGACGAGCTTTACCCGTAATTCTGATTAGTTCTATTCTGTATAAATATTTAACTACCTTTTCTTTTTTTGTCTTCCTTTAAAAAGATTTTTTGTACAAATCGTCTGCAATGAGAAGGTTCGAAGGCATTATAATCCACGAAGCAAATCAAATTTCGTCGGAATCAACGCGTTACAGCAAAGATAAGAAATGGCGATAAGTAATTTCAAAGCTAAAGAAATAAACATTTATGGAATAAATTATCTTTCGCTTATTTAACTACCTCAATAATACATATCCCGAATAATTAAACATTTATATTTAACTAATTTGAGTTCAAAGAGCAATAAAATCAGCCATACCTTTAAAGAAACATCCCCAAAATTCTTCCGACGACGCTAGTTCTGCGAGAGTCTAGACGCCTTGTGTTCGAAATTCCATTAGCTTGCCGCGGAATCAGCGCACGCATCAGAACGCTCATTACTTATGCATGGAAAGAATTTTGCTACGTGCTGCTTGAAGAATTACGGAAACTAAAAAAAATAAATAAAAGAAACAAAAGAAAAGATTTAGAATTCGGAAAATATCAGAAGGAAATGTTTACAAAGTTTTATTCTCTTCTGTATCCAAAAGTATATTTAAAAAAAACAACATTGGATTGGTCAACTTTTTCAATTTTTGAATGCTTGGGATTTTTTGAGTAATAGTCATAGGCATGCGCAGGGGGATCTTCAGAGGTACGGAAACACCTTCATTAGCTTAAGAAAGGGAGGAGGGGGATAAATGAGAAAGGCATTTTCCTTGCAAACAATCACACTTATTAGAGTGTACAATAAGCCACTGAAAGTTTTCTCCCAAAGTCCATTTCCCAAGCAGTGCGGCCTCCTTTTTATATACGTTTAACTATTTAATTACCAAACCCATATGTCTTATTTAACTTCATAAAGTATGCATGCTCGCCAAACATTTGAGGCATTAAAATTAGCCTTTGACTGCATGTACAGCGTATGTTATAGATTTTACAACTTTTTAAAGAATTAACTTCTTGTGCAATTTTGTCCATCATCCATCTTTCTTTTATTTATTTTTTAGTTTCCGTAATTCTTCAAGCAGCACGTAGCAAAATTCTTTCCCTGCAGAAGTAATGAGCGTCCCCTCTTCTGATGCGTGCGCTGATTCCGCGGCAAGCTGATGGAATTTCGAACACAAGCGTCTAGGGCAATGCAAAAAATCAAACGATGTTTGGCATCCAAAATCAACTCCGATGTTTGACGATGCTGATTAGTTTTTGGAGACAATTTCTCAAAAGGCGCGTAGTAAAAGGATAAAAACAAAAATTCCTCTTCGAATCCACTCTGATAGAAATGGTGCTGATTAGGTTTCGGTGCCCATCCCTTTAAGGAGAAGAGTGGCGTGATGCAATGCTTTTCTCGTCAAGAGCGATTAACTCTGATAGAAATGGTGCTGATTAGGTTTCGGTGCCCATCCCTCTAAGGGGAGGAGGGTGGCGTGATGCAATGCTTTTCTCATTAAGGGAGATTCTTGTGTTTCAAAACATAAGGCTAGGGTCCAAACAAAACTTTATTACACAGTTGAACTCTTAACTCATGGAAATGATGTAGTCGAGTGGGGAAACCGGATATGACGTTTAATCTTTTCTTAGCCTATTTCACCGAAAAGATAAATATAATGCAGCGTAAAAGTATCGCTAAAAAATAAATTTATAATAACTTTAATAACGGACAAATTTGGATCCTACATAAATCCGGATCTAAGGGAATGAGTTTTTTTGGAGCAAACTTTATCGGGAGGAGCTTATGGCGTAGAATACGCAGACAAGTTCACCTAGAACTAAACGAGCCTAATTTTCCCATGAAACTTTTTGACTTGGATTCTTAAAGATAATTTTAAATGAATGAATTCCTGAATGAGTGAGAAAAAATGAATGAATGAATGAGGGATTTTCCTGCATAATTAACATGTACGAAAGTTATAGACTGTCTATATAGACACAAAAAGATAATTTTTTTTATGACGCAATTGAGGTACTTGTAATAGTGAACAAACATCATCTGCTGTAGCTATTTTATTTCAATTGAGATTGCAGCACATTGAGTGGCAACACTTAATTTTTAATTTCTTTTTATTGATTGAAATTTGTTGTTGTTACCATTTGGGAAATTAAAAAATATACACGAGTACTTTTAGAACCGTAGGAACATAAAGTGGACTGAGTGAAATTACTTTCTGCGAAAATCAAATTTTCCGTTTAGGTTTCTTTCTTTTTTATTTTTTTTTTATGATTCCAAGAAAACTATTGCGGCTTACAGACTTCATTTTGTTTTTAAATGAAAGCCAATAAAATTTTTTACAACTATATTTTTATAACTTTTCTTTAAGAAGGAGAGGTTACGTCCATTTTTAGTCATAAACATTCTAAAACCTCAAATTTTTCTATTTTTGGAGACAAGGACCTATGTTTGAAGCGCCATATCTCGGATGCTATTGGTCGTGGTTGAGCTTAAATTCTTACAAATTTAATGTACAACTGGATTGGTGAATGCAACTTACATGAAAATTTGGATAGGTTAGGAGTTATAAGGTGATAGGTGAAAAACGTTCTATTATTTTTATTTAGAACGTATTGTTAATTTAAACTTATTTTTTATCTTAAAATTAATATCATTTTTAAAAAAATATTTTGAAAAAAAAATATTTTGAAAATTCAAAGTATTAGACTATTTATTCAAGTGGTTAAAAATATTAGAATATTTCCCAATATTATCCTTTAGTTATCACCAATTAATAACTGGTGGCATCATTGATAAAATTCAGACGATTTTATTTTTTTTAAATTAGTGTTATTTTTGCAGTTTTGCTTTTCCGTCTGAAAATGAGTCGTGTGAGTGATATTCCTGAATTGATTAAAATTGATTGTTGAGCTGTATCATCACGATAAAAATCATTGTTATATAGCGAATTCTTCACATTGTTCGCAGTCAAGCATTAGTAAAATATTAACACAATATTCAAAAAATCGAAAATTTTAAAATAATCGCCGAAATGGCGGGAACATTAATACGTCTCCATGAATCGAAGTTTGAATCGGGTGTACCGAAAACAAAACCTTCCATGACAAACCCTTTTATATTCTTTACCCTGCAGTTTCATTTTCAATGCTTGATATGAATCGCGACTTATAATTATATCAAACTTGTAAGGGACCGTTCATAAATGACGTAACGCTTTTGTCCCATATATTTGACCCCCTCTGCCCCATTGTCACAAAATGTCACTTCAACGGACTCTATTGCTTCATTACCATACTTTTAGTGGGTGCTTTAACAACTTAATAAGCAAAAAGCATTGGTTTTTTTCCACTTTTTTTTCTAATTTCGATGAATGTTTTCTGACAAAAAAAAAAGCTTAAATATCGCCAATTGGTCGCTGTGGTCGCTAATCTCACACAATAAAACCCCGCTATACCGCGCCTCAGTATACCTCGGAATCGGATATACCGTGGTGACTATCATGTCCCCCAACGTTTAAACCACCCTTTATCATTGCCATTTAAAGGTGTTTCCTTATTTACCATTGTAAATAAATACAGCCTGATCACACAAATATTCTAGTCAAAGAGCACCCAGACACACTAACAGATAAAGCCCTATTGTGATAGGTGTGATGTACACCTTTTTCATGCTTTTTCTGTGTTTCAACTAGAACATATAGCTTGATTTCAAAATCGGGTGCAATCGCCTTGACTTGTTTCTCTTGACAAGGGCGGAGTTCAATCTGTCAGGGACTCTTCAGTTCCAGGACCAGCTATGCATGTGTAACTTCTTTTATAGCGCTATCAACTTTGTATTCCAGATTCTTTAGCATTAATGAAAATTAAAGGTATTCCCCACTGAGAAGTGCGTTCCTCCCCGTCCAAATCTAATTTTTTCTTAAGACCTATCCCCCTTCACAATCCCATGTTGATAATGTAAAGATATTTTTAAGCGTATTTTTCCTCGGATAACAGTTGGTTTATAGCCTATCGCTCGATAGACTGATTGCGCAGCTGAGATGCGTGCTTCTTACACAGCAATTACAGTGAATAGAATGGCAGCAAAGAAGAAAAGAAAAAAATATACTATAGGGGGAAGAGAAGTTACGAGTCATTGATAAAGCAAAAAATGATGCAAAAAGGGCAAGTATTATTTCGTGAATATGGTTCCGCGGTATAGTTTCACTATACCGCGGTTATGTTATTACGCGGGTGCTAAACATGTCCCCAGACACCCGCGTTTTAAGGGGGTTTTCTGTATTCAGTTCTGCAGAATGCTATACTTCTTAGCATCGCTACAGATTTTTTTTAAAATTGCCAATTTATGTCTAAAGGCGAACCAACTGGTCCTTTAACGTTTTGCCATGGGCTTGACCGAGCGGACACCGCTAAATGGTGCATAAAAGATGAAATAAATTCTACCCATATCATGTCATCAGTCCTGAAATAAGAGCAAACAACTTTTAAAAATAGCCATCAATCGTGATGTTCTCCACTCTATCATAAACATATTCCACTTTATCTTTTATCTTTTACTAGCTGCGACGCCCGGCGTTGCACGGTCTATCTTAAATTATATTTTGCAAACACAGCGATGCCTCATCAAAATGCTAGAAACGTTGATTATTATTATATTTGATTCGTTAAACAATGGCAACTGCATTAATTTGTTTTTTCACACGGCAACTGTAACAATTGCTTTAAACGATGCAACAATGCAAATAAAATAAAACGATCACATCTGGGTCAAATAAAATTAAAGTTAGTTACCGTGAAAAAATAATTTCAAACTACAGAGAAAAACACTTATAACTTCTGTTATAGTTAATTTAGAGGCTTCCAATTTTAGCAAAAAGGACAAAACTCTTTCTAGGATAGTTTTTTACGGGCTCTTCAACGGTATCAAGCTCGAAAGGATGCAATAATTTCTTCCGATAAAAAAGGACTATTTTATGCAATTTTCGGAACTCCGCTCCAATTGGTCTCAGCGTGATGATATATAGCCAATAGCCTTCCTCGATAAATGATCTATCTAACACTGAAAGAATTTTTCAAATCGGACCAGTAGTTCCTGAGATTAACGCGTTCAAGCAAACAAACTCTACAGCTTTATAATATTAGTATAGATTAGTACAACTGTTATCATTATGCCGATTCTTATCAGATCAAATATTCAGAAGCAATAGATCAAGGATTTGATGAACGAGCAAAGATTAGTTCAGACACCGGATTAGCAATGTCACATTAATGAGTAATAATACCTTCTCTTGAACATCATTTAAAAAATATTCTTATTGCTCATCAAGGGGCGTCGCCGAACTGAAAATGGGGGAAAAAAATGTAAGAGTAACGCAATTTTAAATCATGATGTGATGCCTTATTATTTCATATTTAAAAAAATTTTTCAATGACATAAGAAGTTCAGTTTTGGGAGAGCTCGTTATATGTAAGGAATATCACGTGACTAACATGAAAATCCTGTTTTAAGCATATGATTTTCCCAAATCCAACAAATGACAGATTCTGATATATTTCGTACAAGAATAAATATCTGTTTAGGATATATTGACCAGTCTTTTTACTGCAGAAATGGGGACAAAAAGTTTAACGAGTGCAAATTTTCTTTGAAAATCTGGTACCCAACATGTTATTAATGTAATAACGTAGATATCAATTGCACAAGTATTCTTTGCCCTGATATAAGTGTACTTAGCTAAAAATGCATGGGTATTTTTAATCCTTACTTTTTTAAGCAAATTTGCACAACATCGCCATGGAAATTCAAAATGGAACATGTTTTGCTTGACTAAAGTCAGCTTTCATAAAAAATAGAACAAGTTGATCGTAAATGTGCATGTAGGGGAGAAGGGGGCTAGTGTAGACACTGGGTTAGTGAATAATTCTGTAATATTTCGGCTCAAATGGAATATTTAAAAATAATTTTTTTTTTTTTCTCTTTATAAAAGCTATGAGAAAAAAATTATTCGTATGATCCACAAAAACCTTACTTAAACATTAATTTCAGTTAATGCAAGATTTTTTTCCAGATGTTGAAGAATCTTGCATCAGACATCCTAATACAAACCAATAAACTTATGAAATGTTGATTCTAAGCTAAACAGCGAGTCGCCGCACTTATTACCCCACTTTATATTATATTTGACATTGTTAGGGGAAATTTTATTTCATTTTGTTTGAATTAGTTAGTTAGTCAGTTTCAAACAGACAGTACAAACAGTCTGTCTGACTTATTATATATGTATATGTATATACAGGGTGTACCGGTACAGCGGCGACAAACTTTTAGGGTGTGTAGGGGGCACAGAGAAGACTCGGAATCACATAGGAATGCAGGGTCCCAGACACTTTCCTGGCGCGGTAGAGACGACACAAAAATCAAGAAAAAGGATACGAACGGAGTGAGAAGACATGTGTATTTTTCGGATTTACAGCAAAATACAAAGAAAAACAACATAAAGAGACCAAGATGTTCATCAAAGTAGGTGTTCGAAATTACGACCCCGGACCGTGATGCAAACTTCACATCTGCGGCGCATTGACGAACGAACGTTAGCGAAAATACGGAAAATCAGGAAAGCGTCTGGGATCCTGCATTCCTATGTGATTCCGAGTCGTCTCTGTACCCCCTACACACCCTGAAAGTTGGTCTGTACCGGTGCACCCTGTATATATATATATATATATATATTGGAAATGGATTAACTGACAGATCAAGATTTTCTTTTGCTTTGACATTCGTTAAACCCTTAACTGTCGGGTTATTTTCAAGAAAACGGTCATAAAAGTGCCTATTTTTTATCCCTGAAAATTATATAAAAATATGTGTATGTACATACTCGTATATTCATTTTCAATTTTTGATTTGTTTTTATTTTGAAATTTTAAACACTCCAGCCCGAACATGTCACGGGAGCGAGAAATAGAGAGCGAAAACTCACCCCGTCATTTTCACGGAAGAGAGAAATAGAGAGCGAATACTCACCCCGTCATTTTCACGGGAGAGAGAAATAGAGAGCGAATACGCACCCCGTCATTTTCATGGGAGAGAGAAATAGAGAGCGAAAACTCACCCCGTCATTTTCACGGGAGAGAGAAATAGAGAGCGAAAACTCACCCCGTCATTTTCACGGGAGAGAGAAATAGAGAGCGAATACGCACCCCGTCATTTTCATGGGGGAGAGAAATAGAGAGCGAATACTCACCCCGTCATTTTCACGGGAGAGAGAAATAGAAGGCGAAACCTCAGCCCGTCACGTTCACGGGAACGAGAGGGAAGGGGTTAATACATAACATTTTTTGATTGTAAAAACTGTATTGCGTATTGCACCAATACTGTAGATTGTTGATGTAAAGAGTATTGTAGTGAACAGAGACTCCAAAAGAAAAGGCTTCTACGTTGAAAAAAAAGGGGGAGGGGTAATAACCTTTCCAAATTCTTTTGTTGATAATCTTAACCCTACACTGCGCCGTGTTGTTTTTAAACAACACCTCCATTTTTCGTTCACTAAGCTTTTATTTTGTAATATTTGTAACATGTGGCGCATTCTTTCGTTTCATATTGTATGTGTGATCATATTAGTTAATATAGTTTCCCCTAGATCTTGTAAACTGAACTCAAGGTTCATCTTTTTACCCAAAATCGTAAGATATGTTGATTTCGTAAAAAACTGTAACTTTTTAATTTTTTTTCCTACAAATTTTAAGCAATAATTTTATTTTAAAAAATAGTCTCTAATTGCTTACATAGTTTTAAAATAAAATAAATATAAGTTGTCCAAAAAATTTCGGGAAAAATATATATTAAGGCGCTTTTTTTACTTGTTGTTTTAAAACAACACCGCGCATTCGGGGGCAATTTTTATGCTCCTGCATTATTCGCAGTATAAACAAGAACAGGTTATTCTATTTCACTTTATTTAGTATATTTTAGAAGATTATTGTTAAATATTTCACAAATTAGCCTAAAGTGGTAGATTAAATTATTATTTAAGAATTTTGTTTAAAATCAATTCACGCTCAACCAAAGAAGAAACGAACATTATCGCATAGACCCCCTACAGATGTTAGGTTTCTTGTTTAAAATCTTTTAGTGAAATTATTATTAAACTTTATTGGTAATCAAAGTAAAAATTCACACATGTAACTAATAATTATTAGCTACATCTGCAAATTGTTACTTTAATAAATTTATAAATAATAATAAAATAAATTATTTTAATAAATTTTCATATTTTAGTGCTATTTTATAATTATAATGCATGCCTGTTTATTAAAATTTAGTTTCATTTGTTAAAATGATTATATAAAAGAATTATTTTTGTTACCCCTAATTGCGCAGTGTTGTTTTTAAACAACATGTCAATTTTTCTCGAATTCTAGTTTTCCGAATTAAATAAGAATTTTTTTAGTATTTTTCCCACTTATAACTAGCACAAACAAACACACAAAAAATTTTTTACAAAGAAAACAAAATTGCGCAGTGTAGGGTTAAACCTCATCAATATAGCTACTAAATTGAATAATAAAAAAAGGCAAAATAAAACTTGAGTTATTTTTTCCCCGGAAATATTTGCATGTGACGCAAATCAAAATACGAAACCCACTTAAGAAATGAAAATTGCACGCAACGAATAAGACAAAAAAAAAAAAAAAAAAAAACAGACATTTCAAAAAAAAAAGAAACTCCATTTCCAAGTTTTACTTGGATGCACGAAAAAGTGGTCATTATAAGTATCGATGGTCTGAATCGATTTCATCATTTCAGAATCATCATTTAGTTCTTCCTAAATGCATATAGTAATCGTATTGGTAATGTTATCGAAGTTTTTGGAGGAAGTCCGTTTAGTGTTCAATCTCGTGAATTTTTAAGTGCCCGCTTTGGCTTCTAATTTTATAACAAATGTCATGAAAATGGAAGGTTGCTAAGTGATTTTTAGTTGTTTATAAGTAATTTGTTCTTAGTTATGCTTAGCACTGCAATTAACAAACGACCCTTTCACTATGTTTAAACATACTAAGACTAATTAAAATAATAAATGTTGGAATACAATAAGAACACACACACGGAATATAATAAGTTACAGCAGGAACGGAAAAATACCGTGTGCCACGTCCCTTTGGCATTTATTGTTTAGTGTTGGATAGTAAAAATTTTGGAATTATAAAAGTGATATATAATTTTAAAATTATCTATGACCTATACTTCGGCGCAACATACTCTCAAAAATATAATCCTCATTATCGACGATTCTTCAATCGTCAAGAAAATTTCGTCATATACAACGATTCTTTCCTCGCGCGATCACGTGACTTAACCCCTTCACTGGTTAATTTTTTTACCACAAATGTTCCTAAAAAAAAAGCATATTTTTCATTGCATTAATTGAAGTCCTAACATGGTATAAAAGAAAAATGAAAGATTTTTTCAAAAATTTCATAAATAATGAATTTAAGCATTTTTTTTATTTTATAACTTTGAAACACAAATGGCCCTGAATGACTACCTTTCAATCTGTTAAAAATACGGGCAACTAAAAGAAAGAAAGACGGAAATTTCAATGCCCGTACGCTGTACGGGCACACCGGTGTGGGACCAACGTTGGGGGGTCCGTACGCCGCACGGGCAAACCAGTTAAGGGGTTAAAAAATTCACTCACAAGTGTTGGAAATTTGACATAAGGTTTACTCGGAGCATTTTTCACGAAGTCGTTTCGGCAAATACGACGAAAGTTTCGTGAGATTTGAGCATGCGTTTCTGAGAGTGCACCAGTAAAAAAGTTACTACACAAGTTTTGGCAATTTGACGAAAGGTTTACTCGGAGCATTTTTCACGAAGCCGTTTCCGCAAATACGACGAACGTTTCGTGAGATTTGAGCATGCGTTTCTGAGAGTGCACCAGTAAACAAGTTACTACACAAGTTTTGGCAATTTGACGAAAGGTTTACTCGGAGCATTTTTCACGAAGCCGTTTTGGCAAATACGACGAAAGTTTCGTGAGATTTGAGCATGCGTTTCTGAGAGTGCACCAGTAAAAAAGTTACTACACAAGTTTTGGCAATTTGACGAAAGGTTTACTCGGAGCATTTTTCACGAAGCCGTTTCGGCAAATACGACGAAAGTTTCGTGAGATTTGAGCATGCGTTTCTGAGAGTGCACCAGTAAAAAAGTTACTACACAAGTTTTGGCAAATTGATGAAAGGTTTACTCGGAACATTTTTCACGAAGCCGTTTCGTCAAGTACGACGAACGTTTCGTGAGATTTCAGCATGCATTTCTGAGAGGGCACCAATAAAAAAGTTACTACACAAGTTTTGGCAATTTGACTAAAGGTTTATCGGAGCATTTTTCACGAAGCCGTTTCGGCAAATACGACGAAAGTTTCGTGAGATTTGAGCATGCGTTTCTGAGAGTGCACCAGTAAAAAAGTTACTACACAAATTTTGGCAATTTGACGAAAGGTTTACTCGGAGCATTTTTCACGAAGCCGTTTTGGCAAATACGTCGAACGTTTCGTTAGATTTGAGCATGCGTTTCTGAGAGTGCACCAGTAAAAAAGTTACTACACAAGTTTTGGCAATTTGACGAAAGGTTTACTCGGAGCATTTTTCACGAAGCCGTTTCGTCAAGTAGGACGAGCATTTCGTGAGATTTGAGCATGCGTTTCTGAGAGTGCACCAGTAAAAAAGTTACAACACAAGTTTTGGCAATTTGACGAAAGGTTTACTCGGAGCATTTTTCACGAAGGCGTTTCGTCAAATACGACGAAAGTTTCGTGAGATTTGAGCATGCGTTTCTGAGAGTGCACCAGTAAAAAAGTTACTACACAAGTTTTGGCAATTTGACGAAAGGTTTACTCGGAACATTTTTCACGAAGCCATTTCGTCAAACGTGACGAACGTTTCGTGAGATTTGAGCATGCGTTTCCGAGAGTGCACCAGTAAAAATTTATTTCTTTAAGTATCAATAATTTATCGAATACTCAACATTTTAATTTCAAATTTCAGTATAATGCTTCATTTGTATGCTGTCATGTTTTCTGAAAGTTAGGTAACGTTTTGCGAAAGCCTTTGTGTGTCATTAGCCAAAACCGTGTGAAGGAAATTAGAGAAAAGACTGCACTCTCAGAAGCGCAGGCTCAAATCTCACGAAACTTTCGTCGTATTTGACGAAATGGCTTCGTGAAAAATGCTCCGAGTAAACCTTTTGTCAAATTGGCGAAATTTGTGTAGTCACTTTTTTAAGTCACGTGGTCGCGCGAGGAAAGAATCGTTATAAATGACGAAATTTTCTTGACGATTAAAGAATCGTCGAAAATGAGGATTCTATTTCTGAGAGTGTGTAGCTTCGTGAGTATAGGTACAATTTTTAGTAATTAGTATTAGTATTTTTAATCGGCTTCTTGCTTCGTCGGAGTAAGAATCTAAGATGGCAGCAAGATTTCCAAGTACTGCTGTTAACCCCGCCAGAACAGTGAAATTCGAACTGAAAACTCTCATCGTTAATCTGCGTCTATACGTGTCTGAAGTTGTATCGCTGACATCACCGATGAACAACATGATAGTAATAGAAATATAATTTCACGTTAATTTTAAAAGCACAAATGAGCATTAAAACGCAGACATATGTTTCGGGATTGCTTGGAATCCCTTTTTCTATGCGACAGGGAGCTTCTAGATGCAAAACATCCAAATAAAGGCAGACAAAACAACAAAAACAAAGCTTATATAGCCTAAGAATTAACTGTAGACCAATGAGAATGAAGGCAGTGTGAAGTGGAAGTAGAAGTAGCAGGGAAAGCACCAATAAGAGAGCAACAAATGAATCCAGTTGAAAGTTCAGGAAGTAAAAAGGAATATCAATAAAAACAAAGCAAAAAAGACGACAACATGCAAAAAAAAGGGAAAATACATGAAAATTGCAAAAATAATAAAATAAAATACAAAGAATTAAATGGAAAAAAATAAGTACAGAAAATACCAAAACAAAAAGCAAAACAAAGTGCACATGTAAAGGAGGGGGAGGGGGGGAGGAGAAAAAATTAAAAATAGACACAAAAAAGGAAAACTAACAAGAAAACCAAGAAAGAACAACAAATTAAAGGAACTTATGCCAGACCTGTGAAAATACATGAAAATTGCAAAAATAATAAATAAAATACAAAGAATAAAAGGGAAAGATAAAATAAGTACAGGAAATACCAAAACAAAAAGCAAAACAAAGTACACAACATGATGTTTGACTCACTGTAATCCATTTTCCTAATTGAGAAAAACATTAATGAAAATTAGAAAATAGTTATTTAACCCTCTGACTGATTATCCCGCGATTTCCTCGTGCTACGTAAATGTAGCAAAAAATTGCTCATCCTGCGATGTCCACATGCATGAGCTTTTTACGTGTATTTAAAATAATATCCTGCAGTTTCATCGTTAACCCCTTGAAGCACGAGCTTTTTTCAGAAAAACTGGTAAAAAATGATCGAGTTTTTTTGACAGAGAATGAATATGTAGGTATATTATTAATTGTTTTTGGCAATTTCAGTTGTAGGGGGTGACTAGAGATTCGGGGTGGGAGGAAAGTTATATAAAGGAATTATTATACAAACAAAGAGCAAACGGATCACAAATGGGCATTAGAAATAAAATAACGCGAGATATAATATCGCCCGGGGTCAGACACGGGCATGTGCAAATTTTCGGGTAACTATCGCCCGTGTCAGACACGGGCATGTGCAAATTTTCGGGTAACTATCGCCCGTGTCAGACACGGGCATGTGCAAATTTTCGGGTAACTATCGCCCGTGTCAGACTCGGGCATGTGCAAGTTTTCGGGTAACTATCGCCCGTGTCAGACTCGGGCATGTGCAAATTTTCCGGTAACTATCGCCCGTGTCAGACACGGGCATGTGCACATTTTCTGGAAACCCTATCGCCCGTGACAGACACGGGCAAATGCGATAAGTGGTTAAACGTCATCTTTTTATTCCAAAGATGGCTTTAGTTGCACAAAGTAGACCAATATTTTGCGAATTGAGTTCGTTAAAAACGGGGAGCAGTTAGAGGGTTAAAGAACTATTAGTCACAAACGTTGTTTTAATATTTAAAAACGCATTTAATGCACTGAAAAAAAAATTATCTCCAATTCTTCCTTTTTTTTTGCTTACCGTTCAATAGAAATTAAGTCTCTCATTATTCATCTTTTAATCATTGGACTTTGACTATTTCCCCACTATAAATATTTTTTAAGTTAACTATAGGGGTGACGGAATAACGTATGGCATTCATATTTTTTCTCAGTGACTCAAAACTAAACATTTATTTTACATTAAAAAAAGTAACACTATATACAAAAACTATATACGGGATACTTCTTTAAGATATAAGAGCTTTTAACAGCGGCGGCGATCTCAACTCTCATTTTAAAATATCCAGGCTCTGTCTTTTCAAAAAATCAGTCGTTCAAATCGAGTAGTATGTGGTTGACGTTTAATGGAAATGATTCGCTCAACACAAGGATTTCGCCTCTGCTCATCCGCCTTTTAATCATTGCTATATTTAGTTCCCCTCGACGACAATTCGCTTATAGAAATAAACAGTGTCATAGCTGAAAAAAATCGTTTTTTTTTTTTTTAATTTTTAGATCGAAATTTTCAGGGAATACTGCCGTAAGTAAATGTTCAAAAATGAAGGCTAAAGGCGAACTGTATTCTTTTGGTGCAATATTGTAATAACTACTTTTTACAATTGTTTCTAATTGTTTTGACATCATTAACATTCATGATGTGAGAGAAAACTAGAACGATGACTATTTTCTGAAGAAAATCGGATATAATAATCATTGAAACAAATAATTAAATAAAACAAATTGTAAAAAGTGCAAACTCCTCTCTTGAAAAATGTCAATTTAGCAGATATGACACTGTTCATTCCTATAAGCAATTTGTGCTGACTGACAGACGTAGATTTCTACTAATCAAAAATAAACAAATCGAAAGAGTAATTACTGCTGTTACTAAGAAATGGCGTGTCTAAAAATATAATTAATTAAAACAATATATATACATAGGAAGACCAAAGTTTTGTTAACTAACTCTAATATTTTTTAACATTATTTATATATTCCTTTTAAAAAAGTCTACGCTTTTTATTTCTTTTAACACCGACTGATGCGGGATTTTCAAATGCACATAATAGGGTAATTTTTCGAGTTGTTTGTAAAATAAAGTGAAAATGATTTGCTTAACATATAAGTTTATATATATATATATATATATATATATATATATATATACAAAGGCATGTTGATTTAAATCGTGGATTATTTTAAAACCTAAATCCTAAGATATTCAAAGAATTCTTAAGTTTTGGAAATTATCGAAGCCATGTCAACTTATTATTCTTATTATATATAACAATTTCTATGTAAGGTTAGTCACAAAACATTACTATTTTGTTCGTCAAAATACCCTTATTGTGACCTGTATTTTTAACACTATGCAGATCGTTGATACATTCCAAAAATTTCTTTTGAGTAATCTTTTGTGTAAATGTAGTTGTGACATTAATTCCTATGAAATACATGTAAAGTTATTAAACAGTATGAAAATTATTGTAATCCAGGTAGTTGATAAAGTTGCAAATAGCATTGAAAACGGGAAGGACCCATCAAGCAGGTCAGAGCAGGTTGTTAGCAGGAAATATTGAATAAATAATTAAAAATTAATTTTAATTTTCGAGCTACAAATTAAAATTATAATTAAACACTGAAAATTTTATCATATAAGAAGCACATTTTCTTACCGTTAGTATTTTGATTTTAAGATTTGGTGGACACGAAAAAATCTCAAAATGTTGCTTTCAAACTTTCTTCCCAAAATTGATCCTCTTCGCATTACAAAACTTCTGACCAGCATCTTGCAAGAGGGCGAGTGGCGTCGCGCAGAAGCAGTTTGCTGTGCGTTTTTGTAATCGGTTCTGTAATCTGTTATGCATTAAGTGCACGCAGGTGGTTTTGAAAAGAAAATTTGTTCAGAAATGAAAGTACTTCTGAAGACAGATACACTATTAATTTTTAGCGTAATGATCTAAGATGTTCAAGATTTCTTTGTCTGAACGAGTTCTTGAATAAGAAGACCGTTCTCAACCTCTTCATTCAGGTACATTTTAAAATACTGTTTATTAACTACTGTTTCTAAGATGTTCAAGATTTCTTTGTCTGAACGAGTTCTTAAATAAGAAGACCGTTCTCAACCTCTTCATTCAGGTACATTTTAAAATACTGTTTATTAACTACTGTTTCTAAAATGTTCAAGATTTCTTTGTCTGAACGAGTTCTTAAATAAGAAGACCGTTCTCAACCTCTTCATTCAGGTACATTTTAAAATACTATTTATTAACTACTGTTTGCGCAATTTAGAAGCTAAAACACCCAGTTGTTTTTGAAATGAATCAACAGATAGTTTACTTCGTTTTAAACAGGGAAATTGGGCATTAATTACACTGTGCAACAAATCTGAACTTTTTTTTTTGTCCTTTAGATGAAACTATGTGATTCTATATAAACAAAAGGTGCTTGATTCAAATATGTAAACCAAAATGGTCCATCACGTAGTGTTTTTTCTGGAGACCCACTTCTTATATTTGTACAATTTGGTTATAGAAGAATGTAACTCCGGCTTACTTATTGAAAACACAAACGTTAAAATGATTTTTTTTGGCCAATTCTTCTTGTGGGAATCTATTGGTCTGCCCTAATAACAATTTAGCAACATTCAATTCGTATACTTCCATTCTATCGAGCGCTGAAATGCTTTTAAAACGGAGATGCCCTGATAAAATCTTTCCCCATGCTCATCAATAGTTGCACCAAGGTTTTGAGAAATAAATTCCATATGGGAGCCCAAAAAGTGAGTTTTAATGAAATATAGCCACCTAATAATACAAAAGCATTTTATCATGTCACCAGCAAGATTTTTGTAGCTTTCAGAGTTCTTCATTTCCAAGGAAAGGTGAGCGCATTGATTTAAAGGCCAGCCAGGCTGATTTTTCGGCTTCTGACTGTTTCTTTTCATACTCTTCATCATGAGAGGACTTCCTTAAGCTGTGGGCCAATAAAAATCCTTTCTTTTACTGTTGCCTCACTTAAATTTTTAAATTTGTTCCTGAAATGCAAGAAAGCCACTTTTACAAATATTTCGATAAGCCAAGTTTAATGTCCAAATGTGGAAAAAAGGCACATTGTAGATCATCATAGGCCCATTTGATATGCTCTTTCCACTTCTAATTTGGAAATTTCCTTTGTGTTTGCTTAATATGCTACTGGAATGAATAGGGAAAAAAAACATACTTCGATGTAGGAGCACTGATAAACAAGCGCCACTCTGCTGAATTGTGCTCATGTCCTAATGCTTGAAATAGAACATTCCCATCACAGCAGCATACCATTTTTTCTTGCTCCGTAAAATAGTCTACAAAATGCCTTTGTTGTCTTGTAAAAGACTCAAAACTTCGAGAAGTAGATAAAGCTTTTGTTGCCAAAAAGTCTCTAAAGTAACCCGGCTTCATTAGAAACGTCTCTCGAATGGCAACGATCTCACTATCAATGAGAAAGATATAATTTATAATAAATTAAATCGATAAATTATAAAAATATGCACTTTTATCCAGAAAATACGTAAAAAGCTTAAATGGGGAATTTTGGGAAAATGGTACGTGATAGGCAAAAAAATATTGCAGATTCGTAATTTTCAGCCAAAAATACATAAGAAACAGGCATTTTCATCTAAAGGACATTTTTCGTGTTGCACAGTGTTATTAGTTAAACTAATTATTAATTAAAATTAAAAAATAATATTTTAGTTTTTTTTTGTTTTGTAATCATTTTTTTAAAATCGGAGGACCAAAAAATTGCGTCAAAATTGTTTGTGCTTAGTTCTGGGGTCTGAAGGAGTTAAATTACAGAGCTTTAAGGTCGTAATAAATGAGTAACAAAATGTTGCCTACTTTCTATTTTACGTCGATTGTTCAACAATATTTTATGCTCAATTACTGGATTTTATTCTGAGAAATAAACGAAACACATTTCTTAGACCTAAAAAACTCTACAAGTGCAAATAATTTTGCATGAATATGAATTATGCATCGTTGATATCCTGTCAATATTGATGAAAGCAATGAATTCGAAAATATAACTTAATTTTAAGGTGACCGACTGATTACCTTAAAAACATCGATTTTTGACCTCAAGGTTGAAATTTTTTATTTCTGTTTCTAATACTTCGAACTTTTCTCTTTCCAAAACTGTTTTTCTTTTTCTTCTACGTGCTTTAGGAAAAAAGTTATAGCTATTATAAAACATATCGTCTGCTACTCCTCATGTAATTCCAGCTTGTTTTTGAACGAACAGTAACTTTCAACTGCACTTTTCTCGAAAGTTATTTTTTCGCAAAATCCATTTACCATTATCATGATATCTGAAAACATAATCAATGTATTCTCACAAAATTTTCAAAGTTTGTTTTAAATAGTATCAGCTATCATATGAACTAAAATTTTTAATGTAAATAAAATAGTTTTTTATTTACAAGAGTTTTTATTTCGATTGCACGTTAAAAATTCGTAAAAACGATGCATTAGCATACATTTTTCCTTGTAATTTTCATAAATTTTAATATTTCTCTCTCATTTTAGTTCAGTTTGAAGATCATTGTTACTTGTAACTAATGGCTTAAAATAATTAATATTGCAACGATATTCTTTCTTTTACAGTGTTAACCGTTTTGATAAAATTTAACCAAAATTTTCCTCATTTTACCCACTCGTTCAGAAACTACAGTACATGTGGATTTTTTAAAAGTATTTTTATGTTCACAAATCATTATTTAACCAAAAAAATATAAAACGTGCAGAAATTGCATTTTTTTAAAAAATTTGTTCCGACGGTAGTCGGCACCTTAAAAGATAATACACACGTAACTTTCAAATGGCCATTGACTGAGTTTCGTAATGTTAATGAGAAATAGTGTGTCAACCAAAGGACATCGACCATATAGTTATAATTGAGTTTTCAGATAAGCCGTGTATAGTTCAATATTCCAACCTATTTTTTTTTAAATTTGATCCTGAAAGTTCTTCACTGAGAAGATTTAAGCTAAAGTTGATTCATTGTATCACTCTCCCATTTAACTACTTAAGGGGAGCGGGTGCCATGAGGCCATTTTTTTTCTCTATGGTGTTTTATTTACAATTTTTGTCTCATGTCATGTTATATCACTTCATAAGAAATTTAATGTTAAAACTACTGGATTTCTTAAATATAATTTGACATCTTTAATTTTTTAAAACGAAATTTAGCAGTTTTTAAAAATGCATCTTCCTTTTCAAAAATTATCGTAAAGTCTCAGAATGTTTTCTAATGATTGATTACTCATAAAGCAAAACTTTTGTGCTTTGAATTTGTTATAAGTCAAACACTTTTGGAGAAAAAAAACTGAAGTAATGCATATCAAAAACCATGAGAAATGAGCTGCATTTTATTGTGATTTTTAATGACATAGAAAAACATGAATCTGGAAATATATATGTATATATTTAGGGTCTTTAAAAAATTTTGCACGAAAGAACACAAAGTACGGCTCAGGCGCAGGAGCAGCACTATATTACATACTTTTAAAAACATTTAGTTGTTGCAAAATGATTAAGCAGCTTAATCTATAGATTAAGCTGCTGAATCATTTTGCAACAAAGGGCATGCAAACAAACAACGATAGGCCATAACAGTCATAACCGTAAAACAAGGGAATTAGGCCATAACAATAGGAAAGGAGAGTATAATGCACTAAGTGAAAAATTGACAAATATAAATAAATAATATATAACGGAGCAACTTACTCAGCGGGCGGGGAGCATAATACATACTTAAAAACCTAAAAAGCATTGTCCCACAGGTTCCCATAAAGAAATTCCCGATGAATTGACTTGTCATTTCTTATGGGTCAAAATGGTATTTTCAAAGCCAATAAATGTTTCCCATTTATTATTTAAAAGAGAGCCAGGAGAATATATTTTCGGGGACGATCGACATGAAATTAAAGAACACGAATCTTTAAGACAGTTCATTAATTATTCATCATAATCTCAAGATTTTGGTAGCAAAGCATTTCCTGTCTCTTTAAGAAAACTTTAAGGAAACATGAAACAGGAAATCATAAATATTTTGATTCATAATATTTTACAAATGATTCTGCGCATCTAATGCCAGACCGTTTTCCATTTCTTAAGAATAAATTAAAATAAAACCACCTGCATGCTCAGTGCCTCTCTGATTATAAAAACGCGCATCCAAGTGGTTCTCCGTGACTGCGCTCTTCTTCAAGAAAACTTGTCCACTGTTTTTCTCTACTAATAAAATCAATATTTTAGCCCAAGAAGCTACGATACTTTTTAAGAAAAGAGTAAAAGCGGTAAGCAAAATTATTTTATAGTGTCTAAAAGAGATGCTTGAATGGTTTCTTATTTAAAAATGAATTCAGTTTATATTTTGTTTTTGAAATGTTCGATTGAACTTGCCGTGACATATAGATTTGAACAATTTTTGTTCATTTTTGAACAGCTCAAAAAAAAATTACATAGTGCCTATGGGGAAATTTCAATCCTATATAAATCCCGATCTGACGGACCGATTTGCTTGGAACAAACTTTATCGGAAAGCTCTTATGACGTAGAACATGTACAGATAAAAAGTTCATCCAGAACTAACGAGCCTATTTTCTTATGAAATTTTTTGATCGGGATTTTCAAGAATATTTTTGAATTAATCAATGATTAAATGAATAAGTGAAAGAGTGGATGAACAAATGAGTGTACAAATGATTATAAAAAATGAGCGAATTATGAGCTAACGAATGGAAAAATAAGTAAATTAGGGAATAAACACATGAATGACTGAATAAATGAATTAATGAGTGAATGAATATGTATCAACCCGTGAAAAAAGTATTTTTGAAGGAATTGAGAACTAAAGCTAAACGAGCAAGAGAGAGATAGCTAGATTATAAATTTGAAGGTGGTGTGTACGGGAAAGTAGGCTCGTATAGTTCTAGACGGAACTTCTTGTTAAAACTTGAAATCTAACTGACTGTTTCCAATTTGAAGATATGAAAAGCGAGTAGTTATTGCAATAGATATATGGTCTGTGCATTATCGCTTTCCCCAAAGGGAAATTAATATTTAATAACAATTCCATATGGCCAGTTGGAATGCAAAGTGACACCTATGTTTACTCATTAGAAGTAAAAATAATTTTTGCATGCGCCATTTACGAAAGAGATACCTTGGGTCAGGTTCTCGTGCTCCTTGAAGCATTTTCTCTGAAATTCAAATTGTTTCTTCTTTCATTCCAATTTTAAGCAAAACTTCATTTTGGGATTTTTTCATCGACAAAATGTCCCACGTTTTAGATTTTTGCAGCATATTAATGCCTGTAAAAACTTCAGGAGATGATTTCTTTCTGAAGTTCGTTAAATAAACAGAACAATGAGAAGAAAATGAGAAGACCACTTGAATTTTGTAGCAGAGAAATTTCACACGGAATTCAGAAGGTAGTAAAAAATGTACTAACTAGACTTTGCGCAATCGTGTAAAGATCGGAACGTATTATTTGAATTTTGTATTAAACTCAGAGCAGTAAAGTTTACGCATTGATTCAAAGAAGCTTTACCATGTTTTTTTTTTTAAATTTCTCTCAACATCAGAATGGAAATTCTGTGGTGTTATTGTTTCGACTTTGATCTTGGTTCGAATTCAAAAATTGACAACTTTGTATAGTGATAATTATTTTGATTTTTAATATACATAGCGTTAAAATACAACAACGAAACAGTGCCATTTTCTAAAATATAGTTACTGTTGGTTGGTTATAGGCTTTACACATTCATGACATAAATGAATATGTAGAGCATAACGATTGTCACACACAGATGCATCTAAAACTGTCCAATTTTCTACACAATAAAAACAGAAGCGTTTCTTGTTTGTTTACTTGATAACAGATGGCGCCGGCACATGCTAAACCCATTTGGTATCCATTTAGGGACCTCTTCCTAGATGATTTTGAATCACAAATTTAAGAGAAGCTGTATAATTTTAGACCGTGTGCCCATTTTTCGTCATTAGCCAGCACGATAAGCTTTAAAATGAGGGTTCAATCATGGAATTTGAAAAAAGAATAAGGAAGATATCGCGGAGTGACAGAAAAACAGGCTTGAGGAATAATATATAAGAAAATTGATTTATCTGAATACTGTTTCCCTACTTCAAATCTGTACCACAGGACTAGACTTACGTAAATCTAAAAATTTCAATTTTAAGATATTGTTTAGTTGTACAAAAAATGAACCAAGAAGGGATAAACATACATATTTTTTTAATGCCAACAATCATGTTTTGCAGCCGGATTTGCACAACAGCTTTGTTATTACGCAACGAAATCATTCTTTTCAGTTTGTGAAGCAGTGATCATGTGACTTAAGTTAGTCTGGCCCTGAGTTACAGAAACATCATTTTCACAACTTTGTTATTTTCTGCTTTAGATTTACATTGCAAAAATGTAACAATCAATGACTTCCGAAGATGTCTTCTACGACTCAAGTAGCAAGACATTTTTCTTTAAACAAAGTGTTTGCGCACAGTTAAACTAGCTTAACTTACAGTAAATTCCTTTTTATAAGTTAAAATAAAAATTACGACCAAAAAGAACTGTCAAACGACAAAAATCTTTAATCTCGTGTTAAACGTCAAAGTTCATTCGAAACAAATCCACCCGTTAGGTTAAGATATAAAGGGAATTCAAATTTATTGAACTTGCATTTTTCAATCTCTTGAGCTATTTTTTTATTATTATTTTGCTTTTAGATATTTATTGAATTAAATAATTAGTTTTGAGTTTCATCCTTCTTTCCCTTTCCTGGAAATTTTGGTCTACATTTATTAATTAAATTTTTTTGTTTTAGTTGTCTCTATTCTCTCTTCTTTACTTCCAATTTGACAAACAATCATGTACCAAATTTACTTTCTTCGACTAGTGTTGCGTCTTTTTTTTATTTTGTTTTATTTTATTATTATTATTTTTTTTTTTTTTTGCAATTCATACATCCTATAGCATTTTGCTTTATGCAATATTTTTTTTAAACAGTTCTTCAGTTTCTACATGTGAATTCTAAGTGCCAAATACTTACGTAATTTCTGGTTTAAATTTTAAAAAAAGTTAGGTATTTTTCCTCGGTTTTCATAAAAGTATATTAATGTATTTTTTGTCTAATAACATTCTGCTGCTAATATTATACATGCAGATTTTATATTACACAAACCTTGATTGAACTAAACATGCTTCAAAATGTGAATTCATAATGCCCAAATATTTGCGTAACTTCCTGGTTCCTTAATATACATTCCAATTTTTTTCTCAAGTAGTGTGTTAGTCGTGTTTATGGGACAGTAGAGCCTCGGTTATCCGAGCCCCGACTAACCGAGTTCCGGGTTAACCAAGGTACATTTCCCTTAAAATTTTATTTTATTTTATTTTTTTATTGTATTCCTTTTTGATATACAGTAGAGCCTCAGTTATCCGAGCCCCGACTAACCGAGTTCCGGGTTAACCGAGGTACATTGCCCTTAAAATTTTATTTTATTTTATTTATTTATTGCATTCCTTTTTGATATACAGTAGAGCCTCGGTTATCCGAGCCCCGACTAACCGAGTTCCGGGTTAACCGAGGTACATTTGCCCTTAAAATTTTATTTTATTTTATTTATTTATTGTATTCCTTTTTGATATACAGTAGAGCCTCGGTTATCCGAGCCCCGGTTAACCGAGTTCCGGGTTAACCGAGGTACATTTGCCCTTGAAATTTTATTTATTTATTGTATTCCTTTTTGATATAGTACATAATGCGCATATGCATCCGCGCGACGTCAAGCTAGTAAACTTAGTTTGTTTTGAATTATGAATTCATGCACCTCTCAAAAATAGAATCCTCATTTTCTACGATCGATCCTTCAATCGTCAAGAAGGTTTCGTCATTTATGACGATTCTTTCTTCGCGAGTTCACGTGACTTAAAAGAGTTACTACACACATTCTGGAAATTTGACGAAAAGTTTACTCGGAGCATATTTTTTTTTTTCACGAAGCCATTTCGTCAAATACGACGAAAGTTTCATGAGAATTGAGCATGCTTTTCTGAGGATGTGGTGTGGTAAATGGAATATTTGATATAATATTTGTCTACTTATATATATGCGTATGTATACTAGGGTGGGACAAAAAAACCTTTTTTTTTATTTCGAAGTTGTAATAGCGCGGAAAACTTGCGAATTATATAGAAAAGAAAAATAAAAAAAAATTATCAAAATCGGTTGACATCTTCCGGTCGCGCATAGGCCCTAAAGTTTGACAAAATATGAAAAAAATCTCATTTTCACTATATTTTTTAAAATTTTTGAATGAGATGTTTTCGTAACGTAATAGTTTGTAACGTCTTCAAATAGAGCTGAAAAACAATGTGTTTTAATTTGGTTTAGATAAATTGATATCTTCCGGTCGCGCACAAACCCCAAAATTAGCCAAAATATTGAAAATTTCACATTTTTACGAGATTTTTTACTGTCTTTAATGTACTTCATTTTAACGTACAGCATTTTTAGTTTTGAACATAAGAAAATTGTATTTCGTTATAGTGTGAATAAATTAAGAACTTCCGGTCGCACAATGACCCCAATGCTATACGAGAACAGTACCCCAAAAAGTGTCTCTCAAATTCCTGCGCCCTCTCCCCCAGTGACGGGATCTGCAAGTCGCTAGTTACACGACTGACATGCAGAACCAATCATTACATAAAGCATCACAGTAATGTCAAAAATATCTGTTAAATTTCAAACAAGAATTATTTATTAATTAATATTGTTAGAAATGAAGGCTGTTCAACATCACAGTGCAAAGAAAATCAAATTTGGTCAAAAAAGCAATTCGGTAGAACAAAGAATTTGTTTTTAAATGAAAAATTTGAGTAATTCGAATATCATTTAACAAAAATATGACATTCAGATTTAGTTTTCAACTTTGAGCTACAAATTTTTAATTGATACCTGCCACCATGAGTGTATAGCGTTGATGAGATCAACCATTAAATCCAGTTTTCTATTTTGCTTTTAGTTTCTAATAAGATTTAAAAAAAAATTATTTTAACTAATATACTACATATTTACCCCTGTCTTAACTTTTGCACTGGGATATTGAAATTTTTAGGGATTTTTTTTCAGATGTTCTCTTAGCTTTTAAGCGGTCATTGTTCTTGGGGCTCCATGCTTTCTTTGTGTATGCGGGATGGGAAGAGTATGCCATCGCTTTTAGGAGGGTATCCTGTTGATACCAAAATCAATTATAAAAATTATTTATCTATTTCAACATTCAACAATTAAATGTTTAAAATAATAAAGGAACATTGGGCACAATGAAACTGTAAAAAGTAATCGAACGTAATTAATGTAATTTTAATGCTCATTTGTGCTTTAATTACGTGCAATTACTTTTTACAGTTCAATTAAATGCTTATTATGAATTTAAATTTTTGTATGGTAAATACCAGTGTTAAACTTCAAGTGAAAAGTATTTAAAAAATTAAGATTATTGGAAATACAGGGTATTTAATGTTACAAAAGCAGTCAAAGAAATCTCAAATTTTGTGAAAAAAATAAGAGCAACAAGAATTTGTTTTCAAAGTTAAAAATTGGAGTACAGTTAAAGAACAGTAAACAAACATCTGGCTGCTTTTTTTTTATACCTCATTATCACTTCGTATGAAAAAATGCTACGGCTATTGCATTTAAATAATAATTATTTATCAAGTACCAAAAATGCGTAAAAATGAAATTTTCAATATTTTGGCTAATTTTGGGGCTTGTGCGCGACCGGGAGATATGAACTTATCTAAACCAAATTAAAACACATTGTTTTTCAGCTCTATTTGAAGACGTTACAAACTATTACATTACGAAAATATCTAATTCAAAAATTTTAAAAAATATAGTGAAAATGAGATTTTTTTCATATTTTGTCAAACTTTAGGGCCTATGAGCGACCGGAAGATGTCAACCGATTCTGATAATTTTTTTTTATTTTTCTTTTCTATATAATTCGCAAGTTTTCCGCGCTATTACAACTTCGAAATAAAAAAAAAAGGTTTTTTCGGCCCACCCTAATGTATACATACATGTCTTTATTGGGGAACTAGTTTAATTCTCCTCGAAATAGGTGAGAACCCACACTTTCAAAAAAAGGATCCTCATTTGCCAGGACTCTGCCATCGTCAAGAAAATTTTGTCATTTGCAACGATTCTTTCCTCGCGCGATCACGTGACTTAAAAAAGTTACTACACACATTTCGGCAATTTGACGATAGGTTTACTCGGAGCATCTTTCACGAAGCCATTTCGTCAAATACGACGAAAGTTTCGGGAGATTTGAGCATGCGTTCTGAGAGTGCACGCTTTCAGATAATGAACTTTCATTTTAATTTGAATGTTTTGTTAAGTTCTGACAGTACCGTATCTTGGAGTTTTTTTTTTTTTTTTTTTTTTTTGAGGCGAGGCAAAACTTAAAAATGGTGTGGCATTTTTAAGTTTTGCCCCGACCCACTCCATCCAATTATTATTGATATTTCATTATACTTTTATGCACTTTTTTCTTGAGGATTTTTTGCTTTTGAGTGACCTCCCTTTCAGCTCAACATAACGCGAGTTGAGCCAAATGAAGGGGCCCTTTAACTTAGACTCTGACACATAAAGGGGATCCAGGAGAGTATCCAACGAGCAAACGTTGAAAACTGTACTCAAATTGATGCATTTTGAGGTCTTTTGATGCATTTTGAGAGACGCATTTGGGACTGCAAAAATATTAGGAAAAAAATCAAACAAAAACTTTTTAAATTAAAACGCTTATACTCATAAAAATATTCATAAAAATGCAGAACAAAATTGAATTTATTATTTTTTTTTAACCAGGGGCAGGACCACGTCTTCCTTTCTTACTAATGCCCATATCAAAGAGCCCCGTATCTGCCTTCTCAAACGACACATACAAGCTCCCCTCACCTCTTACCAAAGGATGCTTCGAAAATTTGTAAAAAGACCTATTGTAGTGTTTGAGATAGCATGATTTACACGTATTTCACTATTTCAAGGGGGAAACACCTTGACTTTTTGAAATTTAAATTTTTAAATTGCGAAATTTGCCGCCCCTAACCTCAATTTTAAAGTTTCCGACAGTTTATACAAAAAAAAAAAAAAAAGTTCGATCATTCTGTTTTAAACGATAGCAGAATAGCTGATCAATGATCAGATCGGAACGCCGAACCAGAATTTTAATTTTCTTATAAAACTGAAATTTTCTTGATTAATATTTTCTCTTCTCTTTTTTTTTTTTTCTTTTTTGTGTGTGTGTGTTAAATCACAGTTGAATTTGCCGCCCCACAAATATACCTGGGGCTTGGTTTAATGTTTGCCCTACCCTAGATTCGGCACTAAATTCTAATCAGCTATCAGTCATTAGAGGCACCCCCTAGCTTGATCGTTGACATTAATATACAGGCATTATCATAGGTAGGCACTAATTAAGGTAAATGACTCGGTAGTGGACACAGTTAAGAAACTTTTCGTACTCTTTTACGTGGCAAAATTTTTTCAAGGGACTTACATCAATATTTGCATATTTAGCTTAATCGACAAATATTTCTCTAAAAATTAATGACCTATAAAATGTCATTTGAGGAAAAATTAGAATTTTTACGTCAAATTTACTAAACGCTTAATTTGTATCTATAGTGGACATTTATAAGAGACATATTAGTAGTAGACAGAAATTAATATCATCTATTTTATGCTGTTAACTTGGAGAAATAATTTTAAAATTGACTAAGAGACTATTCATAAATGATGTCACGATTTTTTCCCATATATTTTCCCCAAATCCCTAACGGTCCTATGGATCGGCTTCAGTAAAGAGCAGCCAATGTGACCGTTGTGGAGGCAGCTATTAAACATTATGATCCATGGACTTGCATAGCTGCTCCACGCCAACTTTAGTTCTATTAACTAGAAAATCACAGACGTTCGTTGATGAACAGTTTGAGTAAATCTTATTTCTTCTTTTATTACTGTTCCAAGACGTTAGATAGACAAAATATATTTGCCCAGGTGCAAATAAAATTTTATAAGAGCGCAATTTTTATCGCCATATTTAAATATTTTTTATTATTGTTTTTACTTAATAACTCTTAAACTTTTTTTTCTTCCAAAAATGTGTTTAGAAAAAATTACTCTTAGTTTGACGCTCCACAAGCCCAGTTATGGAATTTCAATGAAAGTTATTAAGAACTTTGGCACGGAATGCTCAAAGCATAATCCTACTTATAATTACAAACCATCACAACTGCAAAGATTTGCGCCATGTCAGCGTGATGTTATTTAGGTCCACTTATAATGTAATAAATCACCTAACTACAATTAATGCCAAAAGAAAACTATTTTAAGCGTAGCAGGTAAGGTAAATGACCCGGTAGTGGACACTTTTCTCCACCAGACCCCTACCTGTTAGCCGAGGCCTTAGGATTGCTTACGCACGGGGAGAGGTAGTGGGGTCTACGGATTTTACATGCACATATCCCCAAGTATACATGGTGGTCTTCAGTGGGTATCGAACGCGCGACCTTCCAGGTGGAAGTCCGACGTGCTAACCACTAGGCTACCACGGCCTGGTAGTGAGTGCACACTGCTCTAGTAGTGGCAACTTAGATCTTTAAGCTCCTAAAACAAGAGAATGTAACGTTAAGCTTGAATGAAATTATCAGAACCTATAGCGAACAATTCCTAGTGCTAATTAACGAAGAAACAAAAACATCATTAACAAACCTAGCTAAAGTTTGATTATAAAACAAGTTAAATCAGTTATAAGGCACAATCCAGTATTTGTATGATCTTCAAAGTTTTGCCTTATGTAACGTTTTTTTTTAAATGGTGTAAAAGTCAAAATGCTGCAGGAGACGCTTCTGCTTTTATATACTCGCTAACTCCATGTGAAGAAAGAAAAAAATCGAAGATTAGGAACTTTAATTTGACGTACAATGCGTAATATCGAAACCCAAGTTTAAGGGAAAGATACTATGAAGATCAATATGATGATTTTATGTTATACTTTTACTTTTGCACCGTACTTGAGGAACATACATAATCAATGTACACTCACATGTACAGAGTGGGCCATCTAACGTTTGGAATTTGAAGTTAAGTTTTTTTAACTTTGAGAGGTTATAATGAAGGTTATAAGTTGACAGAAATTGAGTTTAGTTTTTGACATTTACGAAATGGGACGGTTTACGCTTGAACAAAGTTGCTAAATCTTGAAAACTGACTTCCAAAGTGGGGAGTCTTCTACCCAAACGGCAAGAAATTTACGATGAAGCTCACTTCCATCTCGTATGCTATGTCAATGAGCAAAACTGCCTCATTTGGGATACAGAGAACCCACACTTAACTATTGAGCAGCCTATGCATCCACAACGAGTAACTGTTTGGTGTAGTTTTTGGATTCGGTGGCATCATTGGGCCATTTTTCTTTGAAAATGTTACCGTTTGAAAACCGTTACCGTCAATAGCTAACGTTACTGTGCCATGCTAAACGAATTTTTGTTTCCAAAAATTTAACAGGATGACATGAGTAACATTTGGTTTCAACAGGACCATTGATCTTTTGCGCACCGTTTTTGGGAATCGAATAATCAGCCGAAATGCTGACGTGAATTGACCGTCTCGGAGCTGTGATTTAACCCAGCTGGATTTTTTTTGTGGGGAACCCTTTAGATGCCAAATTGGTGTTGCCTATGCTGACGCCATCTGTTATCAAGTAAACAAACAAGAAACTCGTCGTTTATTGTGTGACAAATCGGACAGTTTTGGCTGGGTCTGTGTGATAAACTCATTCATTCGTTAGGCTCTGCGCATCCCTTTATATTATGAAAGTATATATGTAGGGCCTAACCAACCAACATTAACTATATTTTAAGTAATGTTAAAATTTAAGTAATAAATCATTATTGTGATTGGTTTATTGTTTTGAATATCTAAATAGTAGGATAAATGTTACGCTAACCACCCAGAGACGATTGATGCCTTGAAACACAAAACAGATATTGCCATTCGTGCGATTGGTGTTCAAACAATCAAAAATGTACTAAAAAACTGTGTTGATCGGATGGGGTACTGTCAAGACAACCGTGGCAGTCATTTGAATTTCATACATAAATGAAAATGTTCAGTCTTTCTAATAAAGTCATAATTTTGAAAATACATTAATTAGTTGTTATTTTACAGCCGATTCAAATTCCAAAAGTTAAATGGCTCACCCTGTATCACAAGCTTTTATCACAATTATAAATCCCTACTGGAAATATAAGGCTCGAATCGGAGTCTTTGTACGGTAAAAATTTAAATGAATAAATTATTTAGCATGAAAAACAATCTCACGATATCATTTTAATGAATAATTTTCTCTTATGTATCGCTTTTTTGTTGCTAATGTAAAAAAAAACATTCAATTTTTTAGAAAACACCTTAACTCAAGTATTTTTGTTGGAAATGATGCACCGTTTTTTATCGTTTTTGTGCATGGCTGCACGGGCAACTGACAACCATCCTTCCCTTCCCTTGGCTCAGTTGACTATTTTTTCTTTAACCCTTTTTAACAGCTGTTAAAACTGAACTTTTTTTTTCTTTTTATTAATGTTTTTTTTTTTTGTTTTGTTTTTCCTTTTCCTTAGGAGGCTGAATACCAACATGGAAAATTTTACGTTTTCATCTGACGATTTCAACAGCACACTACCGGAAATATATAGAAGAAAATTCTCCATGAGAATACTTGGCTCTTCTTTTACCGTTTTAATGGGAATCATAAGCATTTGGGGCAATCTCGCCGTCATCCTAGCTTCTTTCTGGGACAAGACTCTTCGAGATCAAGCAGGCAACCTATTTCTGGTCTATTTGTCCATAACCGATTTAATAACAGGGCTCCTTGCTGCTATTCCCCTGGCTGTTTCTGTTGCTTGTGATTATTGGCCATTCGGAGACACGCTCTGCAAGATTCATAATGGGTTATATTACACATGCGTTTGTTCCTCCTCATTCAATATATTAATTATCAGCATAGATAGAGCAATTGCTGTGATGAAGCCGCTGCAATATCCAAACGTCATGAATACTAAACGTGTGGTTTCTTTATGCATACTTCTGTTTTGCCTGGCAGCTTCTATAATGATGTCAACCTTCATTTTTGATTGGTCGCGTTATCATTACCGGGATGGAGCCTGCGTTTTTGATCTCGATATTTATGAGGCTAGATTCTGCGCATTACCGGCATTTTCTGTTTTTTTCTGCATTCCAGCACTGAGTGTTGGCGTTTGCAACTCTTTGATCATTTTTGCAGCTTTAAAGCAAAAGAAAAGAAGGCTCTTCACCAGAACGGGCAAATTTATCGCTCCACAAAACTATTCAAACCATTCGAATCTCAATAAAACAATACTGAGTATGGCTGCCGTTGCATCAGCATATTACATTACAGTATTTCCTTACGTATCAGTAAACCTTATTTATATCGTGTCTGATAGAGAAGTTTCCGTTCAACTTCATTATTTTTTTGAAATATTAATGTACATGTCTTCAGTAGTGAATCCTTTTATTTACGGTATTTTCAGAAAAGATTATAGAAATGCATATAAAAAAATTCTAAGAATTATAATCCAGAAATTTACACGGCAGAGCTAAGATATTTACGCATAGCAAAAGCACGTCATAAAGGTACAAAACGTATTAGAGACACTTGTTTATTATGTAGATTCAGAGCCCCCTATACTAAATGCCATCCGATAGGGCTTTAAATCCATACACATTTCGGCCGCAACTTTTTATATAGAGGGCGTTAGTTTCCTGCTCATAATTCTGCTTTTATAAGTAGATACATATGGCAAAGATTAATGAACTGAGTGTTTAAATTACATAAACTATTTAATTTTAAACATATCAGCAAACAAAATATTCTAGAAAGCAATTTTGACTAAAATTAAAACATAACTAGTTTTTAAAAGAAATTTAAAGTTGATACAGCAGGTTATTTGCGCCACCTAGCGGAGAACTTTTCACGGCCGTTTTTCTCTCATTATCGGAAGGCATTTAGTATAGGGGGCTCTGGTAGATTTTAAAACTGGCTAGTCATTCTTCCACGGCATTTCTTAATAAGATTCGAACCTTCTTAATGTATCTCACTGTTGTTGCCTCTGGTTCTTGCAGCAAAAACCTCTATCATTATTTTTCTTTGAATGCATCTGATTTGCATCATTATAATAATGATAATAAATATTTTTTTTCAAAAAAATTGAGGAAAAAATGCTGGCAAAATAATTTGTAATGAAATATTTGATAATAAAAGAATTAGTTAATATGAAATATCATTACGTTTTCTCTTTGCTGTGTAACTTAATGTTATGCCGTCTATATTTTATCGAAAATACTGTATTTAAGATAAAACTTGTATGTGTATATTAAACAATGTGCCAACTCTTATGCTAATGGGTAGCCCAGTAGCGTAGGCGATAGAGCATTAGGCTGCCTCGCCATTGGAAAAAGGTTTAAATCCCAGCCAGGCGATGGATGTAATGATCAGTAGACAGGTTAAATCAAAGACACCGATTCTATTAAGCGGGGTGAGTGATTCTATCAACAGGCAAGATAAATTATATTGAGTGGGGCTGCTTGTTTTGTGTTGTTGTTGTTGTCGTGTTCTCGCGCGTGGCGAGGAAGAATGGGGCCATTAAAAGCAGGAGTCCGATTTCCGCCCCTTTGTAAAAGTCTCTTAACTTTTTGAACCAGCACCCAGATGAGAGACCATCACCTGGGATTGGCACCCTCAAGGTATCGTTTCACTTGGAGGACATTGGAGCCACGACCTATTTAACGTGCACCGGCTCCCTTTAGCGTACACGGCCCTACAGAAATCAGCCGCGAGAGGTTTCACCCTCCCAAACACTGACCGAAGTCGATGTTGCTTCACTTTTGGTGCTCTGCGGGAACCGAGCTTCTACCGACTGGTCCACTGCGGGACGCTTGTTTTGTGTGTTTCTACTAAACGGCGCTGTTGATAGCATCAAAAGCCGATGTTTGGTTGTATTCCAATTCTCTTGGGAGGCGATGATGCATTAACCAGCGATGTTAATTTTAATATGCAGTGATGTTTGTATTTGTTTGCGTTGACTGGCAACGACGATCATACCAAACCTGGTTCTCCCATTAGCACATCAGAAAAACGAACGCTCATACGAAACTGGCAAACTTCTTGCGCTTTAGATTCCCTACGCTTCTTTTCGCTTAACTCATCAAAAGTTTCCATGGAGGTGCACCTGGTACCCCCTTCATATCCGTGTAATCTGACCCCATTGCTGAAGCTCTGCACACGGTTGCAGTTTGTCACTTGCGACGGCACCGTTCTTTCGCCGCCTCGTTAAAAGCGTCGAAATATCTCAGTAGTGAAAGGGTTAAATTAAACCCGTTAGTGTGAGACTTTCGAGAGTAGGTCACGTGGTACGCGGTTCCTACTCTCGAAGGTCACGCCCAGCTTCGCATAAGCGGGAAATGCTTCATTCCTGACCTTCAGCATCTGCTGCTGTCGAGTCCCGTGTTTTTCTTTCCTTTCTTTTTTTTTTCTGATCCATCAGGACGGGAACTGTGATTTTATTGCGTGCTATGTTTCAGTGGAGTCGACAAGGTGGCGTAGTGGTAAGGCGCAGGTCTCGTACGCCCAAAATCGCAGTTTTGAACCTGACCCGAGTCGGCGGATTTTCAAGATGGAGAAAATCGTCTGCGTTCATGTCGCATGATTGTGCGGCATGTTGAAGATCCCGTGAGTATCCTTTTGGCTTGGAAACTCTCGGCTAAATTAAATACCTATTGCAATTTGCATGAAATGAGAGCTCAGGTGTCGTCATCTAGGGGAAACTGAGCGTCCAAATTCTCAGTGGCAATGGCATCCACCGACAGTGGTGCTACTTGGAAAAAGGAATGCCAATGGATGCCAATTACCGGGTCTGCAAAGGTTAATGGCCATATGGAGCCCTATTAGAAAGAGAAAAAAATGTTTCGATGGAGTGGAAAGGATGGAATGTTTATTAAGAGTAGGAATGGAATTTTCTGTTTGAGACTTTCTAGATCTAGAAGGAATTTAAAATGCTTCCATAAATATTTTTATAGCTCTACTTGTCACTTATACTAACAGCATGATGCTCGCAGATAAAGAAACAATACTTAAATAAAATAAACAAGATGTTTTGAAAATATTTTTTTATCTTAAATACAAAAGAAAATAAACAGAACTCGGTGGAATTTTCCAAATGAAAGAATATTGGAAGTTCTACTCAAATAACATCAATCATGAGGAAGTTGCAAGTGTTTTAATTCCTTGGAAAGAGCGTGAGCAAGCTCTGGGGTTGAAGCATATATAACTCTTCTATTCATCAAGTTGAAAGGTTTCTCTACATGAAGAAAAAAGAAAAATAATATTATTTAAAAAATTGAGAAAAGATAAAAATTATAGCCAACATGTCATAAAGAGAAGCTCTTATAAAACAAATTTAATTATGAAATAAAAGTAAATGTATACCACTTAAAAAATTTAATCTTTTTTTCCCCCATTTTGGAAAACTAAATCTCAAATTTTTCAAAATAATTTCATGAAATTTCGGAGATATTCGCACTTGGTATTAACAATTGACACATTCTATGAAATCATGGCACATGCAAAAAGGGAAACCGTAAAATCTTTTATTATGGTGTAATTATAAACTATACTAGAGATTCCTATTTCATTTGATCTTAAGGACACTATACTTGTTTTCAAGATGGGGAAAACTAGACTTTTTTTATGCATGCTAAAGGAAATTGATGGAGGAAACAGAATATAAGGAAAAAAAACCCTGATAATTCCCTGATTGAGCTCCAAAAATTTCCCCGATTTTATAATTGTAATTGTTAGTTACAAAGCATCATTGTGATATATAATGACAGTATCATAGTGGAGAAACCAGAAAAATTATTTGGAGGGGGGCACTGTACTTTTCCATCTGAACTTTGCGCATTTTTTTTTTTTTTTTTTTTGAGAGGTTGAAAGAAAAGAGAAAATAATGTAATTTCTTAAGTATAATATAATTTGCAACTGGTGAGAACTTTACATACAGCAAATCACGGTGGCAACTCTCTATTTAAAATTTAAGATGCTTAAGTACAGTTTAGCTGCAGTAATTGTGTAGCAATATAGTAAGTATACTTCAAAAAAAATTTTTTCAATCTTAAATTCAAATGATTAAATAAGAGCAAGTTTAAATTTCTCGTTTTATGAGAAAGGCACAAAAGGCCATTTTTGAAAAATCATAAAATCTCTGGGGCAAAAATACACAATATAATTTATAGCAGCTTATTAGGCACTTAAAGGACATCAAATGACCAGATTTTCAGATTTAAAAAAAAATAGCCTTTTTGAGTAATCACACTTCAAAAATTGTAATTTTTGAACATTTTCAAATTTCACTGAGGCGATATGCACCACAGGCTTACAATAAAATTTGATACAAAACTTCCATAACAGCACTTTAGATTGCCACCTCTGTTTTGTCAAAAATAAATTTTTTTCATAAAAATCGGTAAAAATGCAATTTTTTTATGTCAAAAACTTTTTTTCCTTATCAATAAAGTCAGCTAGAGTCATGGAAAAAAAAATATGCGAATCAGCTAAAAACTTTTGAAAGTGGCTATTTTAAAAGCGAGTGTTCTGCCGATTTTTTGGAAACACAGCCAACTTTGTACAAAATTTTAAAAGTCTGTACCTAGAGAAATACTTTTTTTTTTGGCAAAATCCTTTTGGGATATTTTATATGTCCCTTAGCTGTAACTACTGTAATTTTTTGAAAAAAATATCAGGAGGGTCATGTGACATGCTCTGCCTGATGTGAAATGGAATGGCTCTTTAGACCACTTTTACCTAAAAAACCCTCATATCTTCCATATAACAATTGACATCTGCCACTAGAATCGCAAATTTACACTATTCAAGTGGGGGAGCATTCATTAATGATGTCACGCTTAAAGGGAGAAGGGAGGGTTCATGAAATTGTGACAAGGGGCCGTTCATAAATGATGTCACGCTTTTTTATCATATATTTGAACCCCCTCTCCCCCTTTGTCACATGTCACGCTATGCTGCATAATGCACGATGTCACACATCTTGTTACCCCTCTCCTCCCCTTGTCACAATTTCACGAACCCCCTTCCCCCTCGAAGCGTGACATCATTTATGAATGATTCCCAAGGGGAAGGGGTAACAAGAAGTGTAGCATCATGCATGCAACATTGCATGGCATGTAACAAAGGGGGTATATGTTGAAGTGTGATATTTTGTGAAAGGGGGAGGGGTATGTTGAAGTGTGGCATTTTGTGACAAAGGAGAGGAGGAGCATCAAATATACGGGAAAAAGGCGAGACATCATTTATGGGTGGTCCCGTGGTGTAGTTTCATACTATATAAATCATGTTCAGATCTCCATCTATGAGAGCAAATGCTCACTTGTCAGTTAAGCATAATATCGCAAAAAAGCGACCGTCTAGTAATAAGTAAATTATGACCTTTTAACAAAACAATTAGTTAAAATATTAGGGGTCGTTCATAAATGATGTCATGCTTCGAGGAGGGAGGGGGGTTCAAGAAAGTGACAGTTTGTGACAAGGGGAGGGGTAACAAGAAGTGTGACATCGTACATTTTGATAAAAACATTTAAAATCAGCATGTTAAACTTATTTTATGCTAATGTAATATAGCGTGACATGTGACAAAAGGGGAGTTGAGGGTATGTTGAAGTGCGACACTTAGTGGCAAAGGGGGGGAGTCAAATATATTGAAGGAAGTGTGGCATCATTTAGGAATGGTTCCTTATTTATTTTTTAAGAATATAGTTGGAATGTCTCAGAACCCAAATTCCATGAAGCAACAGAATGCAATTAGATTCAGCGGGGGTCGATTCAGCTTTTTTTTTTTTTAGCAGGGTCTTTTTTTTTTTTTTTTTTTTGAATTTTATACGTTTTGTGGAAAATTAAATATTTTTGTGAAAATTCAAAATTTACACATAGAGTGATAAAAGAATGTTATTTTTTTCCACTTATTTAGTAAATAATTCTGTAAAAATTATGATTTGGTCGCTCGCTAGGAATTTTGCAAAGGGTCCGTTTTGCTTTTTGTATAAAATGAAAATTTTGAGGAAAAATTTTAAAACTTAAAAATTTTGGCTTTTACACAGTTTTATTCAACTTGATTTGTCACGGAAGTTTGTTACACAGTTTTTGAATACTATTACTGCATAAATAAAACTTTGCCCACAGGCTTATCTTCAATGACAATACAATACTCCATCCATTTTATAATAACGTTAATTAGGGAAAAAATGTATAATTTTGGCTCTGAGGAAATTATCAGAATTATTATTTGTTGAATGGTAATGATAGCTTTGTTTGGAATGTTTGGAGGATGCAACGATGTTTCGAATTCTAAAATACCCAAACCATGGTGAAAAAAGAATGCGATGCAGCGGTTTTATATTCAACTTGATTTGTTTTTAAATAAAACTGTGTAACTTAAAACTTTTTACTACTTTTTACTTATTTATACTTTTATTATACCTTTTATTACTAAATTAATCCATATATATAAAAACCTTACTGGAACACATAAGCAGAAGATTTACAAATACCTTTTTTTTCTGTTGAGTGAATTTATACAAATCCCTGCTTATTTTTATTTACTTACTGCGCAGGGGAGGTTAAAAATCCAGGTATGTTTTGACTGATTACCGTTAAAATGGGGTGAGATTATGCTGCTTGAGGCAAGATATGTACCATTAAAGAATTCAGCCACAACAATAACAATGCTTGTTGCTTTGTACTAACATAGTACTATGCTATAACTAATAGAGAAAACTAACTTACTTTAATAGCAAACCACTAGAGTGCACTTTCTCAATGAATTCCATAGCAACACATTCTCACCCCCAAGTGGCATCATCACACCCCATTTTACAGTAATAAGTTTAAATTATTCATTTGATACAATCTTACGTACATGCGTTTCAATTTCATAGATAAAAACTGAAAAATCAAATATCCCAAATACTCAATACACGGTGGTTGTCTAGGGACGTATGGATTGAGTTTTTAGAAAGAAGGTTTAAATCATTAGTCAACATGAATCAGGGTTCATTATTTTTCTGATTTAAATCAGATTTTTTTTTTAACAGACCTTAGCGAGTTTGGATAGCGACCATGTTATTATGTTACAGTTATACAAATAATATGACATACTAAACATCAAGCAAAAAGACATTTTAAGCTATTTTCACTGCAGTAGATATATTTTAAATAATAATAAAAATGAACAAATTTTACTTTGAATGCACGATTCAAATGAAATTTAACCCTACCAGGAATAATAGTACACTCTAAGAACAAAAATGAAAAAAATTAATTTGAATTCTTTTGCTTTTGAAACCTGAAAAAAAAATCAAACAATTAATTGTGTGCACTTAATTCGTTTTTCTACTTTATAAATGAAATATTAACTTGAAATATTTTTTAGTCAACCCATTAAGTAAAATAATGTGTTCATTCTATCCATTACTAAAAACTGAAACTTTTTTGCTTTAATCAGGTATCTTTATTGAAAATTGCAAGATAAAAAAATATTTCACAAGGAAAAGACTTAAAGCTATTATGGTACATGGATGGAACATCTTTAAGGATACATATTCTAAATTCTAAGCAACTTTTCTTTAAACATCAGCATACTGAATTATCTATTGTGTGGCATTCACTAAGTAGAACTAAAATACTACTATTATTCACATTAAAATCACATTAAGTGGATCATGATTACTCTGAGTTGCAATATGAATTGATAAATGAATTATGCTTTGATGTTAAGACATCTTAAGAGTGAGAATAATATTTTAAAATTTTAAAAAACTAGTTCCAAAGTTATGAAATATATAATACACGCACAGAGACAGGGGTCAATGAAGTTTTGCTTGAAATAGAGGTTGTAAATGCAGCACATTTTATGTTTAAAACAAACTGTTTCTAAAACTAAAATCAATTTTTAGAAAAAAAAAATTATTGTTTAAATCAATGATTTAAAGAAAAAGACTTGATTTAAATCAAGATGAACCCTGACATGAATACATTTGTGTTACCATTTAGACAGTTGAAAACCAGAGTTCGTTGATTTAAATCAAGCGATTTATGAAGGGAAAAAGATTTAAATAGATTTTTAAAAAATTTCTTAAAAGGGACATTCCACGAAAACAGGTAAATGGGTGGTCAATTTTAAAATCATTTTTATGTGGATAATTTTGGCATGTATGAAAAGATAAGTTATCAAATTTTTGGCAAAACAGTATTCTAAAGATGGTTTCCTTGTGCAAGCAAATTCTCGCTTTTAAAGTTTTCGAACGAATTGTGCATGATTGCTTTGTATATAAAAGAAATCAACTGAAACTCCTGAAGTCAAGTTTATAGGTAAGTCCAAAGTTTAATTATATTGAACTTTAACATCCAGAAGATATCTTAATAGCTATATCCTAGCACGCACAAAAAGCTTATTTGTCACACACGTGGCAAAAATGTTGAATATTTTCATCGAGTTGAAAATGGAACACATTTATTTCGTGTAAATGACATTTCTAAAGCAGATTCATGTAGTCCATGTATCCTATGCTAGTTCTGTTTTTTAAAGTTACTTTTATTTGTTTAAAAAATCGAAAACCAGAACTGTCCCGCACGTGATGCATTACATGTAGGAAACACAATTCCAATTTCTAAATGTTGATACCAATTTCATTTCAACATAGCTTGAATTCTTTCATGGTTTTTTGTTTTAAAATTGTGCTACTCTAAAGAAATAGTTAAATGTTTTTTTTTTTTTGTCATATTTATCATAGCTTTTGCTATATTATATATTTAATAGAGCATACATTTCTAAAATTTTATATTTTCACTACAGAATGCCCTATCACATCAGTGATCATTTATGTTTAAGAACAGATTACTCAAATCACATACAAAAACAAACTTGGCTAGTTTAAAATATCAATAATAAAGCAACTACATTTTTTATCGATGAGTTGTTTGCAAGACTGTTATTTTTTATTTTTTCAATATTTGATATAACATTGAAACAACATAGTTTAAACATTATGCGGTTTATTTTAGAAAACCTATTTAGAATTTGAACTAAATTTTTTTTTCACTTTTATGACTTTTAGCAATATAATTTTTGATATTTTAACTTTTTAACATTAATAAAATTTGTTTTTTATTGAACAGAAATGGAAGGATCTAAATCAAGTGCTGAAAGAATAAAAAAGATGAGAGAAAAAAACAGTCCAACTTTCCAGAAGGAAGAAAATAAAATGATAAATGGACTGAAAAAAAAGAAGAAAATATGACTTAAGCCGAAAAAAGAAACAGAGGCTTTAATACTATAAGTCGCCAGAGCGCCCTGATAAAATATCTTTAAACAAATAGTGAATTCTAAGAAAGATTTCAGCTTCCGCTTTAGCAAACAGAAATTATTTAAAATTTTGGAAAAATATCATTTTTTTTTTTTTGCAATTACTCTAACTGAAATTAAAAATTAAAATATTTTTTCTGAATAATTAATTGGTGCATGAATGCTACTCAAATAAAAACAAATGTTTTAAAGTGTATAGAAATACATTGTTTGTTGCTTTCCTTTATTTTCTAACATTCTAAAAACATTGTTATATGAGCATTTACAAAATGTCCCTCACGTGACACGACAGATTATGATTCTTTTCAAGTATTAAAATTATTATTTCTCAGAACATTAGATATGTTTTATTAACATTGGAGCCATGACTTTCTAATTGGGATTCAAAATATCCACGTGAAAAAATGTTTATGTTTTCAACCCCCCCCCCCCCCCCCCCCCCCCCCACTCTCTACCACCCAATGGTACTACTTTACGTACTGCTTCATTTTCAATCTGTAATCAGTTTATGTTTTTTTATCTATTCAATTGAAGAATGAAGAGATTTTAATCAACTTTTAAAGATAATTGAATTTTCATTTTCTAATTCTTATTATGAGCAAATCACCTTTTTTCTAGGAAAAATGCCAACAATTCGGTGAACAAGTGCTTCACCGAAAATTTCATGTCACTTTTCAACTTGCAATCCTGAATATATTTAAATCATTTTAAAAGTTTGAAATGGGTTTAGCTTCTGCTAATTCAAATCTGCATATTTATCGTTTTATTCCAATAATTTATTTCCTATTGATTCATAAAATTGAGAAATTATTAAAGTGCAATGAAACATAAAAGTGCACACAATTGTTGGGTTTTTTTCAGTTTTCAACAGCAAAAGAATCCAGGTAAAAATTGTCTTTTCTGTACTTGGGAGTGTACTATTACTCTTGGAAGGGCTAAGTTTCATTTGAATCATGCTATTGTATTAAAATTTGTGTATCAGTATATTATTATTAAAAAATATCTACTGCCATGAAAATAACTTAAAATATGCCTTTGCATAATGTTTAATATGGTACAATATTTTTATAAGTGTAACATAATAAATATACAAAATCTTTAAGGTCTGTTTTTCAAAAAAATCCTAATTGAAATTAAAAACAAATAATTTTAATCAAGAACCCTGTTTAAAGCACACAGAAAATAACAAATTACCTTCAGGATCTACAACCACACCTTCTGCTTCTTCTACAATGAATTTTGGACCAGCCATGTCCCAACAATGCAGAGTATATTCGAAGTAGCCATCTGCCTGCCCACTAGCAGTTGCACACATATTCAACACAGCAGCGCCCATCATCCTGATGCTGATTTGTAGATCAAAATAAAAACATTAAATTTAATTAAAACTGAATACTCTAGTTAACTTCAATAGAAAAACCAAAATATCTTTAACACAAGACATAATCAGCGAGACCTGTGCAAGTTGTCCACTTGCGGTGAGCACTTCAGTGGTCAACTAATAGAGGGTAGGGATTTTTTTTTTTGTCTTCTTACACTATGCATTTATACATTTGAAACTATTTAAAATATAGCTTCATGTATTAGTTACTTAAAAATAGTAATTACCGTATACTTCCGAATATAAGCCGATCCGTGTATTCCTTCAAAAATGTACCAAAAATTCAAAACTCTTATATAAGCCGAGATAAAAATTTGAAGAAAAAAAAATTACAGTTCAAAGAAAATCGCCAAAATTGGCGAAACTTTCGCTAAGCAGGTAACACAGATCAAGTATTTAACCAATCAAGACGTTGTGAAAGTGAGAAGCTTGGCGCCAACGGCGACAAATTGATCTCTGGTAACCCTGTCTGAGGCAAGCGCCGATCGCCGAGTGACCGAGGGCGAGCACATGGCACTCGGGCATTCATTGCTTTTTGCCCCTGCGTTTGCTAGTTTGTGTTACCTTTTTTATTGTTTTTATTCAATTATTTTCTACATTTCTATTAGAAGGATGAACGGGAATAGAAAGGCATACACAGCTAGTCGCGAGCGTATTTTTGTAGTCGGGACGGGAGCGAATTTCGCCATTTTGTTTCAGCGATGATTTTACAAAATCCAGCTATAAAATATATGTATATTCTTTTAAATAAAACTCTACTTATTTTAAGTTAATTATTTCCTTAATGTAGGAGACGTAAATTACATAATTGGAGCTCTATATTAGTCGATATTTCGCGATATATAGACCGACTTTATTTTTTTAGATTGTCGGACCCGTATATAAGCCGACCCACCCGATTTAGCTTTCAAAAAAGGTTCAAAAATTCTCGGCTTATACACGGAAATATACGGTAGCTATTTTTTCCCAATTTTCTAAAATATAATTACAACGTTAAAAGTAAAGTGCTTAGTTAAAACAAAGAGGAATATATCTTATTAATTATTGTAAGTTACTTAAATGACAGTAAAGATTTCGTAAAAATACATAATTTTTCAAAATGGCTATACCAGATAGTAGAAAAAAGAAGAAACTTATTTAAAGAATAAAACAGTGCTTATAGTCGTTTTTCCATATGGTTAACTTACAAAGAGGTTTAAGCAAACTTTATATTGATGTCCCTTCCGTCCAGACTAATACTGGTCTAACATTATAGCATAAAAAATATCCTGGAGAAGTTATTTTAGTTTTTTTCATCTTTGCAAAAGTAGACAAAAAAAAAAAAAAAAAATTAGTAATAATTAGGCGGTCCACTTACAAAGTGTTTTTCGTAATACTCCCACCCAAATTTAGTGTACATAAGTGGTCAATATAGACAAGTGGTCAAATTACTAAAGTTTCTCTACATTACATAATATAGGGCTAATTCCGTTCCTGGCAATAGTGATCAACTTAGGCAGGTGGTCAGCTTACAAAAATGGTCAACTGTACAGGTTTTACTGTATATATATATATATATATAAATATATTAGGAATGTAACGAATCTTCGGTCACTATTCCATATTCGGCCCTTTGGCCGAATAGTCGATTTATGACCTGGCCGAATATTGATGGACTATTCGGCCGGAGAGTTCTGTTACAGGAGAAATGTAAAAAAATAAAGAAATTAGTAGATTTTAAAGATTTAAAATTGTATTATAGTTATTGCAAAAGAATACATTAGTATATAGTTTTAATAAATATAAATAATTTAGAAAAAACTACTTTTTTTTAAACATTGTTTTTAGGTTTGGCTGTACTAAAACAGAGTTTAAAGTTATAATATTGCATTTTATACTTCGCATTTGCTCCCAAAACATGGCAATAGTTAGTTATGATGGATTTTATTTTGTTAATTTTAACAAAGTGGAAGTCGTTTTTGCATCTATAAGCTCCACTATTGCATTAAAAAAGGGGATTTCAAGCAATCCCAAAACATGTGTCTAGAAAAAGCTTAGAATAATATCAATAGCATAAATTATCGAGGTTTATGAAAATAAAAATATATTCGAGTTAAATGCATTAAACTTTAATGTATCTTTTAAAAATAGGTATGTAAAATAAACTCATAAAATAAAAGTATCAACTCCTAAAAACTTTTAAAATATCTTCATAAAACTATTTTGAGCAAGGTAAAAGTTCACTAAGCAATAGTATTTCTTTAATTTGAATTAAATAGTTAGTAAAATACGTAAGTCATTAAAACCTGTCGCTTCTGTTCCACTTGTGGGTGAAATTCTCAGTTTTATTGCATTCAAAACAATACAGAAAATACATTAATTTCAGACACTTTGAGACTTAACAAACAGAATTAAATCTTACATAATTGATTAATGGATAGAATTGGTGTCCGACTTCGAATATTTTAAATTTGACAGATACTTTCTATTACAACAATTTTCTAGAATTTCTTATATTTGGCCGCCAAATATTCAGTGTTCGCCCTAAGACATTGGCCAAATACTCGGCTTCGACCTGGAAGGAATGGCCGAATACTCGGTATTCGTCCAAATCACTATTCGTTACATCTACATCCCTAATATATACACTCTCACTAAAAAATATATCTTATCAAGTAGAAATCAAAAAATAAAAAGATGAGCAGAAGGGGAAATATCAAACAAAACTTTTACTTTACAAAAAAAAAGCCCTTCATCTCATAAATGTTATTTCTCTTAATATTATTCAAAGTTAAATTATTCTTTTACAACTTTAGCTGGTTTCTTTCAAATATAAAACTTTAACAAAACAAATATTACAACAGGAAACTGCCAAAAAAAAAACTAAAAAGTGCTTTTTATCAAACCTAAGAAAACACATAAATGGTATGTAATAATTTGATTGACTCACCTATGTGCTTTCCATGCAATAGTTGAAAAGTTTGTAAAAACTTGCTCCATAAGTTCAGGTGCTCTGCTGTTGCCAAATTCACATAAAACTAGTGCTTGAGAAAGCTCTGTTTAAAAAAAAATACATATTGTAATTCTTTTTTTCAACTAACAGTAAAATTCTGGATGTATACGAACTTAAAATCTATATATAAATAGGCAAAGACAAAAAAAAAAAAAACATTAAAGTATCTTTTCCTTTTCTGTTTATGAACAGATTTTCGTATTTTTTTAAGAAAAGTATTGTTTAGTAGCTATTGACGAACTTTAGTGTTATCAATAAAAAATTTTGGAAATGGCTGATTATTTTTCTTTCTTACTTTTGAAGTAGATTCAAAGCCAAAGATTCATCATTTTTTCAAACTATTCCTTACAACTACAATCTACAATGTTTGTGCAATACTCAATACATTTCCTACAATTTATAATCCAAAGAAGAAATGTCGAGAGCAAAATCAAAGAAAAAATGCAATCGATTAAAGGAATGTTGAAGCAAAATGTTATTAATCTCAAGGAGTTGGTTAGTTCATTTCCAAAATATGTATATATCATAAGTCGGATTGATTGTCCGATACAATGCCAAACAAAATAAAATACAATTTGAGGCTAACAATGTCTAATAAAACATAAAGTGACATAATAAGTGTCACTTTATGTTTCATTAGACATTGTAAATTTAGATGTTGTCTAGATGTTTTTTGTTTCATTATTAATTAGAATGAGATATGTTAATTTGCTTCAAATCAATGAAAGCGAGTGTTTCTATTTCTAAATTTATTTAAGAATAAGGTGGCATGAAGATTTTTCATTCATTTTTTTTCTAGGAGAGAAGTACAGAGAGATAAAATTTATTTATAATATGCTATAAATACATTAAATTAAATAACCGACTCAGCGGTCAATCAGTCGCACCGATGAGAGATTATTGCTAATTGAAATATTTAAAAGCTAAACAAACTGTTGTCAAACAGAAAAACTAAAAAGTTTAAAACATGCTTGAATGTTTGAGGCTGAACTTTGAAATTTAATAATTACTGTCGAATTTCGACCTCAGGGTACATATAAAAATTTAGTACAGGGTATCTGCTAAGCTTCCAAGTTTTCAATTCCATGACTTTTGCCTGTGACTTTTCATGACTTGCAGGCCACAGTTTTCTTGACAAAAACATACTTTTCAACTGAGTTACATATAGTAGTCTTTCACAAAAGTCAAATTGCATTTGTCTGAGCTAAAAAATTAAGCGCAGATGTTTTTGAATAGTTTCAAATTTCAACAAATCACAAACATGCATATAGGTTTTGCATTTTATTTTTCTTGTTATTTATTATCATAAAAACAATTGTAATTTAGTATATTAATACATCATACAACTTTTTTCATACTTGAGTATATTACATTAAATGGATTGATTTTCTCCCAAAAAATATGTCAAATGAAAAAAATTTATTCATTTTGATTAATAAAAAAATTATTGAATAAAAATGATAGTTTCGAATATGAATGCTTTAAGTGAAAGCATGTGCTAAATTTTTTGCAGAAATGATAGAATCCTAAATTAAAATATTACTTGTGTATAGCCAAACATCTCTATATGCTTGGCAAGGTAGGACCAAGATATATTATATTGATAATACAAGATAAGATATACACAAGATATGTTATACTGGGTTAAAATCAGAAAAAGATGTGAAAATAGTCTAATTAATTTTAAGATAACTAATTTTGCCTAGTGAACTCCAAGTAGAACTCGATAAGTAAACAAAGAGCGGATATTACGTGACAACGATGATCGCTCATGAGTCCCTCTAGAGGGGAATTGCCTCCATTGAAAACTTGAAGTTTAGCAGATACCCTGTACTACATTTTTATATGTACCCTGAGGTCGAAATTCGACAGTAATTATTAAATTTCAAAGTTCAGTCTCGAACATTCAAGCATCTTTTTAACTTTTTAGTTTTTCTGTTTGACCACAGTTTGTTTAGCTTTTAAGTATTTCAAAGCTTATTCTAAATTATTAAGCTAATAATTTAGAATAAGCTTGTTTTAAATTTTTATTCCACTTTATTAGGTTTCTAAGTTTATTAATAACTAAATCAAGCTCACAAAAATCAAAAAAATAAATAAATTATTAAAATAAGCAATAAAATAAACGAATCTAAGCTGGCATATGCGTAAACAGCTTTCAAATTTCAAAATAATTGAAATATTTGCAGGATGCAAAAGGATTAAACGAACTCATGACAAAAATAAATAATTTTCCACGAAACATCTGTGTTGGCATGGTTCCACAAACGAGAGAGCAAGAGAATTTTACCTACACAAATTAGAAATCGTGAAAGTGTAATTAAAATAATCTAGATGTTCCTTCAAAAGAAAATCGAATTTTTGTACAATGAAAAACGTTAAAATGTTAGTAAAACAAGTCGTTTTCTACACAGGGTGTTAATTTATTAAAAACTACCTTCAAAGTTATTATAGTTAAATAATAACTCAAGTGTCGATTTAGAAGAAAACTGGAGTCATATTTATGGACTTTTCCCATCTGAAAAATGGACCTCTTAAAAATGTCCAAACTCTAAAAACAAATCTTTTACTAAGTTATTAAGTCCAAAATCGGATCGTAGATAACTACCGGTAAAATATTTCTATTTCTTAAACACAAGTGCATTTTGGAATTATAGCTATGATTTGGTGATTTGTTTAAATGAGCTCTAGTCAAGTAAGATCGATCCCTAGTTACACCTCATGCCACCCAAATTTTCTTTCGCTGATGTGGATCCCTTATAGGTAGAAAGAGACCCCAGGCAGGCCAGCCATTTCAAAATTTTCTAGAGGGTGGGGCAAAGAGTATAAATTCAATGTATATGCAGCAAAAATACAAAAAAATAAAATACATGTACATAACAGGGTTCGAAAATTATATTGCCCGACATGCTCGGGGCATGTAAAAATTCCGTTCGGGCATGAATCTTCAATACTAAGATGCCGTCGGGGCATGTCACTTTTTAATCAAATATTTCCATTCCAAAACTCTATTACTTCGTATTTTATTGCAAAATCACTGCATTCTTACTGAAGCTCAAAATCGACCTGTTGAAGGAGATACAATTAGGGCTCGGCGCACTTTGGAGTCTTCAAAATAGTGAAAAAAGTGACCGCAGCTTTAAAAAAAGTGACCAAAATAGTGACCATTAAAATATAAATTTGTGTGTTTGTTTTTTTATTTAAACTAAATATAACTTGAAAAAGAGCAGTTTCGACATCTTTTGAAAACTAAACTTGAATAAATAAAGCTTTTACCCAACTTAAAAAAAAAATTCATAGCCTATTCAAAAAAAAGAATTTTTATACCTGTAACTATGTTCACAAATACCTTTTTCAAAACCCATAAATGGCTAAGAGTGAGAGACAAAAGTTATTTTTTTTTAATTAATTTCTTTCTCAAATTGTTACTTATTTAAAAATATAAATGAATAAATATTTGTTCAAATCGGCAGAAATTTCAAATTTTAATTTATGTTCAACATTGAATAAAATTTATTTTGAAAATGATACCTTTAAATATATATTTTTTACTTGTTTAAGGATTAGAAAATTTCACTTAAAATAAATCTAAATTTGATATTTCATCAAAATTATTCAGACTGAAAATACTGTGTTAATCTTCTGTATCATTGTAGGAAACAAACCGTTTGATTATTCAATACTGTTTTTGTAATTTCATGGTAGTAACATAATCCAAAAAAAAAATTTCTGACAATTCCCTGATTTTGTAATTTTAGTTGTGATAGTTACACGGTATCACTGTTATACATAATGACAGTATGAGTGGCACAATCAGAAAAATTCTTTACGGGGGGGGGGGGTGCACTATTTTTTTTCCTATCTGGACTTTGTGCAATTCCTTTTTATTGGGGGGGGGGGGGGATGGAAATAAAAAGAGGTCATAATGTAATTTTCTGAGCGATATATATAATCTGCAACTGCTAAGAATTTTTCAGATCTAAAGTTTTTTAAAGAATTTAGCTTCCCCCCTCCCCTGAATCATCATTTAATGATTTCTTGACATGAATATACAGTATGGGACCCCAATTTTGGAATCCCGAAATCCGGTAAACCCAAAATATGGAATTTTTTCGAAAAAAATCGGCAGCTGAAAAAAAAAAGACAGCTTTTGTTTTTTTGAAAAAAAAAAAAAAAAAAAAAAAAAAAACGGGAAATGTTTTGCACCGTTTTACTTTTGGAAGTGGGCGTTTTAAAGAGAAGGAAGGAAAATAAACTCTAATGAACATGTTTAAGATCGGATATCTGCCGTTTTCAAAAAAATATATTTCGCGATTTTCTGAAAAGGGTTTGCTTTTGCAATTAGAGTTTATTAATTGTTGTTTTGAAAAACAATCGGGAAATGTTTTACACCTTTTTTTTTCCGGAAATAGGAGTTTTAAAGAGAAGGAAAATAAAATGTAATAAACATGCTTAAGATCGGAAATGTGCCTTTTATTTTTCAAAAAAAATATTTCGCGATTTTTCGAAAAGGGTTCATTTTTGCGATGAGCTTTCCTTTATTGTTGCTTTAATTCTGAGTTAATATCATTAAATTTTGCTTATTTCTATTGTTGTTTTCTTATATTTATTTTTTGAAATGAACTCTAATTTTCGCTCGATACAGAACATTCGCGAAATTGAAAATTCGCGTTTCTCGCATTTTTCCGATGGTCTGATCTTTTTACTACAATAATTTAGTGGCTAGAGAATATAAAACCATATCAAAATTTAACAGAAATCTTTTTTTTTTAATTGTTTAATTAAATAGGTTAGATTGACATTGAGAAAAGGCTAGATTTTTCGATGCTTTGCCTCGTATGTAAGCCTACTCAAACTTCGTTTTTTGTACTAAATTTTGCGAGTTATAGGCGAGTATATACCTTAATAAAAATACTATAAATGGGCAAAATGCTAATAAAAAGTTCCAGAGCAAATTACATGGGCTCTGATGCTACTTACAAAATTTTTTGAATGAGGACCCAAAATCCGGAAAGATCGCGGCCTCGAGCGTTCCGGATTTGAGGTCCCATACTGCAACTTTATTTTCTCGAGATGCGTATTGTCTTTTCGTTGAGAAATCCTCACCAAAAATGTTCTTTTGTGATTGTGAGTTAGTTCGGGAGTGGGGGGGGGGGGGGGGAGAATGAAAGAAAAGAGAAATTAAGGTAATTTTCTGAGTGATATAATCTGCCACTGCTAAAAATTTTTAGTCTGATTTTTTTTTCTTTTCTAACTTAAATATAGCTTTATTTTATTTTCTTAGGATTTGCTCTTCTCGAGTAAAAAAAAAAATTAAAAACAATTAAAATCATCATTCTAGATGGGGGGAGAGGTCACGGGCCCTCTAGGCCTCCTCTTCTGGTTGCATCACACTGCAATATCAAACCTTAACTTCGGCACACTCGGGGCCGGCGCCACGCCGAATTTCAAAAAACGACCAAAAATGGCGGACTTACAGGACCAAAAACGGCGGATACGCGGAGGCTCCAATCCTGGCGCACGTATTTTTATGCAAAATTGCAATGTTTTCTTAACTCATAGACAAACAAAGTAACTTTTTTGGTTGCTCTGCCAGAGAAAGGCAAAAAAGTGAAAATAGTGACCAATTTTTGAAAAAGTGACTAAAAGTGACCAATGAAAAAAAAAGTGACTCGCGCCGACCCCTGTACAATTGTCAACAATAAAATTGGTAATACAATTTAAATTTTGAAAATTTTGACTTTTAACAATTTATTATATGACATTTTGTTTGTAACATAATCTTTTAATGATAAAAATTATCGTTAAAAAAATTCTTGATTCTGATATAAAGCTGTTAATTTAATTTTTGTCTGATTAATGCTGTACGACAAACTCGCATGTTTTTATTAATGTGCAAGAAAACAACTTCTGGGAAGGTAAAAATTTTGCTCAGGTATGTATTTTTTAGACAAACATGCCCAAAAGGGCATGTAAAACATTTAAGACTGATTGAGCCCTGGTACATACCCCCCCTCCCCCATATAAATACATTATACTTATCAAGCCAAGAGAGGAAGCAATTCACCCCAGGTACATACGGACGTGCGCGCGTATAACCACTACACTAGATCAAGCCTGAGCTCAAATGAGGTTCAAATAGCACCCGTATTCACTTTTTGACAAATTATTTGCATTATGCTTTGCATTGCAAAGGGAAATGAAAAAAAAAAAACAAAATTTTCACCTGCAGTTTTCCCCAGGATTTGTACTCCAATTTTTGAAAAAATGGGCTGCTTAAAGAAAAATAGAAAAAGCATGAAAAGTCAGAATTTTCAAATCCAATACAGAAATACATATAAAGCAAGTATGATTTTGCAGAATGAACCAAAAGAGGGAAAGGAAAAAAAAAGAGGAAGAAAATTTAAAGTCTCAAATGCAAGAAAAGAAAAAGTTTTTTGTTAAATAAATTTTCTACTTTCAGAAAGTAAAAAACAAAAGGGAGGTCCACCGATCTGTTGAAAGAACTCATGACTGATATCGAAAACAGCAATGCATTTCTTCTTTGTTTCCGTTCATGAAGAATGTGCTTATAAGATTTTATATTTGACTACTTGATCATACCATATTAACTGGACCAATTTTTGGAATCATTCCCAATATTTACAGTGTTTTGTATACTGCTTCTTATATGTACGAAATTAAATTTAGAAAAGTTTTAAAACCCAAAAGTTAAAACTGAAGCAGTAAGAGCCATCCACGTTACAAAATTTTATGAGTGCACTGCAAATCAAATAGCCATGTTTGGATGTCCCTGAAGGGCAAAATAACCAACTTTGATAGTTATTTTTCATCCACCCCAACTTATTTTGTACCCTATTTTAAAATTCTACTAAATAAAACATGCTATTATATCTTCCTAAATGCATCAAATATTTTCTAAGTAAAAATTCAACAAACTTAATTTTTACCTTTTGTACCAGATGCTTGGAGTTTTTTGCCATTGCAATATGCACCTCTGCCTTTTACACCTGTGAACATTTGATCAAGCACTGCATTATATACAACACCTAGAATAACCTAAGACAGAAGAGAACAACAAAGTTAAATATTTCAATCAGAGTAATTTTTTGGCAAAAAAATATCGATACATACACATATATCATACATACTTCCTTGTCAACAGTTAAACCAATTGAAATAGCAGTATAAGGGAAAATAAAATAAAAAAAATATAGTATGAAAATGTATTCAAAAATTATGTGCCAAAAATGAAATATTAGAAAAATGAAAATAATGAAAGTGAAACTTTGTAATAAGTATTTAAAATGTAAATTCTCCAGTTGTAAAAAATCATAATCAGTAAGGAAGACTGGGGCTCAATGGACGATGGAGCACTCCCTTTAAATCTATTACTAGCCAAAACCTAGTTATGGTTCGTTTAGTCAAAAATATACTTGAAGCGGAAGGGATACAGGAAACTTGGTTGAGCCCATACACAACTTTTTTTTTACGCATAGGGGTCGTTTATAAATGATGTCACGCTTCAAAGGGGAGAGGGGTGTCGAGAAATTGTGACAAGGGGTGGGGGTGAAGAAGAGTGACTTTACACATTTGGGTTTCCATAAAAACATATACAATCAGCAAATTAACTTCATTTTAAAAGTTGTTTCGATTTTCATAATTTGACTTTAAAATTTCATTGATCATTTTGTATTGTAAACCCTGAAGCAGATTAAGGTTTAAATTCACTTCTTATTAAAAATTTAAAAAGACGTTTCCTTGGGCATTTACCCTTTTAAAAGAAAACTGTGTGGGTCATTTTTTCAGAATTCGAACAATTAATAAATTTCACTGTTCTATACTAATTATTTTCTTATTATAAACTTTCACCTCATTTTATACAAATCAAGTAAACACGTAATCTATTATTATGCTCACAAATGTCATCAAAAGTTTAAAAACTAAATTAGAAACGTGATCAATAACGCAGTGCTTTGTTTCTGGAACGCAAGTACATATGCTTAAGAAATATAGTGTGACATGTGACGGGGGGGGGGGGGGGGTATGATGAAGTGTGACACATTGTGACAAAGGGGGAGGGAGGAGGTATATTGAAAAAAGCACGACATCATTTATGAATGATGCCATAATCCATAATGCATTGCAAGTTTCTTTTTTTTTCTTTTTGAAAAATCAGGACTTGACAAAAGAGGTTCGAAGATTTCATCTTAGTAATTTTTGTTTTATGTACAGAGCCTTTTCTTTTCTTCTCAAAAAAAAAATTAGCAAAAGGGGTCTATTGTGCCTCGGTCTCCCCTAAATTTTGAAAGAACAATGACTGAAATTTACCATTTTTTTTTTCTTTTCTCCAATAAGGAAATTTAATATAAAGGAAACAGTTTTAATTATTTTCTTATATTAATCGCAGTTTGCAAAATTTTTAAAAGTCTCGGAAATCAGGAAAAAAGATATGGAAAACAAACCTATGCACAAAATTCAGAGTACCATCAACAGGATCTACAATCCAAGTAGGAGCATCAGTAAATTCAATATTAGTTGATCCTTCTTCGCCTATAAAACTAAAAACAGATTCAACTTCTAGAAACAAAGCATTAAAAGAAACTACAGATAAAAATAATTTAGATTTTTCCAGGGTTGGCATGGTTTAAACCATTTGGTTTAAACCATGGTTTAAACCAAGGTTTAAACCAAATGGTTTTTTTAAAAAACCACATGGTTTTTTTTCAAAAAAAACCACATTAATTTTTTGAATATTTTATAATAGTTTTGGTATTAAATAAAACCTTTTTATTTATGAACTTCTACTCTCATGAAACATCTCAATTCTGCAAGAACATGTAGTATTATTTTCAAACAATTTCCATCCATTCTATGTTCTGAATCAAATAGCCATGGGTAAAGTATTCGGTCTATAGACGGATTTCCGTCTCTTTTTTGTTTTTGTAAATTGTTAGATGTAAGGCTCGGCCGATGCATCGGCGCCGATTGTGCAACAAAGTTGCCATCGGCATCGGCGGCAGATGTTAACTTTAGAAAAACATCGGCCCATCGGCCTTAAAAAACATCTAAAAGCCGATGCAAGGCCGATGTTTTTCGCAGGGGCAACTTTCCAGAAAACATTCTGTCTTTCACTTTCTTTTTTCTCCATAGCTCAATTTCTATTTCCATACAATAACAGGCAGCACATAAGTTAAAAAAAAACACACACAAAAATAATGTCATTCTACAAAGTATTTGATAAAAAATTCGGAAAGCTAGTTTAAGCGATCGCTGCTCGAAAACCTTCATTATTAAAAAAGTTCTCTTTGAGCAGAATGCTCGCGAAATAGAATATGTTAAAGTAAAAGTCATAGAGGAGTCTACTTTCAGTATTCTTTCAGTTTTAATTGTTATGTAAACTTCGCCCAAACAGTTTTACGGTGCTTGAATAATGCGTTTATGCTTTTATAAACATAAAAATAAATAGTAAATGATTTAAATGACATTTTTGACAAGCATTCTACACGCACAATCGGCCATCGGCCGATGGAAGAGGAGAATAATCGGCAATCGGCCGATCTTGGAACAATCGGCATCGGCCCATCGGTCGAGCCCTAGTTGGATGGAAAAGGACAGAATACTTAGAACTAAAGTATTTTAATACAGATTTAAATGTACTGTAAATGTTTTTCCGATTTCTTCATTTAAAAGCTTAATATGTTATGATGTTGCTAATTATAGTAAATTTAGTAATTTGTTAAAATACTTGAGGAATGATTTTTAAAATGTTCAACTTGAGTTCCCACCTTAATTATTAAATATTGTTATTGCTAATATTAATTTATTATCGGGGGTTTGGGGAGATAATTTATATATGCAATGCAAACAAAATTTCTAGAAAATGCATGTTTTTGGAGTTACGAAAATTTATTTTAACTTTTGTCCTTTGAAATCCTCTTACTTTCACCCATGCAAATAGCTAAATTCACAAAGATTAAATTATAAAAATGTCTGGGTCAGGCAGGAAAAAACATGAAATTTGGATTAATTTTACTGAAATAAAATCAGATAAGAGGAAAGGTACAACAGCAGTTTGCAAAGTATGCAATAAAGAAATTGAAGGCCAAGGTTCTGCGAATGAAGAAACACATGGAGAAATGTTATGTTCCTGATAATTCCAGCTTGAATGAATATTAAAATGCAAGTTAAAACTAGGGATGTAACGAATATTCGGCCTGGCCGAATAGTCATTTCATCACCAAGCAGAGATATTCGCTAAGGTCAAATTCGGCCTGGCCAAATATTGATGGACTTTTTGTTTGGCAGAATAGTTCTGCTACGGTAGAAATGTAAAACTTAAAGAAAGTAGTAGATTTTAAACATTTAAAATTGTGTTATAGGTATTGCAAAAGCGCTCATTAGTACATAGTTTTAATAAATAAAAATATAATAGTATATAGTTATTTAAAAAATACTACTTTTTTAACCCTTTGTTTTTGGTTTGATTGAACAAAAACAGATTTTGAAGTTATAATATTGTATTTTATACTTAACATTCGTTCCCAAACGCTAGCATTTTTATTATGTCATTTTTAAAAAAGTGGAAGTCCGACTTTGTTTGGTTAGACTGATTTATTGGGAATATCGCGTAAGAGAGTGTGAAAAGCCTAAAATGTGTCATGAATATTAAGATAGTATAAGTTATTGGTGTTTTTGAAAATAAAAGTATATTCCAGTTCAATGCATTAAATTTTAAAAAAACTTTTAAGAACAGGTATGTAAAAAATCCCCATAAAATAAAAATATTAACTTCTATAACTTTTAACATATTTTCATAAAACTATTTTGAACAAGGTAAAAGTTCACTAAGCAATAGTATTTCTTTAATTTGAATTAAATAACTAGTACAGTAATGCTAATGCTTACATTAAAATCTGTTATTTTCATTCCACTTGTGGGTGAAATTCTCAGTTTTATTGCATTCAAAACAATACAGAAAATACATTAATTTTAGATAGTTTTAGATTATTAACAAACAAGAACAGATTAATGTGTGGAATGGGTGACTGCTTTTAAATTTGACAAATTCTTTCTATACAACGATTTTCTAGAAATTTCAGTATTCCGTATTTGGCCAAATCACTATTTGTTACATCCCTATAGTTAAAACTGAAGTTTTAATAACGAATAATCATTTATTTATTCCCAATTTCATTAATCAACATTCACTTTTAAAATATTACAAATTAGCTATCATTGTTATACAGAATTTTTGGCTTGGTATTACATAAAGTTGATTCTTTTTACTATATTGACAAGAAATTACTTAAAATTAATTGATATTTTAAAGAAACATTAACTATTTATTTTAAATAGTGACAAATAGAACAATAAAACACAATAACTAATCTTTTAAATAATTTCTTTAAGCTTTAAAAGTGTTGCATTAGTTTAAACCAAAAAACCTATTTTAAACCAAAAAAACCCGGTTTAAACCAAAAAAACCTGGTTTTTGGGCTTTTTTGAAAAAAACCCGGTTTTTTTCCAACCCTGGATTTTTCACATGAAATGTGTTTAAAAACCAACTTGTAATCAATGAACGTAAAATGCTATCAAATTTATAAACCATAATCCCAACCAAAACATAAATGTGAAACAAGAAGTTCCGTCTAGAACTATACGAGCCTACTTTCCCGTATAGACCAAATTCAAATTTATAATCTAGCTATCTCTCTCTCTCTCTTTCTTATTTATCTTAGGGGGTTATTAGGGGGGGAAACAGACCGACAGACAGACCGACAGACAGACAGACAGACAGACAGACAGACAGACCGACAGACACACTTTTTCCCCATCTCAATACCCTACTTTCAAATTTTTTATTTTTCAATCTTTATTTAATTACTTCACTTATTTTTGACTTTTCTTGATTTTTAACGATATTTTCACGATACATTAAGCCTTCTTTCATGCTTTATTATTATTTTTTTTTACTTTTACGGGAAAATAGGCTAAAAGGGGCCAAGTTCGATAGAACAAATGATCTTCGGAGTAGTCGGTCTCCGTGATAAAAGAATTGTTATCTAACGGGTACCGAGTTCCCAAGCAGATCCTTTAATCATAGCTGCAAGAGTGTACATAGTTCTCTATAATTTATTTAAAAACTGTTATGTATCGGATTTCTAACTCTGCAAGTTTTAATTAACACATTGACTGCCTATCTACGAAATAACTCTTAGTAGGTGAACTTGTTGAGAGACCAAATTACAAGTTTTCTCATTGTTGCCAACTTTTTTTTCATTTTTCAATACCTTTATAGAAAGTTAGTAATTTTTTCTTAATAAAATATTTTGTACAATATGTCGTAATTAAGTTAAACTATCGTATGGAGATTTATAAACAACAAACAGCGCTGGCAGTCAGCGTGTCAGCAGTCAAAGTGTTAAGGCAAATTCCCCCCTTCCAAAATTTAACTCATCCAATTAGAAATTTTTAATAGTTAGTAAAACCATGTGGCCAATCTATAATAGATAATTTCTAATTGTCTTCTTGAATGTCGGTATTTTTAAGATTTTTTTTTTGTTTGTTTACCTTTCTCCATAATAAGTCCCAAAGTCCATCTTTAATTAATTAATCTTTTAAAAAGTTGAAAATTTCTGTATAATGGCTGGACTGGATTCTTTGTACTCAGCTTGAGTTTAGCCTTAAGGCAAAAAGTGAATTTCAATGCATCGATTATTTTCCTTCAAGCATGAGAGTATTGTTAATGTCAACGGCAGGAAAATATGGCTGCGGTTTGAAGTTGTGAGGTATGATGCACTAATATGAGTATGCTAGTAACTTCGAAGATAATGTAATTTCTTGAAGTTTCGGATTTTTTGCTTTATATATGCTTAATTGTCTACCTTTATGTCAAATTTCAAGTTTCCAAGTCTCTTAGAAGTAGGTTAGGTTTTTGATGAGTGTGAGTGATAAAAATGACACTTTTCAGACCTTCACAATTCCATAACCATAAGAGCTACATCAATGAAAATTTGTATTTTATGGGATTTCAGCAATCCCTATTAGACATACAAAATGTCAAGTATGTAGGTTTAATAGTTTTCGAGTCATGACAGCGTCGAACGTAGCTCAAAATGGTTAGGGTAAATATTCACATTGGCCGGTATCGCAGTACATGAACTTGGCCGACACATTGCCGTGTGTCTAGATACAAGATGATCATAAGAACACAAGTATAGGGATTAAGAGAAAATAAAACAACTATCATTTAGCAATATATACCAAAATATTCAGAAAAAAAAAATCTACATTTCCACAACAATAACAGAGAGGAAGAGCCAAATTGAAAATAATTATTTTCAATAAAGGATATATGTTAATTTTCTTTACTTATTAACAAAAATACATTCAGACAGACAAATCCAATGTCTGGTAAAAAATTTGCAATGCAATTTGAAAATGGAAATTGCAATTTCTGTTGCAAATTTGAGCCAAACATTGGTAAAGGAAATTATTTTGAAAACAAATGTTTATCATATCCATTTAGGTAAATTAATAGAATGGAAAAACTTAATTATTAATACAGTGGAATCCACTTAATTAAACCACTGGATAGTTAGACCAAACTCTAATGAACCAAAAATTTTCCTTTAACATAAGCCTAATATTACTCACTTATTCGGGACCAGAGCAGAGAAACGAAAGCAAATATAAAACTGGAGCCATAAGTTGCCTGTGTAGAACGTATTTAAAGTGGGTCAACCAACATAAAAATTGATTTATTAAACATTAATTAGTTCTTGTAACTTTCAATAAAATCCAACAATATTTATAGGGGAAATGTGTAACAAAATTCCCTCTAAGATGGCGACATTATTAGAGGTCAAAGTTCAAGTGAATTTTCGAATTTACTCGGTTCAGCGTTCAGCACATACAATAAAATTAAACTAGCATTTTTTTTTTTGCATATTTTATTGCAAAATAAGTAATTTATATTTCAGCGGAATTTATATTTCATAGTTGTTGTGAGCTTTTTGAAAATTATTTTTTTTGTGAATGGAATGTAACCGAACTGTACTGGTCTGAACAATATGTTGAATCAGGACGATAAAGTGTTGAAAGCAAGTAAAAGACTTCTTTGACTTGAGCTTTCACCGACTGACAATCGCATTAAATTTGTTTAAATAAATTTTTCCATGGATAAATTTCGTGAGCAGTATATAATTTCTCGTTTTTATCTCGGCCATAAATGTGTGCCTTGCGATAATCATGAAAGCACTTCAGTACATAACGTATAGTACGTCCAGCCTCATTACACAGGTCATAGTCACGTAATCGGACCAGGGTTAATAGGACCAAAATGATTGCATCCCGATGTGGTCGGTTTAACCAGAATCGATTGTATTATACTTTTTTCTGGATATGTAATTTCAGTTGGCATATTTTACAAAATAAATGAATTCTTGCGACTGAAGAGTAATCCAAAATTGAAAACGGGAGAAAAAAAATGGAAGAACCTTACGAATGATCAGGAAAGTGTTCTTTAAAACCTTTCTTTAACAAATCTTCCACTTGCTGGTAGTCTCAGTAGCCAGATCTGCATTCGATTCCTTTGTTTTTATATTTTTCTCCTTGTTAATAGAGAACCGTACTATCTATAAAAAAAAGTTTATTATACTCATCATCAAAATAACATAAATGAAAAACTCATATAAACTACGCAATATAAAGAGTTAATACAATTTTGCATTACGAGAATTTTTTAGAGAAAATATCAATTTCAAAACATAAATAAATAACAGAGCGGGATTCTTGTCAAAAATTCTTAGATAAACTCCTTCGAAAATTGTCAGGCTGGAGTATAACATCCCTGGAAAATTTATTGGTTCACGAGGATTTAAAACATTTAATTAAATTCAAGTATTTTATAGGCAATTTTAGTGAAATTTTGTCAAAAACATATTTTAATTCAATAAAACATTTAATTAAATTTGAGTATTTTTAAATAGTTAAATTTAATAAAACATACTAAACTGAAACTTTTTATTTTTGGTAAGCAATATTCAAGAACTTGAACAGAGTTGTCAAAATCAAAAGCAAGGCGCCAAACCCAAAATTTTAGAATTAAGAATACACAAAAGTTTCAAATAGTGAAATCTTGTTATTTTATTTTCTCCTTTCTAAAAATTTGTGAACCCATCGACACATGAAGCTAGGAGACTAGGTTTTTTTTTCCTCTGAAAAATTTGAATTTTAGCCCCATATCAGATTTTGTACATTTTTCACCTAGAAAGAATTAATAGCAGCAATATAAAGAGTTAATACAATTTTGCATTACGGGTCTTTTTTAGAGAAAATATCAACTTCAAAACATAAATAAATAACAGAGCGGGATTCTTGTCGAAAATTCTTAGAGCAACTCCTTCAAAAATTGTCAGGCTGGAGTATAACACCCCTGGAAAATATATTGCATACTTGCCAACCTTGGAGGAAAAAAAACAGGAGATTTTTGTCAATGACGCTCCCCCCCCCCTCCCCCTCCCTAGTGATGTAAAATACCCAGGTAATTATAAACTGGGGTAAATACCCATGGTATTTACCTGGATTAATACCCAAAATTCATAAATACCCGGGTATTTATTTATTTATTGAGAATTCAAGGGTAAAGTTTTTCCATTAAATTTACTTAATTATATGTATTCAATGCATTAAAAAGTTTTGTTTATATTAATAGTGGTTAGTTTGTTATTTAATAACAATACGAAAAAAATTATTCAATTGAACTTATAAATTATTTTTGAAGTCATTATTTTTAGTTTACTGGGTTTAAGAGTTGTTTAATCCTTGATAACTTCACATTTAAGTTCATAATGCCCAGTATTATTTTTTTAGTCTTACATTTTGTGATTTAAAGATAGCTAAAGAGAAATTTGATAAATTAATGATGACAGAAAATGTCAGTTAACTATTTATTAATATATGGAAATACAATTTCGAAAAAAAGTTAAAAATTTATATGATGGTTCATCATGCTCATTTCCCCTTCTTCAATCTGAATCAAAATCATTTAATTCTCTATTTAAATCTTCGTCACTAATAGATGTATCTGTTATGTCTTCATCTTCAGAGTCTAGGTTTCTTTGTGAAGATGATGCAGATAAAGACTGCATAAAGGATTCAGTTTTGTTTTGAGAATCTGATACTTCAGATGAAACAGAAACAGGCCTACTGCTACAACTTGCTTATGGTTCTGTTGACAAATGTGTTTCTTTTTCACTAAATTTCTGTGAAGATTTTGCTCTTTAAGCCTTTGAAACATTACAACTGCCTAGAATCAGGAGGACACTCGAAACACTTTTTTATGTGGCTTGCCATTTTACTGACATTTGAATGCATATAGACTTTGCCACAATATTTGCATTCAACTCCTTTTTTTTTTCTACTTGAAAAAATCCCAAGCTGGACCCCTTCTCTTCACCATGTTTAAAAAAAACACGAACTAAAATTATTTTCTGAAAAGAACAAACTCTTTGAAACAAATTCACAGAAAAGATAAGCTTGCTGTTCAGATGAGATGAGCATAACTGATTTTGTAGCCAACAAATCCCATAGTCGGCTACTCTGTCTAAATTGGAATGTTCCCAAGTATTAAGAGGAAACCAAAACTCTTTCTTCTTGCTTATTGGTCTAAATGACTGATTGTTATTGATATTGTGTTGGTACTGCGTTATTGATACTGTGATTAATTGTTTTTAATGGAAAAAAAATGTTTCCTTTATCTGGGCATTTATAATTTTTTGAAATATTAAATATAGGGCTATTATATTTTATTATTTTTGTTACTATAAATTAAAGACCTTTATATTATCAATACTATATTCAAAACAAATTCTGGTTATATGCTCTTAAGGTAACTGAAAACCATAAATTCCCCAATTTTGGGTATTTATGAAGGGCACGGGTAAATACCTGGGTAAATACCCATTTATAAATACCCTACCCACTGGGTATTTACCCGGCCCACATCTGTACCCCTCCCCCCCCCCCACACACACACACAAAATGAACAATTAAACTGACTTATACAAAGATTTTTTTTTAATGTTCATTACAGCAGTATTTGATAAAATTTTATCATCAAATGTTTGATCGAAACAATTTTTAGCAAAATCATTTTTTATGAGCAATAAGATTTTCTCTAGATTTTCATTTGACAGCACTGGACGAAACTTAGTTTCACTTTACAGTAAATGTAATACTGTGCGGAATGCACAAAATCCCAAGAATTACATTTAGTTAGATAACAAAAAAACAATTCTCCCAAATACATACTAGCTTACATCTACACCACAGTTTAAACAAAATATCACCACCATATATGGTGTGCACTTAACAAATAAATTATCCAAAATATTTATATTATAGTTATATATTCGATGAAAATAGGAAGAAATTTTATTCATCTATTTTGTAACAATATATAATGATTACCAAAAAGGAAAAAAAAAGCCAAACCCTAAGAGGATGGAAAAAAAACCAATTCTATGCAAAAACTATTTTAAAAACTAGACAATTAATAAGGATGCAATAATAATAGTTACAACTAACTAAATGATCACCAAAATGTTTAAAAAAGGCTAAAATATTTCATTGAAATTTCGAGTGGGTGTGGCAAAAGGAGAAGTGCAAATCCTCTACTACAGAGGCTAAATCGTAAAAAATATTAAAAATAATGGTAAACCAAAAGGTATTGATGTCCAAGAGATTGAGTGAGATAGTACACAAGAACTAGGGACTTTTACCGAAGCGGATGCAATCGGATTTTTGAAAACATCGGGACTGACCCTTGAAAGCATATGAAAGACAAAATGCGGAAGTTTTACTGCTAATTTGTAAAAGTTTCGTAAAGAAAGTATCTACGCATGCTGCTTCAAAGTTTTCTCTCTTAAAGAAAGGAAAAAGTACCAAAATTACGGATATTCGCGGAACCGAAATTTTGACTTTTCAAAAATACTACCAAAAATACGGAATTTCGTCAAAATACAAGAAAATTACATAAAAACTACTCAGCGAATAACTACGATCCCGAGTGCCGTCCATTGAGCAAAAAAAGATTGAAGCTTCATTCATTTATTTTAAAGCGAAAAGTACAAAAAATGGGAGAAAGTTGTGTTAAACGGGAGATCGGGAGACAGATGCAAAAAGCGGGAGTCTCCCGTTAAGAACAGTAGACTTGGCAAGTATGGCATTGGTTCACGAGGATTTAAAACATTTAATTAAATTCAAGTATCCTATAGGCAATTTTAGTGAAATTTTGCCAAAAACATATTTTAATTCAATAAAACATTTAATTAAATTTGAGTATTTTTAAATACTTACATTTAATAAAACATACTAAACTGAAACTTTTTATTTCTGGTAAGCAATATTCAAGAACTTGAACAGAGTTGTCAAAATCGAAAGCAAGGCGCCAAACACAAAATTTCAGAATTAAGAATACACAAAAGTTTCAAATAGTGAAATCCCAGACAACCACTGATATCTCTGAGACATCCAAAAAGATCCAAAATACATCCTGGATATCTGCTGGATATGTTGGATACCTCACAGATATCCAGATAGTAACATGTTTTGGATATAGATATTGGGACATCCTTTGGATATCCAAAAACATCCTGGATATCTGCTGGATATGTTGGATATCTCACAGATATCCAGAAGGTGACATGTTTGGGATATAGACATTTGGATATCTTATGGATATCCAGACTGTTACATGTATAAGATATAGATATTTGGATATCCTGTGGATGACTGTGAGATATCCTCCATGAATATCTCAGGTATGTCCAATTCAAATCCCTGAGATGTTATTTGACTTTTGGATACTGTTAGGCTTATTTATATTCACTCTGCTGCTCAAAATTGCTATATTTAGAGATTTCGTGGTTAATTAAGGTAAATAGTTTTTCTTAATTTTTTCTATTAAAACTGTGTGCTGAACTGAGAAAATTAACTGTAATTTTCATCAATTCACCTTCCGTGGTTTTTGGTGCACAGTTCAAATAATATTGCTGCAATGCAATCGCATTGCTGGTGAGCAGTGTCGTCGGATCATATTTTGTTGTTTGTATTAATGTATTTTATATATTTTTGTGTTATATTATGCTTATGATTATTAAAAGTAGTTCAGTTTTTTAATGATTATTATTTAATTACTTGATTTAATTGCTTTGTCGTAATTCCAGGGACATAATATTTCCCTATTTTTACTTGCAGGGATATATAATTCATCAGTATTTTTAATCTCACGCGTGTAATTAATCAGTATTTTTAATTTCACCCATGTAGCTTTTATAATTTTAATTTCAGGGACATAATTTGTCAGTATTTTTAATTTCTGGTATATAATTTATCTGTATTTTTAATTTCAGGTGTATAATTTATCTGTATTTTTAACTTCAGGTATATAATTGCTCTGTATTTTTAATTTCAGGCATATGTAGTTTTTAACAGTATTTTTCATTTGTCATGTAGAATTCAGTAAGATTTGTTGGATAAAGCAATTTTCATGTCTTAAACTTGTCGTTTGGGTGAGGCATCAATTTTATTCTTTGCAATTGGGATATAATTTCCCAGACAGCCATGAATCTCCAAATTACATCCATAGGATATCTCTTGGATAAGATGAGTAGATATAACCACAGCCATGAGATATCCCTGAGACATCCACATATCTGCTGAATATCCACAGAACGTCAAAAAGGTTGCAGCTATTGGAACTCCCTGAGACGTCGCGATATCGCGACGTGTATTAGATATCCCATGGATATCCAGGATATCTCATAGATGTCCTGAAAACATCCAACAGATATCCCATAGACGTCATAAGGTTATCTCTAGGATATCCAAGAGACATCCATCTCTTGGATATTGGGATATAGCTTGGATATCCATAGGAGGTCTCAAATGAATGGTTTATAGGTATTTATAAAACATCAGAATATGCTACAGATTTATTACATATGCAAAAAGAGTACAAAGCCTATAGAATAACATATATTTGAGCAATGTAAATTACTCCATTACAAATTATAATTACATAGCCATTATTTTCCTATAACTACTTTTGAAAATATTTATAATTTATTTTCAAATCTTCACTTTAGGAAAATATGACTAAGCAATTAAAAATTTTAATGAATATTCAATACTAGAGATATATATTAGGCTACAGGTCAATACACTTCATGCATATGCAATAAATCTTTAGCACATTTTGATATTTTACATATATAAGCAAGAAATGTAACAAAAATTATATAGTATTGACAAAACATTTTTATCTTTTTCTGTGAACCCGTATTAAATAGCTCATTAAAAAAAACAGAGTACTTAAAAAATATTCCTTCATAAAACTACTTCTGAAAGATGAGACAAGTTTTTAAAATTTTACATCCATTTAGAGCATTAATTTCGAGTACTTAAAATTACTCGCAATTTTCATACATTCACGATTTTCATACTAATTTAAACTTTACTCCTTTTTAATTGTGTGCAGTATAATTCAGATAAAGTTATGATTGAATTTACTGATGTAACTCTGGACATTTCATTAGAAACAAGTGGTATTCAATGAGCAATACGAGGATTATTTTTTCTCAAAAATGTATTACTTTTGACTTAAAGATGATTAAGAGTAGGCTGCTGTTCTCCGAGACAAAAAAATAAACTGAACAAATAAGTCGTTTTTTTGTTTTATTTTAAAAAGGCACAAAAATTATATACAGAAGATATTACAAAATAGATTATTTTATACAAAATAGATTTATTTACACATAACAGATTTATTTACACAATAGTATTGCCCAAAAGGATGGGGAGTTGGCAGAATTTTCTGCAGCCACTCTCATATGGCGTGCTTTCGTATGGCGAAGCCAATTTTTTATTGCAGTTTCCACTGCTGCATCCATTACAGCATTTCTTACTGTTTCATTCCGTCTAGTTGCATCTAAAAAATTAATTTTCAAGAATGAATTTTTTACACATAGAACAAATTTCTCTTCATAACAATGTAAAAGGAATTTTCTCATTTGTCCAATTTACGCACAAAATATACACCTTCACATGGATAAAGAAAAAAAAACCTATTTAAATACAAAATGTTGATTGTTACCCAGAAAAAAAAAACACCTGTAGCAAGGCAGAATTTAAATAAATAAGAAAAATAAAATAGCAAACTACATTTCAATAGCAATTTAATTAACAAGTGAAAAATTACTGTGAATTTACTCAACAAGAAATTTGGTAAACAAAATCAAAAACTTTGGTAGAAATAAAATTTCACGTTAAATTAAAGCACAAATGAGCATTAAAACGCAGACATATGTTTCGGGATCGCTTGGAATCCCTTTTTCAATGCGACAGGGAGCTTCTAGATGCAAAACATCCAAATGAAGCAGACAGAACAACAAAAACAAAGCTTATATAGCCTAAGAATTAACTGTAAACCAATGAGAATAAAGGTAGTGTGAAGTGGAAGTAGAAGTAGTATTAAAGGCACCAATAAGAGAGCAACAAACGAATGTAGTTGGAAGTACAGAAAGTAAAAAGGAATATCAATAAAAACAAAGAAAAAGACAACAGCATAAAAATGTGAAAATACATGAAAATTGCAAAAAAATAAAATAAAATACAAAGAATAAAATGGAAATAAAATAAGTACAGAAAATACCGAAACAAAAAGCAAAACAAAGTACACATGCAAAAGAGGGGGAGGGGGGGAGAGAGAAAAAAATTGACACAAAAAAAGGAAAACTAACAAGAAAACCAAGAAAGAACAACAAATTAAAGGAACTTATGCCAGACCTGTGAAAAATAAGGAGTTGAGGAAGAATCATTAACCAAATTAGAACTATTCCTGTTAATATGATAAGCTTCCCAAAAGTCAAGTTCTAAAGGGGAAGAACATTTTTGAATAATTTTCCCAGAATTGAAATCAAAAGAGTGGTTGGAATTCCAACAATGTTGAGCAATGCTAGACTTATTCAGCTCTTGCTTTCGTACATAACCTTTATGCTCATTTAACCGAATTTTCAGAGCACGTTTTGTCTGTCCAATGTAAGAAAGGCCGCAACGGCAACTAATTTGGTAAATACCCCAAGTATTAAGTTGATCAACAGGATCTTTAAGAGAAGAGAAGGAAAGTTTGTTGCTAGGAGCAAAAACAACTTGAAATTGAAACCTTTTTAGGATTTTAGCAATACGAAAACTTACAGAATGAAAGAATGGTAACACAACCAAATCCTTTCTAGAAACCACATGATTGGGACCAGAAGTTTTTTTAGAAAGTTTGTTATGAATAGAATCAATTAAAGAGTGAGAAAATCCTCTATCAACAGCTACAGCTTTCAGATAGTTGAGTTCAATCTTGAGAAGCTCAGGAGAAGAGCAAATATTAATAGCACGATGGACAAGAGCATTAAAAGCCGAATATTTTTGGTTGGGAGGATGAGACGATAGTCTGTGAGGAGGTAAAGAAACAGCGAAAGGTTTACGATAGACAGAAGTTGTGAAACCAGACTCACTCCCAGAAATCAAAACATCAAGAAACGCGAGGCTACTATTAAGTTCTTTCTCACAAGAAAACTGGATATTAGAATCAATGGAGTTCATAATCGAAAGAGCATCATCAATACCTAACAAGTTACTGTCCGTTAGGATAAAACAATCATCCACATAACGAACATAAAATTGAAATTGCAATTTTTGGAATAGTTTTTCCTCAAAATAATGCATATAGAAATCACTTAAAATAGGACTAAGAGGACTTCCCATGGCTAGGCCATCTACCATAGCATAGAATTTACCATTAAATACAAAAGTGCTCTGTTGCAAGCACACACGAGTAAGAAAAACTAATTCCTCGATTTCCACAGAAGTAAAATGGAATTCAGAAAGCCTTTTCCTGAGGCAAGTCAAAGCGCCATCAACAGGAACATTAGTAAACAAAGAATTAACATCAAAAGAGGCCATAACCGAATTATTCGGAACGAAGTTATGAAGTTTCTTAACAAAATCGGTGGAATTTTTAACAGTGAAAACATTCCGACTCCTAAGTGGAGAAAACACAGAAACTAAATACTTGGAAAGTTTATATGAAGCAGTGCCAATATTGGAAACAATTGGTCTGAAAGGAATACCTGCCTTGTGTACCTTCGGTAAAGCATAGAAACGCGCACAATTAGCAACAGAAGGAATCACAGACCGTTTAGCAATCAAAGGAATAGAATGAACAGACTTAACAGCAGAAGAAATAGCTTTTAACTCCTTGTCGCTAGGATCTTTATAAATTTCAGAATAAGGACCAGAAGCAATTAAATCATCAGTTTTTTCAACATAAGATGATTTATTAAGAACAACAATCTGACCACCCTTGTCAGCTTTGGTAATGACCAAATCAGAATTTGAAACTAAATTATTGACACAGCGTTTCACAGAATGGGTAAAACCAATATTAGGAACTTTTGAATTGAAATCAACATTGGAAGCAATAAGATGCCGAACTGACTCTTTTTGAGTGGAAGTTAAGGCACTAAATTTGAAAGCTTTTTCAACCGGAGCAATAAGTTCAGAAAAAGAAGGCTTTTTAGCCAAAGCAAAATTGTTATTACATTTCAAAGCATTAATTTCATTACTATTCAAAGAAAATTTCGAAAGATTTACAACCGCATTCCTATTAACAAGAGGCAAATCAGCCGGAACAGGAACATTTGAATCGTTACACAACTTGGTAAATTTCTTATTTAAAGTAATTTTGTGACTGTCAGATGAATGAAGAGCTCTCGCCCATGACATTCTATCAATAGAATCAAAATCGAAATAAGAATTAGATACAGAAAGATGTAAATCATAAAGTTCACGTTCTATGAACGAAAGTTTTTTCCTAGTTTCCTGGATAGAAGCTCTAAGTAAAGCTAATTTAGAACGAAAAATTACCTTATCAACCCTAACAGAACGCGGTAAATTACACTTTAAAGTGATAAACTTAGGAATGACTTTCTTGCGCCTGCAAGCCTGGAGAAATTTTAAATGGTTCAAAAACCGAACCTTTTTAATTCGTAGATTACAAAATCTGTTAACTTGAGACATAACCAGAATCAAAACAAACAAAACATAAGGGGAAAAAACAATAGCTAAACCGTTCAATAAACAAAAAGAAACAGAAAGAACAAATTGCAAAACATACACCACGTAACAATATGCGGAACAAATGTCAGAAAAACAAAAAAGCAAAAATAAACACAGTCAAGAAAAGCAATGAGGAAAGAACAAAAATCAAAAACTCACCAAGCAGCGAACAGATGGGAGAACAAAACAAAAGAAAGAAGAACAAATTCAGGCACGTTAAGCCTAACAGATAGTAATGATTAAACTTTGTGCAAAGTAATAGAAATAAAATTTCACGTTAAATTAAAGCACAAATGAGCATTAAAACGCAGACATATGTTTCGGGATCGCTTGGAATCCCTTTTTCAATGCGACAGGGAGCTTCTAGATGCAAAACATCCAAATGAAGCAGACAGAACAACAAAAACAAAGCTTATATAGCCTAAGAATTAACTGTAAACCAATGAGAATAAAGGTAGTGTGAAGTGGAAGTAGAAGTAGTATTAAAGGCACCAATAAGAGAGAAACAAACGAATGTAGTTGGAAGTACAGAAAGTAAAAAGGAATATCAATAAAAACAAAGAAAAAGACAACAGCATAAAAATGTGAAAATACATGAAAATTGCAAAAAAATAAAATAAAATACAAAGAATAAAATGGAAATAAAATAAGTACAGAAAATACCGAAACAAAAAGCAAAACAAAGTACACATGCAAAAGAGGGGGAGGGGGGGAGAGAGAAAAAAATTGACACAAAAAAAGGAAAACTAACAAGAAAACCAAGAAAGAACAACAAATTAAAGGAACTTATGCCAGACCTGTGAAAAATAAGGAGTTGAGGAAGAATCATTAACCAAATTAGAACTATTCCTGTTAATATGATAAGCTTCCCAAAAGTCAAGTTCTAAAGGGGAAGAACATTTTTGAATAATTTTCCCAGAATTGAAATCAAAAGAGTGGTTGGAATTCCAACAATGTTGAGCAATGCTAGACTTATTCAGCTCTTGCTTTCGTACATAACCTTTATGCTCATTTAACCGAATTTTCAGAGCACGTTTTGTCTGTCCAATGTAAGAAAGGCCGCAACGGCAACTAATTTGGTAAATACCCCAAGTATTAAGTTGATCAACAGGATCTTTAAGAGAAGAGAAGGAAAGTTTGTTGCTAGGAGCAAAAACAACTTGAAATTGAAACCTTTTTAGGATTTTAGCAATACGAAAACTTACAGAATGAAAGAATGGTAACACAACCAAATCCTTTCTAGAAACCACATGATTGGGACCAGAAGTTTTTTTAGAAAGTTTGTTATGAATAGAATCAATTAAAGAGTGAGAAAATCCTCTATCAACAGCTACAGCTTTCAGATAGTTGAGTTCAATCTTGAGAAGCTCAGGAGAAGAGCAAATATTAATAGCACGATGGACAAGAGCATTAAAAGCCGAATATTTTTGGTTGGGAGGATGAGACGATAGTCTGTGAGGAGGTAAAGAAACAGCGAAAGGTTTACGATAGACAGAAGTTGTGAAACCAGACTCACTCCCAGAAATCAAAACATCAAGAAACGCGAGGCTACTATTAAGTTCTTTCTCACAAGAAAACTGGATATTAGAATCAATGGAGTTCATAATCGAAAGAGCATCATCAATACCTAACAAGTTACTGTCCGTTAGGATAAAACAATCATCCACATAACGAACATAAAATTGAAATTGCAATTTTTGGAATAGTTTTTCCTCAAAATAATGCATATAGAAATCACTTAAAATAGGACTAAGAGGACTTCCCATGGCTAGGCCATCTACCATAGCATAGAATTTACCATTAAATACAAAAGTGCTCTGTTGCAAGCACACACGAGTAAGAAAAACTAATTCCTCGATTTCCACAGAAGTAAAATGGAATTCAGAAAGCCTTTTCCTGAGGCAAGTCAAAGCGCCATCAACAGGAACATTAGTAAACAAAGAATTAACATCAAAAGAGGCCATAACCGAATTATTCGGAACGAAGTTATGAAGTTTCTTAACAAAATCGGTGGAATTTTTAACAGTGAAAACATTCCGACTCCTAAGTGGAGAAAACACAGAAACTAAATACTTGGAAAGTTTATATGAAGCAGTGCCAATATTGGAAACAATTGGTCTGAAAGGAATACCTGCCTTGTGTACCTTCGGTAAAGCATAGAAACGCGCACAATTAGCAACAGAAGGAATCACAGACCGTTTAGCAATCAAAGGAATAGAATGAACAGACTTAACAGCAGAAGAAATAGCTTTTAACTCCTTGTCGCTAGGATCTTTATAAATTTCAGAATAAGGACCAGAAGCAATTAAATCATCAGTTTTTTCAACATAAGATGATTTATTAAGAACAACAATCTGACCACCCTTGTCAGCTTTGGTAATGACCAAATCAGAATTTGAAACTAAATTATTGACACAGCGTTTCACAGAATGGGTAAAACCAATATTAGGAACTTTTGAATTGAAATCAACATTGGAAGCAATAAGATGCCGAACTGACTCTTTTTGAGTGGAAGTTAAGGCACTAAATTTGAAAGCTTTTTCAACCGGAGCAATAAGTTCAGAAAAAGAAGGCTTTTTAGCCAAAGCAAAATTGTTATTACATTTCAAAGCATTAATTTCATTACTATTCAAAGAAAATTTCGAAAGATTTACAACCGCATTCCTATTAACAAGAGGCAAATCAGCCGGAACAGGAACATTTGAATCGTTACACAACTTGGTAAATTTCTTATTTAAAGTAATTTTGTGACTGTCAGATGAATGAAGAGCTCTCGCCCATGACATTCTATCAATAGAATCAAAATCGAAATAAGAATTAGATACAGAAAGATGTAAATCATAAAGTTCACGTTCTATGAACGAAAGTTTTTTCCTAGTTTCCTGGATAGAAGCTCTAAGTAAAGCTAATTTAGAACGAAAAATTACCTTATCAACCCTAACAGAACGCGGTAAATTACACTTTAAAGTGATAAACTTAGGAATGACTTTCTTGCGCCTGCAAGCCTGGAGAAATTTTAAATGGTTCAAAAACCGAACCTTTTTAATTCGTAGATTACAAAATCTGTTAACTTGAGACATAACCAGAATCAAAACAAACAAAACATAAGGGGAAAAAACAATAGCTAAACCGTTCAATAAACAAAAAGAAACAGAAAGAACAAATTGCAAAACATACACCACGTAACAATATGCGGAACAAATGTCAGAAAAACAAAAAAGCAAAAATAAACACAGTCAAGAAAAGCAATGAGGAAAGAACAAAAATCAAAAACTCACCAAGCAGCGAACAGATGGGAGAACAAAACAAAAGAAAGAAGAACAAATTCAGGCACGTTAAGCCTAACAGATAGTAATGATTAAACTTTGTGCAAAGTAATAGAAATAAAATTTCACGTTAAATTAAAGCACAAATGAGCATTAAAACGCAGACATATGTTTCGGGATCGCTTGGAATCCCTTTTTCAATGCGACAGGG